>JAGIQG010000006.1:62422466-65072598 GCA_024679065.1 Sphyrna mokarran | reverse complement strand
CTGTCTCATCATTGTTTGAGATCTGACCCACCAAGGTGGTGTCATCACCAAACTTGAAAATTGTGTTGGAGCGGAACTTGGCCACATAGTCATAGGTGTATAAGGAACATAATAGGGGGCTGAGAACAGTCTTGTCGGGCACCGATGTTGAGGATGATCGTGGAGGTGGTGTCATTGCCTATCCTTACTGACTGTGTCTGTGAGGTAGGAAGTTCAGGATCTAGTCACAGAGAGTGGAGTCAAGGCCCAGGCCATGGAGTTTAGGGATGAGTTTCGTAGGAATAATGGTGTTGAAGGCTGAGCTATAGTCTGAAATGGGTGCCTTTGTTATCTAAGTGTTCCAGGGTTGAATGCAGGGCCAGGGAGATGGCGTCTGCTGTGTACCTGTTGCGGCAACAGGTGAACTATAGTGGATCCAGACAGTCCAGGAGGATGGAGTTGATTCATGCCATGACTAGCTTTTTGAAGCACTTCATAATGACAGATGTCAGAGCCACCGGATGATAATCATTGAGGCATGCTGCTGGGCTTTTCCTTGGTACTGGGATAATGGTCGTCTCCTTGAAGCAGATAGGGATTCAGATTGTTGTAAAGAGAAGTTGAAGATGTTTGTGAATACTCTTGCCAACTGATCCACACAGGATCTGAGTGTCTGTCTAGATACCCCACCCGGACAGTCGCTGTCCGTGGGTTGACCTTCAAGAAAGCTGTTCTCACATCTGCAATGGTGAACTTAGATATAGATTCTGGCTTCCAGAGTGAAGGGCTCTTGCTGACCCTTGCTCAAAATAGGTGTAGAATGCATTGAGCTCATCAGGGAAGGGGGTGTTGGAGCCAGAATTTTACATGCCTTCATCTTGTAGCCTTGTAACCTTGTAAAATGCTTGTGATTTTACTTAATTCTGTCTGCCAAGAACATTTCATGACCTCTTCTTGCCCTCCTAACTCCCTGTTTGACCTCTTTTCTATTTTCCCTGAATTCTTCAAATGCTTCATTTGTTTTTAGTTGCCGGTACCTCATGTAGGTAGCCTTTTTCTTTTTGACTCAAATCACAATTTCCTTGGTCATCACTATGTCAATGTTGGAAAGACTGAATGTTTAAGGTACAATGAGGTGCCAAATGAGTGGCTGTTATCTGCTTGATAGTATCAAGCTTCATGAATGTTGTTGAAGCTACACCACCCAGGTAAGTGGAGATTATTCCATCGTGCTCCTACCTTGTGCCTTGTAGGTAGTGGACAGGTTTTAAGGAGTCAGAAGTTGAGTTACTCCCGGCAGCTCATTTTATTTCTTCTGATGATTATACCTTGTCAATTCTGACAATATCTTTGAAAATCACAGAATCACAAAATTGTTATGATGCAGAAGAAGGCCATTCAGCCTATTGTGTCTGCAGCAGCTCTTTAAATGAGCACAATGACTTAGTGTCATTGTCCTCCCTTTTCCCCATTACCCTTGCACACTGTTTCTTTTCAAGTAATCACCTAATATCTTTGAATGTCTCAGTGGAACCTGCCTCCACCACACTGTTACATTCTATATTGAACCACTCTTTGTGTGACATAGTTTTTTCATACATTGTATTTGCTTCTTTTGCAAATCTCTTTGTGGGCCCTCTCTTTCTTGACCCTTTTCCAAGTGGTAACAGTTTCTTCCTATCTACTATATATCCAGATCCCTCATGATTTTGAGCACCTCTACCCATTCTTCTCTTAGTCTTCTTCCCTCCAAGTAGAACAGCCCCAGCCTCTCTAATCTATCTTCATAACCAAAGTTTCTCATTCCTGGAACCGTTCTTGTAAAACTCTCCTACACCCTCCCCAAAGCGGTCATATGCTGCCTAAAATGTGGCACACAGAGCTGTCCACAATACTCCAGGTAAGATCTAACTATTGTCTTATATAAGTTCAGCATAATCTCCTTACTCTTGTACTTCATGTCCCTATAATAAAGTTTAAAATATTGTATGCTTTTTTAACTGCTCTCTCAACTATTCTGCCATCTATAATGACATGTAAAAATATACACTCTGCTCCAATATACCCTTGTACCCATTGTTTAAAATTGTGCTTCTATGTTCTTCCTCCATTTCTCCACTTTGAACTTCATCTGTCCATTCAACCAAATTATTTATGTCTTTCTGAAGTTCTACACTATACTCACAATGCTTCCAAGTTTTGTACCACGCTCAATTTGCATCATCCTCAAACTTTGAAATTACCCCCTATATACCAAGATCTAGACAACTAATAAATATCTGGGAAAGTAAGGGTCTCAATATTGAACCCAATCAAGCACTATTACAAACTTTCCTCCAGCCCAAAAAAATCCACTAACCATTATTCGTGGTTTCCTATTATTCTGCCAATTATGATTCCATGTTCCTACTTTTCCTTTTAAGCCATGAGCTAGAACTTTTCGCACAAGTCAATGATGTTGCACTGCATCAAATTCCTTTTTTCTGTACACAGAACTGCAGACAGTGTAGTCAAACAAAGATTTAACATAAATTTGTATGCAGCAAGCTTTTATATTCTATTCCTCCCAGGAATAAAGCCCAGTACCTTGGCTTATATTCATAATGGCCTTATCACATTGGATTGCTACTTTTGGCAATTAGTATGATTGTGTTTCCAGATTCCTCTTTTCCCTTTACCACATTTAGCCTTTTAGCCTCTCAAGGAATAAATGGCTTCCTAATTCTTTCTGCTAACCATCTTATATATCACAATATTAAATTTGTTACTATCTACTAACTCTGCAAGTTTCATTCAATACATGTCTAAAATTCCTGAATCCAAATAATTAATGTACAAGATAAAGTCCTGTGGTTCCAGCACAGATCCCTGTGGGACACATTCTTCATTTTTGCCAGTCTAAGAAAACTTCCCTCAACTACACTTAACTCTATTCAGTTTTATAGCAATCTTTCAAACAATTTTGCTACCTGAATCCTGATTCAAATTCAGTCTTGGGTCTCTTATTGGGCTTTCCGAAATTCTATATATACTACATTCACTACATTGACTTTATTTATTTTTTCTGTTCTTCAAATAATTAAGATAACCTTCCTTTTAGAAGACCAGTAAGATATTAAGTAAACTGGGTCTGTCATTCTATGGTTTAGCTCTGTCTTCCTTTTTGAAGATAAGAATTATATTTTTTGTCCACTATTTCTCTGAATTATTTCTTGCTCTACTGAATTTTTATGTATGGATATGACTCCCTCATGTTATCTTCTCACCAATTGCTATGAGTAACCACAGGTTCACACTGATTTAGAATTATAGAATCATAGAATTGCTACAGTGCAGTAGGAGGCCGTTTGGCCTATCAAATCTGCACTGACTTTTTGACAGAACATCTTATCCAAGCCCTACTCTGTAATCCCATGTATTACACTACTAATTCCCTTAAACTTATACATCTTGGAATTCTAACAAAATGCAACGAAATGCAAAGTTTCTATTCAATAGCCCTGCCATTTCAATATCATTTCCTGTGAGTTTATTTAGTTCAACTTTGTGATCCAGTCCCTATTTCATTCTGTCATAATCACTCTACATACTATTTATTTTTATATTATTTGACATATTCATTTCATATTTCTTCTTTGTTTGTTTTGCCACTTTTCTTGTCCCATTACTTTTTGTCATTTGCTCCTTTATTGTTTATATACTTTTTGTAAGTCTCTTTTTTTGGATTTAATTTAGTTATCATCCCTTTCGGACTAACATCTAGCATTCTTCATACTCAGCTTCAGATGACCCTGCAACCCACTGATCTAATTGGCGGAGCCATCCTAACTAACAAGCGAAAGAAACCCTGACAGTGCTTTATACTTACAAGTTGCACAATTTTAGCTGGTTAACCTCAAGCAGTGCTGTTGTAAACATTTGAGATTCCTCCGCTTTGACTCCTCCAATCCCTGGTAAACTTTCTGAGTATGTGTAAGTTGGACATGTTTCAATGGGGATGGAATGTATCCTCATTGAAGGAAAGAAATAAATTGCATTTATAAACCACATTAATGCATCTTCAGAATGTCCCAAAGTGCTTCATAGATAGTTACTTACTTTTGATGCATAATAATTAATGTTATGCGGGTCAAGTGGCAGCCAATTTGGGAACAACATGCTCTTATTAACGACAAATGAGCTGAATGGCCAGTAAATCGGATTTCTGCTTATATTTGTTGAGGAATGATTTTTGGATGGAACACTTAGGAGTTCACCTCACATATTTTTCAAATAAGCTATCAGAGCTTTTACAGTTTCACTGGGACAGCAACATTTCCAAAAATGAGCACTTCCTCATTCAGCATCTGGTCAAATGTAAAAATGATATTAGGACACTTAATGCTTCTGTATTTTGATAAGTGGTCCTTCCACAGCAAAAAGGCCTCACAAATCTCTGCTTTGCAGTTTGCCTGCATAATAAAGTCCAGAAATAAAGTATTTAATTTTTTGTTGGGATATCGGCAGTACTGGCAAGGCCACATTTACTGTCCATAGCTGGTTACTTAAAGAAGGCCTTATCCAAGAACTTTTGCTATCCTTGTTGTGATGGTATTTCTGTTGTTGTAAGAAATTCCAGGATTATGACCCAGGGTGACAAGAAAGAGATAACAATCTATGTTCCAGTAAAGTTGAAGTATGATTTGTAGTACAAATATTCCTATAGTTTTGTTGAGCTGTGTGTTATTCTCAGAGTTGGTTGAATTGCTGTAGCATTATTTCCTATCGTCTGTACATTGTAACTTTACTGTACAAATTGTGTAAAGGATAGATAAGTCCATAACAGAAATTCTGAATAGGCAAAATTATTTATCATTATTTTTATGAGATGTGGGTAATGCTGACAAAGCCACATTGTTTGTCCATCCAAAGCTGCCCTGAGAAGTTGGCAATGGACCTTCTTCTTTAATTGGCATAGTGATGATATTCACACAATGTTATTAGTTAGGAAACTCAAGAATATTGATCCAGCAACAAGAAAGAAACAACGAATATTTCCAAGTCAAGACTTGGAGAAGAATCACATTACCAGAAGGATGTGGATGTCTTGGAGAGAGTACAGAAGAAGTTTAGATGTTGCCTAGTCTGAACCATATTAGCTATGAGGAGAGGCTGAATAAACTCGGTTTGTTCTCACTGCAATGACAAAGGTTGAGAGAGTGACCTGATGGAGGTCTACATGATTATGAGTGGAATAGACAGAGTGGACAGCCAGATTGCTGTTTTCTAGGATAGAAAAGTCAAGTACTAGGGGATATGTGGGGATAAGTTTCGGGGAGATGTGCAAGGCAAGTTTTTTTTATGCAGAGCGTAGTGAATGTCTGGAACGTGCTGGACGGGGAGGTGGTGGGAACAGGTACGATAGCAGTATTTAAGGGTGGACTAGGCAAATAGATGGATAGGATGGGAATGGAAGGATATGGATACTGCAAAAGCAAACAGTTTTAGTTTAGGCAGGCATCATGATTGGCGCAGGCTTCGAGGGCCGAAGGACCTGTTTCTCAGTTCATTTTTCTTTGTTCTTTGTAAGAACTTAAAAATGACTGCTTCTAAGAGATCACTGCTCTTCTTGTTCTCAGTGGTAAAGGTTATGAGGAAAGAAGACACTATTGAACTGATCTCAATGAGTTACTGCAGTGTACTGCATAAATCATAAATACTGCAGAAAAGTTGGTGATGATGGAAGAATTTGAGAAATTGAGAACAGTAATTCAGGTATTGTTGAAGTGAATTGCTCTGTTCTAGATAATACTGAGTGTTTTGATTGTTGTTATGGTTAAACTCATGCAGGTTACTAATGAGAATTTAATCATAAACTTGTCTTCAGTCTTGTAGATAGTCAACAGGATTTTATAATTTAAAAAGTAATCTACTCAGTACAGAATACAGAGCCTCTACCCTGTTGCTGTAGTCATGCTGTTAATATTGCTGATCCAGTTAATTGAATGGTCAAATAGTGACTGACAAGATGTTGATGGCGGGTAGCTTTGTGGATGGCAGTGATGTAGGAAAGTAAGATAAGCATTATATGGTACTTCAATGACATAAACATTAGCTGCAGTTTGCCAGCCCAAGTCTTGTTCCACTCTAGGCTCGTGTGGGCTACTTAGTATCTACCTCTTACACCATTTGTAGAGTAAAGCTGCATGTACAATCAATGAGAAACAAAATTGTATCAGTTGTATTGTAACTGTCAACCTCAGTAAAGTCATGGAAATATTTGTAGTGCATGCTATACATCATCCATACTTGAACAGAGATTGCCACTCCTTCATTGTCACTGGGCAATAATCCTGGAGTTTCCTATAATGGGAACATCATCACAACAAGGATGGCAGTAGTTCATGGGTAAGATCTTCTTAGGACAACCAGCAATGGGCAGTAAATGTGGTCTTGCCAGTGTCACCTATATAGTAAGATTAAATAAAATACTTTATTACGTGACTTCAGTATTGGTGGCATTGTTAATGGAATTGAGCTAACAATCTCATTCTTGACATTTGATAGAAGGAAAATCACGGATGATAATGAAGTCAACCTATATAGATTACCATCTGATTTTACTTTACTTCCGCAGTCAAATGAAAAGTTGGACTAAGTATCATGTTGATAAGTCAAAAAAATTTACATTTCTCCTACCTGTACTGAACAACCGTCATGTTCTGTTCCCCACAATGTCTTGCACACCGGATATATCTCATCCAGTTTGATTTGCTGGGGTCACTGCCATCAATGAAGTGCTGTAGCGATCCTTCCTGATCATATATCTGAGAAAGAGGTCAGAAGGTCAAATGGTTGATTGGATCATCAGCGATCACTGTTTTGCTGCTTTGGCTTTATCTCTGCTTAATGTCAAACGTAGAAATTTACGACCAGGAGGTTTATCACTGATTTGTGGCATTTTCATGAATCTCATAAAGAGTTAAAAAATACTAATCATACTAAAGTATGGAACAACATGCTTTTTGATTTTAACTTGACCTTTATGGTAGATTTCATTATTCTACTGTTAGCAGCTTGATGAAATAATGAATTCCAAACAAAAAAGAAACTATTTTGACAATATTTTCTTTTAGTTGTTAGAGGATAAGATGCAAGACCAATTGAAAAGATTTTAGCAGGGGTGCACTGCTATCTGATATTTATTTCAATGTTGAAATAGTTTACAGGTGAATTTGCAAAATATTGTTTTATTTCAATCAAGACAAACACCAGATGCTCGATCTGCATTTTATGATTCTTTTTTAACTCTGTGAATTGTCTAAAGGGCATGTTTCAAATGAACAGCATTGTTAGTGCTTATTGTTTGAAAATTATCTAAATATATGTCAAATAGGGTGGTTTGGTGGCATAGTGGTTAGCACTGTGCTTCGTAGTACCAGGGACACTGGTTAAATTCCCGATGTGGGTCATTGTTTGTGTAGAGTTTGTACATTCTTCCCATGTCTGCATGGGTTTTCTCCAGGTGAATAGGTTTCCTCCCACAGTCTGAAAGATATGCTGGTTAGCTACATTGACCCGAACAGGTGACATAGTGTGGTGACTATGGGAATTTCACAGTAAATTCATTGCAGTGTTAATATAAGTCTTACTTATAACTAATAAATAAACTTTTACTTTACAAATAACAATACTATTGTATAGATGATTCAGATTACTAAAATGATTTGATGCAACTATTTTACTGAGAATGCCACACAGTTTTTATGGATGGGCAGACTCAAATATTATTGGGTTCAAGAAGGTGTATAAATGAATTACTTATAGCTGTGTCAATTTACTACAAAATGCAGTAAAATGATTTAGCAATAGTCTGATTACATCAAAAACACTGGAAACTTTAAAAAGTCTGAAAGTCCATACTTTCATATAAATAAATGAGACTTTAAATAACATGAAATACATTGGAAAGCATCATAGTCCAGCATTCAGGAATTCACATTCTTTTGTAAGCTTTATAAAAGGCAACAGCCATTTGGAGGTTAAATTTCCTTTAGTAAATTACTGGATGGAGTGTTTGCAGAAAATACCTTTGTGTACCATTTTAATGTTATCATTAAGCCAATTAAATGAATCAATTAATCAGTTAAATCAAAGTTAAGCTTCTCGGTAATGTGTTTCAAGAGAGAATCATGACAGCAATAGTCATGAACACATTTATACCCCTGTCTATGTCCCTGCTCTTTCTCATGTTCTGAATTGTTTGAATTCAAAGAGAGAATCCCTGCTTTGATTTTAACACAGTATTGGAGTCGTACGGCTGCTCTAAGGGATAACAGCACAATCAGAAAATACAATGCATGTGGAGGATTATTCATCATATATTGGATCATCCATCCTGAAGCACTCTGTCATTGCAGAATCTGATTGCTTGTTTTAAAATGCATCCAGAGTGTTTTTTTCCTTTCAATGCATGGAAAGTTCAGTCCATGCATTGATCAATCACTGCATGAAGAAGAATCTCTTGATGTCAGACAAAACTTTAAAGTTACCCTTCACTCATTTCCACCAATGTTCACTTCTTGTTGTTGCAAAGTTTAAATTAAAGTAATATTCTATAATACACCTTTTTCATATCATTTAACATTATGATTTGATCTTCCTTTATTGCCCATTCTTTTCTGGACCGTCCATCTCTGCACTTTCAATGACCCTGTCATCAGTTGCTGCAGACAAGAGATACAGACTGAGGATGTTGCTTTTATGATCTGTGTATTTCAGAAGGAAGTTCTCCAAGAGAAGTACAGAAACTCAAGCATTCAACTACAAATGGCTCGATTGATTACAGCAGCAAAAACTTTGGTTCATTACCAACAATAATCATCACCATCATCCACAATTGAGCTCTTCTAAAGACTATCAAAATTAACATTGAGTCTGCAATATAAAAGGATTACCAATCTCTCAGTTCATATAAACACGGCTCCTCAGGTAGCATGAGATAGTCCATCTATCAGTCCCAACATATGTACATTTATCTCCCATGAACCTCTTTATTATGTTAGGATAATTAGGCTTGAATTCCAAAATATCTAAACAAAGTTACATCTAAAATGGAAGTGATTTTCACAGCTAAATCGTCACAACTATATTGTTCTGGCAACAGGGATCACACCATGAAAGGCGGCTATTCTCTTCGATGATGGTTGCCATCAAGTCAAGTAGCATCCAAGATAGATTGGTTTGAATTCAGCTTCATGACTATGAACATAGCATGGGTTTACAAAATAATCTCTGGCGCCACATAAGCTAACTCACTTACTTCAGTGCACTCTGCAGAAATTATGGCGCCGTCTTTAAAGGACAGAATCCATTAACATTGAAGTGAAACTAACCCCCACTCAATCCCAAGCTAAATTGTATTGGATGGTCTTCCCACCCAACTCTCCCAGAACCTGTAAATTCTCCCTTCACTGCCTGCATTCCGCCTCCCACCACACAAAAATTGAACTCTGCCCCCACCCCCGCCATTGCGCACAAATCAGGGTCTGACTGTGGCATTTCCTGGCACATGTTGGCACAGCCAAGTTGGCACAGATTATATTGGAATGTATTCAAATAGGATTCCTGTTATTTCATGGCAGGAGCCCCATTATATCACAAGCAGAGACGGGGATATCCCGTTAGCATAAAAGTCCTATTAGGACTCCCTCTCAATTCTCTGCCCCCTCTGCCATCCCTGCCCACTGAAACCAAGAATGGAAAATCCCCCCAATAATACTTGTAGCCTACATTGCATACCTCTTTCCTAACCCTTCTTTACATGCTTCCTTCCTTTATGTTATGAGTTCTATGAGGAAGTGACTAGTGCGGTAGATAGAGGGGAACCGGTGGATGTGGTGTTTTTGGATTTCCAAAAAGTGTTCGATAAGGTGCCTCACAAAAGATTGTTGCAGAAGATTAAGGTGCAAGGAGTCGGGGGTAAGGTGTTAGACTGGATAGAGGATTGGTTGTCAAATAGGAAGCAGAGGGTAGGTATTAATGGGTGCTATTCTGATTGGCAGCTGATGACTAGTGGAGTGCCCCAGGGTTCGGTGCTGGGGCCTCAACTATTTACCATTTACATAGATGATCTGGAGGAAGGGGCTGAGTGCAGGATGACGAAATTTGCTGATGACACGAAGATGAGTGGAAAAGCAAATTGCGTGGAGGGTGTGGAAAGCCTGCAGAGGGATCTGGATAGATTGAGTGATTGGCGAGGACCTAGCAGATGTAGTATAGTGTTAGCAAGTGTAAGGTTATCCACTTTGGTAGGAATAATGGTAGGAAGGATTAGTATTTAAATGGAGAAAAGCTGCAGCATGCGACGGTGCAGAGGGACCTGGGGGTCCTTGTGCATGAAGCACAACAACACAGTATGCAGGTGCAGCAGGTGATTAAGAAAGCGAATGCATTGTTGGCCTTTATAGCTAGGGGGATAGAATATAAAAGTAGGGAGGTTCTGTTGAAGCTGTATAGGGTGCTGGTGAGGCCGCAGCTGGAGTACTGTGTGCAGTTTTGGGCGCTGCATTCGAGGAAGGATATATTGGCTTGGAGGGGGTGCAGAGAAGGTTTACTAGGCTAATACCGGAGATGAGGGTGTTGGATTATGAGAAGAGACTAAGTAGGCTAGGTTTGTACTTGTTGGAGTTTAGAAGATCTATAAGAGGCGATCTTATAGAGATGTATAAGATAATGAAGGGGATGGATAGGGTAAAGGTTAAGAGACTCTTCCCGCTTAGCAAAGATAGTAGGATTAGAGGGCACAACCTCAAGATTAGGGGAGGGGGCGATTCAGATCAGAGTTGCGGAGGGGTTTCTTCACGCAAAGGGTGGTGAATCTTTGGAATTCTCTGCCTGATGAGGTGGTGGAGGCTTCCTCACTGAATATGCTCAAGTCAAGAGTGGATAGGTTTTTGATTGACAAGGGAATTAAGGGTTACAGGGAGAAAGCGGGAAAGTGGTACTGAACCACTACAGATCAGCCATGATATTATTGAATGGCAGGGCAGGCTCGAGGGGCTGTAAAGCCTACTCCAGGTCCTACTTATTATGTTTTTATGTTATGAAGTTGGTCCATTCAAATTTTTCTGCTGAATTTTGTATCCTACATCACTGCCACTGCCTTTCTCTTTTAACAGAAATACCTGCCATAGTTTGTCCCAACAATTATGCATTAAAAGAGAAGGAATTATCTATTTTATTAGAAAAATAATATGGAGCTTCAGTACAACATGCCATCAACCTGTTAACAGAAATGTATTTGCTATTTACAACTATTAGAAATATCAAATGTATTTCATCACGTGTATTTCTCAGAAGTCATCTGGACTGTTAAATTTCATCTTCTTGTGATAATAATCTCCAAGAGTATTTCAACAGGACTCTTATCCTGACCATCATTTTCACTGAAGTTACTCAATTAAATCAGAAAAACAAAAGGAATTCTGAGCAGTTAAATTGACATTTGAAATAATTCAGAAGTTCTAAAAATTAATCTAACATGTAACATTTTAAAAGATTGGTATTTATTGATAAAACAGGAAATGGAGACTAAACAGTGTTATTCTGATCTTATATTTGGTTGCTATTTTTGATGCCGCATTTCCTTGCATGTGTGTGTGTACTCTTTTACTTATACAATGTGTGTTAACAATAATCATTACCACTTTATATCTAATGAAAGATCTCAATGATACAACTGATTTACAGAAAAGGTTTGAATCCTCATCCTTGAAAACAAATGAATGAACAGTGGCCTTACAGAATCTAAAAAGCAGGAAAAATTAATCTGGAGCATTCCTTCAAGTTAAATCATAACAGTGAGATGGAGGGCAAGCTGACAAAAAGCCATTTCAGAACTGACGTGAGGAAGTATTTCTTTATGTCAAGAGTGATCAATATCTGAAACCATCTTCCAAATATAGGAAAAGGTACAGTTTGATGCTGAAGTGGAAAATATCATAGATAGGTCTGGAAAGTATCGATCTAGATGGACAGAATGGCCACTCTCATCTGAATTCACATTTCTAACATTGATAAATTTTACTATTCATTTTATCAAACAAATGTATTTTAAAAGATAAAAGGCAACATTACAGAGAATACATGTTCAAATTACAAAAATGAACAAATTTCCCTCCTGCTCCCTGGCTATGTCCCTTTCTCCCCAGGTCTATACCCACCTTTACACCCCTGGGGGTAATCCCCACAACAGGTACATGTTCTAGATGAAGCTGTTGTAAACCATGCAAATGGCAAGGGAGATGATTAATTATATTTATATATATTTCAGTCTATATAAATCAGGTTCACACCCACTATGGGCATAAAGCTGATGACATCACCAGTGAGAGGAGAGAAAGATCCAAAATCATGATCTTATCAGGGAGATCCATGATTTCCGGATCTTGAGCCACTGCCGCTATTCCTGCAGATAGTAAGTGTGGGCTTTAGATCACCTCCTAGATGTCAAAAATTTAAATCATCTCTCGTGATCCAGTCAAACTCACCGATATACAAATTGGATGTGTAGATCTTTTTATGGTCATATATATAATACATTAAAATGAATTAAAGACAATATGATTCACTGGGATTAATATAATTTGCATCTGAGGACTTAATTGTAGCCTATATAAATGTAATGATATTCTTTTCCATCTGTTGTGTATGAAAGCCATATATTAAATTATTTTAACTAGTCTCAACCCAGTTATCAGTGAGCAAGCATCTGTGACTATCTCTAATTTTATCTTAGATTGCCAATTGCACTCAAAAATCACAGAATGACTTGAGTTAGGAATACAAAAAAGATCAAATGGGAATCTGAGATGCTGCACTGTTAAAGGTGGGCTGGAAACTTCCCCAGACTTGCTGCTGACAATGTTTGCCTTAACAGGAAAATTAACAATTCTCAATCAATGATATGTTTTACGTTAATGAACATGAAATTTCACTCCAAAGAAAAGTCTTATAAAAATCTTATAATAAAGTCTGGATTCACTCCATCCAGCCAATCCTTGACAGACCCTTTAACTTTAATGTTTACAACCTTTATAAAGTAATGTAGGCAGGTAACACCATAGTCCATCTTTCTTGACAGAGTTATTGACTTGGACCTTTTAACACTGAAGTGAATCCATGATTTGTCTGCCCACTGTCTAATCATGTCTAAATCTGCCAGGAGTAACGCTTTTCACTGTGTGTCTTTCAGAATGGGAGGTACAGTGGGAGGAGAAGTCAGCAAAGAGATCGATGTTAGTTTTGATGAAAGAAACACATGACCAATGAAAACGAGAAATAGTGAGGCCAAGTATGCTTATCTATAGGATTGTTATATAAACATTGCAGTTGAAACCAAATAGCAGGATCCAATGCTTCTGATCACTGAAAAAGTTGCATATTTAATTCAATGCATACAATATATGGGAAACATTTGTAAAAAAAATGACGTAGTATGTACTATCAAAGCATTAGAAAGTCTAACTTAACACTAGACACTGAAAGAATCACTTGGATGGCAGTGGGTTAGACACTTAAGTCACTCTGCCAAAAAGAATTGCGGGGGCAGTGTTTCACACCATCGTGCAGCAGCATGGGTCCACACTCTGGCAAAGCCCACCTGATGTGGAGATGCCGGCGTTATACTGGGATAAAACAGAAAGAAATCCCAGAACACCAGCTTAAAATCCAACAAGTTTATTTGTAGCCAATGCCCCAAGCTTTTGAAACACGCTGTCCCTTCATCAGGTAGCCACCTGACAAAGGGACAGCCTGTTCTGAAAGTTGGGGTGTTTGCTACAAATAAACTTGTTGGACTTTAAGCCCAGCTGCACAAGATTGTGCCATGTTTAAAGGGTGATCCAAACAGAACAAAAAAGTAACCTCCCACCACAGAGATCCCAGGAGCTCCCCAGAACTCCAATCCCACCACCACTGCACCCCCCCCCCCCACCCCCCACCCCACCGACCCAGTCGGAGCTGGCATTTGACCCCGGATTCAAATCCTGTTCGACATGAGATGGATGTTTTTTCAATATAATGATGTGTAAGTTCTATGTGAAATTATCTGCTGATTAGTAGTGAATGAGGGAAGTTTTGTGCTATCAGCCCACACTCACAAACAACTAAACTTAGACTATCCAGATCATTTCAGGTGGAATTTTTACAGCCGGCAGAAAACTTTCTGCTCATTTGATCGTTGCTTTCCACTTAGACTGGATGGCATTTGCTGACAGGAAGAGTTAAAATTATTGGTCCACTAGAGCAGTTGTTAGCACTGCTACCTCACAGTGCCAGGGATTCGGGTTCAATTCCCGGCTTGGGTGACTGTCTATGCAGAATCAGCACATTTTTCCTGTGTCTGCGTGGGTTTCCTCAGGGTGCTCCAGTTTCCTCCTACAGTCCGAAAGATCCTGGTTAGGTGGATTGGCCACGCTAAATTCTCCCTCAATGTACCTGAACAGGTGCCAGAGTGTAGCGACTAGGGGATTTTCACAGTAACTTCATTGCAATGTTAATACAAGCCTACTTGTGACTAATGAAATAAATGTGTCTTATCAAGGTCACTAACTTTCCCAGAGTCTAGCATTTGAAGGAAGGGTTGTGTGAGATCTTGATTTAGAGGATTGGGTACTTCAATACCTTGGACTTAAAACTTCTGTCAACCCAAGATGATGCTGAACAGTTTTGTTCTGTGCATGTAAGGTGTTGCACATGAATGCAGATTCTGTTCTTCTCAAGCTGAGTAGGATTCTAGGCTGACCTGATTTGACCACTGGACCTTCGAGCTGGTTTGCGTATCACCAGAGATAATCTTGGAATTGTGCACTTGAAGATGACATTGGCATCATATTGGGACTTGCTGTGAGATTTGTGCTTACTTATCCCTTGGGATAGTTTTATTCACCTATCTAACACTGCAGTGAATCTCTTGTGAAAACGTGGCCCTGAGATGGTGCTGACCTTTCAGCTTGTTGCTATGCAAGCCCAGTTTGTTGCTATGCTGACGTAAACTGCTGCCATCCTGGTTTTGGATATTAGTGTTCAAAGGGGCTCACAGGTATTACAGCTGTCTAGCAATTTGTCCTTTAGCAAATTACTAGGATCGCTGAGACACCAAGGGGTGAGGAGGGGGTGCGGTGATGGTTGGAGGATAATGTCTCTGTGGACCACAAATTGCTGTCCATTCACAGGATGGCAATTTTTTTGAGCCAACGCTGCCACCCTGCCATATAGGGCCCCACTTTACCATTGCATTGTGCCCATTTTCAGGCATGAAAAGCTTGGTAAAGTTGGGCGTGAGATGATCCGCACTCGCATCTGGGCAGATTCCCACTTTGCCAAGGCCCAAAATGGGAGGGGGGGTGTCAATCATTCTCTGGTGGGAAGAGGGGAGACGCAAATCGCTCTCTTCTGATGGAGAGGGGAGGAGGATACCAGGTGGGATCTCTGGTAGGTGGGAGGGGGGTTCAGGGCTGCTAGAGTCTGCTGCCACTCTGCAGATGATCGGTGAGGGGAAAGGGGCAGTGGGGTCGTGATCAGTCTGGGTAGCGTGGAGTAGGGGGCAGTTATGTCGTGGGGGTGTGGCAATTTCTGTGGGGTCCATCATTCCCGCTTTTTTGTTCCCAGGCAGCTTTATCTGCTTTTTGCGGCCCGGGGGCGATGTGACATGGGACTGTTGAAGGCTCCGCTCGGAGCAGCAGCGCTTTGGGCACAATAAGCCTCACCATAGTGCGATTCAGGCTTGTGATTTCTTTTCAGGCTGAGTGCACATGGGGGCACTCAGAATAGGTATCCAAGTGGGATCTGCTGACCAAAGATTCAGTACTTAGAATCAAAATAGTAAAATCGCCCCATAGTCTCTGCTGTTTCCTGCCAACCAGCCAACCCAGACTACTGCCACCCCATATCAAAGTGGATCAGTTTGAGACCAAGCCTTCAAGGCTCAAAGCTGCTCAAGGGCATTCAGTAAGGCCACCTGAAGTCTGCTCTATTGAAAACCAGTAGCCTTCCATCAGTAATATTACAGCCACTGGAATAGCAGTGTGAAGGAAAATTAAACTGGGCAATGGCACCCACAAGCCAGGCACAAAGAAAATGCACAAAGGATAACTAGTTGAATACTGTATGGAGTTTTGGATGATTTGTTGAATATAATTGGCATGGAATGATTGTTTTGTACTGGCATTCAGATCAGAATTGTAGTCTAGAGGATGCTGTGATGACCCATTTCAGAGAGATGTAAAATTATTGAAAAATAAGAATATGGGTTTTCATACAAGAGAACGGGAACTTAATTTCCTCATCACTTACTGCTCCTATTTGTCTTCCTTCTCTTCTTTTCCAGCTTCCCTTTTTCCTTCTACTCTTCCTCCTTTTCCCACCCTCCTCCTACTTGTCCTGTCATAGATTTATAGAATCATACAATGCAGAAGAGGCCCTTCAACCTATTGAGTCTGCACCGACATTATGAGGAAGTCACTGAATCTGTAGCAGTCAGGATTGTGCCCTCATACTCAGCATGATACTTGGTTACTAGATGGACTTTAGTCATAAAAAAGGAGTCATCTTGATCCAAGGCATGATGTTCCAAATCACTTTCCCTAGAGAGTATAACACATGACTGATTGATATCAGTTATACACCATTAACTTCACCATTCATTAGCATGTACTTTCTGTTTATTCTTTATACTAAACTTTCCACAAAATGTACGATCTTACATTTAACAACAACATGAAACTATGGGTGGGATTCTCCGGCCAATCACTGTTGGCAGAACTCTGTAGTCCCACCGGCAGCGTGCTCCCATCCGGTGGCATGGGGTAGCTTCAATGGGAAATCCCATTAATAGTGGCATGAGCAGAGAATCCCACCACCAGTGAATGGCATGCCACCTTCTGCCACCGAGTAACACGTGGCTGGGAGGCTGGAGAATCCCACCCATTGCATTTAATAATTTACA
Source organism: Sphyrna mokarran (assembly GCA_024679065.1). Classification (NCBI taxonomy): domain Eukaryota; kingdom Metazoa; phylum Chordata; class Chondrichthyes; order Carcharhiniformes; family Carcharhinidae; genus Sphyrna; species Sphyrna mokarran. The sequence continues at coordinate 65,055,632 of JAGIQG010000006.1, read as the reverse complement.
TCACATTTCTGTCACTCCCTATTTAGAACTAATTCCAACTCCTCCTCTCCCTTCCCCAAGTCACAATCCTGCGGGATTCAATCTCTCACAGTATTCTGGCTCTGAGGAATGACATCTTGGAGACACATGAGGGCATCATCATCGTCAGAATGGGGCAGCAGTTTAGCAGCAATGCTGGTAAGCAGAGTGTAGATTGCAGGATGCCTGAACTGCAAGGACAATGAGGACTGATTCAAAGGGGACTGATTCCAGAAAAGACTGAAGAGCATTGACCTTTGGATTCTCTGAGACAAGAAAAGATTCTCTGAGGAACTTGTTGCTCCCTCAAAGCGCACAGGGAGAGACTTTTAGAAGAGAAATGATTTTCAACTCCCACGAACGCTGTCCCAGCCACATCATTCACTACTATATCAAAAACTGAAAAGGTATTGAAGCTCTGAGATTTCAATGAATATAAGTGACAAAGGGGGGGGGGAAGCAATAATATATGTATGAGCCTTTCAAGAAAAGACAAGGAGATGGTTTCCCAATGATATTTTGGGAGGAGTATCTACTTTCCATAGGTAATGCTAAGAGGGCCACAATTTTCTTCCTATTAGTCTACTCAACTCTTGGCAATGGGAAGAATTGCTGAGAATATGGAGACAAGACAGCAATATTTTCTGAGATAGGACAAACTTTCTGTAAATAATTATCTCAGAGACAAGACTGCTGTACAGGATTCTACAGCGTCAGAAATGCCAAACATATTACTGCAGCTTCTGTGCTGACCTCCAGCTCGAGATGGGAAAAGACTCTCAGTTGAGGTTGAAGTATATGTGTCACTTGACTTGCATCACTAGAAGGTACCAGCTCTTTAGCAGTATGATCTTTGATGAGGCATCCTCTCAGAAAGGCCCTTCATAGACAAGAGATAGATTAGGCAATACATTGGAAGGTACAGTGGGATGAAGATCTGATGCTGTTCAGCCACTGAACCAACAGAAACATCATATGGCATGTCTACTTATTGGAAAAAGAGATCAATTTCAAGGATCTGAACATCCCAACAGATCACTCAGTTATTCCTTCTCATCACACCCTGGAAAGACTCAGTTCAGATCCAGCAGCTCTTCATGCTGATGGTCACCATCTGTTGCAGTGCTTTCTGTACCAGCCTAACTTCGTGAAGAACTGAGAAATTCATAACTTCAATCTCCGTCCAAGGTCTAGTAGATAGTGACTTTGTGAAATAAAGAAGCTTACTGCTGACTGAATAAATGTCCTTGGTTAATGTGTACTGAAATGTCATTGATTCTAAATGAAAGGTTGAAGACTATGGATGAAATCTTACCAAAAAATGGCAAAGTGTTGTTCCAGTGAGAAAAATGGCATGTCACAATGGGCATTTTTCACATCATCACGTAGAGTTGTTAGACCTCAACACACCCGCAAAGTATGGCTGCACTGAGAACAGAGCGCCATGTTTAAAGAGTACCCTGATCAGGCAAAATAATAACCTCCCTCCCAATGATCAGAACTGCATTCACTGCATCCCCTGATGCCAGCCAGCACCTTGTCCTTCTCCCCACCCCCCAAACATTGGATTCCTTCTTCCCTCATCTCCAACAGTCAGTGTTGGCACCTATCCCCTTTCCCCCAAACATTCGATCCCTGACTCCTATTCAGCCATCCCAGCATTCCCAGTTATCATGTCTGCTCCCCCCCACCACCGACAAGAAATAAAGCTCCCCAACATAACAGCCCACTGGATCTTCCCTTGACACTGCCCCTGGCACAGGTTGGTACTGCTGGTTGGCACTCCCAGGTTGACATGGTATCAACCTCACAATACCAACCTATTCCAAGGGGCAGTGCCGGGGGCATTGCCAGGCCACGGCCTGGCCATGTCTCACCTTTATGCCCTGGGAGAGGGGAGATCCCCACAACAGGTTCACATCTGGCAGAATCTGTTGTAAATCTCACTGATGTGATGTCATGGTGAGGGCTCAATAGACAGTGAGAGGGACCTTTAACCATATGTTGATGTATGGAAATATACCTTGCCAGTGGGGGTGGCAAAAATCGAGAATCATGATCTCGTCAACGAGATCAATGACTTCCAGGTTTACTAGATCTTGAGCCCCTGCCTCCATCCCCATGGACAATGAATGCAGGCTGAAGATTGCACCTCCCCTCAAACCAACCTCCTACTCCCCTGCATTGTTCAAATACTGAGTATCACCTGTTTTTTATTGGATTTCTAGAAAGTTGAGAACATCACCACTCAATAAGGATGTGTATCCATTGTGTAAACAATAAAATGAATCAATGATCTGCTGCCCCTTGTAGCAAGGAGGAGCAATAATCCTGCCTGCAGCTTGGATCTGATGTTTGATCAATGAAGGGATTTTGGCTGAAACTAGTCGAGATCATTTGCTAGTATGGTAAAATTAACTCCAGTAGCAATTTTAATGGTAATATTGAAGTTGTTAACTTGAACTATAACTGACCAATAGTCTGGAAGGCTATAAACTTCTCCTAGGAACTCTGTAATTTAACCTTTATCTTGATTTCCAATTTCTTGAATCAAGTGCGCTTCATCAATACATTCTTATCTTCTAACTCCGCTAAAGTTAGTGGATTTGTAGAAAAGCTTGAAATATTCAGTTTTGCTAAGTGGAAGCTTTTTGTGGCACAATGCATGCATTCAAAATGGCAACCAGGGTGGAGTTTCCTGCTTTTACCTAATTTGGCAGGCTTTCTTCTGGATGGGGCCACTGGGCTTACACAGTCAGTGAAGTCATTGAAGCCTTAGCATTGCCCTGAATTATAGCCTGGTTAAATTATAGGAGCCTGTTCTGCCTCATATATTGGGCCACTTGTTGTAAAGGAAAGATCATTTGTAGTCTGCAGAGGGTGGGATTTTCTGGCCGTGCTCACCCCAAAACTGGAAAATCTCACCTGAGATCAACGAATCTTTGCATGGTCTACCCCCTGCCTGCTAAGATTCCCATGACAGGTGGGATAGGAAAACTACCGCCTCCACCCCCAGAGAGATGTTTTTATCTGGACGATGTCATCCTTCAGTGCCCCATACTGCAAGAATTTAATTGATTTCATAAGTTGTTGGGACCTTTACTTAAAACATATTCAGTTGATTACTAAGTTTCACTTTGGGTTAAAATTGGTGTCAAAGACGTTAAGAAAGGTGTCAAAGTCCATCGTGGACTCCCATGCACCTTGCTTCAGAAGAACATTTTCTGCTACCTGATCTACAGCAAAAAGGAACTGATATGATGCTTCTATGGACACTCAGTGCTACTCAGTATTGAAGGAAATACTGTCTCCATAATTCCTATTCTGGCCTCTTTGTGGACTATCAAGACAATCAAACAGGCAGGGTGGGAACAGGGATTGCTCACCGGATACAGTCATCAGCTACCTTTCTCCAGTTTCATTCCTCCTTCCATCAGTTTGTAAATACAAGCTGCTGTTGAGTTTCCTTCATTCTTGTGGTTTCTTTGAAACATCAATGTATTTTTTATATCAAAATTTCCACAGCTGCCACCATATTCTGATTGGTCTGTCTTTCCTATGAACTTGGATGTGGGACTTGGTACTGGACAGACTGCAGTCATGCTCTGTTACTCGTTTAACACTATATCTAAAGAGGTTACAGAATAGACAAGTTGCTCCTGGCTGTAGTGCTCCAACCTCTCTAGGGAATGAGAAAGAGAGAGGGACTTCAAAACATGCCTGACTGGTATCATTGTCATCTATGTCATATCCCTTAGCAAACACCTTCTGTTAACCCCTTATGCTACATAATTCATTAGTTGGACAGCACTTAGGAACTGTTAAGAATGTGAGAGAGAAAACCCACTATATAATAACAAGTCTTTTTCTCTTTCCCTTACAGGAAGTTACTATTTTGGCACAAGCAGCTTGTTCACTTCTCCAACTTTGCTCTGATTAGAGGGATAACATGGAAGCTCTCTCTCTCCTGGCATACTGAGCCTCGGTCACTTTTTGGGTGCACCAAATCATTTCTAACACACTGGCAATGTGCCTATTCCATCCTGAAATAATGTACTTACAGAAGAATTGAGGGCCACAGTCATTTTGATTGCCACCGACAATTCATCCTAACCCTTCTTTGAGGCAACTGGCCTGATTTCAGGAAACAGCACACAGTTCATCTACTTGGTGTATACAGCCGCTGATCAAACTGTTCCAGATTTAGGGCAGGTAAGAGAAATTGTCGCTGTTGATCTGAGGTGGCTAAGATTTCTGAATGAATGCCCTTCTTCTCTTTCATCTCTCCCTGTGAGCAGCTTGACTCCTTCTTTGCAGCCTCTGCTCCATCTTCTAATACTGCAGCCCCTGCTTCATCTCCCTCTAATACTGCAGCCCCTGCTTCATCTCCCTCTAATACTGCAGTCTCTGCTCCATCTCCTTCTAATACTGCTGCCTCTGTTCCATCTCCCTCTAATACTGCACCTTCTGTTCCATCTCCCTCTATTACTGCAGTCTCTGCTCCATCTCTTTCTAATACTGCAGCTCAAGGGGGGCTGTGGCTATTGCATCCATGATTGGGAGCTGATGGTGTTTTCAGAATACTCGATGTCTTCACAACATCCAGTACCACTCTTTATAGACTTGACCAACCATTATGAACTCTTCCAAAGCACAGCGCTTCCATAAATTCAGCACAAGCTAGTAGAAAGGAGTAAGCAATTAACTTGCTAGTTGAATGATGATGTCTTTAAATGATGTTGGTGAGGGGAACTATGTGCTCCTGAAAGCAGGTTGAGTTCTGTGCGTTTGAGAAGGGGTGTTACCTAGAGCACTGAGGTTAAAAATGACAAATCAGACATCAAATCAGGAGTTGTTAACTAATATCATCATATCACCACTCTGCATAATTCTGGCACACACACTATCCTTAACAGCACGTCATTTAGCACAGAATGTGCCGGAAGTGCATGGGAGCAGGGCCAATGTCTTTTTTTTAGTAAAACTGGCACGTGTGACACCAAATTTATTGGCATTTTGGAGTCAAGCTTTGCAGCTGGTATTCTAAGTGCAATGATAGTTGTTGCTAACTTTGTTTTCGTTGTTTTCTATGAGGTTTGCTGTTAATGGCAGTCAATACTAGCCCAAATACGAGCAGAAACATTGCCAGTACTGAAAAAGTACAAAAGGCAAAATACCAAATTCTATTAGAACTTACAATTTAAAAAAGCCCCAAGTTACCAGAAATGTCTTGTGTATACTTTCTAAAATTTATCTTATTATTTTCTACTAGTTATAACAACAGCATATGTGGCAGAATTTTATGTTTTGAGTTGCATCATACACATTTGAACAAATTACCAGCTTCCATTTGATTTTAGGTAGAAATCAGCTGACATGTCAAACAATAAAATCAATTACTTTAACAGCAAGAACTCAAGCTGGGTTTTATCATGTTGGCAGACATTTGCCCTTTCACCTTTACAAGCATGTACCCTATCATCTTTGAAGACATGTTCCCAATCTCCCACTGTTCCTGGAGTCTCTAACAAGTACACTTTACCGTATCACGTAAACATTACAATGTGTTTACATTCTATCTACTCCAAAGATAGCAGAAACCCACATTTCAACAGTGGCAGCCTGCTGACATCAGCTAATGCCACATCACTCACAAAACACTCTTTTGTGAAGTAATTCTACTCAAAAGAAAACGATGTGCAGATGTATGACAGGGAGAAGGGGAATAAAACAGGAGAGATTCAGTGATGATACTAATGTAAGTTTATTTGTACCAAGTTGCATATTTCTGTCACTTGATCCAAAATGACAGGGCAGGTGAAATGAAACAGTGGATGGGATCTTCCAGCCACACTTGCCCCAAAACCAGAAAATCCCCCCCTTAGGTCAATAGATCCTTCCATGATCTGTCCTTTGCCCACTCCGATTTCCATGGCAAGCGGAATGGGAAAATTCACTTCAGCAAAATACAAAAGATGCATGGTACCGGATTTTGTACCATATTGATGTGCATATGAATTACAGTTCAAACCTGGGACTTACCCCAGGGAAAAGAAATATCTTTCCAAAGGCTGCACCTGCAATTTAAATAGTCTCCCATTGAGAAAATACATGGATATGTGCAGAACCTTTTTGGAACTACCAGTAAAATAAATCAATAGAAACCAATAAAAATGAAGTACGTTTCTTCAGAGACGTACACCGTGGATGCTACATCTTTGTCAAAAACTCTTTGAAATGGTTTTATTACAGTAGAGATGTGTTTAAGTCTGACCCTCTACTAACCTCTTAAGCACTCATTATAATTGCTCTCAATAACAAGTAAAAAGGTCTTTAGGTCATCATTAGCAAACATTAAAGGATGTGACAGCATTACTAACAGAAGCAACCAACCCAGTTAATGCATAATAGCAAAACCTCAGAAAGATTACATCCTTTGAAAGACTATTCTGTGCAATGAAGCAATTCTAAGTTCTTAACAGATGTACAATTTGAGTTATGAGATGCACATCCAGAATAACTCCCATGTTCACAATCACTGAAATCACAATTCTCACAAAACCTAAGCCCAGTTTCTCATGGACTCAGGAGAAATTTACAAATAGTAGGTGAGACTTGATTCTGGGATTCTTCCAGCCATTCCCTGCACCCCAATTTCTGCTGGTGCAGGATAAGGGTGTGGGTAGTAAGTCTCCATCATGCATTCCCAGCATGGTGGGCTCCATTGTGGGGATTGGCACTTCCTACCCTCCCATAATTTTTATAGAGTTGGGACATCTTCTCCAAGATTCATAATTTACAGCCACTCAGAGGTGTTGCAAGCCATAATCTGGATTGAGGAACCTTTTCAAAATTAAATTCAAAAAGTCTCACCATATATTCCTTTGTCTCATTCATTCCAATGCAAAGCCAATTCATGCCCCGTAGATCCCCACTCCCCCTATCCCACACCCTCCACGGCCCTTACACTCTTCATGCCAACTCAATGTTTGGTTGTAAGACCAGACCAATAAAAGCATTAGTTTAAAGCTGGAAATCAAAGTGAATTGTTGACTTTTCTTGAATGACACCCATAAGTGGTTCTAATAAGCTGTTCCTCCTCTAATCTGTTTTCTCAATGTCTCAAAGTTTATCTGGATAAGAGATGCAAAGTGTTTGAAGTCTCAGTTACTAATATTTTAATGGTCTGTCTGACTGACTTTTACAAAGTTGCCGGAGCAAAGTTTTTTTTTTAACAAAAGATTTGTGAATGGGAGTTTTTAATCTCTTAACAATTTTACATTTGCCATTGTTGTTACATGGTGCATACTCGGTGAATGGGCATGGAAGGGGCATGAATTGACATTGAGTTTGCATGACAACATAAGGGCCATGAAGAGTGAGGAGAAATGGGTCATGAATTAATATTGACTTGGCTTGTAGAGTGTAATGTACCATGTGGGGGGCTAGAGATGGCATGGGAGATATAAGAGGCCATAGCAGATGAGGGACATTGAAGGGTGAGGGCTAGAGAGCTGGATATATCTTCTAGCCTGCCATTGGCAGGAAATTCTGGGGTGCCAATGTCAATGGGGATTCCCATTGTACACACCCTCTACTGCTGAAGAACCCACGGTGGCGAGGAGTAGGGGAAGAGGGGATTCGCCATTAAGGGAACTGGAAAATCCCACTGGTGGGAATGGCCAGAAAATCATGCCCTATATTTTCCAGATAGAGACATCATGGTGACTCCAACACTGACATTGTCTGGCATATTTCTGAATGCTAAAAAGCAGAATAATGGATCACAGAAGGGCTATCAATAATCGGCAAGTCCTAGCTGTGGGATTTCCAATTATGGGGAATCTGCATAACTTAAACATCTTCTCATGCCAAAAATGTAAATGCAGAAAACCTTTGCACCTTGCAGATTATGGGAATAATCTGCCCATTATTTAAGTTGAAAATGTTGTTCTACCACAGCTGATGCAACATCTATCCGCTTCTTTGGCTATTAATATTTTGACATCTCCTGAGAAAGTTCTCACACTGGGTGGAGGAGGGGGGACATGAAATCTGACACACAGGTTGCAGGCTGGCAAGAACAGAAGCTGCATGTAGTGCTTTCATCAAATTGTCTCACCAGGCAAACGAGCAATATGTTTCTCTGTGAGGTTACCCAGGTGGTTTTCAACACACATTGCCATTTCAGCTTCAGAAATAGTTTTTAACCTCTTTTTTAAAAGCGGATCTAGTAATTGTTTGAGGATCAGTATCGTACAATGTAAGTTCAGGCCACTGAACACAAGCAGTACTTCAACAATTCCTTCGTTAATATCATATCTCTGCTCAATTAAATAATATTTTATTCTCAGGAGTTTGACAAGATTATATTTCTGGAGCCACCACCAATCACCTGTTCTGAAAGTCCAACCTTGGCCAGCATGTTGTAGCAAATGTTGGATTATTACAGTTTTTTTTTGATTGCTAATTAGACATAAAAACAGTGGTTAGCAATTCTGCCTCACAATGCCAGGGATCCAAATTCAATTCCAACTTTGAACGACTGTCTGTGTGGAGTTTGCATGTTTTCCCTGTGTTTGTATGGGTTTCCTTCCAGTGCTCCTGTTTCCTCCCACCATCCAAAGATGTGCAGATTAGGATCATTGGCCATACTAAATTGCTTCTGAATGTTAGAAGCATATATAAACATGTGGGGTTATGGGGAGAGGACCTGGGTGGGATTGTTGTCGGTGTAGACTCGATGAGTCAAATGGCCTCCTTCCGGAATATAGGAATTCTATGCAATTTTAACAAGCAGAATGTCATTCCACCATCAATTTTAATTCATTTTCAAGTCTAGTAAAAATATTTTTGTCTCTTTAGCAGATTGCATTGCTTCTTACATTGAGAAGAATGTAAGGCATTTATCTACTCTTGCATTCTGCATTACATAGCTGTACATTTTGGAAAAAAATTTCTCCCTTTGCCTGAGGAATAAAATGCATCTTTTTTGCACCATTTTGTACATTATATCTATATTTGAGATTAAATGAAACAAAGCTTACGTTTTCCCCAAGCTGAGTATTGTTTCTCTAAATAAATAGCTTAAAATGAACATTGAGCTACAAGCTGCCCAATTAATATATCAAACTGTCCCATAATCTATAGATTTGTGCAAAGACAGTACGTACTGAGACTTTGTCACGTGAAACCAGTTAGCACTATGTCTGTATAGAATGAACAGAAACATCCTTACCTCCAATAGCTTACTTATCTCCAAGAATGATAGAGGTTATCAATAAAAGCAGGACTATCAATCAATCAGCAGACTTCTTCAGACATGTCGTGCTTGCTGATCAGAAAAACGTTTTGTGGGATCAGCTTTACACTATCAGGACATGATCTGTGATCAGAACAAACCACTGAATCTTTTACTATTTACTTGGCTGAGCTTATCCATTGGAAAAAAAGTACTGACAGTTCATTCATCGTCCAAGGTTGGAGCCAGATGGCATTTGACTAGCTGAGACCCACCCCATTGATGCTGCTGAGTTTCTGGAGTCTCCTAATGTGAGTAATATGTTATTGCTCAGTATTCTACAGGAGTATTTCTACATCCAGCTGCTAAATATAACATTTGTTATTTTTCAGTTCACTGGAAGATGGCCAGGACAATGCTTTGTTATATATGCTTCCTTCTTAAAGCTTTCTTTGATGGTCCACAAATGTTCCTTGATATATCACAGTTGTTACATCTTAATTAAAATCTATTACTAAAAGTAAACGCCGTATTTAAAATAATCTGACACACAAGAAGTTAAAACCATTGTAAGCTGTAAAAAAGAAACTATAAGAAACAAACGTTAAAGGAAAATTGTTCTCTATGATATTCAATCATTGCAACTTTTTCCTTCAACTTCACAGCAGCAGGCAATTTAGTGCAATCCATAAAGATGAATAAAGCTTCTAAAACAAACAGTGAGACTACCAAAACATGTTTCTAATCAGAAATGATAATAGCATAAATCTTGTGAAAGAGTGTCACCATTAACAAAATACTGTACAATTGGTTACATGAACCACTCACGGCTACATTTTTAAAATAATATCACTTCTTTATGAGTTACTATACTTTTATCAGAAAAAGTTCAAGTTCATTTCAAAGAAACAAATCAGTGTAGAGCAATTGTGGATGAAAAATCCCTGTCAAATATTACAATCGACTTTGATGCCACTATCATCTCCAGTGCTGTACTGTAAATGCCAACAAAAACTGCTTGGATCCCCAAAGATAAAGGAGTTGCTTTAAAGGAGATTACGTATCACACATTTGGATGGCTTTGAAACTGGATTATGTGAGCCAACAATAAGAGAGATACTGCAGCTTTGATACAAGCAGTTCTATTACAAAGAAAATAGCGAGTCACTTCCCTCTTTTTAATCCTCTCATCACATTTAAATTGGGAAAAACATAAACTAATCAATAACAGCTGAACAATGTTATTGGTTTAATGTACATATGTAGGAAAGAAAATCGTGGTTTCTGATATCTTGCAGTAGGTGATTAAATACAAAATAAAGCTGTTAAGATATTTCTCCGAATATCCGGTTTAGTTACATAGAACAACTTGTATTTATATAATACAACTAACATAATGAAACAATCAAAGACAGTTCACGGGATCTTTATAAAAAATATTTGACAATGAGCCATGTAAGGAGATATTAGGACAGATGACCAAAAGCTTGGTCAAAGAGAAAATTTGTAAGCAGCATCTGAAAAAGGGAAAGAGAAGTAGAGAGTAATGAGGTTTAAGGAGAAAATGCCGGAGCTTAGAACATAGACAGATAAGGCATGACCATCATAGAGTGTTTCTGACTAACAAGGTCATGGAGGAATTTTAAAACAAGGATGAAAATATCAGAATTGAAATGATGCTTGACCATCGGTTAATGTAAGCAATTCGGCATGGGGTAAAATGGAGTTTGGGCCATATGTTCATCATCTATTCTCTAGAATTATTTCTAGAGACATGGGTGCAGCAGCTCCAGTCCCATTTTCAACGGACCCCAATTTTGCTGAAAAGGAAGGGTGCAGGACATGAATCACACAAGCCGGAAACCTGAATTCATCAAGGCCATTTGAAGTTAGTGCAGGATCCAAACAAATTCAACTTTTTATTGTTTCAGGAATCTTAACCTACAGGGTGAGTGCCACGAATTTAAGGAATAGACATAAATGCATGCAAAGGGTGTATAAGGTTTGCTTAAATACCATTGAGTGGCTTTTTAAATAGGTGGCCTTTAACATGAAATTAACAATTTTGAAGCTATTAGTGTAAAAAGAAACACATTGCCAGTCTGCCTTAATTGATAGTCCATCTAATGTAGGGTAGAAAAACTCATTAACATCTGTTCTTTCAGTTTTAACAGTTATTTGTTAACATTTCCCAAGAGATTCAGCTGAGCCTATTTTGAATGTTTGGCTGCATTTAAAAAGCTACAAAAGCATTTATCTCAGCAGAGAAACTGATTTCACATTGTGATTGACAATTTAAAGAGACTGTTAGGATCAGCTGTCTTTGGATATAGTTTCTAAATAGAATTTTGTTTATTTTTATAACAGATTGAGCATGTGAGGGAATTAAAAATTTTTGGATGGGCTTCATGAATGTATCAAGATTGTATGAGTGAGAGTTATACTAGATTAGATTAGATTTGATTTGATTTTTTTGATTTATTATTGTCACATGTATTAGTATACAGTGAAATGTATTATTTCTCGCATGCTATACAGAAAGATTGTTAGAAGTTAGATGGTTAGAAGTTTAATTTTTTACATTTTTACATGGCTCCTGAGGTCAGCTCACAGTGTATACTGGGTAAATGAAAATGAAGGTGGCATGAGGTTATGAAGTGTTGTGATGATGGCATGAAAGGTGTCATGAGTTGTCATGGAGGTGAATTGTGGTATGAGAGCGGAAATGGGTGGGACGGGGAAGTGGGTGGTGGGTGGCTTAAGGAGGCATGAAGGTGGGTAGTATGGTGAGAGTGTAAGATGCAAGAACTAGAAAGAATAAAAGTTTTTTAAACAATTGGAACTAAGTCTCAGAGAACTGAGGCAAGGTAGGCCTTCTAACCTGTCTGTTATGGACTTGCATATCCCAGCGGTCACCTATCATGTGCATCCAAGGTTGATGTGCCTGAATTTATCCTACACCCACATCCTTGAATGAAATTGGGGTAGGTCTGATGAATCACAAATTTCCAAGACTGGGGCTACACACTTTTGTCCCCACTTTATACTCTGTTCCTGTTCATGGTAATTAGGGAATGGCAGTGCAGTTTAGGATGACCTCAGGTTTACGGAGGATAAGAACTTGGAATTTGGTTAGTGCATTAAAATAGTTAAGCCTGAGTTAAGAAAGACATAGATCAGAGTTTTAGTAGCAGATAGGTTGAGACAGGGATAGTGCTGGGATTGTTCCAGAGATGGAAATAGGCTGGCTCAGTGATGATGCAGATCTGCAGTCGGAAGCTCATTCCAGGATTAGATATGATGCCAAAATTGTAAAAAAAAATGCAGGTTCAGCCCCATATAGATGTCAGGGAGAGAAATGGATTCTTTGGCTAGAGAACAAGGTTTACAATAGGGACCAAAGATATGGCTGGAATATTACATGAAGACAGTGAAGAATGGAGGAGAAACAGGAGGGGGCACCATGAAGATCACCACGTGGATATCCCTATGCCTTCATTGGGCAAGGGATCTCCATGTCCCCAAGGAGGCTACCAGAATTCATCTGGTATTAGAATGCCGTCAGAATAGAGAGGGCAATGGGCATGCTGCCCCATCCAATATCCCTCTCATGTCATCTAGTCTACTCCTGTGGGGAGTAGGGGGGAGATGGAGGGTGAAGTTCTGGTCAATGGCTTTAGTCCTGCCAATATTTATAACACTCAGGCTAATGGTGGTGCAATAGAGTTGGGTGTCTTCAACGAACATGTGGAAGTTAATGCTGTGCTTTTGGATGATGTAATCAAATGGCAGAAAGTCAATGAAAAATAGCAGTACACCAAGGTTAAGCCCTTAGGTGACACTAGAGATAGTGGTGTGGGAGCCATTGCAGATAATTTGTTGGCTAAAATTAAGACAGATAAGAATGGAGCCACATGAGGTTATGCAGATAGAGGAATATAGTAGGACTGTTTAACTATGGCTCTTTTTTTCCACAGGTAATTCGGTCCATACTTGACCATCAAGGAGCATGCATTCGGCAGGTGGTGCGAGGACAGCTCTTGGATGTTGATTCATGGGTTGCCTGGTGCCTCATGTTGTAAATGAGTGCTTTATCTGGACCATCTGAAGGGCACCATGACAGCTCAGTGACTATCGCTGTAGCTGTGCAGACACTTGGAATTGGGCCGGTGTCTGCAGGAGTTTGCGCGTTCTCCCCGTGGTTGCGTGGGTTTTCTCTGGGCGCTCCGGTTTCCTCCCACATCACAAAAATTCGCTCTTAGGCTGATTGGGAAACAAATTGTCCCTACATTTAGACTCTTCTATATTAGGAATAACCTAAAATTAGGATAGAATAATGGAACTGTTACTATGTAGTTATGACGGCGGCACGGGCTCGTTGGGCCGAAGGGCCTGTTACCCATGCTGTGTGGCTCTTAAAAAAAAAAATGAGAGCAACCCATTGTTTTATTCATTCTTGGGACATGGGCATCGCTGGCTGGCCAGCATTTATTGCCCATCTCTAGCTGCCGTTGAGAAGATGAATCGCTGCAGCCCATGTGCTGTGGGTTGACCCACAGCATCATTAGGAAGGAAATTCCAGAATTTTGACCTAGTGACTGCGAAGGAATGGCGATATATTTCAGGATGGTGAGTGGCTTGGAGGGGAACTTGCAGGTGATGGTGCTCTCATTTATCTGCTGCCCTTGTCCTTCTAGATGGAAGTGGTCGTAGGTTTGGAAGGTGCTGTCTAAGAATCTTTGATGAATTACTGCAGCGTATCTTGTAGATAGTACAGATTGGACAGAGAAATGAAAGGTGAATGGGAGGGCATGTACTCACAAGAGAGAATGATGAATTGATATGGAGATTGAAATCACCAAGGATGAAATGAAAAAGATGAAACTTATATAAATAAAATATATTCCTTTTGGAAGAACAGCTTTAATAACCCATCTGTATTTATCTGAGGCATCGAAGTCAGATCTAATTTTACATGATGCAGTTTGTCAAATATGCATCTTCTGTTTAAACTGCAAATATTCAACAGGGTAAGATTGCAAACGCCTGGTAATAAAATGGCCAATTTAGACATTGCAAATCCAGCAATTATTTCTTGAAAGAAGAAAAGATACAAGTTAACTGGAAGGCTAGTTACTTAATATTACCTGTAAATTGTCCTTGTGCTAATCATGGATAAAAACTTTGGGCTGTTAAAATCAAAGCAAAAATGTGGTCTTGCTGGTTTATACATGATATGCTTCAGCTTGTGGGCTAAACAACAGAATTTTTTTCCCACATGATATAACAGTAAATGAGGACACAGCTACATTTAAGATCTAGTTAAGCATCTGAAAGAGCACTTAGAAAACAAAATTAATTTGCTACTCAGCAAATTATTATTCATTGGAATGCTGCTGACTAGCAGAGGGTTTGATTGACCATGAGTTGCAAACATCTCCTCAAGGAAAAAGGGAAAGAAGGCCACAGTTTGAGGTGCTAATAGCACCTTGCTGAGTAGGATTTAGTAAAACATGCATGGCAGGATCTAATTCAAAATAGACAGCACCATAGCCCATGGACTTGTCCATAAAGGGGACCTAAGCAATGTAGAACCCAGGGAAGTTTAGGTTCAAAGGCAAACCAGCAAGCTGTCAAAAAAACAATGTAGAGCCTACACAATTACTGACCTAGATTTTGTGATCAGCAGTGAATTCACTGCTGACCTCAAAACGTTTCCCACAGAGATCCAGCACATCTATGGGATGGATTTCACCTTTCCTGGTGTTACTTGAAGGGGATCCAAATTAAATGGATCTCCAGGCATCCAGTATCCAACATTGCAGAGTAAGTAGCCAAACATATTGAAGAATTCTCACAGATAGGAAACCAGAAAGTAAAATGCACCAATGATCCATTTTTTATAAATTTAACAGGAAATGAAATAAAGATGGGGACATACACAATAGATGCTGAAATATCAGAAACAAAATTTTTTTACTATATTTTTAAAAATATAGAATTTTAACACAATAGAAAATTTGTTACAAATTTTACAAAAATAGTTTCCAGGGTCATACAGATTGGTCAGCGATAGTTATAACTTAGTAGATTATTAGAACTTGGTGTTCAATTCTATTTCATACCTGGGAAACTTTTGCAGTAGCAGGAAACACAGCTTCCCTCATCCCACCCATGCACCATTCTCCATGCACCCCACCTCCAAGCTCACCATCATAACTCCCAATGATTCAACTCTTGTCTTTAGCATGGCATGTTAAACCAAGCCTCTGTCTTCATCTCTTAGGTAAAAGATTCCATGGCAGTATTTAGATGAAAGCAGATAAGTTCTCCCTGGTGTTATGGCAAATACTTATTTCACAAACTATCACAACAGATTATCTGGTCATTATCATAGCTTTGATTGTGAAAATCTGCTGTGTGCAGACTGACTGTTGGCTTTCCGACATTATAATAGTGACTACATGTCAAAGGTGTAGCTCTGGAAAGCCCTCTGGGACATATTAAGATCATAAATGTGCTAAATAAATGCAAGCTCATTTCGTTTGTTTAGTGTACTTACCTGAATCACCACAGAGCAATGCTTCACTTTATTTTTAAAATGATGAACTACATTAGCACATATGTGGCTAAAGATTATTTTCTTCTTTTAATTTGTTTCCCTTTCTTTTTATTCTTTCATGAGATGGGAATATTGCTGGCAATATCAACATTTGTTCCTTACCCCTTAAGAACGTGGTAGTGAGGTGCTTCCTTCAACTACTGGAGTCCATATAGTATAGGCACACCTACAGTGTTCAGTTAAAAATTCATGAAATGGATAGTGGAGAATTCAGCAGTGGTAATGTTGTTGAACATCATGGGGAGATGGTTTGCTTGTTGAAGAATTAAGAGTCATGTACTCTTGTGCAAAGCCACAAATATCTTAAATGGAAGTGCCTGGCAAAATTCAGCTCTTTCCACAAAACTATTATTTTCTTCTGGAAAGACTTAAATCTCTCTTGGGCATGAGATTTATAAATGATTTTCTTAAAGTCTTAATGACAAAATGGATCAGCTATATTGGAAAGTTGCCCACACGAATATCCAACCAGTGAGTATGAAAGTAGATGTTTGTTTAAATTAAAATCTCATAACTTAAACTTTTCAACTTAATCTTTTCTTTATCCAAATGAGTAATGTTGGTGATATCAATATGTGATAGATCAGCACATTCATTGAAAAATTATTAGGCCAAAATTTTACAAGTAATTTTCAAACGTGCAGCCAGCCCAGAAGAACATGAAATTGTGCAAGGAGATGTTGAGTGCAAGTTCTGACATCATCACGCACATGTGCGATGTTTCAGTCCATAGATGCACATCGGGAACTTACCCACCAGCTAACACTCAGCCAGTTAAGACAATTAAAAGGACAATTGAATTGAGCTTTAATGTTGGCCATGTGATTTTAGGTCAGCCCTTGGGCAACATGGGCAAATGGCCAATCCATTTTTTTTACCTTTCTCATTCAACTCAGGATAAAAGGAAGCTAGAGTATTGGCTGTGTGAATTGTTAGGAGTTCAGCTGTGAGCCTGTTGTTGCCCTAGTCTTAAGATTTCATATCTTTTTTCTGAAGTATTTATTTTGTTAGCTTGATCTCCACTGCATCTACCATGCTCCCGCCCCTGCTAGCAGTATTGAGTCAATGTCTGGTCAAGTTTAACAGTGACTGACCTTTAATTGCCCAGACAGCATGAAATTGTGTTTGATCCCAATCACATCCAGAAGTGGAAATTACATTCGCTCTTATTGCAAGTTTCTCCTCATAGTCTACGCCTTAGGGTTTCCAACCCTTAAATGATTTCAACAAGATTATCCCAATATTGATGGTTTGCATCTCAAGCATTGTTCCTGGCAACTTGGGAGAAGGGTTTTTTTGAAGATAGCCTACCTTTTATTTAGATCCTTCCTTCAATCACTAGAGTCCATATGGTATAGGCACACCCACAGTGTTACTCTGAAGGGACTTGCAAGTTCTTGGCCCTGTGACTGATGCCATTGCTGCATCTGCTTTTTGCACCTCTAGAGTTCTGGAAGCTCATTTTTAGGATTGAGTCAGAGTTGTTGCCTGGATATGATATGTGTGCAACCATTGAGTCATTTCAATACATGGAAGGACTAAGAGAAAGTCAGGACAGGTACAGAGGTAGGAATATCCATATCGAGAAAAGATATTTGTAAAGGTTTGAGCCAGGAATGTCTGCAACTTCTTGAAGATATAGAGAAAACATCCTTCTGCTGACAGCACAGTTCGTAGGAATTGCTCCCTGCTTTTTCATGGTTGCATTAATTCATATTCATTGCCAAAGATTATCTTGATTTTCAGGATGCTGTTACAAGCAAAATCCTGGAAGAATAATCATCAAGAAACTAAGATATGTTGGGGGTGAATTCTCTGGCTGTTCACGCCAGCAGGAATCCCTGGTCCTGTTGGCAGCATACCCCCTCCCATGGGTTTCACGGCAATATGGTATGACATCAATGGGAAATCTTATTGACAGTGGTAGGATCTGAGAATCCTATCACTAATGAATAGCGTGCCATCTCTCACTGTCAAGAAACACATGACCGGGAGGCCACAGGATTCCCCTCATTGTATTTTTCTACTTTCTTTGAACAAATTTGTTTATTAGTTATAAAAAAGTATCAGAGATGAGGCAAGCAGGCTATTTAATTGGCAGTCAATGATCAATCAATTAGGAAGTGTTGAGTCTGTTTCATTTCCAATTGACTGGTTAAGGTACTGCATTGTATGGATGGAATGTCAGGCAACTAAAATGATTGTAAACATTTTGAGTTTCTCCTTCTTATTCACCTCTCAATTTAGCAGTATTTCTGAGATTTGATTTGTGTCTTTTACTGTGAAGACAGAGACAAAATATCAATTCAATGCTTTGGTCATTTCCTTATTTCCCACTAATAATTGCACAAATTCTCACTCCAAAGGACCAACATTTAATTTGCTTACTCTTTTCCTTCCTAAATACTTATAGAAACTTTTACCCTCTGTTTTCATATTTCTAGCTAACTTTCTCTCATACGCTAACTTGTCCCTTGTTATCTGTGTCATTCTTTGCAGTTTCTTGAATTTTGTCCTATCATTAAACCTCAAAGAATTATACAACTTTTCTTTCAATCTGATACTATCATTTACTTCCTCAGTTAGCCACAGGCAGTGCACCGTTCTAGTACAGTCTTTCTTTCTCACTGGCAAGTACTTTTGTTAGGTTTTATGAAACATCTCCTTAAATATCTGCCATTGCATCTTTATGATCCTATTCCTAAGCTAATTTCTAAGTTAGCCTTCAGACCTTCATTTCCTTTATTTAAGCTTAAAACACTCAATTTGCAGCCATTTCTTTCTTCCTCAAATCAAGTGTGAAATTCAATCATATTATGATGATTGCTACCAAAGATTCTTTTATCTCCAGGCAATTATTTAATCCCGTCTCATTGTATATCATCAGGTCTAGGATAACATATCTCTGGTTGGCTCTCAAACACACTGTTCTAAGAAATTGTCCTCAAACACTGTATGAACTCACCTTCTAAGCTATCTTTGTCAATCTGATTCATCCAATCTATATGGAGATTAAAATCACCCATGATTATTGCCGTACCTTTCTTACTAACACCATTATTCTTAAAAAGCCCTTCCCACATTTTAGAGGTCTATAAACTGCTCTTATAAGTGACTTCTTCCAACTGCTATTTCATATTTTTAACCAAACTTACTTAACAGCTAGATCTTTAGAAGGGTCATCTCTTACCATTGTACATATGTCATTCTTAATAAATGATACTCCACCTGCTTTCCCCAACTTTCTGTCCTTCCAAAATGTCGAATACCTTTGAACATTCAGATCCCAGCCTTGGTCATTTCTGTAGCTGCATTTCTGTAACGGCTATCAGGTTATCCACATTTATTTCTATTTATTCAGATAATTCACCTGATAGCACACATTCAGATACAGAACATTTAGTTCAGCTATCATCACTGACTTTATAATGGAGGGAAGGTCACTGATGAATCACTGCCTTTACAACTACACCGATGGAGGTCCTCACCAATTAGGATCACTTAATGGATTCTCCAGTGGGACTGGAGACCATTGAAACCGCCCAGGTGGTTGGGGCCAGTGGTCAACAGTGTCCTTATAGCAGTGCCAGCCTGGTAGCCCATCAGTGCCCAGTAGGCCCACAAGGCCATGGCAGTGTATGGAGCCATGATGGTGAGGTAGGGGAATGAACACTGCAACAGTGATTGGCTGTGTTTGGTAATGGAGGCCATCCAGGATAGGGTTATCAGGGCCAGGAATCGGCTAGAGGAGGGAGTTGTAGGGGCCAGAGATCTGTTGAGGGTATTCAGGCCAATTTTCTGAGAGGGCAGTAACCGGAGAGGGTGGGGAAGCAACATCAAGGGGAATGGAGGAATGAGATACTGCCCAATGAATGTGTGCACTAGTACTGGGAGATTCAGGCGCATGTGCAATAGCACCTGTAATAGTCTGCAGTCAGCTTCCCAATATGAATAGGTTCTGTCTACTCCCCCTACTGGTGAGAATCACATTTGGGATTTCTTTTTCCAAATGCCATAAGATAACGTCTCGAAGCTTGCCCAGAAAAATGAGTGCTATTCTCTCCTGTTTAATAGTTGTTAGGCACTTTGAAACTTTTTTGTAGGATTGCCCCCATAGTATTTGTATTAGGTTAACTTGCACATACAAAGATGTAATATCAAATATTTAAATTATTATGTAATTTTGTATTAAGATATTCATATATTACCACATTGATTTAGTTCTTAACTGAATAGGTAGCAAATCGGTATCAACTACTATATATATACTATACTATATATATGAAGTCCGTCAGGAAAAGATACCAGCAACAGACAGACCTTTGGCACCACAACTGGTTCTGTTGTAGAGTGGGGTCGGGAAAAGAGCAAATGAGCAATAAAAATAGGGATTCTCTAATTAGAAACACAGACAGAGATTTCTGTGGCCACAATCGAGATTCCAGGATGGTGCATTACCTCCCTGATGCCAGGATCAAGGACATCTCTGAGCAGTTGCACAGGGCATTCTTAAAGGGGAGGGTTAGCAACCAGAGATTGTTGTACATATTGGTATTAATGACATAAGTAGCAAAAGAGACGAGGCATTGAAGTGTAAATATAGAAAGTTAGGCAGAAGGCTAAATTGCAGGACCTCGAAGGTGGTAACTTCTCAATTACTACTGGTGCCACATACCAGTGAGGTAAGAATGGGAAGGTTAGGTAGATGGATGCATGGCTTTGGAACTGGTGCAGAGGGCAGTGATTCAGATTTTTGGATCATTGGGATCTCTTTGGGGAAGGAGGTGACCTGTTCAAGAGGGATGGGTTATACCTGAACTGGAGGGATACTAATATCCTGGTGGCGAAATTTGCCAGAGTCACTCAGGAGAGTTTAAACGGTTTGGCAGGGGGAGTAGGGTGAGACCCAAAGCAGTAGGGAGACAGATCAGGCAAAAGCAAGACAGAGAGTAAGGGAAGTCCAGATTAAACTACTTTTATTTCAATGCAAAAGGCGTGATAGGCAAGACAGATGAACTCAAGGCGTGGATGGGTACATGGGACTGGGATATTATAGCAATTACTGAAATATGGCTAAGGGATGACAAGACTGACAGCTCAATGTTCCAGGGTACAGATGCTATAGGAAGGATAAAACAGGAGGTGAAACAGAATGGGGAGCTGCACTTTTGATCAAGGAAACATCACAACAGTACTGAGAGGGAATATATCTGAGGGTCCATCCACTGAATCTATATGGGCAGAACTGAAAAATAAGGAGAAATCACTTTGATAGGATTGTACTATAAACCCTCAATAGTAGGAAATTGAGGAGCGAATATGAAAAGAGATCACAGATAGCTGCAAAAAAAAATAATGTGGTAATAATAGGGGATTTCAACTTTCCCAATATTGACTGGGACAGCCATAGTATTAGAGAATTGGATGGAGAGAAATTTATTGAGTGTATTCAGGAGGAATTTCTCATTCAGTATGTGGATGACCCAACTAGAGAGGGGGCAAAACGTGACCTTCCCTTGGGAAATAAGGAAGGGCAGATGACAGAAGTGATTAATGAGGGATCACTTTGGTCTCAATGATCATAATTCTGTTAGTTTTAAGATAGGTCTGGCCCAAAGATTAAAATTCTAAACTGGGGCATATTCAATTTTGATGGTATCAGACAGGAACTTTCAAAAGTTAATTGGGGGAGTCTGTGGAAAGATAAAGGGACATCTGATAAGTGGGAGGCTTTCAAAAATGTGTTAACCAGCATTCAGGGTAACCACATTCCTCTTAGAGTGAAGGGCAAGGCTGGTAGAAGTAGGGAACCCTGGATGACTCATGATATTGAGGCCCAGGTCAAGAAGAAGAAGGAGGCACACAACATGCATAGGCAACTAGATCCCTCAAAGAGTATAGGGGACATAGGGATAGAGTTAAGAGAGAAATCAGGAGGGCAAAAAGGAGACACAAGATTGTTTTGGCAGATAAGTCAAAGGAGAATTCAAAGAGCTTCTACAAATACATAAAAGCCAAAAGAGTAACTTGCGAGCTAGTAGGGCCTTATAAGGATCAACAAGGTAATTTATATGCGGATCGACATGAGATGGCTGAGATCCTAAATTATTATTTCTCATTAATATTTACTGTTGAGAAAAGCATGACTGTCAGGGAACTTGCGGAATTAAATAGTAATGTCTTTAGGAGTGTACATATAATAGAGAAGGAAGTGCCGGAAATCTTTTAGCGCACCAAGGTACATAAATTCCCAGGACCTGATGAAGTGTATTCCAGTATATTGTGGGAGGCTAAGGAGGAAATTGCGGGTCCCCTAGCCGAGGTATTTGAATCATTAATAGTCATGGTGGAGATGCCGGAAGATTGGAGGGTGGCAAATATTGTGCCTCTGTTTAAAAAGGGCTGCAGGGAAAAGCCTGGGAACTACAGGCCAGTGGACCTCACATCTGTGGTGGGTAAGTTGTTAGATGTCATTTTGAGACACTGGATCTATAGGAATTTAGAGAGGCAAGGTTGATAGTAAGAGAAGATATAGGCTCCAAAGAGCAAAATGTAGAATTGTTGTGGGTGGAGGTAAGGAATTGTAAGGGGAGAAAGACACTGGTGGGTGTGGTCTATAGGCCCCCAAATAATAACTTTGAGGTAGGACGAGCTATAAACAAACAAATAATTGATGTGTGCAAAAACAGAAGTGATAATTATAGGGGATTTTAATCTGCATATTGATTGGATGACCCAAGTCGGATGCAACGGGCTTGGGGAAGAGTTCTTGCAATGCTCTCGGGATCGTTTCCATGTAATAGAACCTACAAGGGAGCAAGCTATCTTGGATCTGGTACTGTGTAATGAGGCGGGTAAAATTAGGGATCTTCTTGTGAGGGATCCTCTGGGGATGAGTGATCATAGTATGGTTGAATTTCTGATGCAGATGGAGGATGAGAAAGTAGGGTCCCGAACCTGTGTCCTCTGTTTGTACAGAGGGGGGTATAATAAGATGAGGGCAGAATTGGCGAATGTCGATTGAGAGCGCAGATTGGTTGGTAGGACAGCTGAGGAACAGTGGAGGATTTTTAAGGAGATCTTTCTCGGTACTCAGCAGAAATATATTCCGATGGTAAAGAAGGACCGTAAGAGAAGAGATAACCAGCTGTGGTTATCGAAGGAAATAAAGGAGAGTATTATATTAAAAACCAATGCATTCAGAGCAGCTAAAAATAGTGGGCGATTAGAAGATTGGGTAAGATTTGAAAAACAACAAAGAATGATTAAGAAAGTGATAAAGAATGGAAAGATAGAGTATGAAGCTAAACTAGCTCTAAATATAAAAAATAATAGTAAAAGTTTTTACACATATATAAAGAAGAGGAGATTGGCTAGAGTGAATGTTGGACCTTTGGACGAGGAGCGATGGGTGACGAGGAAATGGCTAAGGCTTTAAATAAGTTTTTTGTGTTAGTCTTCACGGAGGATGACACAAATAGTTTGCCGAATATTAAAGGTAGAAGGATGGTAGGAGATGAGGTCCTTAATGCAATTACTGTCACTAGAGAGGTAGTGCTTGATAGACTAATGGGACTGAAGGTAGACAAGTCCCTGGGACCAGATGGAATGCATCCCAGGGTTCTGAGAGACATGGCAGAGGTGATAGCGGATGCCTTAGTAATTATTTATCAAAATTTGCTGGACGCTGGGTAAGTGCCAGAAGATTGGAAAATGGCTAATGTTTAAAAAAGGTAGCAGACAAAAGGCAGGGAATTATCGGCCGGTTAGCTTAACGTCCGTAGTTGTAAAAATGCTAGAATCCGTCATCAAAGAAGAAATAGCGAGACACCTAGAAAAGAACGGTTTGATCAAATTGATGCAGCATAGATTTGTGAAGGGGAAGTTGTGTTTAACAAATTTATTGGATTTCTATGAGGATGTGACTAGTGCGGTAGACAGAGGGAACTGGTGGATGTGGTGTTTTTAGATTTGCAGAAGGCGTTCAATAAGGTGCCTCACAAAAAGTTGTTACAAAAGGTTAGGGTGCACGGAGTTGGGGATAAGATATTAGCGTGGATAGAGGATTGGTTTCAAATAAGAAGCAGAGAATTGGCATCAATGAGTGCTTTTCTGGTTGGCAGTTAATGACTAGTGGAGTGCCACAGGGATCAGCGCTGGGGCCTCAACTGTATACCATTTACACAGATGATCTGGAGGAAGGGGCTGAGTATAGGGTAACGAAATTTGCTGATGACAAGAAGATGAATGGAAAAGCAAATTGCGTGGAAGGCGCGGAAAGTCTGCAGAGAGATCTGGATAGGCTGAGTAAGTGGGTGAGGACCTGGCAGATGGAATATAATGTTAGCAATTGTGAGGTTATCCACTTTGGTGGAAATAATGGTCAGAGGGATTATTATTTAAAGGGCAAAAAGCTGCAGCATGCTATGGTGCAGAGGGACCTGGGGATCCTTGTGCACAAATCGCAAAAACACAGTCTGCAAGTGCAGCAAGTGATCAAGAAGGCGAATGGAATGTTGGCCTTTATAGCAAGGGGGATAGAATATAAAAGCAAGGAGGTCTTACTGCAACTGTACAAGGCACTGGTGAGACCGCAACTGGAGTACTGTGTGCAGTTTTGGTTACTGCATTTGCGAAAGGATATATTGGCCTTGGACGGAGTGCAGAGAAGGTTCTCTAGGCTGATACCAGAGATGAGGGGGTTAGCCTATGAGGAGAGATTGAATGATCTGTACTCGTTGGAGTTTAGAAGGCTGAGGGGGGGATCTTATAGACACATAAGATAATGAAGGGGCTAGATAGAGTAGAGATAGAGAGGTTCTTCCCGCTTAGAACGGATAGCAGAACTAGAGGGCACAACCTCAGAATAAGAGGTGGGGGAATAGTTTTGATTGGAGTTGAGGAGGAACTTCTTTACTGAAAGGGTAGTGACTGGAATTCTCTGCCCATTGAAGTGGTGGAGGCTACCTCTCTGAATATATTTAAGTCATGGGTAGATAGATTTCTGATAGACAAAAGAATTAAGGGTTTTGGGGAGAAAGCGGGAAAGTGGAACTGATTCACTTCAGATCAGCCGTGATCTTATTGAATGGCGGGGCAGGTCCAAAGGGCTAGATGGCCTGCTCCTGCTCCTATTTCTTATGTTCTTATGATAATGGACAGTCAGCTTGGTTTTGTGAGCAGTAAATCATGTCTCACAAATTTGATAGTTTTTTGAAGAGGTAACCAAGAAGATGGGTGAGGGCAATGGTGTTGATGTTGTTTACATGGACTTTAGCAAAGCCTTTGACAAGGTACCTTATGGTAGATTATTGCATAAGGTCAAATCTCATGGGATCCAAGGTGAGATAGCCAAATGGATACAAAATTGGCTTAATGACAGAAGCCAAAGGATGATTGTAGAGGGTTGTTTTTCAAACTGGAGGCCTGTGACCAGTGGTGTGCCTCAGGGATCGGTGCTGATCCACTGTTATTTGTCATTTATATTAATGGTTTAGATGAGAATATAGGAGACTTGGTTAATAGGTTTGCAAATGACACCAAAATTGGTGGCATAGTGGACAGTGAAGAAAATTATCTTGGATTGCAAGGGAATCTTGATCAATTGGGCCAGTGGGCTGATGAATGGCAGATGGAGTTTAATTTAGATAAATGTGAGGAGATGGATTTTGGTAGATCGATCCAGTGCACTCACTCACTGGTAGGGAGTTGGGGAGAGTTATAGAACAAAAAGATCTCAGGGTACATGTTCATAGCTCTCGGAAGTGGAGTAACAGGTGGACAGAGTGGTGAAGGAAGTATTTGGCATGCTTGGTTTCATCAGTCAGAACACTGAACATAGGAATTGGGATGTCCTGTTGAACTTATACAAGACATTGGTAAGGCCACACTTGAAATACTGTGTACAGTTCTGGTCATCTTATTAAAGAAAGAATATTATTGAACTAGAAAGAGTACAGAAAAGATTTACTAGGATGTTACGAAGACTTGATGATTTGTGTTGTAAGGAGAGGCTGGGACTTTTTTCCCTGGTGCATAGGAAGCTGAGGGATGATCTTATTGAGATCTATAAAATAATGAGGGATATAGAGCAGCTGGATAGTCAATATCTTTTCCCAAAGGTAGGGGAGTCCAAAAAGGAAGGACACAGGTTTAAGATGGGAGGGGAGAGATACAAAAAGGTCCAGAGGGGCAATTTTTTTCACACTGAGGGTGGTGAGTGTCTTGAACAAGCTATTAAAAAAAGTAGCAGAGGCAGGTACTATGTTTTTTTTAAAAGCATTTAGACAGTTACATGGGTGAAATAGGTATAGATGATATGGACAAAACACAGGCAACTGGGATTAGTTTAGGGGTTTAAAAACAAGGGCAGCATGGACAAGTTGGGCCAAAGAGCCCATTTCCATGCTGTAAACCTTTATGACTCTTAAGTTTTTTTAGAAAAGCTCATAGCACTTCTTAAATATGATTCAGGGTCTATGTCACATCTGTGACAGATAAAGCTCCATGTTACAATAACATAGTTTTAGACTGTGGGAATGATGCCAGTGACAATAAGCAGTGCCTGAGGGAGGTCAGTTATCATTGGCAATAATTCAACAACCACGCCCCCTCCAACATACACACACACATACACACAAATACACATGCATTAGTATCCTTTCCTTCTATATTCTATAAAATATAAAAGTGCAAGACTTGCTTTTAAAACAGAATTGATTTACAGCAAAGAATACTACAGCATAAACAGGACCTTTGGCCCACAATTTCTAGTAATCCTGTTGCCCAGTCTGTCCCTATATCAATATTGTTGACCAGTTGACCAGTTTCACTACATAATTCATATTTGTAACAGTATAGTTACAAATTGAGAGACACTTATGAAAAAAATAGGCACATAGATGAACAGTTCATGAGCTTGATGATATCACTGTGCACTTTACACGTTCATATCAAATGAATACATTATACTGTGTCTCCTTTAAAAGAAATTTTATTAAATAAACGATTTCCTGTTTCACTAACTATACAACTTCAATAGTGAAAATAAACACATCTTTGTCAATATGCATATTTAGCATGATAACAAATGACTTATTTCTCTTAAACTATCTACAAATCAAGTTTATTAATTGGTTATGAAGCATTTCTGATCTGCTACACATTTGGTGTGGAGTCAGGTTTTAGACTGTTTGACTTCTATTTAGTGTTCAAAGGAGATATTTTCTTTTCAGCTGTCTGTAATCTGAAATGGTTCACACTCTGGCATAAGCATATGCCCAAATGGATGGTGCCCATGTCTAAGTTCATTCTTTCCTGGGATCTTAAGACTTACATAGAGAGTTCTTATCTTTCTATCATTTTCGATCAAATATCTTTTAGCTCTACAAACTCTTCGTGATATTTCTCACATTCCACTTTTGTGACTTATAAGAGAGGTTCAGAATATGAACATGTTCAATTTGTTTGACGCCACATTCCCTTTAGCTTAGTTTAGTTTGTTTCATACTAATATTCTTGATTGAACTGTTTGCATTCAACTTTAACATTCAAGTTTGGTCAAACCAGTATCCCTTAACACTATTCATCTCAAGTTCAGCACGTATATAACCTGACATGGACTGTGGAGCTATTCCATACTTCAGCAGAAAATTTAGACAACCACTGTTTCGTATTGAAATTTGACTCCCTATTTTATCCCTATAGATCTTTCAGCTGTTCTCTTCAGTGTTGTATGGTAAGGAGTAATGAGGGTTTGTTTGTGACCATTTTGCTCTATGAAATTTTGGAATTGAGCAAAATAAAATTGAGGCTCCTTGGGTAACCATGACTAGCTTGTTGTACTTTTAGTATTGGTATTTAGACCCATGTACTTTACTTCAATCCAACTTAAGTGACTTTTGATGAGTACCAAGTTAGCAACTTCATTGCAGCGTAAGCCTTACTTGTGACTAACACAAACTTCTTTATTCCCTTCTCACAAAAGTCTACAGATTGACTTTGATCATTAAGTCTATAAAGCGGTTTTTGACAACTTGTTCTATAATCTTGATGGATAATTGC
Organism: Sphyrna mokarran; assembly: GCA_024679065.1. NCBI lineage: Eukaryota > Metazoa > Chordata > Chondrichthyes > Carcharhiniformes > Carcharhinidae > Sphyrna > Sphyrna mokarran. The sequence goes on along the minus strand of JAGIQG010000006.1, from coordinate 65,027,688 downwards.
TTACTGTTGATTCCAGGTCATGATCCAGATTAGGCAAATAAACAAATGCTTTTGTCTTGGACATTATATTGACTATTCCAGTGTGTTCTGTGTGGGTGAGATTTGCCTAAATGCTATCTAGGTACCACGCTGATGACATAATGCAAGTCTGTCCACCTGACAACTCACTATGATAATTGTGAAATGGTTTCAGTTCCTGATCTGTATACTAGTGAAATTCTGTCTATTCATTCAGTACCTATTCATAGATTCTTTTCTACACTGAGCCTTTCTGCATTTCAGTTCACATGTTTAATAATGTCACTGTGTATTATGTGTGCTCGTAACATATGAATATATTACAATAGAAAATAGATTTGACAGTATGCAGGGGGGCAGAAATTGGATCCGATTGTGTCTAATTATCAGGGGCATGTTGTGTACAGGGTCAACTTTGGGGAACAACATCCCATGTCCACAGGATGCCTGAAAGATACTTGATCTAACATTGTAAATGAGAAAGCAATGATTCTTTTAAACTTTTTTTGTTAAATTCAATATCACAGCATTGAACATGAGTCTGGTCTAGTCTGCTTGGGATTTTTAGGCAGTTGCTAAAGAGCACACCACCAAAAGGGATAGGGAAGGACTGCAAAATATCCTAAATAAAAAGCTCCCAATTTCTCCCCATCTCTTCCTGGGGACTTAGCTAAGGATCATCAATCATTCATGTCTGATATCTGTATTACCCAGAACTGAGCTGACTGCTGAGGTGCAACAAGTGATGGCAGCTCATTTTATTAATGTTAATGAGGTCAGAGGCCAAATTTTCTAGTGCAGAGAAGTGTTGTGGCCACAACATTGCCTTCTCATCGAAAGCAGGCACGAGAGGGTGTATAGTACGTCAGGAGTGGTCATCAAAATTGAGAAAAGAGTTAATCTCACACAATTATAGTTTCAGATTGATTGTAACATAAGTACCTCTTCATATAGAACGTAAAGAGCAACCAGCGTAAAGGTAAAATATCTCAGGGTATGAGCTAGGGACTTCCTAATCTGTGTTTCACTAAAACTTAAAATATAATAATTATTTACAAGCTCTTTCCCTGCTTAGATTAGGATTATAAAAAATAGCCACTAATAAATTCAGGGAATTCACAAGGAACTTCTACTCTCAAAATATTGTGAAAATTTGAAACTCAGTACAGAGCAAATAGTTTTGATAAATAATGTAGATTTTTTTTTAACAGGAAGCTAGATAACCATGTAAGGCAGAAGACAACATGAGTATATGTTGATAGGGTTAGAGAAGAACATAATAGCATAAGCAATACGAGCAGGAATAGGCCATTCAACCTTCAGAGCATGCTCCGGCATTCAATATGATCATAGCTGATCTGATTGTGGCCTTGATTCCACTTTCCTGCCTGACCCCATAACCATTGACTCACTTATAGATCAAAAATCAGTCTAACTCAGCTTTGTATATATTTTATGACCCAATCTCTCTGGGATAGACAATTCCAAAGATTAATGACCTTCTGAGACAAGAAATTCCTCCTTGTGTCTACCTTAAATGGGTGACAACTTATGCCCAAATTGTGCCCCCTAGTCCTAGATTCCCAGATGAGGAAATCATTCTTTCAATATCCACAAAATGTTTCAATTTCAGTAAAATTTCCTCTCACTCTTCTAAACTGTGATGAGTATGGGCTGAACCTGCTCAACCTTTCAGGGCAAGAGCAGTAAGGAGACCAAAATTATACATAGTACTTTAGGTGTGGCCTCACCAACAATTGTGTTAATATTTAATGCACTTTATGCTCCAAGCCTCTTTCATCCTCCATCCTCCTTTTGCCTTCCTAATTACTTGTTAAAAGTGCATGCAAACATTTTGGTACTCATGAATGAGAGCGCTCAAATCCTTCTGTGGCATAACATTTTGTTGTCTCTCCCCATTTAAATAATATTTTGCTTTGCTATTCTTCCAACAAAAGTAGACAACCTCACTTTTTCCACCTTATTCTCCATCTGCTAAATTTTTGCCTATTCACTTAATGGGCAGGATTTTCTGGCAGTGTTCACCCCAAGACCAGAAAATCCCATCTGAGGTCAACAGACCTTTGCATTGTCTGCTCCACCCGCTATGATTCCTATAGTGGGCAGTGCGAGAAAATTGTGCCCAATGTGTTTATATCAGTAGCATATCACTAGTTGTAGTTATGTACCTTTGTTTCATTCTTTATAACAACTGCAGCTTATTTCTTTTCCATCTTTGCAGTCTTTTTCATTGACAGAGGACAGAATACCAAATGACAAAATATTCAGTTCAATAGACAGCTTCAAATGACTTTTTAAATGCTGCATGAAACTTAACCTTAATTTTCATTAAAACCCTGTGCACCCTCACATCCAAAAGAGATAAGTATGCAATGTAAATATTTATGTAAAATAGGACAACTTCATAGCCAGCTGGGTCCGATTCAGATTTTTGTTTTGTTCAAATTTTCTTGTATGTTTTTCAGCTCCATTTCTTGTTATCTCTATAAATTATTTTCAATTTGAATAGTTTTATTACTTACTCAATGACTTGGTGATTATGGTGGTAAAGAGCTGAACCATTGTGATCAAGAAGACTGTAGGCTTAATACCAGCCAGTTCTAACTTGACTGCTCTCTGGGGCAGCAACATTTGAATTTGGTGTTTGGAGCAAGAAAGGAGATGATTTCAGGTTGCATAGTCCACTCTGAACATTGGCTTTGTAACTTTAAGAATAGAGTGAAAATTTATATAGAAAGAAGTAATAGAAAAATAGTTAAAAGTTCCTTTCCCTAATTGCTATCTGGAAAGATTTGCTAAAGTATGAGTGAAGTTGGATGTGCAGTTGGTGTTCTTCATGTTTCATCAGTTTGTTGAGTCCTCACTGAAAGTTGTGGTTAAGTTCCTGAAAATTGGGAGTTCAACTTAAATTCCTTTAAGTGGATCATAGCTTTCCATAGGAATTAATGTTAAAGCCCGAGTTAGGTTCCATCAAACATTTCTCACTGGAAAAAACAATGCACAGGCTGAAATATTGTATCATACATGTGAAACATTAGGCATTCCAGCTGAAATAACTTGCACTACGAAATGCAATGTACAATATTTTGTAAAATGTTTAAAGGAATAACAGGGGAGGTGATGGCCAAGTGGCATTATCACTTGACTATTAATCCAGAAACTCAGCTAATGTTCTGAGGACCTGGGTTCAAATCCGTCACAGCAGGTGGTGCAATTTGAATTTAATTTAAAAAATCTGGAATTGAGAGTCTACTGATGATCATGAAACTAGTATTGGTTGTCGGAAAAACCCATTTGGTTCACTAATGTCTTTTAGAGAGGAGAAATCCTTACTTGGACTGGCCTACATGTGACTCCAGAGTCACAGCAATCTGGTTGACTCTCAACTGTCCTTGGGCAATTCGCAATGGGTAGCCAGCAACATTCAAGTCCCAAGAATGAGTTAAAAAAAAACACATTTTAGATTGACCAGGTTCTATATAGTGGCAGAATTTGGTTGGTGCAGGTAGTAGATGAATTCCAAGGATTACTTGCACCGATCAACTGGATACCAGGATGTCAGTGTGATTTCAACAGCAAAACCATGAGCCAGGAGTGAAGTAGGAATAACAGCCTGCAAGGGATAAGATAAGAACAGAGACTGGCAGGCAAGTCAGGACAGAGACAAGACCAAGAAGAAGTGCCAGGAGGCAAGATCAGGTGGAAGGAAGGCAACATCAGGAGGCAAGTTCAACAGAAAGGGAAAGGGAACTGATGGCAAGTGCAAAAGGACTGCAGGAAAGGTCATATCAGCAGGCAGGCCACAGAAAAAGAAGCCTAAGGCAAATCACATTAAAGTGAAACTGACAACATTATATGAATATATTGACACCATTTTAGAAACAACATTAAAGTGAAACCATGTTAAACGAATAAACCAGCACTGGCTGTTTTATCATGTGGGTGGTACAGTGGCACAGTGGTTAGCACTGCTGCCTCACGGCGCCAGGGACCTGAGTTCAATTCTAGCCTTTGATCACTGTCTGTGTGGAGTTTGCACTTTCTCCCAATGTCTGCGTGGGTTTCCTTCAGATACTCCAATTTCCTCCCACAGTCCAAAGATGTATGGATTAGGTTGATAGGCCATGGCAAATTAACCTTATATCAGGAGATTAGCAAGGTAAATATGAGGGGTTTTGGGAATAGGGCCAGGATGGGATTGTGATTGGTGCAGACTCGATAGGCCGAATGGCCTCCTTCTGTCCTTTAGAGATTCTATGATGATGTGCAAACAAAAACTGACAAAAAAAAACCGAAGGCACATCCAGCCATGAATCCACAACAGTGATTTTCAACTTGTGGATGGGAACACTTAAAACTGGAAGAATTGTATGATTTCTGTAATACATCCTACCCAATTTTTCTTTCCTCGATTAGAAGTGATAATAGAGGAGAGTCTATAACAAGCATCTTGGTCTAATACTGGCAGCTTTACAATCAAACTGAAGTTAAAAGTTATTTCCAATGTCTTCAGGAGAAGAGGAGGGAAAATTGCCAGAAGGAAAAAACACCTCATACATTTTGACCACATAAGATGAACATTGGTATACACAAAGGAACATAACTTAATTGAAAATGTAAACAAAATTGTGGGGAAAGGTAACCAGGATTGTTAGTTTTGACTGGAAATAGTAATACTCCAGAGAATGTAAGTGTGAATGGGCACCAATTAAAGGCAAAATTGAGTGCAGCTAAAATCCCCATCAAAGTCTGTCTGCAAACATTATCACTTCTATACCTGTAGCACAATATGTATTTGACTAGTGTAAAACCAGAGGATAAAATGGAACCCAAAGTATTGAATTGATCTGAGCAAAATTTGCACTGTTCAATGAATGTTACAAAATATTGTAATATGTTCCTGAAAAGCTCTTAAATTGATTACTATAGCAACTTCCTGTGTCAGATGATGTAACAGCTGGGAGGCCAGTCTGCCTGCCTCAATCTGTGCTAAATCCTTATCCCATTAGACCATTTAAATAATTCTAGTTACTTTGACAGGAAAACCATAGCAGTTCACATCACCTTTGACATTCAAGGACTATATCATCTTGTCAATATATAAACAAACAAGTGGCAAGTTATATTTTCACAGATTCTTTAAATATCTGATACAATTTATCACTGGTTAAGTAATGTGACAGCAGGATCTCTGGAAAGTATTCTGCATGGTAACTGTTAACATATATGACACTAAATATTTACAAGTGGCATTAAGAGATGTAATCAGTCAGCCAAAGTGATTCTTATGTGAATCTTACCAAAATATAACATATAGGTTTTGTTGCAGTAAAAAGGACAAGCTTCCTATAGCAACAAACCATATATTAGTAGACAGCGCGCCCCACTGCCAACAATTCACTGCCTTCCAATAATCGGCTAGTGTAATTTTCAGGTAATCAGCAAGGGGCCCCAAACTCAATCCAGGGTTACTCACTAGCTTATTTGTTGGGAGTTGCTAGTTATATCTCTCTATCAGCTTATCCCCCTCTCTTATATTGACTTTAGATGGAGGACATAAGACACAAGGAATTCTGCTCTCAAACGTAGCAAGAGTAAGTGGAGCAATTAGCTGTGGTGCACTTTGTGAATATGAGAAACCTAGACCACCCCAGTGCTTTTAGAGGCAACATGTAATGTTGTTCTTGGGAACAACTCTTAGTGCTGGAGCTCTGGCAGTGCCGTTGTCCTCCTTCAGTGCTGGCTCTCCAGGTGTGCAGTACTTTCTTAATTCATTCAGCCATGATGGAAGCCACTGAGACGGATCAGGGGCCAAGCTGTGTCCAATTACTCCCCAGCCTGGAGGAATTATGGGACCTGTCACTTGCAATCACCTTCAGGGACACCAGTATGACAGGAATAGCTAGGATCCTCGCAGAATATCTCCACCAAGATTTAATAGCCCTCGCCATCAGACTCCCTAGACTTGACTTCATACAATGGCAGCAGTATCCAACACCAGGGCAAGTGGGATAGCATCAACCGGCCCAGCCAAATGAGGTCCATGATCATCGCAGAAGAGCTGATGCACTAGTTAAACGCTTTGCAGCATTCCTTCTATGTCAGCACAAGTGTTGCTTACCTGCATCCTCTCCTAATGTGGGAAAGGTCAGCCCATTAAACAAGACAAAAGTCATTGAAGGAAGGAGAAAACTTAAGTAATTGATGAATTTTCTACAATGTTACCATGGACTGAATGATAATTTTGGGTCCATTGCTCTTTATATCCTCAGGAGAGTCTCCCTGGAAAGCTAATGCCTTTCATCTCACTATTCCAGCCCTCTGATCAAGAAAAATAATTTGTCCATGTATTTTCTGTGTACCTAGAGATAAGCTGACATTGCACTGTGCTGACACAGTTTACATTGCTCAGTGTTTATGATATAATTCATCTTTTTCATCGTTAATTATTACTTTGGGAGTGATTTTAATGAATAAACACTACCCCACAATTAATTTCTCAATGGACAATAAAATTTGAATTGAAAATTTGACTTGGGTCGGATTTCCAACTTGGGTCGGTGTCATGGGAGTCTGTACGTTGTCCCTGGGTGCTCTGGTTTCCTCCCACATCCCAAAAACGTGCTTTTAGGCTGATTGGTGTTAACAAATTGCCCCTAAATTAGACCTCCCTTAATCTGGCGCACATACAATTCTCTAAATTTGCACCCTTTTATTGTGGAGTCCAAGAGGTGTAGACAAAAGTTGTAGGTAGAAGAAGGATGGTAATGAGGCACTCACTAAATGGTAAAATGGGCGGCGTGGGCTTGTAGGGCCAAAGAGCCTGTTTCTCGTGCTGTGTTGCTTTTTCTTTGTTCTTTGAATTGAATCTTTTGACTGAACAGGAGTTGAGTCTCTGTGGTGACAAGGAGCTCATGGGGAGAGATTTGAGGGGAAAATATCAGGATTTAAATAAATCAATTGGTCTCCAAATTGGGATCTTATGGCTTTGCTCATCCCAAAACTGCAAAATCCTGCCCAAGGCCAATCCTGAGGCTTTCAATGGTCTGCCCCTTGCCCACTCCGATTTCTGTGGTGGGCAGAGTGGTAAAATTCTGGCGTGTGTCTTTTGTCGAGAGCAGAAGGAATGATTAACTTTGTAGTTGTTAGGCTTATTTATCAGAACACCCACCACAAACAATAGAACAAGCAAAAAACAATTGATCTCAAGTTCTCAATAATCTGTTTCTTCTCCCTGCTTATTACATTTCAATATATTAATTGACTTGTTTATAGGATTCCATACAGAAATCTACTCTTGAAACATCCAGTTGTTTCCATGAGGACTTATTTATATTAATCAACGTGCTCTGTTTCACTATGAATTGTCATCATAAGATGGATATATTGTCTTTGGCTACTACTGGGATGCACTGAGTTGCTTCAAGGTAATCAATTTTGTAAATGATTGCAATAATCAGTGAAACTGCCTAATTTATAAATCCTTGCATACAGCATTTAATTGAAATCCACAATTAATGCTGATGTTTGCACATCCTAATAGCCAGGACTTTGGATGGTTGTGATGATGCAATTGTAAGCTTTCACTAACATTTCTCCTCTGAATTACAACAAATTTGGATTATACATATGCAAAATTAAATGAAAAGTTGCTGTTAGTAAACCTACGTTCCTTCATAGGTTGCATTGCAAAAATAATTAGAAATCATTCAACTGATTGTTTTCCTTTAATTTCCTGGCTTCACTATAAATGCACTTTAAAAGGTTATACCTTATTGAGTGAGGTGTAATAGGGCTTTTAATGACATATTAAGTTTATAATTACTCCCGAATAGCCTCACTGGCAATGAAAAACAAATTTTATAGTTATGAAATGCCACATATCTCCACAACAATGAAATATTCCAAATTTTATTTTTTTTTAGTTTTTTTATGATATTTCACCTTCTGTATTAATGGTGTAATTTACAATCCTGGGTTTATTTCAGCCTCTGTACAATTGTAATTAGAAGTGGAAATTTCAGTGCATTTATTTTCTGGTTTGTGATCTGCAAGACCAATTCAATATGATTGACCACTTACCTTGCTTGATGGCACAACAATTGTAGGACACCTACAATATCCCCTTGACTTGGCATCAAATTCAAATTGCCATTGGAAACACTATATCCACAGACAAAGATCACTGGATATTTCCAGGGAGTTTTCTTTGAGATTAGTTACAAGCATTGTAGGTTCACCAATGAACTCACAATCCAGGCCAATAGGATATGTTTTCCTCATGGTGATACTTATGATTTTTTGGCGGGTCTACAATTGAAGTAATCTTTACATGGGAACCAGAAATAGACTGAATTTTAATATGCGTCTCATTAAAACATTACCCAACTAACACTAGGTGGTACTACAATCTAGCTCTAACAATTACTAAACAAAATGAGTTTGAGTGAAAGTTTTCACTTACATCAGCTAAGAAAATACTGTGGATCTGCAGAATTGTTCCAGACATGGCTGATATTTCCTGTGTCATTTAATTTCACTTAATTTCTACACTGAGTTAATTACTATTCATTTACACTGCAGAAGTGAGCATCTGTCTAAACATGCAAACAGCGCACTTTCATGGACTAAATATTAATTTCCTGATTACCTGTTAAGCATAGATGAAACCTGAATCATCATGACCTCAGTCATTTCCCTAACTTCAGCTGCCACAGGCAGTTTGAAAGTGGGTTTGCAACTCATCCATATTGGATTGAGCACATAAAATAAGAGTGCAACAGCAAATAAAGTCAGATAGGGACAAATGATAAAATGATAGAATTCAAGGATCTTTATCTGAATGCACACATCATTCGCAGGTAGATGAATTGATAGCACAAGTAGAAATAAATGAATCTAACAAGACAGCCAATACAGAGGTATGTTTGCAAAGTGACCATAGCTGGGACCTGAATATTCAAGGACAATTGGCATTTTGAAAGGATAGGAAAGAGAAAAAGGAGATGGGGTAGTTCTGTTAATAAAGGATGAAGCCAGTAGAGTAGAGAGAAATAATCTTGGTTTGAAGGATCAAAATATAGTATCAGTTTGATTGGAAGAAAAAAAAATCTCTGGCAGAAGTAGTTTATAGGCCTCCTGACAGCAGTGATATTGTAATATAGAGTATAAATTAAGAAATAATGGGAGATTTTAACAAAGGTAGAAGATTTGTGGGAGATTTTAATCTTTATCAGATTAGATTAATCAAATTAGCAAAGACAGACTGGAGGATAAGTTCACAGAACAATGCATTCTGCAACCAACCAGAGGCAAGCTATTTTAGTAGCATGTAATGAAATAGGATTAATTAATAAACTCATAGCAATAAAGTATTCTCTGTTATAAAGGTAAAAATGATATAACATGATAAAGTTATACAGATTGAAAAATATGGGTCTGAAACATATTTTTATTCATTCATGGGATATAAGCATCATTGGCTGGACCAGCATTTATTGCCTATCCCCAAAGGCATTTAGGAGTCAAGTATGTCATTGTCGATCTGGAGTCACATATAATCCAGAGTGGATAAGAATGGCAGATTTCCTTCCCTAAAGAATGTTAGTGAGCTAATGTTTTTAAAATAGATAAAGGCAACTACAATGGTGCAAAGATAAATTTGTCAAAAGTGTTATCGAAGAAAGAGTTAAATGGTAAGATGTTAGAGAAGCAATGGCAGACATTTAAGAAGATATTTCATAATTCTCAACAAAGATAGATTCCTTTTAGAAAGAAATGCCCAACAAGAAGCATGCAGAATCTGAAACAACTAATGAAGTTAAGGATGGAATTACATTGAACAACGCTGCATACAGCATTGCAGGAATTGAGTATGAGAGAAAGCTAACTAGATATATAACAAAATATAGTAAAATGGTTTACAAGTATATAAAAAGGAAGAGAGTAGCTAAAGCAACCATGATCCCTTAGAGAGTGAGATCCGGGAATTAGTAATTGGAAATAAAGAAATGGCAGAGATTTTGAACATGTATTCTATATCTGTCATCACAATAGAAGACACAAAACATCCAAAATTAGTTAAAAATCAGGAGGGCTAAAAGGAAGAAGGAGCTTAAAACAATCATAATCATTAGAGAAAAAGTACTTTCAAACCTAATGGGACTAAAGGCTGACAATTCTTCCGGACCTAATGGCTACATCTTAGCATCATAAAGGAAATGGTTGCACAGGTAGTGAATGGATACAGAATCATAGAATCATATAATGATTATAATTTTCTAAGATTCCCTAGATTCTGGAATGATTGCTGTGAATTAGAAAATCACAAATGTAGAACTCCTATTGAAGAAAAGAGGGAGACAGAAAGCAAGAAAATATAGACCAGTTAGTCCAATGCTGTAACTGAGAAAATGTTAGAATCCCTTATTAATGACGTAATTATTAAGGAGCACATTTAGAAAATTTTAAAACAATCAGCAAGAGTCAACATGTTTTTGTGAAGAGAAATCATGTTTGACAAATATATTTGAATTCTTTGAGGATGTAACAAGCAACATGAGTAAAGGAACCAGTAGCTCCATTGTTTTGTATTTCCAAAAGACATTCAATAAGGAGCCACAGAAAAGATTACTGCACAAGATAAGAGCTCATGGTGTTTGGAGTAATATACTAGCATGGATAGATGATTGGTTAAAATATAAGAACACAAGGAATAGGAACAAGACCATTCAATACCTTGAGCCTGTTCTATCAATCCATAAGAGCATGCCTGATCTAATTGTGCCCTTAGCTTCATTTTCCTGTGTGCCCCCAATAACGTTTGGCTCACTTGTAAGCCAAAGCACTAACTTATAGGAAACAGAGTCTGAGTAAATGGGTCATCTTCAAGCTGGCAAATGATGACTAGTGGAGTGCTGCAGGGGACAGTCCTGAGCCTCAACTATCACAATCTGTATTAATGATTTTGATGAAGGGACCAACTTGAAGTCTAATTTGCTGGCGATACAAAGATAGATATAAAAGCAAGTTGTGAGGAGGATATAAAGATGCAAGTGGATAAATTAAGTGGGTGGGCAAGAAGATGGCAATTGGTGCATTATGGGGGGAAATGTAAGTTGTCCACTTTGGCAGAAAGTATAGAAAAGCAGTAAAATACTTAAGTGGAGAGAGACCGCAGAATGCTGCTGTACAGGGAAGAATCTAGGTATCATTGTACATGAATCATGAAATGTTAGCGTGTAGGTAAAGTAAATAGGAAAGCAAATGGAACGTTGGTCTTTAATGCAAGGCAAATGGTGTATAAAAGTAGGAAAGCCTTGTTACAACTGTAGAAGGTACTGATGAAATCATACCTAGAATAGGTTGGACAGTATTGGTTTCCTAATTTGAGCAGTGGGTATATTTGCATCAAAAGCAGTCAAGAGAAGGTTCGCTTGGTTGATTCCTCATATAAAGAGAGGGAAGGCTGAGCAGGCTGGTCTATGCCCACTGGAGTTTGGAGAAATTAGAGGTTTTCTTTTGAAACATCTATGATTCTGAAGGGGGATGTTGGGGTAAATGCTAGGAAGATGTTTGTTCTCATGGAAGATGTAGAGCTTGGAGGCACAATTCAAAAATAAGAGGTCTCCTATTTAAGATGGGGGTGAGAAGGAATTTCTTCTTTCAGAGGGTTGTGAGCTTTTAGAATCGTCTTCCACAGAAAGCAGTGATGGCTGGGTCACTGAATGTATTCAAGGCTAAGTTAGATAGATTCTAGATTGAGATGAGAATCAAAGGCTATGGGCAGGCAGGAAAATGGATACAATCAGGTCAGTCATGATCTTATTGAATGACAGAGCAAGGTTGATGGGCTGAAGAATCTATTCTTGCTCCTATTGCTTATGACCTTTTGGTGTGATAGATGATTCAGTTCATGAGTGAGTCAAGATACATTCAAAGTACAAATATTAAGGTCTAGGTATCACCCTTCATAATTGGAATACACCTATGGCAGGGCAAGGCATTCTTCTGTTCCAAGATGTCTCTAGTCACTGGCTATATTTCCAGCCCATAATTTATTAACTCATAGGATTTAAACTCAACTAGAATGTCTCAGCAGTTTGAGTTCTTGATATGCTGTTTATTTCTTTGCCTGCGGGTTCTCCTTTACATGGTGTGAACAGTACAGTGCTGTACTTTGAAGGCACTTGCATAGACAATACAATGTAAGAAAACATGACAACCTCTCTGTCCAACATTCAAAGAGTGAAAATGATAAGGAATAAAGCAGAGGTCATTCTTTGGCATTTGCATGCCTTTGACATTCATTGCTCATTAAAATAGATGCAGTTTCTCCAACCAGACTGGTTGCATGCTTGTAGTAGGAGGGCAGGGGCAGAGCAGGGTACTTCTCTTAGTTGGTTGGGGTTGTTGGGGAGAGGGGGGAAGGGGATAAGATGGAAAGCCTTGGCCTAAATATGTAATTTTAATATGTATATGATTTTTAACAGCTATTTCATTTGGCCTCACAAAAGGACAGCACACTTAGGCACCAATACCAAAGGCTCGACCATTGAGTGCCCTGATTCTCCAGTGGTGAATAACTTGGGGCAGTGATCATTAGAATACATTATGGTCAAAGAAGTGGACACCCAAAAGTGCTGCAGTCGATTTAATGGTCCCTTATGCTAAAAGCTAAAAAAGTGCATCAGCTTCCCGACAGGACGCATGAATAAAATTAATTATTTGAGTGTTTGTCCAAAGCTAAATATTAAGTATGGAAGTGATTAACCAGAGCTGAATGACTAAAGATCTGCTGATCAAAAAGAAAACAATCAGCAAAAGCCAGTCGATTCTTGGGGACCTACTACCAACTCATTTCAAATTCTCTAATCCTAAATAGGATGAATGAGCCATTAGGCCTAAATAACTATTGTTTTTTTAATGTTATTGTCAAGGTACTTCTTATTTGCAAAAGGAAATAACATCAGCTGCAGGTTGGACAATGTTGTCAACAATATGTTGTTTAAAGGTTCAGCTATCAGTTAGTTCAATATTCAACTGGGGAACCTTAATTTAAAAATAAGTTACTATTGAACCAAACAGTGATCTCAAAGAGTTAGATTCACTGGATTTTTCAACACAAAGAGAATGAAGAGATATAGGGAAAGGGCAGAAAGGGAGTTGAGGTGTGTGGTCAGCCATAGAAACACAGAAGATATGAGCAGGAGGGAGCCACTTGGCCCTTCCAGCCTGCTCCACCATTCATCACGATCATGGCTGACTGTCCAACTCAATAACCTAATCCTGCTTTCTCCCCACCCGGACGCTCCAACCAGAAGCGAGAGCCTCTCTCGGCTCACCTCCTATCTCACTGGGTCAGTGAAAATACATGATCTTATTATAAGTTTGAAGAACTGTATGGCCACTCCTGACCGCATTTCTTCTGATAGCCAGCATGGGAATTAGAGAATAAAATCCAGACAGCGTAAAGCAGCATGCTTCAGACTGTAAAAATTAGTTTGGACATTTCATTCATTGTCTATTTATATTCATTCTGATTGATATGACAATTCACTGAAGCTCAGCAAGCCTAACTTCAAGAATTATATATTGAGATTTCACTTGCTGGGGTTGTAATCAATGGAAAGAAATTTTATAAACTGATTTTTCAGATACAGTTAGGTGTAACGGTCTATGAGAAACCAAATATTGTTCTGATTTGGCAACTAAGGTATAATAAATCAACTTTGCCAATTGGATGCTGACCCAAAAGGATATGAAATAAAGTTGAATAAACTTATCATTATTTGGGATAGCTTAGTGTGTTTGTGTTTTTAGTTTGGTTATGGGAACATTTCAGGAGAATTTCTGAGCAATCTAAAGCCTCACTGGGATGCGAACTCCATTTTAACTGTGGGCTTGACCATAATTAATATGAACAGTGACTCACCAGTAAAAGTAAGGATCCAGACATTTTCTTATAAAAAAAATGTTAAAGATTCTTTGAGGGACAGGAGGAGGAATCCTTCTCCTAGCCCACAATGACACTTTGCGTCTCACATATCTGGCATTCTGCTCCCCCAATCTGTTCTTACCTTTCTTGTGGATGCCCCACAGAAGCCTGATCACTGATTAGTTTTGACTCCTATACACTATCAGTAACTGAGACCTGGGAGTTAAAGTCTCCAGTTCTTATGATCTAGGGAGGGATTGGAGGGGAATATAGAATAGGTCACCCTGCACCCGCCGCTATTCATGCCCCATGTTTGAATCAGCCAGATAATCATATTGTTTTAACTATTTTCCAATGAACATGCTTACCACATTTAGTCAAACCTTCAGCGACTGATTCTAACCAATAGTGTGCCGTCAGTACTTTACTTACTGCTCAATCTCACTAACCTGACATTTATGGTGTACTGATTGGTCTCTGTCAGTACTGCTGGTTGTAAATTCACTTTGAAAAGCTTCATGTTAACAGCCTCCAACCAGCTCTGAAGAGAGAATGTACAGGCAAGCTGACAATTGCTTGACCTTCCGCCCTTATTACAGTGAGTAAATCAGACTTGAGGCCATTAGGCTTCAGCCTGAGGCCTAAGCAAAATGCACTGACATGACAAAAGGTCAACCTCTGTCACACATGTCCAACAATTTGGGTAATGGAATTTTGTACTATCTGACAAACGTAGTAAAAACCTTGAACGCTTTCAGTCTCGAGACTTCTACAGTGTTAATGATTACAGTGAAAGTGTTTCAGAAAGGATGGAGCATTCCTATCTTGCAAAATGATATGAATTAGAACAAGTCACTGAATTCATAAAGGAATTTCAGTTTGTCTTTTCATTTAATAACCATCCATTGGTTAAAAACTCTTCTTAAAAATATGCAATTTGATTGTTTTTAATAAATGCATGTTGATGAAGAACAGAAATGTAGAATTCCACCAAGGTTGAAAAGTAAAAATGACAAGTTGAATCAAGACATTGTGATGAGGTAACACTAAGCTTGCATTTTCAAAGTCTAAAGATGAAAGACTGAGTGAGATGAGATGTTCCACTAGTTAAGTTTTAAAGTTTATTTATCATTGTCACAATGAAGATACTGCGAAAATCCTCTAGTCACCACACTCCGGAGCCTGTTCGGATACAGTAAGGGAGAATTTAGCATGACCAATACACCCAACTATCACATCTTTCGGACTGTGCAAAGAAAGCGGAGCACCCGGAGGAAACCCAAGCAGACACAAGGAGAACATACATACTCAAGCCAGGAATTGAATCTGGGTTCCTGGTGTTGTGAGATAGCAATGCTAACCAGTGTGCCACCAGGTTGTTTGAAGTTAATATTGTTTCAAATGTAGGAAGAAATAACAACTCAGATAATTTAAGTCTTGGCTTTTATCTTATTAACTAGGTAATAATTTGCATTCATGGAACTTTCTGAATGAAGAAACAGAGATAGAGAGGTTCTTGATTAATAAGGGATCAAGGATTATGGGGAGAAGACAGAGGAATGGGGATAAGAAAAATATCAGCCAGGATTGAATGGCAGAGCAGACGCATTGGGCAGAGTGGCCTAATTCTACTCCTATGTCTTATGATCTAAAAAACAATGAAAAACATATTTATTCTAATGGTGGAAAAGACTACAACCCACAATTGAGGCATAAGCACACTTCTTCCCAAAGAGCAAACACTTGAATTTTATTTAGCTATTCTGTTTATATGAATAGTAAGAATTTTAGCACACAAGTTAATTTTAGATCTTTTTTGTAATACTGTATATAGGCACATCAATATGATTTAACAGTAAACATTTGTAAATGTTGTCAGAAAATAATACCTTAAAAACATACTTTCAACATAAAATATGCCTAAATTTCATTTCAGTAGATCTTTATTCAACATTACTTTCTTCCCACACGTACAGCATATTGAAGTAAACATTTAACATATACAAGCTGTTTGATAATCCCAGATCAGGTATATGCTAGTCAGTTTTAAATGCAAATAGACCTGACAATAATTCCAGAGCTCAGGAACATAAAAAGTAGGAACGGTAGACTGCATGGTCCATTCAGTCTGATCTGCCATTCAATACAATCATGCTGATCTTCAACTTGAACTCCACTCTCCACTTGTTCCCCCTATTTCTCGACACCCTGAGATATCAAAAATCTGCCTTTTCCTATCTTCTATATAGTGGATGATGGAACATCCACAACCCTCTCAGGTAGAGAATTCCAAAGATATATAATCCTTTGAGTGCAGTAATTTTTCCTCACTTTAGTTGTAAGTGATTTGCCTCTTATCCTGAGACTGCATCCCTGTGTTTTAGATACTCTGACCAATGGAAGCAATTGCCAAAATTTTGCAGCTGCTTACACTGGCAGAATCTTACAGTCCTGTCGATAGCATAACCCTGCCATGGGTTTCCCAGCAGTGAAGGACACGTTAATCAGGAAACCCCATTGACAACAGTAAGATCATAAGATCTCACCATTAGCGAACAGCGCACCTCGTGGTGCCTCCTGCCCAATATATGTCGCAGACGGAGAAGAAAATCCTGCCCAATATTTCAGGGTCCATTCTATCAAGCCCCTTCCAAAGCTTGTATAGTAGCACAATGGTTAGCACTGCTGCCTCACAGTGCTAGGGACTCAGACTCAATTCCAGCCTTGGGTAACTGTGCAGAGTCTGTACGCTCTCCCTATGTCTGCATGGGCTTTCTGTGGGTGCTTGGGTTTCCTCCCACTCCAAAAATGTACAGGTTTGGAATCCAGGAAGAGGCTGAGTCCCAGGAGATGAGTAACCTCTGGAGTCATCCATTTGGTGGCAAATGCTGGGTGTCATTCAGGATAGACATGGTGATCTGGTGGAGCTTCCAGAGGCCCTGATGAGTACAATGGAGGAGTTCATGTGGAACATAAGCATTGTCCTGATATGAAATCCATGATGTGAAGTTGCCAGTGTTGGACTGGGGTAGAAACAGTAAGTAGTCTCACAATGCCGGGTTAAAGTCCAAAGGTATATTTGGTAGCTCGAGGTTTCGGAGCACTGCTCTTTCACCTGATGAAGGGTCAGTGCTTCAAAAGCTCATAATAGCAAATTAACCTGCTGGTATGAAGGCACAGCAGCCTCCAAGAAATTCATGACTCACAAGGTTTTATGGAACTTTATTTTGAGTAGGCCCTACAGTTCTGTTGATTATGGGCTTTGAAGAAGACTGGCTTCTGTTGTAGCTCTAATCAGCGAGTGTTCAAAGATGTCTCATAGGTATCATCAGTTATATTTTCAAAGGGTGTCCTTTATTCCCCCACCTGCCAGCCATGCAGTGTGCATGGGTTTTCAAAGTCTTGGAACCTGAAAGAATATAAGAATCATGTCAACTCCCAGGACACCCTGTATAAACCAGGAGGGTCTGCTGCTGGTGAGCACACACTCGGTGGTCATTCAATGGGTGCCAGCCTTTATAATTCACAAAAACTCTGCCTCTTCAATGGGTGCTTTGATCTCAGAGGTACAAGCAATGGTGCCCTGAATCTTTGGGAAGACAGAAATAGCTGCAAACTCTCTGTCTGGCTATCCTCACCTGTTCTGAAATGCATGAAGTTTTTCACTCCTCCTAAAGAGCGTGTCCATGACAAGCTTTGTGCGACTGTGTGCTACAGATTGTGACACACCACAGAGATCTCCTACTGGACCTGAAGTATAAAAATTGAGGATGACAGTCATTTTCAGTGCCACAGGCATAGGGTGTCCACATATACAGTTAGACGTGATCTTACTGTCCTCCAGAAAAGTGGATCCTTCATCTATACTGTACCTCAGTCATGTCCAGATAGCTAATTCTCACTCCACATACTCTTCTAGGAGGTTAATGGCACCTGACAGGCCCCTTCTCCCTTGCAAGTCTTGCTAGCCTTCAATTCCATCAGGCTGCTGCTGCTTACTCTAAAGAGCAAACATGTTGATGATGTGTCTGAGTGCCTGGCCTCCTCTCCCTTCTTCTCCTCTTTTCCTCATCCGAGAAAGAGTTTCCACCTGATTTCACAACCCCTATTTTTAAGCTATTGGGATTGTTGAGATGAAGACCTAATGATGTTATGGATAGGCAGTCGGTAATTCTTCAAGCTCAGAAGCCTCCTTACCTCAGACAAAAATGAACAATATGATTCACAAAGCAAACAGAGTCCAAACTTACACAAGAAATGATCACTCCAACATCCATACACTTTGCTCCATCTTCAGTCTTACATCACACCCTGGATTGAGAATGTTCTAATTGTGAGTTCTCTGCCTCCCTGTCCACTCTGCACATCAGCCATTAACAACTTCTGATCTGATGAAACTGTTCCAGAATCTAGGAAATTTTGGAAAATCATAGCCAATGCATCCACTGTCTCTGCAGATACCTTTTCTGGAACTCTAGGGTGTAAGCAATCAGGTCCTGAGAATACATTAGATTTTAATCCCTTAAGTTTTTCCAGTACTTCTTCTATGCAGATATTTATGATCTTGATTTCTTCCCTCTTTTTATCCCCCCTTAGGTTTCCATCTATTTCTGGTATAAAACTTGTGTGTTCTACTGTGAAGACCTTCATGAAATACTGGTTAATTGTCTGCCATTTCCCCATTCCCCATGATAATTTCTCCTGTCTCTGCTTCGAACAGGGCAATGTTTATTTTAGCTACTCTGTTCCTTTTTATATACTTGTCAAAGCACTTGCATCTGTTTTTATATTCCTGGCTATTTGCTCTCTATTCTGTGTGTTCCCCTTTTAACAATTTTTTGGTGGCTCTTGCTGGTTTCTTAAACACTCTCAATCCTTAGACTTGCTACAATTCCTTGCACAATTATAAACTTCTTTTTGTAATCCAATACTACCCATAAATTTATGAGTAAGACATGGATGGATCTTACTTGCTGAGTTTCTGTTTTTCAATGGATTATGTTTATGTTGAATATTAATCTTAATTAGAAGCAATCACTGGATATCAATATCAGTGCCTTAAATAACATACATATCTTGTTAAGGCCTTCATTCAGGCCTTTCATAGGATTGCCAAGTATTTGTGAATTTACATCCAAGAATGCCTATAAACCATTTTCATTCATTAATGTAAAGATCATAAATAATCAACCTTTACAGTAATATTCTTATGTTTGGAAACAAGCCCAAAACAAGCCCAGAAGTAATTGATGGGATCTAAAATTATTATTGATCACTGCACCATTTAACACCGAATACACACTTTAAGTAAAAGATTAACACAGAACATGCACCGATCAACCACTAATGGCCTGCAACGCAGTCACATAAAGTAAAAAAGCCTCTTCAATTTATTCCTCAACATACTCCACTTTTATTTTTAGTTATACATTGTTAGAAAGGCACATCTATAAATGTCATATCTGGTTTACTTTAACCACTAATAACTGCAACAGATACCTCACATGAATCATATTCTGGCCAGAGTTTGTCTGCCTCAAGAATAGAGTCTTATTAGTCCAAATATAAGCAGTTGTTTTTCAAGGATGGCTGAAAAAGATTGAACTTATATAGCACCTTTCACAACCACAGGATATCCGAAACTAATTCAGTACTTTGAGAAGTGTAGAGTTACTGTTAGAAATGTGGCATCCAATCTGCACATAGCAAACTCTTGCAACCAACAATATGATACTAACAACACACTTGTTTTTTTTCTTGAGTAATGTTGCTTGAGGGATCACAATTGGATAGGGCACTAGGGAAGTCTTCACTGCCCTGGCAGCACAGTGACACAGTGGTTAGCACTGCTGCCTCACAGCACCAGGAACCTGGGTTTGTTTCTTGGCCTAGTTCATGGTATGTGCAGAGCCTGCATTGTCTGCGTGGGTTTCCTCCAGATGCTCCAGTTTTCTCCCACAGTCCGAGAGATGTGCTGATTAGATGGATTGGCCAAGCTCAATTCTTCCTCAGTGTACCTGAACAGGCGCTGAAGTGTGGCAACTAGGAGATTTTCACAGTAACTTCTTTGCGGTGTTAATGTAAGCCTACTTGTGACACAACTAAATACTTTTAAACTTCTTCAAAATAGTGTGATAGAATCTTTTATATCTCCCTGAGAGAGAACACAGGGACTTGATTTAGATTGTTCAAAGACAGCAACTTCACACTTTAGCCCCACCTATTGTACTGGAATATCAGCCGAGACTTATGTGGTCAAGTTTCTTCAGCGAGTCTTAAATTTACAATCTTTCTGACTCAGAGGCAAGAGTGTTATTACTAAGTCCCTGCTGACATTTAAAAGCATGTACATACTATTTATTACACATTTATAATCCATGTGATAAAACAGACCATTGGGAATTATAGTAAGATGATATCCAGGTGATCCTCTATTTATTAAGAAAGCAGGTGAAGAACTAAAACTCTAGAGGACAGCACTAAGAATAAAAAAGTTATTGAAGAAACAGGATATATCAGAAATTTACTCTGTATGTACAAGAAGGTGGGGAATTTATTAAGGGCTGCTTTTGAGGGTAGGGATCGTGATGTGTGATTATCCCACACACAGTCCCATTGGGACAAGAAACACATGCTGCTTGCTCATCAACATACCTATAGCACACAGCCCAGCACACAACACACTGCTACACCGGGAGAGCACAGTTGCTTGGGTGGCTAGTTAACCTGGACTGCTTAAAGGCAGCCAGCCCTCATAAAGGCAACATGCAACAGTTGCTGGAGCAATTATAGAAAGAAAAGTAAAGAGCAAATAAATGAAGTAAGAGGCCCATGTCAGGTCTGATGCCAGGCGACAACATGGGGTCCAGAATCAATGTTGAGGGCTTTCAGGGCTCCTCTGTCTCAATTGTATACCACAGTACTACCATCTCTGGTATATCCTGGCAGTGTGACAGAACATACCCAGGAATGGCGATGCTATAAAATATGATTCTGTGAGTATAACTATGTTAGGCTGTTACTGACTCATCTGTGAGACAGCTCTCACAATTTTGGCACAAGCTCCCCCAGTTGTTAATAAGGAGGGCTTTACAAGATTGACAGTGCTGAGTTTGCTACTGTCGTTGCTGGTATGTACATCGATGCTAGCTGATCTTTTTGTAGATTTCATAGTGGTTTGATACAACTGAATGACTTGCTAGGCAATTTCAGAGTTGTGGGTCTGGATCACATATAAACCAAACCACGTAAGGATGACAGAATTCTTTCCTTAGGGACAGAATTTTCTGAGCATGCTTATACACAGAGTGGTAACCTTGCAGTTGCATAACTATTCCCTATTAACATGTGGGACTTGCAGTGCCACATCCTTGCAATTGAATGCACCCTGCTTCATCGAGGATCCCATTAGCCTGGCAAAACCTCTAGTTCTAACCTCCTGCTTGCCTTTGATCACTGAAAACTATGAAGATCTCTCTCTCGCTATAGACAATTTCTGGTTACCTCCCTGATGCAGCAATGATATGACACCATGGGATAGTGTGAATCAGCTGTTCATGCCTGGAAGAATCTACTGATGTAAACAGAAATTAAGTAAGGTTTCTTTGATAGCACCTTCCATGCCCACAATCACTACCATCTAGAAAGACAGGAACCGCAGACAGATGGGAATATTGCCATCTGGATCTTCCCCTCCAAGCCACTAACCATCCTGATCTGGAAGTATATCATCAGATTTGCAATGTCGCTGGGTCAAAATCACGGAACTCCCTCCATTATAGCACCATGAATGTATCTATACAATAGAATCTGCAGCATTTCAAGAAGGCAGCACACCACAAACTTCTCAGGGGCAATTAGAGATGGATGATGACTGCTAGTCCAATCAGCGAAGCCCATGTTTTTCAAATGAATTTGAAAAGCATTTAGAGCTACTGTGCAGCACAACCTACTATGTGACTACAGACTGGTTTGCAGAAATTACACTGTTTAGTTGCCACCACATTTATATGTGCTGACTGCATTACCCCTCACTGAGGTGGAGGTAAAAGTGCTTCCTTAAGACTGTTGGTAAGTAAGTCCCATTAAAAAGCCTCCTCTCTTTATGCACAGATTTCCTCTCTGCTGCCTACACTCCATTTCCAAGCCATTCTGCAGTCCAAGCTGTGTCCAACTGTAGCTCCAGTATTTAAGCATGCTTTCTCCTACAGGCCTTCCAACTCCACTGACCTTTTATTCAAAATCATCTGTGTCGAGTTTGCACATTCTCCTCGTGTCTGCTTGGGTTTCCTTCGGGTGCTCCGCTTTCCTCCTACAGTCTAAAGATGTGCGGGTTAGGTTTATTGGCCACGCTAAGAAATTGCCCCTTAGTGTCTAGGGATGCGTAGGTTAGAGGGATTAGTAGGTCTAATATGTGGGGATATGGGGGTAGGGCCTGAGTGGGATTCTGGGCCAACAGGGTCTCTTTCTGCACTGTAGGGTTCTATGATTCTATGATTCCCTTATAAATCCAAAGGTTTGCAATATTCCTTCAATAACAATTAAAACTGTGCTTTTACTAAGTCTGCACTGGTCAAAGCAGCTCATCCAAAAGTTGTATGGTTAACTATTTAAATAGCATTCGTTGTGAGTAGGGGTAAGTGAAGTGATGGACAGGACTAGTGCAGCTGAACATGTAATTAAGAGGGAGCATTAATAAAACATGTATGGATCAAAATAACAGATTGTGCATCAGTAATAGAGACTGTTCGAGGTCATGATCTGTCAATTCTGTATCTTCCAATGATGAATTGCAAGTCTGTTCCAGTTCCCTGTCAGTTAGAGCAGATGTGTGAGTAACACCAGCACCTAGGTCAACATTGCATGAATTCTGGGTTGTTGCAGCATTCACAGCAGCAAAGCTACAGTGACAAATTCCACGATCAAGAAATTTTAATTCATTCTTTTAGGCCACAGATTTTGAGCTCACATGATAACCTGCTAGAACACTTGCATAAAACATATTCATGAATTAAATCATTGTGTACTGTCTTCAGACTTTGATACAGTTGATTGCACCATCCCATTTATCAAGCTCTCCACCATTGTCCAACTAGGTGAGACTGCACTGGCCTGGTTCCATTCTTATCTATCTGAATATTGCCAGAGAACTACTATAAGTGGCTTTTCTTCCCACTGTCGTACACTAACTCTGCTGTCTCCAAGGATTTATTCATGGATGGCACATATTGGCTATCCACAAGCTGTGCCTCAGCGACATCATTTGAAATCATGTCAGTTTCCATATATATGGTGATAGACCCAACTCTGTCTCACCACCTTCCCTCTCAATCCCTCCGCTTTATCTAAATTATCAAGCTGTTTATCTTAGCAAGAGAGGTGCAGTAATTTCCTCCAGTTGAACATTGGGAAGATTGAGGCTATTGCAACAAATTCCTTTTGCTCACCATAGATTCCATCCCTCTTCCTGGCAACAATCTGAGGCTGAATCAGATTATTCACTGTGTCATAGTTGATTGCAAGATAAACTTTCAGCCAAGTACTGACATTACCTCTAATACCACTTATTTTCACTCCAGCTCTATTTCCAACTCTACCTAGTTTCCTCTTCAATCCATTGCCCATGCCTTTGTTGCATCCAGACTCAACTATTCCAATGCACTCATGGTTGGCATTTACATTGAGATCATCCAAAACTCAGGCCAAATGTCATCAACCCATCACTCCTATATTTGCTGACCTAATTCTTGCCCTTAAGCACTCTAATATTAATCACTCCACCATTGGTAACTGCCACTTCAGCTACCTAATCATAAAGTGCTGGAGAATTCCCAAACCTAGTGTGAAGAAGACACTGAGACCAGCATGTTTTGATAGAGACTGTTTATTGCTCACTTCTCCATTCTGATGCCAATCCCACAGTGCTGACTCTTCTTTACATACACATCTGGGTGTAATTATAATCAATAACCAACACCCATTCATTTTATTACTTTAACTTACCTGATATTTAACAGCTGTCAATAGAACCTATTGCATACTGATACTAAGCTCTCAAAACACCTCCCTGCATTGACTTCAGTGGAGTCCATGAGGTTGGCCCCTTGGAGTATGAGCTCCCTGATGATTGTCTGCCTAATCAGGGAGCTTTGTCTGTATATAATATTTATATATTGAGGAGCAGGGGAACTATTGGCACTCCAGATTCTGACTTTATATCTGAAACACTCTTAGGAATGAAATTTAGTTTGTAAATAAAGAGAACCTAGTAAAGGGACACTGGCTTCCGAGGAGTTGTTTCACTCCCTAAATCTCTTCATCTCTCTACTGCTCATTCTTCTTCCAAGATACTCCTTAAAACATAACTTTTTTGACTAAGCTGTGGGGTCACCTTCTCTAATATCGCCTAATGTGCCTCAGTGTCAACATTTGTTTTATAAAGTTTCTGTGAAGGGCCTTGGGCTGTTTCATCAGAATAAAAATGTTCTGTAAATACAAGTTGTTGTTATTAAATACTAAACAATGCATAAAAAGAATCAGTTGGCTATTAACCAACGTTGTCAAATTAAATCCCAATTAGTGATAATAAAATTAGAAAATAGCATTACTTCAGGAGGGAATTCAATTGCTTAAATATTATGTATATATTTTTACAGTTCAAAACTGACAAAATGTCTTAAAAAGTAGATGATGAATTATTTGAGAAACATAATTTTTCATTTAACGAGACTGTGTCATCCGCATACTTGTTTCCCCCTGTGCTTTGGTATATTAGTTCTAATTTGAACTGGAGTTACTGGTTGAAATGTTTGATTGGATTGTAAGGATTATGGTTGGCAGGGTGAATGCTTTCAAATGTCTTTTAAAAATGGGAAAATATGTTTGGATTGTTTCTTTCAGGATAATATGTGACAGCATCATTCATCATCATTTAAACTGAAGGGAGCAGAGCTGGAACAATAACATAAACCACTTTTGGAACATTATCACAACCAGATCTGCATTTTGCAGTTTGTGGGTGAAATCATTTTACTGATCAAACATTTTTGAGCAGTCTTCTTAGACGAGATGTCGAGGAGGAAATGGATCCATACTCTATCCACTAACCCTTCATCAGCCCACCCTTCCCCCAGCCCTTCCCACCCATTTCAGACCCCTCTCCCCTCCCTCCATCACATTACACACCAAGTAATTTTTAGGCTGGGCGGGCAATGAGAAGGTACTTGCATCCATCCGCCCTCATGCAAATGTGGTACACTGCCACCGACCCTGCCAATTCTAGTAGCGTTGGCACTGGACCATTCCTGGTGTGAGCACTGGGATTCCATCCCTAGGTTATTCAAGATCTCTGTACTTTTTACTGATCATTGTAGTACAGAGAGAAAAAAATCCTTCTGATGTTTGACCGAAGGCACTAATTATTTTAACCCACTGCTTTAAAATTTTCCCAGACTTCTACTGTATTTTCATTACATTTCTGATTTGGATTCCTCCAGTCTAAGCTTATTACATTTTGACATGAAACAGGAATGAGAACCATTTTGTGGCCAGATAATCTGTCCCTGGAGAGTAGATACAATAATGTGCTAGGTAATTTCTCATTTATGTTCTAATCGCAGCTACATTAAGGAAGAAAATTAGCTTGCTGACATAACATGTATTAATTATTCAGAGAGCGTTCTGCTTTCCTTATAAAAACAATTGGAGGGAACTGTTTTTAGAACTTCAGTCTGCCTAAATTAGTAGATTTATTTATAATCGCGCTTTTCACTTTTATTATGGGGTGGGGGGAGAAGAAAAACTTTCACCAAATGGAATGTTTTGCTAAAGAATACCAGAATCTTTTTCAAAAACAAATTGGGTAACTGCTCTACACACAGAAGAGCCTGGGATCCAAAATGAAATGGGCCATGAAATAACTGAAGTGACTAATTATGTGGCTTTCTAACTCAGTGAACCAGTGCTAAACTTGTCACCTTTCGTCTGATTCATGTCACAGGAAGAATTAACATGGTCTGTGGTTCAGACAGTTTATCATTTCCCATGAATACTCACAGGTGACAAGACATGGTGTGAGGTAATGGAATGATATCTGATCCAGCCTGAACTGTATTACAGTGGAGCGCATGGATCAAGTACAAGACAAACAGTACGCAAAGGCAGTCGAGGACAGACCTGTGATTATTTGTGTAGTAATGTGGCGCTAAAAGTTAAACAGCCTCTGTCATTGTCCAGAAAAAATAATGATTTAACACAAATGATAAAAATCATTTACAAATAAAAGATCTGGTGGTGCTCGGAATGTTATATTTGGATGCAGCATGTATGCAATAATACAGATGGGGAAAGTAACTGGAGATAAATATAAATTAACAATAGAAGATAAAGTAACCAGAGAATTAAAGCAGCTTTTATTTAAAACTATACATTGTTTATTATAGTGATATTTGTTTAAAGCTTCAATGAATCCGTCTTTATTTTAGTACTTTTTGTGCTTACCAAATCAACATTTTAAATATGAAATTAATCACTCTCTAAATTAAATCTCAAGGAACTGGCATGTCTTCAGGGGATAACCATATGTTATTTAGAAATTAGATCTGTAGCCACATAAAAATTGCAAAGTTATTACTGAATGATTACACATCCTGTTGTGGAATGGTGCAAGTATAATGTATAACCCTGAGTGGAATTTAGCACTGTTTCTTATGGCAGGACAACAGGCACCCTCTTATAAAGACCAAAACCACACAAGCACATTTTGTACTTTGTGGTTAAATAAGTAGAAAAGAACAATTATGCACTTCGGACCATATTTTATCTTGCAACATATACTAAACTTCTTGAGCCCTTCTTTAACAAGATGCTGTGTTTCATTGAATGGCTGGCTATATCTTGTTTGAAAACAAGGCAGCTAGAAGCTGAAGATTATAGGAGCATCTTATCTATCCATTTGATTCCTAAGACTCTGAAATGATTTTCAGATAGGGTTGTAAGTGAGTTGTCATGTAAGGGTTAATTCTAACTGTGTGATATGCTAATAAGACGTTGTACATATCATCACAGCAATGCCTCATAATCTAGTTCTCTCCTGCAAGATTTGTTCCATTAAAGTTATATGGTGGCAGCCAGAACTGTAATTGGTGTGGTGGGAAAAAACACAGGTGTAAAAAATTGTCTAGCCATATTTGCAGAAAGAATAGTCACTTTCAGATTGTGTGTCGCAGCAAGAAACTTGTCCAGGACAAGCAAAAAGAGAAGACTTCAAGAGGTAGCAAGATTCATAAATTAGAAGATATCAATGATATCGAGATGTCTTTCCTTGAAGAGATCCAGCAACCAAATAGAAGCTACTGGAGTGCTGATATCCTATTTGAGGGAAATAAGACATGCTTTATGTTCAACGCAGGTGCAGCAGGTTAGGTTCTTTCTGATGCTGAATCCTGGTTGAAGAAAAGATCTCATCAGCCATTGTGCAAAAAGCTACACAAGCCAGGAGATCATAGGACAACTGCACACAATCATTCAATATAGAGAGACAAAAGTCACTGAAACGTGATCTGTGATTCTGAGCCAGAGCTGTTCACTCTTAAACAGGAAAGCTTTACCTCTAAATTTCAGAGGGAGGAACAGGAAGGACAAGATCAGCTAAAAAACTTTAGAGCTGAATTGCCACAGCTGTTAACAATATTAAGAAAGCTGTAATCAGAAGATCATATCACTCTACGTTCTGAAACAAAGCCAATTTGTCTGTTTACACTTAGAAAAGTTCCTCGTCCACTCTTGTCTAAACTCAAGAAGAAAATTGACTCTATGTTGAAACGAAATTATTTCACCTGTAACAGAATGAGCAAGGTGGTACCCAGAACTATTCCAATAAGCCTCTCAGAATTTGTGTAGATCTTGTACAGCTGAAAAAAACAGTTGAATGTAAAGTTCATTCTTTGTCATCTGCTAACAAGAGCTTGGCAAAATTCAAAATGTGTTCAATCTTCACAAATATTTCAATGGATATGGTGATTTTTGGCAATTGCCCGTCGATGAAGTGTTGAGGTTGCTCATAACTTTCAATATACCACTGGGGGATTTTATTTCAACAGCTTAACCTTCAGCATCACACCACAGAATGATAGATCCCTACAGTGCAGAAGGCAGCCATTTGGCCTATTGAATCTGCACCAACACTTCAAAAGAACATTTTACCCAAGCCCTTCCCTCTGTACATTTCCCATGGCTCATGTACCTAACCTACACATTTTTTAATAGTAAGATGGACAATATACCCTCAGGCCAAAGGTAAAGCTGAAAGCAGAGTGTGCACATTGAAAGCATTTCTGAGGACAAACAATGACATCCATTTCCAACTCAACTTCAAAAGGGTTTAGCACCATGTGAACTCCTAATGAGAAGAAAACTGAGAATGCAATTCCCTACTCTCCCACACACTTATGCCACATGTACAAGTTGATGACTTGGATGAGAGAGAAAGAAGATGCATATCATTTCAGCCAGATGTGAAACTATGGCAAACATTATGAAGCACGCAACTGCTAGACCTCCAACCAAGACAGCCAGCTTGGATCCAAGACCAAACTATCTATAGACGATGAGTTGAAAAGACACCACATCCACAGTCCTACCTTATCCAGGCAGATAATGGTATGGTGAGACAGAACAGGCATGCACAAGTTTTCATCCATAAGCAACCTCCTACTTGGTTGAAAAAACCAGAAATGCTGCGTTCATTGAAAGACCCAGATGACAATCAGACTGGTAAACCTGATAACTGGTTCTCCTTTTCACCAGCAGACTCTGAGAGATCTCCCACAGATCTCCAATTGCCAATATTTTCCAAGAAGTTGATGCCCCAATTGGGCAGACTAGTGAAACCACCACATCAGTTGTCCCTATAAATAAGAAATGGAAGGCAGAGACTTGAAGGGAGATATTGGACAGAAATTTATCAAAAAAATGGCAAAGTGTCAGGGTCTGACTGAAAACCAGTGTGTTTCTCTCCAGAGACAAGACAGATCTCACACGTATATAAAATAATTGAAATGACTCATGAAATGTTAAGGTTAAAATACAAAAGTGAAGAAGTGCTTCTTCAGTTGTAGAGAGCTTTGGGGACTATGCTTGAGGATCATTGGCCTTCGAGGAATATAGATAGTGATGCACCAATATGATACCAGGGCTTAAAAGGTTAGATTGGGAGGAAAGACAGTGTAAACCTCATTTGTATTTGTTTGAGTTCAAAAGTCTAGGGGGTAATCTAATCTGAGTGTTTAAAATAATAAAGGGATTTTATAGTATTGATACAGAAAATCTATTTGTTCTGATGAAGGAATCCAGAATTAGATGGCATGATGTAAAGCTTAAAATTGGGTCATTCAGAAGTGAATTTAAGAAACATATTTTCACACAAAGGTTAGCAGAAGTTTGGAATATCTCCTCCAAAAATCTGTAGATGCTGTACAGTTGGGGTTATCAACACTGTGACTGACACGTTTTTATTAGTTAAAGGTATCACAGGTCAAAGGGGATAGATAGAGTTCAGATCAGTCATAATTGAATAGAACCATAGAATAGGTTTTATAGTTTTAACAGCCTACATTCATTTAAACTAAAACTATATAGCAATCAACATTACAGGAGGCATAATAATGGAAATGAGTATTGCCACAGCCCTCAATTTTTATGGATTTTTCCACCTATCCACTAGAGACCTTTACAATGTTAACAAAGGAGAAGTTACCAGCAATATACAATAGAGATCAGTGCTGGGTCCTCTGCAATTTGTGATTTTTATCAATGACTTGGAAGAGTGGATTGAAGGATGGGTTAGTAAATTTGCTGATGACACCAAGATTGGTGGAGTAGTAGATGGAGGACTCTTGCAGGCTGCAAAGAGACATTGATAGGATGCAGAGCTGACCAAAAATTGGCAGATGGAGTTTAATCCTGATAAGTATGAAGTGATATATTTTGGTAGGACAAACTTGGATGCAGATTACAGGGTCAACGGCACGGTTCTGAGGAACAAAGGGATCTTGGGGTTCATAGCCAAAGATCTCTGGAGGTTGCCATTCAAGTGGATAGACTGTGAAGAAGGTTTCTGGTGTGTTAGCATTTATTAACAGTGAGTTTAAAAGCTGTGGGGTTATGCTGCAACTGTACAGGACCTTGGCGAAACAACATTTGGAATATTGCGTTTAGTTCTGATCACCTCACTATAAGAAGGATATGGAAGCATTGGAGAGAGTGCAGAGGAGATTTACCAGGAAGTTGCCTGGTTTGGAGGGTAGATCTCATGAGGAAAGGTTGAGGGAACTGGGGCTTTTCTCCTTAGAGCAGAGGAGGATGAGAGGCAACTTAATAGAGGTTTATAAGATGATGAGGGGGATAGATAGAGTAGACGTGCACGAGTGGATACTAGGGAGAATAACTATAAGGTTAATAGTGGGAGATATAGGAGGGATGTCCAAGGAAGATTCTCCATTCAGAGAGTGATTGGGGTGTGGAATACACTGCCTGCTGTGATAGTGGAGTCAGGCACTTTAAGAACTTTCAAGCAGTTTTGGATAGGCACACGGAGCACACCAGAATGATAGGGAGTGGGACAGCTTGATCTTGGGTTTGGAATAACTCAGCACAACATTGAGGGCCAAAGGGCCTGTACTGTCCTGTACTGATCTATGTTTCTATGCTTCTATGAGAACTATATGCTTACATTCAGCCAAAGATTACCTGACTTTTCCCAGTATGAAAATTTCCTTCTAGAGGAAGAGACAAGCCATTAACTTCTACAAGCTCACTGATTGTACCCAAATGAGTTCAAATTCCTCCAAAAGTAATTATGTTCTCCTTCTGAAAAAGACTTCTGTTGGTTACCCTTTCCTCAACTACTTGGTAGGTATCTCTGTAAAATTTGAGATAATATTCAGCATCTGAAAACTTAAAAGTTATATACAATATGCATTATCCTCCACCGTCTTCTGACTTTTATTTCATGTTTCATTGAAATTATTAAATGGAAGGGAAAGTTGTCAGATTTTCTGAGAGCAACATGTGATTTTTATCATAGGTAGTCTTGCCTTTGGGGTGTCCAATCACTTAACTGGGGGAATAGGTACTGTTAAGATATTGATGGGAAATGTAAGCGCTATGTTACCTATCTCTAAGCTCCTGCACACAAATCATCCACTGGACATCAAGTCTTGACTACAGCCATTGATCTCTATGAGTGAAAGTTTCTGATTCCTGATTTAAAGCTGCCCTGGTGTGTTTCAGCCATGTCAAAACCAAAATCATGTTATTATAGCATGAACAATGGACTTCAAATTCTCAATGTCATCAATAGCAACATTTGTTTTTGCTCTAGGTCAATGTGGCTGAGGTCTTCCCTGCAAATGCCACTGATGCTGCATGCTAACTATGGCAGCCTATAGAACAGTCAACATTGCTCAAGTACACAGAATAATCCACAACTGTAGCTAAATTGCCTTGCATCATTTAATGCAATGAAGTAAGTGACTTGCTCAGCAAATCATGATTATGAAGTACATTCCTTTCCTTTAATGAATCCATAAGAACAGAATCATGCAGTGACTGAGTGAGGTGTACTGCATCTTTAAACAGTCCCTCTACATCTGCTAGATATATTCCATGATCCTCACAGACCCATTGTTGATTCCTCAACCTCAGTAACTCTGCAGCAATAGAAAATTTTCATTCTCCATCCTATCCAATTTGTTGCAAAATTCTAAGAACCTCAATAAAATAACCCATAAAGCTTTTACATTCAGGAATATAAGCCTAATTCATGTGATCATTCCTCATAATTTAACCCACGAAGTACTTTAACATGAATATAAAAAGGGTAATATTGGATTGGCCACCCTTTATGCTCCTTCACTCCAACTTCTCTATTTTCCCTCCATCAGTCAATCAGAAATTAATTGGAGAATGGAAGAACACCTATTTTACTTTCCCCTGCCCAAGCTGAAAATTCTTACCTGTGACATTCTTTTATGGATCATAAAAGGAATGTGATATTAATAACATAAAGGTAGTGTCGTGTGGAGTAAAAACAGTAGAACTATAGAAGGGGCTGCAGTTTTGCTGAACATTACTAAAACCTTAAAACTTGCTCTGGTCGCAAGCACTAATGCACAGTTATGGAGGACTTACTTCATATTAAATGGAGAGGTTAGCTCAGTTATTTAGATAGCTCGTGTGTAGTTCAGAATAATGCCAATAATGTAGTTTTGATTCCCATTCCAGCTGAGGTAAACTTGCACCTACCTCCTCACCTACCCTTGAAAGTGAAAAGCAATGGCAAACCATCAGATGTATAGTGGCAAAGTGGTTGTCACTGCTATCCCACAGCTCCAGGGACCCAGGTTCAATGCCACACTGTCTGTGTGGAGATTGTACATTCTCCCCGTGTCTGTGTGGGTTTCCTCCAGATGTTCTGATTTCCTTCCACCCTTCAAAGATGTGCGGGTTTCGGTTGATTGGCCGTACTAAATTGACCTTAGTGTCAGGGAGATTAGTAGGGTAAAAATGGGGGGTTACAGGAATAGAGCCTGGATGCAATTATTGTCAATGCAGGCTCAATGGAAAAATTGCCTCCTCCTGCACTGAGGGATTCTGAAATGTGCCAAGAAGCCAGCTCAGGATGAAGCATCAGCTGACAATGAACGAAGCACCTGCCTTTGGGCAGATCACACATGAGATCCTATAACATACTATGTGAAAAGTTCAAAGAAGAACTACAGTGGACACTCATTAGATATAAATCAATGCCACATATTTGGCTCTAATATTGTGTCAAAGTAATTTAAAACTATTTATAAATATTTTTTTTTTTTTCTCTTGCACATCAGAAACAAAACAGTTAATTAAATTAAAAAATCAGAAAGAAAAATTATGCATCGTGTAACAAATGCCACTTTTTTGCCACCACTTGCTTTTTTAAAGACAAGAGTGTACCTTAATTTTTATAGCCTGCCTGAATTGGAAGGATATACTGTAAAGTAACTGTCAGTGTATTGACAGGCTGCATTATTGATGCATGTGCAGTTTTATGAAAAGACTTGAATACAGAGTTGCACCTGCAGGTACCCATCCACATAATATGTTTCTGATTTTAACCATGCCCTAAAGTTAAATTGCTCATAGTGTCAGAGGGATTAATTAACAGGGTAAATAAGTGGGGTTACTAAGGTAGGGTCTTGATGGGATTGTTGGCAGTGCATCGATGGGCCAAATGGCTTCCTGCATTGTAGAGATTCTATATTTCTAAATCAATTATTTTTGATTAAATAGTAAATGGAAATCCATCAAGTTTGGAAGGCATTGAAAATATGTTTTGTCGGCTGAAGTTTTGCTTTAAATTTGCAAAACTGTTAAGCTGCCACAAGTTAAACTTCCTTTCTGATTTATCGGATTTATCCTTTCAGATACTATCAAAGATAGCTCTATGTATCTGAATCCTGAGCCCCATTTATAGTCAGGGAATATTGTACAGTTTTGATTTTATAATGATGAACCTAAAAAGGTGGTTTTCAAAAAGTCAAACTAAATAGAATTCTGTCATGTTTGGTCAATTCCTCTAATGCTACATTAAACAAGGCATGAATCTTGTATTTTAATTTCAAATTATTTTGTGGTTTTCTCCCCTCCTGATAACAGATGAGCACTGTTCACTTCAAATTTAAAGAAAACGCTGCCAATAATGTCACCATCACTGCCAATAATGCCACCATCAAGACCAACCCTGAACTTACCTGAAATCCATATACATTACATTGTAGTAGATGGTCACTTGATAGTAATCTCTGTGAAAAGAAATTTCTTCTAACCTTTCTTTTTGCCTTTTCTATGACCAATATTGCCTAATCTCCTACTGGTGAAAGAGTTTTTTTCTCTTCACCCTGTCATAATTTAAAAATCTCATTACATCTCTTTTCAGCCATCTCTGTTCAATTGAAATAGCCCAGTATCTCAAATTTTTCTTTTAAATCGTAGTGTCTCATCCCTAACGCCATCCTCATGAACCTCAACTGCATTTATTCTATAACATTAATGCTCTTTCTATAATGGTGTTCCCAAAACTGCAAATGTTCTCTAAGTTACTCAACAATTGCTTTATTTTTCATTTGGATGGGATTTGCTGTAAGAATGATAGCAGCAACAAATGCTTAAGTTGCCTGATCCACTAGTGGTGAATCTATGCCTCAATTTCTGGATGAAGAACTAGATCTGGATTTTTACATCTGGGTCAGGTGTCCACATTTGGGACAT
The DNA here is from genome assembly GCA_024679065.1 of Sphyrna mokarran. Lineage (NCBI taxonomy): Eukaryota > Metazoa > Chordata > Chondrichthyes > Carcharhiniformes > Carcharhinidae > Sphyrna > Sphyrna mokarran. The sequence continues at coordinate 64,993,406 of JAGIQG010000006.1, read as the reverse complement.
TTCCCAGCTCTACAAATCTGACATGCGGCAAAGTGAACTAGAAGACTGAATTCTTGTTACGGTGTAGCAGGGTTCTCTGGGAGTCAAGCTGCGTAACCTTGGAACAAGTGTGGAGGATGCTGGGTGTGGGGGCATACAGGACTGAAGACTGGCCTCAGTGCTCCAGCACTGCACTGAATTTTAATAATAAAACAGAAAAAAGTTAAACAGCCCTCAGACACATGCTTTAGCCATGCCAAAACAGATACCCTGTTGGTATCCAAGTATCCTTGCCTCAGGTACCCTAACCTTAGCCAGTCATGCCAACCTAAGCCCCATTGACTACCCCATGGTCCTTCAAACCCTCAAACAACCTATGTCCATGTACCACCCAGTATTGTGCTTTATTGCCCCATGCCAATTTAGTGTCAATTCACACCAACTCTTGCTAACGTGACACACTTTTCCCTTACACCTACGATGTCATCTCACCCACTGTCCATCATAAGAAGACCTCAGAACCCACGCTGAGGTTAAATAAAATCAAATTCCAAATGTATAGTGCAGAGAAAGACTTCGTCATAAACCCCATTTATTACATTTACATTCCTTCAACTACATTATCCCTCATAACAACAAACATTTCATTCAATTTTATAATCCTTTATAAAAATCAAGCATTGTAATTCATAGTTCATAACCACTTGAGTTGTCAATCAAACTGAAATGGCAGGCACCTGCTGTGATAAGGGATGGCTGCAAAATCAGTCATGGATCAATAACCCAGAAATGGTAGCTCTAAGGACTATGTCAACATACAACATAAAATAGCAAGGAATCATTTTTAAAACATTCCAGTTAACTTTGACACCTCTAACATTTGTTTTTGACAGTTCCCTTTACTAGTACAACTTGATACATTTGACAATTGTTTTGACAGTTCCAATGAGCTTCACAGTTCCAAAGAGTTAAAGCACTTTTAATGTACATCCATGCCTACTTTTAGAATCCCAAAGGGCATCTTTTCTCTTATAAAGAACATTTGACATCTCAAGAAGAGCAAGTGACATCTCACCCCTGTAAAAATGGAAGGTGTCCTATTTGGATTTGGAACTCCCAGATTCAGGCCTCTTCCATTTGTGTCATAACAGAGAAGCTCTACATCATGGTGAAAATCCAACCTTAGAATTCATCACTTTAAGCATAGCATTGAATTGCAACCTAATTTTTCTGTTTATTTACTTGTAAAGGCAACCAAATACTGAATAAATATTGGTATAAAATGAAGATTATTGGAAAAATAGCAATCATCTTGTAGCTCATGCAGTGTCACAAGACAATGGATGTGAACTGAGGAGCTTCAGTGTTGTACTTTATCCTTGATTAACATCAGAAAACAATATTGCAGTCACCCAAAGAGACAATATCAGAGTGTCAAGGCTTCCATTAGTTCCTTTTTTATTCCAATACTAACATTGCAGAAATAAAAACAACATTTGTATATGCATTATTTTTGAAAACATTTCAATAAAGGGCTCTGCTTTAATCAATCTGATGAAGATGATATACAATTCAGAGGATCTATATTATCACATCCTGAATTAATGCTGCCTCTTTTAAATCTGTTGTAATTGTCATAGTTTCTGTGTACTCAGCCTAACAGTGCCATTTTTCAATAATCATAGCATTGATTTCAACAGAGTGGAGCTCTGATACTTAGCTGTTCATTTTTTGACTGTGGAAATGATAAAGTAAACAAAAGTCTTAGGAAATTATGGAGTGAATGATGAAATTATGGAGAAGTTATTAAGTAAGGATTGACATTATTTACACTAAATTTCCTGGGACTTTTGCATTGTACATTGAATCCTGCAAAGTGGATGTGCCTTTAAAGGTGATACAAATCTCCAGGAAATTCAGGCCAATTATCATTATCTCTTTACATCCACAATCTATATCCCTCATTAAAACCCTAGTGTTATTAGAGCTTAGATCATAGAACTCAAGAGGAAACTGAGACTAAACCGGGCATCTTATTGACTTAACAGCTAATAACATTTATGCCCTGGGCCAACATAAGATTTAATCTTGGATTTGTGTCTGCTTTCCCCAGCTGTCACTGTTACCAGCATTCAGGTTCCTCATTACCAAAAGTAATACTCACTAAAGGCAAATATGTAACTGGTAGTAATAGATCAACCACCCGCCCCAATCACTTCCCTCTTTGGTCATTAGATTCATTCCATTGGTCAGCGCAATATCGAGGGCCAAAGGGCCTGTACTGCACTGTAATGTTCTATGTTCTATGTCCTATGCTCTCCCTCCATCTTAGATCGATCACCATGTAGAGTGGCAGTAGGACCCGCCCAGCCCCACCAATCGCCCTTAGGTCTCGTCCACAATAGGCCCTGCCTCCTTCACACTGCCCGATATCTTGTGGGCAGTGCCAAGGTGCCCCCGGTCATGGACACTTTTCCCCTTGGGCAGTGTCAGGGGCACAGGCTGGCACTGCCAGGATGCTCATGCTCTGGGGAATCACCTCTCTGCCGCCGCCTGATCCCCAGAGGGGCTACAATTATCCCTATTTATTCCAATGGAGTCTCCCACTAGTTTCCCGAGCATGGGGAGCTAGTCTAAACCCTGCCAGAATGAAGTACTCCTGGTGGCGTGGGAGATTCAATTGGGACTGAAATGTTCCAGATAATTCTATTTTAAATACTTTTAAAACATATTAAATACAGATTCAAATTACTTACCCTGCCTTCCCTCCAGTTTCCAGCATGGTTTGACCAGTGACTGCTCACAGCCTCTGGGAGATATGCATGCGTTCCCGGCACAAGTGCAAATCCTGTAATAAGACCAGTGACACGCATCTCTCACCATGACCTGCCAGCAAAGCTGTAGGTCATGATGGAAGGATCGCAGCCATTATGTGTAAGTAAACTGCCCCGATTGTTTCTGGCCATTATTATAATCTTGATCCTACCCAGTTCTGCTGAGTGCTGTTTGTATAATGACCACTTACACAATAGTGCACATCGATATATGCAGAGGAATGAAATTCTTCATATGGTGTGACATGTGATTTGATCAAGAGGATCAAGTGCTAGAGGATGCACAGAGCAGCAAGAAGGCTGAAGATCCAAGGCTGCTCCTTGGCCTTAAAGGTCTGATATCAATTGGAATTTTCGATGGAATCCATGCTGGGCAGAAATCTTTAAGATTTGCTCCAAATTCCAAATCCCCCCTCAAGATGATTTTCCAAATTTTCACCCTCCCCAATCTCAACAATTTCAGGTCTTTGGGCTTTGCATCTTTGAAAGGAGATATGATATGGTATGGAGTAAATAAATCTGGAAAATGATTGTAAGACCACAAGAAACTACAAAGACTTGTGAACAAAGTCCAGCCTATTACACAAACCTGCCTCCCATCCATTGACTCTGTCTACACTTCTCGCTGCCTTGGAAAAGCAGCCACCATAATCAAGGACCCCAGGTACCCTGAACATACCAAGCAGAATTTTACGGCCTTGTTCGGCCCAAGACCGAAAAATGCTGCCTACCCTCACCTGTTCCAATTGTGGCAACTGGGCAGAATTTTACAAGAAAAAAATCAAAGTATCCAGCTCATGTGAAAATGGGAGAGTTGCTGTTTTTTTGGGTAAATTTTTACTCCCAATCTTATGCACATACTGCTTGCAAAAATGGGCTAGACTGTTTCTTGCTATTAGATGCAGCAGGCAGGGCTTAATTCGCCAACCAGCTTGATCAGGCAGCAAAGGGAGCTATTGTGCATTGCAGAAAGGGAGCTATTGCGCATGTGCAGAACCCTGTGGCTGCACATGAGTAATTCTAATAGCAGAAGCTTGACAGACAAAGAGAGCTGTCAGACCGCTGTTTTACACCTAGCCTTAACCCAGCAGCCCATCCCTCAATCACAGCAGCTCTCTCTGTCGGGCCTCTGCTGTTGGAAATACGCATGTGCAGCCATAGAGGTCTGCACATGCACAACAGCTCCCTCTGCTGTCTGATCAAACTGGTTGGTGAGTTAAACCTTGCCTGCTAGTAGCTAGAAACAGTCTAGCCCCACACTTCCCAAAAATATAGCCCTTGCTGCTCCCATTCCCCGTGCATAGATGGATTGTGTCCTGCTCAACTGATCGCAGGCAGAATGCCCAGTGGAGACCCCTTCCCTCCCCCCCACCAATCACAATGCAGAGCAATAGCGGGTCCGCCCCTTCAAGCAATAGGCAAAAGTTAACTGCAGGAACCTTCCTTCCCCTGCCCCTCTCCTTCCCTCACTGATCGTGGCTACAGAATGCACAGCAGGCCCCTTTCCCTTCCTGATGGACTGCTCTGGCCTGGCCTCATCCTTATAGTCCATGACCCCAGTAGTGGGTGGGGTGAGCTGGTCAAATTGGCATCATTGTTTTCCATCTTCTTCCATCAGGAAAAAAATACAAAAGTCTGAGATCATGCACAAACCAGCTGAGAACAGCTTCTTCCCTGCTGCCATCAGAATTTTGAATGGACCTTTCTTGCATTAAAGTGACCTTTCTCTGCATCCTAGCTATGATTGTAATACTACATTCTGCACTCTCTCCTGTGTATGGTGTGCTTTGTCTGTCTAGCACGCAAGAAGCAGTACTTTTCACTGTGTACTAATACGTGATAATAATAAATCAAATCAAATATGAAAGCAAAGGAAATAAGTTCAATTTAAGACTGAAAGTTTTTTCAGTCAAAATGTGATGATTGGACTGAATAGACTTCTGGATAGAGTGCGAGGTCAAAAATCTTAGAATAATTTAAGAAATGATAGGCTGCTGCAATGTCAGATATATCGAAAAGGATAAATCAAATTGGGCTAAATGGCCTTTCACATCTGCAATTATAGAATCATAGAATCCTACAATGTAGAAGGAGGCCATGTGGCCCATCAAGTTTGTACCAACCACAATTCTATAAGGCCATATCCCATAACCTCATTCATTTGTCCTAACTAGTCCTCTTCACACTAAGGGGCAATTTAGCATGGCCAATCCACCTAACCTGCACATCTTTGGATTGTGCGAGGAAACAAGAGCACCCAGAGGAAACTCACACAGAAATGGCAAAAATGTGCAAATCCCTAACAGATAGTGACCTAAGCCAGGAATTGAACTCACATCCCTGCTGCTGTGAGGCAGCAGTGCTAACCACTGTTCCATTATGCTGCCTGGTTGCAATGCAGTGAATGCAACAGTGACACCTTCATTATGAAGATTTCAAATCATTATTAAACATATGTGTGATGGAAATATGAGGCATTCAAAGTAAGGTAAAAGCCATACAGCCAAACTTTTATAAAGTGCTTAAGCCAGTGAAAGTGTGAAGAGGGCCAATGGTAGGCAGGAATCTGGATCAACTAATTCCTAGTCTTTGCCATCATTGCTCTATGCCTCAAACAAAGCCGGGGGGGGGGGGTGGAATCTTCCAGGCTATAGTACATTAGCTCACCCCACTGCCCCTTACTCGGGATTCTACTGACAGGTTCATGTTTTAAGTTTATTCACTATTGTCAGAATGAGGTTTATATTAACATTGCAACTAAGTTACTGTGAAAATCCCCAAATCGCCACACTCTGGTGCCTGCTCAGGTACACGAGGGAGAATTTAGCATGGCCAATGCATCTAACCAGCCCATCTTTCAGACTGCGGGAGGAAACCAGAGCACCTGGAGGAAACTCACGCAGATGCAATGAGAATGTGCAGACTCCACACAGACAATGGCCTAATGCAGGAATTGAACCTGAGTCCTTGGCACTGTGAGGCAGCAGTGCTAACCACTGTGCCAGTGTACTGAGTGAGAAAAGTTGCTCCTAGTCAAGTTATGTGAAGTCAGCCTAGGGTTCCAGGCCTGTGTTGGAGCCTGGAGACCCTCAACAAATTTAAAAATTAGCCAACACACTTTCAACTTGCTTATCAAGAGCACCAATGGGATATGTGCACCATTTTTCCAGAGGTTTATGTGTGGGCAGTTTCCACTAGAATTAGCAACATCCTACAATTGGCAGACATTGCACTGTATCCAGTCCCCTTCAGAATCATTATAATGAGTGAACCACTCCTAGCTCTGTAAATATCACAGGTTCTGAAGAGGGTGTTCTTTATTGATGCTGGGATAAAAACCCACAGAATTTTAGAAACCACATTAGTTGGGATGAATAATCAAACATTGTCATCAGTTTTGAAGTTCTTGCCCTAGTCAACTGATCACATAAGTGCATCTGTCTCTCTTGAGACAGCCTTGATGATATGATGGCTTAAAAGCACTTTTTCACTTTTCCTGTTACCCCTCTTCAACTGACGGTGGTAACTGCTTCTGACATATTTCATCTCAGTTGTCACTCTTCATGGGGGGGAGTTGTCAGCATTTGATAGAAATGCTGTTGCCATTGTTCGAGAGAAATACGAATAAAAATAATTAACAATACTGTAGAAGACTGATTAATCAAAGTTGTTTATCATAACCATGACCATCAGTTACCAGACTTTTAAAGTCTGTGAAATAAGATTCCTGTTGTCCATCTTACTCAAAAAGTTGATATAAATTCAAAATGGGAAATGTCATTTTATATTTGGTATATTATTGACAGCAAGAATTTTATCCCCTTGTATTTACAGTATGCTATTTGATTGGTAAAGAGATAATGACAAAGAATACAGGATACCATTCAGTCAATTACAAGACAGTAATCCAATTGAAATCTTCTGACATAATCTAAAAAGTGATACTCAACAGGTTTATGTATGTCATCATTAGGAGGCTGAGGATGGATTACTGCCTTTTAATTAATTACCGATTTGACCTCCCTGTACTCTGTCCCAACAATATGCCTCAATCCTAAGCTTGTAAACGTCTCCTCCATCCCCAGAGACATATAAATTTTTCTTCTCCGCACACCAATTGTGTTTATGGTCTCTTGGAGTGAGTGTGTCAATTTAGTACCAATGTGCAACAAGCTTTGTGCAATTTTGTACCATGGCCATGGCAATTGAGAGCTAGGTTGACATTTTATAAACTAATTTCACATCAAAACCTCGGATCTGATAGAAAGAGAAGATTTCAGCTCAATCGTCTGGACAACCTTAAAACCAAATCTGAAGATACTAATAATAAAGCCATCCAATTCCTTTAAAAATTCAATGCTGCAAAAAGATAAGAAATAGAAGAAGTAGGACACTAGGCCCTTGAGTCTTGTTGTGCCATTCAATACCACCATGGCTGATCTATGTTGGGTTCAGCTTCTTTTCTGAGCCATTTCCCCATAGCCCTTTATCCTTCGATTTATCAGATATTTATCTACCTCCACTTTGAGAAGTTCCAATGATCCAACCACCTTTAGGGCAGATAATTCCAGAGATTCATACTCTCTACCAGAAAAAATTTCTATGCATCTCAGTTCTAAATGACCGACTCATTATGTTGTAGTTATATCCCCTTGTTCAGCCACTAGTGAAAAGATCTCAACATCTACCCCGTCAAGCCCCCTCAGATCTTATGTGTTTGAAAATGTCACCCTCATTCTTCTGCCTTTTCATTCCTCTTACTGAAAAGTGTGTGTCCTTATATGCCCTTCTCTGATCAGAACTTTCCACACACCTGATGAAGGAACAGTGTTTCCAAAAACTTGTGGGTTTACTTTCAAATAAACTTTATATGTCCTTCTCTGATCAGAACTTTCCACACACCTGATGAAGGAACAGTGTTTCCAGAAGGGTTTACTATCAAATAAACTTGTTGGACTTTAACCTGATGTTGTGAGACTTCTTACTGTGTTTACTCCAGTCCAACACCAGCATCTCCACATCACTTTAAAGAATCTCAGATCAGGTGCAAAAAGCTATTCAACCTCAAGTGTGCTTAGCCAATAGAGTCAACTAAGTGGCCTTTTAAGGCCCTCCTCCCATTGCAATTGGAAGTTTCCACATTCAAAAAAAGGAGGTGGCTTCCCAACGGCAAACCTGAGATCCAGTGCTGCATCAGGATTTAAGTACCATCCCTGCAGCTGGTGTAGGAAGCTGGCTATAATTGCAGCCAGTAGGCACTCTCAAGGTGATTCTGCCTCCACAAGAGTGGTCTGATATTGGTGGCCATATTTATTTTTACAAATATGGGAAGTACTGAGACATGTCTCCAATATTAGTTGCTCTCTCCCTTGCTTACTTGCAACATACTTGCAACTGCAGACTTCCACTCTTGGTATATGCTTCTAGGAAGCCCTCCAGTATCAGAAGTTAGTCCACCATTCTTAATTGGAAGATGAACACACCCTCTGGCCACTAATTGGCCATTCCTTGCAAAATTATGTTGAATGACTAATGTTGACATAGTGAAGGATAGTAACCTGCTGCCAGAGGTTACATCGCAGATCTTGCCCATTAATTCTGTTTACCTCTTCACAAATACCACCCGATCTGCTAAATTCAATGTTTTCTCTTTTGACTCCTTTGGAAAGTATGTTTTTGTATTTCAACCTCATGGAACATGTGTAAGGGCATAATTAATTCTGCTTTCTGTGGCCAAAACATACACCATAAAAACAAACTATATTTCAAAAATCTGCATTTTTTATACTGTTTTTATACTTGTTTTACCATTTTGATGGAGTCTGAGTGACTTAGTCACTAATAATTCTGCCTCTGAACTGGAAGGATTTGGGTTCAAATCCCACTCCAGCACTAGTTGACCATGGAAGGAATATTTACATTGCTGTAAACAGGTTGTTTATCAGCCTGCAAAAATCCTTCCCAAACACCATACCATTCTCCGAGGAGAGCCTGAAAATACATAAACCAAATAAACTATAATCTTATGTTCTAAAGAAGTCAAATTCAACTTGGAAGTTCAATTGTTTCTCTCTCCGTAGATGTTGCCAGATCAGCTGGCACTTCCTGGTTTTATTTTTATATCTTTATTGCTCAACAAGTGAAGTTCTCTGAGCTATCACAAGTCTTTTTCACATCTAGAACCAATCCATTACAAATTGAAGAGTGGATAGAATGAAAATATCATCTGTACACTGGCACACTCACCCAGCTTCAGATAACCACAATCTTTATAGCACAGAACAGCTGCTTTCTGGGAAATAATCGATTGAAAATCTTACACAGCTTGCAGGTGACAGCACATGACTTTCTGATATATATTTCAGTCATGTGAAGCACTGTGCCAAAGATCACAAATTTATAATATCTACTCTTATGTTCTATTCCTCAGAACTTACATTCATCACCTTTGCTGAACGCAAAATTGACACATTAAAAAAAACACTCTAGTTCCAATCATATCCATTTAACTATTTTTGGAGATCTATTTACTATTTCATTAATACCATAACACTTATATTTATTTTAATATGTGGCTCACAAATACTGAAAACTGTTCTTTGTTCAACACAACATGTTTTGTACAATGATTTACAAAGCAGAACCTTTAATGTATTTCCTGGTTCCTACTTCTTGATCTCTTTGAGTGGTCATTATGGTGTAATGGACAACATAATTGTTAACAAATGATCAAAGAGACTCTTGCAAATTATCAGTATATCACAAAATGTTTTAGTTGCAATGCATTTGTTTTAATGTGGGAAGTCTTTTATAGTGAAATAACTGTCTTCAGGAATATCATCCCCTAAAGATCTATAAATTACCCATTACTCTGTACAATGGTGGCTACAAATCAGCGAAATAAATCATGACTTTCTCTCAGTTTTACATGGGCAGAGGCCTAAGCCAACAAAAACAGGAGCTAGGATTTTCCTATAAATTGCATCTTTATTGCCCATACTACTCCCAGTAAAGCACAGGATTGCATTTCTTTAATAATTAAAAAGCAGCAACAACAAAAGTGAACATATCTCAATGAGTTCCTAATGCTTTGAAGATTATAATACCTTTTGAACTATCTGAACAAAGATAACAAACATATTATAGTTGTTCACATATTCCAAAACCCAAACATCCTTGCAAGCAGCAAGTGCAGTATTTCTTGTTCTTTACGATTAGACTTTTAGTTCTGGATATGTGATGCTTGTGTCAAGTTTATAACAACACATATCCATAAAGAGAAAAAATATGATTACAATCAAATATATATATCAATCATAGCAAAGCAAACACAAACACATCATTTATGGGACAATAAATATAGTATAAAGAGGTAACAATATGTTAGCTAACTGTTCAAATTTCATGATTAAACTTTTTGTTGCTCTTCTGCCTCCTTTGCTGGAAGCAGTGGCCCCTGTAAGTGTGCACTTTCATGGTCCCAGTTATCCTCTTGTACCTCACCTAGTGTCCAATCGTTATATTTGTGCTTCAATGAATCTGGTTTTAACTGTCAGATGGAGAACCTGTGGATTTGGACCAACTGCTCGCAATACATCCTGTCCCATTTTCATTTCCATTGAAATTAATGGAATTAGGCAGGGTATAAAACAGGCAGACTATTTTAAATTCTGAATTTACCACTAAACAGTGAAACTAAAGGTGTGCTTTAATGAATTAGAGACCTTTACAACTGGAGCACAATCCCTTTCTCATCATTGATCTTTACACGCATTATTCTGATGTGGAGATGCTGGCATTAGACTGGGGTAGGCATACTAAGAAATTTCAAACACCAGCTTAAAGTCCAACAGGGTTATTTGGAATAGTCCAAAAGCTCATGATTCCAAATAAGCCTGTTGGTATTATAAGTATAACATTGAGAAGGGATCATGCATAACAACCAACAGCAGGGATTTTGTTGGATTACCCCTCATTAATCAGGGACACTTAAACCTGTAATAACATTTCAATTATTACACTACCAGAAATTAGAACAGAATGACGATCAAATCTGGGAGCTTCTGGGCTTTAAGAGTTTTGCTTCATGAAGACCAGTATATTTGTCAATGAGTCTTTGGGGAATATTGACTGAATTTACAAGCAGAACATACTGGAATGAGCAGTTGTACTGTTTATGAAAAATAGTATAATTTGAATGAAATTACAAAAAGAAACAGGAAATGCATCGGAAAAGTAAATTGCCTGATAGATTTAACAAATTGCTTCTACCGTCTCTGATGCTGTGTTTAAAATTTTATAAATTAATCATTACAAAATTAATTTTAGTCTTTATTTCTGTGTGTAACTATGGGATCAAAAAATCATTCCAATGATATTTCATTGAATCCCTACAGTGCAGAAGGAGGCCATTCAGCCCATTGAATCTGCAACAACCATAACCCACTAGCTCTATTCCCATAATCCCACGCATTTACCCTGCTAATTCCTCTAATACTCAGGTCAATTTAGCAAGGCCAATCAACTTAATCCACACATCTTTGCACTATGAGAGAAAACCAGAGCACTCAGAGGAAACTCATGCAGACATGGAGAGAACATTCAAACTCCACATAGACAGTGACCCAAGCCAGGAATCAAACCCAGGTCCCTGCATGAGGCAGCAGTATCAACCATTGTGCCACCATGCTGCCTTAAATGAACTTGGCATTTTTAAATGCTTATTTAAATATTCTGATCTGTTTCCCACCTTACTGCGCAGAAACTCTATAATGTTTGCTTCTCTATGTAACTTCCCTTTGGATTTGATCTTTCACATCCTGTTCACCACTTGGTAGTAGTTAGACTGCACCAAACAATGTAATATAATGAGTACAGCTAGATCCAAATGTGTGTATACCAGGCTGAAGTTCCAACTAAAGTTTGTTGAGAGAGAAAGAGACTAGATATGAGTCTTTCGAAATCCACACCAGTGTTGAGAAGCTAAGCAAAAACAAATAGAATATTAGGATGCACCACCAGGATAATTCAATTTAAAATCATAATCACAATAATGTCTAAGAACAATACCTTAGTTAGGATATGTATATGTTACAAAAGCATGAAACTAAGCTAGATATCAGTAAGCTTTTATTGTACCAAAGGATCACTGACCTCAGGAATAGGTTTCTGTATCAGACAGTAGGAGCTAATTCAAGGCAAATGTTCAAAACAGTGCTGGAATTTCTGGAAGAGATAGATTCCGTTGCATGTAATAGTCATTTAGGAATGAAACCAGGAAGTACTTTTAGGCATAAAAGGTAGTGGAAATAGGGAACTCTATGCCGGGTGTGGGGGACGGTGGGGGGGAGGGGGGGGGGTAGTAATCCAGCAGCCCTGGTGGATTCTCTGGGGTTATGAGTTTGAATCTCACCATGTACCTGGTGAAATTTGAATTCAGTTAGTAAATCTGTAAGAGATTCAATTATGATGACTATGAAACCGTTATCGATTGTTGTAAAAGTCCATCTGATTCACTAATGACCTTTAGGGAAGGAAATCTGCTATCCTTACCTGGTCTGGCCTAGTTGTGATTCCAGACTGACTGTGATGTGATTCACACATAACTGCCCTCAGGAATGTTTCAAGGGCAATTAGGGATTGGCAACAAATGCTGGTTTTGGTAATTACATGCATATCCCATTAAAGAATAAAAAATGTCTTGATTTGAATTTTCAAGTTTGAGAGTAACATTGAGTATGGTTAACCAGGAAAATGGAACAAAACCCAGGTTTGATTCCTGGCTTGGGTCACTGTCTGTGTGGAGTTTGAATGTTCTCTCCGTGTCTGCATGAGGTGCTCTGGTTTCCTCTCATGTGCGATTAATTGACCAATCATAACCTAATTAATTGGCAAAGCTGACTCTAAGAATAAATGACCCTATAATATTTTTGTAAGATTGATAAAATAAACAAAGACTTGCATTTATACAGTACCTTCCACAATCTTGGACCATCCCAAATTGTTTTACAGCCAATGAAGTACTTTTCAAGTGTAGTCCCTGTGGTGCTCTTCAAATCAATTTGTACAAAGCAAGGTCCATAAAGAGCAATAAGATAGTGAGCAGGTACATTTTAGTGATCTTTGTTGAGGATTAAATATTGAAACACCAAAAAGAACTCCCCTGCTCTTCTCCAAATATTGCCATGGGATATTTCAGGCTGGATTTTCACCGAGGTGAAATGACTCAGGAGACCTTTAAAAATGGCAGTTGGGACCCGTTCCAGCATTCCTGACCCCATTCCTGGGGTTTCCAACTTGCAGGACTGACTTTTAAGGGTCTGCATTGATAGGGTTTCAATAAGTCATGTTTCAACTCAGAGGTCACGTGAACCATACTCTGCATGAGAGAATTTATTAAAATGTAAGTTCAAAAAGTCCTCCTCGTGTCCCCTCGGCCAAGATATGACTCCCTGAAGCATTACTTACGGCTCTCATGCTCCCTTGCCAAGTTATGTGTTTCTCAGCAACCCTTGAGGCCCTCATGCCCCTATGCCAAGTGATGCCCCTTCACCCACCCACATGGTCCCTAATGTCAAACAATGTCCATCTACCCACCTTCACATTGCCTCATGCCTCCATGCCAAGCTGCAGCAAGATCATACCCACTGAGCCACTATACACCATACAGAGCCAATGAACCCTCTAATGAAAATAAGATATGTAAAAAAAGACTTTAACATAGTAGTTATTCATTCATAACTTTCCACTATGTTAAAAAAAGTCCTCTTACTACAGTGCAATTAAAGTGTCAATTGTCTAAACGTTTTAAAGTTTCAACAACTGAATTTGCAAACACCTGAAACCTTTGTAAAGGTTAGATTAGAGAGCCAAGGTTGTCAATCAAGCAGTGTCTTCTCTTAGGCTCAGATTTTTTAATACTCCAATGAATGTCTGGCTCTTAGCCATGAATACATAATGAGGGTTGGCTGAGAGCCTAGAACTCCATTGGTCTGTTCAAACTCTGAGCCACTTGCCAGGGCTAACAAGATTTCAGTTTAATATCTTATTGTAAAGTCTTCACAACCTGCCCTATTTTTCCATGTCAAATTATATAAATAGAGTTTCAGTAAGTATCAGGTCAAAGTTATGGTGGCTATTTCTGAGTCCTGAGGAAATATCAAAAAAGTATTTTATGATTTTTAACAATTTATCTTATTTCTGTCCATTTCTAACCTTTCATATTCATAAAGTACCAACATTTTCCAGGTCACATAATACACAGCGAAGAATTCCTAGTGCATTTTAAATAAATATGGTGTGAGTCTTCTTGTCTGCAGTTACTTAGGGACACATTAACATATGGACCTACTGGACACATAATCAGGGACTGGAACTGAATATGGGGCTGTTTTGTCTAATAAGTAACTCTCCTGATGCAGCCTGGGAAGTTCACAATGTGTGTCCCTAATACCATTGGAAAAAGAAGTGCCTATTCATTACAGCAGCAGCCCAACCTTCTCTACAGGGATGGAGTTTAATGGATTGTCTGGGGTATGAAACAGACAGGGGTGGGGTCAAGAGATTTAGAAGGTGAAAGGGGGAAGGATCCACCAATGTTGCTGATGTAAAGACCCCGAGAATTCTAATATTTCAGAAATGTTTCACATTACAGGTAAAGATCTAACATTGCACGATGAGCAGATATTGATGGGAAAAAGTCTCTGAACAAAAAGCAGTTAAGATTAGTCTTTGATATTTTCAAATCTTCACTGAATTAAACCCCAAATAGACAAAATTGATTGCTTAAGTCAATAATCCAATAAAAAAATTGGTTTCCTTAAGCTTTTCTTCCAAATACGAGTTTCCAATGTATTTGTAGGTTCAGAAAATTGCTATTTTATAGTAAATATGAACCTGAACCTTGCGCAATTTAAGTAGTTCGTGCTTTTATTTGCCCAGAACAGCAGCAATAGCAGGAATGTCTATCAGGACTGAGATATTCTATTTCCAGAGTACTGCTGGAAGTACAGTACGAATACTGATTGATGAGTCTGTATTTTCCTATAGTAATTTAGGTGGCATGTCAATCAATGCTATCAGTAGTGGTTTACATGTTCAAGTTGATTGATCAAATTCCCTGCCACTCAAGAACCAAATTGGTGAAGAGTTACTCACTGAATACTGAGTCTGTAAAAAAAAAGTGCTGGCATCTTTTCCAAATATGTCTGGCTGAATTTTCCCAGCAAGAAGTCTCACAACTCTAGATTAAAGTCCAACCAGTTTATTACCTCGTGTTGTAAGACTTCTTACTGTATTTACCCCAGTCCAACGCTGGCATCTCCACATTATAAATTTTTCCAGTTCCCTAGAAATGGAATTGCAGGCAGCAGAAGCTATAAAATGGATATGTAATGACTCAGGAATGCTGACTGGAAAAGAACATGATTTATTGCAGAATGTGAAGTAAAACCACTACTGTGTTGTACACACACACTAGTCCTTGACTGGGATTACAGTTCAGCAGGCCCAGTCCTGGGCCAACCTTATAATAGGTTCAGGTAACGGGCTCCAGCTGAGCAGGCCATTGCCTGTTGTCAGGGAAACTCATATGCAACAAGCCCACAGGGAGATCAATCAGTGATTTCCCCCTGGACCTTGTGAGAGTTATGAATCAATAGCTTCCCAATGCCTTTCTGCCTCTAGGGGACTTTCCCACTCCACTGAGGTGAGCAGTCAATTAAGGCAAGAAAGGCCTGACCTAGGTGTTCTTTTGTGATATTATTTCCCACTGTAAGAGCATCTCCTCACTCCAGAGTGTAGAGGCCACCAGCTTAGGCTGATTGGCCATCTAAACCATAGGCTTCACACCTCAGTGGCAGGGCCACAAATGCCACAACTTTGTCTGTCACCTTAATGGCCCTATCGGCTTCAGGCCTCTTCATTTGATCTTCTCTGTAGGCAACTAGGGATGCCTTCATATTGAGGCATCATTGCACTTACCTTTCCTGATGGGGCTGCAGATCTGTCAACTCTGCAGGCCCTCTGATTGGATCTCCTGCTTCACTATCACGAATTGGACCCGGGTCCCTGGAGCAACTTCTCACTTCTGGGAACTTTATCCCAGGGCCTGTTCTAGGTTCCCAACCTGGAATTTGCCAACTGGAAAAACCCAGCCTCATTGAAAGTTACTGTGTTATGCAGCAAACAGTCATAACATCAAAGTATCTTAGCCTCACTGTAATGAGTTTACTTCATTATAACAGTTGCCAAGAATCCGTTGTGTTTCTCTTTGTATTGTAGAAATTTGCTTTTCTAATATGTTTCATGAGGGTAGTCTGTTTTATGTCCTGTTTCTCTTTTTTGCTGCTGGCAGTTGTCATAACAAGATCAACAGAAAAGAGTGTTCTGTGCACTTAGTACTTGACAACTTCTATACTGAATCATTATTAATTGAGGTGTAATGAGACATTTTCCCTGTTGCTGTGCCTTGGCATAGCAGATAGTGTAACACTGAGCAGGTCGGAATGCAAATCTACTGGAGAGCCTACATGATTCTTTTTCCCACTATTTTTACTAGAGAGAGAAATGAGCTAATTTCCTACATGCAATTCACCCAAGGTATCTAGTATTTCCAGGCAGAGCAAAAGAAAAAATTGTGCTAATTACTCTGCACTTATCAGGATGTAGTGGAGAAGTATAATGGTGTGTTGTCATCGTACTCATAAAAACTGGGCTTGAGCGTACAGATGATGCTGTTGAAAGGCAGCAGGGCAGTGCAAAAAAGGATGACAAAGATAGAATCTCAGTGTATTCCAAAGATCAGCAGGCAGCAGCAAGAGCACATGATAATTTCTAGAGATATGTGAGCTGCAAAGGACAAATAGGAGTGAAATCACATGACGGTGGTGTAGAGGAACTGGATCAAAAGGAAAGACAGTGATGTATGATAGGGTGATCAGCCAAGATGAAAACATTGAAGCATTTGATTTGATATATCATTGTTACATGTATTGGTATATAGTGAAGAGTATGGTGCTTGAGCAGGTTTTAAGGCAGTAATGCAAAGTGATTGCAATTACAGTAACAAGTGCTATCAATGCTGACATTGTAAGACATCAGTACTTTACAAGGGAAAGAAGCCAGAAAATTTAAATCCGGAATGATAGAGAGTGAATATTAAGCTAGGCCATAGTGCCCCATTCAAAAGGCTTAGAAATAGAACAACACTTGAAGTGGATGGGGTGGTGGGGGATTGTGGTGGCATTTTTAAGTTAAAGTGAATACAACAGTTTTAAAGATTGAGCAAGAAATGATCTAAGGAAAAGGCAAGAAAAGTCTAAGGAAAGGATTGATGTAGGAGAAATTGGCCCTTAAACAGGAAATGAATCTAGAGTGAACTTGGAATTATACGTATGGGCAAGAAATGTGGAAGGATGAAGAGAAATGTGTCATGGTTCACGTTGCCATGCAAATAATCTTGATTTTTGAAATCAAAAGACCCATAATCTTTCTCCTCTTGACATTAAAGATGCAAATGGAAGGAATAGGGGAGAAATACTGACGGATAGTTGGTTATCCGTACATATCAGGGAGATATTGGAGTCACAGGATGAATTGGCTGTGAAAGAGATGAAGTGTCAAGTGCCCTAAAGACTATGACCCCTGGACCTTAGAATAAAGAGAAATGAATTTTACCATCGCAAGTGAGAGTATACATATCAATAAATAGCTAAAGGCATCAAATACTGCAAAGACTACGGGCCCTGACAATATTCCAGCAGTAGTACTGATGACTTGTGCTTTAGAACTTGCCGCACCCCTAGCCAAACTGTTTCAGTACAGCTATAACACTGGCATCGACCCAACGATGTGGAAAATTGCTCAAGTACATTCTGTCCGCGAAAAGCAGCACAAATGAAACCAGGCCAATTACCATTCCAATAGTCTACATTTAATCATCAGTAAAGTTATGGAAAGTGTCATTAACAGTGTTATCAAGCAGCACTTACTCTGCAATAGCCTGCTCTCTGAAGCTCAGAATGGGGTCCATGAGGCCTACTCAGTTCCTGATCTATTACAGCCTTGGTTTAAACATGGACAAAAGAGCTAAACTCTATAGGTGGGATGAGAGTGATTGCTCTTGACATAAAAACCATATTTGACTGAGTGTGACATCAACGGGTCTTAACAAAACTGGAGTCAATGAGAGACAGGTGGAAAACTCTCTGTTGGTTGATACAAAGGATAATGGTTGTATTGTTGCAAACCAGTCATCTCAGCTTTAGGATATGTCTGCACAAGATCCTCAGAGTAATGTCCTGGGCGTGTCTTTAGCTGCTTCGTTAATGACTTTCCTTCCATCATGAGGTCAGAATTGGGAATGGTTGTCGATAATTGCACAATATTCAGCACCATTCACGATTCCTCAGACAGAAATCCATGTCCAAATGTAGCATGACCTGGACAATATCCAGGCTTGGTCTGATAAGTGGCAAATAATATTCACGTCACACAAGTGCCAGGCCATGATCATCTCCAACAAGAGAGAATATAACGATCACCCCTTAACATTTAATGGCATTATCATCGCTGAACCTCCCCATTATAAACATTCTTGGGGTTGCTATTGACCAGAAACTTAACTGAACTAGCCATATAAATAGTGTGCCCATAAGAGAAGTCAGAGGCTAGGAATCCTGCACAAGTAACTCACCTTCTGATTCCCAAAACCTGTCCACATTCTTCAAGGCCCAAATCAGGAGTGGAATGAAATATTCTCCACTTTCCTGAATGAGTGCATCTCGAACAACGTTCAAGAAACTTAACACCATCCTGGACAAAGCAAACTGCTTCTTTGGCACTCTATCTATAAACATTCAATCCCTCCACTACCTAACTCACAGTGGCAGCAAGCAGTGCATGCCATCTACAAGATACACTGCAGCAACTCAGCAAGATTCATTAGATAGTGTCTTCCAAAATCACAATCACTGAAATCTAGAATGACAAGAGCAACAAATAGCTAGAAACACCACCACCTGGAGTTTCCCCTCCAAGTCACTCATCATTCTGACTTGAAAATATCATTCCTTCACTGTCACTGCGTCAAAATTTTAGGACACTCTCCCTAACAGCACTGTGGCTATACCTACAACATATGGACTGTAATGGTTCAAGAAGGAAGCAAAGCAGAATCTTCTGAAGGGCATTAGGGATAGGCAAAAACTGCTGGCCTAGCCAGTGAAACCCTTGAATGAATAAAAATAAGTAGGAAAAGAAAAGAAAGGAGAAGGGGGGTTAGCAAAATTCTACTTTAACTAGATAAGATATTCACTATAGGAAAGGGATGAGGCAGTCAGGGCTGCTAAGCTAAGAGAGCTGGCAATGGGTGCCATGGTGGGAGCAACAGAATACATTGCAGCTTACAACAGTAAATAGATGAGGAATTTGAGCTGAAGCTACAGCAATAGATATGGAGTAAAGAGAAGAGGTGGCTGCAGAGAATAACTTCAGCCAGCAGCAGTCAGTATATATGTAAAAGAAGGTGCAACAATACTAATTCATGATTGCATAATCAAATAGTAGAAGGAGCTGAAATAAAGATAAGGAAGCATTTTAAATTGAGACTTTGAAAATGGTAATCTAAAATTTGCAGCTAACTGAAATGGGGAATATGTTAGATTTTCATATGGCAAGATCCCAACTTGCCAAATGCTGGAAGGACAGAATCAATAAATAAGTGAATGGGGCTGACATTTCTGTATTATTAAAATAGATTTTTTTTCTAAAATCTTTGATAAACTCAGTTACATCTAAACATCAAAAGATAAATACAGACAGGGGGGTCACTCAGCTAAGCTTAGTTCAAACCATCTCAAAGGAAAGCATCGACAAATTGGTTCATAGAAACATACAATTCACTTATGAACCATTTGAAGTTTTTTTTGCCTTCATTATCTTACATTTGAAAGGATAGAATATGTCAGTGAACTTGTCATTTCATATGTTGTTCTGGAATTACAAGTTTCTCTTTTGCATCTCTGTCCTTATGTTTCAGTTAAAAACAAATCCGACTTTTATCTGGCAGTAATTGTTTCTGAGGCTAAATGGCAAGCCCTGATTTCCCCTCCTTTCAATCTGCTCCACATCTTAATTCAATCAATAAAACAGCTTTGTGATATCTTGAGATACCCTCAGAGAAGCAAAGCTTCTAGAGATTTTCTGTCTATTCAAAGTCAATGGATGAAAACTAAAGTATTTTGTGTCTGTAAAAAAAAGCTGTTAGATGCAAACTTTTGACTGAGTCGTTATAAATCCTGGTGCTTTTAAACTCTATGCAGCAGTTAAAAATATACATCTAGTTTATAGATATCAAACATTAGAAAAAATGTCATGACAAATTATTCTAAGGCATGGTTATTTCTGGATCCTATATAGTAGTATTCTTTACATGTGAATAATGAATGTATTTAAATATACTGGAGTCAATATTGTTTACAAATATGAATCTTAACAATAATAAATGTCAGCAGTACAGCATGTATTCTGAAGATTTGAAAACTGAAAATGCACTAAAAGAAAATACTGTTCATGCATTGTGCTCTGCCATCATGTTCTAACCCAAGTCTCACAAGGTTCTTGTATCAATTAGGACAGCAGAAGTGCTTTCAAAAAGTTGTTATTTTTGGATTATCTACCCTTCTCTAGCAAGGCTAGAGAACCCCACCTACCCTTTACAATGGGTGCACCATCTGCATCAATAAGATGCAAATTGGATGTCAATCCAGTGTTCGGGGTCAGTGTTAACAGTCTCTGTTTGTAGGAACTGACTGGAGTTGGGCCCCCAATCCAACCCTTCAGCCTCAGCATAATATTGCTACGACTAACCCTGATTCAAACTCCATTTGGATATCAACAGCCCACTTGATATCAGGCCATTATTTTGAGAAGGTATCATGTCTCCACTAATTCCTTGGAGTGAGTCTCAATACCATAAATCACCTTCTGACTCAATGCTGGGAATGATATCATGAAACCAAAGGATCATCATAATCCTGAGAAACAGAAGTCCAATTTGGCTGGATCAGCACTGTTTCCAACTTGCCTCGGCCCACTTTATCTGTGGAGATCTGTGCACGGAACAAGTTGAGAATTATCAAATTCCAGATAAACACATGTGGCCTCCACTCTGACGTCTAATATAGGGTAGTGATCTGGACATTCCTCAGAAAAGGAGCACTCTTTTAATGTAAAAATAATTTTGCTCCTTGTGAGGGGCTGAAGGGATCATGGCTGGTGTTTTGTAAATTGCCTACTCTGAAAGTGGCAGTCAGTAGAACATCTAGCCTTAAAGATAGATAGATATCAGAGATATGGCCAATTCCAATTTATGCCCAGCTCTCTGTGCAAATGAGTTGCCTCTTATTGACCATAGACCATAAGACATAGGAGGAGAAGTAGACCATTCAGCCCATTGAGTCTGCTTTACCATTCAATAAAATCATGACTGATCTGATATGACAATCCTCAATTCCACCTTCCTACCTTACGCCTGTAATCCTATATTTTACCATATTACTTTAATATCTATTACCAGCACAACTCTGTAAATACTTAAACGTCATTACTGAAAACCTTTAGGAACCAAAAAAATCCTTAATAGATCCTCCATATTAAAAATCACAATAACAAAATATGAGACTGGAATAATAAAAACTGCTATCTCGCAGCACCAGTGACCTGGGTTTGATTCTAGCCTTGAGGACTATCTGTGAGGAGTTTGCACATTCTCACCATGCTTGCACAGGTTTCCTTGGGATATTCACAGTTCTTCCCACAGTCTAAAGATGTGTAGGATAGATGGATTAGCTCTGATAAATGCACAGAGTTACGGGGAGAGGGCAGAGGGGAGAGCCTGGGTAAAATGTTCTTTTGGAAATTTGGTGCAGGTGTGATGGGCTAAACAGCCTCTTTCTACTCTGTAGGAATTCTATAACTTTATAAGGATCTATCCTACATTAATAAAATGCAACCTAAGCAAACTAACACATTAAAAAAATTAAACTTGACTTTTATCTCAGGAACAATGGGACATTTGCCAGCACAATTTTAATTGCATTTTCTATCGAAAAATTAACTGAAGACTCCATAGTCCAGGCTCCAAAAAGGTTGAAAAGAATAAAATAGGGAAAAGAAAAATAAGTCACGAAACAGTGATTAAGTAATTTTGAGATTGGAACTTAAATAACGAAGACAGTAGAAGGTGGTGAAGAGTTTTGAGGTTTGAAAAAAAGACTGATTTTAGTAAGACAATGTTCAATAAGATTCTATTTCAACACAGTAAATATATTAGAAAGCATAAGAGCACATAGTACAATGTATTTCAGAGAGAGAGGGAAATGAAAGGGTAATGATGTGCAGGGGCCATCAGCAGGTCAATTATCAGGCAAAATGGAGAGAGAGAATATCCAGGATATAATAATTTCAACATCATATACAAAAAGGCATGTGATACAGAAATGTTTGGTTTCCTAGGTTTCATTTTGCTTTGAGAAATATATTAAACAATACAAATAATGTTACAGAGTAGCTTTTGACAGTTATATTGATGTAAAAACGCTGTGCACTCCAATTACATCACAACCTTTTGCCTTTTGTGGGATGCTTTGAAGCATTCTTATACACATACAATCTGTTTGATTTAGTATCTCAGATTACCCCTCATTACTGTAATTTCTTATCCTCATGAACAAATACGGTCAGTTATTTTAATGTCCTATCGATAATAGAATGCCCAAAATTGTACACACAACTATACTTGTGAATTAACACATTTTTGTACAAATGCATCAGTACATCTTTGTTTGTGTATTTGTAACTCCTATTTTCAAAACATGGAAATATATTACCAGTATTCACACTTTTACAGAATTATGTATTCACAGCCTAGATTCTGCTGTCCAATCACAGCCTTCAAATTATCTCCATTAAGTGTTTACTCTCATTTATTGTTTTTCCTCCTAAAACGTATCTTGTAGGATTTTTGTGCATTGATTTGAATCTACCTCTTGTCTGTCCAGACTGCTGATCTGTGTAAGTTATTCTAAAAGTTTTTATATTCCTCTTCATTGTTTGATAAACGTTTTACTTTTATGTGTTTTGGATATATAACTATGCGTCCTGTGTCTGAATCCAGTATGAAAAACAAAAATGGATCTATCACTTAAGCTTGCCATGTCACTTTTCTACTTCTGTTAACTGAGCATTACGCGTTCATGCTAAAGCTTTGCTTCCTATCCATTATTAGCTTTTCAATATAGAATGAACTGATTTTCTTTGCATCAAGCTCTCTCATGAAGGAATGTCATTTGAAAATACATATAGACCATCAACTGTATTTTCTTAATTTGTGGAATCAGTCAGTTCATCAAACAAAATTGCAATACATTTATCTAACGTGACTGGTCTTTATCAAATCCAAGCAGTTTGTTCTTTGTTATCTCATGTTTCACTCAGCACTACTAAATGAAAATCAGAACCCCTGACATACATGGAATCTTAATGGCGTTTTAGCCTGCTCCTGAGTGGGACAACACCCCACCGGGTAAACCTGTTGATAAATCAGTAAAGTCATTGAAAGTAAGTGAAAAAATCTTCTGTAGTGAGAGCAGGAAGTGCACAAGTATAGACTCTGCTACGCCAGGTTATTCACCAATTACATCTGAGAAACTTCAAACATTCTGCCCCCTATGACTTACCTTGTTGTTGACAGGGTATGCATCCAGCATCTTCCTCTGCCAGATACATACCACTTTCTGCTCAAAACAGATTAACCACCAAAGTTCAAATGAGACCCAAAGTTTAAAATGTGTCGGGTCTCCACCTCAAACTCACAAGTTTCCCAACAAGAGTTAAAATTAACTCCAAAACATTTGCTCACAACTGACTCTGGACTAATGAATTTATAATTATGAAGTTTACCCTTCCCTCTCTTCTTGAACAGAAATGGTACACCAGCAATTCTTCAGCAGAATTTGTTTTTCAAAGAATTTAAAAAATTACAGTCAAAGCCTCTACTATTTCTTCTCTGACTTCCTTCAATTTTGTTAGCAATTGTACTTTTGCCTTTAAGTTTATCTATGGGCTTAAAGCCCATCTAGACTGGCACTTTAGTGTAGTTCTAGATAAGATTGGCAGCGTCAGAAATGAATTTGTACATAATAACACATCCTGGGCAGGATTTTCTTCTGTGCTCGCACCAAAACCAGAAAATCTGCATGTTCCGCTCATCTGCCCACTACGATTCCTGTGGCAGACAGGACGGAAAAATTTCCCTAAATGTGAAAGATTCCATAGCATTATTTAAAAAACAACAATGAGATTGTTTGATTTCCTGGAAAACACTATACTTCAACTAACCTGACCATAAACAAATAATTGGACATTTATCTCATTGCTGTTAGTGGAATCCTACAGAATGTATATTAAATGCCGTATTTGCTTACAGGACTGTCATTGGATTTCAAAATAATTTGTTGTAATGTTTCTAATAAGCAGCATTAAAAAAATGCTGCATTTGAGAAGTGTTTTTCCAGCATTTAACAAAAGTAAACAAAATGTCCAGCAGGTTATACAAGCTATCACTTATCATCAAACTGAGGTAAGTCATCAAGTGGAATATTGAAATAAAATAAAATATGTTTGAAGTGTTATGACATTTGCTAAAGCAGTAAATTGTTGCCACAAAAACTTTCCCAAATCTGCTGACTTTGGATCCGCAAGTTTTAATTGTTTTTCCCCATAAACTCTTTGATTTATGTCTTGCAAGTGTCTGAAAACAATACTACAACAAACAGTACAATCGCAATTTTGTGAGTTCCCCAAAAGTGTGCCTATTTTTAGAACTATGGCTGTCATTGGGATTCATGCCTGAAAATATTATAAATGCTAATTTAATTCTCTGTAATAAGTAATTTTATTAAGGACTATATTGTTAGCTGTGAGAAATATAAGCAGGAAGAATGAAAAGTAAACATCACAATACGTGTGTACTTTCAGTCCAGCTTGGACAAGAAGACTGTCAGCCTTTTAACTGTAAGTTGTGTACAACTCTAAGTGAAATGACGTTGACCCATCTAAATCTAGTTTGCAATGAGTACAAGTGGATAAAACAAATTGCATTTAATTTGTCACAAATTGATATTAAGTTTGTCAGTCCCACTCAGAGGGATTCCTATAGGAATAATTGTTATATAAAATGGAATAGAACAGCGATGCTCTCTTTGGCGGGATAAACACTTTAGAAATACATTTTCCCTGACCATTTTATGCTTATTGTAAACTTAGCTAGAGAGTTGCTTCTGATACTTTTCAGTAAAACTATTATGTATTTTTTTTTACAATTTTGTTGATATAGAATCTATAAGCAATCTTCCCTTTTGCTGGGGAGAGGTAAAGAAATATTATACTGCATCCTGCATTTTGTTACAAATGCTGCAGAAATGACTTATATCAACATTAGATTCTGCAAAGGCTATGGGCCTTGACAACATGCTAACCAAATGACTGAAGGCATATGCTCCAGAACTAGCCTTGCCTGTAGCCAAGCTGTTCCAGTATAGCTACAACATTCACAGCTAGCCAACAATGTGGTAAGTTGCCAAGCAATGATCAATCCACAAAAAGCAGGACAAATTCAATCTAGTCAATTATCAACCAATCAACTATCTCTCAATCATCTGGAAAATGATGGAAGGCGTCATCAACAGGGCTATCAAGCAGCACTTGCATAGTAATAATCTGCTCACTGAAGCTGAGTTTGGACACAATCAAGGCAACTCAGCTTCATTACCTGAGCCTCATTACAGTCTTGGCCACAACATCTACAGAAGAGCTAAACTTGAGAGGGAGCTGAAAGTGACAGCATTTAATACAGCATTTAAATGAGTGTGATATCAGGAGCCATGGCAAAACTGAAGTCAATGGGAATCAGAGGAAAAACTCTTCACTGGTTAGAGACATATTTAGTACAAAGGAAGATAGTTGTAGTTGTTAAGTATCAGTCAACCCGGTCCCAGGATATCGCTGTAGGAATGTCTCAGGTCATGTCCTAAGCCTAACCATCTTCAGCTGCTTCATCAATGACTTTTCTTCTATCATAAGATCAAAAGTGGTGATTTTGCTGATAATAGTGTGAAGTTCAATACCATTTACAACTCCTCAGATAGTGAAGCACTTTATGTCAATATGCAGCAAAACCTGGACAATATTTATATTTGCACTGATTCAAATCAGTATCAGACAAGTGTCAGACGATGGCCATTCCAACAAGAGAGAATCTAATCATCTCCCCTTGATATTCCATGGTATTGCCATCACTAAATCCCCACTCTCAACATCCTGGCAGGTACGATTGACTAGAAACTGAACTGAGCCAACCATATAAGTGCTGCGACCAAGAACAGGTCAGAAACTGGAAATTCTGAGATGTTAAACTCACTTCCTGACTCCCCAAAACTTGCCCGCCATCTATATGTCACAACTCAGGACTGTGATGCAATACTCTGCATTTGCCGGGATGCAAATTGATCCCTGCAAACAATTTAGATACTAAGAAAGACATTTATTTTTAAATTCCACTTACTATGTGAAAAAAAGCTCTTCCAATGTCACAAGTCTTGCTTGAAGTTTGTAACATTGAAACTTTGTGTTCTATCTTCTCTAATTCTTCAGTAATATTCTAGATTAAATAAATTACTTAAATCTACAGCATTCAGATAATTTAAATGCCTGGATTAGAAGATATTTCCAGTGAACATTAAAAGTTTTTACTTTGGAAGTAAAACTATACTCTGAAATAACAGTTATTGACTGAGTACCCTTTTATTTAATCTATTGACCTAATAAACCTTATTAATAATATTATTTGTCAAGAATCAAAATAAAGTTTGATGTGTTGATTTTGTATCCATAATACAAGCAATATTTTACTGGGAATTATTCCAAATATAATTTCAAAAGGAAATTATTGGGATAGCATTGCTTCCTAATAAGGAATAAGCTGAGCCTCTGTCATTATAACAAAGAGTGACAACTAAATTTCCAGGAAACACAATGAGCCAGATGTTGATGAAGTGGGGCATTCATGGCATATCTCATTTGTTAGACTGACAATCATACATGTAGTTTTTCAACGTTTTGCCCACAAGTTGCTGGACGTGCAAGATGATATTTATACAGCCAGAGCAACATGGTAAATGATACCTCAGTGAACAAACTAGCTGTCTTATGAAATGAGATTAAAAGATTGAGAAATAAAAGTAAGATGGACTGAGAAGAATGGTGTATAAGAGTAACAAATTCAGTGACAAAGCAGATAGAGAAGGAAATAAAAAGAGGGAAGGAAAGATTAAATTGCAAGAGAAAAAAAATAGATAAAAGCTCATTTCAAATTTGATGTATTTATAATCTCCTAAATTATTTCACAACCTAAAGGAAACAGGCTCACCACTCATGATTGTTTATTTTCTGGCCAAGAGGGTTGACTGGCAGTCGTTAACATTTTTTTAAATTTTACTGCAACCTTAAAGTAACAAGGCCAATGCTCAGAATGGCAAACACAAATCCATTCCTTGCTTGCTCCAAAAACCAAAATCAAAATTAAATTGAATCCAAATCAAGCTGACAAGATAAGGCGTTGCATCCCATCTCAGGTTTGATCTGACACTTGTGGGCAAATTTTCCCATTCTGCCTGCCACAGGAATAAAAGCAGGCAAGAGGCGGATCATGGAAAGGATTTAATGGTTATGGGGTGAGCGCCATCAAAAAATCCCATGCTTGATCTTAGCCAAAAGGCAAATATCATATCATTAAAAGGTTGTTTACAATGATAATTGTCAAATTTAACTTTCTGGGCAATTAAAGTGCAACCACTTCATGGAAATCCAGGAGAGATTAAGGGTGAGATCCTGTTTTCAGAAGGCAAACTGCAAACAACATAAAAAGGTTACAAAACGTGGCGATTCACAATTTATGGGGTATTTCTTCTTTGCTATAAGCTGTTGGCCAATTTGACGATTAGCAGAATTGTCCTTCATTCAGGTGCCTTTTTTTTAGAAAACCTGGGCTATTATTTTTTGGAGATTCTACTTGTTGTATGATTCTGTAGTTCTAAGCCTTATGTTAATGTTACAGGTTCATATATTAGAACCAGTATTGAATACAGCTATGGCATATGTGAAAATATTTCTTTGGCAGTGCCCAATTTATGTGTCGGCAATAATAATGAAAATAAAACTTATACTTCAATAGTTAGCACTGAAAATGATAAAGTAACATCAAAAATAATTTCAAACAGCTACAAAAATACATATTACTCTTTTTAAGTACAAAATACACTGCAAACGTATAAAGTGGAAAATGTCACAGCCAATCATAGTACATGATGAATTGCTCCTAAATGACCAAAACGCATTGCTGCCAAGCAATCTGCTCAGTCTCATGCAGAGATACAAAACATATATTAATAGCTGTTTGGTAGTACAGAACTTGAGTATTGTTGAAAAAGAGACACATTGAAACTTTTTGATTTGCACTGATTCAGACACTGTACATGAATGCTGGTATAAGGGGATAACAATAACAACCAGGCAATAACTTGTATATTGTATGAGGAGGAAGTGCTGATTGGTTGACAAATAGACTCTGATTGGTAAACCAAAAGAGAAAATGCTGGAAAATCTCAGCAGGTCTGGCAGCATCTGTAAGGAGAGAAAAGAACTGATGTTTCAAGTCCAGACGACTCTTTGTCAAAACTAAAAAGCACAGAAAGTAGGAGATATTTATACTGCAGGGTGAGGGACTAAAGATGAGTCATAGCCACAGAAACCAGGGAAACCAGCTAATAGCTATCCACAAAGAGAATAAAGAATGTGAATGGCCAAAAGGCAGAGAAGCTAAAATGAACTGTTTTTACTGTTCTCTACCCTTTGTTTCTTTGTTGCTTTCTTCATTTCTCTACCCACTCTTTTCCCCTACTTTACCTCCCCACCCCTCCAAAACAACATCTTCATTTCGGCTGCTCTATCATTCGGCCATTCATATCATTTATTCTCTCTGTGGATAGCTATTAGCTGGTTTCCCTAGTTTCTGTGGCTATCACTCATTTCTTAGTCCCTCATCCTGCAGTATAAATATCTCCCACTTTCTATACACTTTAGCTTTGTCTGGATTTGAAACATCAGCTCTTTTCTCTCCTTGCAGATGCTGCCAGACCTGCTGAGATTTTCTAACATTTTCTCTTTTGGTTTCAGATTCCAGCATCTGTAGTAATTTACTTTTATCTGATTGGTAAATGTGTTACCATGGAGAAGGCACCAGATGACTGATTGTTAACTGCCAAGCACTGTTTGAAATTTAAACCAGACAGCTTAACGATTGGTCAAGACATTGCCCTGAGGACTGAACCAGCAAATGGCTGTCACTTATTTTGTTTTGCTGCTGCAGGCATGAGTGTACATGTTCTTTTAATCTGCAAAGAACAGGGCCCTGCATATTAATATATGCAGCTTTCAATCCAAGCAAAGGTGCCACACAGCAAGCCCAAGTGGCAATCTTAAATTGGTTTGCCAGTATAATTGTTAGTACACTGAGAATTATTTAGCAAACATTTGTCCAATTGCAGAATATTGTTAGACCCAGTGTCTTGAGTCTATCATGCAGACCAATCAGCACTTTCTTCTTATGCAGCATAAATTGTTGTTTCCCCTTTTATTGGTATTCTTGCATATGATGAATGCAAGACAAGAAGATTTGAAGCCTTCAACAATATTCAAAATATATATTGTGAAGACTATTTTCACAAATAGAGTGAACTTGTAGAGGCTTCAAAAGATGAGTTTAACTGTCCACTATACTTTTGGTAATTTGGGTCCAATATGGCTGGGTTATTATGATTTTCTATATTTTATTCTTATCTGATATGCAACATTTGTTTTTTGAGCATTCTTTTTAAATTAGACTGTCTTGAAAAAACTCTTCAGAATCATAGAATTGTTACAGTGCAGAAGGAGACCATTCGGCCTATTGTGTATGCACCCGGTTCCAAGTGAACAATTAGTGCCATTGTCTTGCTTTCCCCCTGTAACACTGCACATCCTTCCTTTCCAGCCAACAATTAGAATGTGATACTAACATCATGGAAAAAGGAAATATTTCATGCAAACATTGTTCAGAGCATCAAATAACATTTTATCCTATAGCATAATTTGCACCACAACTCAATGTATGAATATAAGAGAACATATTGATGTTCAAGTGATTTAAGGTCAGTTGCTTCTTACCTCCCAGAGGTGACGACTGTTCCTGAGAGCTCCAACTTGCACCTTTTCCCTGGAGATGGCAACTCCCTGGTAAGGTCCAAGCCAGGTACCTTGTGGGATGCGTTGTGCTGCACAGATGCCATAGCCCAAGCCTGGCACAGTGCTTGTACACAGGCACACCTCCCGGGGCAGCTCACGCAGCCCGCATGGCACATCAGGTGGAGCTGTAGCTGCACTGCTGCTTGTCCCCACCAGGCGACGCAGTGAGTGGAGTGGTCCATGCATTGGGCACTCACCATTCCGATTGTCAGCACACATGTCACAGCCTGAAGAGATAAGGACAATGGAGATTAGCCAGTGAAAGAAGAACAAGTTAGCCTATGTGACAGTGGAACAAGCATAGATTACAGTGAGTGACTTGGACAAGGCCACAGGTTAATCTGGCCGAAAAAGGGGGAAGTTAGACTGAAAGGCAAGGAAAAGAAATAAGTTAAATTAAATCATAAATGCAATGGTGAGTTTAACAGAGTGGTAAGAAAGTAAGCATCCTTCATTTAATGGCAAAGAAAGGAGAATTGAAGGTTCACAGGTCAGTCTAGCCAGCAAGAAAATGGCAAAGGGGACTATAACAGTACCAGGAACTGTACTTAGATTTATGCAATGACTTTCACGTTGAAACATCTCAAACTCCTCTATACCATGGATTACTTATTAAAGTGTAATAAATGTTGGGCAGAAAAGTCGATTAAGAGGAAAGGAGCCACACTTGAGCAGTTGGATGTAAGGGAATGGACGAGGTAACCTAGACACCAAGGGGGTGAAGGTGTTTCATTCAGTAGTCATACAGAGGGACCAGTTAAACTAGACAGTAAGAGGAAGGGCAGATTAGAATGACTGGCCCCGAACAGGAGACTGGATTCACTGAATGGTGAGAAAGACATGAAGTGAGAATGCGTGCCAACACAGAGGGCGAACTGGAAAGGGTTCTAAAGGGAAAAACTGAGACAGTCGATTAGTGGAAGGAGATGGCAAGAAAAAGCAAATGTCAACCTGTTCCTTAGTCAGCTTATTGCAGTTTACAACAAGGGTTAAAGGCTTTATTTATTATACAGACTTCAGTGTAGACACGGGGAAAAGACTACGGGGGCTATTTTAAAAAGGCAAAAATAGCATTGCATATTTTTTATTTCGCTTTCTGAAAGCAAAGTTACTTTATATCTCTACAAAATCATGTTCTCTTACAGAGCTCCCCTGTAGAAAGCGAAGGATAAAGTCGAAAGTTCACACGTATCTAAAGATAAACATTAAAAAGTTAATAGTGTTGCAGCTTTTAAAAAGTCATTTCTAACCGTGTCTGAGATAATTGGTCTTTAATTAATTACTTATGCACTTTGTTTTAGTACAGATTTGAACGTAAAGACTTGTTTCGGTAACTATTCTCTGGCTATCGCGATACAATAACATAGAGTAAATGTAAAGATGCACATTTAAACAGTTCCGTTTCCCTGTATTTCTGTTTCATTGCGCGGTTAAACCCGAAGTACTTGCACTGTCCATAATTGCAGTCAGTGTGCTAAATTATCCAAACGGTTGGGAGCCCAATCCCAGAATGCGGTCTGTTGTGAACACCACAAAGATGGTCTCAAATTGTCAATGCATCAAGGTCACTCCATGTTATCGGCATCTTGTGTTCTGCGCTTGTTTGGAATTTCCCCATTTAGTACATTTCAGAACACTTTGAGTAGCGCCACTTGCGTCTTTAGAAATGATGTTGGCGGATATTCATGTATTGAAATGTTATAACTCCATTTCAGGCGCTATTTATTCTTGTTGCCACTGTTTTGTTTCGGAAACTTGAGAATACGCACAAAACTAGGAGTAAGTGGCGTGATTCACTGCAATGTGATGGGAAGACCGGTCTGAATCAAATCTTTAAAATAGCTAAAATTTTGCGTTATTGCAAAAAAAAGGCTTGAATTCAGCAAAAGAAACCGACACAGAAAATGAGAGTGAGAAATGAGCCTGGATATCCTATTGTTTGCTATTAAGTACGACAGCAAATGCATTTTAAGTACATTGTATATAGTTTGTCCTCAATTTAATAAATTTCTAAGAGTAGTAAATCATCAAAAACTGATGGTAGCCTTCCAAATCCAACAGTTCATTTTAGTTTAGAAATATATAATGGAAGCAAATCATTTCAACAATTATCCCGGTTTCTCAAAACTGTCGGTAAAAATGTTTGTAATAAGCGGCCTCGCAAAAACAATTCTTCTTGTGAAAATCTTGGATTATGTAACTGGTATTTAAATATTATAAAGATACTTTGACAGTTCAAGCTGACTCAAAAGATTCCGTGGAAGAAAAGTGATGTGCAAGATGCTGCGCTAGGAAGTCACTGACCACACTCGGGTTATGCAGACAATGAGCTGACAATGTAATGCGTTCTGCAACAAAACTTGCCGTTCAATTTCGTCTCTGAAGGTTTGTTGGTCTGTCTGTTGCAGGTCTGATGGATGGAAACTCGTTTTTATGGTCGTGCGGAGGGTTTATAGGCTGTTTTTTTTTGTGAATGGCCAACAGAGAGAGAAAGAGGAAGAACAGGATTGGGACAAATCGAAACTCGCTCCCTTCCTCTCCTCGCTTTTCAGCTGTTTCACAGAGCTGGGCCTCCTTTCCGCACAAGTCGTCCCATTCAACTTCAAACAGCGCCCGCCCCGACTCGACTCAGTCAAAAGTTTACAGCGACTGAGCCACTTGCAGTTCAATGGGGTCATTAAGTTTGCTGAGTGCGGGATGATTAGTAACGCAAATAAAATTTCCCTTTTTGACTTCCATTGACTAAAGGGCAGATATTGTCATGTCCCCGCGCAAATAGGAGAGACGATTTTTTTAGCGTTAAATAAATGGTATCCAGCATTGTGAGATTTTTTTAAAAGTATTACGTTGGTTGCATTACAAAGCAAAAGGTGGACACTCGCTGAATAATATGCGTATGGATATTAAAACTGTTATCCCCCTGTACTGCCCTAATGCTTCTGCATCTGAAACCATACATAAAAAAAATCAACAAATCCCAACGTTGATGTTTAAGTTAAACAGCCCCAGACAGCAATCTGCCTGCTCTAATGCAACTCTTGAATTGTGTCTCGTACGACAATCATTTAGAATGTCCAGGCGTTCAGCCCGGCGGAATTACAACTCCAAAACTGTGCAGCGATTACTCTGTGTACTTGCTTTATTGCGGTCAATGTGGTTTCAAAGTTAGAATAGATTGTACACCTAGCGATACCATGCCTTGGTCAGATCTGCTGATCGGGAAATCAATTATATGTTTTTAACTGAATTAAATCCCACGATTGCAGTTCTCCTATAAACCTCGTGCTAAACTTTTTAAAAAGAGTTCTGCATTTTGTCAAGCACTACCCGAACGTTTCCTTGTAGCATTACATTGAGATTGTTATGATCAGAAATACTCATTTCTTTTAAAGCCCTACTGTCGAAAGACCATCTCTTATTGTGAAAACAAATGTTTTATTGCTTCCCGTTAGTTTGCTCACAGATTGTTTATCGAAGTATTCCCAGGCCAAATTTTAAGTGAATAGAACAACATAAGCCAAGTTCTTTTTATACTTGTGATAATTTGTCACCATTATCTACCGTTTCATCTTCAGACTGGTTTAAAGGTGAAATATTTGAACAGAAATGTCAATTATTCTTACCTATTTTAAATTGACAACTACATTTATCACATATGCCTTATGGTTAAGCTGCAGCGCCAAGAAAATTGCCCATAACAAAATACGGATGATATAGACCTTTGCCTATAAGATAGCAAATATATTTCTAGTTATTCAATATTAGAAAATAATTAAATTATATAAGATATTTGTTTTGCTTTCAATGCAGGATTGCATTAAAATGGCAGAATATCTGAAACCTGACCACGCACCTATTTGCATTTGAGGCAGTGGCATATATTCCAAAGTATAGATTCTAACGTGCACCTCACTTGATAATTTCCTATCATAATATGTATATTATATATGTGTATGTATCATATTTGTAATATGTTGCATTAATTGTGTCAATACTACACCAGAGCCATGAATAATCTCTCTTGGTATATAAGTTATAGTATCTAGAATTAGAATTACAACTAAAGAAAATAGTTGTCATGTGAGTGCTTTTTCCTCATTCAGCCGCGTCTCGCCGTGTTTTCCTCCCAATGCTCAGTGTGCTTCTTGTTACAAAGCTGAAGACTAGGGGCTGCATGGTGCCATTGGGCAGCTGATTGGATTTTACCAGGCTGACGGAGTTTGGGGGTGGGGGGGAAGACAGATAGGATTTTTAGATAAAACTACGGCTGGTCCCTAAGAGACCCAAACAATACCGAGATGATGAATAGCATCTCTGCGGCGATCGATCGGTGCCCTGATACAGTCGATTCGGCCAGCTTTCTCCAGAAAACTAGTGGCAATTAATTGTGTCTTGTCCGCTCATCGCTCATCTTTGTGTGGCAGTTATCGATGGAGATTAGTGCTGATGGACCATTTTATCACGTTAAATAAACATTCACCACCTCTCAAGCAAAGGAAATATGGATAATAAAGCTATAGTTAGAGGTGGTAGTCAGTCTTGAAATGACCGTTTAGTTTGTTGAGGAGAGGTGCTAATTTGACATACTTGATCATTTGGGTTACTTTATTTGGAGATGTTGAAAGAACACAGGGTCGGGAATCTGGGTGACGTTTATCAGTGAATCCTGTAACTCCGGAATCCATCTCAGTTCTACAGTTAAAATCTTTCACTCGCTTTCTGTTTACCTCAGCATCTGGAAAGACCTTGCTCATTCATCCAAGCTGCTGTATATATGAAATGAGTTATCTCAGCTTAGCTGTTGAAAAAAAAATCGATCACACAAAAAAGTATCTATGGATTCCAGAAAACAAATGTTTTGCCTGAGTCTGTCGATGATAGAATTATACTCCTGCATCCACGTCCCTGTCAACCGGTTTCAATGTTTAACTGTTTTTTTAAGTAAAAAGTTACAGCACGATCAATGAGTGCCTTTCACAGTGTGAGCTTTTTTTAAAAAAAAATCCATGCCTTTAAGTTGCTCGGAACTGATCTAAAATCAGGTTTGATTTTACATCCTGCAGGGTTTCGAATGATATATATTTAAACCATCACTGTAATTGTGATCCCAATTAGTGACAGTTGAATAGGATATTCTCATCGACTTCATTGTCTTCCCGATTGCTTGTCCTGTCTGCTGTATCTAACTCAGTCATACTCCACACAAAGTTATGCATCACAATATTAAGTAGTTTTAAGTATT
Organism: Sphyrna mokarran; assembly: GCA_024679065.1. Taxonomy (NCBI): domain Eukaryota; kingdom Metazoa; phylum Chordata; class Chondrichthyes; order Carcharhiniformes; family Carcharhinidae; genus Sphyrna; species Sphyrna mokarran. The sequence continues at coordinate 64,957,952 of JAGIQG010000006.1, read as the reverse complement.
CTACGCATCGTTTTTTTTGAAAAAAGTTTACTGAACTATCTCTTGATATGGATAAAGTGCCACTATTTTGATGTGTCCACAAGTTGATCTCTATTGTCGAAAAAACACACGGCTTGGCTGAAAATTCTTCCTACAGTAATGTTGTCTGGTGGTATAGTTACATTGTCTTCCTCGGTGATTTGTAAGAATATCTCTGAACAGTTTGCACAGGGGCGGGGGAAGCGAAACCAGTTCGAAAGAACAACTTAATGTTGCTTCGTAATTGATTCTAATGAAGGAAGTGTTTGATTCGGTGGGATCCCAAACCGAAACAAAACAACATCTTAGCCGCTCAAGCATCACTGTGTTCCATACTTTACGATAGATTTGCGTTGTACATATTCTTTATTTTACTTCAAATCCAGCCGCTTATGATAGCGAGCGGGAAAGCTGGTGAAAAATTCATACAGGCGTTCTGATAATCAAATAAAACTTTACACATCATCGACTGATATAAAGATAGTCTAGGAGTTGTAAAGTGCAATAAATTGTGATTAATATCCTCTAAATGAGGAGAAGTATGTTGGAGTATGTCGGGGGTGAACTTCCCTTCTGGGATAATCAAATGTTATTTGAGCTATCTATCCTACAATGTGAAATTTAATTTCCTTCATGAAGTAAGGAGGAGGAGGAAATGACAGATAAATATCTTTGCAAATTATTGGAGCAATGATTTACTCACGGTTATTGGGGTCTGTTGTATGGTTGTTGATAGGGATGATCTCCATTCTCTGCTGCCCGTACAGGTAATAGTCCAGATCCTCTGTTGTGAAGGCGAACCTCGGCGTCCTCTCGGGCCCGGGTGAACACAGCTCTTTGCTTTGGCTGCCGTTGAGCGCTGAGGGCGGATCAGAAACCGGGCGCTGCCCCAGCACCGAGATCTGCGGCACAGACACTGGGGTCAAGCCGGAGAAAGACAGCGAGCACGCCGAGGAAGAGGACGAAGGGGCTGATGAGGTCGACGACGAGGTGAGAGGTCCCGAGTGCTGGCGGAGGCTCTCACTGGCCGGGCCAGCTCGGTCGAGGGGCTGCAGCTGGCTGGGAATCACTGTCAGGGAGCCGACTTTCAGCTGAGGCTGAGGGAAAAGCTGCTTCCAATGTTGCATATAGGCAGGATCGACCTTTAGGAATGCAGATCCAGTGGGCTCGCTGGGTTTCATCATCTCAGAAGGCTTCCAACTTCAATAATTAAAGAAAAAAACCGTTACTAAGCATACATTCTTCAACTAATCAACTCATCTTTATAAATCATTCAAAGTCTTTAGCCAGGTGCAAGCATTCCTTGGACTTTATGTGCAATATATAAACTGAAACGTATATACTAAATATATTGTTTAACAATGAGACCCCCATCTCAATGCAGAAGCAGGTTTAGCTGAAATGATGAAACGAATTGACAGTTGTATTAGACACACACACACACACACACACATGCTGGTGCAAGCGCCGAGTTTCAATGTGTATGCAGCCCGAGCTACAATTCAAATGACAGATCCATTCAATCCAAAACATCTTACAATTCTGTATTACTGTACACGATAAGCATCGGAGCATAATATTTGTCATAATATGACAAAGGAATGTAGTAGAAACTTGTGCACTTAGTTTTGCTCTGGTCAGTAAGTTTCTAGATATCGCGTGAATCGTGATATGACACCGACGATCTTTTTTCGCAGATCTTTCTTAGAAGTACAATCAGAACGCAATAACTTGCGGAAAACTTGCCGGACTCGTGGATCAACCGCCCAACTTGGGGCTGATGTCCTTCTGTACAATCACAATATAGCACCGTGGGACACGGTTTAGAGATGACTTACCTACGGTGTTATTCCAACCAGAGTTCGATTGTAACGGGGAGGGGGGAGGGTTCTTGCTTCCTTTACATGTGTTTAATCATGTATCCGAGAGGCATGGTTCTCGTGTGGGAAGTCGCCGTGCGTTAGATTCGAGCCACACGATTCTGTTCATCTAAGAGGTTCCTCTAACGTTTACAGGCTGACTTGGAGCAGGACACGTGGTTTTTACGACAGCACAGATTAGACAGTGGACGGGGGAGGGAGGCTGACTGTAACGTGGAAAAACTAGAAAGCAACCACACCCCACTACATTCAATCCCCGTCCATTTCAACCATACATTAGCACATTTCCCTAAAGACAGCACTAAATTCTAACAGTACAGTAATCACTGTTGGGAGTGGCTTCATTTGCATAACTTGTGGCAAATTGTCCGTTTCTTTATCCCGAGCCCGCACAGCATAGTTTAATAATTATTGGGGTCAAGTAAACAAAACCCGTATGTTTGCTTCTTTCAATCCAATTCAGAGAAAAGAGCCAAGAAGTCACTTTGGGACAGAAATGGGAAAGTGCGAAATGGAAGGTAAGTCCGTGGTGTGGCTGCTTTAGGTCGATGTGATATATCAAGTAAACTTTTATTTAAGTGTATTGCGATAATTAGCCTCTACTCTCGCCATTGTTTGCATGTTTTCCCCATCTCACTATTCTTTGCGATGACGAATGTTTCTGTGCGTTTTCCTCATCTTCAACATTAGCTTCCCTTGCTCTGCATTTCATTGTTACTTTTTTTTGATTCTCGCCCTTTCCTCCACACACGTTTTTCAAAACGCTGATAAACTTTGCCAACATTGGTGCAGGTATTGGAAATATTCAGGTTCGACTTTCATTGATTGGTAATCCCTCAACAATCGGAGTAGATTCTGAGAAAGTAGCTGGGGTGTTTGGATTATGTCTCTATCTAATGCGGCGCATATTCTGCTAACTCCAGTGGGGCAGCACTGGAAATGTTTTGACTGGCGTCATTTTGACAGGGTCGTCCGTCATCTGGTCCATAGATTGATAACACACAGCGAAAAGACAAACACAATCACGCGGAAAGGAATTTTGGTGCGAAGTAAAATTGACTATGAAAAATTTGCTTCACTTAAAAGAATGTATTATGCCAACGTGATTCTAAAATACTCTGAACTCTGAACTTCAGATTATTAAAACAACGACTAATGGTGCGTACTGTATTATTACACTGTGTTAGACACCATGAGTATTGAGTTCTGCCCTAGTGATCGTTATTTATGTAACAGTCAAATAGCTGGTGATATATTGGCAGTTCATTGTAAAGAGATCTTTTTGAATACATGCGGTTTATTTAACATTCCTTTTATGTTATAGAATAATACACCGAGTGCTGCAATCAAGCTTGCAACACATAATCCAGAAAATACCGTTGTCAGTATTGACACAAAGTGAAGTTTGGTAAATATTCTTCTAACCAGGATTATGTAATGTCACATCGTCATGTTCATTACAATATGCATGATTATCAAAGTTAATGGAATAAAGGGAATAGATGGAGCCCAAAGAAGATAGTTGGTGTCTTCCACTATTTATATTATTTGTGATTGATTTGGATATCGATTGCGATACTATTATTGATATATAGATAGCCAATGGCTTGTAACGTGTGCAATACTGCAGTATATATAGCATGGGTGTAGGGTGTCGAGATTTTTATTCACTTGGGATCACACAGTAAATATTCCAGCAATTCATAAATAGGGGAAGGGCGTTAACCAAATACTTCAGATCTATCTGTGCGATTCTGGAATATCCCTGTCAATCTGTTGCCCGTAACATTCACTTTTGTCACTTTCACAAATCCGATTTCAATTAAAGAAAATAAAAGAACAATATGGTGAGGGAAAATAAAACCTGTTTTCACCGGGGACTTTTTGAACTTGGGAGGCAAAGAGCAATAAAGGCGCTCACTAGCAATCTGATTAAGAGGAGTCCTCAGGGGAGAAATTGCAAATTCTTACATGTCCGTCTGTTTGTCAAAGTGTCCAACACCAGCCAGGTCAGTTTGCTAATGCATTCTGTCGATTATAGCAAGAAAAAATGTAAATTTATTTAAGCAACGCCTAATTGCTGCAATGTATCGTATTCCTCACATTTAGCAACTCGCTGACATTTACTTGATTGATGATTTAACTGATCTGATAAATTAACGTAAAATTAATATTCACATTATATTTCGTTTATTGTGCCTGGTTATTTTCTGTAAGTTACAGTGCGGGGTGGGGCAGGGAGGGGGGCAGGAATGAAAATCCAGCGTTTTGCAATCATTGGCTGTATTATGATTTTCAGCAAATCATAAGTCGAAAAAAAAGGCACTTAGGATTTTCAGAATAATCACAATCCCAGTACTCCCTGTAAAGCGATAATATGATTAGATGTGCAAACGCTTATGTATGCGTGTGCGTATATACAAATCTGGCCCGGTAATCGATGTGGTATTCCAAGCAAATTTGTTGGACTGAAATAAGGCTCAGTGTATTAAATGCAGAGAGCACACTCATGTTTTTCTTCATTGATTAATGACTTCTAAAATAAAACATGCGGGAATGGGAGCTGCGATCGATAAATTAACTACCGAAATTCATCATTTTCTCGCGTAAAATATCCAAAGCAAGTCACAATTTTTTGACGTGTCCCACAAGGTGGAAGCGAGGCACGGTTCGATCTGGATTGCTGGTTATTAGGAAATCTGATTCCATTTGACACCCAATTAAAAGTTTGCATTGCTTGTTAATTAATTCTCTTGATCGGGCAAGACAAATAGACGGTTCATTTTGACAGGAGTCCGATAAAGAATTCAACAGCTTTTCTTAGCCAGGGTGTCTCCTGATTATAGTTTTAAGGTCATGGCTTCATGGGTTTATAATTCATTAATCCAGACATTTATTCAGGGGGGATTAATGAAGATCACACTCCCTTGCATCATCTGTACTTATTTTGGGTGCGGGAGAGAAAGAGAAAGTATAACAGATTGTAAACTTGCCAGTCAATAGTTCGGGACCATAATTACTGTCCGTATATAAATCTAATGAGTACATTGTAACGAGCAACTATCAAAGGCAGCGAAGTAGTAAACAATAATACACCACAAACATTCCGCTCATCATTATCATGAACCTTGAGCTTTATAAAATAATGTATGGGTCTTTTACATTTTATATTCACTCTTTAAATCACCATTTTACACTAACTTTCCCATCCAGAGAACAGACGGGGGCTAGGGGAGAAGGAGAGGTGAATTACATCTTACTATTACCTTGCATCGATAATACTCGGCATTCGGCCAAGACAGGCGTTCAAAAATAAATTCTCCTAACAGATTTTTATGTGTTTCCACTTTAATGAACGTAAAGTTGTTTTAGTGGAATTATTGACAGCAGTTGATTTGGAATAATGTCGGGGCGGGTACTGGTGTCGCCGTCTATCCACTTCAGTTTTTCTATGGTAAAAGGGAGCTTCGGAAACTGTTGTGCATTGATCATGTTAGATGTTTAAAACTTATTTCTCTCTTCTGTTAATGGGAAATTCAATGGAAACACTCGGAAGAACTAACTGTGTGATAGGCATCCAAATTTGTGCGATAAATACAAAGGTGAGAAAATTAAAACACCAAAAATGATCAAAGCAAAATTTGAGAATGTAACACTATTTTATAAAGACACGTGCCACGGGTTCCATTTCCTGTATAATTGTATAAACCTTAAAAATGTTCAGAAAGAACAATCTAGGTTCAGAATGAGTGTTTCTACCGAACAGTTTGAGGGTTTACAATCAGTGATGTCCCGAAAAAAATATAGAACTGTGACTCCTTTACACTTGGTATTAAAATATAAAATTCGCAACTTCTCCAACATGCAGATCTATGCAGTTGCATTCAGAATTAATGTGAAAATGCTGCAAAACTCCAATGTCACTGAATGATGTGTTACAGTAGGAACACGATCAATAACGACATTGGAGTAATTCGTCACCATCGAATTTATCAGCCTTTCACGCACAACAATATCAACTACAGATGGAATCATAATTATCGGGTGTGACTCCCTCGGTCTTTGCTTTGACTTTCATTTCACGCTATTTATTACACTTCTCGAAAAACCTGACCTCACGGGATGGATGTGTGAAGAAAAACATGGGGGGGGGTGTTGTAAATAAATTTGGTAGATTACACAGTGCACCAAGAAAATAGAACTGCGGATATTTAGTAAAACTGTTGACCAACTTGCTCCTTGATAAGATGCTGAAAGTGACTTCGGAAAGCAGTGAAGTGTCCACTCTCCTAAACTCTGGGATTTTCACTGGTAGTAACTGAACAAACCCAAGGGGGCGCAACTCCTCACACTTTCATATCCCGAACCATTGGACTTCGCAAAAGAACAGCGGCACACTTTGGCAATGGGAGCTTGGATTCATGCGGCAGCTTCATCATTCAATTCGCATTAAAATGTTACCGCCACCCGTCCCGACCAATTTGTCTGGGATTTAATCCGTTGTAATCCGTTTGAATGCCGACCCGTTTGGGCTTGCAAGTACCTGTGGCTAACTGTATGTTCCTGAAGTCGCTTAGTTTGCTGATACCCGATTGGGTTCGTAGATTAAAGTATTCATAGATAAAGTTTGTCATTTTAACTGAGGTGGTTATTGATTGGGCTGTTATCCTTCTCGTTGGGGTCATTAGAACAGTTAGTCTGCAGCAAACATGTGCCTGCTGCCTGGAAACTCCAGTCTGGCCTTCATTCCCAACCAGGTTTGATTGCCTCTTAAGTCCTTTCGCTTAGATTCTCTCGTGGAACACCAGCGGTAAAAAAAGGTATTAAGTGAATATTGAATTTGATGTTGTCCTTGGTGCATCTGGTTTCTCTGCACACATCATTATTCATTCATAGCATCGTTTCTGACAAACTAAAAATCCCGCTCTTGGCTCAAATGAATTGGATCCTTCAGCTATCCAGATCCTTCTTGTTTATTTCCCCCGGTTTGTTAACTCATATTTAAATGAATTAATCTGGCAAACAGATGAATTGCAGAAAAATACTTGGAACTCTTCGGGCCAATTTTTTTCTATCACTTTAAGTAAACACCAAGTAGAGAAGTGGAATGGGTTGTATAAAAGTCCGCAAGCCCATTTAAGGAGGCTTTGCACTAGATAACCGCTGGCTAGCGGTATCTGACAGGAGCAGTTGCTGAGAAATCTTATATCTTCTCCCCGCCAGTACGATAAACCATACCTCGCCAACTGGCCAGCGCTTTTTATCTTTTAGAAGTGAGATTTCCATCGAGATAAATTTGGTAAACATAACGATAGCCTATGAGTAAATTGTCTTGTAGTGAATGTTATGAATAGAGTTGTGAAACTCAACGCAACAATATTGCTTTTTTTCATAAGTCATAAATCATTAATTATAATTTAAATCTCTAAATAACACCAGGAAATCCAATGGTTCCACATTCAGAGATATTCTGAGGCTGTAATCGCCAACAATCCTTCGGTGATGTAAGGAGAAGATTTGCTAAGGATGTGTTGTTAATAGGCTTTTAGAAAGCTATCCATATTATTGGAATCAGACTGGTCACAGACAGAGCGCGGGAATTCACAATGAATGGACTGCTCCCTGCTGTGCCGAGTGGTGACCTGGAAAAGGATACAGCTTGTCGGGACATTTGATATTAAACAAATCACATTACCCCAGCCTAGTGATATTACAACAGAAAAGCATGAACATTACAACCTTGCGATGGCGGAACGGAAAGTGAGAGTGCAATAGCTGTCGGATATTTACGATAAGGATTTGTGTTGTCAAATCCCAGCAAGAGTATAGTTAGTTATCGTTTAGGACTTTTCACGCATATTTGCAGTATCAGGTGTTGCTTTCATATTGTTTTTGGTTAATCAAAGTACAATTTACATTTCGATTATGTATTTGATATTTGGTAAAGAGCGGCTGACTTATTCCACACGTGTTTTATTCTGGACCTGACCTGGGTAACCAGCTATCTAAAAACAAATCCCAATAGCCAATGCTTTTCTGGGGGATGGTGAGGAGACGGTGGTATATGTACTCCACACGAGAATATTTTCAATAACTATGCAGAAACATGTTCATCGCAACCTCCTTCACGCTTCCTCCCCGGACTTCATTTCAGCTTTGTCTTCTTTGTGAAACTCAAGCTATGCAACATGGCACTTTCCCGAACCTTTCAAATCATAAATCCCACACGCAAAGTGAAGGGCGGAATGTCATATAATTAAAATAAGTGAGATTAACATGGTGCGAAGGCGGTCTGTTTTAGAATAGGGATTAGGGTGATTTGCGATGGTGAAAATCGCTGGTAACATCACAGTCTTCCCGCACTTCCGCAACTTGGTGTTCAGACTGAATAGCCGCTACATTTATTGCTGCACGAAAGAAATCTGCTCACCTCGAGTAAGAATTTATTCAAACGATTCTTTGAGGAATGCACGTGTGCTAAATTTGGTCATGTTCTGGCAGATCATCTGTCCCGCTCAAGTTCCCGAAATGACAATTTGAATAGACTCTGTGTGAAAATATCGAATTAATGTCCTTTATCACAAGAGCAGAATGGCTGTAAATTGAATATTCAGACACGAATCTGTGCCACAAATTTAAGGCACAATTGTGATCCTTATAGATGATCGTTTCGATTCTGGCATTGCCCCAGTTTTGGGCGCGTTCTTCGAATTAAGTTTTCGTTCCACATTGCCAACTAAGTTGAACTTAAAATGGTATTTGGGGATTAAGTATTATTAGCATTTAATTCAGCAGGAAACAATGTTCATTTAGTTTTATCGATAAACCACAATTGAAATTAAAGAATAAAATTGCGATACATTAGACAATGGGGTGGATTGAATTTTACATCTGCAAGAGATCCATTTATTGCATGACCTTGGAAAGAGTTGGAGCAGTTGGCTTTCCAAATATTGGATACAGGGAGGAAAAACGGCGCTCTGGGGATCTGGGGACTTGGGTTAAATTCAAGAGACAGGCTCAGAGTGCTGGGAACCGACTTAGCTCAGTTCACAGATGACTGGGTGTGCCGCATGAATCCAAACTCTCATTACCAAGTGTGCCAGAATGTGCTCACATTTAGGAAGGTGAACAGGTCAGCTACAAACCCATTAGTCGCACTTCAATTCCATTCAAAATAATGGAATCTGTTGCAAGCCTAAGGTGTATATGCTCAATAATACAGTAATGCAGACATAGGGGTTAGCAAGAAGGTGAAGAGTTTGGCCAACTAACCTCCTGAACTTACTTGAGCAAAAGGCAATCCAAAAGGACATTTAAAAACCCCCATGCATGATCTACTATAATGCAAGGATTGTAGCAATTGATGAGTTCAGCTCACCATCACTTTCCCCAGGGCCATTAGGGATGGACATTAATGCTGGCCGAACCACCGATACCCATATCCCATGAAAAAATAATTTTAAAAAACTTCCATAAGATCTCTGACAAAATTTCACACAAAAATTCCATTATTTATACCAAAAGTTGAGAATTGGTGTAAACCTTAGGAACATGTAAGAAATTGGCCAGCATTCAAAGTATCACAGATTCACAGAATTATTCAGGTACCAGGGAACCATTCAGCCCATTGTGTCTGCACAGCCTCTCCAAATGATCATTATCACTGTGTCTTTTAGCTATCTTTCCCCATACCCCTGCATCTATTCCTTTTTAGATAATCCTCTGATGCCCTTTTGAATGCTTTAATTGAATCTGCCTTTGCCATAATTCTAGGCAGATCATTCCAGACCCGACCCACTCATTATATGAAAATGTTTTTTCTCACGTCACATTTTACTTCTTTTGCAAATCACCTTCAATCTGTGCTCTATCATTCTTGATCCTTTCACAAGAGGGAAAAGTTTCTCCGTATCTACTTTGGCCAGTCCCCAAATAATTTTGACCATGAAGTCTCCTCTTAGCCTTTTTCTCTCCATGGTGAACTTCTCCAATTTCTCCTCATAATTGAAGTTTCTCATCTCTGGAACCATTCCTGTAAATCTCTTCTGCAATCTCCCCAATGTGTCCAAATCCTTTCTATGGAGTGATACCGGAAGTGCACACAATACTCTAGTTGAGGTCTAGCTAGTGTCTTGCGTAAGCTTAGCATAATCTCCTTGCTCTTTGTACTCTATATCCCTACTAATAAAGCCCGGAATCTCAAATGTTTTATTAACTATTCTCTCCACCTGTCCTGCCACCTTTTACAATCTATCTACATGTACACCCAGGTCCCTCTGCTCCAACTTCTTATTATGTATTGTCTCTCCATGTTCTTCTTACCAAAATGCATCTCCTCACATTTCTTTGCTTTGACCTTCATCTGCGATTTATCTGCCCACTCCACCAACTTCCCTATGTCCTTTTGAAGTTCTACACTGTCCTCCTCACAGTTACAATACTTCCAAGTTTTCAATCATCTGTAAACTTTAAAAATGCCCCATGCGCACCAAGTTCTAGATCAATAATATATATCAGGAAAAACAAGGGTCTCAGTACTAACTCCTGGGAAACACTATTACAAATTTCCCTCCAAACTGAAAAATAATCATTGACCATTGACCTCTGCTTTGATTATTCAGCCAATTTAGTATTGCAATTCCAACTGTCCCTTTTATTTTCTCACGAGTCTGTTTTATGGCACTTTATCAAATGCCTTTTGGAAGTCCATGTACACCACATCAGTTGCATCACCCTTACCAACTCTTTCCATTACTTCATCAAAAAAACTCCAGCATGTTAATTTAATCTGATTTTCCTTTTAGAAATCCACGTTGGCTCTTCCCAGTCAACCCATATAAGTACCAAATAATTATTTCTAGAAGCTTGTGCCACTGACATTATGACTTGATTTGTAGTTGCTAGGGTTATCTTTACACAGTGTACTTGTTAGATATATAAAGGGGGAAGATTTGCGCAGGAATACTGTTTGCAGCTTATCAAAGGTTTGGTGTTTCAAGGTATTCAATTTAGTCTCTTTGATTATTGCTCCAAATGCAGTCTTCTTTACATTGGAGAGACTAAACACAGATTGGGTGATTTTTTTGGAGAACGCTTTCATTTATTCCACAAGCATGACACCAAACTTCCCGTCACTTGCTGTTTCAACTCAGCATCTTGCTCTCATGCTCACATGTCTGTCCTTGGCCAGCTGGAATGTCTTAGTAAAGTCTAATGAAAACTGGAGAAACAGCACCTCACCTTCTGATTAGGCACATTACAGCCTTCTGGACTCAACACTGAGTTCAACATCTTTAGATTGTGAACTTTCCCCTCTGTCTTGAGCCAACCGTATTTGTTTGTCATACACAAATCCCTTCCCCAATAGGACCATCTGTTGCTTGTTCTTCAGTTTTATTTTTACTGAGTACTGACCTTTGTTCTTCTGTTAACACTTTGTCTTCTTATCTTTATGCCACTATCAGCATTGTCTTTTAATCTTTAATGCTACCATTAACATTTCCTTTGTCTTATGTCCATGATGTCTTTGTCAATTCAGACCTTTCCTGCTCAACCTTCTTCATTCCGTCTCCAACTATATAATCCAACACATTCCATCCCACTTCATCTCTAAAGAAGTCATCCAGACTTAACGTGTTGGATGGGATTTTACGGGCTCACTCATCCTGAAGTCATAAAATCCCACCTGAGGTCAATGGACATTCCCATGTCTGTCTGACGCCTGCTCTGATTCCTATGGTGAGTAGTGGGGGTTGGGGGGGCAGGTAAAATTCTAATGATTAATTCTGTTTCTCTCTCCACAGATGCTGCCAGGCCTTTGAGTTTATTCAGCACTTTTTTTTTGTTTTCGTTTCAGATTTCCAGCAACATTTGCTTTTATTTCAATGTTTGGTGTTGAGAGCAGCACTGTGACTTCGATTCAGAAAGTGGGGGCTGTGTACTGAGATGATTAGAAAGCTGGTTTGCAGAGAGGAAACAAAGAGTAGGAATTAATGGGTGCTTTTCAGATTAGCAGGCAGTAACTAGTGGGATGACACAGGGATCGGTGCTGGGCTCCCAGCTATTCACAATATATATCAGTGATTCAGATGAGGGAACAAAATATACCATCTCAAAGTTTGCAGATGATATCAAGTTGGATGGGAGGGTGAATTGTGATGAGGATGCATAGATCCTTCAGAATGATGTGGGCAGGTTGGGGAAGTGGGCAAATCAATGGAGGAGCAGTTTAATTTGGATAAATGTGAGGTTATTCACTTTGAAAGCAAAAACAAGAAGGCAGATTATTATCTGAAAGGCTGTAAATCAGGAGAGGGAAGTGTGCAGCGGGATCTGGGTGTTCTTGTGCAGCAATCACTGAAGGTAAGTATGCAAGTGCAACAGGCAGTAAAGAAGGCAAATGGCAAATTGGCCTTCATTGCGAGAGGTTTCAAGTACAGAAACAGGATGTATTATTGCAATTATACAGGGCCTTGATGAGGCTACACCTAGAGTATTGTGTGCAGTTTTAGTCTCTTTTTCTGAGGAAGGATGTTCTTGTTCTTGAGGGGGTGCAGCAAAGGTTTACCAGGCTGATTTCGGGGATGGCGGGACTGACGTATGAGGAGAGATTGACTAGGTTAGGATTATTTTTGCAGGAGTTCAGATGAATGAGGGGGGATCTCATAGAGACTTATAAAATTCTAACAGGAGGGAACAATTGTCTTTCTGTTCCTGATTTCTTTAATTTCTGTTCTGTCTGTGCTCCTGTTTTCACTGTGTTACTCTCTCTCTCTGTTTCTGTTAGAACACAAGAACTCAGAGCAGGAGTAAACAATTCAGCTCCTCGAGCCTGCTCAATTATTCAATATGATTATGGCCTCAGCTCCACCTACTGCCATTTACTGTAACCCTTCATCCTGCTACTAATTAAAAACCAATTTATTCTGTTCCTTAAACTTGTTTAGTGTTTCAGCATCCACTGCACTGTGGGGGAGAGAATTCCACAGATTCATGACTCTTTGAGTCAAATAATTTCTCCTCATTTCTGTTTTAAATCATCCACTCCCTAGCCTAAAACTATGGCCTCTCATTTTAGAATGTCTAACAAGAGGAAATATCCATTCTCCATTTAGCCTGTCAATCCCCTTTATCATCTTATATACCTCAATTGGACTTTTTCTCATTCTTCTAAACTCCAGTGAACATACATCAAAAAAAACTCAACGTCTCTGCTTTCTGTTGGTTAGCCAATCACCTACCAAGTGAATATATTACCCTAATGTCACATGATCTTATCGTGTTTTTTAACCTTTGTATGGCACTGTAACAAGTACCTTTTGGAAGTATAGATACAGTACATCTACAGAACCCCCATTATTCACTTTGCTTGTTTAATCTTTGAAGAATTCTAGCAAATTAGTCAAACACAATTTATCCTTCATAAAACCATGCTGATTCTGATGGATTGTGTTTTGACTTTCCAAATGTTCCATTACTACTTCCTTAATAATGGATTCCAACAATTTCCCAACAACAGATGTTAAACTAACTGGTCTATAGTTTCCTGCTGGCTGTCTTTCATCCTTTTTGAACAGAGGTGTTACGTTAGCCTTTTTTCAATCCACTGGAATCATTCCAATATGTATGGAATTTTAAATATTATAATCAATGCCTCCATTATATTTAATGTTGCTTCTTTAAGACCCTAGGATGTAGGCCATTAGTTCTTGGGGACTTGTCTGCCTTTAATCCCAATATTTGTTTATTACTTTTTCCTCTAGTGATGATGATTGTTTTAAGTTCCTCCTTTTCAACAACTTCTGCATTATTTGTTACTATTAGGTTGGTTCTAATGTCATCCACTGTGAAAACTGATGCAAAATACTAATTTAGTATCTTTGCCATTTCTGGGTTCCACATTATTAACTCCCCAATCTTTTCCTCCAAAGGACCAATGTTAACTTTAGGTATTCTCTTCCTCTTTATGTACTTGTAGAATATTTTGCTATTGTTATATTTTAGTGTGAGATTTCTTTCATAATTTATCTTTGTTTATTACTTTATTATTTTTTAGTAATCTATAAAAATACCTAATCCTCAAACCTGTCACTGATCTTTGCAACATGATATGCCTTAATTTTGCTTTTACATTATCTCTAATCTCTTGCTTAGCCATGGATGCATTTCCTCCATCTTACACTGTTTCTTCTGCTCTGGAATATATTTTAGTCGGGAGAGATTAAATATCTCCTTGAAAGTTTACCACTGTTCATCAACTGTCCCACCATTTAGCCTTTCTAACCAGCCCACTATGGCCAAATCTGTCCTCAGGCCTAGATAATTATTTTGGTTTAATATTAGAACATTAGTGTGGGACTCATGTTTATCGCCCTCAAACTGAGTTTGAAATTTAAGCATGTAAGGGATCACTCTTTCCTAGAGGATCCTTTACTATAATATCATTAATTAATCTCATCTCATTACACAATCCAGAATACTATACTCCCTAATTGATTCAACAACATATTGTTCTAAAAAACAAACTCTAATACACTCTATGAACTCTCCTTCGAGAGGCTAGCCTTGCCAATTTGATTAATGCAGTTTCTAAGCTTTTTAAAATCATCCGTGATTACTATCGTACCTCTCTTACAAGCCCTGCAGTTTCCTGATTATATTGTGTCCAACTGTTAGGGGACTTATGGACTATTCTCAGCCCCCTGTTCCATTGGTTTTCTTTTCTCTCCGAGTTCCTGATCTCTGTGTTCCTCTTCTCTCCATATTCATTCTTTCTGTCTCCTGTCTGCTGCGGGTGCCTGTACTTCCCCTTCTCTCCAGGTCCCTGTATTCTCTGGGTTCCTGTTCTCTATATTTTCCTGTTAACTCTGTGTTCCTGTTCTGTGTCCCTGTTCTCTCTGTGTTCTTTTTTTCTCTATATTCTCATTCTCTCTGTGTTCCTGTTGTCTCTATATTCCTATTCTCTCCGTGTTCCTGTTCACTCTATATTCTGGTTGTCCCTTGTTTCTGTTCTGTCTTGGTCCCTGTTCTCCCTGTGTTCCTGCTCTCTCTATATTCCTCTTCTCCCTATGTCCCTATTCTCTCTATATCCCTGTTCTTCCTCTGTTTTTATTCTCTCTATATTCCAGTTCTCTCTGAATTCCCATTCTCCTTGTGTTCCCATTCTCTCTATATTACTGTTCTCTCTGGGTTCCTGTTCTCCCCGTGTTCCCGCTCTCTCTGTGTTCCGGTTCTCTCTGTGTTCCTTTCTGTCTGTGTTCCTGTTCTCTCTGTATTCCTGTTCTCTCTCTGTGTTCCTGTTCTCTCTATGTTCTTGCTCTCTCTCTGTTCCTGTTCTCCCTGTGTTCTTGTTCTCTCTGTGTTCCTATTCTCTCTGTCTTCCTATTCTCTCTGTGTGTTCCTGTTCTTTCTGTGTTCCTATTCGCCCCATGTTCCTGTTTTCCCTGTGTTCCTGTTCCCTCAGTATTCCTGTTCTTCCCATGTTCCTGTTCCCTCTCTGTTCTTGTTCTCTCTGTGTTCCTGTTATATGTGTTATTTTTCTCTCTGTGATCCTGTTCTTCCTGTGTTCCTATACTCTCTGTCCCTGTTCTTTCTCTATTCCTGTGTTCTTGTGTATTCTACCCGTGTTCTTGTTTTCTCTGTATTCCTGTTCTCCCTGTGTTCCTGTTCTCTTTCTGTGTTCCTATTCTCCCTGTATTCCTATTTTCCCTGTGTTCTACTCTCTCTCTCTGTGTTCTTATTCTCTCACTTGTGTTCCTGTTCTCCCTATGTTCCTGTTTTCCCTGTGTTCCTATTCTCTCTCTGTGTTCCTGTTCTCCCTGTTTTCCTGTTTTCCCTGTGTTCCTGTTCTTTCTGTGTTCCTATTCTCTCTGTGTTTCTGTTCTCTGTGTTCCTGTTCTCCCTGTGTTCCTGTTCTCCTTGTGTTCCTGTTCTCTCTGAGTTCTTGTTCTCTCTGTGTTCCTATTCTCTCTATGCTCCTGTTCTCTCTATGCTCCTATTCTCACTGTGCTCCTGCTCTCTTTGTGCTCCTGCTATCTTGTGCTCATGCTCTCTCTGTGTTCCTGTTCTCTCTGTATTCCTGTTCTCTCTTCTTGTTCTCTCTGTGCTCATGTTCTCTCTGGGTTCCCATTCTCCTTGTGTTCCTGTTCTCCCTGTATTTCTGTTTTCTCTGTGTTCCTGTTCGCCCCATGTTCCTGTTCTTCCAGTGTTCCTGTTCTTCCTGTGCTGTTCTCTCTGTGTTCCTGTTCTGAGTTCCTGTTTCCTCTGTGTTTCTTTTCTTCCATATTCCTGTTCTCTGTGTTCCTGTTCGCTCTGTATTCCTTTTCTTTCTGTGTTTCTGTATTCTGTGTTCCTGTTCTTTCTTCCTGTTCTTTCTCTGTGTTCATGTTTTTTCTCTGTTCCTGTTCTCCCTGTGTTCCTATTCCGTGTTCTTGTTCTCCCAGTGTTCCTGTTCTTCCTGTGTTCCTGTTCTCCCTGTCTTTCTATTCTCTATGTTCCTGTTCTCCCAGTGTTCCTGTTCTCTCTATGGTCCTGTTCTGTCTAAGATCCTGTTCTAGCTGTGCTCCTGCTTTCTTTGTGCTGTGCTCTCTTTGTGTTCCCATTCTCTGTGTTCCCATTCTTTCTATATTCCAGTTCTCTCTGGGCTCCCATTCTCCCGGTGTTCCTCTCTCTCTCTGTTCTTGTTCTCTCTCTGTTCCTGTTCTCTCAGTGTTCCTGTTCTCTCTGTGTTCCTATTCTCCCTCTGTTCCTGTTGTTTCTGTGCTCCTGTTCTCCCCATGTTCCTGTTTTCCCTGTGTTCCTGTTCTCCCTGTATTCTTGTTCTCTCTGTATTCCTGTTCTCCCCATGTTCCTGTTCTTCTCATGTTCCTGTTCTCTCCGTGTTCCTGCTTTCTCCGTGTTCCTGTTCTTCCCGTCTTCCTGTTCTCCTCATGTTCCTGTTCTTCCCATGTTCCTGTTCTTTCTCTGTTTTTCTCTCTGTGTTCCTGTTCTTCCTATGCTCCTGTACTCTGTCTTCCTGTTTTTTATCTCTGTTCCTGTTCTCCCTGTGTTCCTGTTCTCTCATGCTCCTGTTCTCACTGTGCTTCTGCTCTCTCTCTGTGTTCCCGTTCTCTTTGTCTTTCTGTTCTCTCTGTCTTCCTGTTCTCTCTGTCTTCTTGTTCTTTCTGGGTTCCTCTTCTCTCTATGCTCCTGTTCTCTCTGGATTCTTGTTCTCTCTGGGTTCCTATTCTCTGTGTGATGTTCCCCAATCAATGACTCACATCATTGAAGGCTGATCCCTGTCAAAATGAAGCAGAGAACTCAGGTAGCTCCATTTCGCTATTGCTTGGCTTTGTGACTACAGCACATGCTTGAAACAACATAGAAGACTGAAATCTGCTCTTATCCCTTTGTTACATTAGAGCTGTACATTTTCTCATTCAGTGTTGGTGGTTACACTCAGAAAACATTTTATGACCTTAATCACATTTGATTTCAAATAAAACTAAAGATAATCTGGAACATAATTTTTGTTTATTAATTAAAGTCAATCCGTATGTTTTGCATGTTTGTGAATGAGCACCTTTCTCCTAAAACAGTTGTAGAGGATGGAGGAAAAGATCTAGAATGACACATTTATGTGTCATAGACCAAATAGATCACAGATTATTTAAATTTGGAATGTAAAAATGATAGTTTCTCCTGTTTTTCTTTGTCTGTTAGGAACACAGCTGATGTTAAATGCTAGGCTATTCTAAAATCTGGAAGGGAAATTTGGAATGTTGGCTCTCAATTCATTGGGATTCTGCTTTTCCAGATATATATTAATGACTTAGATCCTGGCGTCAGGGGACAATTTCAAAGTTTGCAGATGACACAAACCTTGGAAGTTTGGAGTACAGAGAAAACAGGACGAGAGAGAGAGAGAAAGAGAGATCAGGGACCCAGCAAGAAGCAGAACACACAGCAAACAGAAACCAGAGATAACAGGATCCCTAGAGAGAACAGGAGCATAGAGAGAATGGGAACCGAGAGAGCTGGAAAATCTCAGCATCTGTAAGGAGAGAAAAGAGTCCAAGTGACCCTTTGTCGAAGCTAAAAGGCATAGAATGTGGGAGATATTTATACTGCAGGATGTGGAAATGAAGGATGAGTCATAATCTCAGAAAACAGTGGAAAAGGCTGCTAATGGCAGTCCATAGAGAGAACAAAGGGTGTGAATGGTCAAATGGCAAAGAAGCTGAAATCAGAGGGTAAACTATGACTGATGAAGATGTGGGGAAAAGGCAGGAAAATGGGGAGGAGAAAAAAATCAGCCACGATTGAATGGCAGAGCACACTCAATGGGCTAAGTGGCCTAATTCTGCTCCTTTGTCTTATGGTCTTATGTGAGGGGGAGGGGAAAGCAAAGAGAGAGAAAAAGTAAGGAAGAGGGGATAAAGTAGGGGGGAAGAAAAATGAAGAAGGACAATAAATAAATAAAAGGTAAAGAACAGTAAAAAAAATAAATAAAATAGAATGAAAACAAAGGGGTGAGGTGGGATAGAGCTAATCATCTGAAGTTGTTGAACTTAGTGTTGAGACTAGAAGATAAATTGCGTGGCTGGAAGATGAGATGCTGTTTCTCCAATTTGTGTTGAGCTTCACTGGAATTTTGCAGCAAACTAAGAATAGACATGTGGGAGCAGATTGTGTGTTAAAATGGCAAGCAACCGGAAGGTCAGAGTCCTGACTGCAGACAGATCGAAGATGCTCAGTAAAGCAAACACCCAGTCTACATTTGGTCTCTCCGATATAGAGGAGACCACATTGAGAACAGCAAATAGACCAAATTGAACGAGGTGCAAGTGAAATACTGACTAACCTGGAATTAATGTTTTGGACCTTGGATGGTGAGCATGGAAGAGGTAAATGGATAGTTGTTACACATTCTGTGATTACCTGGGAAGCTGCCAAGTGTGATGGGAAAGGTGTTGGATATAGTGGTGGAGTGGACTAGGCTATCTCGGAGGAATGATTTCGATGGAATGCTGATAGAGGGATTGAAGGGAAGATGCGTTTGGTGCTAGTATCACGCTGGAGTTAAGCAAAAATAGCAGAGGGTTATGCCTTGTATGTGGAGGCTGGTGGGTGGAATATGAGAACAACAGGGACTCTATCCTTGTTCTGAGAGGGAGGGAAAGGGGTGAGGGTTATGGCATTGGAGATAAACTGCACTGTTGAGGGCCCTGTGGGAATCCACAGTTGAGGAAAAAGGAGCATATATTAGAAGCACCGCTTTGGAAAGTGGCATCATCGGAACAAATGCGACAGAGGCGAAGGAGCTGAGAGAAAGGAATGGAGTCCTTACAGGGTGTAGGATGCAAAGAGCTGTGGTAAAGATAACTGTGGGAGTCAGTGGGCTTGTATTGGGTATTAGTAGATTGAAACCAAGAAAACTGGAAACCAGAGAACAGAAACAGAGAGAAGAGGAAACAGAGGGAAGAAACCAGAGGCAAGAGCAATCCAGAGGGTACAGAAACCCAGAGGGTACAGGAACCCAGAGGGAACAGGAACCCAGAGGGAACAAGAACCCTAGAGGGAACAGGAACCCCAGAGGGAACAGGAACTCAGAGGAACCAGGGACCCAGAAAGAACAGGTAAACTGTGAAGAAGATAATGTAGAATTTCAAAAGGGCATAGACAAATTAGTGCCGTGGGCAGATAGGTGATATATGAAGTTCAATGTGGAGAAGTATGAGATTGTGTATCTTGGTAAAGAGAATATGGAGGGACAACATAAAATAAAGAGTAAAATTTTGAAAGAATGTAGGAGCATAGGGATCTGGGTGATTATGTGTAAAGATCATGGAAGGTGGCAGGACAGGTGAGAACAGTTAATAAAGCATAAAGTATTCTGAGCTTTATTAATAAATGCAAAAAGTGTAAGAGCAAGAAGGTTACATGGAATTTATGCAAGACATTAGTTAGACCTTAGCTGGGAATATTGTGTATCGTTCTGGGTGCAACCCTCTAGGAAGAATGTGAATGCAGTGGAGAGAATGTAGAAGAGGTTTACAAGAATGATTCCAGAGATGAGAACCTTTAGTTATGAGGAGAAATAGGAGGGGTTGAAATAGACATAAAAGACAATATAAAATAAAGAGCACAATCTTAAAAGGGATACAGGAGCAAAGGGACATGTGAATACGTGCATAGATTATTGAATGTGGCAGGACAAGTGGGGAGAGCCGTTAATAAAGCGTATAGTATCCTGGGCTTTATTAATGAGTGTATAAGATACAAGAGCAAGGAGGTTGTGCTGAACTTATACAAGACATTAGCTAGACTAGAATATTGTTAAATCTGGAATATTGTATACAGTTCTGGGCACCACTCAATAGGAAGGATGTGAATACACTGAATGCAAGTGCAAAAGAGATTTACAAGAATGCTTGGGAGAGAAACTTCAGTTATGAGGATACATACAGAGTGATCACTACAAGTAGTTTGTTTACACTTATCTGACAATCTTACCTGACACAGGGTCAAAATCCTAGAATTCTCTTCCTAACAGCACTGTGGGTGTACCTACATTTCAAGGGCTGCTGCAGTTCAAGAAGGAACAGCGCTCTGAAAGCTATTGGCGTTTGCTACCAATAAACCTGCTGGACTTGGTGTTGTGAGACTTCTTACTATGTTTACCTCAGTCCAACACAGGCATCTCCTCATCATGGCAGTTCAAGAAGGTAGATTGCACCATCTTCTGCAGGGTAACTAAAGATGGGCAATAAATGCTGACCTAGCCAGAGAGACTCATCCAGTAAATTAATTTTTAAAAATATATCTTTTCCACAGAATATATTTTTAATTACAGCATTGTCTTTCAAACAACTGCTAGCTAGTGTCCATCTCAATGTAATAAAAACAGTCAAGTGTACAAGACTGAACTAACCCAATCTGGTGACATATTGGTGAAGTCAGCATATATAACCAATCTATTAATACTTCAGTTAGATATAACATTTTCTGTTTATATCATGATGAATTCTATATTAACTTTTAATCTTGTTAGCATCTGTATGATTTGCTACTTTCTAAGTCTTATGGTTTATTCAGTGTCATTTTATTTAGATTTGATTTGTGTTTTTGATTGGACATTGTACTAAAAGTGCAACATCATTGCCCTAAATTGAATATTTACAATGACAATACGCAGGGGGACCAAGACAACCAAAAAAAAGCTACCAAGTCAATTCTTATCTTAATTCAATCCTCAATAACACAGGTCAAATGAAATGTAAATGTTGCCATAAGACCATAAGACAAAAGATTAGAATTAGGCCACTTGGGCCACTGAGTCTGCTCTACCATGTGCATTGTAAAGCATGTATGTTGTCTCCAGCCATCTCTTTAACTTGTGCTTAACCCTCTCTCCATTCACATTGTCTGTGCCTTTAAAACTTGATTACCTGTAAAGACTCATATTCCAACCATTATTTTGTAAATTGAGTTTTGTGTTTTTATATGCCCTGTTTGTGATCACAACTCCCAGTCACCTGATGAAGGAGCAGCCCTCTGAAAGCTTGGGGCATGTGCTACCAAATAAAGCCTTTTGGCTAAGATCAAGTGTAGTATTGACATGCTGTACTTGGTTGACGTTGTTGGGTTATATTTTAGCTTCATTTGAAGCAATTTTTAAAAGCAGATCTCAGCCTTTTGACTAATAAAAATGAAATCAAGCCTTGGAGGAGGTGCAATGCCTACTCCAATCAGCTTGGATCATGAGGTCAAGCCAAGACAGGAGGTGAGAACACTGTCTTGTCAGCTTGGTTCGGGAATATCTCAATTTGTTGAAACTCTGAATTGGACTTGATTTGATTGAATTGGAATAAAAACAACAAAAAAACCTTTTAGACTTTAAGCTATTGGTGTGAGACTTCTTGCTGTAAGTTTAATAATGTCAGGGCAAGCTTGTTTGTGAGATTATTAAATATTTTCAGGTTAGATCATTCAGTTGGCAAGGAAGCGTGCCCAGCCGCTCTACTTGCGGAGCAAGGGTTGAAAATGTGAGAACTGCAGGTTAGACGTGAAGTCGGGCTCTGCCACCCACATTGTGCCTGGGGATCCCGGAAAGGGCGGGTTGTGTCTGCTCCTGCAGCCGCCACGCTGCTGCTGTTTGCTTCCAGTAAGAGGCGGAGCCTGCTTCTCTCCGGGTCTTGGTCGGGGGCGATAATGAGAACCATCTAAAAATAAAAGTTTATTTTCGCAGGATGAATTCGCCGCTGAACTGGTTTCTGTGCGTCGTGCTTCTTCTGGCTGACAGCACCTGTGTGGCTCAGAGAAAGCGAGGCCCCAAGGTAACAGCTAAGGTAGGTTCCCAGTTAGTGGCCGCTAGCACATTGAAGACAGTAATAGAGGCAGCCAGCAATCCCACTGCCGCTGAAAAGGACACCAACTGTCCTGACTCCTGAGCTGTCCAGTAGCACAGCTCGCTGCTGCTCAATGATCCAATCCGCATGGGCAGGGGGCGGGTCTTTAGTTGTCAGCCTGTGGACTCGCCATTACTTTCTTGCACTCAGACACGAATTTAATTATTTGTGGACGAGGGGTGGTGGGAGTACGAAGTTTGAGTACAAAATCAAACTAAAGTTATAACGGGGGGGATGGGTGGTGGGTGGAAGAAGGAAAAGTTTTGGAAGTGGGAAGTGTCGAACCAGAAGTTGTGGTTAGCACAGGCACTTGTTACGCCGGGTCAGACCGAACACCCCGAGACTTCATCAGTGAAACGTCTCTTTAAAATATTGCAGTTAAAGGAGTTCATTAAATGGCAGGTGCCTGCGTCCTGTAATGTGCAAACATTAAAATTATTAGTTTGAGCCATTTCCAAAGTTATGCCGCTTTAACTTAAAAAAAATCAGGAAATAGGAGCAGGAGTCGATATTTGACAAATTAATTCGTGTTCAAACGTTATTGCATCAGGTGTTTGATAAATACTGTAACTTTGAGTTGCCTTTTCAAACTATTGCACTGGTATAGTATTCACTGGTATCACATTTGACTCTAAAATGAGTTTGCACATATTGGCAACTTCTCTTAAAATACCTACTTTCACTTCCATAACATTGCTTGACGTTCTAAGTTAATCTTCTGCGACATCCTCATTCATGCCGTTGTTATTTTTAGACTTGAGTATTCCAACACATTTATGGCTGGTCTCCCACATTTTGAACTTAAGGTCATCCAAAACTCTGTTGCCTGTGTCCTAACTCACACTGAGTTTCCTTTACTTATCATCCCTTACAAACAACCCTCGATCCCACTTAAGCAACATCTTAGTTTTAAAATTCTCATCCTTGTTTACAGGTTTTTCCATAGTTTTGCTCCTGTCTCTCAAATCTCCTCCAGCACCATAACCCTCTGAGATATCTGAAACCTTCAATATCTGGCCTTTTAAGCATCTCTAATTTTAATCAGTCCACTAATGTTTTCCATAGGTCCTAAATCCCTCTCTATATGTTTCTTTTATGACACTACTTAAAACCTACCTCTTTGACTAAGCTTTTGATCATCTTCACTAAAAGAGAAGCAAGTGGCGTTGCCCTTCTTGGAGAAGAGGAGATTTGATTGAGGTGTTCAAGATCATATGGAATCTAGATAAAATACACAAAGAAGGATTATTTCCATTGGCAGAAGGCTCGAGAACCAGATGACACAGATTTAAGATGATTGACAAAATCTTTTTCATGTAGCGAATGGTTAGGAGCTGGAATGCAGCGCCTGAGAAAGGACTGAACATAGGTACAATCAGAGTATTCAAAAGGGAATTGTATAATCATCTCAGCAGAAATAAAAATTGTAGAGCTAAGGTGTGGGATTATCAGAGTTGCCCTTGCATATGGCCAGCAGAGAAATGAATGGCCATTTGTGTGCTGTGATGTACCTATTCCTTGATAATATGTTCTTATGTGTGTGGTGTCAGTTTTTGTTTTACAGTGCCCCTGTGAGCCACTTTGTGATATTTAATGGTGCTATATCAGTACTAGTTGATGTTTGAAGCAACTGCTTATCTTAGCAAAGGCATTATTGTTCTAGATCACCAGTCTGGAAAGGCATGCTAGTTAGGTGCATTGACCGGAACAGTTACTGGAGTGTGGCAACTAGAGGAATTTCACAGTAACTTTATGGCAGTGTTAATGTAAGCCTTAATAATGACTAATAACTGTACTGAAATTAACTTTATATTCTAAATTTTGTTAATTGAATTTAAATTCTGCCCACTGCTGCAGTGGGATTTGAATCCGTGTCACAAAACTTGAACCCAGGCCTCTGAATTGCTCCACTGTTTCCTTGTCTGCTGAGTGTGCTCTGAAACATCTTTCTGGAGGCTAAAGAATAGGGTGAACAATTTATCTACTTTCGGAATAGAATATTCCAACTTAACTGATAATTGGGTGTGTTTTTTTCAAAATCTAAATATAGATGTGGACAATGCTGTTACGAAAACTAAGTATAGATCTGGACAATGTTATGTAGTAGCTAATGGGTCAAGGCTGATATTCTGTTTGACTCTATCATTTCTTATCCACAACCTCCGTCACAGCCTTCAATTTTTGTTAACCACTCCATCCTGCTCCAATTACTCTCTTAGCAGGATTTGTTCGTAATGTGACTGTTACATGGTTCAATTCATTCTAAATCTCCACCAGCTTGCAGAGGCAGTGCTGATGGCACTTTTCCAGGATTTTGAGATGCCTGCTATACATAGTCTACATCTCTGAGCCATATAGGAGGGCAGGTATTATTATTGTTCTGTAGACTATGTGTTAAGTGCTGGGTCTTAGATCCTGGTCTTCAGACATATTTCCTCAGATGACCGAATGCTATACTGGCTCACTGAAGGCAGTGTCTACCTCTATTGACAGTAGGCTGCCAACGCATGGGGAGTGGTCCATGTTGTCCAAGGTCTCATCATGGTTTTGGATAACTGAGGGGAGGGGGTGAGGAGTGGGGGGGAATGCTGTGTGGCAGGAGAAGCTTGGTAAAGGAATTTTGTCTCACAAATACTTAGTGTAGCTTTCATGTTCTCAAATGCCTCAGTGAAGGTGTTGAGGATAGCTTGGAGCTCAGCCTCCAAGTGTGCGTAGATGCAAGTATTATCTGCACACTGCAGTTCATGACAAAAGATGGGACGACCATGGACATAGCCTGTGGGCAGTGAAGGTTGAACAGATTCACATTTGTTCAATAGTTTAATTCCACTCAAGTGAGAAGGTTGCTGAGGGTGAGATTGAAAGATGAAGCAAAGAAATCAAGAACAGTGTTGGTATGATGACACAGCCTTATTTGACGCTATTCCAAATGTAAATTGGGTTGTGGTGGATCCGTTGGTCAAGATCAAGACACATCGTCTTGGAGCAGGGGGATATTGACAAACTTTTGAAGGCAGGAGAAATGGAGAAGGATGCTCCATAATCCTTCACAGTTGAAGATGTCAAAGCCTTTGTCAAAGGCAAACACGTGCAGGGGTTGGTGCTAATCTCTGCACTTTTTTCTAATTGCAGTGTGGTGAAGATCATGTCTGTTGTGATCTTTAGTGAGCAGAATCCACGTTGTGACTCTGGAGAAGCTCTTCAGCCACAAGGAAAAAACGATTAAGGAGAACCGTTGCAATGACCTGTGGCCAACCACCGGAATATTCCCCCATAGTTACTGCCATTGGACTTGTCACTGTCCTTGAAGATGGTCACAATTATGGCGTCTATCAGATCTCCTGTCATGTTCACCATCCAGATAAGGGAAATGTATTCACGCCAATAATGTTTCTGTACCAGCTTTTAGTGCTGCAGCTGGGATTCTTTCTGCTGATGATACTTGTTGTTCTTTTGCTGTCGTATGGGCTTTTTTCTATCATGTGCTGGATTGGGGTTGTGCTGAGATAATGGTGGGTAGCTTGGGATGAAGTCAAGAACATTCATGATGAAGATAATCTCTCTGTTAAGGAGATCTTTGTAGTTCTACTTTCAGTGGGCAGTGACTACCTCTCTGTTTTGATGAGCCCTCCTGTTCTTGCCCAGCAACAGGGTAGGTCTTGGGTGCTTGGGCTGTAGTGATGTTGATTGCACTAAAAAAATCTTGCACGTCCTGGACGTTGGCTGGCTACTGGATCTTCTGTGCTTTCTCCACCCACCATCTGTTCTTCACATCGTGAATCTTGTGCTAGACCTCAGTCATTTGTAGAATTGTTTTATTGCTCTTGAGTTACATTCCTGTTTCAGGTTCAGAAAAGCCTTGCACTTGCAGCTGACCAGCTCGTGAATCTCCAGGTCATTCACATCAAACCAGTCTTGGTGTTTCCTGGTTGAGTAACTAAGCATCTCTTCGCAGGTACTGAATGTGGAGGTCCTAAGGGCAGACCAGGCGCTGTGGGTACACTGTATTTCTGGATGACCAGGAGTAGTCAGGTTGGCAGTTGAGCACTGGCTGAATAGGTTTCTCTTATCGGGATCTTTGAGTGTCTCAATTTTTGATTTTCCTTTAGCAATGTATCTGTTGTGTTGCTGCTTTGGGGATACATTGATATTGGTCACTGACAAATTAGACAATGATCCATCCAGCAGTCATTCGCTCCTATCATGATGTGAGTGAAACACACATTCTTGTGGTCCCTCACTTGAATATTGAGGTTGCCGAACCAGTGTTCAGAATGAAGGTGTTGCTGTGAGGCCGTGTATTTTTCTCTTTGATGGAACAAGGTTTTGGTTAAGGTAAAGCCATGTTTCAGGCAATATATCTGGAGAAGAGTACCGTTGCAGTTGGATTTCCTTCTCACCCTCCACTGATTACACTTTCCCAGAGCTCTGTGTCCATTACAACTCTGATGCTGAACCTGCCTAGGAGGATCAGCTCGTCACCTGTTGGGACTGAGGCCAAGAATTTTTTGAGGCTGGAGTAAAAATTCTCTTTGGACTCAAGTTCCAAGACAACTGGTGACTAAGCTCTGCTGTATGGGGACAAAGACTTAAAGCACACATACTCTGGCTGTCCTCCTTTTATCCTTCTCAAAGGTCTTCTCCAATTGGGATTCATAAAGTGCAGGGGAGCAGTGGTACTATTAAGAGTGGGAGAGCAGCAACAGGTCCATTCATAGCGAGAGGCCAATACCACCCTCATGAGCGCATGAGGCTGCCACAGCCAACAACAGGCAATGTTGTTGTATAAGCATTTAATCACCTCCCAAAATGACACAATGTTCAGACTTCTCAGCGTTCTGTCCAAGTGCAAAGCATGTTGTTACCACAACAGTAAGATGATCGTTTTCAGCTATAGTTAGCATTTTGATTCTTCATAATTCAGAGGCTAAGTAATAAGTTGTTGGATCAGAGTATTTTGTTCAGCCCCATTCCAAACCTAATCCCAGTTTGTACAATCAACTGTGAATCATTGCAATTTCAAGTTTCAGTCATTATGTAATTCTTTGCTCTGCATATCTAAAGTCTGCTTGCTAACCGATATGCCATCTTGTTTTTCTGCTTCCATCTACATGCATAAACTGTTATTTAAGACATAATTTATTTTGTTTTACTTACTGTCTGCTTCTGGGCCACTGACTCATCTTTCTATCACAAACCTACCTGCCTGCTTCCATTCAGCTACTTGGTCTCTAACTCATAGAACATTTCAAATCTACAGTCTAGCCGCAATATTGCTTATAACATTTCTAATTTAAGTTATGCCTCTTTATGAGATTAAAGCCATGCAATTTCCCAAGTCAAAAATATTTTGTTTTCAGCTCTAGTCTGAACTCTGCTTTCTGCCATATAATGTCCCAGTACTTCCTTTCTTCCTATATTATACATCACTGCTTCTGGTCATGCTCCCTGCTATCATCCTTGTTCAAAAATCTCTCCCATTCCTTTTGCTGATATTGTTCCCTTCATCCCTTCAACTGGCCTCATCTTAACTACAATGTCAGGCTCATCTTCCATTCCTGCCAATTGCTTTAGTATCTGCCAGCAGGGACCTCTTCTTTTTCACTTTTCATTTCCTCCATCCATTCTATCAACTTGCTACCGTGCACCAGTGATGGCAGGAGTGAATGTTTAAAGTGTTGGTTGGTCTCTGGTTTGCTTTGTCTTGGTTGATGTTGAGCTTGCTGAGTGCTATTGGAACTGCACTCTTCCAGACAAGTGTCGAGTATTCCATCACATTCCTGACTTGTGTGTTGTGAATGGTAATGAGAGTAAGAAGGTGAATCACCCATCACAGAATTCCCTGCCTCTGACCCGCCCTAGTAGCCACAGTATTTATGTGGCTAGTCGAGTCAGTTTTCTGGTCAATGGTAACCCAAAGAATGTTGATGTTGGGGTCTTCAGTCTTAGTGATGCTCTTTATGTCAAGGTACATGTGCTTTTGACTGATAAAGTTTGCTCACAAGGCTTTACATTTAGTAGCATTTAACTGCTTATTGTTTTCCCTACACAATTCATTCAGAATGTTGAAAGTTTCCTGAAGCTCACTGCCTATATCCTAAGGCCAATTTGCACATATTTCTAGTATTTCTGGTCAGAAGAAGAGTGAGCATTACTGAGATTAGTAAAAGAATTCACTGTAGTCAAGTACAAAGAAAACCTCCTGTCAATTAGACACCTTAAAATAGGCAACTGTAGTACCTGATAAATTGAGGGCAGGTCATTTGAGGAAGCGGCAATCCATTGGGACCAGTATGTTCAATGTTAATAATGTCATAACTATAAATGGATTATCTACCCTGTCAAATAACTTTGAAAAATTTGTAAGAATGATGGTTGCATTTGTTCCCAGTTTAAAAGCAGTTTTACATAGGAACTTCTAATGTCAACCAGACTGTGAGTTGTTGATCTTCAAACCCAGCTACCAAACTGATCACAGTCAAGTAGAGAATCAGTACCTGATTGTCACTTAGTCACAAACTGCTCTGCAAAGTTAGAGAAATATTCTGTCAAGGTGATAGGGCATAGTTTGCCCTGTGATGTTTCTTTCTTTAGTGCTGAAACAATGATTACTCACTTGCATTTGAACTACTCCCTCTGTGAAGGAATCATTTAAGATATTGCGTAACAGAGCACCAAACACAAAGCAAAGATTCCAATATGCTTGGCTGTAACTCTGTCTAGACCAGCTGACTTTCCAGGTTCAACACTCAAGAATTCTTGGAAGACTTCCCATGGTTGAATTACAATAAGTTTTCTTGCCAGCAAAAACATTGATAAATGTGAAAAGTCCAGGGATGTCACATCACCAGCAACATCTGTCATTTATTAGCAAGCTTGGCGATGGAGCATGGCTAGGACTGATCTCTGTTAGGAACTGCAATGAGAGGAATGGGAAGAGAACATATCGGTTTAACGTGTTGATACTGTAATTATGGATTATCTTTCAATTGCATTTCTTGGTCACAACAGGAGTTTGCTTTTTCATTTGCCATGGCACATTGGACATTGTTATGGAGCTTCTTCTATGCCTGGGGATCTGTGCTGTGGAGAATGTCTTGCTACATGTGGGGATGGACTGCTTCAATATCTGTGAGCTATGAATGGGGCTATGCATTATAGAATCATCAGCAAGCATCCATATTTCTTATAATGAAGGGAAGCTCAACAGTGAAGCAGCTCAAGTAGTCAGGCTTGGGGCACTCTCCTGAGAAACTCATGCAACGAGTTGTCTTGGGACTGAGGGGATTAACTTCCAACCAGCACAACTATCTGCTATGTGTGAGGTATGGCTTACCCCTAAACATACTATGACTCTTTGATGCCACCCTTGTCAAATGCTGCCTTGATTTAAAGCAATGAGAAGTCTCAATACCAGGTTAAAGTCCAACCAGTTTATTTGATAGTACTATCAGATAAACTGATTGGACTTTAACCTGATGTTGTGAGACTTCTTACTGTGTTTACCCCAATTCAACACCGGCATCTCTACATCTTGATTTAAAGTAGTCATTCTTACTCAATCTGGAATCCAGCTATTTTGCCTAAGTTTCGACCAAGCCCGTTGTGTGTTATAGCTTCACAACATTCGTACCTTATTTCTTGCTCTCCTACACCCTTCATTGAACTAGGTTTGATCTCCTGACTCAATGATAATGGTAAAGAGTATCATGATTCAAAATGTTAACTTTGTTAACCTCATAATATTGCTTGACCTGCTGAATATTTCCAACGTTTTCTGATCCTATTCCAGATTTTCAGCATTTGCAGTATTTATTTTGTGTTGATGGTACTGATACAATGAGGAATATGTTGAGTCATGAAGCTGTACTTTATGGTGTATTACCATTCTGTTGCAGCTGATGGTCCACAGCATCATTTTGGATGCTTTTTTTTGAGCTGCTGACATGATCTGAACCGATCCCATTTAGAATGGTGGTCATTCTACACGACATGATAAAGAGTGTCCTCAGTATGAAGATGGCACTGTGTGATGTCACTCCTACTAGTACTGTCATGGACAAATACATCTGCAACTGGTAGATTTATGGGTATAAAGTCAAGTTGGTTCTTCCATTGTGTTGGTTCTCTCACCATCTGCTGTAGGCCAACCTTGGAGTTATGTCCTTAAGGACTTGGCTAGCTTGGTTAGTAGTGATACTACTGGCCCGTTTCTAATAATCCACATCGATGATCGCACTCAGAGTGCATTCTGTGATCTGGTCGCCTCTGGTGCTCTTCCAAATGGTGTTCAATGTAATAGTGCCTTGTTTCATCACTTGGTGGGAGAGCATTAGGTAGTAATCAGCATGAGGCTTCCTTGCCCATTTTTTGGATGCCATAAGATTTTAATGGAGTCCAGAGTTGGTGTTGAGGACTCCCTTGGCCACTACTTCCTGATTGTATAGCACTATGCTGCAACTCTGTTCAGTCTGTCATGCTGGTGGGACAGGATATATCTAAGGATGTTAAGAGAGGATTCTGCAACATTTATTGTAAGATATAATTTGGTGAAAATGATTATGATTAGTCAATTCCCGTAATTTTGAAACAAGTTCCCAGATGATAGTGAGAGGAACATCACAGGGCCAAATGGGCATGTTGTGTGTTTGTTGTATCTGATGCTTGGTTTGATACAAGATGATTAATTCTGCTTTATTCTTACTCGACTTTTCCTTAGCACTTTGATAAACTGAATGACATTCTTGGCCATTTCCAAGAACAGTTAAGAATCAACCACATTTGAAAGAGTTTTATTTCATGGTGGAAGAATTGATATTCAGGAAGTGTTCTTCCCAGCTTGACTTACCACTGTGGCAGAAAGAGGAAACCACAAAGCATTGATTTTAATGCACGTCTCCATAGAAAATTCTTTGTTTTCAGTTTTTATGGATTTTTACTTATGTTGTTAAAAAAAATGAAAATGTCCTATTAATGTACTTCACTCCTCTTAATTCAAAGTTGTTTTATTTAAATATTCAGTTAGTTAGGCAAAAAAACCAACTGTGCACTTTTATTAAAATTGTTGTATTCGTACTATTGGATAATTTGAGCGAATGTAAATTCACATTAATGGATGTATCTGCCTGCCTGGTATTTTTGAAAATATTTCTGACAGATGGAAATGTTGTAACTCAGACCAAACTTATCATATTAATATATAATGTACAACTCTGATTAAGTTTTTCTACAATCTTAGGTATTCTTCGATATTGAAATTGGTGGTAAAAATGTTGGAAGGATCGTCATTGGTCTATTTGGTAAAGTTGTTCCACTGACAGTAGAAAATTTTATCATCCTAGCAACAGGTCAGGTAAGGTACTGTTATGTTAAATCATGACTATCGAACTAGTTATTAAAGTTTGTTTGTTTATTAGTGTCACATATGGGCTGACATTAACATTGCAATGAAGTTACTGTGAAAATCCTGTGGTTGCCACATTCTGGTGCCTGTTCGGGTACAACGAGAGAGAATTTAGCATGGCCAGTGCACCTAACCAACATGCCTTTGGACTGTGGCAGGAAACAGCAAGTCCTAAAGGAAACCCACACAGACATAGGAAGAATATGGAAACTCAACAGTGACTCCAGCTGGGAATCAAACCCAGGTCCCTGGCACTGTGAGACAGCAGTGTTAACTACTATGACACCCTAACACAAAGTAGAAATCCAATTCATTTTATTATTCAATTAAGCATCATCTCCTTTCTCATTCTATACACACACATTTCTGAGCCAGTTGATATTCTGCCCCCCTATTTTGCCCAAAGATTGATGTATGCATTGTGATGATTTTTAAATGCATTCAATTTTATATCCCGTAGAATATTAGTATTATTTTGAAGCAGTTTTAATTTTGCTTAATCTGTAATGAATGTGACTCAAGAATTAATTCATTAACACAAGATGATGTTTAGGAGATATTCTCACACTGTTTCTGCTTCTAAGCGAGCTAAGTATAATTAATATTTAGCAGCATCCACGTGATCACATGCACAACCTCAAATATCTAATGTTAGAAACAAGTGATTAGTATCATACTTGGGCCAGGATTTTTAAGTTTCAACCGTCCAAGGTGTTTGCATTGAACACGTTGCCCTCCAGCCACTTCAGACTCCAAGGAATGTTAATTGACCGGAGATGGGACTTCCACCCTCTGCTGAGAAGAAGTCCCACCTCAAAGAGCTGCCAGACCTCTTGTTTGGCTGGAAGTGCTTAAGTTCCTGCAATGCTAGAAACTGCTAGAACTGGGACTATAACCAGACCTCATAGTCTAAGTTCTGGGTGTCCGGGAGTAGGTAAATGTGGAGTCTCAGGACAGGGAGGGAATGGGAGGTTTTGGGGAGATGGGGATGGGGAGAAGGGCAGGGACCACCTGCAAGGGCCATACCTTTTTGGGACAGTGCCCGATGTCATACAAGCACCCAATGCTTCCCAGCTGAAGACCGAGCAAGCTCAGTTTTTGGATTTCCTACCTTTGCCAGACTAAAAATTGAGGCTGGGCAGGAAGCAGCCTTTATGTAGTCATTATCACTTCAGAATCTCAACTGAGGCAATGATCGAGCTAATCTAGGCCTCGGCCATCTCGTAGCAAAATTGTGGAGAGGTCACTTGGGTGAGAGTCCAATGAGAAGGTCACCCAAAGAATTTCACAGCCAATCCCCAGTCTACAAACCTGGTGTTGTGAGCCTACTCACTGTGCCTATCCCAGTCCAACGCCAGCAATTCCACATCAAGTCTACAAACTCGCTGGCAGGGTGAAGTGTTATTCACTTGGTGTCAAATTGCAGCTTCAAGTTTGATCTCCCCACACAGAATCTGTATGTCAGATATATGGGTTGCATTAGGCACACTTGCAAAGAAAAAGAGTAAATTGTTACCTTAAGCTTCATTATTTGAATATACTGAATTTTCATGTAATTCTTATAAAACATACAATTCCACCCAAGAGAACTGGCTGCTCCAATTCTTCTACCAAAGCATTAGAAAAGACACTAAAGTCATTGGAATTTTTTGCCCTCTGATTCCTCCCTCTTATTCCCTGTGATTACATTTTTGGCTATTTCACTGCTTGCCCACAATGACACAACAGAGACTGATGAGGAAATTTGTGTACTATTCCTCTGATTTCATGCCAGATTAATTTCCTTCATTATTTTAATCTTGCCTTTTTAAAAAATCTACCTTTGTAACATACCGTCATGTAGCTTCTAGAATGAGCATGCATTCTTTTATCTGAGTAAGAATTTAGCAACACCAATTTATAATCCAACCGATTTATTTGATAGTAAAAAAGCGAGCTTTCGACTCCTATGTCTTCCTCAGGCAAATGCAGTGTTCTGCATTTGCCTGAGGAAGACACAGGAGTCGAAAGCTCGCTTTTTCACTATCAAATAAATCGGTTGAATTATAAATTGGTGTTGCTAAATTCTTACTGAGTTCTTACCACCCCAATCCAACGCCGGCATCTGTACATCATGACTTCTTTTATCTGGTCATTGTGAGTGATGCTCAGAATTTAGTTTAGAAACTAGAAGCAAGAGTAGGCCATTTGGCCCTTTCAAGCCTGCTCCACCATTCGCTTTGATCATTCGGTATCCTGATTCCCCCCATTCCCCTTTCGCCCTCGATCCAAAGAGATATATCTAATTTATTCTTGAAGTCAGACAAGTTTGGCCTCAGCTACATCTTGTGGTAGTGAATTCCATATGTTCACTATGCTCTGGGTGAATTTCTCCTTATCTCAGGCCTAAAAGGTTTACACCTTTATCCTCAAACTATGACCCACTAGTTCTAGACTCCCCCATCATTGGGAACATTCTTTCTTAATCCACCAGTCTCTATGAGAGTGTCTATGAGATGTCCTCTCATTCTTCTAAACTCCAGTGAATATAATCCTAACCAACTTAGTCTCTCCTCAAATGACAGACCTGCCATCCCAGGAATCAGCCTGATAACCTTTGCTGTACTCCCTTCTATAGCATGGACTTTCCTCACATAAGGACACCAGTATTCCAGTATTAGTAAGACCATATATGTGGTCTTACTAATGCCCTACACAATTGCATCAAAACGTCCCTGTCCTTATACTCAAATACTCTCGCGACAAAGGCCAACAGACCATTTGCCTTCTTTACTGTCTGCTGTATCTGTGTGCATAACTGCTAAATGATATGCATTGATGTAGCAGGTTAGAATACCTTGATTTATTAATCTCTCTCATTATTTCAGACTCCTCCGATTACAGGGAAAACTAGAAACTCACAATGGAGAAGTGTATTTGGTCTTATTCTCAGAAATGCACAGTAAAATTGCTCCTTTAGCTGTTTGACACGTAGAATTGAATCCAGATGAACTAATGCAAATTGCCAAGAAATTGTTATGTTTGGATCCATTACATATTGATGTATATGTTAAAAATCATAGCCCTGACTCTAATTTTGATGAGATTTTTGGTTCAGTATAGGCTATGTTGGTAATGTATTTGAAAAAAAACGTGAACAATTTAATATTAAAAAGATGACAAGAACTTCATGAACGGGGAATATGCATTCTAAGTATTATAGCACCCTAGATATGCCTATTTTTCTTTTCCCTTTCAGTGTATTTTAGTTTAAAGTGAATACAGGACTCCTTAGAAAGTTGAGTAACAATTTAAATTTCAACATCTGAAGAATTATGCAGTAAATATACATTATAAAACATCCCAGCAGTCTTTCAAAATTGGAAAAAAAGCAAGCATTCTTTGATCCCCCACACCTCCCCAGCTGTCCTCCCTCATCCTCACTAGCCCTTTTAATTTGGGCTTCTAATTTCTTTTTTTATATATTGTTTTTTTCCATATTTATAATCAGTTCAATTTGCTTTTTGCAATCACGTATCATTATTAGTAGATCTAACCATACATGCTTGTGATTGATTCAACCAGAACAATTTTTTCAATATAAAAATAAAGTTTAGCGCAGTATTGATGTTGCATTATTGGTGTTACTTACACCCATAAAAGATTACCATTTTTATAAAGGCTTTCAAAGATGTTTGTAGCAGATTTGTTCATAGTTTTACCCATCTCTTTCTCAGTCACTGAAGTAATTCAGAGAAGTAACTCTTTTGTAATATACGGGAGTAATTTGTAGGAGACAAGTTTCTGCTAATAGCACTGAAGCTATTAGCAGATGAACTGATGTTGGTTGAGGCAAAAATGTTAAGCAGAGTCCTGAGAGAACAACTCCAAGTATTTTTGAATTGTGCCATGAGATCTTTTATATCCACTTTAGAGAGGTGATTGCATTTCTGGCTCCCTGCAGGAAATCAAAATTCAGTTTTCATTAAGGTGACATTTTCATAGTTTTTATTTTGTAAAATGGAATCTGTGGCCTGAGGTTCTGAACCACATTCTGCCAGAGAGAAATCAAGCTTGTAATTTTGTATGTGGGCAGCTGTATTCAACTTCCTACAGTTGCTGACTGACTACATTTAGTGCCTTGATTTTCCATGGAATTTTTACTTCTAAAGAGGAAATATGCAGTGTTTCATAAAATTAATACTCATTATTTTCATTGATTTTTAAATCTATGTATTGCATGGAAAACTTAGTGAAAAGTCTGACCAAAAACACAAATTAGCTGATTAAAATGTCTGTTTTTCCCAGCGAGGGTACGGTTACACTGGCAGCACATTTCATCGTGTGATCAAGGATTTCTTGATACAGGGTGGAGATGTTACTTCGGGAGATGGAACAGGAGGTAATGATTGTCTTTGAACTTAATTTTTCTTTGCAAAATACTTAATTCTTTTATCATTTTAAAAAATGTTTACAGTGATAATTTACATTAGAAACTGGTTTCACTTTATCAGAATGACAGTTGCTTGGCTTGTGACTTTTTTGTGGTTTGCAGCGTTCTAAAAATTCTTATAATCAAAACATGTACCACGATTTATTTACAGCTATTTTAACTTCCTTCATTCTTTCCAGTTGCGATATTACTAATCATCTATTTTGAGTTACATGGCAGCATTCTGAAAATATGGCGCTTGTAATTAGAGCAAAAACTGGAGATCTCTAAATGGGTATTTTTATATGGCTAATATTCTGTAAATTAATTATGTTTATTTACTGGTGTCACAAATAGACTTACATTAATATTACAAGAAGTTACCATGAAAATCCCCTGACATACCTGATATTGAAGTATCAGATTAATTTACATTGTGAATTGCACTACATTCTGCTTATTGATGTTCTAGGAATGAGTATCTATGGAGAGAGGTTTCCTGATGAAAACTTCAAGCTGAAACACTATGGAGTTGGATGGGTCAGCATGGCAAACGCAGGACCTGATACTAACAACTCCCAGTTTTTTATTTCATTGACAAAACCAAAGTGGCTGGATGGAAAGCATGTGGTATTCGGCAAGGTCATATCTGGAATGGTAACTAGCTATTTTCTTTTCTGAGTGACTAATTATTATATTCCATATAATTGTTTCCTTAAACCTTTTCTTTAAATAACACTGGTTACATGTATGAGTAGCTGCTATCCCACTAAACTGAGGTTAGGCTCACCATCTAAGCAGCAAGACAAGGAATGAAGTTCAGAAATTTGTCAGCTGACTTCAGTTTGGGGACCCGTTGCCGGTTTCCATTTCCCTGTCAGGGATCTCAGGGAGATTCTCTGTTTACAATGTACAAATTGTGTTCTGGCTGTAGAATCGTGGAATAGTTGCCAAATGCAGTGTGTGCCAAGGAGAATCCACTTTTAGATTCTTCCCCCAACCACGGTGATGTGATCTGGTTCACATCCAGCAATTGGTTGGGTTTTAGTCAGATTCACCCAGCACCTGTATTCACCGACTCGCCACCACAATTCTCACAGCTTTTCTAGCCTGAAGTGACACTTTAGTCATTTTTTTGGATGAATTCCACCTTAGTTAATTGATTGATCTCTGAGTAGGGCAGAAATCATACTCAGAGCTGCTATTCAATCCAAGACCAGCAGCTGTCTGGGATCAGCAGCATCTTTGGGATAAATGGCCACTGTCAATTCTATGCTCGGGCCTGCAGGAGGAATTGGTGATGCATTGTAGATAAATGTGAATGTGGGCAGGATGAAGGTTGCAGGGAGGGATGAGAAGCAATGGCGGGGGTAGCTTTCAGCATGGGCACCTTCCTAACACTGAAATTCTTACTGAAGCAGAGTTTGTGAATGAGGGTCCACTCCTGATAGATATCTAGCAAAGCAAAGCAAAGCCTCCCTGGATAGCAAATTCCCCACCCACCACTGGTGACAATTAAGGCTCTTAACTAACTGCCTAAGGATCTCATTGGCCTCCAGGTAAGAAGGCTACTCTCCAGATAAGAAGGCTGCTCTCCAGCCTTCCCATCCTGACCTTAATCCAGGAGATTCAGAAAAGCAGCAGGGACCACTGTCTGAATTCTGAACCCTTCTGCCCAATGAAATGCTCCCCCTTACCCCCAAATCCCCACTGCTTCCAGCAGGATTAACCTCCACCCTTTGACTTTATTTCTTTGCCCATAGATGATGCCTGACCTACTGAGTATTTCTTGCATGTTCTCTTTTAATTATAGATCTCTAGTATCCACAGTATTTCGCTTTCATGTTGGTTCAAAATAGAACCTTGCTTGCTCTGCTTAGACCTAGCATGTCCCTATTTAAAGCAGAGGCACATTATGGCTGGAAACTTGGAAACTGACCTGGGAATGACTGGACAAGGGCACCAAGATTTTACGATATTGCACTCCAATCTTTCTGGAAGAAGTGAAAAAATGCAGGAATGTCCTGTATCCACAGGTCACTGGGAAGCCCTCCAGACACACAGGAGCAGTGGGAGCAGATGGCTTAGGAGGTTAAGTTAAGGTGTCAAAGCCTATGGATCTGGATGAAATGCTGCAAGAAATTCAACGACCTCTCATGAGTTGATAAGGTCGTTGATTACATCTTCAAATGCCACATTCTATTAACTGTACGACCAGTTCAGTCACTGCTGAATTTACCAGATTCACATCACTCAAAGCTTCTAACAATCTCGTATCAATTAAGACTCATTCTGAACATTCATACTTTACCTCACACTCAATAAATAACCACTGTTACGGGGCACAAGTTAGAAGTACAATGGGATATTCTCTACTTATCCAGATGAGTTTAGCCCCAGTAATATCAAGAAACTTGACACTGCCCAGTACAAAACTTTCTGCTTAATTAGCACCCCATTTCCCACCTTATACATTCACTTTCTCCACCACTGATTCACCTTGGCTGCATTCATTACTAATTACAAAATGCACTGCAGCAACTCACCAAAACTTCCTTAATAGCACCTTACAAACCTTTGTCCTCGACATCTAGAAGAGCAAAGGCAGCAGATGCAAGTTCCTGTCTAACTGACACACCATCCTGTCTTGGAAATATATCGCTGTTCCTTTATTATCTCTCGGTCAAATCCTGGCACTCCCTCCCTAATGGCCACATTAACCGAAGCAGTTAAAAAAGCCACCATCTTCTCAAGGGAATTAGGGTTGGACAATCAATGCCGCCCTTGTCAACGATTGTCCATATCCCCATGAACACCTTTTTAAAATGCCTCTTGTCTACATTGCCTAACTTTCACCATTGCTAGTTTTCATTCATGACACCCACATCACTCAATATATTGCACAATAGCTCCTTCTTTTTGGCAGGAGAACGTGGTGCACAACAGCACGAGTTAACCGGAGAAGGAGAGCCATAGTTGCATATGCTGACTCCCATTTTTGAGACACTACTGTCTATGTAAATGACCTTGCTGAGAACTTGGGTAATGGTGGGGAAAATGGTGGCATCTTCGTTCTCCTTCTTGCATTTCCCACCTTCCTTATCTTACAATCTCTGAGACTTACAATTTGCAGATGGTGTAAGCATGCAGTTCTTAATTTTTTCATGCTCAGAAGATGACTTGATTCCATTCTCATTTGATGAGTTCTGAGATGCTGATAAGTCCAATTTAAAGACACTGTCGTACGTGGGGCAGATGTTGTCTGAAAGCTTGGTTAGATGGTTGTTAGGAAGACACTTGCACATGCACTCAGAAACTGCGCTCCAGATCATTTTCAGTTGTTCCTCCAAACCGTATAGAAAAATGATTAGTATAAGGTTATAGGCAATATGACATGATTTCATTTAGAAATTCTGTTTGGAAAGTTTACTTATTGGTGGCCTTTATTTTTGCTTTGTGGTCATGAGGCCAATGTGATAGTGACAGAAGGAAAATAAAGAATGTAGAATTGGCAAAGAACAAAGAACAACACAGCACGGGAAACAGGCCCTTCGACCCAACGAGCCCGCGCCGCCGTCCTAACGTCTTAATGACATATAGAGACCAATATAGGGACAATTTGTTACCCAATCAGCCTAAGAGCACATTTTGGGATGTGGGAGGAAACCGGAGCACCCGGAGAAAACCCACGCAACCACGGGGAGAACGCGCAAACTCCCGCAGACACAGGCCCCAAATCCATGTGTCTGCACAGCAACAGCGATAGTCTCTGAGCTGTCATGTTGCCCATCTGATGATCCAGTTTAAGCATACACTAACGACGTGAAGCACTAGGCCACTCCTGAAGTAACATCCAGGAGCAGCCCTCGCGCGACCTGCCGAATGCACGCACCTTGTTGGTCAACAAGGTGGACCGAACAGCCTGTGGAAACAATTAAAGTATTTAAACAGTCCTCCTATATCCCTCTATCTGCAGACCGCTCATGTGGATGTCCAAGAGACCCTTAAACAACCCTAACGTGCCTGCTCCCACCACCTTACTTGGTAGTGCATTCCACACCCCCACTACCCTTTGTGTGAAAAAATGGCCTCTAATATTAGTCTTATACATAGCCCCCCTCACCCTAAGGCCGTGACCCCTCGTTCTATCCGAATCTAATGGTGGAAAAAACTTACCACCATTTACTCTATCTATACCCCTCATAATCTTATATACCTCTAATAGATCCCCTCTCAGCCGACGTCTTTCAGGGGAAAACAACCCCAGTGTGTTCAACCTTTCCTCGTAAGACAGCCCTTCCATACCAGGCAGCATCCTGGTAAATCTCCTCTGCACTCTCTCCAGGGACTCCACATCCTTCCGGTAGTACGGCGACCACTAGTGACTGACCTCCAGTTGGAAAAAGAGCCTTCCACTAATACCCGCTGTCTCCTCCTCCCAAGCCAGTTCTCAACCCATCTACATACCTGGCCCTGTATCCCATGCGCCTTCACCTTTTTTATCAGCCTACCATGGCGAACCTTGTCAAACGCCTTACTGAAATCCATGTAGACGACATCAACGGCTTGTCCTTCATCAACCGTTTTTGTCACTTCTTCAAAAAATTCCACTAGGTTCGTAAGGCACGACCTCCCCTTAACGAAGCCATGCTGTGTATCCCTGATCAGATCGCAGCGCTCCAGATGCTCATACATCCTGTCCCTGAAGATCCTCTCCATTAGCTTACCTATAACTGAAGTCAAGCTCACCGGCCTATAGTTCCCTGGGTTATCCCTCTGACCCTTTTTAAACAACGTACTACATTTGCAATCCTCCAGTCCTCTGGGACCTCACCTGTGTCCAAAGAAGAGACAAAGATTTGCGTCAGAGGCCCAGCAATGTCATCTCTCACCTCCCTTAGCAGCCTGGGATAAATACCATAGGCCCCGGAGCTTTATAAGTCTTTATGCTACCTAAAAGCCCCAACACTTCGTCCCTCGTAATGATTATTTCCTTTAACGGGTCCTCAAAATCCTCAAAGCCAGCATCAGACATCAGGCCCCTCTCCCATGTGAATACTGACGCAAAGTATTCATTCAGGATCTCCCCCATCCCCTCAGGCTCTAAGCATAGATCCCCTCCTCTGTCCCTGAGAGGTCCAATCTTCCCTCTAACCATCCTTTTGCTCCTTACATAGGAGTAAAATGCCTTAGGATTTTCCTTAATGCTACCTGCCAAAGCCATTTCGTGGCCCCTTTTTGCCTCTCTGACACCCCTTTTAAGATCCCGTCTACATTCTCTATATTTTTCCAGCGCTGCCTCTGATCCCAATTGCCTGGATCTAACGTACGCCTCCCGCTTCTTCCTGACCAAGTCCTCAACATCCCTAGTAACCCACGGTTCTCTAATCCTCCCCTTCCCATCCTTTCTCCTTACCGGCACGTGTCTATCCTGCAAAAATTTTAGTTTTCTCTTGAAAGATTCCCACATGTGCAGCGTCGACCTACCCTCAAACAGCTTATCCCAGTCGGTATCCTTAAGATCCTGCCTAATCTGGCTATATCTAGCCCTCCCCCAGTTTAACACCCTCCCCTTATATGTGCTGTTTGAGACCAGAACACCTCATTCACCTGACGAAGAGCAGAGCCTCGAAAGCTTGAGAGTTTATTATCAAATAAATCGGTTGGATTTAAA
This sequence comes from Sphyrna mokarran, assembly GCA_024679065.1. Classification (NCBI taxonomy): domain Eukaryota; kingdom Metazoa; phylum Chordata; class Chondrichthyes; order Carcharhiniformes; family Carcharhinidae; genus Sphyrna; species Sphyrna mokarran. The sequence goes on along the minus strand of JAGIQG010000006.1, from coordinate 64,916,176 downwards.
CCTGTTGTTGGAAGACTTCTTACTGGCCGTACCTACCACACATGGACTGCAGCAATTCAAGAATGCACCACTTTCAAGGGCAATAAATGCTAGTCTTTCATACTCTGCAGGTTCAGGTAACTAATCCTTACATTCTAGCTCTTCACCTTTCTACTAGCCCAGGTTGGCATTTGCCTGGAATAAATACATGACTATCCCCTCAAATCCCCATGTGCATTTTCCGAAGAGCTCAGGAGACATACTTGTCGCAACTCCAAATGTTTTCTCCCAATCTTCCCACAAAGCATCTCCCACTTGAGACTAATCTTATCAATTCCAGCTGCTCACTTTATCCATTGTTCCCTTGGATTCTGCTAACAAGTCATTACCTCTCTGTATTTCCCTCCAGAATTAACATTCACTTGCAAACAAATCACCCACACCTATTGACATCATTGCCAGAATCTTACTGTTTCACCCACTCTGGAATCGGGGTGGATGAGGCTCGCAAAACAGAACACCAAAGCAGATGGGCAATTGGTGTTAGTTATTGGTATTGCATTTGAATGAGTTTATTCACTTACAGCTTGGGCAGAAAGTGACTCCCTAGGTTGCCTCCTGCTTTCTTCCTCCTCCCCTGCTCCTCGCAAGATGATTGGTGGTAGCAAGCTGTCTCCTCATTCAGACAATTTTATGCAGCAGGACTAGCTTAGGCATGTACTGTGGAGTTTGGCCAGAGCAATCCAGGAAGAATTATTTTATAAGTACCCTATTAGTCTGTTGTATCTCATTTTGTATGGCAGCATGGCTTTCATTGTACCCTTGCTGCATGTGTGTGTGGGTGTATGAGTTGTGAACTGGATTCATGAGCCATACTAATCTTGTCATATAGTCTCTCAAATGCTGCTGGAAGACAGACTGCACATTATTACACATTAAAGATGCATGGTGACAGGCCTTGCTGCATCACAGTGTTAGGGACCAGGTTCAAATCTGGCATCAGGTGATATCTGTGTGGAGTTTCCACATTCTTCCATATCTGCGTGGGTTTCCTTCCACAGTCCAAAGATGTGCGCGTTAAGCTAATTGGCCATAGTAAATTGCCATTTAGTGTCAGCACAACTAGAAAGGTGAATAAGTGGGACTTGGGTGGGATTGTAATCTGTGTAGTCTCGATGGGTCACGTGACCTCCTTCTGCACTGCAGGGCATCATGACTGTTGCCAGGACATTGACCTAAATGGTGCTCTGCTGGATCTTGAGACAATGGGATCTCTTATGGTTCTGTTATATGGTATAGTTGACATGTGGCATCCATAAAGCAACGTACACGGAGTTAATGGCACCCTACGCCATGGGGAAGCCTGCAAGTACAAACACTTGTTCTTTGTCCACTTGCTTTCAAGCAAAAGAAAATTAAATTAATTTAGTCCTTTTTGAATAGAGATCCTCAGAGTGACAGAGGGGCCAAACTGCTTGATGTTGCTAAAATTTCCAACTGGAAGGAACCACATTATTAAAGCTCATTGCCAAATCACTTCCACTGTCCACTGGTAGTTGCAGTCGTCATTATAGCAGTTTGCAGATATTAGTAAAAACTTTTCTAGTAAAGGCCAGACATTTCACACACCTCATCCTTGCTGAGGCTCATGTCATAGAATTGTTTCCGGGGCAGATGTGGCCACCCACTGAGAGCACTTTCCTCTTTCCTCTTCTTGCAGCTTGTCCTGCTCTCTATATCTTTGCTCAATCTCCAATTCACACAGAGGAAAGTATATTAGTGTACCAATGTCTGGAAAAATTGATTTGTGTTGAACTCATAAAATCAGCAGTTGTCATTTCTTTCCCTGCTGATCTTAGAAATGTTTGAAACAACTATGGAAACTACAGTAGGGTTTAGAATCACAGCAATAACTAGAAGGAATCAATCAGCAATGAGACTGTAAGTAGTTGATTTTCCTTTTGAATAGCATTGCTGTGGGGATTCTTTCTGCTGTTTAATACCTGTTAATCTGTGCAAGTTTATGAGGTTGCATTGGCCAGAGCACTGAAGTGTTATGTGTTGATCAACCATAGAACACTGCAGCACAGAAATAGGCCTTTTGGCCCTTCTTGTCTGTGCCGAACCATTTTTCTGCCTTGTCCCACTGACTTACACCTGGACCATAGCCCTCGACACCCTCTCATCCATGTACCTGTCCAAGTTATTCTTAAATGTTAGAAGCATCCACCACTTCATCTAGCAGCTCATTCCACACTCCTGCCACTCTGTGAAGAAGCCCCCCGCTCCCCTAGTATTCCCTTTAAACTTTTCCACCTTCACCCTCCACCCATGTCAAAGAACAAAGAACAACACAGCATGGGAAACAGGCCCTTCGGCCCAATGAGCCCGCACCGCCATTTTAACAGTGTGAGTTCTCACTTCCTCCTATGACCCTTGTCCTCTAGTTTATTTTCTCCCCTAGCCTCAGTGGAAAAAGCCTGCTTGCAATCACTCTATCTACGTTCATCATAATTTTATACACCTCTATCAAATCTCCCCTCATTCTTCTACACTCCAGGGAATAAAGTCCTAACTTATTTGACCTTTCTCTGTAACTCAGTTTCTCAAGTCCTAGCAACATCCTTGTAGGTCTTCTCTGCACTCTTTCAATCTTATTAATATCCTTCCTGTAATTAGGTAACCAAAACCGCACACAATATTCTAAATTTGGCCTTACCAATGTCTTATACAACCTCACCACAACATTCCAACTCTTATACTCAATACTTTGATTTATAAAGGCCAATCTTTCAAAAGAACTCTTTACGACCCTATCTATTGTGACGCCACTTTTAAGGAATTATGTATCTGTATTCACAAATCTCTCAATTCCACCACACTCTTCAGTGTCCTACCATTTACCTTATATGTTCTACCTTGTTTTGTCCTTCTAAAGTCAATACCGCACACTTGTCTGCATTAAATTCCAACATCATGATCTGCTTGCCCTGAGTCATTATAATAGGGTTATCTGAGTGCAAACTTCACCTCAGAAGTCATGTGCATTCCGTTGCCAGTAGCCTTTGTAATGCCCTAAAGACATTGTTTGCCCACTGTGCTTAATGTGCATGAATTTATCATTCAGTGGCTTTATTTTTAGTATTTAAAGAAGGATGATATGGTGTGAATTTGATGCTTTATTTGGTCCTCAGTTGTTTGCTTTGATTTCCAGTTTTTGTGCCCATTTTTTATATTTTGGCCTATACTTAGCCAAATTTCCTATGAAGCAAGATCAAAAAAATGAGCGTACAAGTGAGTACAATTTGGGGTGTTCCCCAAATTTTCAGCTACAGTACCTGCTATACTGAAGATAAGGATGTATGATTATAATTAAGTGAATATTAATCCTAGTGATGAGGGAGCTGGTTGGAACTGTTGAACATGTAAATATAATACATCTCCTGGAACATTGCTAACAGTTTTTCTTATTGTGTTCTTAGTCTGTAGTACACATGATAGAACTTCAGGACACAAACAGTGAAAATCAACCGTATCAACGCTGTGTGATAGTAAATAGCGGCAAGATAGATGTTCAAGAACCTTTTGTGGTTGAAATAAATGAAGACGAGTAACTGGATATCACATACCACAGTGTCTCTCAGGAAGAACAGATGATATGGAAGGATGACATTTTTTTGGCATTTTTTAATATTAATACCAAAGTATTATTCTACTTTTTATCTCTGACTTGAGCAATAAATGACTTGTACATTTAGAAGATTATTGTACACTACATTCATTCAGAAATAGGTCTGTGGAGCATCCCTTTCTTTGTACATAACTTATCTGTACGAGGAGTTGGAAAGAGAAAGGCTGCTCCTTTCACAATATTTTGGCCCTACACTTTTGCAAACCCTCCCTATTTGCTACCATATTTTGACTAGAACTCCGGTCGCAGTTCACTTAAGAACAAAGAAAAGAACAGCACAGGAACAGGCCCTTCAGCCCTCCGAGCCTGTGCCGATCATGATGCTGAGGGATGAAGCATCCTATGGTTATTCATCAGCTCCTGGTTCCATTAATATTAGGCCTGAAGCTCAATATTGGGCAATTTTGGACCTCACAAGTCCAGTGCAGGGAATGCATAAATGGGGACTGTCCAAATTTCTGGGCTTTTAGTACAACTGCTGACATTCACAACTGTTTGCAGTTTTCTGTGTCAGTTAAACTTTTAAGAAAATATATTTCATAAAACCAAGTAAAACATCAAGTTACATTTCCAACCTATCAGATCATTTAGAATGATAAAAAAATGTTTGTTGTTAGTCAATATTGCTATATTTATTTAGCGGTTTTATTCAGAACTACTCCTTGAGTGGAAAGGATCTTTGGTCTATTTGATCTGGGATCAACCTAATCACTGACGAAATGAAATGAAACATTGTTAAATGTTTGCTTTGTTTATGTCTGAAAACATACATGTGTAACAATGGGTTTCAATGTGTAATGTTCATCAAGTGTAATTAACTTTTCTATCTTCACTTTATGATGAATTTACCTGCTGAGGTTGGATTGAATTTTGTTGTCCATGTTAGTAGCTCTTTACTGTGACGATTCCAGACAAAACTAGTGTGTCAATTTCAGAATCTTAACAGAATAAAGCGTATGTACTTGTGATTTTAATTGCTTAATATTTTCAGCAAAAGAAAACTCAAGAGGAAACCACTAAGATTTGAGTCAATGAAGTGGATTTTGCACTCAGGGATGAAGCAACAATCCTCACTGCTGATTCCAAGAAAGCTGCCTACGTTTTCTGTGGTACGGTTTTTCACTTTCCCAATGGCAGTATAAAATATTTATAGGATCCAAATTGGGGGCCAAGCCAAGAGTTACAAGGCATCAGCAGCACTCCTATCAGCAAACAGGGCAAGCAGCCAATCACATTGAAATATCCTCACTGCAACCAAACCAGGAAGTTAAAAGCACTTTATTCTTAAGTTTTAATTTAACTATCTCACATAATTAAATAAATGATTATGAGTACACATGAACATAAGAATTAGGAGCAGGAGAGTAATTACAATAGAAGACAACATATAAGCAAATGTTAAAAAGGATTCAAGCTAAAATAATTTTTCTATTGTAATGAAGTTTGATATTTCAAAAACATAAAGATGAACTTTTTAGGGCCAGTAAGGATAATTAACAATATTTATGAACTTAAAAAAAATTAAAAATCTACTTAGTTATTCAAAAATGTGTAACTTTTTCAAACGTTTTTAAGGTGCAACTAAGAGTGTAAAGTGTGGAAGCTCTTCTAGTTCAATAATTTCCAACTGGGGGAATCCTCAATAGCATACTCTCTGGAAAAGGGGCACTCACTGATAGCAACTTCTGGATTGCTGCAGTATTTTGAGCACGAGAAAAATGGTTCGGCACAGCCAAGAAGGGCCAAAAGGCCTGTTTCTGTGCTGTAATGTCTTATGTTTGTTTCTTATTTGTTCATGGGATATGAATGTTGCTAACATGCCATTATAATTAATCTTGTAAAGGCAGTAATGAGCCATATTATCGAAATGCTGCAGCTGGCACACTATAGTGCTCTTGGCTAGGGAGTTCCAGCATTTTGATCGAGTGACAGTGAAAGAATGGTGGGCCTGAATTTTTTGGACCTTGGAGTCTTGTTTCCATCATCCAAAGAGTCAGTGGAAAGCATATCCAGGCCAACTCCGAGGAACCTGGGTAGTCAATTTATACATCAATGAACGTTGATCTGCTGCTAGTGGGACTTGTGCCACTCACTCAGGAGAAAGTCCCATCTAAGAGAACTGCCAAGCAATCTAATTGGCTGACAGCTCTACAGTTGCTACAATGACAGAAGGTGAAGTCCAAGAAAACATGGAGACTTAAGTCTGGGAACATAAGGGCCAAAAGAGTTTCAGGACATGGAGGAATAGGAAAGCCTGAAGTAGCTGTGAGGGGATATTTGGGGTGAGGCTGGTAGGAAGTGGCATGGAGGCTTCCCGTCAATGGATTTAGAAATTCAAGGTATAAAACAGTTCTAATTAAAAAATCTAAAGTCTGAATTTTCAATTTCTAATAATTAGGAGCTCAGTCGTCCTTGACCTATAAGGTACAAATAACCAGCATGTATGAATCGAGCAGAATTTATTAAGTGAGATTTTACATATATTTAACATGAAGCAATAAAAACAACATAGATGTTTTTCATCTCTCAAGTTCATAGGCGACCTTAATTATTGCCAAAACAAGTGATGTCTTTTGCTTTTCTGCCTTTGAAATGTTGTTGAATTCTGTCCAGAAGAATCATATGCCAGATGTTAAGGTGACATTGTGCTAACAAAGAGTACAGGGAAGATTGGACCTCTCAGGGACAGAGGAGGGGATCTATGCTTAGAGCCGTAGGGGATGGGGGAGATCTTGAATGAATACTTTGCGTCGGTATTCACGCGGGAGAGGGGCCTGATGTCTGGTGCCGGCTTTGAGGAATTTGAGGACCCATTAAAGGAAATAATCATTACGAGGGAAGAGGTGTTGGGGCTTTTAGGCAGCATAAAGACTTATAAAGCTCCGGGGCCTGATGGCATTTACCCCAGGCTGCTAAGGGAGGTGAGAGATGACCTTGCTGGGCCTCTGACGCAAATCTTTGTCTCTTCTTTGGACACAGGTGAGGTCCCAGAGGACTGGAGGATAGCAAATGTAGTACCGTTGTTTAAAAAGGGTCAGAGGGATAACCCAGGGAACTATAGGCCGGTGAGCTTGACTTCAGTTATAGGTAAGCTAATGGAGAGGATCCTCAGGGACAGGATGTATGAGCATCTGGAGCGCTGCGATCTGATCAGGGATACGCAGCATGGCTTCATTAAGGGGAGGTCGTGCCTTACGAATCTAGTGGAATTTTTTGAAGAGGTGACAAAAACGGTTGATGAAGGACAAGCCGTTGATGTCGTCTACATGGATTTCAGTAAGGCGTTTGACAAGGTTCCTCATGGTAGGCTGATAGAAAAGGTGAAGGTGCATGGGATACAGGGCCAGGTACGTAGATGGGTTGAGAACTGGCTTGGGAGGAGGAGACAGCGGGTAGTAGTGGAAGGCTGTTTTTCCAACTGGAGGTCTGTCACTAGTGGTGTGCCACAGGGCTCAGTACTAGGACCTCTTCTATTTGTGGTTTATATAAATGACTTGGAAGAGGGGGTAGGTGGTGTGATCAGCAAATTTGCTGATGACACTAAGATGCTTGGATTGGCGGGAACTGAGGAGCAGTGCCAGGCAATACAACAGGACATAGATAGGCTGGTAGATTGGGCAGATAGATGGCAAATGGAATTTAATCCGGATAAATGCGAGGTGATGCATTTTGGCCAGAATAATGTAGAGGGGAGTTATAGGATAAAAGGTAAAACTATCCGGAGTATAGAGACGCAGAGAGACCTGGGAGTGCAGGTTCACAAGTCTCTGAAGGTGTCAGTACAGGTGGAGAATGTGATAAAGTAAGCGTATGGTATGTTAGCCTTCATAGGAAGGGGTATAGAATACAAGAGTAGGAGTCTAATGTTGCAAGTGTATAGAACGTTGGTTAGGCCTCACTTGGAGTACTGCGTCCAGTTCTGGTCGCCGTACTACCAGAAGGATGTGGAGGCCCTGGAGAGAGTGCAGAGGAGATTTACCAGGATGCTGCCTGGTATGGAAGGTCTGTCTTACGAGGAAAGATTGAACACACTGGGGTTGTTTTCCCTTGAAAGACTTCAGCTGAGAGGGGATCTATTAGAGGTATATAAGATTATGAGAGGTATAGATAGAGTAAATGGTGGTAAGCTTTTTCCACCATTAGATTCAGATAGAACGAGGGGTCACGGCCTTAGGGTGAGGGGGGCTATGTATAAGACTAATATTAAAGGGCAGTTTTTCACACAAAGAGTAGTGGGGGTGTGGAATGCACTACCAAGTAAGGTGGTGGGAGCAGGCACGCTAGGGTTGTTTAAGGGTCTCTTGGACAGCCACATGAGTGGTCTGCAGATAGAGGGATATAGCAGGACTGTCTAAATATCTTATTTGTTTCCACAGGTTATTTGGTCCATGCATTCGGCAGGTCGTGCGAGGGCTGCTCTTGGATATTGCTTCAGGAGTGGCCTAGTGCGTCACGTCGTTAGTATATGCTTAAACTGGACCATCTGATGGGCAACATGACAGCTCAGAGACTATCGCTGTTGCTGTGCAGACACATGGATTTGGGCCTGTGTCTGCGGGAGTTTGCGCATTCGCCCCGTGGTTGCATGGGTTTTCTCCAGGTGCTCCGGTTTCCTCCCACATCCCAAAAATGTGCTCTTAGGCTGATTGGGTAACAAACTGTCCCTATATTGGTCCCTATATGTCATTAAGACGTTAGGACGGCGGCGTGGACTCGTTGGGCCGAAGGGCCTGTTTCCCGTGCTGTGTTACTCTTTATTGTTCTTTGTTCTTGTTCAATTTTTGCATGAGTGAAAAAATTAAGAACCTCATTGGGGAAAGGGAGGGCTTCTTTTCTAAGGCCTTGTCACCCCAGAGTAAAATCACTGTATGGACAGCGCAGATCGGAAACCTGGAGATAATCCTGACCCTTCATGTTCCTGCTCGTCCCATCCCCTCTACCTTTTCACCCCACTGCCTAAAAATCTGCCGGTGGAGCAGCATAAAATTCTAACCGTGATTTCCAAGTTAGATGCTTAACTTTAGGGGAAACGTGCAGATATTGTGCTTTCATGCATTTGCTGTCCTTGCTCAAGCATTAGAGGTTCAAAGTTTAGATAGTCCTGCTGAAGAAGGCTTGCTGAGTTGCTGCCTTGCATCTAGAATGCAGTACACATTGCAGCACAGGAAGTGAATGTCTAAGATAGTTTTTGAGGGGCCAATTAATTGACCTGCTTTGTCCTGGATGAGTTTGAGCTTCTTGAGTGTTGTTGAAGCTGGATTCATTCAGACAAGTGGGATTCCTGATTTGTACATTGTAGATGAAAAGATGTGGGAGATAATAATGAGTCATTTGCCACAGAAAACTCAGTGCATTGTCTTTATATGTCTGGTCAAGTTCCTGGTTATTGATGACTGGGATGTTAATAGTTAATGCCATTGAAGTGAAGATGGTTATATTATTTTTATTGGAGATAATTATTGTCTAGAACTTTTGTGGTATAAATGTGGTATTCATCTGACATTTATCTGACCAAGTCTGAATATATTGTCCCCTGGACACAGACTAATTCTAAGGAGTTGTAAATTGTACTGAACAATTATCTGTGAACATTCCCACATTCTGACCTCATGATAGAGGGAAGGAATATAATAAAATACCTATTTTGCCCCATGAATGACTGGAGCGATTTCCCCTTGATTTACACTTTGATAATATTACTGCTCCAGGATGCTACCCTTGTCAAATATTGCCTTGATCTCTAGGGCCATCATTCTCACCTCACCTCTGAAATTCAGCTGTTTGGTCTAGGTTTGGACCAAGACATCAATGAGGGCTAAGCCTGGAGAAACCCAAACTGAGCATCAGTGAGCTGGTTATTGTTAAGTGCCATTTGATTGCATTGTCAACAACACTTTCCATTACATAGCTGATAAATGATAATGGACTGATGGGTAATTGGCTGCACTGGATTTGTGCTGCTTTTTGTGGACAGGACATACCTCAGCAAACTTTCACTATCAGGTAGATGTCAGCGTTGTAGCTGTAATAGAACAGCTAGCTAGGGCATGACAAATTCTGGAACAGGAGTCTTCTGCACTACAGCTGAGTTCTTATCAGGACGCAAAGCCTTTGCCTTTGAAGACCCCATGGAGTTAACTAAATAAAGATTGAAATCTGTGATGCTGAGGACCTCGAATGTGTGCAGATTCCTCAAGTTGATATCAGTTTCAGTGGGTAATGATGATGAATACTGACAGTTTCGCTGTCTTTACCAACACAAAATCTGGACCATTATTTGCAAATTACCAGTGTATTTTGACAGCAAGAAGTTCTATGGCAAATTAACTTCATCAGCTTCACCAAGAAGCTGCGGTGAAAGGTCCAGCAGCAAATTGTGTTCATTACACAACTGCCCTGTCCAGTGAAAAAGATAACTTGTCCAATGCCTCTATGTTGGGGATGCACTTCTTATGAAACAGTGTCAGCTTGAAATGTTCTTGCATCTGTATTCTAAACATGGAGACGCTTTAGTATACTGTTAATTTTTTTCATGTATTGTGGACTCTGCCACAGAATTGTCCCATAGAACAAGGGGATATGATCTTAAAATTAAAACTAGATCATTCAAGAGTGAAAACAAGAAGCTCTTCTGCCCCTCCAATGGGTAACAAAAATCTAAGACCACAGTACAAAGAAAAATGAAGTAAACAATGGGGATAGTGATAGACTTGGCACATGAACAGAATGGGAATGGAGGGGTACAGAAAACTGATTTAAAATAGGGATCATGAGCCTTGGGAGTCCCTGGGAAGTGTGTAAATGGATGATAATATTGATGTATTTGTTTTTATCCTACAGGTGCTTTGGTCCACCTTGTTGTCTAACGAGGGGCATACATGCGATGGGTTGTGAGAGGACTGCTCTTGGATCTTTTTCGAGAGTATCCTACTGCTTCATGTTGTTAGTGTATGCTTGACCTGGACCATTTGGTGGGCAACACGACAGCTCAGTGACTATCTCTGTGCTGTGCAGATACATGGATTTGGGCCTGTGTCTGGGAGTTTGCGCATTCTCCCCGTGCTTGCGTGGGTTTTCTCCGGGAGCTCTGGTTTCCTCCCACATCTCAAAGATGTGCTCTTAGGCTAATTGGCAAAACAAATTCTCCCTAAATTGTCTCAAATTTGGTTTTTAATTCATAGATCTATAAACATGGACAGGGATTGCGGGTAGAGATGGGAACATTGGGGTGGCGGCGCGGGCTCGTTGGGCCGGAAGGCCTGTTTCCCGTGCTGTTTTGTTCTTTGCTCTTTGTTCTTTGACTTTAGGAGGATTTGATAGAATGATAAAATGGAGATATGCTGGTACGTAAGATGTAACGGAGAAAAGTTTGAATTGGTACATTTTGTTTGGAAGACTGTGGAGAGGAACAATGAACTAAATGGTACTAGTTTAAATGGGGCTCAGGAACAGAGACCTGGGGACATTAGTACACAAATCTTTGAAGGTGGCAGGTCCAGTTGAGAAGGCTGCTAAAAATGAATTCAGGAACCTTGGCTTTAATAATAGAGGGATAGAATACAAAGGAAGGGAATTTATGCCACACGTTTATAAAACACTGGTTAGGCTTCAGCTGGAATATGATGTTCATTTTGGCAGCACACTTTAGGAAGGACGAGGTCTTGGAGTAAATGCAGAAAAGATTGTCAAGAGTTGTAGCAGGATGAAGAATTGCTATCAAATGGAGAGACTGGAGGAGCAGGGACTGTTTTCCTCCAAGAAGGGAAGTTAAGAGGAGATTTGATAACTGCTTCAAGATCATAAATTGTTTTGACGGAGTAGATAAGAAGAAAATGTTTCCAGTGGCAGACGGATCAGTAGACAATGGTTGCAGATTTGATGTGATTGGCAAAATGAACCAGAGGCAACATGAGGACGAGATTCTCTGGCCTTTCTTCAGTGATTTTCTTGGTGGCAGGAGATTGCACATCATTTGCTGGTGGTGGGAATCCTCCAGTCCTGCCTTTGTAATGGGAATTCCCATGGAAGTCACTGCAGCAGGGTGGTGTGCTGTCAGTGAGACCAGAGAATGCCACCAGCATGAACTGTTGGAGCATTCCTTCCAAGAAAACAATTTTCAGAATAAGTTGCTGTGATCAGGAATGCACTACGTGAAAAGGTAAGGTGGTGAAATCAAAGGGAAATGGATAAGTAGAAAAACATATTATTTTTTCAGTGCTATGCACAAGAGAAGGAGTGAATTAATTACTCTTCTAGAAGGCAGACATGGTGTAACGGGCCAAACAGCCTCCTGTTTTGCTGCATCCTTTCACATGAGATGAGCATTTAGGGTCACAGGGCATCATCTGCAGAAGGTCAGAATTTACAAAATCCTAGTTGCTATTCATTTTTTAGTCAAACATCACCAAAATTGAACTAGATCTTACTGTTTGAAACTCTACTGTATAAAAATGGTCCACATTTGTTTGCTTACATAATAGTGACCACAGTTCATCATCAATTCTAAAGGTATGAAATGTTTTGTGATGTGAAAAGAGCTATATGAATGTATGCTCTTTCTTAATCTTGTCCTCTTCCAAAAATAGCATTTCCAAGATTTTGCCAAAACACACATCGGGTGGGATATTACAGCCTCGCTTGTCTCAAAAATAAAATCCTGCCTGTGGTCAATGGATCTTTTCATGGTCCATCCCTTGCCCATTCCAATTCCATAGTGGGTGGGACTGTAAGTGTTTCATAACATTTTTTTGGTATTGTTGTCTTCATGTAAATCCGCAATCTTTGATTTCATTCTTCGTCATCTATTGATTGAGCTCTTCTTTAAAAATTCAAATAGCATTAAATCTTTTGGCATTTGTTCTGACTTAATGGGTGTTATTTGGAGAGAGAATACATTTCTCAAACTCTCATCTTGCTTCAGCAGGCTCAGATTCTCAAGTGTGCATTAAATAAATTAAACCTGTTTGGAAACAGAATAAACATTTATCCCAATCTTCATTCCAAAGCAAATAATTTTAGTTTTGCTGGTGTCTAGTCATAACAGAGAGTTTTAAGTCCTTGAGTCATCCTCAACACTCTTGCCTTCAATATGTCGATGCCCTTTTGAAGCCACACAATTTTTACATATGCTGCACTGCTACTATAATGTATTTTGACTTAAAATCAAACGCTTTAGAAATACATTCCAGTATGTGATTAGTCACATTGACAATTTGCTTCACATTCACTTTCAGTGACTGGTTGATAAAGCAAAACAGACAGGTAATTCAACATTTTGTGACAAAGTTCAGATAATATTCTTTGATCCTAGAGCAGATTGTTTTGTACTCAAGAAGGCTGGAATGAGAGAAATAACTGGCTTTTCCGCGACTGAGAAATGCAATGTGGAGATCTTGATTTGATTGGTCTATAATTTACTGTCAAAATAACAAAATATTGCAAGTTTAAAGTTAGACTTGGAAATCCGTAAGTTGCCATGCCCGTTGCTAACTTTTCGAAAAGAGCGACTCACTACCTGAGTCACTACTGAAATTCATTGAATTTTCATTGACCAGAGGAAGGGGCAGCAGAGGCAGGCATACCATCAATATTGTGCTAACAGCTGACACAGCTCTGCCTTCAATTTATTTATGTCAAAGCAGCTTCAGAGGAATGATGGCTACCCGTCTGCCAGAGGTGAATAGCTAATTAGCTAAAATTCTCTTCAGTTCTTTCTATTCCTGCTGTAAAAACATTAGAAATAATGGGTTTCCTGTAAGTTTCACTTTCTGGTGCAGCTTTCTCTATGGAAATTCCTGTCACTTGTACTGTGCCAGTGTTTCAATATATTTCCTTTAGTTGGACTTTCTTTTCTGAAGACTCCTTCTGCATCCCACCATTTAACCTATCTACATTTCCCGCTGCCTTGGTAAAGCAGTCAGCATAATTAATGATCCTCATGCACCGCGGACATTCTCTCTTCCACCTTCTTCTACTGGGAAAAAGATGAAAAAGTCTGAGATTATGTACCAACTGACTCAGGAATAGGTTCTTCCCTGCTGCCATCTGACTTTTTGAATGGACCTAACTTGCAATAAATTGATCCTTCTCTACACCCTAGCTATGACAGTAACACTACATTCTGCACTCTCTCTTTTCCTTCTCTATGAACAGTATGTTTCATCTGTACAGTGTACAAGAAACAATACTTTTCACTGCTTGTTAGTACATGTGACAATAATAATCAAATCAAGTCAAATCAAATTTACCATTCAACTTCCAATAATTGGCTTTTCTATGCTCTATCTTGTAGCACTAAAAGCAGACTGGTTTATTTACATTATTTTGACCATCTTTCATTAATTGGAATGGCATCTGTCTTCTCTCTAAAGCTAAATTCCTTTCCATTTCTTCAGCTTCCTTGTGGATTTACAAATGCAGGCCGATTTACCCATGGCTGCCTCTATATCAACCCATCTGTTAGAACTGCCATTACCTGTACCTTAGAAACCTTACCATCTCCCAGTTGTGATAATAGCTATTGGGATTCTGTTTTAAAATTCTTCTTATATTATTAGCTTTCTCATATTCTCTACTGCAAGTTCAACAAAGCTTTCATTTGGCCTTCTCTTTCAAGTCTGAAATTGCTATGCTTCAGGGACAAACTCATAAGCATTAAATGCTGCAGTTTTAACTACCTCACATTCTGAGGATTGTTCTTCTGAAAGGCTTGAATGCATATCTGTAGCTTTCCCAACCAAAATGTTTTACAAATGACATACCATATGCCCTTTGACGATATTATAGCCACTTATAGCCAAATTCCTTCAGCCAATCCTCTGTGAATTTAGGCATTAGACAAAAACTCTTCTATCAAAGCTTGGGGTAGGATCTGAAGCTGCATCTGACCTACTAGATTATTTTTCACCCTCTAATCTTAGTTTTACCCTAGCCAGTTCATACATTCTGATTCCCTTCTCTCTTTGGAAGTCTCTGTCTCTTTCCTTATCTCTTTTCTCACCCTTGCTAACTTGTTTATCTGGAGTTCAAATTCAAGTTTATGCAACTCTCTTCCTTATCTCTTTTTTTTCGAATTTGAGTTTTTCATATCTTTTCCATTTTTTCATTTCTATCTCAAATTGCTTCATCAAATTGGCTGAATTTTAACTAACTCAACTGAATCACTGTTTCAAACAACACCTTTCAATCCAAGGTGCTACGCTTACTATGTTTGCTTCCTTTGCCTCCTCCTTTTAACTCTAACTCTTCTGCTAATGTGATTAACCTAACTTTGGTTAACAGTTGGAAATCACTCAGGAATAAATCTTCCCTCTCCAGAATATGTTTGTTTATAACAGTGGGATGCTTTATCTTGGCTGAGGTGTAGTTTGGTTAGTGTAAAGAAAGAGCAGCTAAGGCTATGTAAAAGAAAGCAGTTTCTGTCTCTCACACCAGCTGCAACTGTGGAGAAGTCAATAGTGAAGATTCTCAGTTCCATAAACAGCATTTGAAAATATGACCAAAATAAATTTTAAAAGTACACACTGAAAATCAATAAAACAGAAATTATTTATATATTATTCAGTTTGGTTCAAGTTTATTACATAAATTATAAAATAATAGGTATGCTTTACTTATTCAATGAAATGTTAACACAATTACAAACTTAATATAAAGGACTATTGTGTGATTTACAGATAAATATTCTTTTTCATTTCTACATTATCAAATGCAAAAACATTTCTACCTGAAATGTTTAGTTACAATAAATGTTGCACTGATTAGAGTCTTCCAACAGAAAGAAAATCTAAACCATAGAATAGAAACTTTCTCCATTTAACAATGATTTTCATTCTAAAATTCAGATAATGTGATTTTCACATTATAACGAGTTCCATGTTCTCAGGGTTCACATTGAAATTTTTCACACATTCAATGATAAACACCGTAGTTCTTTTTAAATATATGAGTTAATGAGATGGATTATGTAAAAGTTAAAAAAAGTTTGTGTTTTAAGCTTCAGATGTAAAACTTGCCAAGAAAAAATCAAAATTGACTGACAGCTGCTTATAAAAAACTGTAGTTACTGGTTCCTCTTGTGGTTTCTTAAGATGCATTTTTGTTGTAGATTGCGCTTTACCTTAGCTGAAGGTATGGATAGTAAATCCCATGTAGAACACCTTCAATAACTACATTTGGGAAGTCATCTAAGAGATCATAAGAGAAAGAAAGATAAGGCTGAGTGTTAACAGATGATCTGTCACTTCTGAATTAAACACATAAAGATGAATTTTCAAAGAGTTGAGTTTCATTTTTGCTGGGGGTGGAGGGATGGGATATGAATCACACAGGCAGAAACCCAAACTCATTGGAGCCAATGAAACATACTGCTGAGTTCAAACACATTTTCACTGTTCCAACGGCCTTAACCCACAGTGTGTGAAACACGCCGATAGTGATGGAAGAATAACATCTATTTAAGTATCATGGAGTCATAGAGTACAGAAGAGGCCCTTTGGCCCATCAGGTCTGCACTAACAAAACTGCATTAAATCCACTTTGCAGTACTTGCCCCACAGCCTTGAATGTTATGATATTTCAAGTGCTCATCCACACGTTTTTTAAAGGTTGTGTAATTTCCTGTCTCTACTTGACTCCCAGGCAGTGCATTCCAGATTCCCACCACCTTTTGGGTGAAAAATATTTTCCTCAAATCTCTTCTAAATCTCCTGCCCCTCACCTTAAAATTATTATTATTAATCCTTATTATTAACCCTTCAACTAAAAGGAACAGTTATTTCCTATCCACCCTCTCCATACCTCTCATAATTTTATACATTTCATGATTGAAGTTATTTAAATCCCCAGCACTTTAAAAATGAAAAAAAAAAATCAGTAGTCAGTTAGGATAAAAATACAAATACCCACCATACAAATATGCTGGAGTACATTAATTGATAGGGTATCTGGACCAGATGTGCATTAATTGATAGGGTATCTGGACCAGATACCCTATCAATTAATGCACTCCAACATATTTGTATTCAAATTTATCTGAATTTGAAAAAGAGGGAAAAGGAAGAGAGTTGCAAAAACTTGAATATCTTAGAAAAAATGATTACTATTAATTCTTGCAGTTTTAATAGAATTCATTGTTAATATTTCCCAAGGGCTGTTATTATAGCTGAGCCCATTATGAGTGATTGGCTGAGTTTCAAAAGCTTCAAAACCACTTATCTCAGCAGAAGTGAGTCTATATTTTAATTGACAGTTTTAAGAGGTCATAAAAGAATAGCCATGTTCAATGTCATTACTGAATATAAGTTTGTTTAGAGTGGCCAATTGAGCAGATTGAAAATCTTTAAATTGGTTTGATGAATAAAAGCTCTTTTCAATACCAAGTGTGTTAATGAGAGCTTTCTTAGTTTTCTACAAGTTATTTTCAGCTCCATGTAGCTTCTGAGGTCAGCCTGTAGTCATACTGGTTGAGTGGTTTAGAGGTAGAGTGGGGGTTAGCAGTGAATGGGATATGAGGTGGCAAAGGGGTATGAGGGAGCGTGGAGGTGGCATGGGCTACTTGAATGGCCATAGTGGTGGCATGGAGTGGGTGGGAGATCTAAGCAGTGAGAGGTAAAGGGCCAAACAGCTTCCCATAAAATTGAGTGGAATTCTTAGAGAACGGAGGTGGGCCTTCTCACTAGTTTGTCTTGGCACTCCTCCACCGCCATGGATACCTGTCTCCGGAGTCAGCATGCTGACTTAATCATGTACTCCCCCTTCCTTCCAAGCAAAAAATTCTATGTACAGGAGTCATTTCTACAGAGCCAGGTCTGCAGAGTTGGAAAGTTTCCTGACTTGCACTTCCTGTCTCTACGACCATAAGACCATAACATACAAGAGCAGAATTAGCGATTCAGCCCATCGAGTCTGCTCTACCATTCAATCATGGCTGATATGATTCTCATTCCCATTCTCGTACTTTCTCTCATAAGTGTTGATCTCCTTATTGGTAAAGCTAACCTATCTCTGTCTTAGAGACACTCAATGACCTGGCTCCACAGACGTCTGTGGCAATGTGTTTCACAGATTCATCACCCTCTGATTGAAGAAATTCCTCCTCCACTCAGTTTTAAAGGAGTATCTCTTCACTCTGAGGTTGTGCCCCATGTTCTAGTCTCCCCCACTAACGGAGACATCCTCTCCAAGTCCACTCTATCCAGGCCTCTCAGTATTCTATAAATCTGGACCTTAGTTTGACTTTCAAGGCCGATCAAGATTGATTAGTAGGTTCGTAGACCCATTCTCAGGTGAGAAGTCTCACCTGAGTTCTTGAAATGCTATTTTAAGAAAATAAGGTCCCATTAAATAGAAATTATTGCCTGAAAATTACTCCTTTTGGGATTTGTATATACTGTATACAAATCTGCTGTTACAACTGTAGCAGAAGTGAAACATCAAAAGTTTGTTAAAATTATTAAATAGAGAAGAAAAAGATTAGAATAAGTAAATGTCACCTATGACATCATCGTAGCGAACTGTATACTAAAGATTCATTTCTTCTTTACTGTAGAGAAACATACTGGACAGGAAAAATATACATAAAAAGAAAACTAGCAATCATTTCTGCACCTCCTCCATCCTCCTTGGAACAGCAGCAATGTGAAGCTTGGAAGATCTTGGGTTCAATGTCAGATGTGATCTGAGCTTGCTGATCTTAGCTCATCAACTCCAAGCAACATCTGCTGGAGCTCAAGACTGTGAGTATTGGCGAGGGCAGTTCATTGATGGCAACTCCCCCCTTCCACACTGCATTCCTCTCTCCATTTCCAAGGAAATGAGAAAAGGAGAATAAATCAAGAAAATTAATCCAGGGTGACTTTTTTTTAAATGATCTGATTCTCTGATACAGGTTCAAGCAGAGGGTGCCTGATGGCACAGTTGTCAATACTGCTGTCTCAGTGTGGCAGAGATCTGGGTTTGATTCCTGTCTTGGAACCCTGTCTGTGTGGAGTCTGCATGTTCTCTCCGTGTTTGCATGGATTTCCTCCAGGTGCTCCAATTTCCTCCAACAACTCAACTCAGGGATCGCGGGTAGAGATGGGAACATCGGGGTGGCGGTGCGGGCTCGTTGGGCCAAGGGGCCTGTTTCCCGTGCTGTTTTGTTCTTTGTTCTTTGTCCGAAAGACATGCTGGTTAGATGCACTGGTCATTCTAAATTTCACCTCAGTATATCCGAACAGGTGCCGGAGTGTGGCAACTTGGGGATTTTCCACTATAACTTCATTGCAGTGTTAATATAAGACTACTTGTGACACTAATAAATTAATCTGAAAAGCAGTGCTACTCCTCACACCTTTACACATCCAGTGAACAACAACACTTTTTCCAGATGTTTTCTTCCTGCTTCTCTGTTATATCTTATTCTGTCTATAGTATTCCAAATTATAATCACATTTACGAGAAAAACCCAGATTGTATTATAAAATTAGAATATTTCAGTTTTTGTAACCACCTTTGAAACATTTACAAATTTTATTCTCTATCTGAAACTCTAGTAAAATGTCATTCCATATTAAAGTGATTTTATCTCAGCAGTTTTAATCCAGAGATTTGGACCTGTTTTCAGTGTCACTTTAACTTTATGGCAAAATAGAAACCATGGCCAGGATTTTGCTTGGTTGAGTGGACCTGGCCACCAACTGGAAACTTGGGGGCAACACTGGTTCTGGGAATTCCGATGCATTTTTGCAAGTATCAAATTAGCTATCTACAGTCCATTCCCTTAAAGGTCAAAGTGGGCAGCCCCACAGTTACAGGGTCCTGGGTTTGATTCCCGGCTTGGGTCACCATTTGTGTGAAGTCTGTACATTCTCCCCGTGTCTACATGGATTTCCTCCAGGTGCTCTGGTTTCCTCTGACAGCCCTAAAGATGTGCTGGTTAGATGCATTGGCCATGCTAAATTCTCCTTGTATACTCAACAGATGCCGGAATAAGGCGACTAAGGGATTTTCACAGTATCTTCATTGCAGTGTTAATGTAAGCCTACTTCTGACAAAAAAAAATTAAAACAAAACACTTAAGTACTGGCCCCGAAGAGCTAACCAGAAGATTGGGGCTAATATTTTCATAAAAGGCAATAAAAGAACAAGGATCATAGAACAAATCTGCACTTTGCAAACTCTGAATTATAAAAGATTGAGTGGGAGGGAAGAATACTCTCCATATGGAGAGTTTCTGTCAAGTCAGATGGAGCTTCACTGATTTCAACTAATATCCAGGTACTGCAATAGTTTTCATTCTTAGTCATGTTCTATTTAAACAATATATGTAAAACATGAAGTTCCTGCTAAGCTTTTCTCCAATACTGTTACTCAAACTCTGATTATATTAAACTTTAGTGGTTGCACAATTAAAATGTTGACACAAAGCTCCCACTCAGATTGACCACTAATCAATGTCATCAATTATATCATAATTAGAAGCTTTTCTCACTGGCAGTATCGCTGTACCAAAAAGAAAACAAATTGTTCAAAAATAACATAACCAAAATAGATCTTTTCATTATTTCCCTTGTACTAGGTTAGAAGGATAATCTATATAACAGACAATAGACATGCAGATAGGCAAATGGAGGTTCATTGAGACTAGATGGGAGGGAGATGGAGATTCATACTTCAGTAAACAGGTAGAATAAATCTTTATTCTCAAGAAAATAATATTTAGGGCAAAATGGGAGAAATTCATATATGATACAAATATACTCTTAGGAATAAAAAATGATGAAGCTTACAGAGCTTATTAGGAATAAACTCCTTGAGTGAGATACTGGCTAAATTACAGCACGTTTCAGTGAAATATGGCCATAACCATTAGTGGATCAGGAAAAATGAAAAGTCATTGGAGAGAGTGCACAGAAGTTTTACAAAAATGGTTCCCATGGTGAAAAACTTTAATTATATGGATGGATTGGAGGAACTGGATTGTTTTTCTTAGAAAGAGAAGGTTGAGATGATATTTGATAAAGGTTAAGGTTAGGGTGGCATTATCTGTAAGATCTGATCTTGTGAGTATGACTATGTTAAACTGGTCTGTCATATAGTTCTTCCAATTTTGGTACAAGCTTAGATGTTAGGAAGGGAGATTTTGCTGGATGTGCCATTTCCTCGGGTGCTTAGGCTGATGCCCGGCGGTCCATCTGCTTTCATTTCCTTTCAGCAAAGGACATTGAAGAGTCAACCACATTGCAGTGGTCTGGAGTCACATCCAGATCAGACCAGATAGGGATGTAAGATTTCCTTCCCCAAGGGTCATTAATGAACCAGAGAAGTGTTTACAACAATGTTTTCATCTAGTTCGCTTTTAACTCCAGATTTATCCCTTGAATTTAAATTCCACCAGCTGACATGGTGGCATTTGAACTCTGAATTAGATCTCAGGATCCAGTGCATTACCGCTATGCATTGACATTCACGAGGGCATTTCCATTGCTGAATCCTCTACTAGCAACATCCTGGTGGTTACCTAGAAACTGTGGCTAACAGAGTTGATTAAAAGCTAGGAATTCTGTGATGGATAACTTACCCCCTAATTATACAGTCAGAGCGCAGGAAAGACCCTTTGGCCCCCCCCACCCTCCATTGAGTCTGCACAGGTAATAACTAGTACTGGAGTTGCGTTAATCCCTTTTTCCAACACTTGTTCCCTTATGATTGAATGCATAGTATTTCAAGTGTTCATCCAAATATGTTTTAATGTTTTTAAGGTTTGACCTCTCAAAGCTTGTCCACCATCTCCAAGGCACAAGTCAGTAGTGTAATGGAACACTCTCCACTTATCTGGATAGGTGTAGTTCCAACAATACTCAAGAAGCTTTCCACCATTCAGGACAAAAGTAGCCCGCTTGATTGCTAGCCCTTTACAATTCAATCCCTTCACCACTGCCTAAACGTGGCAGCCGTAAGCACCATCTAGAAGATGCACTGCAAAAACTCACCAAGGTTCCTTAGGCAGCATCTCCCAAACCTACAACCACTACCATCTAAAAGGACATGAGCAGCAGATGCCTGAGAATACCACCTGGATGGTTCTCCTCCAAGTCACTCACCATCCTGGCTCGGAAATACATTATCGCTCCTTCACTGCTGCTAGGTCAAAATAGTGGAATTCTCTCCCTAAGAGCACTATGGATTTATTTGTGCCCCAGGGACTGCAGTGGTTCAAGGAAGCAGCTCACCATCACCTTCAGAAAGGCAATTAGGGATGGACAATAAATGTTGACCTTGCCAGTGAAACACATATCCTATAAAATGACACCCCTGCTTTATTCAACAGCACAAAATCTGTTGATTTAAATGGTACCTTTGCAGACTAAACTACAAAGACAGAGTTGCAAGTCAGTACATCCAAAGATACTTCCTCGCTGGGAAAAATTTGAGCTACTTGGTTTCCAACTTTTTTCTGCTGTTGAATACTGTACTAATTAGGTGCAAGGAAAAGAACTGATATTGCACTGAAGAGAAAAGCTTAATTATTAGAGAAATGGTGAAAACCACTTCATTTTCCAGCGTAAAATTTCATAAAGAAAATCAACTGCAGTGATTTATTTTGCCCTGCACTACAACAATTTTAATTCCTATTTCAGGTGTTAAATTAATGAATTTTGTTTTTTGTACTTAGGTGGTGGGAGAGATTTTTTTTTTGCAAAGAGGTGTGTCTGAATCTGCTAAATCCAGTTTCTGTTTTCTACCATCGCACTGCTCAGAGGTCACCAAGGATGAAAATTTCCTCAGAGTCACTTCTGCTCCACTTGCATGCAGCTCCGAGAACATCCTCAACAAGTTGTCCTTACTCAACAGTACACTGGAGAACTAAATGATCAAAGTAAAAAAGCATGCCTAAATCGAGTTCAGATCAAATTAAAGATCTCAAACAGTGCTCAACTATATTACACTGGAGTTGGCATGCCAATAACAATCCAGTATAGAAACTTGAACAAATTCTTCAAGACAGAGACGATAAAAGACACAAAAAATTACATTTTGTTTAAGAACATTTCTAAGCAAGTCTTAATCTCATGGATTGGTGTTAGCCTTCAGTTTCATTATCACATAATGTTACAGGATGAAGGGCTGAAAACAGTAAAGAGCTGTTAATGGATGACAGCTTTGATTACCTGTGGCTGTGGGCAAGATGTATGGATCCCTCAGGAAAAGCAGCACTGGCTGATGGGATAGTTTGCTGGAAAGGTCAAGGACAAGAACGTCAGTATTATGGAATTGAAAACACAAAATAGTGCAGGGTATATACTTGTTTTCAACTACAACATTGTGAACTATAATAAAAAGATTGGAAAAAGAATGTTTGATTTCACTGGTGGCCCTAAAAGGTACAATTTTGATAACATGTTCACCACATAACATTATGCATAAATATCATTATTTTGCTAACTTATAGAATAGATATTGCTTCTATAAATTGTAAATAGTCTGAACATTTCACCAAATAGTGCTAGAGAACTACCTAAGCACAAGGAATGTTGCAGTTCAAGAAGGTTCAAGTGCTGCAGTTCAAGACCACCACCTTCTCAAGGGCAATTTGGTTTGTGCAATAAATGCTGGACCTTCCAGCAATGCCCACATCCCATGAACAAATTTAAGAAACAATCTTTAGCATTAAATGGTTTCCAAAAAAAATTGCTTCAGCACCCAAGGTTTATTTTAATAATCTCCAAAATAGCTCTGAAGTTAAATACAAGGATTCAGTTAGATTCTCAAATGTTTAAATGTAGCTGATTGTAACTAAAGCAGGAGACACTTAAAAAAAATACCCAAGTTATTCACATAAGAATAATGTATATATTACCAAAAATCTTTGATGTACGTCAAATATGACAACCATTTTGAACAGCTTTCAAAGACATACCACCAATGTAATTGGCACTACTTGGTACGTATATTTATTAAATAACAAATAGGAGGTGAATTTAGAGTGTGATTTTAAGGTAAATCATGCTATTAAGATGAGACAACATGAACTAAAAAAATTGAAACATGTCTTTAATAAAGAGTGGTAAACATTGTGTAGGCAAAGTGTAGCCTGATGGATACAAATTCATAAAGGCACCAGCAAAGTAAAGGCACCAACAAGCCAGATGGTTAAAAAGCTAACTCTGTACCTGGCTAAGGGCTGTGGGAGCAGTAAAGAAAAGGATGTGCAAACAGGGAACAAACATGGGAGTTGATTGGATAGTGACTGTTGTTAGGCCTTAAACAGAGAGTAATTGAACACAGACCCTTGCGTATGGTGTCCCTGACAGAATTATGGTCCCTGACAGAGGCACGACTCTTCAGCATTCATGACCAAAAAAACAATGATTGATTAGTGCCTGTAATGTCAGTACGTGACTGGAAGCATGATAAGTGCCAGCATTATCATTATAAGGAGAATTCAGAGACATCGGCAGCAGTAACGCAGGATCAATCACTGCAGAAGAAGCAACAAAGCCCAGAGTCTGGGGCTCAGTGACATCAGAATAAAGTCCATTGGAGGGAATCTGATCACTTCACCTCACCACAGATAGTATTTCGAAGTCCAAGTTATGAGTTTGGATACTTTGTAAAGTTTTAATACCTTTTGATATTTTGTGTGTTTAATTAAATAGAAGAGAGATTAGTTACTTCCTATATAACAAAGTCAGAGGTTAGTTACTTCATGTAAAATGAGATAAGGACAGAGATTGCTTATTATGTATATAATGAAGTAAGTCAGATGTTAGTTATTTCGAATATAACAAAGTAGACAGAAGTTAGTTTTCTGTGTGTAATGATGTCAGAGGTTGAATATTTTGTGTATAATGAAGTTTGATGCCTAGCGTACTAAAGTTTTGTCGAGTCTGATAGTTTTTGGATAACTTGGAAGAGTACAATAACAGATTTGTTGTGCAATAATTAGAGTTTTTAGGCTCTTTGTCCATGATGTCAGTTTACCCAAATTCAAAAAAATTAAGAAAGATCAAATGCCTGTGGATGAGTTAAAGTTTAAAATGGATGAGTTTGATTGGACAATGTGAACTTTACTGTTCTTGGCATCTTTTACTAAGTTTCTAAATTACTGAGTCAGACAGATCTTAGCAAAAGAGAATTGCACAGCAGTTGCATAAACTGGTTTGAATTCCTTTGAATTTTGAGGGTTAAGATATGATCTAATGTTTAATTGATAAAGCAGTCAGTAAAGTAGATAGAAACAATTTCCGCTTGCAAGGAGAATTCATAACCAAGAGACTAATAGTTAAAATTAAAGCTTGACTGGTCTGTAGTGAAAGAAGAAATACTTCTTTTCACAATCTGTACTGGAAACTCAGAATTCTTTGCTCAAAAAAGCTGAGCCAACTGATAATCTCAAGACTGAGATCAATAGGTGTTTGACATCTAAATGTTTCATAGACTATAAAGAAGAGGCAGTAAGTGGAGTTCATTTACAGATCCCACATGATCTACTAGAATGATAGAGCAAGCTTGTGTGGACTAAACGGTCTTCTATTATTTCTAGCGTTCTATGATTCAGGGCCAGTTGCAAAAGGATCTTCTCTAATTGTCTGTGTCTCAAACACAATAATCTGTCAAATCATCCAATTTGTCCCAAGGGATTGAGAAAGACTGAACTATTAAAACAATCAGAAGAAATGTGGTCTTAATTAGAAAGATTCCAAGATTTTACTCATACTCAGGATTAAATAGATTCATATTTAGCAGCTACATATAATCCTAAGGAAATTTTGCTTGCAATTCAACCAATCTACTTATGCGTTCAAGGCTTTTGCAAGACAGACTGTAGAAATAGCTTTCTAAACTTCCACTCGAAGTAGTTGTACTGAAGATCTGATTTCCCCCCTTTTGCAACAATCTCTATCACATAAGCTTCAGGATTTTTGGACACGATGCTGCAAATAATCCAAAAGCAATCTCTTGTTCTTTACACTTCAAAAGAGTAGAGAAGGGAAAGAACAACTTGAGTATCCATTCTAAAGTGATGTTATTGGAATGAAGCTACATCACCACGTTCCGAGTGACAATTACCTTTATTCTACCAAGTTATGCAAATAAAACCCAATTTCTATTTAGACAAATCATATTTTCAAGATTTGAAACAAGGACAGTTACCTGCCTATCGAAAACATTACCTTGAGCTGTTCAAACCACAAAGCGAATCAAACCACAAAGAGGCCAGACTATCTGGAAAAACTCCAGCAATAATTCAGAGATAACTACCGAAAACTCATGGGTCATCAGAATATAAATGGTCTCTCTTCTGCCAGTCTGATTTTGTAATTACCCTTCCTCTACAACTAATGTTCAGGGATGGCTAGAAATATTTTTCTTTTAAAGGACAGTCAGAGCTATGCTACTTCTAAGTTTTATGGAAATCCCAAGGTTTGAGAACAATGTAAGGGGAAGAATACTTTACTAAGTTTGATCATGGTGAATGTAAAATGTAATCATTTGATGTTTTAAATAAATTATGTACAAGACATTGACACATCCTTATGTACCACAGAGCACAGAAGATTCCGCAATGAATTAAACTAGCAACATTGGTAAAGATGTCCAGATGGCTATGCCTTCAGGATTAATCAATTAAAGTTTCTTCATCCATGTAGTTGTCCAGAAGCATTTCTGATTCACAGCCAGAGTACCTCCCTTCTCGAGTCTGATAATTAATGGAATATAAGACTTCACAAGGATACCGATATTCATTGCTTTCATACCAATTACGATAGTAGATGGCATATTGATGAGATGTGTGGCTTTGTACTTACGCTTTCTATCAACTATTGCCCATGTTTCCAGAGTAACAGGCACATTGGAGAGCAATGATAAAGAACTTACCTGAATTCTTCACAATCATAGTCATCAATGGAGCTAAGAAATAAAAACATTTTGACTCATTAACATTGTACTGAATATTTTGTCCATTAAATATACATAATGCCTGTATAGTTACTGAAAAAATCAGCCAGAGATTCAATCATGTCAGTGTTCCCTCTAA
This sequence comes from Sphyrna mokarran, assembly GCA_024679065.1. NCBI lineage: Eukaryota > Metazoa > Chordata > Chondrichthyes > Carcharhiniformes > Carcharhinidae > Sphyrna > Sphyrna mokarran. The sequence goes on along the minus strand of JAGIQG010000006.1, from coordinate 64,889,483 downwards.
ACTTTCCTTTGCTCCACAAAGACTATTGTTTGACAAGAGGGCAGAGTCTGAGGGAATAACATCTCCTCAAATTGAAAACTCTTTCTTGTTGATCTGCCATAACTAATTGCTGAATAATTTCCTGCTCATCCTAAAGGGGCCGAGATGATTAGCAAACACTAAATAGGAGTTTAAATTATTGCCAAGAATTCAGCAAAGCATAATGGGTATGGCTCTGTAAGTTTACTTTTATATTTTCTTTTACCATATTTTTTCTTGCTTTCTATTATTTACTTTTTTCTTGAGAAATTTAAGGAGAAGAAAAAATGCCATCTACTACTTAATTTCCATTTTGCCCACAATGCTGTTAAGGAGGGAATTCCAGGATTTTGACCTAGTGAGTGAAAGAATGGTGATATATTTCCGAGACAGGATGGTGAGTGGGTTGGAGGGGAACTTGCAGGTGGTGGTGTTCCCACATATCTGCTGTTCTTGTCCTTCAAGATGGAAGTGAATTTGGTGAATTGCTGCAGTGCATCTTGTAAGTGGTGCACACTGCGGCTACTGAATGTGGGTGGTGGAGGAAGTGGATGTTTGTGGGTGTGGTGCCAATCCGACAGGACTGCTCTGTCCTGGATGGTGTCAAACTTCTTGAATGTTGTTGAAGCAGAACCCGTCCATGCAAGTGGGGAGTATTTCATCACACTCCTACTTTGGAATTGCCTGTCCAGATCCCTGATCCACCCTCCCACAGCTGATTCCTGACTTGCAGCCTCTGACTGGAATGGGAGAGAACAGTTTAATACAGAACATGAAAATGGATGCAAGAATCTACTGCACTGGAACAGTTACACGCATTCAAATTTGTTGTTCCACAAGGCTTACGATCTTTTTTTGAGAAGAATCAATTTTTTTTAAACCACAAAAATAAAAGTAAAATATTGCAAATGCTGGAACTCTGAAATAAAACAGAAAATGCTGGAAAGATTCAGGAGGTTTGGCAGCATCTGTGGAAAGACAAACAGAGTGAACATTTCATGTCCATATAACTTCTCCTAAGTCAGGAGTCATACGGATTCAAAACATTATCTCTGTTTCTCTTTCCATAAATGCTGCCAGACCTGTTGAGTCTTTTCAGTATTTTCTGTTTTTATTCCTCTTTTTGAACCTCTAGACTAATCACCCAGAAGTATCCTTAACCAAGACCAGTGTGCAACCTTTTTTCAAATTTTTGGCACAACATACTACTGCAAATCACTGTACTCAGTGGTGAAATATGCAAAATCCAAACATTTTGCAGGCCCTGTAAATCTACATTTATCTGATGGAGCTCTTTTGTACCACACTGACAACATATCAGCCAGATTTTTGAATACTTATATGCCAGAGTCACAAGGTCTCAACATCTTAAACTGATTAGTCCTGATAACTACACCATCTCGCTTAAGGGATGTTACTATTATAATAATTTATTATAGTGCAATTTAAGCAATCATATTAATTGAATACAAGTAAAACAATCAATTAATTCAGTGTTAGAAATTCTGGTACATGAACTTCATGATTATTGAAGTTAAACGGAAATATAAATCTAAAAAATATATTAACAAATGAACTTGCCTACATATACTTTTTATGCTACTTGCACTTACATTTTTGATCATTTATTTCCTCACAAAAATATGTGCAGAAGTAATAAGAATGTCTGCAATGGTTGTCCTGAATGCCTGAAGATTATAATATGCAGCAATAAGGTTCAGGCCACTTCTGGTTTATTGTCTGGTATGAAGGGGTTAACAAACAAAAGAAATGCATAACTCCCTATATTCTATAGGCCGCCCAATAGTGACAGGGAAGTTGAGGTGCAGATAGAGAAACAGATACTGGAGAGATGTAGAAATAACAGAGTTGTTGTGATGGGAGACTTCAATTTCCCAAACATCGACTGGAATATCCCAAGGGTAAGGGGTTTGGATGGGGAGGAGTTTGTTAGGTGTGTTCAGGAGGGTTTCCTGACACAGCACGTGGACAAGCCTACGAGAGGAGAGGCTGTACTGGACCTGGTACTAGCTAATGAACCAGGACAGGTGATGGATCTCTCGGTAGGAGAGCATCTTGGGGATGGAGATCATAATTCTATCTCCTTCACCCTTGCGTTGGAAAAGGATAGGATCAGGCAGGCTAGGAAGGTGTTTGTCTGGAATAAGGGGAAATATGAAGACATCAGGCAGATGTTGGGGCAAATAAACTGGAAGGAGGTGTTCTTGGGGAAAAGCACAGAAGGAAGGTGGCAGATATTCAAGGAATGCTTGTCTGGAGCTTTGCACGACAACGTTCCGGTGAGACAAGGAGGTTTTGGTAGGACGTGGGAACCGTGGTGCACGAAGGCTGTGGTGAACATAGTCAGGAAGAAAAGAAAGGTGTATAAAAGGTTCAAAGAGCTAGGAGATGTTGGGGATCTAGAGAAGTATAAGGCTTATAGAAGAGAGCTTAAAAAGGAAATTAGGAGAGCCAGAAGGGGTCATGAGAAGGCCTTGGCTGGTAGGATTAAGGAGAATCCCAAGGCCTTCTACAAATATGTGAAAAGTAAAAGGATGAGAAGAGAAGGGATAGGACCTATAAAAGGTGAAGGGGGAAAAGTCTGTATGGAACCGGAAGAAATGGCAGAGGTGCTTAATGAGTACTTTGCCTCAGTATTCACGGTGGAAAGTGATCTGGGAGGATGCACTACAAGTTTGCGGCAGACTGAAAAGATTGAGTATGTAGATATTAAGGAAGCGGATGTGTTAGAACTTTTAAATGCTATCAAGATAGACAAGTCTCCGGGACCAGATGGGATGTACCCCAGGTTATTGTGGGAGGTGAGGGATGTCATTGCAGAGCCCCTGGCGATGATCTTTGCGTCGTCGATGGAGACGGGAGAGGTTCCGGAGGATTGGAGGATTGCGGATGTGGTCCCTATTTTCAAGAAAGGGAACAGGGATAGTCCTGGAAATTACCGACCGGTGAGTCTGACCTCAGTGGTTGGTAAGCTGATGGAGAGGCTTCTGAGGGACAAGATTTACGAGCATTTGGAGAAGTTTAGGTTGATTAGAAATAGTCAACATGGTTTTGTAAAAGGCAGGTCGTGCCTTACGAGCTTAATTGAGTTCTTCGAAAATGTGACTGAACACATTGACGAAGGAAGAGCAGTGGACGTGGTGTACATGGACTTCAGCAAGGCATTTGACAAGGTCCCACATGCAAGACTTCTTGAGAAGGTGAGAGGCCATGGGATCCAAGGGGCTTTGGCCTTGTGGATCCAGAACTGGCTTGCCTGCAGAAGGCAGAGGGTGGTTGTGGATGGCTCTTTTTCTGCATGGAGGTCGGTCACCAGTGGAGTGCCCCAGGGATCTGTTCTAGGACCCTTGCTGTTTGTCATTTTCATAAATGACCTGGATGAGGAAGTGGAGGGATGGGTGAGTAAGTTCGCCGATGACACGAAGGTCGGTGGTGTTGTGGATGGTCTGGAGGGATGTCAGAAGTTGCAGCATGACATCGACAGGATGCAAGACTGGGCGGAGAAGTGGCAGATGGACTTCAACGCGGATAAATGTGTTGTGGTCCATTTTGGCAGATCCAACTGGATGAATGAGTACACTATCAAAGGTAGGAGTCTTAGCTGTGTGGAAGAGCAGAGGGATCTTGGGGTCCGGGTCCATAAGACTCTCAAATCGGCCTCCCAGGTGGAGGATGTGGTTAAGAAAGCTTACGGTGTACTGGCCTTCATTCATCGAGGGATTGAGTTCAGGAGTCAGGAGGTAATGCTGCAGCTTTATAGGACCCTTGTCAGACCACACTTGGAGTACTGTGCGCAGTTCTGGTCGCCTCACTATAGGAAGGACGTGGAAGCTATTGAAAGGGTGCAGAGGAGATTTACAAGGATGTTGCCTGGATTGGGAGGCATGCCTTATGAAGACAGGTTGAGGGAGCTGGGACTGTTCTCCCTGGAGAGACGAAGGTTGAGAGGCGACCTGATAGAGGTTTACAAGATGTTGAGAGGAATAGATAGGGTGGACTCTCAGAGACTATTTCCCAGGGCTGAAATGGTCGCGACGAGAGGGCACAGATTTAAGGTGCAGGGAAGCAAGTACAGAGGGGATGCTAGGGGAAAGTTTTTCACTCAGAGGGTGGTGAGTGAATGGAATCGGCTGCCGTCGGTGGTGGTCGAGGCGAACTCGCTGGGGTCTTTTAAAAGACTTCTGGATGAGTATATGGGATCCAATGGGATTGGGGGTTATAGATAGGTCTATGGCTGGGTAGGTTTTTGATGTGTTCGGCACAACTTGTGGGCCGAAGGGCCTGTTTGTGCTGTAGTGTTCTATGTTCTATGTTCCCTGTTATCAAAACTCACTTAATATTAGCCTTGTTCCATTCAGACATATAGAGTCGGTTCCATTGTATTATTTGTTGTACTGTAAGAAATTGTTCTTCTTGGCCGCAGAACTGGAAACATCACCACCGGAATTCTACCGTCCTGTCTGCCATGGAATTGGGACAGGCGAATGGCGGACAATGGAAATATCCTTTGACCTAGTTTACGTATGAGCAGTGACAGCTCTAAACTTACCTGCAACTTTCAACTTTTGGTAAAGAAGGAAGATGACGAATGTTAAGAAAATCTAGAAATATCTTGGGTAGGTCTTCGTTCTCCATCAAAATAGCCTGTCAAAATAAATAAATTACCATTAACCTTGTTCAAAATATATTGAAATGTAGTTTTCGCAATGTATTATTACATGTGCAAAATAAAAAAAAAGAGTGGGCAAAAGGAAAAAGTAATTTGAATTCAAATACGTGCTCGAAGCTCAAGGCACCGAATAATTGCTTCATAAAGTGAATATAAAAACAATGCTTGGGTTGTGAGCATCATGAACAAGGCATGCATCATTTTCTATCCTTAACTACCCCGAGGAGGCAGGAACGCATGCAACTTAATGGTTTGTTTGAGCACTTCAGAGGGCAGTTAAATACGAGTGTGAGACTGCAGTTACATATAGTCCAAACAGAATAAGGAGAGCAGATTTCCTTTCCTCAAAGGCATTCTAAAAACTGATGCATGATGATAATAAACCTATTGGATTCATCACACTACCAGAGAAAAGGCATGGGCAACTGTGAATTTCCCTACAATGGAACATATGTAAGATGGGGATTTCTGGAATGGTAAATCATACCTGTTGGAAAAACATTTACAACATTAATTAAAATTAGTTTCATTTAAGTTTTTTGTTACTTTTCAGATGCTACATTTAATTAGACAGGAAGTGACCAAGTATCTCATTATTCGCAGAATTAATTCATTCCAAGTGCTGTTCTCAGGATTGAGCCACAATGAGACCTTTTTCTCAAACCCACTCACTATAGTTATGACAGGTTCAGTAAGATTTTTGTCTTACTGCTTAATAGAGTTTCTCATGATAGCAATACATGCAATCCAACAGGAGGGAGAAAGGAAAACATCTGCAAATACATGCACTCATGGAAGAACACTGCAGCGTTTTATCTTCCAGTTAAAGAATGTTGGCCAGGAATCTCCTGGCCCGCTGCGCTGCTCGAGCAGTTCAGCGGGCCAGGAGACAACAGCGAGGGGAGCGTTTTGCGAGGGTCGCACGCCACCCAGATGCTTTCTTTTAGCGTAATCAGCTCTGTTCCAGAAATCAGTGCAGAGCTGATTATTATCTGGAAATGTCATGGAAATTGATATTTCCATATCATTAGCGGGCCTGGGATGGTATTCTCAGAGCCTGCTGTGTCTCCCTCCTTCGCTGTGAGTGGTTCCCACCAGAAGGGTTTACAACACCTCCCCACTAATGGGGAACAAGTATCTCCCCCCAATAGTGGGGATGGAGACCATTGAGGCCCCTCCCAGGAGATCGGAGGCAATGGGGTGTGCCTCTTAGGCAGTGCCAACAAGACACCCTATTATTGCCCAAGGCAAACTGGCACTGCCAAGGAGGTGGGACCAGAGGGGACAGAGGATAATGGGGGTGTGGAGTTATTGACTGTTAATTGGTGGATATGGGGGACCCATTGCCACCCTGCACTGGGATAGGTGGGGATAGGGGGAAGGGGTGAGCAGGGCTGCTCATCTGGGTGGGAAGTGGGGGGAGGGGTCCAGTAGGCCAACAATGCAGGGGCTGAATTTGAAACTTCTGCTCCTCACTTGAAAGGCAGTTCAAATTCAAAGAGCTGGTGACCAATCTGGGGCTCTGTAGCCCCAGCATTGTCAGAACAAGGACTACAAGCAGTCCCCAGATTCAAACCCCTGGAACACAGGATGAGATATGTGTAAACGTTCTCACAGTGGAGTGGTGAGGGAAGGAAAGGGTCAGCTTTGTTTCCTCTCTTCTAACCTGCTTTCCATCCAATTTGCTATCTTTCCCAACTACCATACCCCTTAGTCATTTTCAACAGTGTCCTGTATAGTACATTATCAAAGGATTTCTGAGTCTATGTACATCTGCTGTGTTTCCCCTATCCACGACATTTGTAAACTCCTCAAACAACTCTATCAGGTTTCTCAAGTATGATTTTCCTTATTGAATCCATATTGCCTGCTTCAAATTATTTCCTCTTTATTTAACAACTTCACTTTTAATGAACAATTTTAAAATGTCCCCAGTGCTCATAGTAGGATTCTAAAATATTTCTGGGGCTTCTGTCGTTTCTCCCTCCAGTTCTCCCAGGGTTTGCATTATCAGTTGCTGCTAAAAATTACTATCTCAGTTAGTGACTGAATTATACCCAGATTTTCCACTGGTGTTGACGATTTTCAGCCTGAGTTGCAAAAATAATTGTCCAGAAAAGATATCTCAATTTTCTCACCATATTGCTCAGAGATAGGATCCGGATGCATCAGGTGCCTATAGCAGATTATTGATTCGCAAGAAAAATCTTTATCTGACATTCATATTCACACTTTCAGCAGAAATTTCTAATTGCAATTAAGCGTGAGAACCAAGCCTGATCTTTCCAAAGCTAACTAATGGGTGCAGGCGCTAAATGTAGCATATGTCCTGGCAGTCCAGTTGAGGTCAGTCATCAGAGCACAGTCACAGAATCAAACTGGGTTTCTTACTGCATTAAATAGCTGAGCTCCTTAGTGATGAACTTGCTGAATGATCAGAGTTCCTTTCAAAACAACCTTCATGCCTAAGGTTTAATCATTGCTATACCAGTAATCAAATAAACATTATGGAAATTAGAGGTTTCTTCTTTTCATTTGTTGAGACGCCAGACAAGCAACAACAGTGAAACCTACATTTTTTTCCCTATAATTTTATTTGGGGAGGGGCTGTTACTTTATTTTCCAGGGTGCAATCTCATCCATCATGGCAACAAAGAGAAAGTCCAATGAGTGTGCGTTCAGGGATTTACTTTGGGTTATTAATGCAGGATTAAAGGAATGTTAACAATGTGGGCTGTTTGTTAAGCTTGACAGATCATCTTACAATGCACTGGTCACATACTCCATCTGTACACATGACATTGAGCTGGCACAAGAACTGCTGCTCCATGCCTAACACAAAGAAGAAAAAAAAATCATTAGGACCACCACCTTTTTTGTACGCTTATGGTTCAACCACTTGGGTTTGTTTAGCTTTTGGATCCTTTTTCTAGGGAGTATAGATGATCCATAGTTACTGCATATTGGGTGTTTAAATGTTTTCACTACTTCCAAAAGATTATTTCCCTCTCCTTTAACATTTCATTAATTATTGCTGCATGTAATCATAATTATTTTGCCTGTATTTGTTCTGTTGTAACAACAGAAGTAATGGTTACAGTGCCATACAATTCAATAATTAAGTGTCTTTCCCATCTTCCAAATGAATGGGCATTTTACATAAATGAATCAGCATAAATGTTTTACGGAAGAACATTTTCACCAGCTTCATTTTTTGGACAATATTCCAACTCTTGAGTTTAAACAATTAAATCAAATAATAGAACTGAATTCCAATCAGATTTATTGTCCAAATGCATTATTTAGCTGAATAATAAACAGTGCATCCATGTTCGTTTTTTTCCATTGCTAGTACCCTGGATTTTTAAAGTTTATTTATTAGTGTCACAATAAGCGTATATTAACACTGCAATGAAGTTACTGTGAAAATCCCCAGGTGGACTCCATATGGAGTCCTTATTCCAAATCAATTTTATTAATGCCCCAATTATTGCATTTGCTGTATAAAATTCAGATCATTTTAAAATCTACCAGGTAGCATCGTTTAAAATAAATAATCAATCAGACATCAAGAAATTCCCCCCATGGCTTTCCTGACTGCTATAACTTGGGCAGAATATCAATGGAAACCCAGTTTAGCCATTCATCTGGGGCTTCCGTTAAATTTTCAGTGGTTATGATGACTCACTGGGAGAATCCGTCAAGAAATTCACAGTGTAAGTATCTACCTATAAAACTGGATACTTCTTGCAAGGATTATTGGGCATCATCTAATTGTCATGAGTGTTTTTACAATATCCTGAATTTCAGCAAAAAACTGAATTGAAAACTTAGTAAACAACTTAGTTAATCAAGATTTCAAGTATTCAAAATTGGTCAGAAGGTTTGCAGTGTCCAGAATTAAGTGAGGCTGCGATATTTTAAAATACAGAAAGGGGTCAGAGGAGATGAAACAAAGTTCAAATTGTTACTCAGTGTTGCCCGCATTCTATGTGTAACATGATCAAAATACACCCAAGTAAGTCTTATTCTTTGAAATGTAAATAAATGATATTTTGGACAAAAGAAACCCAACTTTTATTACTAGAGAGCTCACTATTTTGGATGGCAACAGATCTGCTAAACTGGATTAATGTGAGTCATATATTACAATATAACGTAGATACAAAACACATCATATCTGGAGTCATCTAGAAAAGGAAATGTATTACACCTACCATGTTCATACTGTAATTCAGTGCAATATAGTACAGTACATGGCCAATGTAATGGAAGCACATTACAAAAATACATTTTACCAATTCTGTATAGAAAAGGAAATGCAAAAAAAAGGCATTCTTAGAAAATTGATTTCTGCTCCTCTCACCCACCATAACCTTAGTTCTACCTTATTGATTTTTTTTCCTGTAGTGTGGCCACTAAAAGCCTCAATTTTTTAAGAATCTGCCTCTTAACTCTGCTCTCCCTGTGGAAGTAGCTGATTACTTGCACATGTCCCTTCACTGACATTCCATACACCTAATTGTCAGATTTCTTTTCTGTTTCAGTGAGTAAAATGCAGTCACCATATTACAGAGGGACTTGTTCTGCCTTAACCTCAGCTAGATGCCATCATGCAGGAGAAAATACGTTAAAATATCACAGGATAACTCCGTCCGACAAGGCAGAGGCATAAACAGTGTAATGATTTCCCTCGAGTTTCACTGCTAGAGAATTGTCACTAAAGTCAACATAAATGGTGACAGATCTTCACTGAGGACACTGGGAAATCGAATGTTGGCATTATATTTAGGCTCAGGCCTTCTCATCAGCCAATTATAACACTAACCATCTTACTGAAAACTTGGGCAAGACAACTCCACTAACCTTCTGAGGATATAACACACATCAGCATTTCAGTACTAAACCTTTAGATGTAAAATAGCTTTCAATATTTGGAATTCCTATATCCATCAATTATCACAAAAATATTCTTTTTGTGGAAATATATTAGGGATTCAAGTATGTAAAAATCATCCATAACTTGATAAGTACTATTAAACTGCTAAGTCAAGAAGTGCTTCCAGTAAGAATACCCTAATTTAGTATTTGTTGTAGTCTACCCAGAATATAAATATGAATTATTGCATCACAGGTACCTGAACAAGTAACAATTGAAAATTGCAACCAGAAATCAGCACTTTTACCCTCTGAAGTGAACATCTCTTAAATTTACTGCTTTACACACTGCTTTACTCATTGGTTTTGCCAACAAAATAGATGCTCAACCAACTGGTTAACTTTACCACTCTTGTTTTAAATTTTAGCTATAAATGCTGTTTTAAAATAAATGTTCGTACAATATGGACAAAATAGTAAGCACATTTTACACTAAAATACACCAGAAGTGTGTGTTTTTTTAATGTTATTGAAGAAGCCTAACTAGATATCTAACATTTAGGCTCCATCATTCAAAAAAGTAGCACATGGCACAGTGATTAGTACTGTTGCCTCATGGTTCCGACCTTGGATGACAGTGTGGAGTTTGCACATTGTCCTACTATCTTGCATGGGTTTCCTCCGGGTGCTCCGGTTTCCTACCACAGTCCAAAGATGTGCAGATTATATGAATTGGCCATGCTAAATGCATGGGGTTACAGGAATAGTGTGGGGGCAGGGTTGGGCCTGGATAAAGATGCTCTTTCGGAGAGTTGATGCAGACTCGATGGGCTGAATAGCTTCCTTCTGCACTATATTTGATTTGATTTATTATTGTCACATGTATAGAGTGAAAAGTATTGTTTCTTGCACACTCTATGGACAAAACATATAAAGTTTTAAAAGCATAGAATGAAAATGAAAGATAGAATTCTAAGATATGCTAGGCACAGCTTGCAAGAAGTTGCCTCACTCTGGAGCCATCTCTAAGAACTCTATGGGAAAAATACAACAGTCAATATAGGAACATATAATTACTCAACAATAAATTGAATTCCACATATGTAACATCCTTTTATTTTATCACAGTATTTCGAATACAAGATGACCTGAAGCATCACCTGGTAAATTTATCAGACCAGCCCCAAACACTTATATGAATGCCACATTCATAGGTCTAGGTTAAGAAATTGTTTCCCATCATCATTTTTGCCACTGTAAAATCACTATCACATTGAAGAACGTACAGCTATGCAATAAGTTTTCATGATTTTTATCTTGGTGATATTTTCTTCATATCAAAGACTAGGGGCCAGGAAAAACTCCCGAGAGCATTGCTGACATTCCCATTGAAACTAATTACTCTAAACATCAGGTGCCTCCTCCAAGTCAGAACTGAATACTGCAGTTAGTGCAGGGAATTCAATGTACTTGGGGTTAATGCACTTGTTTCCACATTGCTTTCTTCAAGCTTTGAAGGCTACAAATATATTAATTGCATCATTTGCAAAAATATCTTCTGTACTCCTTCTGCCAGAAGATAGCATCTAAACACTTCATTAATTTCCCAAAATTGAATTCAAGTCTAACATCAATGCTGCACAATGAAAACCTCAGAGGAATCGGCACCTCAAAATGCTTAGTGAATAAGATAAAAACATTCTACTGTGAAACTGAAGCAAAATTGAATTTTTAAAATACTTTATGCTAGATAAACATTGTGCATTTTCAACCAGCAATTGGTTGAAAAATCCACATTGTACAGGGGTTTAGATTTTATCCATTGGAACAAACTTACATTATAACTCCTTCTTAACTCTGATCTAATTTTAGAATATTGTGAAAAAGGATTCATCTTTTAAGGCCAGGAATTTCTTCAAAATAGTCTAAATATATTTCCTTACTTTATTATTATCTACTTAGCCAAACATAATGACAGAACTGCTACAGACCTAAGGCAGTGCATCAGTAAACTCTTTTACCGAGGTTCTTGAATTTGTAAAATGCAATGCTAAAATAACTTTATTAATAGATTTTACTAGATAAAACCAATTTGTGAATCAGATCTTCTTAAGGGAACTCAGGTAGGTTTTTACATAGACATTGGCGTTCAGCGAAGCTTCGAAGGTTTGGGTAAACGCAAAATTATGTATGCAGAGCAATCAGCATCAACATTTTAAAAAAGCATTACCAACTTTAATTGTATAGTTTATTATCATAAGGTCTGTTTGAGTTATAACTTAATCGATATCTTTTAAAAAATTCTGTTTCTTTGGCTCCAACTTACAAGAAAGGTTAATAAAAAACAGCTAAATGGCACAAAATCCTTTGTGCTTCAGCTTGGCCAATTTCCAATAGATGCCATTTTTGTTGGCAGGAGGAAGGAGTGAAGCTTGAACCACCAGTTGGGGTAATTGAACTGAGAAGGGCCATTTGAACTTAGTGTTGAATTCATTCGGACTAGATTTTGGCTGGTTCAAGGGCAGGCATCACAAACTGATAGAGAAGACTTAAATTCTCTTGAAGGGTTGATAAGGTCTGTTAAGTAAATTATTCAAAGTTTTTTTTAAATCCTCCACTCTTAAACATGGAAAAACAGACTAAGGACTGTAATTTTATCGCCCCAACCACCACAGGACTCAGAGCAAGTGAGGGGAGTGAGACTGCAAAATCCTGCCCAAAATGTCAGTGAATGTTTAAAAAAAAACCCCAGGCTGAACTGCTCTGATTGACAGGCTACCTAATGTAAGTTAGTGAAAAAAATTACTGTCCATGCAATTTCAGTAGAAGTCTTTGTTGACAATCCCCAAAGGTTATTCTTATGTTATTATGAATTCTTGGCTGAGTTTCAAATGCTAAAATGGTCTTAGCAGGGTGCTCTGAGTTCACAATTTGATTGACGTATTGAAAAAACTACTTACGGACTAGTTGTTTTTGAGTGGGAGTCTGAATATATAATTAGAGATGAATTATTTGAGGGGTTTTAAAAGATTTGAATGGGTTTTATCATGCAAGTCTTTTCATTATCAAATATACATGAATGAGATCTATATTCGATTGTCATAAGTCTTTTTTCATCTCCACATGGCTCCTGAGTTCTGCCCATGATGAATAGTGGATGAATGGCTAGGTAGGTGGCATGGAGGATTTGAGTTGGCATGGAAGTGGCATGTGGGTGTGGGGGACATGGAGGTGAGTACAGAATATGAGTTGACATATATGGTGAGTGGGGAGTAGGTATGCGCCTGATGTGTGAGAGTAACAACGGAATGAAGTTCCAGAGAACTGGGTTAGACCCTCTAAGCAGACTACCTCCTCACTTGCCTGTCCCATGGGCACTCAAGGACTTTTTTGCCATCAGCTGGCCCAACTCTATCCAGCCCTCTCTTACCCAGAGTGAAAATTCAGTCTAATGGACCTTTTAAAGCAAGGCAGGTCAGCTGAGTCTGAAAATTTCCCATCTGAGCGACCAGTCTCAGAAGCAAAAATCAAGCTCATGGCTTTTGTTTTGCATTCAAGTGTGAAAATAAATATTTCTAAAATAGCCAAACATAACAAATTTACCGCATTCTTGAGCGCAAACTCTAGGCTAACATTTCAATGATGTTCTCAGAATATGCTGCATTTTGAAGATATAATGGGCTGTAACTTCCAAGTTCCCAGCGTCGTACTGAGGCGGGGGTGGGGGGGGGGGGGGGGGCTGGTGGTGGTGTGTGTGTGTGCACGTGTGCATTGCGATGCAATGCCACGATGCACTGGGGTATCCCTCTCAGAACTTCAAAGATAAGAGTTTGCACAGTAATTGCTCATAAGTGCAAACTTCCTCTGGGCAATGGCCCTGAACTGAGAACCATTTGAAAATATTGTTTAAAATCCTAAAGCTCTTACGATTCCAGCTGTGTTACACAAACAGTTACCCAGCAATGGTTAGAAGCACTAGAATCTCTTCTAACTTCTGGGTAAGTATTGTAAAGACATAGGCTGGCCACCCACATCTCTGAGTACTCCTCCATAACCTGGGCGCTATTCTGACACAAAACAGGGACAAAGAATAAGCATCCATTTTTATGTTGCACATTGCAAGATCACAGCTATGAAAATTGGGCCCAAGCTTTAAATTAATTCCTCAGCTCCCCTACAAGCAACAAAGTTATTCCTAACCCAATAATGAGGAAACTGATTAATTGGCCATTCATAATATTGCAGAAAATGGGGCTTTTATGCAATATGTTTGCTCCATGCTTGCCTGTAGCACAGTGGCATGACCCTGATGAGGCAACACCTCAAAACTCAATGACTATTAAGTGCTTTGGAATATTATAGGCACTATATTAATGTAATTTCATTCTTCCACATACAAACAAAATCTAGATTTCATACAAAAATGATATCTGTATGAACTTTCTGTCAGTTTCATTCCATAATCTAAAAACAGCTGATGCAGTTGCAAAGGAAATATGAAATTTGAACATCTTCATTTCTGGTTTTAACGGATGGTGAGTGATTTAGGCCACTTCTGATATAAGCCCAATGCTTTTGGAAAATGCTGACATATTAAGCACATTGATAAAGTCGTATTCCACTGTATTCAATGCCTCTTTAAAAATTGTTGTTTCTGGATAAGTAGGGTTGAAAAAAAAAGAGAGGAACAGGATTCACAACCCGTCCTCACAATCAGAGAAAAAAAATGAAGTGAGCATGCCCAGCTGTGTGCAGCTCCACAACTACAGGAAGAAATCAATACCAGCTGAATGCCATCTGCTTGGGGCAGCAGAATAGTACTGATAGTATGACCCATGCATCTTTTCTTATTGAAAGGTTATTTTTATTCCTGTAAACAGTTCAACTTCACTTCATCCACATGATGCTCATTTACCAGTTTTAGATCAATAAAATATGCAAAACAAGAAAAAAAATGAATCTGGACAGTGGCCCTGATGCCAAAGTGATTGTTAATCAATGCCCCCTTGCTTAGTCTCTCAGCAAGATACATTTTTGATTTTGAGGAGCTGAAATACTATTAAATAGAGCCTGTAATCCAATTCAGAACAATATGCCATTAAACAAAGCGAAACACAGCTTTAAAATTTCAGAATGTTTTAATATTTTTTCTTTAAATTCTTATTGAAATATGGGGGAAAATCTTCCTCCAAAAAGTGGGTAGCACTAATAAAGAATTTCTTTAAAAATTGAGGAAAGGGAAGCCGTCTGTTGTATTTCAGATCTCCCCCTTCCTGTCAATGATTCAAAGATATTATGGCTTTTACTCTTGGAATAATATCATACAGCTTTGTATTGTTCTATGCAGCTAGATTCCTAACAATTGTTTGCAAACATTTTTTCAGCTATGTCTATGTAGCCTGCCCTTCCTGTATCCCTAAAGGTACATGACTAACTTCTGTTCTTCTGACCGAAGGAAGCTGAAGAAGATGTCATTAGGAATCTAAAGTGGACTTTTTGAAATAGATTGTAATTATAATAGTAATATTGTGAAACAAACATACTATCACAAAATGATAGAACGCTTATGGAGCTTAGAGATATTATCTAGCTTCAAACCCAGAGAATCCAAACACCATCGCTGAGTATCCAAACACAATGCAAATGGGAAAGATGGAACATGATTAAGTAATTTAAAGAACAAGTCAATCTCCTTGGCTACGACACACTAAGGGCCGAACGGGGTCAAGTGCTAGCAAATGGGATTAGGTAGGCAGACCAGGGTCTTTTATGCATTGGTGTAGACTCAATGAGGGCCTTTTCTTCACTGTATTATTCTGTGAAGGGGGTAACTTTAACCCTCACCTAGAAAGAGAGTGTGAAATTAAGATATTGAAAAATCTCAAACTTGAGTCCAACCTACCTTGAATCTGTTCACTGAAGGTTTTCCTGAAGGTGGATTGACAACGAACCTGCTCGCAGAATGTGTCATTCATTTCAATATTCTAACAAGCTGCAAGCCAAAGATTTCATCTGGATGTAAATTTTAAAATTGAGGCACTGCTTATCTGAGGCCAATGTACATCAGTGGACGCTCGATACACAAGACTTGGCATGAGTTAGGGAATGGATAGCAGAGCTTTAGTTGACATCAATTTCACAGAAGCTAGGACTTAGGAGGCTGGTCAAAAGTGCATTGCCATACTTAAATCTAGTTAGTTAACTCTAGAAGCATGGATGAGGATTTCAGCAGTTGATGAGCTTGAGGCAAGGGCAGAGTTGGATGATGTTAAGGAGATGGAAATAAGCGCGCTTAGTGATGGCATGGATACATGATTGCATATTTGACCCCGGGATGAACTTGCAATCAAGATAGTAAACAGTCTTGTTCGGCCTCAGGCAGATGCAAGGAAGCATGGGGAATGGTAGACATTGGAGATAATGGATACAGCCTTCCCAACATTTAACTGGAGGAAGTTTCTGCCATCCCACTCTGCATTTGGCTAAGCAACATGAATGTAGAGGCAGTGGAGGGTTTGAGAGGGGTGCTCATGAAGAAACTGAGAGTGCATTTTTGATGATGCTGGCAAGGCGAAAATTCATATAAATGAAAGAAGAGAACACAAGGGCAGACCCTTGAGGGCCACCAGAAGTAAAGTTGTGTGAATGGGAAGCTGGCTTCACTTGGATGGATAAGAATGGAATTACACAAGTGCAGTCCCACCTACTTAAACGATGGAGGAAAGCTGCTGGTGTAGTCAAACATGTCAAAGGCCACACACAGGTCAACAGGGATGACAAAGGTTAGTTTACCTTTATCACAGTCATGTTAACTCTATTCTACCTTTGTCACAGCAGCAATCAAAGCAATTACAGGCTTTCAAAATTACATTAAGACAATTAAAAAGAAAACATACCCATCAACAAGCTTTTAGAAATCAAAATGTCATGAGAAATGAGCAAACAATGTGAAAGGAATGTGATATTAAAATATTCCACTTTCAGGAATAGGACAGCAGCAGATCAACAGCGATCCAGATAGATTCCATGCTGCAAAATCAGAATGAATGGGGAGCCTTGATATCTCCATAAAATATCCAACCTTTCTGTATATGAAGGAGGCTGGTAGATCATGGTATTGCCACCTAACACATAACAGATTGGTCCTATTTTATACTTACAAATCTAGAGATCTTCAAAGCAAAATATGCAGTGACTGTGTTAATACGTCTGACTCTTTACAATGGGCTCAGCTTCTGCCTAAATCCATCACATGAATTTTATCTTTATGTTGGCAGAGATCTGTGTAAAATGAGTTGGCATAGTTTCAAATCAGCTTCTTGAGTAGAAATAAAATACTGTCTAATTCAGCACTAATTCCTCAGGTCCCTGAAATAGACCACAGATTCAAGATCAAGGAAGTTAAAATGCATTTAACGCAGGAAATAATGCTCTCTTCAGTTGGAGTTTACATAAAGCGCAACTGTGCATGCATGTATATATGTAGATATATATATGTGTATGCATATATATGAGGGCATCTTACATACTTATATTCTTATTCACTGAGAGACAGATAGATAGATACTTCAATGATGAACACAGTTTACCTCAACAACCAAGTCAAAACAATAGCATCAAGGTGGCATTTCAATTTCCTGAATCCATACCTCTACTAATGTTGCAAAATCACCAGCCAGCATTTCAAAAAATTTCTAGCCAGTTCCCAGCTAATGTGAATGAATAGAGATACACAAAAATGATGCTCCACTATTACTCACAAATCTGGCATTCTACCTGTTCTGGTCTACATATGCTTCCAGATCCACAGCAATGTGGCTGACTCTTAATTATGCCCTTAAAAGATGGGCAAAAAACTCTGGTCCAGCCAGCAACACCCACGTCCCATAAAGGAATTTTTAGAAGTCGGCTATGATGGAAGAATCAATCCAATTGGGTCTGTCCAGTTTAAGCAGTTTTATTGTATTATACTTCCTCAGTGTTACTAACTCACAAAAAGAACTCCTCAACATCAAAGGGTTTCAGCTATGTCTATGCATTTATTTCTTAGTCAGAACTCTCCACACTTTTATTGCCCACTTTTTAACCCTAGTTCAATCTCACTGCATCATATTTACCCAGAGTACATTCCTGTCCTATGTCACATGCTCCTGACATTTTCCAGCTGTGAATTTTGTCCTGGTGCTGCTGGGTGAGGGTCACCCATGGGTGTCAGTGACCTTGATACCTGGTGTAGTATAATCAATGTAACGTGCTTAAGTAGCAATTCTATTAACAAGTTAATTGCCACACAAACTGTGATTAAGAGTACATTGACATCATTACACCCTATCTTATACATGATTGGTTCTGCATGACATGAACTGACCAAATGATTGAGAAATATAGGACAGAGGTAGATAGAAACCGATTATGTTCATTGGTTAATAGGTCAAAAATGAAGGGCTATAGGTATATTGTTAAATACAACCGATTTAAAACAGAAGAAACTTCTTCAGAGTTGAGAGACCAAAGTTATTGAGGCAGGAACTATATTAACTTTCAATATTAACTTTTAATACTGGATTAGTGGACAAAGGGAAAGGGGCTGAATGATAATGGGGTGTAGGAACATGTTGGATAAATGTGATTACGACTGTGTTCACATAGAGTGGTTGGATCAATTGGCTTGTTTCTATGGAGTATATTCTCAATATATTTACAGATGGATCACGGGCACAATTGATCTAACATTAAATATTTCCTAGTTTCTCCTCTTTCATTAAGATCTTTATATATAGAGTATAAGGTTTGCCTATTTGTGATGAGAGTATGTGTTTTGTAAATTCAATCAGCATATCAACTTATGAACATAAATTATTTTAGCATTAATCATCAGCATGAAAGCAGAGTAGTAGGGCTAAATATAGTGAATAAAGGTTCAAACACCCACTGAAACATAGTTATTTATACGATTCACATAACAAACTCAAAATATTGCACTGAATTTTTGCCATGGAGTCAGGAAGCTGGAACTGGTTCTATTTTTGGATCAGAAATCCTCCTCCAGTGGAAAGATCAGATTTTCACTTGGGTGAGCCCGGACATGGATTTCCTGTCCACTTAGAAGCAATGGGGTAGGAATGGAGGTGGATCGAATGAAGTGTGGGGCACAGTTAGACTTTCACTGCAGCCATCACTGGTCATCCTGAGAGAGTTCCAGTGTGCGCCAAAGCCTTCCTTAGCACCAACGGGATATGAAATGTTACAGGGGAGCTGGAGGCAGATGGCCCTCATTTTATCAATACCAACCTAGATTGAATGCTGGAGGTCATGAGTAAAAGGAAGAAAGTTTCTTTTTCCTGCAGGAAACTACATCACTGTGCAGTAGAGGCACCTCTCTGTTTAGCAATATCTCCCTCCAATTTCCCCTTCTCTTTTATCTCTTGCTTTTCCCCTGATGAACTGTCTCCTTCCAAGGCCTCACAGCCCTCTGAAAGACCAAGTTACGGAAAGTGCAGTAAACCATATAATGACCAAAACCTGTGCAAAAGGGTATTGGAGAACATCATCCAAAAGATTCAGGCACTGAAAGTGCATCTTTGAAAGCTTGCTTGCTTGCTCAATGGTTGTCCTACTGAGCAGGTGGTGTTGGTTGTATTGCCTCTGCTTAGGCAAAAATAACCTCTTCATAACCTCATACCCAAGATCCATCATGCACTTTGGATGTTGACGGAAAGATTTGAAGCCGCCTAGACTTGTTTTAATTTGATTTGATTTATTATTGTCACATATATTGGTATACAGTGAAAAATGTTGTTTCTCAAGTGCTATACAGGCAAAGCATACCATACACAGGGAAGGAAAGAGTGCAGAATGTGGTGTTACAGTCATAGCTAGGGTTAGAGGAAGATCAACTTAATGCTAAATAGGTCCACTCAAAAATCTGATGGCAGCAGAGACGAAACTGTTCTTGAGTCAGTTCATACGTGACCTCAGACTTCTGTATCTTTTTCCCGACAGAAGAAGGTGAAAGACAGAATGTCTGGGGTTCGTGGGGTCCTTGATTATGCTGGCTGCTTTTGTTGGGTGGTGGGAAATG
Source organism: Sphyrna mokarran (assembly GCA_024679065.1). Lineage (NCBI taxonomy): Eukaryota > Metazoa > Chordata > Chondrichthyes > Carcharhiniformes > Carcharhinidae > Sphyrna > Sphyrna mokarran. The sequence continues at coordinate 64,869,816 of JAGIQG010000006.1, read as the reverse complement.
TAGACGGTGTCAATGGATGGGAGGTTGTTTTGAGTAATGAAATGGGCTTTGTTCACGACCCTTTGTAGTTTCTTGCGGTCTAGGACAGAACAATTGTGGAGAATGAAGCAGTTAGGGCAGCTATCAGGAAAACAAGCTCCTGTTGTGATCCGAGAGCAGCTAGATCTGAATGCTTGCGACTATTATTGAGAAAGAGAATGCTAAAGATATATCAGCAACATCCCCAGGTATCGACAGACATGCTACATACACACTTTCTCCACAATAGTAAAGGGGATTGAAAAGTTCAACTGACCAGCTAGTGAATTGGTGGTGCAGGAAATTGTCAGAATGTGTACCATAGAGAAAGCGATCCAATGCCATAGAGCTTCAAGTAAGACTTCAAGTAAGAAATGATTCAGTAAGGACTATCTAAAACAAGATGGCAGATATCAGAAATCTTGACCAAGTTAATCTGCAGCAGAGTTAGGACTATTGTGGTGCGAGCCCAAGAGAAGGATAATGGCTAAAGGGAACACAGATGTGGAAACTCTAAAGAACTCCCACTTCTCACTTGTTGCTCACTAACCACTTCAGCCAATATCTGATATGCTGCCTCATCTCCTGATAGCCAAGACTGTCCCAGCACAACTACAGCTGGACCCTCAGTCTTTAAAGCACCGGGGGTGGGTGCGCTGCAGGTGAAATGTGTTCCAATAGTCTTGCAGGGATCTGACCAGTTGGTTATACTCAGGTACACCATGTAGAATAAGTAGGAAGTTGAACTGTAACTCGCTAAGGTTATGTATGAGGGAGTTTATTATGTTGTTGTTTTTAATTTTCTAATGTGTAATGATTTATAACACTTCCATGCCATTATTCAGTTCAAAGGACTCACTTGACCTTTCGTGATGAACATCAATAATTGATAGAAGTCCAATGGGTGGATAAGCAGTTGAATGACTATTTAGTACCAAGTGTACTTGCTGCCAGTTGTGATGTTTTACGCTAGGCGAACAGTTGTGCTGTTCCTGCATTCCTGACAGAAATGTAAGCAGCTGGTCTGGTGATCGGAGCTCCATTTCCATTCTCCAGCTCCTCTTCCTCAATGTTAGTTTCATCTGAAAAAGTCCTTCTCCACCTTCAAACCTCACTTCTGTGCATGTGCTGATCCTACCACAGAACATCATCACTTCTGTGGATGATGATGGTCTTCCTCTTCTGAATTGCTGTCAAATAAATACATTCAAGATGCCTCCCATCCTGAACTTGTCAATTATAAATCCTCTTGCGTTGAAGAGTTGTATCCACACTGTCACCGTCAGATATTTGAGAGAGGAAACTGAGACACTAGTTGCATTAAGTGAAGTTTTATTCAAATACAACAAAGTTTAAATAATTGCCAGAATTTCTGTGAAAAGCTTCGTATTTCTCTGGTTACTTTCCTGAATTGGGAATCCTGTCTTGCTCAAGTAAAACTGAAGCAAGTTTTAAAAGAATTGAAAATGCGTCAGTGTTCTAAGGTCATTAACTGCACTAGTAAGTACCAGTCCACAACAAATTAGGAAATCTCGCCACCATCTCAACGTGCCTCCCTTAAATCCAGAAGTGAGAGCATTGAAATAAAGTAACACTCTTTTACCCCTCACACACTCCCATCCCACTTATTCTAAGGGTTAAAATTCACTTCATTGTATCTATAAACATTAGTACATGTTTTATTTATTTGTAGGACATGGACATCGCTGGCCAACCAGCAATTATTGCCCATGTTCAGACAGCAGCTGAGAGTCAATCACATTGCTGTAGCTCTAGAGTCACATATAGGCCAGACCAGGTAAGGACAGCAGATTTCCTTCCCTAAAGGACATTAGTGAACTGGATGGGTTTTCCCAACAATTGACAATGATCATCAGTAAATTCTTAATTCCAGATACTCTTTTTTATTGAATTTAAATTCCACCATTTGCTGTGGTGGGATTTGAACCTGTCCCCCCCGAAAATTAGCTGAGTTTCTGGCTTAATAGTCTAGTAATAATAGCACTACGTCATCGCCTCTCCTGATCAAGAAGCACTATTCGAGAAGTCTCATTCATCAATCTGTTTTTGGATGTTCCCTGTGGACATAATTCTTTATTCAGGCAATTTTCTTTGCAACATATTGTAAATATTTACTTAAATCAAGTACACTTTTTCTTGCCCATGATCAAAACCCCATACATGATTTTGATAGTGCAAGTACTATTGAGTAAAATGGTGCTCTCACCATCGAGGGTAGTATGTAAAGGCAGAAATTTCCACTGCACGTTGAACTCAACCAGTTACAAATCTGGAGGGAATTGCTTGCCTCTTATTAGATTGTCTACAGCACAGCCATAAGTGATAAATGTACTGCTGAATTCAATGTCAAGTTAATCAATGCTGCCAAAGTTTTGTTGACCAAATGGCAATCCATTAGGGAGTAGCATTTCTGCAGCCTCGTGACATCTCAGTCTATAGAAGCGTATGAAGTTCAAGCCTTCCTGGTTGGTAAGGGGATTTTGAAAAGCTGTCAAAAAAAAACAGCTACTTGTTTGGATCCCATGCATGTCTGAAGGATTGTTTAAGAATCTGTAGTCACTGAAATGAATCCAGTTTGATGGTTAAAATGCTGGCAAATCGATAACTTCGCAGATGATGAACTCTTGTCAAGCAAAACATGTAGTAGCTTTAAGGCAAAATGCTACAGATTTATGCATAGAATGTCTGTTTTTCTCCGAGTTACTGCTCCCACGCCTTTAAACTAACAGACATCGGGAGAAAATTGAAGTGAAGCTTCTATGCTCTTCCATTTGCTGTCATTCAGAACAGCTGGCTTGAAAGTCAAAACAAGAGCAGCCCTCTAAACAAACTGCTGCCACGCTTTCAGAAGCAATTATAGTCTTATGAAATATGAATTGCTATTGATTTTTTCTTCCTGGGGTTGTTCCGTTACATGTTTTATGCACCCCAGACATTTATTTAGACAGTAATCTGACATGTTTTTGCTAGAAGAGGTGAAAAATGCAATCTTTGTGCAATCTTGAGTACTTTATTTTGTCTTCCTTTAACAGACACATAACCCGCCCAGAGATGTGCATTGATAAAGACACCCAGCACTACAATTATTGTAAATAATCAAACTTGTTTGCTGAATACTGATTAACCTTTCTTGTGCCAATGACAAATGAACACCATCAAAGCAGGTAGACTGCATTTATCACTGCCACCAGCACTATTTCTCCATTTTGTAGCACCGTCCAGTCTTAGTACTAAGTGGAAGTGTAAACTAATACTAGAAATAGTCTTTTTAAATATGAAGTTACAAAAGAACACATTCAGGTTTAGATGAGTACTTCAAATGAAATCACATGTTCATTGATTCTACTCACAACGAGAGGAAAAAATAAACTTAACACGCAAAAAATACAATATTGTTCATTAAATGCCATCTTGGTGGAAAAGTTCATTGACTAAAATTTAATTAATTTTCTGATTAATATTATTTTATATTGTATTAGGCTTCTTAGGATTGAGTTTCTGTTGGATTTTTTGCATAAGGGGATAATTGGCAAACCAGCATGAAAGATTGGGGAATTTTAAACATAATTGAGTTATCTTCAAAGTCACTCCTCCTGCGTTCTATATTTTACAGTTTCCACAATTTGCCCAGTTCAGGACCTGGCCAGTTCAGGACCTGGCCAAAATATAATTGTGGCTGCATACTAGGTCAAAATTCTCCCAATTGCACTAGTTTATGAAGGTTCTTTAAATTACAGTTTTTTGCTTTTAGGCAGACAGGCACTAGTTAAAATATTTTAAATGTGTTTTTTAAAAAATCATCTAAAAATATCTAATTTACTCCGAAACTGATTAGTGCATATCAATGAAACTATTAAGTGGTTCAGCATTATTTTCAGTGATTTCAAATCAGATTATTGAAATCTTGTTTAAAATGTTCCTTATAAAATACTAGCCATTTTTAGCCATGTTAATGGAGTTGTATTAAATTATCATTCTTAAATAGGAATACTTTGTGAGGTAGAAAGAAAATACATTTAATTACACTGCCCACAGAAAACATTACAGTGAAATCATGCATATGACTTTAAATGAATCTTGAACTTCATCAGTGCAATTTCAAGTGCATTTTGGAAGCAGTTTCCTAAAGTGAGAATTCTGCTCCATTTATGAATTTTATTATCACTCTCATCAAGTGTCCACAGCTCCTAACTAAAGCAATTACATTTTGAAAATTCTGCTACAACAATATGGTATTTATTACATAGATAGTTCTGTTATCAGTTTTCCAATAACATAGATACATTGAAAAAAACAGGAGTAGGCCATTTGGCCCTTTGAGTCTGCTCCACTATTTATTTTGATCATAGTTGATTATCAACGTGGAGTTCATCGTGGAGTTCGGTTACTAGTGGTGTACCTCAGGGATCTGTTTTGGGGCCCCTGCTGTTTGTAATTTTTATAAATGATCTGGATGAGGGTATTGAAGGATGGATTAGTAAATTTGCGGATGACATCAAAGTCGGAGGAGTGGTAGATAGTGAAGAGGGGTGTTCTAGTTTGCAGAGAGACTTGGACAAGTTGCAGAGCTGGGCCGAGAGGTGGCAAATGGAGTTTAATGTGGAAAAGTGTGAGGTAATTCACTTTGGCAGGAATAACAAATGTGTAGAGTATAGGGCTAATGGTAGGACTCTTAATAGTGTTGATGAACAGAGGGATCTTGGTGTATGTGTGCATAGATCCCTGAAAGTTGGCAATCAAGTCGATAAGGTTGTTAAGAAGGCATATGGAGTCTTAGCTTTTATTGGTAGGGGGATTGAATTTCGGAGCCGCAACGTCATGTTGCAACTGTACAAAACTCTAGTGCGGCCGCACTTGGAGTATTGTGTGCAGTTCTGGTCCCCACATTATAAGAAAGATGTGGAGGCATTGGAGAGGGTACAGAGGAGGTTTACCAGGATGTTGCCTGGTATGGAGGGCAGGTCTTATGAAGAGAGGCTGAGGGATTTGAGGTTGTTTTCGTTAGAAAGAAGGCGGCTAAGAGGAGACCTTATTGAAACATATAAGATGATTAGAGGTTTAGATAGGGTGGACAGTGATAGCCTTTTTCCTAGGATGGAGAAAGCTAGCACGAGGGGACATAGCTTTAAATTAAGGGGTGGTGGTTTTAGGACAGATGTCAGAGGTAGGTTCTTTACCCAGAGGGTGGTAAGGGTATGGAATGCCTTGCCTGCATCAGTTGTAGATGTGCCTAGTTTGGTGGCATTTAAGAGGTTAGTAGATAAGTTTATGGATGAAAGGGGAATGGTTTAGGTTAGAGGGTCACTGCTTGTTCCTAATTGGTCGGCGCAACATCGAAGGCCGAAGGGCCTGTTCTGCGCTGTAATGTTCTATGTTCTATCAAGTTCAATATCCTGATCCCACTCTCTCCCCATATCCCTTGATCCCTTTAGCCCCAAGAGCTTTAATAGAAACATAATAACTATACCAATTGCACAATTCCAGACATACAAAATGAGAAGATACCTGTGTGATTAACTGCTTGGTTAATTTGGTTGTGCAGAATATTGTAGTTAGGCATTTTCATTTTATTTACAACTGGGGTAAAATTTTTCTCTTATGTCGAGGATCCCAATGGTAGGACCAGAAGTGAGAGGCACTTACTGTTGGAGGCTGTGTACAATCAGGCAGTAGCCATCCAATTCAAAATAGACAGATAAGAGTTCTGGCCAATCATGTGGTGAGGATGGGAAGAAAGTTGCTAGACCCATCGTACCTCACTGAGTTGAACAGTACACAGACAGGTATCTACTCTTTCCCACCCAGCAGCATCAGCCTGGCTATTTGTGAAGTGTGTGTCACATGGAACTGCTGGAATTTATAGTGACATTGCATGAGATCTGGCAGGGACAACATTCTGGTCAGAATCTGATATGCCACTCCACTACTCTCGCTACATCTTTGGTAACCTCTTAGCCATCACCATCATCCTTGACCAACTATCATTCATCCTATAGTTTACTCAGTAACCATACAGTCTACCCCCAGCACACTACAACTGTCTTCCGTTATCCGTGACCTACCATCAGTTCATTATCATACCTCCCTCCATTACCACTGGCCTTCACTCTATAACTCTTGATTTCCCCAAAATCATATTTGATCCATAGCTTGTGGACACTGACTTTCCCTGTGTAGTCCAGCTTCCTTCCTTTGTCCCTCATGAGCCTTCATAAGGCTGCCATTTCCCTCCCTCAGCCGTGGCTCATTCCCCTTTCATGGCAGAACCCAATCTCAGCGTATGAATGGTCCTTTCCCCAGGTTCAACAATATTCACCATTCAAAGAAGTTCCTCCCTGTCCAAATTCACCAGGGAAAGATGGCTGCATGCCACCTTTAAACATCTGTGAATCTGAAGGCATATGTTTCCCATTTGCTGCATACTTATTTTAAAGGTACAATTTAATCTGGTTTAAATTATATTTTAATGAACAGGCACAACATGTTATTACATTATAAAGAGGTTCCCACTGTTTGCTGTCAGAAAGCATGATCTGCCATCAATTTGAGAACCAACCTTCATCCAGCTATCAGAAAGCTGACACTTCCTGTCCAATTCATTTATGTAGTGACAACCTAGAGCTGAGATGATTGGTCTCAAACAATTACAACCAAGAATGACCTCATTCCCCACTGACTTTAGTTTTACTAGGGGTCCATGATGCTACACTCATTGGAGCCACAACAGAAAGGACAGTGATTTTAACTCACGTTTAGAACTCAGCCCAGGGCCATATTTGTTCAAGATTGTAATGAATTTTGCAGCTGAGTGAATATTATCAGGTAAATGATAACCAGGTGTCACCTGATCTCATACTCCTCTTTCCATCACTTTGCTGATGATGGGCAGAAGTGATACGGTGATCATTGCCTGCCTTTTGAATATTTTCTTGAGTTGTCTGCTCAGAGGCAGGTCTGACCCACAGTGCCACAATCTTCACCAAGGGTAAGACAATGAGGCAGGTCCAAAATCCATCCTGACTGGGATCAAACCCTGTGCTGTTAGCACAAATCTGATCCACACCAGCTATCCAGCTAAATGAGCCAACCATCTTCCGAAGGAGTAGAAGTCACTAAGGCCCCTCTACTGGAAGACCCCTTCAGATTCAGGGTGCTTTCCTGTAAGAGACCAGGGGAGTACCTCTCCCATCCTCCCCAATCCCGAGCCTACCTACCGCCTGTGACAATAAGAGCATCCCACACCTGCACACCCCCAGGTCATTCCTATTTGCCCCTCTCCAGGAACTTGATACTTAAAAGCACTGCAGTTCTCAGGATTTAAGTCTCAGTCATGGTACTGCAGTATCTCTTGCAGCCTGGATGGGTTGGAGAACTGACAGCCAATCAGACTGGCTGACTGCTTTCCAAGGCAGGACTTCTGTCCTGAGGATAGGAGTCCTGTTTGCTACCAATCAACATGAAGTTCCTGCTGACTCTCAGAATGACAGGTGCCAAGTATTTGCCATTCTGAAAATTCAGACCCTGATTGGGATTTCACAGAGAAGGCCAAGAAAGATAATCTCATTTAGCCCCTCTGGTTGACAATGGTTGCTTATGCTTTAGTCTCATCTTTGCACTTGTGTTTGTGTCTCATTATTGAGGATGGGATGTTGGTGGAGCCTTTTTCTCCAGTTACACCACTGGTGCAGCAAAGGGGCTCATGACAAATTCCACTTGTTCTTTCAGCTCCTGATTCTCTCTGAGTTGCTCATTGATTATATAATGTGCACTTGTCAGTTTTCCTGCCAGGCTTCCATTCCATGGGATACAAATTTCTTTGGTTGGTCAGACCTGATTCTTTGTTTCCTTTTGCATTACATTTTTCTTTTATTTGTTAATGAATTTTGATAGTAATCTTTTCACAAAGGCTCTAGTTACTTCATTTTTATTCTTTTCAACTGTCCATTTCACCTTGAACTATTCAATCTGAGCCCATCATTAGGGATCATTGGTTTAGAAGACAGACCAAAATTCAGGCAGCTGGACGAATACGCACCTCAGAAAGTGGAATTTCAATTTAAACGTAACACACAATCTTAGGATTTGCGTATTCAAAGTCCTTCTTGGGCTTCAATTATTAAAGTTTTCTTGATTTCCCATATAGTTCTGCTGCGACCTATGCGTGTTGGCAATTCTATTACACAAAGTGGCCAAATTGCACTAATTTTAATCCACGGAGCTCTCTCTTATTTTGGTGTGTTTATTCTATTAAAATGTTTGAGAGTTCATTAGCAACTAAATGGAGCCAGGTTGAATTTTCCGATGTTTCCCCATCATCTTCAACTATGGAGTTTTGTGAACAATGCATATCAAAGTATTCAAAATTAAAAAATGGTGATTTACAGCTAACATTGACCTGGGCAAATTTCCGATCTTCTAAAATGTCAACCTTTCCTACAGTGCGGAAGGAGGCCATTTGGCTCACTGAATCCCCAACTCTCCAACAGAGCATCCTACCCATTCCCTATTGTTGTAACCCCAGATATTTACCCCACTAATTTGTCTAACCCACACATCCTGACACACAAAGGGGCAATTTATCATGGGCAACCCACCCAAGCTGCACATCTTTAGAGTGTGGGAGGAAAGCAGAGCACGCTGGGGAAACCCACGCTGACATTGAAGAACACTGACACTCACCCAAGGTTGCAACTGAATTTGAATTCATGGCATTGTGTGGCAGCAATGCTAACCATTGTGCCACCATGCCACCTCAATATGGTTTAGTACTCTTACCACAATATTACTAATGATCCTTGATGAACAAATAACCTCACGAGAAAATAAATAATTTTATCCCTACACATCAAACACTGATATTTGTACTTACTGTAAAAATTGCCTTATATTTTAATCAAAAAATTAATAAGGCAATTAAAAAATCTAAAATTATAAATCCCAAATAATTCAAACTGAAATCTGCAACTATAATGCTTTCTTTAAAAAAAACAAGCAACTGAAGACTTCTTTAAATCAAAGCAATCATACTTCACATTCAGTAAAATGAATATCATTACTGCTTCAGATATACAATTGTAAGATGCAAATTAATTTTAAAATATTGCTGAGAATCTTCAAGCAAGTCCAGGTTATACATTTTATTCAAAAGATAAATATGATGCTATTGGTTTGTTCTTCAAATCTTATTGAAGTAGCAGCAGTCCTCAAAAAGTCTGTTTACTGCTAACGGATGCAGTACAATGCCATTTGTGTTTATTCTTTGAGGGTTGTTGGTGCTGGGATCTGAATCACTGAAACTAAGATTTTATTTTTAAACAACAATACGAAAGTTTAAACTCTTGCACTCGGTGACTTTTTGCGACTTTTGCTGTGCTCAACAAGATGAAGCACATTAGTTCTAGCAAATGGAACATTTTCCATTTCATGCACCCTGTGTCAGCATCAGCTACTGTATTCCCAAGTCAGGTATAGCGTAGGTTAGCTGAAAAGTGAGCTCCCACTAACCTGGCCCAACAATGTGCTTTCGCTTCAAACTCTTCAGAGTAACCCCTAATGTATTAGGATGATATTTTTCATTTTCCATACCAGCCTTCCCATGGGTTCTCGAAGATTGCCAATTTGGTGCTGAATGAGGATGAATTTTCTGTTGTTGCCCCAAGCCCACTGGGAACTGATGCCCAAACTGATTCACAAAGAACTCTTACACACAGGCAGAAGATTTATGAAGAACTGTTCCTCTTGATTTTCAGACAAGAAGTAGGAATTATACATCAATGTACATGAAGTAAAATTTCGTTGATGACCAGGTATAGTAAAATTTAGTTACAGTACAAGATTATATTATTGTAACTTGCAAGGAGTAATGTAATAATGCTAATTTTCAGATTGTCCTGTTCGTATCATTTACTGCATACATTATTAATTTTAAATGTTATCGTTTGCACAACTATAGCAATCTTTCCCTTGCCTGTCGTATGTGCAGACGGCTAAATTAATTAATGCTCAGACCCAGTCAGCACAATCAGGAACTGCAAATTTAATTTCATTAAATAATTTGTAACCAGTAAACTGCAGATTAATGCAGTTTCTCCTGTTTAGTTCTCTTGCTAATTCGCTGATTGTCCAGTTCATATTAATTCCCAGGCCTTGTTAATTATTTTGTAGCTATTTAGTCATTTAAAAATATATATATAATTCCATTGTACAGTCCATTACCAGTATGACCTGCTGCAGCCAGAAACCCTCAGCAGATTAAGGGCTCTGACTGCAGCCCATTCATTTCAGTCCAAGTCTAATTACTGCAGTCTGCCTAACAGGTACCTCTGCTATCTTACATTTGAGTTCTGTAGTTGCTTCAGAGGACAAATACAGAAAGATTAATTGTTTGCTTTGTTTCATCCCAGGAGAATCGTGGGCGCTTAATCAAGAAAAATAATTCCTTCTCGTGTTGATGTGGTGATTTGATAAAGACTATAATTGTATAAAGTAGTGCACTAAGGTGCAGTTTGTAAGAGACACTTCGTTCTAGCTGTGTAGTATCAATAAATAAGTGAAACAAATGCAAAAAAAATCTGGAAAATTGATGAGTCTTGTTAACATTTCTCAGAGTAAGTAATTTGGTTGTGTGTTTTTTATATTCTGACCGATGTTGGGCTCTACTATCATTTATAATGTCTGCTAGTTCAGAAATCCAATCAAGTAGGCAATAGTAAAAAACACATTTCCAAATTGTTCTTAATTGCAAGAGCACAGACAGTGGTAAATGCTGTGTTGCCTCCAATTAAACAGAGCCTCCTTTCCACTGAGGGCCATTAGTCCACATTTCATCTATCTGATAAGCAAGTCATCAAATAGTGAAACAGATTAATTGCATTCAATTAATTGTAGAATAACTGAAGGTCAAATAAAGCTAACAATAACGAATGCAAATAGAATAGTAACTGCACAATGAACTCTAAACTTGATCCAGTGGAGTACATATGGAATAATAAGTAGTTGTGGTCGAGTAACAAAGGTTTAATAGTGCACGTGTGTTGATTTCAGTAACAGTTAACTAAACTGCTGCTCAAAATACATTGAAACATTAAATAGAACGCACAGGACAGTAACAGACATTCAGGGCAACTGGTCGTTCTCAGTTCTGTCCTGTAATCGCTTACCTTCCTTCTCCCTTCACCTCCCACCACTGCCCCCCGCCCCCAACTTCCCCCTGCACATTTCTGAAAAGAACTGATATAGACTAAATGATAACCCAAATAAATATCCAAATTATTGATTAAAAACATTATGCCTTTTTGTCACCTATTGTGCTATCCATCTTCATGCAGCAAGACGGACAACTTTCAGATTTTGATTTTTCTATCAATCTCAATACTCTAATAGTCCAATGCTGGCATCTCCACATCAGTCTCAATACTCATCAGCTGATCAAATAGATACTGCAAATATTGAGAAATAATTTTACATTTCCAGCTTTTAATAAAAACTATTTTCAGGTATAGCAGTTTATTTCTCTATTCAAGAAATGAATTTAGTTTGGTTAATGATACCTTGGGCAGGATTTTCCTGTCTCACCCACCACAGAAGTCATAGTGGGCAGAGGCAGACCATGCACAGGTCCATTGACCTCGGGTGGGAATTTCTGGCCTTGGGGCGAGTGCTAGCCAGAAAATCCTGTCCCATCTTTAAGTTCAGTACTTTAGTGACCAAGGTATTGCAGCATAAAGTCAATTTGCATACATTTCCTTAATGTACATAATTTGGGAAAATATGTTTATAGGACTAAAGATCAGATCATTGTGCTGCTGTGTCTATTGCTCCTGTTCCAATTCACTCTCCTTAATTTTGTATTCTGTTCTGTATATTTCTGTTTCTATTTGTTTTTGCTTTTGGATGCAGAATGGGGTGGGGGGTGGGGGGGGGTGGGGGGGGGGGGAACCAATTACTCATAGTTCGCACAGGCCCACCCATGTCACTCTGCTTCCTCTCCCTTCATTTTCCATTTCCTATGGCATCCTGAGTCTCATTACAATCCCATCTCTTGATTTGTCAGTTATCAGATCAACTCTTGCATTTTCCTCTATTGCTCATCATTCACTTCACTCTCAACTTGCCATCCACTTTCCTCACTCATTGCCCCAAGGCCAAGTTACCCCTCCCTTCCCTTTCCATTGCTATCAAAAGGCTCTATTTGAATTCAAAATTCAATTTAAAATGCTAAATTAAAATCAGGCTTAAGAATCTACTTCCCTGCTTTTCTTCTCCCTTTATCACATGGTGTTAATAATTAATCATTGAATCCCATTTACACAAAGAATCACCCAATTATCTTTTCTAATGATCAACAAAAACGAGTTATTTGATTGGCTTCAAAATTCTATTCTTCCCCAAAATCTGAATAATGCAGACACCTCCCCACTACCCCCAAACAGGGGTTAAATGTTCCCAAATGGGTTAAATGTTCATTTTAGGATTGGGACCACTTCTGAATTTCGACGACACTTTGAATCAGCGTCTGACAGCTGACACAAATTCCAGAGAGATGGTCAAGTATCCACGCAATATTGTGTTCGACAAATAATTAGGGATTGCGGACATTGAGAAGGTAGGAGTTGGACATGGCAGATTTCAACTGAAAGGCCAAACAGCAGCCATTATTGTGGTTGCAAAGATTTTGGAATAGAAGAGCGAAGCGAGCAGCAGCAGGTCAGTCGCCCTTGCAAGAGAAATTAAAGCAGGGCATTTTATTTTCATAGAACGGCAAGAGAGATCAAGCATTGTCAGCAGGATTGGGTATGTGCTGGGTGTGCTTCAATGATCTTCTCATGAGTGCAAGGCGACATACAGTTCTGCACATCCATGATCGGAGTAGCCTGAGGTGCACAGTGCGAGTAATTTGAAAAATATGATCGTCCTAGAGCACAACTGAATCATTGGCAAAGTCATTCGAGAAACAACAATTGTGGAGGAAGCAACAGCAATGGCTGTGAAATCAGATGTTGTCCCACTGCAAATGATGAAAAAGGGCACTATGGTCTTAAGCATACAAGAGAAAAGAGCACCAACCCCCAGAAAAAGAATTTATTCAAGTTAACTGTTCTAACTTATCTTTCAGATGTAGTGGGCTATAATAGAAAGGCTTTGTGTCACATACATCTTGGGTGCACTACACCTCTCTTGGAAGACTGAGTTTCCAGGAGAAACATACCTGAACTATTCAGCCTCCCTTCTGTCCTGATCAAGGTTTTGAGTCCTCAGCCAGACCTGTGGAAAGCCTCAAAAGACTGGCCGATCCACTACTTCCTCCTCCTCTTCATCCAAGAAAATATGCTGCTCCCCTGCATTACCCTCTTCAAGGTCTACATCTCATTGGAGATCCATGTTATGAAGAGTGCAGCAAAGCACACAATCTGAAAGATCCCTTTGAAATTTGCAATTTCCAGAACAGAACTCTTAAAACTGCATCATCAACATGGGAATGTCTCCCATGCGGTTATGGTACCAGAACCCCATCTTAAACTTTATGATGACTCTTGTGCGGAGGTGGATAATCCATGGAAGGATTATCTAGAGGCATCAGCAGCCTCTTCTTCAAATGTCAACCAACAGCCACCCATGTGCTCTCTCTGGCGCCATGAGCACATGAGAATGTCTAAAGGTGAAGATGTTAGAATATCACGCTCCCATCTGCAGGAAACATTTTTGGTGGTCACAGATCAGTTAAATGCAAAGGAAGCAGATTCTCTTCCTATCTATGAATGTTCCTAGGTCTTCATCTTGATATCCACATGGGAGCAGTCGATTACCCCCTGCATCTGAGGTGATCCAGCACCGACAAAAAAATCTGACTACTCACCAGGCCTGTGTATTCTTGATAAAAAGCTGGAATTAAAAGTTCAGTGATGATCATGAAACCATTTCTCAATTGTCAGAAAACCCATTTAGTTCACTAATGCCTTTCAGGAAGGAAATTTACCATCTTCATGGAGCCAGACAACATGTAACTCAAAATCAGAGGAATGTTCTCTGAAATGGCCTAGCAAGTAAGCATTTCGGGATGGGCAGTAAATGCTAGTAACGCCAGCCAGCAACACCTATTTCCATCGACTGAAAAAACTTTCCCAATGACTCCTGTCCAAAATTGCTTCAGAGCTTCAATGAGCACTCAGTTGCTTGTTTGCATGACACATTGATCACTCAGCATTTTTGGGTGGTTTGCCACTTCCCAATTCCTCCACCAAAATAGCTGGGAGGCACAGCCATATCTAAAAGCCAACACACATACCAAAGAGGGGTCCAAAACTGCCAGCTCGTAGCCCCCATTCCTGTCTCCTCAGCTCAACTTAAATCCAGTCCTATGTTTTTCATTATAGTGTCAGCAATTAGGATCTTTGACTTTGCTTCAATTTCCAACTTAAAAAAAACCTATTTGTCCTCTCTGATACCAGCCACATTCTCTTTACTCTTCGAAGCAACTGCAGTCCTATAATCAGAAGTCACTTTGCATCACTCATTGACATAATGCAGTTTGTTATTTGTTTAAAAATTACTTGTATTGGAATAAATCTTTAAAAGGTTGTTCTTGTTTTGCCCATTAAATTTATTGCAAAGAAAGGTGCAGTTTAGGGCGTGCTAGTAACTGAATATACTTCTGCAGTACGGTGGACTGTAGAAATTGTATTTCTGCACCACGAAGACTTGAGCAGTTTTAAAATTTTTTTTATTTATTAGTGTCACAAGTAGGTTTACATTAACACTGCAATTAAGTTACTGTGAAAATCCTTTCCAACACCGCATTCCAGTGCCTGTTCGGGAACACAGAGGGAGAACTTAGCATGGCCGATGCACCTAAAGAGCACGTCTTTCAAATTGTGGGAGGAAACTGGAGGAAACCATGCAAAATATCGTGAGTATAGGGGACAATTTGCAGATTCTGCACAGACAGTGACCCAAACTGGGAATCGAACCCAGGTCCCTTGGGCTGTGAGGCAGCAATGCTGACCACAATGCCATTGTGCTGCTGCATCATACACATGTTTAGGCTGCATAAATCAAATTTAACTCAGTCATAGCTGTGAGCAAATATATCAAAACTAGGCCTCTGCCAGAGGCTGAAGTTTTCATGCAAAAGGTTTACTGAAGATAATGAAATAAAAACAATTCAATTGACAAGTGCAATATTGATTTTTGATATTTTCTGAATTTTGAGTGATCTTTTGATTAAAACTTTCAGTTCCTGAAAAATAGTGGAAGATTACCTCAAAATCTTTTGTGGAAATCTGCCAGATAGTAGCTGTTAATTTATAATTGTAATGTGCCATCTTTAACATTGAAAAGGCCCATTAGAAAACCTCGCCAACTAATTAATTAAGTACGAGATGAAAGATCTTATTCGATGTAATGTGTACAGCACATGCTAAATTTATTATAATAAATTGAAGAATTTTTTTTATTCCCTTCTTGCTGCAAGCGTAACCAATCTTTTGACTGATGGGGTCGTTGATTCAGTCTTGGAAAGAATCTTTTCTTTGTCAGCTTTTCACTGCAACCTGGTCTTTTGGAAATACAGGATTTTTTCCATTTCTGTAGTTATAAACAACATTTATACCTGATATTTTGAATGATAAAAGTTTATTTTATTTTTCTTATTTCTCATGTTTTATTGTTGCTTGGATCATAGTATTTTTTTCTCTAATATTCCTGGGCAACAGAAATCAATAGCACATTTCCCCTGTGTTATGCACTGGCCTGTATTCAGGGCTATTACCTATTCACTTTCTGCTGTGTGGTTTGTTTGCTTAATTAGTTCTTTGTGAGACAGGTGTGCACAGTTTAATCTTGCTTAACTCCACACTTTGCTTTTTTCAATCTATTGGTTTTGTTTCCTCAGTGGGCATCACCAGTTTAGGTTCTTTTGTGTCTAGGTGTCAGCCCTGGCTTGGGAGCACTCACAGCCCCAAGTCTGAAGGTTGTAAACTCAAACCCCATTCCAGAGGCTTATGCACACAACTGCAACTGGCACAGTGCAATGCAGAGAAAATGCTGCATTGCTCAAGGCACCAACCTGCAGATGAGACAGTAAACTCTCAAGTTGACATAAAACTCCTCCTGGCATTCTTGTTAATAGATCTCAATCGACATTACTAAAATAGATTTACATTTATCTCATTGCTCAGCATAGGAATTTCCCACTTCCAAATTAACTGCCTCAATATCCAACATTTCTACACTTAGGAAGTGCTTTATATTAAGCTTCTAAAAGGCTCTGAAATGCCCTCAAGTCATGCAAAGCTCAATATGAATTTACTGTTTTATCTATGTTTAGTGAATTTTAAAATATTACTAGCATTTCAAGAGTAATTTGGTTACAGCTTTGCATTTTTATTGCTTTTATGTTGTGCCATTGTCGCCATGCATTTTTCTATAATTCCAGAGATACATGGTGTATTTCTTGACATGTTTATACTGCAAGGCTGCAGTTCTGTTTCATCACCTGAATGAACATCTTTCGCCTGACAGTAACTAGATATGCTGTGGCAAAACCGGACAAGGATCAGGCAGTGGTATTGGGAATGATGATGGCTAGTAGAGGTTAGCATTCTGAAAATTCAACTCAGCTTGCCATGACTTTATGTTGTTCCTGTTTGTGACAGGAGTGTCTGCAGTGCATTTTACATTCCCTTTCTGCAGTGTGTGGCTGAAAAGAACCCATCTGGGTAATGCACACAGCTCAAATAGCAGCTGTGCTATCCTGCTTTACATTAAAATACATCACTGATTTTGGAAGTGCAGTCTATAAGCTGTAAATAATGCTCGAGATAGATCCTACAGCTTTTCTTCCCCTCGCAAAGATTTTAAAAAAGTCAAAGTGGCCTCAAACCCACTATTATAATGGTGGTTGAAACAAGCAATCAACTTTCACACAAGGAAATTGGATGGATGCTTGAAAGGGCTATAGGAACAAGCAGGGGAGTGGAATAGACTGATCTGCTCTGTGGGAAGCTGGAAAGAACTCAATGGGTTAAATGGTCTTCCTCTGTGCCATATATGACTGATTCTTGTGCTGCATATTCCTTACCCTGTAGTGAAAAGGCAGTGATAAATAATTGCTTGAGGGGGCTAATATAGTTTTACATTTGGGCATTGTGCTTAATTAATCATTACTGTAATTGTGCAAAAAGAAGTCTTAAATAGGCCACGCAGCTAGCAGTGAAAAGGATTCTCCACCAGAAGTGTTTAAAGAAAACATTCCATGTGAATGTGCAGGTTATTTATTAATAGTCAAATTGAAAATTTGTGTCAGATGATGACTCTGCAGGATACACAGACAGGAAAATAGAGGGCTCACATACCTTGGCAAACTTTTTAAAGTTTACTTCGCTTTTTCATCTGTGAGGTCAGTCTAATGAACTTCAGAAACTCCATCATCTATTTCCATATGATCAACATTGCACGTTGTTGATGACAAGTGCCGCTTTTAACCAAAGGCAGCAGGATTGTATGACTGCGTCTTTTGCAACTTTCAAAACTCTTTGTGAAGGAATTCTGCGTCATAAGAATGATTAAATTTTTGTCCTCACTTTTCATCACAGCTGCTCTTCTGTCTCTGAGGAAGGATAAGCAAAGCTTTGAAGTGCTGCATTTGCAATTTCCAGAACAGAACTCTTAAAACTGCATCATCAACTTAAATGCCCCCAGTTAGTCACAGAGACCAGAGCACTGGTGCAAACAATAACTGGGTTTACTCCAATTTACCAGTGGCATAATAAAGCAGGAAAAGATATTTGCTCGCATCAGACTGTTACTTATAAATTTCATGTAGATTGCTGTGGATGTATCATTGGCTTTGTGTTTTCCTCAACTGTTTCCAGTTCGCCTCTATTTCAGCTGTGATGATGACTTTAGAAACATTTCTTGAAACTGGTCTCCTACTGTCATGTTTTATGTCAAAAAATACTCTAAGTTTTACTTTAGTGTAATATTTTATTATCCATTTAGTAATTTGAATGGAGATTTGAGTCATCACATCTCATAGTAACACTGACCAAATGTAATGCTTGCAAGTCAGGCGCATGCAATCAACCCAAAATTGTGTTAAATGATGTCAGAAGTACTTCTGACATCATTGTGCGCAATTGAAGCCAGTGAGTGCACAGGCACGTCAGATACGTGTCCACTGCCAACTAAAGAGCCAATTAAGGCCATTAATAAGGCAAAAATAGTGATTTCACGCTGCCAGTGAGAGCTTCAGCTCATTGCATAAACAAAACAGGTGGGCAAAAAACACGATGGGTAAAAGATCCCCAGAGCTCAAACACTTCTTTGCGAGCTTGTTGCTACATGGCTACAGAGTTTCATTTGATTTGGTAACATTTCACGGCTGCCTTTTGACATTTCAGGACCTCCTCTTCCCTGGACGCTTTCCCTAAGGATTGCAGCATAGAGCACCCAGCTGGTGGGACCTCCTCTGAAGAGGAAAGAGAGGGGCAGGAGGGAGAGAAAGTGAGCGTGGCAGTATCCCTGGGTAAGACCTTGAGGCACAAGCTCAGTTGATGCAGGGCCAGTGGGGGGAGGAATCAAAGTGGGAAGGTCCACCAAAGATGCCATTACCCTGTGGCTAGAATGTACAGACAGTGCTACAACTATCGTCAGATGTTCAAGGTCCAGTGTTGCAGAAGGATTCTCTGCTCCAGGGACACAGTAACAGCAACATGCCATGTGACTGCCACAAGCTGTCTGCCCACACTGTTGGAGACTATTTCTGGACCAGTGGATCTGAAGTTCACAGTGACCCTCAATTTCTATTCTACTGCTTCTTTTCCGGACTCAGTGCGGGATCTATGTACACAGTTGCACCAAGCTCATGACTAACAAGACATGTTTGCACAAAGCAGACAGAAGAAGCCAGATAGGTGAGAAAACCTGAGGCTTCACAGTGATGACTGGATACCCTTGCATTGAGGGTGTAATAGACTGCACTCTCACGACACTCAAGGTACCAGCAGGTGAGCTGCAAGCTTTAATTTGAATGAAATCCTTTCCCGTTAAGTGCAGATCGTCTGTGACCACAGAGCACAGATGCTTCAAGTTTGTGCCCGTTATCCCTGGCAGCTTACACAGTGCTCACATCTTGCTGCACTCACAGGTACCAAGTCTGTTTGTGGAGCTCCTGCATTATTGGATGGATGGCTCTTGGATGAAAGTGGACGGGGGTCATCACCCACCTTTTCACCTCGTCACCCAAGAACAGAGGCAGAGAGACGTCACAGGACTGCAGGTGGACGGGATCACCAGGTTGCTCAGGATGTGGTTTAGATGCCTGGATCAGTCAGGGGAA
Organism: Sphyrna mokarran; assembly: GCA_024679065.1. Taxonomy (NCBI): domain Eukaryota; kingdom Metazoa; phylum Chordata; class Chondrichthyes; order Carcharhiniformes; family Carcharhinidae; genus Sphyrna; species Sphyrna mokarran. The sequence continues at coordinate 64,850,441 of JAGIQG010000006.1, read as the reverse complement.
CACTGCTGTACTTTCCAATCTCATAGTGGTGACATACTGCACTCTTCACAACCTAGTCTGGCAGGGCGAACCCAATGGAGGCTTAGGAAGGTGAGAAGACCCCACTGGCCAGAGGGGATGACTCCAGTGGTGGGCCTGACGAACAGCCCAGGGAGGCATAGGGTGCAGATATTGAGGCAGATAACAGGAACCTTCAGGCAGCCAGGAACATTTTGATCCTGTGAATTATTAATTAGGCATCCACACCACTGATGCTTCCTCATGCCAAAGGCAGTGTCTCCTTTGCAAACAATTGTTATATGATAACCCAACTCCAAATGCCAAGACCACACAATGCCATACAGTTGCAAGTCTGTGCTGCATCTGGTACTTATTGCAATCAAGTCCATTAAAGCAAAATATATGTTTTATTACTGTACACAAACAAGCAAAAAGCATACTAAGTTGCCACATGAAGTTCAGGAGCACCGTGTCCTTCAAATTCACTGTCATGGGGTGTCTAACCACCCAGTAGAAGATGATTTCCAGCTCAATCGTGTGGCATATTTCTGGGCACTCCTCAGTGGTTTCAGCATCATTAGATGCAACAGCCACTGGTAGAGGGGCAGAGGAGCTGCTGCCCTTGTCCAGAGCAAGCTAAGAGAGATCTTACAGAGATGACAGGCAGCTCATGTTTGGCCTCCCTGCTCCCCACGTCCCATTGGACATCCAGCATCTGCTGCCAGATGAACAACTCCAGAGGCTCATCATCTGCCTCAGATTCCGTGTGGTCTTGGTCTGCAGGGCTGTTTCCACTTTTGGCACCCTTGGACCTTTCTGCCTCTGCTATCTCCTCATAGAAAGTGTGAAGTGCATTGCCAGTGGAGTCAACAACCTAATGCCCACTGACGTGTGTTGGTGCTTGGCTCAGAGAGGATGTAGGTGTGATTCTTCCTCCGGAGTTCACTGAAGTTATCCTTGGATTCACTGGTAGCTCCTGTGGAAGGTGCATCTGTGGAGTAAAAGAAGATATTAATAAATTCGACCATCATCGTCAGTATGCATGCTAGGCAGGCTGGGGAGACAACGGAGACCTGCAGCACGGTGCTATCTGCATTGGAGTCTCAATGGGCAATCTGGCTGTGACATTTCTACTCCCGTAATGTTGCACGTGATCTGTACTCTTACCTTTATTTGACCCCTCCCTTGCCATGACCAGAGGAGCGAGTTGGCTGGTGGCATTCTGCTCCAGGGCATTGCCCTCACGTTTGGTGCGGATATATAGCTTGGGATTTTACAACCTCGTCTGTCCCAGAATTGGAGCAGGCGAAGCTCGCAAAATGGAAATCTCCGTTGGTCTCAGGCAAGATTTTGCGATCTCATCCAAGTGAGGTTGTAAAATCACATCCACAGATTGGGAACACCACCACCTGTTTGCCAGTGTTCTGCAGAATTATGATTTCTCTTCTGACCAGGGAAAAATAGAATTGATCATTAGTGCTCCATCTCCTTGACAGTCCATTCCAGGTTGCTCTCCTCCCCCCCCCACCCCCACCCCACACACACACACACACACAAAAATGTACAATGATTAAATATACTGACAACCCAGCAGCAAAGCAGGTTCCAGTACCAGTTGACACACTCACTCACACCTCCAAGCTTCCTGAGAAACTGGCACTGACTACACTTCTTCGCACTGGTTCATGTTATTTTTGCAATAAACCTTGCTGACTACAGAAGCTCATTGAACTTTCTGCAAAACTGAAGCCGTGTTTTGTACACATTCTGCCCACTGACATGGGCAGTGACCTCTGCCCACACCTTTTGGTCAGCCTTCCTTTGACATGGGGATTTGGCACCTGGCACTGATCTCTCTCAACCAGGACACCCAGGCAGTAATCAAAGAAACACAGTGAAGAATGCCCACCCAACTTGCCCTCCTGCCTTCAATGACAATCAAATGCTGAGGCCGTGAGAAGACACCAGAGACAATTATTGCAAAGTTTCCAAACACCTCCCTCAGCCCCTTCTGGAAGCATTCAGGGAGCTGTCTCTTCAGTTGTTAAACTCATTGTCGGGTCCCCATTGGACCTGGTGCCCAAATCTTTCACACCCCTGCACGCACTGAAAGCCAACCGTCAGTCATGTTTCATGGGTGGACGTCAATTGATGTGTCAGCGTAATATCATATGGACAAGGTGATGTTGGTCAGGAGCAGATTTTATATCTGCTTTCAGCCACACTAGCTCTAGATGCATTCTAAAGGTAAAATTCAGACCAGTATCAGTTTGTCGACAGAGATTTATAGCATGAAAACAGGCCCTTCAGTCCAACTTGTCTATACCACCTTTTTTTAAAAAAATCCCTGAGCTACTCCCAATTGCCCATATTTGGCCTATATCCCACTAAACCCAGCTTACCCAATTAACTATCTAAATGCTTTTTAAAAGACAAAGTTGTACCCAACTCTACTACTGCCTCTGGCAGCTTGCTCCAGATACTCACCACCCTCTATGTGAAAAGATTGCCCTTCTGGGTACTACTGTATCTCTCCCCTCTCACCTTAAACCCATGCCTCTAGATTTAGATTCCTCTACCTACGGGAGAAAATATTGACTATCTAGCTGATCTATGCTCCTCATTATTTTATAGACTTCTATAAGATCACTCTTCAGCTTCTTGTGGTCCAGATAGGAAAGTTCCAAACTATCCACTCTCTCATAACTCAAACCAAGAAATCTTAGATGTAAATCTAAGATTTACATCTTAGTAAATTTTTCCTGCATTCTTTCTAGTTTAATAATATCTCTTTTAATAATAGGATAATATAAATAAAGCATTCCACATTACCAGATGCTTGTGTAATTTTATAACAGAATTAAGAACAATTAACATGATAAACAACTTAAACTACAGTAGATTTAAATCATTTTTCTGTTAGGTGATTAATGGCTTTCTTTGGTATTATAAAATGGAGCGTGGGAGAAGGATGCAATAATGTGTCAAAAACAAGCTTAAAAACGAGAATCAGACAACAATGACAGATGGGGAAGTATTATTACTGGGGAATGGCTATATGGGGGTAGCCAACGTGTGACTCTTCCTGTTTCCAGTCAGTGAAAGACTTCAGCAAGAACTTGAAAAACTGTCCAAATTTGGAGATAACATAAAATGTACCATGGTCAACGTGAAATGATGCAACATTTTCAAGGACTCATCTTTTTGGGCAATTAGGCCAAGCAGATGACAAATTTACTTAAATATGGATGAATGTTGAAAAATGAATACAAAATCCACCTGTGAAATTGATAGTTCATAAATGCCACACCAATCAGGAAAGAAACATGGGGATCATGGCAGACAAATCCATCTACCCAATACCTCACTGCATTTAAAAAAGTACATAAAATTACTGGATTGCATGCATGGAAGAATCTGAAGTAGAAGTTAATATTGTTGTTACCCTAGATTTTAATCAGACTCCATGTAGAATAATGTACGACTATAAATCGCAAGGAAGTACTGCCCTTGAGTGGGTGCAGAGGCAAACAACCAAAATTATGCAGAGATTGAGGAATTTCAATTATGAGGAAAGTTTAAAGAGATTGGGCTGGTTCTTGTTAGGAAAATGAGACTTAATAATTTTTTAAGAGATGGACAAAGCTTATCAAGACAAATTGTTCACTATGGTGAGGGGTATAAAGACCAGATACAGAAATTCTAGTGGAAGTCAAGCATCACTGCTAATAAATCTAATAGGATTGCAGAGCAACTGACATGGGAAAACTGAATTAAGTAATATAAATGGGTGAATGGAGCAGCTGGGTGCATTTCTGGAGAAAGGATTAAGAGAAAAAAAAGTAAATGGGCTAAGTCAAAATAGTAATGTCTTTGTTGGGTCTCATGATTTTGTGTCCTTGCCTGCAGTATGATCTGTATACAAGTCACCCCAATCCATGTTAGGGTGCACTAGACCTCTGTTAGCCAATTCAGTTCATTCCACATGATATTCATAGATGGATGAAGGCTTGTGCTCCAGAAATAGCTGCACGCCTTACCAAATTGTTCCAATGAACTACAACATTGGTACCTACCCAATATTACAAAAAATGTTGCCTGATATGTCCTGCGCACAAAAAGCATGGCAAATCTAATCTGGCCAATTACCATCCCAGCCTATTCTTGATCAAAATGATGGAAGGTGTCATCAACAGTGCAATTAATCAGCACTTACTCTGCAATAACCTGTCTACTAATGGTCAGTTTGTTTCCCACCAGGGGCATTCAGCTCCAGACCTTATTATAGCCTTGATTCAAACATGGACCATTATAGCTGACTTCCAGAGAGGAGGAGAGAACAGAATTTAATAGGAATTGGGAGAAAACTCTCCACTTTTGGGGTGAAATTTAGCACAAAGAAAAGGGCAAATTAGAGATGAGCAACAAATGCTGGCCTTATCAGCAGTGCTCATATCCCATGAATAGGATTGAATGGTGGCACAGTGCTTAGCACTGCTGCCTTACAGCACCAGGGATCTGGGTTCAATTCCAGCCTTGGGTGACTGTCTGTGTGCCTTGGTTTCCTCCCATAGTCCTAAAATGTGTGGGATGGTAGACTGGCCATGACAAATTGTCCCTTCATGTCCTAAGATGTACAGGTTAGGAGGATTAGTAGGGTAAATATGTGGTGTTACAGGATAGGACCTGGGTGGAATGATCAGTTGGAGTGTCAATGTAGACCTGATGGGCCAAATGGCCTCCTTCTGTACTGTATGAATGCATAAAAACAAAATTATCATTGCTCTGGTCTCTCCCCAAATCACTCCTGCTCCTGACCCATCCAAAAGTTACTGCACACTCCTAATCGTCCATTCTGCTTCTCATTCTCTGATCTACCTTCACTGTAAACACAGTAAGAAGTCTGCAACACCAATTTTAAATCCAACCGATTTATTTGATAGTAAACTCGCAAGCTTTCAGCTTTATAGCCTTTGTTAGGTGAACGAGGTGTTCTGGTCTCCAAAAGCACACATATCAGCACAGACAGTTTACAGATTACTGATTAGAATGTGAATCTTTACACCTAACCTGCTATTCAAGTCTTAAAAAGTGGAAGGAGCACTGAGCACAGGTTAGAGAGATGTGTATTGTCTCCAGACAGCACAGTAAATGAGGTTTTTTGCTAACCCAAGCAAGTCATGGGGGTTACAGATAGTGTGACATGAAGCCAAGATCCGAGTTAAGACCATTCTCGTGCGTGCAGAACTTGGCTATCAGTCTCTGCTCAGCGGCTCTGCGCTGTCGTGTGTTGTGAAGGCCCCCTTGAAGAACGTTTACCCTAAGGTCGGAGGCCGAATGCCCGTGACCGCTGAAGTGTTCGCCAACAGGAAGGGAACAGTTTTGCCTGATAATTGTCGAGCGACGTTCATTCATCCGCTGTTGTAGTGTCTGCATGGTCTCCCCATTCACCAGGTACACGGTACATACTCTTGCAACTCGGCCAATGTTGTCTACCTAATGCGTTGCAAGAAAGGATGTCCCGATGCATGGTATGTTGGGGGGACTTTGGCCTTTGCAGTATCCAGTACCTTAAGATGTTTCTTGATATCACGTGGAGTGAAGCAAATTGGTTGAAATGGGCATCTACAATGCTGGGGAGCTGTGGAGGTGAATCAGATGGATCATCCACTTCTGGCTTATCTGGCTTTGCAATGGATTTAAACCTCTCTCTAAAATCTTTTAATTATGGTCAAGATCAATCTGAAATACAAATTATTTGCTGCACAACCTGCTGAATTTCTTGCATTTTTGGTTCTTTTATCTCAGATTTCTAGCATTTGAAGCGTTTTGCTTTTGTTTATTCCAGATGGGGTCTGATCAAATCAATTCTCCAGCAATACTGATGTGCACCCCAGCAAGAATGTTACCAAATTTTCCTCGCCCACAAACATCAGTTTTACTTGAACTACACCCGGACTGGTAACAGAATCAAATGAACAGCATGTGAGAAGTCAGAGCGGGAAGCCGGCATCATATTTGCAGATTTTGCAAGGTTATGCCGCTACATGTACTGGTTACTTGTCAACCTTGGTCACAGATATTTCCGATGGGTTTTACTGATCTATTAATCTAGAAATAGTAAATAATGATCCAGGTGTCGCTAAATGGACGTATAGTGTGAATCTAACTTGGCACAATGAAACAAAATAGATGCAATCAATGAATATGGTTCACGCTGGTGTTGGAGTGGGGGCAAAAAAAAAATCAAAACTAGAAACTACTGATGCCGGATGCAATGAGCTGAAAGCACTTAATGAAAAATTGACTTTACTAGCTTAAGTCATTCTGTAATCTAATGGTAGAACAGGAAATTGTGTATCTTATTAAAAAATGAAAAGAAAACTTGGTTGTGTTTTCTGGCAATATTGTGAATTGGGTGGCACAATGGTTAGCACTGCTGCTGCCTCACTGTGCCAGGGACGCAGGTTCAATTCCAGCCTCAGGTCACCGTCTGTGTGGGAGTTTGCACATTCTGTGTTTGTGTAGCTTTCCTCCAAGTGCTCCACTTTCCTTCCACAGTCCAAAGGTTTAGGTTGATTGGCTATGCTAAATTGACTCAGGGGATTAGCAGGGTAAATGTGTGAGGTTGCAGAAATAAGGCCTGGGTGGGGTTACGGTCAGTGCAGACTTGATGGGCCTCTTTCTGTACCATAGGGATTCTAAAGAAAAACTGCACTTCTGAGTTTTGCCTTACATTGATCATACAGTGGGGTCTACTGAATCTAATCAAATCCAAGCAAACAGTATTAAAAAAGAACTAAATGCGACACAAATGCAAAGGGTTTATTTTGTTTTTTTAGATACATTAACTTGTAACCTGCATAATATTTGCTTGGGGAAAAGTAGCACTTCAGCTATGCCTATAGAGGAAACAAAACTACACAATCTTAGTTCAATAATAATTTTAAACAGAAATGGGAAATCTCTCCAACAACCTACTTTTACACACATTAAAAAGTGAATGACAGTAATAAAAGCATGCAAGTAAAGAAATACTTAACTAGAGAATCTGTGAATTTAGCAATGCATCATAAAATGATTGCCGAGGGATTAAGAGGCTATTTTTCAAAAGCATGTCAATTTCCAAAAAATGTATAGTTTTACCACCAGGTGTGACAAGCAAAGAAAGATGTGTGTAGGGCTGAAAGAACTGAAGTAGCTACTACCACCTAACACTTTCAAATTAAAAAGCACTATGACAATTGAGCAGAGAGTTTTGCCACTGGAGGGAAAATTGCTGCAGTTCACTTAGGCCATTACCAAAAGCCTGAAGACACAATGGGATGTGGAAGCAGCAGATAGAAACAGTGATGGATTTAAGTTATTAGCACAAAGGAAAATGATGGATGGTCTTCTGCTTTTCTTAATCTACATCATCATCTTGATCTACCAAAAGATACTTTTGTCCACTAATAAACTTAGTTAATGCCCAGATAAAATCAGAGTAGAATAATCTGACTGTTAAGCTACATCCATATCGATCAATAAAATCACTTGTACCAAGGAAAGCACAGTTACATTCTGACAATCCTAGTCATTAATATTATTTAACCGCACTAAGTCGACATTCAGAGGAAGAGCGATTTTAAATCCTTTGCACCTTGTGCTACTTTTGTCTTCATAATAGGTTTGTAAATACTGCAGTAATGACCTCAATTTAATGCAATTACTGCTGAATTCACAAAACACTTCTGAATCATACAAGAATGTGGTTTTTGACAGTGCTTTAAAATAAACTTCCATTTGATAAATCAACAATTTGGCATATCAGATTACTGGAGAAATAATTTAGGGGTTCCCGATGGAAATAAATAAATCTAATTAATTGAAAACCAAGTTCTATTTAAAATGCTAAAAGCAACCCTTTAGTAATTTTATGTTATCTGAACCACAGCAGAAAAAAAATGAACAAGTAGTGATCTTACAAGCTTGCTGGAAGGGTGGTGTCTGCAAGCTCTCAGCATACAAGGGAACTATTTCACATGGCTTTAAAACAGAGCCATGATGTTAACCCGTTATGGGACTTCTTACTGTATTTAAAACAGAGGCCAAAGGCTGGATTTTCACTACTGAAGCAGATAGCCCAGGATGGGTAATTTCGGACTTGCAGGCCCTACCTTAGCAAAAAACCTGCCAAATGTCCAGCAGGGATGCCAGAAGTTCATATGATGTAGGCGCAGAATTAAGTAATTTGGCCCATCGAGCCTACTCTGCCATTTGATCATCACTGATACGCTCCTCATTCCCATAACTCTGCAATCCACTACAAATTAAAAATCTGTCCAACTCCTCTTTAAATTTACTCCATGTCCCAGCATCCATCGCACTTTTGGGTAGCAAATTCCATCTATTCGGGACAAGTAGTTTCTCCTCAACTCTATTTTAAATTTGTTACCCGATAGCTAAGACTATGGCCTCTCGTCCTAGAATGCCCCACAACAGGAAGCATCTGCTCCATGTCTACTTTATCCATACTTTTAATATTTTGTATACCACAATTTAATCTCCCCTCATTCTTCTAAATTCCAGACAGCATAGATCTAAACTTCTGCCACATGAAGAAGCAATCACTTACCGTGACCACTTCATGATGTAATTGAATTTCTTGTGGTACTGCTGACAGATCCTCAAGATTTTCTGGGCCATCTGATCCAGTTTCCAAGTTGCCCTCAGAGGCCTCCTGGCTCCCTACAGAACCATGACAACTCTCCTCCTGTTTAATTCCACACCAAGGCCTCTAGCACTGCACTTATAAGCCTAGAGCTCTCTAATTTCAACAGCAGGATTCTGTCATTCAGTGCAGCTTTCCTTTAAGAATAGCAAGTTGGGAACATTACATGCTATCACCACAACACTACTCAGCACTCTGCTGAGCTCAGAGACAGTCTGCTGGTGGGAGTCGTTTGGTGCTGGGCTAAAATGAGCAAATAAGGCAAAAGCACTAAATTTATATCCTGCTCAGCAGCACCAGGTGAAGGTGAATTGTGACCTCCTAATGTTCGGCACAATCCATTTTTTACAGCCTGGTCTTTATGCCACCAACAAGACCTGTCATTTTGCGTAGTCATTGACATTTTATTATTGGGAGAACAAAACTTATTCAAAGTGAGCCTTGATACCCACGTGGTATCACTTTTCATTAGAAATGGAAGCTGGAGTCAGAAACGCATCCCCACTTGACCATGGTGGCACAATGGTTAGCACTTCTGCCTCACAGCGTCAAGGACCCAGGTTCGATTCCCGGCTTTGGTTGTGGTCTGTATGGAGTTTGCGCATTCTCCCCTCTCTGCATGGATTTCTTCCAAGTGCTCCGGTTTACTCCGACAGTCTGAAAGATGTGCTGATTAGATGCATTGACCCAAACAGGTGCAGGAGTGTGGAGAAAAGGGGAATTTTACAGTAACTTCATTGCAGTATTAATGTATGCCTTATTTGTGACTAATAAATAAATAAAATCTTATGACCCACTTACAGACATGCTGTAATGACGTGGGTTTTCCTAGAGAAATCACAATACATCTCCTCGCCATCTTAAATTAAGCCCCCCAGTGTGACCCAAACATAAAATCCAGCCCCTTATGTCAGAGGCAACTTCTAAATTAAATAAAGGTCTGTTTAACAACTTAATATTTTAGAAAATTTTGCAATTACTACAGCACGTCAAAAGGTCTCCTTCAAACAAATGCAAGTGCAGTCAGTAAGTTCAGCAAAAGTCTAAAAAAGATGTGTATTAATAGTCTGGGGCATCAACTGGTGTTTCAGAATTCATTTGAAAAAGCTAATTTCAACTTCTGGTCCTAAGTATATAAGATAGGCAAGTCACTGCTTGTGTTTTACTATAAATCGGTTTTAGGGGTTACATTCTCTTCTTCTCCCACACAGACTCACATTGTGGGCCGAATGTGCAAAAGGCTGAGGAGTGGAGTTGAAGGTAGATGGACCAGCAATTTCTTGCCACTGCTGGTTTGCCAACATGGTTCTGCCTCAGGGCCTTTTTCAAAGAGTTGGGGTGGTGGGAGAGGAGGAAAGCTAGCCAATCAAACCCCTTTCATGGGCCTATTAAGAATACAATGCAGACACTGACTGCCCTCCACAAAGACCAAATTCCCGGCATGACTCCAGATGCCAGCCTGGCACCAAAACACTTCTGGGGATACCCAATCTTGACATTGCTGATTTAGCAATGTCCACTCCGGATGGCAGGCTTGTCGACCTCTCAGTGCTAAAGGGCCACCTATTGGTCTTCCGTCCTCGAGAGCCTGCAAGTCATACGTAATTGAACAAAGAACAAGTACACCAGCTACTAAGTGGCTAGTGCTTCAAAAATTGAATCAAGCATTAAATGCAAACATAGTCTTGGAACACAGAAATGTACCTGATGTCAGGGACCCAATTTCAGAACAAAAATTCAGCTTTGCGTTTCTATGATTTTATGTTGAGGCAGCAGCATTTTTATTTTCAAAATTTTAACTAATTTTGGTTGAAGCAAAGCTACATTAGTTTCTAATCAATTACTTTCAAGGTTCTTTTGCATTACTTCAAAATCACAGTTGTCAGTTTATCAGCCAATTTAAAGCAAATACAGGTTTCAGGAGAAAATTTGTGTGATGCTTTCACTGGAACATCACTCAATATTAGAAAAATCAAGAGCCATCTTATCAATACTTTACAAATCATCTAATCTTCTCTCACTAATGGGCTGTTTCTAAACTATATTTTTGTGAGATAAATTACTTCAAACACCATAGTTAACTGAGTAGGAATATTTTAAGGCTACATAATGACTTGATAATAGCCTGAAACCGGATATAGACCCATTGTTAAAAACTGGATCTTTTTAATTACTTGTACGTAGATCTATTCTACATCAGCATATTCTCAGTTCAGACTACTCTGCTGATTGTTAGCAGTTTACGGACAGGATTTAACAACTTCGCTCGGGCGAATCTCGTAAAACCCCGCCCGAGGCCAATGGAGTATTCCGTTCTGTGAGTGGATGAGATGGCAAAATTCTGGCCTACATCACTGATGGACCTAACATTTTGATTCAAAGAATCTAGTCTTAATTTCAGTGTGTTGAGATAGCAACTTAAGTAATCACCTTTGCGACTTGCATGATCAAGTTTACATACATTTGCTGCTTGAGAACTACAACTGATCACCAAGGATATATTCTATAAAAAAATCTAGAAGATGTGAAAAAATGACATAATATTAATAAGGAGGTTCGGAAAATTGAGTAGCTTCTAAATCAGTTAGCGATACTATTCGAACGACAGCATGCATGGAAAACTTGGATGGACCCATAGATTTCTTTTGCTATGACAGTGACACAAATGGGCCATTATCTTTGTGTAGTCTGTATTTCAGAATTCTTGGCATCCACACTTTACTGTGTGAAGTGCCCTGTGATCTGATAAATCAATATTTCATAGCAGAATTCATAGGTATGTGACAGTATGACAGAATAAAATTGAAACATGTAATATGGGTTGAAACCCATGATATACTAAACAGGTTAAACACCTCTGAAGGCAACTGGTGTATAAACTCATTTATACTAGAAAGGAACTCAATCCAGAACAGGTTTAAGCAACTGGAATACATAATCCTGATTTATGAGGCAAGCCTTTTTGTTAAAAATGCACACACATTTTAGAAGAATTACACTATACCTGAAGGTAGGCTTCTAACCCATGGCGTCGCTGTTCCAAGACTTTAGGTACCCAGTTTCTCACGTGCTTTGAAGGCATTTCAGGCGTTTTAATGCTTTTCTTCAACTTTTCAGAAAAATAATAATTTATAATTTATATTTAACAAACACAAAGCCACTTTAATTCAATCCTATTTGACTATATTCTGTGCTCCTCTTTCTCCCACCTTGCTATGAGATCATACACAATAATACACATCTAACAGAGATATTTTTAATTCAATGCATTAGTAAGAGGTTAAATATAGATAGATTTTCACTGGGGGCAAAAAAAAGTTGCAGGGATTTTCAATTTCTGGTGTCTGGCCAAATTATGAGTCAGCTTTCATGTTGTCATTTGCCATCTTGCTACCTGTCACATTTAGACGCAAACTAATTTTGATGGCTTAAAAAAAAACAGACATCTGCGCAGAACAAAAATACACAAGAAGGACAGACAATGATTATTCAGAAAAATACAGACCGGGTTTAGTTGCTCATAAACGATTGGAATCCAAGGCAGAAATACAATCATTAAATACTTGGGCAAATGTGCTAAACAGAGACCGTCAATATGGATTTCAAATGAGCAGAACTTACTTGACCAAATGAATGATTTATTAGAAGATATAACTGCAGTAACAGAAATGCAGTATTTAGAGTCAAATTAATTTTCAAAAGGAACTCAATAAAGATGCTACAAAAAGAGACAATGCTAATGGCATCGGGAATTAAGGAGAATTAGATGACAAGAATGAACTTTTGGTTGTGGGGCGAAACCAACTTTTTTGAAGGAGCTCTTGTTTATTAGGAATGTATAAATGATCAGAGGGAACATAAAAGTTGGGGAGCTTGGCAATTATGACGACATCTGTGAAAGAATGCAGGAGGAGAAGGTAAATGGTAGATGCACTATAAAGAAATATGCAGTGACCATTTTGTAATTAGGAATAAGGGAAGAAAGGAAATACTCCACACATGATAAGATGTTAGATGAACAAAGAGCATGGAATCTTGGCATGGAGATTATATGAAGGAAAGTTATGACCTCTCTTGCCTAAATCACAATCGTTGCCCCATCTGTCTTCTTGTGAAGCCCTTAAAGATCAACACCAATTGTTTTAGTAAATTGCTGTGTATTAACTGACTGATAAAACTGCAGAGATAAAAATTTCCCCATTTTAAACAATTGCTAAGTTAAAAGGCCAATGTTGAAAATTAATAACACAAAAATCTAATACATTTAATTACAAAAAATATGAAACAATTTTCTCAACAAATCGTAACACTCAAATTATTTTAAATTCAAATGCATATTTTTGTAAACATATTTCTGTCAACTTTTAACTGATCAATCAAACTGAATATCCTGGTGCATGGTTATGGACATTCGTCTGGTTCACAAATAATAATGTGTTTTATTTTAAAATGATGAGAACTTTTTGGCACCATGGGTTAGGCTGTAGTAACTTTCATCTGGCACTACCAACTTGCTGCATTCTTTTTTCTGCAAGGCATCAGCAGAATCCAGCATGCCTGCCATTTACCTTTTCTATTCGAGGTTTGAAGGCTGCTTCCACCATCTGCTAATGCTTGACAAATTTAAATTGGATGGCAATTAGATGACAAGAATGAACTTTTGGTTGTGGGGCAAAACCAACTTTTTTTTTAATGGAGCACTTGTTTATTAGGAATGTATAAATGATCTGTACATTGCCAGTCCAAGTAAGGCAAACACCTTTGAAGATGGTGTTCTGCGAATCACGCAGATGTGGTGGGGGTACAAACACAGAAATTTCCTAAGCGTCGGGTTCCGTAAGCCGCATTGAAAATCGAGCTTTGATGATGTAGGAAGTAAAACAATTCACCAAGTTACAGAAAGGAGTACTTTGCAAAGGTTTTGTTAAAATACATTATCACAGTACAGTAAAGGAAACACTACCCTGCAAGCAGCTTGAGATATATCCGACCCAGAGTTTATACCTGGTACCCGACATTAGAAAAATATTCCAACTATAGCTGTCATAAGTTGGGTTGGGTTCGTGAATAAAGCATAGGAACCCTCTAAGCAGCAAGCTTAAACCAACTCTGATCATACCAACTGACAAAAACAGCATGGAAGTACTTTCAGCAGTGGGAGTTCCCATCCATGCTGCGAAAAGGGTAAATCTGACAACCCTAACAAGATAGCCGAGATAACTGATTTTCAAAATATGGCTACATGCAGTTTACTGTACAAATGGCTACAATACACAGTGATTAATTGAGCTGCAGCCAACCAAAATGTTACAAATGTTGTACTCAGCATCAGCTCAGAAAACAGCAATTGTGAACAATATTTTGTTGAGGAATCCTTCTATCAACAGCAGTCAAGGAGTCATCATCACAGCTGCCTCCAACCATGACAGCATTGCCAGGTGAGTAATGAACTCTTCAGATGAATGGAGACAATTCAAGACAATTCAAGTTTCCAGTAGAGCTAGCTCCTTACTAGATAAATACTCCAAGGATGTCACTTCAACCAATGATTAACAATTCCACTTGCTCTGTGATCTTGTAGCAGAACCCTACAGTAGGTGCATATTGAGAGTGGAAGGGCGAGGGGGGTGGGCAGGGTGACAAGACAAGAAAGAAGTTACCTTTTTGTGAAGTGCGTGAAATTCACTGTAGCGTTTCTCTACAACATGTTTCCTTCCACTCATCAGTACTTCAATTTTAAATACCTGCAAAAGCAAAATATTTCTTTAAAAAAAAAGCTGGTTTGTTTCAGTGCACCTTTGGTCCATGGCCATAAAATTGTTCCTACTTTTAATGGTACAATGTACACAACAAACAAAGGGCTCCAGGGACACCTAAAAGTAGCATTGATTTACGATGATTCTGGTAAAAGCTCAGCTGATGTTTGTCTAACAGACTGATTCAACAGCAATTAAACTTCTGGATTATTTGTGTTATTAAATCCTTCCATTTTCTGCACAGGAACGAGTCATTGAATATAATCCACTAACTTTACTGTAACCCATCTTGGTATAAAATCAATTAATTGACCACAAATACAAAAGAAGTTAATAAACCTACAAAATATTTTGTCACTTGTAAGATTAACCCAATCTTTTTTTCCCTCTCAAGATGATGATTCCCACAGCATATTTCTGGCATCTTTGAATCTCAGGCTCCTAGCATTTGCATTTCTTTTTAAAATTAAGGAAAGCTCAGCACAGATACACGTTTAAAATTCTGTGGTTCTATACACAGTAACCATCAACAGCTTATAACATTACTACAACATGTAACCATTCCTGCGGCAGGTTAATTTCTTTCTAACCTACACATATATTCATTTAAAAAAAAATCTCAGCTGGACATTTTCAGTCTGCCGTAACACAAAGGGGCATGGCAAAAGTTCACTTTCATTACAAGACAAATATGACAGGTTCTACTGCTTTCACTGGCCTTTGGAAGGTTGAAAGGCCAGGATAGCAAGTCTCTGGGTGTGCTAATTAATACTCTGCACAGTGCCTCTGCCTGAATCTTGGGTCACTGATTTGTTCTGGAAAACGGATGATAAAGAACGGAGAAGAAAGCAGCCAAAAAAGCTGGGACAGAACATCCATACTAAACAATACGTTATTCAAGTAAAAACAAATTATCAAAAGAAGACAAATTCAGAACCAACATTCAGATACATATGTCTTTCAGCTTAACATTTTGGGAACATGAGCAAATATCTTAAATAGATTTTCTGATGTGTTTCATATCTCTCACAAAGGACATGTTTTCCCTTTTCTGAAACTATTTTTTAAACTTGCTGAAAGCCGTTTTATTCAATTAAAAAACTGAATATAAAACGAACGGGAAATTAAAAAAATGACCTTTAACTTAAAAAGAATGTAACTATAAATGCAAAAGTCAAACACTTAAAGATTAGAAATGCTAAATTTATACATAAAACATAATGCTTTGCTGTTTTGTTATTTCAAACACCATATGCATCTTTAGTGCATTTAATTACTTTAAATCATGCTGTAATGCTATAATATGAAGTTCAAATCATCCCAAATTTGAAAATAAACTTCTGTAATTAATCAATGCCATCTTAACATTTGGTTATTTCTCAATGAGAACTTACTTGGAGAATGAGAGTTCTTTGTTTAGTATATGATACTTGGTTATCTGGTCTCTCTTCCTCCACCCTACCCCTGAAATTTGGTCATCTGTTCCCTGAGGGAACACTGAAGCAGACCAGGTGCATGTGTGTGTTAGGTGGGGAGGGGCACAGCACAGCACACAAAGCTACCCCAGACACATCTGGGGGATCCGGCGATCAGGCCGTGGGGGTTCAGAGGGTCACAAGGCCAGCCACGCTGGTTGCGAGGCTGGCCATTGATCAGGAGGCTAATAGTGTGGGGCCACTGCGCATGCGTCAATCTCGGTACTGACAGATCAGCGCATGTGCAGTAGCCCATTCATTACTATGCTGCTGGCTTCTCCAGGGGGAATAGGTCCCTCCACTTAATTTCAGCCTGATTCATATTGAGGCAATCTGCAGTGCACAGAGTAGATATAGATATAGATATAGATATAGAACATTACAGCACAGAACAGGCCCTTCGGCCTTCGATGTTGTGCCGACCAAAATAAAAAGCAATGCCCCTCCAAACTAAACCATTCCCTTCTCTTCCATATACTTATCAATTAACCTCTTAAACGCCACCAAACTTGGCGCATCTACAACAGCTGCAGGCAGGGCATTCCACTCCCTAATCACTCTTTGAGTAAAGAACCTACCTCTGATATCCGTCCTATAACTCATACCCCTTAATTTAAAGCTGTGTCCCCTCGTGCTAGCTTTCTCCATCCTAGGAAAAAGGCTATCACTGTCCACCCTATCTAAACCTCTAATCATCTTATATGCTTCAATAAGATCCCCTCTTAGCCGCCTCCTTTCTAACGAAAACAACCTCAAATCCTTCAACCTCTCTTCATAGGACCTGCCCTCCATACCAGGCAACATCCTGGTAAACCTCCTCTGTACCCTCTCCAATGCCTCCACATCTTTCTTATAATGTGGGGACCAGAACTGCACACAATACTCCAAGTGCGGCCGCACTAGAGTTTTGTACAGTTGCAACATGATGCTGCGGCTCCTAAATTCAATCCCCCTACCAATAAAAGCTAAGACTCCATATGCCTTCTTAACAACTTTATCCACTTGACTGCCTACTTTCAGGGATCTATTGACACATACACCAAGATCCTTCTGTTCCTCAACACTATTAAGAGCCCTACCATTAGCCCTATACTCTACACATTTATTGTTCCTGCCAAAGTGCATTACCTCACACTTTTCCACATTAAACTCCATTTGCCACCTCTCGGCCCAGCTCTGCAACTTGTCCAAGTCACTCTGTAAACTATAACACACCTCTTCACTATCTACCACTCCACCGACTTTAGTGTCATCTGCAAATTTACTGATCCATCCCTCAATACCCTCATCCAGATCATTTATGGGAGATTCATTTTGAAACTCCCGTTGAAGAATACAGCAAAATCTATTCCAGTGTTTAAGCAAATTGGACAGTTAGAATTTTTCTGGGAGAACTTTTCCCCCATACTTGCTTTCAACTTACGTTACTCATTCCTCTTTGATTCTGTTGTAAAATCCATCACTTTGTATTACCTGTCCCATTGTAGATGATGTAATATAGATAAGACATGCTATTGTTAATGGCCATTAAACTGTACATGAAGTGACCATGGTTTTGGGGTGGGAGGGTGTGGTGGGGAATAAATTATATATTGACTGGAACTCATTGCCCACAAGGATACTGGATGTGGAAATAAATCAATAACTTCCAGAAGAAATTGGATAGGGGCTTGGAAGAGATAAACTTGGGAGGGCTATGATGATCGTGCATGGGAATGAGCATTTGGGCAGAAGTCCAAACATCTGAGACTACTGCTACACAAGTATCAAAAATGTCCACTGCTCTATCACCCACCCACACTTTGGCAAATCAGACCACAAAACTGTACTCCTGCTTCTAGATTTACAAGCAAAAACTGAAGCAGAAGAATACATCAAAGAAAGTCGTGCAATATCGGTCTGAGGAATCGGATAATCTCCTATGGGGCTACTTGGAGTCAGTGGACTAATCAATACTTAAAAACTCTGCAACCAACTTGTATGAGTAACTGACTTCATTAGTATGCAGACGATTGTGTGCCAAAGAAGCAAATCTACGTGTTCCTCAACCGGAAACTGGATGAAGAGGGATATCCACTGCTTGGTGAAGTCCAAATCTGAGGCATTCAAGGCAGGTGACCCTGATCTATACAAGAAAGCCAGATTGGATCTAAAGAGATTCATCAAAGATGGCAAAAGACAATATTCGATCAAGCTCAAATTGCAAGCTAGCTACAGAGGCCCCGGCAACTACGGCAAGGCAAGGTCTGCAACACATAACAGGCTACAAGATGAAGGCATGTAAAATCGCCAGCTTTAACGCTCATTTCCTTGATGAGCTCAATGCATTCTATGCCCGTTTTGAGTAAGAGATCAGTGAGAGTATGTCCTCCACCCTATGAGAACCTATATCTGGGGTCACCATTGCAAATGTCAAAGCAGCTTTCTCGAAGATCAAACCATGAAGTGCTTCGAAAGGCTAGTCATGGCACGAATCAGTTCCAGTCTCCTGGATCCACTACAGTTTGCCTATTGCTGCAATACGTCCACAGCAGACACCATCTCCCTGGCCCTACACTCAAAACCCTGAAACATCGAGATAATAAAAGACACCTACATCAGACTCCTATTTATTGACTATAGCTCAGCCTTCAACATAATATTCCTGTGAAACTCATCTCCAAACTCCAGGGTCTAGGCTTCGACTCCTCCCTCTATGATTGGATCCTGAACTTCCTAACTCACAGGCTCACAAATCAGTTAGGATAGGCAACAACACCTCTTCCATGATCATTCTCAGCATTGTTGCCCCACAAGGCTGTGTTCACAGCCCCTACTATATTATAGTGAAAAATATTGTTTCTTGCGCGCTACACAAAGCATACTGGTTTATGACTGAATTCACACTGACTATTTGGCCAAATTCCCCTCTAATTCAATTTTCAAGCTTGCTGACAACACCATCTTAGTGGGACAGATCCCAACAATGACGAAACAAACAGAGTACAGGAATGAGATACAGAATCTGTGAATTGGTGTGGCAACAATAATCTCTCCTTCAATGTCAATAAAACGAAGGAGATTGTTATTGACTTCAGAAAGCATAGAGGAGAACATGTTCCTGTCTACATCAACCAGAACAAAGTAGAAAGGATTGTGATCTTCAAGATTTTAGGTGTCGAGATCACCAACATTCTTCCCCCCAATCCGATACTGCAGTTTACAAAGCCCACCAACGCCTCTATTTTCTCTGAAGACTACAGAAATTTGACAGGTCAGTTACGACTCTCGCCAACTTTTACAGATGTACTATAGAAAGCATTCTATGGCTCCTGTTCTGTTCAAGACCGCAAGGAACTACAAAAGATCGTGAACATAGCCCTGTCCATCACACAAACCAGCCTCGTATCCATTGGCTCTACGCTACCCACCGCCTCAGCAAAGCAGCCAGCATACTTAAGGACTCCATGCACCTTCTGTTGGGAAAAAGATACAAAAGTCTGAGTCACGTACCAACCGACTCGAGAATATTTTTTTCCCCACTGCCGTCAGGCATATCTTGCATTAAGTTGATCTTTCTCTACAACCTAGCTATGATTGTAGCACTGCATTTTGCATTTTCATTTTTGTCTCTATGAATGGTATGCTTTGTATAGCATGCAAGAAACAATATTTTCACTGTGTCTGATATATGTGACAATAATAAATCAAATAACTGGTCTGCAGCAGATGGCATGAATGCATTTAATGGGCTGAATGGCTTGTGTGCCCCAAATAAGCTTGATTCAGTTGGCAAAATGTTCTACTCCTGCCAGTGGAAGATTTCATGGTGGATAGGAGCAGAAAATTTGGACAGGAGTCAAAAATCATTTTCCCCTCACCAAAACTGGGTCAGGTTTCCCTGGTGATTGTCCTGTCATGAATGATCATTAAATCCCCACGAGTCAGAATCGCGTTTCATTTCTCAATCTAATGTCACACCAGCAGGAAATTAGATTGGTCTAAATCATGTTATAAATAAGTGATGTTGTCTGCATGGATTGTAGCAAAGCCTTTGACAAAGGTATGGTTGGTTGTTGCACGAGGTTAAATGTTACAGGATCTAGTGTGAGGTATCTAAATGGATATAAAATTGGCTTGATGACAGAAGCCAGAAATTGGTTGCAGAGGGTTATTTTTCAAACAACCTCAGGGATTGGTACTAGGTCCACTGTTATTTGTCATTTTATGTTAATGATTTGGATAAGAGTTTGAGGCATGGTTAATAAGTTTGCAGGTGATACCAAGATTGGTGGCATAGTGGACAGTGAAGGTGGTTATCTAGGATTGCAACATGATCTTGATAAATTGGGCAAGTGGGCTGATGCAAATGGAGTTTAATTTCAATAAATGTGAGGTAATGCATTTTGGTAGACTGAACCAGGGCAGAACTTACTCAGTTAATGGTAGGTGTTGGAGAGAGTTAGAACAAAGATCTAGGGGTACAAGTTCATAGCTCCTTAAAAGTGGAGTCACAAGTGGACAAGGGGGTAAAGGTATTATTCGGCATGCTTGGTTTCATTGGTCAGAACATCCAATACAGGAGGTGGGACGTCTTGTTGAAGTTATACAGGATATTGGTAAGGCCACACTTGGGATATTCTGTATAGCTCTGATTACTTCATTTACCTGATGAAGACCATAGAGTCGAAAGCTTGCGAGTTTACTATCAAATAAATCAGTTGGATTTAACCCTGGTGTTGTCAGACTTCTTACTGTACTTTATTATAGAACAGATATCATTAAAATAGAAAGATTGCAGAAAAGATTTACTAGGATGCTACTGGCACTTTATAGTTTGAGTTATAAAGAGAGACTGGATAAACTGGAACATTTTTCCCTCGAGCGTAGGAGACTTAGAGGTGATCTTATTGAGCTGTATAAAATAATTAGGGGTATAGGTCAGTTAGATAGCCAACCTCTTTTCCCAAAAGAGAGAAGTCTAAAAACGAGAGAGATACAAAACAGTCTAGAGGGGCAATTTTTTCAGGGGGTTGAGTGTCTGGAGCGAACTGCTAGAGGTAGTTATAGAGGCAGGTACAATTTTGTCTTTTAAAAAGCATTGACAGTTAAAATGGGTGAGATTGGTATAGAGGGGTATGGACTAAACACAGGCAATTGGGATTAGCTTAGGTGGTTAAAAAAAGGTGGCATGGACAAGTTGGGCCGAAAGGCCTTTTTCTATGCTGGAAACCCAGGACTCTATTGCCAGAATTTTATGGCTTCACCTGCCTAAGGCTTGTGAGATCCCACCCAAGGCCAATGCAGAATGCTATTCTGTGAGCCTCACTTGCTCTGATTCCGGGGAGGACGAGGTGGTAAAATTCCAGACTACGACTTTATGAGCAGTTGTCAGCTCTCCAATCATTCGTGACTTTGAGGCAAGAACATCAAGGTCTATCAGCAACAGTGCCCCTTCAGATTCTCACCAATACCAGTGAGATGCCACTCTGGAAAACGTGGATCTGTTTGTTTACTGGGAAGGTATCATCTGTGGGGCTCAGGAAGGACTACATAGAGATAAAGACCAGTATTGTGACAAGGTCCGGAGGGAAGGGAAAGAGAAGAAAACAGTAACGTGGGTGATAACAGGCAACGGTGTGGTTGAAGAGGCTGGGGATAGACGATGGTAGGCAGAGACTAAACAGTGGGAAACTAGAGCCCAACATGGAAAACGAAAATGCCGATACAGAGGAGGTGGACGGGAATTGAACTAAATGAGTGGAAGGAGATACAAGCATACAGCAGAACATGAGGAGGATTGGGTTAAATGTGGCACCAGCAGGACCGGTTACACAGAAACTCATAGAAGTAAGGGAGAGGAAATGCTTGCACGAGGGACAGACTGCACAAAGGTACATGGTGAGGGGCACTCAATAAAAGGAGGATCGGAGTGTTCATTGGAAATCACAGTCCCCGGTCTGGTACTGTGAGGTTGGGCTCAGAGATTAAAGGCAGCCCTAGATTTTGTGCACTCCATAGTCAGGGAGAAAGATTAAAGACAGCCCTGGGGCTTGGGGGCCATGCTACAGAACTATGCATGGTACGCACATGATAGTTCTGTTCCAGAAAAGGGCAAGGCCAGTGTGCTCAATTAGGATAAGGTGCAGTTTGTTTTGTCTTGGTGTGCAGGCTACGGTCATGGTCTTTCAGGCTTTGTTCACAGGCTGCAGATGAAATGGTTAGAGTTTGCAGAGACATCTGCAACCGTCAAAAGTGGGAATATGTAATACAGAGGGGGCTATTCAAAATGCTCTTGCGAATGGCAATCTTCCAAGGGAACACAAACAGACTCCTGTCATTCACTCTAGTCTGTTGACTACCTCTTGCAACTCTACCTGGGATTTCACCATCTGTACTTCCAGCTTTTGTGACGTGGCTTTTTCCACAGGCTCATCGTTGGATCTGGACACAGCAGGTGCCTAATCTCCAGGAGTTCTCTCACTGCCAGAGACCTGAGCTGTCACTACCTCAAACTGCTGTAGAGATGTGTCAATGGGATGTTCTTCAGAATTGATCCCAAGCCTATCGTATAACCACTGAAGTGTATCTCTGAGCTAATGCAGGGTATAGGTGAATGCAGTGTTAGGGCTTCTTCCAATAGCTCCTCAGCTTCCTTCCTGCAGTGGCCTGCAATCTGGGAGTTACAGTGGTGCTGGAGGTCTATCTGGATCTGCTGCTGCCTGTAAGAAAGAGATAGAGTTAGTTCATAAGCAGGCAGAACACAACATTGCATATCACTCACTGTGATTATCAGGAAGTGATCAACTCACGGAAAGCTCATCCATACCAGCTTGCTGGGAGAGGCCAATCTCACTTTCTCCACGAGACTGATCTCTGCCTCACCCACCAACTCAGCAGCATCCTTCTCGAATTCGGTCAGCTCCAAGATATCAGTCCTCCCTTTTCCTATCTGGGATCTCCCACTTTTCGAGGGCAAGTTTGTCTGATGAAGACAAAAGGATGGGATTTGGTGTATGGAGCAAAGGTTGGGAAGCATGTAGGCTGCTGTGTGCTAAGTCCTTCCCAATAACGGCTGAGGATGGAGTTTGGGCAGCATGATAGATGATAAGCTGGTGATATTTAAAGTATCTGTGACAATTGTGTGAGATTACACTGAGCAGTGTAACACTGTCTGCTTGATGCCATCATGTGTGTGAGAGATTGAAATAAACTAAAGGTTGATTTACCCTGGTGGAGCAGATGAGATTATTCATCCTCCTCCCGCATTGGATGGCATTTCTTGGGTGGATGCCAAATGAGCTGACTTTCTTTGCACCCATGTACTAGGCCGGCAATGAGGCTTGTTGGATTCCCAGAACTATCTCCAGTTTAAAGCACATCCCAGCGTTGGCAGACTCCATTGATGAGGGCCTCAAGAGAGTCATTACTCTGTTGAGCATCTGGAAATGTCTCCTTGATACAGCTGGGTTGGAGAGAGCGAATGAGAGAGTTTGGGTGATGTTTAAGTATGGTACCCAGTCTGTTGGCTCCATTAGGGAAAGACAAGGCAGATGAACCAGTTCTTGGCTCACCATGTGATTTGGAGCAATACTCGCTTGTGCATAATCTGAGCGTGCAATTGGTCAACCATCACCCAATAGGAAATGCACCATAGAACCCACCTACCACAACATTTTATTTCAAAGAAAAAGGAAGATTCTGGTGTGTCTCTAATTCAACGTGGGTGGGGGAATTAGATTGATCCATAATGGAAAATGATATTTTACTTAAGCACTAAACAACTGGAGGGTACATTTTCCATGTGGGCGCTGCTTTAGTTATACAATATCCTCCTGCTATGAGGTATTTTAGATTTGTTTTACTGTCTCATGGAGGCAGTCTTTCTATTTAATTGGCTTTTCTTGGCACTATTTAGGATCTCTGTACAACGTGGAGTCAAGATCCTATTGATTTTTGATTGGAAAGTGTAAATTTTCTTCAAAGCATTAAGGCCAATTCACTTCACAGAATGACTTTATAAGCACATTGCTTCTAATCATACTTTATAATTGTAGGAAGGGGCATGGGATGCAAGAGGTCATTGCTGAGTGACTGGAATACTCTAAGATATTACGAAATAAAAATAGCTAAAATTTGATCTTTTCAAAGAGGTTTTTTGTTCATTAAAATCTCAATATCTGAAGTATTCTGCACTTTTTTGCAAGTCAACATTTTTTTGTGTAGCACTGAAGCTGTTAAAACACGAGTACAAATTACCTGATTATGATGTATCATGTAACCAGAGAAAGTCTCTTTGTTCGTAAAAAAAAATCAATACCTCTTGGAACAGCTTTTTTCCCCTTTTACATGTCCAGGTAGAAGGGGTTTGGAACTGCTGATGCTACATTTTAGAGCGACAGTGATTCATACCATCTTGCTGCATATTTTAGTCTCTAACTTACACCTGTGGGCCTTCAGCTGACATTTCATGCATGACTTTGGGAAAGGTTAAGGAATTTTGGATTCTGCCAGTATGTAGATAGGTAATGGGGTTGTACCCTTGCTGCACGGTACTGCATCTTTTATCAATTTATCTAATGTATCTTAATACATGGACATGTATTCTTTTTCTAAAAATCATAATTTTTGTTAAAAACCCAGTAAAGCAATATCTTTATTTTAAAATTCCTAAATTGGAAATGGTAATCAATTGATAATAACCTACTTCCCATTCTCTTTTGCCCAAGTTATTATTCCCAATCTTCAGTGTGACTAAACTAGATGTAATCCAAGCTGCTGCTCGTTAGACTATCCTCTGTATAGATGGGGGAAGTTAAAACTGGATGCAAATTCTGCACAGGAACCAGTCGGCTGATTTATTATTATTCAATAACAACTGATTTATATACTTCCTTTAACGTAGTAAAACGTCCCAGAGGAATATTATCAAACAAAATTTGACACCGAGCCACATAAGGAGTTATTAGGGCAGGTGAGGAATAAGGTTTAAGATGAGCCTTAAAAATGAATGGTTTAGGAGGTTAGGGAGTGAATTTCAGAGATTAAGGACCCACGCAGTAGAAAACATGGTTACCAATGGTAATTTCAGAGGTGGCGTGTGATTAAGGTACTATACTCCAGGAAATGGGAGCCCACTGAGAGCCACTGTCTGTCCTTGCAACAAGCATCAGCCTGCTCCCCACAACCCTCATCTCAACCACTCCCCTACATTATTTACTTGTGGGCTGAGTCACTCTGTATTTCTGGGACTCTGGTGACTGTGGTCTCCTCTGTTGTGCAGCTGAGCACAAGAGCTGCTGGGCGAGATTTCTTGATTGCAGGTGAAGGCCCACCATTGCCCAACTAGGAAAACCCATCAAGCCACAAGCCAAAAAGAGAAGCAGCACAGGTTTCTCATTGGTGCTCCAGTGAGCGGGAGACACCCTTGACCGCTCGAGATTCTGACCCTAGTTATTTTCAATAAGATGCCACAAATTCCCTATGTAGTTTAGTCAGTACTGCATAGACTTGCTCACAATTTACATGTTAACATACCTAAACTACTCCCATAGATGGCAAAGAAAACAAAAGTCACACTTTTTAATGATTTGAATATTGTAAAGCTAATTTTGAATTTTTTTTGATAAAAGCAGAACACCCTAGATGCTGAAAATTCAAAATAAAAACAGCAAGTGTTGGAAATATTTAGTAGATCCGGCAGCACCTGTAAGGGAGGAACAGAGTTAATGTTTTGAGTCGAATATTACTTATTCAGAAATGAATGAAATTCGAAAGGTGGCAGGTTTAATGCATTGAAAGGAGACAGGGGGAGAAACAATAAGAGATTCAGATAGAGGACAGGAAATATTCCATAAAAACGTCATGGAACAAAAGTTAAATGGCGTGATAATAGTAGCCATGAAATCAAAAGATTCAAATCAGGACATCGTAAAAACAAACACAAAATGGAGAACAGTGTTCATGGTCTGCAACTATTGAATTCAATTCAAGCCCAGAACGTTCTAAAGGGCCTCATCCAAAAACAAGAGATGGAATTTTACAGCTGTGCTTGCCCCAAAATCAGAAAATCCTGCCCAAGGTCAACAGGCCTTTGCATGCTATGATTCCTGTGGTGGGTGGGATGGGTAAATTCCCCCAAGGTGCTTGCATTGAGCTTCACTGGAGCACTGCAACAGGCTGAGGACAGAATAGGGCAAGACAGAAATCTAAGTGTGTTGAATTATGGTGGCAAATTAAAATAAGCAACTGAAAGCTCAGGGTCACATTTGAGTACAGCAATTGTGTAATCACTTTGCAGAATACGTGTGTGGTCACCCCTGTATGGAGGAGACCACACTGTGAGCAGTGAATACAGTTATGACCAAATTGAAAGTACAAGTAAATTAATGCTTCACTTGGAATGAGTGTTTGGAATCTTGGATGATAGGAAAAGTAGTAAAAGGACAGATGTTTCTTCTCCAGTGGTTGCACGAGAAGGTGCCAGGGGAAGGGGACAAGTTATTGAGGGTGACTGAAGAGGAGACTAGAGTGTCACAGAGGGAACATTCCCTTCAAAGTGCAGGCAGGGGAGCAGAGTTGAAGATGTGTTCTGTTTAGTATTGGTTGTGGCAAAAACAGTGAAGAGTAATTCTTTGAATGTGGAGGCTAATAATTTTGACTTTTGAAAACTCTCTGAAGCAGTGTTAAAAAAATCATGTGCCTGTTAACATTACTGATAACAGAGTAACAAAAAGAACTTCATGAATCAAGAATTCCACAATTTCTTAACAGCCATGACACATGTGACAGTGACATAGATGTTAAATGTAGAAAACAAAAAGTGTGTCAAAGAGTCCCATCAGGAAGAGCCATTCTCTTAACCCCAAGTATAAAACAAAGGAATGTCTAACAGGGTTAGTTATCCAAGTGTATTTTTTTGTTAAAAGCAGACACTCTTCTGGAGCCCACTGCAGAAGGCAAGCAATTCCAATCTGTACCTGCAGCAAATCCAAAAACACTACAGTAGTTATTAACATGTGTTTCACAGCTTTCTACCCTAACATTGACTGCTAAGATTGAAACAAAGCCTGACAAAAACATTAACCATTACCATTTAAAGTTTCAGACACTGATGCAATAACTTCTGCAACCAATGCTGTAGTCCTTTTCTCTTTCAGTTCCATTGTATGGGGCTGAGATAACTGGAGAAAGGAAACATCTAGTTTTATTCAAAACCATTACCCCTTTACCATGGCATCTTTCTAAAACCCCTACAGCTTCAAAAGCATTCTCACAAAGCAACCACATTTTTCAATTTCCCTCCATTCCTGCTCCTCCCTCTGAAGAACCTTGGGATGAGTTACTACATTACAGACCCAATAGCAAGTGGCTGGCAATTATTAAACTATAGCTCTCCTTTGAGCAGTAGATAAAAATAGATATGCTTAGAGGGCAATTGTGGCAATTAGAAATGAAAATAA
Source organism: Sphyrna mokarran (assembly GCA_024679065.1). NCBI lineage: Eukaryota > Metazoa > Chordata > Chondrichthyes > Carcharhiniformes > Carcharhinidae > Sphyrna > Sphyrna mokarran. The sequence continues at coordinate 64,823,056 of JAGIQG010000006.1, read as the reverse complement.
TACTGTATTTTTCATGCAGAACATTTTTGATAACTGCTGAACTTACATGGCAAGAAAAGTTTAAAAATAATTCCACAAAACATATGACAAGGAAATTGAGAGTTAATCACATTGCTCTGGGTCTGGAGTCACATGTAGGCTAGATGAGGCATGGATGGCAATCGATGATGGTTTCATGGTCGCTATTACTGAGACTAGCTTTCAATTCCAGATTTAATTAACCGAATTCACATTCCACCAGCTGTCCACCACGTTCCTGCCCATCTTGACTTGTCTGCCATGTTACAGGAGATGGGTAATAAGTCAGGCAGTCACCCACTCCTGGGCTTATTGAGAGGTCCTTAAATGGACACTTAAGGGCTGATTCTGGTGTGTGTGGTGAAAATTCCACTCTGATACAGTTAAGGCTGCTTCCAGCATGTTATCGCTGAGGAACAGGTGGGTTTCTGGTCAATATATTTTTTTTTGAAAGGGTAGGATCATCTAACCCCTGTAAAACCCAATCTGAGTATCAGTAGTTCACTGGCTGCTTAGGAGATCATCAACTTTCACTTGGAGGAAAGAAAGGGCATTGCATGAGGTCTGAAATCTGTGACTGAAAGGCCCTGAAATGCAATAATAAACATTTTATTGGAGATTATACAAAGCAAGTTGATCCTGTCTTTGGAATTCATCTTATTTAAAGCAAAGAGAGAAATGGTAGCTCAAATGCCATTTGTGCCAGAGAATCACAATATTAAGATATATTTGTAGAAACTGGCAAAGGAAAGCTTACTATTCCCATTTAAAAAAAAGACAATGCCATGAAGACATTTAGTGAATTCCAAAGGCTGTGACCAAGATATTCATAAACAAGATACACTGCTTCAGTTACCTAAGAGGGCACAGTTTTTAATTGGGAAGAGAGAGAAATTTCAAAAGAAAATCCTTGTTCTGTTTTTGCTCCCATCCCAAATTTTGTAGGTTGTGAAGCTAAGACCCAGAATACACCCAGATTAAAAATGCTATTAAAAGCATAATAAATCAAAGTATTTCCCTTACTTGTATCAACAATGGACACACGAGAAGCTAACGTACATCTGGCCTTCAAAGTGGCTGGGTTGGTTGAAATAACTTTTAAAAAGGCTATTGCAATTGATTGGACCACTGAAACACAATTTTTGACAGGCCAACTCTATTGCAGTGTACAGTCAGACCCAGCAGTGACATCCCTTGTCCCTTCCAATAAGGGAGTTACTGCCCCACTTCTCAAATTTCATAACAAGAAATTAATACAAAAGCAGGGACTCAATTCTGTAATTAGCAATGGAGGATTTCTGGATACATTTTTTCCTGCGTTATTTTTTTCCAAGCAGAAGGTATCTCAATGGTATTTCAAATGTTGTGGAATGGAAAGAATAAATGCTATCAGCCTTTCCTTTTCTATTTAATCTCCCTCTTTCTCAACATCAACAAAACAAAGGAGATAGTCATCAACTTCAGGAAGCATAGTGGGGGACATGCCCTTGTCTGCATCAACAAATGAAGTGGAAATGGTCGAGAGCTCCAAGTTTGTAAGTATCCAGATCACCAACAGATCTGGTTCCTCCATGTCGATGCCACAGTTAAGAAAACCTACTAACACCTCTACTTTCTATGGAGGCTAAGGAAATGTCCGCTACAACTCTCACTAACTTTTATAGATGCACCATAGAAAGTATCCTTTTTGGTTGTATCACAGCTTGGTGTGGCTCCTGTTCTGTCCAGACATACTCTCTTCCATCTTCTTCCGTCAGGAAAAGGATACAGAATGCTGAGGAAATGTACCAACTGATTCAAGAACAGCTTCTACACTGCTACATCAGACTTTTGAATAAACTTCCTTTTAGTAAGCTGATCTTTCTCTACACCCTAGCTTTGATTATAACACTACATTCTGCACTTTCTCTTTCCCTTCTCGATGAATGGAGTGTTTTATTGGTATAATGCGCAAGAAACAATTCTTTTCACTGTATACTAATATATGTGACAATAATAAATTAAATCAATTAACAATTGGAGCAAATACCACATTCTTCTGCGATACCTGTAATTCCAATTTCTTAACCCTATTGTGAAATGGGAACAGCACATCAGATTCAATACTCCGAAAACTATACCAAGTGGATTTCGTCTCTGCTAATGCATGTGGCAAGGTGACTAAAGTAGATCTCTTTGGCCTCCATACCACAGAAGGGAATATCAGAATTAGTCTTCTGCAATTTAGGTGGAAATGCTTTAGTTCATACCAGGCAAACTTCAGCAGAACCAATCCTTTGATAACTGTATCCATTGTTCAGTTAGTTCTCATGTCCATATTAAGCTGAATTAATCTTGTCCAACACACAAGAAGCCTAATCCCATCTGAAATGTGGCATGGACAAACTATCCATCCACCTCATCCTCTGGTGCACCAGGTATTTTGCCTTGTTTTGAAGATTTCAAATATCTGTGGAAGGAATATTCCCCTTTGCATTTCCATCTTATAACTAAATACATTGATGTAAAATTGGTACCAATTACTTAAAGTCTTTCAGCAAGTGATAAGTATCAGAATCTCCCTTAAAAGATTTGTGTGTTAAATGAATTTTTTAATTTAAACTGCAACTGCTTACAATGCCATCGTGATAATGGTCTGAAGTACAATTACAGGGCACAATGAAGCAAGGAAACTGAACCCACTGATTGTTGAAATCAATTGGAAATATTCAACAAACCTTCCATCTCAATGTCCAACAGAACTGGCACACATACAAGCAATAGCTATTGCAAGTATACATCACTTTGGAATATGGAAAATGGAACAAAATGTTGAATAAATAAAATCACAGCAACCACCAGATGGAGTCTTTGCATTAATTTAACAAAAAAGATTTATGTAAAATTAATATATTTTATAATATAAGAACATTTCCTAGGACAACGTCAGGAAAAAAAACAAGCATGAATGAATCCAAAGGCACATTCCCCTGTAGACTAATTGCAACAACACAAGTGTGGTAGTACAATTCGGTATGTTGTACATACATTATACAGAGCCTTGGCACTTTCCAGGTGAATCACCTGTTCAGTCTATGATCTTTTTATGCCAACAACATATTGAACAAAGCACTGGAATAGCACCACAATCTTATTTTCCCTCATCATGCACAAAATGGGATTATCGATTATTCAAGGCAAAAGAATTTTTTAAACCAAGTACATTATAACTGTAAACCAAATGTCTTTTCACTGCTTACAAACTGAATAATGGAGCACAATATTTTCTCCTTCATAGTTAGGTTTGATTCCAGGTTAATAAAAGGAAGATAACTTCAGCCTTTGATGACAAGCTTGATAAAGTTAGCAATTTGAAAACTCAGGAAGCTCTCGTACAATTTTTTTAAACATTCGGATGCAAAATTCTTCATTTCGCCACCTGAAAATTACATTAATTTTTACAAAGAATATTCTTCATCAAGGTTACACCCTAATGACTGAAAGTTAAGTTTCTTTCAGTAGCAAAGTGGCATTTTACTGTTCCATATTACCAGTAAACAATTCACTCAGTGGGCTAGAAAGTGTGATGTAAAATATTAAGTTGATCCTTCTCTACATCCTAGCTATGAATGTAATGCTACATTGTGCCCCCTCTCTTTGAGCAATATGCTTTGTCTGTGTAGCATGCAAGGAACAAAACTTTTCACGATCTGCTAATACATGTGACAATAATAAATCAGAGTCGAGATTACAGATCAATTGTAGTTTTGATGAATGGTGAAGCAGGCTCAAGCAGCCATATAGACTATACTTGCTCCTATTTCTTATGTCCTCAGAGTATGCCTCAAAAGATATTGTGGTCTGTTATGTGTTGCACAAATTTGCCACCAACTATGTGGAAAACAACGACGGAATAGGCACAAAAGGAGATTGAAAAATGTTAACTTGTGCATCTCCCCTGCTGGTCAACATGGCGATGGATTTTTCAGCACCTCTGCTCCTCAGTTGCTCTATGTCTACTTGTGCCAGGATTCCTCTCCTCTCTGTAATGCACCTAATTCTCCCTTCACTGCACTTATCTTTCGTGCTTGGAATAAGGGAAACATGAGCCAAAGCTTTACATTCAACCCCAATGTGTGTATATTTTAGCAGCTTCTCCCTCTTTCTAAAGTACCAATTAGGGCTTCCACAGTAACAGCATTAAGTTAAGAAAGAACGAATGAGCTGGATTAAGAAAAAATGCTACAAGTGAAGAAGCAGGAAGAGTGAAGAAGAACATATTGAAAATTGTTTCCCTCAAAGATCATTCTTTTTAAAAAAGTAATTAGAAATCTGATCTTGATTCAGTAAAAGAAAACCCAGTCAGACTTTCAAAGCATAGATAAAATACAACCTGTATGCTAGTTTTGATCTATTAAATGAAAACTAACTTCAATGATAAAGCACTGATCATCATCCTTGAAAAACATTACAGTACTGAACACACAATATGAAGCCAGTCAGTAAGTGCAAGCCAACAACATTGTCTTGATTTGGAAAGATTTGAAATGAAAAAAATTGTCTCAAAAGAGGGCATTAATATTTGGTTGGTTTATAGATAGATAGAACCGCTGTAATAATCTCAATTTTCTGCACATCAGCAATTCCAGTTACACTCTCGAGCCTAACTTGCTTCTAGTCTGTGACAGGGTTACTTTCTATCAGGTATCATTTGCACCCATCCTTCTAAAGCCATCTTTTCTATGAAGTTTGTTATAGCATTTCTCCCTCCATAAAACGTAGATGCCATTGTACATCAAGCCTCTGTTTCCTTCCTCGCATGGACAGTCCAAAGCAGTTTTCCTGATCTCTTTCAACTTGAAATGTTGTCAATATATAGATTGTCTAGCTTTCTAATTCAGTGAAAAATCTAGTTTTCCATTAGTCTCTGCCTTTCTAATTTTCAATACAGCTTTACTAGGTGTAATTATTAAAGGCAGATTCAAGAAAGCAATTACTAAGCTACTGGTTTGTATCTTCGAGGTCTTAATAAGCAGCAAGAAGTTGCTTTGAGACAACCAGAAAAAGACAGAAATGGGGCTCGTTTAAGAACTGAGATGAACAGTATAGAAGAGTGATGAAAGCTCTATTTCACTTTCCTAAAAAATGTTTGCAATAGCTAAAGAAAACAAAAAAAAATGCAGAATTCAACACATCACCATGAAAAAGAAATTAAATTCAAAACAATTAGTTTTTAACGTTTTCACCGCTTTCTTTTCTTAGCATCCAGCAGTGACGTTTTAATTACATAGGAAATGCAACTTTACATAGCATACAAATTCCCTAGTCTGACAGGATTACATTAACAATATTGGCTATAACTAACAACTGTACAGAAACATTAAGAATCATTGCATGCTTTCACTCAAATTCACTCTTTCCTGACATCTTAAAACTATACATGTCCTTATTCTCTTCTAATAGGAGGTGTACAAGATAATGAGGGCTACAGATAGAGTAAACAGGGTTAAGCTTTTTCCTAGGATGAACTCTAATAGCATGAGGGGTCATGGGCTTAGGGTGAGGGGGGTAAGGTATAATTTGGATGCTAGAGGGAGTTTTTTCACACAGAGGGTGGTGGGGGTATGGAATGCACTGCCAAGTAAAGTGGTGGAGGCAGGTACTCTGGAGTTATTTAAGAAATACTTAGATGGGCACATGAACAGAATGGGAATGGAGGGGTATAGAAAACTGATTTAAAATAGGGATCATGAGCCTTGGGAGTCCCTTGGAAGTGTGTAAATAGATGATGATATTGATGTACTTGTTTTTATCCTACAGGTGCTTTGGTCCACCTTGTTGTCTAACGAGGGGCATACACGCGATGGGTCGTGAGAGGGCTGCTCTTGGATTTTTTTCGAGAGTATCCTAGTGCTTCACGTCGTTAGTGTACGCTTGACCTGGACCATTTGATGGGCAACACGACAGCTCAGTGACTATCGCTGTGCTGTGCAGATACATGGATTTGGGCCTGTGTCTGTGGGAGTTTGCGCATTCTCCCCGTGCTTGCGTGGGTTTTCTCTGGGTGCTCCGGTTTCCTCCCACATCCCAAAGATGTGCTCTTAGGCTAATTGGCAAAACAAATTCTCACTAAATTGTCTCAAATTTGGTTTTTAATCCATAGATCTATAAAAACATAGACAGGAATCACGGGTGGAAGTGGGAACGTCGGGGAGGCGGCACGGGCTCGTTGGGCCGAAGGGCCTGTTTCCAGTGCTTCTTTGTTCAGTTTTCCATCCTCAAGAAAGGAAAGACTTAAAGCTAAAACTTTGCCAAACATCATAAATGGAATTTTCCCATTCTACTCACCACAGAAATTGTAGTGGGTGGGACATGGACCATGCAAAGGTCTGTTGTCCTCGGATGGTATCTTCCAATCTGGGTAAGTGCGGCCAGAAAATACTGCACTTTGCTCCTTCATTCCTCTTCCTGACTTTGTGCTTAGGTATAAACAGCTCCATTTTATCAGCACTTTTCAATAGGAGTGTATTAATTCATAGTCATACACTATTAATTCTTATTCATAGGCTACAGCTCAGCCTTTAACACCATCACTCATACGCAATTTATCTCCAAACTTTATGTCCTGGGGCTTGGTTTTGTCCGCTACAACTGGATCCTCGACTCCCTAACTCTCAGACTGCAGTCAGTGAGGACAGGCAACAACTTCTCCACAATCATCCTCAGTTCCTTGAGATACTCTTTATACACCTATGACTGTGTGACCAAATTCTCCTCCAACTTGACTTTACAGATAGAGATCTGGTGAATTGGTGCAATGACAATAATCTCTCCTTCAATGTCAACAAAACAAAGGAGACAGTCATTGACGTCAGGAAGCACAGTGGAAGGCGTACCCTGTCCACATCAATGGGAATGAAGTGGAAATGGTCTTCAAGTTTTTAGGTGTCCAGATCACGAAAAACCTGTCCTGGTCCCTCCATGTAGACGCTATAGTTAAAAAAGCCCACCAATGCCTCTGCTTTCTCAGGAAACTAAGAAGTCTGCTACAACTCTCAACAACTTCTACAGATGCATTTTTTCCAGTTGTATCACAGCTTGGTGTAACTCCTGCTCTGCCCAAGATCGCAAGAAACTATATAGAGTCGTGAATGAAGCCCAGTCCATCACTCAAATCAACCTCTCATCCACTGACACAGTCTACATTTCCTATTGCTTCAGAAAAGCAGCTAGCACAATCAAGGACCCCTTGCACCCTGGACATACTCTCTGTCCACCTTCTTTCATCGGGGAAAAAAAAGTCTGAGATAACATACCAACCGACTCAAGAACAGCTTCTTCCCTTTTGCCATCAGACTTTTGAACGGACCTTCCTCACAAGTAAGTTGATCTTTCTCTACATCCTAACTATGACAGTAACACAACATTCTGCACACACTCTTTTCCTTCCTTTTATCTGTATAGCATGCCAGAAGCAATACTTTTCACAGTATACTAATACATGCAACAATAATAAATCAAATCAAATAAGAATACAGGAAAGCCATTTAACTCCTTCATGCCAGTTCAGCCATTTAATTAGATCATGGTTGATCTACATCATAACTCACCAACCTGTCTTGGTTCTCTAAGTTGTTGAACAAAATTGATCTGTTTTGAAATGTTCAATTGATGCAACCATAGTTTTTAGTGCAGAGCAAAGAAAGTTCCACGCTTTTACAACTAGTCTATCCAATGTCATTATCATTTAACTTTTTATCTATGGTATCCTTCTTGTGAAACTACACTGCACCCAATACATCCACCTTGTATTCTGGTGCCAGAACTGGAGACGTTACCCTCAATGAGTTAGAACCTGATTTCTGTACAATTGGAACATGAATTTTACCTCATGGTAAAATTCATGTTCCAACTGTACAGAAATCAGGTTCTAACTCATTGAGGGTAACGTCTAGCCTGCATGAGAGTGGTACTACAACAAATAGTCTTTTCACCTTGTATAGATCCTTCTCTCTTCTATAGTAGTTTCTTCTTTCACTTCTTCCTTCTCAATTCCCTAACCTAGCCCTTCACTCAACTTTCCTCTCTCACGTGACCATTCTAGGCTTGATTCAGAGACCTACAGCTTCCCTCTGTCCCTCTATTGACCCCCTCCAAAAGGGCTCATTGCTCCATTAAATTTCTTACCAAACCTCCTGCCTAGTGTCTCTGTTGGGGCTAATATTTCCAAATACCTTTTCAACTCACCCCTCCCCTTGCTGACCTTTTAGACTCTGGCAGCAAGTAACTCTCACCATTGCGTTATGCATTTCTCTCCAGATGGTCTGTTAACTTGTGAACAAGACCCTTGCCACCCATGACCCAATTGTGGATTGCATTGAAATCATGGTCTTAACTCAAATGTGGCTGACAGGTGATGCCATCTTCACCCTAAATGAAACCTCTTCATTCACTACATCTTGCACCACTTGTCCTGTCAATATCATTGTGGTAGTTGTATGGCACTTATCAACTCACATCTCGGCCTGGCCCTTATCCCTTGTGACTTCCTCTTCCATTGAGCTTTGATCCACTCCCATTTACTTGTTTCAACCCCTTACACTTTTTTTTCAAAGTCCTCATTTTCTACCACCCTCTTCAATATGATAACATTTTTTTCCTCACCTAGATATCTTTATTGCTTTCCTTCTTCAGTCTCTGCAGTGAACAGATTCTCATCCTCTGATTTCAACCTCCATCTCAAATCATTACGCACATTCCCTTCTTGTCCTCTTTAAATTTCTCCCCCCATATAAACCCCTCAATCCAGATTCACAGCCACCTCTTTGGTCTGGTCCTCTCATATGTGACCTTACTATTCCCATCATATCAAACTACAGATGAGGCCATCTCCAGTCACTTTCTTGCTTTGGACTCCATCCAATCCTACTCCTTTTACATATCCATCCCCAGTAAAACTATTCACTTTGAATTGCACTTCAAAGTCCCAGCTATCTGGGCTTCGGCCTTTCATTCGCCACATTTCTGCAGTTGCTGATTTGTTTACCATTCCTTCAGCCCTACCTTTGGGAGCTCGACCTGGCTGCATTATATAAATCATCATCAGTTCCTGCTCTCATCTGCTAAAAAAGTCTTCAGTATTACAGCATCATCCTGGAGTGCTGGGATCACCTCCCACTTCTTTTCTCTGTCACAAACCATTAATCCTTCTCCCACCATCATCACCTTCAACAGAAGTGCAAGGAATTCACAGATACCTTGGTCATGAAGATCGAGACCATCTGAACAGTTACCCTGCTGTTTTCCTTCCTCCATTCAACCTACTGTTCCAAACCCTTGCCCTAGTCCTGAACCTGCATTGTTATACAGTTTCTTTCCTCTTATAACCTCTCTGAGCTCAGCTTGTTCAAGAAATTCATCTACTGTTTCCACAACCCTATTCCCACCAAACCACTAACCAAAACCTTCCATTCTGGGTTCCCATGTTAGCTGATATTGTAAATGGTTTTCCCTCTTCAAATCCTGTCATTTAAATCTGCTATCATTGTCTCTCATACCAACCATTCAAACTAACATCCAACCTGCCTTTTCTCATGAATATCCATCGTGTTGTCACCTTTCATATTCTTGCCCATCTTTCACAAGAGTCCCACGTTCAGATCCTTCAAAAATGTCCATTCTCAAAGTTTTTTTGCATCACTTGCGACTCCTGACGTCAGTAACAATAGGAAACTTCGGTCACCTCTCAACTATTCTCAATCCTCCATCCACTTATTGCTTTATGTATCCATCTGCACTCATTTCATGATTACCTTTCAGTTTATTCTGAAGCTTATAATCCCACCTATTGCTTGCAGACTAAAATCTGCTCTCAACTATTCAGTTGGAACTATTCTAACCCTATCGCAGATCCAAATAATTTTTCTATACTTACAGGTTGGTGTAGGCATTTATTTATCTTTCAGAACATTGCATATATCCATATGTCCATTCCTGCACTCAACTCACCTGCAAACGTGCTTCAACACCCTTTGACTGCCTATTTGAACATGGTCATAATGGCAACATAGAACATAGTACACTACAGCACAAACAGGCCCTTCGGCCCACAAGTTGCACCAATCTCATCAGTACCTACCAGGCCATAGAACTATCTGTAACTCCCAATCCTATTTAGTCCCATGTACTCATCCAGAAGTCTCTTAAAAGACCCCAGCAAGTTCACCTCTATCACCACTGACGACAGCCGATTCCATTCACTCACCACCCTGAGTGAAAAACCTATCTCCTCTGTACTTGCCTCCCAGCACCTTAAACCTGTGTCGTCCAGTAGCAACCATTTCAGCCCTGGGAAATAGCCCCCGAGAATCCACCCTATCTATTCCTCTCAACATCTTATAAACCTTTATTAGGTCGCCTCTCAACCTTCGTCTCTCCAAGGAGAAGAGACCTAGATCCCTCAACCTAAGGCATGCCTCCCAATCCAGGCAACATCCTTGTAAATCTCCTCTGCACCGACTCAATAGCTTCCACATTCTTCCTACAGTGAGGCGACCAGAATTGCACACAGTACTCCAAGTGGGGTCTAACAAGGGTCTTATAAAGTTGCAGTGTTACCTCCTGACTCCTAAACGCAATCCCTCGATTAAATGAAGGCCAGTACACTATATGCCTTCTTGACCACATCCTCCACCTGCAGGGCCGATTTAAGAGTCTTATGGACCTGGATCTCAAGATCCTTCTTCTCCTCAACACTGCCAAGATTCCTACCCTTGATATTGTACTCCTTCATCCCATTGGTCCTGCCAAAATGTACCACCACACATTTATCCGCTTTGAAATCTATCTGCCACTTCTCGCCCAGTCTTGCATCCTATCTATGTCTCTCTGCAACTTCAGACATCCCTCCAGACCATCCACAACACCACCAATCTTCGTATCGTTGGCGAATTTACTAACCCATCCCTCCACTTCCTCATCCAGGTCATTTATGAAAATGACAAACAACAAGGGTCCTAGAACAGATCCCTGGGGCACTCCACTGCTGACTGACCTCCATGCAGAAAAAGACCCATCCACAACCACCCTCTGCCTTCTGCAGGCAAGCCAGTTCTGGATCCACAAGGCTAAAGCCCCTTGGATCCCATGGCCTTTCACCTTCTCAAGAAGTCTTGCATGGGGGACCTTATCAAACGCCTTGCTGAAATCCACATAAACCACATCCACTTCCACTGCTCTTCCTTCATCAATATGTTCAGTCACATTTTCGAAGAACTCAACTAGGCTCGTAAGGCACAATCTGCCCTTAACAAAGCCGTGTTGACTACTTCTGATCGTATTGAACTTCTCTAAATGCTCATAAATCCTGTCCCTCAGAATCCTCTCCATCAACTTACCGACCACTGAGGTCAGACTCACTGGTCGGTAATTCCCTGGGCTATTCCTGTTCCCTTTCTTGAAAATAGGTACCACATCCACAATCCTCCAATCTTCCGGAACCTCTCCCGTCTCCATTGACCACGCAAAGATCATCACCAGGGGCTCTGCAATCACTTCCCTCACCTCCCACAGTAACCTGGGGTACATCCCATCCGGTCCCGGCGACTTACCTACCTTGATGGAATTTAACAGTTCCAACACCTCCTCTTTCTTAATGTCCACATACTCAATCTTTTTAGTTTGCTGCAAATCTGCAGTACAACCTCCCAGATCACTTTCCACTGTGAATACCGAGGCAAAGTATTTATTAAGCACCTCTGCCATTTCTTCTGGTTCCACACAAACTCTTCTCCCTTCACCTTTTATAGGTCCTAACCCTTCTCTTCTCATCCTTTTACTCTTCACATATTTGTAGAATTCTTGGGATTCTCCTTAATCCTACCCGCTAAGGTCTTCTCGTGACCCCTTCTGGCTCTTCTAATTTCCTTTTTAAGCTCCCTTTTACAAGTCTTATACACCTCTAAACCCTTAACATCCCTTAGCTCTCTGAACCTTTTCTACACCTTTCTTTTCTTCCTAACTAGGTTCATCATAACCTTTGTGCACTACGGTTCCCGCGACCTACCAAAACCTCCTTGTCTCACCAGAACGTTGTCGTGCAGAGATCCAGACAAACATTCCTTGAAAATCCGCCAACTTTCTTCAGTACTTTTCCCCAAGAACACCTCCTTCCAGTTTACTCTTCCAATTTCCTGCCTGATGTCTTCATATTTCCCCCTACTTCAGTTAAACACCTTCCTACCCTGCCTGATCCTATCTCTTTCCAATGCTATTGTGAAGGAGATAGAATTATGATCACCATTCCCGAGGTGCTCTCCTACCGAGAGATCCAAACACCTGTCCGGATTCGTTAGCCCGCACCGGGTCAAGTACAGCCTCTCCTCTCGTAGGCTTATCCACGTGCTGTGTCAGGAAACCCTCCTGAACACACCTAACCAACTCCTCCCCTTCCGAACCCCTTACCCTAGGGATATTCCAGTCGATGTTTGGGAAATTGAAGTCTCTCATCACAACAACTCTTATTTCTACATCTCTCTAGGATCTGTTTCCTTATCTGCAACTCAACATCCTTGTCACTATTGGGCAGCCTATAAAAAACATCCAAAGTTTTCAACCTCTTGCTGTTCCTAACTTCCATCCACAGAGACTCCGTAGACAGTTCCTCCACGGCATCCTCCTTCTCTACAGCTGTGACACTGTCCCTGATCAACAGTGCCACTCCCCCACCTCTTTTGCCTCCCTCCCTGAAGCATCTGAATCCTGGCACCTGAAGTACTCAGTCCAGTCCCTGAGACATCCAAGTCTCTGCAATGGCCACCACATCAGATTTCCAAGCAGCAATCCAGGTCCTGGGCTCATCCACTTTATTCACTACACTCCTGGCATTAAGATAGACACATCTCAGACCCTCAGCCTGGGCGCTTCCCTTCTCCATCACCTGTCTAACCTCCCTCTCATACTGTCTACAATCCTTCTCTACTTGGAAGCTGACCTTCTCTCTCCCAGTCACCTCATCTCAATTCCCTCCCCTCAGCCTTTCTAGTTTAAAGTCCCTTCAGAAGCCCTAGCCAGCCTTCCCGCCAAGATATTGGTCCTCCTGGGATTTAAGTGCCACCGGTCTTTATTGTACAGGTCACACCTGCCCCTAAAAAAGGTCCCAGTGATCCAGAAACCAGAATCACCACCCCCTGCTCCATTCTCTCAGCCACACATTCACCCTCCATCTCATTCTATTCCTGCTCTCACTTTCCCTTTGCCTAGGCAGCAATACTGAGATTACTACCTTCACGTTCCTCTTTCTCAGCTGTCTACCTAGTTCCCTATAATCTCTTTTCATGACCCTTTCCATCTTCCTACCTATGTCAGTGGTACCTATATGGACCACAACCTTTGGCTCCTCCCCCTCCCCTTTCAAGATTAAGGGATGCATCCAGAGACATCCCGTATCCCAGTTTTAGGGAGGCAGACCACCATCTGCGACTCCCGTCTTTGTCCGCAAAACGCCTGTCTGACCCCCTCACTATGGAGTCCCCTATTAGCACGGCCCTTCTCTTTTCCTTACTTTTTAGAAGTACTGATTTGGGCTCAGCTCCAGAGACATGGCCATTGCTGCCTCCCCCAGGTGAGCTGTTCTCACTCACCTCCCCCTCCAAGCAGTACTCAGACACGAGTACTTATTATGAAGGGGGACATCCACCGGGATGCTCTCCATCACACGAGTTTTCCCCTTCCTAACAGTTACCCATTTGCCTTCCTCCCATTGCCCTGGTATGACCACTTGCCGGTAGCTCCTGTCAATTGCTTCCTCATTCTCTCTAATGAGACAAAGGTCCTTGACTTCTGTCTTTAAACCAGAAAAATCAATTTCTATTTTCACCTGAGCTTGCTCTTATAGGCCTCCAACTCGATGGCTCTGTTTTCCTTTCTCAACTTCACTCTCCATATCAATTCCCCCACCACACTTTTACTGCTTCAATTTGGTTACATACAGTCACATGTCTCCACCATTGGCAAAGTATTCTCCAATCCCCTCTTTACTTTCAATTGGGCAAATTCCCATGGAGAGATAGTGGCACGTTGGGAACGTCACTGGACTAGTAATCCAGAGACCTAGGCAAACCCTTTGGTGACACAGGTTCAATTCCCAACACAATAGCAGATAGAATTTAAATTAAGATTGGAAATGAGCAATTATGACCATGAAACTCATCATCAATTGTCCACCTAGCTGATTCACCAACATCCTTTAGAGAAGGAAATGTGTTACGATTCCAAACCTACAGCAACGTGATTGACTCTTAACTGCCCTCTGAAATAGCCCAAACCACACAGTTCAAGAGCAAATAGTGTAAGCAGCAAAAGCTGGTGCCCAGCCTGCGAAACCCACACCTCATGAAAGCATAATCACCTAAACATTCTCCTGTTTACTTCTGGCCCAAATACATTCAACTACTCAGATCTATTTGAACCAACTCAGACAATAAACATAGCTACGTGAAAACTGCAACTGTCACTGAAAAACAAAAGGAAACTCTTATTATTCTCTCAGGATATGAAGGTCCTTTTCAAAGGTACATCTGCAATGCTGTTTTCTTGTACGATAAGACAAATGTAAGGAGGCCCAAAAAAACCATTTTAAAATAAAATTATATACAAAATAAATGGTAGGGTTCTGATAATGCCTCAAAATTCACAGCGAGAAGACAATCCACTTCTGGGTAAGCGTCAAGATCTCAGATGCTTGCAGTGCTTACAAATTACACTGACATCGATCCTGTGTTTGTTCCTGCACTGTGACTGGGATGAAATAGTGTCGCAAATTCAAAATCAGAGTAATTTGTCAATACAACACACATGAGATTGTGATCTCCAACAGAAAAATGGAAATGATCTCAAAACAGATAGTGTTGTCAACTATTTCACTTGGAAAGCTGAAAATACAGAAATTAAATCAGTACTACATTACACCTGTAAAGTGGATTTCTGTATCACTTACAAAAAGAAACTGGGTATAAAAGTTGCATATTATCATCCTTCTCATTCCATAGTAAAGCTTGATGAATTCTCTCTAACAGGGAGACATAGTGGTTAGCAATGCTGCCTCACAGCAGAGGCCCGAGTTTGATTTTGGCCTTAAGTGAGTGTGTGTGTGGAGTTTGAATATTCTTCTAGTGGCTGTGTGGGTTTCCTCCGGGTGCCCAGTTTCCTCCCATAGTCCAAAGATGTACAGGGTAAGTTGACTGGCCATGGTAAATTGCCCTTTAGTGTCAAGGGAATTAGCAGGGCTAAATATACAGGGTTACAGGAATAAGGCCAGAGTGGGATTGTTGTTGGTGCAGATGGGCTGAATCCTCCTGCACTGTAGGGATTCTATGATTTTACAAATTGTCTGCCAACCACATTTATTTATGACGAGCAACGCACATGAAATTTGTCAATTCCCAACAAAGCAGAAAGTAGGAAGGCAAAAAGTAAAAAAGCAGGCAAACAAAAAGGAAGGGAAAAGTAAAAGGTGGAAAGATTAATTAGTTGAGGGTAGGAAGAATGAAGAAAGTGCAGTCAAATAGAAATTTATCAATAGATTTGATAGGGAAGGACTTTAGTTGAATATGTCCCAGTTGAGGGAGAGAGACAAAAGAACAGCCTCTAAAAGTGGAGTAGAGACAAAGTGTAACTGGCAATATGATGCCAGAGGAGGTGTAAAAGATGCATACAGTAAAATTGCAAGGAGTCAAACTCAGAAGAGGTGAAATTCCAATTATCTCAGTTGTCAACCACTCTCACTGGAATCACAAATCCCATAGAATAAGGCTCATAAAAAGCCAAAAGTCCGCACTGATAACGTCAGGCTAATTGTCTGTGCTTATTATATGACGGTGCCAACCAAGGCAGAGGTAGATCACAAAATCATGGAGCCCAAGGAAACCACCGACGTTGAAGAGTCATTTCCCTATTTAATACACAAAGGCCATAGAGATACTCCAGGATTTAATACTGTAGCACAAAAACACCAAAAACATGTTTGATTACATTGTCGCTATAGTGAACAGTATCACACACACTCAAAATCAGCCATTAAGCAGAATATGGTTAGAGTTTTTCTGGAGATAACTCCCGACATTTTTCAATGCTCTGACCTTTTACAAGGCAAGGCCGTTGTAAGGTGTGAACAAACTGCACATATTTGCTGCATTTTTATTTGACATTTGACACAGACTGTGTTTGTCAGCATATTAGGATACATAGAGATGCATTCATGTGGGAATGAGGCCATGTTGGCTCGAACAAAGCTCTGCTTAACAAGGATTTGTGGCCCTGGAATTATACTGCTATAGCAGACTGATCATATTCCAGTGACTAACAATGGAACTAAAAACATGAGTTAAGTCACAAGGTTACACAAGTAGAAGAGTTGGGCAAGGATTAGTTGAGGGGTACACAACACCTTGTGGAGGAGCTGATGTGGATTTTTGAATGAATAGGGGTTGGTAGGGTGGTGATAAGGGCAGTGGAAACAGTGCTAGAAGAGAAGTCCATTGGAAAAAATATATAAATCCCTGGGGTTAAAGTGGACATTTCCTCCTCCCACCCATTATATCATTGCCTATAATCCCTGCTCCCATTACTGCCAAATTTCAAACTGAAACCCTCCTGCCATCAAATTTTCACTCTCACCTCCCAGCCAGTTAGTAGATCGGGCTGGGTCTCAGGGAAGATGCTGGGAACATTTATGTTAATGAACATTTCACAGTGCCTTCTCCACATACTCTCAGATTTGCCAGCTTTTGGTTTTGCATGCATATCCAACCCCATTAATTGAAAATCAGGGCTAAAGAAAGTGAATGAAATGTCACTTGGAAACATAGAAGTGGGAGGGATGATCACCGATTCAGTGTATCCCCTACGGAGCTCCTTTCCCCTGTCTGCCTGTCATGGACTGCCCTTGTCCCTTGGGCTGACTCTTTGGCACTTCTGTGCCCAGTGAGCAGTGCCTCCTCCCTACTCTCAACTACTTGGGGGATCTCAATGGCTTCCAGTCCCACCAGCAAGGTCATCATCATGTCAGGTCCCCATTGATGGGAATCATACATGATCGTTGCCAGTGAGGACCTTCATGGCAAGTGACCTGTACAATAGCGTCAGGGTTTACTAATCATATTTAAATAAGCTAATGAATATTTAAAATCAGCCTCATGCCCTCCCCAGGCGCAAGGCCAACTTTGCCTGCTGATTGGGCCCAGCAACATTGAGAGATGAGAAACAAGGTGCGAATCCGATGTTTTGCCTCCTCGCCTAATCTCACCTACTCGCCATACTCATCGACCAGTAGTTCGCCTCCATAGTACTAATAGGCATAATAATTCACAGCAACCTTTACAAAAGTGAAGGCATTACAGAAGTTAAAATAAACCATTGAGTGGGCTGCTGCAAGTTCCAGTATGGTTTTGCAGGACTATGAAAGGTCTAGTTCTACATGGCCCTTCCTACTCCTTCGGAATCTCAAACTGCTGTTTGCAGTTCATTTTCTTGCACAAACTCTACTCCGTACTAAAGGGACACTTATCTGTTCTTCCATTATGCCACTGCAATTTACTCAAGTTAGTTCTAGTTTGTGTTATTATCAGATAAATATATAATCTGGCATTGCACCCAATTTCCATTCCCATTTTGTATTGAGTTCTTTGCTGCAATTGGATTGGGGAGGAAGGAGTAAAGAACATGGAAGTTTGGTATCAAGAGGTGTGAAAATGTATATAATATTTCCCTTGCGAATAAACTTGCAGAGCAAGATTCGGTAAATATGTGCTTTCATAACCAAGCTAATATTCTAGCTTTCAAATTTTATGCAGCAATAGAATATGTATAAAGGCTCCAAGGTCAGATTCTTGGCTTTGTGCTATTTACTAAATAGCAGAACACAAAAATTAGAGGTTCCAGTGCAATGTGTGCCAACAAACTAGAAACCAACTGCCACTCCTGCTTCTACTGTCAGAAAAAAAATCTATATAATTTCTCAAGCAACATCAAATTTGTTATAGATGCAAGCTGTCACTGGCATCATCTATAGCGATTTCTTTTCCTGGGGAAAGGCAAGCTGTCAAGCTGCTATTCTGACGTCCATTTACATCATTCAATGACATCTGACAGCAGTGAAAGGCCACAGAAAACTGCTTATTGATTAGAAGAAAACTATTTGAGGCTGCAGATGAGGTGATATGATAGGGATACCATGACAGAAAGGGTGATGACATTATGCTTGGCTGTACACAAGAGTTTAATGGAACACAACTTCATTATCCCATGTCTCTAGTTTTTGAATCACTTGAAAGATCCCTTGATCATTCTGCATGTATAGTGCTGAGTACATCCTCTTCGGTATGTTGCAAACCTCAAGCTCCTAAAATCAGCTGCAATGGTGTCATGATTGAAATACCCACTGTTGAAATGTTAAATGCTACTGAATACTAAATAAAAGACTTTGTGAAAATGGGACCAGACTTTGCAAGTAGATTCGCTAAAATTTTATAAAATAAAAAGGTTAAAAACATGATAAATGTAATTTTTGTGTGCCAAAGCATAATTGAAACGAGACTGAACAAAGGGACCCAATTTGTCTCGGCCCTCTCAAGTCTGACCTATAACCTCTTAGCAGTTTCTGCTCAACCTCAGGGGCCAAAATCATATTTGCAGTCAAGCAAAAAAAAAAAAGTACCATACACACTTTTATGCAGTAAATGCTATACATAAATATATGCATTGTGCACATTAGACTGTAAAACTACAACTATCACTAAGGATTTAAACTGCATATTGAACTGGCACAGGAAAGAGTTCTCTGAATGCAAGGATTTGTAAATTAGCAAAGAATATGAAAAAAATGTTTTTCTTTTTATTACCAAAATCTACTAATTTCAAAATTGGGGATGGAAAAAGAAAAAGTAAATTAATTCCCCTCATTTCTCTACCTCTCCAGACCAGGTAGAAAATCTACACAAAGTGAGAAAAATTCTTAGGCTGAAATGAAGAACATCCAACAATCATTGATAAAACAGGTCATTTCAGATGGCCCAGACTGACTGCTCCCAGACTAGATTAGTACCTTGAATTCAATTTAATATAAATTTACAGTTCCTGCATCAAATTAACAAAATCTGTAATTTTATGCCACAATAAAACTAGGTAGAACCACATGAAAAGTCTGACTTAAGTAGTCAGATGTAGTCTTGGCCTTTTCAAACTATATGAATTGTAAGTCAACTCAGTTTGGTTCAATAAATGTGCACTTCTCTTGATTTTTTTCATATTAATGATAAGAACAAATTAGACTAATGACTACTAAACAAAAAGTCTGATATGTGCCTGATACCCAATCAATAAATGGCAAATTAACACCTAAGTAAAATGCAGGTAAGCGGAACAGGAATCAAAAAAAGACCAAACATCTCTCAAGGATCAGCTTAAAACTGCATCCCCAGCAAGGTTTCCCAATTTTGACAAACCACAATTCAATATGCCGTTTCCCAGTAATCAATTTTCCCATTCTGTACAGTCATCCTTTAATTAACAAGGAAGCATGGATTCCAAATAATGGATTTCTTCAATTATTTCCTTTAGCTGTTACAATCTTGTGAAAGTTGCCCAAAACAAGATAAGCTTCCTCAGGAGCTTTTGAGGTGGTGAAATCTGAAACCTGATAATGCACGGTCAAACCAGTTACGATAACATCCAATTTTTTTAGAAAGAAAACAAGGAAGACAAATTTATTTCCTTTTACTGAACAGAGTAATGGAACATTAGGTGATTAACCCATTTTGTTCACAAATATACAAGCAATGAAAATGTAAAATAGGAAAAGAATGTTTTGAAAAGTGCTTTCTGTTGTTATTATAATCTATTGTTACTTGCAGTTCACTCTGCTGGCTGTATTTGAGCCATGACGAATCAAAAGGTTGGCTATTGAGAAATTAAAGCTAACACTGTGGACAAGACTTTATTGCGTAACCATCAGAGCATATATACAATGAAAGCCATGCGTTTATAGATATGGAATAAATTAGAGCCCTGGTATGCTAAATCAATGTTTCCTCTACCTGACATATTCTGGAGGCGTACTCAGTAGAACGAGTCTCAAGATTCATTGTGACCTGCTGAATATTGCACAACTTCATTTATAAGGGGACATTTCTCATTAACTCCCTGTGCGAGCACGAATAGAAATAGGGAAGATCAATGGTGACTTGAAGCATGGTGCAGGAAAGTGTTTCAGGTTCTTGGGCCTTTGGAGCCAGTTCTGGGCCAGGACGCATCAATATAAAAAGGGACAGGTTGCATCTCTACAGTACTGGACCAAACATCCTTACAGGGAAAGTTTAAAAGTAAATTGATAGGAGGATAAAATAGAAATAGTTAAAGATGAAAAAGGCACACAAAATGAGTGTGCTGGACTATACTAGATAAAGAAGTTGTTCCATTTGAGATAACAGCAAATTAGGTAGGACTATAAAGAATGCAAAAGACAAGATTACAACACATGTAAATGCAGAAAGTACGTTGAAGGTTAATGAGTTTCATGGTAATGTGGGATAAACTGTTTGGAAAAGATAAAGAAAAAGGAAGATAGAGTGTCAGCACTGATTAGGGAAAACAAATGTTGAAAAGTGAAACAAACACTACGATTGTTTATTCAATAGTCTCCAAATAGTAGAGGGAAAGAGGGGTAAATCAATAGGAAATTCACAAGAGATGTGGGAGAACTACAGAGTAATATTGGTGAACTTTAAGTATCTAACTATCAATTGGGATAATGGGGGAAGATGCCAGAGGACTGGAGAGTGGTAAATGTGACTGGATCCTAGACTTCCTAACCTATAGGCCACAACCTCCTCTGCGATAATTCGGTGCTCCATAAGGCTGTGTCTTCAGCCCCATACTGTGTAATCTTTATTAAAGAAAAAAAACTGCAAGAGCCGTCAGCTTGGAATAAAAAACTGACTGCAACAACAGAAAACAGAAATCTGAGCAAATGTTTAAAGTTTATTTTATTGTTGCCATAATAGGCTTACATTAACACTTCAATGAAGTTACTGTTCAAACTAGACGATGGTAGACAGCAGTGTTTCCAAGGCTCAGTGTCAGGACGCCTACAATCTTTGCTATGTATAAAAGTAATTATCTGTCTATTATTGTTATCTCCCCATGCTCTTGCCTGTCTTACTACTCTCGAGGTGCTACTCCAGTGGATACAGCTAAGACAGATCTTATAAAGTGGTTCAGCAGTCTACACGGTATATGGATTATAATACTCAGATCACAAACTCTGTCTTCCCTATGAATAATTTCAGCTCCTCTACTACTGGAAATCAGCCGGCGCTCCAGTCAATAGCGGCATACAACCAGAGTTCCCCAGGCCTTTTCTTCACCAAACAAATGGCACATGTATACAGAACCTGCTTAACTCCACTCTGAGTGATGTAGATCCACTAATATTATCTTTAATTCCAGCCTCCCACATTGCCCAGATCCACTACAAGTTCACGTATTGCTGCAACAGGTCCATAACAGATGCTATCTCCCTGGCCCCACACTGGAACACCTAAACAACAAACACACCCATGTCAGACTCCTATTTATTGACTACAGTCCAGCCTTCAAACACCATTATTCCTACAAAATCAACCTCAAACCTCTACTGAGCTTGATCAGTGTCTATTTATATTTTAAACTCATTTCAGTCTCCGCAGAAGTTTATGTTTTCAATCTCTGTTTCAGTTTTTATTTCCTTAGAAATGGTGGGGGGGGAGGGGGTGTCACTTGCATTTCTGTTTGTGCTTCTGGATTCCCTTTTCAGCTGGTGTCCATCACAGAACATGGAAGCTTTGAAATTATGGATTCCATTAGTTTTGGATGGGCTAACAACGGATAAAGAGAAGATATTCAAAAGACTAACTGTACACAAGTCAGCAGAAGAGAAAAAAGTGAAGGTGGAATTTGGAGAAACTTGCTATCCAACCATATTTAAATACAGGGGTACCAACAGGGGCTATAAAATTGCAAATGTCACATTCGGGTGCAAGGATAAAACTAGCAACTGCAGGCCTGTCAGTTTAATTAATTTCAGCAGCAGGAAAGCTTCAGGAAATGATAATTTGGGAGAAAATTAAGTCACTGGACAAAACATGGATTTAAGGTCTATTTGTTTGCAATAAATTTATGCTAGAATTCAACTAATTTGACTAAGTTTTTGATGAATAAGGTTGAAGAAGGAAATGCAGTTGATCTGTTGTATATGGACCTTCCAAAAAGGTATTACTGCAGTGCTAGACAATAGACTTCGACTTTGCTGGCAAGCTTATGAAATAAAAAAAGGACAATGGTTCAAAGTTGACAAGATTAAAAAGTAGTGGTTGTTTTTTGATTACCAATAATTGTTTTTTTTAAAACTGGAATGGGAGTTTCTCCAAGAATCAGTTTAGGACCACCTCATTGCTTAGATCTATACTAATGACATAGGCTCAGGCATGCAGAAAATAATTTAAATGCTTGTAAAATGGCAGAAACTTGGAGCGCGAGGACGATACTGAAAGACTTCAGGAGAAAATAGATACGTTAGCGGAATGGGAGGGTTCATGGCAAATGAAAGTTAATGCAGAGAAGTATGAAGTGTTATGATTTGACTGGAAGAATTAGAAGAGGCAATATAGAACAAAGGCTACAATGCTAAAGGAGTGCAGGAACAAAAAGCTTGGGGTTTATATGCACAAGTTGTTGATGTTTGATAAAGCAGTTGATGGCAAACAGGATTCTAGGCTTTATAAAAGAGACATAAGCCTGAAATTTTTACAAGTTGGAAGGGCTCAGTACCAAGAATTCTTGTCCCTGTACCTGGGCCACACCAATTTCACCAGGCTGAGGGAGAGTGGTGAGATATTTTGCACACACAATTCATAAAGGTACTAATGCGGCTGCCTTCAAACAGAAGCAATTTTTGATCAACCAAGTTTCTGAAACACAACTCATCTGGGGGTATTATTTTCCTATCCCACTTGCCATGGGAATCTTAATGAGCGGGAGGGGACCGTGCAAAGGTCTGTTGACTTCGGGTGAGATTTTCCAGTTTTGGAGCCCATGGCCTTTATGAATTTGACTGAAATGGTCAAAATCTATTGGTGTAATTTGAAGGGGTCAGGTACTCCTTTGGGATTGTCAAGAGTAGATATGAATGTGCTCAAAAGTGAATAGGGTCCATGGAACTGTCAAGCTTGTCATTTAAATTCACTGCTCTTTAAAGTAAAACAGCCAGCTTGCAGTTTAAAAAAGACAGTGCTGGCAATTCCTGTAGATATTTACTGAAAAAAAACCCACTGCTATCAATATAGTATTATTTCTGCTTGACTGTTTCCACAAACTTAATCACATGGGATCTTTAAATTCACCATTTGATTGCACTTGCAAGTGGTTATAAGAGGTCAGTTGTCTTTGATATTTATGTAAAATAATTGAAGGAATTGAAATGTATTGAATGGCCTTTAATCAATTTTTTAAAAAAATATAGTTAAGTTATGACAGCTACTGAACAGCTATGGCATAGTACTATTAGGGTACGTGATAAGAACCCCCGTGGTATATTATAAAGTCAAGTCTGGACTCCAAAAATTTGCATTGTGAGGATATGATGTTTCACTGTCAGCACAATTCTACTGACAAACTGGGAAGCTTTTATCAAAGCAAACTTTATTTAACAACACAGTTCAACTATGACAAATGAATAAATAATTGAACAATACTTAAATATGGTGATGCAATTCTTAACTGATAACCTATCCCTATGAATTCCAATTCAAGCAACAGTCCTCTTACAGACTTAAAATGCCTCTTCAAAATCAATAGCAAAACACAGGTTTGTGTGCTTGTACTTGGATTGCCAGTCCTAAAGCTCTGAGCACTACTGGAAAGTGTACACAAACAAGAGGGCAAGGTCTTGCTTCTTTTAAGTGCAAACTGCTTGTTTTTTTTTTAAAAAAAAGGAAGACACTGGGTGTCTTCCCTACAAGCTTATCTTCTCCCATTAGCACACGACTTGGTCGCGGTAAATCAATCTAATTAAAACTCTACTCTGAAATCCCAAGGGGAACTCAAGTAAACAAAAGTATTAGGTCAGTTTAAAATAATCCCAGATACTTATCCTGTTCTTCCAGCTACCAATATGAAAGATTTTTTTTAGACAAATCGGTACCTTGCAAACTAGATCTCAATATTATCATACCCCTTACAAGTAACATGATACACATACTTTTTAAATGCACAGGATCATCATAGCATGATGAAATAAAATACATTTGAGATCTGTCAATGATGGATACTGGGTGAGGTGGCATGCAGGACAAAGGTGGTGGGTGGCATGAGTTGGCACCAAGTTGACATACAGCTTGTAAAAGGGTCACGCCAATGAGCTATAGAAGAATCACATGTTGGAAAGGAGGAGCTACACAGCAAGTCTCACACCAGGTTAAAGTCCAACAGATTTATTTGGTAACAAAAGCCACTAGCGTTTGTGAACAGAACTTCCACTTACCTGACGAAGGAGCAGCGCTCTGAAAGCTAGCGAATTTTGCTACCAAATAAACCTGCTGGACTTTAACCTGGTGTTGAGAGACTTCTTACTGTGTTTACTCCAGCCCAATGCCAGCATCTCCACATCAAGGGAGGAGCTACACAGAGCTGGTAGAAGGCCATGAACTCTTATCTGAGATATGGAGGATAAAAGGGCTTTTTTTTGCTGTCCCATAATTATTACAACCAGGGCAAAGTCTCAGGGCACCATTTTTTTCACGTAATGGGTAGGCAAAAACACTGGCAAGGATAGTTACAAGTCAATTTTGTCCAAAATGATAATTGCTCTCTTCGAGGTTTATTTTATTGCCAGCTTGCCCCACCTCCAAAACATAAAATCAGAATTTCATATAGTTAAACAATTTGCTTCTGCTTCCCATTGACTGCCTCTGTACCATTTCCGTTAGTGGTCTGAGTGAAATGAGAGCAAAAATTCACATGGGTACAAAACTAAGACAAGTTATGATAAACCTTTATAGGATCACAGGCCTGAACTAGTGTATAGGGTCCAATTCTGGGTATCACATTTTAGGAGGGACATAAAGCCTTTAAGAGATGGCACAGAAGTGACTTACAAGAATGGTCCCAGTAATTGAAGAGTTGAAACTGAAGTGTTTGGATGACACAGTGGCACACTGGTTGTCACTGCCTCAGTGCCAGGGACCAAGGTTTAATTCCGACCTCGGGTCACTGTATGGAGTTTGTATATTTTCCTGATGTCTGCATGGGTTCCCTCAGAGTGCTCCAGTTTCTTTCTACACACTAAACATGTGCGGGTTAGATTGGCTGGCCATGGTAAAGTGACCCTAGTGTCTGGGGAATTAGCAGAGCCAAATGTCTGAAAATTATTTGCAGACATAGCCCCATCATTTTATAGTGAGACAAACATAAAAAACCAAGAGATTTGACATGACAACCAAAATAGATTAACAGCAATAGATTAAACTTCCTTAAATCTCCCAACTTCCTTATATAAAAAAATTTACAGCTGAAAATGCTTTATTAAATCCAATCTGCTTTCCCAGCATGCTACAGAGGATCCTCTCTCCTAGTCTCTCAAATGGTACAATGCAGAGGTCATTTGATGCAGTGCTGGCTCTATGATAGAGCTGTCCAACTGGTCACACTCTTTCCCCATAGCCCTGGTAGATATTTTTTAAACTTAATTATGTTTGCAATTCCCTTTTGAAGGCTAATGGTAAATCTGCTTTCTTTCTGAATCTGTTCTGTCTAATCCCGTTAAAAATTTCTATGTTTCTATGAGTTCCTCCCTCACTCTTCTGAACTCCAATGAATATAATCCTGTCTGACTTAGTCTCTCCTCAGATGACAGACCTGCCATCTGAGGAATCAGTCCAGTATACCTTCGCTGTATTCCCTCTATAGCAAAGACATCCTTCCTCAGATAAAGGACATCAAAACTGCACACAATACTCAATGGCCTCATCAATGCCTTGTACAATTGTCGCAAAACATCCCTATTCTTATACTCAAATGCCATCATTACAAAGGCCAACATACCATATGCCTTCTTTGCTGCCTGCACCCTTACTTTAAAGAACTGATACATGAGGAAACCAAAAGGTGTTGCTGAGTGTCCACCTCTCTCATTTTTCACCCATTCAACTATTAATCTGTCTCCCTATTATTGCTACAAAAGTGGATAAACTCATTTATTCACATTTTATTACATCTGCCATTCATATATCCACACAAATCACACTGAAGAATCTCTGCATCCTTCTCACAGCTCATCCTCCCATCCAACTTTGTATCATCTGCAAATCTGGAGATTTATCCTACATTCTCTTGTCATTTTACTATATGGTATTATGAAGGAATTGTATATAGTTCTTGAATCAAAGACATTTCATAAATGTCAAGTGAATGCTTTGGGCATGAATGGCCTTGAAGCATTAAAAATTTATTCTTTTGCTCGATATAGGCAACAAATGCTGGCCTTGCCAGTGATGCTCATTCCCAATTGTCCTCAAGATGATGGTTGAGTTGCCTTTTTAAACCGTTGCAGTCCTTGTGGCACAAGTACACCCACAACACCGTTATGGAGATCCAGGATTTTAAACCACTGACAGTGAAGGAATTATGATATAGATCCAACTCAGAATGGTGTTTGACTTGGAGAGGAACTTGCAGGTGTTCCCATACATCTGCTGTCCTTCTCCTTCTAGATGACAGAATCATGAGTTTGCAAGATGCTGCTGAAGGAGCCTTGGTGAGTTGCTGCAGTGAATCTTGTAGATGGTACATATTGCTGATACTCTGTCAGTGGGAGAGTACCAAACAGGCTACTTTGCCTTGTATGATATTATTCTTCGAGTGTTGTTGGAGCTGCACTCATCCAGGCAAATGGAGAGTATGCCACCCCACTCCTGACTTTTACCTTGCAGACGATGGTCAGACTTTGTGGGGATTGGAGAAGAGTCAGATAGTGAGTTACTCAGAATTGCCAGCCTCTGACCTGTTTTTGTAGTCAGTATTTAGAAGGCTGGTGCTGTTCAGTTTATAGCTGGCCTCAGGTAAGTGGACTATCTGGGTGTGTTCTGTTTAAAATTAAATGAACAAACGTCCATACCAAAATCTACATGAATACACCAATTTGGAACTGTAAAATACTATAATTAGTGATATCCAAAGCTCTGGCTCACTTCTGCTTT
The DNA here is from genome assembly GCA_024679065.1 of Sphyrna mokarran. Lineage (NCBI taxonomy): Eukaryota > Metazoa > Chordata > Chondrichthyes > Carcharhiniformes > Carcharhinidae > Sphyrna > Sphyrna mokarran. The sequence continues at coordinate 64,795,775 of JAGIQG010000006.1, read as the reverse complement.
CTGAACCCCGCAATGATATAATATGACTGTAAAAGATTTATACATATGAATCTTTCAATTGTATGTAAAATGAAAATCATTTATGTACAAAAAATGTTGTATAAGGATAATGCCTTCACTCTGTATTGTGCCAGACCATAAAAGTAAATGTAGGGCTGAGGCAAGGTACCTCACTGGTGACACCTGCTGGACAAACTCCAGATGTAACAAGCGTACAAAGTGCAAGCAAAAAAAAATTCAATCCTTCTGTTTAGGCAGTCTTTCACTTTTCAGCCCAAAATGACTGAACCAGGTCTGGTCATGAAATGCAATAATCATACCAATACTTTTGTTTTCAAAGCTGAACTTCTAAAGCTTGTCATAAGTGAAACTTCAGTACAAAACAAACATCAAAATCCATTGGTTCTCTGAATCACAACTAGTTCTGTTCAAGCATGTTTCATGGCCGATTTTCTTGCTCAATCATGCTATTAATAAAATTAATCTGTGGCAATGAAAACCATCCATCACATGAACCAATTCAATATGCAGCAAATCCAATTCCAAATCTTACTTTCCACTACACCACACCCAATTGACTTTTGGAAGTTGCTATGGAACCTAATGCCACTGCTTTTTTTCAATAGTATTCCAGATCTTCACAACCTTCAATTTCACACACTTTTACTGTCCTAATCAAAATTTGTGGTAGGTCGGCAGACACTTGGCCAATCTTGAAATCCTGCTATTCTGCTCTAAAAAGCCTCAGACCGAAGACGGCCTGCTTTCTCTCTCTGAACAGAGGTATTCCAACCCAAAAAACTCTGCTGACAGCAAAGTCTCTAATGCAACGACACTCATCTCCCAGGCCCGTGCTGTCATAGGTCCAAGCAACCAATTCATAAAAATCAGGGATCTTAACTGCTTTATCAGCTTGCCCTGCCATCATCAAGGATTGAGGCTATGTTCCATTCTGTACTTGCATATCCCTAACAAAATGCATCATTTCACATCATTAAATTGTATCTCCATCTTATATTATCCACAATTTACAATGTTGCCAAGTTCATCATCCACAAACTTGTACAAATCCTTTTACAGGAGATAAACAATAGTCCCATTACTAATCCGTGGAGGACCTCACAGCACACGATTTATCCAATTAAAGAGAACAATCTGCCATTCACCATTTTCGCTTCCTACCCCTTAACTAATTTTGTGCCCAAGTTACCACATTCAGTGATGCAACGGTTAGCATTGCAGCCTTACAGTGTCAGGAACCTGGGTTCGAATCCCAGCTTGGGTCACTGTTTATGCAGAATCTGCACATTCCCTGACTGTCTGCATAGGTTTCCTCCAGTTTTCTCCCACAGTCCGAAAAACATGCTAATTAGCTACAATGGCTATGCTAAATTCTCCCTCAGTGTAACTGAACAGATGCTGGAGTGTGGTAACTAAGGGAATTTTCACTGTAACTTCATTGCAGTGTTAACGTCAGCCTATTTGTGACACTAACAAATAATTTTAAAACAATGAATTCTTATTTAATAAGGTCAGCTATAAGTGTTTGGTGCAAGTCGGAGTAACCAAAAGCTGTGCTGTTCAAGACTCTTCACAAATCCTATTTATTCTTTTTCACCCTTGATGTGACACATATTGACTCCACCATACCACAGCCACCAGAATGCTGTTGTTCCTTATTATGAACACAAAATAAGTAGTATTTCTCTCTCAATCTACAAGTTTGAGAAATACATGAAGAATTATTTAAAATCAAATTACCAGCCATACCAACATACAGCAGTTAATAAATAAACTACTTCTCACCTAGCTTATCTGAATAAAACCATCAGATTAAATGTCTTGACGCATTTCACATAAAGTTCATCACTTATATTTACCGTACAAAAGCCAATATTGTTTTCCCCCATTAAAAACTTAATTCAATTTCCCCAAAGTGGATGCTGAGAATTCTGATAATCGAACTTAGAGCTTCAACATATTTCAAAATTAATTAAGAAAGCTTGTTAAAAAAAAAGTCGCACCACCGACACTTAAGCAATTCACAAATCCCATTTAGGGTGTTAGCAATGGGGGAAGAAGGGGGGGGAAAAGCAGATTTGTAGGCAGATGATCCTCTGTGGTGAGGAAGGTGGGGCAGTGAAAGGAAGCATTCTTGCAATGGAACAGTTGTCAGATTTGAAGTTCAGGTCAAATTGAAGACGTTTGCGCACTTGAGTTTAGACTGAGGAAGCAGCTGGAAAGGGAGTGAATAGGTTTCTGAATCAAGAGTTACTTTATTCTAGCCAATGCTGAGCCTGAGGAAAGTTTGTCTCCTGCAGCATTTGATCTCAAGACACAACAGTGCTGGAACAGAGTGTAGAAGCAGTAAATGAAGTTTGCCTATGGTTGTGGAGAATGCTCTGAGGGCTACACATCAATAGTTGAATGGAATCCAAGAATGGAGCTTTGGGCATACTTCAATTATTTACCATGTGCAATGCCAGTACCAGATATTAGGATATAAAATTAGCTTACAATTAGTGACAATGGTAGGAGCTTGCAGATAGAATGAAACCAGATGGAAGAACTGGAAAGAAGCAGCGTTTGGAGAGATGGGCACAAATCTGGGAGGAAGTTCCACATCCCAGAATATCGAAAGGAAGGGGAGATTGTAGAAATTCAAATGGAAAGAAAGGTCAAGAAAGATATTTTATATCTTTTATATTTAAGAAATGGATTAATGACTAAAATAAAACTATAAGCATAGCCTGTCTTTCTAGTACATCCTAGTTATCAGTTTTCACCCATCCAATAATATCTCCGCTTCTGCCAGTAGTTCATCAGATTCCCCTTCCCTAAGAAAAATTATAATGGAACAATGGCTGATCTTTGTCAATCTTGGTTCCATTTCACACTGGCTAGATCACCACTCACACTCATACCATTGAAATCGGCCTCTTCCAATTTCAAAAGTTCTACTTCAGATTGTTCTTTGCTCTTCTACATTATCAATTCACACGATCTCTTGCCCAGGCATTCACCGATAAGCTCCTGAGCTCATCTCAGTCCTTGGCACCTGTTCCGCCACACATCCTTCTTAGTGAAACCGAGGTATTCCAATCAAGGAACTTCTCCTGAATCACAGAATCCCTACAGTGCAGAAGGAAACTATTTGGCCCACTGAGTCTGTACTGACTCTCTGAAAGAGCATCTTATGCAAGTCCACCCCCTCCCCCTATCCCAAGCATTTTCCAAGGTGAATCCACTGAGGTGCAATTTAGCATGGTCAATCCACCTAACCTGTACATCTTTGGCTTGTGGAAGAAAATGGAGCATCCAGAAGAAATTCATGTAGACATAGGGAGAACTCCACACAGACAATTCCAGCCTTGGGTGATTTACATCAGGATCTCTAGTAGCATGAGGCTGCAATGCTAACCACTGTGCCACGTACATCCCCTTCTTTACTACTATCACTTTGCTATAGTTCTGACACACTTATTCCTTTTGCTATTTGGAGGTATAGAATACAACCAGCATTATCATACTCTTTTTCCCTCTCAACATAAACCCTCAAGGGCCTCTTCTTCTTCCAACATTACAAGAACACACGAGAATTAGAAGCTAGAGTAGCCCCCTGCTCTGCTATTTGATAAGAGCATGGCTGATCCAATTGTAGCCTCAACAATACTTTCCTGTCTAACCCCTCTAATCTTTGACTTCACCAAACTCACTCTTGAAAGGATTCAATAACTCAGTCTTCTTTGTTTCTGGAGAAGAGAATAAAACTGACAATTTTTAAGCAGCACTGCCTCCACCCTTCTATCTCACTGGTGAACAACTTTTAAAGTAAAGAACTTTTTACACTGACACCACAATCACTCAAGGGAATGAATGCCATTTACCTTACAAAAGGAAAGAATCAATGTGTTTGACTATATTACATCACCAACAAAACCATAAGCTTCAGTATATTACAAACACTCATGGTAAGAAGGCCTTCACAACCTCATCCCCTCACGTAAATGCCAACACCTTTAAAATTCACCTGCCAAAGCCTCCACCTTGTGTATAATCAAACCATGCCCACAATGCTGAAAGTGAAATGACTTAAGACTATACACAATCTTGTCAGCACGTAGAAAGACGGTCTTTGCTAGCAAAGATACAGACAAGACATATTGCATGAAATGAGCCCATGACTGTACAACAGTCCTTTGAAAGAACTTGCACACCATCCATTTAACCAATGATCTCATTTATGGAGTGGACGTCATATGTAACATTCCCAGGTTTGCAAATACCTCGTTCCCTCATAAAGCAATCCTCTACCCAGCCGGCCTACAAACGCTGCCAAAGTATTAAGAACAGAAAACAAGCAATAATTGCTGGAGCATATCAGTTGAGCTGTGATACTTTTCTGCAGTTTTTGAGAACACATCAGGCCAGAGCTAAATAATGATGTGGCCTAGTGTGTTGCCTGGGGAAGCGATGTCCAAGTAAACTCATGGTCAATGTGTGACACTATCATGTAGATGAATACCTTGAACTAAGCAGGCATATTGAACAGCTGCCCAGCATCTGTTCATGCAGCCTGACTGAACCACCCTTAAAGTTGGATGGACAAAGAAAAGATGCAAATAGCATTTTAATGCTTGAGCCTTTGAACACTGAACTCTTATGTGGTATAGCAGAGAAGGAAGAAGCCCTCTATGACCTGATAAATTTGGTCATTTCCTTGCTCTTGATGACTTTAGCTAGAGATAGACGTCAGCATGCTACCTTCATTGTCACAAGTAAGAACACACTCCAAATGTTTTTGCAGTTCTGTAGTGCACAACACACAACTATAGGTGCTCAATGTGATGTATACAATATGGAAGTGTGTAATCATGATAAACATATTAGTGCTCAAACACACATATGGTAGACAAGGGCTTTGGTGGAGGGGTTTGTGAGGTGGAAGATAAGGATGTTGAGAAAGACCCTGGTACCCACACTCCCTGGTTCCCGCATTTGGTGTGGTGCCTTTCACCACATGCCAGCAACTTGATATGCATGATACCACCACTTCAGAGGAATGCGTTGGGTTGTGGGGTAATTAGATGCAATGTTGACTCCTTGGACACAGCAGATGCTTCAGTACGACATGGACAAGTGTGAGTGGGCAAATCCAATGTAATGTGGATAAACGTGAGTGGTAGCAAAAACAGGAAGACAGATTATCTGAATGCATATTCCCCTCCCTCAGCTATAGCCAATGAGACCTGGGTGTCCCCGCATACCAGTTGTTGAACGTAAGCATGCAGAAGGTGCAAAATGGTATGTTGGCCTTCACAGTGAGGGAATTCAAGTAAACAGCAGGGATGCTTTGCTGCAATTAATCAGGGCCTTGGTGAGAACACGTGGAATACTGTGTGCAGTTTTGGTTTTCTTATTTCAGGGAGGATGTTCTTGTTATGAAGGGATCACAGCAAAAGGTTTAGCAGACTGATCCCTGGGAAGATAGGACATACATATGAAGACATTGAGTTGATGAGGATTATATTTGCTAGAGTTTAGAAAAATGATAGGAACTCAGAATCCTATAAAATTCTAACAGGACTAGACAGGATAGATACAGGAAGGATGTTCCTGATAGCAAAGGAGTCCAGAACCAGAGGTCACAGTCTGAGGAAAACAGGGTATATCATTTTAGGCCTGATATGAGAAGATATTTCTTCACCTAAAGAGAGAGACAGAGTCTGGAATTTTCTATCACAGAAAGTAGCTGAAGCTAAAACACTTAGTTTTCAAGGAGTTAGATATAGCTCTAAGAACTAAAAAGAACCAAAAAAAAAGGATATGGAGAGAAAGCTGGATCAAATTACTGAGTTGGATAACCAGCTGTGATTGTAATGAAAGGCAGAGCAGGCTTGATGGGCTGAATAGCCTACTACTACTCTTATTTTCCATGTTTCTACATTCCACACAGTGGAGCATCACTTTCTACTTAGCAGAAATTCTATTAGAAAATTCCACACTTTAATTCAAATCGAAAAACAAGTGTTTCATATCAATATCCAATAAAGATTTTTCAAAAATAAAATCCTTCCTGATTAAAATCACAAAATTGCTTTTCAAAAGATTCCCAGAGTCACACTGAACAATACAAGCTCACCTTTCACATATCAACTTATCCCATTAATGCTACCAAATAGGATGCCATCAGCTCATAAAAAAGCAAGTTTTACAATCTGAATGAAAACTGTCTTCACTCTGATCTGCAGGGCTTTAAGTGTTGAGGACGTAACACAATATATATAGCAAAAGCTGACACCATCTACATTCCTCTATCCCACAGGCAAAGCATCAGAATCTATTAAAATTACTGGATACTGATAGCAAAAAAGGACATGACAAATCACAGGGCAAAAGTCAGATACCAGAGAAAAAGCATCTAGGGGCTTCTCACCAGAGCCTATTTGCAAGCAAATAATATCGTTCAGAGGCTGTAAGCTGAGTGTGTGACAAACTGATGCAATTTCAGTACTGTCGAAGAATGTGGGCAATATTTGTCTGCTGTTGGCCAAGGTTAGTCTGCAGAAATGTGCAGATTTCTTAGATTTGAATCAGTGGGCCTAAGGGCTTTACTTTGACAAGTTACAAATAATTACAGTAAGCTGTTTCCCCTGTACTCTATTATTTTCCTGTTCTTATCTGGGCTTTTGGACACTGGCAATGATACAAGGTCGTATTGTCTTTGACCAAAACATGGTAAAATTGTGTTCATTTTTATATGATAAATAGAACACGGCTGTGCAGATTAAGAAAACGATTCAGGGTTTCTTTCTTTTTAATAGATAAAATTATTCAGTGTATTGTTTGTATCCTAGCAACTACTGAGATCAGACCAAGCACCATTCACTCACGACATGATAACATTATCAAGTTATTGCAAAAACTCCTTTGACAAATGGAGTGTTAACTTCTCAGCTCCTAAGCAGATAAAAACATGGCTTAGCGTTGTTTCTTCACAGTTCAGCTTTTTAAATGAACTAGAGTGGAAACATTATTCTGTCATGCCAGAAAAAGTGATTGGAATCTGTCTCCTGTCAGCAACACCCTCAAAAGGTTTTCATGTTCCCATCATCAAGGCTACAACATTTTGATGGACCACAAACCGAAAATACTCCCACTCTAGTACAATGAGAAAAATCATCACTTTAGGTCATGGAAATAAGTCAGCAATTCCATTATTTCTTTCAGTTATCATGACGCTTGCACTGTATTATACTCCTCCAGATTCACTTCAGCTTTTGACATAAGAGCTACATTTTCTGAAGGAAGTATGAATGCTATGCTTTTATGCTGTATTTTAACCTGTACTAGGGTAAATCCCTTGAAACCAAGTCAGCACAGTGCATATTCACTTGTTTAAATTGAAGAGACAAGAGAATTATTGTGCAGTTTTAGTGAACTAAAAGTCAAGCCAGCTTTGCTGCTGCAAGTACTAACAATGTATTTATTTCTGCACTTACAATCCTCCTTTGTTTTTTTCATTCCATTTCCATATCTTCAATGCTTTGGTGACACAGATAGAAGGTCAAAATAAAAAGGTTCCACTACTATAGTGCACATTATGAAATAAATACAATTATCTTGGAATAAATATATTAATTATATTAAAGATATACTTGGCATAAGCTATTTCCTTCCCCTCAACTAAATCTGTAGAAGCATCATTTTGATCCAAAACATTAACTCTGCTTTTCATCACAGATGCTGTCCAGACCTGCTGTGTTTATCCAGCATTTTTTGATTTTATTCTACTAAATACTATTGTGTTGTGCTCGTTTGGTGTCTCACTGACAAGATCTTAAGACTTGTACATTTAAACATGAACCATTTTTGGTAATTCTCAACTGTGTACAGATCGCAGTTACTGCCAACAATGCTGCTGCCCCCATGCAGGTTCCTTCTAGGCTGTTTCCAAGTCTATTACCATGCAGCTCTCCATCATACCATGAGCAGTGCTAACCTCCAGCCCCACACAAAAACCTGCTCTGCTGAGCATCTTGACACTACAATAGCATGCAGGTACACTCAGCAAATACCCAATTTGCTAGAGTGCCAAGTACTATCACAAATTTTCTGATCAGAAAATGCAGTAAACGTATCACCTGCAATTCAGACAACTTCTATATCATCTCCACATGTTAAACATACCAAGTTAGGAAAAATTTACTATCCTTGTCAGATCGAAATGATTTCACACCACTTCACCAAATCTAATGCTTAAACTTTCCTGAAGTGCAGATGACAATATAAAGGTTATAAAGCATATCAGTCCAGTTCTGTCAACCTAGAAGAAAATGTCATCTTGTATTCCTAGGGTCAGTCTCATCCCGATGAGGACAATCTATTTTATCTTCAACTTCACTGGAAAAATACGGCTGTCAGTTCTCCATGATTGTGACAAAGACAGCAAAACAACAACTGAACCAGAATTTCATACTCTTACCATAAAAAGACAAGAGGAGCAAAATGTAAAGTGTTTTGAAACAAAAACCATTGAGAGCGAACATCCACACAACAACTACATTTTTCCAATTTGCCACATGCAACAAAGAGAGATTGATTAGCTGGGAAAAAAAAGCAAGCAATTAGTGACCTAACATTATTGTTAATGTGTTAAAAAATTGTGTTAACTTTTTCCACAGTTCCTGAAAAAAACTGCCGTGAATTAAAGATATCCTCTGAAAAGATCTAATTCCAAAACAAGCCAGAAACTTACCCACATTAACAGTCGTCCTGTGTTCAATGCTCCAGATAATTGCAACTCAGGTCAATCATAACAGAGTCGGATATCATGCTCCCCCACCAGTGTGTTTTAAGGCAGAGGTATGAAAAAAATCCAATGCATGGCTTTCACACTGCTTATCATTGACTCTGTTTCAAATTCTACAAGGGGCAGTGGGAAGCATTGGGCAGCTTGCCCTTCAACCCATTAAGGTCCTCAAGTGGCCACTTAAGAGCCTCATCTTACTTCCACCAGTATTTTACAAAGGGTGTCAGACAAAGCATGCTGAGGGAAGAAGACTCCTTGGCAGCACATCAGCTTCTTCTGTCCCCTGCCACCTTTTACTGAGGCCCTGGACTTGCCTGGGCTCATCATGGTGAGGCTGCTGCAGTCCTCGAGTGACCACCGCTGCCCATTGGCACTGCTGGATTACAGAACTGCCGGTTATCCATCCTGGGACTTCTTCTCAAGAAAAAAAACTGAGAAATCCCTTAAAGCAATAAACACTGCTCCCAACATTAAAATGGAAGCCAATATGTTTTCTTGACCCCAAATAATTTAATTTTTGTTATGAGAGAAAAACAAGCTTAACAATGTTTGAGGTGGATATACACATTGCCCAACACGCAGTAGTACCATCAGTGTGTAATTTACTGATGATGGAAAGGTGATGGTGAAATAGGCTGTTGTCAGTGTGCATGTGGAAACTTATATTTCTGGATAATATCAGTAAACAGCAGTAAACTAAAGCTGAACAACTAAATGCGCAAATATTATTTTTAAAATAAATTGGCCTTCCAAATGTCTCGGTACCAGTTCAGCTGCTGACTTTGTTTCCCATCTGCGCGTGATGGGACTTTAAAAAGTAAATGTCTGCTGTGTCTAGTTAAGCTTTTACCAACAAAAGCAATTTAGTGCCATGGCTCCTATATTGAGCAATTTAAATCTGCGTAACTTGCATATCTTTGTGTATTGTCAACTCAGCAGCACTGCCCACACCCCCACTTCCAGAAAAGAAATCACCCAAAATTGCCCACAAATTCAATGAGCAGTTTAGCGAAGGAAGCACAATGCTGGTTCCCATAATTTCACTTGCAGCATTACAAGTGGCATAAGAAAAACAAAGTACAAAAGTAACTTCTAAAGCAGTGAAAGATGCTGCACAATGGAAGCTGGAAGTTCAATGTCAGATGCAGATGGCACATGTTAAAGAATTCAACTATTTGCTAAAATTTTTGAATTGTAATTGAATTCCAGTAAAAATTAATCCTTTTGAGTATTCAATTTTTGTTATGATCAGTTTGTGTATTCAGAACCAAGTCTAGCAAAAAAAGTAACTCAGCAGTACGAATATTGCTATGATGCAGTAATGATGTATTTCTGATATACGTTGCAGTTGTACAATCTCACTGTCAATAAAAGCAGCACTCTGGCAGCCAAGTCAATTGAAATATTGTCTGATCACTTCTCACACAGACATTCCATATGAATCAATAAACATTCACTGCAGTCATTGATCATTTCACTGAATAATCAACATTTTTGATTTGTGCTTATGTGTTACTCGCCACTTAATTTCTCTGTTCATTAATTCTCAAGATGCCACAAGACCCCCAATCCTAGAAGTAAAACAGAAAAGGTGATTCTCCAAGATATTCTCAATCTCAACACATAGATGAAGATAGGGGAGTGGGATTCTGATGTTAGAAGATACTTCCACCCAAGTGTTTTACAGGTTCATAACACAAAAAATGTTACGCAGGACAGTTGGAAGCTCGTTTCAAAAGTTTACTGCGGATAGCGACTGGTGGTGAGGATTCACAACATTACATATCATCAGGGTTATTGAATCATAAACAATCATTTCTCTCAAATTGATCTTATACCATGACAAAACCCAAAGATTTCAGAGTTATTGAAATTGAGTTTCCACAATATCCAGAATTCATACTGCTAATGATAAACCTTGCCATTTTAGACGCAAGGCACATGTAACTGTCCAACTCCTTTCCAAATGCTTCATTTAAATAGTAGACTGCAAGGTAATGGGGCCATACGGTGGCACAGTGGTTAGCACAGCTGCCTCACAGCATCAGGGACCTGGATTCAATGCTTGGCGTAGGTCACTGACTGTGTGGAGTTTGTACATTCTCCCTGTATTTGCATGGGTTGCCTCCAGGTGCTCCAATTTCCTCCCACAGTCTGAAAGACATGTTCATTAGGTGCACTGAGCCAAACAGGTGCTGGACTGTGGCAACTAACAGAATTTCACATTAATTGCACTGTTACTGTAAACCTTACTTGTGACTAAAGCTTTAAAACTACTTTTAAATGAAATATATCAGCACGGTCTACAGAATCAAAGATTACTATTTATAATCAAAATTAAAACGTAACATGAATGCTTTTTAATCATTGTACTACCAATCAAAAAGATGATTAGATTTAAGACGACATGTAGAATTGCTTTCTTTTATTAGTCAAAGCATGGGATGCAAGAAGGATTATATTGGAACTGTGTAAAACACTAATTAGGCTATAGCTAGAGTACTGTGGACAGTTTTGATCATCGCATTTGCGATCTGTAATCTCCTGAGAAAGGATACAAAAGATGACAATTTACTACGATGTAGTCAGCAATGGTGCATTTTAGCTACAAGGAAAGATTGGATTGGCTGGGGTTGTGTTTGTAGAAAAAAGGTAATCGAGGGAAAATTTAATTGAGATGCACACAATTATGAAGGGTCTAGATAGACTGGATAGAAAGAACCTATTTCTGCAACAGAGATTTCAATTAGCAGAGAGCATCAATTTAAACTAATTATTAAAGGGTTAGAGGGGAGTCAAGGGGAATTTTATTTAATATTTTTGAATTATATTGTAAATGGCAGAACCTTCAGGAACATTAACATACAAAGGGACCTGAAGGTGCAGGTTAACAGTTCCCTAAAAGTGGCAACACAGGTAACCAAGGTGATTAAGAAAGCATATGGCATGCTTGCCTTCATCAGCGAAGGCATTGAGTACAAGAATTGGGAAATCATGTTGCAGTTATATTAAACAATGGTTAGGCCACATTTGGAGTGCTACATGCAGTTCTGGTTGGCACATTACCAGAAGGACATGGTAGCTTTGGAGAGTGCGCAAAGAAGGTTCACCAAGATCTTGCCTGATCGAGGGTATTGATTATAAGGAGAGGTTGAATAAACTAGGATTGTTTTCATTGAAAAAACAGAGGTTGAGGGAGGACTTGATAGAAGTCTACACAAATATTTGAGGTATAGACAGAGTGGATAGTCAGAGGCTTTTTCCCAGGGTGGAAGTGTTAATTACATCAGGGTACAAGCTCAAGGTGAGAGGGGGCAAGCTTAAGGGAGATGTGCAGAGGAAGCTTTTTATGCAGAGAATGGTAGGTACCTGGAATATGCTGCCAGAGATGGTGATGGAAGCACGCACATTAGCAACATTTAACAGGTATCTGGATGGGTTACAAGAAGGAGGGAGGGAATAGAGGAATATGGAGCTAGTAAGGGCAGAAGGTTTTCTTTCAGTCAGGGCATTATAATTGACACAGGCCCTTTGGCCCTCCAAGCCTGTGCCAGAGCTGTATTTTTTTTGTTCAGATGTTGGTGAGGATCTGGAACTCATGGTCTGAAAGTTAGAAATAGAAATAAAAACACAAATGCACTTTGAAATTCTTTGGATCAATAGCTGTAAAAGTGAATTATGTGCGATATTTTCTTCTCAGCCATCACATATAAAAGGGCTGAATTGTCTCCTTCTATGCTTAAATTTCTACAATTTCAAGCATCTTAAAATTACACAAACTGCGGCATTCACAAAAATCACTAATGGTAGGGTGATCTGATCAAATAGGCTTAATCAGCAATATACAAAATTTCAAAAACACAGAGACAGGGTCACTTTGGTAAAGGATATATAAACTTCCAGCATTTCCCCATAGGGCTATTCAAAGACCAGGGCCACAGGTCTTTTCAGTCTGTCTATGGAATTTAATGTCCATTTGCTTTACCTGATAAAATGTACAGATTGAGATATTATAGGTTTAATTTAGTCCAGGTTTTTCTGGATCATCTCTGATGCACTCAATCCAATTTTATTCTCAGTTGTAGACAGTAATCCAATTCACTTAGTTAGACATGTTGCTAAATATATATCATGACATTACTCAGCCCTTTCCAATCCTCAATATAACAGGTAAATACTGCTGATGCTGGAATCAGAAACAAAAACAGAAAATGCTGGAAATCTCAGTAGGTCTGATAGCTTCTGTGAAGAGAATAGAGCCAATGTTGAGAGTCTGGATGACCCTCCATCAGAGCTAACTCGTTTTAACTCTTCAGATGATTCGTTCAGCTGATTCCGCTCTAGTGATGTTCCCGTGTATCCTTTATCTGTCCTTATCATGCATCATTTTTGGAGAGTGCAACATTCGATATCTCTGCAAGTTCCTTTCTAACGTCACATGCTTCTGGCAGCTGGTTTCCATCTCTCAATTGTTGTATATTTTTACTCCAAACTGTCAAATTTAATGCCCCATTTTTGCCCTTAACAAAAAGCCTCCGACAATTTTAGGACGTTAGTGTCATTGACAAGGGTGACATTTATAGCCCATCCCTAATTACCCTTGATCTGAGTGGTTTGCATGGCATTGCAGAGAAAGTTAAGAGTCTTGAGAATCTGGATATAGGCCAGATCAAGTAAGGATGGTAGGCGTTTACAAAAATCACAAAATGCAGTGACCTGATCGATAGGCTAAACCCCCAATATACAAAATTTCAAAAATACAGGGACAGGGTCACTTTGGTAAAGACTACATAAACAGATTGAAGACAACAAACTTTGAAGGACACAAGTTAACCAGATGGGTTTTACAACATTGCAGTAGTTTCATGGTTATTAGTAATAAATCAAATTTAAATTTAAATTCCTCCAGCTATTATAATGGGACTTTAATTCTTATCTTCGAGATATTACCCTGGTCTTTGGATTAATACTCCAGGAACATTACCACTCTCTCAACAAAGAGTTGCATTCACAAAGCATCATGAGCATGGGAATAATCTAAAGCAATTCACTGAAGTGTAATTAGACATAGCAACAGGCATGCTCTATATAGCCCCTCAGTAAGATCACAATTCTTGTGGGACCTAATTCTGTACAGCCATTTTGTCTCAAATCCCTTGAAGGATTTATTAATAAAAAGTAATTTAAACCAATTTAAAATTAACAATTGCCAATTGCTGATTTTTGAAGCAAGTTTCAAGTTTCTACCTGCAGCGTGATAGGGAGATTCCAATTTCATTATTGAAAAAGGTCTGGCTTTAATGCCATCTGAACAAAAGAATAGCACAGAAACAGGCTCCCTCCCAGCCAGGAGAACAAGTTCCTATTTAGACTATCTGTTCTCTTTACAATCTTGGAAACTTCAATCAAAATCATATGTTTTAAAAAAAAAAAATTCTAGGAACACTACTTCAGTAAGTGTAATTTTTCCCTCATGAATCCAAGTATTATTCTAGTAAATATATACTGCATTCCATTCACAAGGCTAACAGCCCTTTCACTGATTGCCTGAAAATGTTCAGGGTATTTAAGCATGTTATTCTTAATTTACAGACTTCAGCTAATTGGTCTCTAAGTCCCTGGTTTTCCCCTTGATTACCTCTCTTAAGCAGTGGTTTATCATACAATTTTCCAATCTCAGGTGGTTCCTGAATTGAAAACAATTTAGAAGCTTAATTTCCTAAAATCTTAACTGAAAACTATCTGGACATGGGACTGTCTGGGATCATTATTTTCTTTCACTAGTGATTTTGCTTATGATACATTTGTTAAATTTCTGCTGATTCAATATTAACTTCCTTGGAATAACTAGCATAATGACCAATCATCTACTATCAATACTGACAACCAAATTGTTCAAGATTTCCCTATTATTGACATAATTACTGACATTACGTTCCAAGGAGCTCGCATTGATCCTGTCTAATGTTGATTTTGATACCTTTGCAAGTTGATTTGCATACTTCCTTTTTCTGCATCATTCCTGTGCCCAGATTTGTGGAACATTTTGCACATTTTTCCTTTAGTTTTATGTCATTTCTTATCTCTTTAGTCACCCATAGCATTTTTTGACAAGGTAATATTGGCAATTCTCCAGAGCTGCTAGCTCCCATTAGGAATTGTGACTGCTCATTGCATTGGGCTAAAACAGGAATCATTGCAGGTTTCAAGTCTATTGTGAGTCACTTAGCCCAACCCCAACTTGGTTCCCACTGAGGCCTGTTGCTCTGATCTCTCAGTATATTCCTGCAGCCCCAGTATCAAGTCCAGCGGGTGCCAAGCAGTACAAGTCCTCACCAGCATGGACTTGGTGCCTTGAACTTAGAGGGTTGGGGGAAGCAACGAGGTAGGTTTTGTGTCTATGCGTTCCTCTGCCATTGTCAGGTGGGGGGGGGGGGGTGGACCATGGGACTCTCCAGGCACAGGATCTCTGTGCCAGGATAGCAAGAATAATGGTGCCACCTTCAGTGCAGGTATCTAATCCAGCATGAGTGTTTGAAGACTCACCAGTCAGCCAAGGTCTTCAGATCAAAGATCAAGCTGTTAAAAAAAAACTGTGGTTTGGAAAGAGGAAGTGAAAGCTCCTACCTGCTGTTTAATGGCCTAGAACTGTCAAATCAGAACAAGCCTATTTATAAATATTATGGTTAAGAACAACAGCAAGTACCTGAGATATATTCAGCTGTGAAGGGATACAAAAACAAAGCTTCTGCTTGCTGTGTAATAGCTTCAATTTTTTCCAATTGGCAAGCAGTGACTAATGGGGTACCACAGGGGTGTATTCTAGAACTCCAACTGTTCGCATTATGCATTAATGATTTGGAAGAAGGAACTAAATGTATTATCTCCAAATTTGTAGCTGATACAAAATTGGGTGTGAGGGAGTAACTGCAAAGAGGATGTAGAGATGCTACAGTGTGGTTTGAAAAGCCTATGAGTGGGCATATGCATGGCAGATGCAGTAGAAATGTAGATAAATGTGAGGTTATTGACTTCAGTAGCAATTATAGGAAGACAGATTATTTGAACGAGTGCAAATTGACAGAAGTAGATATTGTGATTTTGAAGGTTCCAGATGTCCAGGGGTCATGGATATTAAAGTGACCAGGCCACGTGAAAACTTCTACAATGCACAGACAAGAATAAAAATTTTGAACAGAAAACTGCCCGAGTTCATCATGCCAAGAGCGATCTCCACTTTTTCCAGGGCGATAAAGGGGCAGTCCAGCCACGAGTCGTTCCACGAAGAGAGTCTTATGGTCAACCCTTTCCCTCCAGCCTGAGCCCAGACAGCCTCCAGTTTCTTTCTGCATCCTGGCAGTGGCAGAGAAGGTAAAGCATTTGCCTCCTCTTGTTCCCCTGCTCCTCTCAGAATCCAAGGTGAGGGTGTTGCTGCTAGGACACCAGGGCAACACAAGGTGGCCCTCGGGGGTGTAAGGAGAATGCACATTGGGGGTGAGGAGAGGGATGGGGATTTGTGTGTAGAGGTGATGCATTTCTGTTAATAATAGTTGGGTGGGGCAGGGTTGAGGAAGAAGGCCCCTCTGTGCTGGAGGGAGGGAGGAGGAGGGCCCTATGAAGTTGGGACTGGCCGCTTTGTGTTATATTTGCATACATTGTCATCGAAAAGATGGCTGTGTTCCACCTGACAGGTGCAGTTTTCCCACTGGCAGGAGTACTGGGAGAATCCAACCCAACCTCTTGGCTCTTCTTAATTAACTCATTATAAACAAAGGTGCCTGCATACCTGAAGGTTTTGGTTTCATTTCAAACTGTCACTGTACCGTACTTGAAGGATTTACCATGCAAAAGTAAACTGGGTTGAATGACAGGGTTCCCACACGGAAAGTTGCCTCTTTACCCCCTACCTTAAGCGTCACTGCACTCTGTGCTCCACTAATACCTCTGCTGATTTGCTCCCCTTGTCCCTCTCATCATATCACATCATGGAATGGCAGGTTAGCACTATTGCTTCACAGCGCCAAGGACATGGGTTCGATTCCCAGCTTGAGTCATTGTGTGGAGTTTGCATGTTCTCCCCATGTCTGTGCGAGTTTCCTCCCACCTTCTGAAAGGCATGCTAGTTAGGTGCAATGACCTGAACAGGCCATTGTTCAGGAATGGCCTGAAATTTCACAGGAAATTTCACAGTAACTTCATTGCAGTATTAATGTAAGTCTTATTTGTGGTTAATAAATTAACCTTAACTTTATATCCTGAATTATCTCGCATCATCCATGGCTCCCTGAGCTTGTCACTCCTGCCCACCATCTTAAAGAGGATATATTGTGCCTGTACCCTTCCCATTTCCCCACAAGTATCTGTTCAGTCTGTCTTGGGCAGATCCTGCCTTATTTTACTAAAATCAACCCTCCCCCAATTGCAATCTGTCAATTTCCTTCTCCATAACAAGCTTAAGTTGTACCATGTTATGGTCACCATTATTAAAATGCTCCCCCCCATCATCACTTTAACCACCTGTCTGGTTTCATTCCCCAGAATTAGGTCCAATATTGTGCCACCCCTCGTTGAATCACATCCATTTTGACGTAACAAGTTTTCCTGTACTTATTTCAAGAAATTCATTCCATCCCAATCCCTAATACTACGTCTATCCCAATTAATGTTGGGAAAGTCAAACGATCCTACTGCTATTGATTTCACACACCTCTGCAAATTATGTACATATTTGCTCCTCAATTTCCCCACTGACTATCTGGAGGTCTTTAGTGTGGCTACTCCATTTTTTTAATTCCTAAACTCTACACAAAGCTTCAAACAATCCCTCCAAGAACTCATCTCTTCTTACTGCAGTAACTGACTCCTTAACTAATAATGCAATACCGCCTCCTCTTTTGACCCTCCCATCTTGCGTAAAGATTCCACATCCTGCAATGTTCAGCTGCCAATCCGGCCTCTCCCTCAACTATGTCTTTATGATGGCTACTATATCACAATTGCACATGTCAATCTCATCCTTAAGGCATTCATTTTACTTATAATATTCCTGGCATTAAAGTCAATGTTATCCTGTCTTCCTTACACCCTTGAAACTTCGACCTGATTCTTTTATTATATTATGCTGTGTCCCCTCCCTTTGCCAAATGAGTTTAAACTCCTCCCAACAGCATCAGCACCCTGCACACAAGGATGTTAGTTCCTCTCTGGTTCAGATAGTGACCTTTTCACTTGTACAGGTCCCAACCTTCTTCAGAAACGGTCCTAGACATCCAGGAATTGAAGCCTTTTGTCCTTCACCAACTCTTTATTCGCGCTATTCTTCTATTTCTGTATCTGTAAGCACATGGCACTGGCTGTAATCCAGAGGTTACAACCAGAGAGGTCCTGCTTTTTTA
This sequence comes from Sphyrna mokarran, assembly GCA_024679065.1. Lineage (NCBI taxonomy): Eukaryota > Metazoa > Chordata > Chondrichthyes > Carcharhiniformes > Carcharhinidae > Sphyrna > Sphyrna mokarran. The sequence goes on along the minus strand of JAGIQG010000006.1, from coordinate 64,777,568 downwards.
GTCTATTGCCTAACTCCTGAATTTTTGATGCAAGAGCTCAAAATTGGTATCTACATGTACCATGACCTCTGGAATATGGATGTGTGAGCAGGACCACATTATACTCCTGAACTACCTGCCCGTTGGATCACCCATTCCCTTCCTTCCTCAAGTCCCTTCAGATGCAGTATGACCACTTTTCTAAACATGCTTTCAGACTCACAGATGCTCAACTGTGCCGCCAACAGCTGATCCAGCTCCTTTACTTATTGTAAGGGGAATGGAATATGAAAGTAGGGATGGTTTGCTATAGTTGTATAGGACATTGGGGAAGCCATTAAAGAGTAGAAGCAATGCATACCTTTGAAGTCATCATCAGCTGAGACATAGCCTCAAAATTTGATCAGTGCAAGAGACACAAAATGGCAGATCTTGAGAGCATATCCAAAGTACTGTGCTAAAAGAAAATGCTGGAAAAACTTGCAGCATCTCTGGAGAAAGAAACAGTGTGAATGTTTCAAGTCCAATTCCAATATGAAGTCAGAAATATGGTTGAAGATCCTTCACTTGCTTGGATAACAGCTGCTCCAACATTGAAGCAACTTATCACCAGGCTGCTTGTCACAAAGCGCATTCCAATCACCTTAAACGCTCACTCCCTCTATCACTGACACACCATGGCTGCAACCACGTGTATGATATACAAGATGTACAACAGCAACATTTTGCATATCTGCAACCTCTACTATCTGGATGAATTAGGGTAGCAGGTGGTGAAATACAACCTGCAAGCTCCTTAGCATGATGCACATCATGCTGACTTGGAAAAATACTGCTGTTTTCACCTCCAGATCAAAATTTATCATACACACTCCAGGATATCCCAAAATCACAGAGCTAATGATGTAACTTTGTAGAAATTGCAATATCCCACAAACATCAACGTGACAATGCAGGTAATCTGTTTTAATAACGTTAGTTCAATCATTATTATTTCAACTAGAGAAAGGATATGCACAAGTCAAAAAGTCATTGGGAATGGGGTAGTTTCAAATCGTGCATGTTTGATAGTGTTTGAAGAGATCAATTCATGAGGGGCCTGTCCTGTAACAAGTGATTATCAGGTGTCAATGCAGGTTGTTATTTTCAATTTTAGCACCTGCTGCTGAGCCATTTGGCCACAAAATTGTGGTGGTTGTGCATGTCTCCATTTCCCTCTGTCAACAACTAGTGTCTCTCCTTAGTGTGAGAATGAAATCACACATCAATGCAACTGGTACATATAATTTATTTAATTTCTCTGGATCAAACTCCTCAATTTTATACCTGGCACAAGAACTGGATGTTAATTAGTACATTCATAGGGAATGAAAATATTTAAAATCAATTTCCATTGATTCTTTCAGAAATGCAAATTTTCCTGGGTATTTTTTGGATTCTAAGATGTACACATGACATCAATCTGGTCTTTAAATCTATCTTTTGCCATCAGAGGATCAAATCAGCATTCCAAGGCAGGATTTCAGAACCAAATTGTGGAGACAGGTTTGTTTGTTGATATCATTTAACAAGCTGCTTGCCTATTGTGCAGATTGGGAAAAACAGAGTAGAAGCAATGGTGACTTCAAGGGTATACATCAGCTGAAACAGGCCTCAAAATTTGATCAGTACAAGAGACAAGAAAAATGGCAGCAGATCTAAAGAGGATGAGCAAAGTTTGAACTTTCAAACTTGGCATTTAAATTCATAGAAATAATGATTGTAAATAACTGTGGCTTCACATTTGGTTTAACAGTGCCTAACTAATACTATTTTGAGGAATAGTGATATTCAAAATAAAAAACATAATTGCATTGATTGCCTTCACATTTACCCTGAATTTTGATCTCCATTCTCTGCTTTTTGTTATGATATAGATAAGGGATAGAATCCTTACAAATTTGCAATTTGTATTTTTTGAGAAGATATCTGAAAATCAGGAGAAATATTTCCAACTAGTTGCAAACATTTCAAAAAAAATACTTTTATGCGGTTAACAGTACTTTTACAAACACGTCTGGGAGACTTCCTCTTTGTAGATGACTGCGCGCTGTATGCTGGCTCAGGTTCAGTAAAACTGTGCGTGCCTTTTATATGCTCTGTTTGAAACCAGAACTCTCCATTCATCAAACGAAGGGGAAAACCTCGAAAGCTTGTGAGTTTACTATCAAAAAAACTGGTTGAGTTTAACCTGGTGTTGTGAGACTTCTTACTGTGTTTACCCCAGTCCAATGCCAGCATCTCCACATCATGCTGGATCAGAGTCAGAGATGCAAGTCAGTACGGACAAGTATTCCACGGCTTGTGACAACTTTGGACTCAAACTCGTCAACATCAAAAAGACCAAAGTCATGCACTTAGCCTGCTCCTCATGCACTGTACTAGAACCCATAATCACAATCAAAGGGCAGAAACTACAGGCAGTGGACCAGTTCATTTATCTTGGCAGCACCTTCTCCCAAGCAGTGACTATTGATACAGAAATGAACTGCAAAATAGCAAAGGCAAGTTCTGCTTTCGGCAGACAGTGCTCCACTGTATGTGGACATCGAAGAATCAGCCCAGCAACAAAACAGAAGGTCTACAGCACGGTGGTACTCACTATCCTCCTGTATGCCTGTGAAACTTGGACTGTGTATCAAAGGCATGCAAGACAGCTCAATCATTTCCACGTGACTTGTCTTTGCAGAATATTATGCATCAGATGGCAAGACAAAAGTACCAGACACTGAAGTTCTCTCTAGAGCAAGTCTATCATCAGTCCACACACTGTTGATGAGAGCACAGACCCGATCGACAGGTCATGTCATCCACATGCAGACGAGCGCATACCCAAGCAGCTCCTTTTTGGAGAACTTTCTGCTGGAAGATGCTCACATGGAGGTAGAAGAAACATTTCAAAGACACACTCAAGGCCTCCCTGAAGTCACTGGACATAGACACGACCACCTGGAAAATGCTGGGAAAACTTCTGGCTCTGATCTTCAGATCGTCGTTGGTTACGGGTGTGGTTCCGGAGGACTGGAGGATAGCGAATGTGGTCCCATTGTTCAAGAAGGGGAAGAGAGACCTTCCAGGGAATTATAGGCCAGTGAGTCTTACTTCTGTTGTGGGCAAAGTATTGGAGAGAATTATTAGGGATAGGATTTATAGTTATTTAGAGAGAAATGAATTGATTGGGGATAGTCAGCATGGTTTTGTGAAGGGTAGGTCGTGCCTTACTAACCTCATTGAGTTTTTTGAAAAAGTGACCAAAGAGGTGGATGGGGGTAAGGCGGTTGACGTGGTATATATGGACTTTAGTAAGGCGTTTGATAAGGTGGCCCATGGAAGACTTCTGCAGAAAATGCAGATGTATGGGATAGAGGGTGATTTAGCTAATTGGGTTAGGAATTGGCTAGCAGATAGAAGACAGAGGGTGGTGGTTGATGGGAGATATTCATCTTGGAGTTCGGTGACAAGTGGTGTACCTCAGGGGTCTGTTTTGGGGCCCCTGCTGTTTGTAATTTTTATAAATGATCTGGATGAGGGTATTGAAGGATGGATTAGTAAATTTGCAGATGACACTAAAGTCGGTGGAGTGGTAGATAGTGAAGAGGGGTGTTATAGTTTGCAGAGAGACTTGGACAAGTTGCAGAGCTGGGCCGAGAGGTGGCAAATGGAGTTTAATGTGGAAAAGTGTGAGGTAATGCACTTTGGCAGGAATAATAAATGTGTAGAGTATAGGGCTAATGGTAGGATTCTTAATAGTGTTGATGAACAGAGGGATCTTGGTGTATATGTGCATAGATCCCTGAAAGTAGGCAGTCAAGTCGATAAGGTTGTTAAGAAGGCATATGGAGTCTTAGCTTTTATTGGTAGGGGGATTGAATTTCGGAGCCGCAACGTCATGTTGCAACTGTACAAAACTCTAGTGCGGCCGCACTTGGAGTATTGTGTGCAGTTCTGGTCCCCACATTATAAGAAAGATGTGGAGGCATTGGAGAGGGTACAGAGGAGGTTTACCAGGATGTTGCCTGGTATGGAGGGCAGGTCTTATGAAGAGAGGCTGAGGGATTTGAGGTTGTTTTCGTTAGAAAGGAGGCGGCTAAGAGGGGACCTTATCGAAACATATAAGATGATTAGAGGTTTAGATAGGGTGGACAGTGATAGCCTTTTTCCTAGGATGGAGAAAGCTAGCACGAGGGGACACAGCTTTAAATTAAGGGGTGATAGTTATAGGACGGATATCAGAGGTAGGTTCTTTACCCAAAGGGTGGTTCGGGAGTGGAATGCCCTGCCTGCAGCAGTTGTAGATGCGCCAAGTTTGGTGGCGTTTAAGAGGTTAGTTGATAAGTATATGGAAGAGAAGGGAATGGTTTAGTTTGGAGAGTCATTGCTTTTTATATTGGTCGGCGCAACATCGAAGGCCGAAGGGCCTGTTCTGTGCTGTAATGTTCTATGTTCTATGTAACCTGGCACTGCTTCCAGTGCGCAAAGGCTGTCAAGCTTACAAAGAAAGGCATGTTGCTAAAGCACAACTTAAGTGTGAGTTGCGCAAATCCAGAACCACCAGCGCAACAACTACAGTGCCTGCACAAGTCTGTCCAATGTGCCAGGAGATTCTGTGCCCAAATTGGCCTGATCGGTCATCTTCGGACACACCGCAACCAGCCTCAAAATGACTAATGGTGTCAAGGTCCTCATCGATGATGACTGACGAACAACAACACAAACATATCCAGAAATGATTTTGATTAATTAACTCAAAGCTAAAGATCCCTTTCAGGCAACAGTCCTTATGGATTTGAATCTATAACAATTCCAGTATTTTTACTATAAATCCACTGTTACTCTAGGAGAAGTCTTATACAGGTTTTTTTCCTCCTTCTTATTTGATACTGGGAAGCCAAAACCGGTCTCAAAACAGTGCAACACAAACACCTTCCTCTGGAGTTTGGCAGCAGCTGCTTCTTCACAGGTCTGTTTGCAGAACATAATCTCATAAGCACTTCTATCTATATAGCTTTCAATCTTTATAATTTTTTCCCCACAACTTTTTCCCTTCCATCTATTGTTTTACATTCTCTTGGAAGTTCCTTTTCTCAGAATCTACAGGTCTTTCATATTATTTTATGGTTACTACTTCTCAGGCAAGAGTAAATCGACTGATCACTGCCAATCTTACATGTTCTTTTTGAAATACAATAGTTAACTTCAAGTCACTTCCCTTATGCACCCAATGTAAATTTCTATTCATATTGCCCACCAGTACTCCACCTTGGCGCAACTCATTCCCATTTCAAATTACTTGCTTTCACAATTAATTAAAACTTGATTAACAATTGCCCACATCAAGACATTAGTTCATCCAGAAGTTTAATTTCACACTAACCTAAATATATTAAATGATAAACAAGAATTTCAGCATCTTAGATAATTTGGTCCATCCTGCCTGTGTGAGTATTCAGTCCACAGAGTTATTTAATATCACTGCCTTATGGTTTAGTAGGATAAATATGTGGAGTTAAAGGGATAGGACCAAGGTGGGATTGTTGTCAGTACAGATTCAATGTACCAAATGACCTTCTTCTGGACTGTATAATTTAATATTTTTGTCCCCAAATCTAGCTGTTTCTTTAATGCAACACAAGTAACCACTGTGGCAAAATCCTTGCATGAAGAAAATCTTCCAACTGCCCATTTATGCTTTTAGCACAAATCCTAAATTATTGGCCTTATTATGAGAATTAAATATTCCATGGTACTTAAAATTTAAAAGACTGGCATAATGGAAAGAGCTCTGATAATAAAGGATAATACAGGAATTGTTGTGTGAAAGGATCTTAGCTCAGAGGAAGATGGGAAAGTGAAATTAGTATGGAAGAGATAATAACAAGGGGCAAATAACACTAGTAGAAATTGCCCCTAATAGTAGTTCAGTTAGCTGGACAGCTGGTTAGTAATCCACAGCAACTCCAACAGCACTGGTTCAATTCCCATATCAGATAAGATTATTCACGCATTTGATAAGATCCCACAGGGCAAACTGGTACAAAAACTAAAATCATATGGGATTTAGGGTGGGCTGACTAGATGGATACAGAACTGGCTTCGTCATAGAAAACAGAGTAGTAGTGGAAAGGTGTTTTTCAGAATGGAGATCTGTTGCTAGTGGTGTTCCACAGGGACCAGTGCTGGGTTGTTTATATGAGTTGGAGGAAAATTAGGTGGTCTGATTAGTATCTTTGAGAATGACACAAAGATTGCTGGAGTCGCTGATAGTGCAGACACGTCAGAGGATACAATATAGATACATTGGAGACTTGGGCACCCAAATGGTAGATGGAGGTTAATCCAGACAAATGTGAGGTGATGCATTTTGGAGGATCAAATTTAGGTGTGAATTTTATTCTAAGGGCCAAAACACTTAGGAATATTAACAAACAGAGGGATATTGGTGTGCAGATCCGCAGTTCCATAGAAGTGGAAACACAGGCTGAATAAATTAGGAGAGGTGAATAAACTAGGATTCTTATCACAGGAAAGACGGAGGCTGAGGGGAGTCATGATAGAACTCTACAAAATTATGAGAGGTGTAAACAGGGTGAATGTGTCAATTACAAAGGGGCACAGGTTCAAGGTGAGAGGGGGAAAGTTTAAGGGAGATATGTGGGGGAAGCTTTTCGCACAGAGAGTGGAGAGTGCCTAGAACCTAGAATATGCTGCCAAAGATGGTGATGGAAGCAGGCACATTAACAACATTTAAGAGAGATCTGGAGGATACATGAATAGGGAGGGAATAAAGGGATATGGTCCGAGAGATGATTTTTTTTTAGTTTAGTTGGAGCATCATGATCGATATCGGCTTAGGAGGGCCAAGGGCCTGTTCACGTTCTTCTTGTGAAGGCCTGCCTATTCAATCTTGCCCCTGACCTGAGGTGCAGTGATCCTCAGGTTAAATCACCACTCATTAGCTCTCCCCCTCAAAAGGAGAGAGCAGCCTTTGGTCATCACTCCCTCTCAAAGAAGACAGCAGCCTATGGTCACTTGGGTTTATGGCAATCTTAACTTACCTCATAGCCATTCCTCTTTTGCACAAAGTATTAATCAAGAAATAACAGGCGCTTTTATCAAAAATAATATAATAGTCTTGAGGAGCTCTACATTCACATAGATCTGTTAAATGAAATTGTCAAAGAAAGTCTTGAGATTGTCAATGGTTTCCGAGAACATGTTGCAAACCAATCAAGAATAAGGCTATTGTGCAATTGGGTGGGGTTAATTAATAATAGCATAGTAAAGGATTAAAGAGGTCAAATGCTTACAATATGATAAACTTAATGTAAAATTTTGATAGTGACATACACCAAATAAGAGTTTTAAACTTAAATAAAGTAAATCATGCAAGCATGGAAGGAAGAGTTAAATAAGTAGATTGGAAAAAAAAATGAAAGACGTGTGGAAATCATTTAAATAAATAACTAATGTGCAACAAAAATATCTTTCCACTGAGAAATAAAAGCTCCACGTGCAAAATAATCCATCTATGACTGGCTGAAATAAAAGGACATTGCTAAGCTAAAAGGATTTTAATGTCACAGATTACATTACAGGAATGCAAGAGTTTTAGCTATCAGCAAACAGTAACCAAAGATTGAGGAAAAAAATTGAATGAATTCAAAATATAAAAAAGGTATTTTAAGAGCTCCTATAATATGTAAATGATGGTCTCTTCGAGTGTGAGAAATTACAATAGGGAATTAGGAAATAATGGAGATGGTAAACAAATATTTTACATCTGTTTTCACAATAGATAAAACACAGATCAAAAGTATGTGGGTATCTATGGACAAATAAGAGCGAAGAACAGAAGGTAATTAGAGGAGAAATTTAAGGAACTGAAAGCAAACAAATCCTTTGGATCTAATGATATACACCCCAAGGTTCAATGATCGAGATCTTTTAAAAAGTTCCTGGATTACAGAATGATCCCCATGGTTGTAAACATAACAGCATTATTCCAAAAGGAACACATTAAAAAAAAAGAGAACTACAAGCCAGTTTTGTCTGACATGAGTCATCTGGAAAATGCTGGAATCTATTATTAAAAGTGGTAACAAGGCACACAAATTCATAGCATGATTAAGCAGAATTGACATGGTTCTATAAAAAGGGAAATTATGTTTGACTAATTTAGCTTCTTGAGAATGTAGCTGACAAAAATAGATAAAGGGGAAGCAATATAATCAGATTTGTCAAAAGGCGGTTGGGAAAGTGCTACAAAGGATCATGTGATATAGGTTAATACATTCACGTGGACAGGGAATTATTTCAGACAGAAAAGATTTGTAATGAATGGATCATTTTTAAATTGGAAGTCTGCAATTAGAAGGTCACTGCAAGGATCAGTGTGGGGCCTCAGTGACTTACAATCTAAATTAATAATTCAAATGAATGTACTGGAAACAGTATATGCAAACCTAGGTGAGATAATAAACTGCGAGAAGGACACAGAGGCTGCAAAGAGACAAAGAGAAATGGAGTATAACATGGGAAAGCGTAAGGTTACTCATTTTGGCAGCAAGAATATAAAAGCAGAGTACTTTTTAAAACATAGGCCTTTAATTGTAGCAACACAGCATATTTTGTATCTTGCAATAATCACAAAAGGGCTTTGGTATTGAAGCATTCACCAAAATTGCCAAGTTTTGGTCTCCTTATTTAAGGAAAGCTATACTTGCCTTGGCGATATATAGTGAAGGTTCACTAGACTCCTAGGATGAAAGAGTTGTACAATAATGAGGTTCAGTAGATTGGGTGTCTACTTACTGGAATTTAGGAGACAGAGATAATCTCATTGAAGTATACAGCTGAGAAAATTTAACAAGAAAGATACTAAGATGTAATTTCTTATAGCTGGAGACTGCAGAATTAGGGTTCATAGTCTCAGATCAAGGCTTATGAATGAATCTGCAATTAACAATCCTAGAGAGTCTTAAATGTCCATGAGCCTATTCAAGGCCGAGATAGATTTTTGAAGTCCAGGGGAATCAAATGACATAGCTATGGGTGATGAAAGTGGAATTGATATCAAAGTTAGGCGATGAATACATAAAACAGAACACAGAAATGGTCCAATCAGTTCATGCAGAGCAACCTTGCAAGGTCATTTGGCCTATGTCTGTTTTTATTGCTCATTTTTTTAATGGATTCACTGCTGACCATCTCACACCATTGCAAATATCTTTGGAACATCTCAATTAAACCCTTCCCTTAAAAGCTTCTTTGTTCCAACTAATGCAGTATCATTTTTTCCTAAGTTTCTCAATACAAATATATTCTCTTTGCCCCAGTAAATCAAGAGGGACATTGCTTACTTTGGCCCACTGATCAATCTCAGTTTGCCTATGTTTGCTCTGCTTTTGTTTTAACAAAAAGCAAAAATGTACTACTTTTCATTTAACCACAATGAACTGTGGCACACTGGTTAGCACTGATGCCTCACAGCAGTGGACAGAGTACCCTTTGTTGTCCAGTACTTCCCCGGAGCGGAGAAGCTACGACATCTTCTCCGGAGTCTTCAACGCACCATTAATGATGATGAGCATCTCGCTAGGGCCATCCCCACCTCCCCCACTTCTTGCCTTCAGACAACCGTGCAATCTCAAACAGATCATTGTTTGCAGCAAACTACCCAACCTTCAGGAGAACAGTGATCACAATGCCACACGACCCTGCCACAGCAACCTCTGCAAGACATGCTGGATCATCAACATGGATGACATCATCAAATGTGAGAATACCATTCACCAGGTACACGGTACGTACTCTTGCAACTCGGCCAACGTTGTCTACCTAATACATTGCAAGAAAGGATGTCTCGAAGCATGGTACATTGGGGAGACCATGCAGACACTACGACAGCGGATGAATGAACATCTTCAACAATCACCAGGCAAAACAGTTCCCTTCCTGCAGGCAAACACTTCAGCGGTCACAGGCATTCGGCCTCCAACCTCCAACCTTAGGGTAAATGTTCTTCAAGGGGGCCTTCATGACACACGACAGCGCAGAGCCGCTGAGCAGAAACTGATAGCCAAGTTCCGCACACATGAGGACGGTCTTAACAGGGATCTTGGCTTCATGTCACACTATCTGTAACCCCTATGACTTGCCTAGGTTAGCAAAAAACCTCACTTACTGTGCTGTCTGGAGGCAATACACATTTCTCTAACCTGTGCTCAGTGTTCCTTCCACCCACATTGTTAGCCACTTTAAGACTTGGATAGCAGGTTAGGTGTAAGGATTCACATTCTAAATCAGTAATCTGTAAACTGTCTGTGCTGATATGTGCGCTTTTGGAGACCAGAACACCTCATTCGCCTGACGAAGGCACAAACGCCGAAAGCTAGCAAGTTTACTATCAAATAATTAGGTTGGATTTAAAATTGATGTTGTCAGACCTCTTACTGAGCCTCACAGCGCCAGGGTCTCAGGTACAGTTCCTGGCCTAGGTCACTGTCTGTGCAAAATCTGCATGTTCTCCCCATGTCTACATGGGTTTCCTATGGCTGCTCCAGTTTCTTCCCACAGTTTGAATGATGTGCTGGTTAGGTGCACTGGCCATGCTAAATTCTCCCTAATGTACCCAAACAGGTATCAGAGTGTGATAATTAGGGAATTTTCACAGTAACTTTATTGCAATGTTAATGTAAAATACTTACATTAATAAATAAACTGAACATTTGAAAAATATGCTCACTCCCAATCAAACTATGTCCTTCTTCAATTGCTTCAATGTATTCTCTGCCATCTTCAAATACTCTCTGTGAGAGGCATGAAAACAAATCCCTGGATACTTTAATATATCTGGGAATTGGATTTACATTGGTAATTTATTCTAGAACTCTAAGCATAGAATGGTTACAGCACTAAGAGCCTGCTGTTTCCATGCCAGTTTCCTGCAAGAGCAAATCAACCGATTACATTCGTGCAATTTTAACCCGTAGCTCTGCAAATTCTCTCTTCAGGTGCTTTTTCAATTTCCTTTTGAAAGCCACAACTGACTCTTCCTCCATCAAACCCTTAGACAGTACACTTCAAATCCCAAGTCCTCCTTCATATTGCCATCACCTCTTTAGTTAATAATTTAAATTAATGACCTCAGGGTCTTGGCCCATCCACCGACTGTTTCTCTCCATCTACTCCTTCTGGACCACTCAGAATACCTACATTGTGGGAGGTGGCCATTTGGGCTCATCAAGCCTGTACCAACAACAATCCCAATCAACCTCTATCTCCGTAACGCCTGACATGAGAGCGCAATTTTTATTATGGCCAATGAATGTAACTTGCACATCTTTGAACTTTGGAGGAAACACATGCAGACATGGGGAGAATGTGCAAACTTCACACAAACAGCCAACCGAGGCCGGAATTGAACCCGGGAACCTGGCGCTGTGAGGCAGCAGTGCTGGGTTTATCCTTGCAGCCATTTTTTTTGAAAAATGTAACATTTGCTATTCTCCAGCACCATCCACGTATCCAAGGAGGATTGCAAGATTGTCCTTCCACAGTTTCCTCTCTTTCTGTGGCAGTCTTCCATCTCGATGCTTTGTGCCGTCAATTGAGCATTACCTGGTGAGGCTTAGGAGCTACACTCTGACAAGACATTGGAAGAATGAGCTGAGAAAATTCATAATTTGCTGGGTTCTTTTCTGTGGGCCATCTTCTCAGTGGGCTGAGCTCTTTATCTTCACTTGTCTCTTCTAATGCTCTTCTAAACAGTCAACTTCCAGGCATCACAGCTGTCAGTAACTGTCCTCCTTTACCTCTCTTCTGCATCTTCAGATGCATCCCAACCTCAGTTATCAACCTTAAAGATTGCCTTTTTATCAATTTTTAGTCCATTCAGTATTTCAACTACCTCCTTTTTCACTGCGACTTGGGCAGTATCTTCTTTCTTAATAAAGACAGGTGCAAAGGATTATTTTAGTACCTCAATCACACCCTCAGCTTCAAACGGAAATCCCCTTCACAGCACCACCTGTGACACATTTGGATCCCTTTTAACTTCTGGTAAGCACTGAAAGGGAAAAAGAAGCTTTTATAGTCGAATCATTTGACGTGAACCAAAATGCTGTTTGGTTTTATTTATTTATTATTTTATTACTGGAAAATATGACAAAAAGGAGCAGAAATAGGCCATTCAGCTCCTCAAGCATATTGCCCTATTTAATCAGATCATGTTCACTCTACTTCACAGATCTTACATTATGGACATTTTGCAGAAAAAATGATCACAATTAAAGATGATAGAATTAAGCTCCTATTGTACAATGTTTGTAGCTCCATCTGCAGAAAAAGGGGCATTTATTTGATTCACCACAATTTCCCATCTCAGTAATTGCGTGTATTATTTGGACTGTTTTGTTGTTTCATAAATCTGAAATCAATTACAAGGATAGTCATGTGTAAAGGACACAGCATTCTTTAACCCTTATATGATTCATTAATCAACTAAATAAATATGCGTCTGTTTGAGGGGGACATTACTAAAGGCATGACAACTACAAATTCTGGAAAACTTTCAACTAACACCTGGCATTTCATTGCACATCACAGAAAAAAGATTCATTCTGAAAAAGCAAGGCTACTTGGTAGCAATATATGTAAAAAAAAACTCCAACTGAATGTATTTTAATTCTATGTTGTACATTTATAATATGATATTTTAAAATGCATCACCAGTTACAGCTCTGTAACTACCAGCACTTTGAGCAAGTTAAAACAACTCAAATTATATTCTCCAATTACAACTGTGAAAGAGCATATAACTAATTATATTACCAGGTATTTTCCACGGATCAATTTATATGGAATACAAATTCTTCATTTTGTTTGACTAAGAATCGGTAATTTTAATCACTATATTTTATGGGTCTTTGGGATACCTCTTGTTATGCAGTCTTCCTCCAATGTTTTGAACTGACTGCTTCACAAAGCTTAAGAGATAAATGAACAAGTAGTTTTGTAAATATGTAAAACACATTGCTGCGCACCATGTATCAACTTTTACATCCTGAATATTACCTTTAGATTCGGAATAGGGAGAAAACGGAGATACCCAACGTTTGTAAACAAAAAGTTTGATGACGGCCTGTCAATGTCATTGATACTTGATCTGTATTTCATTGATGTAAATTAGACGGGGATGGCATTTCCCAATCGTGGCCACTTTTCCCCACACTGTCCTGAAATCGCCCCACAATTTATATTTCAGTGCAAAGCTAAAGTACTTCAGTGACCTAGAATCGTGATCAAACCGAGCCTCTTTCGCCACCATAGCGAGGAATAATGCAAACTAAGAACGTGTTTGCATTTTAAAAATATAACTGATAAAAAGCATTCGCCAAGCGCGAGTTGGACCAAGAAGTTTAAGATAGAGGATTCGTTGCAAATACTTAACAGCTTTGGTAAATCCAACGTCATCCCCTCGATCCGTTCTAGATTTGAGCGTTGCGTCAGTAGAGGCACGTACAGGTGAGAAATGGAAACGCTAAGCCGGTATTTAAGTGATGTAGGTAACTCTGCGGCGGCCTAGAAAGGGAAGTGCCATAATTTTCTTGTCCTTACCGTGTAGCCTCTCTCGAGATCACTCTCCTCATATCTGAAGGACGGGATGGCCACTTCTATCATATGGTGCATGATACTGAGCAGCTCCTAGGAGAAACTCGACCAAACAAAATACATAAATTGCCACTTCACAAAAAAAACGTAGTCGATATGTATCAGCCCCGTATCAAAAAGCTCCTTCCCGCCTGGATCAACACACGGTCCCACTCAGCAGTGATCAAAAGCCATTTGCAAAGGAAAGTCACGTGAATGCCTGTCCGTGTCATGTGATCCCGATATTAGAATGTTGCAACCCTGGCTACGTTCCATTCCTGGGATCGAGTTCTAGAACGTGCCTGTAGAACGTGCTTTTGTTTCAAACGCAGCAAGTCCGAGGTTAAACCCGATCATGTAGCAAAGACTAACAGCAAACACCAAAACAGCAACAATACCCGGGCGCTGCTAAAACATCGCTGTATTAGCAATGGAGAAAGCATCTAAGAGATGCAAGATAATGAATCGTATGGAGAACGTAAATCCATAACACTACTTCAAGTATTAGTTGGCACTACTCAGGCTCTGAGTCGAGCAGGAACGCAACTAACACTCTTACAAGGTTTAGGGACATAACTTAAGAGTACTGAGGAAGTGTTATTTCCTTAGAAAAGCTGTTCTTCAGGCGAAGTTTTGAAGCGAAAAGTTAATACGCCAAACACGCACGTTTCCTCATTGATTCTGAGCCTTGATCTGAAATACAGCAGTTCACTGCTTTGTCTTTGCTCCAACAGCAATGCTTCTTTTATTTTAACAACATTGTTTTTCTAAATGAGAAGGCAATGTACCAATTTCTTTTCTTTCTCCATTCTATGTTTTTGGTACTTTTATAACCGTAAGAACTGAGTGGCCCCTCTGTCACTGATTTTGAGCCATCTGCTACTGAGTGTTGCCTATCTTACTTTTTGTACCTTCCCCTATTGAGATAACAAAGATATGGAGAGCATTCCCTGTTTGATCATACATATCTTGGACTTTAATGTTACATCTGAACAATGTTAATAAAAACAGAGAAATAGGTATATGACTTCATTTTACAGTGTCTCACAGTGCCAGGGACCAGGGTTTGATTCCAACCTTGGGTGACTGGAGTTTGCACATTCTCCCCATGCCCGTAAGAACTTCCTCTTGGTGCTCTAGTTTCCTCCCACATTCCAAAGATATGCAGGTTTGGTGGATTGGCCATATTACATTGCCCCAAAACGTATAGGTCAGGGGGAATTAGTCGGATAAATGCAAAGGGTTATGGGGATAAGGTGGAGTGGTTAGTCTGGGTGAGATGTTCTGTTGGAGACTTGGTGCAGATTCAATGGGTAGAGTAGCATCCTTCTGCAGTGTAGGTCCTTTGGTTCTTTGAATTATGGAAACTCATACAGCCATAAACGTAATCCTCAAAGTTCAGCTTCCATGTCTTTTGTCTTTCTTTTGCTCTTCAGCAACAGAATGCAAAATAAGCCCAAGACAAAACAAGCCAAAATTTCAAGAGGCTTTTATTTATGCTGTGGATGCTGTATAATGCTGTGGATGCTGCATTCCCATAGCATTGAGATATTTTATTGTATCTTTTGAAGGAGAGAAAGTATTCAAGTGACAACTGCAAAGATTGTGAAATAAGAAATAGAAATACTGAAAAGGTAAAGAGGAAAAGGAAAAGACAGGAAACAGAACAAGTAGGAGAAAATGAGGAAACTGTATAAATTGCAACATTATTCAGAGATGGCACTCAGTTCAGTTTTGCAATTCTGCACAACGATCTTCCACCATTTAGTTATGTATGACTTGACTCAGCTGGAACCAATATTACTGTTGAATCTGCAAGTTCCACTACAGTACTTCAGCACGAACATCTAGGCTGATACTCCAGGGCAGTATTGGGAAACTGCGGTCCAGATGAAGTGTTGAATTGCAACTTGTCTAGAAACGAGCAGACACTTTGACTAGTTTGTGTTAAAATGCTTTATCCAGGTGCCCTTACTGACAAGATGGACAAAGGATCACGGATCAATCCAAATTTTATTAACAAATTCTTATTATTTAAACTCTATTTGAAAACAATTCAATTCTTAGCATAACTTAATACTCTATGCTATCTGTCTGATACTACCCATGACCAAGCTACCGAGACTCCTCCTCTGAGCTCTTCCATCTCTCATCTGCAAATTCAGGGCCTTCTTTGAAGGTTGATCCTGCCCACCCTCTTGCATTGTTTCTGTGTCTCCGCCTAGCTTTGGCTGTAGGTTGAGTCCTTGCTGGAGTCACTGGCGCTGACCCACAGGTGTCTCTGCTTATCCCCCTCATTGTGCCCTTCCGGAAGATACTCTGGCATTCAACCTATAAGATCACTAGGCAGGGATCAAAACACCCAGTGGAGTTGCCAACTCAGAAGGTGAAGTCGCATGGGATCAGAGATGAGCTGGCAAGGTAGATACAGAATTGACTTGGTCGTAGAATACGGAGGATAGTAGCAGAAGATTGCATTTCTGAATGGAAGGCTGTGACAAGTGGCATTCCTCAGTGCTGAGACTTTTGCTGTTTGTAATAAATATAAATAATTTTGGAGGAAAATGTAACTGGTTTGATTAGTAAGTTTGCAGACAACACAAAGGTTGGTGGATTTGCGGATAACGATGGGAACCGTCAAAGAATACAGCAGAATATGCATAGGTTGGAATCTTGGGCAGAGGGATGAGAGATGGAGTTTAATCTGAACAAATGAGGTAATTTTGGAAACTCTAATACAGATAGAAAATATACAGTAAATAACAGAACCCTTAAGAATATTGATTGACAGAGGGATGTAAGTGTACAGGTACACAGGTTACTGAAAGTGGCAACGCAGGTGGAGAAGGTAGTCAATAAGGCATATGGCATACTTGCCTTCATTGGTCGGGGCATTGAGTTTAAAAATTGACAAGTCATGTTGCAGCTTTATAGAACTTTAGTTAGGTCGCAGTTGGAATATAGTGTTCAGTTCCAGTTGCCACTCTACCAGAAGGATGTGGAGGCTTTGAAGAGGCTATAGAAAAGATTTACCAGGATGTTTTCTGGTATGGAGGACATTAGCTTTGAGGAAAGGTTGGAAGAAACTTGGTTTGTTTTCATTGAAACGACGGAGTTGAGAGGAGGTTGAGGAGTCTACAAGATTGAGGGGTATGAACCGAGTGGATAGTCGGAAGCTTTTTCTCAGAGTGGAAGAGTCAGTTACTAGGGGGCATAGGTTTAACATGCGAGGGGCAAGGTTTAAAGGAGATGTACAAGACAAGTTTTTTTTAAGAGGGCGGGGGTGCCTGGAACTCATTGTCAGGGGAGTTGGTGGAAGCAGATACAATGGTGAGTTTTAAAAGGCATCTAGACAAATACATGAATAGGATAGAAGTAGAGGGGTACGGTTCCCAGAAGGATAAGGGGTTTCAGTTCAGTCGGGCAGCATATTCGGTGCAGGCTTGGAGGGCTGAATGGCCTGTTCCTGTACTGTAATTTTCTTTTGTCTTGTTCTAATTCCATTCATTGAAGATGCCAAGAATATCCTTGTTGTCCACCCTCAAGTGCACAGAGTGTACCTAGCTCTTTCCACATATAGTAACTGAAGTCCCAGTGAGCCTGGCAGAAACTGGCCAATGCACAAAACATTGTTCTTAATTGATCAGGGTCGAACACATCTGGTCCCAGCTTCCAGGACAAATCCTTGCTTGCCTTTGCTTGTCTCTGACCTGTGTCATTGTTTAAACTTGACTTGTCCAAATTCTCATCAGCTCTGACTGCTCAAGCTGTTAGCTGCTGTTGAATTTAGATTATCTAATTCTCTATCTGGCCTAGCTGTTCAGGCCATTGGCCAGTTGGCTGCAAAACCTTGTATGCTATCTCAGATGGGTGTGAAAGATTCTCTGGCCTATTTTGAAGAAAAGCCAAGACCAATACTTAATCAACATCACAAACGTAGATTACCTGGTTGTTATCACTTTGCTGTATTGGAGAGTTTATTGATATCATGTGGGATTAGTCAAATTGGCTGAAGATTGACATCTGTGATGCTGGGGAGCTCTGAAAGTGGCTGAGGTGGATCATCTACTTGGCACTTCTGGATAAAGTCTGATTCATCCACTTGAGTTGCTAGATCTGCACATGCTTCAACTTTATCTTTTGTACAGATGTGCTGGGTTCCTCTGTTATTTAGGATGGAGATATTTGTGGAACTGTCGCCTCCAGTGAGCTATTTAATTGTCCATCACAATTCATAGCTGGATGTGGTAGGACTGCAGAGCTTAAATGTGATCCTGTGGTTGTGGAATCCTTTAACTCTGTTTGTTACTTGCTGCTTTTACTGTTTGGAATGCAGATAGTCCTTTGTTATAGCTCACCAGATTGACACCTCGTCTTTAGATATGCCTGGTGTTACTTTGGACGTGCCCTCCTGCACCTTTCCTTGAGGAAAGGTTGGTGGTAATGATGGAATGGAGGATATGCTAAACTATGAATTACTGATTGTGGTCAATTACAATTCTGCTGCTGCTGATGACCCACAGCACCTCAGGGATGCCCAGTTTTGAGTTGCTAGATCTGTTTGTAGTGCCCTTCTCTGGGATAGGTCTCACAGAAACCTTGGAATGAAGCATAACGTTACTCCAGTGTAAACAGATGTACTGTGATGAATATTTGACACAGTTGCTACTTTTAATCTCTTCAATAGTTGTGGTGATATACAATATTCCAGGCATGTAGCTTTCAGTTAATTAAGAGGACTGATAATGGCAGACTCGAAGAAGAGAACAAAAAGAACCATTAATAACATCTGATAACATCGGGAGTGGAAGAGGAAGTTGGATGGTTAGCAGTTAAGTGGGCGCAAGTTCTGGGGGGGGCACCGACTCATAGACACGATGAATTTAGAGAGGACGTGAGGAGAGACAGAAACCAGCGAAAAAGGCAAATTTAAAACTAGGGAATGGGAAAAATTAGAGGAAGTTTGTGGGCTAGTGGAAGGGAGGGACATCATGAAAACAGCAAATCAGATAGCCTCAATCTTAATGAAAAAGAAATTCATAAGTTCCTTACATCTTTGATTGGAAGTGAGGATGGAGGAGAAAGGGATGATGGTTTAAGAAGGCAGTTAGAATACAGGAAAGAAGCTGAGGAATATATTTACATTTCAGGATGATCCTGGAATAGTTAGTTTTAGATGATGAGCACAAAACCTGCTAACGTTTGATACATTCCAGCCAGATCTGGTGGTGGATGTCTAAACCAGTCATCCACCGTATCATCTCAAGTCTGCATCCATTGTACTTAATTGACAAAGGATGAGCACATACCAGGAGGAGCATCAAGGTAAGGGAATGGTTTTATTGATGACCAGGGCATCAAACATTGAGGTGTTGGTGCAATGGAACAAATCACTAGCTGCAGAAATGCTGTAACAAATGATGGCTGAAGACTAGGTGTTTGGGAATTTATAAGTGTAATTGTAAGCAAATTGTGGAATAACCTATTCGAGGTTGGATGTAGAGGTAAGCTTTTATGTATGTACCCCCCATTTCCACTTCCTTTAGTCCAATGGAAACAGATTTGTATCTCCAAGCAGAAACTTTGTTTAACCTGATACACTGCACATCTACACTGCACATCTACTCTCCATTACTAAAGCACTTGCTGTTCAAAGATCATTCTGGAAGGCAAACAATATCCCCAGCTTCTCTTCATACAAATCAGTCTGTTAAGACACTTTCCCCTCTCTCCTATGCTCTGAGTAAGCGATGCAATGAGCTCACAGATATTTTGGTCAGGTAGATTTGTTCAACTATCCCTGAGACTTCACAAGGCCCATAGAAGCAATAAACCCCACTGCCCTAACTCTAAGCTCACTGGTTTCTCTAAATTCTGTCCCATCTCTTGGACTTTCCTGGAGCTTTCACATGGACAATGGTAGTTGCTGAACTATCTAGCTTGTGAGAAAGGGTATTTGAAAAATCTTATAGAATGAACAGGTATAGAATTGTGAGTTCCTAACAGAAGGTTGTTCCTCTTAACCTCTCGCTCTCTCTGCAGAAAAAAAACACAATTCTTAGCAGCTAGGGACAGAGTAAACAAACACAATTACAGATAAGAGTGGCGCTGTCAGAAGTCTCATGTCAAGGTCTTGTGATACCAGCATGTACATATTCCTGAGTCAACAGAATAGAAGCTTGTACCCACTTGTCGAGGTGTGTCTGGCACGAGTTAACAAATGACAACCACCATGAGATAAGCCGAGCGATAACTTCAAGGCAAAATACTGAATAGAATTTAGCTTGGGTGTTTGCCTTTGTAATTGGTCAGAATGGATTGAACAAGCACTTGACGTGACAGCCTGACATTGGGGGTAGGGGGAGGGGGGTAGGTGGTATGTACGAGCTGTTAGAGATGAGGGTTGCTTGGAAGCAAAGCCTAAAGTCTTTGTTGGATAGATGACAACTGTAGCACTTCCCAGTCCTTCAGTTAAGAAGGAGGAGCTGCTTTGAGAGATCAGCTGTGGGGCCAACACTGTCACCTGTCTCTTCATCATCAGGGACCAGAAAACTACAGGCTTTATGTTTCTCTGTCTATAATGAATTGAGAGTGACTTTATGTAGCTCAAAATATAAAATAATTTATTGCTAATGATAAATAGTTATTAACAAACAAAGGTTTGACAGAACTAACCATACAACTATTCTCCACTCCTCCCTGGCTCCAACTAAGGATATTCCCTGATCCATGATACACACCGTGCATGTGATTGGCTTTGCTTCCCACCTCAACACTCCATAGGGGCCAACCTGATCACATTGTTCTCCAAGATCATCTCTTAAAGAGGGTAAGCTAATACATTCCTTGCTCCCCAGTACCACCCCAACTCCCGAATTCACTATGGATAAAACAGGAAGGCATACAAATTACAAATGATATCAAGAATATCTCAGGAAAACTCATCACGTGTTAAGTTGGTTTGGGAAATTCTATGCTGTAGTAAACATCTCAGTTCTGTGTTATGCTCTTTTGGAAATGAAGAATCTGATTGGATGATTGTGAAAGGTGAACTCATCACTCTGGGGTTGATTTCCTCCTCTGTAACTGCTGTCTCCTCAGTTACAAAAACTATTGGGTACTCCAGTTCCACATTTACAACTGGGACCTCGTAACCATCACTGGTGAACCCAAATCTATTGTATGGGTCACCTGTTGATCCTGTTTTAGGCCAGCTCTCCTCTTCAGATGGGTCTATATGTTTCTTCACGCAACAATCTTGTAAATCAATGAAATAGAAGACAGGTCCTGTACTTCACAAAATTTTTTGCAGCCACAAATTTCATTCTTGCTACAAAGTTTATGATCAGTACTAAATCCACAACTTGGATCTTAACTTCTCATTCCCTTTGGTCGACTGGTGGGGTGAGCCAATAATCGTGTTTTTGCCTGATTTGGCGCCGTTCACAGTTTTAGCAGGCCCGGATATGTAGCATGATCACGATCAACCTCGTGACCAAGGTGGTCCTCAACATTTGAATCAAAGCAAATGCTGATTTTAAATATTATTAGTGAGCCCAGGCTCACTTGCTTTAGTGGCCTCACCGGTGAAAGACACCCCCCCCCCCCATCAATTCAGATGTGTTGTGATGGCCTCACCAGTTGGATCGGAGACCATTGACAATGCCTTGGCGTTGGGAGACAGGGGCTGCCCCTTGTGCACCCAGCACTGCCAGCCTGGCACACTGAAAGTGCTCACTAGGTATTGGGCAGTGCCAAGGTGTAGGGCTTAAAGGGAGAGGTGGAGCCTAAGAGGGGGCAGGGCCTGGATGGGATGGAGCCTAAGAGGAGGTGGGCAGAAGGAACTGGGAATGGAGTAGGAGGCAGTGAGATGGGGAAGACGCTGCATAATCTGCAACCAACCGGGACGACCGCAGTAATTGATCCGGGGAGAGGGCTGATTAACCACAAAGACTACTGATCACAGGAAGGTGCAATCAACCTTGTGGGTGGGCGAGGGGGAGGTGCACAATTTACAGGAGAATGGAAGTGACTGACAGATCTCCCCACGGTGTTGTGCAGAATAGAGAGATGTGTGTGTGCAATTGTGCCGTCCCCTGTGAGCTGCTGGCTTTCTGGCATGCCAGGCCCTGCCCCCTCTCCTTGCTGAGTAGAAACAGATTTTTGCATTGAGTAGTATAAGATTGGACTTATGACTTCACCAAAAACAAAATCTGGAACTCTCCCACTTTGGACTTTGTTTTTGGTAACATTGCTCTGTCTATCTTCTTTGTCTTGGGTTGTGATTTTCTTTTTGGATGGCTTGTCTAGCCTCCACTCTCCCTGTAAAAACTGGAAATATCATACCCAATGTCTGTAAGTGGCGTCCCATTCGTAGCTCAGTGTGGCACCTGTGGTTTGGTGTGATATTGTATGACAACAAGAAACTGGCCACACGTAGAAGTAGAGGTTTTTCCTATTTGAATGATTATGTAGCGTGTTCCACTAACCCATTGGAAGCTGGGTGCTAAGGTGCTAACCAAACATGATGGATTTGATCTGACAACATTTTGAAACTCCTCCACTGTAACTGGTGTTATTATCTGACACTGGGACCTTTGGAATCCTGCAGATGGCAAAACTTTTCCTCAATTTGTCAGTGGCAGAGTGCAGGGGGGAAGAGTGCAGTGGCTATTATAGGCTTCATCAATTGGATATCCAATCATTTAGAATGTGTGTCTACTAATATAAAACATATGGCTTATAAATGGTCCTGCAAAGTCTATGAGCGAGATTTTCTGGTCCCACCTGCCATTGGGAATTGTAACAGGCAGGACTGAAAATTTGGCACACCATTTGAAATATCTGTTGATCTTAATTGGGAGTTTTTGGTCTTGGGGTGTGTCCAGCTGGCAAGTCCCATCCTTTATGTATTTTTATCCAGAGCCTACTTGGCCACTCCCAAAGTTGCATATGCACCAGCAGTGGTAACGTCTGCTGGGCTTTACAACTGAGGCATTGACTGACTATTCTTTCAATTACATAAGAAATAGGAGCAGGAGTAGGCCATCTAGCCCTTGGAGCCTGCTCCACCATTCAATGAAATCATGGCTGATCTAAAGTGGATCAGTTCCATTTTCCTGCTTTCTCCCCATAACCCTTAATTCCCTTGTCTATCAGAAACCTATCTACCCGTGACTTAAATATATTCAGTGAGGTAGCCTCCACCACTTCAACGGGCAGAGAATTCCAGAGACTCACCACCTTTTGAGTGAAGAAGTTCCTCAACTCCGATCTAAACTGCACTCCCCCCTCCCCCTTATTGAGGCTGCACGCTCTAGTTCTGCTATCCTTTAAGTGGGAAGAATCTCTCTACCTCTACAGCCCGTTCATTATCTTTTATGTTTCTATAAGATCCCCCTCTCAGCCTTTTAAACTCCAATGAGTACAGACCCAGTCTATTCAATGGACACAGACTCAATAACAAGATAATGTTGGAATACAAGTCTTTATCTGTACCTGTAAAGACTTGATTATTTGTGTACAAGTGGAGAGGGGGAAAGAACCACAGGTTAGAGGTGTGAATTCTCTCCAGCCAAGATTACAAACCCAGATAAGTCATGGGGATTATAGATAGTGTGACATGAAGCCAAGATTCCAGTTGAAACTATTGAGTTTGGAACTTGGCTATCAGTTTTTGCTCAGTGATTTGTAATTGGCATGATGAAGGAGCAATACACCGAAACCTTTTGGACTTTAACCTAGCGTTGAGACTTCTTATACGTGATATGCTGCAGAAAAGGATGGCCTAAGACATGGTACATTGGTGAGACTATGCAGACACTATGACAATGGATGAACAAACACCACTTGACAATCACCAGGAAGAGGACACTCCTGCCTGGTCAGGACCATTTCAACAGTCAGACATTCAGCCTCTGATCTTCAGGTAAGCATCCTCCAAGATAGCCTTCACAGCAGACGACAACACTGAATTGCCAAGCAATAACTGATAGGTAAATTCTACACACAAGGATGGCTTCAACTATGATCTTGGATCCATGTCACACTGTAACTATGATTTGCCTAGGTGTAAGAATTCATACATCTCTAATCTATGATTATCCCTTTCTTCACTATTCTGTATCTGTAAAAACTCATTCCAACCATTATCTTGCAATTGAATCTGTGTCTATTTATGCTCACCTGAAAAAGCAGCAACACTCAAAGCTTGTGCTATTAAATAAATCTATTGGACTTTAACCTATTGTTATGAGACAATGTTTACCCCAGTCCAACACTAGCATCTCTACATCACACTTCAAAGCCATGATGTGGAGATGCCAGCATTGGACTGGGGTAAACATGGTTAGAAACCTGGTGTTGGTGGATTTAAGTCCAACCAGGTTTTGATTGTAATCCCACAAGCTTTTGGAAACAGTGTTCCTTTGTCAGGTGTGTGAAAGTTCTGATCAGAGAAAGGCATATAAAGACATGCAGTTTACAGAATATGGTTAGTCTTTGCAGCTAACCTGCTATTCAAGTCTTAAAGATGCAGACAGTGAGAGTGGAGATAGCATTAGCATAGGTTAAAGAGATGTATTGTCTCCAGCCAGAACAATGAGATTTTACAAGCCCTGGCAAATCACAGGGGTTACAGAGTGTGACATGAACTCCAGATCCCAGTTGAGGCTGTCCTCATGTGTGGAACTGAGGCCTCAGTGCTAACCATTATACTACTACACTGTCAAATGGGCTCATTTTTAAATGCTTATTTAAATATTGATATTTCCTGCCCTTACTGCACAGAAACCAGATTATCTTGGTGGTATCCCAGATGTAAAAGCAAATTATTACAGATGCTAAAACCTGAAACAAACCAAAAATACTGGAAAATGTGGGTCCAACAAAATCTGGAGATGAGAGCCAGTTTTGAGTTTGGATGACCTTTTGTTAGAGCTCTGACCATGAGTCACCAAGACTGACTGTTAATTCTTCAGTCTCTCTCTCCACAGATGCTGTCAGACCTGCTGATATTTTCCAGCATTCTTTATGCAAGCAAGCTTCCAGGAGATTGGACAAGTGGATTAGTAATTAATGTGGAATCTTTAATGGATGTGAGACTACAATAGGTGTAATTATAGATGGTCAGGCTATTTTTTTTTTTAAAATCAGAACCTCTTTACAAGCATACAAATTAGAAACAGTCCCTCAAGCCTGCTCCATTGAGTAAGATCATGGCACACCCAATTGCACCTTCAACTCCACTTTCCATCTTACCTCCTATACCCTTGACCCCTTTCATAAAGGCGGCTTTCTAATTCAGCTTTAAAAACAATGACCCTGCTTCCATAACATTCTATAGAAGCGTTCCACAGATTTAGGAGCTGGAACTCTACCACCTCACCTACTATGGAATTGGCATAGGCGAGAGTCTGACAGAAATCTGTTGATCTCAGCCAGGAATTTCCAATCTTGCCTGAGCAAAGTTGTAAAATCCCACCTATGACCTTCCAAGAGCAAAGATTTCTTCTCAATTCCCCTTATTTTTAAATGATGTCTCCTAGTTTTAGTCTCCCCCACACATACATTCAGCATCCATTCTGTCAAATTCCTTGTTTCAATAGGATAGCTTGTCATTCACCTAATCTCCAGAGACAGGCCCAATATAGCCAACCTTTCCCCCTTCAGATAACCCCCTCATTCTACCAGGAATCTGTCAAGTGACTTTAGAACTGCTTGTGTTTCAATTATGTCCTTTCATAGGAATAAAACTGTACACAGTACTCTAAAGCTTCTCTAATACCATTCACAACTGTGGCAAAACATACCTACTTTTATATTCCATCCCCCTTGCAACAAATGACAGCATTCTACTTGCCTTCCTCTTGCTGTACCTGCATACTAGTTTTTTGTGCTTGTACCAGGCCATCCCAATCCCTGTTAGATGGCTATATTTTTTCGTTTAATCTGTATGTTGCTTTTTTATTCTTCCTGCTAAAGTGGGCATCTTTTTGCCCACTCACTTAATCCATCTATACCCTTTTGCAGATTTGTATCCTCTTCATGACTCACCTTTGTCTTATCAGGAAAATTAAGCAAACATACTTGCAATCCTATCATCCAAGTTATAGGAGATTGTAAATAATTGAGGTCCCATCACTTAGCTGTTTGAATCCTGAAAATAGTATTTGCTATAGGCAAATGATTATCTCCCTGGATCTGCATTCAATCCCTGAAACATCTGGATAACAGTCATATGTCAGACTCCTATTTATTGATTGCAGCTCAGCGATCACCATTTCTACAAAACTCACCTCTAAATCCCTTGGCCTGGGTCTTGGCTCTGTAGTTGGGGTGACAGTGGTTAGCATTGCTGCCTTAGAGATCTGGGTTCAGTTGCACTATGGAGTTTGCACATTCTCCTTGTCTGTGTGGGTTTCTGAGTGCTCCAGTTTCCTCCCATAGTCCAAAGATGTGCAGGTTAGATTGATGGGTCAATTTAACATAGCCAGTGTTAGGGTGAGATTAGCAGGGTAATTATGTAGGGATGGTACGAGAAGGGGCTGGGATTGTGTTTGTAGACAGGACTGAATGCCTCCTTCTGCATTGTAATGATTCTATAACTGGATTCTGAACATGTTTCTTGCATGCTATACAGAATACTTTTCCCTGTATACTAATATGCAATAGTAAATCAAATACTGTTTCCTCTTAGCCAACCATTCCACTGGCTATGCTAATATTTTCCTACACTAAGTTCTGTCTCTTTATCTTGTAATCTTTAAAGCGACATCTTATCAAATGCTTTCTGAAAAATCTAAGCACACTATATTTATAGGTTATCCTTTATCCATTTGGCAGTTCCTTTCACAAAAGCATGTTTGATTACACAGATTTTAAGTTCCTTGCTATAATCTCCTTAAGAGTCCTGCATTTTCCTTACCAGATATTAGGCTAAGTAATTGTCATTTCCTGCTTTGTCTTTTCTTGACTGACTAGTTACATTGACTATATAATCGAATCTGATGGGATCCTTCCAGAAGGAATTGTTTCATTATTTTAATTTTCCACAAAGTAAATTGGTTTTAAAGTCATGTATATGTGGAATTCTCTGTCCAGAGTGCACCACACCACTAAGAAAGGTAATATACATTATGGAGATCAGGCAGAAAGGGAAATGAGACAGCAACAAATTGAATAGCAGAGCAGGTTTAAGGGGCTGATTTACAGGTTCTTGCTCCTATTTCTTGTATTCAATGCATACACTCAGCAGCTACTTCTTTTAAGACCCTAAGGGTGATATTCATCAGGATCTGGTGGCTTCAGCTTACATCCTTCATAGTGAAAATACAAAAATCTGTTCATCTATTAATTTCCAACCCTCTAAAGAGTGAATGTTCACATTTACTTAACTACAAAAACTTATGATCTTGCTGGACTGAGACCAGAAAATCCTACCCAAGGTCAATGGAGTTTCCCCACAATCTACCCCTTGCCTGTTCTGATTCCTGTAGCAGGCAGGATGGTAGAATTCTAGTTATATGACTAGCTCATATTTCTCATTTGTTATTTTTATATTCTATTCAGTCTAACTTGACACTTTGCAGATTTGTACGCTTGCAATTCTGCTTGCACACCTTCATAATCGCTGTCAAGTTCAAAATACTCATCTTAAACCCACCTTTCTCCCCCTAGAGAAGAATGTGGGAAAAAAATGATTGCTTAACCAGGTCATCAATCCAGTGTTACACATGTTCTTTTAGATCTGAATCATATGCATTGCCCCAAGAACACAATGAACTAATCACTCAGGCTATCTTTCCCAAGCTGATTCACTCAAACTGAGGATCAAAATCACCCATGATTGTTGTCATTTGTCACAAATCCCATTGAGGGCTGATGAACTACTCCCATAAACAACTTCCCACCTTTACTATTTCTTAATCCTATCAAAACTGATTCTGCATATTTATCTTTAGAACCAAATGTTATTTTGGTAATTTTACTGATGACATCCAAATTTGTTAACTCTCCACCATTCTTTAACTGCTTGCCCTTCCAAAGGATAGGGCAAGAAGGGGAATAGAGACTCTAAGGAATTATAGGCCGGTGAGTCTTACTTTTGTTGTGGGCGAAGTATTGGAGAGAATTATTAGGGATAAGATTTATATAGTTATTTAGAGAGAAATGAATTGATTGGGGATAGTCAGCATGGTTTTGTGAAGGGTAGGTCGTGCCTTACTAACCTTTGAGTTTTTTGAAAAAGTGACCAAAGAGGTGGATGGGGGTAAGGCGGTTGATGTGGTATATATGGACTTTAGTAAGGCGTTTGATAAGGTGGCCCATGGAAGACTTCTGCAGAAAATGCAGATGTATGGGATAGAGGGTGATTTAGCTAATTGGGTTAGGAATTGGCTAGCAGATAGAAGACAGAGGGTGGTGGTTGATGGGAGATATTCATCTTGGAGTTCGGTGACAAGTGGTGTACCTCAGGGGTCTGTTTTGGGGCCCCTGCTGTTTGTAATTTTTATAAATGATCTGGATGAGGGTATTGAAGGATGGATTAGTAAATTTGCAGATGACACTAAAGTCGGTGGAGTGGTAGATAGTGAAGAGGGGTGTTATAGTTTGCAGAGAGACTTGGACAAGTTGCAGAGCTGGGCCGAGAGGTGGCAAATGGAGTTTAATGTGGAAAAGTGTGAGGTAATGCACTATGGCAGGAATAATAAATGTGTAGAGTATATGGCTAATGGTAGGATTCTTAATAGTGTTGATGAACAGAGGGATCTTGGTGTATTTGTGCATAGATCCATGAAAGTAGGCAGTCAAGTCGATAAGGTTGTTAAGAAGGCATACGAAGTCTTAGCTTTTATTGGTAGGGGGATTGAATTTCGGAGCCACAACGTCATGTTGCAACTGTACAAAACTCTAGTGCAGCTGCACTTGGAGTATTGTGTGCAGTTCTGGTCCCCACATTATAAGAAAGATGGAGGCATTGGAGAGGGTACAGAGGAGGTTTACCAGGATGTTGCCTGGTATGGAGGGCAGGTCTTATGAGGAGAGGCTGAGGGATTTGAGGTTGTTTTCGTTAGAAAGGAGACAGCTAAGAGGAGACCTTATCGAAACATATATGATTAGAGGTTTAGATAGGCTATCACTGTCGACCCTTTTTCCTAGGACGGAGAAAGCTAGCACGAAGGGACACAGCTTTAAATTAAGGGGTGATAGTTATAGAAGGGATATCAGAGGTAGGTTCTTTACCCAGAGGGTGGTTAGGGAGTGGAATGCCTTGCCTGCGGCAGTTGTAGATGCACCAAGTTTGGTGGCGTTTATGGAGGTTAGTTGATAAGTATATGGAAGAGAAGGGAATGGTTTAGTTTGGAGGGGCATTGCTTTTTTTTCCCCCCCCATAATTGGTCGGCGCAATATTGAAGGCCCTGTTCTGTGCTCTTGAATATTCAGTTCCCAGTTTGGCTATCAAATTATACAAAATTTCCATTTGAAAAACAGTCAATATACCCGATTTGTTCCAAATGCTAAGTACATTCAGATAGAGCCAGTCAACTATTTAAATTCTCTGGCATTAACCTGCACTCCCAGATTTGCATGCTGTCCCTTCTGACTTGCTATGATCACTTCACTTATGGCCACGTTACCTGATGGTTTTATGATCACATCTTTCACTTGATACCATCTCCATAAACTTGGACCAGTATTTGGCAGAAGGGTTTGAACTTTGGTTCTCCTGAACCACACTATCCCACTTTCTGCAGCCCCATGAAACCCATTTGTCCCACACCAACCTTTGAACCACACATTCAATGCCATAATCCTATTTACTATGCAGCAATTTTGCACTATTACCTGAGCCATGAGCAAAGATTACATTAAAAATGTATCCTCAAATAGTTCATACTCCAAGTGAACTTCCCTAGCACATTGTTATAGTCCATGTGTGCTAATTATATTCATCCCCTCCCATTCAGGTATCCTTAACCTAGCACCAAATAGGCAACCCAGTCTTCAGGGCTGCCTTGGATGCAGAGAACCTCTTTCTTGCCCAGCTTGTTGGGACTATATTCATTTCCAATTTCAAACCGCTTGGACAACATCCAGTATTGGACAAGCAGAAATTTCCTCCAGTTAGATATTGGGAAGACTGAAGTGATCAATCCTTAGACCTCTTTTCTAGCTTTACTAGATTAGTCTCTGGTTGCTGCTAGGGAGAACAAACTAGCCTTATTGCAACCTTGGTTTCATGACCAAGAAAGTCTGAAGACATTCACTGCATTTACACACCATCATAATGACTGATTGTGTTACAGAAGGAAATCATTTGGCTGAGCTGCTTCTCTGGAGGAAGTCATTCCCCCACTCCTGTTTGATACTGTTGCCCTGCCAGTTTTCCTTCAAGAGCCAATCTAATTTAATTTTGAAATGAATTTCAGATTATACTAAGGAAAAACTTTCCTTGCACTTGCCCTGCGTCTTTTGCAGAAAATCAGAAATTGCTTAGTCCTTGCATCAGCTAAGGAGCACAGCTTTTCCTCATCTACTTTACTAAAACCTTTATAATGTTAAATTTTCCTTCAATGTTTTATTCCAAGGAGAATAATCCCAGTCTCCAATCTTGCAGCTGAAACCTCCATTCCTGGAGTCATTCTGGTAAATATCTTATACACCCTCTCAGACCCTCATGTCTTTCCTCAAGGTGACCACAGCAGGACACAATGCTAAAGTTGGGGTCTAACCAGAGTTTTATCAAGGTTCAGCATATATCCCTGCTTTGTACTCAATGCCTTCATTTAGGAAGTCCAAGATCCATAAGCCTATTTACCACTGAAAATGTATTGTCACCATTAAGATTGATGCACATGCTCCCCTGGGCTTACACATTCATTTTGTCTTTTGCCTCTGTTACACCACAATATTTCTCAACTGTATCCATTTACTGCTGACAAAACTGTTACCTTGACCCAATTATTCCAGTTACACTAATGTCCCTATTCTGTTCACTGGATAAATATGCAAAGTTTTGATCATATTTACAAAGTCACATTCACCTATCACCCTTGTGCTCAAACTTACGTTAGCTCTGGATTAAGCAATGTCTCAAATTTAAATGGTCCTCATTTCAAATGCCTACATGGGTTCCCAAAAGCCCTCTGAAACAGTGGCCTCAAACAAAGTTTTAATTGCATCACCAATGGTAGCTATACCTTCAACTTCTGGAATTACCACTCACTCAAATTTACTATAAGCTGCCCATCGTTAATTGATGAAGGTTTTGGTCTTTATTCTAATATTGCCTTGTGTACTGACCAATTTACTTGATCACTTTTGTAAAGCAGTGAGGAAAATTGTGTTAAAGACAAAAGGTGTGGCCTCGAACTTCAAACTCATCTTACTGTCCAAGGCCCCAAGCATTCCAACATGAGTTACTAACTTCTATTTTCAGTTCAGCATACTATGTTCATTGCTGAGGATGCAGTCTTGTCCATACTGGGGAGACTAAAGTGAAATTCTCTCTTGACCCCACCAGCAGGTAGGATGGAGAGAATGGTAGTTTAAACAAAAAAATTAGCCTCATATTGGCCTGAATTTCCCACAGGACCATTGGTGTCCACTATGATGGATAAAAGCCCACTGGAGGCCAGTGTAAAAGATTCTCATCCTGCTCATGGGATGCTGAAGGTCTAAACAGAATTGCCTACTCATGTGACACTAGTGGATTAACATGCCAATTCAAGAACATGGCTTGAAGTTAACACTCACCTGAACAATGCCTTAGGCTGATGAATGTCAATGCTGGAACCTCCAGTCCACCATCCAGCTGTGTTAATGAGATCCATCTCAGTAGGTCAGTGTTGGGTACCTTTTCACCATGGCACCCAGATGACAGAACTTATGCCATTATGCCCATCCCAGCTCAATATGGCACCAAACTTTAGAAACTTAATTCACGAGGTCAGGACTCGAAGCCAGGGTATAGTTTCCTGCTGGCCTCTGCAATGGGAAACATCATCTCCCTAATGGGATAATTGCACCCAAAGCAGCAGGGACTTCCATTAAGTCTGCAATTATGAGCCTGCTTTTTGGTGATCCGATTTTATTTCTCCATTCAAACCTCTGGCTTTAGACTCCTGCACTTTCCACTCTGGTTCAGCACCTCATCTTCTGAGAAAGCATTTTACAATTAAGCCAATGATGGAAGTCTGCAAACTTACAACTTTAGAAAGTTAGTGTAGCATGTAAAGTGGTCCAGCAAGGTGACATTAACATTCCTGTGGTTTGAAAAGGCAGAACAAAAAGAGTCTAATTTGTTATATAGACAAAGTACAAATGTTTGTGTAATATTGGAGTAAACATTTGGCAATGCAGTGTCAATAAATATTTACTTCAAAAATATTTAATCTAAAATGAATGTAAGCCCATAAAGGCAGAAGTCTTTGCACTATAGAAATATTCAAATCAGGATATCCCAAAGCTTTGTTCAGTGAATGAATTGCTTATGTATTAATCATTTGGCAAATCTAGCAGCCACCTTGCACATAGTAATTCTCTACTAAAAACGTGAACTAAATCTGTTGAATGATATTGGTTGAAGGATCAATATGACAGTGGTTAGCACTGCTGCCTCTATCAGGGATTGTGCAGAATTTACACACTCTGGGTTTCTTCCCACAGTCCAAAAAAGTGGGTTAGGTTGATTGACCATGCTAAATTGCTTCTTAGTATCGGAGGATTAGCTGAGTTAAATACAGTCTACATGGAACTGTGGTCAGTGCAGTGCCAAATGGCTTCCTGCACTGTGGAGATTCAATAATTCTAATATTGTCAGGACAGAGGTGAACTCATGTTAAGATGGATCCTATTAATTGAAACTGGGGTAAATCCTTGAATCTAGAAAGCTATGATCACAAGGGAGACAACTGGTACAGAAATGGTGGCAGCAAATGGGGGTAGAAAATTCAATTTGAATTCTATTGGAGAAATCCAAAAAAATTAGTTGGGCACAATTAATAATTTATGCTGCTTCAATGACCCTCAAGTCAAAAGTGATAATGGTTGCAGCATTCAATTCCATTTATTACTCAAGTATTGAAGTAAAGTACCTCCATGCAGTGAAACTGGGACAACATTCAAGCTTAGCCTTATTGGAGACTAGTTAAGTTTCCTGCCATCATCCTGGAGTTATAATTGATCCAGAATCCACACAAATACTGTGGCAACAAGGAAATGTCTGCTGTAATTCAGCTCCTGCCACCTAAAGATCTACAAAGCACTAGTCAGATTTGTGCAAGAATATTCTCCATCACCTGGATGAATGCAGCTCCATCAGTCCAAAAGCTCAAAACCAAAATCAGAAAAAGTTCTACTCAATTAGCACCCCTTGTATCATGGGAACATCACTCCCCTCCATTGAGGGTGACAGTAGCATACATATACAAGATGAAATGCAGCAGTGTCAAGGCTTTTCCACCCTGAGCAGCACCTAACCCATGACCTCCACCATGAAGGTTGCAGGCATCATGACCTATAGGAAATTCCCTTCACTGTCTTTACCAGGTCCCAATCCTGGAAGTTCCTGATATCACTGCATGTGCGCATACATCATATTGACTAAAATAGCGATTTCAGAGCCTGCTTCACCACCACATAAGGAAACACATGCAGATCTTGTATTTGTATGACATCCTCTAAATTGTTGCACTAAATAAGTCAATGTATTAATTGCTAGTAGTGTTCTAGTGCATTAAGTATATCCCTTTATTATAGTAACAAAGATCACAAAATTCATGATTTCTATACAGGAATGCTGATTTATGCTTTCACAATTTACAATTAGTTATGAAAATTCATTAATAGATCTTCAAGAATGAAACACGAGCATCATTCACAGCAAAATCTCAGTTCCAGCACTGGCAATATATTTCTGCAATTTTATGCACAGTAGTGTTCAATTCAGCAACTACTGCAGAATTTCATTCCACAGTCCAGTTCATTCTAACTGGATTAGGCCATGCAGCTGGTTAACAATGCAACAGAATAAAAAAGGAATCTGTTAAACCACTTGTGTAATACAGTATTACAATTTCAAAAAGTGGTTATTAAGTTGGAATTCTGTAGTCAGTGCTTAGTATGGAACCAGTTGTAAACAAGAGACAGGCCACATTTCTTCATCTCATCAGGAACTCATGCTATCGCTTTGGCTTCAGGCAGAAATGCTTCCCAGTATTTAATCAACTGAAAAATAAATGATATTAGATTTCAAATGGAATTTAGAAAACATTTTAAAAAATAATGGTAGGTACTCCAGGAATCCTCCTATTTTCACACCTATAGGTTAAGTGGACCTTTGGGAAAGTGGTAAAGAGATGATTCTGCATGATATAAAAAGGTACACATTCTATTAGAGAAGTCTTCCTTTTTCAACATTAAAACTTGCATTTATCAGGACATCTGGACACCAAAAAACTTCGGTAGGTGAAACTGAGTGAGAGCAGTGGAAGATGAAGTGGGGGTTGCAGGGGGCAGAAGCAGAAAGTCTCAGAATAAAGCTGTTTTGGGCAAAGGACATCTCAAAGCTGCTTTGGTGCTTTTAAATGAAACAGTTACATAAAAACTGAGTTCAAGAGCATTACTGAATTTAATACACTGATTACATCAACTGCACTGACTTCCCAATATATAATGTGCAAAACAAAAAAGTGTCCATCTTATGAAAACTAGACTGGTATTCCCATAAATCTGTTCTATAGGCAATCTCAGATTATCTTCAAGTTCAAAATTGACACAATGATAATGTTAAGCACACTGGCCTCCTCTGTGCTGGAATAAGCTCATTGGCAGATTGTCTAAAGTAGTCAATAGCTGTGTCCACAATTCCAATATCTGGATAATTAGCCAGAAAGGTTATAACTTACCTGTTGCTGTGTTTGCACTAAAGATTCAAGGTACTTAATTATAACAGTTTTGAAGTCCTTTACTCTCTCTTTCTGGAAATGAAACAAAGAAGATCAAAGGATGGCTTAAAGAGCAAATAGCTGTAAGTTTATTTAGACACTATCCATTCCACATACCTCAAATCTGCCTACTTCCTTGCGAATGGTTTTTGAGATCTGTTCAAAGTCCCTCTCTCCTTGTTGGACTCTTGCCTCCCACTGGAGGGAAAGAATGTGAATGAGAAATTAAGTTGTGAATTTAAATTCAGAAGAAATCATATTTAGTATTTAAAGCAATTCATCAAGCAGAAAATTATATGCAGTCGAGTTGTCGTTCAAATGTTGAGTACAGAATTGTTTAGATTGTTGCAACTAGAAATTTAAAAATTCAAGGAAAGGGAAATCAAGTGAAATTCAGGATGGAATGCAAGACTACTCTGGCTACAAAATTTAGAAAAACTGATTTCTGTACAGCAATTGACATTGTTCAAACAAGATGACTAAATAGAAAATGTGAGCATAAGAAATAAATTAAACAAATAGGGAACTGAGTTAGGACTAAATAGGAACCAAAAAGAGACATGCACGAGGCAGAGAGCATGGCTAAGGCATGCAAAAGATTGCTGCTGCCATAGGCAGTGAAAAATGAGCTGCCTAGGTTAAAACTTGATAGATTTTAGAAAGGATGGCTGCACTAAACACCAAGTATAGGTGTTCTTAACAGTAGCTCCTTCAGCCATCTTGTCCCTATACTTGTGTTTAGTGCAGCCATCCTTTCCAAAATCTATACTTCTAAAAACAAAATGGGATTATCCGGAGGAAAGCAAGGATAGAAACTGCAACGGTTTCTATCGAGACAGCATCTTCCAATCCTGCTTGCATGATGCCAGAGGTCTAGATAATTGTAAATATGAAGCCCCTGGTTAAAATATGTGCAATTACAGGACAGTTGTGTTCACCTTTGTGGTAGGAAAGCTTTGAAAATTTGTCTTGCAGGGTTTAAGCCATGCCTTGGACAAGTACAAATTAATGAAAGGCAGCATGGATTTAAAAGGCAAAGTATTTAACAAATCTGAGCTGAGTAAAGGCCTGATAGTAGTGTGTACATGAACTTCCAAAGAGGGTAAAGTGCTAGCCTTGCCAGAAAAGCTGAAGCCCATCAATAAAAGGGGGCAGTGACAGCATGCATGTTAAATTGGCCAAATAATAGTGAATGGGTCTCAGACTGCAGAGGTTTCCCAAAGGACAATATGGATCACTGCATCTCGTGATTAACATTAAATGACAGACTGAAGCAAAGTGAAACAGTGGACAAACTACAAAGACAACTAGAGTAGGCAGACACATGGCAGATGGAAATGCGAAGTGCAGAAGTGCGATATATTGCATTCTGACCAAAAATGTAGACAAGAGGGTACAGAAATAGATGGACAGCAGGGGAGAGTTAAGACAGACTTGGTTAGGACAATGTCCAATTCCATACACTTAAGGTTGTACAGGCCTATTGCTCATGGAATTAGGAACTTCAGTTACATGACTAGCTCAGGTGCTCATGTTGCATCTCCTTAGATCAACATCTTACATGTTACAAAAAGCCATTCCACCATCTATTTTCACTCCCTCTACCAACCCCCCCCAAACCAAGTCTGGCATTTTACTGTTCTTAACAGTAGCTCCTTCAGCCATCTTGTCCCTATACTCTCCAAAAAGGCTTTGCTACATCTTTCCCCACTACAAGCTCAGCCATCTTCAGTCTGTCCCTTAGATGCAATCCAATTTGACAAGGTAAATGCTGTTTTGAGAATCAAAGATCAAAAGTTTACTGTAAACAGCAGAAGGAATAATTCTCCAGTCATACAGCACAAAGAGGTCTTTTACCACATGTCTGCACCACTTATTCTAATTCCACCTTTTCAGTGCTAGTCTAATAGTCTTGAATGCTATGGCATTTCGATGTGCCCATCTAAAATGTTTAGGGTTAAGTGAGTCAATAACATCACGTGCATTCAACTACCACAAAATGGAGATGACAAAAGAACAAAGAACAACACAGCACAGGTAACAGGCCCTTTGGCCCTACAAGGGCATGGGCACTTAGCATGAATTGATTTTAAAATCAATAGAAACTAGAGGATTGCCAAATCCTTTGGATATTTCCCAATTCTTCTTCACCAACAATCAGATTCTTGTACTCCTAGGCCTATTCACGTGATGTAAAAAGCACACTTGACATTTTGCTTGAATCTTTATCCTTCATTTAGAAACTGATGTTGAAGTGAGGAAGGGAAATAAAGTTCAGGAGAAATCAGAGCAAGATGTGGTACAAAACAGATGTTTGCCAAATGAGAAAGATTTATAACAGAACATGGTGCTCAGTGCTAGGGACATGGGTTCAGTTTTGGCCTTGGGTGGTTTTACAGCATTTGTGTGTGCTCACTGTCCACCTGAGTATCCTCCAGGTATCCTGGTTTCCACCCAGTTTAAAGATGTGCAGGTTTTGGCAGATGAGCCATGGAATATGTAGCATCACAGGGTTTGATTGCTGTTAAGGAAGAGAAATGGACTTGGGTATGTTCTTCAGAGTTGCTGGGCCAATCTTTCTGCACTGGAGAGATGCTATGGTATTACATGGTTACCAAGCAGCTATTAATTCCACCTTTATTCTTCAATCCACTGCCATTTAGAAATCAGCTAACTGAGCAAGAGTGTTTAGCCTCAATTTTCATTTGTGAATTTTGCTCTTAAGATTAAACTGATTTAAAATTCCTGTCAGCTAAGTTGTTACTACAATCATACATGACATCTTGCTTAGAATTTGCAGCACCCATGTTTCTGTATTGCAATTTTATCAAAAGCATTCATACAATTGGTGGTTATACATACACACATGCCAATCAGTATTGCAATCTAGGAGTCAGGTATTCATTGATGTGTGCCTTCCTTGGTCCAGGGCTTTCCCAGCAATTTAGTATTGCATGGAATTTCCCTGAAGTTCTTGTCACAGATTAATAAATGCATGCTTCATGGGCTACAAAACATTAGCCTGGCAAATTCAGTTGCATCTACTACATCATGCTTAACTGAAGCTTTGCTTCAATTTATTGGCTAAGATCTAGTATCAACATGCTGTACATGGGTGAAGTCATTGGTTACATGTTAGCTTCATTTGAAGCTTTTTTTTTTAAAAGCAGCATCTTGGCCTTTTGGTAAAGATGCCAATGAAATCAAGTCTTGGAGGAGGAGCTATACTTACTCCAAGCAGCTTAGAGTATGTAGATCAAGCCAATGACAGGAGATGAGCACCCCATCGGCTTGGATCAGGAATGTCCCAACTTGTTGGGACTCTGAATGGGACTGGACTGAATTGAATAGAAAATAAAAAAAATCTTCACAATAAATTTTGATTTCACTCTTGGTACATATTCAGATTTGAAAGCAAACAGAAAACAATGTTAACATGAATCTCTACAAAATAGATGAGTAGTGAAAAATCTCTGGATCACATCTACATTTTGTATAGAATGCCTTTCTAATTGTCTTGGGTAAGAGACAGGAACATAAAAACACCAAGCCTGCTCTGCCATTAAACATCATGGCTGATCCCCTCAGTGCCATACTCAAATGCTTGGCCTACATCACTTGACACATTGACAGTCTAAAGATTTATTTCCTTAAAATATTGAGAATGCCACAAGTTCACCACTAAGGGAAGGCATTGTTATCAATGCCAAATGGCCTGCCCCATATCCTGACATGACCCTCTTGTTCTAGATTCCCCCAACTATAGTAAACCCACATCCAGTCCATTCAATCATGTCAGAATTTTACATTAGATTGTCTAAATTCCAGTGGCCCAGTTGACCTACTCATGTGAACAATCCTAATATTCCAGATGAATATTCACAACCAGTGTATTTTTAAAAAAGGCCAAAAATGCTCAATATTCCAGTTGTACACTCCTGCATCAAGTTCTCCTGTAACAAAGACCAACATACAATTTGCCTTCCCAACTGCTTCCTATATCATGACATCTTTTGTACCTCATTTAAAGAGCAAAGGACAAAACCATAATTTAAACACCACCATTCTCTATCATATGTACAGATGGAGATCCAGTCTAACATGGATATGTCCAACTTGTCCAAATCTTCAAGATCCTCACCTCAGAAGTTTTGCATCAGCAAACTTGGAAATATTACTTTTGGTTCCCTCATTCAAATCATTGAGGTATACTCTGAATAGCTGTAAACCATGAAGTCTGAGTCTCAAGCTGTGTTTTGAGACAATGTTACAGCACAGTAAGGCACTTCAGCCCTCAATGTTGTGCCAGCCTGTGAAACCAATCTAAAGCCCATCTAACCTATACTATTCCAAAATCATCCATGTTTATCCAATTGCCATTTAAATACCCTTAATGTTGGCAAATCCAGTACTGTTGCAGCCAAGGCATTCCATGCTCTTACTGTTGAGTAGCTGTTCAGTACCTCATTTTCTCTGCAAGTCACAGAAGACTGAGCTAGCAGGTGGATGAAGCATCATTGGCTGTGTTTTTTTAAAATCAGAGATTCCCAAACTATGGAAAGGTTCTCATTTTCCAGCATCTTGCCACTACAAGTGTTTAGCTGTGGGACCTAGCTGGAAGAGAGGCTTAATTTTCTGTTGTTAACTAAAAGGTTCATCATCTTGTGCTGGGAGAAAGGATGGATTTCTTTCTAAATGTTTCAAAATCATCTTGTGAAAGTAAATTTCAGATGTTGTTCATATCTATCCTGATAAAGTTGCAAAGTTGAGAAGCTAATCAACAAAATGAAAAACATGGGCTTGGAGAATATAGAATGTTTACTGTTATTCCATTCAAACAATCATTTTTCAAGAAAAACAAACTTCAAGTTCTGTAGCAGCACCAAACCCACTGCAAGAGCAGGATCAAATCTTCTACACTCTGATGCTGAAAGTGGAGCATTACATTTTGCAGCCACTACTTGGTTATCCATATATTACAGTTGATGCAACAGTTTTCATAAAGCATTAAAGCAATAACTTTTGGAAAATCTGATTTCAGCATTTAAGCAGTGATTCAACATCCTGCTGAATGTATAGGAATTTACAGAACAAGTGGTTGAAGTACATGTTTTAAAAATAAATTCTTAAGGATTAATGATAAATTGTAGATTTTGTTTTGCACAAATCAAGAAGAAATTCTGATATGCAAGGTGCCTCATGGAATTTACACTTGAAGAAACTATTGTACAGCACAGCCTTGAGGTCAAGAATCCAACTGAGCTGACCAAGGCAGCAAAACCAAAAAACCTGTCAATGCAACTTTATTCAGGTTAGTCAAATAGTCTGATAAGACATTTATCACATGGCCTGCTGTACCCATCAATTGCTTGACAACCCTATTAGCTACAAAGTTATAACTAATATGGTTTAACTGTTAAAGCCATGGAAAATACTTCTGCTCAACTCCATCAAGTAAAAGGTAGTGTTATACTTTACATTAGATAATGTCTGTTTCTCATCTTTGATACAACCATTCTCTGGTTGTATCATAGCTAGGTATAGCTCCTGCTCTCCAAGACCACAACTACAAAGTGCCAGTCCATCATGCAAACCAAACTTCCACCCATTGACTGTCTATATTTCTTGCAGCTTCAGAAAAGCAGCCCAACATAATCATGGACCCCATGCATTTACTCTCCACCCTGACAGGAAAAATGGCAGTCAGAGATCACATACCAACCGACTCAACTTGTCTGCTGCCAGATTTTACAGCTTTACCTTGTACCAAGTTGATCTTTCTCTACAGCTTAATGTAGCATTCTGCCTTCTCTCCTTTTTGTATAGTGTGCAAGAAACACTTCATGTGACAAATCAAATTTTAGCTTATGATGTTACTCAAATTCTATAGAGTTGTACAAATGAGGACACTGGTAATGATCAGACAAGAATCCACAAAACTAAAGCCTAAGAAAATGCACAAAACCACAAATGGGAAATTCTTAAACCAGTTAAAACTTAAAATTTGTCACAAGGACACTTACATTAATATAGTAACGTCATTGCAATGAAAATCCCTTAGTCACCCCATATACTTGTTCAGGTATGGAGAAGTTAAGCATAGCCAATGCATCTAACCAAACATTGAGAAACCCATGCAGACTCCAGTGACCCAAGCAGGACTTGAACCTGGGTCCCTGGCACTGCGGCAGTGCTAACCACTGCCATATTTCAATAAAGTTGCCAGTATCCTACTAGGAATGTACTTGGATATCTAGACTAAAGTAGCCTCAGCCATATTAAAAATGTGGATATTAAACATTTGGGATAAGGGTTGCAGCAAAGTCAACTGGAAGTAAGCTGTTAGAATACATGTTACATACCTACAGCTGATTAGAATAGGGCTGCACAGCCAACAGTTCTACATTCCAGTTTGAATATTAGAAAACAGACTTACTTCCTTAGACTTGGAAGTTTATTCTTTTATGTCTAACCTAGACTATTACTGACTTTCTCAAGTGATACTGTCAAAGGCTTTGAGTAGAATACTCCTTTTCTGAACCTAGAAGTGACTGAAGCAAATCTATCATGTTTCATCACAGCACCAGTGAGAGTCAGAATGGTCTGGGAGAGATTTATCTTTCAAAATGTGCGCTTTGGATTAAATTCTACAAAAACTTGCAAAAAGTGGCAAATTTCCTTAAAGCTGAACAGAAATTTACCAATTATGCAAGTGCAAAGAGGTTAAGGTAAACATTGCCTTAATAACTGGAACAATATCCTCCTATATTCTCAAAGGGCATCAGCAATATACATTTCCTCTAGCTTGTATTTCTTCATTCTTGGGAGTCTGATATTGTCAATTCTGCCATTGCTATGTATTCAGTCTAGCTACTAGACAGTTATCCATTTACCACCATTTCCTAAACAACCATTTACTTCCATGATTTCTTCTCACTCAGGCATTTGCAACTGATCAAGTGAACCAGCAGACCAATTTCAATGAGTATTCTAACCATTTCACATTTGGTTGTGTGAATTTAGCAATATTTGAACTATATCAGAAATGAGAGCTATTGATTTAGTCAACTGCGTACAGTCCAATTTAGAAAATCTGCCAGATTTCAACTCACCTGCTTCCACAGCAATGATTTAACTTTTCTAAAAGTTTGTTTTTATACAACACCTCACAACCATGTGTTTTATAGTCAATGTTTTTAAACAAGTGACTGCAAATTGCAGAGTCATACATGCAATAAAGGCATATGGTTTTCTTCCCATTTTGTACTGGGTTAACAGATCTCAAGACAGGTATAGCAAGAGGAAGACAAGGACAGTGATGCATGTCACAGATCAGTAAAACTGACACCGTGCTGAGAAGCTACTAGAACAAGTGATACTTGTGAACCTATATCTAAAGAATAAATAGCTTCATGAGGCAAAGAAAGTTGAAAACAAATTGTACAAAAACTTAAATTAGAATGGTTAGGAATCAGCTTAAAAATCAAACTCATGGAAAATAGCAACAACTTAGGTTTTAAAAGGAATGTCTAAAAATTACAAATTACATTTCTACTGAAATTACTGGTGTTTAAAAACTTCCTACCTCCTCAATTTCCTTGTGAAGCAAAGTAAAACAAATTACACAAGTTACTGAAAATATTTCATTTGGCACTTATTCCTACTGAAGCAGGATTTTACTGAATTCTACTTTTAATTATATAGCTTCCTGAAATCAGAATTCTTACCTTAACTGTACAAGTTTGCTCTGATATACATGCATATCCATTCATAGAATGAAATGTTTACAGCAAGGAATCAGGCCCTTGAGCTCAACTTGTCCATGCCACCCAGTTTTTAAACTATTAGTTACAATTGCCTTGTTTGGCCCATACTCCTCTTACCCATTTAACTGTTAATGCTTTTTAAAAACAATTATACCCACCTCTAGCAGCTTGTTCCAG
The DNA here is from genome assembly GCA_024679065.1 of Sphyrna mokarran. Classification (NCBI taxonomy): domain Eukaryota; kingdom Metazoa; phylum Chordata; class Chondrichthyes; order Carcharhiniformes; family Carcharhinidae; genus Sphyrna; species Sphyrna mokarran. The sequence continues at coordinate 64,735,009 of JAGIQG010000006.1, read as the reverse complement.
CCACACCTAAAAATTGCTCACTTCTCCCCTCACCTTAAACCTATACCCTCTAGTTTTAGACTCCTACTTTTGGCAAAAGGTATCGACTATCCAGCTGATTTATACCCTTCATTTTATAGCCCTCTATAAAGGTCACCCCACAGCCTTGTGCACGCCAGAGGAAAAAAGTCCCAGTCTATTCAGCCTCTCCTTAACTCAATCCATCAGATCCTGTTAATATCCCAGTAAATCTTTTCTGTACTTAGGTAGAACAGAATTCCAAGTGTGGAATACTGTACACAGTATTCCAAGTGTGGCCTTACCCATGTCTTATACAATTTCAAGATGTCATCTCAAGTCTTGTACTTAATGTTCTGACCAATGACAGAACATGCCAAATGCCTTCTTTACCAACTTGTCCACTTACACGCTATAAACCTGTGGATCTAGATCTGTGTTCTAGAACTCTCCCTAATGCCCTATTAATTTTTTTTTTAAATCCTAACTACTGCTCTAGATTCAAGCTGAGGATTTGTTATGAAGGCCCAAAGCAACTTTAGTAACCAAAAGCTATTAACAGATTGGATTTGCAGTTCACTTCCCATATCCTAGGATAAAGGTAAACAATAAGACATGGCTGCTGGGACTCACCCATGACAGATCTGACAATGCAGGAGCCTAAATTTAGGGCAAGATAATACTGAAGAGCCAAAACAAAAAAAAAAAATGCAAAATGAGATTAGAAACACTAATTACAAAAGGAACAGGGATGAGTTATAATCAACACAATTTAGATGGAATCAGTTAAAAAGGGAGGGTTCAAGGACAGCACCCTGGGGATTATGTGAACAAATATCAAAAAATTGACTCTAGTTTTTCACTGCATTTATTCTAATGAGCAGAACTTCTATCACCACAAGTATTCCAAAAACCACAATTCCTCAGTTCCAGAAGTTATAGTGGACTCAAAACTAAACAGACTCATCTATCCACAACACAGATGTGCAATATGTTGCTTTGAGTTATCAGGGTAGGTTAAAGCATGTGATCCTTGGTTTAGTAACTAGAAGCAAAGTACAAAACCCAGGCAATAAATATTAAATTATTCAATTCTCAGCACATTTAGATTTGTGAAGACTACAGAATTGATGTGAAAAGTTACTAGTTAGGTGAGTTTGTCTGAGTAGGGAAGGTTTAAAAACAAAATTTAGAGTAAACGAAACTGGTTTCCATAATCAGATGAAATGAGTAATTAGTATTTGAAATGTACTGCACCAATAGCAGATATGGATTCAGCCACCTTCAAATAAAAAGGAATTCAAAATAGTTACACTAAAAAATTGCACTTGTGAAAATAGCAGGCCCAAACTATTGTGCTCAGTACACAGAAATTGGGAATTTATATTGCCAAATAAACTTAGTAAAAAAGTACTGTTATTTAAAGCCACACAAATTAGCAAGATTAGATATAGTGACGTTGTCAAAATAATAAGTTCATTTTTGAAGTTAACTTAAGTAATTCTTGATTTTTAGGAACGTGAACAATTTGTTTTCAAAGCAAAGCACTCATTAAGAAAATAAGTGCTTTGGTAGCTTAAGTGTTTGCTCTCTTGAAAGCAAAACTCCAATTAGCTGTACTTCCTGGAATTTTTTTTTCTTCCAAGAAATAATGTGAGCCCAAGTTAAATGTGGTTGATTAGGTAGATAATTGGTTTTCAAATACTCAGCATTATAGATCAAGTAACCAAGTGTAATGGCCCCCCATTAATCAAGTAGTAACAAGCTTAGAGGGTAAACATAATCACAACCATTTGCTTCATTGGAGTTGTTAAACACAAATTAAATACAAATAGAAAAACCCTGCATAAGATGAAGTTGTATATGATAGAATCCTTTTGTAGATACCAGCATATTTATATAGGAAACTTTTTAAATTTGAAAAGCATTACCCAATACATAGTTGTGGGCTTGTTAGATTTCCAACACATTTGGATAGGATCATCTCCAAATAGAAGTTATCCATAAGAAAATACTTACTTCTCTAATCTCCTCTTTAGCTTGCTGTATTTTGTCAGGTTTATTTGCATACTGGAGTTTGGCATCAGCTTCCCTTTTCTTTTGGAGAGTGGCTTGAGCATCCTGCCATTTCTGCCAACATTTCATTCGATAATCAAACACACTCTGCAGAGCAAAAATCAGATATTTCGTAACACTAAGAGCACTAAAATCATATGATGCCATGGAGTTAAATATGCTTTAATGCACATTTAAAAGCATTTTACACAGGATGGGTAAATGCATTTCAAAGTGTGCAGTGATGAAACACAGGTAATTTGTGAAATTAACTGGCCAGAAAAGTTTGTAATGGAGGCTTATTGTACATTCACACTGCAAAAGTTACTGTGAAAATCGTCTATTTGTTAGACTCCAGCATCTGATTAGATACACTGAGGGAGCATTAATATGACCAATGCACCTAATCAGCATGTCTTTCAGACTGTGGGAGAAAGCCAAAAGGAGACACAGGGAGACGTGCAGACTCCAGTCACCCAAGGCCAAAATTGAATCTAGGTCCCTGGTGCTGAGAGGCAGCAGTGCTAACAGTGCCATCCTCTCAAAGAAAATCAGCACAAGATAGTGTTTCACCAACCTGATCAGGTTCTTCAATGAGTATTTGATGTAGGTAAAGACTGGCATTTGGTGGTGTATTAAATTTAAAACAATTAAAGCCTATAGTGACAGTGCAGATACAAAGTTAGAGAACAATGAATTAGACAAGTATACACAGTGGTGTCCTTATAGATATTAGGGCACTACTCAATTAAAAATTGGATTGAACATAAGTCACAAAGCTCAATGTATTAAAATGACTTTAGTTGTCCATTCTGCTAACACACATGCCTCAAAGTCCCAGTTCCCCATGTGGTTTACAGATCAGCAAATTTTAGAATTATGGTCCCTACACTAAAGCCTGTATGCGACTAAAACAACTAGCATGGCATCTGGTGTATACTTAAACTTGCAATTTGAGCAAGATCCCTACAACTAACTATTTTGTGCTAGGCTCTCACCCACATCCTTGATGTATAGAGATATCAAAACTTCAGAAAATTACATACTATGGATTATAGAAGCAGAGGAAGATCATGAAATACAGCAGTACAATATCAGGTATTATCCAAATGTGCCACAATACAATTTTCCTAGACCAGTCACCTCCAAAATTAACAGTAAAGGGTATTTTCCATTCCCCATTTACTCCAGCATTCACAAAAATAAGTGAAACAATGCCCTGCAGTAACATTTATTCCATCCCATGGCTGTAAAATTATAGGTCAGGCAGGCACATGTAATTTACCATAACATGCAGTGTCTGAAGTATTAATTTTCTGATTTTTAAGAACAGAAGCTAAAAGGACATGACCACTGCCATGACTAAATCCACCAATTATTCAACTAAACAAAACTCGCTTCTTTGGTTAAGAGGTATTTATTTCATGTTTCAGTAGAATAGATATTAACCTCATCTGACTAGTAGAATGCATCTTAATACCCATTGGTTTATAAAACCCAAGTTAGCAATATCTTGGGGTTCTATTCAGAATATCCTACTAAACTTGACAGTTTACCTTTACAGAAGAGATGAGTCGAACATAATCACTTAGAAGCTCTGCAAACAAGTAGAAGTCAGCACAAGCCTGTTCCTGGTGAAGCTGGTCTATCTTCTCCTCAACTTCTGCTAGCTGTGATAGAGCTCTTGATAGGGCTGTGTGGTCCTCAGAATTACCCAGCATGGCTGCACTTTTGGCAAAGGCAGCAGTATTTGCTGAGAGTTCTAAACAAAATAGTTGCTTTGGATTAATGCTTTAAACAACTGTTCATGTTAAGAGATTTAATGCTCTGGCAAAATTAATGCACAACCTCCAGATATGCTACAGGTAGACCACTTAATTTTGCAAGGTATGAATTGTAGATTGGAGATCTGTTGGGCAAGTCAGAATGCATGGCTATCCCTTGCAAAGTTCAAAGAGGACTTTGTTCAGTGTCCAAGTGACACTAAAAAAAGTTAAAGGCTAACAAAACAAAATAAGCTGTCTGAATCCAGATGCGACACTTCAAAAGGATAAGGGTAGAAATTGTGGAAGTATCAGTAACAAATTTTCCCTGTAGAGAGAGGTGGTGTCAGAGGACTGTAAATGTTGCACCATTGTCCTAAAAATGGAAGGATGAATCTTGCAGTTCAATGTTTGCAGTGCAAAATCAGCCAGTTTCATTATGGAATGAAAGCTGAGCCAGCAGAGATGAGGCTAAATTGAGTTTGATTAACTTAAGTTTGATGAGGTAATGGAAGATGAAACAGGATAGTGCAGTGACTATGAACTTGCAACAGGCATTTGATTAAGTACTATAATGCAGACTTTAGTAAAATTGAAGCTCACGGGAATAAGGCTCAGCATTAGCATGAATTTTAAAATTGATCAAGGGATAGAATGGTTGCAGGGATTATACAGCACAGAAACAAGTCAATGGCCCAATCAGTCCATACCAGAACGTACGCTGTGCTCAAGGTTTTGCACATTCCCCATTTCCCTTGAATACAACTACAATTTGCATCAAATGAGGCAAATGGCAGGCTTTCCAAAATAGCAACTATAGACTAGAATTGAATTAGGGATTAGCAACTTAACACTGACACTGGGGAAGTTGCTAGAGTAAATTACCAAGCATTTCATAACTCAGCATTTGGAAGACAATGGTATAAATCAATGTCAGCTTGGATTTTCAGAAAGTAAATCATGCTTGATATCCTCAAAATTCCAACAGATTTAACTAATAAGTTGACTGTGGAGAACTAGCAGATGTTTTAGACTTTCAGAAGGCTTTTGACAAGGTCTTAGAACAGACTGAAGCTAAAGTATGTGTGATTGCAGGTAACATCTTGATGGATAGAAAGCTGGTTAGCAGATAGGAAGTAAAGAGTTGGCATAGAATAGATCTGATTGGCAGGCAGTGATTAGTGGGATTCCGCAAAGAAGTGTGCTAGGATTCCAACAGTTCACATTAATAGATTTGGAAGGGGGAACTAAAATGTGTTACCTCCAAATTTGCAGGGGATATAAAATAAGGTGGGAGAGTGCTGCAAGGATGCAGAGATGCTTCAGTGTGACTTGACATGCAGTGTGGATAAATGTGAGGTTATCCACTTAGGTAGCAATAATAGGAAGACAAATTATTACCTAATGGGTGTAAATTGAAAGTGGTGATACTCAGCAAGACCTTGGTGTCCTGATGCAGTTGAAAATGAATGCATAGGTACAACAGACAGTAATGACAACAATATGTTGGTCTTCATAGAAAGAGGATTTGAATAGAGATGTTTTGCTATAAAATTGTACAGGATGATGTTCATGTAGTTTTGGTGTCCTCATCTGAGGAAAGATGTCTTTGCTATAGAGGGAGTACAGTAAAAGGTGTACCAGGCTGATTTCTGGGTTGGCAGATCTGTCATGACAAGAGACTAGGTCAGTTCAGATTATATTCATTGGAGTTTAGAAGAATGAGTCTCAAACTTAAAATTCAAAATAGGTTGGATTCAGAAAGCACATTCCCAGCGATGGAGAAGTCCAGAACTAGGGAGTCAGTTTCAGGATAAGGGGTAAACCTTTCAGAAAGGGGAAGAGGAGAAATTTCTTCATCCACAGGGTAGCAAATGTGTGGAATTCACTAGCAAACGTTCTGATTGCAAAGTAGTTAGATATAGCTCTAGGAGCTACAGATATTGAATTCAATGATCAAAATGAATGGCACAGCAGGCTCAAAAAAGTCTATTCCTGCTTTTAGGGAGGTATACACTGGTGCTCCCAAGAATGGTTTGGACCTGGGCCTCCAGGAAACAAGTTCAAAATTGAAGATGGAAAATTGGAAGTGCAGTAAAGAGAGAGAAAGTAGCAATAGATTTCAAAATGACAATGGAATAGGCAAATAGCTAAGAAATTCAAAAGTAAAAAAAGTGTGGTGATTAATTCTCATAAGAGCACACAAGTGCTCAATGATAGAGACCTGTCTGTATTTGTACAGAATTCTTTGAAGGTGGTAGGTCAGGTTAATAATGTATTACTGAAATTAAAAGGCAAAGTGAACAAAAAAGTTGTTAGTCAATAGTTCAGCTCTAGATGGAATAGAGATCTATTTACACTAGATAGTGTGTCAGTGGCATACAGCACAAAGACCCTTTGCTCCATTTTGTTTGACAGTTCAAGACAAATAACAACTACTCTAAATCCTACTTTCTAGCACTTGCCTTGGTATCAGATGCCTATTAAAACACTAGTCTCTGCTCCCACCATCCTCAGTGAAAAAGGTTTCTCATCCCTTCCAAACCCCTTGCTGCTTAGCCCAATCACTGATCCCTCCACCCAAGCTTCTTCCAGTCTCCTCAGACTGAAATTTATACACTTCATTCCTACTACCCCCTCATCCTCCTTTGCTCCAAGGAAAACCACAGTCTATCCAATGTCTTAAAACCCTCCAGTTCAAGCAACATTCTGGAAAATCTCCTCTGCGTTCTTACTAATGTTATCACATCCAGGGTGGTGAAGGCATTCAACATGTTCTGGCCAATGAAACCAAACATCTGGAGTTGGGATGTCTTGGAAGTTGTACAAGACATTTAAGAGGAGAGAGGGGAGAAATACAAAAAAGGGGCTGAGGGGCATTTTTTCCCCCCCCCCCCAGAGGGTCTAGAATGAGTTGCCAGAGATAGTAGGGAAGTACAATTGTCTTTAGACCATTGCCAGTTACATGGTTAACTTGTATAGGAGATATGGACCAAATGGGACTAGATTAATGGTTAAAAACTGGGCAGCGTGGACTTGAGCCAAAGGTCCTGTTTCTATGCTGTAAACCTGACTATCCCTCCTATAATGTGGATTCCAGAACTGTACACCATTCTAGCTATGGCCTAATCAATATTTATATAGTTTCAGCATAACCTTTAAAGGGATCTTGTGTATGGTTTGCTTCATCTATAAAAAGACTTCAAGATATTTCTGCCTGTGTGATATAAATGCTAGACTGTGGGGGTTAACTAACAGTGGACTGCATTTTAAAACTCAGAAGGCATGCTGGGTTAACTCAATTAACTGCATTTTTGAAGTGTACAATGCAAGCAAAACAGGCTCTGCATAAACATCTGCAAAGCCTTTTCTCCAAGCTGGTGACAGCATATGCAAAACAATTTCAACAACAAGATAACAAATGACATTGCACTGTCAGCTGTTCATAGTTCAACTTTGTTTTTGAATTGTGTTCAAGATCAGTACAGTGAGCTGGCAATGAAAAGGCCAGCTTCTCCTTTGTAATAGTTTACTTTAAGTTCTGTTCCATAAAAGAAATGTATTTAAACTGTGCCAGAGCTGTCTTTGTCTATTCAAAGGAATGAATGGACCAAGCTTCCTGCTCTTGCACTTTATGCCTCAGCAAATGGTGTACCATTTCTTCTTATCCATCTGTCTCATTATTTTAAGGGACCAGTGTTCATGCACACCAAGATCCCTCTGATCCTCAGTGCTTCCCAGGGTCCTGCCATTCATCCCATATTCTCTTTTGTCTTGCCCAAGTGCATCACCTCACATTTATCTGGATTGACTTCTATTTGCCACTGTTCAGCCTGTCTATATCCTCCTGTAATCCAAGGGTACACTTCTCAAGATTGGTAAGATGGCAAATTTAAAGACATATGATTGGATGGGATCTAATACAATGGATCCAGACACATTAATAGTTGTCTAGACAGACCACAAAATGTAAAGTACTTGAAGCAGAGAAAATTTGGTTTTAGAATTTAAGGGCTAGCAAAATACTTGCCAATGGCTGAATGATCAATAACCAGAGGAGCCAGATAAGGTTGAATTTCTTAAAAGACCAGCAACCATGAGTAATTTAAAAAGTGACTGATTAGGATCTGGAATGCATTAGCAAAAAAACTGGTTATTGAAATGGATAAATACTTGGAAAAAGCCACAGAATGAGACTAACTGGACATGGAAGCCAACACAGACTCAAACCAAAGTGACAATTCTTGTACCATGTTACACCTTCCTTCATCAAGCTTTGAAAAGTTACTGTGGCATTTCAGGACAAGAATAAGCTCACCATTTTAGAATTTAAAACTGTACATTTCAAAATATTACCACTGAGGAAAAAAGTCAACTGTTTGCAGAATGCTCATTAGTCCATGCCAATCTTGTCACAATGTTAATTGCATGCTTTTCACCACAACTTCAAAATCAGACCATAAGTAGAATCACTAAGGTAAAAGATAGGATTACAATAATAACTGCAGCCATAATTGAATGTTACTCCAATTTCTACAAAACATGAAAAACCCTATACACAAATAAGATCTCAAAACACAAGTTACCAGTACTGGCTGAATAGCCCATATCCAGCAACTGTCTTTGGAGCCTTAATATATAAATTTTACAAACCTTTCCTGTGGCAGACCAGGAGATCAACACTGGTGTGTAGTTTCCTTAACTGTTGGTCCAGATTTTCAAACTGCTGCTGCTTTTCCTCAAACCACTGCCAGATGAAAAATGGAGTTAATTTACTAAGAACAAATCATTACAAATTACATTACCCACAGTAAACTACATTTCTTCTTGTAAAGGAAAAACAAATTAACTGTGGTCACAGCCTACAACAATTTGACCAAATCAAAAGAAAATAAGCAAATAGCTTATTTTGGCATCTTTACACCCTTAGAAAGGAACTGAAGAATCTCATTAATTCATCTCATTAATCAGGTTCAAAAATCAGCTCTTACTGCATCCGATTCATTCATCTTGATTGTCATTTTGTTGACAGCATCGGCGGCCTTGTTCACCATCCTCAATATGCCTGCTCCACTTAGGGCCTGGGTGCTAACCGCACGAGGCAGCTAGAATTGAATGACAAATAAGGGTGAGCAAACCTGTTAACAGCCTTGCTGCTGTCTAGTTAAAGTGCAAGAAAAGGGCCACAGCATTTTCTGCTCTCATACATTTCAATATATTCAACTTTACTGCAGCTTGCTCAGACTTTGACCAATTTCTTAGCTATTTTGAAGCTTAAAAATATAAACTCAAGACAGCAATTGGTACCTGCTTATTTTAAATCTCAAAAACACCATAGGAAACTGATCAACATCCAATCTGCAAAATATCCCATTGAAAACTTGAAAGAACTAAGTGTAAGATCATGCTTGAAACTTGCTTCCAGTGTTAACATGCACAAACTAGTGTTTTGTGGTACGACCTGCAGACTGTTATTGGGCAAAATATCACTAATGGCATGTTTGCTCAGTTATTACTTAGAAATTCATACTTAAAAGATCCAAGTTGCAACAGCAGTGAAGGCAATAAAGGGGAACCTCCCTCAAGTCAGTCAAGGATGAGAAAGGGGGTTAACACTAGATTAAACAAAGAATTTAAAAATATCACTAATGCTAGTGAATTTTTAAACTAACATTTAAGCCATCCATATCAGATAATGCAGCACCACAACTCCCACGTTATATCCATTATTCCAGATTCCTTAAATGTCTTGTCTATTCTGTCCATGAGTACTGTCCCTGGTTTGACTTTCACTTGTTCCACAATGGACATTACATCTCAAAATTCTCAGCGCAACTTCATGTGCAATACTAGCATCAGTTTAAATATTGTAGACCTTTTAAAGCACAAGCTGGTACTCTATAAATCAGTTTAAAAATATTCTAAACAACTGTTTAGTTCCCATTATATTGCACAACTCTTTTCAAAAGTTTATCCACTTTTTCAAGAGAAATTTTCACATGGTTGTTAGTGAATGATCAAATTTACAGAAAATTTCTCCCAACATCTCTATTTTAAGTTTAGGAATCCTACTACTAATCCCAAATTTAAAAATGCAGACTTGGACTGTATGGCCTCCTTCTGCACTGCAGGATTTTGAGGTCTATTCTGCAAATAAAAATTGACCCAAAGAAATGTTTCAAAAATCAGCTGACTTGCCCACCAATCAGCAAATATCTCATGCAGTACAAATTGTTCCTTTGAAGTTTGCATTCATGCATTTTCCTGACAAGGTGAAGAACTCCAGTGGCCTGATTGGGGGGATTATTTGCCATTGTACAATAGCCTACCATTGCTTGTTAAATGATTGAAGGCTTTCATCTTCACTAATCATTTTGCATACTTGGTACACCTTGGAAATTAATGTTTGTGCAGATTATGTTACATTTTGATTGCTTGAAATTGCTTCCAATTATTTTGTAGATTCTAAATTATATAAGCAGTTTGACCTACTGAAAGTAACAATTGAGAATAGGATTTTATGGATTCAAGTAGCATTGTTCTAGTAATCACTAATATTGGCAGAGCTATTCAACTGTAGGATATTTCAAAGTTGCTTTCAGAAGCTATAAAAATCCTGACTATTTTTAAACTTCCAGCCTACCTCTCTAACCATTACTCCAGATTTCCAACCATTGGAGACCATGGTTAGAATCTGCTGGTTGTTCTCAAGTCTTCTGGTCCTGCTGACATGAAATGGGAAACCCCATGCAGCAGCAGGACCAGAAGATACCACCACCAGCTAATGGTAGGCCATCTGCTATCACAGAAAATTCTGCCCAAATCTAGGACTCCTGATCTGTATGAAGATGCATGATGCATCAAGTGTGTTGATGAAAATCCCAAAAGAGATCAAGTGTTATCAGCAAGGATAGTTAAATCATTTGATTTTTGTTAGTGACTTACCTCATTACTTTCTAAGAAATGCCGCAAATCAGGATCTTGCAATAGGGTCGGATGCTTAATTGTACGTTGCAGATATCTGCATTAAAATATTAAATTTACTGCAGTGTCACAAGTTATCAAATCAAAGTCATTAATTGATCACAGAAGACTGAATATGAACTAACTTTTCACTCCTACACTTCAAATGTCAATTTTAGTCTTGCATGAAACACCATAAGAGTCAGTGTTTTGCACCAGTCTTCTGTCTGATGTGACAAGCATTAAATGACTCTGACCTTTTGGTATGTCAACAGGTTTAAAAAAAAAAGGGCAGAGAAATGTCAGGCTCCTCCAAAATGTAATTTTCATTCTGTGCGTCAAGATGCACAAAATATCATATAAAGCAAGTCATAAAGATAATTCCAGGCAGGTCTTTACATCTACAAAATTTCACAGTTAACCACAAGTGGGTATAGATGTTCACTGCATGGACTTAAAATATCAATCTACAAATAGTAGCTAAATTTGTGGTTATCAAGACAAACTAGCCAAAGCACTTAACATTCTAATGATGCCATGGGGAGAAAAATTTAATAGCTTTTGTATTGGAGATTATGACTAGGATACAAGGGGTTTTGTTAATAGAAAAGCTTTTCTTCAAAAAAATTGAAAATAATGATTTTCCCCTCAACTGTCTGAAGTAGTGAAAAAGTTAAACTTTTCACTATGACTATAACTCATTTAATGTCAAACATTCAATATTTCAACATGACAGGTCTAATGTGTAGCTGAAGAATTAGCATGCTTCCTATTTTGTGCTACTTTGCTCTTAATATCCAGCCTACTCTGCTGACTAGCAGCAAATTGAAAGAGTGCCAAATGCACAAGTTTCTCACTAGAGCAAATCCTTGTGACAAACTCAATTTCCCAACACTCCTGTGGAGTTTCAGGATCTGATGTTTGGCCCTCAGATATGTAGTGTACAGACATGTATTGGTGTTCATGAACCAAACTTCCAGTTTGGAGCAAACTGCTTAATTGCCTTGTGAAGCCCTCCAGAATTGGAGTGTAAACCAAGACCAAACAAATCTGGAGGGGAGCCCAAATGCAGGATGTTGTCTAAATACAAACAAGTTTGCATCAAACTGGTGCTAGTGCTTTGTACTTCTTTAGACCCAACTGGGAAGGTCAAGATGGTGTTGCTAGTGTGTAGACAAGCCAGAATCCAGAGGTTTGCATGCCAGAGATGGTACTTCACAGAACTAACAGTTAGGGACAAATTGGTAGTAAGCCCAACATTTTATTGGATAGAATGGGTGCTTCATGGCATTTTCAGTGGTGGGAGGAACCATCCTACCTCAGTTCAGTTACTTTGTGCAGACCTGCCACCCACTTCAGATGGGGAGACTCCATTGTACCTGAAAAATGCCAGCTCTTCCAATTGCAGGCTGAAATATCAGGACTGTGCACAATCAATAGTTAACTTGCAGTTACTCAATGACAGGACAGTTATGATCAGTATACAATCTGAACACATGGCAAGCTTGGTCTGTGGATCTTTGAAGTTGCAATTCTTTCAATCTGGAGTAGTGTTTGTGTACAGAACTCCTTGTTCTTAGAGAACATTTTGACTCTTGAAGGGTTCTATACCTACTCCTTAAACAGGGACAGTTGGCAGTCTGTCTATACTTGGAGTCTGATATACTGCCAGAGTGTGAGCTTTTACTCCATGGTCTGCAATCATGGTACATATGATGCCAGAACTGGAAGAACCATTTGATCTTCAGTCCAGCACTTATAAATGCTGTGAGCAAGGAGACCACAATATTGCCTGCACTGATCAAGTCAGAACGACTATTTGAGAAAAGTGACTGCCTACTGAAAGATCTCCTCTTTCCATAATGGAGGTCAGCTCTGATAGGGCAGCAAAATAAACAAACACAGGACAGGTCATACTGACATGCTGAACCACCCAATAGCTGATTTCACTCACTACATCAGTCTCCAAATGGAAATGTTCCATGACACCACCATCATTCCTACAACCAGATCTCAATTGTCGATTCCATTCTTTTGCCATTATCTGTTTAGGATCAGACAGGTGTGTTACATAACCAGGCCTATGCAGAGTTTTCCTTGTGACTTAATATGCACAATTTGGCTGCTGCTGTAGAGCAGTCCATCACTTCTACAAGTTATTGTACCTCCTTTCACTGCTATCCCCTCCAAGTATTCTACCTCAGTCTTCCCACTCACTTGCCATCATCCATCATTAGATTCACCCTCCCAACCCCTGGTTAAGTCTATAGCTTCCCAGTAAAGTCCTTCATTAAGCAGCATCACCAATTTCCCCATTCTGTTATCTTGCCAATATACCTGTATCCACATCCCAGGTCTAACCACATCTGGCCAAGTCACCTTGTCCCCACCAGCCATTAATGAATCAGTTCCCAGCCCCATCTTGTGCACATTTCCTTCCAGAAAATCTATTCACATCATATTTCCCTTGCTTTTGAAAAAAATATCACTTTGTCCAATCCACTAATCTGGCACTGCAACCCAAAATATTTTTCTCACATACCCACAAACTGTAAGTATCCTGAACTAACAAGTGCATTGCCTGAACCCCAACATTTCATATTTCTGCAGTTTGGAGTCGTAGTTGTCATTGAAACCTTTAATCAGAGCCATTTGCAATACAGCCCACATAGCTATTCCATATTCAGTGCCCCACTACTTGGAACTGGAGTATTGATGTTGCACACTATCTGGCTGGACTGTATTCTACGGCCTGCACGTCAAAACTACTCACTATTCCAGAAAGATACCAGTTTCTTAAACCATTCACTCCTTTCCCCAAATTCAAAGCGCTCAAAAGCTCCTTAGTACAGCAATAGTATTAGATCAAGAGAGAAATACAAATTGGCCAAGAAAACAGACTTGAGGATTTGGAGCAGTTTAGAATTCAAAAGGATCTGTGGGACTGATTAAGAACACAATAAGCTTGCAGGGAACATAACTGACTGGAAGTGTTCCTATTAGGTATACAAGGAACAAAAGATCAAACAATCTGTCTTCATTGTCTTGGTTTCAGATTCCAGCACTTTGCTTGTTTTAAGTTTACCTCTTTGCTACTGGGCCATGTAATAACCAATCTTAACTAGGCAGAGGGGACATGAATGGTTTAACTGATGGGACTTTTACAGGCACCAAATTTAACTTGCCCCAATCTAGTCTTCACTTTTTTCAAGCTCTTGGTTTTGTTTACTTTCATTGCTCATTATGAGGGATGTCACTACAACTTCAAGATCTATTTTGTCCTCAGGACCCTTCTCTCCACATGAGGGAGAAATCAAACTTGGGCTTGAGCTCATGAATAATTGGTTGAGGCAGCCCTCCTTTGGTCAACTCCATGTCTGTGACAGGTTAACACTTGTCACAGATACTGGAATCTGAACTTAAAACAATGTTCAATCTGTCTTCAATCTTTTTCTCCTTGTAAACTGACTGGAAACATTCTATAAGTAATGTTCCCTGCAGATCATACCATGTGTTCAAAATTGGATAGTTTTTGGTCATCTTTCTTTGACACTCAAGTCAGATTTTCCCTTGTCTTTTGACAGCCATATGTGGAATCCCATCTGAACTGGCCAGTCTCATTGAGATTAAGGCACATGTGATTATTTGCTTTGATAATGGCACAGGTGGATTCTATTAACTTGGAGATTCCTCAAGCTACTTAAAGATTAGACATACAAGACGTAGAAATGTTCTTAGATAAAAACCGAAGAGTTAATTACCACTGATTCAGTTTAAATTCTGTTTTTCACAACTTGTTCAGGGGAGAACTACATCATTGTATGTCCTTACCATTTTGAAAAACCAAAATTAAGTATTCGAGAGAAATGTGATCTTCATTATACATGTTCTCAAAAACATCACAAGGAAGCTAAGAAATTAGTATTTACCATTTCTCACATGCTCACTATCAATACAAGTTTCATAACATTGATGGTCTTAAAGATGGGTTCCCATTTTATATTTAAGCACATACCCATTTGAAACTTACCTTTCCAAGGACGCTCTCCTTTTTTCAACAAAGTCAGCTGATGATGGATCTTCTTTGCCAACTTTGACTTTAGTCATGCCTTTACAATTAAAAGGAACATCATTCCAATGGCATAACAAGCACCAACACCTCCTCCCATCCATCCCCAAAGTCAAGTTTATGGAACATTACATGAAATAGAATAAAGTTACTGCTCATGTCTGGATGCACAGTACTCAAATGTTTGTAGGATCCCTCAATCACTTCCTATCCATTTAAAGGGCAAAAGATATTTAGGGTTGGAAACAAAATATTACTAGATCTTAATGAGAATTGGGGGGGGGGGGGCAGGGTTACACATCAGTTTAAAAAGTATTTTTTGGAGAAAACAGCTGAGCAAAAGTGATCATACCATAAAAGGTTTAGATTAATATAGATGATCAGGAACAGTCTAAAGTAGACAGTGGCCCAAGGAGGCAGGAGGGCATCTAGCTAGGGTGAAATGAAACATGAGAATCTCCAGAACAAACTCGAGCACAGGTTAGCTACAATGTGATTTAGGACTCCCTAGATGGAAGTGGAGAACAAGATACAACAAAAACGAGTCTGATAAATTCTTTAAAGTGTGAATCAGAACAGATACAAATAGCCAAGGGAAGGAGGAAAATAAAACTAGAGGAAAAAACAGAACATTATAGTAAGTGGGTGGTAAAGATGGGTTAGGGTTTGAGATATGTGCTTAGGGTCAGAGGGCAACAAATTACACAAAAGTGGATGACTACAAATTAGAGGTAGAGATGGCAGAAGGAGTGGATGGGGTCAAAACTGAGGCAGGATGTATTGGAAATGTGACTACACCTCAAGTCAGCAAGTTGCTATTCCTGTGAGCTTCCAAAATTATTTGGGTGGAAATCAGATTTCCCATAATCAAATTTTCCCTAGATAGGAGAGTAATGCCTGAAGATCGGAGTGACAAATGATATAGCTTTATTGGGCATTTTTAGTAGTTACACATCAGTTTAAAAAGCAATAAAGTTTTAGAAAACAAATCAGAGCCAAGATTTGAAGCACAGAGAGGTCCAAGTTAATTGGGAACCAGCATAGATTTATAAACCATGCTTGACTAGTTAAAAGATAGAGGGAGAATATGGTGGATATTATGTACTGATATGAAACTTGGAACAGTGGCAACCAGTGAGGATGGTATCAATCAACCACAACAACACAGGCTAGCAGGGTGATGACAGTTGGAATTTAAATAGTAGAGATGGATTTTTGGCAGAAGGAATAGGGACAGGCAACACAGACTTAATGGCACAGTTCTAAAGAACATGCAAATCATGTGTTTAGTGCTTCTGAATGTGACAACACAAAAGTAGTTAACAAATCACACTGATCTTGGACTTCATAAAATAAGGTAGCATAAGGTTTGGCTGACTATTAAATTTGATTGGGCCTCAGTGTATTGCATCCAATTCTGGTTGTCACCTAATAGGAAAGGTGCAAGGATGAGAGGGTGAAGAGATTTACCAGAATGGTTCCAGGGATGAAGGAATTAGGCTACAAGATATGTCTGAAGAAGCTGGAGCTGTTCTCCTAGGAGCAAAGGAGATGAAGGTAAGATTTGAGAGGAGTACACGATATGATAGGTTTAGATAAGGTAGTCAAAGTAAGGTTGTACCATCAGCTAACTTTGGAACAGAAGCAGCACAGGCCCAAGATTTAAGACTTGAGGATAGATTAAGGTAGCAACTATTAAGATAATTTGTCACAAGTATGCTTACGTTAACACTGCAAAGTAGTTACTTGAAAATCCCTTAATTGCTGCACTTCTGCATCTGTTTAGTACATGGAAGGGAACATTTAGTATGGCCAAGGCATGCTATGCTGGGGCAGAGGAATTTTATGCCTGCTACATAACATGATGCTGATGGATAGTTTCAAAAAGAATTTGGATGGGCAGGGGTGGATGGGATGTACTGAGCTACAGGGATAGAGCAGGGGACTGAACTGACTGGATGATTCCACACAGCTGGTATAGGTTCAATGTCCTTCATCTGTGTTTTTAACAATTCTTATTGAAAGCTTGCCAGACTTCAAATATTACTTCACTTGGTTATTTTGATGGGTGGTAACAAAAGGTCAGATTTTAGTCTAAGAAGCAGACATGAGGATTTTGAAAGGGTAAAAAAAAAAACAGAAATTCAACCATTCTGGAAGTTAAATAAACACTTGGAGAAAAAAGTCTGAGGAAAGGACACAGAAGTGGGAGATTTTTCAAAGACTGACACAGATGGAATGGTCTATTCAGTCAATTGCTTTTTACAAGAATCACTAAAAAGCCAATGAATTCTTCTATTAGAGAATTCAGCATAGACAATATAAAAATGTCACTGTAGAAAAGACCAATTGTATCTTTTCATAATGCAGTTACATAAAATTCAGTTTGCACCTACAAAATAGAATGGCAAAAAGCTACAAACATGATCAATACACTGAGTTTACAATATATTCTCAAAAAAGGAATTTCTGCAAGTGTCACTTGCAAGGATAGAGTCAGCTATTTCAAGAAAAGTTTAAAATTGATTTGTCACAAGTATGCTTATTAACACTGCACAGTAGTTACTTGAAAATCTCTTAATTGCTACATTTCAGCATCTGTTTGGGTACATGGAGGGAAAATTTAATATGGCCAATGCACCTAACCAGCATGTATTTGGGACAAAAGGGAAGCAAGAGCACCTATGAGGAAACTCTATACAGAGATGGAGAATGTGCAGATTCCACACATAGCAACCCAAGTTGGGGCTTGAATCCAGGTGCTGTGAGGCAGCAGTGCTAACCACTGCCACCCTAGGTAGATTTAAAAAGCAAGCTAACTGCTCTTTAAACCTGCATGTGTTGGTATAAAATTTGCTAATGTTCTGCTATAAGCAGAGGCAAGTTCACAAAAATTCAGTGTGGGACAGCTCCCAAAAACTGTCCTGCCTCCAGGGGGGTTTCTACATCAGGCTATGGACATGGGAAGCCAATTCAGACAATTTTCTTGTGGACTTCTACTTCTGAATGTAACTACACTGTTGAATTATTTGGTCAGTTTGGTCTTTTCTGTAGTGCAGGACTGGAACAGGGCTGCTAGTTGGAGTGCTGCAGGCCCTTTTCAGTTTCCTGCATCCTTGGCAGAGTCTGTATTTACCAACATAATGTAATGTTGTACTGGTGGAAACTTCAAGCAGGAAGCTGGAATCTGTGCGTGGTTCAGATGGAGAAAATTCAACTGCAGGATTCCTCATTTCCTACTTGAATTTGTTCACTGGGAGCTAGCTTTTACTATGAGACCAAGTTCTCTCAGGTGCTTACCAGGTTTATAAAATGGAATGCAGCGGAGGAAGTGAAAAGAGAATAAGCCAACCTGGGAGGATGCCAAGTCATCACCTCTGAGATGGAGAGGTGAGTGACTTTGTCAAAAAGGTTTAAAATCAGGAGAACACAATTGAAGACATGAGATTGCATAACATTCTATAATGGAGAAACAGTACCAACTTCAAACCTATGCTGCAGCTCAAATTAGGTGAGGCTGTGGAATGTTAATACTAAAAAAATTAAGTTGCCAGAAGATAACACAAATAGCTGTTATACTTTACTTCAATGAATGAATCTTACCTACAAGGCTTTTTTCTGGTGCAGGAGGAACTATATAGCCCACATGCATATATTTTGCAGCTAGCTTGCTGTGCAGACCCAGAAAGTCACTAAATCTCCTTTTGACTGTAAATTCTTTGCTGTTAAACATAGACAAAGTAGTCTGCATAAAAGAAAAACACATCCAGGATTACCACATCTTGCATGGATCAATTATCAAAAAGAAAAACTGTCATATCTGGGGGATGTCCATGACAGCAGTTGTCATTTAATTGACAAAATTCACTAAATTCAAACAAAGTTGTCATTTACATGTTCATATAAAATTCATCCAATATACAAAGTATTTAGCCACCTGTTGAAATTACAGTACTAATGTACAGATTAAATTCTTGATCTTCTCATGCAACAAGTTTGCATCTACTATTTATTAAATCAGCTAAACAAAACAATTTACATTTAAATTTGGTTTGCCTCTACCAGAGATCTTCATGCAACAAATCCACATTTTATAGATTTGCTCAAGTACAGCTTAATGCAAGGGGAAAACAGATCCATTACAGTGAAAGACTAAAGGTGGGGTAGGAAATAGTATTAAAGCATTCAACTTGATGAAGGGTTAAATAATTCATGGGTCAGTTGGAGATTTGGGATGAATTGTATGCAAAAATCAACTAGCCAGAATCAAATGCAAAAGTGCAAACTGCTGTCAACTACACTCTGGTAGCCACTGTTTTTAACGCTGATTTCAAAGTCCATTTTCTCTCCCACCCCAAAAATGGCCACACCCCAGATTACAGATTGGAGCAATTTAGGGGCACTCTTAATTGTCCATACCCTGTATAAAACCACCCAGGGTGAAATAGATCCAGCATTAATTATTTGGCCTGCAATCAATTAAATACACTGACCCACATTTGTTATTCCTGCTGTTTTTAATTGCTCAATTCAATTAATCAGAATGTTACACAAGACCTGCAACTTGTCAAGTGAAGCCATACAAGTGCCCTGCTGTTGAAATCATTAACTAGTTGAAGCCTGAAATCCTGCTGCAGAAATCAAAAGTTGAAGTCATTTTCTGATAATCCCACCCATTCTAGTCTTAGTCAATTTTGAGAATGGAAGATTTTATGCTGGCACTAATCAATTTACAAACTTTAACGCAACCATTTATAGCATTCTAACATGCTTTCTAATTGTATCTCTTGTGGAAACTTGTCATTAACTCATTACCTTAGTTGATACTCTGTAAGCCATGTAGGCATTCATACCATCACCTAAGTGGCAAGAGAAGACATTATTACAATGATAAAGTAACATGGCAAAACAAACTGATAATGGATGACTACTTATTTGGTGCAAATTCCAAAATGACGACATCAAACCCCTATAGTGCAGGAGGCCATTTGGGCCTGCACCAATTCCACCCAGATTCTATCCCTGTAATCCCACATATTTACTCTGCAAGTGCCCTCTGACAATAAGGGGCAACTTTGCATGTCCAATCCACCTAACCTGCATACTGAGGAAATCTAGACAAACAGGGAGGACATACAGACTCTGCATTGTGAATAATCCAAGCCAAGAATTGAACCCAGATCCCTGATGCTGAGGCAACAGCATTAACCACTGTGCCACAAAGGAAAATACACAGGCAGGAATGCTATTTAAAAAGGAGACTGAGAATAAAAAGGAGACTGAGAATAGGGAGTCGAGGAAAGTCCATATCTGAAAAGATGGTTTAGATAAAGACTGAAGCAAAGTACTCAAATTAAATCATCAATAAAAATGTAATGGAAGTGAGGGAACTCAGTTACCCACACCAACTATACAGTGTGTGCATTTTAAAGCTTCTACTTACCAACTTTCTCAGGATCAGAAACAGACACATGAATGTCAAACACATCTCCATTTGCTTCTTCCTCAAGCTAAAATAAGATTAACAAAATATGGGCATATAGTCCAAATACTTTGAGAATTGCTCAGAGCTGTGTGCATACAATCAGAAATTTGTATTATTAAAATGTCTGCCTGGTAAACACCAATTGGAGTGGTGAAACAGCATTGAGTAGAAAATAGCTTAGAAATCAAGACAAATGAGCAATTTAAACAAAATTGGTGGGGAAGTGAAAGGATATCAGTTCTAACTGAAACTCAGTACTGAATACTTACTAAACTAACTCAAACATTTAAAACACCAGGTAGGAGAAATGGAATTAAATAATGATTCAGACCTCTACTTTGATTTACTTCTACATTCCTTTGGTTAAAATGATTGTTAAAGCCAAGTTTCAAAACACTAAGTGATAGCATGAAAATTCTGAGTACAAGTTAGCCAAAACAATGCAATGACATGGAGTTGCAACAAAATGCTGCTTATAGCAAGAGTATAGCCATTTCCAACTTCCTGGCATCAGCAATCAAATTATTAGTATGGCAATTACTACATTTGTCAGCATTAGATTATACTTTATCCTGGAGCAGAGATCCAATTGGTTGATTATATTTCAGATATTGCACACAGGGACAAGAGAAAGGTTCTGGTACAGGTTAGCAAACAGTAGAATTTGAAAATCCACTCCCCCCACCACTTATCAAGCTTCTAGGGAAGCATGACTGATTGTCATATGTTCCTAGTTGAACTCTATTTGGAATATCAGTAACCATGGAGTCAACTTCAATTTAGCATTTGTAAAGACCCAACAGTTCAATGGTGCTCTTAAAAAGGAGCAAGAGTTGGGATAGTACTTGCTGCCAAGTGCACCTTTTCCCATGTAGTCCCTCAAGTATCCATACACTCACATTCTGCCAAAAGATCCATTTATTCATTGTCAGCTCATCAATCTTCTACCCATGCTAATATATGTTAGCCCCTCTATCACAAGTTCTCTTTTGCACAAGAATCTGTGGTCCCTTGCCAAATGCTTTCTAAAAGTCTAAGTACAACGTATCTACAGGCTCCTCTTTATCCAGAGGATGTCATTCCTTCAAAATAAATTGGTTAAACCCTATTTTCCTTCACAAAACTATGCTGTCTCTTGCATCAAGTTCTGTGCCCAGCTATAGCCTCTAATGACCAATTCTAACACTTTCCCCACAGTTATGAAACTAATGATTTTCTGCCTCCCTCCATTTAGTTTTGATAGTTACTACTTTCTAGAATCTAGCAAATTTTCAAGTGGCAGCCATTGAATAATTTAGATCTCAAATCAGTCTCTACAAGAATGACCTGTATTGTAATAGACATCTGAAGTCTACAACTATAAATCCATTTTAGTCTGAATACTACACAAATGTTGGTCATGTTATAACAAAGATTGGCCAGCATTCTTCTATAAGAGCAATTTAACAAGTTCCACTCTCCTGTTCCCAAAGCCCTGTACCTTCCTCAATTCTCTTTGAAAGAGTCTCCAACACGGTTTATTTTAGATCTCCATTTGGGGCCACTCATTGCCTTACCATTGTTGCCTCTAGTCAATCTGAAAATGGCTTGAGTTTCAATCAACTGTTCAGACCCCTCAGTATTGAGCATTTGAAATCTCGGAACAGGTCCAGTTTCACCAATCTATCCATATAAACAGTTCCTCATCCCTGGAACAATTTGCTTGGCTAGCACTCAATTATTCAATACTGCAGCCAAGGCCAAACCACTGGTTTTGGAAGGCTCATCATAATGTCCAAATTCAACTGAAATCACACTTTAGTGGCCAAAATATGCAGGTGGCATACTATATTCTGGCCATTTTTCTACTGATCAATGTGAAATCTTCACTGACATCTCAAATAATTACACTGTAGATAAATACAAACTATTTTAAGTGCTTCACTAAGTGCAATACATATTGAAAATGAGATAAGATTCCACATTAACATATTTTTGCTAATCTAAGTATCATAAGAGTCAAATACATGGCAGATTACACAAGATAATTTGACATTCATACCTCCTCTTTGGATTGATCAAACATGGGATGTGATATTTTTAGTTCTGACCGTGGTGCAATGAGTGTTGGAGATACTGGTGTAATAGCTGGAGTAGGTTCTGGAGAAAGTATATGTTCTCTTTCAGGACTGTCAAGAGAGACCTCTTCTGTAGCTTCTGAAAACAGGATGCAGGGAAATAGGAATGACATCTGCATTCTTGTGGAACAGAAAACCTTTAGCTGATTTCTAACATGCCAAGAGCACAGAAAAAGGCAAAAATGGTTATTGTATTATGCTATATCAAGCAAATTCAATGGTAAATTAAACTTCAAATAGACTTGTTAGAACAAAGATTTTGCTTTAACAGAGGACACTACTGAGAGAGACAATAACGTTTCAAACTCAGACTGAAGAGGGAGAATGTGTTAGCTGCAACAGAAAGTAACAGAACAAAAGACAAATGGCCTGGAGTGAGGGATACTTTACCTGAAGGCAATACATGCATCAAATGTTTTAAGACAAGGTCAAAATTTAAAATTGCCAAACTCATAACAGGAGTATCAAGGCACTTGCTCTTGTGCTCATATATCTGTCCTTGCCTGCTGCAATGCAGCTGTGAAGCCTGGCACAAGTCAGAGGAGAAACATCTCAGCACACTACAGCCTTCTGGTGTCTTCTCCATCTTAAGATATACTTTTTGTAAAAAGGTTGTGCATTTCCAATGCAAAACACCCCCCCCACCTCATACAAAAACCTTCAGGTTCTGAAGAATTTATGAACTTGAAACCATTAACTCTGCTTTCTCTCCTTACAGATGCTGTCAGACCTGCTCATAGTATAGAGCCTGGGTGGGATTATTGTTGGTGTAAATCCAATAGGCTGAATAGCCTCCTTCTGTATTAGAGATTATGAACATAAATTATTACTGCATTACTAATCATTAGGCAGTAATACCACAATCCCACATTCAGATGCATCACAGCGTGCAATTGTAACTCTTGCTGGAGTATGCTTTGTTTAAGATGCAAGAAACAATACTTTTCAGTGTATGCTAACACGTGACAATTACAACTTTAGTGCAAAAGTGATACCTAGGGCAGAAGTTGTGATCTTATCTTAGTCTGCTCTCATCATGAGGTACAAACGTACAGATTTTATTCTGCCCTCAAGGCCTATTAACCCTGAGGAGGAGAAACTAAATAACACAGGAAGTGGAGTGTCTGAGATAATGTGTCAATACAATTGCAGGCAAGGTCCATGAAGTATAAAATAGAACTGTAGGTGTGCCTTACCAGCAAAAAGATCTTCATGGTCATCATCCAGTAAAGTATCAGATTTGGGACCATTAGACTTTACACTTATATCTTCAGTTGGAAGACTGGCAGGTTCAGGTGAAGATGGACTGGACTGAAAGAGAACAGCACATCAAGCTTAGCCAAATCAATCAATGAAAACCTGGGAAGGAAAAAATGAGAATGTTATGCAGACTTCACGTCAAAAAGTTTTCAGATTAAATGCAAGGGAAGTCAAACTAATGGTCATTTCTTACTGAAGAGAACAATGGGCAAGGAAATACTTGTGCACAAAACAGCTTGTCAAACAACACAACTGCGATATCTGCATAGATTGAAAGCAAAAACAGTTCAAAGGCATTGTGACATTCCACAAAAACATTAAAACAAATACTTCTGTTGAGTTTGAAGTTTCATAAAATATCAGTTTAACAGCAGCTCCATTCCATGACAATAAACTTAACATTGAAAAGCTAAAAACCTGCTCAGTCCATAAAAAATGTAATAACAAGCCAAGATTTAAAACTGAGTAGGCTTTTAAAAATGCACAATGTGATACATATTGCAGAAAGAATCAAAAAAGATCAGTTTGGTTTGCCTGTCCTTTCACTTAAGAATTTTCCTTTTCATCAATTCTTTCCATTCTATTGCAATGAAACAGATACATTGAAGCACTTTGAAAATTACTGGCATAGGTAGAAACTCAGCCAAAAATATTTGTAACAATTTCTACTAATGTAGTGCCAACATTTGAACCAAGGCAAGATTTCATGGTCTCACTGTATTCTGCAAACTAGTGATCTGACCAAAGTCTTTCAATGCCTCTGGCACAGAAAAATTGAGTTGTTCACATATGCTCCAATACAATTCCAAGTATATTTCCCCTCCATTTATAATAACCATATCTTATCTTTATGAAAAGTACTACCTGTCACCATCTGAAGGCTCCATGCATGATTAATTCTATATAAAATATTAAATTTTTTTTGAAGTTCTAGATATTATTGTTCATCCATCAATGAGGACCTCAACACCATTAAATCACTGAAGCTGAATCTGGTGTGTCCAAAGATGACCAAACAGGCCAATTTGGGCATGGAGTGACCCATCAAAAATTGGACAGACTTGTGCAGACACTAGTTGCACTGGTGGCTTTGGATTTGTACAGTGTGCTTCAGCAATACACCTTGCTTTGTGAATGTGACAGCACCTGTTAGGGTGGTTTTGTGCCAGTGTTTCCCAGGTGGTCATATCAATGACAAGCGACTTTAGGGAAGCTTTGTGTCTTTGAAAATGTTTTTCTGCCCTCCATGAGTGTCTTCCAGCAGAGTTCCCCAAAAGGGAGCGACTTGGGAGTGCACTTGTCTGGCATATGGATGCCATGACCTGCCCACCAGATCTGCACTCAGTGGTTGTGTGGACTGATGGTAGACTTGCTCTAGAGAGAATGTGTCCAGTGCTTTGCAGAATATTATGCATCCAATAGCAAGACAAAGTTCTAGATAAGCCCACCGATAGAGGCAAAAAGGATCTAACAACCAAGAAATGCAATTGCATGCCACAATTTTAGCAAACACTGGGCAGTTACTTCTCATTTTAAGTAGTAACATAAAAAGGGAAAAACGTAGAACAAAGGCTGTCAGGCTATGTAAACCAGATCCATAATCTGATTTGTCCTTCAAAAAGGTGAAGATGACCAGGTTTGTCATCTGATTGTTAGGATTCTGGGTATGACCAAGACTGATCCATGCCCAGAAGTTTTGCTGCAAATAGAACAGTGTAATCACAGAAGATTGCTTTTTGGTCAAGTTGCTCCTTAGTTTTCTTCCTTAGTTTTTAATCTGAAGGCAAGATCTCAGGTATGGGGATAGTGTACAAGATTGTTTTAAGGAGTGGCTGACAAAGTAGGGGATCTGTCTCTGGCTGGCAAAATGTAAGTGATGTGCTACAGGGGTCAGCCCTTGTACTTCAAGTGTTTACAATCTGATGGGCACCTAGAGTATACAACTTGAAAGAACTGAAAGAAAATTAGGAAAGCCAGAAGGAGTCATGAGAAGGCCTTGGCAGGTAAGATCAAGGAAAACAAAGGCATTCTACAAATGTGAAGAGCAAAAGAATGAGACGTGAAGGAATAGGACCTATCAAATGTGACAGTGGGAAAGTTGGTATAGAATCAGTAAAAATAGCAGAGGTGCTCAATGAATACTTCAGTATTCAGTGGAAAAGGATCTTGGTGGTTGTAGTGCAAGCTTACAGCAGACTGAAAAGCTTATGTTGACATCAAGAGGATGTGTTGGAGCTTTTGTAAAGCATCACGTTAGATAAGTCATTAGGAATGGAATGAACCCCAGGTTACTGTGGGAGGTGAGAGAAGAGATTGCAGAGCCTCTGGCGATGATCTTTCCATCAATGGAGATGGAAAAGGTTCTGGAGGATTGCAGATGTGGTTCTCTAGTCAGGGGGAATAGAAATAGCCCAGGAAAGTATTGACTGGTGAGTCTAACCTCAGTGATTGCTAAGTTGATAAAGATCCTAAGGCAGGATTCAAACACTGAAGTATAGTATGATCAAAAATTGTCAGCACGGCTTGGTCAAAGGCAGATTGTGCCTTATGAGCCTGTTGAGTTTTGAGATGTGACTAAACATTAACAAAGGAAGAGCAGTAGATGTGGTTTATGTGGACTTCAGCAAGGCATTTGATAAGATCAAAGGCTTATTGAGAAGGTGAGGGGGCATAGGATCCAAGGGAACATTGCTTTGTGGATCCAGAACTAGCTTACCCACAGAAGGCAAAGAGTGGCTGTAGACAAGTCTTTTTCTGCATGGAGGTCAATCCAGTAAAGTTCCCAAGAGATTAGTTCTGGGATCCTTGCTGTTTGGGATGAGGAAGTGGAGATAGGTTGGTAAGTTTGCCAATGACATGAAGGTCAGAGGTGTTGTGGATAGTTTGGAGGGAACATCAGAAGTTGCAACAAGACAGATAGAATGCAAGACTAGACAGAAGTGGCTGATAAGTGTGGTGGTTCACTTTAGCAGATCAAATGGAATATATTAAGAATAAGATTTAGTGTGGAAGATAAGGATTTTGGGGTCTCAGTTCATAGGATGCTGAAATCAGCTTTGCAAGTAAAGGATATGGTTAAGAAGGTGTATGGTGTAGTGGCCTGCATCAGTTAAGGAATTGAGTTTGAGTTGGGAGATAATACTGCAGTTGTATAAGACCCTGGTCAGACCCCACTTTGAGTACTGTGCTCAGTTCCAGTTGCCTCATTACAAGAAGGATGTGGGAAGCCACTGAAAGGGTGCAGAGGAGATTTACAAGGATGTTGCCTGGATTAGGTGGCATGCCTTATGAGGTTAGGTTGAGATGGCTCTGTCTTTTCTCCTTGGAGAGAAGAAGGGTGAGAGATGACCTGAGAGGTGCACAAGATGTTGAGGGGTATTGATTGGGTGGATTCTGAGGGTTCTTCCCTGCACTCCCCCTCCCCCAAAGGCTGAAATGGATTCCACAATAGGACACAGGTTTAGGGTGCTGAGAAGTAGGTAGAGATGTCAGGCATAAGTTTTTAACTCGAGGGTGGTGGGTGTGGAATCAGCTGTTGGCAATAGTGAAGGCAGATTCGATAGGGTCTTTCAAGAGACTTTTGGATGAGTACACTGGAACTTAGTAAGATGTGTTACAGGTAAGCCTAGTAGATAGAAATATGTTTGGTGCAACTTGTGGGCTGAAGAGCTTGTTTGTGCTGCAATTTTTTTTTATGTTCTGATATAGAAGTAGGAACAGGCATCTAACAAAATTGGCAAATGATATCAAATAGGTGATAAAGCAGACAAGAGCATATATAGAAGAGCTAAAATTTGGCAAATGGAGTCTAACATGGTAAGTGTGAGGTTATCCATTTGACAGTATCAATAGAAAGATTCAAAATGCATCTGGACAGAGGGATCTAAGTTTCTATGTTCACAAATTGCAGAACATCTATGGTACAGCATGTAATAAGATGACAGATGGGATGCTGGCAGTGTTATTACAATTCTATGGGTGCTGGTGAGACCACATCTAGAGCAGTATGTCCAATTTTAGCTCCTTATGAGGAAGGATGTGGTGACATTGGAAGTAGTTCAGAGGTTCACTAGATCAATTCCAGGGATGAAGTACAAGAAGAGATTGAATAGTCTGAGTTTGTGCTGGCTGAGGTTCAACAGGATGAGGCGGCCCACATGCACGGGGGGGGGGGGGGGGGTATGATTCAAGTATCTTTAAAAAGGGATTAGTAAAATAGGTCTTGCAAGGTGACAAGTTTAAAAATCAAGATGAGGAATTGCTTCCTGCAGATAGCACTAAATGTGAGAAACTTGCTGCTCCATAACATAGTGAAGTCTGAATCATTGAAATGGTTTCAAAAGGGAGATCGACATATTTCTAGTGAGAAAGAAGTGGGGAACAGGTGAATAAGACGAGAGCTTAGCCATGATCTGACTGAATGGCAGAGCAGAATGTGCTTGCGTTCTGTATTCTTACTTTTGAAAGCCAAAGTTTATTGGTTACACCAGGTACAGTGAGCCTGGGAGAGCTTCTCCCAAGACTTGAAATTGATCAAACTTTAAGTGCTTCTTTGTAACACTTCCTTTGCTTAAAATGATAATATAGTATACATCAAACTCCAGCTCTTGATAAAGGATTTGCTTTGATAATCATTAGGTTTCTGGCTACATGAGCTCAAATGTAACTATATTGTGCAGACTCTGCCAAGCAACTGTGCCTGGTATTTCATCCAGCCACTGTTCTGCAGAAACTTTCAAAGGCAGCTCTAGTGAAATGGGCTGAACATTTCACTTGGGCAGCATGGTAGCACAGTGGTTAGCACTGCTGCTTCACAGCTCCAGGGATGTGGGTTCAATTCCTGGCTTGGGTCACTGTGGAGTTTGCACATTGTGTCTGTGTGCTCCTGTTACTTCCCACAGTCCAAAGGTGAGTTAGGTTGACTGGCCTTGCTAAAATTGTCTAGTGTTCTGAGATGTATAAATTAGAGGGACTAGTGGGTGGTTATGAGGTTGGGAATGGGAGGGATTATGGTCAGTGCAGACTTGATTGGCCAAATGGTCTCTTTCTGCACTGTAGGGTTTCTACGTTTCTTTACATGATACTGGTACCCAGTCCCAAGTCTTAATGAAGCGGGCTGATTGCTGACTGGTTCCAACATTCCCAGATTGTTCTGTGAAGTCTACGAAGAGCTACTCTTGTCTTGTTAATTCTTGCATCTTTCCAGTCTCAGTTGATGAGACAAGCTAGTTTGTTGCCATACTGCCAAGCAAGTGTCCAGCATAAATATAAAATTTGACTTCCATTAGGTTTTCCCATATAAATGCACTTAATTCAAACTGCTTTGATTGCTGAAGTAAATATTTTGAACTACAATTTCTATTACTAAGCACTAGTTATTCAACCTACCCAGATCCTGAAGTACAATAAAACTGGATGCAAAGAGAATTTAATTTTACATTTATTATCCAGTTAAATAGTCACATTATATAATAAACAGGCATTAACACTACTTTAGTAGACATTAAAAATAATTATTCATGTCACAAGTAAGCTTACATCAACAATGCAATGAAGTTGCTGAAAATTCCCTCGTCATCACACCAATGCCTGTTTGGATAAACTGAAGGAAAATTTAGCACAGCCAATGCATCTAACCAACATGTCTTTGGATTGTGGGAGAGAACAGACACAGGGATCTAAGCCAGGAGTCAAATCAGGTCCCTGATGTGATGCAGATAACAACTGCCAAAAAGCCATCCATGTCTTGTTATGCTTGTGGCCTGGTACTGGGAATGCAAACCCAAGATACAAGTGTGTATTCCTGTGACAGAAAGAGTATGCACTGAAAGTATTGAATTCAATAGAGAAATGCTGGCCTACTTATAATAGTCAAGGGCTGTTTGAAGCAGGCAACATTTCATCCAGTACAAAATCAGTTTCAGATATAGTCAAGTGCTATTTAAGAACCCAGTTTTGCTTACTGTTATTGTATCTTCATTAGATAAACACAATGGAATATCCAACAAATAAATTGCATCAAGTGCAATTCTGGCTATTCAAGTATACAACAATATACTAATCAGAAAAAGAATGGCATTTGAAATACACAGAAATTAATGGCTCAGAATGCATTATTCAGATTACACTTGATGCAACAAATGTTGCTTTAATGGTCAGAATATGTGCTTGGAAACAATTTTTTAAATTAGCAGATAGCACTATGCTTGATATCAAACTATAGGACGTGACTACACATGATTAATCATCAGGTTCAGATTGCTGGTAGAGATGTTCACTCAGCCATCAGATGAGTTGAAGGACATACCAGCAGTTCCTGCTAGACAACAAGACTATCACCATAAGGTGGCTGTGAATAAAAATACTTTCATGCTTTAAATTAGAGATTCCAGTACAGCTCAACAGTTCCTCTCCAGAACAGAGAGGAAATTAAGGTAATAATATTTTCCTCAAGCTACAAACAGCAGCAAAGGAAGAACATACTAGCCAGGTGACACAAGGGTGCTGAGGCAGCTGTACTAACCAAAGTTTTCTCCTACGTTCTGAAAGACACGCTGGCTAGGTGCCTTGACCATGCTAAATTCTCTCAATATGCTTGGACAGGTATTAGAGTGTAGCAACTAGGGGATTTTCATAGTAATTTCGTTGCAGTGATAGTGTAAACCTACTTGTGACAAAAAACTTTAAACATGCAAATAATCAAGACAAAGACAACCAAGTCACTGTACAGTAGTTTAAAAACTTTACAGTTAAACAGCCCTTTAAAAGGGTACCAAATTGCATAAACATCCCTCACTGCTTACAGTGGACAGTTTCAGGCAAACCTCTAATTTGCCAATCATACCATTACATTATTCAACTGGGGTGTGTATTGTCACAAGTTTCAAAAGAAATTTTCCTACCAGGCATCAGGCCTGAACAAGGGCCCCAACCTGCCAGGCTGAGATTGGCAACTATCAGCAGGAAACTGAAGTTTAAAAAAAGTCAGCAAAAAAGTGTCCAGAAAAGAGAAAACAAAACCAAGCAACCATTTAAACAATTAGAAATAACTAGAAACTAAATTTTAGCTTTTGCACTTATTTTGAATGAAGTGGTAGCTCTCAGAACTATTTTTAAACAATATTGCCATAAAACACAATGAAATTTCATTCAGTCCCTACCCAAGATTAAAAGGAAGCAGCTCAATCTGGCTGGCAATTCTAAATTTAACTGATACAAATAACTGCCAGTTAAGTGGTGGAATATACACACTAAAAACCAGTTCTGATTTTTTATTTAGTACAAAAAGAGTTCAATCCTATCAGATGGAATACATCAGAATAACAACGACCTAACCCAGAAATATACAACTACACAGCAATTAGATTAAGCAAACAGAAAGCAACTTGCCTTGAAAAAAGCTAGCATTAGCCTCAAATGGTAATTACTGTTACATTAAATCTCTCATCAACATTGTTGTTTTAGACAGTCAATAATAGTTAAGAACAAAAGATCAACCGACACGCACAACTTGAGGGACTGAAAGTAGACATGGAAAGAATGTTTCTTCTTGTGGGGAAAAAAGTCTAACTTTAGAATAAGGGGTAGCAGATAAGGAGACATTACTTCTTTTAGGATCAAATCTGTGGAATTCACTACTCTAGTGAAGTTAGATGCATTGGCTACACTAAGTTCTCCTTCACTGTACTCAAAAAGGCATCAGTGTAGCAAGTAGGGTTTTTCATAGTAACTTCATTGCAGCGTAAGCTTATGTTCACTTGTAACAAAAACTTTAAACATGCCAGGGCTTTTGACTAAATTAAGGAAAATTTTAATTAATTAGGGTTTGAAGGGTTATGGTGAGCAGCCAGGAGAGAGAGATTGGGATGAAATTACTTTAAATGGCAGAGGCTCAAGGGGCTGAATCGACTATTCCTGCTCCAAATTCTTACAATCTGCAAGAGATTTCTGGTTAAACAAAAATTTAAGCTACCATGTGATCTTGCTAACCACTTGGCTCTGTTCTATTTCCACTATTCCAGAAGTTCAAGCTTAAAACATGGGCTATTTCCCTTGTAAACATTTGTTTCTTTTACATATATCCTGTCACCCTCAGCATAAAAAGCATTTCAAACCAACTCCACCAAGTTAACAAAAAAATTACTTTTAAACATCAAGTAGATTTCACATGGCAATTTTTGTAAATGCACTGCACTTAAAGTCCAATATTTGAAAATAATTTGTGAAGTGACAGTATCAAAAGCTAAAAAGGCCTTCCCAATTTGATTAAAACTGGTAAATTTGAATACATCGTGAATACCAATCACCATTCCATATGGAACCAATAGCACCAAAATCATAAGTGGTAAAACCTCAAAATGAGAAGTTTAGAACCATTTCTATCCTGTTGGTAGAAAGCCGACATGCGCACAACACCAGAACAAGTTCACTGCGTTCAACAGTCGTTTTGTTACTAAAAAAAAGCTTTTTATATTAGACTCAGTGGAGACAGTACTGCTAACTTCTAATCTCCATTCAACACCGTGTCGATAGTGTAATTCATTTTAAATGACAAGCGTAGAGATGCACTCGGCGAAATAACTCGGAGACGAAATCCCAAAAGAGAGAAAAAGAAAAATAAAGTGTCGGGCCAGCACCACCGCCTCCAGCCACCCAACATTACCGCGACAGCCCGCCAGCACTCCCTCACCTCCAGGGTGCTAGTGGTGCTGACGAAAAGATCTTCGCCCGCCTCCGCCTCCCTAAACTCGGAATCGTCTCCCTCTCCTTCCACATCCCCATCTCCAAAGGGGGGAGGTTCTCTCTCTGCCGCCATCTTCTCTGTCCTGGTCAGGCTCACGAATCATGTGACCCAGCCCAGCGCCGCGCGCACATATACCGGGCACTCGGTGACGTCAGCGGCCTGGTCACGTGCAGCCCTCGTGACGCGAGGGAGGCAGGCGCGTGTTTGGAATGTGGTTCAGGAACTTTTCATTGTGCTGATTTCCGCACTGGCAGCAGCTTCTCATCGCCAAGAGGCATGGCATCTGCACTGAAGTTAAAGGAAAATATGAGCACGCCTTTTAAAAATATGCTTAGAAAGACTTCAAATGGCTTTATAGAAATCCTACAGTACAGAAAGAGGCCATTCGGCCCATCGAGTCTGCACCGACCACAATCCCACCCAGACCCTACCCATATCTCCGTACATATTTTACTCACTAATCCCTCTAACCTAAGCATCGCAGGACACTAAGGGGCAATTTTAGCATGGTCAATCAACCTAACCTGCACATCTTTGGACTGTGGGAGGAATCCTGACAACCCAAAGGAAACACACACAGACACAAGGAGAATGTGCAAACTCCAACAATCACCAGGCAAAACAGTTCCCTTCCTGTGGGCGAACACTTCAGCAGTCACGGGCATTTGGCCTCCGACCTTCGGGTAAATGTTCTTCAAGGGGGCCTTTGTGACACACGACAGCACAGAGTCGCTGAGCAGAGACTGATAGCCAAGTTCTGCGCACATGAAGACGGTCTTAACAGGGATCTTGGCTTCGTGTCACACTATCTGTAACCCCCGTGACTTGCCTGGGTTAGCAAAAAACCTCACTTACTGTGCTATCTGGAGGAAATACACATTTCTCTAACCAATGCTCAGGATTCCCTTCACACACATTGTTAGCCACTTTAACACTTGAATAGCAGGTTAGATGTAAGGAATAGCATTCTAATCAGCAATCTGTGACTGTCTGTGCTGATATGTGTGCTATTGCAGACCAGAACACTGCATTTGCCTGACGAAGACGAAAAGGTCGGAAGTTCGCAGATTTACTATCAAATAAATCGGTTGGATTTAAAATTGGTGTTGCTAGATTCTTACTGAGTTCTTACAAACTCCAACAGACAGTGACCCAAGCCAGGAATCGAACTCAGGTCCCTGGAGCTATGAAGCAACAGTGCTAATCACTGTGCTACTACACCACCCAATAAACCAATGAATCATCTGATTATTGGGCAGCTTTACAAATAAGATTTTTTTAAAAATCTGTAGTTTGACCCACACCTGGAATACTGTCAATAGTTTAGGTCTCCTTATCTAGCATTGGAGACAGGTCAGAGAAGGTTCATCACCACTACGGAGGAATTTTCTTCTGAGATGTAATTCATTATTGTCACATGTATTGGGATAGATTGAAAAGCATTGTTTCTTGCAAACTACACAGACAAAATATACCATTCATAAAGTACATGTGGAGAGGGAAAGGAAAGCTGCAGATTATATTGTTACAGTCATAGCTAGGGAGGAGAGAAAGATCAACTTCATTATATGGTAGGTCCATTCAGAAGTCTGATAGCAGCAGGGAAGAAGCTACTCTTGAGTTGGTTGGTAACAATCCCAGACTTTTGTATTTTTTTCTTAATGGAAGAAGGTGGAAAAATGTATGTCCAGGGTGCATGGGCTCCTTGATTATGTGCTGGCTGCATTTCCAAGGCAGCAAGAACTGTAGATGGAGTCAATGGATGGGGGGCTGGTTTGAATGATAGACTGGGCTATGTTCATAACCCTTTGTAATTTCTTGCAGTCTTGGTCAAAGCAGGAGCCATACTATGTTGTAATACATTCAAAAATAATGTAAAAATTGGTGAGGGTCATAGTGAACATGCCAAATTTCTTTAACAGCCTGACAAAGTAGAGATGTTGGTGGGCTTCCTTAACTATAAATCAGTATGGAGGGACAAGCAGAGACTATTGGTGATCTGAACACCTAGAAGCTTGAAGCTCTCAACCATTTCCATTTTTCCACCATTGATGTAGATGGGCATGTGCTCCTCTATGCTTCCTGAAGTCATTGACTATCTCCTTCCTTTTATTGACACTGTGGGAGAGATTACTGTTGTCATACCATTTCACCAGGTTTTCTATCTTTTCCTGTACTACATAGGGTGGCACAGTGGTTAACACTGAGGCCTCACAGCGTTAGGGATCCAAGTTCAATTCTGGCCTCAGATCACTGTCGGTGTGGAGTTTGCACATTCTCCTCGTGTCTGCATGGGTTTTCTCTGAGTGCTCTGATTTCCTCCCACAGTCGAAAGATGTGCAGGTTAGGATGATTGGTCGTGCTAAATTGCCCGTTGGTATCAAGGGAAATTAGCAGGTAAATACATGTGGTAACAGGTTAGGGCCTAGCTGGGATCGTTGGCAGTGCAGACTCAATAGCTCGAATGGCCTCCTCCTGTACTGCAGGGACTTTATGATTCCATCTCGTCATTGTTTGATATCCAAATAACTATGATGATATCACCAGCAAAGTTGAAAATGGGGTTGGAGCAGAATTTGGCGACGCAGTCATAAGCATCTGTTGTTGTGTTCGCCGAGCTTGGCAATTGGCTTGCAGACGTTTCGTCACCAAACGAGGAAACATTGTCAGTGCTTAGCTGTGGGTGTGTTCCTGCATAGTACCTACGTTTATATAGCAAATTGAACAGTAGTAAATCTACTTGCTTTTGATTGGTTAATTGCAATGATCCTAGTCCTATTTGATTAATTAATTGTTGAACTTGCTGTGTTGTGATTCCATCATTTCAGTGACCATGCTCCACTTTGGTTGTTTGATCTCTCTGTGATTTTTTTTTAGTTCATTCAAGGTCCTTGTCTTGAAATTTGATTGGTTGCTTTTTCGGATTCACTGGAATTGTTGCATCTGCATCCGATCTTGTCCCTTGATCGCCTTGCGGGTCGGTTTGAATCTTAGTGCTGAGTGCTCCGATTATTCAGTTCTTTCCTGCGCAGCGGTTGATACACTGGATCAATATCTATATGCCGATTGATCGCATGTTCGGTTGAGTGCCACGCCTCGATAAATTCACGTTCTTTCTTCGTTTTTGCCTGACCTAGCACGGTCACGCTATTCCAGTTGAACTGATGTCCTTCTTGGTCCTCATGGACTGATACTAATGACAATGGATCGTGTCTTTGGCTTGCAAGTTGATGTTCATGTATTCTGGTTGATAGTTTCCTTCCAGTTTGTCCCACGTAGTGCTTTTTACATTCATTGCAGGGAATTTTGTAAATGACGTTGGTCTTATTCAATGTTTCTCCTTGTCCTTTTGGTTTTGAGAGTGCCTGTCGAAGTGTATTCGTGGGTTTGTGCGCCACAGTTATGCCGTGTTGTCGTAGTAATCTTGCTGTCATTTCGCTAATATTCTTGATGTAGGGTAGAGTGACTCTTCTATTTCCTGTACTGGTGGTAGTAGATGCCGAGTTGGTGTGACGTAGGGATCTCCGGATGAAGTTCCTTGGATAGCCATTCTTCTGGAAGACTTGGTACAGTCGTTTTTCTTCTTTTACTTTGGCTCCTATTGTGTTGCAGTGTGTTTCAATTCGCTTGAACATGGACTGAATGCAGCTGCGTTTGTGGCATTTGGGATGGTTACTATGGTAACTCAGGATCTGATCGGTATGGGTTTCTTTCCTGTATACTTCGGTGTGAAGTTCACCATTCGGGGTTCTCGAAATAAGCACGTCTAGGAAGGCCAGTTTGCCGCTGTTTTCCGTTTCCATTGTGAACTTGATGTCTTCAAAGACGTTGTTAAGTGACTGGTTTGCTCTTGCCAGCTCACTCTTCTTGATTATGGTGAATGTATCATCAATGTAGCGGACCCACAGTTTTGGGTTGAGTTTCGGTAGAATCATCCGTTCTAGTTTTTGCATACTCACTTCTGCAATGAATCCAGAAATTGGAGAGCCCATGGGTGCACCTTTGAGTTGTTTGTAGTAGTCTCCATCAAATTCAAAATAAGTTGTCAGGCAAAGGTCCAGGAATTTGCAGATATCTTCTTTTTCAAGAGATCCACCCGAGGTTCCATGTGTATCCAACAATTCTGCGACGGTTGTTTTGGCAGAATTTAGGTCCACCAATGTGAACAGTGAAGTTACGTCGAAGGAAACCATGATTTCATCTTCTTCTATTTGTATGTCCCTCAATTTGTCCAAAAATTGTTTTGCATTGCTGATTGAACATGGCGATCCACTGATGAGGTGCTTTACTCTTTTCTCTAGTTCTTTTGAGATGGTGTATGTTGGTGTTCCTGGCAGTGACACGATTGGTCGCAGTGGGATTGTCTCTTTGTGTATTTTGGGGAGCCCGTAGAATTGTGCGATATTTGCGTCACCACTTTTCATTCTCCAGTGTTCTTCTTTTGTCAACTTGTTCAAGTCTCTCAGTTTCTTTAGGGTTTTGTTAATCTTGTTGACAAGTTGAGAGGTCCGGTCGCTTTCCAAGCGGTGATATGTGTTTGAGTCATTGAGTAGTTGTTTCGCTTTCTCGATGTAGTCCGGTTTGTCCATGACGACGGTTATGCGTCCTTTGTCTGCTGGTAAGATGATGATTGAAGCGTCATTCCTGAGGTTTGTAAGTGCTTGTCTTTCTTGTTTCGAGAGGGTGTTGAACTTTATATTGCGCGTGATGGCTAGAATAAGTGTTTGACGTAGTTGTTGTTGTGAATCTTCTTGGAATTCATTGGATTTCATGGCTGCTTCCAAAGTGGCTAGATATTCCAAGTTGTTTGCATCTTTGAAGTTGAAATTCAGCCCTTTAATAAGGACATCCTTATTAAAGTCATAAGCATATAAGAAAGCTGAGGACATAGCCTTGCAGGGCACTGGTGTTGAAGATAATCGTGGAGGAAGTGACATTGCCTTTCCTTATTGATTGCAGTCTGTGATTTATGAAGTTCCGGAAACAGTCGCAGAGAAAGGAGCCAAACCCTAGACCATGGAGTTTGGAGATGAGTTTTATTGGGGTAATGGTGTTGAAGGCTGAGCGGTAGTCAATAAATAGCAGTCTGGCATAAGTGTTCTTGTTATCCAGGTGTTCCATGGTTGAGTGTAGGGACAAGGACTTGGCATTGACTGTGGATCTTTTGCGGTGATAAATGGTAGTAGTAGGTCCAGGCAATCTGGGAGACCAGAGTTAACGTGTGCCATGACAAACCTTTCAAAGTACTTCATAATGATGGATGTCAGAGCCACCGGGCAGTAGTCATTAAGTCACACTGCTTGGCTTTTCTTTGGTACAGGAATGATGGCCATCTTCTTGAAGCAGGCAGAGGTTGAACAGCTTGGGATAATGCTGGATATACTTTGCAGGTTTGGTTGCATCTGTGCTGTGGAGGGAAACTGTTAACATTTTGGATCTAAGTGATCCTTTTACAGAACTGAAGAAAGGTATAGGTCAGTCAAAGAAGATAGGGACAAATTTGTCCTGGACATAAGACAAAGGGGAGAGTTAATAATACCATTAAGGAATGAAGAGTGCTAATGGTGGCAAGAGGTGAGCTAGCAGAATGTGTTAATGGGAGGACTAAACAGCCAGGGACAAGTGGGCAAGTGGTGGAGTGGTGGGAAATGTGTTGGGACAGGCCAGAGAGCTAAAAAAAAAACTAACAACAAACTCAAATTCTCCCTTAGCAGTACACAAAATTACTACACGAATGGCTAGTACTGTTGTCTCACGGCATCAGGAATCCAGGTTCAATTCCAGTTTCAGGTCACTGTCTGCATGCAGCTTTCTCATTCTCCCTGTGCCTGCATGGGTTTCCTCCGATTGCACCGTTTCCTCCCACACTTCAAAAGATGTGCAGGTTAGGTTGATTGGTCATGCTAAATTGACTCTTAGTGTCAGGAGGACTGGCGGTGTAAATATTTGGATAGGGCCTGCGTAGGATTGTTGTTGGACAGGCTGAATGGGCTGAATGGCTTCCTTCTGCACAGTAGGGATTCTATGAAGTTTGATAACTTAACTAGTTGGCACTAGTAGCTGACATTTAAGATCCAATTTTAACTCTGTGCAAGTAGGTGAGTTTTGGAATCACAGGGTAGAGTTTGATTGTGAGGTGCAGGTTGCAACAGCAAAAGCAGAATTGTGCACCACTTCCACTTCTATGTTGGCTGCTGGAATTTCAGCTGTTCATCTATGACCTGAATGGACCATCTCACCTGGTGTACACCACCTTTATACAGTCATAAATCAAGTGGCATGAGTTTCCCTTCACTGCTGACTTGTTCTGATCTGACTCAATTGGAGAAATTGTGATTTAATGAATATTTACGTATGCAAATATAGGAAAAAGAGATTCCTGCTATTGGAAATCATGTTATAAGTCCCGACCCACCACTGAAACACTGCCAACTTAATCTCTTAAACTCAATCTGCTACCAGGCTTCTATGATTTTGACTCCCACATATTAGACCCACTGTAGAGTAATAGTTAATAGTTAGGTAATGAGAGCATGATGATATTGTTGATGTAAATGTGACTTCAAGGATTGGAGGTTAGTGTCTCCAATCAATAATCATTCATACCTTGGAGTCTTTTAAGTACCACAGCACTGGCAGGGCTTTGCGGCATCTTATATTTTCTGTCCAAGTTGTACCTCCTCTGAGCATAGAATCTAGGATTGAATTCTAGAGTACAGAAGGAGGCCATTCGGCCCATCAAGTCTGCACCAACTCTTCAAAAGATCATGTTAGCCAGACCCTATTCCCATGACTCCACATATTTACCCTGTTAATCCCCCTAACCACCACATCTTGGGGCACTAAGGGATAATTTAGTACGGTCAATTAACCTAACTTGCATATCTTTGGACTGTGAGAGGAAACCAAAGTACCCAGAGGAATAGACATGGGGAGAACGTGCAAACTCCACTTAGATAGGCATCCAAGGAATTTAACCTGGGTCCCTGTGAAGCAGCAATGCGAACCACTGTGCCACCTTACTTATTTTACATTCCTGGGTTTAAGGAACTGTATGGTTATTAAAAGTTTTCTGAGATGAAGTTTTTCTCCAACTCTCAGTACTGTTCTGTTCACAGACCTCTGTTGTCTCACCAGCTATAATGCTGTTTCTAAGGTGAAGAGTTTTTTTGGATTGCAATAAATCTGATAGAGATTCATCAGGAACACTAACTACAATATGGTCTCATATTGATTCTATTTTTAGATCTCTATACTTGCATAAGACATAAATCATGGGAGCACAAATAGGCTATTTGGCCAATTAATTCTGCTGCACCATTCAATGAGATCATGATGTGGAGTTGCCAGCGTTGGACTGGTGTCAGACATTAACATTTTGTTGTGAGACTATTTAAAGTACAACATGTTTATTTGATGAGATCATGCCTAATCCTTCTACCAGCCTGTAAAAATAATTAATAAAAGCAATAACTGGGTCACCTGAGTTCTGGATCCTTTTTTGAAATTTTTTTAATGTTATTGCACTTTAGGTTGAAATAGTTATTGGAGGCTTTTAACATGTTTTCCAGTTTACCAAAGATCTTATTGATGCTCTGTCTTGAAATATCATTTTCTGTACTGTTCCTGTGGAGCAATGTATCCAACTTCAGACTTACTGTCCAATTCTGAAGTAATTTGGAACCTTAAGAATCTTGAGGAAAAGCTCCTGTCCCACCAGTCAAGGGAATTGTAGTCGGAGGGGGATACCACATAAAAGTTTATTGACCTCAGTTCTCCAGTTTTGCAGCAAACATGGCCAGAGAATTCCTTTTTTTCTCCAAGTGCTCAGTTTTATGTTTCAATAAAAGGAAGGAGATAGTCAATGACTAACCATTTTGCATGTTAGTTGGTCTAGCTTCAGAATGATTGCTAAGATGTTAATATATTCAAACAATAACCAGTTTATTATATACAACTAAACTATGTACAGCTGTCCATGACTAAGTGCGTGCTGCTGAAGAATAAACATTATCCCCCTCAACTCCTTGACATGTGTTCTCTTACTTCATCATTATGGGAGATGCTATTTACACAATCTTACATATTAACTCTTAAAAACACTAAAAGGAATACCCTGCATCTCTGTTTTTGCTACCAAAATAAATAACTTCATATATTTCTATATTATCTTCCATTTGCAATATTCTTGCCTGCTGATTTAACCTATTTAAAGTCTTTCAAAGCCTTATTGTATCCTTCTCAGAATTGGAATGTCCACCTAGTTTTATCAACAAATTTAAAGTTTATTTATTAGTCACAAGTAAGGCTTACGTTAACACTGCAATGAAGTTACTGCAAAATTCCCTTAATCATCACACTCTAGTGCCTCTTGGGATCAACGCACCCAACCAACACGTCTTTCAATTTGAAATACTACATTTGGTCCCTATATCCAAATCATTGATATACATTGTGAATATAAAAGGTACAAATGCTGACTGTACTGAATATTGTAACCTGCTGGCTACATTTGTCTCCACTTTATTTTGTAGACGTCCCTGTGACACTGATGAACAATCCAGTGGCATGCAAGTTAAGGCTAATTAGGATCTAAACACCCACTGCAGAATATGTGTTTGAGATTTGAGACTAACATACAAATTTTCTTGCCCCTAGTACCATTTCTCTAGTAGTTTTATTTGGAAGTCAAAGCTTCCCTAAGGATGTTAAATACAAATAGGATGTCTCTAGGTATACTCTTGTAGAGAGAATGGTGCATATATTGCTACGTGTCCATAATAATTATTTTTCTCTTTAAAAAGCAAAAATAGAAGGTAATTCCAAATGGCACCTATCCGAAGTGGGACAATCCTTTAGCAATTGTACACAGGCAGGAGGCAAAATCAGTGAAAGTGTCAAAAAGAAGAAAATGTTACAAACTGAGCAATTTTTCATGCTGATGTAGAGGTGCAACCAGAAATGTGTTGATTATCATCCCAAAACTGAACAGAATGAAACATTGATTCCAGGATGCAAAGGAATGGGAGGTTTTCTTCTTTTTTATCATATCAAGCAAAAATATGAGCATGTTTACAAGGAAAGGTTTATAATTTCACTATACCTAATGCAGAGAAAAAAACTACCAACGCAAAAAAACAAGACATGTTACAGTAGCTTTACATTGATTGTTTAATTAATAATCTTGGCAAACAATTAAGGCACAGAAAACAAAAACAGCTGTGACTCCAACTCCATTGTGTCTGCATTATTGCCACAGGCAAATTTATTGAAACAATTTAAATATATGTAGAGAACAGCACCTTCCCACTTATGCATGTGAAGTGCATACATTGTTCCTTAAAATACTTTTTCATATTATTCCTAAATCTTATTTACAAGTGCTCATTTACTGTAGTTTAGGAAGGTAAAGTTATTGG
Source organism: Sphyrna mokarran (assembly GCA_024679065.1). Lineage (NCBI taxonomy): Eukaryota > Metazoa > Chordata > Chondrichthyes > Carcharhiniformes > Carcharhinidae > Sphyrna > Sphyrna mokarran. Next base: position 64,693,138 of record JAGIQG010000006.1, on the reverse strand, counting down.
TGCCAATAATAACAGTTAAAGCATAGTGATGCTATGATCACAGCAGATCACATGCTGGCCAGTGAGCTGATCTTAGGTGAAAATAAGAGATTACCCCAAAACAATATTTGCAGTATTCCCAATACATTATCCATATCATAATGAAAATGTCGCGAGGGTGGCTGGCAGGCAGTGCTGCCAAGACTGCTGACTGCTCTCCACCTGACAACATTTGGAAAAGAGCGCACCATGTCCTTTGAGAGGTTGGCCTCCAAAGGCACAACACCATATGTATCATTCTAGAAAGATGGCCTGATTAAAAGAAGGAAGTCAGAAAGAAACATTTAATCATTTTAAGGCAAACCAGCTGCGCTGTAGAATTTAGTTTAATTAAAGAAATAATTAATTATTGGCTTGCACATAATGTTGCGGCAACATTATGGAGCATAAAGTAGGTTGAATAAACTTCAGCATTGAATAACATGTGGGGTTGAAAGGGCCCATCAGTTAATTGTCCTGTTGGGGATGGGGAAGGTCCAGGTTTGCCCTTCAACCCGATGGCCCTATCAGCCTTGGCCTTCTTTAGTTTATAACTTTAATGCAAGTGCCCAAGGGAGCATTGAAATACTCCCATGATCACTTGCCTGTCTTGGCAGCGCCCAGCTCTCCTAGTGAGGCTGTCAGCCTAACAATGCTCTTTGATTGGGCCTGCAGCATCAGGATTTTGCCTGCTGTTCCTAATTAGAATGACAAATATGGAGGTGACCAACTGGGAATCTGGGAGACCAGTATGTTGCTTCGGTGGGCATGCTGAGGACATGGGTGGATATGTTGAAGCCATGGGTATGTCTCAACAGCCACGAAAAAGTCCAGCCTGCAGTCTTAAGTGTTCGACCCTTCATCAATTTACTCACAATGTCACTACTGATACTGCCAAATGTGCTGAATGTTTCCAAGATTTTCTTTTAAAATTTCACTTTTGATGTATTCAAAACTAAGAATTTAGATTTCTTGTAAAGAAAATGTAAATATAGAAATGAATCTTCTTGAACCATATATTTTAAACACTATCAATGTTCAGCCATAAATTCAATTAAAGCATTTAACGAGCTTTCTGCCCTTTACACTAATATCAAATCTCCAGGCTTATTAAAAATGTTTTCTTCAATTTTAGTGCTTGAATAATCAAATACATTTTAAATATCAACAGTTTATTCTTGTTTTTCTTCTCTTCTTGCAAATTCAAAGGTAACTTCTAAGTCATATCCAGTTGTCTGTCTTGTGAGGTGCAGATTGGCAAAATTGCCCAGCGGACAAAAATACTCAAAGATGAGATGAGGCTGCATTTTGGTCACAACTATCTTCAAACATTTCTATAATTTAACAGACACCTCATTTGTATAATGTGAAGCTTAGTTTCAGAAAATTAGCACGTCATGAATACGCAAATTATTTTTATAACATTATTCTTTGCAAATTGTAATACAGAGCAATAGTAGATACTCAGCTTTCAGACCAGTAGGAATTCCTCAGGAAGTAGTACATATAGACCATTACAATTATTCTAAATAAGTAATCACAATTGGAATCAATTATTAATTGAAAATATGAAACCACAGAGGAAGCTGAAAAATTAAATTTGTTTTATTCAATGAATTGGAAGCTAAATAGAATTGCATAAACTTTTTGAGAATTTGTAGCATAGAAACAAGCCATTTGGCCCACCTCATCTATGCTAGAGTTTATGTTTCACTAAAACTTCTGTCTCTCAGTTTCATTTAACCCTATCAGCAGATCCTTCTAAACCATTTTTTCCTCACATATTTATCAAGTTTCCTTTTACATGTATCTATGCTATTTTCCTCAAATATTCCATGTGCATTTTTTAGTATTACAGAGATGATGAGCATCCTGGCTAGAAAGATGCCCCATGTGCTTATCATTGACATCACTCGGCAACAGCATTTGAATATTGGCCCTCTCTCATTTTGCTACTCATAGACCAATGTCTTACTATTTTCATGCAGAGATATTTTTAAACAATTGACAAAACAACTTTATCTTGCTAATGTCCCAGGATTCTGGTGTGTACAATGCTTGAAGCAGTGAGATAGACTTGGGAGAAAAATTTTCAACAGCTGACAAAATTGTTGGGCAAGCATACAAAAATGGAAATTGGGGAGAAGAGCAGGCAAGGATTTCCTGAGAATGGGAAAAGGGAATTCAGTTGGCTGATGTTTAAATCTGCCGACACCTACAGCAAAAAGAGATGAGCTCTCAAGTATGGGAACAAGAGGACAGTCTCTCCAACCAACAAGCAATCATGGTTAAAAATGGGTGACGATCACAATGCTACCACCTGTACTGTTGGGCAGGACATACCCATAGATGAGGATGTTGGGGTTTGGGACATTGGCTGTAAGATATGATTCAATGAGTGTGATTATGTCAGACTCACGTGACCAGTTTGTGGTCAGCACTCCCAATTTTGGCGTAAGCCTTCAAATGTTAGGAGGAGTTTGAAGGGTTGAGTGTCTGGTGTTTCTGTGGCTAGGTCACTGTTGAGTGCTCCATCCCATTTTATTTCTTTTTAACTTTTCTGTAACTCATGGCTTGCTAAGCTCAGAGGGCAGTTAAGAGGCATCACATTACTATATGCCTGGAATCACATATATTTCTTTACATAAACTTAAAGGACATTAGTGAACCAGATAGGTTTTTTTATAACAGTTGAAGATCCTTTTACGGAACCATAATTGAAACTAGCTTTCAATTCTAGATTTTTTAAATTGAACTTAATGAATTTATTAATTAATCAAATTCAAATTCCACCAGCTGTTGCATCATCAGGGCATTAGCCTGGGCATCTGGGTTACTGGTCTAGTGACATTACCATTTTGCCACCATCTTCACCTTGAACGAAACCCAATAATCAGTGACAATCAAGTTGATACCTATGACAGGACTTTGATCTTGGAATTCAAGGTCAAATGTAGGACACACCAAGCCTGTATGTAAAACTGCCCCTGGTTTGCCATTGGGAGGCCTCTTCCATGTAGCTGGCCTAGTCCCTGACATCTTGGGAGACTTGGAACCGACTGCAAAATTCCAGTTGACTTTGACAATAAACCTATATTGTGCTTCAGGGAGTTACCCATCACTCTCAGGTGACTAGCTCATTGTCCTTCATTTGGGAAAATGGCTCAAAGAAGGGATAATGCTGACACACTGCCCAGTTAAGTGAAATTCCGTAATTACCTACCTCCATTCCAGCTCCAAAGAGGCCTAAAATCCCACACAAAATATCACGAGCTGAAACTTTTTAAATATCTAGTTCTTCTAACATAAAGCAAACAGAATGAAGCTGAAAATTAGAATTAATGAAGCACTTTCTGCTGGAACCCTGCTGGAGGACAGGGAATATACTAGAATGAAAAGGATTGATTTTCTGATGGCAAGTGATGACATGCAGTTCCAACTGTCATGGCGGGTTATTTTCTCACTGAAGCTCGGCAGGAACCGAATTTACATCTCCTGCATGCTAATTAAAACACCAACTAACTGGAACTGTCCCCTCGCAAGTATTTGTTCCACTCTGTCAGAGGGAATTTATGCTCATCCAATTAATAATCAGACAAATCCCGTGTGTACATGGTGAGGGAATTAAGATTACTTACCCCAGCAGCTGTTGCTTGGAGCACTGGAGGAGCACACAACTCTGGGTATGGTACACGCAAAGTGGGAGATAGTTGGATGATTGGGGCAGAGGTGGAGGGAACGAGGTGGGAAGATATGGGAGTGGTTGAAACACGCAAGGAGAGGACGCAAGGAGGACAAGCAGTTGAGATGGAGGCATAAGGAAGGCTTGATGCGATTTGGATGGCGTGCACAAAAGTTTACTCGGAACTTCCCAAACACAGCCGTTCCTTGCCCAGGCATGATTCTGTCCCCTCTGGGTGATGCATTCACCTGAGAGGTCTACTTGCCATGGGAGACCAGTGGTAATTCATGCTGATCTGCCCTCACGCTGACATGAGTAGATTATCTTACCGAGGGCAGGATTATCAAACACAGACTAGATAAGAATATTCAAATTTATTACAATGATCAATGTTGGGATTCCCTATCATTGACAGGACTATTATGATAAGATTTTCCACCCACATGAAACACAATTTGGATGTCTCATGAGATTTTCTACTCTTGAGAACAATGGGAGCAAAACATCCTTGCCCTTGTGGAGACAGCATCCCATCTTTGCATTGAGGATACTCTCTATTGTGTTGGGGGCACTACCACCTTGCTAAATTGGATAGATTTCAATCAAATCTAGCAACTCAAGACTGAGCAACTGAGAGGTACTGTGGACTGACAGCAGCAGCAGAATTGTACTCTATCACAATCTATAACCTCATGGCCGTGCATATTCCCCCACCTTATTGTTACTACCAAGCTAGGGGATTAATCTTGGTTTAGTGAAGTGTGCAGGAGAACACGTGTGCCAGGAGTAGCACCACGCCTTTCTAAAAATGAGCTGTCAACCTGATGAAGAGATAACACAAGACAACTTTCATGCCAAACAGCAGAAACAGCAACTGATGTTCAGAACTATGAGATTACACAACTAATGAATCAAATCTAAGCTCTGCCGACCTGCCACATCCAGTCATGGACGGTGGTGAACAATTAAGCAACTCATCGAAGGAGGAGGCACCACAAACATCCCCATCTTTAATGATGGGGAGCCCAACACATCTGTGCAAAAGATAAGGATGAAGCATTTGCAAGAATCTTCAGCTAGAATTGCCAAATGGATGATCCAACACAGCCCCCTCCTTAGGTCCCCAACATTACAGATGAGAGTTGAGCAAATTCCAATTACTCCATGTGATATCAAGAAACAGCTGAAGGCACTGGAAACTGTAAAGGCTATAGACCCCAATAATATTCCACCAATAGTACTGAAAACTTGTGCTCCAGAAATATTGAAAAGTTGTGCACTTATAGCCAAGCTGTCACAGCACAGCTACAACACTGGCATCTACCTATGTCCTGTTAACAAGAAACAGGACAAGGCCAGCCGAGCCAATTCCCAGCCCATCAGAATACTGAATTGAAGCAGAACTGACTCAGCAACAACCTGCTCATGGATGCTCAATCTGGGTTTTGCTAGGGCCATCTTTCTCCTAATTTCCTTAAAAACTTACTCCAAAAATGAATAAACCAATCAATTTCAGCTGAAACATCAGTAACTTTCCCTACATCAGAAGTGGGGATATTCAATGATGATTGCACAATGTTCACGACTCCGCAGAAACGGAAGCAGTCCATGGCCAAATGCAGCAAGGCCTGATAATATTCAGGCTTGGATTGGTAAGTAGCAAGTAACATTTACAACACAAAAGTGCCAGGCAATAACAATCTCTCCTTGACATTCAATAGCATTACCATCACTGAATCCCCTACTATCAACATTCTGGTGAGAAGCAGGCAGCGAGTGGAGAGGCTGGACCAGATACTGTGGCAACTAAAATAGGTCAGAGGCTGGAATTAGGTGACAAAGTCCGCCTGACTCCCCAAAGCCTGTCTGACTCCCCAAAGCCCGTCCACCATCTAACAAAGCACAAATCAAGGAGGTGATGGACTTGCTTGGATAAGTGCTACTCCAACAACACTCAAGAAGCTTGACACTATCCAGGATAAAGCAACCTACTTGATTGGCACCCCATCCACAGATATTCATTCCTTCCACCACCCATGCACAATGGCAGCTGTGTGTACAACCTGTAGAATGCACTGCAAGAATTCATCTGGGATTTTTGACAGCACCTCCCAATCCCGTAACCACTACCATCCAGAAAGACGAGGGCAGCAGGTGCATGGTATCACCACCACTATGTTCCCCTCCAAGGCACAGACCATCCTGACTTGGGACTATAGCACTGTTTCTTCACTGTCACTGGGTCAGATTTGTGGTACTCCCTAATAGCATTATGGATGTACCTACACAAAATGAACTGCAGTGGTTCAACAAGGTGGCTCACCACCACCTTTTGAAGGGCAATTATGGATGGGCAATAAACACAGACTTATCCAGCAATGCCCTCAACCTTTGAAAGAATAAAAAATAGAATGGGGGAAGCAAACATTGAATTTCCTGTCATTGGCCAACTTGCTGGTTCCATACCATGATCCTGACTCTCAGCTATTTTCCAGGAAGTCCAATCAGGCATGGAATGGCTACCTGTCTACAAGCAGCAGATATCATGTTAAATCAATTAAAACCTCAACAAAGGCCATTGACCGAAGGTTGACTGGAATTTTCCCGGCAGCCTGCTTGGCCCACTTTAATGTAGAAGCATAACTAATGCCTGAAGGCAACTTGTCAAGGGCAGACTTGGAATATGCGCTTCAGGATTACTTTGAAGTTCTTATCCTCCAAAAGTTCTGATACCTGTTTACAGGGGGCACGGTTGTGGCTTCAGGCCATTTGTGGAAAAGTTAGAAGTGCTGAGATGGCACCTCAAGGTGAAGGTTCTTTCTTTTGTATTGGCAGGCTGCTACTTCTTCAGTGTTGGAAGGCGTGCTATTGGCCAGTGAATACGCACTCTGGCCATTAATTGCCCATTTGAGTAAAAATTGATATTTGGTTACTGTTCCTGCTGTAGTGTAGGATTGAGACTTGCATTTTACCCAGATCTGAGTCCCATTCCATTACAGAAAACCTCGCTCAATTCTTTTGATACTATGGTGACACACGCTGCATTGTTAGCTTTTTGAAGTGTGAAATATTGCAACAGTAAATGCTCGTACAATCAAATTAAGAAAGAAGGACAAACAAATAATTCTGTTAGTAATGTTTCATTAAGGGCACTTTTTGAAATATTGCTAATTTTCTGCTGATTCAAATCTACTGAAGCACATTTCCAGCATGGGTCACATTAAGTGGTTTTGGGGGTAGTTGTCTGGCAGGAAAGCTTCCTGTTTCAATTTCCTTTCTTGCTGCCAAAATTATTCCAGTTTCCTGACACAGCAGCACAGGAAATTTGAAGCCTTCAATTTTTTCAACATTCAGCAGTTTTTAAATGGGCATACCTTTCCTGCTGTGGAGTCTAAGGTTAGCTTCAGATGAAGTGTTTATCGGAGGAAGTTTGTGTGTATGCAATTCTATAAAAACAAATTAAAAGTAACATGATAACATGATAAAATACAAGATACATGTTTAATTCCCATCAACTAAACATCACATACTAGCTTCGTTTATAAAGAGTCTGAAAAACAATAACATTTTGGAAATCTTCAGGAATCTAGATTGCATCCTAGGTCTGAACTTGTAAATGCACTCTTTGATGGTCTGGTGCTCAGATATTTTGCCAATCTCCTATTTAGACTTAAAGTGAACTGCAGTAAAACACATGATAATCAAAGCATGGATATTGATAAGTTTACAAGTAGCTATTAAAATTGTAGCAAATCACCTTTGAACTAAACTATTACACATACATTTTAAATAATATTTTTTGTGAAATTGTCCTCAAAGGAATGCTCCATGTCTGGAAAGACAGCTTGTGAAAAAATGGTCATACCTTCATGAGTTTCTGTCTGGTGACATTGTTAATAAATTCCTTCAGCTATGTTACTGGTACACAACAAAGGTTCATTTGCTCTATATTGGGTCTATGTTTTCACCAGTTGTAGGAGGGTAAATAAACTTATAACTCATGAATCATAGCCCTTCTAGAAGTGCTTATTTGCAAATGCAATGTATACAGAATAGAGTTTGTTTCAATTGTAAGAATAAAAAACTGTGGAGGGTATAAGTACATCTCCCAGGCACCTTCAGAGCACTCACTGTCAAACTTTACGGGCGTAATTCATAGGAGTTGTACCAAGCTGTGTAATAAAGTTGCTTACCTTCAATTTCACAGGCACTCTTTAGTAAAGGTATATGTTGCAATGTTGGGTACTTTGCTGTATTACTTTGGAGCTTGTCATATGCTAAAAAATTCTTTCTTTTATCTTCTCCAAGTGTCGGCTGTGGTATCTTAAAACTATATTGATAACAATGAGTTTGTTTATAACTTTATTAAACAGATCAAATTCTCCTATCAGAATATCATCAGGTAATATGAAAATAGTGGACTCAATTATATGTGTACTTCAATGCTAAATTGGAAATTTGGAATTACTGCAAGATCCTGCTTTCTGATCTATTCACTTATTTTTTACTATTTTAATTATTAATTTTTACCATCAAGATCAGACATAAAAATGAGAAATGATGATGCAATAGTTCTGCTGTTGTTTCTCCTCATGTACCACACAGAACTACTTTTTCACCAGCACTTGAAAATTTAATCCTGTTTTTGCTTCTCCCAGCTTTCTAACATTTGAAGTGTGAAGACCATAGTTTTTCTTCCTTCCACTGCAGATCATCTCTCAGTGTTCACAATGAAAAGAAATTCCATCTCATTGTCAACTGTCTTTCTGTAATGTTCTAATATGATAGGGGTATGGACTTCTGCTCAAAAGGAAAATATGTGGTTTGCATACATGGACTCAAAGTAACAACAGAATTAATCTAGGAACTTTTGCCTGCACAGAGAGAAACAGAAACTGAAACAGCAGCCTGTGCAAACACCCTAATGACATCACCATCAAATCATGTAATCATCTTTGAAAGCAACCTGCAACTCTTTCAAGCATATAACAAATACCAACACCGGGAAGTTACCCTCCAAGTCACTCACCATTCCAACTTGGAAATATATTATCGTTCCTACATTGTCACTGGGTCAAAATACTAGAACTCCCTCCTTAACAACACTATGGGTGTACATACACTATGTAGAATGTAGCAGTTTAAGAAGTCAGCTTACTGCCAGCTTCTCAAGAGCAATTTGAGATGGGCAGTGAATGCTGGACCAGCCAGCAAAGCCTACATTCCCTGAATGAATAAAAAATAATATTAATCAGCATTACCAATAACCTCTGCAAGCATACCCTGAGCTTTACATTCAGAACCAAGAACTACTTAGAAGCATGTTATGGATTATGACGGAATCAATGCCCACAATTTTAAACAATGCCTGGTCTGTACTTGGAGCTGATTTAGATACTGACAACATCAATGCATGGCTGAATATGGTTAAGAAACTTCCAATAAGATGATCACAGATGTTGAAGACCTAGAAGAATTGCTATGTGGTTAGAAACCTACTGCTACAAGTATGACACAAATGTAAGATCATCTTACATTTAGCAAAGACAGAGGAGTAAAGATGAACAGTTAAAATTACTAACTTCTTCAACACACATCCAACCATTCAATAATAATAATAACAACTTTCTGTGGATTTCAATAGTCTGATTGTGGATTCATATTCATATTTCTGTTACGAGGAGAAATAAAATGTAATTTATTTAAATAGATGTTAATTTTGTTTGTTTTATTATCTGGCTTGGTATTTTTGAAAGCTCTTGTCTATAACTTGGTCTCAAGACGTGAACCCCATGCACTACATTACATGGACTAAGTGTAACTTCTCATTAGCTGTGTTACCTGACTTTTCGATCGGCAATTCCAATTCTTTTTAATTCCATTTCTAGAATTCTTGGTGTGGTGAAAATTATTTTTCTGCATGATGTTGCAGGCTCTGTGTTATCGATTTGCATTTTCCATATGCCCTGCAGATAGTTCTCAACAGACCCTGAAATTTTATTGCCACTAGAAGAAAGATCTTGTAACTCTTCACGGTTGCTTCTTGTAAGACCTGCTAATTTCTAGAAACAAAACATTCAGGAATATTTGGAAGTATTTTATCATTTGATGTTTGAACCTGAATAATCCAACATACTTTTTTGTGTGTAAGCTTGTTATAGAAAAATACTGAATTGCAGAACACTTGATAGCTGAACTTATAAAGATGGATGATTCACTTAGTGTTTGAACTGTTGACTTCAGTCATGCCAGTTGACTGGGTAAACCTCGAGATGAAGTTTATACAACAAACCCAAACATTTCATTAGAATAAAGACACTTGATTTCTATTATTTAATCAAGTATTAACACTGAAGACAGAATTTTTGATACAAAAGATTATAAACCATAAAAACCAGAACAAAATGAATCCAGGGAAGGAGCAACTACAGTCAAATTCAAATAATTATGTGAGGATCACCCTGGTCATGTGCATTGTTCAAAGGCAGTATTCTTGCAAATTATCATTACATTATGAACTAAATCCAACTTTTAGGAGTTTTTCCAATAAAAATGTTCACCTATTTTTTGCATACTAAACTGGCACCTAATCCTTCAATGTAACGAGTTTGAGCTGGCATAATTAGGAACTGGAAGAAGGCACCTACTGCATTGGTATAGGGATAGAGCATTCATCTTGAAAGCAAACACTGCATAGGCAAATAAAGATACTTGCACCTATTTGAGGAATAGGTTCTTCAACTATTGTGCAAAATTGGACTGTGCTGTACATAGCTTATGCAAAGGGATCACTTAAAATTGGAACAAAAGAGATAGCCAGTTAAGAATTATACTGTGTCACGTTTAAGTCTTGTAATTGATAGAAGTTATGCTAATTATTTTTGTTATATAACTGTGTTCTTAATTAAACTTTGTTTGATAAAAATTTCTTTGTGGGTCAACTGTATCATATCCAAAGTGTAACACCTCATGCTCACCAAATCAAATGTAAAACTTAGGGTCTAGGTTAACTTCACAAAACACCTTGGAGATTCTGGCTTGGGCCTTAGCAATGAAATCTATCCAATTCATGGAATGAACAGCACTAGTAGTGCCCATTTTGGAGCCAGATGGTTCAGACTGTTACTGTGTAAACTTTAAACAAACAATAAAACACTGTTCACAGCTGTACAAATATCCGATTCCCTGGATTAAGGATTTTTATACAAAGTTGACAGGAGGCTATTGTTCTCAAAATTAGATATGAGGATTCACAAAAATATTCCATGATCAATAAACTAAATGGCCTCTACCAATTCACAATGTTGCCTTTTCAAGCATCTTTGGATTGTCACATTCACAAGCCATTATAGGGATCTATTGAGAGGACAAAGTGGTGCCACTAATAGATTTGGATCATATGCAGTGATGGGCTTTATTATTAACCACCTACAACTATCCGTTGGCACACTGGCTGGAAGGCCAAATAGCAAATGCTTATCTAAGATACTTTTAGCAGACATCTCACTGATAGTACCCCAAGTACCAATGAGCAGTGTAGTGGCGCAGTGGTTAACAATATTGTCTCACAGCACCAGGGACTGGGTTTGATTCGCAGTTTGGTTCACTCTCTGGGCGGAGTTTGTACATTCTCTGCAACTTTTTCCTCCAACTGCTCTGGTTTTCTCCTACAGTCCGAAAGACATTTTGGTTATGTGCATTGAGCATGCTAAATTCTCCCTCAGTTTTTTCAAACAGGCAGCAGAGCATAGCGACAAAGGAATTTTCACACTAACCTCATTGCTGTGTTAATGTAAGCCTACTTGTGACACTAATAAATAAACTTTATAATTAATGTAGAACAGTCGGTGATAACAATGAATTTTCTGGATACCCTCCTAATGGCTCCACATAATATAAGGCTTTGGACACAAAAAGACCCTATGCTCACAAAAGTTAAACACTTAGTACTGACGGAGCAAATGAAAAGACAAGTACCACCTCAATTCTACCCTTATTGGAGGAGAAGAAAGCATATCAGAATACCACTGTGTTGGTCACAGCAGTTATTCCAAGTCAGGGCTGCCATGCTATGCTGTTGAACTACATCATGGCCACCCAGGAGAGTCCAAAATGAAAATGCTGGCCAGAAGCTATGTTTGGTGGTCTGGAATGGATGCAGACAGAGCAATGCTCATGGGTCGGTGCCAGGAATGCCACCAGGCACAAAAGTTGCCACCAGCAGCTCCCCTACAACGTGGGAATGGCCGGATAGACCTTGGACTCAGCTGCACATAGATTATGCAGGCCCATTCATGGGCTCAATATTCTTGATTGTAGTGGATGGCCACTCCAAGTAAATGAATGTCATAGGATACATTCAGTGACCACAACAATAACAGTGGAGAAACTTCTCATCTCATTCTGGACACATGGATCCTGAAGGTGCTGGTCTCTGACAAAGGACCGACTTTCACCGGCCAGGAGTTCAACTGGTTCATGAAGTTGAATGGGATTCAACATATTTGGCGGCACCATACCATCCATTGTCAAACAGCTTTGTGGAAAGACATTCCAAACTTTAAAATCTGGTTTAAAAGAACAACCGGCAGCATCAAGCTGTCCTTTTGGTTATTCAATTGTTGGACAAACCCCATTGGGAGGGGAGTAGAAAAGCAACAAGAAACCCAATGCAAAGGCCACAACACTAGCAGCTAGAATAGACAATTGGAGGCTAATGAAAAGGTTTGGGTAAAGAATTACGCAAATGATTCTGCATGGTTACCTGGAACAGTGAACTCTAGGATGAGGCCTACAGAATGCACAGGTGAGGTCATCCAGAAAACCATCTGAACCAATTGCAGGCTTTGAAAACAGAGTTTGTCTCAGAGTCACCTAGAGCCAATGGGCTGAGAACCAAGACATGTTCTTCCAGACTGGCCAGCCCCACCTCTCCATCAGCTATAGTTAGGACCTCAGAGTCTTGAATGGACACTGTGGACGAAGCTGTGGCTACTCCTTTGCCCTTGGAGCAAATCAGAACTCCGCAGCTCGTGTAGTAAGAGACGGGTGTCTGTTAGATACTCTCACGTTGGATACTGAGTTGGAGGATCCTGACCCAGCACTGGAATAGCACAGCAGACCCATAAGGTGCATGAGCTGCTGAGATTCCTTGGACCTGGGGTGGAGGAGATGTAGTGACTTCAACAAGGCACTTGAGAACTCTTGGAGTACGAGCTCTCTGATTGAGGTCATAATTGCTTGCCCAATCAGAGAGCGTCACCTGAATATAAAAAGGGGAATGTCAGGTCTACTGACACTCCTGGTTCTGACTTTGTAGTTTAAGCACTCTTAGGAGTGGAATTGAGTTTTGACACTTTAAAGTACTTAAGTGGGATTGAGGAGCACTTTGGAGCAAGCTAAGCTTCTGAAAGGCAATACATAACTGCAAATTACATCAGTATTCATAAGTTATACTGCATTTAGTTCTCTGTTCATACAGATCTGTTTATGAAATAACAAATCAAAATACCGGCACTGAGGATCTGATGCCTGAAGATATGCTGATTTGTTCAGGAAATCTCAAAGAATGTGCAGATACTTGAAGCATCTTTCCTGTTCTTACTGGTAGTCTCTGACACACACTTACTTTAACCTTGTTTGTCATGGAATCGGGTCTAAAATTAATAAAATTATTTTCAAAATTATCTAGTGCATAAGATACAAGATTACACAATTCAAATATGAAATAAAATACAAAATAACATGCTCTGAAGAAAGAGCCACCCAGACTCGAACCATTTCTCTGTGAAATGCTTTAATCTCTCTCCATAGATGCTGTTAGACCTGCTGAGGTTTTCTAGCATTTTCTGTTTTTGTTTTAAAAGAAAAGTTTGTTTAGTACCCAATACAGTGAATGGGTGGTTGGATAGAAATAGAAGTCCTTAGAAGTGAGAAATTACAACATGTGGCATAATTTTGTCTTGTGCAAAAGTATTGGTGTTTCTGCAGCTGAAAGCACACCTGACATAATAGGAGTTCAATTTTGAATCAAATGGACTTGTTTGGAAAATACTGGCTTAATTCTGTGCCTTCTTTCCCTCATAACTAGTGTTTTTAAATGGTGGTGTTGGAGAAATCTGCCTTTGGTCAAGAAATGATTTGATGAGATAAGACACCTAAAGGAGGTTGGGCAAGTAATATCAATCTTAGTGATTGATAATAAAGCCAGTAGAAGCTATGCTTCTGGCTCATCATTCAAAATCATCATTTGATGGAGTACACATCAATTTACATCACCATGCTGCAGGGAAACATCTGATCATAGCTACAAACAGATTTATAAATAAATATTCAGAGAGCTTCTGTTTTACAGCAAACTCTGCTGGAAAGTAGCTGAGCAAAAAAAAATCTTTGAACATTGACTCTGTTCTCAGTTATGAGAAATGACCATTTAAAGCTGTTGATGAGTTTTACTTCTGCTGCAAATACATCCCAACATGACCACTATACTCAGGGAAAGAGGGATTTTTCAAAAGGCAGCAAATTAGGGGAAGTAACAAAATTCTTTGTACACCTGACAGGTGTAGAGTTGGAGCTTGTTGCGAGATATTGTACATGGTTGTGAATACCATGGTAATGTAAAGATGCTGGACAGAGCAAAGGTTAATGTGGGACTAGAGAATAGCAATGCCCATAGTATGATGTACAGAGTCACATGGTAAAAGATCCACGGAACACTCTGGAAGCAGTCTGCACAACAGGAGCAGCATACTGCATCACAATATCTGGGAACTGTATTTAGTTAAAGATTAATCTTATCACTGAGACATCTAAAGAACCCATAACATAAAATGATACTCAGCATTGGTACCATCATACAACATGGGGATCAGTGGTGAAATGAAAAGTTGCATTTTAAACAATTAGGCCATTACAGAAGCTAAAGATAAGAAAGACTGAAAACAGCTAAAGCTTAAACAGAGATTTGTGCACCTCAGAAGAAAAATTGAGTTGAAGAAACTTTGCTATAAACTTAAACGTTGGGGAATGGCAATCCACTGTAAGACCTCAAGTGATGCAGAATAAAAGAATCTAATCAGACCACAAAAACACAAAAAGAAATTGCAAGATCCTAAGTGATGTATTGTGAATAAACCAGGTCAGATCACAAGAGAATGAGTAAAAATGCAAACAAATTACAAGACCCTGAATCAAGAGCCTGTCCAGCTCACAAAAAGGTGAGCACATTACAAAAATGCTGTACTTACATTATAAAATAGATGGCAGTCTCAGGGGCTCAGCAGATTGCAGCAGTGGTAGCCATGCTGCACTGAAGTAAATTTTAAAAAAATTAAAAATTAGATGACAGAATAAGGACATACACCTGGAGATTGCAGAGGTTAAGAGAAAAGAACCATTATCAATCGGGTCCCTGGCTTCTTATATAGAGGAATGAGTTGCTATTGTTTTAAAAATTCCTTCTGAGGTGAAAGGGAAAAAAAGCAGTTATGCACAGAAAATTAATTGAGACAGAATTCAGAGTTCAGAAGAGTGAGAGGGGATCTCATTGAAATGTATACAATTCTGTCAGGACTGGACAGGTTGGTGCTGGCGTGGTATTTTGGCTAGCTTGCGGGAGAGGGGGTGCGGAGGGAAGGTCTTAGAAGAAGGGGTTACCGTCTCAGAGTATGGGGTAGGCCATTTAGGAATGAAATGAGGAGCCATTTCTTCACTCAGAGGCTAGTGAACCTGTGGAATTCTCTACAACAGAAGCAAAATCACTGAATATATCAAGAGATAAATTTCTAGACACTAAAGACATCAAAGGATATGGGGAGAAAGCATGAGTACTGTGAGAGATAGATGATCAATGATGATCATACTAAATGTCATCATTTGTACCCAAGTACAGTGAATGGGTGGTTGAACAGAAATATAAGTGCTTAGAAGTGAGGTGGAAATTACAACATTTGACATAATTTTGTCTTGCGCAAAAGTATTGGTGTTTTTGCAGCTGAAAGCAAACACAACATAATAGCAGCAGGCTTAGGGGCCAAATGGCTTACCTCTGTTCTCACTGCATATATTTATTGCAAGATACAAAAGGCTTCGCAGGTGTTGTTTTTTTAAATTGAGGAGCCAAAAATCTCCCCAGCAAAAGCTCCCACAAAAAAGATAGCGAAACCAACTGAGTGAAAAAACAGTTACTGTGCTGATAGCCTCACTGGGGCAACATTTAAAATTATAACTACAAGAGATGAAAATGACCAGGGACAACAAAACGGAAAGGGCCCATTCAATAAAGGCATGGATAAACTTGACACAAGAGTGAGAGTCTCAGCGAAGATATTTTCTGGTTTCCAGGAAATTTAGAGGATTAAATAAGGAATCAGAAAAAGTATAAGTTGATATGTTTTTATTTGTCTTTGGTTTATTTGGTTTATTTGGTGAAATGCACCACGGCTTATGCATGGATCAATACTTGACAACATTTGGTGAGATAATAAAAGGCTTTGACGGTTACTTCAAACTCCAAGTTATGGAGACCACAGATCCCAGTAGATAGTCCAGCACTCACTCCAGTAAAATGCAAAAGGCAACAAGAAACCACAGAAAGGGGGACAGGAGAAGGCCCAGAGTGAGGGAAACAATATGCAAATAAACTACAAGATGGTTGGTGACCATGTCAGTGCACCAAAATGCATGAGCCAAAGACCTTGATGCAGAAGAAACAAATGACTGAGAAGCAGCCAGAAGACTTAAAAAAAAAGAATTCTTTGAAAATGCTGACTATCCAAACTGCAACAACAGTCCGGTATGCATAGATGGCTGTGAATAAAGGAACACTATCTGAAGTAATTCAAAAGAAACAAAATGAACAAAAAGTAAATGAAGCTGTTCTACAAGAAGATGTTCACATCAAAGCTAAACTGGAAGAATTGAAGAACAAGACACAAGCAGTGCATATATGTTTAAAAGTGTATGATCAACTGAAGCCTTCAATAAACTGAAGTCTTCAATGAACCAAGCTGCTCAAAATCTGAACAAACAAATTTCAGAGAGGACACAAAGGTATCAGGAGAAAATCACAATCTTCAATTTCACAGCTGGCTAATCAAAACAGGAGTTGGGAAAGTTTAACTAGGTGTACAGCCAGGAAAAATAGTATGCAGCAAAAGCATGCAAAGGAGTTGGAACCTTGAAAAACTCCTTGAATCAAATCAGTTATGTATGTTTGGGCATGCCCCTTTAAGAGAATAGGTTAGGTGATCCAGGACGCAGGATGCGCCCTGAGTGGTGTTTGTCTAGCCAATCTTATGCTGACTGTACTAAGAGTGGGAAAATTCAAAGAAGATGGGAGGGGCAATTTTTTTTTAAGCACAGATAGGGGTCAGTGTCTGGAATGCACTGCTGGGGTTGGTGGTGCAGGCAGATACAATAGGGGCATTTATGGGACTTTTAAATGTGAAGAATAGAGGGATATAGACCAACGGCAAGAAAAAGGTATTTGTTTAATTTGACATCATGTTTGGCATAACATCATGGGCTGAAGGGCCTGTTCCTGTGCTATATTGTTCTATGTTCTATAAAGATGTGTTAATAAACTTTCCAGTTAGTTCAAGACCATTGATCTTGAGGTTTTTAAAGTTAAAGTTTTAAAGTTTATTAGTGCCACAAGTAAACTTACATCAACACTGCAATAAAGTTACTGTGAAAATCTCCTAGTTGCTACACTCCAGCACCTGTTCAGGTACACTGTGGGAGAGTTTATTATTGGTCTCAGTATCAGATCTCAAATATAATAACTGGCAAAGGGGTGGAGTCATGGCCCATGTACTGTAATTCACCACCAATTTTCAGGACAGCGAGGAAGATTCACGTTGTTATCCTAGATTCTGAAAATAGTGGGAATCGCTAAGGTACTGGGGTAGATTCAAGGGCATCGAGAGGAAGGTTTGCGAGGGGCCTCAGTCCAATTCAATGCCACAGAAGTACTTGCTGGGAAGCTGAAAGTGGTCACAAGGGCATTCGGGTTACAATCAGAGGCTAGGTATAGGAGAGGGATGTCTCCATCAAGACTGTTGGGAGGGGTGGAGGCCATGGGAAAAGGAGGAGAGCATAGTCAGCAAAGGAGTGGCAGTGAAAAGCACATGCAGAGCTGCAAAAATGCGTGAAAAATGGTTACAGAATGCGAAGGTTGGAAAACCCCTGCCAAAGGAACCAGGAATGGTTGGCCAGTTCATGGCAATGGGCATTTCAGTGAAGATATGGAAAGTTGGGTGCTAGACATAGAACATTTTCACTCTTAATTAAAGGTAAATAAGGTACAGAGTGATCTGGCAGTGGCAGTTTTCTTCAGCATTATAGGGGGTAAAATATTTGTGATATTAAGAAGCCTAATATGATCAGAGAAACCAGCAGAGTGATCCCGAGCAGAGCTGTGCGAAACACTCAGGAATCATTATGCCATGAAGCCAATTATGATAGCAGAAAAGTTTTGATATTTTAAGAGAATTCAATGCGAAGGTGAATCCATTGTGGCTGTGTTGAACAGTCTATTTTGACACTGCGAATTAGGCACTTTTTTACAAGATGCCTCGAGGGACCATTTGATCTGTGGGTTTTGCAATGGAGTGATACAATGGAAACTGCTGACAAAATTGTCTCAACTTTAATTGTCTGAGCATCTATGACATTGATGGCTTTTGATGTACCTACTTCCATGGAACAGATTGAAAATGAAGTAACACAGTTGGGGTCAGTGTCAGAGTCCACAAAGTAGCCAAAGAGGAACAGAATATGGTGTCAATGATAGAATGCCACTGCTATGGCAAGTCTGGCCATAAAGAGCCCACATGTTGGACTCAATATTGCTGGTGTAAACAGGTGGGGCATATTACCCAGAATTGTAGGGCACGATTAAAAGAAAAAAAGCAGAATCACAGGGAGAGGAACCAGAAAGCTAGGCACAAGATATATGCTGCTAGGCAAGAAGGATTCAGAGTTCACTAGATCTGCCAAGGAGCAGAAGAACCCAAGTCAACAGAATTTCAATTTAATATTTTATCGGTTGGAGGTGAAACCGATAGATTCTGGGTCCTTCCATATCTATTCGAAAATAGATATGGGGCAATGGTATCATGGATTCCATATACAGAGACAAGTTGAAAAAATTGCTGTTGAAGCTTTCAAAAATCACCTATGTACTTATACGGAGCTGGTAAAGGTACAACTGAGGGACCAATATTTGGAGCTACTGTTGTATATAGTCCAGAATGACTACCTTGTATTTATTGGATGCTTCTGGCTGCAGAAATTAAAATTAAATTGAAATATGATAAATAGGCTGTTGGATTTGATATCTCTAGAGAGATACAAGGATGTATTCAAAGAGACCCTTGGTAAGATGAAAGAAATAGAAATAAAGGTTCAATTTAAGTCAGAGGCTCATCCAAGGACCCTGAGTCATGTTCTCTGCCATATATGATTAGACCAAAGGTAAAGGCTGAATTAGAACACCTGTTGAGCATAAAGACATTGGAAGCATTCTCAACCAGTGAATGGGCCATCCCAATTGCACCATTTTTGATGATTGATGGCTCAGTGAGAACCTGTGGGGACTTCAAGGTAACCATTAACCCAGCACTGTTCACAGACCATTACCCACTTCCTCTGATTGAGGACTTATTTGGTGGATCAGCAAGAGGGAAAAAATTTTTGAAGATGAACTTGTCTCAAGTTTACCTTCAAATGAGACCTGCAGAAGAATCCCAACCATCTCTGATGATCTTAACTCATTGGGGGCTTTTCAATTATAAGTGTCTTTCTTTCGGTATTACGTCAGCACCAGCCCTTTTCCAAAGAGCAATAGACCAAACTTTAAGTAGAGTCCAATTTTTTCCTGGACAATATTTTGGTGACTGGCTCCACTGAAGAGGAGCATTTGAAGAATCTTGATTAGATGCTCAGACAATTGCAGAAGCATGGCCTGCAAGTAAAGAAAGAGAAATATGAATTCTTTAAAGATTTGTTTGAAAACCTGTGCCACGTGATTGATAGAGGGAAACTACACAAGGCACCCAAGAAAATGGAGGCTATCAAGTAAGTTCCCAGACCAGAGAATGTATCACAGTTACAATCATTTCTGGGATTGATAAATTATGACAAATTTGTGCAAGATTGGGCCACCATGCTGAAAACTTTCCACTATCATCTGGGTAAGACTGACCTTAGAGATGGACTCAGATGTGAAGAGGTTCACTGATTTGATTTGATTTGATTTATTATTGTCCTCACATGTATTAATATACAGTGAAAAGAACATACTGTTCATAGAGAAAGAAACAAGAGAGTGCAGAATGTAGTGCTAAAGTCATGGGTGTAGAGAAAGATCAAGTTGATGCAAGGTAAGTCCATTCAAAAGTCTGACAGCAACAGGAAAGAAACTGTTCTTGAGTCAGTTGGTACATGACCTCAGACTTTTGTATCTTTTTCCCAAAGGAAGAAGGTGGAAGGGAGAATTTCTGGGCTGCATGGAGCCCTTAATTATGCTGACTGCTTTGCTGATACAGGAGGAAGTATGGACAGAGTCAATAGATAGGAGGTTGGTTTGTGTGATGGACTGAGCTACATTCAAGCTACTTTTGAAGTTCATTGCAACCTTGAGCAGAGCAGGAGCCATACCAAGCTGTAATACAACCAGAAAGAATGTTTTCTCTGATGCATCTATAAAAGTTGGCGAGAGTTTAACTGACATGCCAAATTTTCTTAGTCTTCTGAGAAAGTAGAGGTGTTGGTGGGCTTTCTTAACTATAGAGTTGGCATGGGGGGACCAGGACAGGTTGTTGGTGATCTGGACACCTAAAAACTTAAAACTCTCGAGCTTTTCTACTTCATTACCATTGATGTAGACAGGTGGATGTTCTTTATGCTTCCTGAAGTCAATGACAATCTCCTTCATTTTGTTGGCGTTGAAGGAGAGATTATTGTTGCCACACCAGTTCACCAGATTCTCTATCTCATTCCTGTACTCTGTCTTGTCATTGCCTGAGATCCAACCCACTATGGTGGTGTCGTCAGCAGACTTGAAAATTGAATTGGAGAAGAATTTGGCCGCACAATCATATGTGTATAAGGAATATAGTAGAGGGCTGAGAACACAGCCTTGTGGGGCACTGATGTTGTGGATTATCATAGACAAGGTGAGAGGTAAAACATGCCTTATGAAGGTCGGAAGTGTTGGTAAATGGGGGTCAGTCTCATTCACTGTTCAGACTCAGGACGAACGGATCTGGAGGAGATACATGGCTACTCTACATCAAAGCAGGGAAGTCCTCCCTGACATAGAATTGTTGCAAGAAGAGCTGGAGGAACCAACTGAATCTGGTGTTCCTGAAATGGAGAGAGTTCTGATCAGAAAGGAAACATTGGCAGAAGCTGCTAATGATTGCAACCAGGCAAAACAGGAAGACTGAGAGCTTCTGGAGTTGTAGGGAAGAACACCTGAGTTGAGCCAGATGGCAAAAAGAGAGTTGCTCAGGATCTGTAGTTCTCCAGATAGACTAGTTATGTCTATATAGACTTTTAATGGACTTTGTCTTTACCATTTACACTTGATGTTTATATTCATGTTTTTGTACATAGTTGAATTGTGTCTTTAAGTGATTGTGTTAAAAATGTATATATGTTATGTGAGGATTTTGAAGTAAATTGGAAGGAGTGTTTTGTATGTTGGGGCATGCGCCTTTAAGAGAGTGGGTCAGGTGACTTGGGACTCAAGCTCCACCACGTGTCAAGCTTACCGAGCTTGTCTTGTGCTGAATGTGCAAGGACAAAGATGAGTTAATGAACTGTTCCAATTAGTTTACTACCAGTGTCTTCATGGCCTACTAGTCTCAATATCAGATCTCAAACATAATGAAAACATAGCAACGGAAAAACATGAGGAGTTAATTGAAATTATCAGTCATGATACACTGAGTAATTTGGCGAGAGACTAACAAGAAAGTAAACATTTGGAAGAACAGTTGATTTGATTATCATTCAAGTTCAAATGCAAAACCATTCAGTAACATGCAGAAATGAAGACTGCTCTAAACAGTGGAACAGAAACACAACAAATGAATCTTGAACTACTGAATTACAGGAAAGTTCAAAATGGAAGCAAATGAGCTTTGCAAAGAAAGAAATACAGTTGAAAGACCTTCACAAGAATCCACCAGGAATAATATGTTTCAACTAGAAAATTACAAAGAGAAGCAAAATGAATTTAATGTCATTCTGAGCAAACTGAAAGTCAAGTTGGCAGAAGGCTCAGCAATGTTTCATATTCCAGATGGAAGCCAAAAGCTACAAAAAAAGAACAGACTTGAAGAGCTGAAGAAGCAGTTGTATGAAAACAAGGAGGCATTGAAAGGAAAATCCACAGAATCTTCCAATCTGCAAGCAAATAATAGCAGGAAGGGAAATGGAGTGTCGCCCTTTATTTCAAAGGGAATGGAGTATAAAAATAGAGAAGTCTTGCTAAAACTGTATAAGGCATTCATTAGACCACACCTGGATTTGCTCTCCTTATCTATGGAGAGATATACTGGCATTGATGGCAATCCAGAGAAGGTTCATTAGCTTTGTCCTAATTTGGATTTGGAGGGATTTTCTTATGAGGAAAGGCTGTGTACTCATGAAGTTTAAAAGAGTGAAAGGCATCCTTATTGAGACATATAAGATTCTAATGAGGCTTGACAGTGTAACACACTGAGATGTTGTTTCCCTTTGTGGGAGAATCTGAGACCAGGAGGCATAATCTCAGGATAACCCATTTAAGACAGAGATGAAAAGGAATTTATTCCCTGAGAGGATAGTGAATGTGTGAATTCTTTACTGTAGAGGGCTGTAGAGGCTGGATCATTAAGTCTGTTCAAGGCTGAGATAGACAGATTTTTAATCAGGAAGGGAATCAAGGGTTGTGGAGATAAGGAGGAAAAGTGGAGTTGAGGATTATCACATGAGATCAATCATGATCTTATTGAATAATAGAGTAGATTTGATGGGCAAATAGCCTCCTTCGCTCCACCATCTTATGGTCTGATAATGAAACCATGAATAGCACAATTACAGAACTGTAAAAAGTTAACGCTTTGTCAAAGATAGACGTGGCCAATAGTGAATCTAAAATTAAGAATAAAGACAAAATTCTGTTGCCGACAGACAGAGCAGACAGGAAAGAATAAGATCAGAAAATGTAAAACTGACACTGAAGTGCAAGGAACAAGAAAAAAACGTATTGGATGAATCAGAGGTATTGTGAACTATTGAGCTGATGAAGAGAATCATAAGCTTGCAAAACAATGAGAAAAAGCAGTAAACAAATGTTGGAAATTAAGATTCCATTTGCGATGCATATACCTCCAGTGAAAACATGGCAGACACCAGGAAATTTGAGTTGACTAGAAATTAACATAGTACACATTGCATTTGGAAGGCATGGGACAAACCCATAGTGTCCAAAAAAAAGCAGACAAGTTGTTAACAAAGAGAAATGCAACTCTGGGGACGCCAAAAAGTGAATTTAATGGACATAACCAAGCACTAGAAACATGAAAGTGCTATTACCATTCCTCCAAACATAACAGATGAGATGTGAAAGAGCTGTCAACTTCGAGACCGTTTGAATTTATAAAATCAGAGATTTGATTACAAATAATTATATTCCATTGGAAGAGAGGAATACTCCGTCTTTTGAAAAGGGAGATATTGTAGATGTGCCCATGTAACTCCATAGATGCTTTAGAAAGAACAAGATTATTCACACTTTTTGTCTAAAAGCAACATTTTGAACAGTGACAAATTTACCTTCCTTTCCATGATAATGATGGCTTAATTAAGAACAAACCAGATTCTTTTTCAATATGTTCCAAAGTATTCATCAAAGTATTGGCAAGATTTATTCTTTGTTCTGTAAATTTCAAGGCTTGTTCACTCCATTGTTTCTTCCTCTGAAAATATTTTAAATTAAAAAGATGGAATAACAGACTTGAGAGCATTATTACAAGACTACACTCTATGGTACAGGATGAGGGTATGGGTTGGGGATGGGGAATTAAAGGAGCTTCTAATGGGAATAATGAAGCTCAAATGAGTTCAAACATTATTTTAAATTGAAATTAGACATCAATGATAAGATTTTCAGCTCTCACTTTATCCAATTATGGATGTTTCTGATGGAGAAGAACACTAAGTAATATAGATTTTAGAAAGCCATTCATTAGACTTTTTGCTAATCATTTCTGGGATTTTTCTTGGAATTGGCTATGGTGTGATTTTGTTTACTCAAAAGCAGGAGAAGCATATTCAAATTGGTCTGCCACCTTCATACACCATTCCAACCATTATCTTGTAAATTGAGTTTGTGTCTATATATGTCCTGTTTGTGAACACAATCCCTCACTCACCTGAAGGAGCCTGAGACTCCAAAAGCTTGAGCTGCCAAATAAACCTGTTGGACTTTAACCTGAGTTGTGAGACTTCTTATTGTGCTTACCCTCATATACCACTAGTGCATTCTGCACCTGACCATCTGGCCTTCTCTCTCTCAATCTCCTTCTGCTCCTCCTCTTTGGATGATATATTTCCTATGGAGACCATTATACTCCTGTTTTTACAACGAAACAGGCTGAGTGACAGATGAGGCACTAAATGCACTTCCCTGTAGGTTCATTGCAGCTTTAAAACAGCAACAGTATTGCCTTTACCCACTGCTTTCAATAACAAACGTAGCTACATTCACAGCAACCTGAACTGCTGAGGTCTAACAAAGGACCCAGCTGGTGACATTTGACCGCTCTACAATCTTTCAGCAAAGAATACGAGATCCTCACCTGGCATAATTCACACTCTTTCAACTTTGTATTGCTCCCCTGTATGTATTTTTTCAGTCAATTGCCACTTTAACAAACAATTTGAAACCAATTTAAATAAGGTGGGCAGGCTTCCAATTTCTAGGCCCACCCACCAACAGTATTATTAAGTTCCAATATGATGATATTGGGAATGCAACACAATATTGCATCTGAGATCCTTGTTGTTGTGTATTATTCAGCCCAGGATGTTTAAATTGGAAATTCCAATTATAAACATTTGCACATACAACATTTATTATATAGATTGACATTGGAAACGTTACTCAATACCGTGACAATCAGAAGTAAAATTTGTGGACGGGTAGCACATATCATATGCAAGTCTTATAGTAATATAGAATTGCATCAGGTGTTAGCAACTTATGTTTGTTATGATGAAGTACCTTTATGTACAGTTCTTCCATTCTTGTACAAACTTCTGAAATGGGCTTTGGTGTAACAACTTGGTGCTTGATTTTTTTCTCTGCCTCTTTTAAAGTGACATGCTGAGAATACTGTTTAATCAACTGGGAGAATCTCACCTTTTGTAAGTCAATATATTGTTTCATGGTTTGAACTGCATTCTGTAACATAAGCAAGAACCCAATTCACTAATCAACATATCCAGAAAACAATAGTAGCACAACTTAAGGTTATATTGATTAATCAACCATTGAAATGTACTACTTATTTTGTTCTTTCACAAGATGTGGGCATTCTTTGCAAGGCAAGCATTTTATTGCCCATCCTTACTTGCCTTTGAGAAAGTGGTGGCAATTCACCTTCTTGAACTGCTATACTCCCATGTGATATGTACATGTACTACGTAAATTAAATTATACATAGAAATGAAAAGAATGTAAACTGGACTGAATGCAGAACAAGTTGATATGATATAGAATTGACAAATCTCTAATGAATGTGAAGATTAATGAGATTAGAATTGGCTACATGGCCTGGACTTTTTAAATGGGCCAGGTTTTGAAGGTGGGACACTATGCACTTTGGCGCTGTGATCCTCTGCGCTGGTTCACCATCACAACCCCAACCCCAAGCCATTTTCAGTGAGAATGGTTCAGGGTCAGATCAGCTGTCCGCCAGAAAGCATTGCTAAGCCAACTGAGGCCAATTATTGCTAATTATGCAGCATATGAAGGTCTCATTCTCATGCCGACTGAATTTCCAGTTGGCAATACAGGTATGTTTCATTTTGTGTTCAGGGTCTAGGTGGGGTTCTTTAGGGTTTGACTTAATCAATTTCTACATAACATGCCATAAACCAAAGTGTGCATAGGGGACAGATATTTGACAAATATCTCTTTACTTTTGACAATACAACTTGAATTCAACAAAGATTAATGAAATGAAGGAGCTGATTTTCGCACCATCATCCTCCCCCATCCTCCCATATTATGGAGGACCCCAATGCCTGTGAGGAATCTGTGGGAGAGAGTGGAGACCCTCAATGTGCAAGATGAGTGGGTACCCCAATTTGGCATTTGGTAGGGGTGCCTGATTCTTTGGAGGGTCCCCAGTCTCCATGGTGGGGGAACGGGGAATCTGAAATCAGACCCAGAACTCAGAAGACTGGCTTTGCCAGTGTGCTTAGGCCCCATCCCCCCAGCTGGCTATGTAATCCTTGCCAATACTGGTGCTGTTAAACCGGGCAAGAAAAGACACCTGTGAATCCATGATTCTCACATAGCTTTTTTTGCCTGATCCAACACTTTGTGTAATTTTAGGAAAATTGTATATGTAGAATAAAAGGTTAACTCTAATACTGTTCTAACAATAGCTACTGAGCACGTGTGTAAGGAGCTATGTAATAATGATGTCACACAGGAGAAAATGAGGAGAATCCAAGAGGTAAGTAATTTCTCCGTCCCAAAGCTTTGTACATAGTTAAATATGTAAATAAAAGTTAATTTGGAAAAGAATCTTTACCTCCTGGCCATATCTTACTTCAACAATGAATAGGAATCCATCTGCAGGGATATTAGAAAGATTTAAAGCTATCTGCAACATTATGTCATCGCAAGTGTCCATTCTTTCATTAGAATGATAAACACACTAACAGTATCTGATATACGTGTGTGTTTAATATCGGTTGGTGTTCTTAATTCGCTCATTAATGAGATAATGTGAGGTGGCATGTGCACTGTGATTAGCACTGCTGCCTCACACTACATTGATTCCAGGCTTGGGTCACTATCTGTACGGAGTCTGAACATTCTTTCCATGTCTGTATGGGCTTTCTTCCGCAGTCTGAAAGACATATTGGTTAGATGCAATGGCTATGCTAAATTCTTCTTTAGTGTACCCGAACAGGCATTGGAATGTGGCGATTAGGGCATCTTCACAGTAACTTCATTGCCATGTTAATGTAAGCCTACTTATGATACTAATAAATAAATTTAAACTTAAATTCCTGTCCACTGTTTTAACAAAGATCTTTGTCTGCTTATTTCAAAACGGTATTACACAGAAGAAATAAAACTCAATAATTTGTACTAAACTCAATGAAAGTGCAATAGTTAATTAATACACCTATCTTTCAATCATTCAAATTGTTCAGAATCATTCTTTACTTGTATCCTGCAATTGAAGTATGTAACTCTTACCGTGTAGTTTTGTTTGGAAATGATCTTATTGTTGACACCTTTCACCAAAATTCTGGTATTATGAGTTACATCTGCTCTTGTGAAAAGAAGAGTTGAATCAGGAATATGGGCTTCATTTAGCAAGGTCCCTCTTTTTGTGTGCTGTGATGAATTTGCTTGATTGATTATGCCCAACTTCTATTCAAAATAATGACAAAATTATAGTCAAATTAAGAAAATTGGGCACAAAATTAACAGATGCTTTTGGAGCATTTGTGGCATAACTCTGGTCTGAGGATCAGAATTTGGGGTATAAAAGAAAAGCATCAGAGTTACACCCATCCTAAAATACACATTAAGTTCAGCAGAATTGGTTATTATTTGAAGATGCAGTGCATATATAACAATGATAGGAAATTGAGAGCAAATACTATTATTGGGGTTTAATGCAATTGCATGACTGGGAATCATGACAGATGGGACCCCAAAATTGAAGGAAATCCCACCACACCAGTTTAAAGTCCAAACAGGTTTATTTGTAGCAAAAGCTGCAAGCTTTCGGGACAGGAAGTCTCTTTGTCAGGTGGCTGGGAGTGGCTGAGAACTCAGTCACCTGACAAAGGGAGAGGCTGTCCCGAAAGCTTGTGGCTTTTGCTCCAAATAAACCTGTTTGGACTTTAAACTGGTGTTGTGGGATTTCTTTCCGTTTTACCCCAGTCCACCACAGGCATCTCCACATCATGGCCCCCAAATTGTACAGGAGTGAACATTTTGGATGGTGAAAACGGATGGTGGAATCAAATGGTGGAAAGGTGGCACCTTGAGTGCGGTAAGAGGCCAATTAAGATTGTTTTAATGGCAGTTAAGAGACATCTTCATGCAGCTGAATGCAATTAAATGCATCTTATTGGGACTAAGTAAATGGTGAGTGTGGGTCACAGGTCATCAGATCTCCAACAAGTGAAAACTGGATTTGTTGAAGCAAAGTATCTTGTTGAAGCAAACTATCTTGTCGAAGATTAGTCATTTTGTAGATTTCTGCCATAGGAGGCAAGAAGCCGTTTAGAAGGTTCCATGATGAGGGGCATAGATTAGAAAGGCATGGGCTGATGGTACATACATTGAAACTTCAAATCCAGGAGCAGCAGCTGGTGAAAGGGCTAAAATCAGACTCATGGTGAACACAAAGCCAATATTGCTAGATGCATGAGCAACAAAGGATTAGTGCTGAGGAAGTTGTCTGCAGGCAGAGTCACTATTATTGGAAAGACAGCAGCAACAATACAATTCACCACCATATAATTAGATGAGTCCTACTTGTCAGTTTTACTAATTAGCTGGTCACCATGAGATTGCAGTTGGCTAGCCTTCCCAAATCGCTCAAGAATCCTGCCAACTTCGGAGTCCTCCATCGCCTTGATTATATTTCATACAATGTCCCAAAGGTTTCACTATTTACATCCGTATTACACCCAGTGAAACCCCGTGGAAAAGATAAATATGTTATCTGCATGACCTGTCAAATCAAGGTTTGAATATTCATTTTCTGTGGCCAGGAATTTCTATTCCTTCCTCTGGCCAGCCACTCTAAAATATAAAAGAGAAATGACTAGATCATAGATCATTATAATATTTCCACCTTCCTGAAGTATGGAAAGAAGTGGAGGGTTCTGAAATTATTTTTTCAGTCATCAGTTAGAATCTTAAACAACAAGATCAGCAAGGAACGACTGCCAAGACAGAAAATATCTTCTTGAGAACAGGTTCCAGACCTCTGAGGTCATATTATTTAGTTTTAATAGTTCCTTTGTTGGCTTGGCGAGGAACTTCCAATTGGTGGTGTTCCCATGTGCCTCATACCCTCGTTCTTCTAGGTAGCAGTTATGGGTTTGGGAGCTGCTGCCTAATGAACCTTGGTGAGCTTCTCCAGTGCAGATGGTACACATTGCATCAATGGTCAGGAAGTGAATGTTTGTGGATAGGGTACTAATCAAGCAGGTTGCTTTATCTTGGATGTGCCGAGCTTCTTGTGTGCTGGAGCTGCACTCATCTAGGCAAGTAGGGAGCATTCCATCACACTCCTGATTTGTGCTTTGTAGATGGTGGACAGAGTTTGGGGATTTAGGAGTTGAGTTACTCACTGCATACTTCCCAGCCCCTCCTAGCCACAGATATATATATGTGGCTAATCTTGTTCAGTTTCCAGTTAATGGTAACTGCCCCCCAGGAAGTTGATAGTGGAGAATTCAATGATGGTAATGCCATTGAATCAAAGGGTGATGGTTAGATTCTCTCTTATAGAAGACAGTCAGTGCCTAGCACTTGTGTGGCATGAATGATACTTGTGAGCCCAAACCTGGATATTGTCCAGGCTTTGCTGCATTTGTACATGGACTGCTTCAGTATCTGAGGAGTTGTGAACTATGAACTCAAACAATGGAGTCACTTATTATATAAAAACAAAAGGTGGTGGAAAACTCAGCCTGTCTGGCAGCATCTTGGAGAGAGAAACAGAATTAATAGTCAGAATTCTCTGGTTATTCACACATTGTCACCATTGCCAGCAAGGATGGAGAATTTGGCACTAAGCCAAATTTCTGTTCATTGTAGTGGAACCAGAGAATTCCACTGGTGTGAACAACTGGAGAATCCCATTCATTTTTACAGATGCAATATGATTTTTCTTCAGAATTTCGAGCAATGGTTTTGATTTTGCTTGGGGTTAGACCACAATAGTTTAACTGGGTAGGTGTTATTTATATGTCATTGACATGATGAAAATAACTTACTTACTTTTATTTGGTGTTTTAACAAACCAAAAAAGATGCCATAATGTCTATGTATGTATAGTAAACTGAATTCCTTCTCAGAAGAATGGTAAGGCCACAAACAAAAGTTAGAAATGACTGCTAATATACATTATTGCTGACGTTAATGGAAGTTGATGTTGTCAGCTGATTTGCAACAGTAGAAGTATTTAAGCCTATTGTTTTTCAAATAACAATGATGTACCCATTGTATTCCAGCATAGTAATTACTTTGAGGAATTCTCTAAAAAAATTACATGGTGGGAAATTTAGAATTTATTTATTGCCTGATTTCAAATGAATAGTTTGAAAGTTAAAAAAATGAACAAATAGAAAACAGGAAAATAGGATGAATGTAAATTCTTGGTTTTTGAACACTTACTGGTTGTAAACAGGAAGTATGACTTTTCATTTTGGCATGTTGCTGCTTGTTTGTGCAGTGTTCTTCACATTTTTGGATCATGTCATCAAGTTGTTGTTGCCTGTATAAGACAGAACAGACAGAATGTGTTTTGGAAACCGAATAACATTCTTGATAGGAAAAAAGTGTTACTTTAAACATGAATAGCCATAGGCCAATAACACAGCATGTTATTGCTGAAATATACTGTTTGATGTGAACTTCTCAGTACAAAAACGATCCCTTTAATGTGAAGAATTCCATATGTCAATCTAATAGTTAAGAGAAGGAAACTGTGATATCATAAACCAGTTAGCCTGATACCTTTGTTGAGAAATAGGAATAGAATGTTTGAACACCTTGACAATAGAGAGAGCCAGCATTATAAATTACAGGTCCTGCTTGATAAATCTGATTTTATTTCTTGACGAAGTGACTAAAATAGTGGGTTTGGGAATGTATAATGATGTTAATTATACAATCTTCCGGATGACATTTGATAACATCTCTCATACGAGATTATTAGTTATGGTTGAACTCATGGAATTGAAGGAAAATTACACTTAGGAAGCCGACTGAATAGTCGGAGACCGAGTAGGGAGGAAACTAAAATAATGGTAAATGGATTGAAATTGTGACAAGTGTGAACTCACTCATTTTGGATATAAAGGGATAGACCAGATCAAATACTAAATGATGAAAGGATGGAAATAGTACAGGTTTAAAAAGGTTTAAGTAAATTTTATGCTGTTGGTGGGAATTCTATTCACAAGCAGGGCAATATAATGACACAAACTCAATTTATAAAATAATAATTGGAATGCAATTATTTATAGCCAATCAAATCTTAAAGGTACAGGCAATGTGAGTGGAGAGAGCGTTAAGCACAGGTTAAAGAGATCGGCATTGTCTCCAGTTGGGACGGTTAGTGAGATTTTGCAAGTCAAGCAAGTCTGAGGGTTACAGATAATGTGACATGAGCCCAAGATCCTAATTGAGGCCATTCTCATGTGTGCAGAACTTGGCTATCAGTCTCATGTTTAGCCAACTTATTGGAGTCATTTGAGAAAGTAATATGTTGTGGACAACAGGGGATGTTCTGTCCTTCGATTTCCAGAACATATTTGATAAAATGTCACATCAAAGGTTACTACTGAAAGCAAAATCTCTCGGAATAGTGAATGACATATAGGCATGGATAGAAGATTGGCTGGCTAAAAAGAAACAGAGAGTAGGTATTAATGGGTCTTTTTCAGGTTGGCAAAATGTAACAAGTCGTATGCCACAAGGATCAGTGCTGCCACCTCAACTGTTTCCAATTTATATAAATGACTTGGAGAAAGGGATGAATAGAATGTTGCCAAATTTGCTGATAACATAGATAAAAATACCAAAAAGTTAACTGAATGGGTAAAGCTCTGAGATACAGTGTGTCTTAGTGCATAAATCACAGAAGGCTAATAGGCAGGTACAGCTAGAATTAGGAAAGCTATTAGAATGTTATCATTTATAGGGGAGTTGAATACAAAAGTAGGGAGGATATGCTTCGGTTATACCGAGCACTAATGAGATTTCAGATTGAGTACTGTGTACAGTATTGACCATCTTATTTAAGGAAGTATGTAAATGCATTGGAAGCAGTTCAGTTAAGGTTTACCAGACTAATACCTGGAATGGTCTTAGAGGAAAGATTGGATAGGCTAGGCTTGTATCTACTGAAGCTTAGAACAGCAAATGGTGAGTTGATTGAAACATGCAAGACAAGGGGTCTTGGCAGGGTACACGTGGAGAAGACGTTTCCTCTTCTGGAGAAGTTAGAATTCGGGATCACCTTGTAAAAATAAAGGCTCACCCATTTAAAACGGAGATGAGACAATTTTTTTTCTCTCATGAGTCTTTGGAACTTGGTTCCAGAAAAAGCGGCGAAAGCAGAATCTTTGAATATTTTTAAGGCACAGATTCTTAGTAAGGCAGAGATTCAAGTGGATGATAGGTTATCAGGGGTAAATAGTATGCAGATTTGAGATTACTATCAAGTTCACCATGATGTTTTCATTCTGATGGAGCAGGCTTGAAAGGCTGAATTGTTTACTCTACTCTTTATCTGTATGCAAGACATCAGTATATGCCAAACACTACCATGAAACAAGCCATGTGTAAAGGTATATTTTCTGGTTCACTTGTACAAGCCTGGATGGATGATAGTAACCTACTGGTGGAAATGCAATTTACAGCAATAGAATATCTAGCCATCATACATGTCTAGAATTTACAAGTGAATAATGTGAGATTAGACTTAAAGCCTGATATTTCTGGAATGAGCTTCAAACTGTACAAGATAGAAAACTGTGAAAAAGATAAATGCACTAAACTGCTGGGCCTGACAGCTCAACACAGCCTGTGACAGTAGCAGCAGAAATTGTCACCAAATGTTAGTCAACTATAAAGTATGTCTTGAGCTATTACTCTGGGAGACAGTCTCAGTGAACACTTACGGCAGCTGTAACATTTTCTGAAATTCAGGGTTAGGTGAATTCTCCACACAGTCCAGTGTGAAATTTGGAACAGCACTTTTTCCAGTGTCTTGAAAGGAATTCATGCTGGCCTTATCATACAGAGAGTTATTGAAGCTGATGGTTCTTCTCTCATAGGATAACCGATCAAAGGATGATACAGCACACTCCTTCCCGTCAGTATTTAACAAGGCACGGAGGACTGTGGGTCAAGAACACAGCAGTAAAAAGCAAAATAAACAAGAAAATACAATATACTTTGTCAATCACTCTGGTTTTATTTAACTTAAGATGTAGAGATGCCGGCGTTGGACTGGGGTAAACTTAGTAAGAGGTCTGACAACACCAATTTTAAATCCAACCGATTTATTTAACTTAAAGCAGTTTCTCATGAGCTAAAAATAAACATAGATGGCTCTGCAGATCTACCATAGATTTCAGCGTACAAGTCAAAATGCTGTTTATAAGATGATTGTACTCAACTGATTCTATTCTTACCTATCCAGTTGTAGCCAGAAAATCACCTCCAATGGCTTCCATTCCCATATCTGAAATCCCGAACATCTGATGTCCATTAAAGACTCAATGCCAAAACTCAATCTTTTTTTCAGCTGCAAAATACTATACTCTTATTAGTTGTTTGCCTCAATTTTTCATCCCTGAATTGGATGTTTTACTTTATACTGCAATTTGGTGCCTGGGATCGAGCAGGCAACATGCAGTGTTAAGAAGATTTGGAGAGCTCCCTCATATGGCATGGCGAGTCATGAACTGAAATGGGTTCTCCAACAAAACGAATTCATAGAATCATAGAATCCTTACGATACATGATGCTTCGTGGAAGGGAATGCAGATGTCGTCACGAAGTTCATTTCAGAGACTTGGGTAGAGCAGGGACAGGAATGGATGTTGCAGGTTCCGGGGTACAAATGCTTTAGTCGGAGTAGAGAAGGGGGTAGAAGGGGGGGAGGAGTGGCGTTACTGGTCAAAGACTGTATCACGGTGATCGAAAAGAAGTTTGATGAGGACTTGTCTGTGGAGGTAGTATGGGCTGAGATTAGAAACAGGAGAGGAGAGGTCACCCTGTTGGGAGTCTTTTACAGACCTCCTAATAGTTCTAGAGAGGTTGAGGAAAGGATTGCGAAGTCAATTCTGATTAGGAGTGAAAGTAGTAGGGTAATTGTGATGGGGGACTTTAACTTTGCTAATATTGATTGGAATAGCTATAGCTCTAGCTCGTTAGAGGGGTCAGTTTTCGTACAGAGTGTGCAGGAAGGTTTTTTGACTCAGTATGTAGATAGGCCAACTAGAGGTGAGGCTACATTGGATTTGGTGCTGGGCAATGAGCCAGACCAGGTGTTAGGCTTGGAAGTTAGTGAACATTTTGGTGATAGTGACCACAATTCGGTTACGTTCACCTTAGTGATGGACAGGGATAGGCATGAAGCTGGGGGCTGTAGTTATAGCTGGGGGAAGGGTAATTATGAGGCCATCAGGAGAGAATTAGGGTGCGTAGATTGGACTAGGGAAATACAGGGACTGGGAACATCTGGAATGTGGTGCTTATTCAAGGAGCAGCTGCTGCGAGTCCTTGATAAGTATGTCCCTGTCAGGCAGGGAGGAAATGGACGAGTAAGAGAGCCTTGGTGTACGAAAAGAGTTGATTTGCTGGTTAAGAAGAAAAAGGAGGCTTATGTCAGGATGAGGCTTGAAGGCTCAGGTAGTGCAATGGATAGCTATAGATTAGCTAGGAAGGAGGTAAAAAGTGAATTGAGGAGAGCTAAGAGGGGACACGAGAAGATGTTGGCTGATAGGATTAAGGAGAATCCTAAAGCTTTCTTTCGATATGTTAAGAATAGAAGATTGGTTAGGGCAAGATTAGGGCCAGTCATAGATAGCAGTGGGAAGTTGTGCGTGGAGCCTGAAGAGATTGGCGAGGCACTGAATAAATATTTCTCTTCGGTATTCACGCAGAGTGCTGGAAATGTAGCTGTGGAGAGCACTGAGGTACAGGGTTGCAAATTGGGGAGTATTGTAGTAGATAGGGAGGATGTGTTAGAAATTCTCGAGGGTTTGAAGTTGGATAAGTCCCCTGGGCCGGACGGGATTTACCCTAGGATTCTCTGGGAGGCAAGAGAGGAGATTGCAGAGCCTCTGGCTCTGATCTTCAGGTCCTCGTTGGTTACGGGTGTGGTTCCGGAGGACTGGAGGATGGCGAATGTGGTCCCATTGTTTAAGAAGGGGGAGAGAGACCTTCCTGGGAATTATAGGCCAGTGAGTCTTACTTCTGTGGTGGGCAAGGTATTGGAGAGAATTATTAGGGATAGGATTTATAGTTATTTAGAGAGAAATGAATTGATTGGGGATAGTCAGCATGGTTTCGTGAAGGGTAGGTCATGCCTTACTAACCTCATTGAGTTTTTTGAGAAAGTGACCAGAGAGGTGGATGGGGTAAGGCGGTTGATGTAGTATATATGGACTTTAGTAAGGCGTTTGATAAGGTGGCCCATGGAAGACTTCTACAGAAAATGCAGATGTGTGGAATAGAGGGTGATTTAGCTAATTGGATTAGAAATTGGCTGGCAGATAGAAGACAGAGGGTGGTGGTTGATGGGAGATATTCATCGTGGAGTTCGGTGACGAGTGGTGTGCCTCAGGGGTCTGTTTTGGGCCCCTGCTGTTTGTAATTTTTATAAATGATCTGGATGAGGGTATTGAGGGATGGATAAGTAAATTTGCAGATGATACTAAAGTTGGTGGTGTGGTAGATAGTGAAGAGGGGTGTTTTAGTTTACAGAGAGACTTGGACAAGTTGCAGAGCTGGGCCGAGAGGTGGCAAATGGAGTTTAATGTGGAAAAGTGTGAGGTAATGCACTGTGGCAGGAACAATAAATGTGTAGAGTATAGGGCTAATGGTAGGGCTCTTAATAGTGTTGAGGAACAGAAGGATCTTGGTGTATGTGTCAATAGATCCCTGAAAGTGGCAGTCAAGTGGATAAAGTTGTTATGAAGGCATATGGAGTCTTAGCTTTTATTGGTAGGGGTATTGAATTTAGGAGCCGCAGCATCATGTTGCAACTGTACAAAACTCTAGTGCGGCCGCACTTGGAGTATTGTGTGCAGTTCTGGTCCCCACATTATAAGAAAGATGTGGAGGCATTGGAGAGGGTACAGAGGAGGTTTACCAGGATGTTGCCTGGTATGGAGGGCAGGTCCTATGAAGAGAGGTTGAAGGATTTGAGGTTGTTTTCGTTAGAAAGGAGGCGGCTAAGAGGGGATCTTATTGAAGCATATAAGATGATTAGAGGTTTAGATAGGGTGGACAGTGATAGCCTTTTTCCTAGGATGGAGAAGCTAGCACGAGGGGACACAGCTTTAAATTAAGGGGTATGAGTTATAGGACGGATATCAGAGGTAGGTTCTTTACTCAAAGAGTGATTAGGGAGTGGAATGCCCTGCCTGCAGCTGTTGTAGATGCGCCAAGTTTGGTGGCGTTTAAGAGGTTAGTTGATAAGTATATGGAAGAGAAGGGAATGGTTTAGTTTGGAGGGGCATTGCTTTTTATTTTGGTCGGCACAACATCGAAGGCCGAAGGGCCTGTTCTGTGCTGTATTGTTCTATGTTCTAAGTTGACAACTACTTCTACACTCTGTTCAAACCCCTGAAGCATGTTGATGTCAGATTTCTCCATATTCCTTGACAGACCACTTTCTGGTATGTGTGCCAATTTACCAAGCATTTCATTGGCTCAGAACTTTCTATCTCTGGAGTGGACTGGGGTTGTGGTGGTACCCCAGTGGTACCACGGAAATTGCTCTGAGGGAACATAGACCCCCCTGCCCTTACTGCCACTCCACCTCCAACTACCCTCCTGATCCTTCCCCACTCCCCAGCTACCTTTGCAATCCCCTGAACCACTGGCCCCTCTCTCCCAGCTACCCTAACGGCACCCCATCCACAGGACCATTCTACCCCTGATATCCCTAACCCCCACACCCACTTACCTTGCAAATTTATCTACTCTTTGATTTCTCAGTGGTTGGGACTTTTAAACTTACTGTTTTATGGCTGCTAGTGCTGTACAAAGGGGGAGTGGTTCCATTTCCTCTGACATTGCTGCCCTACACTTGAAGTGGGGAGCTGCTGCACTGCACATCTTTCACCAGGCCAGGATTGGAAGTCTGGGTGAGAAATGTACAGCACCAGACCAAGGTTCATAAAAAGGAGCAGAATAGCTGCTTGTGATTACCACTCCATTACAGTTCTGGTCCATTGTGCTACCGAAAGGCCTTCTTCAGTGTGCACTCCACCAAAGTCCTCACTCATGTGATCTCAGCCTCTAATTAGCTAACAACTTCACTATCCTTGCCTCCTGCATTGAATGCAGATCCCTTCTGCCCAGTTTCTCATCACTTGCAGATCTGACCTCGAAGTTATTCCCTGAAGTATGCTTAATATCAGTATATAAACTGGTGGCTTTGAGTGTGAGATTGCATCATGATCTTTCTTCATCATCACTGACATCTTTGTTCTCTAACTCTTTCTCTTAGATCATTGGTTAACCTGACTGCAGTTCTCTGATATCTGAAGTAAAAGACACATGGATAAGGTTGTGTTGAGTGAAGGGGAGAAAGGGAGGCAATGCAAGACTACACAATCAGTGACATATAAATCATTAAAGGTCACACTATGAGGAGAAAGTGAGATGTGAGGAAAATTAAATATTTGATATCTTCGATGGTTTGAGCCTTGCAGTAGTTACAATCTCAGTTACACCAATCATTGTCTCCTCCATGGAAGTATAACATAGAGTCATGCCTGCAATCCACCATTTATTATTGCTGCATCCAGTGTTGCAAAAGAGAGGGGAGTCTTGCGTGGTGAAATTTGTTTGGATGATGTGGCTGTCATGTTTGAATAATTTCCGAAGGAAAAAACAGCCAAAACATGGAAATAAGAATATTTACCTGCATTGGTCTTGTATACCTTAAAATGGAACATGAGTAAAAACTGGAAAATAAGAATATCAGTCTGTTTTTTCCTCTGGAATATACTATGAGATGTGAAGATTGCAGCAGTTCAAAAATACGTAAGTTTCAGGTGAAGCTTTGCATGTTGGATATGAGTCGTAGTTGTTAGAGATAGATTGGTGAATGATATGGGTCTGATGAATTAACACTGGAAGTCTTGTAACGCAGTAGGTAGGATATAAATTTGATGATACATTGATTAACTGTGACCATTTATTTTAGTTCATTGAACTTCTTGCAGCACTGCATTCAGATCTTCAGGGCTAGACTGTGGCTACTTGACTTGCCACTTGCTATTAAGGCCTTTGCAATGTCTAACTGGAGGGCTTCCTCTTCACCCCTGAAACAAGAACTCCACAGCTGCATCAGAGAACTTTGGGGCACATTGTGGAATAGAAACAAGTCTTTTGCAGCATTACTTAGGTCAGGCTGTCTCCTCCTGTTCCTGCCAGCATCAGCTCTACCAAGCTGACTTTAAGAGGTGTTAATCACGCACAAACATAGGCCCCTTGCTCAAGTGTGCAGCCACTCAACCACATATTTAACACTGAATTGCATGCTAAAATTATTTAAATAAGTAGGCAGCATAACAGTTTGCATGCTGCTGCATTGGAAGCAATAGCTACGCATTAATTGCACATTACATCCCCATGCCAATTTTCACTGAATTTCAATTTTCCCTTTTTATTAAGGCAAGCTTCATGTATTAGATAGAATTACCAACAGAATTTACCTAATTGTAATTCTGTACATGGATGCCTATGGTTACTGCAAGGTGTACTAGACAAGAGTTTGCAAGTAGGCAGTGCCAGTGTCATGCTTTATTGTTTTATGTAAGTTTAGCTATAATCTTAAAATTAATGATGCAAAATAATTATTCTACTTATTTTTCAAAGTTTGAGTGATCCATCAAAAAACCTGCAAGTGTCTATGGTATCTGAGCATACCAAATAAAAGCAATTACTTCCAATGAAAGAATATTGCTTTAGTAATCAATTAAGCTTAGCTTTTTGATCTAATAGAATATAATGACACAGAAAGATATAACAAATTGTCAAGTCAAACCCCTGAGCATGTATCATACTAGCTTTCATTGACAATAAATGATGTGTGATTACAGTAAGCAGCACTGAGGGAGGCATGCTTGGCAGATTCTTCCTCTAGGCACTGCTACCATGGCTTTGTGCCATATTATACTCCTACCTGTCAAGACCTCATTTAGGATACTCTGACTGCTACCGGCCATGAGGCGAACCTGGGTTAAGACATCGACATCTGGGCTGTATCTCACCACTGTAATCTCCCGAAATGCCTGAGCAGCAGAGATCATTTCTGTAATGATTAACAGGATGTGTTATAAATTGTTTTGTTTGATGTTTTCTGTAATCACTGCAGTAGTAGAACCTCTCCTACACAAACTGCTTTCACTGACATATTAACCAAGAGCTTTATCTAAAAAAAACGTTTCGAAACAGATAGGGAAAACATCACATTTATAACAAATTGTCATACCTCAGGGATTAATGAACATAATATACACAGATGCATCTTGCACTTGTACGTGCCTGTTAAATTCAGAATAAAATCATCTGAAAATGAGTTCAAATCTGTATTTCAATGAAGGGATATTCATAATAACAGAAATTGCAGGAGCAAAGGAGAAATTGCATGAAATTGAGTTTTGTAGATAATCAAAAATATTTACTATTTTATTAAATGTCTACAGTTATTGAAACATAGAATTATAATTTTCAAAGTATAATTTTCTTGTTATACAAAGGATACATTAAGCCTAATTTGGCCTTAACTTTTTATTACTCAGTATGACGTAGGGCCTAAAGTTATATAGCATGTACCGACACATATCAGGATTTGAATTATTGGAATTTTTCTTGTCCAGTAATGCGCTAGTTTTTTTTAAGTTTGAAAATTTCCTCCCTTTCTCTTTCTCTTTATGAACCCTTCATGTTGTGTGGCTTCGTAGATGGCAGCCAACAGCAGAATCTGACCCATCTGAATATCATGTATCTACATTTGCACATTTCCAGGCATGGTTGACTGCATATTAAAACAATTCACTGATTTTTCTCCTCCATATCCTAAATATGAGAAGGCTGTTGTAGTGTTTGCACTAATTGTAAGGCATTTCAAAATGTTCCGTAACACTTACCTTTTTTACTAATATTTTTAATGATGGAATCTTTAAATTCAACAATTTTCATGTACATTTTGATGTATTCCTCTGTCAGTAGCTGAACTGTAAAATCTGAAGTTGGCCTCAAATTGATTGACATGTGTTGTCTCATAAGAGGTCCCCTTCTTCTCTCATATTGATCATAATCTGTAAATATATGGTTAATTACTGTTTCAAAAGAAAAGTTATCACGATATTGACTTTATCGAGTTCTTTGAGAAGGTGACCAAAGAGTGGATAAGGGTAAAGCAGTTGACGTGGCGTATATGGATTTTAGCAAAGTATTTGATAAGATTCTCCATGGTAGGCTACTGCAGAAAATACGGATGCATGGGATTGAGGGTGATTTAGCAGTTTGGATCAGGAATTGGCTAGCTGATAGAAGACAGAGGGAGGTGGTTGATGGGAAGTATTCAACCTGGAGTTCAGTTACTAGTGGTGTACCACAGGGATCTGTTTTGGGGCTACTGCTGTTTGTCATTTTCATAAATGACCTAAATGAGGGTGTAGAAGGATGGGTTAGTAAATTTGCGGATGACACTAAAGTCGGTGGAGTTATAGACAGTAAGGGTGGATGTTTCAGTTTGCAGAGGGACACAGATAAGCTGCAGAGCTGGGCTGAGAGGTGGCAAATGGAGTTTAATGTGGAAAAGTGTGAGGTGATTCACTTTAGAAAGTGTAACAGGATTACAGAATATAGGGCTAATGGAAGGACTCTTGGTAGTGTTGACGAGCAGAGAGATCTCAGTGTACGTGTGCATAGATCTCTGAAAGTTGGCACCCAGGTTGATAAGATTGTTAAGAAGGCATATAGTGTGTAAGCTTTTATTGATAGAGGGATTGAATTTCGGAGCCATGAGATCAGGTTGCAATTGTACAAAACTCTGGTGTGGCCGCACTTGGAATATTGCACACAGTTCTGGTCACTGCATTATAAGAAAGGTGTGGAAGCATTAGAAAAGGTGCAGAGGAGGTTTACCAGGACATTCATATGGTAGGAAGGTCTTATGAGGAAAGGCTGAGGGACTTGAGGTTGTTTTCGTTTGAGAGAAGAAGGTTAAGAGGTGGCCTAATTGAAGCATTCAAGATGATCAAAGGATTAAATAGGGTGGACAGTGAGAGTCTTTTTCCTCGGATGGTCATGGCCATGAGGGGACGTAGCTTTAAATTGAGGGTGATAATTATAGGACGCATGTCAGAGGTAGGTTCTTTATTCAGAGAGTAGTAAGGATGTGGAATGCCCTGCCTGCAGCAGTTGTGGACTCACCGACTTTAAGGGCGTTCAAATGGTCAGTGAATAGGCATATGGATAACATTGGAACAGTTAAAATTAAAGGGTCATTAGATTCGTTCTACTAGTCAGCACAACATCGAAGGCCAAAGACCTGTACTGCGCTATAATGTTCTATGTTCTATCTATTGAAAATAGATTTACAATCTTCAAAGCTTTCAATATCGTACAAAGAATCATCACTTAATGCATGGAGTAATTCTGGAAGTTGGGTGCATTTTGTGAATACATTTTCTCTGTTTAATAGTTGCAGTTTTCAGGAGCATGGAGTTCCTTCAGTTTATTGTGCTATTCTTAGATTGGGCAACATATATAGGATGATAAATATTGAGCAGCTGGGAGAAAGAGATGGAATGGTTAGCTCATTGAAGGGCAGGAGCTTAATTGTGCTTTTCATGACAGCAAGAAAAGTAATAAAGCACAGCTGTTGGGCCAGGAAGTTCTAAAACTGGTGGTAATTTACACATTGTATTCCTAGCCTGCAGTGTAGATTCAACGCCCCAGAATTTCTTTCACTTATGGTCTTATCCTGGAGGTAACCCTGGGAAGTCTCTTCTTTCTAACCACAATCAGTGTTAATTAGTCTCTTATGAATCCCCTTTTAGATGTAATGGTGACTACATTCTATTTATGACTTCTTGTTTTGATATACTACACATGTGGTTTATCTTACCATGCCCCTTCTCAACTTGAAAAAAAAACATACAAACATTCAAATTAGGAGCAAGAGTCGGTCATTCAGCCCTTCAAGCCTATTCCACCATTCAATAAGATCACAGCTGACCTGCTGGCAACACCAAGCCCACATTTCTGAGTACAAGGAGCGTTTGAGGACTTTGGGTCTGTGCTTGATGGATTTAAAAGGATGAGGG
This sequence comes from Sphyrna mokarran, assembly GCA_024679065.1. Taxonomy (NCBI): domain Eukaryota; kingdom Metazoa; phylum Chordata; class Chondrichthyes; order Carcharhiniformes; family Carcharhinidae; genus Sphyrna; species Sphyrna mokarran. The sequence goes on along the minus strand of JAGIQG010000006.1, from coordinate 64,650,852 downwards.
GAGAACTCATTGAAACTTACAAAATAACGAAAAGCCTGCATAGAGTGGATGTAGGAAAGATTTTTCCATTGGTAGGAGGGACTGGGATCTGAGGGCACAATCTCAGAGTAAAGGAACAACCGTTCAGAATCGAGATGAGGAGGTCAGTCAGTCGAGATCAGTCAGAAGGTAATGAATCAATGGAACTCATTGCCACAGAAGGCTGTGGAGGCCAGGTCATTGAGTGTATTTAAGGCAGAAATAGATTGGTTCCTGATTGGTAGGGGATCAAAGATTACAGAAAAAAGTGGAGAATGGGGTTGAGAAATAACTCAGCCATTATTGAATGGTGGAGCAAACACAAAGGGACAAATGGCCTAATTCTGCCCTATATTTTAAGATCTTATGGTGCTATTACCCTTAATAAGCTTTCACCATCTTGTTAATCAAGATTCTTTATTAGCTAACACTCAGCCTTCTGTTTTCCAGAAGGAAAGAGGCTACTGTCTACCTAGCCTTTCTATCACATAAATCTTCTTTACATCTCCCCTCATGCTTCTATATCCTTTATGTAGTATGGTGATTAGAGGTTTTCGCATTAGAGATTCACATTTGATTTAAACTAGGTTCTGTACAAGTTTAACATAATCACTCTGTTTTTCAATCTTATCCCCAGAAATGAACCCCAGTGGGTTTTTTTTGCAATTTTTTATGGTGTAGGATAAAGGTTTCCAGCAGGGAACTGTACTGTCATATACTGATGTAGACAGACATATGATAGTCCATTGAGTCAAGTCTGGAAGGAGCTGGCACTCATGCAGGGCACCATCTTGGGTCTATATATAGTTATGGAACTCCAATAAGTTGTTCACGTTCAAAAATTCAAGCTTCCAGGCCACTCTGAAGCACCAAGCAACCTTTACAATGTGGTGGCAGTAAAGGATGAACCCCAGTGAAACAGGCAAAAGAACACAGAATCCCAAACCATGAAGTAAAGTAACTGAAGCCTGACCCGAGAGAAGAAAAAAAAATGACGGCGGCGCGGGCTCATTGGGCCTAAGGTCCTGTTTCCCGTGCTGTGTTGCTCTAAAAAAAAAAGTCCCCAAGCACTTGATAATATGGGAACTGCCTAGGAATTTTAGATTTCTGTTGAGCAATTCCCCTGCATCTGCAATTTCCAAAGTTCTTAATCAGAGTCAGAGACTTCAGATGGTCCTGACTTACCAAAATAGTTACCAGAGATCAGGATAGTTACCCATGAAAGAATGAAAGGTTAAAATCAGTTCTCACTCTTGGGTAACTATACTACTGACTCTCCAACTACCCCTCTATCTGACTACTCACTTGACCTCTCTCCAATTATTCCCCTGATCATCTGACTACACCACCATCCTACTCCTTCCCTCCAACTGCTGCTCAAACCCCCAACTACCCGCATATCCTCACCTGACTACCTCTCAACTCTCAACTACACCTAACAACCTGCCAACAACACCCTGCACCTAACAACCTGCTAAACTCCTAACCTCCCTCAGGTTCAAGTGTTCTCCACCACCTGACTTCCCCTTCCAAACGACTACCCATCCCACCTAACTACATACCTAAACATCCAGATTTCCCCCTAATCTCCCCTCTCTTGAGTACACTTTACCCAACTCATTCCCCCTAATCCCTCCCTCGCTAGCTGTCACCATAACCCCTACATATCTACTTTCCATGGCTACTCAAAGTGACTTTATTTTATTTAAACTTACCAGAATATGGCAGCTAGTGCCTTCAAAAGGAAGCTTCACTTAACTCCCTGCAATGCTCCTGCACTATGAAGGAGAACTTTATACGCCACATTTCTGAGCAGACCTCGTTCAGAGTTCTGTTGCAAGAAAAGGGAAATAGGAGCAAAATGGCAATCTGATGGTGATTACCATTTCTCAAAAGATTCAACCCAAGATATAGAAATTATATAGTACATTTGAATATAATTAGGAACTTTTTCAAATTTTTCTTTGTGCACAGAGTAGTCTGAGGTGACCCTGCAATGTTAGTTGACATTAATATCAATACTGTTCTTTATTCAGATGCAATTTATTTGAAATTGAAAGGACTGGGTCAGATTTTGGGAAAATACTGGTAAAGTGATGGGATAGGATTGGTTCGGTTAAAGTTATGTTCATCGAGCTGCTGCAGAACAACACTGGATGTGTACCAAAAGAGAAAATGTTGGAAAAGGACCGGAAATGTCAACCCTTCTCTTTCTTTATAAATGCTGCCAAACCTGCTGAGATTTTCCAGCATTTTAACTTTTGGTTTCAGATTCCAGCATCTATTATAATTTGCCTTTCTACTAGATGTGTACAGTTATTGGTCAACTTTGTTGCTAACATTGTGTCTATATCATCGTGTTTTACTGATTTATCATTGTGAAACAATAAAGTATTTGGATTTTAATTTATAAAGTATTTGGATTTTAATGTATTTGGATGAATTGTTTTAAATAAAAATAAAGGTGGAACTTGCATGAGACCTGTTGTCCCGGTTGTGACACGTGTGATTTAGAAAGTGAAACCCTGGAAGGTGACACATAAATTACAATAGACTTCATTTTCATTGGAAGGAAGGTAGTTTGTTGCTGTATTAAGAAGTATAAATGGTAATGATTGCCATTGATACATTTGCTCTTGACATTGTGATTATATCAGCTTGTTGTTTTAATAATTTATCAGCAGTACCTATTTTGAAGAGGCTGATAAAATGGACTCAAATGATAATGTATTTGGATTGTAATTTGTAATGCATTTGGATAAATTGTAATGTGTTTGGATGAATTGTTTAAATGAAAAAAGTTGGAACTTGTAATGAGAATAGCTGTTCTGGTTGGTATTCCTATCCTAAAAGGAATACTTCGAAAGGCAAAGCCTCAGAATGTGACTGATAACTTACAATGGACTCTATTTTCATTGGAAGGGAGGCTACTCTATTAAAGAAGATATATTTGCTGTTGATTGTTATTTTAATGGTTTATCATTGTGAAATTAGAATGTATTTGGATTGTAATTTACAATGTATTTGTAATTAAATGTATTTGGATGAATTGTTTAAACTAAAAGAAAGCTGGGACTTGTGTACGTATAGGACAGAGCAACAGCTTAATTTTGTGTTTAATAGTAAATATCATTTCTTTCCAGTTGGACTTCCTGAGTTATATTGGTGACAAGGAAGGGAAAGTTTTGGAATAATCTTGCCTTTTAATGAACCCAGTAAGACAGTAATTGGGGAGGTTTGAAAATGCCACTGTTTGGAAAATTGGAACCATATATGATGTGGGTATGAATGACTCTGGTATTTCTTTCGGGCAAATGAGATGGAAGAGGATGACCAGTTAAAATGTCATCCTCCTGACCGCTTGTGGGGCCCTGACATTCAGCAAAATAAAGACTTTAACCTAACTGGGTAGTCTGGATTCAAAGTTTAAAGTTTATTTATTCGTCACAATAGGCTTACAATAACTCTGCAATGAAGTTACTGTATAAATCCCCTAGTTGCTTGTTTTGGGTACACTAAGAAAGGATTCAGCATGGCCAATGCATCTAACCAGCACATCTTTTGGATTGTGGGAAGAAACCAGAGCACCCAGAAAAAACCCATGTAGACATGGGGACAAAGTACAAATTCCACACAGGCAATGACCCAAGCTGGGAATCAAACCGAGGCTCCTGGTAGCGTGAGATAGCAATGCTAACCATTCTGTCACTGTGTCGCCTTTTAATGAACTACAAACGTGGTAGTGAACCACTACAATTCCAAACCATCTGTTATATTGCAGCACCACAGGTTAACATGGCAAATAGACTTTTTGAGGAACCAGTTATTGATTTCTTGACACAACTGTGGAAATTGGCAAAACAGTTATAGTTAACACTATAACTGCATTATAGTTAAGAAAGTCCAGTAACACCTTTACTTTCTCAGAAGATTAAGGGAATTTGGCATGTCAGCTACAACTCTCATCAACTTTTACAGATACACCATAGAAAGCATTCTTTCTGGTTGTATCACAGCTTGGTATAGCTCCTGCTCTGCCCAAGACCACAAGGAACTACAAAAGATTGTGAATGTAGTCCAACCCATCACGCAAACCAGCCTTACATCTATTAACTGTCTACACTTACTCGGCAAAGCAGCTAGCATAATTAAGAACCCCATGCACCCCACATATTCTCTCTTCCACTTTCGTCCTTCAGGAAAAAGATGCAAAAGTCTGAGGTCACATGCCAACTCAAGAACAACTTCTTCCCTGTTGCCTCAAATGTTAAACCTATATGCTACAAATAACATGGTTTGTGGTTGTAGTGGTTCACTATCTTTCTATAGTTCATTAAAAGGTGGCCATGGTGGCATAGTGCATTGCTACCTTACACTAAGTTGATTTTTCTCTACACCGTAGCTATGACTGTAACTCTCCATTCTGCACTCTCTCATTTCCTTCTCAATGAATGGTATGCTATGAATGGTCTGTATAGTGTGCAAGAAACAAAAATTTTCACTGCATGCTAATACATAGAATCATAGGGGTTTACTGCATGAAAACAGGCTCTTTGGTTCAACTTGTCCACGCTGCCCCTTTTTTAACCCCTAAATCTAGTCCTAATTGCGCATATCCCTGTATGCTCATCTTAGCCATATAACCATCTAAACACTTTTTAAAATAAAATATTGTACCCCCCTCTACTTCTACCACTTCTGGCAGCTTGTTCCAGATACTCACCACTCTCTGTGTGAAGAAATTGTGCCTCTGGACCTTTTTGTATCTTTTTCCTCTCACCCTAAACCTATGCCCTCCAGTGTTCGACTCCCCTACCTTTGGGAAAAGATACTGACTACCAAGGTGATCTGTGCCCCTCATTATCACCCCTCATTATAAGATCACCCCTCAGCATCCTACGCTCCAGAGAAAAAAGTCTATTGAGCCTCTCCTTATAACTCAAACCGTCAAGTCCCAGTAGCATCCTAGTAAGTATTTTCTGCACTCCTTCTAGTTTAATAGTATCCTTTCTACAATAGGATGACCAGAGCTGCACACACTATTCCAAGTTTGGCTTGATCAATGTCTTGTACAACTTCAACAAGACATCCCAACTCATGTATTAAATGTTCTGACCAATGAAACCAAGCATGCCAAATGTCTTCTTCACCACTCTGTTCAGCTGTGACTTTACTTTCAAGGAGCTATGAACCTGTATCCCTAGACCTCTTTGCTCTTAACTCTCCCCAGTGCCTGGCCATTAATTGAGTAAGTCCTGCCCTGGTTTGATTGACTAAAATGCATTTATCTAAAGTAAACTCCACTTGCCATTTGTCAACCCACTGGCCCAATTGATCAAGATCCTATTGCAATCCTAGATAATCTTCTTCACTGTCCACTATGCCACCAATCTTGATGTCATCTACAAACTTACTAACCATGCCTACTAAATTCTCATCCAAATCATTAATACAAATGACAAATAACAAGGACCTAGCACCGATCCCTGAGGCACACCACTGGTCACAGGCCTCCAGCTTGAAAAACAACCTCTCTGTCTTCTGTCATTTTTGTATCCATTTGGCAACCTCACCCTGGATCCCATGAGATTTAATCTCATGCAACAACCTACCATATGGTACCTTGTCAAAGGCCTTGCTAAAGTCCATGTAGACAACATCAACTCCACTGCTCTCATCTACCTTCTTTGTTATCCCTTCAAAAAATTCAATCAAACTTGTGAGACATGATTTTCCACTCACAAAGCCATGCTGACTGTCCCTAATTAGTCCTTGCATCTCTAAATATCTATAGATTCTGTCTCTCAAAATACCTTTTAACAACTTACCCACTACAGATGTGAGGCTCACCGGCCTGTAGTTTCTGGGTCACATGACAATAATAAATCAGATCAAATCAGCTTGAGTATGGGCCAGCACTTCCAGAAATGTGAAGGGGCCACTTAGTATGTGGAATAAATAACATAGGAATCCAAAGGGAAGCTACTAACGAAGCCAAATCTGGACCTTAAGAAAGCCACAGAATTGGCCCTTTATCATGAAAATGTAGAGAAAAGGGACCCAGAAGCTTCAGGGATCCAAAGATGGTACCATTGTCAGCTTTGGGGAACTCTGTATCACAGAACCATGTCCCCAGCAGAAATGCTCATGTCTCCCATTTACTGCCAAAAAAGGGCATTTGGAGTTGGAGTTGAGAAATTCCAGAACTAGACAGGAAGTCTCTCCACAACATAGTGCTGCATTTGTAGTTATAAGGTCCACCCGAGGCAAGGCTACTGAAACAGGCAAAACACTTACTACCCAAGCCACAGGGCGAAGTCACCTCAGGATAAGGCTTTACAAATAAACCAGCTTGAGAATCAGCAAGTGATGCAGCTGAATTGCATCACCACACCTAGAGGTAAATACAGAGGCTGCTGTATTATTGGGGAGCAAATCGTTAGGTAACTGATCAGGGGTCTTTTCTTTAATTTGTGGGAGACTAAGACTAGAATGGCCACATACACTAGGAAGCCTTTATGTATTATTGGAACCACTGTAACCCTAGTTGCACATGGAAAATAGATAGTCCAACTCTCCCTAATAATGGTACAAGGACCAGGGCCCAGCCTTTTAGGAAGGGACTGGCTACAGAAAATCTACCTGGCAACAGATCTTTAAAATTGGCACAGGAGTCTGGAGAGAAAATGATGTAGAAAGGAACGAGACCAAGAGTGATCCCTGGATGTAGAAGGGTGTGAGAAATAGCAAGATTGAGAAGAGAGCCTAGAGAAAAAAGGATGCAAGAAAAAGCCAGGCTGAGAATGGAGCCTGGAGTGAAAAAGTTGTAGGAAAGACCGAGAGTGAAGCCTGGAGAGAAAAAGGAACAGGATAAAGGAACACAGAGAAGCTCCCAGAAGGAAAAGGGTGTGATAAAGAGAGTGGAGCTCAGAGATAGCCCAGAAGGCATGATGGCACATGGTCAGAACTGTTGCTTCACAACGCCAGGGACCTGCACTCTATGAATTGATGGGCATAGGAATAATGGAGGGTGGAGTCAAAAGACAAAAGTGCATTGGGAAGAATGAGATCAAGGGCAGAATCGGGATATACGAGGGTTCAGGAAAGAACAAGACTTGGAGCAGCTCTGCGAAAGTGAGACAGACTGTGGAGCCAAGAGATAGAAATGTGTAGGATTGAGCAAACTCGAGAACTAAGCCTGGAGAGACAAGGGTGCAGGAAAGAATAAGACTGGAAGCGGAGGGTGGAGATACAAGGATGGGGAAATGCAAGACCGACAACATAACCTGGATTTGAAAGGACGCGTGCAAATGTGACCAAGAGTAGAGCCTGGAGACGAAAGAGTGCCGAAAAGTTGGGGACTGAGAACAGAGTAGCAAAATAAAAGGCATGGGAAAGATTGAGATTTAGAGCATAGCCTGGAGAGGAAATGGCATAGGAAAGAGTGAGACCAGAAGTGGAGTCAGGATGGAAATGGGCATAGGAAATTGAGAGACTGGGACTGGAGTTTGGATTACAAAGTATTTGAATTTTAATGTATTTGGATGAATTGTCTAAAGTTAAAAGAGTGTAGGAAAGTGCGAAGCTGAGAATGGAAACTGGAGAAAAAAGTGCATGGGAAAGAGCGAGACAGATAGCTGATCCTGGAGAGAAAAGGATACATAAAGAGAGAGACTGAGAGCAGTGCCTTGAGAGAAAACAGTGCAAGAAAGAGCAGAACCTGGAGATAGAATTTTGTCCAAAACAGAAGGAAAGTGGCCTGGAGGTAAAAGATCTCAGGAAAGAGTGAGACCAAGAGTGAAGGGACAAAAGGGCACAGGAAGTAGTGGGACTGAGAGCACAACTTGAGGATAATATTGCAGAGGATAGAGTGAGACCCAGATGGAACCCAAAAAGAAAAGTGCATGTGAAAGGGCAAGACTGAGAGTGAAGCAAGTGGTACGTAAGTATTTTATTTGTTTCCCTAATTTTTCTTTAAATACTGTTCCAATTTATTTGTATTTGGTGGCTTCTTCATAGTTTTTATAACAGCAGCAGTAAAGGTTATCCAGTGCAGTAGGGTTCATCAATAAAATAAATTAAAGTAAATAAATATGAATAAATAAAAATAAAATAAATCCTTAAAGCACATATCAATGGTAATTAACCAAAGCATAATGTTTAGTTGTAGCTGGTACTGGTTTTGATAAACACTTTAAATTGTAGTATATTTAACATGAGCGCAAATGATTCTCTTACTTGAAGTTGATGATAGTTTGAATGATAAATGAATGATGTAGTATTTTCTGTAACTCATTAGGAAATATTCAATGTGAATTAAATATATTCAATCTTATTCACGGGATTGTGGTTACTGCACATTGCCGATTTCAACTTCGTGGCCCACTGGGCAGGAAGGCAGGACACTCATGCAGCCCAGTTCACTCACCTAAATTGCCCATCACTGCTCCAGCACAATGTAATCCATACTGTTGAAATTTCAATTGATTTAAGTTGTAATTGGAATATTTGCACAGGTTCCACATGAAGATAAAACTCATTCCTTGTGATTTGCTGCATAAACCTTTAGGGTTTTATGTGACAGAATCCACTAGTTATGAAGAATTGCAAGGGCGAAACTTCCTTCTGAATGAGTTGGAATGTAAAGTTTTGCAATGGTATCAGCAACATTCCACTATGTTTCAGGTAGTGGGAGTCAATTCATGGATAATCAAAACAATTTTCAATACTCAAGATAAGAAATATGTGGGTGTATTTATTTTAAAAAAGCATTTATTTAAAAACGCTACTGGAATATCATTGCCAGTGAGGAAATTGTTTGCTAGGCTGTAATAAAGGATAACTAATTCTTTTGTTTGTAATTTAAACCGAATGGGATTTTTAAAGAACTCATTTGTGGAACATGTATGTCACTGGCTGGCCAGCATTTATTACGTTGCCCTTGGAGGCAGTTGAGAGTCAACCACATTGCTGTGGCTCTGGAGTCACATGTAGGCCAGATTGGGGAAGGATGGCAGATTTCGTTCCCTAAAGGACATTAGTGAACCAGATGGTTTTTCTGACAATCAACAGTAGTTTCATGGTCATCATTAGATTCTTAATTCCTGATTTTTTTTATTGAATTCAAATTCTGCCTTCTGCCATGATGGGATTTGAACCCAGGTCCCAGAACATTAGCCAAGTTTCTAGATTAATATTCTATCAATAATAACACTAGGCCATCACATCCCATGTGGGCATGGGCTGTAGCAAACCATTTAAACCTCTGCACAATGAAGTCTTGAAGAATTTAAAACAAGTATAGTGATGAGGTGATAGATGACTTGGTAGTGGTGGCAGAATCCAATTATGGGAGGGAATGGGTTAGTTTGCGAGATGGGCTGGAGGTGGTGCTCTTTTCCGTGTTGGAAAGCACTTACCTCTTCCATGTTGTATTCTTTACTTACCTCCCTATAACTGCCAGGCTTCCTGACGCTTATGAAACCTGGCTAGCCAGTGTTAAAACTGGGAGAGAGATTAAGGGATACAATTTAAATAACATTTTTAATTAGACATAGTCTTTCTGGGAAAGAGTTGATTTTCCATCTCCATTTAAAGTGGAAGTTGACAGATGAGAGGTGGCTTGGGATTCAGCCTTTGAAATTTATAAAAAAATGTTACTACCCCATCTGACCAAAAGCAATCTGGACCCCATCCAATGTTCAAGATTTTAAAACCTCCTTTCCACCTGCGTGTGTATAGCTACACAACTCTGCAGTGTTTCATGTCATAGCAGATGCCTTGTAGGAAGTGACTCAGGTGACTTCTTATGCAATATCTTTTACTTGATCAAGTACCAGCCTGAAGAAAGATAGGAAGGTGGAAAGGGAAAGAAGAAAGAAAAGAAAGAAAGCACATTATTTAATGAATGAACTGAGAAAACAACTTGTCTGCCTGCTACCTTGCTGGCCCAGAATCTCCTTTCTGTACATTCTCTTGTAATATGGAGAAGATGATTCTTCCAACTCCTCTTTGCCATTGAGGCTTTTAGCTTCCAGAAATAATATGGCTTTCTTGATTGCAATGTAGTGTGCAACAGAATACAACAATTCTTAATACTTTTTCTAGGCTGTATTGCAGGGTTCTAGGTGTATTCCAAACACCCAAAATAGAACTCAAAGTTACTATAATTATTCTATAATCCATTTTATGCAAGCATAGATCTCATCGTAGCTGTTGTCATTTACTTTGACTTTGGAATCCTTACAAAAATCATAAGCTGTGATTATGGGCATAGCCCTGACTATCACTCAACAATCCTGATGCAATTACTTTAATCATCACAGCTGGCAGAGTAGATTGACACATGATGAGGGGAAGATAGCAGCTTCCTGGGTGTCTGGTGTTGATGTGCCAGTTAAGAGGATTGTTTCACACATTAGTTGACATTAATAGAATAAAATTCATTCCTATCATTAAAATTGAGTGGGTGGTTCAATGGAACTTCGAATGCTATACATGTTCCCATCAATTGAAGCTTCTATCTATGAAAATGTGAGTCCACAGAAATGGCTAACTTATGCTTTTTGTCTGCATCTATGAAAGGGGAATTGAATTTGCAGCACTTATGATAGGGAACTGGTGAGGAGCTTCCTGCCTAATGTGACAGAGGTTGCCTGCAGTTGCCTGGAAGAATCCAATTGCAAAGCAATTTAAGGCAGTGCAGGCATTGACTGATCCAAACAACATTTGTGGAAGCACATGGTCTCAGCAATTGGTAAATTTCCTCAACAATGGCTACAAGAAAGACAATGTGGTGACTACTTATGATCAGCAAAGTCGAGTGGATATAAGCACATATTCAGGATGTGTTGAATTACTCTAGGACATTCAATTTAGCATTTTCCAAATGCCCATTTGTCTTTAATAGCATTATAGAGATATTTCCATTCATAAATCCCTTCTTCCGTACAAAGTAATACAGTGAGCAGAACTGAGCAACATTAGCTGCTAAAGCTGTGATTGAACTTCTGAAGTATCAGGATGATCAACTTGTAGATCAGAGAATTCCAGAGATTCACCACCCTCTGAGAGAAGTAGTTTCTCCTGAACTCTGTTCTAAATTGCCTCACCCCCTTATTTTGAGGCTGTGCCTCTAGTTCTGGTTTCCTTTCTAAGTGGAAAGAATCTCTCTACCTCTACTCTATATAGCCCCTTCATTATCTTGTAAATCTCTATAAGATCCCCGCTCAGCCTTATAAACTCCAATGAGTAAACTCAATCTCTCCTTGTAAGCTAACCCCCTCATCTCCGGTATCAGCCTGGTGAACATTCTCTGTATTCCCTCCAAGGCCAATATATCTTTCTCAAATAAGGGGATCAAAACTGCACACAGTACTCCAGTTGCGGCCTCACCAGTGCCTTGTACAGTTGCAGCAAGACCTCCCTGCTTTTATATTCTATCCCCCTCGTGATAAAGGCCAATATTCTATTTGCCTTCTTGATCACCTGCTGCACCTGCAAACTGAATTTTTGCGATTCATGCATAAGGACCCCCAGGCCTCTCTGCACAGTAGCACGCTGCAACTTTTCACCATTTAAATAATATTCCATTCTACTATTATTTCTTCCAAAGTGGATAAACTCTCATTTGCACAATGACGTAATATAAGCAACTGGAAATGAGAACTTTAAGCAAGGAGACACCACAACTGATTGCACTTCAAGGAATTAGCTTAAATTACAGTCAAATATTCCAAATATTTTTTAGAACTGCAATCACACCTACAAGCGAAGGGGCTATGCATTGCATTCACTGTCGATATTGTCACAGGCAGCGCATAATAATCATTCACATGCTCATTATGAATATTTGCCAGCACCTTTTAAAAGAATGCTATACTCTCCTGTTCACAGAAATGGTCATAACAAACTTCAGCATCTGAAAACTGGTGCAACAAGGTCGAATTTTTGTGAAATTATGCCCACAAGGCATATATTGTACACATATATGGTTGTGGAGCAGGCTTGAAGATTAGCTTACTCCTGCTCCTATGTCCCCATATTTTCAGTACTTTCAGTTGCCTAGTTTCAGTATGAAATTTCTTTTTCAAAGAAAATTAATTTTTGCAACATTGACACCAGTAGTATATCACTTATTGCTCATCCTTAATTGCCCTGAGAAGGTGGTAATGGGCTGATCCTGTGGAACAAAGCAACAGACACAAATATAGATGGAGTTGAGTACAAAATAGTTCAACGAACCAAGCAATGTTTCCGAACAAAATCAAATATAATGAACCAAATAATTTGTTGCAGTAAGACAGAAAAGATAGGATCTTGTTGCAGGAGATTTGCATTGTACTTACTTTCATTTGCCATTTGTGATGAGGCAAATAATCCCTGCTTCGGGTTTTCCTGCTCATTCAAAGCTGGATGCGAATTAGAACGTACTGGTCTGGCTTGTTCTTTGATATGTGTAGCCAACTTTGAATAATCATCAATTTCACCAGGATCAGACTAATATTGCAAAATAGAAGTTATAAATATAATTAGAATAAATGGCATAAAGAGTTCTAGAGTGCAAGAGTTCTTCTGTACTGATTGTGATTTGAATTTATTCCACAAGTTAAAGGTACTTTATGGAGCATATCCATCCTTTTGATTAATTAACTAAAAATAAAAGGAAAGAGAAACCATGTTTTAATTTTTTTCTTAATTTGTTTAAGGGGCAGAATGTAATTTAGACCTAAGGAAATCTGAACTCAGCAATGTCATTTGAAGATATTATTGACTGCAATTGCAATTCTAATAAAGCAGAAATGGTCAGAATACCACATGGTCTTTGTGGACGATAGTAGTGCAACTGATTTTGTGTGTGTGTTTAAGGGATATATTTAAAATTCAGCTTTATGCTACAGGCAGTCAGCATGTGTGGAGGGAATATAACTCAGATGCTAGGAGAACAAGATAATTACTCATTTTAGCCTTGCAAGTGGTTATGAGAAGCAAGAGTGCACTTTTGCAAGAGAAATCCCCTGGGATTTCTAATTAGAATTATTGACAGGATCATGTGATGATATAGTTTAGGTGCAGGCTTGGGTCTGTAGCTGGCAGAAAAAAGGGATTATAGGGAAAGCAGTTGAATTTGCAGCTGTATCCTGATTTGAAGGTAGAAGGATTTTGCAGGCTTCTGGAACTCATTTTCTCTGAAAATTTAAAGACTGTCTATACTCATTATAACAAGTATATTCATGGTTGCATGAATATATGCATGGTCTTTAAGTCTGTAAAAGGAATGTTGCTTATCTGAAACTAAAAATGATAAGTTGTTTCCTTTTCATTTTAAATATTGTTCAACTGTTAATGGTTAAATTGCTTCATTTATTATATTCAAATGGTTATTAAAGTTTGTTTTACTCTAAAGGATCCCCATTCATCAGTAGACTCATTCCTGGAAGGAATTATTCTTTCCTCACCTTTATGACAAAATAGGAAAATTGTTGGGGTCTAGTCTGGTGTCCTAATGTAGCTTGTTTCTGGTCCGGGACCCTAACACTTGTTACTTCAAATTGTCTTTAAATACTGATTTTGTTTTATCTACATTTTGATAATTTTACACAAACAAGTTTGTTGAATTAAATCTTGTTTATAAATAATTCATTCGTAGAATATTAAACAAATGTAAAATTTAAAGCTTTATACATCATCCAATAAAAGATGCTTCAACATAATGCTTATTTAAACAAAAATTCAGGCACTGTTGAGGGCAATAATAAGAGACTGCACTTTAGAACCGTTATTACATTTAACCTAAATTTGAAAAGAAATGCAGCATGTGATGCTCAACTACTAACAGCAAGGAGTAATTTGAGTCAAATGCAAGGGTTCATTTCTGATATGAAAAACTGTATATTATACAGCAATCTCAAAAGAGTATACAGTTTTACTAAGTTTAGTTTGTATTGCTGAATCTCTCCAGATAGAAATCAGATAAAATACAGAAGTGTAATGTGCAAAGGCAATCCCATCAAATTAAAGAACTAATCTTACTGTAGGTAATGATTATTTGATAAGCAGCATAGTATTACAGAACAATGGTGCACCAATAAGTTACAGTAGGGATAAAGGGATGCAGAGTAAATGATGCATGCAGTTGCCTTCCTGCTACGAAAGGGAAATTATTTTTGTGTTGATATTCTGGTTCTCAGTTTTGGGCTGTGAATTGTCACAACTGCAATTACCAGAAAGACTTGGGGATCTAGGCATTTCCATAGTCTCTGAGTACACTAAACTACTGTAGTTAGAAGTGTATGATAAATAATTGATACTCCAGTGCAAAAGATATTATAAATGACAAAATCAAAGATAAATATTTTCACAATGGTCACCTATTCAGTAACTGAATTGCTTTCTTCAACTCCTTCATCTGCTTTTGATGATAAAATCTGATATTTCAATTATATATGGAGAGTTAAATACTGAATTATAATTTTGGGCAGTTTGTGCAACAGAAGCAAATGATTAACATTGAAAATTATTGCTAATATCAACTTGGTTTAGCAATAGCACACTCCCTACAATTTATTCCACTCATTGATACCACCTAAATTTGGCATTTAATGCTTATGATTCCCATTACCCTGGATGTCAGATGCAAAGGCCTTACTTATAATGTTTTAGAACTGCCTTTGCATTTGTACAGATAAGCAATTATTTAAATAGCTCTTTTGCTTGTTTCTTCAGAATTTAAAAATGCAGTGAAAGCACAACAGATCAATTACTTGCAAGTGATATATTTCCATTGCATTAACATTATTAGCTCTTGTTTTTTAATTGTTATTTATTTTACCCTCGTTTCCCAAATGTCATTCTCCCAATTCTGAACAATTATTAAGGAAGCAGAGTCTCCATAATTTTTGTAAATTATTGCACTGCAGATGCATTGAGGCTCCTGTAAATTGTTTGATTGATGTTAACTGTAAGAAATGCCGTTCCCTAAATCTGTAAATTATTGTGCAAGAATACCACGTAAATTATTGCAAAATTCTCAAAATTAACTTATGTTTCCTCTATTTTCATTAATTCACAAATTCTCCAATTATTTAGGAAGGTTAATGATGGGCATCAAATGACTCTTACAATTTTTGAAACGTTTGAACTGCAAAAAAATTTTAGCCTTGGTAGTTTTAACTTCTTCTTGGCGTAGGGACAACAGATTACAAGGTTAAATGCATGACTGAAAGAGTGATGTGGGGGGCAAGGGTTTCAATTCATGAGGCACTGGCCTCAGGACTGGGGAAAGAGCTGTTGCATTGTGATGGGCTCCATTGAAACTGGAACCAGCGTCCTTGTGATCTGAATAATCACAACAGTAAAAAGAACTTTAAATTAGTAAGGGAATGGGATGGTGGAGGGATTCACACCAGTATAGATTCAAAAGAGGTTAGAAAAAGTCTTAATAATGTAGAGCAGAATGGTGTTTATAAAAGTAAGCTGAGTGGGCCAGGAAGATGATGGGGAATTCGAGACTGTGATGAAATAGGGAAAAAGAGAAACAAATTTAATTTAAAGGCATTATGTCGTTGTGCAAAGCATTCACAATAAAATAACTGCCACAATAGGACAGAAAGAAATAAATAAAAATTACTGTTTCATGATTGCAGAGTGAACAAGGCTGGGAATTATGTATAGTAAGATACCTGACTTTTAGAAGAAATGGGTAAATGGAAAAGGAGCAGTCCTGATAAAACAATGAGATAAAAAAAAGAAAAGGGATCTTAGCTTAAAAGCTCAGATATTTGTGGACTCACGGTCTTTAAAAATTGTGGGTGGGACATGGATGCAGAAGTCCCACCCCTGTTTCTGACAGATGTAATTTTTTTCTGTTAAGGTGCAGGATGTAATTTAGCTCTGAGGAAATCTGAACTCAGCAGGATAATTTGAAGATAATACTGAAGTCAAAAAGACCCAAGGAGCTTAACTCATAATCTGCTATTCACAAATTGATGGAATAGACTAAAATGTTCTTTAAAAGTGAATTAAAAATTTGTTTTAACTGTCACGCATTTTTAAAACCCTGTTATTTAAACTAAAAAAAGAAACGGGCAGTGATTTAAAAAGAAAGTGTGCTGGATAGCTTTGATTGACAGGCAAGTTGGTGGAACTTTGAGCTGTTTCAATGAAGTTTCATCAAGTAGGGGATTCAAAGTTCACATTTTGAATATTGGATTAAAGATGCTATTAAAGGATGAGGGTGTAAACAGAAGTATATTTTTATAAGAAATTAACCACTTGAAGAGACTTACATCTATTGATGCTTTTATGAATGGGAGTCTTTTTTTTCCACAATCAAGACTGCCTACTGAGACCTATACTAGATTTTTAACAATGTGTTCTTTTTCATTCTGAACATGGTTCCTGAGGTCTGCCCATGGCATCCAGCAGAGAAAGCAGAGGGATTTCACTGAGGAGCATTCTGGAAAAACGTTTTTACTTAGAGGTGGTGATGGCTGGAGTGCACTGGTTGGGAGGATGGTAGAGTAAATTGCCTCACATCCTTGACACATCATAACATTCAGGGCTATGGCTCAAGTGCTTCCAGATGGAATTAGGTAGTAGTTCAGGTATTTCTAATGTGTCAGTACAGACTTGAGGGGCTGAAGGGCCACTTCTGTGCTGTATGGTTCTATGACTCTATGTACTGGGTGAGTTGAAATTGAGTTGGCAAGTAGCTATGAGCAGTATGGGGAGTTTCTTTTAGGAGATGAGGGGTGAGGTCTCGTAAACCTAAAATCTTTGAAAACATCTAGGACCAAGTCCCAGAGAACTGAGGCAACCTGCCTTGGTACACATCTATCCGTGTCTACCTGGCATCTATTTCCAGGATCATTTGGCCCTACCTCGTCCTGCACTTGCTCCCCAGTATGAAAATGTTGCAAAATACTAAGGTAGGTCCAGCGAGACATAACTTTCCTCGCTAGTCAAAATCCAACGTGTGCAGTTTGGGTGGAGTTCAGAAACAGCATAAAATAGCTGTTTATAGAAATAGAAATAATTTATAGGCTCCCTAACAATAGCTGTAATTTAGGCCACATATAAAATGGGAAAATAATGGTGGTGTAACGATAGGGTAATAAAATTTTGGGGAAATTTAATCTTCATACAACCTGAACAAACTCAATTTGCAACAAATCTGGTGCACACCATACAAGAAGTTATATGAAATTAGAGTCATGGGATTACAGATAATACGTCAGCTTGGATTAATGATTGACTAGCAGACAGCAAACAGAGAGCGGGAATAAACAAACCATTTTTAGGTTGGCTGTAATTAGTGGGTTATCACAGGTATCAGTGCTTGAACTTTAGTTATAATATTTACAATCAATATCAATGACTTAGAATAGAAGGCTGAATGTAATGTATCAGAGCTTACTGACAAGACAAAGTTAGATGGGAAAGTAAGCAAACAGGAAAATGTAAGAGACTACAAATAATGTAAATAATTAAATAAATGGAAAGTATGCAGCAGATGGAGTGTTGTGTGAAATTTTCCACACCAGAGACAAAGGGCACTATTTTACCATTTTGATTCTAAGTGCTGGGCAGACCTGAAACTGGGAACGTTTTAGATCTGACTTTTAGACCAGTTCTGAGGCAACATGCACCGTGCACTGTGCCTGAACAAATATCAACAGAAGCCTATGGGCAGGACTTAATGCGCCAGAAACCCTGCAGCTCCAATCAGCACCTCCAACTGTGCATGCACAGAAAAAAAGAGAGAGAATGCTGCTCCCCTGGCACATCGTTCCTGGGCTGGATAATGCCTCCCCCTGGAGCCAACAGACATTGCCCCAATCCCACAACACTACAGACTCCCTTATCCCCTCACTCAGCCGCCACCCAGACCATGGTGGACCCCTGCTCCCCTCTCTCCCCCCGCATCAATCTCAGGTAGAGTGACAGTGGAATCTCCTTCCCCCACATTGATCACAGGCAGAGTGGCAGTGGATCTCTCTACTCTGACACTGATCACAGACAGATTAGCCCTTTCCACACCACCTCCCCCCCGCTCATGTGAAGCAGAGAGCCATCAGATATAAGGCACCCACCACCTCACTATCTGAAGCGCTTGAATCAGGCTTCAATGGAGCATATCTGTTTCACGCTAATTCTGGATGGGCGAACACAGTAGTGAAAGAAGTAGTGCTGGAAAAGTTAGGCATGCAGCCCATTAAGTCAATTTGAACACATGCAAAAGTACTTAAATGGCTGTCACACCCATTTTGCAGCCATTTTCGGACCTGGGTAAAGAGGGAACTGATGGAGACGGGCACAGATCGTACTACTCCTCTCACGTCCAACATTACCCAGTTTTTGCGCCCACAAATGGGCACAACCTGATGGTAAAATCAGGCCCAAAGTGTGATGGTGGGTATGAAAAGTAGAGTGTTTCCTGCCAGCTGGTATGGTAGGTTTCTATGTGAAACCTTCTGCTTTTAAATGTGAACATGAAGCTCATCATGTGGCAGGATGCGCCGGGAATGGTGTGTCCTGCTGCGACCTCATTGGACTTTCTTTCTAGGTGTCATATTTAAATTGTTCCTACACATATCGTTCATTTTCTGCCTCCAAGGACTGCTCATGGCGAGCGGTCGTGGCCTTGATATATAGAAAGCTTACTGTCCTGAAGTTCAGTGACAATGCTGGAGGCGCTTCTCAAAGCAGCTGAAGAATGCCAGGACATCCTTTATTCCTGAGATAGGTGAAGGAGGTATATAAACCCCACCACACTAGCTTGGGATCAGGTTGCCAAGATAAACTGTGTCAACGTTTTTGAGAGGACTGCTTTACAGTGCTGGAAGAGAATGAATGAACTCCTCTGCTCTGCCAGTGTTAATAAATCTCCTCTTTATTCTCAACTCTCAAGCTCCTCAAATCTTCATAGGATTACATTCCACAGGGATCTCACACACTACCAACACAAGAGATATCACCACTGACTCTCACACACACTGACATCTTCATCTTTTCATATCCTAAACAGCTCACATCTTCAGACCTCATGAGTCCACTCAGCACCCAAAGAAGTCAGACATCCTTATCATCTGTCCTGCACACAGTCTCCCCATTTTTCTTTATGCATGGCAAGATTGCCCACAACAAAAGAGATAGATTCCAGACCAGAGGGGAGGGATGCCTGAGCTCGGGGTCTTTACATCTTTGAAGAGTGTAAAGCAGAGCTGGCTGCAGAGGACTAGGATTGTATCTGCACTGACAGTGAGTCTGCCATCTCACAAGCCAGCGACGACATATTAACAGCTCATCGGTCACGCAACAAAACTGAGAGTGTGTTTTATAATATTGATAACAATGAAGGCAATCATTAATTATCTCTTCTCTCTTCAAGAGGACCAGCAGCAGAAGGAAGAGGCCTAGCCAACCATCAATCGCAATCCCCAGACCACCTCAGAAGAGGATTTTGAGGACCCACTGGATATAGAACCGTCACCACTTTCACTCCTCCTTCACCAGTGCAGAGATGCACACCTCGGTAAGGACCTAATTCTAGAACAGACAGGGGTCATAATCTGGTGAGCACAGCACTGATTTGAATCCACAGCAGGAACATGCAGTCACTGGAGGGACCCCGCACATTGATGTCAGTGGAGGAGGCCCTCAATGCATTGAATTGTTGAGAAAATCAAGGCGCTCAAATAATTCACTGGCTACAGTGGGTGGCATGCATTGGCATCAGCCAGAATCCATGAGAGATACCCTTCCCCCACCCCACCTGAGCCCCAGGGGTTCAGTGCTCCCTTACCCACTATCCATATGTAGGCCCAGGTGCCAGCGTGCATATGGAGCTCAGGCAGGAGTCAGACTAGGTTGCACCAGGGCATCATCATAATTGCATACGGCAAGTTGTCATCACTCTCCTGCTTGCACAGAAACTCGCTGACGCAGCCTATCCAGGCCCACCACTCTGGTGTGACAATATTGCAGGAGATTACAGGACTCCAAGGTAGGGATTGAAGTGGGGAGGGCGGGGGGGCGTGTAAAATGGAACCCACATGTGGCAACACAGGCCCTAGTTACCCAAGTGTTGTGGCAATCAGGGCCTCCTCCCTAGCAATGCCTGGCTGGTTGGCCTCCACATCCTCCTCCTAGGACACAGCATACCAGCACAAAGCAGGACAATATCAGGGGGCTTTATTGGAGGGCTCCACCCAAAGCGGTCTAGGCAGCTGAACCACATTTTGAGGAGCTGTATGCACTGCTGCACTATTGAACAAGTGCGCTGTTCATTCAATAGTGCAGTGGTGCGTAAGGCTCTGTGTCAGTCTCAAGCCTCCATATAGGCATCATCAGCCAAGTCCGAAGGGGGTACCCATGCAATCCCTGCATCCTGGTCTCCTCTTCAAAGACCTCAGGGACATCACAACTCTTCAAATATGAAGCTGTCATGCACGCTGCTGGGGTTCTAGCACAGCAATGCAAGATGTTCAGCTGATGAGCATACTGTAATTGCACATCATTGAATGAAGCCCTTTCTGTTTATGAGCTTTCCTGGATTCTTCATCAGAGCCTTGAGAATGATGCGAGTGCAGTCCATAGCTCACTGCACATTTGGCATCCCTGCGATGGCCATGAATCCTGCAACCCGGGCTAGCTGCTGGGCCTGGTACAGATCAAATTTGATATACTGGCCAGCCCGGGCATACAGGGAATCTGTGACCTCCTTGACACACTTGTGGATGGATAATTGAGAAATGCCACAAATGTCTTCACTGGTGATCTGGAAGGACCTGGTGGTATAAAAGTTTAAGGTGGTCAACACTTTCACAGTCACTGACAGTGGGTGACCCACCCTGTGCCCCAAAGTACCAGGTCCTGCAAGAAATGGCATAGGTGTTGCACTCTCTCATTTTAGAGCTGGAGCTTTCAGCAGCACATAATGTCCAACAGTTGCTTGAAGGACACTCACGTGTGTAACTGTCGGGGTCTCCACTCCCTCCTTCTCCTGCCCCCCACCTCAGATGAATAACACTATGTCCTGCCTCTGGTGACAGTCTCCCTCTATTCCTGCAAGTGGTAAGGCCTGGGCCTCTCCTGCCCACAGTTCATCCTCCTGCTCCTCCTCCTCAGCTCTAGCAGCAACCAAAAAAACAACAGGGTCAATGGGCTGCATTGCAAAAACCATCTTGTCAATCTGGAAAGGACGGTGGGAAATTTGGGGAAGGGGAGAGACAGCTGGAGAAATTAAGAACTCTACTCACTCTCAACCCAGCAGTACAAACTCCCCATATTCTCCACAGCCTCCCAGTAACACACACTCCATGCCCCCTGCCCTCCTCCCCGGCAACACACACTCCCCAAACTCCCCACAACTGCCCCAGCAGTACACTCTCCCCATACCCCCTCACAGCTCCCTCACCTGCACATACTCCCGACACTCTCCCCCAGACCCTCAGCAATGCACACTCTCCATACCTACCCCCTTCCTCCTCAGATTCCAGGATGGCAACACAGCATCACACCCACTCCCCCCACATGCAAACACACGTTCAGAACCAATGCAGTTGTGGCCACAGACAGTGCTGCTTGACAAATATTGAGGCTGCTGCACTGCCACTTCAGAGAGATTCCAGCCCATGCACACCTGCAACAGTGTTTGCTGCTGCCTGCACAAGGACCCAGAGTCAGCACTATGACCCAAGGTCAGTGCTCTGTGAGCAACAACAGTCCCCCACACTCCCACACTCCACATACTCGCAGGCTCCCCCGACCCAAAACACAACTTGGCCACCACAAAACAACCCCTCTGAGCAGTAAGAAGCAGTCTGAATGCAGAGACTAAATGTGAGTTTTATACACGAGATCTTTTCCTGACTGGTCTGGCTGCAACAAATGAGGTCATTAAGACAGGTGAGCTGGGGTGGTTGGGAGTGAAGCTCGCTAATGATATTGTGATGAATGCAAAAATCTGTAAATTGACACTTCGCCAATATTGATTGGGCTCCTGATTGTGCAGAATTATTTTCTTGGTAAAATAGGAATGAATGCAAAAACGAGCACCGTTCCCGCTAGTCACATCATGCCCAATTTTACAACATTTTCCCACTGCAAAACAACTGGATGAGATCATAAAATACTGCCCAATATATTTTTAAGTGGCGAGAGAATATAAAATGCTGGTAATCAGAAAAACTAGTGTGTTCTTGTACAGAGATCACAGAAAGGTATCATGAATTTACAGTAAGCAATTAGGAAAGCAAATGGTATGTTTGCCTTTATTACAGTTATTTGAGTAAAGAAGTTTCACTGGTTTTTTTATAGGGCCTTGATATGAGCGTACCTGAAATACTACGTCCAGTTTTAGTCTCCTCATCTAAAAGAGAAGTACTTGCTTTACAGGCAACAAAGTTTCACTAGATTGATTCCCAAGATGAAATAATTGTCCTATGAGGAGAGATAGAGTAGGTTAAGCCTATATTTTACCAATTCTTAGAAGAATTGAGTGCAGGCGGATTCTGAACCTGGCAATAAAAAGGGCATCAGTAAACTGGGTCAATTGTTTGACAGGGGCCACATTATTCATTCAACAGACAAATTCCGTTACATTCAGCATGACTAATGCCACCAAATTGATTTTCCCTTCCTCAGTTCAGATATGCTAAGATCAATTGTCATGGTCCCACTACCACCTTATGTGGGTTGAGGGATAGAATTTGGTCTCTAACTGTTTGACATATGACTAAGCTGTATATCTCTGTCAATTGTAGTACTTAGTCATTAAACTATCAAGAAACTCATTGCTAAGAAGTTCAGAGTACAAACTTCAGGGCCTATTTTCTGAATGCACACTCCTAGCAAATAGCATTGCTGTACACATCAGGAAATTGTGCATCACTTATGATGTTTTTGCAAGGATGGGGGTGGCCGGTTGCACAATGAGTAGCACTGTTGCCTCACAAAGCTAAGGACCCGGGTTCGATTCCCAGCTTGTGTCACTGTCTGTGCAGAAAGTTTCGTCTGATTTCCTCCCACAGTCCAAAAGATGTGCTGGTCAGATGCATTGGCCATGCTAAATTCTTCCTTAGCGTGGCAAAGAGAGAATTTTTATAGTAACTTCACTGTAGTGTTAATGTAAGCCTACTTACATTAACACGAATGAATAAACTTTAAATGTGCAAGGGTGCACCTCAAAATCTCAAGATACACGCAGACCTCCAAGCTGAAGGTGTGAAGTCAGCAAGATTGAACAATTTAAACTGAGATCATCCCGCATGTTTTATGGGGGTAAAGGTGGTCCGCCATTGACTGTCAGTGAGATCTTTTGGTCCCACTAAGGTCTATGGTGTCTTGTGTGGCTTGCCAACTCCGTCTCAGGGAGGGGGCGGGAATCATCTTAGGGGAGACCAGAAGATCCTGCTGGTGGGAAAGGCTGGAAAATTCTGCTGTTAATTTCATCTTTCGCACTGGAAGTTGTTGCAAGTTAGGGAGAGATGATCACATAGTGGTAAAGTCACTAGACTAGTAATTCAGAGTACCAGGTTAATGTTTGAGGGATGTCGGTTCAAATCTCACCATAGTAGCTGGTGGAATTTAAGTCTGATCATTAAAAGTCTGGAATTGAAAACTATTCTCAGTAATGATGAGCATGAGACCATTATCAATTGGCCTAAAAAAAATGATGCACAAATGTTCTTTCAAGAAGGAAATCTGCCATTCTTTCGTAATCTGGTTTATTTGTGACTCCAGATCCCCAGTAATGTAGTTGACTCTTAACTACCTTCTGAATTGGCCTAGCTAGCCATGCAGTTCAAGGGCAATTAGGGATGGACAAGAAATGTTGGTCTTGCCACCCACATCTCACGAAAAAAGACATTAAGTTAGAGATTCAAATGGCGCAGCTCTCTCTAAACAGCACCTGGATTCTGTTTTAACAAGGCAAGTAGCTACATATCCCCTTTCACCAATCTGATTGAAGTATTCTTAATGAATTATGTCTTAACCTGAAAGTGTAAGTTAGAACAATGACTTCAGTGGGCTTGCTTTTACATTTACCATAGCTGTGGAACATTCAATACAGGACATCAGAGCGATTCCCCTCAAGTTCTGGAGTTTTCACATGTTTCAGTGCACGAATCCAAATTTTACACTGTGGCAACAAACAATCCTTCCAAAGATTTGCTGTTTCAAATTCCATGTGCTGAGAATTTGGGCAAATTTCCTACTAATTCTGGATGAATTACTCCTTTAAATTTTACACTTGTGTTTCCGATCATAAAGATTGACTCAAATTTGTGAATACTTCATGAGAAATCCCGGATTATTTTAAAAGTGATATTTTTAAAATCATTTCTTAACATGAAACATTTAAAAACTTGTCCATGCCATCCTGTTTTTTAACTCCTAAGTTAGTCAAAACTAATGGGTGCCCAACATGGGGATAGATTTTATTTTTTCTAAATAATTTTTGTACGATTTCAGACTTTATAAAATTATTTATCTGGTCAATTTTATTCTATTTTTTAAAAAGGTTTATATTTTTGGATTTTCAACACATTTTTACAGGAGTAGCTTTTTTGTTCCAATATCTGTGGTACAGTGACAATAGGTCACATTTGTCTCCATCTGCCATTCTCACCTGAAGAAGTCTGTATTGCTGGATTTTGCTGCAATCCATGCTTGGAGGGAATCCTCCTTGAAACTTCAGACAATTCAATCCTATTTGTGCTTAAGTACTTATTTCTTTGGTTTGAATTATATGGTCCCATATCATCAGAAATGGCTGTAATGTTGTTGCCCCCATTGGCTGATTATTTATAGATCAGAACACGTTAGTGTCTGAACTAGAAAAAATGCTAATTAATAGGAATATGGATTTTAATTTTAAATATTTTTTCTCCAAAGCTGCTTTAGTTCTTGTACTTGACCAAATCAAGTCGTAAATGCTCAAGTCACCTCAACTCACCTATCTAAGTGATCGTTTAATCTTATAGAGTCAGTTAAAGCTTACACTCTAATTCCAGATTACTAATGGTTCCCTGCTTCTTTCACTTCACCCCATCACTCACTCAACTATTTTGTCTTGCTACCTCCCTCCCTTCAAATGCCTCCTAGAAACTAATATTTTCCCATTTAAATTTCTCCCTGTCTCCCAATTAGTCCATCTTTCTGCCCTGCTAAGGACCCTGAGATATTTTATTATGTGCAAAGTGCTTTACAAGTGTGAGTTATTTGTATTTTTTTTAAATGAGTTCAATAGATATAAGTAGGTAGTTCACCAGTGCAGCACATTGCTGTAACAGGGTGTTGAGTGATAGGATATCCATGAGAAGAGAGAGGCAACAAAACAGGAAAAGGCTATATCCATCTATAAATGCCAGAGGTAATGTATTTGCTGTGCAGGACATCAACTGTCTAGAAAATAGCTTGCTAGGTATAGGCCACGGTATGACCAAATAGGTTTTTCTCACATAGCTATTAAAGTCAGATTATATTGTCTTTTGTTACACAGTTTAAATGTCACTTATCTCTATTTACACACATATTTTGCTAATGAAAGCAAACATATAAGCCTAACTCAAAGAGGCTAGTGATATTGCTGGTACGATACAGATGTCACAATGGTTATCCAGTTTATGGATACAAATCCCAAATTTTGCCACTATCAACGTTGTGCAAATATAAAAGGAAATATTAACTGTCCAGTTTGCCAGGAGTGTAGCAGTACTTTCAAGACTTTGTGCGCATAATATATAACAGAAATACATCTCAAGTTCTCTCTGGGGCCAACTGGATGTTACTCTGTTTTAAAAGATAAAGAAGAAAAATGACAAGAAGAAGAGTGTTCATTACCTTGACAGCATGTGTTGACTGCACTGATTCGTCATCTGCCAAAGAGTGTACACTGGCTTCTGTCTCATCTGGGGACCTCTGTAACACAAAGTAATTGATCAAATTAGCTCAAAAATCCATCCCACACAGATCATTTAATCAGCATAGCTTATTAGTTCTCCACAGATATCACTATTCTGAGAGAAATGTCTGACATATTAAAACTCCCATTAAAATACTCAGCGAGTCTGAACAGAATCTGACCTTTTTCAAGATCTGCACCCATCATGCAAACTGGTACTCAATTATGGTTTGTTACATGTATACCCTTGGGAGAGACAGTGCTGAAATATTTTCCTCGGGTATAACTTATTACTGTATGTAGTAGTTGCAGCAGTTGAAGCTGCAGACAATCTGACATGCAAGCTATGATCGTAAATATTTTGAATAACCATTGATTTGTGTTAAGTCTACAAAGAAAGTCAATTTAAAAAGCATTAGAATGTGCTATTAATGAATCACATTTTTGTCCTGATGTACATTTCCACAATTTTATGTTGCCATAAATAACAAATGTCATTAAGGTTTAGATTTGTTCCAAGCTGCCTGTCATCATTATTTTGCAGTAGTTATCAAAAATTGCATAAAACACCTCAGCCTTTTGTGAAAGCTTATCATTCAGAGCATTTGGTTATATCATAAAGCACAAAAATCAAAATAGTTATGCTCAAAATCAGCAAGCTTCACATAAACTGCAAATGAATAATCTAAGGCCAGTAAGGGAGGAAGGATTAAAAACTTGTTGGAGATCTTTTTGTAGTATCAGGGATACGTGAAAAACAAAATGATAAAATATTGTGATACGAGAGTCTGTAACCTTTGTTCTGCAACAAAATATTATGATGCCCTTGACTAAGATGACGCTGAATCTCAATAGTGGCTTTGCTGCAATCTATAGAACATAGAACATTACAGCGCAGAATAGGCCCTTCGGCCTTCGATGTTGCGCCGACCAATTAGGAACAAGCAATGACCCTCTAACCTAAACCATTCCCCTTTCATCCATAAACTTATCTACTAACCTCTTAAACGACACCAAACTTGGCGCATCTACAACTGCCGCAGGCAGGGCATTCCATACCCTTACCACCCTCTGGGTAAAGAACCTACCTCTGACATCTGTCCTAAAACCACCACCCCTTAATTTAAAGCTATTTCCCCTCGTGCTAGTTTTCTCCATCCTAGGAAAAAGGCTATCACTGTCCACCCTATCTAAACCTCTAATCATCTTATATGTTTCAATAAGGTCTACTCTTAGCCGCCTTCTTTCTAACGAAAACAACCTCAAATCCCTCAGCCTCTCCTCATAAGACCTGCCCTCCATACCAGGCAACTTCCTGGTAAACCTCCTCTGTACCCTCTCCAATGCCTCCACATCTTTCTTATAATGCGGGGACCAGAACTGCACACAATACTCCAAGTGCGGCCGCACTAGAGTTTTGTACAGTTGCAACATGACGTTGCAGCTCTGAAATTCAATCCCCCTACCAATAAAAGCTAAGACTCCGTATGCCTTCTTAACAACCTTATCGACTTGATGCCAACTTTCAGGGATCTATGCACATATACACGAAGATCCCTCTGTTCTTCAACACTATTAAGAGTCCTACCATTAGCCCTATACTCTACACATTTGTTATTCCTGCCAAAGTGAAGTACCTCACACTTTTCCACATTAAACTCCATTTGCCACCTCTCGGCCCAGCTCTGCAACTTGTCCAAGTCTCTCTGCAAACTATAACACCCCTCTTCACTATCTACCACTCCACCGACTTTAGTGTCATCTGCAAATTTACTAATCCATCCTTCAATACCATCATCCAGATCATTTATAAAAATTACAAACAGCAGGGGCCCAAAACAGACCCCTGAGGTACACCACTTGTCACCGAACTCCAAGATGAATATCTCCCATCAACCACCACCCTCTGTCTTCTATCTGCTAGCCAATTCCTACTCCAATTAGCTAAATCACCCTCTATCCCATACATCTGCATTTTCTGCAGAAGTCTTCCATGGGCCACCTTATCAAACGCCTTACTAAAGTCCATATATACCACATCAACCACCTTAACCCCATCCACCTCTTTAGTCACTTTTTCAAAAAAACTCAATGAGGTTAGTAAGGCACGACCTACCCTTCACAAAACCATGCTGACTATCCCCAATCAATTCATTTCTCTCTAAATAACTATAAATCCTATCCCTAATAATTCTCTCCAATACTTTGCCCACAACAGAAGTAAGACTCACTGGCCTATAATTCCGTGGAAAGTCTCTCTTCCCCTTCTTGAACAATGGGACCACATTCGCTATCCTCCAGTCTTCTGGCACAATACCCGTAACCAACGACGACCTGAAGATCAGAGCCAGAGGCTCTGCAATCTCCTCTCTCACCTCCCAGAGAATCCTAGGATAAATCCCGTCCGGCCCAGGGGACTTATCTAACTTCAAACCCTCAAGAATATCTAGCACATCCTCCCTATCTACTTCAATACTTTCCAGTTTGCAAAACTGTACGTCAGTGTTCTCCACAACTACATTTACATCTCCCTGCGTGAATACCGAAGAGAAATATTTATTCAGTGCCTCTCCAATCTCTTCAGCTCCACGCACAACTTCCCACTGCTGTCTATGACTGGCCCTAATCTTGCCCTAACCAATCTTCTATTCTTAACATATCTAAAGAAAGCTTTAGGATTCTCCTTGATCCTATCAGCCAAAGTCTTCTCGTGTCCCCTTTTAGCCCTCCTCAACTCACTCTTTCGCTCATTCCTGGCTAATCTATAGCTATCCATTGCACTAACTGAGCCTTCAAGCCTCATCCTGACATAAGCGTCTTTTTTCCTTTTAACCAGCGAATTAACTTTTTTAGTACACCAAGCTTCCCTTACTCGACCCTTTCCTCCTTGCCAGACAGGGACATACTTATCAAGGACTCGCAGTAGCTGCTCCTTGAATAAACTCCACATTTCAGATGTGCCCAATCCCTGTAGTTTCCTAGTCCAACCTATGCACCCTAATTCCCTCCTTATGGCCTCATAATTACCATTCCCCCAGCTATAACTACTGTCCCCAGCTTCATGCCTATCCCTATCCATCACTAAGGTGAACGTAACCGAATTGTGGTCACTATCACCAAAATGTTCGCCAGCTTCCAAGTTCTATAGACATTAGAAGTGTCAAGGTTTTGTCAAGTTGTTCATTGAATAGTTCTTTCTCCTGCACCATAGGAAAGCAGAACTGGCCTTATGAAATACAAAGTTCCAATACATAATACGGTTTAATTGCATTCAAATGAAACATTGAACACAAAATTAACTTATTTACAAGTTTAATAAAAATTGCCAAACAGCTACATTAACTTACAGTAATCAGGTTGGCTGGAAAATTCTGCAGACTGCTCCTGCAGTGGCAGTTTAACTTGGTTGATAATATATATTTATCCATGTAAATGAGGTTTGAGCCCACAATGTGGGACCCAGAGGGTGGTAAGGGTATGGAATGCCTTGCCTGCGTCAGTTGTAGATGCGCCAAGTTTGGTGGCATTTAAGAGGTTAGTAGATAAGTTTATGGATGAAAGGGGAATGGTTTAGGTCAGAGGGTCATTGCTTGTTCCTAATTGATTGGCGCAACATTGAGGGCCGAAGGGCCTGTTCTGCGCTGTAATAAAAAAAAAGCTCTGCAGAACTTTGATCTATTATGTCTTTTGCCATAAAAAGGTGGCCGGGTTAGGATTCCTATACATTTCTCAGGATGTACCATTTGTGTTTCCTGGGCTAGGTTTTAATGCTTCTGAACCAATGGGTTTTTAGGCTGGGTTGGAATGACTAGGAAATTTGAGGGACTGGACTTGCTCCACATTCCCGACCATTCCAATCTAACAGTGATTTTACACTGAAGCAGGCAAGGCCTCAGATGAGAAGCTTGCCCATATCCCAATTGAGGCCAGTGAGTGGTCACTTATGAACCATTTCCCATTCAGCCTCAATTTTCAGGTTGGCAGGAGAATGAACATCTGTGGGCATAGCCCGAAAATGAAGTGGGATGAGGGGATGGGTGCCTCCATCTGAAGCCCTCTTCTGTATTTGAGTGTCCATCCTGTTTCAGATTCCATGACTTCCTCAGCTCAGCCTATTACCCAATCAACCTTTGCACGCCCTCCCCCAGATCTTCCCTACCTTTCCCACCCGGAACTGCTTAAACTTAGCTGCATTTGCGATGCCCAGACATAGGTGACAGCATCTTCCTGAACTTCCACTTCTGTCTGCAAAAGTAATGTTGCTGCAGGGACTGAACAGTTGTTGGCCTATCTGATTGGCTGACAATTTTCTAAGATGGAACTTCCTTTTGGGTGAGAGGCGGGTATTCTGCCTGCACTCATTTAATACTCACTTGAGAGTGAAGTGGTTGCAGTGCACTCAGAGTCAGCAGGGAAGACTCTTTGGATGTTGGGAAGTGCGACCTTGCCATCCTACATGTCTACGTGGTGTAGGTATATCAATGTGTTGTTAGGAAACAAGTGCCAGGATTTTCATCCAACAGTGGTGAAGAAACGGTGATATAGCTCCAAGTCAAGATGATGTGTGTCTTGGAAGGGAACTTGCAAGTGGATACAGTTGCATGCATCTGATGTCCTTTTCCTAGGTGTTTGAGTTTGCAGGTTTGGAAGGTGCCGTCAAAGGAGCAGTGGTCAGTTGGTGCAGTGCTTCTTGTAGATGGTATACACTGCTGCTACTGCATACTGATGGTTGAGGGATTAAATGTTGAATGTTGTTGAATGGCTGCCAATCAAGTGGACTGCTTTATCTTGGATGGCATAAAGCTCTTTGAGTGTTGTTGGACCCACGTTCAATCAGGCGAGTAGAAAATATTCCACCCCACTCCTGACTTGTGCCTTGCAGGTAGACTTTGGAGAGTCAGGTGGTGAATTACTCACCACATTAATTCTCAACCTTTGACCTGCTCTTATGGCCAAAGTATTTGTATGGTTAGTTTAGTTCAGTCTCTGGTCAATGGTAACCACCAGGATGTTGACAGTGAGGGATTCCGCGATGGTAATGCCATTAAATGTCAAAGTCAGATGTGACGATGAGACTTCATCTCCTAAAGGACTGTGTGGTAGTCACTCTTACCAATACTGTCATGGACAGATGCATTTTTGGCAGGGAGATTGGTGAGGACAAGATCAAGTACGTTTTTCCCTATTGTTGGTTCCCTCATCACCTGCCACAATCCCAGTCTAACAGCCATGGATTTGGTCAGTTCAGTCAGTAGTGGGGCTATTGAGCCATCCTTGATAGTAGTCCTCCATATTGAATACCACTTGATAGCCATCAGTGCTTCCTTCAAGTGGTGTTCAATATGGAGGAGTACTGATTCATCAGCTGAAGCAAGCTGGAGGTGGTAACAAGCAGGAGGTTTTCTTGTCTTTTTGACCTGATACCTTGGGGTTCACAATCGATCGTGAAGGCTCCCAGGACACTTCCTCCTGACCACATACCACTTGCCGCCACCTCTAGTGAATCTGTTCTGTTAGTGTGACAAGACATGTTTAGGGATGGCGAAGTCTGTGTCTGGAACATTGCTATGTTCACAGAATCATACCTTACAGATAGTGTCAGTCTGTTGCTTGACTCGTGTTCGATAGCTCTCCCAATTTTGGCACAACCCTCCAGATGTAAGTTAGGAGGACTGTTGTCATTGTTGTTTCTAGTGTTTAGATCAATGCCAGGTGATCTGTTCAGTTATTTTCCTATTATTAGACTTTGTAATGGTTTGATACAATTGAATAGCTTGCTAGACTATTTCAGAAAGCATTTAAGAGTCAACCATATTTCTGTGGATCTGAAGTCAAAGGTAGACCAGACCAAATGACAACCTCAGATTTTCTCCCCTAAAGGGCATTAGTGAACCTGTAATATTTATTATTTATTACCAGTGATATTGGCCTACTACTCGAATAGTTTTAAACTTCACATGACATTTACACCGCAAGAAACAGTAAAATAGACTGTAAATGTTGGAATAGATTGCCTCGCTAACAGAATTGTTTTCCTTACAACAGGGAAGACTGAAGGGGGTGTAAAATTTATGAGGGATATTTTTCAGGATTGATAGAAACTTTTTTCCTTAGTAGATGGGTCAATAACCAGGGGGCTTTGATTTAGGGTAAGGGACAGGAGATTTAGAGGGGATTTGAGGAAAAACTTTTTCACCTCAGAGGATGGTGAGAATCTGGAACTCCCTGCCTGAAAAGGTGGTAGATGTAACAGCCTTCACAACATTTAAGAAGCAATTAGATGAGCACTTGAAACACCATAGCATGCGCCAAGACTACGGACCAAGTGCTGGAAAATGGAAGTAGAATGGAGAAGTGTTGATGACCAGTGCAGACATGATGGGACAAAGGGCCTCTTTCTGTGCAGTAAAACTCTGATTATGACCATGCAGATTTTAGATAATAGGATAGGAATATCAACCAGCGAGGTACCTGATCATTCTAGCAGGAGGCCTGCTTCATTGCTAAGGGGTCAGTTTCCTAGCATTGGGTTAGCATATGGAAACAATAGAATTCTCCTCAGTTACTCTGCAATTCTTATTTGAAGTGGGCAACAATTCAATTAAAAAGGCCAACTAAAAAGCCATTCACCTTCAACTTGATTTTTATTCTAATTTAAGGGCAACGTATAAGGTGGAAAAGACAGAAAGGTAGCATAGTGGTAATGTGACAGGAGCAGTCATTCAGAGACCTGGACTGATGTCCATGGAAACATGAATTCATGTTCCACATGAATTTAAGTTCCACAATAGCTGGGAGAATTTAAATTCAATTAATTCATAAATATGAAATAAAATGTTAGTTTCATGAATACTGATGGGCATAAAACACAATGTGGTTCACTAATAGCCTTTAGGGAAGGAAATCTGCTGTCCTTACTGTTGTATTGTGTTATTGATGTTAGGAAGCATAAAGAGTTAAAAATTAATAGTGCTTTACTTACAAGGTGCTTTATTGGCTGCTTCTTCACTTTAGCAGTTTGTCATGCTAATGACCTGTGATGTCACTTCCAGTGACAACATGCATATATTAATACACAGAGCTTAATGCAGTTACTAAGGCTCAATAGAAATAAATAACATTTCCTCCCCTTTTAAATTGAACATTCCGAACAGTGTCAATGTTGTAATTAGAGGTTGACTCTTTGTTTGGTCTACAGGTGAGGTGTTGTCTTCCTCAACAGCGTCAGTCAGTGTCAGGGTTTCAGAAAGGTTCTGGTCAGGATGTTGTACAGTTGAATTTGGATTTTCAGCTGATTCTGTTTCCAGTGGATCTGTTCTCCCTGCCAGCAGATGGTCTACTCGTGTTCTCCAGATGCCATTATCTCTGATCTGGATGGTGTAGGAGACAAGTCCAGTCTGCACAAGGATTGTGGCAGTAACCCATTTCTCTCTTGTGGATTAATTCCTAGTCAAAACTCCTTGTCCTTGGGGGGGGAGGGGGGGAACATAATGCTTAGCTTTACTTATCCGTCGTTCTCTCTCTTTCTGCTTGTTGTTTCTGTTGAACGATTTCTTTGGCTTCCTGAGGGTTCAACAAGTTAAATATCTAATGTATCATTAATATTGCAAGAGATATTTTAGACATTGAATGCATGGTTTTCCTATACATTAATGGGAATTGAATAAAGCATTTAATCAGTGTACCTTGTTGTCTGGTTGCTCTCAATGTGTGTTTCATGCTTTGAATGAAACATTCTGCTAGTCCATTGGTAGTAAGACTATGCAATGCAGAGCTAACATGTTGAATACATTTGCTTCCAAGAAACTTTTGAATTCTTGGGAGACAAATTGAGATCTGTTGTCACTTACCAATTGTTCAGGGAATTCAAACCTACTAAAGACTTTTCCTCACCTTTCAGTAGTCTTTTCCATTTAAATAGATTTAATCATAACAACTCTGGCCACTATAAACAAGCATTGACCTTTACAATGAACATAGTCCTTCAAAAAGTTCTGTGAAAGTGACATGTATCCATTGCCAAGCCTCTTCCAGCCATTCCCAATGATGCAACAGCGCTAATGGTGGCAGTTTTTGTACCTTTACACATAAAGAGCAGGTTCTAGCTAACTTTTCAATCTTTGTATCAATCCAG
The DNA here is from genome assembly GCA_024679065.1 of Sphyrna mokarran. Lineage (NCBI taxonomy): Eukaryota > Metazoa > Chordata > Chondrichthyes > Carcharhiniformes > Carcharhinidae > Sphyrna > Sphyrna mokarran. The sequence continues at coordinate 64,616,791 of JAGIQG010000006.1, read as the reverse complement.
GTCACCAGAAATAATCCCTTACTATTTCTTTCATACATATAATTTCACAATGGCTCTCATGCACTTTGTCTAACACTTGTCTTCTGACTGGTGGTGGAATGATCATTCAGAGCTTCCAAAAAAGACATCTGATTGTACAGACAGCTCCACTCTTTCAGTGGTATATAGTTTTAAGTCAGGTTTCAATTCTGCGGCCTTGCTTTGTAGTATCATGTCCATTATTTTGGAAAGGATCGATCACTCCAAGTGCAATCCTTCACTTATCCTGAAGTGACAGGTGTACTGTCTACCTGTGCAAAGTAGAAGATATTTCCAAACAAGGAGTTTAATGAGTTGCTTCTAGTGATAATTGTGAAAATCCATCTGCATTACAATGAAGACTCCATTGTCGCTACTTAATGGTGTAACTATGTGCAGGCAAAAGCAATGCCTATTCTTGCATTCTATTTGCTGTCAGTGATGGATTTGTTGTGTGTAGTCTGAAAATTATTAACGGACAGTGATCTGTCAACAATGTGAACTTTCTCCTGCATTGGAACTTTGGAATCTCAACTCCAACAATAATCATGAAAGCCTCTGTTTTGATTTAAGCTCAGCTACTTTTCCCTTTGCTCTATGTTCAAAATAACAAAAGCAATAAATTTTTCTTCACCTGGCAGTATGACGCGGGATACCATCACTTCACCATCATAAGGAGATGTACCACACAACCAAAATATGCAAGAACTTACAGATTTGAGCAATTTTTTTTGGCTTTCAAAAAAGCATATTTGATCTGACCAGTTCCACTTCCCATTTAGGCACGAGAGATTATGCAATGATTTTAAAATGGTTGCCAAATTTGAAATAAATCTTACATACTAAATTAACAATCCTAGGAATTAGAAAGGAGTGCAACTGGTCATTGTTCTGAGGTGCAGATATCTCTATGATGATCTTGACTTTCGACAGAGATTTGTGAAGGCCTGTGGCATCAATCACATGTCCCAAATACTTAGAGGACTGAAAGAACTCATACTTGTCCTTGCAGACTCCCAGTCCATTGTTTTCCATTCTCTTAAATTAAGTGGAGGATGCTGATGATTTTCTCTGAGCAACAAAATTTGAGCTGGAAGTCCCACAATTGCTCATGATTGACAGTGTCGAAGGCCTTTGCGAGATCAAAGAAGGCCACATACTGAGATTAACGCTGTTCCCTGCACTTTCCATGGATTTCGTGTGCACTAACAACATTCTTCTTTTGGTTTGTCTTTCTAGGTGTATCCACCATGTTGTTCTTTAAGTTGGCATTCACCTGCCAGTCATGTCTGACTCAGGGCGATGACGTCAATATTGTTGAGTTCATGGGCTATGATGGCAATGCAACAATCAGGTCTGTCACTATTGGGTCCTGATGTTCCCAGGCCTTGAAGTTTATTTGGATGGGTTGGGGAGGGTGGCGGATGGTTTATGGGATGATAGATGCCTGTGCTGGATTCTTTTAGCAACACCAATTTTCAATCCAACCGATTTATTTGATAGTAAATCTGCGAGCTTTCAACATTCTCTCTCTGTCTTTGTCAGGCAAATGCAGTGTTCTGGTCTGCAATAGCACACATCAGCACAGACAGATGTGTGCTATTGCAGACCAGAACACTGCATTTGCCTGATGAAGACACAGAGAGAGTGTTGAAAGCTCGCAGATTTACTATCAAATAAATCAGTTGGATTGAAAATTGGTGTTGTTAAATTCTTACTGAGTTCTTACCACCCCAGTCCAACGCTGACATCTTTACATCTGGATTCTTTTAGCATGGGATGGCCATTGCACATCAACCACCACATGGTCCCAGTGGAGCAAGGCCTTGAGCTAATGGCAGGGAGATCTGAGATGACTGGAGGCAAAGCTGTGCTGTAGGATGGGAATTAGCAAACGCTGATCATGCCGGGCAGCTGATTTCTGCTCAGAATTGGAAGCTAGTCTAGCTAGCCACTATTCTTGCTGACCCCCAACTTGTTCTACCCATTTAAGTGTTCAATGCCACCAAAAACCATCTCTGTTTTCTTCCTAATGGAGGTTCCCCATATGTATACTTTGCAATAGGTTTTCAGTAGCTCCCTTGCTTTGCCTGTTGAAACAAGGCAACAACCCAATTTTCAGGCTTTTTTTTCTTTAAACATCCCCAACTCTCTAATTCCTCTGCAGAAGATCATTTACTCGTGTCCACCTTGTCATGAGCACGTGCAAGAGCTTGTCTAAGGTTTTTTTCCTGACTTTTTATTAATGTTTATTTCTCCTCACAGGTGGCTAATAAGCATCAAAGTCCTCATGTGAACTTTTTTGTTGTATTGGCATTAAGAAGCACAGAGGTTTAAAAACTTGGTATTGGCATTAAGAAGCACAGAGGTTTAAAAACTAATACAGCATTATTGCAAGATGTGCTTACTACATGAGTATTTCTTCATCTTGGCTGTTTCTCATGATGCAACCTGTGACACCATTTCTGGCAATGACATGCATATGTTAATGCTAAATGCTTACTGCAGCTACTACGATTCAATAGAAATACATAACACTTACCCATTCTGGCCTACAAATGACTCCGGAGTCACAGCAATGTGGTCTTAACTGCCCTCAGTTAAGCAAAGCACTTGGCTGTATCAAATTGCTGCAGACTCAACTGTGAGTGTACCTCACTAACATCTTCTCAGTTAGGCGTGGACAATGCATGCAGACCTTGCTAACAATGATCAAATCCCAAAAATGAATTAAAATAAAGTAATGCTGGATAATTTTTATGCCTAGAAATTCTTATAGGATACAACTACCTTCACTTATATACTGATATATTCAGACACTGAGCTAGATTGTAAGAGGGTGAATAATTGGCCATCACAACATTTTCAATCATGGTCTCAAAGACATTTGTACTTAGTTCACTAATTGGGTAATATTGCAACTGCTAGATTATGCAGCACATGTTGAGCAATAGCAGAATTGCACTGAGTGTTCCATCTGGGAGGAGAGATGTGATAATCAAGTGTTCATAGAAATATAGAAAAACTACAGCACAAACAGGCCCTTCAGCCCACAAGTTGCACCGAACATGTCCCTACCTACTAGGCATACATATAACCCTATATCTTACTAAGTTCCATGCACTTATCCAAAAGTCTCTTAAAAGACCCTATCAAATCCACCTCCACCACCACTGCTGGCAGCAAATTTCATGCACCTTCCATCATCTGAGTGAAAAAAGCTGAGTCTTGGAGAGTAGGAAAACTGGCAGATGCTGAAATCCTCACTTTAGACTGATAGAGAATGGCACATGTGACAGTTTCAGAGAACTTTGTAATTTGATTCTCATGGCTGAATCATAACATGGATCATCAGCTGGAATCTAATGAATAAGTTAATAGGCAAGTATTACCAAGGAAGTGAGAGAAATACACTTTCTTTTATTGTTATTTTTTATGACACATAAATAAATCAACAAACAGTTTTTAAAAATCTTATAGTGTAATGAAGAAAAGTATATTTTAGAAGCCAATTTAAAACTTGCTATACGTAATCAGTGCAAGACACTCACTTTGACATTTGGACTAATTTAATTGAGATCCAGTATCATATTTGAGTTGCATCATCCAGGATACTCCAAGATCATCCAGAAGGACAATGACAGTTTCAGGCACATTTTCTTTATGACCAACAATATTCTTAAATCTCCCTTCCCCTTCACTTCTACTCTCTTCTCACGTACTGTCAGACTTTGTCCCTTATCAAATTTTGGATGAATTATAATTTCAGCCAGTTTAATATGAGGAACATCGAAGTCATCATCTTTGGTACCTGTCTCATTCTTGCTACCTTATGAGTAATTTCATTCCTTTGCTCACCCATCAAACTGCCCAAAGTATTTGCATACTTTCCAACCATGTGCTGACATACGAACATATGAAATAGGAGCACAGGTAGGCCATTCAGCCCATCGGGCTCACTCTGCCATTTGATACAATCTTGCTTAATCTGTTTGCGTTTCAAATTCACGTTCCCATTTATTCACAATGATCTTTGATTCCCTTGCTTGACAAAAGTCTATCTACTTTCACCTTAAAAATTTCGATGACCCCACCTCCACAGCCTTCTAAGGCAGAGTTCCAAAATCACATAACCCTCAGAGGAAAAAAAACACAATCTCTGCTCGAAAAGGAACTTTAATTTTAAAAGCGACCCCTCATTCTGAACTCATCCACTTCCTTTTCATGTTCACCTTGTCCAGGTCATTCAGAATCTTACGTACTTCAATTAAGATACCCTTCACTCTTCTAAACTCCAATGGAAACCAGACAAATCTACCTAATATTTTTGCATAAGCCAACATAGTCATTTCAGGCATCAATCTAGTAAATCTCCTCCAAACCACTTCCAATGCATTTACATCTTTCTTAAATAAGAACATCAACACTGCACACAATATTTGAGATGTGGTCTCTAATGTTTTGTATAACTGAAGCATAACATTATATTGTGTTCAATTTATATCATAATAAAGCATAATATTCTATTAGCCTTTTTAATTAATTGCAATAGGCATGAGAACACCTAGATTTGACTTCATCACAAAATTCTGCAGGAATTCTCATTTAAGCAATATTCTGCTTTTTCATTCTTCCTGCCAAAATGAACAACTTCAATTACCCCATGTTATACTTCATTAGTTCCTTTAACGTGATTTTCCTTTCATTACACATTTTTGCCTCAATGGCTCTCCATCATGGTGAAAATAACAGTACTATCCAAAAATCATAAATCCCATCCTGAACATGCTCTTCCTAGTTTTGCACGGGTGGCAACAGGAGTAGGATATATTTTGAGCATGAAGGCAGCTGTTTCATTTAAATCATTCACTGAGGTCAGACTCTGGTAGCCTTGGAGCGTGAAATCAAAAACTGTGCATATTGGATGTGGCAAGAGCAGGTTTGGACATTCTGGATTCGATTGGCTAGCTGGATCATCTATTTGGATCTGGTCCTAGGACATCTTTGGAAGTCATAGAATCCTTACAGTGCAGGAGAAAACCATTCGGCCCATCGAGTCTGCACCCCTCACAATCCCACCCAAACCATATTCCTGCTAATCCCCTGATACTAGGATCAATTTAGTATGGCCAATCAACTTAACCTGCACATCTTTGGACTATGGCAGGAAAGCAGATCATGTGGATGAAACCCACGCAGACACGGGGAGAATGTGCAGACTTTGCACATACAGTGATCCGAGGCTGGAACTGAACCTAGGTTCCAGGAGCTGTGAGGCAGCAGTGCTAACCACCATGCCACTCCATCAGTCATCAGGTGCCCTTTGACTGAGGTCTGGTGCCCTTTGATGGAGGTCAGATGACCTTTGGGGTAGGACAGAATCCCTTTGGGGTAGGTCAGGTACCCTTTTTGGGAGGTAAGGTGTCCTTTGGAATTGTTAAATGCGAACACAGATGTGCATAAAAAGTGAATCAACCCATTACTGTTAAGTTCATTAGAATCTTGAACAGACCTGCCAAAATCCATTGTTAAAAATGTCAGAAGTACCTGTCAAGACAGCCTGTCAAAGGGGTCTGACAGAAATGTCAAGAGGACCTGTCAATAGCACCCATTAAAGGAATCTGTCAAGCTATCAATGCATTTAAAAGTTCTGTCCTTTAAACCTTTGAAATAAGTATCTGAAATGTAAAAAAAAAATTGCTTTCTATTTTACTTTGTTGATATATATATTAAGGTCTCCATTACTGGATTATTGCTGGATGGTTTATTTTGGCAACCACCCATTATCATAGTAGAATGCTTGCTATTTCAGTTTGATTGACAAATCCAAGTGATTTTAGACTCTCTGACTGGGACAATGAATTCCAATGCTTGTTATAAGGGATTGCACTTGAATACAATGTTTGTTGTTATTAAGCTCTAAGCAGTTGAAGAAATATAAATTTAATAATTTTTTTAATGAATTAGCTTTTCTTTTACCATAGTGCAGTCTGGAGTATATATTTGAAACTTCATTTTGTAGAACTTTATTTTATTTCATATCTATGTAAGTCCAGAGATCAGCCTATAGTGGATACTAGGTGAGTTGGCATGGAAACAGCAAAGGGGAATGGGTAGGAGGGCATGTGTTGGCACTAAGTTGGCATAGGCACTACAAAGGGCCAGGGGAATTGTGTGGAGGAGCATACACTACCACAGGGGCTATAAAGGGTCTCAAGTTGAGAGAAGTGCATTGTTTAGCATGGAAAACATGAGACGCCATAGGAAATAAGTGGGAGGCATTGGTTGGAATAATGACATGGGGATGAGTAGGGGGCTGAGCTTGGCACAGGGGGCTTGAGGGGCCATTAATTGTATTAAGGGAATATAGCTTGGCATTTGGGCTATAAAGAGCCACTATAATGGATGCGAGCATACTTTGATGTGGGGGGGGGTTGGTATGAGGGACAATGGCAGTCATTATGGGATAGGGGAATGAATAGTTTCGCACAGATGGTACTGATGTAGCATGGGGAATGTGATGGGGGGAGGGAGAAGTGCTGAAGGTTGAGGGCTGGAGATATATTTCATGCTCTTTATAATATTGTCAGTACAGTGCTGAATTCTTGAGATAAGCTTTCCACCCAGCCCAACTCTGCACCTGCATCCTCCTCAGTTCTTCCAAGTTTGTCTGTCCCAACTTCTAATCCAGCCTACAACTCCACCTCCTGGTTCAGTGTTCAGGAAAGTACTGGGGAAGATTCCTTTCTCTGCACACCCAAGCCAGGTGTGGAAATCTGGGCCAAAATATCTCACAAGAGCCTTTTTAGAAAAATGCAGGCACCTGAACTTTGCTCACTGGAGCTTACTCCTTAAACTTCTTCCACTCATTGTCTCTCTCTCCACTTTTAAAAACTTCAAGACCACTTTATTGACCAATGAATCTTTCTAATCTCTATTGGCTCAAAATCTGTTCTCCTTGCATCTATTTGTGAACTGGTTTACAATGTTTTCTCACATTAAAGCTGATATACTAATGCAAGGTTGCTATTGTAAAGTAGGACAAACAGCTAAGGTCTTTGAATTCAAATATTCAGAAAGATATATTGAAAGAGTTTTCTCTTAGTGACTAAGAGATTTGATCACATCAGGTTAGATCCCCCTAGGGCTTGTCATTTAATTGCAATTGCAGTAATCAGTGTGTTGTGGGAGCAGCTTATACATGGGGTGCATGTGAACTATCTGCAGACTTAACCTCTCCCTCCACAGTACCGTGACTATCACAGATCAATGGTACACATGTTTTTCATTTTTCTAACATTCTTAAAGTTCTAATGAGTTGGAATTCAATATGACCTTTTTTGTAAATGTTATTTTAACACATTGATAGTTCCATCCATGTAAGCAGTTCCTGTCAGCCTCAGTTTTGGGTACTTTAGGGCCAATGTAGATCTAAACATTATAAGAAAATGAATTTAAATATTGTATTTCTCAATGTTTGCAGGCCCATAAGAAATGTTGTAGCAATGTAATAAGCGATTCTTAATGCAGGCTACTGTGATTGGCAACTTCTCGATTTATTTAATACCAGCTTGTCCTTTGACAGTTAAAAGAGATGTATCAATTTCAATCCTTCTGCCACTTATCCTTAACTTTATACTCAAATATTGCCCCATTTGCATCTCCCTAAATTTGCAACCTTCGACATTAAATAGAGATTATATTTATGAGGGAGGAAACTCAGCAATTTCTGTGTCCCAAAAATAATATATTGGCATGACCTGACTTTGCTTTTCTGTTTTGCAAAGTAAATCAGAGCAGGAAGAAATTAAATGTTTGTGGTTTCTGCAAATGAAAAGTAATATCACTCCAATCAAATATTTTTAAAAACCTGTCAAATAAGGATGAGTCTAGAGTTAGAAATCAAACTGCTTCATATCTTTACAGTCAATAATTTACATTAGGCATTACAACTGTCACATTCCTTCCATGAGCTTCACGTTTGATAAATTAACAACAGACCCAGATCTGACCCAGAAATTGGAAAAGAAAATATATAACAGATAAAATCCAATTATTCATAACCTTATATCGGGCATTTATATCGGTACACAATATCTGATTTTGTATTAGCTTACATCCTACATCTGTATATGAGTACATCAATAAAAGTAAACATTTTATATTCTTTTCATGGCACATAGTTTAAAATGGTGTGAATCAGCATTTCTGATTTTAATCTGAATTAAAGCATATCGTATTGAAGATCTCACCTGATGGTGAGATTTGTGAGCATCTTGAGCTCAAACTGGGTAAAATGAAGATCTAAGTTCTTAGAGCTTTAAGAGTATATCTGCCATGAATACTGCAATGTTTAAATGCATAGATCTGCTAGACAATACAGCTCATTAAGTTACCTAAGGATGTATCATTCCATTCCAATCAACATCTGTCTAAGAAATAATTACTTTGCAGGCAAATTATGACACAGATAATAATCCGTTTTGGTATTCAGGGCATCTAAAATTCTGATGCCAAAATCTTATTACACATCAACTCCTGTTAACCTACTACTGGTCCTCTTTGATTTGCACTGATTCCCTGTCATCCAATGTCTCCAAATTAAAATTCTCACACTCATGTTTATATATCCCTTCATGGTTTAGTCCCATCTATTCATGTAACCTCTTCAAGATCTAAATAAATTGAAAACTCTGCCTTCTCTGTTTTTTCAGGATTATTCTTTACTTCAAATGAACATCCGAATTAGGAGCAGGAGTTGACTGTTCAACATCCTCAAGCGTGCCCAGCCATTCAATAAGATCATGGCTGATGTGATTGTGACTTTATATTCCTGCCTACCCCCACGGACCTTGGATTCCTTTGTTAGTTAAGAATCTATCAATTTGTACTTTAAAAACATTCATTGATCCTGTCTTTACCATTCGCTGTGGAATCCTCCAGAAAAAAAATTCTCCTCATCCGAATCTTAAATGGAAGACTCCCTCTTTTTAAACTGTATCCTCTAGTTTTAGTCTCTCCCACAAGGGAAAAAATATCTCAGCATCCACCGTGTGAAGTACCCTCAGGATCATACATGTTTCAATAAGATCACCGTTGATGCTACTAAACTCCAGTGGATACAAGCCCAGTCTGTCCAACCTCTCCTCGTAAGATAACCTCCTCACCCCAGGAATCAGTCAAGTGAACTTTCTCTGAACTGCTTCTAATGCAATAAGAATCACAGAATCTTACAGTGCAGAACAGACCTTTCGGCTCCCAAATCTGCCCCAATGCATGACCTATCCACTTAATCCCACTTGCCAGCACTTGGCTCACAACCTTGCATATTATGGCATGCCAAGTACTCATCCAGGTACTTTTTAAAGGATGTGAGGCATCCTGCCTCCCAGGCATTTCATTCCAAACTATCATCACCCTCTGGTAAGAAAGGTTTTCCTCAAATCCCCCCTAAACCTCCCACCCCTCACTTTTAACTTGTGTCTCCTTGTAACTGACCCTTCAACCAAGAGGAACAGCCGCTCCTTATCCACTTTGTCCATGCCCGTCATAATCTTGAAAACTTCAATCAGATTGCCCCTTGGTCTTCCCTCCAGAGAATACTCAAGCATATCCAAACTCTCTTTGTAACTTAAATGTTCCATCTCAGGCAAAATCCTGGTGAATCTCCTCTGCACCCCTTCTAGTGCAGTCACATCCTTCCTATAATGTGCACACAGTACACCAGCTGTGGCCTCACCAAAGTTCTATACAACACCATCATGATCTCTCTGCTTTTGGAATCTATACCCCAATTGATAAAAGTGAGTGTGCCATATACCTTTTTCACCACTCTATCAACCTGCCTTTCTGCCTTCAGAGATCTATGGACAAACACGCCAAGATCCCTTTGTTCTGTGGAACTTCACAGTGTCAGACCTTTCATTGTATACTGCCTTGTCAAATCGCTCTTTCCAAAGCGTATCACCTCATTCTTTTCAAGGTTAAATTCTATTTGCCACTTATCCACCCATTTGACCATCTCATCTATATCTTCCTGTGACCCAAGACACTCAAATAAAGCCAAGGCACTCTTAAACAAAAAGGTATACGGGACTGTATACAGTACTTCAGATGTGGTTGCACCAATGCCCTGTATGACTAACAAAACATCCCTACCTTCGTATTCCACTCCCCTTGCACTGAACAACAACATTCCACTTGACTTCCTAATCACTTGCTATACCAATGATTCCCTTGTCTTTATCTTTAATTAAAGATATTTTAAAATTTTCCATGCCAGGGATGCAAAACTAACCAGCCTATAATTAATTGGATTAATTCTGTCTTCTTTTTAAAATTGGTTTTACATCTGAAATTTTCCATTTCTCTGCGATGCATCCTATCTCAATATTATCTCAAAATAGCATTTTGTGAGTTTCTGCTCTTTCCATCAGACTCAGTAGATAGCTCCCATGATCGCCTGGCACTTAATCCTCTTTTGCATTAATATAATACAGTTTCATTTCCATTGTGCCTCATATCTTGTTTGTAACCAATTCATGATTTACCTCCAAATATCATTTACCTTTGTAAACATTGAATAAAAAACATTTTAAGAATCCTTGTCAGTTTTATTTTATTCTCTAATCTGTACCAAATGACCTTCTTGTTTTTGCACTAACCTATCCCTTTTCTATTTGGAGTTTAAGGTCACTGCACTCAAATTGCTCACCACATTTGATTCTGCTATGTGATCAATTTTGTTATCCATAACCAGAAACAGGTCAATCATTTGGACTTTCAATCAGTTTACTAGTTGCTTGTCAATGATGTCTTGCCTCTCTCACCTATGTTGACCTGCTGGTTGTATCTGGAGTTATCAGATTTTATGTAGTTGAAGGAGCTGTTGATTTCAACAGTATAGTGCATTAACGTTATAATACGTATTTTATCCTATGCCTCATACTATTTTGATCTCTTCAGAAAAAACACTGAAAACAGTGCCACCTTCTGTTTTTTCAGAACTATTACTTTTTAGGATAAATGACAAATTTGAGTTCCCATGGATAATTCCGCATTCTTGTGCTCACTATTTCAAGACAGCAAATTTGGGCTAAATGTCACAAGCCGATTCAGACCTGTGCTCTCTGTAAATCTGGTTTTCCCTCAGAAGCACTGAGACAATTTTGCGAAACCTTCATTGAAAACTAATGTCTATAATATTAATTATAATTAATTTCATTTTATACTTAGATCTGCGGAGTTCAGACTGAATTTAATGGTTACATAGGTAGCCCTGTCCACTGGCCTGAAAGCAACCCTGCAATGACCTAGCGGGATTAAATATCAGCCTGTGGTCAAGACTTTCTTGCCTTTAAAGATGAAGAGATCATCTCCAAGAACTGCCGCTAAGCAGAGAGCCGCACCTCTTCAGTCTAAGTAGCACCACTGACAGTAATGGCAATTGTAGGGTATGCAACAGGCCCCAGATCAGCTGCCAGCTCTGACTGGTCATATTCCAGGAGAGGTTGGTGGAAGTGGTGTCACAAAAAGACCGACTTTAGGAAACCAGATTCATTTCTCGATCAGAATCTGCTTTCCTAAAGAAAAAAAGAAGTCTCACAACACCAAGTTGAAGTCCAACAGGTTTATTTGGCAGCACAAGCTTTTGGAATCTTGCTCCTTCATCAGGTTAGTGAGGAGTTGTGTTCACAAACAGGACATATACAGACACAAAGTTAATTTACAAGATAATAGTTGGAATGTAAGTCTTTACAGGTGATCAAGTCTTAAAGGTACAGACAATGTGAGTAGTGAGAGGGTCAAACACAGGACAGTTAGTGAGATTTTGCAAGCCTAGGAAAGTCGTTGGGGTTACAGGTAGTGTGACATGAACCCAAGATCTGTTTGAGGCTGTCCTCATGTGTGCAGAGCTTCACTATCAGTTTCTGCTCAGCGATTCTGCGCTGTGTGTTGTGAAGGCCATGAAGGAATGAACACCACTCGACAATTACCAGTTGGAGAATACTTCAGCAGTCGTGGGCATTCAGCCTCTAGGTAAGCATTCTCCAAGGCGGCCTTCACCCCACCCCTACCCCAGAGATCTAAGGTCCTCAGCTGTCTTCCTGGCAGGAAGGTTGTCCTTCTCAAAGGCAACTAAGGATGGGCAATAAATGCTGGCCTTACCAGCAATGCCCACATCCCATAAATGAATAAAATTTACCTGCTCCTGACTTAACTTGGGGAGTTGAGAGGGCGACAGGCGCTTTGCCTTCTAAGCATCAACATTTGCAGTTGTTTTCCTGTGAATATCTAATTCTTCTACTTAGAAATTTGCACTTAATAAAATAAACAGATGATTTTCTGATTGCATACACCTCAAACATCAAGGAAACATTGGAAATTTAAATTCCATTCATGACTAACCTTCTGACAGTTCATTTAAATGTTGGAAAATTATGTGCTGTATGCGCTCAAATATATGACATACACATACCAGGACAAGGATCTCTGCCAAAAGCATGATGCCGTAAAATAAATGACTGGTACTGTAGGTTTATCAGATTTTTCAGATCGCAATGCTTTTTTCCATCTTTCTTACTAACCTTGATTTGTTTTAATCTATGACATTTTCGGTTATAAACTATTCCTTTGTTTGACTGTTGTATTAAAAACTGTTGAATAGTTTTTTGGTGAAATAAAAGCCCATTGGTGAAGGCAAAGGAATAGAGGTGATGTATGTTGTCATGATTTTGGTACAACTGCAAATAATGGAACTGTCAGTTAATACAAAGATTTCCAGAGAATAAAATATTAATTTTCATTCTTTAATCTTTTTGTTGGATATACAGTTATTAGTAGCTACTAGGGATCTTGGTAAATAGGAACATTCTTTTATGTGGGATATTTCTGAAATAATTGATTACCAATTTATTTAGAATGAAGGTAGAAAGATTTGGTTAATGGAGCTCAGCCTGATAAATGGGACAATTTCATTCCTATCAGGTGCTCAGTTAATTGCCTTCATTGTGAAAAGAATATTCTAAGGTTTTAAGAAGATTTCCAGTATTTTCCCGAGCATGTCATATTTATTTGATTCTTTCTTTATAATTTATTACAAATAGTTTTGTGTTATTAATACTCAATAATTCAACAGCAGTTACTTTATATTAACTTTTTTTGCAGTGTCTCTAGCACCCTTTCCCAACATTTTGAAATAAGTAATTATTTATTGCTCAAAAGAAATCTTGTAGACAATCTCTTCTCCCATATTCAATTCATTTTTCTCCCATCCATTAGTTCCCTTGTGCCATGGATCATTATCTGAACAAAAGGACTGACAGTTATCTTATTCCCACAGGATTTAGAAAATATTGCTCTGCAACCAGTCGCTGGAGGTGCTAATGAGTACAACATCAGTGGACTGGCTCTTTAATCCATCTTTCCTTTCTTGCACAGGAATGACGAGAACACAAAACATCCTGGCCAAAATGTATTATGTGGAGAGTAGGAGAAACAATCCAGTACATTTTCTCTCAAGAGCAAAATCCATTGGTTTAGCAGTGCATTGTGAAACTACGCCATCCATAAAAATTGAAAATACACCCAATACTACATTAGAACTGTACATCTGATTGATGTGAGTCTGTCATGCAGAGTGTTGATTCTATTCAAGTTCCACTGAGTACCACATTAAAAAATGCATCTTTTGATGTTTTACTATTGGTACGGAGCATCATTCAGAAGGAGTGCACAAAGATCTCCAGATGTGCCTGATTTGTGGCACACCCTATTTTCCAGTTATTAAATGTATCACAAGAAAATCAGCAATGTCATGACTTTAGTACATTGATTGTCCACATCAAACTATGTTGACGGGGAACTTGATGTTGGAAGTAGAGTGCAGCATCATTGACTTTCAATTATGAACACCTAATATCGCCCAGATGCAAGTTGGATCAGATTGGATGGGGTGGCTGGACATGAGTGGTGAAGGATTCTCTTAGATACAGAACTAAAGCTGAGAGTTTAAATTCTACTTCCCTTTTAATTTTAAACTCAAGATATTTTGAGGTCAGAAATGGATTTAAAATTAGAAATTTAGATATAAATTGGTAAAATATGGTTTAAGTGTCATGGTTTAGAATGAAAGCGAAATGTACTCACCAAATTCCAGTTTGATATCTTTTTATTTAGCTGATCCTGAAGAAATCTTAATTTTTGATTGTAATATTCTCTCATGATTATAATTTCATTCTGAAGTGCATTTATTTTGGCATCAGCCTGCAATAAAAAATGTTATCTTCATTAACATTACTATCATAAATATCTATAAAGTCTAAGGTCAAATGCACTTTGTAACAGCCAACAAAACACACATTCAAAGGAACACTTCCACTTAAAATATGATTTTAAAGCAATACAGAATGAAAAACAAGTTAATGTCTTTAGATATAAAATGTATGTCCCCTCCAGGTATGCATCTTAGACAAATTTATATTTTTTTAATGTATTTTTTCATGGGATATTGATGTCATTGGCAAGGCCAGCGTTTATTACCTGTCCTTAATTGCCTTCAAGTTGAGTGGCTTTACAAGGCCCCAATATAAAGAGCAGTTAAGAGTCAACTACATTGCTATGGATCTGGAGTCACAAATCAACCAAACAAGATGAGGACAATAGATTTTCTTCCACCTGGGGCATTAATGAACCAGATGGGTTTTCACAACAGTCAATGGAAGATTCATGGTAGCAGTAAACTGAGGCTAGTTTTCAATTCCTGACTTTGTTAATTGAATTTAAGTTCAACTATTTGCCTTCATAGAATTTCATTCTGTTTTCAGAGGATTAGCCTGGGCATCTGGATTACTAGTCAGTGTTGTTATCACTACGCCACTGTCTTCTACCTAAATGCTGCTACCTAGAATCTTTGCATAATTTTTGTGTGGAGTTACTGTTCAGTAGTAAGGCTTTCACTTCTGAGTCAGAAGGCTGTGAATTCAAGCCCCACTACAGGCAGAGACTTATGCCTATAACTAGGATGATACTTAAATACAGTGCTGATGAAATGCTGCCTTTCATTTGAGACATTAAACAGAGACCACAATGTCTTTCAGAGGTAAATGCAAAAAGATCCCAACAAGAAGAACAACAGGGGATGGGGCGTTCACTCTAATGCTAGCCTCAGCCTAAGATCTCAGAGACAGAATGGTTTTTTAGCTTACTTCGGTTTGTGGGACATTACTGTATGTACATTGGCTGCTTGCTACAACTGAAACTGCACTTAATTGGCTGTAAAGTTCTTTGGGATAACCTGATATTGTGAAAGATACTATATGAACGTAAGTTGTTTCTTAACATCAGGGACAAAACTAATCAGTGCCATTGCTGACATGATATCAAGAATTGTTTTCTCAAAACAACTAAAAACCATCAGTTATGTAACTTGAATTAATAAAACAAGTTTTATTTGTAGCTTCCTATTATACTTCAGCTTGGAGTTTCAGTTTTAGCGCATTTGGGAAAAATGATCCAAAATGCAGTTGAAATTGTTCTGGTTAGGCTCTACTTCATGTTTTAGATGAAGTCACTTGTATATATAATCTCAAGACAAAATTTTCCATGAATCAGTGTGCTCAGGTGCATAATAGAATGTATTGTTTCTTATTCTTTTCCAATAAAGAGAATTCTTTGATGTATTTAAGATTGATAACCAAGGGTAATAACAATAATATAACTGAAAATAGATTGATCAGCAAAAATAACAGATAATCTGATACTAAAAAAATTATGCTGCAAAATTTAACATTTCATTGTAACCTAATCAGTTCCTTAATGAATATTTTTGAGATGAAAAGCCCTTAAAGTCTGCATATTAATGCCTGTGTACCTAAGAGACTGAGCCAAACCAATGCAACTGATAGCATCTTACAATTTGACCAGGATTGGGGCAACTTTTTGTGGGAGGCCTGATCTGAGCACATTGAAACTGAACCAATGTTAAAGATCTTAGAAAACACAAGCACAAGTAGTTTTGAGAGTTTTAATTATGTTAAAAATTCCCAATCTTTTATGCTAGTTAGATGATTATGCTGGAAGCTGGGTGCAAATTTATGGAAAATAAACGCAAACTCTATTGTTTCTACATACTCCAGATGGCAGAGGTAAGTAATTTAGTTTTATCCAACAGGTGCTTTGGTCCACCTTGTTGTCTAACGAGGGGCATACACGCGATGGATCGTGAGAGGGCTGCTCTTGGATCTTTTTTGAGAGTATCCTAGTGCTTCACGTCGTCAGTGTACGCTTGACCTGGATCATTTGATGGGCAACACGACAGCTCAGTGACTATCGCTGTGCTGTGCTGTGCAGATACATGGATTTGGGCTTGTGTCTGTGGGAGTTTGCGCATTCTCCCCGTGCTTGTGTGGGTTTTCTCCGGGCGCTCCGGTTTCCTCTCACATCCCAAAGTTGTGCTCTTAGGCTAATTGGCAAAACAAATTCTCCCTCAATTGTCTGAAATTTGGTTTTTAATCCATAGATCTATAAACATGGACAGGGATTGCGGGTAGAGGTTGGAGCATCGGGGTGGCAGTGCGGGCTCGTTGGGCCGAAGGGCCTGTTTCCCGTGCTGTTTTGTTCTTTGTTCTTATTGCAACCTACTGTTGTAAAGCATAAGATACTATCCATGCTTTTCTAAAAAGTACCACTTATTAGAGGATAGTAGTTGCTGGAAATGACATGCTGTTCCATTTATATAAATCAAACAAAGACTACATTGCTGTTGTACGCCCACACATTTGTACATGTCCAAAAAAAAATACATATCCCCGCTGCATTTATGAATTGACTGATACTGGCTCTTTAGCTGGGATTTTTAAATAGGTTAGAATGTTTTTTGTTTGTATCCATCTTTGCAGTATAGGTCTGTACTTTTACATTCTTAAGACTAATTTTAGACTATTTTCTATGACTATACAAAATGAATATGAAAAGATGAAGAAGATGATAGCGATAGAGGAAGTCACCTTTTCTGATAACAGCCTGGTTATGAACTTAAACAGCCTTTATGGGGAATGGGGAAGGGGATTAATTTTAACATTAGCCCCTCTAATGGAACAAGAAATTTATTTGGTGAGTAACGAGATCAGACAGAACATTGAAGTCTAAGGTCTGATTCCCTGACTGTAAAAAGTTAGCTGATTCACATTGTGTAGAGATAGGTGTATTGCATGTGGATCTGGAAAACCAGATTGCTGTCCAGCAAGCTTCACCAAAAATACGTGTGGATATGGGGTAATGCTTCACCACAATTCTGATTATATTTTTTCAGCATCTATAACTTCTGTTTTTTTCCTATTTGTTGATATACTCAGACCTTTCATCATACTTAATAATAAGTTTGCACAGATGGCTTGTTGCTAACTTTCTGCCATTACTGCTCATTAAGATGCTACCACAGAAGATATTTTTGATTTTCCCTTCTGTTTCGCTGTGAAAAAGTTATTTTCTATTTAACTCCTCATTATTGTGATGCACTGAGATATGAAAAATGGTTGGAAAAAATTGCGTCGTATTGCTTAACAATGCAGTCCAAGTAAACTCACTATAGTATTTCATCATCCCTCATCCCATATTAGGATAGAATTAGTGGGAACATTTTGCTGTCAGCAAGTCTGTCCTCTTTAATAAACAAAGTTATTTCCAAGCTTACCCAGTCATTTCTTTACCAACTGTTGTTTTAAAATGCTGAATATAAAAACATCTTTTTCAGATGGAAACCAATTTGCGAATGATAAATTATTTATATATAATTGATCTGAAAAATTATAGAACATAGAACATTACAGCACAGAACAGGCCCTTCGGCCTTCAATGTTGTGCCGACCAATATAAAAAGCAATGCCCCTCCAAACTAAACCATTCCCTTCTCTTCCATATACTTATCAACTAACCTCTTAAACGCCACCAAACTTGGCGCATCTACAACTGCTGCAGGCAGGGCATTCCACTCCCGAACCACCCTTTGGGTAAAGAACCTACCTCTGATATCCGTCCTATAACTATCACCCCTTAATTTAAAGCTGTGTCCCCTCGTGCTAGCTTTCTCCATCCTAGGAAAAAGGCTATCACTGTCCACCCTATCTAAACCTCTAATCATCTTATATGTTTCGATCAGGTCCCCTCTTAGCCTCCTCCTTTCTAACGAAAACAACCTCAAATCCCTCAGCCTCTCCTCATAAGACCTGCCCTCCATACCAGGCAACATCCTGGTAAACCTCCTCTGTACCCTCTCCAATGCCTCCACATCTTTCTTATAATGTGGGGACCAGAACTGCACACAATACTCCAAGTGCGGCCGCACTAGAGTTTTGTACAGTTGCAACATGACGTTGCGGCTCCGAAATTCAATCCCTCTACCAATAAAAGCCAAGACTCCATATGCCTTCCTAACAACCTTCTCGACCTGACTGCCTACTTTCAGGGATCTATGCACATACACACCAAGATCCCTCTGTTCATCTAGACTACTAAGAATCCTACCATTTGCCCTATACTCTACACATTTATTATTTCTGCCATAGTGCATTACCTCACACTTTTCCACATTAAACTCCATTTGCCACCTCTCGGCCCAGCTCTGCAACTTGTCCAAGTCCCTCTGCAAACTATAACTCCCCTCTTCACTATCTACCACTCCACCGACTTTAGTGTCATCTGCAAATTTACTAATCCAACTATAATTTACTAATCCAACTAATTATATGCATAGTGTGTTGATACTGTGACTTTAAACAATAAAGTTATATCTTGTTTCTTGTAAACGGTAAGTTTAGAATTCAGATCTGTTTTACACATTGTTAATTTGTATAGGAAAATCTTTAAATTAGTAGCTGGGAGCAATAGATAGGTACTCGTTTTAGACATGGATTTATTTAAGCAGAGTTAACACAATTGTGTTTACTTGTGTTTACTGGGGTTTCAGAATCAAGTTTTGATTAGGTTGATTGACAGACACAGATTCATGTGTTTAATGGGAGATGCTAAACTTGCAGGAAAGAAAAGGTTTCAGTTTCATTTTAAAATATAAGCAATTGCTGCCTGGTCTGTCAGAAGAATGCTTTCTCTTTCTCAAAAAGATTTCTCTGCAAGCTCCAGGGCTAGTAAACTAAATAACAACAATTATGCCTGTGTTTTGCTAATCAGTATGATGAAGAGGTTTAAACATTTAAGAGGAATATTGCTTTAATTGGACCTCATAGTGATAGGAGCAGCACAATGGTTAGCACTGCTGCCTCACAGCACCAAAGACCCGTGTTCAATTCTGGCGTCAGGTTACTGTCTGTGTGGAGTTTTCACCTTCTCTCTGTGTCTGCATGGGTTTCCTCTAGATGCTCGGGTTTCCTCCCACAGTCCAAAAATGTGCATTTTAAGTTTACTGGCCATGATAAATTGCCCCTTAGTGTCAGGGGGAATAGGAGGGTAAATATGTGGCATTATGGGGTTTTGACCTGGGTGGGATTGTTGTTGGTGCAGATTTGATGGGCCAAATAGTCTCTTTCTACACTGTAGATTCTATGAGATTAGATTGTATCCCGCCATGTCTAAGTATTGTTCAATTGTTAAAGGCAAAGCTAATTCATTTGTTATAGCTAAACTGTGTTGTAAAATAAAGTTTGTTTTGAGAAAAGCTTCTTAGCTTGTCAATAAAATTGTACCTAGAGTGAAACACTTCATTTTCATTCTGATGGCAAAATAGAAAATTGTTGGGGTCTAGTCTGCCTTGATGATATATCTTGGGGTTTCTGATCTTGTACCTTAACACTAATAAACAAAGAAAAACTATTGAACTATGTTAATAGAAAATATTCTGTCAATTAAGATTTCAAAACATTATTACAAATAACAAAAATATGTCTTTACATAAAAAATGTAATTAAATGCAATCTCTTTTCTGTAAATTGTGAATCGTGTTCAGCGAATAAAGTACAGCACAGGAACAGGCCATTTGGCCCTCCAAGCATATGCCGATGACGATACCCTAACTAAACCTAAAAAAAACCTTCTGCCCTTACTTGGTCCATATCTCTCTATTCCCTCTCTATTCACGTGTCTATCAGTGCCTCTTAAATGTTGCAAATGTGTCTGCTTCCACCACCTTCTCTGGCAGCACATTCCAGGCAACCATCACTCTCTGCAAGAAAAACTTCCCCTCGCACATCTCCCTTAAATTTTCTCCCTCCTTCACTTTGAACCTGTGCCTCTTTGTAACTGATATTTCCACCCTAGGAAAAAGCTTCTGACTATCCATGCTGTCTATGCATCTCATAATTTTGTAGATCTTTGTCAGGTCTCCCCTCAGCCTCCATCTTTCTACTAAAAACAATCCTAGTTTATTCAATCTCTGCTCATAGCCAACACCCTCGAGACCAGACATCATCCTGATGGGCCTTCTTTTGCATTCTCTCCATACCTTCCATGTTCTTCTGGTAGTGTAGTGACCAGAAATATATGCAATACTCCAAATTTGAGCTAACCAGTGTTTTATATAGCTGCATCATGACTCCTCAATTTTTGGGCTCAGTGCCCCAGCCAATGAAGGCAAGCATGCCATATGCTTGTTAATCACCTTGGCCACCTGTAATGCCACCTTTGGTGAACTGTGGACCTGTACACCCAGATCCCTCTAATGTTCCTTAGTGTTCTGCCATTTACAGTATAAATTTGATCAATATGCATCACTTCGCATTTGTCTGAATTAAACTCTGTCTGCCATTTCTGTGCCCAAGTCAACAATCTATCTATATCCTGTTGTATCCTCTAACAATTCCTGGCACTAATAGCAGCTCTACTAATCTCATGTCATCCACATAATACCAATCAGACCACTCACATTTTTCTGCAGATCATTTATATATACTATAAACAACAGAATAGCTTCCAATTGGCTGTTGCTCTAGAAATCAGAAAAGCATTTATTATGCAAGTTATATGGATACAAAGAGCTAAACCTTCAAAGAACGTAAATATAGTTACTATAAGTAAAATTTATTTTGGTCTTTACTGCTCCATTCTTAGCTATAAATCCAGAAAAATATATTAAGACAACAGAATTGTACACAATGAATCCTTTCATTTCTTCACTTAACCCATTCCAGCAAAGAGCTTTTTCAATAATATGGTCTCATCAATCTAAACTGGCAGCTATTTTTCAATGTCTACCAGTCTGTATAACTAATCGTTTCACTCATGAAATAATTCACGAACCATTTAACTAGTCATATACTATTTCATTAGAATCAAAAGCAACCTTTTGGCATTTAAATTATTTGTAACCCCCCAGTCAGTGTGTGCCAGTCAATATTAAATTACCAAGACAGGCATGTGACTTCAACTAATCACAAAGTAAATTGCAGTCAGTTCCAACTAGTATTCACACTAGCCTACTGTAAAGATCATGGTTTAAAACTTGGTTCATTCCTTCTTCCTGCAGCAAGGAGTTTTAGTCGGAACAATTCAAATAACTCTGCAGCATTCAAACTGAGTTGTTTAGTATGAATTCTTCAATGTGATATCATGTTACATGGACTGATACTATTAAATTCATTTCGCTTCTGAATTTTACTTTCAGAAACAGGTTTGGATTTCTGAAAGTTTAAACAAAAATTGCAAATCAGATTAAAAAATACTGCACACATCAAGAATTATTGATATAAATGAAAAATCTATGAATTAAACTGCATTTACAAATACTTTTATGTTTGTCATTAAGGTTATGGGTGATAGAGCTGACTTAAGCACAAAGTCAGTAAACGTACAGCCACCTTGTCTGTTATCGTTTAGTGTCTTAAACACTTGATTAAAGTGATTTTTAAGAGTTGATTATTACAAAATGGGTAGCTTGCTGATACCAGTGTCTGTTCATCCCTTGGATCAATACTGTGCTCCAAGGCGGACTCTTGGATAGTCTCAAGGGTATTAGCTCTTCTGCAGTGAAACCTTCCAGAGCTTGCTGGTGTAGGCAGTTTAGATAACTCTCTGTTCTCTTCATTAGTGTGAGAAAATGGAATGGAGTTTCTTGTACCTTCAAAACAAAAATGCAGATTAAATGTAATAATAAGATCTCCACTCAGTAAATTGAACATTAAGGACAATTATTAATTTCAGAAGTTGTGAAGTTACGAAACATGTCTAGAACTAATATCTTCAGAAATATATTAAATGAGATTAAAATATAATACAATTTTGAAAGCTATTATTTGTATCATGTATAGTATTCTTGGGGTGAATTTTACTCTTGGAAATTTGATGAGCTGCCCTCACGTCACCAATGCTCATGTAAAATATATGATACGTCAGGTCGTCAATCCGAATCATGGCTGTCTCCAATATTAAGGAAGGTGGGCATGTGCCAAAATTGGCCTGCTGCTAATTCTTAAAAACAAATTAATAAACTATTAAACTTGTTCACAATCCAATTATCTGCAATTTTATATTGTCTGCTGAATTTTTCAAGCATTGGATCCAAAAAAGCTTTGGAGACTTTTATGCCAGTTAAAATGCGGCAGTACAAGGATAGCAGATTAATAAAGACTGGTCTGACATCATGGAGACTGAGGCATTATCCCTCTGTTGTATGACATACTAACCTGTTGTTCCAATTCTCAAAATGCTCACAGTATTATAATGTGAATGCAACTGCTACAAAAATTCACCACATTGGCCTAGATATTCTGGTCTCCAAATGGCTGGAGACTGGAAGTGACGTGGAGTATGCATAAAAGATCCCTTGGACATCCCAATACAAGGACTCTTTAGGAATTGACTTCATCTTCTGAAGAGCAATCCTCCACACCGCAGTTTCCTCTGAAAAATCTCCAACGCTGAGTTAGGGTCAGAGACATCAAATGGTTCTGATGTATTTACCTGAATAATTACTCAGGAAATGTTAAGTTCAAAAATGCCACTGACTCTCCTGATAACCTTGACACCTCTGACCTTCCTACTCTGGTCCCCTAAAATTCTAATTCCACCCAACCCTCCGACTCCTCACAACCCACGTACTTTGCCCTCGACCCTCTGACTCCCCTTCTTAACCTTGTAACTCCCCACCAGATTCTGTGACTGCCTGCCGTGACCCTATGATTCTCCACTCCAAATCCCCTCTGACCCTCCAACCCATTGCTAACCTGACCGACCAGACCTCATTACTCTCCATCCACGCAACACCTCCAATTCTGCCACCCTACCTGGCTGGCACCTGTGTAGTAGATGGTAGGATGGTAAGTGGCAGAATTTTGCCACTTACCATCCCATCATCTACTACACAGCCACACCCTGCCACCAAACCCACCCTGTCATACAATCTAGCTGACATTCTAACCATTCCACCAAATTGTTGGAAAACTCTTCACTGATTGGTCTCATACCGAGCACAAAGTAAGATGGTTATGGTTGTTGGAGATCATTCGTCTCAGTTTCAGGACATCACTACAGGAGTTCCTCAGGATCCTAGGCCCCAATCACCTTCAATGCCTCATCAACGACATTCTATCCATTATAAGTTTGGAAGTGGAGATTTTCGCTAACAATTGCCCAATGTTCAACACCACTTGTCATTCCTCAGATACTAAAGCAGCCTTATGTCTATATGCAGTTAGACCTGAATAACATCCAGGCTTGGGCTGTTAAGTGGCAAGTAGCATTTGCACCATACAAGTGCCAGGCAATGACCATCTCCAACAAGGGAAAATGTAACCTCTTGACATTCAAGGGCATTAACATCATTGAATCGCCCATTATCAATATCCTGGGATTTGACCAGAAAATGAACTGCACTACCCATATGAATACTGTGGCTACAAGAGCAGGTCAGAGGCTAGAAATCATCTGGTGAGTAACTTACCTCCTGACTCTCCAAAGTCTTTTCAGTATCCACAAAACATAATCAGGGGTGTGAAGAATAATTCTCCACTTACTTGAATTAAGGCATTCCAACAACATTCAAAAAGCTTGACACCAGCCAGGACAAAGCAGCCCACTTGATTGGCATCCCATCCACAAACAGTCATGCCTGCCAAACTAACACAAAGTAGCAGCACTTGTTCAGCCTGAATGAGTACACCACTACAATGACTGAATTCATTAGCGTGTAGAAGACTGTGTGCCAAAGAAGCAAATCCACGTGTTCCCCAACCAGAAACATGGATGAATAGGGATATCCACTGCTTGCTGACATCCAGGTCTGAGGCATTCAAGTCAGGCAACTTTGATCTATATAAGAAAGCCAGATATGATCCATGGAGATCCATCAAAGATACCAAAAGACATTACAGAACCAAGTTCGAGTCCCAGGCTAGCCACACAAACTCCACCACTATGGTGAAGTCTGCAAGACTTAACAGGCTCCAAGGTGAAGGCGTGTAAAATTGCAGGCACAAATGCACCCCTCCCCAATGGACTCAATGTATTCGATGCTCGATTTGAGCAAGAGGTCAGCGGGAGCATACTCTCCACCCTCGGAACCTCAGACGAACTTGAATCCAATGTCACCATTACAGACATCAAAGCAGTCTTCTTGAAGATCAACTCATGGAAAGTAACTGATCTGGATGGGGTACCCAGACAAGCACTCATTTCCTACATGGACCAGCTAGCTGAGGTATTCACTGACATCTTCAATTACTCTTTACACCAATCTGAGGTCTCTCTGTGCTTCAAGAAAATGATCATCATCGCAGTACCAAAGAAAAGCCGAGCAGCATGCCTTAATGACTATCGTCTGGTGGCTCTGACATCCATCGTTATGATGTGCTTCGAAAAGTTATGGCTCAAATCAAATTCAGTTTCCCAGATTGCCTGGAGCTACTACAGTTCAATTATCACCATAACAGGTCCACAACAGGTGCCATCTTCCTGACCCTGCACTCAAACCTGGAACTCATAGATAATAAAGATACCTATGTCAGACATACCTATTGATAAACAAGCTGTATTTGATAAACATACCTATATTTATCAACTACAGCTCAGCCTTCAACACCACTGATCCAACGAAATTTCCAGACTTCATGGTCTAGGTTTCAGCTCCTCCCTCCTTTACTGGATCCTGAACTTCCTAATCCACAGATTGCAATCAGTAAGGAAAGGCAACAACACCACGTCCACAATCATCCTCAACACCAGTGTCCTGCAAGGCTGTGCCCTCAGGCCCTTACTATATTCCTTGTACACCTATGATTGTGTGACCAAATTCCCTTCCAACTCAATTTTTCAAGTTTCTGATGACACCACCATAGTGGGACAATGATGAGATGAGTACAGGGAAGAAATAGGAAATCTGGTGAACTGGTGCAACAACAATAATTTTTCCCTCAATGTCAACAAAACGGAGTCATCAACTTCAGGAAGAGTAGTGGAGGACATGCCCCTGTCTACATCAATAGGGGTAAAGTAGAAATGGTCAAGAACTTCAAATTTTTACGTGTCCAAATCATCAACAACCTGTCTTGATCCCCCCATGCAGACACTATAGTTAAAAAAGCCCACCAAAGCCTCTACTTTCTCAGAAGACTAAGGAAATTTGGCATATCCACTATAACTTTCACCTTACAGATGCACCATAGAAAGCATTATTTCTGGTTTTATTACAGCTTGGTATGGCTCTGCTTGGCCCATGACCGCAAGAAATTACAAACAGTCATGAATGAAGCCTAGAACATCACTCAAACCAGTCTCCCATCCATTGACTCTGTCTACACTTCCTGCTGCCTTGGAAAAGGGCCAGCATTATCAAAGACCCGACGCAGCCCGGACATTCTCCCTTCAACCTTCTTCTGTCGGGGAGAAAGATACAAAAGTCTGAGGATACATATCAACTGACTCAAGAACAGCTTCTTCCCTGCTTCCTTCAGACATTTGAATGGACCTACCTTGAATTAAGTTGATCTTTCTTTGCACCTGGCTATAACTTTACATTTAAGTTACTAAAAGCAGAAATATTTTCAAACAGAACAGATTGAGCAGAAATATACTTCAGTAAAATTCCTTTATTTGATCCCATTCCCTTCAGGAATAGATGTTCGAGCATTGCTGGAAATGGGTAGGGCACCCTCACGATGCAAATGACCCCGAGGAATCAGATCAATTCCTCCGCCTAAGTCTCTGACATGTTTGTAATCTCTGTCTCTCTATTGATGTTAATGTACAGCAGCAAACAGCTCACTCAGGATGATTTGGAGTTACTTCCCAAATAAACAATTTCTGAAAAGATTAGTGAGAACATTTCAGTTCATGTGACAATAATAAATCAAATCAAAGCAGCTTATACCATTTACAAGATGCATTATAGGAACTCATCAAAGCTCCTTTGGCAGCATCATCTAAACCATCTGAAAAGGACAAGGGCAACAGACACATGGTAGCACCACCGCCTGGAAGTTCCCCTCCAAGTCATTCACCATCTTGGAAATATATACCGTTCCTTCACTGTTGCTGAGTCAAAGTCCTGGAACTGCCACCCTAACAGCACTCAGCTGTACCTACACCAAATGGACACATCACCTTTCATGGCATTGATGATGGGCAGTAAATGTAAATGCTGGCATAGCCAGCAACATCTATGTCCCATGAACAAATAAAAAAAAACTCAGTCACATTCATTTACTAATACACCAAAGTTATTTAAATGTTCACAAACTTTTCAATGTGTAATTGAATGAACACGTATCAAAATACAGCAACTGGTGCTGTAAAAAGGAGTGGTTCGATTTTTCCCATTGTTCCTGCGCTATATGGAAGAATAGGTATGCTCCAATTTCTGAAGCAGCTTTGTTTGGACATCCAGGTCAGAAATGCTGAGTTTTGGCATGGGACAAGAAAATCCAATAGTGCCTGCCACTCCTCTAAAGATTTGGCCCAATATTATGTTAATTCAAGTCACAAGATCTTACTGCATTGTGCCATTTTAAAACAGGCAAGAGAAAGTGGCCCTGATATTTAACTGCAGGCTTGGAAAAGAACAAGGGGAAGGATATATGGTTGGAAAGGAAGCTTCCTATGCAGCTATAATTAGTTGATTTCCCACTGTGCAGCCACTAATTGGTCACACACATTTTGTCTAGCATATAAAAAGTGTTAGTAGGAGTTGGTGGACTGTGTGCTTTCTAGTCGACCTTTATATGCTGCAGCAAAACATAAAATTGATCCTCCATATGAGGGAAATGCCATGAGAAATTTTCAACATTGCAGGAGTTAATCATTTGAATTATAGATTGTTCTGAAATTTTATCCTCCTTGATGAGTTATCAAATGTTCAATTGATTCCAAATCATTTATTCCCCTGTATGCTGTTTGGGCAATGATTATTTTAAATATCTAACTCTGTTGGAAGGAAAAATGTTGTGTGGTATATGAGATTTGTTTGTTTCAGTGTTCTGTAGGCTTCCATTTCCAGCAAAAATATGTTTTACATTTGAAGCAGGGTCTGCTGCAGCTCTTTGGCAATTTGTTAGTTTTAATTTTGTCATTGGTTAAGGTGCAGTTTGGTATCAAGGAAACGTGAACCGAGCAGCCCTTAAAGGAATTGAACACATCATTTTTTAATTTTTTCAGGATAACACTGAGCTGTATAAGTGAATGGGAAGAGATGATAAACATACAAGGATGACTTAGGACATTCTATTTTAATGATGCTTCACCAATTAATATACCAAATGTGCAAGTAAGCCACAGGGAGGAAATTATTCTCCTTGGCAATGGAAAGAAGAAACCTGCTTCTGTCAGCAAGAACACATGATTTGAGGCAGCTGAGGAGGTCAGCAGCAGAAATATTGTGGCCCATACTTGAATCCAGCACTGGAAACTGTTAAGTAATCTAATCAAGTCGGCAGAGGTGAATACATTGTAGATTCACCAAATATCCTGTGGAGAAAGCAACTCCACTCCACCCTCCAATTTTGTCTTATCAAGTATACTTCATCACATCAATCCTCACAGCCACTTTAGTTGGAAGAACACTCATCATACATGTGCATTTCCTCCCATGTATTTGTTCATCACTGTCACTCACCTTATATTTATACAACATGATTTATCTGCCTGATAGTCACTCTTACTGAATCTATTGCATTAATCAAGTGAAGTTATGTCCTGTAGATATTTGTAGATCAGTCATCTCTGTTGTACGTGAAGTTTAAACAAAGATAAGGGAAAGCGTAGGACTGGAGGTAAACTGCCACACACAGTGCATTAATATCATCAGAGGAAAAAGTCATGGAGATCAGTGTCAGATCTGTGTTCCTGCCCATTGGAGAAAGAGAAACTGAGACTTTGTACACATCTCATACAAGACTTAATTATGTTGACCTGATTTCAACAAGAAGTGAAATATAATAATTTCAAATATTCTAAGGAGAAGCATTTTTACATTGTCAGTGGTAATTCATTTCCAACTCTTCTCTATCTCTGGACTTTTACGTGTAAAACTGCAGTCCATTGCTTTTCGGGGATCTGAAATTACAGAACATCTGCAATAAGATAAATGTGCTAGAGGAACAAGTGAAGCTAAATAATTTAGACCTAATTGTAATCACAGAGATATGGTTACAAAGTGATCAAGGTGGGGGAATAAATATTCCTGCATACATAACATTTCGAAAGGACAGACAGAATAGAAAAGAATTATAGTCCTGATAATAAAGAATGGCATAAGGACATTAATAAAAAAGAAATTTGGCTCAAAAAATAAGTAGAATTAGTATGGGTAGTGATTAAAAATATCATACATGAAAGAGTATATAGGCCCCGTCACAGTAGTTATGCCAGAGCATTAAACAGGAAATTGTTGGAGCTTATAACAAAGGAAATGTAATAGTTGTGGGGAAGTTTAATCTTCTTGTAGACTGAACCAATCAAATTGGCAAATGTGATCTGAAAATGAATTTAAAGAATGCTTTTATGACAATTTCCTAGAGTAATATGTTGTGAAACCAATTAGGTGTAAAACTACTTTAGATGTAGTGTCGTACAATGAGACAGGGTTAATTAGTAATCTAATGGTAAAAGATGCACTAAGAAATAGTGATCATAATAGAACTAAATTCCACATTAAATTCGAAAATAATATAACTCAATCACAAACAAGATCTTAAACAAAGCTAAATGCATGGGTGTGAGGGGAGAGCTAATTAATACAGATTGGGTAAGCAGACTAAAATGTATGACAGTAAATAAATATGAGAAACATTTAAATAAACGCTTCAAAATATTAAGTAAAAACTCATTCCTTAAAAAGCATGAAATCAGTGAGAAAGATCCATCCATGTTATATGAAGGATGCAAAGTATTATATGCAAAGTATTAGATTAAAAGGAGAGGTTTATAATGTTGCAAAGAATAGTAGTAAATCTGAAGATTGGGAATATTTTAAAACCAGCAACGAGATCCAAAAAGTTGCTTACAAGAAAAACATAGAATGAGGATAAATTAGCCAGTGTGATGGATCTGTGGTTTTCAACCTTGTGATCTTTAAGACAGACTTTAGTTGGTGTGGTATAGAAGTGGTGATAGGCAAGCTAATGGGGCTAAAAGTCGACAAGCTTCCTGGCCCTGATGGAATGCAGCATAGGATACTAAAAGAGATGGTGGGAAATAGCAAATGCACTAGTAGTAATTTACTGGACTCAGGGGCAATTCCAGCAGGTTGAAAAACAGCAAATGTGATGCCACTGTTTAACAAAGAAGGTAGACAAAAATGGGTTACTATAGGCATGTTAACAGGTTACTATAGGCATGTGGGCAAAATGTTCAAATTTATCATCAAGGAAGAAACAGCGAGACATCTGGATAGAAATTGTCCGATTGGGATCATGATCCCATGAAAAACAAGTCATATTTAACTGATTTACTTGAATCATTCAAGGACATTATGAACGCAATAGACAGTGGGGAACAACTGGATATGATGCATTTCCAGAAGGCATTTGACAAGGTGCCACACAAAAGGCTGCTGCATAAGATAAAGGTGTATGATGTTACGGGTTGGTTAACTAACAGAAAGCAAACAGTGGGAGTAAATGAGTGTTTTTCTGGTTGGCGATCAGTGACTAGTGGTGTGCCTCAAGGATCAGTGTTGGGATCGCAATTGTTTACAATTTATATAGATGATTTGGAGTTGACAACCGTATGTAATGTGTCCAAGTTCGCAGATGACACTATGATGACTGGGGAGGGAGGGAGATGGAACTAGAACTACAGGGCTTAGCCTTACAATAAGGGGAAGCAGATTTAGGACTGAGATGAAGAGGAACTTCTTCACTCAATGGGCTGTGAATCTGTGGAATTCCCTGCCCAGTGAAGCAATTAAGGCTTTCTTGTTGAATGCTTTTAAGGCAATGTTAGATAGATTTTTGAATTAAGGGTTATAGCGAGTGGGTAAGTGGAGCTGAGTCCATGAAAAGATGAACCATGATCTTATTGAATAGCAGAAGAGGCACAAAGGCCAGATGGCCTACTCCTGCTCCTAGATTTTATGTTTGAGATTCAATTCATAAGGTGACAATAAACAAATATACAGTTGCCACAGTGGTTTCTGTTACTTCAAGATAGCATTGGTGGGTCTATGCCATCCAATTCATCACAAGCAGAGTTGAGAAGGTTCATTTCTGGTGAGGTTCATGCCTGTGGAATTTGAGTTGCTATATGCTGTTGTTGGCTGGGGATCAGGCTAAATCTCAGAAGAAAAGAACTGAGATTGATCATATGTATGCTCAGTGAATGCCAAGCCAATTTGTAAGGTCTGTCTTACATAAGAATGTACAAACATATGATTTAGGAGCAGGATTAGGCCCTTTGATCACTCGAAACTTTCCACCATTCAGTAAGTTCATGTCTGATCAGATTGTGGCCTCAACTCCACATTTTCACCTACCTTCAGTAATTTGTTAGTCGATAACTATCCATTTTTGCCTTCAAAATATTCAAAGAAATTTCCTCCATCATTCTCTGGGAAAGGATGTTTCGAAGATTTACAACCCTCAGAGAATAAAGAGTCCTCATGTCTAAATTAAATGGGAGATGCCTTAGTTTTAAATTGTGGCTCCTAGTTCTAATCTCTTCTACATTGGGAAACATTCTCCCAACATTCATCCCTGTCAAATTCCCTCAGCATCT
The DNA here is from genome assembly GCA_024679065.1 of Sphyrna mokarran. NCBI lineage: Eukaryota > Metazoa > Chordata > Chondrichthyes > Carcharhiniformes > Carcharhinidae > Sphyrna > Sphyrna mokarran. The sequence continues at coordinate 64,585,624 of JAGIQG010000006.1, read as the reverse complement.
TAGAACATAGAATAGAACAGTACAGTACAGACTCTTCGGCCCTTAATGTTGTGCTGAGCCACATCCAATCCCAAGATCAAGCTATCCCACTCCCTATAATTCTGGTGTCTCCATGTGCCTACCCAATAACTGCTTGAAAGTTTCTGAAGTGTCCGACTCCACTATCACAGCAGGAAAATCTATTCCACACCCCAAACGCTCCCTGAGGGAAGAATCTATCTTGGACACCCCCCATATCCCTCCTATATGCCCCCATGTCACAGCTACACCCACCCAAGGAAATATTCTCTGCACATCCACTCTATCCATCCCCCTCATTATCTTATAAACCTCTATTAAGTCGCCTCTCATCCTCCTCTGCTCCAAAGAGAAAAGCCCCAGCTCCCTTAGCCTTTCCTCGTAAGACCTACCCTCCAAATCAGGCAGCATCCTGGTAAATCTCCTCTGCACTCTCTCCAATGCTTCCACATCCTTCTTTTAGTGAGGAACTGAACACAATATTTCAAATGTGATCACACCAATGTCTGTATAGTTGCATCATAACCCCACAGCTCTTAAACTCAAACCCCTTGTTAATAACCACTAATGTTTCAATATTGTTTCTTATGTTTCAATAAGATCAACTCTCATTCTTCTGAACTCTAATGGATACAGGCCCAGCCTATTCAATCTTTCTTCATGAGACAATCCTCTCACCCCAGGTATTAGTTGAGTAAACCATCTTCGAACTGCTTGGAATGTATCTATATCCTTTCATAAATAAGAATACCGAAACTATACACATCCGCCAGATGCCATCTCACATGCAGCAAATCGTCCTTATTTTTATACTCCATTATCCTTGTGACAAATGACAACATTCCATTTCTGTTTAATCATTTCTGGCACGTGTGTATTAAATTTTTGTTTTTCATGTACCAAGACACCCAGATCCTTCTTCACCTCAGAGTTCTGCAATCTCTCATCATTTAAATAATATGCTGCTTTTCTCATCTTCCTAGCAAAGCTCACATTTTCTACATTATAAAACTTTGCCAGTTTTTTGACCATTCACTTTATCTGTTCCTTGGTATTTATATCTTTACATTCTCTTCATAATTCACTTTCTTACCTATCTTTGTGTAATTAGCAAATGTAACAACCATATATTCAATCCCTTGATCTCACTCATTGGTATAAATTGTAATTAATTCAGACACTGGCACTGATCCCTGTGGTAATCCATCTGTCACATCTTGCCAATTTCATATCAATGGAATGTCATCACTGGAATAATTATTGTGTTTCTCTTTCCACAGATATTGCCAAACCTGCTGAATTTTTTCAGCATTTTCTGATTTCATTTTAGATTTCCAGTATCCACAATATTTCATTCTTCATTTCCTCTAACATTGTAACATTCCAACATAAATTTAAGAACATCCAGAAAAACATACCAATCTGAATTCAGTTAAATCTGTATAGTCACTACAAATCACATTTTGCCTTTGAAGGTCTGACTCTGTATTCTTTCAGATAAAGTTATGAGGTGTTTTTCATAAAAATTGCTGAATTTGCACGAGTTCATTTTTATTTAAGTTGAGAATACCACCACTCAGACAATTCTGTCAGAAGCTAAATGTTGATCATGTGACGTAGATATAGTCAGCAATGTTTATTCCTGGCAAGTCCATCAGTCATAAGTTTTAGACCATGGTTTGGAGCAACCATAAGCAGCAATATTCAATGTCTACTCAAAGACCAGTATGTTTATTTGGGATGTAGTTGACATGTATTGATGTCACCAATGGTGAACAAATTCCCTCACAAATGTGGGCCGTGTTCAAATGGACCTTTTCAACATGTTTGGAAAGTTTTTGGACAAACGTATCTTGATGTGGCATTGATATTTAGAGCAGAATTGTAGGGACATTCTAACTAGGGACAGAATAAGGAAGAATCTGGTAATCAGTTCTCGTTCATTCAGTTAAACTCAAGTTTAATTGATTATTTTACTTTCAATATGTTTTCTCAAATTCCTCTATGGCCTACAATTAGTCAACAAATCACACAATGCAGAGATCCTACCAATTAGTTTTCTACATGTTGCTTGGTTTATTTAATTAATGTGTGGTTTAGGAACTGCTTTCCCCATTCAGATCATTCTTGTGCCATTTATGTTGATTTTTAAAAATACATGTAAATATGTTTAATTCCTTCAGCCAAAAGCAAAATATTATGGATTCTGGATATCTGAAATAAAAGTAGAAAATGCTAGAAATATGCAGCAGTTCAGGAAACACCTTTGGCAAAAGGAATAGTGCTTATGGGCTGAGTATTATAGGTGGCCTGTGGGGAGAGGGTAAGAGGGTAAGGTTTGCACATGGCTTACCCAGCAGGCAGATAGAAAGATAGAGGAAGTGTTCTATCTCAGAAGCTTGCCTGGATTCTCTGGAACTTGTTTTCTTAATAATTATGTCCTCATCCATAAAACTTTCTTACCCTCCCAAACACTCATTATGTATGCCAATTTAGTGCCAATGCATGTCCCTTACAGACACTTTTTAGCTTGGTGCCAGCTCATGCCAACTCATGACCCCATATATTCTATGGTCCCTTGTAGCCCTTATGTTAACTTAGTACCAACCCATGCCCACCAGTCATACCCATGTCTCCTTATATCACAGTGCTAACTTAGTGCCATTTCATGCCCCCAACCACCTTGTGACCTACTATAGCGAAAAAAATCACTCATTCATGAAATCCCAGTTAATGCATTAAATGCTATCAAATACTTAATCCTGTATAAAAATAACTGTTAGTATTTTAAACCCCACATCAAAGGCAGCTAATTTTGTCATAATATTTTTGATCTGTCAATCAAACTGTGGGTTTACAGATCTGCCAGTGTGATAATGATAGGTTGCGGAAAAAGTCAAGTAGTACTAGTCTTATAACAGTAGCATTTAGAGTTATGTCAACAAACAATTTAGCTTGCTAGAAAGAATTTTTTTTCAATTTTTAAAGGGATGTCCATTTAAATGACTTGACAGCTTTATTATTTTATAGATCTTACCCACAAGCTTTGCAGCTCTCAAGATTGAAACTCGCACACTAAGGGATAAGGACCCTGCTGCAGCAAAAATGGAATCTGTTTTAATTTACCAATGAGTTCAATTGGCCCTGTTGAGTTTGAATATCCCACATATAGAACTTCCTGCCCCAATCCTCCACCTCATTTACAATGCTTTCTGTCAGATAAGAGACAAGATTTCTGGATCTAGGATCATCCGTTATTTTGGATGGCTGTTGTCTCCAAGACTCCATGAAAATCTAGGTCATGATGTCGGTAAATGTTGCATTGTAAATGGTAGATGCAGTATAACATGGCTAAATGTAAAGTTATCCACTTTGGGTGGAGAAACAGAATGGCAAAGTATTATTTAAATTTGGTCAATTCGGAAATGTTGAAGTACAAAGGGATCTGAATGTCTTTGTACACCAGTCACTGAAGGCAGGCATGCAGGTATAGTAGGCAGTTAGGAAGGCAAATGGTATGTGGATTTAAGAACAGGAACAAAGATATTTTGGTGGAGCTGTACAGTGCCTTGGTGAGACCGCAACTGGAATATTGAATGCAGTTTTGGTCTCCTTAGCTAAGAAAGGATATTCTTGGCATAGAAGGAGTGAAGATTCAACAGATTCATTCCTGGAATGGCAGGGTTGCCATATCTGGAAAGTTTGGGTCAACTGGACCTTTATTCACTGGAATTCAGAAAAATGAGAAGGGATCAAATTGAATGTATAAAATTCTGACAGGACTGGACAGACTGGATACAGAGTGATTGTTTCCTTTGACAAGGTAAATAGAACAAGAAGTCACAGTCTTCAGATATATGGTAGGCCATTTAGGACATAGGGAGGCAGGTCATTGAATATATTTAAGGAGGAACTAAATAGATTCCTAGACTGTAATGGCATCAAAAAGTATGGGGAGAGAGTATTGTCCTGAGATAGAGGGTCAATCATGATGCTGAATGATGGAACAGGCTTGAAAGGCCAAATGGCCTCTTCCTGCAAGTTATCTGTCATCTTGTCCAACAGACGAATTGGCATCTAAAGACGGCACAGGTGTGACAACAGCCTGCATGAATTCATTTGAGCAATGCTCTATGGAACCAAAATCCCTCCTCATGACAGATATTCTCTTAATCTTTGCATCATCAAACTACAAATTAATGCAATATTTCATCTACACCACAGATACGTGTGGGAAACTCAAATCAGCAAAGCCAATTAAATTCGGTGGTGAGCTCAAACAGATCCCTCAGTCTTCTCACCAGGCTTCCTGATCCTTCCCTGTCCAAAACTCAAGGCCCAACCTTCCTTCGTGCCTACATCCTCTACATCCGTGGGCCTGCTTGCAATGTACACTATTGAGTTCAGGTACTGCTGTGACGGAGCTGCTGGAGTATCAGATTGGTTGGAGTTCTTAAATGCAGGACTTCCTCCCATTGAGGGATAGAAATCCCACTCTCGCAATGTTCATGCTTCCAACTGGCCTTATTTAACAAAGGTCGGCTTGCATCCAGCATTTCTTTTGGGGAGGATGAGGCAAACAATATGTGCCCCAGAAAATTAGAATGTTGAAATAGAATGAATATAATATAAATGGTATAAATATATTAAACATATTAAAATAGTTTCAATGTAAATCCTTAGAAAAAGATTGATGAAGAAACAAAATTGAAATTTATCCTTCTTAGTCCTCAATGCTGGCATTTTTAATAAAATTGAGCAGACTTGAAGCCTCTTGGTATCAGAATGTTGCTATATCCTCCAGGTAAGCATTTTCTTTGGAATAAGCAAGCCAATCACTGCACTCCTTATTATGAAATATATTCATAATCTAAGGAGAGCCCAAGAATCTCAGTTAAGCCCTGCTCTTGCTGCTTAATATATTAGAAGATTGAAATCAGCTCAATTTTAAAGATGGTACCGTACAAAGTAGGCTGGAATATCACTACGTTGTTTCAGGACAATTTGTGACACTTTCATTTGTATCAGTTAAGCCATTTTAACATACAACTGCAGCAAAAATATTTCAATCTGACATTACATAATGATGAAATGCACCAAAGTAATTCCAGATGTTGAATTAAATGGTTGGAACTAATTTAGAGAGTTTCATCTGAATTTACATTGATAAATAACACAGCACAATAGTCCCATAGCCTAAAAACAAAAACAAATACCAATGCTACTAACATCTCTTTCTGTTCAAATCGACATCAAATTATTATTATAGTATGCTCAATTAAAGAATTTCACATTCCAATCAGATTTGAAAACAAAAAAAAAATCAAAATACACTCTTAAAATGTATCACTGTCAATGTTTTGACCCCTAGCATTTTATGGGATTGAGTTAGCAAGTTTTACTACTTGATGACCGGTTCATAATGCAGAAACTGTTTTTCCAAACAGTAAGAGAATTTACAGCTAGGATTTTGTTCAAGGGGAACTGAGATATTGGCATGATATAGCTTGTAACAAGCTAATACAATTAGTATATATTCAGCATGTATTACGAAGATCAAATAGAAATTATACACATTGGATTATTACCTTCATTCACTGATAATCTATTCGAGCTGACATGATTCATATTTAACTCTCCTCCTTCTCCTTCCAATTTCACTGTTTTTTTATGGCAGCCTCTGGGATTGTCACTGCCAACAGATTGTCCAGCATCAGCCTTTAACAAAAAAAAAAGAGACATGGATGATACTTAGCTACAACACTGGCTATAACCCAATAATGTGGTACCTGCCTAGATATGTTCTGTTCACAAAAAAGCAAATGAAATCCAATCTGGACAGTTAGTATAGTCTCGATTATCAAAAAAGTGACAGAAAGTGTCATTGACGGTTGTATCAAGCAACACTCACGCAATAGTAACCTGCTCATTAATAATCAGTGTGGGTTCAACTAGTGCCACTCAAGTTGCTGGTATTATTATTATAGCTTTAGTCCAATCATAAACAAAAGAACTGAGCTCAAGGGGTGAGAATGGCTGTCCTTTACACCAAGGCAGTATTTTGACCAAGTATGGCAAATGAGCCCTAGCAGATTGAAGTCAATGGAATTTATGAGAAAACTCCCCAGTGGTTTGATTCATACTCAGAGCAAAGGAAGATGTAATGGCTGTTGGAGGCCAATCATTGCAGTCCTAGGACATTGCTGCAATGCCCTAGGCCCAACCATCCTCTGCTCCTTCATCAATAGCCTTCTCTCCAACATAAAATCAGAGGTGGGAATGTTCATTGAGACTGCACAATATTTGTTACCATTCCCCTCTGCTCAAATATTGAGGTAGTGTACGTGCAACCAGGTCTGGACAACTTTTGGGCTTGGGCTGATAAGTGATAAGCAGCATTTTTGGCACACGGGTGCCAGGCAATTGCCATCTCCAACAACAGAAAATCAACCATTGCCCCTTGATGGGCATTACTATTGCTGAATCCACCACCACTAAACACCCTGGAGGTGACCATTGGCTTAACTGGCATAATTATGTAAATATTGTGGCTACAAGAGCAGGTCAGAGGCTGGGAATACTGCAGCAAATAACTCACTTCCTGATTCCCTAAGACCTGTCCAATATCTACAAGGCTCAAGTTAGAAGTCTAATCGAACACCCTGTATTTGCCCGGATGAGTATGGCTTCAGCAGCACCCAAGAAGTTTGACACTATTCAGCGAAAAGCAGCCGCCCTGCTTTCATTCTCTCCAAACATTCATTCTCTCCAGCAACCATGCACAGTGGTTTCAGTATGTTCCATATGTAAGATGCACTACAGCAAATTTCCAAGAACTCTTCGACAGCACTTTCCAAACCAGAGACCTATCCAATCTAGAAGGACAAGGGGAGCAGGTGCGTCTGGAAGTTCCTCTCTAATCCACACACACTACTGATTGAGAACCATATCATCAATCCTTCACTGTTACTTGATTAAAATCCTGGAATCCCCTTTAACAGAAGAATTACGGCAGTTGAAGATAAGCAATTTGGGATGAGCAATAAATGTCTGCCTTGCCAACAGTGCTCACATTACATGAAATAGTTTTTAAAAAGCTGTGAATTTCCCAGATATACTACTAAAATATCTAACCATTTTCTTGTACATATCCATTTTAGTACACTGATTAATGAAATGCTAATTTTACTACTGTGTTTGTGAAAGATTATGATCAAAAAGATTAAGACTTCTCAAACAATGTGCATTAAACCAGGATAATGATGTGAAGATCGTAGAGTCTACTGAAATTTGTTACCAAAGTTTACATATAGCAAATAAATTTGACTTCAAACAAATAAACATGACTTTATAAGGCAATCTATTTAAGATTAGGACTGACAAATTCAATCTTTGTGTTAAAATAAAATTGACTGATCAACTTTTGACAAGGAATTTCAATAATTGAAATTATTTACATTTTTGTTGCTTTGCAGATTGATGTATGTCTTTTTAAAGAGTATCTGTAAAGATTTTCATCTTAATAGTTGGCATTAATAGCATCATCTGGGAGTGAAGCACAGAAAGGATAATGGAGTAGGAAAGTACATTTATAAAAGAACATGTTTAATTTTCCATCCAATTTAAATTATTGGCAAAAAATTTGCTTGGCCTTCGTTAACAGTCTTGCAATTTAATCAGACAGTACTTATCATCATGGCAGCAAAGACAAAAATCTGTCCCTATTTCTCACCTTTCCCTTTCTTGGATGTTTGTATGTTGTGTATTACCATTAAGTAAGTTGATGGGTAGGCTTTTTTTCCCCACAGGCCTTGTTTAATGCTATTTTGAAACTTGCCATAAATAATGTCACAATAATGCCACAATAATGAAACCTACCACAAGTAATCTGCCATAAATAATACTTGGACTGGGATGCTTCTTTCACCAATTTTGCCCTTCTCCCCAAAACTTTAGACCCTATTCAACTCTTTCCACAGTGACATAACTGAATGAAAAAAATAGCAGGGATGATTCACACTTACATCAGAGAATCAAAACTACAATTTTATAGCTTCATCCCCAATCCTCACCAGAAGCGTAGTATTGATGCACTGACCTAGTATTTAAAAAAACTGCTGGTGAACATTTATACTGGTCTGTGGTGCAACAGATTGGAATTCTGATGCACTACAGCTTTGTCCTATATTTCTTTTTTCTTTGGTGAATAATAGAATTGTTTTCAATCATGAGAAGGTAAAAAAACTGGCTGATTAGTATAAAAACGTAGATTTTTATGGAACAAAGGTCCACCAAGTTAACAAACACAAGCAGCTTATAAAATACAGTTGTACAGGTATCAGGAGTTGGATTCTTTCAATATCATGGTTTGATTAAGAGATTGCTGCAGTTGCGCTTTTACCATTAAGTGCTGATTGCTTCTTGACAGACATAAGTAATGAAAGCAATGGTGAAATCCAGAAAAGTATTAACCTTTTTTCTACTAGTCTTGAACCAGTAACATACAGAAAAACACATTCAATCCCTTATTTCTGTACAGAATAATGGAAGACCAAGGATAAATTACAGGAATGCACATGATCCTGATGGTTTCAGCTAGTCTGTCACTCACGCACATTCACATCCTTGACCATTTATTAATAGTTTACATAAGTTTTATTTATTGTTTCCTTTTCTCATGAAAAATATTCAGGATCAGTTGAGGATAAGATGATGCTTGGATTATCAAGCAACTTGTACTAGTAGCACTGGTCATAATACAGAAGACAAACATCTGTGATGTATTCAATTACAGAAAAATAACACGTTCTGACAACACTATTTCAAAATTATATGAATGCAATTTTTTGTAAAGTCAATGGTGCTAATAATTATTGTATAAAGATATCTGGCTATAGATATCAATATTTGTGGATTGATTTCTTGGTCAGCAAAGCACATTCTGAAAATCAAAATTTTAACTGCAGAGTTTTCAGAGAACTGCTTTAAAATGCTGTGAAATAAGCATTTGTTACATTTACAGGGGAATTACAGTCAAAATGATAAGTATACACTAACAGCTGCAATGTATTATGCATACTCAAGAGTTACAAAAAATTTCGCAAACAAAATTTCCTGATTCATTAGAACACATTACCTCTGATGAAGCAGGCAGCTAAAAGGTCAGGGAGAAAAATTCCCCTGTTTGCTTTTGTCAAGGGTTTTTGACTTGTTCAGATACAGGGTCTCTCTGGGGAAAAAAAGACTAAAACTTCCTGTCACTCTGAAGACAGTCGTTTATACAGCTGTCTTTGAAAATGTTTCAGAAAAAGCATAAGGGACCTTATGAACTCCCTCAAACATGCTGCTGATATCAATTTGTTCTCGTGTAAACATGCGCAGAATGCTGTTGTGGATTTGTTCTGTCAACCCTAGACTATGCTACAAATTGCTGTACAACGCTTTCTGCTGAACTTGAATCAGCTCTCTAAAGACTTTGAGAATGAACAATAAATTGGCCAATGTACATTTCTAAATGTCCTATGGACAAATGATGTGAGCATTTTCTTTTTAAATGTAAAAAGTAAGGTCCAAATTCAATAGCAAAGTATTGTGTACAGTTAAAAACAGTGGACAAGGTGAATGAGCAAGTAGAATCATAGAACCCTACAGTGCAGTAAGAGGCCTTTCAGCCCATCGAGTCCGCAATGAACACAATCCCACCCAGACCCTACCCCCACATCCCTACATATTTTACCCACTAATCCCACTAGCTTCTGCATCTCAGGACGCTAAGGGACAATTTTTTTTATCATGGTCAATTGACCTAACCTGCACATCTTTGGACTGTGGGAGGAAACTGGAGTACCCAGAGGAAACCCACACAGACACAGGGAGAATGTGCAAACTTCACACAGACAATGACCCAAACTGGGAATCAAACCCAAGTCCGTGGAGCAGTGAAGCAATAGTGCTAACCACTGTGCTACCATGCCACCCCAAGTAATGCATACATGAAACCAATTTTTGGTTTCAAAAACTTGTAGATTATTGGAGGAACATGAGGTGATGCACAGTTTTGAGGTTCTGGAAAGGAACAAGTTGAAGTACGAATCTACAACATGAATAATTTTTACAAATCTTAACTGCAATTGAATGTCTCATTTTCCAACAGCGCACGTAAAGCAACGTGGACTTGTGAAATTAAAATAATATAGTCTAATGCAAGAAAGATGTACAGGATGCTAAAGGAACATTTTCAGATGACTAGTCACCCTAATGGGATTGACAAAATAGAGAAAGATTACAAATCATAGGAAGGAAATAGCGAGAGAGAGGCTGGAAACCATAGTTGAATGAATTTATCCTGCCACTTAATGGTTCCAGAGAAGTACAAAGAGACTGAGAGTAATGTGTCTAAGTTTACTGATGATACAAAGCTAGGTGGGAATGTGAGATGCAAGGAAGACACATAGAAACTGCAAAGAGATATAGACAGGTTAAGTGGGCAACAGTGTATTAGATTGAGTATAATTTGGGGAAGTGTGAGGTTATTCACATAGTAATAAGAATAGGAAAGCAAAATATTTTTAAGATGGTGTGAATATTAATTTTCAGAGAGACAAGCAAATTGGAAGGCAAATGGCATGTTAAACTTTATTGCAAGAAGATTGGAGTACAATAACAGTTGAGTCTTGCTCCAATTATTTTTAACTTTGATTAGATCTGGAGTACTGTGCACACTTTTTGTCTCTGTACTGAAGGAAGGTTATACCTGTCTCGGAGGTGGTAGAGATTTACTAGACTGATTTCTGGGATGAGAGAATTGCCCTTTAATGAGAAGCTGAGTAGACTGGACTCAAACTCCCTTCAGTTCAGAAGAATAAGAGGAGATTACACTGAAACATAGAAGATTCTTTCAGGGTAAACATTGCGAGAGAGTCTTTTCCCATGAAATGGAACCTAGAACATGGGGACAAAGTTTCAGGAGGTGGTTGACCATTTAGGATTGAGATAAGGAAAAATTTCTTCAATGAAAGGCTGGGAATACTTGGAATTCTTTACTGAGAGTTCTGGATGTTTCATCATTAAACACATTTAAGGGTGAGATAGACATGTTGTTGGTCTTGAAGGAAATCAAGTGGAGTAAGTGGGAAAGTGCAATTGAAGCCAAAGATCAGCTACAATCATACGGAATGATGGAGCATTTTGAGGAGCTGTATGATTTAGTCTTGCTCCTATTTCTTATGTTCTTATTGTCACCACTTAAAACTAGTTTGACATATTTGTAAGGCCGGCATTCTGACTGCAGTTTTGACTTGACAAACTGAACTTTGCAATGTAGCCAGTGCTTTTCCTTCTTGCAATGTCAGTACTCCTTTAGTGCATATCTCTCATAGTGACCTTTTCCCACTTCCATTCTAGCTGTAAGTACAATACTAAGCATAGGCATTCCATTGGGTTTGTAAAAGGTTGCCCTGAATTTGGTGAAATAAGAGGAGGGAATAAACGTTTGGGCAGGGTGATGGGTGTAATAGTGAACTTTCAACAGGACACACAATTAAAAGCAGCTTTTGAATCATTTCATGATAGCACAGTGGTTAGCACTGCTGCCTCACAGCAACAGGGACCCAGGTTCAATTCTGGCCTTGAGTTACTGCGTGGAGTTTACATGTTGTCCCCGTGTCTGTATGGGTTTCCTCCGGCAGCTCTGATTTTCTCCTTTAGTCCAAAGATGAGTGGGTTACGTTGATTTGCCATGCTAAAGTGATCCCATTAATGACTGGAGGATTGACAGGGCAATACATGGAGTTATGGGGATAGGCTTGGGTGAAAAAGGTGTTTCTTTTGGCTTTTTATATATAGGTGTTACTCTTTTTCTTGCTACTTCGCTGGTGTTTCTTCTTAGGGCTAACATAATAAAAGGGGTAACATGGTAATGTGGTTACCATGCTATTTCTCTTCAATGTACCTGAATCATTTCTCTGGTGATTGCTGTCTATTAGGAAGTTCTCAAGATGTGCTGGTACTGCTTAATTTACATTATTCCATATCTGTCTTTGCTGTGATTTTGAGAGGTTGGTTCAGAGGGCAGGAATGAGCTGTCAGCCTGAGAGATGAAGTCTTTATCCTTCTTTTCTGCCAAAGCCTAAGTGCTGTTTACTCCTTCCAGCTAATTGGAAATCTCAGGAGTTTTGGGCAGGATTCTCCTGCTGTTCATGAATATTCCTACTCCCAGCCTTCTTCCTACATAAGTGATCTTTTATCTATGCTAAGATGTTACCCTGTACACCCCACACTCTTATTTTGTGATGTGTCACAAATGCCTTTTAGAAATCTAAATATACAAATCTACAGGTCCTCCTTTATCTATGTTTCTTGTTATTTCCTCAAATTTATATTACTAAAGGCATCAAGGGAAATGGAGATAACATAGAAAAGAGGTTTTGAGGAAGATGATCAGCAATAATTGTATTGAATAGTGGTGATGTGGCAATGCAGGCGTTGGACTGGGGTAAACACAGTAAGAAGTCTTACAACAACAGGTTAAAGTCCAACAGGTTTATTTGGTAGCAAAAACCACTAGCTTTCAGAGTGCTTGCTGTCCCTTTGTCAGGTAAGTGGGAGTTCTATTCACAAACAAGGCATATAAAGACACAAACTCAATTTACAAAATAATGATTGGAATATGAATCTTCACAGGTAATCAAGTCTTAAAGAGTGGAGAGAGCATTAAACACAAGTTGAAGAGATGTGTATTGTCTCCAAACAGGACACTTAGTGAGATTTTGCAAGTCCAAACAAATCATGAGGTTACAAAGAGTATGACATGAACCCGAGATCCCAGTTGAGGCCATCCTCATGTATACAGAACTTGGCTATCATCCCCGCTCAGCAACTCTGTGCTGTTGTGTGTCGTGAAGGCTGCTTTAGAGAATGCTTATCCGAAGATCAGAGGCCGAATGCCCATGACAGCTGAAGTATTGCCCAGCAGGAACAGTCTTGCCTGGTGATTGTTGAGCAGTGTTCATTCATCCATTGTCGTAGCATCTGCATGGTCTCCCCAGTGTAACATTCCTCAGGTCATCCTTTCCTGCTGCGTATCAGGTAGACAACATTGGCCGAGTTGCAAGATTATGTACTGTGTACCTGGAGGATGGTGTTCTCATATAAGATGATAGCATCCGTGATGATTGGGCATGTCTTGCAGAGGTTGCTGTGACAGGGTTGTGTGGCGTCATGATCACTGTTCTCCTGAAGGCTGGGTAGTTTGCTAAAGACAATGGTCTGAGGTTGTGCGGTTGTTTGAAGGCAAGAGTTGGGGCGTAGGGATGGCCTTGGCGAGATGTTCATCTTCATCAATGACATGTTGAAGGCTCCAGCGAAGATGTCATAGCTTCCTCCTCTGGGGAAATACTGGACGACAAAGATACTGTCCACCGTGTCCCTTATTTGTCTTCTGAGGAGATCGGTGCGGTTTCTCGCTGCAGCACATTGGAGCTGTCAGTTGATGAATTGAGCACCATATCCTGTTCTTATGAGGGCATCTTTCAGCAGCTGGAGGTATATGTTGTGATCCTCCTTATCTGAGTAGATCCTGTGTATATGGAGGGTTTGTCTATAGGGAATGGCTTCTTTAACGTGTTTAGAGTGGAAGCTGGAGAAGTGGAGCATTATGAAGATATCCATGGGCTTGCGGTACAGTGAAGTGTTGACGTGACCATCCTTAATGGAGGTGCACGTATTCAAGAATGCAACTGATTCTGGAGAGTAGTCCATGGTGAGTTGGTGGTGGGATGGAACTTATTGATGTCATCATATCGTTGTTTCAGTGATTGTTCACCATGAGTCCAAAGGAAGAAAATGTCATTGATGTATCTAGTGTATAGCATTTGTTGAAGGTCCTGTGCAGTGAAGAAGTCTTGTTCAAACCTGTGCATGAAGACGTTAGCATATTGAGGTGTAAATTTGGTCCCCATGGATGTTCCATGTGTCTGGATGAAGAACTAGTTGTTGAAGGTGAAGACATTGTGGTCCAGGATGAAGTGGATGAGTTGTAAAGTTGCATCTGAAAACTGGCAGTTGTCGGCGTTGAGTACTGAGGCAGTTGCAGCAATGCCATCGTTGTAGGGGATGCTGGTGTAAAGTGCTGAGACATTCATTGTAACTAGGCTTAACAAGTATACACCAGCTGTCCTTTTCTCAACTGACTATAAGTAGGATGCAACCGATTTTGGGCTCCCTGGTGCTGATGGTACAAATACAGGTGCAGTGCAGAGCATGCAGAAACTTTGCATTTTTCTTTGTGCACTGGTTTATCAATTGTCATACATAAGCAGCATATTGACAAATTGGAAATCTTTCTAATTTAAATATGGAAAACTCCCGTGTACACAACATGAAGGATAATGTGACTGCAACTGACCTATCCCTTGATCTTAGAGAAGACAAATATGTGAAAAATCATAAGTATGAGGCATTGCTGAATTTTAGGGCTCATATAGAAAGATGGTTATTGGTTAACACTGGAAAACATTGTCTTCATGATTTGGTGAATGCATGAGCGATTAACATTATCTAATTGCCTGGGAAGATAGTGGAAGTCACAAATCTTACAATTTTTTAAAAGCTTTTGGATGAACATTTGAAACATAACATTCAAGTATATGGGACATGTGCCAGAAAATTGAATTGGCACAACTTAGTGTAGCTGTTAGTGCAGATTTGATGGACCAAAGGCTGTACAATTCTATGGTCAGAATGTTTTCATCCTGCCCACCAAAGGAACCATAGCAAGCAGGACATGGACAATGCAAAGACCTGTCAACCTCGGGTGGGATTTTCCAGTCATGAGGCAAGTGAAGCCAGAGCATCTCGCCGGATGATACTAATTCAGTAGAGGCTCTAAAGAAATCTCCCAGTGTACTAAAAGCAAAATAAATGCTGTCATTATTCTAATTGAAACTGGCAGTACCATACAGATGTACTGCATGACCTTCTTAGGCAAGTTACATAGCTCCCAAACTATTTCCCTTTTGAAATTCAATTTTTGGAAACATTTCTCTATTGTAAATTTCGTATGAATTCTTAAGGTAACATTAGGGCTAGATGGCTGCCAGGTACCTTTCTTCTATGACACTTCACCCCAAAAGAACTCCCCATTTGTCCTCCTCTTCCTTCTTATGGTCAAAGTGGTGGGGGTGGAATTCCCATTCTGCCATCAGGGATAAAGTTCCCCTAAATTGTTTTCCGATGCACCCAAAAATTTATGAGGTGGAGATGTCAGCATCAAACTGGACTGAGCACAGTAAAAAGTCTCACAACACCAGGTTAAAGTCCAACAGGTTTATTTGGAATCACGAGCTTTTGGAGTGCTGCTCGTTCACCAGATAAGTGGAAGAAAGTTCATTTTATGACACCTCATCAAAACAAAAATCCAGTGGATTAGAATTATGCAGAAACTGCCATTATAAAGTCAGTACATACATTAGGTAAGCCTACATTTCATCTGATGAAACAGGGGAAAGCTAAGCAGAGATGTTTCTGATATAATTTGAATTGTTCAGAGTTAACTGAAGCATTATTACAGTACAAGAAGAAATAATGGGATATTAAACAAAAATTGAAATTAGGCTTTTCCGCACCTCTTCATTTGTAATCTATGGTACCACAAAAGAAAAGGGGAATGCTTTGGTGGCATTTACAGAAACATTAGGACCATTAGTTTTTCCTTTATTTTTCTGAATGATTTGAACTTGTTTAGTTTTATTTAATATTTATGCCATTGTATTTCTCCTTTGCCTCACTTTCTTCAAACGGTGTGGTACCTACCACCATGTAATTCATGCACCACTTTTGGCTCCACAAGAGCTGAATGGAGAGATTTTCACTAGTCAAGGATGAGGCCCATGGCAAACCGAATATTGAGCCTTGGGACTCATTTCCATTGTTTCAGCAAGCTGTGGAGCTTGACAGCTTGTGAGTGGAATCAATTTGATAATTAGATTGCTTGTGACAACAGTATGCTAAAGATAAATGAGGAAGGGGAGGTCAGGAGTGTGGGACAATTGGGAATGGGCACAACTGATTGGCAAGGAAGCAGAGGTTAGTAGGTGACAATGTAGTTTGAAGAAGTTTATTAGTGCCACATGTAGGCTTACATTAATAATGAAGTGAAGTTATTGTGAAAATCTCCTTGTCACCACATTCCAGCACCTGTTCAGGCACACGGAGAGAGAATTTAGCATGGCCAATGTACCTAACCAGCATACCTTTCAGACTGTTAGAAGGAACTTGAGCACCCAGGAGAAACCTACACAGACATAGGGAGAATGTACAAACTCCATACAGACAGTGATCCAAACTGGAAGTCAGCCATTGTTGATGCGTTCTGAGTTGAAACAACATTTGGAGGGAATTTGAGATTAGAACTTCAAAGG
Organism: Sphyrna mokarran; assembly: GCA_024679065.1. Classification (NCBI taxonomy): domain Eukaryota; kingdom Metazoa; phylum Chordata; class Chondrichthyes; order Carcharhiniformes; family Carcharhinidae; genus Sphyrna; species Sphyrna mokarran. The sequence continues at coordinate 64,569,188 of JAGIQG010000006.1, read as the reverse complement.
TGAAGACTGGAATCCATTGTGAGAGAAACAAGAATTTCAGTGAGATTAGTTGACTAACAATGTTACTGACTTAAGAGAGGGTTGCTTAGAAATCTGTGAACTCTGTTTCAGTTACATTTGGCATTTGTTGTGTAGTTTACTAAATATGGTCATAGCTTGCCTGTTAATTCACAATTCCTCATATTAATCTTGAATGTTAAAGTTTAAGATAGATACTGTGAATTGTTTCTGATCTTGTGTAGCAAAGATTATTTTTGTTTGTTCAAAACCTATGGAATCTTGTGTCTTTATTCACTGAGCAAAGTTTATCTATCTGCCTTGAAAACATTCAAAGACTCTGCTTCCACTGCCTTTTGAGCAAGGAAATTACAAAGACTCAGTACACTCAAAGGTAAAAAAATCCTTCTCATCTCTGTCTTAAGAGGATGGCATCTATTTTTAAGCAGTGGCCCCTAGTTTTAAATTTAGCCAGAAGAAGAAACATTCCCCCCACATCCACCATGTTAAGACCACTCAAGAGCTTGTATGTCTCAATTAATGTGATGTTTATAGAAAGAATAAAGTCCTTCTGGAGGTCATTGGCCAACTATTACAGACCTATTGTGACAAAATGAACAAAACTGGTAGGTGTACATATAAATCCAATAAAATATTTAAGAATTCCAAAATTCCTAGGAAATCACAGATGGGTGGTTGAGGAGAGCAGGGGTGGAGGTGATGGTGTAGGTCATATTGGAGAGGGACTTTCAGTTGCCCATGGTGGAGAACCTCGCTGCCATCAGAAATTCTGCATTCAAACTACTTTCAATATTTATAGTAACTTGAGCTCTACCCAATGGTGAGTGGGTTGGAAAATTAATCTTCAACAGTACCAGCAGGGATGCTGCTTTCTGGTATTATGCATCAAAATGAAAAACTCTTTATTCTCCTTGTTTTGGCAAACAGTGTGTAGCTATTCTTGTATACCACAAGGTACCAGTGATTCCTGAGTAGCGCTTAACCATGAGGCACTGAAATTTTGGTAAATATTACATTGAAAAGTACAATTTTTTTTTGAAAAAAATCTTTCCATTCAATCCTTTGCATTAATAAATGCAAGAAGCTTTTTCAAAACTCTTTCATGTGCATAAGTGTTGCTTGCTGAGCCAGCAATTGTTACCCATCTCAAATTACCCTTGAGAAGGTCACCTTCTTGAACCATACATATGGTTCATATGGTATAGGTACATTCACAGTACAGAAATAAAAGGGAGTTCCAAGGTTTTGACCCGACAACACTGAAGGAATGATGATATAATTCCAAGTCAGAATGGTGTGTGGCTTGAAGAGGAACTTATAGGCGGTTGTGTTCCCATGTATCTACTGCCCTTGTCCTGAATAATGGAGGTTGCAGCTTTGTTGAAGGAGCCTTGGTGAGTTGCTGCAGTGCATATTGCATATTGTACTGCCTGTATATTTGTGATGAAGACAGTGAATGTTTATTTGAAGGTGGTGAATGGGGGTGCCAATCAAGTGTACAGCTTTGGCCTGAATGACGTTGAATTTCTCATTAGTATCATTTGCCTCTAACATTTCTAAATGAGAAATTATATTTTTAAAATAACGTAAAATCTAACCTTTGCACCTGAGGAAATGAACATTCTCTCAGAGTAAGTATGAAATATCTGACCTCTGGTATGTGCCATGAACCCATTCAAATCTGTACTTGACTTAGCGCATTTATGTCTTACACATCTGAGTATTTCAAAAGAAATTGCCAATAGCCATACTGGTGTAAACTAATAGAGGAAAAATGTCAATAATCATCATCATTTAGTAGGTCTCAAAGTAGCTAGTTCACTTTAATAAGTTACAATAGTTTATGTTGATAAGATTCAATAGCCTACCCCAATAAGACTCAAAAACTGCTTTGCAGAGCATGCGTATTTATGAAATAATGGAACTATTCAATATTCCAAAATCAATTATTGCAAAATTTTCAGAAACCTCATTCTACTAGTAGATCCTTACAACTGACAGCTTAACAAAATATTAAGACTGTATTCTTATTTCCATTGACATCTATTGATCTCTGATTAGCGTGGGGAAAATTTTTTGGAGTTATTGGAAAATAGATTGGAGAAGGAAGTTATATCATTTACCTTCTAGAATTGTAAAATTTTTACGTCTCTACTATATTCTAAATTTCATTTCTCTGAGTACATAGCAGGGTGGGTGAAAATCAGTACCATTTTTTAAAGGAGTTTATTTTTGATGAATGCTCATTTTATGAATGGATTTTTTTCAGGGTAATCATCTTTGATTGTGAACATTTTTGTAAATATGTATTTGAAATGAGTCAGTATCCTTCAAGCCTGTAGCACAGCAGATGTTTTTTCAGATCACGTACTTGCCTATGCCCTGTCAGTCAAAAAACTTAATTATAGAGTCAGAGATTTACAGCATGGAAACAAGCTCTTAGGCTCAACTTATCCATGCTGCCCTTTTTTTGAAAACCCTAAGCTAATCCCAATTGCCTGCATTTGGCCAATATCCCTCTGAATCCATCATACACATGTAACTATCTCAATGTTTATTAAAAGACAAAATTATACCTGCCTCTACTATTACCTGTGGCAGCTTGTTCCAGAACTCACCACCCTCTGTGGGGAAAAAAATTACCCCTCTGGACACTTCTGTATCTCTCCCCTCTTACTTTAAAACTAGGCACTCTAGTTTTAGACTCCTCTACCTTTGGGAAAAGATTTTGACTACCTAACTGATCTATGCCCCTCATTATTTTATAGATCTCTATAAGATCACCCTCAACCTTCTACACTCTACAGAGTGTACACTTCTACAGAGAAAAAAGTCCCAATCTACCCAACCTCTCCTTATAACTCAATCCATGAAGACCCAGTAGCATCTAGTAAATATTTTCTGCACTCTTTCTAGTTTACTAATATCTTTTCAATAATAGGGTGACTAGAATTGCACACAATATTCAAAGTGCGGCCTTGCCAATGTCCTGTACAACTTCAACAAGACATTCCAACTCCTGTATTCAATGTTCCGACCGATGAAACCAAATATGCCGAATGCCTTCTTCACCAGTCTGTCCACTTGTGACTTCACTTTCAAGAAGCCATATACGTGTATTCCTAATCCCTTTGTTCTGTAACTCTCCCCAAAGCCCTACCATTAATTGAATAAGTCCTGCCCTGGTTCAATCTATCAAAATGCATCATCTTGCATTTGTCTAAATTAAACTCCATCTGCCATTTGTCAGCCCACTGGCCCAATTGATCAAGATCCCATTGCAATTGGAGATAACTTTCTTCACTGTCCACTATACCATCAATCTTAATGTCATCTGCAAACTTACTAACCATGCTTCCTATATTCTCATCCAAATCATTAATATAAATAACAAATAACAATGGACCCAGCACCAATCCCCGAGACACACAGCTGGTCATGGCCTCCAGTTTGAAAAACAACTCTCTACAATCACTCTCTGGCTTCTGTCTAGAGGCCAACTTTGTATCCATTTAGATACCTCACCTTGGATCCCATTGATTTAACCTTATGCAACAACCTGCCACGCGATACCTTGTCAAAGGCCTTGCTAAAGTGCATGTAGACAACATCAACTGTACTGCCTTCATCTATCTTGTGGTTACCTCTTCAAAAAACTCAATCAAATTTGTGAGACATGATTTTCCACTCACAAAGCCATGCTGACTGTCCCTAATCAGTCCTTGCATCTCTAAATGTCTGTAGATCCTGTCTCTCAAAATACCTTCTAACAATTTATCCAACACAGATGTGAGGCTCACTGGCCTGTTGTTCACAGGCTTTTCCCTGCAGCTCTTTTCAAACAAAGGCACATCTGCCACTCTCCAATCTTCATGCATCTCACTCATGACTATGATTCAAATCTCTTGGCTCGGGGACCCACAATTTCTTCCCTAGCCTCCCACAATGTCCTGGGATACACTTCTTCAGGCTCTGGGGATTTATCTACCTTGATGCACTGAGAGACTGCCAGCATCTCCTTCTCTGTAATATTTACACTCCTCAAGACATCATTATTTCTCCAAATTCCCTAAGATCCATGCTTTTCTCAACAGTAAATACTGATGAGAAATATTCATTTAGGATCTCACTCATCTCTTGTGAAGCTGCATATAGATGACCTTGTTGATCTTTAAGAGGCCCTACTCTCTCCCTTGTTACTCTTCTGCCCTTTGGATTCTCCTTTGCCTTATCTGCCAAAACAACTTTGTGCCCCCTTTTTGCCCTCTTGATTTCTCTCTTAATTCTAGTCCTACATCCCCTACACTCTTCAAGGGATTCACATTATCCCAACTGCCAATGCATGTCATATGCCTCTTTTTTTTTGACAAGGGCCTCAATATCCCGAGTCATCCAGGGTTCCCTACTTCTGCGAGCCTTGCTCTTCACTCCAAGAGGAATGTGTTTATCTTGAACCCTGGTTAACACACTTTTGAAAGTGTGCCACCTACCAGATGTCCCTTTGCCTTCCCACAGATTCCCCCAATTAACTTTTGAAAGTTCCTGCCCAATACCATCAAAATTGGCCTTGCCCCAATTTAGAATTTTAACTTTTGGGCCAGACCTATCAATCATTCTCCATAACTATCTTAAAACCAATAGAATTATGGTCATGGATCTTTCATTAACACTTCTGTCATCTGTTTACAATTATGTAAACTTTTATGACTCAGTAAAAATGGATATGTAAATATATTATTTAATACATAACATATAATAACTGTGAGGAAAACCTTTACAAGTCAATGTAACTTTTGAATTATTCAGATTTCTTTCCAGGTTATTAGAATGCTGGTTATTGGTGGGTATCCCTTAATCTTGACCAAATAAATAGGCATTGAAAAATCACATCAAAGAAACATAACTTATTACAACTTTATGATGTTGTCAATCAAAAAAGAAGCACCCTCTTATGCAACTGTTGCAGATTCCTGCTGACTTGAGTCCCTTATCCATTTCTTGAGCTCACCAAGTATTCATTATAAGGCCATTTGGAAAAAAATGTATGTCTAACTATCTGCTCAGCTTTTGTTGATATAGCTGTTGTGAAGTGTTAAGAGGATTAAATCTTTATTCATTGATACTGTGAAAGGCGTTGTTGATTGACAACATCATCAGGTTCTAAGATGAACCAGTTTTCCGAAAGAGATTTTAAAAGCCTCTGGTGATTGTGCCCATTTCAAAAGCATTTCAAAAAGTCACTACATTTACTAATGGCTTATTGGTTCAACAAAGGTGAACCTGCCAACCTTATCATCCACCTGCCTCCATACATACATCAAGACTGTATGGAATGTGGTGAGCACAACTCTAGCCTGGACCTGACCCCCGTGACCAAAATATCAGGTCAGTGGACTGATATTTAGAATTCAGGGCCTTATCCTCGGCAAATAGTCTGGCTTGTGTTCCTCAAATTGAGGATAACATCCAACCCATGATCTCAGCTTCAATCACTATCTTTAGCAATGTATTCCACAGCATTCCAACCCTCTGCATAAAAACATTCCTCTGCTTCTGGGTCTCAGATACATTGTATTTAATTTTATATCTATATTTACACTTAAATGCTTTTATCCTAAATCTCTACATTAATGGAAACATTCTGTTTCTATTGATGCTGTCCCAGTTCTTCATAATGTTATACACCCCTACCAAAGCTCCATGTAATCTTGTATCACATGAAGAGTCCCAATTTTTCAAATATCATGGGGGTGGGGAGGGGGGGGGGGGGGGGTGATTTTCAGAGTCTGTTTGCCAAATCCCATTATGTCCAAACATATTGTGAGAGGACAATAATGCAATTTGCAGTGGACAAATCTCAGTTTTAGATCTTCTCTGCCCCCTGCCAGCAACATAATCCCTTTCTGAATGTGAACCTAATCACCATGAAATTGACCATATTTAATATAATTAAACAGCTTAACATTGTTACTTGCAAGAGAGTGTTGAATGCTCCCCCGCCCAGTCTGTGTTTGCTTTTCCTTATACCATACAACACCCTAGTAATTCTATATTGTACCTGATCTATTTCCTCAACATCCTTTCTATTATGTGAGGCTATAATTGCATACAGTTCTCCAATAGTATTCATACTAATGTTTCAGAGAGACCCATTATTAATGCTTGACTTTTATATTCTATTTAGTGTGAATCTAAAGCACCATGCTCTTCAAAGCATCCTATTTTCAACTATTTACTCAGTAGTTTTAATTTTTACAAAAATATACCATTGTATATTTACTGACACTGGGACAGGGTCCTAGTTACCTATGTAAAAGTTGAGGATGATCCCACTCTCACATTGCAAACTTGTTCCATAGTCATATAAAGGCCATTGGGCAGTCATTGACTTGCATTGTGCTTTCCGCCCTTATCTAGGGAGAATGTACCACCTTTGAGAGCTCGCAGCCAATCAATTGATAGCTTTTAGGTCCCAGCAGTACCTTGTAAATGGTGACTGCATCAAATCCCCAGTGGCAACGGGCAATGGAGCAGATGTGAAGGGGGATATCTTGCTGGTGCCAGCAAAGGGTATGGGTGATGAGTTAGATGGGGAGAAGGGAAAATGTCTGGGTGGGAAGACCTTGGGATGGGATGTCTTCAACAGGCACAAAGCCCTTAAAGGAGGTACAGCCTGCTTACCTTGCCACTAGTCTGAGCAGTGAAAATTGCTGGGCTGCACATTTAATGCTGGCCTCCTCCCACCTCGATTAAATTCCAGCAGCAGAGACAGGGGAGCCTTAAGGGGCTATCAATTTGATAAAATTGTGGTAGACATCAGCAAGTGTCCCTGGTATGGTGCCTAACTTTATGGCCACCTCCAGCCACCAATTTGCTCCTAAAGGCAATAAAATCCTTCATTGAATTTTATCAGACTGTCCTTTTGGCCAATCTGCCACCTTCTCAAAAGTACCTTGCTGCTTGCCTTGTTCCTTATGTTTTAGTACAGTCTGATTTTATATTTTACTCAATGTTAGGTTCCATAGTTCCTTTCAAGTCTTTATTTGCTTAAATTACTGGTTTTATATTAGACTTTGTGTCTGCTGTGCCATTCTAGCAGTTTCTATTCCTTGAGCGTTAGGATCTTAAAATTATTCCCACAATTCTTCACCTTATAAATTCAGTCAGAACAACACTGAACAAACAACAGTGCCAATGTTGACAGTGAAAAAAAGAAAAAGTTCAGAACCATTTACATAGGACTGGGGCCAGAATTACTTGTCTAGTGCAAAATGATATATAGTGAAAAAATGGACCCAAGGAGACAATTGACATTTACCAAACACAAGTATTTTATAACAAATTTATTTTGTTTGTAACCCACTGGATTTCTAAGTAAGTATATTTATTTTTAGCTTATGAAGGAACTTTTTTTTAAATATTGTTAAACAGAAAGTGGACTGTGAAATATATTTAAGTCCATGATAACATACCACTTTTCCTAAATTGTTTGGCAATTGGCAACCATTATGGAGACTTGCTTGAAAGTTGTTGTCACCTGATTCACCTTTTTCCTCATCCATGGTATAGCTAATGTCCTAAAATGTCATAGAAACAAAGCTTTGCTTCAATTTTGTTTAATACTTAATCAAATAAAATTCTCTTAATGAGCAAAGAGCGCAGATAATCTCAAATCCCCACATCGTGAAGTTAGTGGGAGTAACATTGCAAAGCTTTAGCACACCTGAATGAGAAGGGATGGCACGGTGGCACAGTGGTTACCACTGTTGCTTCACAGCGCCAAGAACCAATTCCTGACTTGGGTCACTGTTTGGAGTTTGCACATTCTTCCCGTATCTGCGTGTGTTTCCTCCCACAGTCCAAAGATGTGCCAATTAGGTTGATTGTCCATGCTTAATGATCCCTTAGTATCGTGGGGTAGATAAGTTAGAGGGATTAGCGGGATAAATGTGTGGGGTTACAGAGATAGGGCCTGGGTGGGATTGCTGTCAGTGCAGAGTCGATGGGCCAAATGGCCTCCTTCTACACTGTCGGGATTCTATGATCTATTCTAGGATCTAATTTGTGTCACATTAACAAAGCCTTTGTGACATTTCAGAACTGTTTCTTTACAGCAGCAGCAAGCTGTTTGAGTACCCATTCAATTGTAAGTGATCAATATGTATACCCCATCAAAAAAGGCTATATTAGTGTATCCCAACATCACTGATGCTGTCCTCAGGAATAAGAAAGCGGAAAAACAATCAACATGAGTATACATCTACTTACCTACTGAGATATACCCTTTACGTAAACATTTTCCACAAGGGAAGGAGCGTTAGGAAAGAAACAACTTCCTAATGGTAGTTTTCATCAAAACAATTTAGCAAAATTCTGCCTTTTGAAGTACAGCTGTGCAGTGGTAGAAGTCAAAGTGCAACTTCCAAAGAATGTAGATTTGAACCAATCTTACCACAGTAATTGGTAATCTTGTAAAACCGATACAATAACATAATTTGGATCAAACACACAGCAATTCTTGTCACCATTACTTACACTTAACATGACTGAAAGCCAGCTTTCAAAGCGAAAGTTTAATTGTTTCCATAGCAGCAAATCATACATACAACTTGGCGGACATTCCAATCCTTGTAAGTTGATGCTGGCTGCACACAAAGATTAGTCTTTCCCTTTAGTGTCTGAAACAGTAAAGTGGTTCCCTAAATTTATTTAAGCTTAAATCACTGACTGTTAGAAATAAGAATGTTTTAATATCGTATGTATTCGGTAATATTGAGCAAACGTAACAAAGTTTTCCTGATAGATACTAGATTTAGATGCTAAGCAATAGCTAACCCATAAAAATAGATGGCTACATGATATCACACTAATTTTAAAATCACACATGAAACCCCTAAATATATGATCAGTTATAAGGGAAAGAATCCCAAATGTTTTCATTGGGTTCATTTTCATATCTGCATTTATAGCTTCAATCACACTGAAGCAGCATTGAACCAATAACTCAACAAAAAAAAACAATTATTCTGAGCCTGAAGCTGTCAAAGAAATTTCTTTCTGTCCTCACTTTTCTGTCTGGTGAGTAATGCACCATATTAATGCATGATTAAACTTAATTGAAACATGCATGGATTTACAGCGTATTTATTCCAAACATAATGCAGCTTAAAAGAGCAGGATAAATAAGCTAATTGAAAAGCTTTAATAGTAAACTCAATGGAACTGAAAAATTATGTGACATTGTTACTTCATACAAATAAAATACTTGGCACATTTCCAAGTTACAGAATATTGCAAATGACCTTCTACCAGGCTAATCAGAATATGAATCAGTATTGCATCAGCTTTATTACTTGATCCTCAGGAAATTTAACAGCTGGGTAAGTCACAGCATGTAGTACAACCTGATTGTAGTCTAGGTGCACTGTTGCTGAACTCAAGTATGGAATGATGCAATCACATCAAAGCATTTTTAAATTCAGCATCCTGAAAAATATAATGTTACAGGCCAAAGCATACATTATTTCTTCAAGGGGTTAAAGAAGCCCACTCAAACTATCGTGAAAATTATTTGGCCACAGTGTTTACAAAAATAAATGGGCCTGTCTCACACTGTCAGTCTTCAGGCGATGTAAAGGATTAAGTTTGGTGAATTGCACCTCCTAGAATTAGAACAAACTTGAAGAAAACTGCACCAACATCTGTCTTATTTCAAACCAAGTGTCAACTCTTTGTAAAGTCATTTGCCAGAGAAGTTAGGGTTTTGCTAGGGCGTTTTAAACCTTCAAGCTAAACTGTCGCTTATAACCTTGACAACTACAAAGCCTGACACATGCATCTTCCCCCAGAGGCTTTCCTGCAGTATTCTGCAAGCTGCTCACGATCACTGAGCCATGACGCCACAGCACTAGCCTGACCTGACATAATGAGCAGCTATTTACAGCAAACAAGGTAGATGGAAGAACACAGACCTAAATGATGCTCTGGTGTAAGGAGGATTCCACTGAGGTGCAAATGAGCCAGTCAATCTTGAGGCCTCTGAGGCTTGCTGGGACTTGCAATTTCAATCCCTTCAGGAATATGCAGTCACAAGCCACACGCTGATCAATAAAATAAGTTGCAAGGTGAAAAAAAGAGATGATAATTAAACAAAAAGAGAAAAAGCTACCAAGTTTGGTTAAAAGCAGGGAATGGATTATTTTGAGAGGATCAGTGGCATTTCATTTTTACTCCATGTTACAAATATATAAAATAAATCAAAACATGTATATCGATAAAGATTATGGCTTGTAAGAAAGTTAGTCCAAAATCACCTTTGCTATACAATGAAATTTGCCTGCCTTAAACCATATTGAAATCTGGGTGTACAGAGAATCATTTACCATATCCAAATAAATTTCATAATGTGCGTATTTTCCCTCATAATAGGTGTAATTTTGTAAAAATAGCATAATCTTGATGAAGTTAAACTAACATTGCTCCTGTGTTATGATTAAAAATTGAGCACCCTATTTTAGTTTTCAGATTAGACAGGATTTTGCAACATATAAACTTAAACTTCAAAAGAAATGCATGCTAAGTTTGCTTTTATATAAATTTGTGAAACCTCGTCTAATAATAATTTCTCTGGAGAAGGTGGTCTAGCTAATATTCCATTTGCAAAGTGTTTACAAATAATTTTCAAATAAAAGACATCTTTCATGTCTTTTTATGATTGGAAAATTTAAGTGTTAATGGTATCACTGGAAGAAAATATAGCACAAGAAACACAATAGTGATACCTTTCTCTCCAACTGCATCTTTCTGGAAATGAACGATCGAACTTAATTTAATCAATCCTTCGTTCATAAATTTGTCAATAAAAGTTGCAAAATCTAACTGTCCTCAGTCCTTCATTAAAGCCATAAAACAAAAAAAACTATACATTAAACGTTACTGAAAATGAGTTTGTCAAAGAGTGCCCAAGTAAAATTAATCAACAAGAATTGCAGAGTATTTACAGCGCAGAAGCAGGCCTTTCGGCGCAATACACCTATGCTGGTCTTTGTGCTCCACATGAGCTTCCTCCCACCCTAAGTCATCCAACATGTTTTTCCACTCTTTTCTCTCTCATAAAGGTTATTTAACTTCACCTTCAATGCATCTATATTAGTTGCCTCAAGTACTCTTACAGAAGCTAATTCCACATTCAAGCCACTTTGGGTAAAGAAATTCTGTATTCCCTACTAGATGCATTTGTGAATATTTTCTATTTACGTCCCAATGTTTAGTCTCCCCTGAAAATGGAAACATCTTCTCCATATTTACTTTATCAAACCTTTTCATAAGCTTAAAGATCTCAATCAGGTCACTCTCAATCTTCTCTTTTCTAGACAAAAGCCTGTCCAATTGTGACATTTTCTAATAATATCTATTATTCCTGAATGGGTTCTGTTCAATTGATCCAGAAGCCAACACAATTGGGTAAATCCATATGTAAAATTTATTTTGTATTTATTTACTCAGCAAGTAATGTCTATATGTCATTACCAATAATATAGGTGTTATCTTTATACCACGTGTCAATATCATAGTTCCAAATAACTGCTGATCAAGTCCTTATCTGTTTCATAATATGTTGATGTCAAGTGTATTTTTCCCCTGTATCACTGCCAATCATGGAACTTAGCAAATTAATAAAAAGGTAAAATAGCGCAGATGCTGAAAACCTGAAATAAGAACAAATTGATGGAAATACTCGGCAAGTCAGACAATATCTATTGAGAAAGGTCATTGACCTGAAACGTCAACTGTAGTTTCTTGAGTATTTCCAGGATTTTCTGTTTCACTCACCAACTTAATTTTGATACAAAAAAAAGACAGAGACATCAAAGAGCACCACGCTACAGGGTCCTAGCTAATCCAAATAGATTTTATAGAGTGTAAATTGATCATTGTTGAACCTATTTTTGGGTCACAAAACAGTTTCAAACTTTAGCAATTGGTGCAGGCATTGGTACCACTCCTAAATACATGAGACCTAATTTTTAGGCAGCTCAAAGCAGCTAAAACAGAAATCAAATGCCTTGAAATATAAATTAAGGACAGGACCCAACAAAGAATCCCTTTGAAGATTTGTCAGCAATGAGTGAAGCAGGCTTTTAGTTACTTCATCAGGATTCTCCAGCAGCTAAGTGAGAACGATCCAGGAATGAAAAGTTTGACATACAAAAAGCGTCTGAGGACTCTGGGTCTATACTCAGAGTTTAGAAGGAAGATAGGGGATCTCATTGAAGCTTACAGAATATTAAAAGGCCTGGATAGTGTGGACATGACGAAGATCTTTCCATTAGTAAGAGACTAGTATCCGTGGACACAGCCTTAGAGTGAAGGGACCTCCCTTTAAAACTGAGATAAGGAGGAATTTCTTCAGGCAGAGGGTGGTGAATCTATGGAATTCATTGTCACCGAAGGCTATGGAGGCCAGCTTATTAAGTGTGTTTAAATCAGAGATAGATCTGTTCTTGATTGGTAAAGATATCAAAGTTGCAGGGAAAAAGCAGCAAAATGAGGTTGAGAAACCTACATGCATGATTGAATGGCAGAGCAGACTCGATGGGCCAAATGGCCTAACTCTCCTATAACTCATGGGCAGCTCCCATGGCACTGAGTAATATTTGTTAAAATTATCTTTTAAACCTTTCTGCTAGGTTGGGAAGAGGAATGCTCCTCAGGCTTCTCAGAAGTGTCAAAGGTCATTGTCAGTCCTTTCTTCTTATCATCTTATGGGAGGAACTGCTGGTCATCTTGTTAGAAATCTAAAGCTAATTGCTTTGAGTTAGGCAGCATAGTTTGCTGGTTTGAGTACACAAACAGACACCGGAATGTGGCAACAAGGGGATTTTCACAGTAATTTCATTGCATTGTTAATGTAGTCCTACTTGTGACATTAATAAATAAACTATAAATTAATTTAAGCTATCTGTTATAGTGCAGAGATTGTTCCCAGTGCATACTGGCAGGCCTGTCCTTTCTAAATTCATGTTTTGTCTAAAGCTTTGTTTATAAAATACAATTATATCTACCTGTTGATTTAGATCATTATTCCTAAGATATTTTTACTGACTTAAAAGGCTGTGGTGACTAGTATCAATCATATTGCTGAGAGCCTACTAGTTTGTCGATTAATGCAATTGAGAAAAAATGTCACAGACCTGGCAAGAACCTTTTCACAGCTACCACAGAGAAGTTTACTTGCAGCTTTTTCCTTGCATTAGCTCCTGTCATCCACAAAACAGTAGAACCCAGTGGTGTCAATTATATTTGATTGACTGAGTAAAGCACACACAAATAAGCCAAAACAATGGACACAAAAATCTATATATGACTTCCCCTGTCAGAGAGCAAAAGCTTGCTTTTTCCATTTTCATGTTGCAGTGTGCTGCTACATGCTTAAATGTTTCCTCCAACCCCAAACTATCGCCAATTAAGTTAACAGGATGTTCAAAGGTGTCAAATGACTCCCTCGACAATTGGTTCCAACTGCTGTTCAATAAATGAGGTCTAATTTATCAGTTTAACTTCACTTTCAAAAAAACTAATATCTCTAGACTCTAATATACTGGAGAGAATAAAGCAAAATAGACTTCAAAATTCCTCTGGGGCAACTTATATCTCATATATACTTTATAAAAAATAGTTAGTTTAAATAAACAGTCATGATGGCACACTTAGAACTCTATTGTACCTAGTCTGCATAAAGCATCTGTAAATAGTTGGCTATATAAATAGGTTTTTTTCAGTTAAAAAAAAATGATGGTTTTGAAATTTATAAGCACTTACAAAACATAGCTGGTACCATTATTAGTGGAAGTTTGTTATCTTTGTATGCAATGATCACTTATACTTAATGTGAACGTTTGTCATTTTCAGCAGCCAATTTGCTCACCAGCACAAAATATGATTTTGGACAGTGTTACTAATTATATCGATCCTTAGTTGAAAAAAGTTGACGGTGACTTCCTCAGTCCCTGAAGTCAGTGAAAACCAATTTTTTGACTCTGGGTTACACAGTGGTGAAATAAATTAGGATAATGATTTATGTTTACTCTTTTAGTCAATTCTGATAGAGACTATAAGAGACAACATGACAAATAGCCTCAGCAGAAAACTTAAATCATGTCAGCCAATCTGTAGGTATTTTCTTACTTTAATTGCTCCCACTGTTCATTTATCTTCAAAGGCAATCTTTGGAAGGGACACTAGTTGAATTAGTGGATGGCTAAAGTTTAGTCGAATTTGTCTCACTAAATTGTGATGTGTTCTCCAGAGAAACTCGTTTCTGGTATACATGACAAAATGTCACAAGTTACAACTAGCAACAGAACCACTAAAAATACTTGAGAGGAAATTCCCATACAAACTGAACAAGAAACCTCATCTGGTTATTTATAAATAAACTAAAACTAATTTTGCGTCAGTATTATTTTGGTCTATTAATGGACACAGCGACAACATCAGAAGTGAGAGACTTGAGAATTGATATAAATTGGTCCTCAGGCTTCATCTGAATAATTGTATGAACCTATCTTCTCAGGCAATTTCATCTTCTTCCTTCAGCTTTTCCCATTTTACGAAGAGTCACCACAATCCACAATGTAAGGCGTTTGATAAGGTGGCCCATGGAAGACTTCTGCAGAAAATGCAGATGTATGGGATAGAGGGTGATTTAGCTAATTGGGTTAGGAATTGGCTATCAGAAGACAGAGGGTGGTGGTTGATGGGAGATATTCATCGTGGAGTTCGGTGACAAGTGGTGTACCTCAGGGGTCTGTTTTGGGGCCCCTGCTGTTTGTAATTTTTATAAATGATCTGGATGAGGGTATTGAAGGATGGATTAGTAAATTTGCAGATGACACTAAAGTCGGTGGAGTGGTAGATAGTGAAGAGGGGTGTTATAGTTTGCAGAGGGACTTGGACAAGTTGCAGAGCTGGGCCGAGAGGTGGCAAATGGAGTTTAATGTGGAAAAGTGTGAGGTAATGCACTTTGGCAGGAATAATAAATGTGTAGAGTATAGGGCTAATGGTAGGATTCTTAGTAGTCTTGATGAACAGAGGGATCTTGGTGTGTATGTGCATAGATCCCTGAAAGTAGGCAGTCAAGTCGAGAAGGTTGTTAAGAAGGCATATGGAGTCTTAGCTTTTATTGGTAGGGGGATTGAATTTCGGAGCCGCAACGTCATGTTGCAACTGTACAAAACTCTAGTGCGGCCGCACTTGGAGTATTGTGTGCAGTTCTGGTCCCCACATTATAAGAAAGATGTGGAGGCATTGGAGAGGGTACAGAGGAGGTTTACCAGGATGTTGCCTGGTATGGAGGGCAGGTCTTATGAAGAGAGGCTGAGGGATTTGAGGTTGTTTTCGTTAGAAAGGAGGCGGCTAAGAGGGGACCTAATCGAAACATATAAGATGATTAGAGGTTTAGATAGGGTGGACAGTGATAGCCTTTTTCCTAGGATGGAGAAAGCTAGCACGAGGGGACACAGCTTTAAATTAAGGGGTGATAGTTATAGGACGGATATCAGAGGTAGGTTCTTTACCCAAAGGGTGGTTCGGGAGTGGAATGCCCTGCCTGCAGCAGTTGTAGATGCGCCAAGTTTGGTGGCGTTTAAGAGGTTAGTTGATAAGTATATGGAAGAGAAGGGAATGGTTTAGTTTGGAGGGGCATTGCTTTTTATATTGGTCAGCGCAACATCGAAGGCCGAAGGGCCTGTTCTGTGCTGTAATGTTCTATGTTCTATGGTATGCTGGCTGATCACCCTTCTCCATCCCCTCTTGTCAGTTACACATTCCTCTTCCAATCTTGTTGCCTTTAAGATTTGCCACCATTCCTTTCCATTTGGTCTTGGACCTTTCTCTGTTCCTTATTCCTGGCAGTGGCACTTCCATTACTTAGCTCACACATCTCCTCTCTTACTTTCAGTCACTTTCTTCAATGTCTCTACAATTTTCACTGACCCCCGATGTGCTGGTTCTTATTTTGTCCTTTCTCGTTACTCCACATATCCATCTCAATCCAGAACTCATTAATATTCAGTCATTGTTCCTCTCTTCTTTGTGGTGCCCAGTTTTCTGCACTGTACAACAAGGCTGCTCTCTTAACTTTTGTAGATTATTTCTTCCAGTTTCAGTCAGACTTTACCTGAATAATTGATATGAACTTCTAAGACTGATTGTACCTCCTCTGGCATCTTACCAACCGGAATTATTGACTTTGGGTTTGCAGCTTCGTAAGCTATATCTCTTGTTTAAGTGCTAGGTGGGAGATCGAATGGGCTATGGAAAACCATCCTGATTTGCCATGACACTGTCTTAACCAATGCACAGTGAACTATTGTCTCCTATAAAAATAAGGACAGGTAATTTGACTTTTAAGAAATTAACAAAATTATGTATGTGATCAAGGATCATCCAGACTCAAAATGTTGGCTCTGTTCTCTCTCTACAGATGCTGTCATATCTGCTGTGATTTTCCAGCATTTTCTGTTGCATTTCTGTCTACCTTTGTCCAATAATCCGTCACCCTGTAACACTGTTTCACCTGAAGATTGCACTTAATTTTCACCCATGTAATGCCACAGGAAATTGTTCTATAGTTACTGTTCACAATGCCTAGAAATTATTTTAATACATTAGCTACAACTGGAATTTGCCAAGTATTTTGGGGATATTCAGCAACTGGTACGTGCCATGCCTTTTTTTTAAAGCATAAATTAGGGAAGAATATGCTAGTGTAGCAATAGGAAAATATGTGCCAAATTTGTACAAAAATTGTTACTATTGCTAAAATTGTGGTGTCCATGTTTTAACACCTGTTATTCAATAAATAAATTTGTCATCAGTAAGCTGTGGGTCCACAACTGCAAATCAAAGCTAAATATTTCATTGTTTTCTTAAGAAACACTTGCCTCGGATTCCAGGATGAGCAGGAATTTTCCCAGAAAGTTACAAGCTTCGCAATTACCATGGCTCCCACGGCCCACCGAGCACTTAACCAAGAGCCACGGCTTGTGAAACTGACAACCCAAAGTCAATATTTCCCATCTGGTAAGCTGACTGAGGAGATACAATCAGTTTTGGCTAACAAATCAGCACTGTTTTCCTCATGCAGTATAAATTTTTGTTCCCTTTGAACTTTAGCAAGCTGATGAGTGTAAATGAGAAATCTCAGCAGCATGTCTCTTCTTTTCTCAGTGCTAGTCAAGTCTTTTACTACTGAGTGACTAGTTCAAATGTACTTTCCTTTTGGCTGTACAGTGCCTTGGTAACATCGTGAAATTGTACAAAGACAAGATTCTTCTTTGTTTGGGCACAAAATCTTTGGCAAATTGTGAAAATAGAGAAGTTTCGAGAAGAGCCTCATCAATGGGGCCCAAGAGAAACAGCCTTAAACCTTTCACAAGATAAATTTTTTTTAATGCAACCAACTTCTACTATTGATATCAAAAATGAGATGACACATTTTCTATTGGCACACTTTCTTGTTTCTGTCTATAACTTACAGATATACTAAACCCTCTATACTTACCTTTATATTTATAAGTTTCTGTCATCAGAGACAGTGATATTGCACTTCTAAAACCCCAACTTCAACTTTTTCTACAAATGGATCTCATGGCATAAAATGGGGGGAATTCTCTGGCCTCCCAGCTAGGTGTTTCTTGACGGCAGATGATGGCATGCTGTTCGCTGATGGTGGAATTCTGTGGTCCCATCGCTGTCAATGGGATTTCCCATTGGTGCCACCCCCATGCTGGCACTGAACCTGTGGGAGTAAGACCAGAGAATGCAGTGTGAATGGCCAGAGAATTCCTCCCAATGTGTATTTTATAATTTATTAAAAAATTAATGAATCATTTTATTCTTGGACAAAGATGGTGTCAGAAGATATGATACAATTAAATATACACAGCCCAAATACTGACACATCAGGCTAGCCTGTAATTAATTATATTAGGTTATGGGAAGTGATTACTCAAACTAAGCTTTTAGCTCCTGGAGTAGATACACAATGGTGAGGTGTGGTTTCATGCAGGATTTCAGGATATTGAAAAGTATTTATAGGTTATTTAAAGAGAGAAAAGTTTTTATCATTGGTAAGCATTTCTCAGACAAAGAGCCATAACTTTCAAATCAGATCAGATCAGAGAAGTTAGGAAACACCTCTTCACTCAATGGTAGAAGTATTGCAAAACTCTCCCTCAAAAAAAGCAGGAGCTTCCACCTTATTAATACATTTGAATCAGAAATCAATAGATTTGCGCTGGTCAAAGGTATAAAAGGATACAGAACCAAAGTATATGAATAGAGTTAAGAGACACATCATTTATGATCTCAATGAGTGGCTTAAGGGGCTGAATGGGTCTATTCCTGTTCCTATGTTCCTAATAAACACAGACTCAACATTTGAGAACATGCCCCTGTCTACATTAATGGAGTTGGAAGGGTCGAGAGCTTGAATTTTTTAGATGTCCAGATCACCAATATGTCCTGGTTCCCCCCAAGCCGACACTATAGTTAAGAAAGTCCACCAATGCCTCCACTTTCTCAGAAGATTAAGGAAATTTGGCGTGTCAGCTACGACTCTCACCAACTTTTATAGTTGTACCATAGAAAGCATTCTTTCTAGTTGTATCACAGCTTGGTAATGCTCCTGCTGTGCCCAAGGCAGCAAGAAACTACAAAGGATCATGAATGTCACCCAATCCATCATGCAAACCAACATCCATCCATGGACTCTGTCTACACTTCCCGCTGCCTTGGGAAAGTGGGCAGCATAATTAAGGAACCCATGCACTTCAGACATTCTCTCTTCTACATTCTTCCTTCTGGAAAAAAATACAAAAGTCTGAGGTCACGTACCAACTGACTCAAGAACAATTTTTTCCCTGCTGCATCAGACTTTTGAATGGACCTACCTTGCATTAAATTGATCTTTCTCTATACTCTAGCTATATCTGTAACAATATATTCTGCATTCTCTTGTTTCCTTCTCTATGAATGAAATGTTTTGTTTGTATAGCACACAAAAAGCAATACTTTCCACTGTATGCTAATACTTGTGACAATAATAAATCAAATCACTATTCAGTACAGCAGGCCGGACAGTTGAGTAGACAGCAAAATGTTACAGGAACATTTAACATAGCATGTTTTATGTAGAACTAAAGTAATTCATAGAAAGCTCAGGGTCAAAGAAGAAATTAGCAAGAAGGGTGATCAAAAGTCTGGTAAAATCATGATTTTAAAGAGGATGTAAAAAGAGAGGGAGATAGAGAAGCAGAGGAATATATAGAGAAAAGTCCAATGCATTCTCTGCTTAATAATTATTACCAATACTGTTCAGCCTTAAAATTTAATGGCTTAACAATTTTTGAATAGTTATATCTATTATAATTTTAGTCTCAGTCGCTGGCTCAGTTTATTTGAATATCTGAAAAATATTCAAGGGGTAGAAATTCATTTGGTGATTCAATTGCTGAAGGCAACATAAATCCAAAACATAGGCACTTAAGTTGTTAGGTTTGATTTCTAGTTTGAGCTGATTCCAGACAAGATGATAGAAACTGAGCTGAAGTTGGCCTCATGAGCTAGGGCTCTCACTCCTGATCATTATCCAGTGAACCCCATTGGGCAGTATGTATCTGCGTACACTGTTGAGAAAGGATAGTGCTTCACTGTTAGCCCTGAAGCCCCATAGCTGAACACACTGCCAATATTTACTCACTACACCCATGAATGATGAATAGGTATTTGCATGAAGTATTGGAGAGTGACCAATGCTTGTGTAAACATATCAAAATGCCTTCAAGGGAGGAGAAAATTAGCAAAAATAATAATAAGATAAAGAGATGTCTAAGCTGTGCAATGTGTCAACACTTCACCATGAAGGGCTCAAACTCAAATTCTTCTGAATCACTAACTTCAATTATTCTGCCAGGAGGACACAGGAAGCCAAGTTTACATATTTCATGTCTGGGAATATGCAGTGCTGATCCACACTAGACTGTTCTTGTATGCACCATTGCAGCAAGCTTGGGAAGAAGATAACTGAAGGCCTTGGAAGCAGTACTTAAAGAGGACTCGCCCATTTCCCTACGCAGCCTTTGGTTGGAATTTTATGCAGAAGTAGTGACCCTGATTCATGGCTGCAAAATCAGGGGAAAGCACAATTAGCTAGGAAGCACCAGGCTGATTTTATAGCTATCAGAACATTAAATGGCTCAGGCTAGATTTCCACACCCACCTGGAAGGAAGTCCCACTTCCGACAGTTGCCAGCCAAGTGAAAGGCCAGCAGATGTCCAGTCCAAACATAATGTTGTGGTCAGTCTCTGCTCTCACCCACACAGCTGCAATAACGTTGTGTCTGAAAGGTCCAAGGCGTCTCCAGTGCTACATTTGGGATTACCTCATTTGTAGTCATATCCCTGACTAATCTGAAATACTCAACATAAGGCTATCTCTTGGAACAAATTGTCCAGGTAACTATGTCCCTCACTGATGTATTACAGTGTTATTAATCTTGGATTCCACTTCAGCAATTCAGAGTCCACATTCTTCAAGCTGCAGATTATTAGTGCAGCTATGATTGCTGTGGATCACACTGGTGTCCTGTTTGTAATTTTTATCTGTTTGTAATTTTTATAAATGATCTGGATGAGGGTATTGAGGGATGGATCAGTAAATTTGCAGATGATACTAAAGTTGGTGGTGTGGTAGATAGTGAAGAGGGGTGTTTTAGTTTACAGAGTGACTTGGACAAGTTGCAGAGCTGGGCCGAGAGGTGGCAAATGGAGTTTAATGTGGAAAAGTGTGAGGTAATGCACTTTGGCAGGAACAATAAATGTGTAGAGTATAGGGCTAATGGTAGGGCTCTTAATAGTGTTGAGGAACAGAAGGATCTTGGTGTATGTGTCAATAGATCCCTGAAAGTAGGCAGTCAAGTGGATAAAGTTGTTAAGAAGGCTTATGGAGTCTTAGCTTTTATTGGTAGGGGGATTGAATTTAGGAGCCGCAGCATCATGTTGCAGCTGTACAAAACTCTAGTGCGGCCGCACTTGGAGTATTGTGTGCAGTTCTGGTCGCCACATTATAAGAAAGATGTGGAGGCATTGGAGAGGGTACAGAGGAGGTTTACTAGGATGTTGCCTGGTATGGAGGGCAGGTCCTATGAAGAGAGGTTGAAGGATTTGAGGTTGTTTTCGTTAGAAAGGAGGCGGCTAAGGGGGGATCTTATTGAAACATATAAGATAATTAGAGGTTTGGATAGGGTGGACAGTGATAGCCTTTTTCCTAGGATGGAGAAAGCTAGCACGAGGGGACACAGCTTTAAATTAAGGGGTATGAGTTATAGGACGGATATCAGAGGTAGGTTCTTTACTCAAAGAGTGATTAGGGAGTGGAATGCCCTGCCTGCAGCTGTTGTAGATGCGCCAAGTTTGGTGGCGTTTAAGAGGTTAGTTGATAAGTATATGGATGAGAAGGGAATGGTTTAGTTAGGAGGGGCATTGCTTTTTATTTTGGTCGGCACAACATCGAAGGCCGAAGGGCCTGTTCTGTGCTGTATTGTTCTATGTTCTATGTTCTATGTTCTATGTGTCCACCAATCCCAACGTGCTTCAGCTACAATAAATCATCAGCTCTGTCATCTCTATTTTTATTACTTAAATAGAGTTTCAGATTTTGAAATAAGACTTTCTAATCTTTTGTGGTTATATTAAATAATTTAAGTAAGCTAATACATTTCTTATATTTTCTGGTCCTAGTTTAAGCTACTTCCCTAGTTCAGAAATTAAAAAAAACAATAAAGCTCACCAACAAATTACCTACCCGCTTACCTAATTAATGCCTCCAGACATGTCTAATTGTCATTCCCCCCCTCTCTCGGATCATTCCTTGACTTGTAATCGATTAGCACAGTCCCTCTTCCCTCATTGTGTCAAATTATTTCACAAACCAAATTAATGAGTTAAGTACTTTGTAGAAAGTGTTATTTGCTGAGTTAGCCTGCCTGCTGCTTATGTTAAACTGACACCACATCTGTCTGCCCAGGTGAATGTAAAAGGTTTCATATCACTACTTCGAAGAAGAGTGAGGAAGTTATTCCCAGCGTCCTGAGCAATACTTATTTCTCAATCAACATCGCAAAAATGCAGATTATCATGCAATTATCACTTTGTGTCTGTGGGAGCTTTCTGTGCACAAATTGCTTGCTAAGCTACCTACATTACAAAAGGGACTGCACTTCAAAAGTATTTAATTGGCTGCAAGATATTTTGTGATCTAAAAGCATTAGATGAATGCAAGGCTTTCTTCCATGTCATTTTTGTAGAGCATATGGGGTTAAAAATTGGTTATGCCCAATATTTAGGTGTAAGATTTGTATTAAGTGACTGCCTGTACCAGTTGCAGATGAGGCAGGCATCATGCAAAATTAATGTTGTCTCTGCAGTTAGTTGACTGTACTGCTGGTCCAAACACTCACTACTTATGCTGCTGGCTGACTGAGCACTAAACAGAAGTTGAGCCAATGGCCTATGGTGCAGTCTGCCAAGTCCACTTGAAGGTATATTCTCTTAAAGGGAGCTGCATGCAGTGGAAGACAGCTGCTGTTTGCTGCGTGCACTGATGATGACTGCATATCGGAGCTGTTGTTACATGCTGTACTATATCTTTAAAAGAGCATTTCTTAATCTACCGTCAATCATTACATACTTTCGTAGGATGTGATGTGTTAGTCCGAACAACTGCAGCCAGTCTGCAAGGAGGAGGATAGAGGTTGATTCTAATAAAGTTATTTGTACATTGCTTATCATCAATGAAAGAATCCATATTATTGTTTCACCAATCTTCATGTTTCATTTGTTCAAATCAAAGAGTAGAAAAATGCATGGTGGCAGAATGGCAGCATTTTTTTTAAAGAAGATGTGATTACAAAATTTATAGGCCTCAAAACTTCACATGTAGTTCAAGAGATAGTGTGAAAGTAAAACAACAATCAAGATACACTGAGCACAAGGGTAGTGCAGTTTTGTTGGGATTCTACACAATCTACCTTCAGCTGAAGAGGGAGGGTGAATAATCAGTGGTCATGGTACATATTAGCATAGATAAAAAAGGATGAGGTCCTACAAGCAGAATGTAGGAAGTTCGAATGTAAATTGAGGTCCTCAAAGGTAGTAATCTCAGGCTTACTGCCACTGCCATGTGCTAGCAAGAGTAAAAATAGCAGGATATATCAGATAATATGTGGTTGGAAACTAGTTTTGGAGAAATTCAGATTCCTGGGACATTGGGACTAATTCTGGGTAATGTGGGACCAGTACCAACAGGATGGGTTGCACCTGGGCAGGCCAAGACAAGCTGTTTGCTGGTGCTGTCGGATTGTTTAAACTAGAATTGATCACCACACTTCAGGCAAAGGGCAAGGTTGATAATGTGAACCTTCATCAATAACTTCATCTGGAACAGGAATAGAAACCGTGCCGTTGGCATCACTAACCAGCCAACTGAGCTAAACTGACCTGAAATATACATTTAAAATAAATTACTTGGATAAGGGAAACAAATGTAATATTTCCAGATTTGCTAATGACATAAAACTGGGTAGAATTGTGGGTTGTGAAGAGGATGAAAGGAGGTCTCCTTGTACACCCATCAATAAAAGTAGAGTGGCAGATGCAGCAAGCAATTCAGAAGACAAATGGTATGTTGGCTTTCAACGCAAGAGGATTTGAGTTCAGAAGTAGGGATGTCTTACTGCAGTTATACGGAGCATTGGTGAGCCCACACCTGGAGTAGTGAGTGCAATTTTGGTCTTCTTCCTGAGGGGTACAGGGAAAAGGCAGGAATAAAGCATTGAGATAGAGGAGCAGCCATGATCATATTGAATGATGAAGTAGACTCGCAGGGCCAAATGGCCTACTCATGCTCCTAGTTTCTGTTTCTATTCTGAGATCATACCTTATCCCAAGAAACAAGCATTGGATCCCAGCAGGTTTGTCCAAATCTGGGAGAGCTTAAATCATAAAAATATACCTGCTGTCAAGTTTAAGCAGAGACAGAAATTAAAATTGCAGATTTGTGGGTAAGTGATTTGTGTTTCACTGTAAGCAGAACTTATTATGTAGAGATGCTGGCGTTGGACTGGGGTAAACACAGTAAGAGGTCTGGCAACATCAGTTTTACATCCAACCGATTTATTTGATAGTAAACTCGCAAGCTTTTGGCTTTATAGCCTTCTTCAGGTGAATGAGGTGTTCTGGTCTGCTATTTCATGATCAATTGCAAGAGAAACATCAGAAAATGCTCAACAAGATCAGCATTGCAGTCAAACAGTAACCATGACTAGCTAAGGCAACAATCACTAAATGTATTGCAAATCAGAGTTAAATGAACTTTAAAAGAGCTGTTAAAACTGCTTGGATACCTCTGAAGAGTTTCGGATAGAAATTAAAATATTGCAACCAGCTAAAAAGATGACCACAAAATTTCGAACACATGGTTGGAAGGCAATGCATCTCCTCTCTAAATTTACGTTGCTGTGTTTTTTTGATCTTAACATTTCTGAGCCAAATAAAGAAGCCATTAAAATAGCGACAGGTAATGAAGATCTACAACATGAACACATCAGTTCTGTCTGACAAACATCTTAAAATTCAGATAAAATACTCAAAGATTAATTACAAATGAAGCTCAACTTCAGGACATCATCCAGAATTCTTGTCCTTTAGGCAACAACCAACAAAAACTACTGATTGATTTGTAAGTAGATAAAGAAACATGATTATGAGCTTGCAGTAACTGAGCTAACTGACAGAATGCAAATACAAAGCCATTGTTGGGTGGAGCGCCTCTATAGCCTATGTGTAATTTGTTCTCCCAGTACACCTGATATCAGGAAGTAAGAGTGGGATAATTTCCTGGTCAGCTGTAAAGCAGAAGGCAATGATAAACCACAGCAATATTTTGTGAACCATAACCATGAACCAATCCAATATCCTTTAAAGGTAAAATATCAGAGGAGGAGGAGGAATGCCATTAGATATCATGGAGACATTTTGTTGGAGATGGCCATTGCCTTGTATTTGAATGACAAAAATTTACATGCCACTCATCATTTAAGTCTGGATGTTGTCAAGATCTTGTTTCTTGCAGATAGAGGCTGTTTCAGTAGCAAATCAAATTGAGCACAATACAATCATCAGTACCTATTCTCACTTCCAACCTTATGATGGAGGGATGGTCACTGATGAAGTAGTTGAAGATGGGTCAACCCAAGATACAATCCTAAAGAACTCCTACTTCAAATTACTGGGGATAAGATGATTCACTTCCAATAATTACAACCATCCTCCTTTTGTGTGCTGGGTATGACCCCAATCAATATAAAGATTTTCACAGATTCCCAATGACTTTAATTTTTTTCAAGGTTCCTTGATAACATCATCAGCCAACTGCTGCCTTGATCAAAGAGCATTCATTCTCACCTCTCAGTTGCTTTGTCCATTTTTGAACCAAAGCTGTAATGAAATTAAAATTTTAAATAACTAGTTAGGATGGCTGTTTTCATTCTGTAAAAGACATTAGGGAACTGATTGAGTTTTTAACAACCACCCCATAAATTCATGATCTGAAACTAATTTTTCATTCCAGATTTATTTTAATTGAACAAATTCAGGTTCACAAGCTGCCATGGTGGGATTTGAACTCCTGATTAAAGTCCATTTCCATAATTGCTATGCTATTCCTTACATTGAATGTAACTGCATCACCTTCTGTAAAGGTTCACAAAATTTATTTGGTAGTACTATCTTTGGACAGTTGTTTTCATAAGGATTATTATAAGGAGGAGAATTATGCAGGTTGGAGTACAACTGGGCAGAATTGGGACATGTTTTGTTTGGCATGAATTACTGGACATCTGGGAAGATGGCTATTTTCTTTTGGAGGCATGATGCTCTTAATTAGATATTTGGTTGGTCAAACTCCCATAGATTGAGGTTTTCATATGCAACAAAACATGCTTGGCCTTGATGTTGCTAATGTCTAAGTAGAAGAGCAAAGGTGATATATCTGAGAAAACATCAGCATAAGCCTGATGGGCTAAATGGCAAGTTGCTGTGTTATCATATTCTATCCAATTGTTAGGAACAACTTTGACAATTTTAGCTAAATTGAATGAAATAGAACTAGTTCTTGGTGCTTATTTTACATGGCTTTGTGTAAATCTCAGGAATTATGACCCATCTAAATTTAAGTTTGCCCCTTTGGTGAACCTTATGCTGTGCCTTATGTACATCGAATCATATCACCAGCCTGTATCAATTTAATTAGATTACAATGTAAGTGTTTGTTCCCATGTATATTTTTCAATGCTAGTGACATAATTGCCAATAGAAATATTATAGAAAATGCATGTTCAAGAAAATCTGGTGCTCTGGCTTTATTATGTATAAATAAAATAAAATTGGTGTCTTTTCTCACCATAATTAGAGGGTTGTTTGTTTTTTCACCTACTTTGAAACAGAAGTTCTGTCTACTACCTTAATGGCCATCTTCCATGCTATAAATCTAGCTAATAAGTACTGATCAATAACAAGATTGAAAGACTTCAAGATGTTCTCTATTTTACTCAAAAATACATACACAAAGTTGTTGTGTGATGAACGTTATGAGCTTATTTCTGGGAAAGTTGACAGATGATATAATTTAGCTGAGCTGCTCTTAACTAGTTCAGTCAATAGTTTCATGTAGACACATATCTCCCATGCTATTACAATGTGAAAGACACATGCTGTATAATTGAATCATCGGAGACAAGAATCAAAGTGACTGATTAGCATGCTTAGGGCTACAGTAATATTAGACACCAATCATTAAACAAAAGAATGGTCATTCAGCTTTTTTTCAACAATGGGGCAAAGTATTTGGCATAATTATCTGACAGTGTATAAAAATCCTTTATCTGGTTCGTACATGCCAGGTCTCATTCAGTTATTGCTGTTCAATTATATTTGGCACATAGAATATGAGAAAAAAAATAGCAAGAAGTATCTTAGCAAACACCATTTTAGATTGAAACAATCTATGTTTTATCTTAATGTGTAGCATTTCCCCACCACTACAGAAACACATGCATGCACACACCCCCACATACATGTACATGGTAAATTTGTGAAGGTGTAATTCACTTCCTAGAGCTTCAAGTGATTCAAAGGTAATCTCAGTGGCATTAAGCAATAATTTATGCCTGTAAACAGCATCCTTAAAAATCTATTAGAGAGAGACAACAATATAACATATCAAATGGGAAGCAATGCTTTGCTCCAACATACTGGTCATCCACAAAAGTGATACCTTCCATTAAAAGTGGGAGAGATGGTGGGAAAAACCTTCAAACTGCAATGTCTGGTGTATTGAAAATATTGAACTTTATATTTTCTTATTAAAGCAATTTATGAAAAACACTTACAAAAATATTGGGCAGTGACAATTTATTTCAAGAATCGATCAAAAGTAGTGCACATGGTGCTGTTTCAGAATTTATTTTGAATTTCCCCTTACAAAAAATCTCATTTTCTTTCTCTTTTTTAGTTAACTGGAGGAAAATTAAATAGTAGAAGGAATTCCGGGGCTTTGCAAAGATAGAAGATGCCTCAATATATATTTTAATAGAATATTCAATGAGTAGAAAAGTAGTGTTATAGGAACAATGAAAAGGTCACTTTGGTATCTCTTTTAATTTATTTTTGAATAGTTGGATTCAATGTATTTCAAGATTTTTGATTGTTATTATCCACATCCAATCTTACAGATATTTTTCTTGATGAATTAGACAACTTTGAGTGCATTCCAAAGCAACAATAACGCAACAGGACTTGTAAGCAGTACAACATTTGTGTAAGATTCTGTTAATTATTATGAAATGACAGTTTATTTCACTTGACATCAAAAGGTCCATTACATTAGTTGATACAGTAGATTCAATGCTATCTTATATTTTAATGCTGTTACTGGACAAAGCCCAATTTCAGCAGCAATGATGTAATATCTCAGCTCCTTCTATGTTGACTACAGTCACCAGATTCCAACAAACTGATCTTTCACAGCCGTTGTCAATCCTAAATTAAACTTGCTAAATTCACAAGATGGTCACCAGTGTTACTAGGTTTTTTCAGTTGGTGCCATAGCCACTGGCTGTGCAAAAGCTGAAGGTTCTGTCACCTCACTACCTTATACAAGAGCAGTCATACACGATGAAGGAAGCACAATTAGCCCACCTTTCAACTCTGATAGGGGCTTGCAAGCTGCTTACTATATTATCCTCAATTATTTTGTCTTCCTCTGACTTCAGATGGAGAGAAAGATTGAATGGGATGCATCATGAGTATTTGCGAGCATTTTAAAACCTTAAAGTTGTAAATTCTATCTAACGTCTCCAGCAATGCAGAAATCACAATAAATTATTCCTCCCTATGCAGTTGGACGCAAAGTGCTGCTGCTGACAAATTCAAACTATTACCCTTGACTGCCGTTTTGTTCTGGCCTCCAATCGGCTAAAGTCTCAAGTCAACAATGTTTTTGCATTGCTTATTTAATACCATTTGAAAGGATATGCAATCATAATTTGAAATAAACAGTCCTTTAGAACATGTGTTTGACATTAGATGTGATTGTGATTGGACAATATTTGCTAAATAATCCTTTGTATACTATGAATTACACAAACAACCAATTTAAGATTGTCAATTGGCCTTGCAGTGTGGCATATATATAAATACACATGGCCCAGTGCTTTGCAGACAAAAAGAACATGTGTAAACATTGAGCATGTTTCAGTTAAACAAAATAAGTGACAGCCATTTGCTACTTCATTCCTCATGGTAATATTTTGACCAACCAGAGTCAATCTGCCTGGTTTAAATTTTCCAACAATCCTTGGTAATTAATTGTTACTCACCAATAACTGGTACATTCTCCATGGCAATGCCTCTACCATGATGTAGAGATGCTGGTGTTGGACTGGGGTAAACACAGTAAGAAGTCTCACAACACCAGGTGAGCCTGGCACAACACAAGCCTGGGCTTGTAAAATCTCACTTTCTGTCCTGTCTGGAGACAATACACATTTCTTTAACCAATGCTAATGCTATCTCCACTTACATTATCTGCATCTTTAAGACTTGAATAGCAGATTAGCTGTACAGACTTGCATTCTAATCCCACCATCTCTCCCACTTTATATGCCCTTCTCTGATCAGAACTTCTACACACCTGATGAAGGAATATTGTTTCTGAAAGCTTGTTGATTTACTATCAAATAAATTGGTTGGACTCTAACCTGGTGTTGTGAGACTTCTTGCAATGCCTCTGCCAATCATTGGTTGGCAAGTGGAACAATCAGTACTCTCTTCTCATACAATGGAAAGTTGTTGTTTCTCCTTACATTGGTTTTCTTGCAATTGTCTTGATGAGTGCAAAATGAAAAGCTTTAACAAAATGTATTTTTTCAGCAATACATCAGTTTTGTGCTTGCAAGCAACTAATGAAACATTTCTTAGTGTGTAACTGTACTCATTGGCAACTTGCTACAGAAAATCATGAGTACATAACTGTTAATATTCTGTCCATAAAGATAAACTAATAAAAATCTAGGCTATTGATTCAATCTTTCAAACTACATTAGTTAACGCTGACCAACTGTAATCCTCAGATGATAAATCTATGTCATCAGCTCTGAAAGAACTGTTTCTCTTTATTATCTGAATTGCCCTTCATAAATACATATTAAATGAGTTTATTGATATACCATTAACTACTGTGATTGAGAAACTGTTCCATAAAGTCAATGTTCTGTATTTGGCAGAGAGTTTTTGAAAGAACCAACTTCACTAAAGCATATTATCTGATCATCATCACTTGCTGTAGTGGAAGCTTGCTAAAAGTAAATTGGCTGTCACATCTCTGACATTAGAATAGTGATTACGTTTTTTTTTAAAAGAAAAGTACTATTGGCTAAAAGTACTTTTTGACATTCTGAGGTTGAGAAAGACACTTGATAAACACATTTTTTTTGTTAATCTCTCATTTTGCTTCAGAATTGTTAATTTTTCTAGTTATAAACTTGTCCATCTCACTATTTGGACCACATCTCAATCTTTTCCCTCAAACAAAAATAGACTTAGATTATATAAACGCAAAACTTAGAACTTTAAGTCTTAAACTTATTCTTGTTAGTGTGTTACCTGAGCTTCACCAATGCATCAATGTCCTTATGAAAGCACAGTGACTAAAATGGTATATAAAGCAATATTCTAAAGGTGAATCAACTATTTAGCTACCTTGAGTTAAGTAATTTCCAGTATAATTAACCACTTGAGAAAATTCTATTCTTGCCCAGTCAGGTGTTGATAGTTTCACATTGGGTGCAACTCTGGTCCTGTGAGCAATGGGTTTTGTGGCAGGTCAAAGTGGAAAATTGGGAGATGCCAAAAGCCAGAATCCTGCCAGTGAGAAATCAATTCACAATTTTCCCTACACCACTTTAGAACCATGGAAAAGGTATGCCACAGGAAGAGGACATTCAGCCCATCTGCACTGGCTGAAAAAAAATAGCCACCCATTCTAATCCCACCTTTTAGTGCCCCAGTTTCAAAGCCTTGCAGGTCACAGCACTTCAGGTATGGATCGGGGTATCTTTTAACTGAGCTGAGAGTTTCTTCATCAACAAACAATCCAGGCAGTGAATTCCAGATACATGCCATTCTCCAGATGAAAAAGCTTTTTCTAATATCCCCTCTAATCCTTCTACCAATCACCCTAAATCTGTACCTCATAGTAATTTACCCCTCCACTAGGGGAAACAACTCAAAGAATAAAGAAAATTACAGCAAAGGAACAGGCCGTTCAGCCCTCCAAGCCTGCACTAGCCATGCTGTCCAACTTACTAAAACTCTCTACTCTTCTGGGGATCATATCCCTTTATTCCCATTCTATTCATGTATTTGTCAAGGTACTCCTTAAAACTCACTGCCATATACGCTTCCACAACTCTTCTGGCAACAAGTTCCAGGCATCCACTACTCTCTGTGTAAAAAATCCTCCTCGTACATCTCCTTTAAATCTTGTCTTCGTACCTTAAACCTATGCCCCTAATAATTGACTCTTCCACCCTGGGAAAAAGCTTCTGACTATCCACTGACTGACTGTCCATGCCTCTCATAATCTTACAGACTCCTAGCAGGTTGCCCCTCAACCTCCGTCATTCCAGTGAGAAAAACCAACTTTCTCCAGCCTCTCCTAATAGTTAATGCTCGCCATACCAGGCAACGTCTTGGTAAATCTTTTCTGTACCCTCTCCAAAGCCTCCACATCCTTCTGGTAGTGTAGCGACTAGAATTAAACACTATAGTCCAAATGCAGCCTAACTAATGTACTATAAAGCTGCAACATGACTTGCCAATTTTAAACTCATTACCCCAGCCAATGCCTTCTTGACTACCTTTTCCACTTGCATTGCCATTTCCAGTGACCTGTGTACCTGTACATCCAGATCCCTTTGCCTGTCTTAAGGGTTCTGCCATTTACTACACATTTCCTATCTGCACTACACCTTCCAAAATGCATTACCTCACATTTATCTGGATTAAACTCCATCTACCATCTCTTCGCCCAAGTCTCCAACCAATCTACATCCTCTGATAGTCCTCATCGCTATCCTCAAGTCCACCAATCTTTGTGTTGTCCATAAACTTACTAATCAAATCAGTTACATTTTCCTCCAAATCATTTATATATATTACGAATAGTAAAGATCCCAGCACTGATCCCTGAGGAACGCCACTTGTTACAGCTCTCCATTCAGAAACACACACTTCCACTGCTACCCTCTGTTTTCTTTGACTGAGCCAGTTTTGTGTCCACTTTGCCAGCTCACCACTGACCCCATCTTCTGCATTAGTCTGCCTTGAGGGACCTTGTCAAAGGCCTTACTGAAGTCCGTGTAGACAACATCCACTGCCTTACTCTCATCAATCATCTTCGTCACTTCCTCGAAAAACTCGATCAAGTCCATGAGAAATGACCTCCCCTTCAAAAAACCATGTTACCTCTCACTAATACATCCGGTTATTTTTAAGTGGGAATAAATCCTGTCTCAAGGGATCCTGTCCAATAATTTTCCTTTTATTGATGTAAGGTTCAGTGCAATTACCTGGATTATTCTTGTTACCCTTCTTAAACAAAGGAACAACATTGGCTATTCTCCAATCCTCTAGGACCTTCCCTATAGCCAGTGAGGACACAAAAATTCCTCTCAAAGCCTCAGCAATTTCGTCCCTTGCCTCTCTGAGTATTCTGGGGTATATCCCATCAGGCTCTGGGGATTTGTCTACCTTTATATTTCTCAAGGACCCCAAAATGCTTTTTTGATCTCAACATGACTCAAACTATCTACACATCGTTTCCCAGACTCATCATCCACTCTTTCGTGAATACTGATGCAAAGTACTCATTTAATACTTGCCCATTTCCTCTGACTCCATGCATAGATTCCCTCCCTTCTCCTTGAGTGGGCCAATCCTCTCCCTGGCTATCCTCTTGCTCTTTATATATACATAAAAAGCTTTGTGACTTCCCTTAATCCTGCTAGCCAATGCTTTTTCATGACCCCTTTTAGCCCTTCTTGTTCCCTTGTTTAAGTTTCTTCTTATTTTCTTTCTATTCCACGCTTACTTAGTGAATTCCCAGCCTTCTAGCCTTGACAAATGCTTCCTTTTTCTCTTTGACTAGGCTCATACCATCTCTTGTTATCCAAAGTTCCCAAAACCTGCCACACTTATCCTTCATTCTTACAGAGAATGTGCCACTCCTGAATCCCTACCAACTTACACCTCCTACATGGCAGATGTCGATTTGCCCTCAAACATCTGCCCCCAATCTACACTCTTCAGTTCCTGACAAATATTGTTGTAATTAGCATTCTCCCAGTTTAGCACCTAACCATTAGGTTTACACTTATCTTTATCCATCAGTATCTTAAAGCTTACTGAATTGTGATCAGTGTTCCTGAACTGCTTCCCTGCTGAAACATTGACTACCTGGCTGGGCTCATTCCCCAATATTAGGTCCAGTATGGCTCCTTCCCTAGTTGGACTATCTATATACTGGTTCAAGAAGCCCTCCTGGATGCTCCTTACAAACCCTGCTCCATACATACCCCTAGAACTAAGTGAGTCCCAGTCAATATAGGGCAAGTTAAAGACTCCCACCACAACAACCCTATTAAATTTACATCTTGCTAAAATCTGCCTACATATCTGTTTCTCTATCTCCCGCTAGCAGTTGGGTGGCCTTCAGTAAACCTCCAACATTGTGATTACACCTTTCCTATTCTTGAGCTCTATCCACATTACCTTTTCCCTGTCTACTCTATCCAGTAGAGTACTCTATCCTCAATTTTCTACACTTCAATTAAGTCACTTCTCAGCCTCCTTTGTTGTAAGAAAAACAAGCCTAACGTACCTAATCTTTCCTCATTGCTACAAGTTTCCAGCCCTGGCAACATTTTTGTTAATCTCCTGTGACCTCTCCCCAGAGCAATTATTAAATTACTGTAATGTTGTGATTAGAACTTTGTATATGTAACTCCAGCTGTGGCCTTACTAACATTTTATATAGTTCCAGCATTCCATCCCTGCTTTTGTATTCTGTACCTCATACAGTAAAGTAAAGCATTCCATGTGCTCTCTTAGCTATCTTACCTACTTATCCTGCCACCTTCAGGTACCTGTGAACATGCGCTCCAAAGTCTCTCATTTGCACGGAAAAAGAGCAGCAGATATATTGAGGTGTGTCAGAATAATGACCAAATAATTATACTAAAGTATTTCAACTTTTCCAACATAAATTGGGATAATTGCAGTGTAAAGAGTTTTTTCCGGGGGGGGGGGGGCAGATTTCTTAAGATGTATTCAGAGGAGTGTTTTGAATCAATATGCAGAAGGCCTAATAAGGGATGACACAGTGTTGGACCTAACTGTGGGGAACAAAGCCAGACAACTCTTCAACGTGGCAGTGGAGGAATATTTTAGTGATAGTGGCCAGAAAACAGTAAAGTTCAAGTTTATTTTGGACAAGGAGAAAGATGGTCTGCAGAAGACGGCTTTGGATTGGGGAAGTCAGATTTTATTAAGATAAGGCAGAATCTGCCCAAAGGGAACAGCTCCTTGGCAGAAAATCTACAGTGGAGAAGGGAGACTTTCAAAACGGAAATGGGTGATAAGAAGTCAAACATGTTTTCTATAGGGGGAAATATAGGAGCAATAAGTTCAAGAAACCCTGCAGGTCTTGGACAATTCAGGACTGGATAACAAGATAAGAAAAGCTTTTAGCAAATATAACGGGAGCAATTCAGTTGTGACCCTAGAGGAATACTGGAAGTGCCAGAGGGAACCTAACAAAGCAATTAGAAAAGCAAAAAGGATTTCTGAACAAGATTAGGGAGAACTCCAAGATATTTATAAATACATTAACGGAAGAACGGTTAACCAGGGGAAAAGTAGGGCCCGTTAAAGACCAAGGGGACAATCAGTATGTGAAGCCCCATGACATTGAAAGGGTGGGTTGGGGGGGCAGGAAATTGTAGGGGCTCTGATGAAAAATTTTAGTTTCTTTCTGGCCACAGGGAAGTGCCAGAGGATTGGAGGATGGCTGATGTGTTTTCACTTTACAAGAAGGAAAGTTGAGATGAACCAAGAAGTTATGAACTTGTGAGTCTCATGTCAGTGGTAGGGAATTTATTAAAGAAAATTCTGAGGGAGAGAATTAATATCCATTTGGAAAGGCATGGGTTGATTAGGAATGATCAACATGGCTTTTTCAGAGAGAGGTCATGCCTAATAATTTTGATAGAATTCTTTGAAAAAGTGTGTGGATGAGGGAAGTGCAGTTGATGTAGTTTATATCAATTTTAGCATTTAGCTTTTGACAAAATCCCACGTGGGAGACAGATTGAGAAGCTTGAAATACAAGGAATTCAGGGAAACTTGGCAAGATGGATCTGAAACTGGCTTAGTGATAGGACACAACAGGTGGTATAGAAAGCTGTTCAAGTACTGGAGGCCAGTATCCAGTAGCATACCAGAAGATTCAGTATGGGTCCCTATTGTTTGTTATTTGTATAAGTGAAATAGATGACAATGTTGGGGGGGGGGAATGATAATTAAGTTTGCAGATGACACCAAGATTGGTAGGATAAGTATTAGTGAAGAAGAAAGTTGTACATTATAGGCAGATGTTAATGGGTTGATCAGATGAGCAGAGAAATGGTTGATGGTATTTAACCCTGACAAGTACAAGGTAATATACTTTGGAAGAAGTAACAAGGGAGTATTTAATGAATGGTAGGACAGTAGGAAGCTCAGAGGAACAGATGGATCTTGGGACACTTATTCACAGATCCCTGAAAGGGGCAGAGCAGATGAACAGGTTGTTAAGAAGGCATATGGGACATTTTTGTTTTATCAGTCATGGTATAGAGTATAAAGGCAAGATAGTTATTTGCAGCTGTGAAGAATATTGTTTCAGCCTCACCTGGAATACTGTGTGCAGGTTTGGAAATCTCACTGTAGGTAGGATGTGATTGGACTAGAGGCGTGTACAGAGGAGATTCACTTGGATGTTGCCTGTCATGGAGCATTTGAGCTATAAGGAAAGTCTGGATAGGCTTAGATTTTTGTCTCTAGAGCAGAGAAAGCTGAAGGGGGACACGATTGAGATGTGTAAGATTGAGGGTTATGGACAGGGCAATTGGGAAGCAACTGCTCTCCTTGCTTGAGAGGTTAATATCTTGACGACTGCTTGGAGACAAGGGGGTCCCCAGTCAAACAATGGCTCATGACACCCATGCATTGACCTCAGAGTACCTCTAAGGAAAGATACAATGTGGCACATTGCTTGAAAAGATTCATTATTGAGCAGACCATGGCATCCTGAAGATGTGCTTCTAATATTTCGATCATTTAGGTGGGGCTCTGCAATATTCTCCACAAAGGGTGTCTCATATCACTTAGGTCTGTTGTAACATTCACAATCTGGCAGTTCAAAGGGAGAATCCTTTGCCAGAGGGAGATATGAGAGAGTGCCTTAGATGCTGAAGAGCA
The DNA here is from genome assembly GCA_024679065.1 of Sphyrna mokarran. NCBI lineage: Eukaryota > Metazoa > Chordata > Chondrichthyes > Carcharhiniformes > Carcharhinidae > Sphyrna > Sphyrna mokarran. The sequence continues at coordinate 64,532,969 of JAGIQG010000006.1, read as the reverse complement.
GAAAAGTTAGAAACGTGAATTGGGAGATGAGGGTCACATGGACAGCAGCAGTTGAAAGGGCAATTAGGGTTGGGCAATATATAGCAAATGGAGCCCACATCCCATTAAATGAACATATTTTTTTTAAAAAGTACAAGTTCAATTCCTATTCTGACTGCAGTAGACTTGGACCTGCAGGCCAAATGGCCTTCTTCTTTGTTGTAACTATTCTGAAATTCTGTGAAGAGGAACTTTTTCAGCAGTCAGAGTATATGATTTAGATTAGCTATGGAAAAGGGGTAATTTAAAAATAAAAATAATAAATTGGAGGAGGGCCTAATTCAGTGGGATGAGAATGGATCTATTCCAGGATAAGTTAGAACCAAATATTAAAGAAGTAATGGATTGCTGTTAAAGAACAGATAGCTTGGGTATAGTTGAGGTATATTTCCAAGATGGTGAAAAGTAGTACAGCCAAAGGCTAGACACACAATTGATAAAGAAGAGATATTAAAAAAATTGCTTGCATTTAAAGTCGATAAGTCCCTAGGACTGGATGGGTTGCAGCCATCTTTGATAAAGTTCATCCGGACTCGAAACAACAGCTCTTCTCTCTCTTTATAGATTCTGCCAGACCAGTTGAGATTTTCCAGCATTTTCTCTTTTAGTTTCAGATTCCAGCATCTGCGGTCATTTGTTTTTATTTATGGGTTGCGTCTGTGCCTTCTGAAGAAAGCAAGTGTGGAAATTGAGGCAATACTAGCCATAATCTTCTAACCCTTCTAAAATATAACAGTTGTGTTACAGGCTGGGGAATTGCAAATATTACATATTTGTAGTTTAAGGGTTTGATATAGAAAGGGTTACCAGCAAACTGAAGCTCACTTGTTATTTTGTGTTATATGGTATATCTGCATATGAGATGGCCAAAATTAATAATAGCATAGAATTCAAAAAAAGTTATAATTTCAATATGATTAAATATAATGTATCAACATGCTTTTAAAAACAAATTTACAATACTTGCTGTGAATGCTGTAAATTGAAGAATCTTTACATTTAGTGGGTGGCATGGTGGTACAGTGGTTAGCACTGCTGTCTAACAGCGCCAGAGACCTGAGTTCAATTCCAGCCTTGTGGCTTTGTGTGTGGCACTTGCATGTTCCCCCAGTGTTAGAGTGGGTTTCTTCTGGGTGATTCAATTTCCTCCCATAGTCCAAAGATGTGCTGTATTGTATAAAATTGCCCCTTAATGTCCCAAAATCAGTAGGTTAGGTGGATTGGCAGAGTAATGTATGGGGTTACGAGGAAAGAGCAGAGGTATGATGCTCTGTTGGAGGAGAGTGCAGATGTGATGGGCCAAATGGCCTACTTCTATGTTGTGGGGTTTCTATGATTCTGATTACTTGTGACTATTCATTTACTGAATCATATGCTGAATCATCTACTTAGGCTTATTTATAATGCAAAACACCTATTTCTAAATAATGGTCAGAGAGCAGAACTACTAATCAAGAAGGTCAACTATAATTAATTAATGTACTGATACATTATTGTCTTTGCTTTGGTGACACAATGATTAAATGACATAAGACAAAATGTACCACATGCATCAATGGAATTAACAGTCACCTGTGAACATTACTGATAATAAATTTTGCGTTTTTAACATGTATAGTGCTAGAAACTGGTTTAACCAGTAGTGCAAAATAGGCATTATCAAATTGATCACTTTTGTATATACATCAGAGGTAGAGATGGGAGAAATTAAAATGGGGAATAAGGAAATGATAGAGATGCTAAACAAATACACTATTTCTGCTTTCTCTCTTCATATCAGAAGACACAAAAAGCATCCCAGAAATTGTGGAAAAACAAATCAAGCAAGAATGAGGAATTTAAAAAAATCAGTACCAGTAAAGAAATAGGACAAGAGAAATTAATGGGACGTAAGTTGACAAACCCTCTCGACCCGATGGTCTATACTTTGATTTATTGTTATATGTATTAGCATACAGTGAAAAGCATTGTTTCTTGCGTGTTATACAGACAAAGCATATCATTCATAGAGAAGGCAACGAGAGAGTGCAAAATGTAGTGTTACAGTCATAGCTAAGGTGTCGAGAAAAATCAACTTTACATGAGGTAAGCATTCAAAAGTCTGGTGGCAGCAAGGAAGAAGCTGTTCTTGATCTCAGACTTTTGTTTTTTTATCCCGATGGAAGAAAGTGGAAGAGAGAATGTCTAGGGTGCACAGGGTCGTTAATTATTCTGGCTGCTTTGCCGAGGAAGTGGGAAATATAGAGAGAGTCAATGGACAGGAGGCTGGTTTGCGTGATGGTATTGGGCTACATTCATGATCTTTTGTAGTTTCTTACATTCTTAGGCAGAACAGGGGCTATTTCAAGTTGTGATACAACCAGAAAGAATGCTTTCTATGGTGCATCTGTAAATGTTGGAGAGAATCGTAGCTAACATGCCATATTTCCTTAGCCTTCTGAGGAAGTAGAGACATTAGTGGGTTTTCTTAACTATAGTGTTGGCAAGGGAGGAACCAGGACAGGTTGTTAGTAATCCGGACACCTGAAAACTTGAAGCTTTCGACCAATTCTATTTCATCCTCATTGATGCAGACAACGGCATGTTCTCCACTACACTTTCTGAAGTCAATGACAGTCTCCTTCATTTTAATGACATAGAGGGAGAGATTATTGTTGTTGCACCAATTCACCAGAATCTTTATTTCATTCTTCTATTCTGTCTCACCATTGTTTGAGAGCCACTACGATAGTATCATCAGCAAATTTGAAAATCGAGTTGGAGCGGAATTTAGTTACAAAATCATCATTATGAAAGTGGGGATAAGAACACAGCCTTGTGAGGCACCAGTGTTGGGGATGATCATGGATAAAGGTGCTGTTGCCTATCCTTACTGATTATGGTCTGTGGGTTAGGAAATTCAGGATCCAGTTGCAGAAAGAGGAACTAAGGCCCAGTCTATGGAGTTTGGAGATGAGTTTTTTAAGTGTTAATATTTTAAAAGAAGTAGGTATACAGGTAGTGGATGCATTTCGGAATTCCTTAGTTTCTAGAAAGGTCCCAGAAGATTTAACTGTAACAAACATAACACTGTCATTTGAAAAAGGATGGAGTGATTAAAAAAAAACAGAATACTGCAGTTCAGTTAGGCTGTAGCAGAAAGAACCGCTAGAATTATTGTGATGGGAAGGGAAGGGAACTGGGGTGGGGGGGGTGGGGTGGGGTGGATGTGGTAACAGGACGTGTAGAGAATCTTAATATAATCAGAGAGAAAGGGCTGAATGCCTCGAGTTTCATCACCAACAGCAAACCAAAGCCAATCATCGGCAGCACAAGAAGCACATGGTGATCTGAACACCCAACCATTCACTTCTCCAACCACTTGTGGGCCTGTCAACTCCAGAACGTTGTGGATGCTCAGGTGAGTACATTCAAGACATTCTCTCCCCAGGCCAGCCCTATCTACTCCAGCACCCAACTTCCTCATCTTGGACTATCAGTTTGGCCCCTACAAGACCTTGGACTCACTTTGTTCCAGGGTCCATTGGTGTCTTTGCTTTGGGATGACATGAAATTTCAGCAGTGGCCACCACTCTTGAAGGCATTGCGAGGACAATTGAGCTGTTGGTCCTTTAATTAACCAGGCACTCTGAGATGGGACTTTCTCTCAGAATGGAGTGTAAGTTCTGCCCCAAGCTAATTAAAGTCCTGACAGCAGCTAACTGTCCGATATTGTCCTGGCCAAGTGACAGTGGACTCATCCCCAACATGGTGTCAGTGGGTGGCAACCCCAATCCCTATGTATCACTCAGCTCTTTGTATTGAATGAAAGGGGAAAAGTCCAGCCCTCAAACTCACTTCCTAGATATATTTCAGAAAATCACATTTATTTTAGCTTGGTATTAGTTAACAAAGACGTCCTTGGGGTAATGCATTTTGAACTTCATCAGTCATTGGTACAAAGTTATTCATTTTTCCTTTGTGGGAAAGTTGCTTTGCATCTCCAATGGATTGCCAATGTTGGAGGTGAAATGAAAATGTATTTTAGTAGTCAATCACGAAGGAGCATGAATTAAACATAGAAGCAGAAAATAAATTTGTAAAACAATTGGCCATCAACAGTTGAAGAACAGATAGATTAATACAGTGGGCTGAGTTATCTTGTCAGAAATGAGTAGGAATTTATTGTGGAGTCAACTAAAATCAAAACATTTGACCTTAATTTAAATTCTGAGCAGGTTTGCTCTGCCTCGTACATCTCTTTTAAGCCTTTCCCCTCGTACCTTAAACCTGTGCCCCCTAATAATTGACTGTTACACCCTGGGAAAAAACTTCTGACCATCTCACTTTGTCCATGTTTCTCATAATCTTGAACACTTCTATCAGGTTATCCCTCAATCCCCAGGAAGAATAAACCAAGTTTCTCCAACCTCTCCTCATAGCTAATGCCCTCCATACCTTTATCTTGTAATAAGGATAGATTTTCTTGAAATATAATGAATTGGAGTGCTTAGAAAAAAAGGGAAGACTTCAGTTTATACCACTAAATATCTCAAAGTGCCTTACACATAATAAAGAAATCTAAATGCAAAAATGAATTATGATTGGCTAGGAATTCATTTTAAAATCATTTGTGAAAATAGCTTGCAGAAGCAAACCAAATTAACCATTGAAACTGTTAAAAAACACATCCTGGTAAATCTTTTCTGTATCCTCTCCAAAGCCTCCATATCGTTCTGGTAGTGTGGTGACCACGACTGAACACTATATTCCAAATACAACCCCCTGCGGCAGGTTTTTCCACAGCGATGTGGTGAGACATTGGCAATTGACAGGATCTTCTGGACCTACCAGCGCTTCTGCATGGCTTGATCACCCTGCCACCGATGAGACTGGTGCAGGGGATTAACTTTGGCTGGAACAGAAGATCCCACTGATGGTAAGGGTTGGAAAATCCTACCCTAAATCTTTGATTTTCTTCCTGCTCTTTTTCAACATTAAGAGATCAAGCAGCATGGTGGCACAGTGGTTAGCACTGCTGCCTCACAGTTCCAGGGACCCAAATTCAATTCCGGCCTTGAGTGACTGTCTAGAGTTTATACAGTCCCTCCAGTGTCTGTGTGGGGTTCCTCCGGGTGAAGCAATTTCCTCCCATAGTCTAAAGATATGCAGGTTAAGTGGATTGGCCCTGCTAAATCACCTTCTAGTGTCCAAGTAAATACGGATGAGGAGAATTAGCAGGATAAATACATGGGGTTACAAAGATGGAGTCTGGGTCAGATGCTTTGTCAGAGGGTTGGTATAGAGCTGATGGGACAAATGAACTCCTTCTGCACTGTAGGGATTCTTTAATTCTATAATGATATTGTTCATCATATCATTATAAACATCTGACAAATGATGTACTGATCCAGTTGTTACCAAATATGTAATACTTTACTGCTGACATTCTCACACTGTGGGGAGACACTAAGCCTTCTTCATAACTCTAAGCAACAACAAAACTGAAATTAGAGATTTAGTGGTTGAGCCTAATTACCAGCATTGTGGATTCACAACATTATGTCTATTTCTCAATTTTAAAATTTAACTCAGGACAGAAAAAAAAGTTGTGTGTTTTTTAACAGTTTTAATGGTTAATTTGGTTTGCTTCTGCAAGCTATTTTCACAAATGATTTTAAAATGAATTCCTAGCCAATCATAATTCATTTTTGCATTTAGATTTCTTTATTATGTGTAAGGCACTTTGAGATATTTAGTGGTATAAACTGAAGTCTTCCCTTTTTTTCTAAGCACTCCAATTCATTATATTTCAAGAAAATCTATCCTTATTACAAGATAAATATTTTGGAGATAATTTTACTTGTCACTATTGCATGCTATACTAAATGTTCCATAACAATATTAATTATGAGATGGAAAACATGCAATATCCAATCCAATATCTTAAAAAGAAAACATTACAAAAGGCTTTAGCATGGGGGAGCAAAAGAATTAGCATTAACACAAACTGGAACCAATTCCTCTGAATTGCACCCGTATTAATGAAGAGTCAGAGAATTGTACAACATAGAAGGAAGCTATTTGGTCATCCATTTAGTTTCTTTCCCCAGTCTTCTATTCACTTCCCTTTTAAATGTTTTCATTCATACGGTAGCGAAAGTTGGAAATCTCTCCCCTAAGTGCCAAGGATGCTATTTCAATTGAAACCAACAAGATGGAAATCAATAGAATTTTGTTAGGTTCAGGTATCAAGGGATATAGAGCAATCAGCAACTAATGGCGTTAAGGTTCAGATGTAATAGAATGTTGGAACAGGCTCAAGGGGCTGAACGGCCTGATCTTCTTATTGATTCTGCTTTCTTGCTGTTACTGGCATGGCGTTGTGTGAGCTAATAACACTGCGCATTTAATTGTTAAAATGTCTCTTAATTTCTTCTTTCACCTGAATTGAATTTACTCTATTATCAAAACATACCTGATCCATATCTAGTGTCCTCATATCAGCTTATCAACATTGACAAGCAAACGTAAATTGTTGATGCTGCTGTATTTGCCTCTAGACTCCTGTCTCCAAACCACTGAATTATTTCGACTTTAAATAAGTTTCAAATGGGATTCTGTCCAAAAATGGCTGCAAACCATTGAAGCTAACATAACTTATAGGATTAAAAAGAAGAAAATTGCAGTGCAGTAACAGGCCCTTTGGCTCTCCAAACCTGCACCAACCATGCTACCCAACTTAACTAAAACATCCTACCCTTCCGGGGACCATATCACTCCATTCCCATCCTATTCATGCATTTGTCAAGACATCCCTTAAAAATCACAATCATATTTGCTTTCAGTACCTCCCCCACAATGAGTTCTGGTCTCCCACCACCTTCTGTGTAAAACATTTGCCTTGTACATCTCTTTTAAGCCTTTCCCCTCGCACCTTAAATCTGTGCCCCCTAATAATTGACTGTTACACCCTGGGAAAAAGATTCTGACTATCCCACTTTGTCCATGTCTCTCATAATCTTGAAGACTTCTATCAGGTCATCCCTCAATCCCTAGGGAGAACAAACCAAGTTTCTCCAACCTCTCCTCATAGCTTAATGCCCTCCATACCAGGCAACATCCTGGTAAACCTTTTCTGTACCCTGTCCAAAGCCTCCACATCCTTCTGGTAGTGTGGTGACCAGAATTGAACATTATATTCCAAATACGGCCTTACTAAGGTTCTATAAAGCTGCAACATGACATGCCAATTTTAAACTCAATACTCTGGCCAATGAAGGAAAGCCTGCAGTATGCTTCTTGACTATCTTCTCCACCTGCATTGCCATTTTCAGTGACCTGTGTACCTATACACCCAGTCCACTTTGCCTATCAATACTCTTAAGGGTTCTGCCATTTACTGTATATTTCCTATTTGTATTAGATTCTCCCATGAAAATTCTAGGCTCCCAATGTGTGGGAAAATGGGAGCAAATCCCACTGGGTTTTTTAGCGTGAACTCCAGAATGAATCTCTGACACTCTGTGCATCACAGAGTACTCTAGTGAGATTCATTCTGAAAAGCTGGGGGGCAAGACCTATTCCCATCCAGGAGACTGGCAGCATAGCGCTGAGTGGACTATTGTGCATGCACTGATCGGTCAGCATGGAGATCAGCACTTGCACAATTCCCCCCCTCCCCCAATTAATGGCCTCTAGACCAGTTTTGCAACCACTCCCATCACTGGCCTCCTGACCAACCCCCCCTTCAAATCACTGATCACTGGCCTCCTAGGCCAGCCCCTACATACTTCCATCCCTCCTCCCACCCCGATTTCTCTCGCCAGTCCCATCCACTGCCCCCCCACCCCCAGATCTCAATGACCGGTCTCCCACCCTCCACTGGATCTGGATGACCAGTCACTTACTCCCATCCCAGATGGCCAGTGGAGTGGCACTGTGTCCCTCCCTGCATTGATCACCTCTATTAGGCTTATCCCCCAGTAGACTTTGCGTTTCTGGTCCTACCCTCTTGGCACAGCCCATCAGGTAATGCCAAGGTACCAAGCTGGCACTACCAGGTTGGCATTGCCCATGGGCCCCTCCCCTTACTCCTGACCTCCTGGTGTGCCACTCTCCCCTCCAGCGGGGTCGAGTCACCCATTCCCCCTTAATGGGGAGCAGTTGTAAACCCCACTGGTTGGAACCACTTTTGGCAGGTGGAGATGGTGGAAAAAGGGAGACACTAGCAGCTACCAGAGAATTCTGTCCCGGGCCCACTTTTCAAATGAAATGTCAATAACCATGACATTTTCATAGGATAAAATCTGCTCTGTGCCAATTTCCAGCCCCATATTGATTACATCAGAAATCTTTGCTGAGGAGAACTCTGAGGCCATGACAGCCAATGGGAATCTCATGAAACAGCTTCTGCTATTGTCTCCCGTCTCACTGTGCTACTCGACCAACATCTGAATCACTAATACCAAGAGAGCTTTTCCAATCTGCTCTTCATACTAAAATTATTTTATATAATTAAAATACCCATTTGGAATAATGAGAAAATTTAGCAGGGCATTTTTTCAAAATTTGTTAATGATTTACAATAACTAAGTCAAGCTATTTGACTTCCTTGCAAAAGTCCTCCCTTATAGCATACCAATCCGCAGTGGTTAAATCACTTTTCCCAGGAATCTACCAAGCCCTCAGTTCAATTTTCCCTCATTCTCATGCAGGAACATTTAGCTTCACTTAGTTCAATCTGAGTATTCTTATATCTTAACAGATATAAAACTAAAAAAATGTTTTTCAGGGTATATGTCTAAATTGCCCAAAGATACCAAATCAATATTGTTGCTGATTCAGAAGAACAAAGAAATAGGATCAAGCCATTTGGCTCCTCAAGCTTGCTCACTATTCAATGAAATTATGACTCATCAATTGGAGCTTTAACTCCATTTTCCTGCATGCTCATGTTATAGAGAGAATGTGTAATATAGCTATCTGATGTGTCTGGGTTCCCCATACATACACTGAAAATCCAGAAACCTAATTTCTATGTATGCTTATATCACTTAGCCTATTGGTTTCATTAACTTGAATTAGGCAGGTTTGAAAACATGGCAAGATTTGTTTCAAAACGGCTGGTGTAAAAATCCTAAATTTGTACGAAAGAAATGGTCAATATCAACAACCTAAAACATATGAGATGCACAAATTAGTAGAAATATTAATTTAAACTTTTGTGTCCATGGCCTTACATGTAGCTTTCGAAGGTAAAAAGCTGTAGGCAATCCATTATCAGGCATGAATGTATATTTTGCCACAAGTAATGGAGCTGAACATGCAAGAAAATGTCCCCGTTCCTTGCCTGGAAATATCTAGAATGAGGGGACATTAGAAGGGGACTGAAAATAGAAGGTTACCCATTTAACATGGAGATGAGGGGGAATTTCTTTGTCTTTGGAATTCTGTCCCCTAGAAAACAATGGAGGGTGGCTCATTGAATATATTCAAGGTTGAGTTAGACAGATGCTTTCACATAGAAAGGTAGGACTTAGAAGCAGGAGTAAGCCATTCGTCTCTTTGAACGTGCTCCACCATTCAATAAGATCATGGCTAATCTGATTGTGATCTCAATTCCACAATCTGTCCCCCAAAATCCTTGACTTCTTCGCCTATTTTTAATTGTCAAGACAGTCATGGGTTATGGCAAAAGACGACAGTGGAGCTGAGACCACAATAAGATCAGCCATGATCCTATTGAATGGTGGAGCAGGATCAAAGGGCCGAATAGTCTCTTGTATTCCTATTTCTTATGTTTTATGTAAAATTATCCACAAAGATCTTGTAATCTCTTTGATACAACCTCCTCTTCCATGTCAGCAGTTTAAATCAAGTATCAAGTGAAAGGATCACCAGGCATCCAGTGGTGATGTCAGGAAGTAGAGTGTGCAGCCAATCACACTGAAGTAGTCGCACAAGCAGTAAAGTAGGGGGTTAAGCACTGACTGTTTAATTTTTAATTTAAGTTTTCAGATTGCAAAACACATAATTATCAATTAAGATTGAAGATTACATCCCCAGAAAACTGAAAAAAACATAGATTTTGCTTCAAAACCATAGTAATGAAATCTGACACTCCACAAATATAAAAATAGGTTTGAAAGTCCAATGAGTGTATTTGGCAGTAATTATGAAGTCACTGTGCTGTTGAAAACCCAGTTACACCTCATTGAAAAAGGTGTAACTTTTTCCAAGCGTTTTAATGGCAAGTCTATCAACGTAAAAGAGGTGGTTTTTGCCAATTCACTAATTGCTTTGGGATTGCAATCCAGAGAACATCAATAGTCTACTCTCTGAAGGATTGTGCAATCACTGACAGTAAAGTGTGGCTTTCTGATTTACTCTGCACTTGTGAAGTCTCCAAAGTTGCTGTCAAATTCAGTGGAACATTGCCAATGGCTTTGCCACATTACAGGCCAATACTTCATTGCCAAGAGTTTCATGTCTTGAAGCTCATTTACTCTTGATTCAGTTTGACAATTATGTAGTTGATAATCATCAGTTTTGGGGGATAAAACCCCCATTTTTGTAATAGCCCTAATCATGTTACAAGTAAATTATACCAAATGAGAAAATTATATTAGTTATGGTGATAGGTGTTTCAGATTTATTTTAAGAAGTATGCTAACTAAAGAAATGCCTTCCTTTAAACTGGGGACATATTTCTTTAAAAATGTTCCGGTTATTGTCTATTAGATCACCAAAAGAAATGTGTCTGTTAAAGTAAGCTTGCATCTCAAAAAAGAAATGATTAGCTATTTTGTGTCATTAAAAAGACAATACTGATTGAATTAACAATATCATATACCAATAGATTGCAGTAATAATTCTTGCAGAAATTCTACAAGGAATTTTATCCCTCAATATTTCTTTTCTTAAAGATGAACAGATAGGTCATGTCTAACCATTACCGTCAAAAGCAACAATTAGTTTTGAAACTTTTAATGATATTTTTTCTCAGTAAAGCCGCAGATAATACCCAGTAGGCATAATAAATGACAGGATAAACATGATTTCTACTAGACTATTGATATTTCAGGATTTTCTAAGAGTCCCACTGCAGCCAATCAACTGATCAAAATGAAATACTTAGTTTCAGTGTTGAAAAGTATAAAAGAAGGAAACAATTGAAAATGTCATTAAGATGACAGATCATTTGTGTTTTTTATGAAAGTGTTTCTGAGTGATTTATCAGATAAATTTTTATAACAAGTTGGAGACCTAGCGTATTGTTCTGTCAGTACAGTGTTTACATTGAGATTTATACTTGCACTCCACACTTACTACAAATATATTACTTTAATAAAAAAGCAAGGAGGAGGTTTCTCTTTTTTCATGTTTCTAGATTGTTTTGTTACACTTGGTCACGTTAAAAGAGCATTCTGGCATCATGTATTGCTCATCACTTTCAATTTTTCCCTGAAAGAAGATAAAAAGGTGACCACACCAGGAAGTGGCAATAGGAGTGCTTTACTCCAGCAATGATAAAGTTCTCCTTAGAGAGCCATTTATGTTGACCCACTTGCAATAAAGTCATGTTGGAACAAATGGATTACTTCCTGCAATGAAAACTGCTGGAATTTGAGTTGATCACAAGGGCCATTTACACATGGCGATGAACATTTTCTTTGGACAGTCTTCAGTGGGAAGAAATTTTTGTAACTACATTGTAGGATTAACTTTACAAAAGCCAACATGGAGTCTCCTCTGATAGGATTGAATGGTAAAATTAAGGCCTATGCCTCCATGACTTTTTGTCGATTATTTTAACGATTGTGGTTTTATACAATAAATGCAGAGGAAGTACAAAAATATTAACTCACAGCATCAGTTGGATTATTATGGCTGTTTGCTCTCTATTTACTATTTTCCTTTTGATTTGCTGCCTCACAAGTTCAAAGGAACGAATAAAAAGTGATCATCCTGACTGTTAGCAAATAACTGGTTTGATAAAAATAAAAACACTCCCGCGTAAGGAGCTAACATGAAGGAACCATAAATAAATTAGAAAAGTTTTATTCACAGTCAACAGCTAAAGTAAAACCCAAGAAATAAGAAAAGCTCCATTAACATGTGGGAAAATGTGTAGGAATCTATTTGGGAAGAAAAGTAAAATGGACCAAAAAGATGACAAGCAGGTTCTAGAATCCACCGTGAGAGATTGAGTTGCTGATGAGTATAAACCATATTTCATCTCTGATACTCATGTAAATTGACTTAATGCGGCATGGTAGCACTGTGGTTAGCACTGCTGCTTCACAGCTCCAGAGACCTGGGTTTGATTCCTGCCTTGGGTCACTATTGTGTGGAGTTTGCAAATACTCCTCGTATGTGCATGGGTTTCCTCCAAATGCTCTGGTTTCCTCCCACAGTCTAAAGATGTGCTGGTTAGGTTATGTGGCCATGCTAAAATTGCCCCTTAGTATCCTGAAATGCATAGATTCGAGGGATTAATGGTTAAATGTGTAGGGATATGGGGCTAGAGCCTGGGTAAGATTGTGGTCAGTGAAGACTGGATGGGCATTGGCCTCTTTCTGCACTGTAGGGTTTCTATGATTCTACGAATACAATCATCCGCAATTGCTTGTTGCAGTTCTCACACCTATGATAGTTCACCCTTGGATTTTACTGCAGAATATTTGAACATAGCCTACAGAGTATCAGCTTCCACTGTGGATTCACAGCATGGCTGATAAGTTGTTGAAAACGTTCTTTGCAATGTTGCTGGGTGGCAAAGTCTTTTTTAGGAATAGAAGTGCCAGGCTGTAAGTTAAGTGGATTTTGTCCATTTGGCCTTAGTGTGTAGAAGATTATTGTTCCTTCAAAAAAAGCTTTGCATGTCATGATAGGATATACTGTTGGATTTCTCAAGCTTCCTCATCCTACTCCCATGTTCTATATTTTCCAGATTTCTCTGTATGTCAGTGTTGAACTGTTGCAGTGTTGTATTTTTGACTTGCAACATTGGATTGTTCTTCCGGGCAACACAGGCTGCTTGTTTATATTTCAGAAGGTCACATATTTCAGCATCACTTTCATCAAACTAGTCCTGTGGCAATGATGCTCAAAATCAATAGTTTGGACATAAGTATCTAGTCCAGTTGGCTTCATTTGATCCCACTGTTCTGAAATAGAGTTGCAGGTTTTCAGGTTGGTCATGAGCTGCACTTGGAATTCCACTCTACCAAGACTTTGATGTTCTTCCTCTTGGACTTTTGGGTTTGGCAATGTCTTATTGCTAGCTGAAGGTTCGTTACCTACTGAATAATCTGATGAACTGTCCAGCCGGTACCAGTCTCCATATGATCCAAATGCTATAGTCATCATTTACATCTTTGACTCAATTAATGAGATAATCCAGGAGATGGCAGTGTTTTGTTTTAGGATGCCTCCATGTGTCCTTCTAGCAGGAGAGGGTGTTTTTTATAATGAGACCAGGCTGAGCACTCTTTCTCAGGATATATATTGGTTTCTCCTGCCCTAATTTTCCCTGGTGATTCCGCTCAGCGCAATTAGAATCACAACCAACTTAGGGAGAATGATCCTTTCTACTTTTGGGATAGTGAGCATTTCATCAAAGTCGGATTAGAATTTCCCTTAACATCTTCATTGGAGTTAAGGGTCAGCGCTGATAATGGGGGAATATCAATAATGACTGAGTGCTGGCGAAACATCATAAGCTTTTCATTTTTGCAATTGGGGAATTCTGGCAGTGCAAAGATCTTGCGGGTGATTCTCCCATCCCCATGCGCATGTTTTTTCGCGCATCAGGATGGGAGAATCGCATGTCAATCATTTCGCAGATTTGCACATGAATTCCTGACAGATGCATCTCTCTCAGAGCTGGAGAACAGGCATAGTCGGAACTGCACTGGAAACTGGCAAAATTAAAATTTTTTTTTAGTGTTTTTTAAATCTCATTCTCTAGGCCCGATTGCATCTCCCACCCTTGGGAATATTTAACTCTAGTGGGGGTTAGAGTAGCTTCCCATTTGTGGGGATCTACTGGGAGACCCCACTGAAGTGAAGGGAGGCAATCAGGGTCTCTCAGGGGACTGAGCAGCAGGAGGGTGGTGCCGCTTGGACATCAGTACCCTGACAGTGCCATGGGACAAGGCAAAGTGGATAGGCCCAAAGGGGTGAGCTGGGGGAGTGAGGGAAGAGGTGTTTGCATGTCCTGCTGAATGGGGGATATTTTTGGGGCAGCAGTGCGAGGGTCCGGGCTGGCCAGCAAATGAGAAGACTGATAGATCAGGGCCACTGCATAAGAACAGAGGCCCAGAATTGTCAGGCTCTGGTGCGAATCATGTCCATTGCTTGAGCTTTTAGTGACATTAGTGATTGTGACCTCTTCAATGCAAGGTGTGGAGATTCAGGTCTGAAGTTGAACTGAGAAAACAGTTGTGATTTACATCAGTTTTCTTGCCAATTCAGTACTTTTGGAAAAATTGCTCTCCCCTCCCCCATTCCCTCTTCTGGATGGCAAAACCAAATAATTTTAAACAAAAAGTTTGTCCTTTAATTCTATCAGAAAGTCTATCTTCCTGGTTGCTACTTTTGCTGCCCTTCTTGGAAAGGCAGATCTCACTGAGGGCAATGTCAATTTAGAGTCTTGATAGCTCATGTGGTCCAACTGTGGTTCTTTCTGGATGGTCACTCTTGAGATATCCATGATTGTTCTAACATTCCAATTGGCAAAATTCAAAATTTTATTTCATCGACCACAAAGATTGTGATGCTGCAGAGTAGTGTTTCCTCAGTCAAGGGAAAACGAGCAATGTTTAGGCCACCTTTTCGAGTCCAGATTCTAGAATCTGAAATGAACTGAGGATACCATGAAGAGGATTGTTCAGTCAGAAATGTTGCTGTTCAAAGATATTTCTGTCCCAACAAGAGGTTTCCACTGTCTTCCGTGCATCTGTTGCCTGAGTGCAGATTCTGGACTAGGGACTCCCAAGCCTTGTCTCTGTCAACAATTCTCCAATGCCACTAGACATGGCAAATGAATCCTGGTAAAAATCTATGTGACATTGTTTAATGTGAAGTATTAATGTGTAATCATTGTTCACATGATCTTGACAAGTTGGTGGTTAGGTTTTGGTCCAATCACGATCACTGGGACTGTCTTACCACTATAGCCTTTTTCCACTTTTGCTGTTGGTGAGAAGCACAGTCTTCTTTCATTTGTTCTGCTGTTAAGGATTTTTTGTACCCCACTTCATCTGGCACTTCCCCCTAACCTTGTCACCATGAGTGGACCCATCAAGATCAAGGAGCTCCCAAAGGCATTACTGAAGGGACTGTCAGAGTGCACAAGCTTCGCCACCATACCCAGGTCAAGATCTATGGAGGCCTATCTGCAGTATTTTGCTTTTGTATAAATATCAAAACATGCTGGCTGCAAGTAATATCTTCAAATGAATGTTGAATCACACATGATGTTCCAGTCATCATATGTCCTCCTGATGTCCCGCAATCAACATCACCAGAATTCTGATACCAGTGAATAAAAAATTATTTTCCTTGGTCATTCGGAAAGTGGAGTGAATAGTCTAAAACTACATTTGTTGATGCACGTTGCAGCACATAAAGCTTTGTCTTGGGGAAAGCATGAGAACAAAGACCATTGTAGTTTTTAAATGGAAAACTGGAATAACATTTGAAATTCAGGGACCTACATTGCTGAGCAGTTATTTATTGGACCACCCTAGAAAACAGCTGGAACAGACATGGTAGCCCAAATGGTTTCCTGTACTGGATGTATCTTTGGCATTCACTGTTATCTTCAGATGATGTGGCATTAAAGAAGGGAGAATAATTGGACCAAGGTGATTTTTCCCATATTGGTTACTTTGATTATTTATTGTTAAATAAAAGATGCAAGACAATATGGTTGCAGTGTGGAGCTTGGAGGATAGGAATTCCTCTGCAGTACAGACTGAACGGATGAGAGATGTAAAATTAAGGTGTGACAGTTCCAATAGCGGTGAATGGATAAACAGAATGTTTACGTAGGTAGATTGCATTATAAATGGGGCATAGTAATTTATATTAAATTAAATGAATAAAAATGTGACAAAACATGATCACATGAAGCATTCACAAATATAATCTGTAATATGCAACATAAAACTATAAGACAATGTTTGCTGCCAATAATATGATACAACAGAATTATTTTTGCTTAATAGCACACATTGCTGATTCTACACAGTGATAGTTTATGAACTAATTTAGATGTTGGTCAGCCATGAATAAACGTTATATATCAAACATGACACGAGTTTGCCAGTTCCTAATTTTTCGAAACATAAAATGACACATACAGGCATCATCTATTGCATTTATCTGTGACAAATTAAGACTCTTTGATCAGAATAGAATAGACACTGCTATAGGGAGGGTTGCTGGGCTTTTCAAACTCAGTCTCCTTATCAGGGTACATGTCTGTTGATTTGTGGGAAGCTAGCTGTTTTTTGTTCCTGACAAACTCCAGTGATTAAAATGTAGAAGTCTGCTCTCCTTCCTCAGATAAACATGACAACTGAAGCGTTTCTAGTGTTGGTAGATATAGTCCATGCAGATTGCATTTTAATTAAAACAATGTATTATATTTGCTGTAGATCTCACAAACTTCACTTCATTAATGTACTCTGCCTTGACAAAGTATCAATCTATTAACTAATATCAATAAAATAATGTCTGCAAGTATTCTTCATTCTAAATGAGGATCATATTTACTGTATTTGAAAAATCACACAGAATGGTACCTTGGATCACATGACTTTCCACCTGACAGTAATTTTGATGCCACCTTATCACTATTCAGAAAACGGCAATCCAGAACTAAGTTCCATTTACTCCCATCCACCAATCTGCACAACAGCCAAGAACAAGTCTCATCAACCTGGAATGTTTATTGAATTTAGTGTTTTGCAATGCGTTTGGCAACAGTGAGAGCCATTTTGACTTTGTGTGATTGTATAAAGTAGGAAATGGTGAATTCAAGTCAGTGGAAATACAAATCTTGACAGATGCAAAAGGGGGGCTGCCATTCACTAATGCCTGGTTAGCACTATCAATGAAAGTCAATATAACTTCCACTGGGTAAATTGGTGTCCACATTATGCATTGATATAAATGGGTGGCCAAGAATTTGGAAACCTGGCCTGATCAAAGTTGCTTCTTAAAGTTTGGGCTTTTGGTTGTTTTATTTACTTGCAATTATATTTTGATTCATTCATTTGGTTGCTTTGCTAAATTATCTTGCATTTTCACATTATTTGTATTCATCATTATTCTTTTTTTCTGCTCCCACTTAAATAAAATCAAGGAATGTGATGAGAATGGGAAATCATTTGGTGTTGCCATGGCATTGTGAAATTAAAGTGAGGAATATAAGTTCAGATGGAGACAACAAATGCTGGTATGATGTTGTCCTCCATTAGAACCCATCTTTAAAAGGCCCTTGACTGCATCTTACCCTCTTGTGCCTTGATCCTGTCATCTGAAGTGATTATGGATCAGGAATACTTGTGGTGTGGTTGGATGATAAAACTGTTTCTGCAGAGACAATAAAAATATGCACATGCATTAAGAAAAGATAAAAATGTTTATGTTCACATGTAGGTCAACGGGTATTTGCAATAAGTATAGTGGAATATTGACTGAAGACTTTCTACATAGGTTAATTAAATGATTAGATGTGCAGATAGCACAAAGATATTTGTGATTCAAGAGAATAATTCCTGGAACTAAACTGAAAACAGAAAATGTTGGAAATACTCAGCAGGTCTCACATCATCTGTAGAAAGAGAAACAGAAATAATGTTTCAGGTAAATGATCTGAATGTCTGACAAACTCAAAAGTTAACTCCGTTTCTTTCTCCACAGATGCTGCCAAGCTCGAGTACTTCTGGTATTTTTGTTTTGAGTTCTGATTTCTAGCATCTGCAGTATTTCACTTTTATAACTGAGGACTGTTTTTTGCCTTCACAGTAAAAGACACAAATTTCATATTAGAAATAGATATAAACCAGAGGCTAAAGGAGTGATGGAATTAAGGAAATTAATATCAAAAGAGAAAAAGTATTGGAGAAACTTAAGGGACTAAAATCTGACAAATCTCCTGGACCTGATAGCCAATATCCAAGGTTCTAAAAGGGATAGCTGTCGTGATAGTTGATGTGCTAGCCATGACTTTTGAAAATTCCTTAGATTTGGGAACAGTCCTAACAGAATCAGTGCTAGGGCCTCAGTTACTTACAACCTACATTAATGACTTAAATGAAAAAAATGAAGTGCTGATAATGAAAAAAATGTGAAAGGTAAGCTGTATTTGGAGAGGATGCAGAGAGGCTACAAGTATGTATAGACAGGTTAAGTATGGAGTATAACGTAGGAAGTGTGAAGTGATTCAGTTTAGTCATAAGAATAAAAAAGCACTATATTTTTTAGAGAGTGTGAAGCTTCTTGTATGCATATAAGAAATGCAAAGTTAGCAATGCAGGTACAGAAAGCAATTAGGAAGGCAAGTGGAATGTGGCCTTTATTGCAAGGAGAGTTGAGTACATGCACAGAAGTCATGCTACAATTCTACAAGGTTTTGATGGGACCACATCTGGAATATTGTGTGCAGTCTCAGTCTCTATATCTAAAAAGAATATACTTGTATCGGAGGTGGTATGAGGTGGTTGCCCTGTGATTAGAAGCTGAGTAAATTGGATTTGTATTCTCTGAAGTTTAGAAGGATAAGAGGTTATTTCATCGAAACTTACAAAATGATTAAGGGATGTGACAGGGTAGATGAGCGATGGTTTCTGCTAATTGTGAAACCTAAAACATTGCAGCACAGTATGGGAATAAGGGGTCAATCTTTTAGGACTGATGTGAGCAGAAATTTCATCACCCAAAAAGTTTTGTGAGTATTTGGAATTCTGTACCACAAAGCATTGTGGATGCTTTATCATTGAATACATTTAAAGCTGTGATAGACAGATTTGCTCAGAGAATTAAGCGATATCAGAAGTGGTCAGGAAAATAAAGTTAAAGCCCGAGATCAGCCGTGATCATACTGAATGGCGGATCAGTCTGGGCTGGTCTTATGGTTTACAGCTGCTCCTATTGTGGTTCACCCAATTCACAGAACACATGATCCCTCACAGGTTGTTTTGTGATTGTAGGCCACTGCATTTAATGTTCAATTTTGGCATTAAGGCCTTGAAACTTGTTAAATGATCAAACTGTTTTTCACGAGGAATATCCTTATGTTTTAAAAGTTTTTGGGTCACAGCTTTAAAATTTTCTTTGCTACATTCCTGTTTTTATTTGCATGTTTCAAGCATTTACTTTTTTTCCATTTGTAGCAGATCTTTTGCATTAATTGAAGCCCTTTATTAGCCACTGGCAACTATAATTTCAGCTTTCTATTGGGTTTACCTTTCCATTTTTTGATCACTGGGGAGAAAAGATATGCTTACACCAAAGGTGGATTTTGCCACACCAGAACCCAATTCTTTTGTATAAACCAATGCATTGACAGTTTAACATCTCCATGAGACCAGCCTTCATTTCCACCTATAACGAATTATAGACTATCTTGGGAATGTATCCCCTCTCGGGCCCAGACTTTCAAATGTTTCAGGAGAAGAATAGCTCAGCAGTGATTATCAATGTGGCAACTACTTTGAGCTTCTACAAAATCAACTTGGTTCCAAGGAACAGGGTCAAATCCATTTCATTTCACAAGCAGCAGCCAAAACAGGTGTCAAATGTTTTATTTGCCAGCATTAACTGCTTTCATTATTTCCTGCAGGAAAACCAGCCAACAGCATTAAAGAACACACACAGTGTAGATTTCTCCAAAGTTTAAGACATTTTTGATGGTGGCCAAATAGGCTCAGGAACCCATTCTTTCTTCACCAGAACTTCCTCCTCTTAGCTGGTGGTCCCTGACCTGCCAAAGTTTATTGATTAAACACTGTTTCTACCTGTCTCTATGCTGGCACTTGTAACCAATGCCCAAATGTGTACAGGAATTGTCTTTTTCAGCACTATCTGTAGTGCTGACATACAGTTCAAAGCTATATATAAAAAAGAGGTACAAATGTCTGCAGTAACTATTCTGAGTTCTTCTTATCTAGCCAGATACTGTGTGCTATATTTATAAGAAAAAGGTAAATTCGCCATAGTCCCAGATGGTCATACACTAATCTCCCCTTTGAGGAGTAGTAGCTGACTGGTGGTGATTTAACCTGAGGATCATCACGTCTCAAATGAGGGGCAAAGTTGAGAAAATGGGTCTTTGTGTATAACCTCAGTCCTCTGTCACTTGTTCTTTAACTGAGCACTGACCTTTGTTCTCCTGTTAACACATTCTGCTGTCTTACCTTTATGCTACTAACTGCATCTTCTTTAGACCATAATATGATCAATAACACTCCCTTTGTTATGTGTCCATGCCTATCTCTGACATTCTATTGTGCCTCACCTTCTCCAGCCCCCTCCCCAACAATAAAATCCATTACATTTCTATCCCTCTCCTGAGGAAGAATCTCTGGACTGAAAACATTAACACTTTCTCTCTCTACAGATGCTGCCAGAATTGTTGAGTTTATCTTGCATTTTTATTTTTTCAGATTTCTAGCCTTTAGAATACTTTTTTCCATTATGTAAAGATGCATCGTGAAAGGTTTTTGAAACTTAAGATAGTTTTAATGGATGGGAAAAATGTTTATTTGATCCCACTGTTTAAGACCCTGAGATAATATGCCCCATGGCTAGACTTTAATTGTAGAAAATATATTTGAAAATGTTATCAAAGATCTGATTACAATTCATTTAGATATGGATTGGGAATTATTTTAAAAAAATGGTAGCATGGTTTTAGAGATTCTAGTGTCCTAACCTGATTGCATTCTTGAGGAATACATGGGGCTATGGGGATAGGGTATGAGTGGGATTGTGGTTGGTGCAGACTTGATGGGCTGAATTGCTTCCTTCTGCACTGCAGGATTCTAAAAAAAATCTGTAGGGAGTTCTTGAAATATTGACAGAATTAATGAATTATGGAAGTTCAGGTTATGCTGTATCTCCTCATTTCTAGGGAACCTTTGATAAAGTACCGCATTGATGGCTATTCGATATGATTTTATCACGTGGAATTGGCATTGACATTTTGATGGATAGGAAATTGATCTTTGAGACAGAGGGCTGTCATAAATGTGAATAGATTTACATGGCACTAAGTCATAAATGAAGTCCTGCAGGTCCAGCATTAGCATTTTTTTTTAATCCCTTCATGGCAAACACGCTTATGTTACAGAGGTCTGGGTTTGGAAGGAGCCTTACTGAGTTGCTGCAGTGCATCATGTAGATGGTACACATTGCTACATGTTGGGATGAGTGGAAGCTGAAAGTGGTAGAAGGGGTGCCAGTCAAGAAGGCTGCTTTGTCCTGGATGGTGTTGAATTTCTTCATTGTTGCTGCATTTATGTAGGCAAGTGGAGTGTATTCTATCACACTCTTAACTTGTGCCTTGTAGCTACTGGACAGGCTTTGGGCGAGGCAGGAGAAAGAGAGAGATGTAACGCCATTGAATTGCATTGGGGAATGGTTGGATTCTCTCTTGTTAAATAAGGCCATTGCATGGCACTTGTGTGGCATAAATGTTACTTGCCACTTACTAGCCCAAGACTGAATACTATCCAGGTCTTGCTCCATTTGGATTGCTTCAGTATCTGAGGAATCACAAACAGTGCTGAACATTGTGCAGTCATCAATATCCCCACTTCTAAAACAAAGAACAAAACAGCATGGGAAACAGGCCCTTCAGCCCATCGAGCCCACGCCGCCACCCCGATGTTCCCACTTCTACCTGTGATCCCTGTCCATGTTTATAGATCTATGGATTAAGAACCAAATTTGAGACAATTTAGGGAGAATTTGTTCTGCCAATTAGCCTAAGAGCACATTTTTGGGGTATGGGAGGAAACCGGAGCACCCGGGGAAAACCCACGCAAGCACGGGGAGAATGCGCAAACTCCCACAGACACAGGCCCAAATCCATGTATCTGCACAGCACAGCGATAGTCACTGAGCTGTCGTGTTGACCATCAGATGGTCCAGGTCAAGCGTACACTAACGACGTGAAGCACTAGGATACTCTCAAAAATCCAAGAGCAGCTCTCTCACAACCCACCACGTATATGCTCCTTGTTAGATAACAAGGTGGACCCAACCGAAGCATCTAATCTGATAATGGAGGGAAAAATCATTGGCTCTCACATGCTACCCTGACGAACTCCTGCAATAATGTCGTGGAACTGAGATAATTAACCTCCAACAACTAAAACCATATTTCTTTGCCAGTGAAAAGTTTTCCCCTGGATTCCCAATGACTCTTCAAATGCTGCCATGATGTCAAGGGCAATCACTCTCACCTCATCTATTGTTATTTATAATTTACATAAATGAGAATATCAATATAAAAATTCAGAATTGTGAAAATTACACAAAAATATGCATGAGTTGGAAATTTAGATAAAACAAAATAACTTGCAGGCCAATTTTGATGAATCATGGATAACACATTCTCCACCTTCATAGTCTGCCAGGTATGAGATGTGGTCTGACTGCCACTGCCACAGGATTGCATATTCAAACACATATTTGTATTAAAATAGTATAGATATATACTGCCTTGTTTCTGAAGATAAACACTATCTTGTTGCAGTTAAGTAGCAGCATTGTTGGGGTTATCGGGCTCTATAGGGATAAGGATTTTCCCATGACACTTCACCATCATTTTCTCCACTCACACAAAATACCAGTGAGACTGAGCTTTTGAATCTTTCAGCATTAAAGTCAACATTTTTTTAGAAACCTTTTAAGCTTGTAACTATATCATTTGTAGCCTTGTCAACATTTACTGAACTCCATGTTTTTTGTCCATGCACAGGCTTGTTCCTCTAGAGTGGCATTAATTATGTCCTAAAGAAAATTATATACTTGTTGAAGCATATGATTAAATTAAACAATTCATGTTTAATTTAAAATTGAATGCAAATATCCTCACCTCATCTCAATTCCAGTTACGTCTTCAAAGTGCCTCGTTCAGTGCTTCAAGATGCATTCATTAAACCAAAAAAAGTTACATTTGCATAACATCTTTCACTTTGAAATACTCTGCCAGAGCAGTTCACAATATATTACTTTTAAACTGCAACTACTCATTTTGTAGACAAAACATAGCTTATTCTACTTGCTTAACAATGGAAGATATGAGATTTCATTCAGAGACAAACAAGCTCCATAAAGACCCTGAACAATTGACTTCCCAAGCCTCTGTTTAACATTCAATTCTCTTCAACTTCCATGTGAGTGGTATGTCTGCCACTTCAGCAGATGATCTGGTCTTTGCTAAACCAACCAAGATCTCAGCTCCACTTTGTCTCAGGGTTTGGAAGTGATGAAGCATTATTTTGACTACAGGTGTCTTTGCTCAAATCTAAGACCTCAGTCACTACTTGCCACCTCATCAACCAACTGGCTAACAGGATACTCCAGGTAACCTTTTGCAGCAAACTGGTCAAAAATGAACCATATACTAAGAACATTGGCAGCACACTGAACTACAACCTCATTTACAGTGAACACTTGAAAAAAGTCACAGGAAAGGCCAAGACCAGAATAACGCCTGAAAAAACTAACAGGAATCACAGGCATCCAATGTATGCTCTTTGTACTGCTAACCTTGCTCGTATACACTCCTGCAGAATATGGCACCCACGTGGGCAGGCAAACAGCAGCCACACAAAATGCTTGGACACCATCCTCAACACTTCAACATGGACAATCAGTGCCACATATAGTATAAAAATATCCGGCATAGCAAGGATTAATATGGGACTGGGACCATTACTGTCACAGTGTGACGTAAAGAGACATATGACGTGTGATTAGAGAGTGAATTGTGGACTGAACAGAGATCGGTGTAGAAGTAAGCACGAGTTAGCACTGAGCTTGGAATGTACCATATGTATAGCCAAATTTGTTGATGATCCACAGATAGATAGGAATGCAAGTTGCGAGAGCGGTACAAAGAGTCTTAAGGGGATCTAGGTGGATTAAATGGGCAAAACAATGTTAGATAGATTAAAATATGTCAAAATGTGAGATTGCCTACTCCAGCAGGAAGAATAGAACAGAACATGATGTAAATGGATAGAGACTACAGACTGCTACAGTCGACAGAGTGGGTGTAATCACAAAAAGTTAGCATACAAGTACAATAAATGCTGAGGAAGCCAAAGGGAATATTAGCCTTTATTGAAAGGGGATGGCACTTAGAAGGAGGAAAGTTTTGCTACATCTGAACTGGACATTTTTTTAAGTGTGTTCCATTGTGGGTTGTGGACTTTGCTGCTGAGGCCTGAATTTATTCCCATCTTGAATTGCTCTCGAGATGGTGATAGTGATCTTCCTTTTTGAAAACATTGCAGTCCACGTGGTGTAAGTGCAGTCAAAAGGTAACTCCAGGATGTTGGCCCAGCGATATTGAGGGAATGGTAATACAGTTCCAAGTCAGAGTGTTGTATGGCTTGGAGGGGATCTTGCAGGTCATGGTATTCTCATGCACCTACTACCTTTGTCCTTCTAGGCAATAGAAGATGCGGATTGGGAAGGTGTTGCTGCAGTGCATCTTATAGGTGGCACACACTGTTGCCACTCTGTATTAGTATTGAAGATGGTGCCAATCAAGCAGGCCACTGTTGAGCTTCTTTAGTGTTTTTGGAACTGCAGTCAGACAAGTGGAAAGTATCCGGTCTTGATTTGTGCCTTGCAGTTGGTTGACAGGTTTGGGAAATCAAATGAGTTGCCCTCCTCAGAATTCCTTGTTTCTGATCTGTTCCTGTAGCTACAGTATTTATATGGCTTTGTCAATTCAATTTCTGGCAAATGGTAACCCCAGGATGTTAATAGTGGTGGAATGTTGGTGTACTGAAGTACAGCTTTCATCTTCATACTTTTTGCTTTAGAAATAGTTTGGAGAAGGTTCATTAGGTGGATGCCTCCGATAAAGGGGTTACCTTATGATAAATGTTGGCCCTATACTCACTGGTGGTTAGAAAAACGAGAGGTAATCTTATTGAGGTATATTAAGCTCTGAGGGGGCTTGACAGAGTAAATACTGAGAGGATGTTTCCTCTCACAGGGCAATCTAAAACTAGGAGAAACAGTCTAACCATAAAGGGTCTCTCATTTAAAACAGAGATGGGAATGCAGTGGAGGCTGGGTCATTGAATATATTAATGCTAAGTTAGATGGATTTTTGATCAACAAGGGAGTTGAGGCTATGGGAATAGGCATGAAAGTGGAGTAAAGCCTCAGTCAAGTCAGTCTTAGCAAGTCTTCTTTATTCAGAGAGTAATAAGGGCGTGAAATGCCCTGCCTGCAGCAGTAGTGGATTCGCCAACTTTAAGGGCATTCAAATGGTCAGTGGATAGGCATATGGATAACATTGGAATAATTTAGACTACAGGGTCATTAAATTGGTTCCACTGATCGGTGCAACATCAAGGGCCGAAGGGCCTGTACTGTGCTGTAATGTTCTGTGTTCTAAGCATGAATGCCTGAGTGGCTTACTCCTGTTCCTATTTCTTATTATCTTATCCTAAGACTTTCAGAATGTACTTAATTTGTGATCAAATCATCTAAATCTTTCTATCACACCATGAATACTTTGAGTGATGTGGATTTTGCCAAAAAAAAAATGGATAAATAGTACCACCTCTGGGCTGATCCAAGATCTCCAGAAAATCCCGGTGAGTGATTCAACAATAGAGCTTCCAGGGTTTGATCTCTCCCAAAAACAGTGGTCTATGCCTCAACAGGATCCCCATACGCCATGTGACGATATCGCATCTCCTCCATAATTGGAATTACCAGGACAATCCAGCATGCAACTGTGCCTCCTGAATCATTTTGCACATCACATTGTGAATGAACGTGCCTACATTTGAATTACTGCAGGATTCACGGTGATCTGTCTAATAACACAAATACCCTTGACTTTGATGTTCAACTTGGACAACCATTTATAAAGCTGTAAGTTGTCTCATACAAGCTACAGCAGTTTATCTACACTATTCTCATTCCAATCTGGCTGGCTGCAATTCTTAATCCTATATTTGTATAATAGGCAAAAATATAGTAAGTACCATTTCCCAAGATTTGTGCTCTTTCATGATCTAGCAACAGATGCAAAGCTACTCAAGGTATCCCTCTCTGTAAATACTGCATTCCTGGAAGTCAAGCAGTCTGGCAACCATATTGTTCAGAGCTCAGAATAAGTACAGCATCAATTCAATGTTCAGGAGGTTAACACAGTATATGAAGAGCTCAGTAGACTGATGGATTTAAAGAGGCCATCTCCAATTCTGTGACACTAAACTTAAATAGTTCAATGCTCATGAAAATCTTATTCAACAATGATGGTTATAATGATCAGGAGAACAGAAATGTATTTTTTTCAAAAGCTTTGTACGTACTGTAAAACTATATTAGGCATTTGGTATATTTTTCAGATAAATAGTTTGAAGGCCTGCAGAAAGTCGGCGCTGCAGAAAGTATCAAGAAGATTGCATGGAACAGGGGTGTCCTATTGTGAAGATTGCGATGGTCATTTATTTAAAATGTTCAGTTAACCAGACAGAGAGGTACACTTTGCTTTAGTACTTCAATTGTTTTACAGTTGTAATTCTAACAAGTAAGCATAAAGCTCAAGTTTGAATGCCTTTGCAGACTGCCTGAGATAGATCAATATTATATGTAAAGTCAACAATAAACTTGCCTGTTTAAAGGCACATCTGTGCCATGGAGAAATGTGGATTTGTGTTGAAATGTAACACTGCCAGCTGCTGTTATGCTCATATCTCCAGTGCAAGCATGGCTGCTTTCAGGAGCAAGAATTGGGTGATTCGCCCAGGTCCAGTAGTTGGAATCATAGACAAATAAATGAGACAACTGTGAACCAAATTATTAGAGGTCACAGTAGAACAAAATAGAGTGATCAAAGAAAAATATTCTACTCTTGGTCTTAACTCATTTCACCATCACAATTCAATAAAATTGCAGATGATTAAGAATGTGGACTATAGGAGCACACGGGTTTGAGGTTGGAGCAGATTGATTGTAAGAAATGTTTCTGTTCCAATACCTTGGAGTTCATTCTGCTGTTCACACGAAGGTTCCTGCTGATTTTGACTTTCCTAATTAAAAAAATTATAAAAAGGTCATAGAACAGGATAAACAAATACTTTTTCATTTTTTGCAACTGAAATAAAAACACAATCTGATTTTTTATTAACGTATTTAAGATCATTTCCATTGTCTCTAGTTCAGCAAGAGATAGAGCATTTATTATCCAGCCTATTTTAATTAATTCAATAATATTAAGAGCAACTCAAATAAAGAAAAAAGTTTACAAAGTCCATGAGATAAAAAAGTGACTTTTCAAAAAATATGTAGGCAACTAAACCTAAAGGATCCTGTGTTTCGTTTTTAACTGCTTGACATATTCATTTTTATAGCATATCTTCACGGTCTAGTGTCTAACATCTGCTGACTTCAAATAGCAATGTAATATTGACATTGTATTTATATTGGCTCCCTCTTATCACAAAACAAGATGCCTTTCTGTTATATAACACAGCAACTGCTCCACCCTGTGGTGACAGGATGAACTGAATTTGACATCCAAAATAGAAAACACATTTAAAAGATAGTAAGCCCTGAAATTTATAAAGAACAAAACAGCACGGAAAACAGGCCCTTTGGCCCAACTAGCCCACGCCGCCACCCCGATGTTCCCACCTCTACCCACGATCCTTGTCTATGTTTATAGATCTATGGATTAAAAACCAAGTTTGAGACAATTTAGGGAGAATTTGTTCTGCCAATTAGCCTAAGAGCACATTTTTGGGATGTGGGAGGAAACTGGAGCACCCAGAGAAAACCCATGCAAGCACAGGGAGAATGCGCAAACTCCCACAGACACAGGCCCAAATCCATGTATCTGCACAGCACAGCGATAGTCACTGAGCTGTCGTGTTGCCCGTCAAATAGTCCAGGTCAAGCGTACACTAATGGCGTGAAGAACTAGGATACTCTCAAAAAAAAAATCCAAAAGCAACCCTCTCACAACCCATCGCGTGTATGCCCCTTGTTAGACAACAAGGTGGACCAAAGCACCTATAGGATAAAACAAGTACATCAATATCATCATCTATTTACACACTTTCCACGGACTTCCAAGGCTCATGATCCCTATTATAAATCAGTTTTCTATACCCCTCCATTCCCATTCCCTGAGGGCTTTCTCAAGATGAATCCAAGACAGAATAATCCTTGGACCTGTCCAAAATAGAGAATTGTAGCATTCACTAATTTTGGATGGACATACCAAGTCATCTTTAGTCCAACTCCATGAGACATAGAGGGTGCTTTTGAGGTGACTGTTTTCACTGACTACATTAAAAGTCAAAAGAAGCTTCTAAGTTTCAGCTTCTTGCTTTCTTAACTGCAGTTAATTGTTCTATGATTGACTATTAAATGACAGGCAGCCTTTATTACTTTCAGTTGACCTATTTCACCAGCATCTGTCAAGTATGCATGTTTCATGGTAGCATAAATTTGCTGAAGATAAATCAGAGGCAATAATCTTGGGTGGGGAGGAAATGCATGGGAATGAAGGGACAGGAGTTAACTTACTCTTTTAAAATACTTCTTGCCAAAAACTCTAATTTTAAACTTAATAAAAAATTTTCAACATTAACTTCCATCAGGGACAAGCTATTTTCCAAGAAAGAGAGCTACTTAACGAAAGGCCCAGTTGCGGTGGTGTTTTGATCAGTAGTACCATTCTAGGTCTCGGTACTGAAGCCCAGAGTAGTACACAGGACCACCAGGCACTGGCAGAATTACGAGTGGGGCTTGTGGCATAGTGTTCAGCTTCACTTTTGCATCTCTACCCACCACTATCTTCTCCCATCCCCACTGCAGCCCAGACACAACCAGGACTACAGAGCATTGGTTATTTCACCAGCTTTTTCCACAGTCACACAACTACTTCTACACAATGTCATTTAACTTCAGTTCTTGCCACTCAAAAAGAAACTTAATGTTCCCAACAAGGTGATACAATTTAAAATACATATGCAAATGAGTGCTGCTGCTTTTGTGACACAATTCATTTAGCATGTGGTATATTAATGTACCACATGACAGGATTCAGTTATGTATAATGCCCAGGTTGAGAGTTCAAGCCAAGCCAAGAGGAAATTCTGTTGAGCAGGGCTTGAGTTGAGACACAAACAGGAAGCTTCCATGGATAACCTGCTCTGTAACACTTGTTGATAGATAGCTAGACTGAAGGGAAAATATTCTGCTGTGCCAACCTAAACCTCCATTAACATACCACAAAAAGGACTGAATATTCAGGAAAACATCAAAACCACTTCATTTCCCACTCAATTCCCTCTTAACCAACAGAATTTCAGCAGAATGCCATTTCCATTGCCTCTTGCTCCATCCCTCCGGTCATTGTTCAGTTCAAATCGGATCCCCAGTCGGATTTTGAGAAATACAGACTTTTGTGCTATCTATAATTTAAACAGTATTATGCAGTAAAACAAATGTGCATCTAAATTGTTCCCATCTCTCCTTCGCCCTTTGCATTTGATAACCTACACTGAAAACTAACCACCCAGCAATGCAATCTGGTGCCTGTGAAACTAGAACCTTGATCTTCTCCCTAGAACTGATGACACATTCATTGTACTCTCTCTACATGACTGAAATCTGCAGAACTGTGGCAAAAGCAGCCCACATACTATAATCCAGCAAGAACAGATTGATGAATTTAAAGGTTTCCTCCCACAGTCCAAAGGTGTGCAGATTAGGTTGATTGGCTATGCTAAATTGCCTCTAGTGTCAGAAATTAGCAGGTTAAATGTGAGCAGTTACCAGAATAGAGACTGGTGGGACTGTGGTCAGTACAGACTCAATAGGCTGAAAAGCTTCTTTCTGTCAGGTAGGGATTTTATTCTATGAATCCAAAAGCCTTAAGAGATGGATATCACTGGAGATTGCATCCCATCTTTCAATTCTCAGCCATCCTTTCACATAGCATGTTCCAGGCAAAGGTTATTTATCTTAAATTCCACTTCTCCCCTCATTCTGCCTCTCCCTCCCCTTTGTTCCAGCTGCAACAAGCTAGCAAATTGCTTAATCATTCATTTTGCTGATTGAGAAGGGGAAACTAATCAGGACATTTATCTTGATAACAGCTGCTCTGACCATTTTGCAGCCTGAGCTGAAATGAGCACTTCCAACTATTTAGTACTTATGTCAGTTTGGGCCCTCCTCCCCTCTGCTGTCCTTTTGGGGGGGTGGGGGTGTCAAGCCATAGCACAGTGTATTTTATTCTAAAACCACCAATGCCACCATGCCAGCATTGCCTGGATGATGTGTCAACTTAAGAAGCATGCTAGTCTGCATGCCCCTGCATAAACAGAAGCAAATGCTGACAAAATGGTGATATCATACAACCATACCAGCTGATATGATGCTTGATGATCAAATTAGAACCATGCAGGTATGATGGGCGGGATTTTATAACCTCACTCTGGCAAGATTGCAAAATCCCATCCAGAGCCAATGGAGATTCCCATTCTGTGGTAAAATTCTGGGCATTGAATAAATTTATATATAACTCAGCAAAGATCACTTATTCAACTGCAGGATGCACCAGCCCTTTTTAAAGGTCAAGCAAGATGATTTTAACTTCTACTTGTGGAAACAATGTGTTTGGAACTAGTTCTTCAGAGCTGGTGGCTGTAGACTGAGAGGGCAGAGGAAAAGCTGAACAAAATGTTGGGGCTGATGTGACAGCACTGCTTCATCTGCAACATAACCAGGGAATAGAGCTGAGAGTGCATGCCAAAAAGGAAAGTTTTGAGGAATAACGCTCCATACAGAATACTGTACTCACCAAGGATTTTTCAAGAACTCTTTTCAAGAACTCTTCTTGAATGTACACTTTACCTAAAGGTGAATAAAGTTCAACAAAGTCATTGATAAGTATCAGCTCCTTCAACTCAACCTGGAGCTTGACACAGGCTAGCCCCAGGCCGAAACTGTAAAGGTCACTGTCACCCATAATGTTTACAAATATGGATCCTTCCAGGTAGTAGTAGGTGATAGTAGCAATATTATCCTTTATGCCATCCTTTGGAACATCTAGGAAATTAAGGAGGCTATCCACACCAGATGAGGACAGCTCATCATTTATTCATTCAGATAGAACAATCAATATGAAAATGAAAATGGCTTTGCTAGTGTAGTGGGATTTCTGATGGTGCAAGTCACTCCTGACTGCACCAACATGGCTGCATAGGTTCCCCTTGACAATGAGGAGGGGTTTAGAAAGCACAAGAACTTTCATTCCATTCATATGCAGTTGCTGTTCTATCCTGCCAAGATATTGATTTTGGTGCTTCTTAACAGCACCCCTAATGTATTCATCCTGCTGCAGTCAACCTTACCCCAGAAACTTCTGTTCTCGGAGATGAGCCCCTACCCATCATCCATTCATCTGACCCCTCGGTGTATGGCTGGTGATCTGACCTGCCATCCTATCACAAGAGCAGAGCAGGCTGGCAAAAGCCAAAAGCCACTTGGAAAAAATCATCTTACTAGTTCACTGCCTCTTTATCTTTATTTAACCCTGGCCACCAAAGATAGCTACCCTTGAAACATTTTATCAAATTCATCCCAAAGTTTTGATAAATCAAATAGCAACTGTGGGCTGTATCTTCCAGGATTTGCGACTCTTGTTCCTCACATAACATATCCTTTATCAATAGGTGACTTATCCCTATGAATAGAAAATGGCCCAATTTCTAAATCTAGTAACTGCATTGATTATCCATTTGTGACTTAAACATATATCCTTTCTAATACAGGGTCCCCACAAGTTATTCTACAAATATCTGCATGAGCATTATACTGAACTTCCAATCATCTGTACTTAAAAATTATTCTTATAAGCAGTCAGAATCAAACCCTATCTCTGCATTTAGGTATCCAGTTTATATTGAAGACTTTAGTTTAAAATAGCTGTAAATGGTTTATGATTAGTTATGATTGTGAAACTACGACTGTACAAATAATTATGAAATCTATTTACTTCAAAAATCAAAGATAATACTTCATGTTCTATCTAAGCATACATAATTTTGTTCACTGGCATCGAGACAAATGCATTCAATCTTTTTTCATTAGCCAACACATGGGAGATCACAGCACAAATGGAGAGGTGTCATATGCTAGTCTAATCACTTTGTACACATCGTAATGTATAAACATTGTATCATCTACCAGAGGACTTGAATGCTTTGTCACATTCATCTGCCCAATTCCATGGAATATCCTTCCTCAAGAATTTATTCAATGGATGTGACAAGGTTGTGACATTTGGTACGAACTTACCATAGTAATTTATTGGATCCAAAAATGATCTGAGTCCAGAGATTTTGAAATTGTGGTGCATTTCTTATTGCTTGAACCTTACTCTTGATAGGATGCAAATCATCTTTGTCTCTCTCTCTCTCCTCTCCTCCGTCCCCCCATTATCCAAATACTCTAGAGTTTAGAAACATTTCACAGTTTGGTGAGCTGTGGCATATGCATATATGCCACATGGCAACCTCTGGGTGGAATCTTCTGCTCTGAAGTTTAAGCTCAATGGTGAATAGTGAGATCAGATCAATTCACACTGGGCAGCCGGATAGTTGAACATGCCAAAGCTTGCATCTGATACCTGTAAGCAGATTCTTTAGTCAGGTCTACCAGGTTTACATTCGCGTCTCCATGGCCAATTCGCCATTTCCACAAGACTTGACAAATGGATCCTGATAAAAGTCTTCGCATGGGAACCTTGGTGTGTTGTCATTGTCCACATGATCTTGACAGATTGGTGGCCAGATTTCGGTGATGTGCCAAACCATTATGACTAGGGCAAATTTGCCGCTGCACCATTCTTCCACCTTCACAGGCAGTGAAATGCAGAGTCTTTTTTTTTGCCTGTTTGCCGTTGAGGACTTTATGAACCACACTTTGTCTGGCCTTACCACGATGGGTGGCCCCACCAGGAGCAAGGAGCTCCTGATGGCATCGCCCAAGAAATTATGGGAGTGCACAAGTCAATACAAGTCAATTAGCACAAATGATAGAGGGAAACGAGGCCCTAGATTATATTTAAAGGAATTGATAATATTTGGATGTTATAACTACATACTGAGACAAATACAACAGGCTTATCTTGATGCATGTGCAGGTTTGAAAATTGGGATCCTTTGTTTGTGTGCCTGATTTTTCCAAAGAATAAATTTAGTTAAAAACAGGGACCACAGTTTTTACTTTTTAACAATAGAATTCTAGTATACATTTCAGAGAGTCAATTTTATAGTACAAGAATTTTATAATACAGAGGAATTTCACATTTCACCTCAAGGGAATTGGCATCTTTAAGGCAGAAAGTAGGTTTCAGAATAGTTTTTTGCCAGTGTGTTGTGCTGTTTGCTGCATTTAATTTCAATCTTCAATTGGTTTTGTTGGGCTGGTCTTCATTTTTGTGTTATTTTTATTTCTGTAGCAATATTACCTTTTGTTTCTGGCTGCTTTGAATTTATATCCTAAAAAGACAGATTTCCCGATGGGGCTGTTTAATTTAGTGGATCACATGAGAGGTTGGCAAACACAGGTACGAGTATAGGTTTTTGGGTCTTCATTGCCCAAGGAACTGCACTTTGGAGCATGTCAAAGAGTTTCTGTCTTCACTGTCTCCACATGATAAGGGAGCTGTCACAGCATTGTGTAGTAATCTGCACGCAACATTTGGATCAAGAATGACTCTTCCTGTTTCTGGGAAAATTACCACATCATGAAGCTTTTCATGCTACTGCAAGCTTCCAAACAACCACATGAGCCTCTGTGTAATGCACATCTGTGTCAGAGAAGAGAAAGCCATTATATTTTAAGGGATATGCCATCATTTTTTCTGTACAATCGGAAGCATCAGTGGGACTTGGCCCAAAGCTTTACAGTATGGTGAGATTCCCTCAAATTCAGAGTCACAGATGGTATCCACATGGACATCAGAGCTCTCCATTCTATATCTATGGACTTTTGAAAAGAGTTTGCATTTAATTAATGCTGAAGTGATTTTTGACCACAAAAACATTATCCCATATGTCTGTGCCTGTTAATCAGGCAGTAACTGTGATGCTTTCATGATGCAACAATTCATGAGGCCGGTATCATTTAACAAAAAACATTCAGATGATGGCTCATGCCAGGCTTTCTTCTGCATTCAAGGCTGCTAACCCAACAGGAAAAAGGACCCTTTAAAGACTGAGGGGCACATTGGCTTGAATGCTTCAGTATCTTAAATTTGCTCTTCTCTGGCTGTTATCCAACTAGGTTTATTTGGTAGCACAAGCCACTAGCTTTCGGACAGCCTCCCTCTCATCAAACAAGTGGGAGTCCTGTTCATAAACAGAGCATATAAAAACACAAACTCAGTGACGAGACAGATTACAGGAATGAGATAGAAAATCTAGTGAACTGGTGCAATAATCTTTCCCTCAATGTCAACAAAATGAAGGAGATAGTCATCGACTTCAGGAAGCATAAAGAGAACACGCCCTACATCAATGGGGACAAAGTAGAAAGAGTCGAGAGCTTCACGTTTTTCGTGTCTAGATCAACAACAATCTGTCCTGGTCCCACCATGCTGATACCATAATTAAGAAAGCTCAGCAATGCCTCTACTTTCTCAGAAGACTAAGGAAATTTGGCATGCCAGCTACAATTCTCACCAACTTTTACAGATGCACTATAGAAAGCATTCTTTCTGGTTGTATCTCAGCTTGGTATGGTTCCTGCTCTGCCCAAGATCACAAGGAACTACAAAAGA
The DNA here is from genome assembly GCA_024679065.1 of Sphyrna mokarran. Lineage (NCBI taxonomy): Eukaryota > Metazoa > Chordata > Chondrichthyes > Carcharhiniformes > Carcharhinidae > Sphyrna > Sphyrna mokarran. The sequence goes on along the minus strand of JAGIQG010000006.1, from coordinate 64,497,865 downwards.
TCGTGAATGTAGCCCAATCCCTCAAGCAACCAGCCTCCCATTCACTGACTCTGTCTACACTTTCCACTGCTTTAGCAAAGCGGCCAGCATAATTAAGGATTATACATTCAGGATATTCTCTCTTCCACCTTCTTCATTCGGGAAAAAGGTACAAATGTCTGAGATCATATACCAACCGACTCAAGAATAGCTTCTTCCCTGTTGCCATCAGTATTAAACCTGTGGTGCTCTCGATTCCTTCTCTGTGAATGGTATGCTTTGACTGTATAGTACGCAGGAAACAATACTTTTCACTGTATGCTAATACATGTGACAATAATAAATCAAAAAAACGTGTACCATGCAACTTAGTGCAATAATAGACTATGAAGAAACTGTGTAATTGTTTGAAAATATGCCTCCCAGAGGCGGTATGAATTCACAGTTCAGATCTGTCACATATTTGATGAGCTCTGATGTCAACAATTCTTCCTCATTTGAGGCCACACAAAGCAATTAGCATCTCTGCATCCATTGCAGGATGATCCTCAACTCCAAATGAAACCACCTTCTTTGGGACACCTTCAGCAACAGGACCTCCACCAACAAAGCATTCATATGAGGTGTCTAGAGAGAGAGAAAGGATTGAGTGGAGCTGTAAGGTGTCTGGACCTGAGGACTGCTGTGCAGGAGAATGCGGGGCCAGTCAGAATTTGACACTTGGCATTTGGAAGGGTTTTTGCCACTCATCTTTCCCACCCTCCTAAGGTACTAGATCTTCATAGTACCCTGTCCAAAAAATGTGTAGGTTAAATAGATTGACCCTGATAGATGTGAGGGGTTGCAAGGATAGGGTGGGTGACAGGGCCTGGGTAAGATATTCTGTCAGAGAGTTGGTGTAAGCTCAATGAGCCAAATGGCCTCTTCTGCACTGTAGGGATTCTATGATATGAGGAAGTCAGAAACAGAAGCATGGTCCCTCCAGCCAAACCAGAGCACTGGAGAAAATCCATGACATACAGAAAGAACGTGCAAGCTGTATACAGACAGTCACCCAAGATTGAAATTGAACCCAGAACCCTGGAACTAAGAGGTAGTAGTGTTAACTATTGTGCCACTATGTAGTCCCACATCCTTGACCACTTCCATCTACATCTGCTTAGTTGAAAAAGATTTTTGCCTCCTCCTGGAGCCTTAGAGTTCAACTCATTACAATCCCTCAACTTCTGTAGCAGGATCTTCAGATACAATAAAAGATTTCCGATTTCCCCCTCCCTTCCGATAGTAGTTGTGGCTTCAAAAATCCGAGTACTGATGAAGCATTTCGACATGTGTTATGGTCCTTTTAATTCGAAATCTTTTCCTTTGCAGATCTGGCACGTCATGTTGCCTGTCCTCCTTGACTATTTGGGGAACTTGATGTGAGCTAATGGAGTGGCTCAAGGGAAGTTCCTTGGCAACGCTTGGCAATTATAAATTGGGCTCCCAATTGACAAATGGGCTTGATATTGCCACAGGGATCAAGTCAGATCCTCACAGTTTACTTTACCATTAATTTTGCAATGTGAATAAACTTGAAGTGGGTGAATCCAAGTCATTAATGTGGATACTAAATAGCTGAGGACTCAGTATTTAAAGTTTATTTATTATTGTCATAAGTCACATTACATCAACACTGCAATTAAGTTAGTGAAAAATCTCCTAGTTGCCACAGCCTGGCATCTATTCATGTACACTGAGGGAAAATTTAGTATAGCCAATGCACCTAACCAGCACATTTTTTGGACTGAGGGGGGGAAACTGGAGCACCCAGAGAAAACCCACACTGGCATGGGGAAAACTTGCAGACTCCACACAGACAGTGACTCAAGCCGGGAATCGAACCTTGGTCCCTCGTGCTGTGAGGCAGAAGTGCTAACCACTGTGCCATCATGCCACTCTATGATCCTTGTAGCACTCCATTATTAGCTGTTTGTCATTCTAAAAATGATCTGCTTATTCTTGTTTGCTGTTGTTTAATTAATCCTGTATTTATGCTAATAAATTACCCAACTATTATTAGTTTTTTGCATTTTGTTTTCTGTTTGTGCTTTCCTGTATTTGGCCATGTTCCTTCATTATTAAATTCCTGGAATTTGGCTCTGTGTACCTACACCACATCGACTGTTGCGATTCAAAAAGGCAGCTCACTACCAACTTCTAAGTGGCAATTGAGGGGAGCAACAAATGTTGGCCTTGTCACATCCCATGAACAAATAAAAACAATGGAAATTACATGTTTTAAGGTCTAAGTCTTTAAAAATCTATTTTTCTCAAGATCAAGTACCAACCATTAAACCCCTAAGTTGGCAGCAGGTCACTGTAAAATTATTTGTTTCTTACTTTAAGGCATCTACCTAGCTTCATTGGGATGCCTTTGCAACCAAGAAATGTACACACTAGAAGTTCATGGGCAGTACACCAGAGAACCAAAGGAAGCTGCCCATTCCTTCCAAGTTTGGGACATGAGGAAAATTAGTCTGATACTGCAGAATAAATAAGTGGGATGTTCATGGTCTTTTTTTAATCATACCAATATTACTGAAGTAGCCTGTGATTTCAGCTTCTCTTTTTCTTGTACTTCCTGAAATCGTTTTGTAAATGCTCCAACTCTTTGCTCTGATGATACAGTAAAATCTTCCGTGAGTTCAACTGAATCCTTTCCATGTTTCTCTGACAATAGACAAATGCATTTAATAATTTAATCAAAAAGATCCTGACACTGGGTAGTTTCTGAAAGATAAAGGAAAAATTTGTGATGACTAGTCAGTCTCCTTTGATGGAAAAATAGATTCCTGGAAATCAGGGGACCGATTTTGGTTAAATGGAAATCAAAATAAACTCTAGATTGTCAAATGTAGATAGGAAGTATCTTTCACAATTACCACCAGCTAAAATCGGAATTATTAAATATGATCACACCATTAGATATCTGGTGCACTTAATCATAGAATCTTATAGCACAAAATGAGGGCATTCATTCCAACATATCTGTGCTGCTTCATTGAAAGACCTGCCCAATGTAGTCCCACATCCCAGCTCTGTATACCTGATGTTACAGCTAACAGGAGAGGTGATAGTCTAATGGCATTGCTAGACTATCAATCCAGAAACTCAGCTAATGTTTGAATTTGACCTAGATTTGAATCCTGCCACAGGAGATGGTGGAATTTGAATACAATTTTTTAAAAATCTGGAATTAAGAATGTACTGATGACCATGAAACCATTGTTGATTGTTGGAAAACCCCCTCTCATTCACTAACGTCCTTCAGGGAAGGAAATCTGTTGTTCTTACCTGGTCTGGTCTACATATGACTCAGAGCCACAGCAATGTGATTGACTCGCAATTGACCTCTAACGGCAATTAGGGATAAGCAATAAGTGAGCTTTCAAAACAAGATAATACACTGAGCCACATCAGAAATACGTGGGTAATCAGAAGAATGGTTAAAGTGGTAGGTTTTATGAAGTGTCTCAAAAAAGAAAGTGAGTCAAAAAAGTGGGGAGGGAATTCCAGAGATTAGGGCATGAGCAACTAAACATTCCTTAGAAACATTCAATGTCTCTTTTTACAAATTCAGAAGGACGTAGGTATTTACTCAATGATTCTGCTGTTTGTTTGTATATAAATGATCTGGAGGGAAAATGTGCGTGGTCTGATTAGTAAGTTTGCGAATGACAAAAAGAAAGATTGGTGAAGTTGCTAATAGTGCTGGGGACTGTCAGGGGATACAACAGGATAGAGATAGATTGTAGATTTGGGCACAAATGGCAGATGGAGTTTAATCTGGACAAACACGAGGTGATGTGTTTTAGAGGATCAAATTGACGTGTGAATAATACTGTAAATGGCAAAACCCTTAGGAACATTGACTTAGAGGGATCCAGATGTGCAGGTGTACAGTTCCCTAAAAGTGGTAACACAGGCTGCCAAGATGATTAAGAAGGCATATGGCACGCATGGCATTGGCCGGGACATTGACTACGTGAGTTGGGAAATCATGCAGCTTATAAAATTTTGGTTAGACTGCATTTGGAGTATTGCATGCAATTCTGGTCATCATGCTATCAGAAGTTTTGGAGAAAGTGTAAAGAAGGGTCACCAGGATGTTGGTTGTGAGGAGACATTGAATAAATTAGGATTGCTTTCACTGGAAAGACAGAGGCTGAGGGGAGATCTGATAGAGGTCTACAAAATTGTGAGAGGTACGGACAGGATGGATAGACAGAGGCTTTTTCCTAGGTTGGAAGTATCAATTACAAGGGAACACAGATTCAAGGTGACAGGAGGAAAGTTTAAGGGAGATGTGCAGGGAAAGTTTTCGCGCAGAATGGTAGGTGCCTGGAATGCACTGTCAGAGGTGGGAGTGGAAGCAGGCACATTAGCAAGATTTGGATGGGTTCATGAAGAGGAAGGGGATGGAGGTATACAAGAATACAGACTGAGAAAAGGCAAGAGTTTTTTTTTTAAGTTTAGTTACAGCATCATGATCGGCACAGGCTTGAAGGGCTGAAGGGGCTGTTCCTGTGCTATATTTCGTTAAATGCAGTCAAAGAACAAATTATATGCAAAGAAACCAGTCTGGCAGGCTTTCTTAAGTTTAAAACAAAGAAAGGTTAGTTATTGAGTTAAAAACCCACCTACAAAGATGTTTAAAAATTTAAAAGATGAAGCCAAGTTTTGCAAAACATGTTCACAACCTCACAAAATTTACAACTTGTACCATAGGAGTTACGTTCTTAACCAAACTAAAGTTCAATACTTTAAGGTTAAATAAAAGCGAGTTTATTGTTTATGAGTCCTTTTCCTGGTGATCTTGAGGCTCTAGAGGCGGAGTTGAAACACATAAAACTGCAATTTCTTATTAAAACACAATCTACAACTGAGGCAGTGTCAATGGTGTATTCCATCTACAAGATGCTCTACAGGAACTTATCAAAGCTCCTCAGACAGCACCTTACAAACACAGGACTGCTAACATCTAGAAGGACAAAAGGCAGAGGACATATGGGAACGTCACCACTCAGAAGTCATCTTCCAAGTCATCCACCATCTTGACTTGAAAATGTATCATCCTTCTTTCACTGTCACTGGATCAAAATCCTGGAACTCCCTCCCTGACGGCATTTTAGGTGTACCTACACAGTTCAGGAGGCAGCATTGTAAGGAGTAGATTTGTATTATTGTGAAAAGATACAAACTCCTTTTTAAAAATGCCGCTTTTACAGAAAATAGAGCCATTCGACCCCAAGAGTTAGAAGCAGTTCATTGAGGGGCTGTGATATCTCTTCAAGACTAACAAAATATCGGCCAAGGGGCAACAGAAGGTGATATTGTTCATGGTCTGCAGCTCAGACTTACAACCTGGTGAGGTATTAGACATCAGCTGAAGTTCAGGATACAAATACCTTCGATACTTATTCAATTTGGTTAAGCATTGCGATAACCCCCAAGTTTCTGTTATCGTGCAAAGCTATTAATTTCATTCTGTGGTTAAGGAGCCAACAGAGATTGTCTCTGGCCAGACTTCAATGGCTGGCAGCACACTGCGAGTTTGGGCTTCCTTTAGGAGACATGTTGCAGGATCAACCACCTCAACACCCAAAAGAAAATCATTGCTGAAACCAAGATTTCACTGGAAAAAGCAGTAGAAACGGCCCAAGTGACTAACTGTGCTGAGTAAAGCTTCAATGAGTTGCAAGATATCAGAATGAGTTGAAATAGTTGTGGCAGAAAAGGGCTACTAGTAGGAACACCCGAGTGAGGGCACAGTGGAGTCTGAGAAGAATTGTTCAGCACCAGGGTCCCAGGCATGTTTATGACGTGGGAGACACTCCAAGAGATGTACCAATCCAAAAACTTCATCTGCTTCAGATGATAAAAGGATCACCTGAAAACTAAGTGTAAAACAAAACATGTTGCACACAGCACTCCAAATAAAAAAATGATGAATACAACCTTTTGAATAAGCTGTTGAGGAACCAAGATGGAATCTGAGGCTTATACATGCAATCAAGTCCAACTCAACAAGAAACTTCTCATTGAGGATGTCTTAATGGTTAACAGCCACCCCTGAAAACAGAGGTCAACACAGGCACTGCTACCATTGTCACAGGCAAATAAATCTCCAGAAAGGATTACAGCCCTCAAGCTCTAGCAGTTGTGAGGTTACACTAGTGACATATACTGAAAAGAAGAGTGGTGACAACTGTACTGGTAGCACGTAGGAACCAATCAGCTCATTTGTATTTCAATCACCATGATGGGCAAAGGCCCAGTCTCATGGACAGAACTGGTTAAAACAAAACTGGACTGGCAATATTTAATTCCCAGGTTGGAGGATTCCAAGAACTCCAGTCAAGTATCAGGAGGTACTTCAGAGAAAACTGGATTGGATAAAAGGGAGTTAAAGCCAAAATTTACTTAAATGCTTACAATTTTCAGAGCTCATCCAGTGGCATATACCTTATAGCAGAGAGTAGAGATTGAACTGAAAAGACTGGAAGGCCTTGGCATCATCAAACCGGTACAGTTTTCCGAATGAGCTGCACCCATTATCCCAGTCCTGAAACCGGACTGTATCATAAAGATCTGTGAGAACTATAAACAGTTAACAGGGGAGCCCAGCTAGATCATTACCCCATTCCAAGAATAAAGGACCTTTATGCTAAGTTAGCAAAGGGCCTCAAATTTACTAAGCTACACCTAAGTCATACTTAGTGACTTAAGTATGTCATTAACTTAAGTTAGTGACATACTTAACTTCAAGTAAGAACTTAACGACCAGAACTTGACAACCAGAACTTGAAGGCTCCAAAAGTTAGTTATAATAAATAGTCACAAGGGGTGACATCAGTGCATCTGATTGCCATTTCATGTCTCATCAGCCTGTATCATTTTTCAATGTACTATGGTCAGCCTGTTAGAAGAAATCTCCAAATGGTGGTAAAGTGGACGAGGTTCTAATTACAGATCTGTCTCCTGAAGAACAGAGCAAACCACAAAGAGGTCTTTAATAGGTTTATGGAAGCTAGCATACATCTAAAATGCGAGAAATATATTTTAAGCTGAGGAGGTTATGTATCTTGGTTTCAAAGTGGATGTAAAACAGTTGCATCCTATTGAAGATAAACTTAAAACTATTAAAGAAGTGCCTGTGCATAAGAATATGACAGAACTAACATCTTTTCTTAGAACGGTTAATTAGTATGGAATATTCCTTATAATTTAACAACAATTCTGACCCACTACACTAACTTTTAAAAAAATCATCAGCGATGGAAGTAAGGGGACTTGCTATAAGTTTTTGTTAAAGTCAAATAGACTTTACAGTCAATGTCATTGCTCGTGCATTTTGACCTGAACAAGCCATTTATATTTACTTGTGTTGTCTCACCATGCGGAGTTGAATAGTTCTACCCCACAGAATGGCAGATGGTATGAAGAGACAAATTGCATTTGCTTTGAGGAGTTTGGCAGATGCTGAGAGAAAGTTACAAATACACAAAGAAAGCCTAGCAGTTTTATATGCAGTGAAGTAATTTCACCAGTACATCTATAGAGAACATTTCATTGTCATTTCAAACGATAAGCCATTGTTGGGACTTTACTGAAGAAATAGTTGTTTCACCTCTTGCCTCGGCCAGATTGCAGAGGTTGACCCTGCTGTTGGCAGCATATAGCTGCACCTTCCAGCATGTTTCTAATCCTAGTAAATGCCGCTTTAAATGGCTGGGCATTCAGCTCATAAGATCCACTACAGCTACATTTACTATCTGTAAACTGAGGTAGATCTTTGAAATCCGCGGCCTTCCAAAGTGTCGATATCAGAAAAATAGAATGTCACTCACAACCGACGAGTATCGGACTTTGATCATTCGGCACATCAGGTCAGCCCCCTAACATCCAGCCCTCAACGGGCTGTTGGAATGAGCCATGCAGATGTTCAAGGCTTCCACAAAGGAGCAGACTGAAAGGCCATTGCGATTAGCAAGTTTTTTGCTGTCTTATAACACTATACTGTATGTCACACCTACACTATTGTTAATGGGTCAATGCCTGCATACATGTTTGGACTTGGTGTTCCCAAATTTGTCAGTGTAAGTGAGGGCTAAGCAAGCCTCTCAGAAAGAGTATCATGACATTCAAAGGGGACAGATCATTTAATGTGAATGATTTGATTTTGGCAAGGAACTCTATTAGTGGACTTGCACGGGTGCCGGGGAGAGTTTTGAGAAAACAGGGCCAGTTTTACATGTGGAAGCACAGGGCCGTCAAGTAAAGAAGTATGTCAACACTTAGAGCAGGCTCCAGGAGACAAGTGGGCCCCGCATACACTTCATATGTACCAGCCTCCGAATCAAAGACTCTAACACGTGCAATGGAGTCGAGGCAAAATCTGGCTTCAGTGGCCCCTCTAATGGGTGATCCTTCACAGGCCACATGACTGGGCTGGAACCAGTGGAGCACAAGAACATGTATCTAGGCTTTCAGAGCAAATGTGCATACTCCCAAAGCTGAGAGGTTGCGGTTTCAGTCAGAACATTGTTGGGAGTAAATCTGTAGCGTTATGCTATTAAACCCTTCATTGAGAAGAATTCTTTACAATCAATATGTGATTTAGTTTGTTATTTGCCACACTACATTGCCTCAAGTTAGTACACAATTCTCATCCTTGAAGTTCCTCCAGGGTCTCATTTTTCCTTTTCTTTGCAATGTCCTAGGACCCTCCCAACCTTCAGAGGTATCTGTGCTCCTCTAACTCTGGACTATTGAGCATCCCAGATTTTATTGCTGCATCAGCTAGTGGTCGGGCCTTTAGATGTATAAGCACTAACTCCAGGAATATCCTCACTGCCTCTCTCTATTTTGCCTTCCTCCTCTAAGATACTCCCTAAAACCTCCCTTTCTGATCAATCTTTATCTGACCTAATATTTATGTGTTTAGTATCATATTGTTCTATAATACTAAATGGGGCATCTTGAGAATTCCAATGAAGACTCATTAGACTCAAATCATTGTTCTCTCCCCACAGATGCTGTCAGATCTGCTGAGTTTTTCCAGCACTTTGTTTTTATTTCAGATTTCCAGCAGTATTTTGCCTTTATTTTCCTTGGAATGTTTTACTACTTTAAAGGTGTAATATAAATATAAATAGTGGTTGTGTTGATCTTAATGTTCTGGAAAGTAGAACTTGAAATAACTCAGTTATAAAGTAAAGATGAAATTGCTTGTTAGTAGCAACAATCATTCAGCACTACATTTTAAAATCTTCTTGATAGACTTTTTGGGAGATAAATTTGGGTGTGGTATAAAACTGGCTGCCCATTCCCTGTCACCTATTTTATACTACCATCCAAGACCAATTTCACTCCAAATGTCAAGAAGTTGGGGATAACTTACCACTATCCTTTCAGAGCAACTAGACATAGGCAATACTCACATGTGTAATATAAACAGGGCTTAGTTTTATGGCTAATAAAATTGGATATCCTAAATTAAAGAATTGGGCATATTAAAAATCAAACAGTCAAATCTCAGACAGGCCAATTGCACAATACACAAACCTGTCTGGACCTGATTCATCAATCTCCCATCAAAAGTCGTTGCACCCTATTGGTACTTAACAGAGATCATTGCAGCCCATTGAAATGCACCAGCCTATTGTTAGAAGCCCAGATTGGGCCAGACTTTCTGTCACCACAAGTCCCTGAAGCTGGTTTAATCTGATAACAGGTTACATGTAAGCAACAGCATGGAGATGGACACCTGGGGACGGACCCTGGTGTCTTGTCAGGCAGACATCAAGAAACCCACTGGGTATTGGAACTCCATCCTGGGACTTCATTGACTGGAAGCCAGAAAAGTTTCTGGAAAGGCAAGCAGGCAGGGGATAAAAGGAACACATTTTCAGACCCTAGGAGGGAAGATTTGATGGAAGAGGTGACCCTTGACCATTTAGAAGACTGACCAGAGAAGGAAGAAGCTGCCATTGAGACTCATCTATGTGACGACAGACCAGAGGGACTGAGAGAATCGAGCCTGCAGTTTTAACCAAATTATCTTTGCGGGTAGTATATCTGATTTTGAGGTATCCTCTTGTTTTATGTAGGTAATTTAAGGGTTAGTAGTGTTATTGTTAATGAACTTGTTGAACTTTACTTGTGTTTGTCCTTTGTCCATCTTGCAAATAAGGGCACTAAGGTAAAACATTGGAGTAAGCAAACTGGTCGAAAGCATGAGAGATTTTAAAATTACAATACATGCAAAGAATACATTTTTAGAATTATTATTGAAATAGAATTCTATTATTTAAATGTATAATGTTAATATATACAGCATTACTTTCTCCACATGAGGAGATTACAATACCAGTTGGACCATCAGAGAGCAATAGTGTTTAGCCATTTTTCACAAGGAACCCATACTTTAAAATTAAATGAGAATTTATCCCACCTCTGAAAATAAAACCACAGGGTGTGCTGAGTACAAGTTAGGGAAAGAGGCGAAGATCTTCCACTTTTGCAGAATTAGTGTATTATCATCACGGTGGAAATTCTGCCCATCTTTGCTCCTAACCAATTTTCTAGATTTCGGTTTTAGAGTGTTTGGTACAATTCTAGTTGAAAAATCATATGTAAAGCACAGTGCACCAGTGACTGCACCCAATTTCCAACAGTAGCACGGTGGTAACAGAGCCTTGAAAATAAGGCTGGTAAAGTAAATGTTTTCTTGATTGACTGACAGGTCCAGTTAGCTGGGTTGCCATCTTAATTTCTTCAGCAGAAGAATTTCCCTTCTTCTGCATTGAAGCCTTTCTTGGGAAAATGATTAGTTTGGAGCGATATTCCTTCAGACTTTGAACATTACATTGAATAGATTCGGTTTCTATGTTAGCATAGAAACTATGAGCAGGAGTAGACTATTTGGTCCTTCAAGCCTGCTCTGCTATTCAGTATGATCATGGTTGATCCTTGATCTCCACTTTCTCCCCATACCCCTTGATGCCATTAAAATCTCAAAAAATTCTCTTGACTACATTCAGTGACTTTGCCTCCACAGCCTTCTGTGAGAGAGAATTCCACAGCTTGAGTACCTTTTGAGTGAAGAACTGGTTCCTCATCTCAGGTCTACCCTATCCTGAGACTGTGTCCCCTGGTTCTAGATTCCCTAACCAGGGAAAATATCTCTCTGCAGTTAGTCTGTTCAGCTCTGTTTGAAATCTATAGATTTCAATCAGGTCCCCTCTTATCCTTCTAAACTCTAGTGAATAAAGACCTAGTTCAACCAATCTCGCCAATCCTAGTATTAGCCTATTTATCCTCCACTGCACTCCTCTAAAGCAAGGGTACTCTTTCTAAACTGGGGAAACCAAAACAACACATAATACTGCAGGTGCGGTCTCCCCAAGGCCCTGCACAACCTCAATAAGACATTGCTGCTTCTGAATTCAAATTCTAGTGCATTGAAGCTAACAGACTGTTTATCTTTTCTCATTGCTTGTTGCACCTGCCTTTCTACTTTCAATGACTGGTGTATAAGGACACCCAGATCCATCTGGATATCCACACTTCCCAATATATCATCAGTCATTTTCTTAATGGCACAAAACTGGACAGAAACTCCATTTTCGATAATTTCATCCAGGAAATGGTTTTCCTTCTGGTTCACGGACAAATTCAGGCTCACACGCAGGGCTCAGACACTCACATGGCTTCAATTTCTAACATTCTGCTTATGTGTCACTTCTAGGTGACATTATTAATGTTTTGAGTGGAAGGACAGTGCTTCCACTTGCAAAAATAGTATTTGTCATTTGCTTTCACCACATCACTGAGACCTGCCAAAGCAAATCTTTGCCACCAGTTTGATGCAGCTCCCCTGCAAAGGCATTGGTGGGGAGGTATTGTCACTAGTCAGCCAGGGCCAAAGGCAAATCCTGATTCAGCCTATGTTTCTCATCTGGATATGTTCTTCAAATAAAAAGGAAGGAAATTAATCTGGTTAAAAATCTCAGAAGTGGTGGAGGAGCTCAACAAGAATTTTCTGCAACATTTTATGGAAGCTACACTAATTAGCTGGCATAACTTCAGAAAAACATCTTGGCTAAATTCTTACATTTGAACTGAATTATCTTTTCTCACGATAATTGAAAACATTAATATTTATCTATCATCATTATTTTCGACAGTAGGTAATGAAACACGTTTACTGATTATAAAACTGCATTAAATCAAGAAACTGCATTAATAAAATCCATTTAATCTTTAGCTACTCAGATGTTGTATTTCTTTTTCCCCCTCATTTATTTCAATTATTAAAGATAGAGATTCTTTTCAAGGGGATTCTACAAATTCTAATTTGCATCACAGATTGATGTATAATTCTGCATGTTCATAATGGTATAAGCACAAGAAAATAAGTTTAAAAACAAGTTAAAAAAGAACTTGGGTAAAGAACTTGGGGGGTAGAGAAACTGCCAGATTAGTAGGGGAAAAGAGGGATTCATATTGTTGGCTTCATTTGGTCTGGAGCAAACACTCCTATATCTTCTGGTCCACAAACAATGGCATAAATGTATTCATGCTATAGCTGCTTTCTTCCTTTCACTTGTTTGTTTCCCAAAACTTGAGAAACCCAAAAAACAGAAGTTAAAAATATACTGTGAAATGAAGGCATTGAGCCTCACAATGATATTGAAATGGTCAACTTATCTCCCATGAGCAAAATTGATCATTCAAGCTTTGTTACATCTCTGTTAATACCAGAAGCGGGGAGATTCAAAGGAAATTGGGTTCCTGCTTTAGAGCTTTGAAATTTTGACCTCTCACTTGTCAATCCCACTCTAAAAAAGTTTCCTCTTTCCCAACTATTGCCTTTGCAATTATGATGAAACACAAAGTTTGCCTGGGATGACAGTCATGACAAATGTAGGGACTTAAAAGGTGAAAGATAAGAAATTGGTGATGTGAAGAGAAGAATTTAAACACCTACATTCAACAGATTAAAATAAATCAATGAAAATCTGTTTCATCTGTTATTGTGATCTTTAAATCAAGAAATAAATTGTTGGACTACTAAATTACACCACTTCCAATAGAATAAGTTACAATAATGGATAAACATTAGTTTAATCTCACGCTACAAAAGGTCACTTCCCAGCGTGGATTGATACAAGTTTAGCAGTAATTTTTTGTATCTCTTCTTTTGTCTGGTTCACTGCTTCCTCAATTTTCTGTTTCCTCCTTTAAAAAAGTAGAAAACTGATTTTGAAATATTTAACCGAATTTGCTGCATTGCTTTAGTCCAAAGTTGTCACTGTAAAAGATACAGAATGAGGGTGATCTCCTAGCACTGATCTTGTGATCTCACATTTCCACAACTGATGGCAGTTGCATACTTACACAAAGTGAAAATAGAAATTTGAGGTTGCCAAGTTTCAAAATAATTTAATCAGTTTATGAAAGCAAAATAAACACAGTTAATGCTGGAAAAAAAATTCAGCTGGTCAGGCAGCATCTGTGGAGAAAGAAACAAAGTTAATGAGTTTTATTAGAAAGAAATACCAATGTTGATATCCAAATCAGAGCGAGTGCTGAATGGATAAATGGCAGGATATCAAAATGGGTTTTCCAACTGATGTTCACTAAACACCAACAGCTATTGGAGGCAGTGCTGACAGCTGAAATGCAAGTCAGTACTTGGATCAAATGAAAGCAACTTGAAGGGAATTGCTGCAGTTAGAGGTTTAATGATGCCTCCCTGGAAATGTTTTTCTAGGCAAAGGATCAGTAAGAGATGCTTAATTGAGGAAGAGACCAGCCAGTTTTACCAAAAAGGCATGGCTGTAAGTTACAGAGGAAGTCAGCCACCTGTGGTTGCATGGACATTGTTACAGTGCTGCAAAAACAAAATCAATGAGCTGTTCTCTGTCAAAGTGAGTGAAATCACACGAAGTTCACAGACTCCAATGTCATAAAAGGTGCCAATGAAAGATAAGAATGGATTGACAACTCAGACATGGGCACATCCAGACATCAGCACTTGTAGCAAAATGCAATGGAGCCTTGCAGCGGAGCCCACTGATAGCTCTTTAGTTTAGAGAGGGGCCATGTGTCAGCACACGCTTGGTGCGCCGAAGGATCTGTTTTTGTGCCGTAATATTCTTTTTTCAATCAAAATTCATGAGGCTCATCCAGGTACCTCTTGAATAAAAAAGGCCTAATATAGATCAGGATTTGGCGAACAAAGTGAAATCATGTTCAATATGTCAGTTTAACCAGAAGATGGAGCCACCAGCACCACTACTTCTTTTAAAATGGCCCAATCATCCTTCATTGAAACTTCATGTGGATTTTACAGATCCTGTCATGAATCATATGTTTTTAGTCATTGTGGATGGACGTTTTAAGTGGTTAGAAGTATACATCATGAGCAACATAGAGAAGCTACAACAAGTTTTTGAATTTCATGGCTTACTGAACTCTCTCATTTCTGATAATAGTACAACATTTGTGAGTGAATCATGCAAATAAGTGGAAATGCCATATGTATATCATGATTTCCATCCAGCTTCAAATGGTTTGGCAGAATAAGCTGTTCAAATATTGAAGGAAGGATTGAAGAGAATGGCAGGTGATACTTTCGTGACCAAGCCCTAGAGGTTTTTATTTCAGTTTTGTATCTTGAAGGAGGAGGAGACAGGACTCAAGAGAATTAATAAGCAGGGAAACAGGGCCTGAAAGTTTTTGTGGACGGATCCTCTATGGTGGAGGATGGAAACAGAAAGACAGGGTGTGGTACCTATGTGGAAGATCAGCGAGGCAAGGCTCTGATGGAGATAGCCTTAAAACTTCCCATAAACTCAGGTTGCCAAGCTAGCGGCCAGAGCATATGTGGTAAGACACCTGAACAATTTCCTGACAGACATTTAGCAAGCATGTCCATAATAGTTTAATGACTTTTGCCACTGTGGGTAGCCAAGGGATTTATGTCAGCAGAGGGGAAACTCCTTCCATCCACGTCCCTGTTAAAATATCTTTCTCTAAATACTCAGGTAAGAGAATAGGGGAATATTAAAGTTTGGGCACACCATAGATCTTCCCCGGCAGGGAATGTGAGGGCTGATGAATTGGCCAAACAAGGGGGTTGGGAGGAGGACCATGACAATCCCCAATTACCAAGCAGATTAATGCTGTCGCAGTGAACTAAATTAACGTGGAAGACCTTATACAACCTTGAGAGCAGCAATGAGGACTATAAAGAAAAAGAAGAACGCCCCATTTCTTTTAATCAGAGGCGAGATACAATCATAGTGAAGGATGGTTAGTCAAGAATGGCCGGTACATAATGCTGGCTAGGGACCACAAACAGAATTAGTACCACGATGTTCAAGGCTATCAAGGGGCTAGACTCACAGGTGAGCAGATTAAGGTGTTGTGTTAGTGGACAAATATGGGTAAGGAAGTAAGGAAATATGTCAATAATGGCATAGTCTGCACCCAAAACAATAATAGAAATATAGAAGATAGCATAGCAGGAGGTGGTCATTTGGCCTTTCGAGCCTGCTCTACCATTCACTACAATATGGCTGATTATCTAACTCAATAACTTAATCTTGCTTTTTCCCCATAACCGTTGATCCCATTCACCCCAAATGATAAATCCAGCTACCTCTTGAACACATTCAATACTTTGGCATCAACTATTTCCTGTGGTAATGAATTCCATATTCATTAGAATAGGTTTAATTGAATTAGTAAACATACATAGAAGAGAGAAAGTGGTTTAAACTCAGGCAGGCTATGGGAGAATACTTTGAAAAATACGACACCAGCTTCAAACTCCTGCCAGAAAAATTGCAACCAATCGGGACACAATTGGCCACCGCACCCCAGACCTTCATTAAAGTAATGCAACCAACAGGGAAATTAAAAGAAACATTAGTGAAATCAGAGTCAGTACATGGTGGGAGGATTTTTGGGATTGGCGTTCAAACATCTCCTGGGTTCACCTCCTGTCGTACCTAACGAAACTATTAGACCATAAGACATTGGAACAGAATTAGGCAATTTGGCCCATCAAGTCTGCGCTGCCATTCGATATGACTGACACGTTTCTCAATTCCATTCTCCAATCTTTATTCCATAGCTTTTTGTCCCCTTACTAATCAAGAATGTATCTATGTCTTAAATACACTCAGTGACCTGGCCTCCACAGCCTTCTGTGGCAATTAATTCCATAAATTCACTACTCTCTGATTAAAGAAATTCTTCCTCATCTCATTTCTAAAGGGCCGTCCCATTATTCCAAGGCCGTGCCCTTGGGTCGCACTCTTTCCTACTAATGGAAACATAGAACATAGAACATTACAGCACAGAACAGGCCCTTCGGCCTTCGATGTTGCGCTGACCAATATAAAAAGCAATGCCCCTCCAAACTAAACCATTCCCTTCTCTTCCATATACTTATCAACTAACCTCTTAAACGCCACCAAACTTGGCGCATCTACAACTGCTGCAGGCAGGGCATTCCACTCCCGAACCACCCTTTGGGTAAAGAACCTACCTCTGATATCCGTCCTATAACTATCACCCCTTAATTTAAAGCTGTGTCCCCTCGTGCTAGCTTTCTCCATCCTAGGAAAAAGGCTATCACTGTCCACCCTATCTAAACCTCTAATCATCTTATATGTTTCGATTAGGTCCCCTCTTAGCCGCCTCCTTTCTAACGAAAACAACCTCAAATCCCTCAGCCTCTCTTCATAAGACCTGCCCTCCATACCAGGCAACATCCTGGTAAACCTCCTCTGTACCCTCTCCAATGCCTCCACATCTTTCTTATAATGTGGGGACCAGAACTGCACACAATACTCCAAGTGCGGCCGCACTAGAGTTTTGTACAGTTGCAACATGACGTTGCGGCTCCGAAATTCAATCCCCCTACCAATAAAAGCTAAGACTCCATATGCCTTCTTAACAACCTTCTCGACTTGACTGCCTATTAGATACATCATCTTCACATCACTCTATCCAGACTTTTCATTATTCTTTGTTTCAATGAGATTTCCCATCACCCTTCTAAACTCCATTAACTGTAAAATTCATCCCACTGACATCTATTTGACTGCCCTTGCAGTAAAGCTAATCCGCTGGAAGGAAGAAGACACTAACATGACATTTGGACATAGACAAAATGATCCGTCACCATGACCAAGGAATTTAATAAGGACCCGTACTAAGTAACGTGTCATTTCTTTTACACTCTATTTAGAACATTTTGTAGGAGTTAAATTTGTATGTAAGTTCAATTTTGTACTTATGGTGTTATCACAATGTATATATAATTGGGTTGAGGATTAGGACTTTTTGTCTGAGACTCTGATTTTTGCCCATGAAGGAATTTGGTTAGAATTATATGATCCAGTTTGTTGATATTCACTGGATCAAGAGGAGGCACTGTGGCCAGATGGCCATTGGTCTGAATTGTAGGCCCAAGATTAAACTGTGACAGCAAACATCTCCTACTATAAGCATCACTGTGAACCCAGACAGACCAAGACCAAAAACAACACAGGTCAAGGCAAGCCAGGGCACTGCCCTGCAGTAGAGATTGGGAGGACTCCAACCTGACCATATTTGGCAGATAGTTGTGTATTCCTTACTTTTGGCTGGACTGTCTGGTACCTCGAGTTCCTGCCATGACCTTTTTGAGGGGCATTATATGGAATATGCATACCTTGTGAAAGTCACCTGGAATGCATCTAATATTTTTCAGATGAGGAATTTGCAACCTCATTGGATGCTGCACCCCGTGCCCGGAAATCCAATTTATTTTATTAGTGTCACAAATAGGCTTACATTAACATTGCAATGAAGTTACTGTGAAAGTCCACTACTAGCCACACTCCAGCACCTGTTTGGGTACACTGAGGGAGAATTTAACATGGCCAATGCACCTAACCAGCATGTCTTTCAGACTTATGGAAGGAAACCAGAGCTCCTGGAGGAAATTACACAGACACAGCGAAAACTTGCAAGCTCCACACAGACAGTGACCCAAGCCAGGAATCAAACATGGATCCCTGATGCTGTGAGGCAGTAGTATTAACCATTTTGCCACCCCATTGGGTGGAAGCCAGAGAACCTTCTGGAACGGCACGAAGAGAGGAAAGAGAGACACCAGAGGCCACACCCAGAAATGACTTGGGATGACCTGCAGCAAATAAGACTATAGAAAAGATGCAGCAATAACCTAGAGATGGAGGAGTGTGTTCAAGAATCACCTTCAAAGACAAGGACTTAGGAGGCTGGGGCTGAGAATTGGACCTGTAGTTCAGTAGAGTTCATCAGTATGGGCAGTATTAAAATCAGACCAATGGCAAATGGAGTTAAGATAAGTTACGAAAAGTAACTGTGTGTTAATATTTATTGAACTTGTTAATAAAATTGGATTGAACCACAAGTTGCCTTTTTGTTCATCTCGTAAATAAGGGCACCTGGGTAAACTGTGACTCACACAAACTGGAGAAAGCTAGCACGAGGGGACATAGCTTTAAATTAAGGGGTGGTAGTTATAGGACGGATATCAGAGGTAGGTTCTTTACCCAAAGGGTGGTAAGAGTATGGAATGCCCTGCCTGCTGCAGTTGTAGATGCGCCAAGTTTGGGGGCGTTTAAGAGGTCCGTGGATAGGTTTATGGATGAAAAGGGAATGGTTTAGGTTAGAGGGTCATTGCTTTCTCTTAATTGGTCGGCGCAACATCGAGGTTCTGCGCTGTAATGTTCTATGTTCTATGGTCGAAATATTTAATTTTTTTAAACAACATAACAAACAACAATGGGACTCTCACCAGTTGATTTACTGATGGACAGAAGATCAGTCTCACCTGGATCTGCTACATCCAGATGTCAAAACAAAAGTGGGAAGGAGACAAAAAACAGGGGACATGATTAACTTGATCGTGTTTTCTTGAGTAAGTGACAAAGATGATTGATGAGGGTAGGGCAGTGGATGTTGTCTACATGGACTTCAGTAAGGCCTCTGACAAAGTCCCTCATGACAGACTGGAGCAGAAGGTGAAGTTTCACAGGATCAGAAATGAGCTAGCAAGGTAGACATAAAACTGGCTCGGTCATAGAAGATGGAGGGTAGCAGTGGAAGGGTGCGTTTCTGAATGGAGGACTATGATAAGTGGCAATCCTCAGAGATTAATGCTGAGACCTTTCCTATTTATAATATGTATTTAAATAATTTGGAGGAAAATGTAACTGATTTGATTAGTAAGTCTGCAGACAGCGCAAAGGTTGGTGGATTTACAGATAGTGATAAGGACCAGAGAATACAGCAGGATATAGATCAGTTGGAGACTTAGGTGGAGAGATGCAGGTGAGTTTAAGCAGGACAAGTGTGAGGTAGTGCATTTTGAAAGGTCTAATACAGACAGGAAATATATAGTAAATGGCAGAACCCTTAAGAATATTGATTGGCAAAGATTTGGGTGTACAGATATACAAGTCACTGAAAATAGCAACGTGGGTGGAAGAAGGTAGTCAAGAAGGCAAACAGCATCGACACTACTCCTTCATCAGGTGAGTCAGTCACCTAATGAAGGGGGAGTGCTTCAAAAGCTTGTACTACCAAATAAATCTATTGGACCTTAACCTGATGTTGAGAGACTTCTTACCATGCATACCTCAGTCCAATGCCAGCATCTCCAGATCATGGCTACCAGAAGGATGTGGAGGCTTTGGAGAGGGTACAGAAAAGATTTACCAGGATGTTGCCTGGTATGGAGTGCATTAGCTATGAGGAGAGATTGGGGAAACTTGGTTTGTTCTCATTGGAACAATTGAGGTTGAGGGGGCAACCTGATAAAAGTCTACAAGATTATGAGGGCCGTGGACAGATTGAATAGTCAGAAACTTTTTCCCAGGTTGGAAGAGTCAATTACTAGAGAGCTTTAGTTTAAGGTGCGAAGGGCAAGGTTTAAAGGAGGTGTACAAGGCAAGGTTTCTTATCCCCCCGCCCCCGTAGAGAATGGTGGGTGCCTGGAACTCACTGATGGGGGAGGTAGTGGAAGCAGATACAATAGTGACTTCTAAGGGATGTCTTGACAAATGCATGGCTAGGCTGGGAATAGTGGGATATGGTCCCCGGAAGAATAGGGGTTTTAGTTCAGTCGGGCAGCACGATCAGCGCAGGCTTGGAGGGCCTGTTCTTGTATTGTAATTTTCTTAGTTCTTTATCATGCTAAGGAGAGAAGTTTTAACCTGAATGATTGTGTTTGTGTCAGGAATTTTGGCAGTAACCAGCACTAGCTACCTGGACATATCCTTAACCAAAAGTGGTCCACTACCTTTGGTGGTGAAATTGAACAACAGAAGAGTTTTCACAGAGACCAAGATCGAATTGGTCTATACCATGATTCAGGCAGCAAAAGATCCAGGTAACACAATAGAAGGAAATGCTGCTGTGGAAATTAAGAAGTGGTTCCAATTGTACCAAGACTTCCAGTGCACTCATGTACAGATACTCAACTCACACTGCATCCACAAGTTTAGCTGAATTAAGTCAAGTATCACCAGTATTGAAAGAATCAGTGATACTGCACAGATCACAGCATAGTCACAAAGCTCCTGAAAAACTGATATATAACTAAGGCATTAGTTTCATCGTAATTTTCAGTCTTTAAGGGGGGGAGGGGTTGAAATTTAAGGGGGGGGGGGGAGTTGGGGGGTAAGTGTTGTAGAATATTATTGCCATGTATCTTATTTAAATTTCATTGCTGGGGTCATCAGTAACTGCTGTGGTTTACAGCATGAAAACAAGCCCTTCAGCCCAACTTGTCCATGTCATTCTTTTTTTTAAAACCCCGAAGCCAATCCCAATTGCCAGCAGTTGGCCCATATCCCTCTATGTCCATCTTCCCCATGTAACTGTCTAAGTGCTTTTTAAAAGACAATATTGCACTACTACCTCTGGCACTTTGTTCCAGACACTCACCATCCTCTGTGTAAAAAAATTGTCCCTCTGGACCCTTTTGTATTTCTCCCCTCTCACCTTAAACCTATGTCGTCTAGTTTTAAACTTCCCTATCTTTGGGAAATATATTGACTATCTAGCTGATCTACACCAGATCCCATTGGCTTCATATCATCCTTCAGCATTGTGCACAGCTCTAACACTGCCGTCTGGACAAATATTGTCTTCATATAGACTGAATACTTTGACAGTTCCATGAGGTACAGTCTCTAAGTCCATCACCCGAGTTATTTAAATTCCACCTAATGTTTCAGGTCAATGACCTTTTTTAAAACTGTTCAATTTAAATATTCTGTCCAATTTTGTGGAGTTTCCAAAATCCAATTAAAAAGAAGTTACCATCAATTCATTTTGGGAAATCTTTCAAATCTTAGTCCTAAAGAGTGATTTTTTTTTCCATTTTCTATACTCAGGTCAGACATTGCACGACCAAAATATTGGTCAAGTTCTTCCTATTCTGGCTTAACATTATACCTTCACTTCAATGATAATAATGTTAATGCAAAATACTGTGGATGCTGGAAATCTGAAATAAAAACAGAAAATCCTGAATAAACTCAGCAGGGCTGGCAGCAGCTATGGAATGTGAAACAGACTTTAAAATTAACTCTGGATGTACAGTATCCGGGAAGATTCAGATGCTCATCAGCTTTCAATAGGTGAGAGCTTAGTGGCAGGTGAAGAGTCCGTTTGACTCTTCTTCAGCATCTTAAATTTATTTCAATATTCAAATTCCTTATGTTATTATTTTATATCAAATAATAGAATGTTTTGTGTGATAACCCATCCCAGCGAGGAGCTCAGATGATGTTGCCCAAACCTATTCCAAAGAAAACCCTTACCAGCCAAGAGGTATTAACAGACTGAATGGATTAGAATCTAGAACTCTGTACAGTATTTTTTTTAAACTAAATTGACTACACAACATGGCACTTGCCATTCAAAACAGGAAAGTCAGTGCAGATTAGCTGAAAGCAGTTGAAGCAACAGTGAGGGTTTAATTATCACTGGACTAAGAGTTGGGGAGAAAATGAGTTATTACTGTTTCCTATTTTCAATTGCTTTCCAATGGCCCTATTAAAAGGTGCGTAGATGATGTCAGATAAAGGCAAGATTAAGCTCACCTATTGATCCCTTGCATACTTGAATAACTTAACAATATTAACAGCCTGGGTTCACACAAAAAGAATAAATATTTACTTTCCAGAGCTTATTGGGCTTATCCAGTTGACAGCTGAAGCTATACAGATCCTGAATTTCTACCTTTAATCTTCTATTTATACAGAATTTCCTAATGTCAGACAAGGCAGGATTCCGGTTCTGAAATTGGTCATGGAGCTCATAAATTAGGAGAGGAAATGCTGATTATATATTCTAAGCAAGGGCCACTGTTTAAAGTGCTCTGGGCTGAACATGAAGTAAGGAAAGAAGGCTGTGTGGTGACGGCCTCTTTCCCCACAATTACCCACGTTGACACTCACTGCCAAAAGACTCCAAAATAAATAATGACTACCAACCCTGAGGGATCAAAGGGAATCTATCATCTCTAAAAATGTGCCCAAGCACGTGTGTTTTATGATAAGAGTTACATAATATAAAAGTCAAGATGCACTGGTGAATACGTGTTGAAATCTTACAGAGACTTTAACAAATACCGGATACAGCTTTTAGTTTCATACATGGGGAGAATGTCGCAGATCCACTTCAATGTTGCCTGTGTGTTTAAATACAAAGATAGTGGAACAATTGAAAAATCAGGCTGATTTCTTAGATCTGGGACAATTACAGGACATTTGGATAGTATTATTATTTCAAATTATGAAAGAGTAAATATATAGAAACAAAGTTTCTAGTAGGTGAGAAAAATTGAGCAGACCAGAAGCCACAGATTAAAGCTATCAGCTTGGGTTTACAGGGAGAACTCTCAATCTTTGAATCAGGAGCTACACGTGTTCAACTCCCAAACACTCTGTACACAAAATCTAGTCTGTCTCCTCAGCACAATTCTGAAGGAGTATCACATTGTCAAAGGTATCATCTGAATCTAGAACCATATTGAACCACCAAGACATGGTGATTCAATATGGCCAAAAAAATGGTTGACTAACATCATGATTAATTAACACTAGGTTGAGTGGCTATGCTAAATTTCCCGTTAGTGTCCTGGGATGCATAGTTTAGAAGGATTAACAAAATAAATGCCTGGAGTTGTGAGGATAGGGCCTGGAGTGGGGTTGTCATCAGTGTAGACTCGATGGACCAAATGTTTCTACCATTCTACGAACACTGGATGGAAGCGCATAACTGCCATCTGGATAGTGAGCATTCACTAACATGGTCACATGCCAACTGCAGGTTAAGGGTGTGGAATGAATTGCAGTTCTGGTACATACATGGGGCTGCAGAATCACATTCACGCAGTCAATAACTCCCTGCCTATGGAGAATCCCACCACTCCAGCAAAGCTACGTGTCCATTCATCCAACTAATAAAGTTCCCTCTCTTGGTGCACAGGGCCTCAGTTGCTCCCCCCACTGCAGTGATTCTTGGGAAACTGTGATATATTGGCAATGCCCGCAACTCCAGAGGTTCCACTTAAGTAGAAATTTAATGTTAAGATCTGCTCACTCTGCATGCTTCCAGTGCACAAATGGCACACTTGCACTAGCACCCTTCAATGTGTGGCTCACCATGTCAAGAGAGGCCAAAAGTAATTTGGCCACCATTTTCCTGTGTCTGGATTTCCTTATCACCATCACCAGCACAGACATGTGATTTGCAGCTTGAATCATTTCACCCACTGTGAACAACATGGGAAATATGCTGACACCATTTGGAAACCATACAATTAAAATGTGAAATATATTTATATAAAAAGGAGGGAAATGTTATGGTGGATAATTAATGTTGAAAAATTCAACATAGTTTCTAAAGCAATGTTTGTGCAACATACAATGCTAAACAAGATCAAGCATGCTTAAGTGTACTTGATCAACAATATTGGCAGTTTTTTTTAAAATGGAACAGTATGTCTTTTATGATAGCCACATGAGGTCAGAACAGATTAGAAAGTGAAGCTGATTACATTGTCCATTATGTTCTCTAAACCTTAGTGTATAAAAAGGGAGAAACAAACTTTCCTGAAGGTTCAGCAATGGATGATTGAGGAGATTAAATTACTACAGCCAAAAACCTTACAGTAAACTTTCAAGATTAAGGCTTATGAATTTTACTGTGCAGCGCCAGTGTTCTGATGCCAATTGGCTTACTAAGATCCCAATCTAGACAGTAAACATGTACGTTATCCAGTCCTAGAAGCCTGTCAGTGCTGGTGCTGGTGTCAGGACGGCCACTCTTATTATTTTATTTAAACGAAGACAGAGTTTCTCGTAGGACCCAGTACAATTTTTGAATGCTCTATCATCTCACTTGTTATGTGCTGAACTCACACAGCACATTGGATCATTAGCCAGCAGAAAGGTCCCCTCATCAGTGGTATTTAAAAGGATTAAGCGGTGCTTAATGCCTAGCTGCTATTTTCTTCTTTCAGGCTGCTGGTAAGCATTAGCACATTCACACGGCTGTTGTGCTGGAAAGCACAGCAGCATTTTTCCAATATGGCACTTCACTCTGGGCTGGCACCATTGGTATTCTGCTGCCTTTGAGGCAGAAGGCTAGAACACGAGAAAGACATCAGAGAACAGGAGCAGCTGCCAGAAGAGGGAGCAGGGGGGGCAACTTATAAGACGCCATAATCACAGTGAATATTCAGGGAGCACCTGTGCTACATTAACCTTACTCAGGAGCAATGTCTCTATCACATTCACTTTTCCAGGGAAATTAATCACAAAGATTGTTACATAGTGCAGCCACAACTCGAGCCTTGAACTCAGGGCATGAGCACAGGATGGGCAAATGAGAGTTGTAATTGTCTTCAGTGCATGACTATGAGAAGGAAATATGGTGAAGTGTGGTGCAGTGATTGCTGGAGAGTGAAGGGAAGCAGCGGAGCAAAGGTCATCCCTTACAATTCTGGTGAAATTACTGAACATTTTCCTGCTTACATTCCTGGATGTTAGTCTCCTGGCAACACATACTTCTGCAATCTTTTCCCACTGTTACTGGAGCTGATACTTGAAGGGCTTCTTGCACCCTGGGTGGAAGAGAGCACATCTCTTCCTCCTGTCACCTTCCTGCATCAAAGTCTCCAATGTCATGTTTGATAATTATTGTGCTCTCTCAGCATTTGCTTCAGCCATATTTTTACTTTCAAACAGTTTCTCTGATGTCTGCAGAATGCATCTCCTTTTCACAAAACATGGCTGTTGTATTTTGCATAATACAGGCGCGCCATTTATTTACCCTTTCAGCCAATCAGCAGCATGAGTAACAGTAGCTGCATGCCTGTATAATTCTGATCAGCAAACACAACTATCACAGTCTGCTGTGATAGTATAATCCTGTTTTCACACAACACTAGGCTCAAACATTAACAACTTAATGGCTCCCATTTACCTGTTCTGTTGACCCTCCATTTTACCTTTACAAAACTATCAATATACCGGTGAGAAGGAAGGAGGTAAGTAGATGATGTAACAATTAAGAATGCTACAGTGAAGTACGTGACTGTCAGAACCATTCTGCATGGGGCCTTCTACGCCCAGCATATCATCTCTAATTTATATCACCCTAAAGAAAGAAAGATCTACAAAGAGTATTTCCCCTCCAAGGTAAATATATCTATTTGCAATGTTGAAATAATATTGATTTAACGCATTACAATTCATCTGGATAAATGATATCTAGAGCAGAGTGCTTTTTGTGGAACACAAAATGAACACAAGTGCATAGCTTACTGGTACATCTGATGTTGCTTTGTGGCAACACTGATCATCTAGAATTTTGCACAGTTTGGGCAACTGTGCACCTGACCCAGAAGCATGTGAAATCGCTCAATAAAGCATCGGGTGTGCATCCAGGCATCACTGTGCACTCAATGTTTCATGTGACAGGCATGCGCGAGAGTCAGAAGCACGCCTACTGATAACCAAGCAGGCAATTTAACCCATTAGGGCATGAGTGAACACAATTTGACATGGCCCATCTACTTTTATAGTTGGCAGTGGGCCAATTGGCCAGACAGCCTTTGTTTTAGCTTCGACCTCAATCCTGAAGGAACTGTCTAGGCTGAAGTAAAATTTAAAAACCTCTCTGGGGACTGAGGTTTCAGTTTGAGTGTGTTGCTTAGATATTCCTCGCATAGTTTTTCCATTACAATTTATTTTGTACAGGTCTGCAGCTTCCTGAGACAGCTCCACAGTGACCGTTCCCCTGAGCGAGCACATTGGAAATTTCAGCCTGCACATTCCCTTTTCTCAGCACATGCCCTCTTTCCAATCTCTCCAACAGCATTCAGCCCTTCCAGCGTATTTCACCCTGGTTGCCTGTTAGCTTGCCAGCCAGTGAGAAATCACTTTGAGGCCAACCTTGGTCAGAAGCACATTTTCACCGGCTTCCAGGTCTGCCGAGTGCCTGCAGCCAACGGACAAAAAAATTCAGATCATGGGTCTTTCCAGGAGACTCATATGGCCAGGTTAGATGTGTCCTTTTAATTCAGGTATCCTGAACCAACAATGGAGGTAGTACTTAATTTAGTTCAATGCAAAATATAATAAATGGGAAAATTGAGAAATATATTCTATACTGATGTCAAATTGCAATTTGTACATTAGTTCCTTATTTCCTGATTTTTTTTTTTGCCTATTTTATTTGCTCTCTCTATGTTAATCAAAGTATCTGGTGTTAAAACTTGGTCTAAGAGGACAGCTATTTTTCTATTTATATTCATGCTTTGAAAAGAACAGATAAGGATGTTTCATTGGAGGTTTATCACCTGGTGTTAATACCTTTGGTTCTTGGGAATCCTAAAGAAGAGGGGAAAAACAGACCGGATGTTTAAATAACAAAATGTTTGATTTTCCATGCGAAAAATTCAAGTGAAAGCTACCAAAGAGCTAGTGACTTTCTTCAAAGATTTGCAACTTGATTAGAAAGAACTTAGCTGGGGTCACACAAATTGGTCCTGGAGCTTTATAAAACATGGGTATAAAGGTTGATTTGCAGGACCAGTTACATACAGCTCAGTGATGACATTTTCATATGTGTTTTGCATGTGTTTTCTCTTAACAAGCTGGACTAAATTCCCATGATTTGTGGAGGATATGGAATAAATACTTACAGAAATAAAGGCCTATAAACAGAGTTATGATGCACTGTGAGAAAACACTGTCTCACAGTCTATTGGGCTCACCTTTATGTGAGAACACCTTTAACCTCTATTAAGGATTTCCTGGCTATGGCTGCCTGGTTTTAACATCATCCAGATGTGGGATATATTAACTTGTTTAAATCTGATTTATGACACAAAGGCACCTTTGTAATCACCTATGAGACCATAAATATTTAAAGAATGTTTTAGAAACCTCCAGGAGCTGACAAAAATTCCCCAGTTCTTGAGACAAATTTGGCTTCAATTTTAGTAAAGTGCAATTGTTACGGTTATTTGGGCATACATTAATAAAAGGACAAACAAAATGTGACCATATCACTTACTTCTTATTATCTTTGTTCGAGACTGCAGTGTTAATGTAGTTTATTATCTGCTGATTCAGACTTGCTAAGTGCTGTGTCACATGCTGAGCAGAAGAAAGAGCTTCATCCACCTTCAGAAAAACAATATCATTCTTAATACGCAAGAACAAACATAGATTCAATGGTTTCTGGAAGGATGTAACCAGTAGGAAAGATACTGAACATTCTAAAGGGTTAATTTACAGACATCAACTTCAAAAATCTATGATCTGAATCAATGCTTTTGCTCTTTTCCAAACACATGAAATTATATTATTTGCCATTTTAAAGAAAAGGTCTTTTCGGAACAAGTAAGGGCCCAAACAATTCACTTGCTTTTCAGAGATTAACAGTCTACCCAATTTCTCACTATATCCCTCTTTCTTTCACCAATATATCTAACTCTTTCTATTATGATTTATAGAAATCATAATTTCTATATGATTTATGATATAAAAAATCATAAATTTTTATTATGATTTAAATCATAAATAAATGATTATGATTTATCAGGACTTTATTACCCTACGATTCATAAGAAATTCCACCTGACTTTACTTATTCTTAATTTTCTAATTGCTAACATTTAACCCTAGTATTTATAATCTTCATCAAAGTGAACAATTTCCTTTAATTGTCTTTGTCACTTAGAACATAGAACATTACAGCACAGAACAGGCCGTTCGGCCTAAGATGTTGCGCCGACCAATATAAAAAGCAATGACCCTCCAAACTAAACCACTCCCTTCTCTTCCATATACTTATCAACTAACCTCTTAAACGCCACCAAACTTGGCGCATCTACAACTGCCGCAGGCAGGGCATTCCACTCCCTAACCACCCTTTGGGTAAACTTTTCGCAATAATAATGAAAACATCATCAACTACCTTGAGAACTAAAATTCTCCTCCTTTCTGAGGAAGGTCATTTATAATAATTTAGTCTGAGTCATTACAAACTAAATTCTATAATCTGTTATAAAAACATTCAATTGCTGTAAAAAGATGCCTAGATCAGATCTGATTCACAATTTCTAGAACACATTCCCTATTCTGAAACCAAACAATCAGCTCATGAATTAAATATGCATTAAGCAATGATTTCAAATATAAGCTAATTTTTAATCACGTGATGCTCATGTTAGTCAACTTTGGTGGGTATGTTCTTAAATCAATAAAGTAAAAGAGTTAACATTTAAACAGCAAATAGGACCTGTCTTTAAGAAATTACTAGGATTAGAAAACATACCCTTTCAGAAACCTTTTCATATTCAAACTCATCAAGTTCAGTCAGATGTTCTTGTTCTGACATGAAGAAACCTGTATGCTTACTGAAAAACTGAAGGAAAATAAGAACAAAATAACATTTGTCTATATCTTGATCAAGATATTAATGGAGGAGCAGATTTCCCATTGCTAGGTGCCTGGATACAGTATGCAAGAGGAAAACTATTAAGAAGGTGCATCCACCTGTAAAGGCAGGCTGTCTAGTTTTATGTCCATGCATACTTTACAGATAATAATTCATGGTGCATGGAAAGATAATTAAAATAAAAATATGGAGGATTAATTAAAAACGCAAAAATCAAACAGCGAACGCTAAACTATCCTTCCCTATTTACACACTTTCTACATTAGATTATTTGGTCTATTAATTCTCCATTGAACGTTTTGAACATTCATCTATTTATAAACTTGAACTTCACTTAACACTTGAGGGATTTCCTGCTTCGGCATTCTGGGCACATACCAGCAACATAGCTCCAGTCTAGATCATGGACTTGGGTTTTGCAATCTTCCAATAACTATTTCCTATGTGCATCATAACCACCGAGAGAAAACATTTCTCCCTATAATAATTTACTTTGTGTACAGTAGCTCAAAAGTGGAGTGAAATTGTATACTTCTATTTATTACCTTATTAAGATGAGACAGTATTAAATGTCTTTCACCACAAGCTTTCTGATAGCCAACAATAAAAAGTCACTTGGTTTTGATATATTTGCCAATTGAATCCAACAAAACTTCCTTCAGTTCATCCTGAAATAAACAGACATTTGAAAAATTATACATTTTTCAATAGTTAAAATTAAAGAATTTTATGCTTAATACCAAAAATGTCTACGTTCAAATGAAGTTAATGCATTTTTTTTCGTAAAATCTTCTCTTTGTCAACAAGCTCTTTAAGAACATAAACAGCACTTGCTCCTGTGTGAATCTATTTTTGACCATTCCATTGACATAGTACATTTGAAGTCCAGTGACCCCAAACTGCACGTTCATGGAACCATGATACCAAAGCAACGTCAGCAGGAGTTAAGCGAGATAGGGTAGAGTCTGAATCTACTGGGTCACACCCTTTTAAGAAAGTTCGTACCATTCAGAAAAGGAACTATTTCTTCTCATTCCACTTATGGTTCATTGCTAATGCATTTGGAAGCAATCATGAGAACTCTACCCTCTGGTGCATTCCCTAAACTAAACCTTGACCAAATTGAACTGACTTGTCTTTTTTTGAATTTAAATACAAACTTAGGGGATAACTGTTCCCTGTTACATTCTCCAGGGCTGCACTTCAACTAGAATCCATTTGTTAATCAATCAGCACCCTTTATATTTTGCAGAATAAATTGTGGCTCCTTTGAAATTTGATATCCTTGCATTTGTCCTGATGAGTGCAAGATGAAAAATTTCAACAGCACTTAAAATACATATCCAGATAACTTTTAACGAGTTGAAGGTTTCTGCCTCTACTATCCTATCAGGCAATGAATTCCAGACCCTTACAACCCTCTGGGTAAAAATATTTTTCCCCAACTTCCTGCTAATTCTTCTGCCAATCAATTTAAATCTATGCTCCCTAATCACTGACTTTTCTGCTGAATTAAATAGGTTCTTCCCATTCATTCTAACCAGGTTTGTCTCAATTTTGCACATCTTTGTCAGATCTTCTATAAGCTTCCTCTTTCCAAGGAGAATAATCCCAGCTAATCCAATCATTCCCCATGGCTAGACTTTTCCAGTTCTAACAATATCCTCAGTCTCCTCTGCACTCTCTCTAACGGAATCACATCCTTCCAGTGATGAGGTGACCAAAAGGGCACACAATATTCACATGTAGTCTGAATAACGTATCATATAGTTCCAGCAAAACCTCCGCTTGAATGTTCTATGCCTCAGCTAATGAGTTAAAGAATTCCACATATGCTTCCTTAACCATCTGATAAACTTGTCCTGCTACTTTCAGGGATCTGTGGACATTCACTCCAAGGTCCCTCAGAAATTAGTGCTCAAAGTGCAGGTGGGGAAAGGTAAGCATCAAGTTGGAGAAACATATTGTGTGTTTTACATGTTCTATTGTATGGTCTGGAGATGCACAAAAATTTAGGACAAGATTTTCTGTCTACCACCAGGACTGTCTGATTGTGCTGAAAGTCAATTGACTTTTGACTGGGCCACTGAATCTCCTATGGTAAATCCCACCATGACAAGGCAGGAAAACTCTGGACTTGGAAGCAGAGAGAGAGTAAGAGCAGCAGTAACGTTGGAGCTAATCAGCCCAATTATGAAGTGGACAGTTCTATCACACATCATGCATGCTCTAGTTACAGACTATGAAATTGAAAGTATTCAGCTAAATCAATATACTGGGGAAAGAAATCAGAGTTGGGAATCTGACCAAAGACTGTTTAAGGGTAGTTATTGATAATGAAAAAAGTTGTGGAAAGGAACAATGGAAACATGGACATTGGTGTGGTTACAAGCCATTTTTCTCAACTGATCCAAATACGTGTCGCTGTGGGGGCCCTCTTTCTATATTTCCTTTTTTTCACTTTAACTACTAATAAATGCTATCATGATTTCTGCTTCAATTATCAATTCATTTAAGGTAATCTATAAAGGGGAGAACAGCACCTCGTTTCATGTGATAAAAAGCAATAATAATTATAACTTCAAGTATTATAAGTTCAAATTCACCACATCATCCACAAACTCCAACTTTGCTTGACAAAATACAGCTTGTTCTGGTTTTTTCCTCTTTCATAATCATTCATGACCTACCAGCAATAAATAAAGGATTTGAGAAAAATCATTGACATGTTGTGAGACAAAGAAATAGTCAGATGCTAGATTAGTCAGAGTATGCTCCTCCAGATCACATTTGGATGAATACGGTGTAATTTCAGATGCACATCAAAACATGGTAATATAAAGGTAGAAAGCGGGTCATAATTGGACCCATGTATATTAACGTTACAAGATTGAGAAGGAAGTTTGAAATGTTTTAGGTGGAAGGATTACACTCAGTTCAATGAGAAATCATATTTTGAACGTGTCTGATATTGACTTACTCGAGGGTCTGGACAATCCCACTATAAGGAGGAACTTCTTTACCCAAAGGGTTGTGAATCTGTGCAATTCTCTGCTCAGTGAAGCAGTTGAGGCTACTTTATTGAATGTTTTTAAGGCAATGATTAGATAAATTTTTGAATGAAGGGTTGTGATGAGTGGGCAGGTAAGTGGAGCTGAGTCCACAAAATATCAGCCATGATCTTATTGAATGGCAAAGCAGGCTTGAGGGGCCAGGTGACCTATCCTGCTCCTAGTTCTTATATTTTTATGACAACAGAGAAAAATTAGCAGCCTGGGGAGTGAAACTCTGTACTTGTATCATGAACAGACCACATTTGTGGCTGACGTCAGTGTAGATAATACATCTCCAGACAGCTGATTAAGATTTGCATTCCACGGGTACTGGCATAACCTTGAGCTTACTAATCTGTACCATATTTGCAGCGATACAAAACAACTCAAATTACTTCACAGGAATCTTATCAAATAAAATTTCATACCAAGTCAACTGAGGTCAAAATCTTTTTATTATTCATTCATAGGATATAGGCGCTGTTAACAAGGCCAGAATTTGATGTCCATCCCTAATTGCCCCCGAGAAGGTGATGCTGAGCTGCCTTCTTGAATTGCTGCGGTCTGTGTTTTTTTTTCCTTAATCCATTTATGGGATTATGGGTGTCGCTAGCTAGGCCAGAATTTATTGTTCATTCTAGTCACTTGAGGTGGTAATGACTTCTTAAACTACTGAAGTCCTTTTCCCTTCTAGGAGCTAATCTGATCTCCAGCCAACAGCTAATCTGATCTCCACCCAAGTTCCAGGGACATGGTCTTCACCTAAAATGGCACATTTGCAAAATCTTCTCATCTTGGTCTGAATGGTGTTCATCCACCAATATTTTCTTCAAGTAACAAGCAACTACAGCAACTAAATCTTGCTTATTCTCAGCTTGTGGATTTAGCTTGCTTGTATTTCACCAATGAACTTATCAACTTCTCCTGAGCTCTGATAGCTCGGAGTCCTCTAATTTACTTTCAATCAGAAGTTTTGGCTTCCAATCTCAGTTTCAAGTCTTTGTTTCCTTAGCAATTGGGAGAATCAGTTTCCCTTTTCAGTTAGGGTCTGTCTCAGATAAATACCCATAGGTTCCGTCACAAAGAATAGAATCGGGCATGGAATATTTGCCTAATTCCTAAATTCAGCGAAGAAGAGCTTGTGTCATTTGAAAAGGTTCCTACAAAATTGGACAATTGGATGATGAAGTCATTTGGTAGGAAAAGTGTTGGAGGTTTGTTTGACATTTTTGGATAAACAGTCCACAGGCAATAATACATTTCAGATTACTGTGCTCAATCCCAGAAGTTTATAGCAAAAGTTTAGAAATCTGAGGAAAAGACATTTGTAGAATTTGCTGGAGAAAAACAATGTTTGATTGATGATATTGGCTATGAAGTTTGATCAAGAGCTTGAAAACCTTTGAGAGGTGTTATTAATGTAGGAATAAAACAGTATTCCTTTAGGGCCATGTCCAAAGAAAACCATAATGTTTTCAAAATAAGGAAAATGACAGTTTTGCCTTATAGTTATTGATTAGCCCAGAAACAAGTTGGTGGCAGCAGACTTTCGTTTGAAGAAAACAAAAACTGCAGATAAGTGATAATGAACAGAACACTAATGAGGGAGATGGCAGAAATGAAAAGGCAGATGCTTTTAGAATACTGCAAGAGTAATGAGAGAGATAAAAATAATTCAAGAGGATCAACATGTTCCTTTTCTCATTAGAAGTAGCGTGAGAAGCCAGACCGCTGGAAGCTGAAAACCAAGTCGGTTGTGGAGGGCATATCCATGTTTTTCTAGAAAGTGAATTTTGTGATAAATTATTATAATCCAATATATTTGCAGTGGGTGGAAAACAGAACATAAAAAGAGCATGGAATTTTAACATTTGAGAGTGAAGAAACTTCACTTTTGTTCAATAAAGGAGCCAAAAAGATTATTAGTCTGAGTGATACTGGGGGAATTTTCCTGTCCCATCTACCATGGAAATTGTAGCAGGCAGAGCATGGAAAGATCTGTTGACCTCAGGCAGAATTTCCTGGTTTTGGGACAAGACCGACCAGAAAATCCCACCCACTGGGTCAGCTCAAACCTTTATGTTTGTGAAAAAACATGAATTTCTCTGAAGCAGTTACTAACTAAAAGTATACTGATGGAAATTGTTTATCCATTCCATTCTGTAGAATGAATTTACACTGTCGTCAGTGGGTCTGTTATTTGGGAATGGCATCCAGTTTGCTTATCGATAATGTTGGTCTTATCTTGGGAAATAAATCTAGCTGGAGACCACGTCCTGCCTCTAGATGTTTCCACAAAACCCACTGAAATGGGTAAAGTTAAATTAGGTCAGTGAACTTTGAGAAACATACGATTGTCTCTGAACTTTTGTAAAAGACAGTGGTTTGACTTAAGAGGTGCTGAAGGAGTCAAGCTTAAACTTTTGAAATTGAGAAACTGAGGGAGTTTGAGTTTAAGAGCCATGGGTTATGTTTCAACGATACCGGACCTTGGTGAGACCACATTTGGAATATTATGTTCAGTTCTAATCACCTCACTATAAGAAGGATGTGAAAGCATTGGAAAAAGTGCAGAGAAGATTTACCAGGATGCTGCCTGGTTTGGAGGGTAGGTCTTATGAGGAAAGGTTGAAGGAGCTGGGGCTTTTCTCTTTAGAGTGGAGGAGGACGAGAAGTAACTTAATAGAGATTTATAAGATGGTGCAAGGGATAGATAGACTCCACACGTCCACTCTATTTCCTCGGGTGGATGTAGCTGTTACTAGGGGGCATAACTATAAGGTTCATGGTGGGAGATATAGGAGGGATGTCTAAGGTAGATTCTTTACTCAGTGTGGTTGGGATGTGGAATGCACTGCCTGCTGTGATAGTGGAGTAGGACACTTTAAAAACTTTCAAGAGATTATTGGATAGCACATGGAGCACACCAGAATGATAGGGAGCGGGAAAGCTTGATCTTGGCTTTGGATATAGCTTGGCAAAACATCGAGGGCCGAAGGGCCTGTACTGTTCTATGTTTTATGAAACCTGAGGTGGCTAGTAAAAAGATAAAACCAACTGATAGAGGTGAATCTC
The DNA here is from genome assembly GCA_024679065.1 of Sphyrna mokarran. Classification (NCBI taxonomy): domain Eukaryota; kingdom Metazoa; phylum Chordata; class Chondrichthyes; order Carcharhiniformes; family Carcharhinidae; genus Sphyrna; species Sphyrna mokarran. The sequence continues at coordinate 64,462,673 of JAGIQG010000006.1, read as the reverse complement.
CCTGAAGACCTTAAACCACAGGTGTCAAAACGGAACACAACAACAGAATTTCAGAATAACAAACAAACAAAAGAAATAGTGCTTTAAAGCAAAATGACTAGGTTTTAAGTGAAACTGAAAGAAGCTTTGGCACTTTCTCAGAAGGAATCAGACAAAGTTTGTACAGTTGGAAGACAAAAAGCAGAAATAATGTACAAGGATAAAATAGTTGATTAAAAAAGTGTTTTTTATTACATAGAACATTACAGCACAGAACAGGCCCTTCGGCCTTCGATGTTGCGCCGACCAATATAAAAAGCAATGACCCTCCAAACTAAACCATTCCCTTCTCTTCCATAAACTTATCAACTAACCTCTTAAACGCCACCAAACTTGGCGCATCTACAACTGCGCAGGCAGGGCATTCCACTCCCTAACCACCCTCTGGGTAAAGAACCTACCTCTGATATCCGTCCTATAACTATCACCCCTTAATTTAAAGCTGTGTCCCCTCGTGCTAGCTTTCTCCATCCTAGGAAAAAGGCTATCACTGTCCACCCTATCTAAACCTCTAATCATCTTATATGTTTCGATCAGGTCCCCTCTTAGCCGCCTCCTTTCTAACGAAAACAACCTCAAATCCCTCAGCCTCTCTTCATAAGACCTGCCCTCCATACCAGGCAACATCCTGGTAAACCTCCTCTGTACCCTCTCCAATGCCTCCACATCTTTCTTATAATGCGGGGACCAGAGCTGCACACAATACTCCAAGTGCGGCCGCACTAGAGTTTTGTACAGTTGCAACATGACGTTGCGGCTCCGAAATTCAATCCCCCTACCAATAAAAGCTAAGACTCCGTATGCCTTCTTAACAACCTTATCGACTTGACTGCCTACTTTCAGGGATCTATGCACAAATACACCAAGATCCCTCTGTTCATCAACACTATTAAGAATCCTACCATTAGCCCTATACTCTACACATTTATTATTCCTGCCAAAGTGCATTACCTCACACTTTTCCACATTAAACTCCATTTGCCACCTCTCGGCCCAGCTCTGCAACTTGTCCAAGTCTCTCTGCAAACTATAACACCCCTCTTCACTATCTACCACTCCACCGACTTTAGTGTCATCCGCAAATTTACTAATCCATCCTTCAATACCCTCATCCAGATCATTTATAAAAATTACAAACAGCAGGGGCCCCAAAACAGACCCCTGAGGTACACCACTTGTCACCGAACTCCACGATGAATATCTCCCATCAACCACCACCCTCTGTCTTCTATCTGCTAGCCAATTCCTAACCCAATTAGCTAAATCACCCTCTATCCCATACATCTGCATTTTCTGCAGAAGTCTTCCATGGGCCACCTTATCAAACGCCTTACTAAAGTCCATATATACCACATCAACCGCCTTACCCCCATCCACCTCTTTGGTCACTTTTTCAAAAAACTCAATGAGGTTAGTAAGGCACGACCTACCCTTCACAAAACCATGCTGACTATCCCCCATCAATTCATTTCTCTCTAAATAACTATAAATCCTATCCCTAATAATTCTCTCCAATACTTTGCCCACAACAGAAGTAAGACTCACTGGCCTATAACTCCCTGGAAGGTCTCTCTTCTCCTTCTTGAACAATGGGACCACATTCGCTATCCTCCAGTCCTCCGGAACCACACCCGTAACCAACGACGACCTGAAGATCAGAGCCATAGGCTCTGCAATCGAAACATTGGAACATTGCATAACTTCAAACAAGATCCTTTAAAGTAAAGGAAAACTACAATCTTGAACTTGAAAAAAAGGAAAAAAATAATTGAGATCGTTGGTTAGGCTGAAGCTTTTTCTTAAAAAAAAAAGGCCATTAAAGAACTTATATCTCTAAAAGAGAAGGATGATCCGAAAACAGATTTTAAAATGTCAACACCCTAAATAACAACATACATCCGTTTCTAAAGAATTTCCAAAGGAAATACCAAAAACAAGGGATAAGAAGCATTATGTCAAGTATTTTTGATCGACAATTTACAGCTGGTCAGTTAGTATTCAAAAGTAAAAAGGTACTAACAGAACTCCAGCGTTGGTCTTGACAAAGTAAACCAAACAAGACCAAGGATACAATTATCTAACCAAGCACGTGGAAACATGGTGAAATTTAATCGTCATGAGAAAGGACGTTTACCGCAAAACATCTTGAAAAAAAAACAACAGCACAGCAAAAGAAATTCTTATCAATATGAGAGGAAGGACTTTAAAAATCAACTACAAGTGGACTTTAAATCCTAACTATTATATTGATTTGGATTGGTGAAAATTAAACAAACATAGTGATGCTGGCAAGATGGAAAATGTGATAATATGGGGCGAGCTCATTACTTTGAACATAGAACATTACAGCACAGAAAAGACCCTTCGGCCCTCAATGTTGTGCTGAACTATGTCCAATCTCAAGATCAAGTTATCCCACTCCCTATCATTCTGGTGTGCTCCATATGCCTATTCAATAACTGCTTGAAAGTTCCTAAACTGTCCGACTCCACTATCACAACAGGCAGTCTATTCCACACCCCAGCTGCTCTCTCACTGAAGAATTTACCTTGGACATCCCTCCTATATCTCCCACCATGAATCTTATAATTATGTCCCCTAGTAACAGCTACACCTACCCGAGGAAACAGATCCACTCTATCAATCCTTCTCATCATCTTATAAACTTCTATTAAGTTGTCTCTCATCCTCCTCCGATCCAAAGAGAAAAGCCTGAGATTCCTCAACCTTTTCTCATAAGACCTATGCTCCAATGTCTCTTTGCAGCCTGCAAGAGCCCTCCACCTTGTCCACTAATCATCAACTTGTGCTGTGTGTGTGTCTAATTCTTAGAATGTTATAAATTGTTATAAATTGTTATAAATTGTTATAAATTGTTATAAATTGTTATAAATTGTTATAAATTGTTATAAATTGTTATAAATTGGACTCATTGTTAGTTTGAGTTTAAGAGCAGTGGGAGTATGCTGCAACTATACCAGATCTTGGTGGAACAACATTTGGAATGTTGTGTTCAGTTCTGGTCACCTCACTATAAGAAGGATGTGGAAGCATTGGAGAGGATGCAGAGGAGATTTACCAGGATGCTGCCTGGTTTGGAGCGTAGGTCTTATGAGAAAAGGTTGAGGAATCTCAGGCTTTTCTCTTTGGAGCGGAGGAGGATGAGAGACAACTTAATAGAAGTTTATAAGATGATGAGAAGGATTGATAGAGTGGATCTGTTTCCTCGGGTAGGTGTAGCTGTTACTAGGGGACATAATTATAAGATTCATGGTGGGAGATATAGGAGGGATGTCCAAGGTAAATTCTTCAGTGAGAGAGCTGCTGGGGTGTGGAATAGACTGCCTGTTGTGATAGTGGAGTCAGACAGTTTAGGAACTTTCAAGCAGTTATTGAATAGGCATATGGAGCACACCAGAATGATAGGGAGTGGGATAACTTGATCTTGAGATTGGACATAGTTATAAAAAAATGGTTATAAAAACTCACAGGAGTATGTTGCTATTATGAGGCTCATATGTTTTGGGACTCTGTCTTGAAAGTACAATGAAATGGATTTCAAAGTTTGCCTGGGTAGTTTGATTTTTAGAGACTAAGGGGGACCTATATTGCTTTATTCAGAAGTTGCATGGTGTTTACATTTGGAGACAATGGCAGCAGCCTGTGTACTAACAGAGGATAGACAGTTTCCAAAGGCCTAGTAAAGTATTGAATGTGTTGTGTTTTGAATTGTAAATTTCCTTCCAAGATAGAAAAGAGTTAGGGTCTCATAACTAATCATCTTTTTCCCTGATACAAGGCCTAGATGATTTACATTGCCATGGAGATGGACTTTAATAGTTTCTAAAATACCCCTGAAAACTTTACACATATAGTTAGTCTGCTGAGAGGGAGAACAACTATAGGCAGCAAGAGATTATGAGGTTCACCATGCAGGAATGCAAATGATGCTTGTGCTCAGATTGGTAAGATCAAATTTGCAAAGGAGTGTTACAGTAATACAGTTTCTAAGTTTTGAGGCTGAGTCTTTAAAGTACAATAAAACAAGGCTGGAAGCTTTACCTAACTTGCACCAGAGAAATACTTGGTGGGGGTGAGAACCTTACTGTGAAAAATAGTTCTGAGATTAAAAATTCCCAGGCTGACAAAGGAGAAAGAACAGAAATAAAACTTTTGGAATCATTTTGGGAGAGGTTCCAGGAGAATGGAATGTCTACTCAGAGAATGTCTATTCAATGTTTACTTGATAATGGCTTTTTTCAGTTATGTTAAAGTTCTGTTCTATGGTTTATAGTATAAGTTATTACACAAATTCAGTTTAGTCAGTAATGTATTTAATCAAAGCAAACATCTTAAAATGTGAAACCTCACCTTGTAATCCATTCAGCTATTAACTGGAAATTAGAATTTATTTTTAAAAATATTATTGGTCTGTGAAGAATTCATCACAGCAGAGACTCAAACATGGAACTGCAGGAGGGAGGATACCAATTTGGGGGACTATCATACTTCCAAGGATTTTGGGGAAGGAGGCTTTCAGGAGACAGAGGTTTGAAAAACCAGAGGATTCAGACTGAGCTTTTTTTTGAGGGCTAATGATACCAGTTTTGAAAAGCAGAGGATTGTTCACAAGGGATCATTTTCTATGTCAGCTATCAGGAAAATGAAGGGAAGTTATGGGGTCTCAAATTTATTAGAAAGTTTGGTTAAGGAAGCGGGAGATAATGTCTTGCGGGCAAAGTGAATTTGGAAAATGTGTGAGGGGAAGTAGCTCAGAAACTAGAGAAAGCAATGTGTTCAGAAGTATGGCAACAGGAATCTTAAGAGATTTAACATGGTATGCTCAGCAGAGGAGCGGTCCCACAACAGAATTGAATACAACACTGGAGATAAAATAATATCAGCAACCCTCTTGCATTTGTTGTTGATTCTCAGGGTGGAGGACAGGAGAAAGATTTTAAGGTGGTGCAGACAAAAGCCAGGGTTATCTTTGCAATCCAAGGTGACATTACCTACAGTACTTGATGCAATATAGCTAGATCTAACATTGGGTGGCTAAACTACATATGGAGACATGTTCATGTTTGTATCCCTCGATCTTGAGAAAGCAGGTCTAAGCTGCTTGGTTTTTGAAGTGCAGAACTTCACATAGCCAGCAAAATACCTGACAAAATTTCAGCAGTCAATATGAATCATAAATGATTCCAGTCAGCTAACAAAAAGTAGATCATGGGTCACAATACAGAATAATAGGCATTTGCAGGTACACTGACAACAATCATAATGCTTTCATCTCACAATGTTGTTGTCAGGTATTTATGGGATGCATGCACAGGACAAAATCAACTAATTCACATGAATCTGAGTTCAAATCTAAATTGCCCTGCTTGTGTCATCTAATCCCACATTATGGAGTACATTTACAGAGAAACAAAGGAGCAAGTTTTCATTATGCACTATTATCATTGTGTAGAAAGAATACTATCAAATAAAAAGAATATTGAAGAATTCTTAGGAGTTTTCAATACTTACAAAGCTGACTCTCGTCTTTATCCACTCCAGTTCCTCCTTTAATTCTTCAACTTTCCTACACCTTTGAACGTGTGCAGTTTTCTGTAATGCAGCCCATACTAATTCATCTAGTCTACATAAGAATTCAACCTCCTTCATGGACTTCTCCATAGTGCATAGTGATATGGTGGCAGGAGTAATGTACTTTGAGCAACATGCCTGTTTAAAAAAAATTTAAGTAACTTAGAATGAAAAGGCAAATACCGTAATTATATTTAGTTTTACTAAGAATGCCATGGAAACCAACAACAAAAAACAATCACAAACACTTCTCTCTTCAAAGGCATCACCTAATAGTCATACTTAAGTACCTAATCTGGTTTCAATTTTACAGACTGTGTGTGTGTGTGTGTGTGTGTGTGTGTGTGTGTGTGTGTGTGTGTGTGTGTGTGGTGTGTGTGTGTGTGAAAACTGGCTGTCACACAGTCATTTTCAGAATGGAAAGATGTAATTAGTGGAGTACCACAGTGATCAGTTCTTAGCCTGCAACTGTTCATTATTTCCATTAATGACCTGGAGGAAAGAACAGAATGTAAGGTTTCCAAATCTGTCAATGATACAAAGATAGGGGGAAGGGTATGTTGTGATGAGGATATTGTGATTTAGCAATGGGACATACACACTTTGGTGAAAACCTCGCAAATGAAATTTAATATGAGAAAATGTGAGGTCATGCGTTTCAGGAAGAAGAATCAAAAGGCAAATTATCTAAATGGAGAGAGACTGGAGATGAGTGAACTACAGATGGATTTAGGTGTTTGTGTGCATGTATCACAATAAACTAGCAGGCAGGTCCAACATGTACTTAAGAAGGCAAGTGGCATTTTGGTCTTATTGCAATTCTTTGCCCCACTGAGTGGTAGAGGCTGTATTATGAGTATACAAAGTGAGGGTGGAAAAATATTTGATAGATTGAGGAAGAGAGGACTATAGGGAAATGGCACAGAAAATGAGTTAAGGCCATCATAAATCAAATATGATCAATTTGAATGGCTGATAGCCTACTCTTACTTCCATTTCTTATGTCATCCTTCAATCACCAAAATCCAAGATTCAACTGGACATTTCAGTACAGTACAGGTTGATCAATATTTCCTCCTTCTCCCTGATGGATGCTGTTAAAAACATATTTTGAAAAAACATTATTCGAGGGTTTAAAGTGGGTCTTCAAGACCTCCAAATTACATAAAACTGACTTTTCTGCTCCTCTTTGAGGTGTAGGGTACAAAACAGAGTGTACTCTCTTTAATTGCAACTCTTATTTATTAAGGTTTCTTATTCATAATTCTGCTGCTGAAACTGGAAGAAATTCCAATTCACCCAAATCTCCCTTCATCGTCATAGAGCAGGTATGGAGATATTCAAATGCATACTGACTCACCCAACAGTTAATGTCTTGTACAAAGTTGCAGACTGAAGTTTTTTTTTGTTTTTATTTCATCTGTTGTCATCATAAGTGTTGCACTGAAGTGTCAACCTTGATTTTGTGCTCAGTATTAAAGTTAAATTTGAGCCAATAGCCTAACTCAGAGATGAGTTATCTTGTTATCTGATCGTATCATAGATCTTTGTAAACTGTGATTTACTATCTAAAGAAGAGGAGGGGTGCTATCCTGGTATCTGAGTAAATATTTTATTTATCATCAAGCATGTGCAGATATCTCCTGATCACTGTGATGGAGAAAACAATTCCATGCATCTCAATCATTACACAATTAGATATGTGACAGGAATGACATGTATAATCCAATCATACTAAAGCCCTATCATGTGGGATCCACTGTGGGAATTTGCAGCAGGTCAACAAAAATTCCATTGACTTTTGGCAGGCTAGATGATTGCAATGGCTGGTCAAGTTAAAAATCCCACCCAAAGGCTATATTTTGTGTCAGAGATAGGTCTGCATCCCTCTTAGATGAACAATCAAGTCAATAGTTATCTTATTAAATGCACAAGATTCTAAATGACTTATTTTAATCCCATTTATTAAACAAAATCACTAAGCATATAGTTTGAGGTAAATTATAAGATGTTAACCTATCAAAAAAGCCAACTGCATCATTAGCAACAAAGAACCCATGCCAAGAATGTACTCTTCATTAAAGATAAAGCTAACATTTCTTACCCTACCACAACTATATTCAAGAAAATTGGGCAAAGTAAATGACTCTGCATATTCATTATCTCCCACTTCATTTCCCTGACGTGAGTAATGGGACCCAATTTGCTATGGTAAAGCACATAACGTGTCTGCCATTAGTTAGGTTTACTCTTGCCTATTAAGTTTTCTTTTTTTTAAATAACAAGTTGCTGAAAATACAAGTGGATAATATTACAACAAGGAAAACAGGACATCTGGGAATTGAGTGGGAGAGAAAGCAACAAATTACTTCCATAACTAATCATATATTGAAGGACTGTAAAGTGAACAATAAAGTGTACAGTCAGAACAAATGAATGATTGACCTGCTATCTCAAAGTGGTTTTGACAAAGACTAGATTAAGAGAGGGGGAAAAAGTGACAGAAAGGAAAATAAGCTAAAATCTACTTGTTAAAAATCTATAACACTATCTGCAATAATTAATTTTCAGTGTCAGAGAGGTAACAATTAATATTTTTCACATTGTTAAAAGGGCTGACATTGGAAATGGCAAAGACAATGACAAGTTTAGTTTTTGTCTCGTATGCAAATAGAGAAATTCCACATCATTTAATGCATTTCAATGATGAGGCAGACAGCAAAATGACATTTTCACAAAATTAATGTGCAGCTGCCCATCTCTGCCAATAATTTTTGGACTTCCATATGTCTCTTTTAAGTTCCTGTATAACTAATAGCGAGCAGCATTAGTGTCACCATTATTTTGCTGGCAAACAATGAGCCAATTTCACATCTATCACTGAAGCTAATCTACGGGCCAGAAGAGATGCAGGGCCAACGAGATTAGAAAACAAAATAAAAAAGCATATTCTTGGAATATGCATTTAATGTAATTTCTTTAAGCATATCCAATACTTTCAGATAGCAAGCTAATTTAGAAAACTCATTAGAATTGTTAAGTATGGAAAAATATCAAACCTAATGGCCTGCACTTTACAGCAGTAATGAACTGTTAACATTCATTATCATTGCAGGACTGAAACTGACTGCACCTTTGGGAATCTGAATATGCACAAAATTATGAAAAAAATCCAGAAGCCGTTGTTAGTGATTCAATACTACTCCAAAAAAAATGCACTGATGAAGTTCCCCAAGAGTTCAATCCATGAGCAGTAAGTTCATTCACAAAATCTTCCACTCTTATGCAATAGTCACATAGTAAAAGCTCTCAAGAAAGTTATACATTGCTAAAATGAGATGGAACTGGCTTCTTAATAGTGTAATAACCCTGAAAAGCAAATTTTGCATGTATGGAATGTTGAACTTCTTCGTTGGGATAACAATTTGCACAAATTATAAAAAAGTTGTTTGAATGATACTTTACCCTCTATTTATCTGAAATTTTAAGTTAAAAGTGAAGGACAATTAACTTGCTGGTTTGCAGTCTAAGAAAATAATTCAATGTGACTGGCAGATCCACCTTGCTTGCTGTCAATGTTGTTACACACCCAGAAATCTTTAGACTTACCATTAATCTCAAACTGCTGTTGAGAAAGGAGAAGCCTGTGCCACAGTGATCACTAGATTCTTGTGGATAGCTTTCTTTATGTCAGTGAGAGCATTGCTTCAGAGCTGATCTCAAAATCTAGCTCAAATACAAGATTACTGAGAAAAGATCAATGGCCTGAAATGTTAATGTTATTTCATAGATGCTGCCTTACTTGCAGAGTATTTTCAATGTTTTCTGTTTTTATTTATAATTCATAAAAAGCTTCCTTTCAAACTTTCAGAGATCTATTGAAACTTTGCTACTATTTCTATAGAGAAACATGAAAACCATTGTGCACATGGCAAATCTCACAAAAAGCATTTAAAACATAACCTCTAACCTGATTTTGCTGGCAGTGGTTGAACAAAGAATTGTTGGCCAGGCCAACAAAAATCTGAAACATAAGCTAAAATGAGAAAGCAGAGAGTATAAGGTAAGTCTTACTCCTTTAAGTTCCATAGAGAATATTCTTACTTGGCCATATCTTAAAGTTCGTAGAGTGGAGAAGGAAGGAAAAAAGTTGAGTTTTTATTTTATTTTATATACTGTTTTATCATCTTATCCTCTTGATATTGCAGACGAAACAGACGACATTTGAGAAGTGGTTAGGAACTGGCTAAATCCATGTAATAGCTTGAAACACAATCCTTACCGCAGACATAGCATTGTATTTACAAAGATAGCATTATTTGATTATTTACATTGTAGTCTGTGGGGAAATAGTGAATGGCATCCTTTTGGTGATTTCACTCCACTTCAGCCCACAGAATGAACAGCAGAAGTCTAGTGAAAGGGAGAGTGGGGTGACTTAATAAAGTTTTTGTTATCTGCCTGCCTTTTCAGTTAGTATCTTTTCAAATACCTATTCTACCTAAAATATCAAGGTAATATTGTTACTTACATTAAATTAACACGTACAATAATTATCGCGTAACATTTAGTGGGTCAGCTTCTTGAAAGAGTGCTTGTAAAGAAAAATATTAAAATCCACCATGTACGGTGCTTGCAATATGCCATGAGAATAAATAATAGTCATCCTTTCTCCAAGAATTGCTTGCTAAACATTTATGAATTAAAACTACAGCAGTGGATTAATTATTACGATAGATTAGACAGTATATTTTGATTCGTGTTTATTGGTTCTGTCCTCTCAGTCGGCGAGAGATGCGTTTTATCCACACTAAGCACCAGTCTCCAATTTAGGTTATACATGCTGTTCGTACTATAGACAAAATATTGACACAAACATTTATAGTTCTCGATATTACCATACATAGGGCCTAGATGTGGTTTGTAGGATGCTCAAATCTTAAACTAAGCTATAAATGGGTTACATTCCTTCACAGCAATTTTCCCTGATTCTTGAAGCGAGTTCTTCTGCACAATGAACTTTGTTCATTATAACAGTTTATTTTACAAGGTGTTGTGATAATTCTGCTCTTCAATCTAGTTAATAAGCTTTTCTTCAAAACTGATCGTTTATCAAAGGCAGTAAGATTTACCGTTATTTGCGACGTTGTGAAAGATCGCCCCCAAATCCGTGTACTCACCTAGCCGACTTCACTGACTGGTGGCCGCCCCCTGTTGCTCAGTGACCAGATGCAGAATGAAGTGGTTACCGGGGCGCGGTTACCTTCTTGCTGCTGTGGTTTCAATCACGATGAGGGGAAAATTTTTCATCGTTGTTTTGGGGAGGGAGGGTATGCTGACTCGTAATATCTTCATGTGTCAAAAACAAATCTCTCGGTTCCTTTTGATATTTGTCTTAAATTTAAGCTGTTACAAACTCAACAACAGCTTGCATTTCTGACTTGCTTTAAGGATTCCCTCCGAATTCTTCCACTAGAGAACGTGCACCTCCTGTGAACAATGACTGTGGTCGATAGTCACATTAATTAATTAAAAAGTTCAACAGATTTTCCTTAAACGAGTCGTTAGAGGCATGAAGATTGAGGTTTCTGGAAGAATGCTCCAGTCTTTAATTGTTCTGGAGGCTGTGGACAACTTGCGATGCATACTAGCTTTCCGCCATGGTGCTTAGTTGTTAGTACCATGGCAGTTAAATATTAAATAACATGTTTGCTGTTGATTGTTAAGTACATCTTTATAATTGAGATGACATTTTCTCTTAAATAGTGTAACTTCTGTATTTGTATTTTGTAACTTTTGTAAAAAGATATCCTTAATTGTTCTGGGGGTAAGTGGCAAGGTGTTACCAAAGAAAGCATTTTGGGGTGTATGCAATTACTTACAAACTCTATCCAAAAATAATCAAAATGGAAATGTGTTGCTCAGAAATATTTAATCGGTCATTCAAAATTTTGGATATGCTGGTGGCCACTTGTTGACTTTGAACATTCCACTTTAAATTATCGTGGATTGGGACCCCTAAGTAATAACATTCTTTAGTAACTACCAGGAAAGATGGCCGTGTATTGAGACAGCGGCATTTTCAAATACTTTGGAAAGGAAAGGGAAGTTAAGAGGGGGCAATACTCTGCAAGGACATAAGGATCAGGGTTTCTTTTTGAGGAGAGATGATAACAGATTCAAAGAAGAAGGAGACAGTAACTGAAGAGAGAAAACCATGTCAGCTAACATCAAACGCAGGAATGGAAGTTGCTGCTCAGCAGTTTAGTGGGAATAGGCTTGAAGGAGCAGGAATTGAGAACCCACAGGTGAGGTGAGAGTGACTTCTTGTGACATCGAATTAGCACGAGTGTGGTTTCAAGGAACCTTAGCAAAATTGGAATCAATGAGCATCGGGGAAATATTCTGTGGGCTGGAGTCATACCTGGCACAAAAAAAAAGTGGTGTTTGTTGGAAGTCAGTAATTTTAGCTTCAGGACATCACTGCAGGACTTCCTCAGGGTAGTATCCTAGGTCCAACCATCTTCAGCTATTTTATCAATGACTTTTCTTCCATCATAAGTTTGTTCACTGATGACTGTACAATGTTCAGCATCATTCAAGTATCCTCAGATACCGAAGCAGTGCATGTCCAAATGCAGCAGGATCTCGATTATATCCAAGTTTTGGGCTGATACATAACAAATAAATTCATGCCTCACAGGTGACAAGCAACTAGAGAGAATCTAACCATTTCTCCTTGACATTCAATGGCATTACCATGATATCTCTACTATAAAATGTCCTACAGCGATTACCATTGAGCAGAAACTTAACTAACAATATAAATACCGTGGCTACAAGAGCAGGTCAAAGGTTAGGAATCTTGTGGTGAGTGACTCATCTCCTGAATTCCCAAATTCTGTCCAAGGCACTAGTCAGGAATTAAAGGAATACTCACTACTTGTCTGGCTGAATGCAGCTCCAACAATACCAAGAAGGCGTGACCCCATTTAGGGCAGCCTGCTTGATTGGCACCCTATTGACAAATATTCACTCTCTTCACCATTGATAAACAGTGTGTATCATCTACAAAATGCATTGCAGAAACTCACCAGTTGCTTAGGCAGATCCTTCCAAACCCATGACTACTATCATCTAGAAGGACAAAGGCAGCGGAAACATGGGAACACCACAACTAGAAAGTTCTCCTCGAAGTCACTCACTATGCTTGGAAGCATATCTCCAATTCTTCACTGTCGCTGCATCAAAATCCTGGGATTCCCTTCCTAACAACATAATGGGAATACCTACACCACTAGGATTGCAGCAGTTCAAGAAGTCAGCTCACTAGCATTTTCCCTAAGGCAATTAAAGATGGACACCAAACGCTGACTTAGTCAGCAACACACACATCCACGAACAAACAAAAGAATGATGAATCTCAAAGACCAGATGAACTCAGAGAGGGCACAAGGAGATATAACAGAGAAACTAGAGAAATATTTGTATCTAGAGCTATGACAGAAGGAATTCTTTAACCCACTTTGGCCTGGTGGGCACAGAGAAGACAGTGAAGTGGTTGAGGCAACAGTTTGGATGGTGTCAATCATAGTGACAGAGAAATCCATAAGTTCTTTATGTAATGAAGGAAGTGAGGATGGAAGACATAGAAGAGGAACTTATGAACTTTGTAGTTGAAGAAAGAAACTGTGGGACTATTTTTTGCATTTTACTAAAATAATTTTTCCCAATTTACTTCATCAAAAGCTGGAGCAGATTTCCATCTTGTAAGTCAATGGCATGTCCATGGTGGTCTAGTTTATGTTGAACATTACCTGGTGGTGCTCAAAAGAACCACATTCTAACATGGAAATCCAGACTTGGGTATACAAGTAGATGGACAGCTGTTCAGGGCTTCCATTTCTGCTCAAAAATTCTAACACAATTTGAGAAAATCTACGAAGGCTCTTCATTTTGGTACCATATTCAATTGATAAGATTTATTAGGCAGAGAATACACGTCATTAGGAATAATACTAAAAATAAAAAATTCTAAAGCATTTCAAACATTCATTTTTATTAGAATGTACAATACAGATGCTGAATGAATAAGCTTTATTCTGTATTATTGTAGTTTGAGGTATATTCACTAACAGAAGAATGATCAGTGACCGGCAATTTTATAGATAAAATATCAAAGATATAGTCAGAAAACAATATCAGTACACATTCTGATTTTAATTCATTTAAAAGAAAAACATTCAGATAATACCCAATAGTTCAGGTAGGGCAACATTGTTATAAAGTTTTTAAGGTTCATTTATTAGTCACAGGGAAGTTTTGATATTAACACTACAATGAAGTTACTATGAAAATCCCCTAGTTGCCATACTCCTGCGTCTATTCGGGTGCACTGAGGGAGAATTTAGCATGGCAAATGCATCTAACCAGTACATCTTTCGGACTATGGGAGGAAACTGGAGCACCCGGAGCAAACCCACCCAGACATGAGAAAAATGTGCAGACTCTGTAGAGATATTGACTCAAGCCAGGAATCGATCCCAGATCCCTGATGTTGTAAGGCAACAGTGTTAACACAGTGCCACCTTGCCACCCAATGATTGTGTGCATCATTATGGTCATTTTCTTCATATTAGTTTGATTATGGATTGCAGAACGAGATGATGTACTGTTACAACCACACTAATGTCAACGCTGAGCAAGCCAAACCCAAGTGAAGTCTGCCCTCTCTGATCATAAACCTTTCTTTAATTGTGAAAATGAGGAGGAAGAGCTACTGAGCCCAAAAGCACAGAATTCCAGTAAAACCTTCATTATTCTGAAAATTAAACTATGAACAAGAGAAAAAATTGAAGCACACAAGATAAAATTATACAGTTAAAGCAGTCCTACAGACCAACCCCAAAATCATGCTTAGTGAATAGCACACAATTAAACTGCCTTTTTTGCAACAATGATATAAATATTGGCCAAGTCAAGAAATTTAAAGATACATCTCTGGACTTCTGAGACATTTCCACTCTGATGTGAAATTCCAAAAGGAAGTTCAGAAACAAACTTTCTCTAAAACAAAGACAGAATTCTCTATTTTAAGACTATTAGTACAATCTTACCAATCATTCATGCCACACTGCTGCTGCAATGAAGGTGGAGAATTTTGGCACTCAGCCAAGCCTCCATTCACTGCAGCAGGATTGGAAAATCCTACTTGCACGAATGGCTGCAACATTCAACTCTAAGTTTGGTAGCAAGTGGTTTCACCAATGCCTGTCCTGTTGTCCAGAATGATGATTCCCACACCAGACTCAGAACTTGGAACCTCAATAGTTATGCACAAGGCAGTGCCAATTCTACTCCCCTGGTGATCATCCATCCACCCTCAGCTGATGAGTTTGCTCACTATATTTAATCACCAGTCTGGTACACTCATATTGAGCTCTCCAGCCCATTTATCTTCACCAGACTGTACAGAACATCAGCAATCCAGAGGGAAAAGGATAGCATCTCAATATTCTGTTCCTTCATTCAACCATCCTCATGCTGCCAGATGCCCATGCCCCACTTGCACATTAAACTACAGTATCTGGAGTCTTTGTGCATCCTTTGCCAGTAAACAGTTTGATATTCCTTTGAGCCCCTTGATTGTGAGTTTTCATGTAGCCCTGGTTGAAATCCAGCTTCTCACTCCCTAGTCTTCCCTTTGCCTTTCATTGTTCAGCTTCTTTGTCTACCTCCTTACCCCTCTGCCTGTCGTTGTGAGCCATCGCCCTTACCATTTCCACCCCGCACCCACCATTACCTCCTTACATAGCTGTCCTTCCACTTTGTGCTCATCTCTTCATTAGGCCACCAGAAATCCACATGCATCACCATTTCTCACAATACACCCTGGTCAAACTTTAGACCTTTGTTGCAGTGACTGCACAAGTCCTACAGCACAGTTTAGTCCACATAGACACTGATGTGTGGCACCAGAAGATGAAGGAGACCCCTGTTGTCCCTAACACCAAGCATCGTACTGATATGAGCCTTCAGCCTGTGTCAGTTGAGTCTGACACTGGTCTTGTTGCTGCCAAATGGTCTCCAGTGGAGGACCCGCTACAGAGGGATCACCCCCAATTATCTTGGGGACCTGGGTTGGAGGGTAATGCAGGCAGCAGTTCTGTACAACCCTAGGTTATACGGGTTTCCAAGATTGCTCTTTCTGTGGCCTTGTGGACTCCGTGGATCATGTCTATGTTCTATGTTTTAGATTTCACACCCTTTTTGTTTTCCTGAAGAATCTTTTATTGATGTTTGTTTGCACTTCAGTCCCACACTCCTGATCTATGGGCACTTGGTGTGGAGAAGGGCAGGTCAGGATGGTGACCACCTTGTGAACCTGCTCCTGAGCCTGGCAAAACATTCCATTAACAAATCCAGGCAGAGGACGATCAATGGGTTGTCCATCTTGACCGTCTGCCCCTCAACTGCAGGCACATTTATGGCCTGGCGTTCCTGGAGTGGGAGATGTGGCGTCCACGTGCACAGTTGACGCCTTCCACAAACATTGGTCACTGCAGGGGCTGGGGTGCATTATAGACCCTGATAATCATATTATGATTTGATGTTTTAAATTTCCTTTGCACTTTTGTTTGGGCCACTCCCCCTCCTTTTGGGGAACTGCCCCTTTTACTTTATCTCTGAGTTAATTTGAGTTGGTTTATTAGGTTTACCCTAAAAGAAGAATCGAGTCTGACATTGAAGTAAGTCCCTCATTATTGGATGCAAGATTGGAAAGCCTGACATCATACTGGTAAGCAGCTGTTTTAATGAAAATTCATGAGATACAAATAAACGAAACATCTTCATGTGAGCTACTTGTGGGAAGACTGATTCGCCATTGATCCGTCATTGAGAGAATTGCGATATAATTTTATATGGCTGATTTCCAACTTTATGGCTCCCGTCAGACTCACCATACCTGTTTGTCAACAAACCTTCCATGCCAGTTATGGGAAAATTCTGACTATAAACTGTTCTGGCTGCCTGTGGTAATCAGCAGAATGTGATATATGGCAGTAGACCATGATCCAAGAGCACAAAGTGGCAAGTCAACATGAGTCCAATCTCACGCCCTGTGATGTGAGCATGAGTCTGAGCTCACATTGCAGTTGTCGAAAAGCACTGGTTGGAGATCAGCGGTCAAGCTCCAACATTTGACCCTTGGGATTTGAAGAGTGAAGAGGTCTTTGTTATCCTCCTTTGTACATAGTTTTCTTTGAATAAATATTTCAAATACTTTGACCTGCCAAGTAATTGTACAGCTTCACAATTATTACATTTGCCAATGAGGTAAATCAGGATTACAGTCACCAGCTCCTGGTATCAAGGGGGAAAGATTTGACTATTGTTTAAAAAATCTCTGAGATTTTTGGAAAAAATGATTCTTTTCACCCAGAGACTGAATGAACACTGGACTCAATATGTCAAAAGACTCCACTATTTTTTTGCTGCTAAAGAAATTAGAGGAAAAGATAAGCAAAAAGTCATTCCACTTGCAATCTTATTAGAAATTTAACAATCCCAGAAACTCTGGGTACTAAGTTTTTTGACTAGCTTGTAAGTTTGGTTAAGGATCATTATAACCCCAGACTATTTACCATTATGCAGCGTTTTAAATTTAACTTGCTGTAACGGACCCAGGGGAGTCGATTATTACATATATGGCAAGATTAAGAAAATTGGCAGAGCCATGTGAATTTGAATTAAATGACATGCTGCAAGACAGATTTTTTTTAACGGCATCAATAATTTAAACATACAAAAAAACTACTGGCAGAAAATAAAAATTCATGTCATGGAAATAGCTCAGGCGATTGAGCGCATGGAGAGAGGCGCTCTCAAATTACATTCTGTGCGTATAGGCAAGGTGAATCAGCCAAGGTGCAAAACTTTGGCAAGTTGGGAGGACAGGGTTGAGTGTGCAAACGAGACAGAACACAAATTCAGTGAGAAAGACAAGGCACAGAAGAAATAGAAAATGAGTCAACAAACCAGAAATTCTGATGAATCTTATAGATGTGGGGGACATCAACCCCAGGAAAAATGTAACTTAAGAGCTTCTATCTGTTTTGATTGCAATCGGGAAGGCCACATCCAAATTAAATGCTGAGCCAAACAGAATGCACCTAGCTTTAATTAAAAAAATGTCCTGGAGTACAATTTTGAACATAATTCAGAATCTGAGATGTCAATTGAATAATGTAAAAAGAAGTAAATTAGATTCTACAGTAATAGTGCTCTTGGTAAAGTTTGGATACTAAATGTGGAAGTTGATACCAGTGCTTCTGTTACCATTGTAGAGGAGCAGACACTTAAATACCTTCAAATTGAGTTCAACCCCTAAAGTTATGTATTTCATCAGCTAGGATGGCTACATATACAGGGGAAATCCTAAAAATTTTGGGAACTACATCCATGCCAGTGACTAATCAGCACTAGTTTACTCAACTACCCATCATTGTCACAAAATGCCAGGGGCCTAGTCTCATGGGCCAAGATTGGTTACATCAGATAAAGTTACATTTGCTAAATATCTTCAGTATATCTGATGATAGTTTACAAGAGGTTCATAAAAAATTCCCTGAGATTTTTCAAAATGAATTAAGCAGAATTTGGGGCATCAATTTTATATTAATTTGAATGCTATCCAAAAATCATTTAGCACTCACCCTCTGCCAAGACAGAGCTTAACCGTTTGGAAGAATTAAGAGTCATTAGGCCTATGTAGTTTCTTGAATGGGCTGCCCCTATTATACTCATACTGAAATCAGTTTAACTCAGCTGGTTAGTGATCAGATTGATGCCAACAGTATGGTTTCAATTCTTATACTGACTAAGGTTATTCATAAAAGCCTGCATTCTCAACCTTGTCCCCTTGCCTGAGGTATGGTGATTCTTAGTTAAATCACCACCAGTCAGCTCTCCCCCTCAGAGGGAAGAGCACCTATGGACATATGAGACTTTGATGACTTTATCTTTTATTTTCATTGAAATCAAACAGGACACCCACATTTGTGAGGACTGCAAATTAACTATCAATCAGACAGCCAAGTTGGACAGATATCCAATTCCAAAAATTGAAGATCTTCATGCAAGGCTAGTGGAAAACCTAATAGATATGTGGGTTTCAGTCAAGATCTCCATAATCCCTAGTGACAGAAGACTCAAAGAAAACATTCTCCTCTTGCTTCCTGACCTAAATTAGCTGTGAACGTGCACCGTTACACTTTTCTTTGTATAAAGATAGTTGCCATGCAAACATTTTGCTGCATGTTACTCTCTCTCTCCCTTCCCCCAATAAAATGACATTAACGCATACATTATACGGTATATTGTGCTCTATAAAGATGGTAACCATTAGCCAAGGCCTGTCACTGGGAGAAGCCCCAAATTGTCGCCCTACTTGGTACAAATGAAGAACCAGTAGCTTCTCATTCAGGTCTTGTGGCCGATATAAGATCTTTATCCTGCCCATCTGCTGGATCCATTGCTCTCCTCCATGCCTCAGAGCAAGATCAAGGCAACGCAAGGGCCAAATGCGTGCCAGGGCCAGGGTTGGTGTTGGCTGCAATCTCAAAGGAGGGAGGATCTGCAACGCCATCTGCTGTTTCTGCAATCCTACCGGAGATCGCAACCCACAGCATGTGAAACATGGGTCAGAAAATTGAATAATAGACCTTTCTGCAGCCTACATTATAATTATCTCATCTGACAAAAGATGAATGATCTTATTTTTAAATCTTTAAAAGTCAAATAAGATATAGCTATACTTTCTTTAGATTAATGAGCTACTCCTTCAGAAAGGACCTGAAGTGAAATGACCAAGAATAATTTCTCAGAGATAATGATCCCCTAATTAAAATTCCAGAGTGCATTCATTCAATAATCTCAAGGTACCTCTTAAACAATCGAGCTTAAATGTGATTTTTTTCCTTTCCTCCTGAGTTTATTTTTCTATTGAATGATGGGGTTTAGTTCCAGTGAAGAAGAAAAACCCCTGCTATATATTTACTAATTATAGAATGATATTACCTTAATCATGAATTTTTTATCAAGGATCTTAATACTAAGTAGTGTCCTGAACATCTTCAATGCCTCAAGCCTTGAGCTTCCAGAATGCTACAGTACACGGTACCATGAAGTTACAAAATTCTCTCCTCTGTCACTATTGGAAGTTGCCATATGGAGGTCTGTATTATCTTCCAGAAAAAAACCTTTTAAGATCAATAATTGTCAGTCTCTCCGTGCGTTTTTTACTTGCTGTGCCACCACTTGGAAAATCCAACTTCCTAATGGAAGTCTTTTATCTCCATTTGTTAAAAAGCAAGTCATGTCTGTCTTTTTACTTTCACTTAACTCCCTCTCCCTCTCTGTGATTGACAGGGCATTCAAACATGTCCAACCTATCTGCCACTCCTCTTCCTTTGCCCATTTCCCTCCATCCTAAAACTATGATAGGTCCCCCTTGTCTTTTCACTTCACCAATCTTTACATTCAAAGGATTTTATTCAATCCAGCCGATACCACCGAGAAACACATCTTCCCCTTATCACCTTTTCCCCCATCACCTGCTCCCTCTGTGGTACCTTGGTCCATTCTTTTATCAGCCTTACCTCTCATTCCTTCTGACATCTTCCCGCGTAATCATAGACAGTGCAAAACCTGCCACCTTACTCTTCATGATCACAAACATTCCTCTCAGGTGAAGCAGCATTTCACTTGCACCTCCTTCAATTTGGTCTACTATATTGCTGCTGCTCCCAATGTGATCCTCTGTATGCCAGGGAGATTAAAAACAGGCTGGTGACCACTTCCAATCAGTCCACAAACATGATCCCAAACTTCTTGCTACTTGACATTTCAACTCACTATCTTGTTCTCATGCCTATAAAATTATGAGCCCCAGCTGATAGCAATAGAAATCCGTGTTACTTAATCAAAGATCCATTCCATCCAGTTTAAAGAAAACCACGTTAGTAAAGTAAAAACGCAACATAATATATAAAGAAATATGGTACACAAATGTGTAATGACACTGTGCTATTTTGATATCATTTAAGGTAAGTTTGCTTTAAAAAGCAGTGTTAAGTTACAAAAGTTAGGTATTCTGGTAGGCATGGCAACAGATAATAAGAAGGCTAATAATTGATTTAGCCAAGGAATATGTTTCTTTGTAGAGTTAATGTTTTGTTTCTTTAGGTTTCTCTGACATTTCAGACTAGGTACACTGAATCAAGTGGTTAACAGGAGGAGTTAGGTTTACAGAGAAGTAATACTATTTTAATTTCTTTTTAACATATAAGCAGTTAGTGCTTGGGCTGCCGAAAAAAACAGGTGGCTTTCTGTTTCTCTCTCTCTCTCTCTCTCTCCAGGACTGTAACCCTAAGACGAGCAAGTATACCTGAGTTTTGCTAACTAATTTTAGAGGGGAAGTTTATAAGAGGAATATTGCTTGAATTGAAACTCATGGTGATAGGTTAACAGTAAAGAATTGTATATTGTATTGTTTATGTATTGTTCAGAAGTTGTTATTTTATTTGTTATAATTAAACTGTGTTGTTAAATAAAGTTTGCTTTGTTAAAAACTTCTCAGTTTGTCAGTAGTATTGTGTTTGGACTGAAACATTTTATTCTTACACTAATGGCAAGTTATTAGGTTGTAGTCTGGCTGCATAATATATTTTGGGGTTTCTGATCAGGTACCCTAACAAATGGTTCTCTCAAAGAATAATCGTCAAGATTACTAAAAAATGCAGAAGAAATATTCAGGATCTTGCTGCTAAGTATAAAGGTCAGAATAGCTAGCTGCAAAGGCATAGAAAAAACGCTTGAAATGCATGCTGACAAAAGGCAATCTTTATTCTTTACTTCCTTTCAGGGGAAATTAATTTTCAAGAGAAAGGAATTAACAATCCTTAACTGCAAATCCTGATGCAAACTAAGGCTATCATGAAAATAATTAGTAAGGGGTTAGAGGTAAAGAGGTAGAGTGAATAGTGGGGTCAGAACATTTGGTTTTGACCTTTGAATAGATACAGTGAATCATTTAAAAATAAGTATGACATTATAATTGGGATATGTACATGTTGAATGCCATTGATGAAAGCACTGCTGCTATCAAACATGTTTATAATAAACATATAGTTTCTTTACTTGCTTCATGCTGGAGTCACCCTTCTAGAGAGATACTGCCAGCATAGAACATAGAACATTACAGTGCAGAACAGGCCCTTCGGCCTTCAATGTTGTGCTGACCAATTAAGAAAAAGCAATGACCTCTAACCTAAACCATTCCCTTTTCATCCATAAACTTATCTACTAACCTCTTAAACGCCCCCAAACTTGGCGCATCTACAATTGCAGCAGGCAGGGCATTCCATACCCTTACCACCCTCTGGGTAAAGAACCTACCTCTGACATCTGTCCTAAAACCACCACCCCTTAATTTAAAGCTATGACCCCTCGTGCTAGCTTCCTCCATCCTAGGAAAAAGGCTATCACTGTCCACCCTATCTAAACCTCTAATCATCTTATATGTTTCAATAAGGTCTCCTCTTAGCCACCTTCTTTCTAACGAGAACAACCTCAAATCCCTCAGCCTCTCTTCATAAGACCTGCCCTCCATACCAGGCACCATCCTGGTAAACCTCCTCTGTACCCTCTCCAATGCCTCCACATCTTTCTTATAATGTGGGGACCAGAACTGCACACAATACTCCAAGTGCGGCCGCACTAGAGTTTTGTACAGTTGCAACATGACGTTTCGGCTCCGAAATTCAATCCCCCTACCAATAAAAGCTAAGACTCCGTATGCCCTCTTAACAACCTTATCGACTTGATTGCCAGCTTTCAGGGATCTATGCACATATACACCAAGATCCCTCTGTTCATCAACACTATTAAGAGTCCTACCATTAACCCTATACTCTACACATTTGTTATTCCTGCCAAAGTGAATTACCTCACACTTTTCCGCATTAAACTCCATTTGCCACCTCTCGGCCCAGCTCTGCAACTTGTCCAAGTCTCTCTGCAAACTAGAAAACCCCTCTTCACTATCTACCACTCCCCCGACTTTGGCGTCATCCGCAAATTTACTAATCCATCCTTCAATACCCTCATCCAGATCATTTATAAAAATTACAAACAGCAGGGGCCCCAAAACAGATCCCTGAGGTACACCACTTGTAACCGAACTCCACGATGAATAATTTCCATCAACCACCACCCTCTGTCTTCTATAAGCTAGCCAATTCCTAATCCAATTAGCTAAATCACCCTCAATCCCATACATCTGCATTTTCTGCAGAAGCCTTCCATGGGGCACCTTATCGAACGCCTTACTAAAGTCCATATATACCACATCAACTGCCTTATCCCATCCACCTCTTTGGTCACTTTTTCAAAAAACTCAATAAGGTTAGTAAGGCATGACCTACCCTTCACAAAACCATGCTGACTATCCCCAATCAATTCATTTCTCTCTAAATAACTATAAATCCTATCCTAATAATTCTCTCCAATACTTTGCCCACAACAGAAGTAAGACTCACTGGCCTATAATTCCCTGGAAGGTCTCTATTCCCCTTCTTGAACAATGGGACCACATTCGCTATCCTCCAGTCCTCCGGAACCACACCCGTAACCAACGACAACCTGAAGATCAGAGCCAGAGGCTCTGCAATCGCCTCTCTTGCCTCCCAGAGAATCCTAGGGTAAATCCCGTCCGGCCCAGGGGACTTATCTAACTTCAAACCCTCAAGAATATCTAGCACATCTTCCTTATCTACTTCAATACTTTCCAGTTTACAATCCAGTATCCCAGTGTTCTCCACAACTACATTTACATCTCCCTGCGTGAATACTGAAGAGAAATATTTGTTCAGTGCCTCTCCAATCTCTTCAGGCTCCACGCACTACTTCCCACTGCTGTCTCTGACTGGCCCTAATCTTGCCCTAACCAATCTTCTATTGTTAACATATCTAAAGAAAGCTTTAGGATTCTCCTTGATCCTATCAGCCAAAGTCTTCTCATGTCCTCTTTTAGCTCTTCTCAACTCACTCTTTAGCTCCCTCCTGGCTAATCTATAGTTTTCCAGTGCACTAACTGAGCCTTCAAGCCTCATCCTGACATAAGCCTCCTTTTTCCTTTTAACCAGCGAATTAACTTTTTTTAGTACACCATGGTTCCCTTACTCGACCATTTCCTCCTTGCCTGACAGGGACATACTTATCAAGGACTCGCAGTAGCTGCTCCTTGAATAAGCTCCACATTTCAGATGTGGATGACTTATCCTAAAATTTTCATATCAAGCAAGGTCTAGTCAAAGCCTCATACCCTAGAGGCTGTAGGTAACAAAATATAGATGGGATCATATGACGGTGCACAAATCACATATATGGAAGCTGTAGAGAAGACCAACCATTGCGTGAAGCCCAATGTTCTTTTGAATCATTGTCTTTCATAAACCAACAACACTGTCACTGCTTGTGATTATGTCATTGCATTAGAAAGGGCACGGAAGAGATTTACAAAGACCTTTCCAGGAATGGAGAATTTGGAGAAAAAATTGGATTGGCTATTTGTTTTCTTTAGGATACTGGAAGCTGAGATGATTTTAATTGGACTGTCTAAAATTATGAAAGGGTTATAGTAGAAAGGAAGAATTTAATTAATAACCGGGAGCACAAATTTGAAGTTATTAGTAGAAAGATTAAAGGGAAATTGGGAAGACTTTTAACCCAAAGGGTGGTAGGTATCTGAAATTCATTCCCTGATAAGGTAGTTCAAGCAGAATAGCTTCCTTCTGTTCTGTAACTTTTCTACATTTCTATATAAGGGCATATGGTGGCACAGTGGTGACAGCACCAGGGAGCTGGGTTCAATAACATCCTTGGGTAACTATCTGTGTGGATTTGCATGTTCTTCCTGTGCTTGCATAGGTTTCCTCCGGGTGCTCTGGTTTCCTTCCACAATCTAATGATGTGCAAGTTAAGTGATTGGTCATACTAAATTATCCATTAGTGTCCCAAAATATGTAAGATAGGGAGATTGGTGGGATAAACGCATGGGCTACAGGAATAGGGCCTGGATGGAATGCTCTGTTGGAGAATCCACACAGACATGATGGGCTGAATGTCCTCCTTCTACACTAGGGATTTTATATGCCCTTTCTTCTCCATCAAATATCATTGAGACACGCAAACACAAATTTGCTTCAACATTTGTTGTGAGAATTCCAAAGAAAACAGACATGATAGAAACATAGAAAATAGGAGGAGACCATTTGGCCCTTCAAACCTGCTCCGCTATTCATTACCATCATGGTTGATCATCCAATTCAATAGCTTAATCCTGCTTTCTCCCCATAATATTTGATCCCATTTGCCTTGTGCTATATCCAGCCACTTGAATACATTCAGTGTTTTGGCATTAACTACTTCCTGTAGTTCAGTATTCTTTGGGTGAAGAAACGTCTCCTCATCTCCATCCTAAATGGTCTACCTTGAATCCTCAGACTGTGACCTCTGGTTCTGGACTCCCCCACCATTGGAAATATTCTCCCTGTATCTACTTTATCTTGTCCTGTTAGAATTTTATAAGTCTTTATGAGATCTTTCCTCATTCATCTGAACTCCAGTAAAAACAATCCTAACCTAGTCAATCTCTCCTCATACATCAGTCCCATCATTCCTGGAATCAGCCTGGTAAACTTTTGCTGCACTCCCATGAGAGCAAGAACATCCTCTGAAAATGAGACCAAAACTGCACACAATACCTAGGTTTGGCCTCATCAAGGCCCTGTTTAATTGCAGCAATACATCCCTGCTCTTGTACACAAAACCTCTCGCAATAAAGGCCAACATGCGATTTGCTTTCTTTACTGTTTACTGCACCTGCACGTTTATCTTCAGTGACTGGTGCACAAGGACATCAGGTCCTGCTGCACACTTCCCTGTCTCTATTTGCAGTAAACTGCTTTCTTGTTTTTGTTTCCAAAGTGAATAACATCACATTTATCCAAATTATACTGTATCTGCCATTGATTTTACCCACTCACCCAAGCTATCCAGATCATTCTGAAGGATCTCTGCATCCTCGTCACAATTCACCCCCCACCCAACCTCCACTGCAAACTTTGAGATGTTACATTTTGTTCCTTCATCCAAATCATTTATATATAAATAGCTGGGGTCCCAGCACTGATCCCTATGGCACCCCACTAATTACTGCCTGCCAATTTGAAAAGCATCCATTAATTCCTATTTTTGTTTTTTCTTTGCCAACCAGTTTTCTATCCATCTCAATATACTTCCCCCAGTCAAATGCATTTTAATCTTGCACAATAATCTCTTGTGCAGGATTTTGTCAAAAAAGTTGAAATATACCACATTGACTAGTTCCTCCTTGTCAACTCTACTAGTTACATCTTCAAAGAATTCCAACAGGTTTGTCAAGCATATTTCCCCTTCATTATTTCACACTGACTCTAGTCTGATCCTGCCAATGCTTTTTAGATGCTCTGCAATAAAGTCCTTGATAATGGGTTTGAAAATTTTTCTCACTACCGATATTAAGCTTACTGGTCTACAATTCAGTTTTCTCTCTGCCTCCCTTTTTGAATATTGGAATGACATTACATATCTTCCAATCTGCAGGGATTGCTCCAGAGTCCATAGAATCCTGGGAGGTGATCACCAATGCATCCACTATTTTTACAGTCACTTCCTTAAGTACTCTAGGATGTAGGTTATCAGGCCTTGGGGATTTATCCGCCTTCAATCCCATCAATTTTCCCAACAATATTATTCTACAAATATCGAACTCCCTCAGTTCTTCCCTGTCACTAAATCTTGTATTCTCCAATATTTCTGATGTTCATAAAGTGTCACATATTTGGCACATTGAAAAATATCCCCCTTGTAGTGTATACCAAAACATTGCTCATAGGGTGTACATTACCATTCCCTTTGTCCCACCATTTGCAGCTGTGCCTTGAACCACCACTGTCCCATGCTCTGGAAATCCTTAATACTTCACATCAATTGCTACTGTATGTAAGGAAGGAGGTTTCGTAGCACAGTAGGTAGTACCCATATCTCCGAGCCAGAAACTCAGGGTTTGAGTCCCATGCCAGGTTTTGATAGCCAAGGAAGGTGTGCTCATAATGCGGCCAACAAGTTGAGTACCAACCGCCAAACTCTTTCCAACGTACCAATGCCAAGTAATAGCAGTGGCAAGAGTGGGAAAGGTTCGTGTTCAGCTATGCTTGATATGGAGTGCCCCTGCCCTCACGAGCTATAAGACTCTGGCAATGGACTAGTGTGAGCTGTTCCAGGAAATATCTCGCAATGAGAACAAATAAAATCTGTCTTGAACACCACTAAGTGCAGGAAAAGAAACAACAACAAACTACATAACCTGTAGACAATAATACAGCACGTTAATGTGATAAAGTTGCAAGGCACTTCAAAGGTGAACAACATTAGAGCAGGTGATCCAAACCTTGATCAAAATAGCACTTTTTTAAGGGGCATGTAAAAGGAACAGAGATATGAGGAGATTCTGAGAGGTAATTCCAGATGCCTGAAGTCACAACTAACAATGGATAAAGTAAAATAAATAGATGATGTGTAAGCATCTTGGACTAAAAAGTTATGAAAGGACTATAGGACTGGAGGAAGTGTATACAATCTGAGACCTTGTATTGCACAACTATTGTGTGTATGTGTGGGAGTGGGGGAGGTGGTGTGGGTGGTGGGGTGGGGGGGGGGAGGACTTCATTGCCCAATAGCATACATGAACCTTGTGCGTGGCACATTATAATTTCTTGTGAGATAAATAAAACAAAAGGCAAAATAATTCAGTGTGAAGTCATAAAAAGGAACATAAATTGAACTGGGAAGAAAAATAGAGAAGATACAATGATGAATGATATATATAAATCATGCTTCAATTGTGCATCATCAATGAGAATTCATGATGGCACCTCCAAAGACATTATTGCATATTAATTTAAGAAAATATGATCTTTCTTTGTTAGAGGCATTCCAAATGGTGGCTTTTGTTTATAAATCCTGGTAAATGGCAAAGATAGAGTAGTTGATCCTGCAGCAAAACCTGTACCTGGGATAGTGACAAGTCCCACACATTCTCGTAGTATCCTCTCTACTGTGTTATCAATCACTTCTTCCCTTCGTTTGTGATCAAGCATTCAAGGTTTTAGAAGTAACTGAGTTATCTTAAGATTTCTTTTTGTATTCTATCTGTGCAAACAAATGTAAAATCTCCTGAATTGTCATGTAACATCCACTTAACAAGGACGAGAATGAAAAACAATTTTCTGGAATGTGAGAAACATGGGTGACCTTTCCATGAGAATAATGGTTTGCAGAGTAGGGTATAGGTACATCTGGGAGTATGGCAGATATTTGTATGGGGTACTTAGGAGAAACCATGTAATGGCAGATTTTGTTTTAAAACTTTTTTTTAATGATATATCTCTTAGGTAGTAGATGTTTTATCAAATTCCTGATCAAAATTTTGTAATTACCTTCTTCATCATGGTATGTAGCTTGATTTAATTTTAATTTCAAATGTACCAATAAGAGTACAGAAAGCACACTAACTTGGGCACCATGACAGCTCAGTGACTATCGCTGTAGCTGTGCAGACACTTGGAATTGGGCCGGTGTCTGCGGGAGTTTGCGCGTTCTCCCCGTGGTTGCGTGGGTTTTCTCCGGCGCTCCGGTTTCCTCCCACATCCCAAAAATTCGCTCTTAGGCTGATTGGGAAACAAATTGTCCCTACATTGAGATTCTTCCATATTAGGAATAACCTAAAATTAGAATAGGATAATGGAATTGTTACTATATAGTTATGACGGCGGCGCGGGCACGTTGGGCCGAAGGGCCTGTTTCCCGTGCTGTGTTGCTCTAATGTCTCTAACTTGTTTCCCTGTTTTCATTCAATGAGCATACAACATGGCATCAAATTGTTTATCCGTATTAGGGCTTTTCAGTTGTAACTTTTCCACTGATACAAAGTAAATTAAGGACATGAGAATGTAACCTTCCAATCTGGACAGTGTTTAAACAAAAACTGTCAGCATGAGAATTGAACTATAAGCATCAATATGACTGCTGTGGATATTGCATAAGTAATGACTGATTCCATGTGTGAGATACACTGTGGACTTATTAAGTGAAATAGCTGAAGTAAAACAGGATGTAAGTCAATGAAATGTAAGTATGATGAAAAGTACATCTGAGATTAAATTCACTTGGATGGTACCCAACGACTATCCTCAACCCCAATGCATGCTAAGTGAAAAAAAGCTTTAGAATAATAATTTAAAGTTATCTCTTTTACGCAGACATTTGAAAATGCAACACAAGATCATAAGAACATAAACACAAGAACATAAGAAATAGGAGCAGGAGTAGGCCATCTCGCCCCTCGAGCCCTGCCCTGCTATTCAACAAGATCATGGCTGATCTGATAGTTTTTCAGTTCCACTTACCCGCTCACTCCCCATAAACCTTAATTCCCTTATTGGTCAAAAATCTATCTATCTGTGACTTAAACGTATTTAACGATTTAGCCTCCATGCTTCAATGGGCACAAATTCCAAAGATTCACTACTCTCTGGGAGAAAAAGTTCCTCAACTCTGTTCTAAATTGACTCCCCCTTATTTTGAGGCTGTGCCCTCTAGTTCTGGTCTTTTCCTAGTGGAAATAATCGCTCTGTTTCTACCCTGTCTAGCCCCTTCATTATCTTACATATCTCTATAAGATCTCCCTTCAGTCTTCTAAACTCCAACGAGTACAGGCCCCGTCTACTCAATCTCTCCTTATAAACTAACCCCCTCATCTCCAGCATCAACCTGGTGAACCTTCCCTGCACTCCCACCAAAGCCAATATATTCTTTTGCAAATGAGGGGACCAAAATTGCACACAGTTCTCTAGTTGTGGCCTCACCAGTATCTTGTACAATTGCAGCAAGACCTCCCTGCTTTTATCCTCCAACCCCTTGCGATAAAGGCCAACATTCCATTCGCCTTCTTGATCACCTGCTGCACCTGCAAACTTAGTTTTTGCGATTCATACACACGGACCCCCAGGTCCATCTGCATAGTAGCATGTTGTAATTTTTCACCATTTAAATAATAGCCCATTTTACTATTATTCCTTCCAAAATGGATAACCTCTCACTGACTAACATTTATACTCCACTGCCAGATCCTCACCCATCCACTTAGCTTATCCAAATTTCTTTGCAGGCTTTTCGCATCCTCCACGCAATTTGCTTTCCTATTCATCTTTGTGTCATCTGCAAACTTTGTTACCCTACAGTTAGATTCCAGCACAATCCCTGCAGCATGTCACTAGTCACCAACTGTCAACCGGAAAAGCACCCATTTATTCCAACTCTAAGCTTCCTGTTAAATAGCCAATCCTCAATCCATTTACCCCCAAATCTGTGTACCTTAATCTTATGCAGCAACCTTTTGTAAGGCACCTTATGGAACATCTTCTGGAAATCTAAAAACACCACATCCAGCGGTTCCCCTCTATCAACCACACTCGTTACATCTTCATAAAAATCCAGTAAATTTGTCAAACATGACTTTCCTTTCATGAATCCATGCTGCATCTGCTTGATTGAACCATTCTTTTCCAGGTGTCCTGCTATTTCTTCCTTAATGATGGACTCTAGAAAGTTCCCAAGTATGGACGTTAAGCTAACCAGCCTGTAGTTACCCGCCCACCAGTGACTTTTTCCCCTTACTATTCCTTATCTCCACCCACATTGATTCCACATTTTCCTCCTAGAGCCTATATCATCTCTCACTACCACTCTGATGTTATCCTTTATTAACAGAGCTACTCTGCCTCCTTTTCCTTCCTGTCTATCGTTCTAAAATGTCTGATACCCATGGATATTCAGTTCCCAGTCCTGGTCACGCTGTAACCACATTTCTGTAATGGCCACTAGATCATACCCATTTGTATGGATGAACTCATTCTTTTTGTTTCGAAACTCATTCTTTTTGTTTTGAAGCTCATTCTCTTTGAAGCAGTACAAGATATGGAGATGCCAGTGGTGGCACAGTAAGAAGTCTCACAAAATCAGGTTAAAGTCCAAAGGATTATTTGGAATCATGAGGTTTCAGAGCCTGCTCCTTCCTCATTTAATCATTAAGTCAATTAAAAGCAATACAAGACAAACCTGCTGTGCATTCTGTTTCATAGATGCATGGCTCACTCCTGTTTCACAGGACAGTGCCCTACACCCAGAGGGCTTCTCAATCCATCACATGGACTATACAGTGGCCTCAGCAAGGCCATAGGAAGTGGGGTCTGCTTCTTAATCAACACCTTGTAGTGCCTAGATTAGGAACACTGGCAACTTTCTGCTCTCTAGATTACCTAATGCTAAAATGCCATCTCTATTTCCTTCTGCAGGAGTTCATCTTTGTTATCCTGATGGCAGTTTACATCCCACTCTATGCCAATATGAAGGTCGCACTGGAATGAAATATACATGATTGCGAATAGCCTTGAGACGAAACATCCTGAGGCCTTGTTCATTGTGCCCAGGACTTCAGTCAGGCCAAGCTCAAGAGCGTATTCCCAAGTTACCACCAACACATCTCCTGCTCCACCAGAGGCCCAAATATTTTAGACCACTGCTACACAAATATCGAACATGCTTATCGCTTTACCACACTTTGGTACATCAGACCACAAAGCTGTACTCCTGCTCCAGCATACAAGCAAAAACTGAAGCAGGAGAATCCATCACAGAGAGTTGTGCAATGTTGGTCTGAGGAATTGGATGAATTCCTATGGGGCTTGCTTGGAATATGTGGACTGGTCAGTTTTTAAAAAATCTGCGACCAGCCTAAATGAGTATGCCACTACGGTAACTGACTTCATCAGTTAGTGTGTCAGAAGACTGTGTGCCAAAGAAGCAAATCCGTGTGTTCCCCAACCGGAAATCAGGGATTAACAGTGATGTACACCGCTTGCTGAAGTCCAGGTCTGAGGTGTTCAAGTCAGGCGATACTGACCTATACAAGAAAGCCAGACATGATCTAAGGAGGTCCATCAAAGATGCTAAAAGACAGTACCAGTCTCAGGCTGGCCACACCAACCCCTGACAACTATGGCAAGGTCTGCAAGATAAAGGAAGGTGCACTCCAATGCACCTCTCCTTGATGACCTCAATGCATTCAATGTCCGTTTTGAGCAAGAGGTCAGCAAGACCATGCCCTCTACCCTAGAGACTCTGATGAACCTGGTGCAGTCACCATTGCAGACGTCAGAGCAACATTCTTGAAGGTCAATCCATCGAAAGCAACTGGCCCAGATAGGGTTCCCAAACATGCACTCAAATCTTGCACAGATCAGCTGGCAAAAGTATTCACAAACATCTTCAATCTCTCTTTACAACAATCTAAGATCCCTACCTGCTTCAAGGAGACGACCATTATCCTGGTACTTAAGGAAAACCAAGTAATGTGCTTTAATGACTGTTGGCTGGTGGTTCTGACATCCATCATTATGAAGTGCTTTGAAAGGTTAAATGTGGCACAGTCAATTCTAACCTCCCGGACTACCTGGATCCACTACAGTTCGCCTACTGCTGCAACAGATCTACAACACGTACCATTTCCTTGTCCCTGCATTCAGTCCTGAACAGCAGGATAACAAGGACATTTATGTGAGACTCCTATTTATTGATTACAGCTCAGCCTTCAATACTATTATTCCCAAGAAACTCATCTTCAAACGCTGCAGCGTGGGCCTTAGCACCTCCCTCTGTGATTGGGTCTTGAACTTTCTGACTCACAGATTACAATCAATAAGAATAGGCAACAACACCTTCTTCACGATAATCCTTAATACTTGTGCCCCATAAGGCTGTGCTCTCAGTCCCTATTATACTTCTTGTACATCTATGACAACTGTGCGGCCAAATTCTCCTTTGATTCAATTTTCAAGTTTGCTCATGACACCATCATAGTGGATCAGATCTCTAACAATGATGAGACAGAGTACAGGAATGAGAGTCTGGTGATTCGGGCAACAATAATTTCTCCCTCAATGTCAACAAAAACGAAGGAGATTGTCGTTGATTTCAGGAAGCGTAAAAGAGAACATGCCCCTGTCTACATCATGAGGACAAAGTAGAAAGAACATAGAACATAAAACGTAGAACATTACAGCACAGAACAGGCCCTTTGGCCTTTGATGTTGCGCCGACCAATTAAGAAAAAGCAATGACCCTCTAACCTAAACCATTCCCTTTTCATCCATAAACTTATCTACTAATCTCTTAAATACCCCCAAACTTGGCGCATCTACAACTGCAGCAGGCAAGGCATTCCATACCCTTACCACCCTCTGGGTAAAGAACCTACCTCTGACATCCGTCCTATAATTACCACCCCTTAATTTAAAGCTATGTCCCCTCATGCTAGCTTTCTCCATCCTAGGAAAAAGGCTATCACTGTCCACCCTATCTAAACCTCTAATCATCTTATATGTTTCAATAAAGAGTCAAGACCTTCAAGTTTTTAGGTGTCCAGATCACCAACAACCTGTCCTGGTTCCCCCCATGCTGACACTATAATTAAGAAAGGCTGACGCCTCTACTTTTTCAGAAGATGAAGGAAATTTGGCAATTCAGCTATGACTCTCACCAACTTTTACAGATGCACCATAGAATGCGGTCTTTCTGATTGTATCACAGATTGATATGGCTTCTGCATTGCCCAGGACCGCAAGAAACTACAAAAGGTTGTGAATGAAGCCCAATCCATCAAGCAAACCAACCTCCCATTCATTGACTCTGTCTACACTTCTGGCTGCTTCAGCAAAGCAGCCAGTATAATTAAGGACCCTATGCACCTTTGTCATTCTGTCTTCCACCTTCTTCCTTCGGGAAAAAAATACAAAAGTTTGAGATCACATATCAACCAACTCAAGTACAACATTTTCCCTGCTGCTATCAAACTTTTGAATCCACTTACCTTGCACTAAGTTCATCTTTCTCTACATCCTAGCTATTTCTGCAACATTATATTCTGTACTCTCTTGTTTCCTTCTCTATAAACAGTATGTTTTGTCTATATAGTGTGCAAAAAACAATACTTTTCACTGTAAATATGTGACAACAATAAATCTAATCAAAATCAAATTTTAAAAATCAAAAACCATGAGAATACTTCAATGACCACTGTCACAAAGCTTGGTAGGCAAAAACCTTTCATAGTCGTGTTTGGAAGATGACAATGCAAAGACGCTTGAAGAATAATATCTGGTAAGTTACAGAGTGGCAAGGTCAGGAAGGCTCTATACAAAAGGCAAAAAAATTAATGCTATTTGTGGCTGCAGACATCGTTAGCATTATAATTAGGAAGAAAGCTGGAAAAGCCACTCAGATTATACAATTGTCAAGTGACACCATGACCTGTTACACCAATGACATGGCCAACGATCCTTACGATCCTCGGTCATACCCCTCAAGTTCTTTGTATGATCTGGTTAGGGATCAGTAAGTTTTTGTTTGCAGTAGGCAAAGTTTGAGATTCAAGACAGTTGCTAAAATAATTGCCATAAGATTTCATCATTTTTGAACAAATAAACCATACAAGATGAGAAAGATAAAACAATTTACAGTGGGTGGGATTCTTTGGCCTCCCAGCCATATGTTTCTTAGCAACAAGAGGTGGTATGCTGTTCACCGGCAGTGGGATTCTCTGGTGCCACCATTGTCAATGGGTTTCCATTGTAACCAGTGAATGTCACTGGGAAACCTATGAGTGGGGGCATGCTGCCAGAGGGATCAAAGAAATGCCACCCAAAATCCAACTTATACCTTCAAAATCAGGGTTAATATGTGGTAAATGTGAATTAACAGGCAAACTGTTTATATCTATCATTCACACTAAAAATTAAACAGTAAGTGCAACCAAGACAGATTTCTCAGCAACCTACCCAGACATCTGTAAACAGTATGTCAACCTATCTTCTTGAAACTCTCGCCAGAATTTTACCGCTTCGCACCCCCCCCCCCCCCCGCCCCCGAGGCTTGTAAGATCACACTGGAGGCTAACGGAGAATGCCATTGTGTGACCCTTGTCAGGCGCAGTAAAATTCCAGCCTCAGTCTCTCACAAGAGCTTCTAGTCTTTACCTTTGCAGATCTAGCCTTGGAATATTCTCCAAAAGTTGCTCTAATTTGGATGGCTTCAATGATGGCCTACCTTGCAGAGTTTCAACCTCATCTTCCATTCCCCTGGATTCCTGGTCTGCAGTCCAACACTTAATCACAAGCATCTTATCGGGATGTGCGTGGTTTTTGATTTTTCCTCGGCCCAAAGAATTTCAAAATGCAGGATTCTGCATGTGCCACTGCTCCACTGCTCTTGAAATCAGTTGGTACTTTAAATTCCCTATTTGTTGATAAGTTAATTTTGGATCTTATAACATCTGAATGAATGAACCAAATAATTAGTAGCAATTATTTGCTCTGCAACTGGATGAGCTTACAGATGTGGCAAACCTATCTCATCTCTTACTTTAAGGAAAGTATATTTTTGAATATATAAAAAGATATTTTATTTTGCAAATAACTACCTAATCAAACAATCGCTTGGAAATTTTCTGGTTGCTTGACAACTTCAACACTGAACAAGGTCAAAATGTGTGACAATCTGCACTGATGAAGCTAAATTAATAATAGTGGATTGGTGACACATATGAGTGATTGCCTCAAATACAAAATGGGTGTATTGCAACATACAGTGGGAAGCATATGCATAACAACTCAAGGTAAGTGATGGACGGTGCTGTGAGAATGGCTAACTTTATAAAAACCTGGGCAGCACAGTGGTTAGCACTGCTGCCTCACAGCTCCAAGGACCTGGATTCAATTTCCAGCTTGTGTCACTGTGTGTGTGGAATTTGTACATTCTCCCTGTGTCTCTGATGCTCCAGTTTGCTCCCACACTCCAAAGATATGCAGGTTAGGTTGATTGCCCATACTAAATTCCCCCTTAGTATCGTGAGATACGTAGGTTAGAGAGATTAGTGGGGTAAATATGCGAGGTAATGAGGGTAAGACCAAGGAGGGATTGATGGGCTGAATGGCCTCCTTCTGTACAGTAAGGTTTTTATGCTTCTGTCTCTTGAATTCACACCCTTTCTACTCCTATAGAAATGAAATGGGAAGTGTAATAACTCAAGATACCAATCTGGAAAGGAAAATATTTTATTGCAAAATGCAAAATAAAACCACGGAAGAAACTAAAGTAAATAATCTGAGGGACAAAGCAAAAACGGCAGTATTTTAAGGAAGGACAGCCCAAAACAAAAACAAGTAATAAATGAAACTTAAAACTTTAAACCAAAATGTGATTGAAAGGATCAACAATGCACTCGAGATTTTATGATGCCCTACATGCATGGAAAGCCTCAATGTTGTACATGCTCCCTTTCCAAGGATCCCAGCTATGAATTTAGCTGTGGTAGAGGAGCAAATTGTCTAGTCAGATAACACCCTCAGATACCCACTGCCTGGACCTATTGACAATGAGTTTGGCCAGGTGCAGATTCACGAGGAGGTCCTCTTCCTTCCCCGACCCCCTTTCGCACCAGGTGCCATATAAGGAATATGGGGTTGAACTGCAAATTAAACAGCAACAATTGATTTTTGAAATAACTAAAAAGGGAGTGCAGTTTAAAGCAATGTAAACGTGGTCCATAGATTCCACAAGATCTTAAATCGGGCAGATTTCTTGGGAGTATGTGAACTGTTACAACCTACAGTTATGTGATACTGTTGCATGCAACACCCTTC
The DNA here is from genome assembly GCA_024679065.1 of Sphyrna mokarran. Taxonomy (NCBI): domain Eukaryota; kingdom Metazoa; phylum Chordata; class Chondrichthyes; order Carcharhiniformes; family Carcharhinidae; genus Sphyrna; species Sphyrna mokarran. The sequence continues at coordinate 64,426,122 of JAGIQG010000006.1, read as the reverse complement.
ACTCTGGGTCCCCGGTATTAAGGGGGGAGATCCCTCCTTAGATAGACCTCAGTTGACAGACAGCAACAATGCATGCCAAGGCATGTCTGGATCATGGCAGACTGCAAAGCGTGCAGCGGCAACCCGCACAGGAAACCCCACCGTGCTGCAGCAAAGGTAATGGAGGGCATTTCCATGGGGTAGCTCAGACTGCAGGACTTCAGCCCCCTCAATTCATGTCTAGGACTACAGTTCAGCAGGCCCAGTCCTAGAGCGCTTATAAAAGGTATATGCAATGAATTCCTGCTGGGCAAGCCATTGTCTGTTACCAGGGGAACTCATATTCAATGAGCCCATGGGAAGATCAATCAGGGATTCCCCGTGAATCTCATGGGGGCTAGCACAGGAAGCAAACAAGTCAATCTATTGATCCAAATGGATGTTTATTGGCTCTTCTATAATCAAATGTTGTTTAGGCTCATTGAACTACACAGATCACCTATCCTCTCTTTGTGCAAGTCTGCATGGCTGTCGTGTTTGAACTGCCATTAGGTATTTCTTTCACCCAAGTGAACTAAATATAAGAGTCCAAGGCCTGAGCATGACAATACTCATATGTCCAGGACTGCTGCCTCAGAGCGCCAGGGACCTGGTTCAATTCCTGGCTCAGATCACTGTCTATGTGGAATTTGCACGTTCTCCTTGTGTCTGCATAAGTTTCTTCCAGGTGCTCTGGTTTCCTCCCACAGTCCAAAATATGCGGGTTAGGTACATTGGCCATGCTAAATTGACCCTAGTGTCAATGGATTAGCAGAGTAAATATGTGGGGTTATGAAAATAGGGCCTGGATAGAATTGTGGATGATACAGCCTCAATGGGCCAAATGGCCTCCTGCTGCACTGTAGGGATTGTAGGATAATATTGAGGCCATGGATAAAGAAGTTCATGATGTCGAAACACTCCACTGCTTCTAAGCTTGCAAATGTCTGATGACTAATGGACTAAATTTCAAGATAGCATTAAAGGTGATATCTAGCAACATAACATTGAAGTGGCACAGCAATTACATAATTACTTCCCCCAATGGACAACAAAAAAGATTGGTTCACTATCTTTCTGAATTTTTTTTGTCATTCTGTCACAAAAAGAGCTGACAATAGAAGAACTAGTGGACTTCTTAGACATAGCAACTAATGGTATGTTCAATGTTGAGTTCCAACAAAAACTGATAGATTTTTGGATCCAAATACAAGCAGTGTACATCCTCAGCTGACAGTGCTGTCGAATCTCTGATGCTGTTCATCATAATGCACCTTTATGAAACAGGATTTTGGCACTCACTTGAATAAAATTAAAGCATCATTATCATGTATATGTTGAAAGCAGTTTGAAACTGAAACTGTCACCTATTTCCCCCAACTTCATTCACTTATGCTCCCACAAACTAGTGCATCCATCACATTAGTGGTAAGGAAAAAATTATTATAAACATATTTTTGCCTGTTACATGTAATTATATAATGATTTCATTAGTGGATCAGTTAAAAAGCAAACTGCCTATAGGAGTATGGAGGAAATGGATAAATTTCAATACTCAACTTTTTTTTTTACTATTTTTGGCTTTCCTTTTCCATATTCTCCTTTCATGAATCAATCTGTTGTCTCAAAAGCAATAAGCATACGTGCAATTGAATTTTATGAAGTAATTAAAAGTCTTGTGTCCTGCTGATTTTGTGTAAGTGTAGCTGAAATCTGGTTATTAGTAGAATTATGCCTGAAACTGCGTTTTCTGAAAGCTGAAAATGAATCTAGTGGTGGCTGCATTCATAATGTCACTCCCCAAAGATAACAGATGTCAAGCTCAGTCCAACAACGCACATTATCTAGGTAACCTCTGGTCAACTTAACTCCCCCAGCTCCAGCCCTGAGCAACATCCTACTCACTCGCATAGGAACAGATTGCAACAAGAAAGCTCCTGGTGAAATTCTACATCAACCCAAGTGTGGCACAAGAATTTTACCAATCCACCCATAAGATTATGATGATCTAATTTCAACCTCAACTTCATATTCCTACATATCCCTAATAACCTTTCACCTCCTCACTTATCAAGAATCTATCTACTTCTGTCTCAAAGATTCTGTCTCAACCATCTTTTGAGGAAGAGAGTTCCAAAGCTCTCAGCCCTCAAGAGAAAAAAAAATCCATATCTCTACCTTAAGTGGGCAACCCCATATTTTAAACAGTGCCTCTGGTTCTAGATTCCCCCAGAAAAAGAAACATCTTTGCACATGCAGCCTGTCAAGTTCCCTCGAGATCTTGGTTTTGATTAAGTCAGTCTTACTCTTTTAAACTCAAGCAAATACAAGCCTAGCCTGTTCAACCTATCCTTATAAGATAACGCACCTATTCCATTTAGTAAACCTTCTTTGAATTGTTTCCAATGTATTTACAGCTTTCCTTAAATGAGAGCAGTGCCGTACACAATATTCCTGGTGTGATCTCACCAATCCCTTGGATAACTGAAACATAACCTCCCTAACTCTCCTATTCAATTCTCCTTGCAATAAATGATAACATTTTATTAGCTTTACTTAATATGCTGGACCTGCATATTAATCTTTTGCAATTCAACGACTGGGACATTCAGATCCATCTCAAAAACTCTTCAAACTCTCACTATTTAAGTAATATGCTTCTTTTTTATTTGTCGAGCCAAATAGACACCCTTTTTTTCCACATTATAATCCATTTGCTTAGTGGATGGCACAGTGGTTAGCACTGCTGCCTTACAGCGCTATGGACCTTGGATCGATTCCTGGCTCGCGTCACTGTCTGTGTGGAATTTGCATGTTCTCCTGCGTCTGTGTGGATTTTCTTGGGTGCTAGTTAGGTATATTGACACGAACAAGCGCCAGAGCATGGTAATGAGGAGAATGTCACAGTGGCTGCATTGCAGTGTTAATGTAAGCCCTACTTGTGATTAATAAATAAACATTTAATTTTGCTCACTAACCTATTTCCTTTTGTAGCCTAAGTCTCCTCTAGAATTCATTTTCCCACCTATCTTTGTGTCATCAGCAAATTTAGCAACCATACCTTCAATCATTTATGTAAAATGTAGAATTGAGGCTCCAGTACTGATCCCTGCAGCACAGCACTCATCACATTAAATTTACAGTAATAAATACATTGTTTTGCTATATACATTTCATCAGTGCACACATTCTATTGCTGATGTTTTGTGGATAGCTATAACATTTAGCTGTGAATTATCCTAAAGTTTGTGTTTTTTGCATACAAATATTAACCATTGACAGTTTAAAATATAAAACTTATTTTCAAAAGATTGTGCTTTCATTTATTAATACTGCATATAGTGACTTGATTACCACAAATTTGGCAAGTATTGAAATTTTATTCGATACAACTAGCATCAATAATTTAAGAGAAATGTGGTGTAATCTTCCTCTACTTCCAGTTACTTATGTTGGATTCTAATAGTCTTATTTTGGGCTTTGTTTTTTTCAGCAAGCATTGAATTTCCAAAAAATGACAACACTCTGATGGGAAGATTAATATAAAATTTGATGCAACTTATATCTTATATTATTCAAACCATTCCGTGCCATGCATTCAAAAATGTTTTATCAAGTTAGGATAAAACCCCCTCACCTTTTAGTATAATACAAACAGCTGACCATTGTCCTAAGCACAATATGTTGTCATAGGCTTAATCAGTATCTACTGGTGTTTCTGCATCATAAAACAGCCGTCCACACTTGACTGCACTTACTACAGAATGCATAGCAATATAACCTGATCTTATTCAGGTGACAGAATTTGTTAATTAACTCTTGTACTTAGGAATGCAGCACTAGCCTACAGGCTTCTCTTTGATCTTTTCAAGGCTATTGTTTGAAGATATAATTACTGTTGTTCTAGCTTTTGATTAAAAACCATCTTTTGAATGATTTGTTAAATCCTGTGTTTGGTTCACATGAGGCTGAATTGCAGACATCAGAATGCTGATGCTCCTCCATTGAATGGAATTTACAGGAAGAATTCTTGTAACTCTGTCATCTCAAAGATCAAAGATATTCTTCAGCATGGGATTCTTGAGCTGGTCACTAAAGTGACTTTGCCTACAACAACAAAATTATTAAAATGCAGTTAGAAAGCTACATTTTTAATTTTCGCTAATAAAATTACTTTTCAAAAAATCTTTAAAATTACTTTTCAAAAATATTTGCAAGATACAATATTATCACACCATTCCTAAAAAAACAAATTTAGTTGTTTTACAGCACTTTCATTGATTTTTTTTCTTTTTCCCATTTACTATCCCCACCTTCTTTGTGCAAATTCTTGAACAATATTAATCCAACACAAAAGTAGAGAAAGCAAGTTGCCCATTTTAAGGCACGCTAAGCTAATGCCCTGAGGAAAAAAATATTTGCCTACTGGATGATTTTGCCTTTCAGCTTCATTAAAAAAAAAACATCTTTTCAAATGGATCTTGATCCATTCAAATTAAACTTTCATAATTTTTTTCACTAATGTTAATGTTCTTTGGGATTTAACCATAATTTTAAAAATAAGGGGTCTCTTATTTAAGGTGGAGTTGAGAAGAAATTTTTTATTAAGGTCATGAATCTTTGGAACTTTCTTCCCCAAACAGTGGTAAAGGCAGGGTCAATTAATATTTTTAAGGCAGAGATAGACTGATTGTTTTATTAATCGACAACCTAAGGTTATCTGGGGTAGATGAAATATGGAGTTGAGCTCATAATCAGATCAGCAATGATCATTTTGAATGGCAGATAGATTCGAGGGGCCAAATGGTCTACTCCTGCTCCTACTTTGCATGTTTGTAAAAGAGAAATCTGGAAATGAAGATAGAACATAATAATCATGTATTACAGTTTCTTAAAAAAAACTTTCAGATTAATACATATCCTTTTTTCCAGCAAAAAACAAATTCTACCCCATTGAAGACAGGGTATATTCAAACATACTGTTTGGAACAATCACTTCATTCATTTAAAACATCATTCTGTCGACTCTTTTGTTCATTACAGATTGTTAACAAAGTAATCTTATTGATACTGAAGAAAGATGTGTTTCAAATTCACTGGACAACTATGTCACAGAAGGATAGCAAAGAATATGTTCGAATATTATGCAATTTATCATGTGGAAAATGAGCAAATTTTTTATCATTCCATTGTCATGATTTATTGCAAATACCTAAATGAATGCAAATCTCTGTAGCCTATTCTGAAATTTTGAATTGAAGAAGGTTTCCATATTACTTTAACTTTAATCATATTACATTTTTTCTTTTGTTTAAAACTGCTGGAAGAAAACATTCAACTGAAAGTCATATTCTGAACGCAAGGGGGAGCATTTTATCAAAGGGTGGAAATGATTATTAACTCTAACTTCTGATTAAATACATAAAAATTGTAGAATAGATGATGCAGAAGAGACGTTTAGAAACTAGGATTTGTATTTTATAAATAATTAAATGGATTAAAGTTAGAATGGGCATTATTTAGTTTAGTTTAAGATTTCATGATGATTAAAGAGTTAATTCCACACTTGTTAGATTTATGACATAAAAGATGAAGTTAATGCATAATGTCCAACACACTTTATAGCAATAGCCAATAATACACAAATCAAGCTTGTTTCTTTTGGGAGTATTCAAACATACCATATCCCAATTCCCTTGATTAGCAAATATGTCGAACGAATACTGTTACTGTGAATGTCCTAGAACGGTGAATAATTATTCAGATATGTATACAAATACACAGGAATAAAATAAAACCCACAGTTACCAAAAGACAAATACATGCAAAATTACGAATATGCTATGATCATGCAACACAATTAGAAAATTATTTTTTAAAAATAAGCATTTCACATTTTTCCTCCCTTAAACCAGAAAATGGACTAACAATTAACTGGTTTCCACCTTATACATCAAGAACACCATGGCACTAATTTCTAGCTGTACATATAAGATCTTATGGTGGCTGGCTCAACAACTGTTGAGTGTCGGCTACTTTACAAAAGTCTGTGCATGGAACAATTACAACTATAGTACCGCATACTAATTTCTTTTTAAGTTCCAAAATAACAAAATATAACCACAACCAAAAGTTATGTTCCCACCCCTGTTGTACTCAAAGTTTGTCATCCAATTTTAAGAAGCTAGACTTAATTTATATAATTATGATTCACATTGATCCTTAATGCTACTTAGATTTTTTATTCATCTATGGGATCTTAGTGACGCTGGCTGGCCAGCATTTATTGTTCATGAACCAATTGGCTTGCTGGGCCATTTCAGAAGGCAGTTGAGAGTCATTGCTGTGGCTCTGGAGACACATGTAGGCCAGATTAGATAAGGACAGCAGATTTCCTTCCTTAAAGGACATTAATGAACCAAATGGGGGTTTTTCTGAAAATTGACAATGGTTTCATGGTCATCAGTAGATTCTTAATTCCAGATATTTTTCATCGAATTCAAATTCCACCATCTGCTATACTGGTTTGAACCCGGGTCTCCACAACGTTAGCTGAATTTCTAGATTAATAGTATTGCGATAATGTCACTAGGCCTTTGCCTTCCTAGTGCCAACTTACGAAACATAACTATTCTTGAGAACATAGAACACTACAGCACAAACAGGCCCTTCAGCCCACAAGTTGCACCGATCATACCCATACCTACTAGGCCGTAGAACTATATGTAACTCCCAATCCCATTTAATCCTATGTCTCATCCAGAAGTCTTTTAAAAGACTCTAGCGAGTTTGCCTCCACCACCACCACCAACGACAGCCGATTCCATTCACTCACCACCCTCTGAGTGAAAAGCTTACCCCTAACATCTCCTCTGTACTTGCTGCCCAGCACCTTAAATTTATGTCCTCTCACAGCAATCATTTCAACTCTGGGAAATAGCCTCCGAGAATCCGCCCTATCTATTCCTCTCAACATTTTATAAACCTCTATCAGGTTGCCTCTCAACCTTCGTCTCTCCAGGGAAAAGAGACCTAGCTCATCTTCATAGGGCATGCCTCCCAATCTAGGCAACTTTTTTGTAAATCTCCTCTGCACTCTCTCAATAGCTTCCACATCCTTACTGTAGTGAGACAACCAGAACTGCACACTTTAAACTCAGTCAGAGCAATAATTTTGTTGAGAAGCCATTTTGGAGAAATAAGAGTAGATGGTGTTGATGTTTTAATTAGTAATTAGCTGAATAATGGGTTAAGATGTCTGAGGATAAAATGAGAAGGTTCTTTGATATCAGAATCCCTGGTATGCATGATGATATGAACACATTTTCTAGCATGTCCTATGAAAAATTTGATCAATTATGCTGCTTGGGTTTTTGTAATAATAACACATTACAAATTAATCACTTTGATATTTTTGAAAAAAGGCAAAACCTGAAAGAGGCATCTGCCAAAAAAACTTAGTAGATTATTACTATTAACACATTTCCAGGTGTGTTTCTGCAGCTTTACATAATGGTTCATTCTTTCCTTTTATCTATATGTATTTATATATTTTACTTATATATATTTATTTATATATTTTCATCACATAGTATAAACTAAACGGAAATACCCTCATGGCTCTGTACCTATTAAGCAACCATTGTCAAAATATGGGTAATTAATATAGAAGCAAATATTCTCTTAAGAGTAAAATCAGTTATTTGAAGTTCCTTTATTTATTAGAGTACATATTTTTAAACAAAGTGCATGGAGGATTTTATTCCTGGATCTATTACTATCTCAATTGTAGAATGATGACCATTAACTTAATGAATTTGAATGACCTTGAAGACGATTCTCCCAAAAAAATTCTAAGTGCTGAATTTGCACGAAGTCTGGAATAACTCCCGCCGATTCTTTCAGCACAATTTTCAAAATGAATCTCCCATATTCTGAGCACTGCAGAGTGCCATACAGAGATTCACATTAAAAAATGGGATGGGGCACATCCCTGCCCAAGAGCCGACAGTAATCAGCTGAGTGGGCCATTGTGCATGTGCTGATCTCCTGATTGCTGGCTAATCCCATAACCTTGCATCACTGGCCTTGCAGATCCTTCCACTGCCCCCGATCGCTGGCCTCCTGAACGTCATGATGTAGAGATACCAGCGTTGGACTGGGGTAAACACAGTAAGAAGTCTGACAACACCAGGTTTAAATCCAACCGATTTATTTGATAGTAAACTCGCAAATTTTCAACTCTATGGTCTTCGTCAGGTGAATGAGGTGTTCTGGTCTCCAACAGCACACATACCAGCACAGACAGTTTACAGATTACTGATTAGAATGCAAATCTTTACACCTAACCTGCAATTCAAGTCTTAAAGTGGCTAACAATGTGAGTGGAAGGAGCAATGAGCACAGGTTAAAGAAACGTGTATTGTCTCCAGACTGCACAGTAAGTGAGGTTTTTTGCTAACCCAGGCAAGTCATGGGGGTTACTGCACACACGAGGACGGTCTTAACAGGGATCTTAGCTTCATGTCACACTATCTGTAACCCCCATGACTTGCCTGGGTTAGCAAAAAACCTCACTTACCGTGCAGTCTGGAGACAATACACGTCTCTTTAACCTGTGCTCAGTGCTCCTTCCACTCACATTGTTAGCCACTTTAAGATTTGAATAGCAGGTTAGGTGTAAAGATTTGCATTCTAATCAGTAATCTGTAAACTGTCTGTGCTGGTATGTGTGCTGTTGGAGACCAGAACACCTCATTCACCTGACGGAGACCATAGAGTTGAAAGTTTGCGAGTTTACTGTCAAATAAATCGGTTGGATTTAAGCCTGGTGTTGTCAGACTTCTTACTCCTGAACATCCTCAGGCCAACCCCAATGGCCCCCTCCCTACCCCCATCCAACCCCAATCTCCCCGAAAGAGTAGCAGCAGGAACCCTCACCCCCTCAGGTTGCCCCTTTAGGCCCCATTCCTTGGCACTACGCAAATCCCTAGAGGGGGCAGATACACTAGCAGGCCCAGAAACTTCAGTCCTGGGCCCGCTAATCGGATGTAAATTGGAATTAAATATGAAAATTATTGTGCTAAAAATCTTTGTTTGTAAGACACACGGAGGCCTTGGCACCCAGCACTGAGCACGTTAAATGGCCTGCACTGATGTGTCCCAGCCCATTGCACTGCTAGAGTGCTAGAGCACATGGGTTGGGACAATCACACCCCCCCAACCCCCACCCCTTGCCTTATGTTTCAGTTTTATACCTTGCAATTTGAATCCATAGGAGTGCTGAATGCAAGGTTATTTTCTATCAAGGTGTGCTAAATTAATAATCTTATAAGACAGATATCGCTGTTTAGTCAATTTGATCCAGACTATGTTTTGAATTCTTTGACCAGCACAATACTGCCTTTTTCTGCTTTCTCTATTTCTCTCTCTTAAGTAAATTAGTCTATTTCACTTTCTGTGAATGCTAATTTTAAATGATACCCAATAAAGAAATTCTACTTTGAACCAATTGTACCTATGTCTTTTCTAAGGAAGAGAACAGACTTTACAGCAAGTATCCTTGCATTTCATCTGACCATCCCTAGATGACCTTAGTCTTATTTACAAAAACAAATTTCTTTTTAAAGAAACATACATTTGCTTTCTAAATGTTACAATGACATAGCCCTTCTCAAAAAACCTTTAATTATCCAGTGTTAACCTCTGTAGCATTTGCTTGAACAGGAGTCTTTTATCCAATATTCAGGATTGCATTATCATTTTATTTGTATGAACAATAGTGCCATGGGATTCTAAAGAAAACATGACTAAACAAGTGCAAATCAAAGTTGTAACAGGAATTAAATTCAAATTCCAATCAAACAATAAGCAAAATAAAACTTCAAACATGAATAATGTTATCCAAATCACATGGAAGACATTTCAGGAAAAAAAGCGTTCTGATGAAATGGTTAACATTTGATTGCTGTTCCTGCATTAACAAACTAATGCAAAGAAAACAAACTTTCAGTTCATTTCAAATAAGATTTAAAAACATTTTCATGACAGAAATAAAATCATTGTAGAAAAAAGTTCATAGTATGAAGCTTTTAGATCTCCCTTCAGTGACAAATTTTATCAATCATCTTATGTAATCATTAAAATTCATGAATTAGATTTTCATAAATTTACAAATCAAAAGGAAAATAAAATTTTGCATACAATTGTGTAAACTTATATGGCACCTTCAGGATAAAAAAATTCCCAAAACATTTCAGAAAGGCCTATGAAAAAAAATTGATGTTAAACCTCAGAGATTGTTGACCAAAAGCCTGGTTGAAGCTATCTGTTTTCGTGAGATTAGTAAATAATAAGTGAGGGTAAAGTGCAGAAGGTATAGGGAAGGAATCTCAGAGAGTACAACCTGAACAACTGAAGGCTTGGCATCATTGGTGAGGTGGAGGGAATGGGAAGTGCACAAAATGCTACTTACAAAGCTATGTCTTTGGATGGGGCGGAGTGACATTGGGCAGGAAGAGATTACAAAGTTAAAATGGAGTGAGACCATAGGGTTTTTTTTCAAAGTATTTAAACTTTTTTAATGTTTTTGCAGGTAGGGAACCAATGTTGGTAAGAAAGCACAGGAATGAAAATGAATAGGGCCTATAAAGGACAGGATGCCTACAACTGGGTTTGAAACAAATTGGACTTTATGAAAGATGGAGCCCACCAACAGCAACATTACAGTATTCAGGTCTGGGGGATGCAGAGGCAGATATGAAGGTTTCAATATTGAGGTGGAAAATCTAGCCTTTAATCAAGTATAAATGGAATTGCATTTTATATACCTCTGCTGGGCATGTTTTCAATAGGAGAGGAAATGAATTGGCCAGTAGTTTCCGTGAGCTGGACCTCCTCCCACTGGAAAGGGGAAGTCCCATGCTCAACCAATTTAGCACTCCCCGAGTGTGTTATGGTTGCAGGATGGGCTTTTTCTGGTATGTTGGTTTCCGACCAACATTCCTTCCTCGGTGATGTAAGCAGTCTAATCTGCCACCTCTGTAAAATACAGCTCATGAAGTCTGAAATAGCACTCACTGTTGAGCACTGCAAATCAAAATTTTAACAGGAATTATATTCAAATTCCAATCAAACAATAAGTAAAATAAAACTTAATATGAATAATGTTGTCCAAATCACACTGAAGACAATTCATTAAAAAAAAGTGTTTTGATGAAATGGTTAATGTTTGATTGCTGTTTTTCCTCAAGTTACAAGAAATTTAGTTCACGTCAAAGCACTAGTTGAGAAGTGGAATAGAATCAGTGATAAGAGAATGTACTTTATATGGGAACAAAGATGATGGCTATGATCATCCCAATTTTGAAGTAGCGGAGGGTTTGACTGACTCAACAGAAAGACAACATTGAGGGATTTTAAAGTTCATGGAAAATGGTGAGACTGAAGAGGTGAAGCAGAATGTCATCAGCACTCAGATGGAAGCTGCCCTAAAGCTTGAGATAAGATCATCAAACATGTCATTGATAACGCAGCTGCGGCCATGAAAAGTTGCAGGGTTCTCTGGGGTGATGGTGTGAGAAAGGAAGGTGGGAAAAAAAAGGAATCATGGCTATGTTTGGAGAAGCAGGGGAGGAACTATAAGAAAACTGTTCCTCAAAGCTGAAGAATAGAAGGAGGGGTTGGAGAAGAAGCATGGTTGAATATTCTGAGATGCCAAAGTGAGATAAAGGATTATGATCACAGAATGTCATTCATGACTTTAAAAAGGTTAATTTTGACATTGGTATTAGAGGGTTTTGAGGGGACAGAGCCTCGTATTAATCTTGTAGTCTAGGATAATCCTGAAACAATGGCTGACTTTGGTTCAGTAGGGTGCAGCATTATGGTTTAGGTCAATTATATATCAGATAGACTCAAGTCTTTAATTATCAGACTTGAAGTGAAGATGGGGGAATGCCAGAATGTACAGGCAGATTTGCTGAGAATGAGGGCAAAAATAGAAACAAGAGCATGGTTAAACAAGTTATTAGTAGCAGAGGATTGTGGCAAGTGACAGATCAAGTTTAAGCACCAGAATACAAGGGTCCTGCGGGAATGTTTTGTCTCCATTGTCAGTTACTGAAGGAATGTGGTTGAAGGGGGATGGTCATGCAGTGGTAATGCCACTGGATTAGTAATTCATGGGCAAATGCTCAGGAGACATGGTTCAAATGCCACACAGTTGGTGGAAACTAAATTCAATTAATAAATCTGGAAAAACCTTGTTTCAGTAATGGTGATCAAGAAACATCATCGATTGTCATAAAAATCGATTTGTTTTGCTAATGTCCTTTACAGAAATCTCCCATCCTTATCATATATGTGATTCCTGACCCACAAAAATGTAGTTTATTCTTGAATGCCCTCTGAAGTGGCTGAGCAGGGCACTCAATTTAAAGGTAATTAGGGATAGAATTACCAGCTACGCACACATCCCATGAAAGAATTAAAAAAGATGTTGTCAAAGATTGTAATATCACAAATTGAGAGCATGGTGGAAAAGGTCATAAGGTACAGTGAGATCAAGAGGTGTGCCAAAGACATGGATTTAAGGGGAGTTTATACAATGATTCAAATTGAAAGTGGACCGGAGGGTGGTGGATTTAGATGCAAGGAGATTAGGAGGTTGAGGTGAGATTGCAGAGACTAGGTTATATTGTAATTCAACTAGGCCCAATGAACGATTAGAATATTTTAAAAATGTAACAATTATTTTGTGCTCTTTAATTTGAGGATGTCACTGTCACAGAAATGGCAAACATTTCCACTTTTTCTAGTTACTGATATCATGTCTTACTCTCTAGTCAGGTTCAAAGAAAACCTTCTTGAATATTATCTAAATACACCTCAATCCTACCTCAAAGAAACTTTACTGAATATGCCTTGATCTTTATCTCAGAAAAGGTTTTCTTTTGAGTACAAATTGAGTACAAGTAATGATCTATAGCCAAAGGAAGTGTACTTTTTGAAGATCCTTGTATGTGCCATTGCTGGATAATAAATTTGTTTATAATCATTAGATTTACGTGGGAGTGGCAGCAGAATTTAAATCTAGTCTCAGAAACACAAAGAAAAGTGTTTCCGTGCCAGTCCTTTACACAGTTCCTAAAATGCTATCATTTCTGAGCTCCTTCAGTGGTTCAGCTACATAAGGCATTTAATAGCTCACTCATATGAACAAGGTTGATATAAGCCAGAGTGCAATCATACTTAGAAATTTTTGTCAAAAACGTCACAGCCAGAATTCTCCAGCTGTTTGTGCCCTGCTGTCACTGCTAGTGAGAACAGAGAATTTGGCACTTTGCAGCGGGACCAGAGAATCCTGGGTGCAGGCAAAGTTGGAGAATCCGGCCCCATGTTACGTTGATAAGGGGACAAGATGATATTCAGCTCCTGTTCTCAACTTCTATCTGACAATTGGATATGGGTAAGGATGGGATCACATACTGTATTCTCTACCTTGCACTTAAGAATGCTTACTTGACCAAGATACTAATGCCATAAAAAATAGGGAAGAAAACTGGCACAAGGGAGAAATCAAAGCAAAACGATTTCCTAGTTTATCTAATTTTAGTAGTACAATTGATTTAATACAGAACATCAATCTCATAACCATTCATCTCTCACTCCCCTACTCTACACTTATATTATGAAATACCTGAATATTTATAATGCAGAAACAAATCACAGCATATTTGCAAGTGTTTTAAAAACTATTCTCTATCTCTTTTTAGTTTACATTAGGACCTTTTCTTTAAAAAAAATGTAGAAAGAGCAGTCAAAAATATTTTTAAATTTATTCAGCTAAGTTTCTTCTATACAAATGTACATATAATTAAATCTGGTGATATTTTGTATTTTTAAAATGTTAGATTGGTTTTTTAGTATGCATCAAAAAACTAAAAAATGGATTTTTTTAGTAGATTTACCACACTCACTGTCTTGGTATTATTGTTTAGTACATTTTACCACACTCATTATCTTGGTATTAACTTTTGTGGGAGTTACTGAACTTCCTTTTAAACCTCCAGGTTTCTTTGCTGTGGAATTCAGTGGTAAGTTTGGGGCGGATGTCATGGTTAAATGGATAGCTTGCGGATTATTGTTGTTCTGGTTATTGTTTATCGATTCCACTGATGATTGAAACTGTCCAATATATCTCTTCAAAGGTTCACCCATTTCTAAACTAGATGGAGACTTTGGTAATGTTCCTTCACTTTCTGTGCCTTTCCTGCTACCTATTTCACAAACTGTTTGTTCAATTTCCACAACAGGCTCCTCAAAAGTCACTCTCAGTTTTAAATTCTGGGCAGTTCTACTTTTTGAAGATGGTGACTTAAGAGCACTTTTAGGACTGTTAGTTTTTTGTGTGGTAGAATTATCAGCACAAGGCAGAAAATGTTCCTCAATAGACTGGGTCCTGGCTGGACTTCTTATCTGATTCTGACAGTCAGGAACTTTATCATTGCTTTCAGCAGTAGGAGAACAGCTCTGTTCCTCTGATGTACCAGAGGTTTTAAGGGAAAAGGGAAACATTCTCCCCACTGCTGAGGCATGCTTTTTAATCATGAAGTGTACTTTTGGAGTGTATTCCTCCTTTTCAACAATGGGCTCTGGTCGTGGTTTGTCAGCTCTTTTAATGGGAGTGTTCTTCTGATCTTCACTGATATAGGAGTCAGTGTCTGACTCACTAGAGGATCTCTGAGAATATCTCAGTCTGGTCAGTTTCAGTTCCCTTTTGTCTCTCAGGACTTTCCTTGCAGACCCTGTTACAACACTTGCCTCCTGCCCATCTTGAAATTCCAAGGAAAGTTTTTCTTGTGTGCACACATTTCCAGAAATTTCTTCTCCTAAGAGTTGGCGGAGAATTTTGTCTGCTTCATCACCTTTTTGTTTCAGCAATCCCTTTTTGGTAGTCTTTGGTTTGGTTTCAGCATTGTAAGTAGTTGCATTCCCGTTTGCAGTTATGCCAGTCATCTTTTGTTCACAGGGTGTCTGAATTTTCTTCTTATTGTTGTTTTCAGATGGTGTAGAGGAACTGGTTATAGTAGAAAATAACAAAAACAAAACACAGGATACATAAGAATGAATTAAAGATGGGTTCTTAGCACTGTATTATACATTTCCAAAAGTTTTCAAACTTGAGTTAATATTTAATCAATTTCATCTTTAAAATGTTAAAGTTATTTTAAAATTGCAGCATTAATAGAAATAGCTGGTCTGCCTGCAAGAGCATATTTCTCACAAACAACCACAACATTGAGTCAGTTTTTCAACACTATTTCCCACTTTTTCAATTATTTTTCAAGTGTTCCTGAGTAACCTGACAGATAGAGTGGATGAGAAATAATTTTTCAAAGTATGACTTGCAGTTTCCATGAGATAATGTCAGAGCAGCACAAATGTCTATTGCAGAAAATTCATTGCTCCAGATTATCCCAGTTTCCCACCTGAATGGTAACAGATGGTATGGAGTAATCCTCAAGAGTACTTTTTCTTTACATGGTTTAGTTTTTGAATTTATTCAATGAACAAATGTTCCCAACTCCCTTGATTACAGAGAATAATAGTCCCACCATTCAAAACTGCATTACATTATTTGTACAGATGTAGCAAAAAAGAATACAATAGTTGGAAAGTTACAAGAAAGTCAAGGTCTCATTAATCTGGCTGAGCAAATACTTTTAGAGTACAGCACTCTGTTCCTTCAAGTAAAGGCTATTTTTTAAGCTATCACTGGATTTGTGTTTCCCGACAGTGTTAGCAATTTGGTACATATCATGCATGCCAACAAATAGTTAAATATTAAAATTGCTTCTAAAAATACAGCCCATTAAAAAGAAAAAGATTTGGTCTATGCCACTGATGTGCACTGAGAATAGTATCTTTTTCATGGTTAGAAAATACAGGATTATAAGAAGAAATATGAAGCTAATGGAAGAAATTTGATCAATGGTAAAGCATGCCTACAGTCAGATATTAATGTGGTTGAGTCCAAAGTTGGCTCTCTGTTTACTTGGGAATTGAATTATTCAGATTTTTTTTTGGCCAAGATATAACTTAGATGCATTATTCTGTCTTGCTGAAAATGAATGTATCGTAGCACAATGTTTATTGATGAAGAAGTCAAGATAATAGTTAGCAGATCCAAATGGAAGTACTACAGGTTTATAAGAAATGCCTTTTGAAAACTTTACCAGGGCTTTAATTTACTGAATACTCCAGGATAAATATCCATCAGAGTTTTCTCCCACAAATTGTTTTATCAATGCTCAACTTTGGATTTTAAAAAATCTTGTATCATGAAATTGATTTTAAAATACAAGGACATTCACCTACCATGGTCTCTTAATGACAGTTATCATGTTCACTCCATCCCAAGCTCAAACGAAGGCATTAGGGGTGGAGAGAGGAGTGGGGGAGGGGGAGGTGGAGGAGGAGCAATTGCTTGGGGCATCAGACGGATTTGGAATAACTAGAACAACAACTTTGTCAGCCAGCTGCCCGAAGCTGATTTTTTTGCTCTTACTGCTGCCCCAGGGATATCAGCAAATTCAACACAAAAGGAAATCAAACTTAAGGTTTTCCCAGTCTATAGTGCAGAGCTATATAGTAATCAGTTCAGAAAGAAAGCCTCTATATGGAATAGAAATACATAATTTACAACTCTAAAATTAACAAATTTCTTAAAATTTGCATGCAAAGAATTTCTGAAACTCAAATCAATTATTTTAACATTTATCTTTACTGTAATTAAGTGTTAACATTGACTCAGCGGTAGCATTCTCATCCTGGTGAGAAGATTGTAGGTTCAAGCCTCAATTTAGAACGCAAATTCATGAGGTAACTTGACATCTCAGGGCAATACTGAGGGAGTGCTGCACAGATGCAGTCTTTCATGGTCAGCCATTTAATTGAGGTCCCGATCAAGTGGATATAGCCTTTTGGCTAAGGTCAAATATAGGATTATGTGCAATACCTGTTCTTGTCAGCTTGGATCTTTAAGTTGTTCGATTGTGGGGGACTGTGAATTGGATTGAATTTGAAATGGTTTTGGAGCAAGCAAGGAGAGAGATTAAGGGTTTGCCCTATCTGCTCTGCGCATTGACTTTGTAATTTTGAGAAAGTAAAATATCACACAGCACTATTTGAAAAAGAGGAGGGGAGTTCTCTAGTGTCCAGCCAATATTTGTCCCTCAATGAACACTAAAAGAAAATAACTCGCTGCAGGCTGTGAAGCTTGCCACGTGCAAATTGGCCATCAGGGGCAGAACTCCCCCACACCCCCCTGCAAAAAACTAAGTGTCATAACAGCGAGAATACTGGTGCTAACCATACTGCTCCGTCATGCAGCTCCGCATTACAATTGTCGACTATCGGACACTTTTTGGGAGAGTGGTGGGTTGTGAACGCTGGTGAGCCTGGCTGCAGAGTGCATAGGTGCCATTTTGCAATACAGCCCCGATCAATAGTGCATTAAAAGACCTTCTCCCATCCCCTACCCATCAGCGGCAATGTTCCCCCACCTCATTTTCAACAGGAGTGACCAATATTGAGGCCGACGGGTTCTCTGAAATGCCCTTCAACAGGCCATACATCAGACCCCTTTCATCATCCACGCCTGTATAACACCCCTCTATGGCTCCCACTCAGGCCCCCTCCATCACAGCCCCACTCAGGCCTCACCTCCTTAGCACTGCCCTCACATACTGGCAGTACCCAATTAGCAATGTCAGGGTGTCCAGCAGGCACTAAGATGCCAGATAGGCACTACCTGATGGGCACTTCCCAGCCATGATCCCTGACCACTTGGGGCTTCAATGGCCTCCAAGTACCTAGCATGGCCATTGTGCCAGGTCTCTTAGTGCAAACCAAAAGTGTTTCTCGCCGTTTTCTCGCTGTGCCCAAAGGTTGGAAGATCTCAGGAGCTGGGAGAATCTGGTATCAAATGTACGTATATTTAAATGCTGCTTTGAATACTCTGATCGGCCTTGCACCCTTTCTGGGTTCAACCTCATTTGTACCATTAGAAAGGGACTGGGACCATTGCAAATTTGGTGCTAGTTTGGCACTTGGCAAAGAACCAACTTTTAGACCCACACACTATTTTCCAGGATCTGTGTGATCTGTGCCAGGCAAAGTCGGAAAATCGCCCCTCCAGATTTCACTATACTTCAAAAGTACTTAATTCTGCTTTTGGACATCCTGAGGTAAAGAAATCAAATTGTAAAGATATGTACCAGGATTTTATCCCTAATGAATGGGCAAATTAACAAACTGCTAAAAAGAGAGAAAAATATGGAGTATTGAAGGATTAAAAGGCTGTACCAGAAGAAATAGAAGACTGAGAATAAAGAGACAAAGCTATCCCAATCATTTAATTAGCAAAGGCAACATGTAGGATGGAAGTCTCTCAGGTCTTTGCAAAATGTGGCAGCAGGTGGGGAAAACAGCATTGAAACCACTCAACAGCAGCTTCCTCTGCCATACTATTAAGGACTTACTGTTAAAAAATCAAAGAGGTGGGTTTCACGATGTTACATTGGCAAGGCAGGCTTATTCCAGCCACTTAGGTTTTAAAAGGGCTCCCCATTATTCTCTACTTTCAGCAGACTTATGCCTGTAGGTGAATTTCTTTCCAGTCACTTTTACCCATCTCTTAGTAACTGTCTTTTCAGACTTTGCAACTGCAGCTGAAGAGTTGAGAAACTCCTTATAGCTTACCAAAAGCTATCAGAATATTTGTAACTTTATTGTGACATTCATTTTAAAAAGCTTGTGTACTAATAAATCAATACACTTGCACACGATAGGCTGGAATGTATGTCCCACTCCATACTGGGAATATTTATGGAAGAGATATCGGCAGCCTGCCCACCATATACCAATAAATAATTATTCCATATTATAAAGAATATATTATAAATAATTATGCCAACATTACTCTGCCCACACCATAACACAGTTGGTATGGACATCCCATTCTTGGAGGGCAGGAAGGAAGTGAGGATATTATCTTCATAGAGCGCTTTTTGTGTATCTGGATACCACCCATGAGGGAATGCTGTGACCTTTTCTTCATTAGTTGGTTTTTGACGTATCTTTTGGCTAGGGCAGGGTGGTGTATGTGTCAGCAGTACACTCTCCAGTAAAATCCAACACAATGTCAGGTTTCACACCCTTTGTGCTCTAATCTGTCCAAATCTACACCTGAAATTATGCTAAGGTTATCAAGAAAGCAGCACACTTTCATTTTGAGTTTATCAAATTCCTGTCAATAGATCTTCAGGCCTATAGTGTGTCAATAGAAGAAAAATAAAACAGCAAGCTCATGTATAATCATGTTGGTACCTCGAAGATTGAGGGTCTGATCGTTCTGTCACCTGATCTTGTAGGAAATGCTGAAGTTGGTTTTGCAAGCTGACTTGCTCTGCTGTTTGCCTGTGTGGAGAGACAGCCACATAAACACACTGGATTTTGTCTTTGCTATCAGGTTATAATTTGAATAATGAATTATATTTATAGTAGAATAAAGTATAAATAATGAATGATTATTGTATTGATTATTAATCAATACAGATATGCATATGAAAATTTTATACTTCCGGATGGATATATGGCTCAAAATCTCCAGAATTTTTATACATACATGTGAAAAGTTAGTACACATCTGGAAAGATCTGCAAATATGGTCACATCTGGTGAAGTATTACTTCAGGATTTCTATATATGTATGGTCTAAGTTAGCCACCACAGAAGATGAGCCTGGAATGAATAGCAGGACACTCGAGTGGAACAACTATTACTCATTTACCAAGCATTTTAACATTTTAAATAAGTGCAGCAACCATAAGTGTAGTGATTACCTCCCACAGAAATTACACAGATCTTCCATATAGATAAATGAAAACTCCTGGAGGACATGTCGGGGGCTGCACTGCTTTCGTAGAACATTTTGCAGGCTCCCTACTGAGTATCACGGCAGCTGTGTATCTCCAGCACTGGATTTCCGGTGCCTCAGCTCTGGGCCAGAAATTGGCACAGGGCTGCATAAATTATGTAAATTGGCATATAAATCTATTTTAAATATTATTAGCAGGCCAGGAACTGAAATCAAAGCGGGCTGGGGGCAGGGGTCAAGGCTGGCTCAGGCACATCTGAAAGGCCAGCGATCATGCTATGGTGGGGTCAGATGGCCAGCTATGAGGGATCACAGGGATGGCCAGCAATCGAGCTACAACAATCTGGAGGCTGGCAGTGAGGCCACAGTGCATGCATGACTTTAGCGCTGACAGACTGGCACATGTGCAATGGCCTTCTAAGCGCTATGCTATTGGCCTCACCAGTGGGAAGAGGCCCTGCCCACTGAATTTCAGCATGATTCATGCTGAGGCACTCCGCAGTGCACCGAGTGTGCAAGATTCATTTTAAAAGTCCCGCTGAAAAAAGCAGCGGAATTTACTTAAGTTTTTACATGAATTCGACACTTCGAATTTTTTTGGGAGAATCGCTCCCATCAGCTTTAAAATAACTTGACGATGTAAGTGGCAATAGTTAGGACGAGTAAATGATTGATTCTTCTTCCTTCATATGTTAATACATCAAAATCTGTTTTGTATAAGCCAGCTAAATTAAATTAAATATTTCGGACTATTGCTACAATGAAATAGAAACTAGAAACAGGAGTAGGTCATTCAGCCCTTTGAACCTGTTCCACAATTCATTTTAATCATGGTTGCTCACATTCAATATCCTGAACCCCCTTCTTCTCTCCATATTCTTTGGTCCATTTAGCCCCAAGAGCTAGATCTAATTTCTTCTTGAAATTAAACAATATTTCGGCCTCAACTACTTTCCGTGGTAATGAATTCCAAATATTCATCATCCTTTGGGTGAAGAAATTTCTCCTCACCTCGGTTCTAAAAGGTTTACCTCTTATCATCAAACTATGACCCCTAGTTATGAACTCCCCCACCACTGGAAACATTCTTTCTGAATATACCCTGTTAGAATTTTATAAGTTTCTATGAAATCTCCTCTCTCTCTTCCTAAATCCAGTAAATATAATCCCAACCAAATTCGTCTCTCCTCATATGAAATACCTGTCATTTCATGAATCAGTCCAACCTTTACTGTACTCTCTCTCTCTAGCAAAGACATCCTTCCTCAGATAAGGACACCAAAACTGCACACAATACACCAGGTGTGGCCTCAACAACACCCTGTTCAATTGCAGCAAAATATCCTTATCCCATATTCAAATCTCTCACTATGAAGCCAACATACCATTTGCCTTCTTTACTGTCTGTTGTATCTGCGCACTTACTTTCCGTGACTGATGCATGAGGACACCAAGAGCTCTTTGAGTATCCACCTCTCTCAATTTACACCCATTCAGGTAATATGCTGTCTTCCTATTAACACTACCAGAGTGGATAACCTCACATTTATCCACATTATACTACATCTGTCATGCATTTGCCCACACACTGCAAATCGCACTGAAGCATCTCTGCATCTTTCTCACAGCTCACTCTCCCATCCAATTTGTATCATGTGTGAATAATTGACTCTAATTTTATTGTGCAACCCAAGAAATAAAATGATTTTATATTTACAATGTTAGGTACTTGTATCATATTACTGCAACAGTTTGCTTGCAATATGCACATACTGATCAAAATGTAAGCAATAGACAATGCTTTTCAGAGAGGCATAATTTACTACTGATTTTATTGACATTTTATACCAGTCAATTTGTAATAATAAAGTAGAAACACATAATTTACAAATTTAGATCTCTTATATAAAGAATTAATGGAAACTAAGTAAATCATATAGCTTCAAGTCTATTTAAAATCTGTTAGAATGGTATCAAATCTCTAAAATGAGAGACTACACTAGGTATTGCGGAAGCAGGAAATCTGAGATGAAAATTTTAAAAAATTGGGAAACCCTGGTCCTGGCAGTCTTCCAGCACTTTTTGTCTTTATTCTGAATGGAGAATGCAATTTTCTAGTGCTGAATGTATATCCTACTATACCACTCACTAATTTGATACATTGTACTTTTGGTTGTCTTTCTAAACTACTTCCAAAATACTGTGAATGCTTTGAAGCTGAATTAAAATCATTAAATGCTGGAAATACTCAGCAGGTCTGGCAGCATCTGATATTTCGGGTCAATGATCTTTTATTAGAACGATTATGTCATTAATTCTATTCTATTCCCCTCCACAAGCTAGTTACTTGCTCAGTATTTCTGCTTTTACTTCTACATGTATTATTTTTGTATTTATGACTTACTCCTTCAGTTGCTTTGTTAGCTTCACGACCTGTGATGCTAGAGACATGCAGGTTTCCACAACCACCAGATAACGTGAACAGGTGGTGTGTCCGTGTCGTTCTGCACTCTGGGAAGGCTTCTCTCCATCTTGGTTCTGTATTGTCACATTTGCTCCATATTCGACTAAAGTCTAAGTAAACAAAAATACAAACCAAAAGTAGAAAAAAATCCAATTTTGAACAGTTGATCATTTGAACTTCTGTCCCAAAATTCCAAAAAAAAGGCAGAAGAAAATCAAGGAGTAAAAAGATCTATTTCCACTTATATGACTTAATAGTTTCAATACATCACATGTAACCATTTGTACTTTAACGACTTAAAAAAGATACATAACGTAAATGTGACCTTGAGATTTCTGATTCTGTCCTTTTTTTTGTCTTTATTGTTTAATAAAGAGGTACTAATTACATGACTGGTACGAGTACACCTAGATCATATGCACAGAATTCTGCCAACCAGACTGCAACCAGTTTAGTGATGGCCAGGCATGGTGAATCTGGCAGAAGCCAAAAAGGCGACCTGCCAGTGTAAAAGCACAATGCAATTCCCTCAGTGATGGTTTGCCCATTTGCTGGCATCTGGTGCAAACATCATTTGCACCTCATGAAGACTCAGTAAAACAGCTGCTTGCTGAATCCTGTCAGGCCTTTTAATGCTGCATCATACAGCAGGGATTTACACTGGTGTCAAAGCCAATTGCTAATGAGTGGCGTATAAAATGTGGTTGTCAGCTTGTCAGAGACTTAGGAATGAATGCAACAAAGCCTTTCTGCCATAGTACTACACTGCTCCTGATGCGCTGTGCATCACTCCGTGGGGCCTGTTCCAAGACCAGCTTGGTGCTATTGGACTCATGGACCCTTCTTATGTCACTGAGTCAGATCAGTACTGTGCTTGAGGTTGGGCAGTATAAGGGTTTCCTTTACCCAGATCCCACGCAGCAGTAATAATCTGGACAGAACTATGGTGCAGGACTCATACTTCTATTGCAACAAAAGTCCAAACATTGATTGATGGGGGGAGGTGAGATGTCTCCATAGTGAGTTGGGCAGGGAGGACATATGGCCTAACAAAGGCAAGGGAGGGGAGTGCAACATGGAAGGATGGCTGAGCAAAGGATAGTGGGGGAACGAGAGTGGTTGGCTGGTGATGGCATGCAGAGAGGTAAGGAAGTAAATGAGGGTGACAAACAATAGAAGGCAGTGGGAAGACCGAGAAAAGTTGGGACTTTAAAAAAGCTGCAGGGAAAGCTCAAAAAGGAATCAAAGGGATACCACAATTTACTGAAAGGGGATGAATGAACGTTCCAGGTGTGATGGAAGTCCAAGTTGGACATGAATGCCTAGCAGATGAGGGTTCTGGGATGGGAGGAGGAGGGACGGAGGGTTGTTGAATTAGAAACAGACTTCTCATGAGGCTGTTAGTCTTTTCTCCCTGGGTTGCAAGCAGCCTGCACAGTCTGTTGAAGACAGGTGGGATGAAAAGAGTGATATGAATGTGCTGGAACTGATATTTCAGTATGGCACTGGAACCTTTGAACTCAACAGCCGAGGAGATGAATGAATCAGATGACAGGCCACTAGGAGAGTTGGAGGGGAACTCACTTGTGCTTAATTAATGAGATTCAAAGCGCAGGATCTAGTATGGGATCCCACTATTCTGGTCAGTGACAGAGGTGCTATCTGAGCTCCAAAATGGGAGAATTGTGCCCTGTGCCTTTTGATATGCAAAACAAAATCTCTCAGTTGATCTGTCCAATTTGAACAACAGAATGTCAACCTTTACTTCAGGTGGAAAATGAGTAGGCAGCATGTTGAATATATCTATTGGCCCTTCTGTCATTGCTGTCACGAGCCTAAACCATTTTTGAAGGACAGGCCTCAATAACATGTGACTATTGAATTCAGATACCTTGATGCAACTTATCAGTTGTGGAGATACAGTAAAACATACAGCTCCTATGCAGTGTGAGAGCTGAGCATTGGGACTCCTGATGATACAAAACCCAAACATTTCATGCAGGGCATTTATGACTGGCAAAAAGAGAAGAATTTTATGTTCTTAATCTAGATGTTTCAAACCCAAGATTCTCAGATGAAAGGACTGCATTCAAATCCACTGTAACACTCATTCAAATTCTTTACTGCACGTTGCGAGTATGGAAAATATATGCATCTTATTACAGAATCATGTTTATCATAAGTCAATCAGCCATACCTGCAGGCAAGTCAGATGACCATGTTGGGTAGCAACATGAGCTGCAGTGTTTCCATACTGATCAACCTCATCCAAAGATATTCCTTGTTCCTGCATATATTGTAGAAGCCACAGAAGAACCTTTTCCTGGGAGAAAAGAAAATATTGTAGCAATTTCAGAATACAAGTGCCAATAATCACAATACTACAACCACTCTTGAAGAATGCCAAATATTTCAGCACTCAAAATGGCATACTTCCCATACAAGCATTAGACATGAATCAATACATAGCAAATGCTTAATCTTTAAAATGAAATTCTGCCACAACATTAGAATACTGAGTTAAGTTATATTGCAGAACTGCTGGAATAGTACAAAAACTCATTATCGAACAGCCTTGGCTGCCAATAATTAAGGACTTCATTAATCATATTTGCAACTATAATATTTTAAAAGACACTATTTGTGTTTGATGATAGGAAGACATTACAAAGTTATATTAGGTGCAGTTAGGTCTAACTTTGGTTCATGAAGTATGCAAACAATTCTATTGTTACAAATCAAAAGAGGATCAATAATTAAGTAACAATGTTAATTTTCATGAATGGTGGAAATATAAAATAATGAGGAAACGGGAAGCCAATAGAAGTAGCCAAGAGAACAGGGTATTGGTTGCTCTATAAATATAGTTCAATAAAGGATAATACGCAAGAGGTGGCATTTTGAGCCAGAGGTTACCATAGAATGGAGCTGACAGAGTAAATAATTACAGCACACTGAAGTTAAACACAGAGATGTCAAAATTGTGGATCCAAGAATCTTGCCAGTGATAGAACATAGAACATTACAGCGTAGAATAGGCCCTTTGGCCCTCGATGTTGCGCCGACCAATTAAGAAAAAGCAATGACCCTCTAACCTAAACCATTCCCTTTTCATCCATAAACTTATCTACTGACCTCTTAAATGCCCCCAAACTTGGCGCATCTACAACTGCAGCAGGCAGGGCATTCCATACCCTTACCACCCTCTGGGTAAAGAACCTACCTCTGACATCCGTCCTATAATTACCACCCCTTAATTTAAAGCTATGTCCCCTCGTGCTAGCTTTCTCCATCCTAGGAAAAAGGCTATCACTGTCCACCCTATCTAAACCTCTAATCATCTTATATGTTTCAATAAGGTCTCCTCTTAGCCACCTTCTTTCTAACGAAAACAACCTCAAATCCCTCAGCCTCTCCTCAAAAGATCTGCCCTCCATATCAGGCAACATCCTGGTAAACCTCCTCTGCACCCTCTCCAATGCCTCCACATCTTTTCTTATAATGTGGGGACCAGAACTGTACACAATACTCCAAGTGAGGCCGCACCAGAGTTTTGTACAGTTGCAACATGATGTTGCGGCTCCGAAATTCAATCCCCCTACCAATAAAAGCCAAGATGGGTCTGAAGTAATAATGAAGCAGTGGATGTCAAGAGAATGGAAATATAATCTTGATCTGAGTGACGTTTATGACTTACAAAGAAAATTACAGCACAGGAACAGGCTGTGCGATCCTGCAAGTCTGCACCGACCATGCTGCCTCACTAAAGAAAATCCCCCTACCCTTCCGGGGGCTGTATTCCTCCATTCTCATCCTATTCATTTTTGGCACCCCTTAAAAGTCACTATCGTAGGTGCTTCCACTATCTCCTCTGGCAGCGAGTTCCAGGCACCCACCATCCTCTGTGTAAAAAACTTGCCTCATATCTGTCCTTTGAATCTTGCCCCTCGCACCTTAAGCCAATGCCACCTAGTAATTGCCTGTTGCACCTTAAACTTATGCTCCTCAGTAATTGACTCTTCCACCCTGGGAAAAAGTTTCTGACTATCCACTCTGTCCATGAACCTCATAATCTTGTGGACTTCTATCAGGTCACCCCTCAACCTCCATGACTCCAGCGACAACAAACCAAGTTTCTCCAACCTCTCCTCATAGCTAATGCCTTCCATACCAGGCGACATCCTGGTAAATCTTTTCTGTACCTTCTTCAAAACCTCCACATCTTTTTGGTAGTGTGGTGACTAGAATTGAACAGTATATTCCAAGTGCAGCCTAACTAAGGTTTGATAAAGTTGCAACATGACTTGCCAATTTTTAAAGACAATGTCCAGGCCAACGAAGGCAAGTATGCCATATGCCTTCTTGACTACCATCTCCACCTGCACTGCCATTTTCAGTGATCTGTACCAGTATACCCAGATCCCTCTGCTATCACTACTCTTAAGGGTTCTGCCATTTACTGTATATTTCCTATCTGTATTACACCTTCCAAAATGCATTACCTTGCACTTGTCCAGATTAAATTCTACCTGCCGTCTCTCTGCCCAAGTCTCTAACCAATCTATATACTGTTGTATCCTCTAATTGTCCTCACTGCTATCCACATATCCAACAATCTGTGTCATCTGCAAACTTATTAATCAAACCAGTCACATTTTCCTCCAACTCATTTATACATATTACAAACAGCAAAGATCCCAGCACAAACCCTTGAGGAAAGCCACTTGTCACAGTCCTTCATTCAGAAATGCACCCTTCCACTGCTATCCTCTGTCTTTTATGACTGAGCCAGTTCTGTATTCAACTTCTAGCTCAGCTCTGATCCCATGCGGCTTCACCTTCCGCACCAGTCTGCTATGAGGGACCTTGTCAATGGCATTACTGAAGTCCATGTAAACAACATCCACTGCCCTATCCCTTTCAATCATCTTCTTCACTGCCTCAAAAAAACTCAATCAAGTTTGTGAGACACAACCTCCCCTACACAAAGCCATGTTGCCTTTCACTAATATGTCCACTTATTTCCAAATGGAAGTAAATCCTGTCTCGAAGAATCCTCTCTAATAATTTCCCCACCACTGATGTAAGGCTCACCAGCCTGTAGTTACCTGGATTATTCTTGCTACCTTTCTTAAACAAAGGAACAACATTAGCCAATCTCTAATCCTCTGGGACCTCCCCTATAGCAAGTGAGAATACAAAGATTTCTCTACAGGCTCCAGCAATTTTTCCCTTGCCCTTCTTAGTATTTTGGGGTATATCCCATCAGGCCCTGGGGCCTTGCCTACCTTTGATATTTCTCAAAAATCCCAATACCTCCTCCTTTTTGATCTCAACATGACTCAAATTATCTACATACTCTTTCCCAGACTCATCATCCACTAACCCCTTCTCTTTAGTAAAAACTGATGTAAAGTATTCATTTAACACTTCACCTATTTCCTCTGGCTCCATGTAGATTCCCTCTTTTGTCTCTGAGTGGGCCAACCTTCTCCCTGGCTACCCACTTGCTCTTTTTATATGTATAAGAAGCCTTGGGATTTTTCATGACCCCTTTTAGCCCTCCTTCCTCCTTGCTTAAGTTTCTTTCTACTTTCCTTGTATCTCACACATGCTTCGTGTGTCCCCAGCCTCCTAGAATTGACAAATGCTTCCTTTTTCTTTTTGCCTCAGCTCACAAAATCTCTCGTTACCCAAAGTTCCCAAAATTTGCCATACTTATCCTTCATCCTTACAGGAATGTGCTGGTCCTGAATCCCTATCAACTTACACTTGAAAGCCTCCCACATGCCAGATGTTGATTTGCCCTCAAACATCTACCCTCAATCTACAATCTTCAGTTCCTGCCTAATATTGTAATTAACCTTCCCCAAATTTAGCACCTTTATATGATAGTTTCAAGTCCTAATCCAAGCTCTAAAGTTCATCTGCCTTAGCAGTTACACTTCTCGCATTGAAACAAATGCACTTCACTCCAACAGACTCTCTTTGATTAGCAACCACACCCCTGCCTGCTTGTTTTCTGAGTCTTACTGGCCCTACTCTCTGGTTCCCCTTTAGTTAATTCACCTTTGCTTTGGTTCCTACACCCCTGCCAAACTGGTTTAAATCTTTCTGTGTGACACTAGCAAACCTTCCGGCCAGAATATTTATGCCATTCCAGTTTAGATGCAACTCATCCTTGTATACGTCCCACTTTCCCTGGAAGATCCCAATGGTCCAGATATTTGAAACCCTCACTCCTACACCAGCTGTTGAGCTGTACAATCTTCCTATTTCTAGCCTCAATGGCATGTCGCACAGGGAGTAATCCTGAGATCACAACTCCAGAGATTCTGCTTTTTAACTTTCTACCTAACTTTCTACCAGAATGTTGCCTGGTGTGGTGGGTAGGTCTTATGAGAAAAAGCTAAGGGACTTGAGGTTATTTTCATTAGAGAGAAGTCTAAGAGGTGATCTAATTGAGGCATATAAGATAATCAGAGGGTTAGATAGGGTGGACAGTGAGAGCCTTTTTCCTTGGATGGAGATGGCTAACACGAGGGGACATAGTTTTAAATTAAGGGGTGGTAGTTATAGGACGGATGTTAGAGGTGGGTTCTTTACTCAGAGGGTAGTAAGGGCGTGGAATGCCCTGCCAGCAGCAGTTGTGGACTCGCCAAGTTTAAGGGCGTTCAAATGGTCAGTGGATAGGAATATGGATAGCATTGGAACAGTTTAGGTTAGAGGGTCGTAAGACTGGTTCCATTGGTCGGCGCAACATCGAGGGCCAAAGGGCCTGTACTGCGCTGTAATGTTCTATGTTCTAACTCCCTAAACTGTTGCTGCAGACCTCATCACTCTTCCTACCTATGTCGTTCATACCCATATGTACTACGACCTCTGCTATTCACCCTCTCCCTTCAGAATGCTTCCTGCCCCATTCAGAGACATCCTGGACCCTGGCACCAAGGAGGCAATATACCATCCTGGAGTCTCTTACACGTCTTGCCAAAAGTAAGTTGCAAAACTCAGTTATATCCAAAAATCAGCACAGGCATCATGATGTACAATTCATCTATGCCCACTGTGTCTATTAAGCATGCAATCTTTGTGTTACTTGTTCATTTAAATGATTGCAACATGCAATCAATGCTAAGCACATTGCTGAAAAGCTGCCAGCAGTAGGCACAAAGCTATAAGAGGCTAGCATGAGTTAAAGCCAGCTGGCATCAATTAAAGGGGTGCTGCATGTTGGCTGGGGCAGAACTGAAACATAATCCTTCTTCCCCCTCCCGATACTCCATTCTCCCTTTTCAAACAGCTTGTCCTGCTGTGTCACTTCTGTTTATCATGTTATAGTTTAAGGGGGATACAAACTTATACATGCAATCTTGCAGCAAGTGATTGTAAAGAAACCATGTGTGCATGTGGTACACTATCTTCAGCAAATTCTGGCAATAACCAAACATTCCTACAGTCACAGTAAGAGCCAGCAGAAATCAACAGCACTGTGGGCGTTCCTGTCGCACATGGAATATATCAATTCAAGAGGGCAGCATACCACCACATTCTCAAGGGCAATTTAGGATGGGCAATAAATGTTGACCGAATCAGTGATGTCCAGAGCCCATGAATCAATAAAAAAAAGTCAGTAATGAATCTGAACAAAGCTGATAATCTCTTTAAATAGCACTGGTACTGGTGGGAAGTCTTCCTATTGCTGAATATGTATTCAGATATGCATGGTTAAGAAAGGGCACTGGTTAGATTAGTTAGAGCTTTGAATTCAAAAATGACCTAACTAGGGTCAAATCAATGTTACATTTCGAGAGCTGCTGCAAACACAATGGGCTGAAGGGCCTCATTCTACACTGTAACAATTCTGTGATACAATTTATGTGATATCATAAATTGTGGTATCACAATTTGCCTACTCTAATGGACAATCCCTGCATGTGCCTTCACCAAAATTGAGTTTGTCACAGCCATTATTATAAGTGTACCAATCCCACAGATGCCATTTTGGAGACAAAGGGGACGATTCTCCCATCCCACTGCACTAATTGTTTTAGTGTAGTGGGCCAGGAAAATTGCACGTCGGCCAAGTTGAGGGGGTGTCACTGCTTCAGTGGGGTGGGTGGTGGCTGGAGATTAAGTAGGCCGGGGATGGACGGAGTAATGCAGCAGTTTGGGACTGGCCCATGAATGGATGGAGGGGCTGCACTGCTGGGGTCATGGGCTGGTCAGCAATTCAGTGGCCAACAAAGGAGAGGATGATACTTCGGGGCCATTGCGCATGTGCAGAGGCTCGCCGGTTTCAGCCTCTCCAGTGTGAATCGGCCCTGCTTATAATATTTGTGCATTGCACAGAATGTGCAATTCTTCTCTGAACTCCCATTGAAAAGAACAGCGTGAATTACTCCAGTTTTCCTGCGAATTTGACACTTGGAATTTTTTGGGAGAATCATCCCAAAACACAGAGAATACAGAGTCCCACATCAACAATGGTGGCTGGTGACCTTGCAACACTAATGGCATTTTCAGATGTGTTCCTGGAGTACCATGGTAGTCAGGGAATCTGGCACCATGCTTGGTTAGGCATCCACTTGACTCCAGCAGTAGGCATCGTTGGTTCATACTTGGTGGGCCGTAGGACCCCTCTCGAGTTGAACAATACTCTTTGGGGACAGTTGGGGTTCAAGACTCCCTGAGGGAGGCAGTTCACAGACAGAGGAGTCACAGCTGTGGGGTGCAAGAACACTTAATAGTGATTGTTTACAGTACATATTACCCTAACCCTAACTACACTGACTGCCTTCACCATGCCCTCTTGATAAACTTTTAATCTTACAACGACCTAACATTATGTCTAGGTGACCATCATTGAAGCTGCAATTCAGAGGTGGAGGTGATCAAACTGTGTTCCGTGCTCCGTAGTTTGTGATGCCCTTGGCAGGTGTCCCCTGGTGGTCTGAGATCTGAAGGGCCTCATCCAACTTCAGCCCGCTGCCGGTGAGATGCACTGCTGTGAGGAAGAGGGGATTCGGAAGAGTTTAGGACAACTAGAGCCTCCTGGCTGGAAGGCCTCGCATGGGCTCCTCCTCCTTTAAGGTGCCTGTGGGCTCCTGGGACACTTCATGGGACAGAGAGGCAGCTGGAGTGAGCTTCAGAAGCCTCTGCGTCACCTGGTGCTGCCACTCCTGGAGGCCAAACTGTGTCTGCACTATGACATGCAAGTCCTCAGCAAAAGCCCTGAGTTTGGTCCAACCTTTGGAATCCCTTAGCAATAATCCTCTGAGAATGGGTAAAACTCTGGAGCTCCTCAGCAATGGCCCATTCTGGCTGGGCCATGCTCTTGAAGCCTGCAGCCATGACCCTTTGTGTCTCCGGCATGCTCCTGGGGTCCTCAACAACTCAGCTTGCCTTGAACCCTGCTACTTATGTCTATCATTTTCTGCCCCAGGCTTTCCACATTATCCTTGCAGTATTGGCCTGGGTGCCAATCAATGTAAGAAGTCTGACAACATCAGGTTTAAATCCAACCGATTTATTTGATAGTAAACTTACAAGCTTTCGACTCTATGGTCTTTGTCAGGTGAATGAGGTGTTCTGGTCTCCAACAGCACACATATCAGCACAGACTGTTTACAGATTACTGATCAGAATGCGGATCTTTATACCTAATCTGCTATTCAAGTCTTAAAGTAGCTAACAATATGAGTGGAAGGAGCACTGAGCACAGGTTAAAGAGATGTGTTTTGTCTCCAGACAGCACAGTAAGTGAGTTTTTTTTGCTAACCCAGGCAAGTCATGGGGGTTACAGATAGTGTGACATGAAGCCAAGATCCCTGTTAAGACCGTCCTCATGTGTGCGGAGCTTGGCTATCAGTCTCTGCTCAGCAACTCTGCGCTGTCGTGTGTCACGAAGACCCCCTTGAAGAACATTTACCCGCAGGTCGGAGGCCGAATGCCCATGACTGCTGAAGTGTTCGCCCACAGGAAGGGAACTGTTTTGCCTGGTGATTGTTGAGCGATGCTCATTCATCCGCTGTCGTAGTGTCTGCATGGTCTCCCCAATGTACCATGCTTCGGAACATCCTTTCTTGCAACGTATTAGGTAGACAATGTTGGCCGAGTTGCAAGAGTATGTACCGTGTACCTGGAGAATGGTATTCTCACATGTGATGATGTCATCCATGTCGATGATCTGGCATGTCTTGCAGAGGTTGCTGTGGCAGGGTTGTGTGGTATTATGGTCACTGTTCTCCTGAAGGCTGGGTAGCTTGCTGCGAACAATGGTCTGTTTGAGGTTGCGCAGTTGTCTGAAGGCAAGAAGTGGGGGTGTGGGGATGGCCCTGGCGAGATATTCATCGTCATCAATGATATGTTGAAGACTCTGGAGATGTCGTAGCTTCTCCGCTCCAGGGAAGTACTGGACAACAAAGGCTACTCTGTCCACTGTGTCCCGTGTTCGTCTTCTGAGGAGATCAGTGTGGTTTATCACTGTGTCACGTCGGAACTGTTGATCGATGAGTCGAGTGCCGTATCCTGTTCTCATGAGGGCATCTTTCAGCGTCTGGAGGTATCTGTCACTATCCTCCTCATCTGAGCAAATTCTATGTATACGGAGGGCTTGTCCATAGGGGATGGTCTCTTTAACATGTTTAGTGTGGAAGGTGGAGAAGTGGAGCATTGTGAAGTTGTCTGTCAGCTTGCGGAACAGTGAGGTGCTGAGGTGACCGTCCTTGATAGAGAGGCATGTGTCCAAGAATGCAACCGATTCTGGAGAATAGTCCATGGTGAGTCTGATGGTGGGATGGAACTTGTTGATATCATCATATAGTTGTTTCAATGATTGTTCACCATGAGTCCAAAGGAAAAAAATGTCATTGATGTATCTAGTGTATAGCCTCGGTTGAAGATCCCATGTGGTGAAGAAGTCTTGTTCGAACCTATGCATGAAGATGTTGGCATATTGAGGTGTGAATTTGGTCCCCATGGCCATTCCGTGTGTCTGGATGAAAAACTGGTTGTTGAAGGTGAAGACATTGTGGTCCAGGATAAATGTTCGGGTAAACGTTCTTCAAGGGGATCTTCACGGCACACGACAGTGCCGAGCCGCTGAGCAGAGACTGATAGCCAAGTTCTGCACACATGCAGACGGTCTTAACACGGATCTTGGCTTCATGTCACACTATCTGTAACCCCCATGACCTGCCTGGGTTAGCAAAAGACTTCACTTACTGTGCTGTCTGGAAACAATACACATCTGTTTAACCTGTGCTCAGTACTTGTTCCACTCATATTGTTAGCTACTTTAAGACTTGAATAGCAGGTTAGGTGTAA
The DNA here is from genome assembly GCA_024679065.1 of Sphyrna mokarran. Classification (NCBI taxonomy): domain Eukaryota; kingdom Metazoa; phylum Chordata; class Chondrichthyes; order Carcharhiniformes; family Carcharhinidae; genus Sphyrna; species Sphyrna mokarran. Next base: position 64,392,370 of record JAGIQG010000006.1, on the reverse strand, counting down.
AGATTAGCATTCTAATCAGTAATCTGTAAACAGTCTATGCTGGTATGTGTGCTGTTGGAGACGAGAACATCTCATTCACCTGACGAAGACCATAGGGTCGAAAGCTTGTAAGTTTACTACCAAATAAATCAGTTGGATTTAAACCTGGTGTTGTCAGACTTCTTACTGTGTTTACCCCAGTCCAACATCGGCATCTCTACATCATGCCAATCAATACCAGCACCAGCACCATCAGTCTGTAGGCTGTGGAACTCCTACAAACAGCCTGGTGTTTGCAAGAATGTTGCTGATACCCCCTCCTGCAATCCTCAGCTTTGTCTCTGCATCTCCAGCAGCTTTTTGAGAACTGGTCCCAGTGGTTTGGCAACTGGTTGGAGGCCAACTATTTCCTCAGTTCTAGCAAACTTCCACCTGTCTGATCCTCAGATATTCCCGCCTCCACTTGCATCAACGGCAGTGTGCTGCACACCAGAAAGTGTCCCAGAAGTCTCAGCACTAACACGTCCCACCGTGGTTACTGTATCTCTGTTCGTGGATAGTGTGGGTTGTGCCTGTGTCAACTGGTCAATGCCTTCCTTGGAGTTGTTGATGGGAGGGGAGTCTCAGTGGTCAGTGCTGACTGTGGGGATGGGGGAGGGGGGGGTGCAGTCACACACTTGTGATGGCCCAGTCTCATCAGGCTTGTCTCCTGCAAACGAAGACATATGGTTCAGTATCTGTTGGGGCAATTGAGCGGGGCAGGTGGGATTGACCTCAGAACCATGTCTCAGCAAGCAAGAGTTATGGTACTGGGGTGCCAGAGGGATCGGAGGATGGTTCGAGAGGGTTGAATGCTGGAAGGTTGTGGGCTGTCAGGGAGAGGATCAACGTGGAGATTTCAGGTGCGACATATGGGACTGTCAGATGGTAAGACAGAATGGAGACTCACCCTTGCTGGCCGAATGAAGTCGTACATTTTCTAGCAGCACTGCCCATTGGCCCTCCATGTCAATGCATGAGCAGTGACTGCCGCTGCCACTGCTTCCCACACCGCAATCCCAGCTTGACTCCTGGGCTGTCAAATCTCTCCTCTATAGTCCTTCAGTCGCCCCAGTTCTCCTTCTGTGATGGAGGGGTGCCATCTTCAAGACCTGATTAACTGGCTGCAGTGGGAGCATTTTAATGCAGTTCCCCCTGCTTAAAGGTGCACAGCTGTTGCCACTTCGGGTAAGTCATATACCTGGAGCTTCATGATGACATGGAGTTTCTTTCATTGCACTATTGAAAGATTGTGCTGTGCAGCATGCTGAGAGACCTTCCTGGTTCACCCCATTTTTCTCACCATTGTGACACTTAGAAATATTTTGGAAAAATTCTACCCATTATCACCAAAAGTAATCCATTAATCAGCTGTACCTTTGAACATTTAATTATAAATTACAATCATTTAGGGTGGCACGGTAGCACAGAGGGCGGCATAGTGGTTAGCACGGCTGCCTCACAGCGCCAGGGACCCGGGTTCAATTCCATCCTTGGGTCACCGTTTGTGCGGAGTTTGTACTTTCTCCCCATGTTTGCTCCGGTTTCCTCCCACAGTCCAAAGATGTGTGGGTTAGGTTGATTGGCCATGCTGAATTAATCATAGTGTCAGAGGTATTAGGAGGTAAATATGAGCAGTGATGCAGATAGGACCTGGGTGGGATTGAGGTCAGTGCAGACTTGATGGTCCCAAGGCCTCTTTCTGCACTGTAGATTCAATGATTTATGTTCTATATTTTATTTATTTTGAAAATTACTATGAATAATATTGAATAGATTCAGAAACGATAATTTTTCGTCTTCAGATGAAGGCAAGAACTGTGCTAATAGAAAATAAAACTTTTGCATTGGAGTTTAGGCGAAAGGGACACAATGGACAAGATTTGATCATGTTTGCCCTGTCAATGAAAATGGAGAATTTGGCATTCAGCCAAAACTTCATACACTGCAGCAGCATTGGAGAATACCAGTTGCAGGTGAGGTCAGAGGTTTGCAGCGAATATAAATCTTCAAAATATTCAAAACTGCTATCGTGGGCATTTGCAGATTATTTCATTTGAATTTATTTCCATAGGGATTCAAGATAAATTTTCATCAAAAAATAGTTAACACCAGACTGATCAACTCTTTAAAGCACTTATGGTTGAAATATTAATTACATGTTAAAAGAAACACTTGCTAACTATGTACACTATCAAATTCCATAACATATCCCCACACTTGTGATGTATTCTGAACTATATTCCTCTATGGGGGCATAGCATTAAATTTTGTGTTAATTCCAAAACTAAAGTTATACAGGCTGGATTTTAGAGTTATTTAGCTGATCTTACTGACCTCAGCAAGCCACTTTATTCAGGCAGGTACACACAGGATAGCTAAAATTGGTTATTATTTGTCACCTACCAGAAACAAGCTGTAATGTTCTCTCACCTTTATGCAGAGCGTGAGGTAAACAGGAGTTTCAGTTTTAGCTTAGAGGTTTCACCTGTGGCAATTCACCTCTCTATGGAGGCTAAGTACTGAAAAATCACAACTATAGAAATTTCTATGGTTTATGCAAAGGGTCAGGCTCAAAAGCTCAAATTGCTTTTGTTTCATCATTTTTAATTTTACAAGCTTATAGCTTCCTTACCTAAACACATTAATGGCTTTCTCTATAGCATGGCAAAAAAGAATAAACTTAAAAGTTTGGAAAGTTACCCATTCATGTTAGAAAACTGTATATGTAACCTAAAATGGAATAGTAAAATTAATGGTATTCAATCAGAAACATGAACAATGACCTTTTATTTCTTGTATAGGTTTAGCTTACCTGTCCGTAGCATGCAGCATAATGTATAAGGGCAGGGTAACCATCAGAAGGGCTCAGCTCAGCAATGGCTTCAGTCTCGCTCATCAGCCAACGCAGACATTCAAGCTGTCCTTCCTGTAATCATATAATCAAAGAAAGATTAATTTTCAACACCTTAAGCATTCTGAAGTTATAAAACAAACTTACAGTTTTTTGAAAGACATGTGGCGGCAAATGTGCTTCAGTAGCTGAGTTTAGACTTTTGTTGATGAACAAGGTTCATCTGAATGGCTTTAGGGGCTCCATATGCAGGTCTTATGAGGAGAGGCTGAGGGATTTGAGGTTGTTTTCGTTAGAAAGAAGGCGGCTAAGAGGAGACCTTATTGAAACATATAAGATGATTAGAGGTTTAGATAGGGTGGACAGTGATAGCCTTTTTCCTAGGATGGAGAAAGCTAGCACGAGGGGACATAGCTTTAAATTAAGGGGTGGTAGTTATAGGACGGATGTCAGAGGTAGGTTCTTTACCCAGAGGGTGGTAAGGGTATGGAATGCCCTGCCTGCTGCAGTTGTAGATGCGCCAAGTTTGGTGGCGTTTAAGAGGTTAGTAGATAAGTTTATGGATGAAAAGGGAATGGTTTAGGTTAGAGGGTCATTGTTTTTTCTTAATTGGTCGGCGCAACATCGAAGGCCGAAGGGCCTGTTCTGCGCTGTAATGTTCTATGTTCTATGTTCTATATTAGTCTACTGGCAAATAACATCAAGGAATAGAAGGATGTATCCTTTTTTGTCAGCAAACACTCCTAGGATAGAACATTTTTTGGAGTCTGCCCTATTTTTTTTTAACAAGGAACTAATCAATGAATTAGAATGTTCAAGCTTGAAAAGAAACGTGTCAGGTTACTGAACAGAAGTATTCAAGATGCATAATGAGATATAGAAAATAAACCAGAAAGTAATACTTTGAAACATTTAAGGGCAACAAGATAAGACCGAATAGGTTCGGAGCATGGAATTGGGGAAGCTGAAAAGTAACATGTTAACAAAGAATGTGAATTACAGCTGACAAGATGCTAGGAAGAGTGGTTAAGACATGAATTCATTAAACAAATTAAATGCATTGTTAAAAGCACAATGAACTATGCACAATGACAATAAAGGCTCAGGGAGTTTCATCCAAACCTAGTGTGTTCTATCCATTCTGACACTGACAACTAGAAGTGCAGCTCAGGAACATTCTCCCACATCTTTTCTCATTCCTTGCCAGGAAAAAAAGCTTTCATTCAGAAACTATATAGATGGATGAGCAAAATTCTGGAACAAATCCACCTGATACTATATTTTAGAGTATAATCAACATTTCTGTCAATTCTTAATTAACATTAAATTGTACTCTGGATCACACAGAGATGGTAAGAGAAACACTTCCTCTGCCTATCTCACTTATAAGCTTGAGTATTTTGGAATATCTAAGGGCTATCCCAAATTCCATGTAAAGTATCATTTACAGTTTCAGTGAGACCAAAATCCGCTGACAGCAGACTGGGGACCTTCGCTGGGCCCAGAGAAAGCCACAACACTGAAGATGGAAATGGGAATCAATCCTAGAATTCTGACTCCCAGTAGCATTGCAAAAAAATGTGGAAATGCCGTGTTTGGACTGACATAAGCACAGTAAGAAGTCTCAGATTAAAGTCCAACAAGTTTATTTGGCAGCACTAGCTTTCAGAGTCTCAAGCTCCTTCATCAGGTGAGTGAGCACTTGTTTTCACAAACAGGATGTAAACAGACACAAACTCAATTTATAAGATAATGGTTGGAATGTGAGTCTTTACAGGTAATCAAATCTTAAAGATACAGACAACGTGAGCGGAAAGAGGACTAAGCACAGGTTAAAGAGGTGTGTATTATCTCCAGCCAGGCCAATTAGTGAGATTTTGCAACCCCAGGCAAGTAGTAGGGATTGCAGATAGTGTTACATGAACCCAAGATTCCGATTGAGGCCGTCCTTATGTGTGCAGAACTTGCAAAATCTCACTAACTGTCCTGGCTGGAGACAACACACACCTCTTTAACCTTGCTTGGCCCTCTCTCCATTCACATTGTCTGTATCTTTAAGACTTGATTACTGTAAAGAATCACATTTCAACCATTATCTTGTAAATTGAGTTTGTGTTTTTATATGCACCTTTTGTGAACATAAGTCCTCACTCACCTAAAGGAGCTTGAGACTCCGAAAGCTAGTGCTGCTACATAAATCTGATGGACTTTAACCTGGTTTGTGAGATTTCTTACCTTGCAACAAGTAGAGGCATCCTCCCAGAATATTAAAGTGATTTCCTCCATAGTATTTAAGGGGAAGCCAGTACAGATAAAGATAATAGGGAGAGGGGGGATTTCTCTAGGCCTTCTGCAAATCCAGAATCACCACATCCACAGGTTTTCCATTGTCCACTGTGCATGTAACATTTCAAAGATTTGCGATGGCCTAGAGAATCAGGAGTCAGCAGGAAAGCAGATTTTGCATCTGTCACCAAAGCCAGTGCGACCCTCCCAAGCTGCACTACTGTTCTCAATCAGATTCCTGGCCAGAGTGGGCAGAAAGCCTATAAATATTTGAATACACCCATTTAAATGTCATTAATGGGCTTGCAGCCCAATTCAAATGGTCTTCACTATTCACTCACCTCATAAGCAAGAACCCCAGCATGTTGAACCCCAAGGATCGAGGAAGCACCACCAACCCACCAACAATGAGAGACATCCTCCCCTCTACAACACACGAGTTTAAGGTTTGAGAGTGAGGACTCCACACTTATCCCCTCTCCCCCATCAAACTGCTTCCCCCCTCAGGAGGCCAAATATCAATGACCCACCGTCAAAAAGAAGCAAGGAATTGAGTTTTCTAAAGGAAAGTTAAGCCTCCTCAAGGAAGGAGTTGGGTCTCCTAAAGGAAGAAGTTGGGGAACACTCATGAGCTGGAAGATGGACCTTCTTAATGACACCAAAACTGGAAGATTTACCTGAGATGCTCTCCCTCTCACTGCAGCGCCACTCCTAGTGCTATAGAGTTCCGTGGCAGCCCTGTCTCCAACCAGATCACTAGAGGCAACCCCAAGCTTTCTTCAATAAGTCTTGATTTCTGCATATCAAGAAGCATTCTGGACTGGCATATTTTCCCACTGGTGTTGCAGAGAATCGGGTGTTGGGCCTTTGTGGGATGCAAAATAGTTTTATACCAGCCACTAGCAGAAGATCAGCAAGAAATTCACATTGGTGTAAAACCAAATCACCCCTCCCACCATTGAGCTCATTATGGGAGCATAGAGAATTTGGTATTTGATTTAAATATATGCGAGCACAAACTGATCAGTTCAGCTGCCTTTTCTGGGTGACACACTTCATTTAGTGACAATAATGAGGTGCCCAACCATACACTCAAGGTGATCCATGAAAAGCTCATGTACTTATACACTAACTTTAACTTGTACTATATTATCAAAATTCCAAGGAATAAGGATAATGTAATAGCATATGGAAAATTAACATAAATTGGTCACTGAGTGATAAGGTGGCAAACTTACAATTCTCCATTACATTGCTGAGATTATGAGCTCAATGTCAATGCAAGGAACAAAATGAGAGAATATAAATGTAATTCCTCACATTGAAAAAGGGAAAAATCAGAGGGAAATATTGAATTGTTCCAAATGGTAAAGATACCAGGTGGTGAATGATTTAGCAAAATCATAGGATAAAAAAAAGGAGAAAATTAAATGATAAGCATTCGAAAAACAGTGGCTGGAGGGGGCAGGAGACATAGTTGGGATCAATATCTAAAGTAAAATAGAGTTTATTTATTAATCATACGTAAGGTGTATGTTAACATTACAATGAAATTACTGTGAAATTCCTCTACCCATTGTTTACCCATAAATTCACTATATACACCTGAAACATCATGCTCTTTTGGTGCTGACAGCCAATAGAAAGAAAATCAAACTTATTTTAAAATATAATGATGAGGAAGAAAAATACTTTGTTGTACAAATTTGCTCCATTTCCCAAATTTACCACAAAACTGTAAGAAATAGACTGAAATAGGCTGATCAACCCCTTAATAAGATCATGGCTGATCCAACACTTCTCAGTGCATTGTTCATGCAGCACTCACTGGTTAATTTTCATGCAACCTACCTTTACAGCTAATGAAGATGGGGTCAGTTTCTCATTATTCCGCTCCGTCAAGCATTCCTCTGCCATTAGGGTAGTCAGGTGCTGCAAACACTCAAGGTGTCCTTGTGACGATGCAATGTGCAGTAGATTATTTCCTTTATCATCGTGAATCTTCTCCAGATTGTCAACAGTTAAATGTGGCTAATTTTTACATAAGAAACAGAAAGATTGACCAAATGAAAACCTGATAGATTTTATAATTTTTTTGACTCATAACTTTTCAGTTCAGCTTCATATTTTTGTGCATCTAACCAGCGTGTCAGATCAGAAATTCATGTAAATTGATTTGAATTCACCAGAATTTATTTGGCAACTACTTAAAATGAGTTATTTCAGATTGACTAGGCGTGAATTAAACTTTAAATTATTTGAAATTTGTACCAAACAGCATAATTAAAAATTGGCATATTTTATACATATGAATATAAGAACTCAGAGCAGGAGTACGCCATCTGACTCCTCGAGGCTGCTCTGCCATTCAATAAGATCATGGTTGATCTTTTCGTGGATTCAGCTCCACTTACCGCACCTGCCCACTCACCATAACCCTTAATTCCTTTACTGTTCAAAAATTTATCTATCCTTGCCTTAAAAACATTCAATGAGATAGCCTGAACTGCTTCACTGGGCAGGGAATTCCACAGATTCACAGCCCTTTGGGTGAAGAAATTCCCCTCAATTCAGCCCTAAATCTGCAGTAGATGTTTCTACATGAATTTCAGTAAGGCCATTGACAAGATCCCTTATAGCAGACTGGTGCAGAGGTGAAGTCACATGGAATCAGAAGTGAGCTGGCAAGTGGATACAAAACTGGCTCAGTCAAAGAACTCAGTAAAGTTTTACAACACCAATTTTAAATCCAACCAATTTATTTGATAGTAAATTCGCGAGCTCTCGACTTTATAGCCTTCGTCAGGCAAATGCAGTGTTCTGGTCTGCAATAGCACTCATATCCACACAGACAGTTACAGATTGCTGATTAGAATGCGAGGATACCATTCACCAGGTACACGGTACATACTCTTGCAACTTGGCCAACGTTGTCTACCTAATACGTTGCAAGAAAGGATGTCCCGAAGCATGGTACATTGGGGAGACCATGCAGACACTACGACAGCGGATGAATGAGCATCGCTCAACAATCACCAGGCAAAACAGTTCCCTTCCTGTGGGCGAACACTTCAGCAGTCATGGGCATTCGGCCCCCGACCTGCGGGTAAATGTTCTTCAAGGGGGCTTTCGTGATACACGACAGCGCAGAGTCGCTGAGCAGGGACTGATAGCCAAGCTCCGCACACATGAGGACGGTCTTAACAGGGATCTTGGCTTCATGACACACTATCTGTAAACCCCGTAACTTGCCTGGGTTAGCAAAAAACCTCACTTACTGTGCTGTCTGGAGAAAATACACAATTCTCTAACCACTGCTCAGGATTCCCTTCACACACATTGTTAGCCACTTTAACACTTGAATAGCAGGTTAGATGTAAGGATTCGCATTCTAATCAGCAATCTGTGACTGTCTGTGTGGACACGAGTGCTATTGCAGACCAGAACACTGCATTTGCCTGACGAAGGCTATAAAGTCGAAAGCTCGCGAATTTACTATCAAATAAATTGGTTGGATTTAAAATTGGTGTTGTAAAACTTTACTGAGTATACCCCAGGCCAACGCCGGCATCTCTACATCAGTCAAAGAAGACAGAGGTTAGCAATGGAAGGATGCGTTTCTGGCTGGAGAGCAGTGACAAGAGGCATTCCTCAGGGATCAATGCCAGGACCTTTGCTATTTGTAATATATATATAAATGATTTGGAGAAAAATGTAATTGGTTTGATACGCAACATGGTTTTGCGAAAGGGAGGTCGTGTCTCAGAAACTTGATCACGTTTTTTGATTTGCAGATGACACAAAGGTTGGTGGATTTGTGGATAGGATATAGATAGTTGGCAACATGGGCAGAGAGATGGCAGATGGAGTTTAATCCATACAAATATGAGGTAATGCATTTTAAAAGGTCTAATACAGATAGAAAATATGCAGTTCATGGCAGAATACTTAAGAGTATTGACAGGCAAAAGAATCTGGGTGTACAGTCACTGAAAGTGGCAATGCAATTGGAGAAGGTAGTCTATAAGACATAAGCCAATGGCTGGGACATTGCATTTAAAAACTGGCAAGTCATATTGCAACTTTATCAAACCTTAGTTAGGCTGCACTTGGAATATAAGTGTTCAATTCTGATCGCCACACTACCAGAAGGATGTGGAGGCTTTGAAGAGGGTACAGAAGAGATTTACCAGGATGCTACCTGGTATGGAGAGCATTAGCTATGAAGACAGGTTGGAGAAACTTAGTTTATTCTCACCGGAACGACGGAAGTCGAGGGGTAGCCTGACAGAAGTCTACAAGATTATTAGAGGCATGGACAGAGTGGATAGTCAGAAACTTTTTCCCAGCATGGAAGAGTCAATTACTAGTGGGCACAGGTTTAAAGAAGATATACAAGGCAGATTTTTTTACACAGAGTAGTGAGTCCCTGGAATTCGTTGCAGGAGAAGGTAGTGGAAGCAGATACAGTAGTGACTTTTAAGGGGTGTCTTGACAAATACATGAACAGCATGGGAATAGAGGGATATGGTTTCCGGAAGGGTAGGTGTTTTAGTTAAGTATGGCAGCATGGTGGTACAGGTTTGGAGGGCCTAAAGGCCTGTTCTTGTGCTGTAATTTTCTTCACTCTTTGATTGTCTCTACTTACATCACTCTCATAGGCAGCAGGTCATTACCACTTGCTGCTGAGAAAAGTTCTTTCCTGCATCTCTTGTCCTACATCTTAAATCTGTGTCCTCATCATTATTCAGCTCTCCTCACTCTCCTTTCCTCCAAGAACAACTGTATTTTCTCCAACTTAACCTTCTAGCTAAAGTTCCTCATCTCTGGAACATTGTGGTAAATCTCCCTGCCCAGCACTGATAGTAAACTGACTAGCTTGCTGTTACTAGAAATATTCTTACTCCCTTTCTTGAACAATGGTGTCTCACTTGTTACTAGAGAAGATTGAAAGGTTAGTAAGCGTCTTTGCAATATGCTACAGACTTTCCAAATAATAATCCCTTTGCTCTCCTGTCTTGAATCTGTTATGCCATAATATGTAATGCCTTTTATGGCATTCAAATTGTAGGTAACATTTTCTCCTCTATCCATATCTGACTTTAATTAATGCTTTACCATCAAAATGTTACTATAATCATTCTAAATAAATGATTCAGACAGATTCTATACTATACAAAATGTCACCAAATTGAGGCTGAAGTATTAAATGATGAAATTGGTGGCAAAAGATCACAAATACTTAAATTGCAACTCTAATTTGTCTGAGCATAAAATATTCTGCCAGCATGTCATTTTGTGCTCTATTTTCAATGCAATTTAATTTTGACTACATAACGAGAATTTGCTAATTAATATAGCAAGATTTAATTAAAAAATCTTAATTCGTTGAACTATTTTTCAACACACTTCTGCAGTTCTTTGCTAAGTTATACGATGTCAATACACACTATCAGGAAATACTGAATGGTCTAAATATTTGGGACAACCACATGCAAAGAGATCTCTCTAAGTGTTGATTAAAATTTGCATCATGATAAAACATACTTTTTACACATCATAGAGAACATTCATCAATTTCTTTTAAAATAAAAATGAATTTCTTTAGGCCATTAGTATCCCATGAATTGAAAGGGAATTATGTTTGCATTAATGGTTTTAATGCATCTAGAAGTTCAAATTAAAGGTAAAAGCATTTAAGGATAAAAGCTCTCCTTCTTGAGATGCATGTTTCATTGTGTCAAGAGCTTTGTAAAAGGAATTATTTTTAAAAGCATCAGTTAATAAATTCAGAAAGGTATATGTTCTATGGTAATTGACCCAGCAGATGCAGTTTTATATGAACAAGTAAAAAATATTTAGCGTAAGAACAAGGAGCAGATGTTAAGTAAGATGAAATTATTTATAAATACAATACAGAATGCTATTCAGCATTCTCCCATCTGTCCTCAACTAACTCAAAATCATAGTCCTCCATAAGAACAGAATAAAGAGCAGAAATAGACCATACCATTTATCCATCATTCAATATAATCATGGGCTTGATCTCAAAATTTCCACCTGCTTTTGCTTCTCTGAGAGATCAAAAGTCTTTCTATCTCTGAATTAAATGTATCCAATGATAGGACATCCATAATGCTTGGGATAGAGATTTCCAATGACTCACACTATTTGAATGAAGAAATTTCTCATCCCAAATCTAAGTGTCAAGTCCCTTCATTCTGAAACTGTATCACCTTGTTCCCGATTCCCAAGCCAAGGGAAAAGTCTTTCAGTTTCTACACTCTCAAGTCCATTCAGAATTTTTAATATTTCAATGATACCACCAATTATTTTTCTAAGAAAGAATACAGACATAATTTACTCACTCATCATTGGACAGTTCTCTCATTCTGGCACCAACGAACCTCTACCCCCAATACAAATGTATTCTTCCTTAAATATGAAGATTAAAACTGCACAATATTGTAGGTGCAGTCTTACCAAAGCCCCATACAATTGCATTCTTTATTCTTTTCTCAGGTCTCCTTGCAATAAAGGTTAACATGTCATTTGCTTTCCTAACTGCTTGTATCAGCGTGTTTACTTTTTGTGTTTCTTATTCATGTACACCCCAAGTTTATCTGAACATCAACAATTACAAGTTCTACGTCTTTTAAAAAAACGTTCTGTTTTTCCATTCTTATGACTGAAGTGAATAATATCCCATCCATAGTACACTCCATCTGCAATCTTGTTGTCTACTCGCTTAATCTGTCTATATCACTTTGCATCTATGTCTCCCTACAGCTTACATTCTTAACCAGCTTTGTATCATCAGCAAACTTAATACACATTATTGTGTCTCCTTGTCTAAATCATTGAAGTAGCTGAAGTCCCGGTATGGATCCTTGAAACACTCCACTAATCACAGTCTACCAAATTGAAAATGCTCCACTTATCCCCTCTCTGTGTCCTGTCTGTTCACCAATTTTCTACTTGTGCTAAACCATAAGACTATATCTTGTGTTAAACCTGTTGTTTGGAAATTCAAGTGTACCATATCTACTGGTTTTCTTTACAAGTTACATCCTCAAAAAACTTGATCATATTTGACAAACAGGATTTTCCTGTTGTAAAATCTAATCATAGTATGCTTTTCTAAGTACAATTTACTACAGTAATATATACCAGCTCTTTTCTGACCATTGATGTCAAGCTAACTGGCTTATTCTTCCCTGATTTCCCTCTCTCTCCTTTCTTGCCATAGCCTCAAGAATTATAGATAATCATAACTAGTGCATCCACTATCTCTTTTATATCCTTGGAATGTAGGCCATCAGATTCTACGCATTTGTCAAAATTTTGTGCCTTTACTTTTTCCATTATCTTTTCTCTGCTGATACTAGTTATTTTATTTCCTCACTCTTATTAGCACCTAAGGTTATCCTCTATTTATGGTATGTAACTTGAGAGTTCCATACTGAAGACAGAAACAAAATATGTGTTCAATGACCCTGCCATTTCCATATTATCCATGATAGAAACACATACAGGAGAAACTCAGGGCCCAGTGCTTACTTTAGCTACTCTCTTCTGTTCTATATAGTTTAAAAGCTCTTCCAATCTGTTTTTATAGTCCTTGCTACTCTTGTATTCTATTTTCTCTCTATCCCTTTTGGCAAACATTTTGGTTCTAAATAAGTCATATTGGACTTGAAACAATAACTCTTTCTTTCTTAACAGATGCTGCCAGAGCTGCTGAGTTTTTTTGTTGATCGTTAGCTAGTTTCTAACACACTCCCAATCCTCAGACTTATTACCATAATTTGCAACATTATAAGCTTCTTCATTTAATCTAATATTATCTTTAACTTCCTTAGTAAGCAACAGATGGATCTTCCTCACCAAGTTTTTGTTTCTCAATGGAATGTTATTTTTGTTGAACATTTTGAATTGCTTCTTTAAATGTTACCCACTGTTCATTTACCTCTGTACCTCTTAGTCTTTTTACCCAAAAAACATTAGCTAGCTCTTCCCTCATACTTATGTAATTGGCTTTAAAGTTTAAAATTATTGTTTATGATAGGAGTGTTTTGTTTTGAAACTTAACATGGAATTTCGTTGTATTATCACTGTTTGCCAGTGGATGTTTTACTATGACATCATTAGTTAATTCTACCTCATTGCACAATACCAGATCTAAATATCCACAGTTGGTTCCACAATGAATTGCTCCAAGAAATCATCATAGAAGCATTCTATAAACTCATCTTCTAAACCATATTTGCCAATTTTATGGGCCTAGTCTATATGAAGATTAAAGTTCCCCACATTGCCTTTGTTACAAGCTTTAATGATTTCTTGTTTAATAGTATACCCAACATATAACTATTTTTACAGAGTCTATAAATTCCTCTCACTCGCATTTTCTGACCCTTGTTACTCTTATTCTTCACCCATACTGATTCTAACGTTGATTTTGAATCAACATCCTTTTTCACTAATGTCCTTATGCTATCCTCTGTTATTAGGGCACCCATCTTCCTTTTCCATTCTGTGCGTATTATTGAAATACTGTGAACACCAAAATATTTACTTCCCAACTCTGATCATCTTGTAGCCATGTCTTTGTGATTAGATCTATCTGCGCCTCAAGATCAATTACCTTACTATGAGTTTTCCAAGCGTTCAGATGAGTTGACTTCAATTTTTTTAATGCTATTCCATGCATAGATCTTTACTCGGATGCACTATTCTGTTCAACTCTCTGTCCCTTGTTAACAAGTTTTTACCCACGTTGACATCCATAGAATTATTATGGCGCAGGAAACTAGTTGACTCATTGAGCCTGTATCCACTCTCCAAATGAGCATTATGACTTAGTACCATTCTCCTGCCTTTTTTTCATAACCTTGCATATTTTTTCTATTCAAATAATGACCTATGCCCTCTTGAATGCCTTGATTGAACCTGCCTCCACCATACATCAAGATTGTGCATTCCACATTCAAACCACTTGCTGTTTTTTCTCACATCACACTTGCTTACATTTGCAAATCACTTTAATCTGTGCCCTCTTGTTCGCAATCCTCTTATGAGCAGAAATAATTTCTCATTATCTATTCTGTCCAGCATCCTCATGATTTTAAACATCTATCAAATTTCCATTTAGCTTTCTCCCTAGGAGAACAGTCCCAACCTTTCCAAACCACAATTCGGTTATGTTTACCTTAGTGATGGAAAGGGATAGGTATATATCAAAGGGTAGAAGTTATAGCTGGCAGAAAGGTAATTATGAGGCTACTAGGCGAGATTTAGGATACATAGGTTGGAGTAGGAAATTGTAAGGGCTGGGAACAACTGAAATGTGAAGCTTGTTCAAGGAGAAGCTACTGCAAATCCTTAATAAATATGTACCTATCAGGCAGGGAGGAAGTGGTCAAGCAAGGGAACCGTGGTGTACTAAGGAAGTTGAATCTCCGGTGAAGAGGAAGAAGGGGGCTTATGTAAAGATGAGATATGAAGACTCAATTAGCGCACTGGAGAGTTACAAATTAGCCAGGAAGGACCTAAACAGAGAGTTAAGAAGAGCTAGAAGAGGATATGAGAAGACATTGGCAGATAGGATCAAGGAAAACTCTAAAGCTTTCTATAGGTATGTCAAGAATAAAAGATTGGTTAGGGCAAGATTAGGGCCAGTCAGGCAGTAGTGGGAAATTGTGCGTGGAGCCTAAAGAGATAGGAGAGGCACTAAATGAATATTTTTCATCAGTATTCATGCAGGAAAAAGTCAATGTAGTCGAGGAGAATACTGAGATACAGACTTTTAGACTAGACGGGATTGAGGTACATAAGGAGGAAGTGTTAGCAATTCTTGAGGGTATGAAAATAGATAAGTCCTCTGGGCCGGATGGGATTTATCCTAGGATTCTCTGGGAGGTTAGGGAAGAGATTGCAGAGCCTTTGGCTTTGATCTTCATGTCATCATTGGCTACAGGTATAGTGCCAGAAGACTGGAGGATAGCAAATGTTGTCCCCTTGTTCAACAAGGGGAGTAGAGACCATCCTGGGAATTATAGACCGGTGAGCCTTACATCTGTTGTAGGCAAAGTTTTGAAAAGAATTATAAGAGATAGGATTTATAATCATCTAGAACATAGAACATTACAGCGCAGTACAGGCCCTTCGGCCCTCGATGTTGCGCCGGCCAGCGGACCCTCTAACCTAAACTATTCCAATATTATCCATATGCCTATCCACCGACCATTTGGATGCCCCCAAAGTAGGCGAGTCCACAACTGCTGCAGGCAGGGCATTCCACGCCCTCACCACCCTCTGTATAAAGAACCTGCCTCTGACATCCGTCTCTATTTATCTAGAGAGAAATAAATAGGGATAGTCAACACGGTTTTGTGAAGGGTAGGTCGTACCTCACAAACCTTATCGAGTTCTTTGAGAAGGTGACTAAAGAGGTGGGTAAGGGTAATGCAGTTGACATGGTGTATATGGATTTTATCAAAGCATTTGATAAGGTTCCCATGTTAAGCTACTGCAAAAATACAGATGCATGGGATTGAGGGTAACTTAGCAGTTTCGGTCAGGAACTGGCCAGCTGAAAGAAGACAGAGAGTGGTGGTTGATGGGAAGTATTCAACCTGGAATTCAGTTACTAGTGGTGTACCGCAGGATCTGTTTTGGGGCCACTGCTGTTTATCATTTTTATACATGACCTAGATGAGGGTGTAGAAGGATGGGCTAGTGAATTTGCTGACAATACAAAGTCGGAGGAGTTATAGACAGTGAGAATGGATGTTACAGTTTGCAGAGGGACACAGATAAGCTGCAGAGCTGGGCTGAGAGGTGGCAAATGGAGTTTAATGCGGAAAAGTCTGAGGAGTTTCACTATGGAAAGATAAACAAGAATACAGAATATCGGGCTAATAGAAGGACTCTTGGTAGTGTTGATGAGCAGAGAGATCTTGGTATACATGTGCATAGATCCCTGAAAGTTGGCATCCAGATTGATAAAGTTGTTAAGAAGGTATACGGTGTGTTAACTTGTATTGGTAGAAGGATTGAATTTCGGAGCAGTGAGATCATGTTGCAACTGTACAAAACTTTGGTGCGGCCGCACTTGGAATATGGCATTCAGTTCTGGTCACCACATTATAAGAAAGATGTGGAAGCACTGGAAAGGGTGCAGAGGAGGTTTACCAGGATGTTGCCTGGTATGGCGGGAAGATCTTATGAGGAAAGGTTGAGGGACTTGAGGTTATTTTCATTGGAGAGAAGGTTAAGAGGTGACCTAATTGAGGCATACAAGATGATCAGAGGGTTATATAGGGTGGACAGTGAGAGCCTTTTTCCTTGGATGGTGATGGCTAACACGAGGGGATATAGCTTTAAATTGAGGGGTGATAATTATAGGATGGATGTCAGAGATAGGTTCTTTGCTCAGACGATATAAGGGCATGGAATGCTCTGCCTGCAGCAGTTGTGGACTCGTCAACTTCAAGGGTGTTCAAATGGTCAGTGGATAAGCATATGGATAACAATGGAATAGGTTAGGTTAGACGGTCATTAGATTCGTTCTACTAGTCGCGCAACATCGAGGGCTGAAGGACCTGTACAGTGCTATAACATTCTATATTCTAATCTAACCTTACAACTGAAATTTCTCATTCCTGGAACATATTTTATAAAGCTCCTCTCCAATGTGTTCATATCCTGCTTATACCATGGTGCCCAGAACTCTACTCAATACTCCAGCTGTGGTTTAATTGGTAATCTTGTCAAAGTTCGAAATAGCCTCTTTATTCCTGTACTATGTCCCTATTAATAAAGGCCAGGATACTATGTTTCATTAACTGCTCTCTCTGTCTCTCTCTCTGTTCATTAATCGTTATCCTGCTACCTTCAATAATCTATGAACATATATGCTCTTTACTGCTTTAAGAATTCTGTATGTAAATATATTTTTTCTATTGTCTCAAATTTTATCTTGGATTTCCAAATTGTCCTTCATCCAAACTCTCTCCTCTTCCTCTGTTAGTTTTTGCCATTTCTCCCTGCTCTGGTCATCGCTGCTCATGCACCCTTGTGTTTGTATGCTGTAAAGCTGTCTCTACAGCCTAATTAAACAATTAGCCAGCATACTGGTCCCAGCATGATTCTGGTGTAGACCATTTAGCAGAATTACCTTTGTGGCTCTGCTTTTTAAATTTAGGCCCTCACTTTCATACTCTTTTTAGCAGAACTTCTTTGGGGTATGTGCGTGTGCACGCTTGGGCACATGTGCTGTGCACTCGCAGAGTATAAAAACAGCACAGCACAGGATCAAGTCTTTCGGTCCTCCAAACCTGCGCCAATCATGATGCTGCTTAAACAAAACCTGTAGTTTAGTTCCATTTTCATTTCCATCCATTCATGTATTCATCTAGATACTCTTAAATGCTGTTATCGTACCTGCTCCCACACCTCCTCGAGCAGCGAGTTCCAGACATTCACTACCCACTGTGTAAAAAACTTGCCTTGCATATCTCCACTAAGCTTTTCCCAAAGCACCTTAAACCTATGTCCCCTAGTACTTGACTTTTCTACCCTAGGAAAGAGCACCTGATTATTCACTCTATATATACATGCCATTCATAATCTTGTAAACTTCTATCAGGTTGTCCCTCAATCTCCATCGTTCCAGTGAGAACAAATTGAATTTAGCCAATTTCTCCTCATAGCTAATACCCTTCAGACCAGGTAACATCCTGGAAAACCTCTTCTGTACCCTCTCCAAAATATCCACATGCTTTTGGTATTGTGGCGATCAGAATTGTACACAATATTACAAACGAGGCCTAACTAAGGTTCTGTACAGCTGCAGCGTGACTTGTCAATTTTTATACTCCAGGTCCTGACCAATGAAGGCAAACAAGCCATATGCCTTCTTGATTACTATATCCACCTGCATTGCCACTTTCAGTGATTAGTGGACATCTCTTTGCTGTCAATACTCCAAGGATTCTACCATTTACTGTATAATTCCGATATGTATTGGACTTTCCAAACCTCACATTTGTCCAGATTAAACTCCATCTGTCATTTCTCTATCCAAGCCTTCAACCAGTTTATGTCTTGCTGTATCTTTGGATAATTTTTCTCACTATCTGCAACTCCACCACTTTTGTGTCTGCAAACTTACTAATCAGACATTTTCTTCCAAATCATTTATATATAACACGAACAATAGAGATCCCAGAACTGATCCCTGTGGAACATCACTAATCAGAGTCCTTCTATTCAGGAAAGCACTTCTCTACTGCTACTCTCTGTCTTCTATGGCCAAGCCAGTTCTGTATCCATCTTGCCAGCTCCCCTCTGATCCTTTGTGACTTCACTTTCATTCCAGTCTACCATCAGATATCCTGTCAAAGGCTTTACTGAAGTCCACATATACAACATCCACTGGCTCTCTCTTAATATCATCTTCATCACTTGCTCAAAAAATTTGATCATGTTAGTGAGACACGACATCCCCTTCACAAAACCATGTTGTCTATCACTATTTTGTTTCCAAATGTGAGTAAATCCTGTCCCTAAGAATCTTTTCAAATAGTTTCCCTACCACTGACGTAAAATTCACTGGCCTATAATTTCCTAGATTATTTCTGCTGCCCTTCTTAAACAACAGAACATCACTGGCTATTCTCCAGACCTCTGGAGCTTTACCTGTAGTCAATGAGGATACAAAGATCTCTGTCAAAATGCCAGCAATTTCTGCCCTTGCCTTCCTCAGTATTCTGGGGGAGATCCCATCAGGTCCCGGGGACATGTCTACTTTAATGTGTTTTAAGACACACATCACCTCCTTTTTGATATCAACATGATCCAGAATATTTAGACACACTTCTCATCCATTAAGTCTTTCTCTCTGGTGAATACTGAGGCAAAGTATTCATTTAATATCTCACCCATTTCCTCTGGTTCCATACATAGATTCCCTCCACTATCCTTGAGTGCACCAACCCTTTCCCTAGTTACCCTCTTGCTCTTTACATATGTATAAAATGCCTTAGGATTTTCCTTAATCCTGTTTGCCAAGGACTTTTCATGACCCATTTTAGCCCTACTAACTCCTTCCTTAAGTTCCTTCCTGCATTCTTTATATTCTTCAAGAGTTTGGGGAACAGGTGATGGTGGTCGAGAAGCAAGAGGAAGAATCAGACGTTGGTCAAAGAAAGCCAACAGATTGTAGAGTTTGGGGAAGAGATCTAACGAGTTGCTTGTTGGGCCAGAAGGAAACACTCATTCTCCTGTCTCAAAGCAGTGCAGTAAAGACATGCATCTTACCACCTTTCAGCTACTGGGGTTTCACTGAAGCATAGCTTACACAATGTAAAAGTCAAACCATTGTCAAATTATAGGCAGACAGCCATATTATAATATATTATAATATGAAAAATTGAAAAGCTGCTTTTCACAAGTAGACTAATCACTTACCCCTTAAGACCAGGAATGGACAAATAGTAGTCCTGACAATATTCTCTCTAAGTTGCATGGATGTGTGACAAATCATACAAAGATCTTTGATAAGGATACATCTAATAGCCTATTGAATAATGTCAGAGTATGAAGAATGGGACAAGTAGCAAGATAGGTAGCTATCCATTGAGAGAATAAGTAAGAGTAAGTATTCAGAACTGCATACCATGGCAAGTGAATGGATCACATGGATCAGTGTTGGGACTGAGGTTGCTCACAATTTATGTTAATAATTTTGACTTGGAGAGAAACACAATTTCTAAATTTGCAGAAGATGCCAAATTATTATCAGGGCAGGATAGTCAATAATGAGGAAGAAAGCAACAAATTACAAGATGTTAATGAACATACAAAATGGACATATAATTGACATTAATTTTAATATAGATCAGTGAAGTATTACATTTTGATATCTTCTGCAATTCTGAAGAGTTACTCTTTACCCCTACTCTCTCCTATCAGTATTTCAGCCAGAAAACTATCCATTTTGATATTTGTTCCAACTCTTCATTAGGCTATTACGTGAAAACATTTCAAAACCCTTTTGTAAGCTACATTTACTCTAGTATGCTTGTCAGTGAGGTAGATCAAGCAAGACTTTCTCTTTTGAAATATGTGCTGACTACTCTATTATATTTTTGGTTTTCATATATATATTTTTTCTTTAGTAGGAATTCCATTTTCTTTTCACGTTAAGTTGACTTGTCTATCATTTTGTCTATCATTACCATCTAGGATTTTGGTGCTGATACAGTGACAGGAATGGAGGCAGGAACATGGAGAATTTCCTGGTGCAGTACCAAGCCTTAGCTATTTTAATTGAAGCAGCAAATAATTTGTTACCTCAATTAAAAAAATCAGTTAAGTACATTAATCAACTGGAATTTTCCAATCTGGCTGTGTAGTGTCTGGAGCCCAGCAGTTGTTTGGAAGTGGCCTGCTGTCACTATACCATGGTAGGGTCAGTCCCCCAGCATCACTGAAGCTCCCTGCATCCATCATACCATTCTGCTGTCACCCTGTGGAACGAATGAGGGTGTGTGTGTGTGCGTGCGTGTGTGCGCGCAATGGAGGTGGGATCAGGATATTGAATATGATAAGTCATGATCAAAACTAACAGTGGAGCAGGCTTGAAGGGCCAAATGGCCTACTTCTGTTTCTATTTTCTACATTTCATATGTTTCAATGTTTCCTCAATGCTGGTCCAGAGACTGAGGCCATTACTTCGCTTTTATAAGAAACAGTGAGAGTGCACATCAAAATCCAAGCTGCCATCTCACTCTTCTATTTATACGCAACTCCTGCTGCTGTTTCTTCAGTGCTGAGGCTGTATTGTTGGTCTAACTTCGAGAGCTCACCCATTTTTCTTAATTTGATAGTGAATGCAAACACTGCCAAATAACTGGCTAATCCAATAAACATTGCAGTTGCTAGCTGCTCCTTTCACAGTGTGACGTCAGGAATATTTGATTCCAGCTTCGGAGGTCCCGATCCCGTTGAACACCTACCAATGGACTGGAAGTTTACTGTCCAGCCTGCCACGGGAATCGAAGGGCAAGTGAGGGATGGACCATGGAAATTCCATTGACCTCAGTTTTGGGATGAGTGAAACTGTAAAATCTCATTCCATGGTGCCTCATTTGTGTTTTCTTCGTTCATGCTTCTTAAGTGGAATATGTGTTTTCTTGTCTTTGTTACATTGTTTTAAAAACTTCCCACTGCTATTCTACATCATTGGTTACCAATACTGTTATCTGTTTTATTTTCATCCAAGTGAAAAGGGCGGCATGATAGCACAGCGGTTAGCACCGCTGCTTCATAGCTCCAGGGACCTGGATTTGATTCCCGGTTTGGGTCACTGTCTGTGTGGAGTTTGCACATTCTCCTCATGTTTGCATGGGTTTCCTCCAGGTGCTCTGGTTTCCTTCCACAATCCAAAGATGTGCAGGTTAGGTTGATTGGCCATGCTAATAAAACTGCCCCTTTGTGTCCTGAGATGTGGAGGTTAGAAAGATTAATGGGTAAAATATGTAGGGATATGGGGGTTGGGCCTTGGTGGGATTGTGGTCAGTGCAGACTTGATGGGCCAAATGGCCTCTTTCTGTACTGTAGGGTTTCTATGATACTTAATTCTCTATCAAGCTTCTTTCCTAAATTCTTATTCTCTCATTCCTTAACTCTCAAAAATTAATGTGCCTCTACTGATCTCTTATCATCTAGGTTGCTTTCTGGTGCTAGGGCTATTTACACGTGATCTTATCTAGATATCTGCTATTCTTATTACTGAGTTAGAGGAGGCATCTCATTACCCTCTTTGAATGTTGACTATAGCTGTCACCACACCAGATGCAGGGTAGATTATATATTATCATTCCTTTTATTAATTCTGGGTCCTGCTGTTACCAGTCAAATTCATCACATTATTACATTATCTTAAATCTACTGGTCACTACAGCCTAGATATTTATCTATTTTTCAATAACCATTACTAGATCTAGCAATAAATCCTTTCTTGAAGGGATTCTTACATATTGAGTTAGAATGGAGTCCTATGCAAATTACAAGTGCACCATTGCCTTATTCTACTTACAGAGCTCTGCTGGATAATGAATTTCAGGCTGATTGAAATTGCCCTAAAATTATCCTTTTTTTTAAAACTTATTTTCCTAATTTGGTTGCACATATCTTGCTCTACCACTCTTTCACTAGATGTTTTATACTCCACTCCTATTAACAGGTTTAATTTTTATCATTTTTTTTCTTCACATGCTATCTATTTCAGTCTTACTAATAGCTGTATTAGTAAGCTTATTTCTTCTGTTATTGTTATTTCCATTAAATCATTTCAATTTTTCTTTTCTGAAGTTGCATGTCCTGCAATGTTTAGATCCCAGGTTTAACTTTTCTGTGGCTGTATCTCAGTATAATCTTTACTGTATCTGCTTCCTCACAATATATCATTGTCTTGATTTTTCTCCTATTTTATTGCAGATATTGTATGCATTGTTGTAAATAGTTTAACTCATTCATAATGACAGTTCCATCTACTTTATTTTTAACCTTTTTTTGATTCCTGTTCTATAACTATTATTTCCGAGGTAATTTTTGTTGAGCCTACTGTTGATTGATAAGAGATCTTAGATGCATCACAGCTAACCGTTTGCAACCTTTAAGCTAATGGTTGCCTGAAGTGAAAAAGGCAATGCTGATAAGAAATGTAAAACGATTGATGTGAAACAAATTCAGAGATAACATTGTTTCCATACAAATCATCAGTCAGACCTCCATCTGGAGCAGACCATGCCAATCTGGTTACTTAACTAAAATTGTACTATTGCTTTCAAGGGAGCACAAAAACATGAAATCAGAATCATTGTGGCAACAGAATCAAATTGAGAAAGGTCAAAAGAGTTCTGAATGACTTGAATGATACAGTCAAGATTATGAAAAGGATTAGCAAAATGAAGCCCAGCAAATTGCTCAAAATTGTAAAAGGTTCAAATATTGGTGACACCGGTTAAAAGTAAAAAAGTTCAAAAAGACTCCTGTTCACAAGTCAGGTTGTTGAGTGCTGAGTCTTCATTTTCGGACCAAGGTGAACCACGGGAAAATACAATATCTTGGCTTTACCCAAGTTTATTTATTTAAAAAGTGGACCTTGCTGAACCAAACAATGGCTGCAACATGATTCACAACTTGGCCAAAGTTTCCAGAAATTTCTAACAGCATTTACAAGACAAAAGTTCAACTCTCATCCTTGTGGAATCTCATTATGAGGATATATTACAATCAAAGAGATCAGAGGACAGCAGACAAATTGTTTCGATAACAAAGGGAGAGGCACTGAACCTTATTAAACCTGCAGAGGTATTCAAAGTCACCATCTATCTCCCAAGATAAACAATGGATTTTGACCAGAGGCACAAAAACTGCTCGTTAGCTTGCAACTGTCTAATTAATGGGCCACATCAGATGACTGAGAGCCTGGCCTTTGCAAAGTTTTAATGTTCCAGACTCACAACTGAGTCTGCTATTTAAACTCAAGCCCTCAACAGTAAAGCAGGACTCCAGGTTGATCAACAGCCTGCATTAAGTCTACATCCTTTCCATTGCCTGCTGAATAGACTGAATCTCCGGATGCCAACCTAATTTTGCTGTATCAAAATCAACTTTAAAGGAATTCTACAACATCTTCTTTCAGCTAGCTAAACTGTTGCTCCTCTGTGAAAGAACCCTCACTGAACTTTTATTTTCTACATTCTGGCAACCTAGTGAAGTGATAACCATATCTACCTAAGGTGCGTTTTTTAAATTTACTCATAAGTGCAGAAACTCTTTTCTTTCTTCTCATTGTGTGTGTGTGTGTGAAGTTGCAACCATTCCCCAGTGAATAAACTTTACTTCTGAATTAAGTATGTTTGAAAGAAAATAAAGGAATTCAATTTTGTCCAGGAATTGTGGCAATTTGAGCTTAAGTGAGCTACATAATGGAAATACATTGGGTGAAATTTTCTGTCCCCCAGAAGTCAAGGAAGAAGATAGGAGAGCCTGAAAATTAGGTTGATGTCTGGACCAATATCTTCATATCTTCACACCTTCATACCACCTCTTGAAGTGTTGGTTTTCCTTCCTTTAAGGAAGGAAATCTGTTTCTCTTACCTGGTCTGGCCTAATGTGCCCCAAAGCCCACAGCAATGTGATTTACTCACAACTGCCCTTCGGCAACTAGGGATGGTGAATAAATTCTGGCCGGTCAGCAGCACCCATGTCCCATGAATGAATTGAAAAAGAGTAACTTGTGATTGGATAGGCTCATGGTCAATTTTCTTGACTTGCTTTTACTCAAAGCCTTCAGTGGGACAGAGGGTGGCCACTGACAGCCACCTCCTGCCTTGCTGCTCACCCCCATGACCCCCTCCACCCTGTGAGACCCAGATATGGGATTGGGGGGGAGTGCGAAGAGATGTATGATTCCATTTCTCACCACTATATAGTTGACTCATTACTAACATTTTACTGATTATTTAAGGAACTATCTCACTGGAATAATCAGACATATCCATCAAATGTCAAGGAAACTGCATTTCAATCACTGCTGAAACTTTAAAAACATTATCACCAAGGTAAATAGTTAATCAATTTTGATAAATGCATATTTTGAAATTAATGTTGATATGACAGAATTCAATATGTAATTACATACTGCCACAGAATCTATTGAACAATTACTGTTTAAAACAAAGCAGAACACTATATCCATCTCATTACCTTATTTCAGCTGTATAGTACATATCAATTCAAAAATCTATTTATTTGGAAGCAGATTAACATGCTGCTTGATTGCATGGCTGGAACTGATAAATTATTGGACAAAGGTTAACTAATTGTGACACTATCATAGTTCAGTATTTCCTACTCATAGGGACAGGATAGGCCCTTTAGCCCTTCAAGCTTTCTCTGCCATTTAATAAGATCATATTTGTTTGGTTGCAACTTCAATTCCACTTTTCTGTTTGCCAACTGTAAGAGAATTTGCTCTGAAACTTGTAATTAAAATATATATGATGACATGTAAGAGAATTTGCTCTGAAACTCGTAATTAAAATGTATATGATGAAGCGGATGAGATGTGATGAGACCAGCGTGATTAATCAAATCAATGTATGTTACCCAACGTAGATAGTATAGTAATCATTTGTTAATGACCAGCGTGATTAATCAAATCAATTATGTTACCCAATGTAGTTAGTATAGTAATCATTCATTAATGAATGTAAACAAGTAGCCACTCGGGAGAACAATGGACACTGTCCAGTCGTCCAACTTAATGTGTGACTGTAGCAAAAAGGAGAGAATAAAGTAAGCATGTTTTTCTTCACTATTCGTCACTATTCGGCCTGAGTTAGCTAAACCACGATTATTGTATAAGCAGAATTGTCTAGATAAGGGCAAAAGTCGTAACTACCATGGTTTCAAGAAGCAAAGAAATGCACCAATGAGTGACTAATATCAAACAAGGTCGATAAAGGGTCGACCCAGAAACAATGGTGGCTAAACAAGGTCGAATCTTAAAAGTAAGATAAGAATCATGAGGTGGAGCTGTAATGTGTATAAAAAGTCTGTGAGTGAATGGCTCATTGGATTGTTCCGGACATCCCGGCTCTATTCTCGTGCACTGGAGAATAAAGTCTTACTACCTGGAAGATCAAGGCTCAGACTCTCATTTAATAAGCTAAAAGTTTGTTGTCGTCCTGGGGAACCACGACAAAATTGGCACTGCGAGCAGGGTTGGTGTGAGATCGCCCGGGAAAAGTGAAGCCCAGAAGGAGCGGGGGAGATGGTGGTCTGGCGGGGGCTGAGAATCCCAAAGCCGGCATTCTGGCAGCAAGGTAAGCAGGTTTGCACTGCATATAAATCCTTGTTCTCAGAAAAAGGGATCTTGGGACCCGCTACGCCCGGTTCTCTACTGGTCCTAGATCTCCCCAACCCAAAAAGATATCCTGCGTATATAAAATTAAACTGTGCAAAATATGTTGAGAGACTGAGTCTGATCTGAAGGGTACAGTTTTGCACACAAAGCGCGCTGCGAATGCTGTATTGTCTGTGAATGGGTAAAAGTGAGACACAACAAAAGCCGAACGCTAATCAATGCAACTAGGCTAGTCGAGCGGTTTGGAGCAGGATTCCAGGATACGACTTGCCCAAGGAGAGTAAGTGTAGGAAGGCCTGCCAGTCCGAACCTACCCAAGACTTTTTCCTAGGATGGAGAAAGCTAGCATGAGGGGACATAGCTTTAAATTAAGGGGTGGTAGTTATAGGACGGATGTCAGAGGTAGGTTCTTTACCCAGAGAGTGGTAAGGGTATGGGATGCCCTGCCTGCTGCAGTTGTAGATGCGCCAAGTTTGGTGGTGTTTAAGAGGTTAGTAGATAAGTTTATGGACGAAAAGGGAATGGTTTAGGTTAGAGGGTCATTGCTTTTTCTTAATTGGTCGGCGCAACATCAAAGGCCGAAGGGCCTGTTCTGCGCTGTAATGTTCTATGTTCTAAGACCCCGGGTAAAGGACGTCAACCGGGAGGAAGAGAGGTCTGTGAGAGATTGCTCTCCTGCCTAATACAGTAATTAGGGTTACTGAAGTGCAAATCGGTAGGAAAGGAGGGGACAATTAGTTGAAGTGCGACAGGGGGCTGTGAGGGACCAGCCTGTGATAAGTGGTCTGAGATAGCAGTGCAGGGACTGATGGTAAATGTGGGAGTCAGGACGTATTCAGAATAATGACGAACCACTTAAAGAAACTGCATTAATAGATTTTCTGAGCAGTGGTGTCAGTACACATTTTTTTTTTAAGAAAAGAGCTAGTGAAAAGAGTTGGAAGAGGAGTTTGGGAGTGGCATGAGGCGAAGAAGAGGCTCTGTTCAGAAAAATTACACATATAGCTAATTTGGACAAAGTAAGAAACGAGCGGCCGTATGTAAACTGGGAGGGAATAATAAGCAGAAATTGGACAAGTGAAACAGTAGCAGAAACATTAATAGAATTACTAAAAGAGCCCAGACCATATAGGGCTCTAATACACATAGACGAACAGGTAAAAGCATACTACCCTTTAGCAAGAGAAGGAAGACTAGTGCCAGGAAAAGGGAAAACAGGGAAGTAGATATCGGGACCCCGATTAGAAGTACAGGTGATAGCAAGAACAGTGCAGTGGGAGAGTAAACAGGGGATTGACCAAGGAAAAACAGTATATCGCATAATAATAACTATAGTACTAAATTGAGATAAGCTAAACAACAAGATTTACAGCAATAGTTCAACGGTACGATCTATGACAAATAAGGCTAGAACGCCAGTAGAGATGTTAGGGGATAAGTTTCCAGCCCTCAGAGGAGATATAGTGCATATCTCCAAAAAATGGACCAAGAGAACGAGTAAATCGAATATGCAGTGGCCAGAGGGGGCACATGGTGTGTAGAAAGATGCGAAGATCAAAAGGGGATATTAAAGAACTATAAAATAAAGGATAAATTTAAAAAAAGGAAAAGCGAGAAAAAGATTTAGAGGTATTAGCGTTGTTCGAGAAAGAAGGGAGAGAAAGGAGAAGGGCATGGAAGGAAGGTAGGACACAAATGCCAATCCAATTCCAGGAAAAGGGGGGATTGGAAGACCCAAATGTAGCCCCACCCCCATACCCAGAGGAGCAAAAATCCACTGGGTTGTATCGGGTCACAATGGGCACAATGAACTTTGAGGGAGAGTATAATATAAAACAAATAACAAAGGAAGAGTGGGTAGAACGAGAGATAGAAAAGAGACGGAATATTGAGGAAGAAAGCAAGAAGATAGAGGAAGATCTGGACAAAGTAGCCCAGATGAGATGGCAGCTGGAAGAAGAAATAAATGTAGTAGACATTTTAGAACAGGCAAAGAAAGCAATGAGAGGGAAGGTGGACGAGGAGCAAGCAAGTGAAGGTGGTCATGACAGAAGGGATAGCAGAGGATAAATGAAAGACAGCCTAAGGAGAATGGGAGGCGAGGCGTTAGAGAAGAAACTGGAAGAGACAGAAAACAGAATTGGTAAGGAAAGTGGAAGAAAAAATAGAAAGGTAGGAGAAAGGGAGCTGATGAGAAAGGCTGAGCGGTACAGGGAGATACCAGAGAGGGTGAATGAGTGGGAAAATGGAGGGGGTTGGACCTGGAAACTCCCGGAGAAGGAAGAGGTAAGGGAAGAATTGAGAGGAGAGACTGAGGATAGCAGCGAGGAACAAGAGAACCAGTCAGTTGTAGAAATACGGAGAAGGTCGACACGAAACAGAAGACTGCCCATGAGGTATTCAAGTGATGAACAAAAGAGGAAAGGGATGCTCCCTGTGGTTCTGAAGGGTAACAGACTGCAGTATATTCCCTGGTCAGGACAGGACTTGCCTAATTTGACTGATGAATTACCGAACATTCTGGACGGGGCCGGAAAGTGGATTGGGTATTTGGAAGCTGGAATGGTGGGAAAGAGGATGGCGCTGGGTGACATTAAAGCCCTCCTGACAAAGGTGTTGGGAATGAGCCAAATGGCTGAAGTAATGAGGCTTGCAGACAACCCTACCGCAGTACATGACCCGGATGTGGATGGAGTGCCAATGGACCTGTATCGCCACGACATCTGGCAGGCACTGAGGGACATGTACCCCAACCAAGTGGATTTAAAAACACTGAAGGGGGAGCCACTGGGGGAGGAGGAAAGTGCAGCCACGTATGTAGAAAATCAGTTGAGGAAGTGAAGAAGGAACACAGAAAGGGACGTCCTGACAGATCACTGGTCAACTCCATGTTCCGAGCAGCAATCCTAGAGGGCCTACCAGCTTTGGCCAAGTCCAGGCTGGAAGAGGTGGTAGGCCTGGAATCAAAAGACTATAGAGAATTCTTAGACCATGTCATTCATGCGGTAGAAAGGCACTGCAAGGAAGAAAAGAACGCAGACAAACAGTTGAAAGACGTGCAACGCAAGCTTCTCCAAGCACAGTTGGAAGAAATTAAAAACAAAGAGAAACAAAAATTGAAAGAAGACTCCATGCCTAAGAAAATGGCACCGATGGTGGCTGACTTAGTGATCGAGGAAATACCCACACCAACGCTAGGGAGAAGTGGAGATGGAGGTCAGCCCATCATAACCTACAACATTTCTGGCTTCCCGCTGCCCATGAACCCAGGAGGTTACAATCCAAATTACCAGAACAATTGGAAACCCCAGAACCAAAATAACTGGAATGGAAAAGGACAGGAGCAGGGAAGTGGTAAAGTACCCTATCAGAACCAGAAGGAACAGAATCAAGGAAATAACCAAGGCCAGAGACAGGGATCTCCAGGTGTGTGTTGGGGTTGTGGGGAGGCAGGACACATAAAAAGGAATTGCCCCCAGAACTTGCAAGGACAAAGAGGGGATCATCAACAAGTAAATCAGCACATAGTACAAATACCACCAAACGACCCCCAGATGCTCCAAGGACCAGTGAATCATCAGAATTTCCTATAGGGAGGCACAGAGAACCCCGAAATGGTAGGCCAATACGTACAAATAACAGACGCAGCAGATCAGGAACCCACAATTAGTGTCAGAGTAGGAGGGGTCGAGGTCCCCATGATGATAGATACCGGTGCTACTTGTACGTGCTCAGAGGCAAAGTATGCAGACCACCTACCATTGTCAAATCAGTTTGTGAAAACTGTGGGGTTCTCGGGGAAAGCGACATTGACCCAAATGACAACGCCGGTACCTGTCACCATCGGAAACAAAACTACCCATGTACCCGTGTTAGTGTGTAATAAAACACCGTTAAATTTATTAGGGAGGGACGCAATCCTAGGACGCAATTCTTGTGAATATTGAATAACACAGAGGCCTTGTAGTGTTCTCTTCAATTTAGTCAGATTCACAACTGAAAATTAATTTGAAATAATTGAGTATGAGTAAACCACAATGATGTCTTAAACTCTTAAGACTTTAATGCCAAGTGTTATCTTCTGAAAGTAACACAATATTCTAAAGAAATGGAATCCTCTCCCTAAAAGGCTAATGTTCATTTACAATTTAAAAAAAAATGACTCACAACATACACAAGCTTCAGTAACATTTGTAACTATTGTAAAGCTTCACTAACCATCAAAAATGCTGCTTTCTCAACTGGATTTAGTGAAGCACACAAGGATGCAGCATTTTAATGTACAAATGTGAGGCGATCTGTTAGCTTTTTAAAAATTAATGATGGAATAGCTTTTAGCAATATAGTTTTTGTTCTACAGCAGCACTGAAATTCCTTTGGAATCTCATTGGAAGAGAAGGCATAACAGGCATAAATTACTGTTAAAAAAAAACACAGAGTAAATGAACAAAAATTTGACTCTTAAGTATGAAGAGAAAGTACCCAACCAGTTTTCTTTTTCCCTAATCTCCATTTTTAAGACATTTATAAACGATTGCAATAGTTCACTTACCAGCAAAGAAATCTGTCCTTCTTTGACTATATTTAAAATGCTTTTAATGTTTTTTGCTTCATCACTGGTCTCTCCAGGTCGTCCCATACTAATCCCATTTTTATTGCTATTTCCTTCTTCTAGCTTGCTTTCTTTTGGGTTTTGCAAAGACAATGTCCTTGGTCGAGAGTTTGGCACAGTACCGCCAACCTTGTGTCCATGTGAATTAACAAACAAACTTGAAGTTCTGCTGGTCAAATTTTTACCCTCTACTTCAGCATTCTGTATTATATCACAGCCATTTGTTGATTGCGAGTTCTCTAAGCTGCCAGGTACATGTCTATGATGGTTTGTGACAACTGCTTTTGTTTTTTTTAACTCCAAGCTATTTACTGGTGACAGAATACAAAACTGTGTCAAGTTGGTTGGCGAGTTCCCATGCTTCACTGCTGAACAGATCCTGCTGCCATCATCTTTCATTTCCATGCCTGACTGATTCTCTGAGACAACTTTTGTTAAAGGGCTACATCTCTGAGAAGGAAAGTGGTTTAATTTAATATAAGGCACATCCAAAATTTCATCCATATCCAAATCGTAGTGCTCAAGTTCACCAAGCAAAGTGCTGCTGCCAGTGTCTTTGATCTTAAAACACTGTCCATTGTTGTGACACAAAATATTATGATCACTTGGATTTTCAGCATCATCTTGCTTTTTGTAGTCATCTTTGAGTTCATGCTGTTCAATATCTCTATCACTCTCAGTATTTTCTGGTTGGTGCTTTAGAGGTGAAACTCTTTTCACAGGTCTGAATTTGCTGTACACATCTGTGGTGCCTTTGGCTTTTATTCCACTGGTAATTGATGATGATGTACCTCCAGAAGGCCAGTTTGAACTAGAAACTTAACGTGATCAAAATCATTAGTAAGCAAAAGAGTTCAGAAACATTTTTTGGAATAATCCATTTTCACAAAGATTAAGCTCCCAAAGTGTTTTGAGTACAAGACCCACTGCCTTTAACAACACTAAAAAAGATAATTCAGCCCTTAAACCTCTGCCAATGTAAACCAAAGTTTCAATTTACATATATGAAATACTTAATATATTACATGTGTGAAACACTTAAAGTCACAACGCTTCCTGGCTCAGCAGGCTGGTAGTGTCCTGAGCAATCTCACCAAAAATTATATTTCTAACTGAATCAAAAGATTTTGTTATGTTTATAACAGGATCATCACTTTTGTTAAAACATTTGAGTCTCAGCTGATAAAAAATATGATCTTTGGAAATGAATTCCAGTTGAAACTACATATAAACATACAAAAGAAACAGGAAATCAAATAAAATATTGAAGTAAAACAGAAATAATAGATAGGTTTTTGATGTTACTCTGTGAGCTGTAAGACACAGAGATGGACCTAGTCTTTTTTGTGGATTGATGACTTCATAAAGTAATTCTGCTCTAGCAACTCACTGCTGAGGTAATGGTGTGGTTAACGATTAATAAATAAGCACACTATTTTTGAACTTACGTGGAGTATGTTCACCACAAAATGTTTTCCTGGAGTTACGCTAAAATTATACAAGTTTTGTTGCTATAATTAACATCTGAAAAAAGTTTGTGTCTAAAATATAACTTTTTGCAAGCACTTTAATGGATGTAGCATGAACAAATTCACGCAAACAAAATATTTCAACAGATTTCTCCCATATGAATAAGAGATGGCACGGTGGCAGTGGTTAGCACTGCTGCCCCATAGCGTCAGTGACCAAGGTTTGATGCCCAGCTTGGGTCACTGTCCGTATGGAGCTTAAACGTTCTGTATCTGTGTGGGTTTCCTCCATGTGCTCCTGTTTCCTCCCACAGTCCAAAGATGTGCGGGTTAGATAGATTGGCTATGCTGAATTGTCCCTTAGTGTCAGGGGGAGTAGCTAGGGTAAATGTACGGGGTTATGGGAATTGGGTCCGAGTGGGATTGAGGTTGGTGCAGACTCGATGGGCAGAATGTCTGCCTCTTGCAAAGTAGGATTCTATGAGAGGAATAACCAAAGTTCTAAGTCCTAATTGATTTGGCAAATTTATCTATTTAAAAATACATAATACAGTATTGTATCTCAATTTTGTATTGGATGCAAGAATGAATGAACTGTCTTTTTAAACTTTTTATCAGCAGTTTTCAACTTAAAACCAAATCTAAATACAGTCATAATGTATCGGACACTTGCCTACTGAACAAAATTTATCAGGTTATGGACAATAAATTGTCTAAATGTGTACTTTAATATACCTCATAAACTATGCATCATTTCTTTTATAATGGAAAAATAACTTGCAGCTTACCAAATACATTGAAAAGTTATAGCTTACTAACAAATGAGTACCTTAGTAACTTTATACAAGGAATCCATTGTGCTTTTTAGATCTACAGTTCACAAGAACTATAGTTCATAGGGCTGTGCTTTTATGTTAGTTTTATTTACTTGTGAAATTCTTTCCTAGTGATATTGAAAAATGGATGCCAGATGTTTCCCAGCTGTTGTCTAATGACAGAAACCATTAAAGACCTTGATGCAGACAAATCCTGTCCAGGGTTTATGAAAACAATCCCTTGCAAAGGCAGGTCTAGACCTTTAAAAGCTGCCAACATTTTGAACTTTCTATTATGCTAGCATTGTTCTTTACCCTACCAAATACAAACTGTTCAAAGAAAATCTTTGAAATGTCTTTTGTTGTAAAATAGTTAAGAAACAATAGTTCACTACAAAACTGGTCCTTGGAAACTTATTTATTTATTCATTCAGCCATGGGACATTTTGGCTAGCCAAAATGTATTGCTCAGCCCTAGTTACCCTTAAAGTGGTGCTGGTAAGCTGCCTTCCTGAAATGCCGCAGTCCATTTGCTGTGGTTTGACCTATAATACCATTAGGGAACGAACTCCAGGATTTTGGGCTAGCGACTAGAAAGGCTTTGATAGCTAGACCAGGATTTATCGACCATTCTTAATTGTCCTTGAGAAAGTGGCGGTGAACTGTCGTCTTGAATTACTCTAGTCCATGTGGTGTAGGTACTCGGGATAGTGAGTGATATGGAGGCGAATTCCAGGTGGTGGTGTTCTCATGCGTCTGCTGCTCTTGCCCTTCTAGATGATAGCAGTCAAAGGTTTGGAATTGCTGTCTAAGGAACATTGGTGAGTTCCTACACTGCATCTTGTAGATGGCATACACTGTTGCTATTGCTACTAATATTTCCCAGATTAATAAGTGGGACGGATTTTATTTATTAAGATTGTATTTTATAGAAAAGCGATTAGTCATAGTCAAGAAATAGGACCAATATGACAGCGTTAACCTAATAAATTGGCTACATCACTTTCTTTCCATATTCTACTGTTCATAATTGAGCATATAAACAATAACAGAAAACACTATGATCCTTTTCCTTTCCACCTCAAAAGGTCTCAATCTCAGCTTCTGCATAACACTAGGACCAAGTTTTAACGGTCCCTTATGGGTGGGTTTGCAAGTTGTTGGGAGGGGGAAGGCATAAAATACTGTGAGTGCTTCTCCCACTATCTGCATGCCCATCAATCTAATCATGATTTAAGAGACAGGAGACAAGTCCTCAGGCTGCCCTCCCACCTTGTGCCAATTGAGGTCTTTAAATGGCCAACTAATAACCACTCAAAGGCCACTCCCCACCCAGTTGAGGTGGGAAGCTTGACAGATGGAACGTGGATGGGAATGAGGATGTGTCTCCTTCAAGGGTTTCCTTTTCCAATCACCTCCAAAGGGCTGTGTTTCTAGACTTGTGGCACTACATAAATATCAGATTTTGAAGAGGAGTAATTCTATGAATTCAAAATTTCTTCCACTTCTCATTCTGCACAACCAAGATTTTGCAACTGTTGGATTACTATTTTTAAACCTTCCATGCAAAGTAGTTTGTTAGATTTGTAATCAAGCCATTGAAACTTTAACCTTAAAAAAGACATATTTGAGATCAAACTCCATTTAAAGATAATTATTACTTTTCTGTATTAATCTACTACATCAGTGGTAGCAATCTCTAGCCCAGGAATCACATACAATCCATCTGAGAGCAGCCCATGAGACATTTTGCTGACAGTTGTCTATGCGCAGGGTTGCCATATTCTACTGATTTCCATCTGTGTGAGTCTTTCCTGCCAGTATGACTGAAATGATATGCACGTAAAGCAAGGACAAAGTGAAGTGAGATGCATGTTGATTGCACACAACAGAGTGTGAGAGTTATGTTCAAAGTGCAAATAATTCGTTTGTTTTTACGATTTGAAGTTGATGATAGTCCTATCAATATATAAATGATTACGCATTTTTGATAAATTTGTTATTAAATATTCAGCATGTAGTAAATGTATTTAATCATATTTAATCCTATTTAAGGGATCATAATTAATGAATAAACTTGATTTCAATCTTGTGGCCTACTGCGATGAAGGAGGGCCACTCATTAGCCTAAGTTGTCCATTACTGGGCTACATTTTAAGTGCAATTTTATATCTAACTTTTTTATCTGTAACTAAAACCAATAAAAAGACTGGCTTTCAATAATTCTGCTATTTTAGTTGATTAACCATCATCAGCTAACCAAAGTATTGTACAAAAGAACACCAATAATACATTAATTTGCATTGGACAGGTGTGCCATTGCACAAATGTCTTTAAATACATGAATTAAAAAATAATCATTAAACCACTTTATTTTATCACGAGAAAATGCCATTCAAGCATCTGATCCTAATATCTTCACAGAAGCTCTAAATATCTTCCAAAATACCATCCAATGTGGATAATATTGATCATTGAGAATATGTATGATGATGTCCTATCAGAATTTCAACAACACAATTTTGCAACTAAAGCTGGGACTTTCCAGCCCACCCACAGTGGGTTTTCCGATGATGGAGGCAGCTTGCCATTGGTCGTTGATGGGTTCCTCTGGTCCCACCAGCTTTATAAGTCAATGGCCATTTTTGTTGATTACTGGCTACACTATTGGGAGATCCCACTGGTGGGAAAGGCAGAAAAATCCACTCTAAGAGGTTCTACAAATGAATTAAGATAATATTGCTGGAAAACTTAACTGGCAAAATAAATTTCTTCATTAATACAATATTTTGCATTTTCCCTCACTTATCTTAAGATGATGCACCATAGCCTAGTCAATAATGAGTTAGAAAAGCTACTTACATAGATATTACTGGTTACAGGTGACTGACCTTCTTGGTGATTTTAGTATCATCCAACCAGAAAAAATGGAAATTTATTTTAGTAGCACAATTATTAAGCCAAGTTAAGTCTGTGCATTAGGAAAGACAGCATCTTTAATAAACAGATATACTAAAAGGAATAATAAATAGTCAAAAGTGAGGGCAACTAAAGATCTTTAAGAAAATCTTCTAGTCGAGATAGAGGACAGGTTTTTTTTTTCATTTACTGGATGTGGGCATTGCTGCCTAGGTCAGCATTTATTGTCCATTCCTAGGTGCTCTTTAGAAGGAGATGGTGAGCTGCCTTCTTGAACTGCTGCAGTCCTTGAGGTATAAATATACCCACAGTGCTATTAAGCATGAATCAAGGATTTTAATCCAGTGACACTGAAGGAACAGTGATATGTTTCATGTCAAGATCATGAGCGAATTGGAGGGAATCTTCAGGTGGCAGTGTTCTTAGCTATCAGATACCCTTCCTTCTAGATGGTGTTGGTCATAGGGATAATAAGGATTTTACATCTACCTTCATAAAAGAGGAGGATGCTACCAATATAACTGTAAATGAGGAGACAGAGTAGAAAATTGGAACAATAAATAAATACAGATAAAGAAGTTACCTATAAAGTCAGCAGCTCTCAAAGTAAAAAGAACACCCAATCCAGAAGGGGTCTGGGTGCTGAGGGAAGCAAGAGAAGAAATACCAATGGCTGTCAATACAATCTTTCATACCTTCTTAGATACAGGAATAGTGCCAGAGAATTGGAAGCTTACAAATTTCCAATCACGGACTAAATTCTATTGGCAATATCACTAGTTGTGCTGGCATTTTCTAATGGGACACCAATTCAAAATTGGCCTTCACTTCCCAGTTCTACTAGAGCTCCCGGTAGTGACTGGAGGGTTAAATCTGGTATCTGTAGGTCTGATATCCCAGTGTTGGTGTGGGGAATGTTTTGAAGACAACAATCTGGTTCATAATGAATTAGCATTTGAAAGAAATGAAATCTAGCAGATTTGTAAAAGGCAAATTATATCTGACAAACTTGATTGAGTCTTCATTGAAGTCATGGGGAAGTTCGATGAGAATACTGTGGTTGATGTAGAACATAGAACATAGAACATTACAGCACAGAACAGGCCCTTCGGCCTTCGATGTTGTGCCGACCAAAATAAAAAGCAATGCCCCTCCAAACTAAACCATTCCCTTCTCTTCCATATACTTATCAATTAACCTCTTAAACGCCACCAAACTTGGCGCATCTACGACAGCTGCAGGCAGGGCATTCCACTCCCTAATCACTCTTTGAGTAAAGAACCTACCTCTGATATCCGTCCTATAACTCATACCCCTTAATTTAAAGCTGTGTCCCCTCGTGCTAGCTTTCTCCATCCTAGGAAAAAGGCTATCACTGTCCACCCTATCTAAACCTCTAATCATCTTATATGCTTCAATAAGATCCCCTCTTAGCCGCCTCCTTTCTAACGAAAACAACCTCAAATCCTTCAACCTCTCTTCATAGGACCTGCCCTCCATACCAGGCAACATCCTGGTAAACCTCCTCTGTACCCTCTCCAATGCCTCCACATCTTTCTTATAATGTGGGGACCAGAACTGCACATTGATGTGTGCACATATGATGTGCAACTGCACATATGATGTGTGTGTGAACTTTCAAAAGAGATTTGAAAAATGTCACATAATAGACCTCGTTAGCAAGATCGAATCTTCTGGCATTCAAGAGTCAGTGGCAGTTTATCTACAAAATTGGCTCTGAGACAGAAAGCAGAAAGTAGTGATAAACAGTTACTTTTCAGGTAGAGGGAGCTATACAGTGGTATTCCACAGTAGTTGATGCCAATGCTGCAAATCTTTTTGATAGACATTAATTAACTGAATGTGAGGAATAAAAGGTATAATTTCAAAGTAAAGATGCATGAGAAATGGGATTTGATGGATGCAAATATTTTTGAAGGAAGAATGAGAAGCAAAATAATTTCTCTACTTAAAATAGCCACGCTTGCAAAAATGCGAATTGCCTGCTATATGCAATTGCTGGCATAATGTTTGACAGACTTTTATGGTGAGCATTACTGTCATGCTAAAGAGCCATGAAATTAAAACTGATATCCTATAACGAAATGAGAAATGCAAAAGATAAAACATTTCTGTAGGAGTGCACAGCTGACCAATCTTGGAGGTTCTGTATTTCATGCATGTTAGGAAAATTGTCATTTTTATCTGTATATGTAGCTCACCTGCTTTAATGTCGATTGAAAGAACTATTAAAATGACTATTGAGCAACTAACAATTCTGTTCAAATTTGACCTGACATCACAATAGTAGCTAGGGTCCAGTGAGCTGACCCTTGCCTGGTTGAGTAAAATAGTGAGCAAGCACGACTACTTTGAACAAATGGAATGTTTGAAATTGATGTTAATGTTGTTTTTGAAGGATATAAGTGATTGCCAATTTTTAATAATGAATACTTTAATGGTGGGAACTGTAAAAACAAAATCATATAATTTAAAAACAATGCAGGAACAGAAAGACATAATATTTCACATACTGAAATCCTTGAAGCAGGCAGGAGAAGTTATCAGTACAAAAGCAAAAAGGTTATGCTAAAATTTTATGCTGGAGTTTTTGAGTCCAATTCTTGGCATCATGCCTTAGGAATCAAATCAAAGTTTTGTAATGGGCCAAAGTAGATTGACCAGAATAGCATCAGGGATAGGGGACCTCTGGCTATTTGACAAGACAAAGAAAGCTGTGATTGATTTCATTTTTGTTTGAGCAGAGAGGGGCTAAGAAAGAGAGGTGTTTGACATTATGAACTGTTTTGATAGAGCTGAAACTTTTTACTGGAGGGAAGGTGGGTAACCAGAGAATACAGACCGATGATTGTTGGTAAAAGAACCAGAAGGAGATGAGTTTTCTTTTAATGCGATGAGATTTTATGGTCTGGAATCCTGCTTTTAAAATAGTGGTGAATGCAATTTTTAAAAAAGTTCTTTGATGGAATATGTGAGTCGCTGGCTATGCCAGCAGTTAGTGCTCATCCTTAATTCCTATTGAGAAGGTAGTGGTGACCTGCCTTTTTGAATTGCCATGGTAGTAGGCACTCCCACAGTATTATTGGAAAGTGAATTGCAAAATTTTGAGCCAGTAACAGTGAAGGAACAGTGATATACTTCCAAGTCAGGATGGTGTGTGGTTTAGAAGGAAATTTGTCTGATGTTGGTATTCCTATGCATCTGCTCCCTATGTC
This sequence comes from Sphyrna mokarran, assembly GCA_024679065.1. Lineage (NCBI taxonomy): Eukaryota > Metazoa > Chordata > Chondrichthyes > Carcharhiniformes > Carcharhinidae > Sphyrna > Sphyrna mokarran. The sequence goes on along the minus strand of JAGIQG010000006.1, from coordinate 64,353,214 downwards.
CTTCTAGGTAGTAGAGGTCACAGGTTTGGAAGATACTGTCAAAAGAATCTTGAGTTGCTGCAGTGAATCTTGTTGATGGTTAACACTACTGCCACTGTATGCCTGTGGTGGAGAGATTGAATATTGAAAGTGGTGGATGGAGTGCCAATCAAATGGCCTCTTTGTCTTGGATGAGTTGAGACTTTTGAGTGTTGTTGGAAGTGCACTCATCCAGATATATGGAGAGTTTTCCATCACATTCCTGACTTGTGCCTTGGAGATGGTGGGCAAGCTTTGGGGAGTGAAGAAATAAGTTGCTTACTGCGAGATTCCCAGCTTCTGTCCTTCTGTTGTAGCCACAGTATTTGTGCAGTTGTCCGGTTCAGTTTCTGATTAATAATAAGCCTTAGGGTGCCGATGGTGAGAGATCCAGCCACGTCATTGAATGTCATGGGGAAAAGCTGAATTCCCTCTTCTTGGAGATGATCAGTGTGTGGTACTTGTATGCCATGAATGTAATTTGCCATTTATCAACCTAAGACCAAATGATTGAATCCTCCTACACATGGGTACAATCCAGCTTTAGTAGCCGAAGAGTTGTGAAGGGAACAATACACTGCAAATATTAGCAAACATCATAGTTCTGACCTTATGATGGAGGGAAGGTCATTGATGAAATAACTGGACTTGGTTTGGCTCAGGACACAACACAGAGGAACTCCTGTAGCAATGTCCTAGGACTGAGGTGATTTAACTCCAACAACCATAATCAAATTCAGTTTTAACTTTGAAAAGGAAAACAATTGTAGAACTATGCAGAAGGAGATGAGGTGACAAGAGACCTCTTCCAAGGAAATATGGCCTCTCTACTTCTGTGATATGATTCTATGGTTCTGAGAATCAAATCAACTATTAGTACTGCATGCTGCAATGCATTTTAGCAGCACAGTCCACAACGATCTTAGCAAATTCGCTAAGATCATTGTGGACTAGGCCTTTCTCTATTCAACATTGCTAATGGTTAGGTGGATTGTTCATGCTGGAATTGCCCATTAGTGTTCCAAGATGTGTAGGTTAAATGAATTAACCATATGAAATGTGTGACATTATGGGGATAGTGTGGGGAAGAGAGCCTGGGTAAGATACTCTGTCAGAAAGTTGATACAGACCTGATGGTCTGAATGGTCTCTTCTGCATTGTAGGGATTCTTTGGGGCAATCCTACCTTCTCGTCCCACCAGAGATTGGCAGACCAAGCTGGTAAGATCATTGAGAGACAAAAAAAATAAAGTTTGCGCCTGATTTCTCATCTTGCTTTATATTACCAGCACTGGATATCCAATGAAATTAGCCTCATGACCAAAATGTGGAGGCAGGGAGCTGGGAGGAGGGAGGAAGATGGGCAATCAACTGGACCGGGAGGAGGAGTGATTAGCCGGTCCATGTAGTGGGAAGAGTATTGGCTATGGAGGCCAGCAATAGTTCTGGCGGAGAAGGCGGTGTGGATAGTGATAAATCTCTCTGTTCTATGCAACGTACAACCTGCCATGAATTGCTGGCTGTCAGAGAGCTTAGGCCTCACCCCCTCCCTCTACTTGCAGGAAACAGGTTTAACAATATTTAAAGATTATTTTTTAGTCATAAATAAGCTTACATTAACACTGCAATGACGTTACAGAGACAATTCCCCAGTTGCCACCCTCTGACACCTGTTCTGTGCAGGGAGAATTTAGAATGGTTAAATTCCACATCTTTGGACTGTGGGAGGAAACTGGAGCACCTAGAGGAAACCCATGGAGATATGGGGGAACCGTTCAGTTTAAGAAGGCGGGTCACTGAGTCACTCAAGCCGGGAATTGAACCTGAGTCCTTGGTGCTGTGAGGTAACAGTGCTTGCCACTGTGACACCATGCCAACCTATATTTTTTGCTCAGCATGTGATAAGATTGATTTTTAACTCACCCAAAATAATTGGTGCGATTATCACCCATTGTCACGTTCTTTCGGCACTTTGAACTTTTTTGATAGCATCGCCCCCTATAATTCTATGCATTTCCAACCATTCAATACATAATTAAAATTACATGTGAAATCAGAAGCTCTCTCCTTTAGCATTCAAAAGCCTGATTTTCAAGCAACAGCAGCAATGGAGTAGAAACAACTAGGAATATAGAGTGAAGAGCCAAAAAAGTGATGTCAAGAGCAGTGATTTGATTTGGGAAAGGATAGCACCACTACTTACAATGGAAAGGGAGAGACAGATAATATTAAAGTTAGGAAGTGTGAAAAACAGCGCCCAAAAGGGATCAGGAGAACTGAGTGACAGGGAAGAAAACAGAAGTACTTGCTTGACAGAAAACGTGACAGTTAAACTGAGAGAACTGAGGTGTGGTGCAAGGAGGTGGACAGTATTCAAATTACACATGGGCAATAGGCAAATTTGCTCCAGAAAGTCTCTCAAAAAGGCTGAAACAAATTCAAATATTGAGCAACTAATGAAAAAAAGGTAAACCCCTCCCCCTATTCTGTACTAGTGAGAAATAGAAGCCATGAGGAGCTGCAGAAGAAATAGGCTGAAGAGCATCAGTGTGAAATGGGAGATATGAGAGAGGGTGATGAGTTGGATGAGAGATTGTACCTGTGAACTAGGTTGAAGGAATTAGAGTAACTGGGTTACGAGATGAGTAGTGGTAAGGGGAAATACATTGATCACAGAAAAGTGGCTTTTGAGGCAACATACTTTTCGTATGTTAGTTGAAAATACAATTTTCCTTTCTTTCTTAAGAATTTATTTAAAAGTCCATTGACTTGTTAAATGCTCTGGATGCAAAAAGGGTGCACAAGCTTGCAATACATCAAACAAACATAAGCAAGCACATTCCCTGCCAAAATTACATCACATTGGTAAAGGCTGAAGTATAAATGTCCAGGGCCCAAGTCTGAAACAATCATTAAGCTTTTTTCCTAAGGGAGGTGTTTATGGGGTAGTTGTGTGCAGAGGCAAGGATCTAATCACTCCTTCAGGATCCTTTCTTGATGACGGCTGTCTCGAACGCAGCCAGCACGAGGCCTGCCGCACTCAGGATAATCAAGCCTACTCAATCTTAAACGGACCGTTCGAGGCTGTCATTGAGAAAGGAACTTTATTTTTTAAAAATGATTGTAGAATGAGGCAGACTGCTCTTTTAGGTTCCACAGCAGCCATGAAGACCATTGCTGATCTCTTACAAATAACTCCTCCGCTCCAGAGACCAGCGAAGAATTAGACCAAAATTTAAATTCCATTCCAATGCAGGAGGTAGCATCCTTAGTTCACTGGAATGATGTAAATGAGGCCCCAGATTGTGTGCGCCTCAGGTCTAAACTGTGCCGAGTTTGTACCAGCAGGCTAGCACTTTTTTTCAATCCCTTTGTCTCTTATTTTCTGTTCTCTTTGTAATCACTCAGGACAGATGGATGTCTTGTGAGAATTGTAAATGTAAATATTTATGTTAAGAGTAATATATAGGATTAACATACTTTACCTCATTAGTTTTTAATTTCAATCAACTATACACAACACAAACTGGACAAAACCAAAAATACATAAAATGAATATATGAAATACCTATTCGGCCTTCGTTTTGCAAATCAGATCTCTTGTATAGTTCAGGAAGAGCTTTTGCTGAAGAGTTTCCAAACTAGACAGACATAAAATGAGGAGAAAAATTAGAGAAACACATATTGTATGCATCAACTATTTTCCCCAGCTGCAGGAGTAAATAATCCTCACACATTGTAAGCTGAGTTTGAAGCCAGATATCCAAATATAGAATCTACTTTTTCAGGTTTTATTTCAAGATCAAAAGGCAGAAATGTTCTACAGTAAATCATATCTCAACATCACTGAAAATAAAAATATTAAAGAAAACCTTTCAACATTTTGTATAATTCACTAAGAATGAGATACTTCAGGAGCAGCAGTCAAATTATCTGAGTGCTGAGCCAGCAATGTCTTCCATAATGTCAAAAATGTTTGAAACATTGTCCACCACATTTCAGAGTGTTTGTCAAACTTTCAAATTATCTACAAAATTCACCTGGCTTGCTCAAGTTAATTATGACTCTGAAATCTGTGCTCAGCATGCTCAAAATTCCCATGCTTGAATCCTTCTCAATCAAGTTTTCACCCATCACATCTGTGGAACAGTCTTTAAGGTTATAAATCACATCGTACATATGTCCGTCTCATCCTCATCAACTTTCTTTATTCATTGATGTAACAGACCACACCATCTCCGACAAAACTTTTCCTAGTCGTCCAGTTGGGTGGGACTGGATTTGACCAATTCTTTTCTTATCTACCGAGTCAGAGCCATCTTCAATGGCATATTTTCCCACTCCTGCACTGCCATCTATGCAGGGATGTAACCTTATCTACATATCACCCTTTGGCAACATTACACTAAAATATGTCAGGTACCACAAATTCACTAATAACTATCAATACTCTTTATCTATTGATTGCCTCAAATTTGCCTTGCTATTCATCCCAACTATTGGATCAGCAGAAATTTATTCCAACAAAACATTAGATAAATTAAATTATCTTAGTCTCTGCCACAAACTCTATTGTCTAGCCACCCCATCTCTCTACCTGATCACACTCTGAGAATGAATAAAATCTTTCTCAATCCTGCTGCCCTATTAGATGTTGAGCTGAAATATTACCCCATAACCTCTCATTACGAGACTACTTTTGACTCATTATCAGCCTCATTTCATCTGATATAGAAACATTCATCCATGCATATATTATTACCTCTAGATTTAACTGTGCTCATGTTTTAGCTAGCCTTTCACTCTGTATCCTCTGCAACTTTGAACATGGAAGTAAGAGAAATGTAGAGAGAATATGTGGTATGCGGGAGAGAAACAAATGTGAGGGAAAGGGAAACATTACCAATGCAAATCAGTCACACTAAACCCATCCTCGCACCAGTGAAGTTCATAATAGAGACTGCCTTTGTCCATATTTAGGATAGAATTCTTACAATCAGTACATAATGTACTACTTTAGGGAGCACAGTGGTGCAATGGTTAGCACAGCTGCCTCACGGCGCCAGGGAACTGGGTTCGATTCCCGACTTAGGTCACTGTGTGTGTGAAGTTTACACTTTCTCCCTGTGTATGCATGAATTTTATCTGGGTGTTCCAGGTTTCCAAAGATGTGCAAATTAGGTGCATTGATCATGCTAAATTCTCCATCAGTGTACCTGAACAGGCACCAGAGTGTGGCTACTAGGAGATTTGTACATTAACTTCATTGTAATGTGAATGTAAGCCTACTTGTGGTGAATAAATAAACTTAATAAAAACTTTTTAAATTGAGACAGAACTACATTTATATTCTCTTGAATGATCTTCTGAATTTTTATCCTGCTTCAGCTGAAGACTACAAGTAACCTTGAAGTTATGAGAAATGCTATCAGAAGTCAACAAGTAGTTTATTTATTCCACAAGGTATGTATTAGATACATTGATGGCATTTTCTTCCTTTGGACTCACGGCGAACAATCACTGAAACAACTATATGATGACATCACCAAGTTCCATCGTACCATCAGACTCACCATGGAGCAGACTCCAGAATCGGTTTCACTCTTGGACACAATCATTTCCATTAAGGATGGTCACCTCAGCACTTCACTGTACTACAAGCCCACGGATAACCTCATGATGCTCTACCTCACCAGCTTTCACCTTAAACATGTTAAAGAAGCCATTCCCTAATGACAAGCCCCCCATAAGCACAAGATCTGCTCAGATGAGGAGGAATGCAATTCTGACCAACAGACGCTGAAAGACTCCCTTGTAAGAACAGGATATGGCGCTCGACTCTTCAATCGACAATTTCGATATACTATCGTGAAAAACCTCACCAACCTCCTCAGAAGACAAACATGGAACACGGCAGACAAAACACCGTTTTGTCATCCAGTACTTCCCTGGAACGGAGAAGCTACGACATCTTTGCTGGAGCCTTCACATGTTATCGATGAAGACAAATATTTGACAAGGCCATCCCCACGTCACCACTAGTTGCCTTCAGACAAATGCACAACCTCAAACAGACCATTGTCTGCAGCAAACTATCCAGTCTTCAGGAGAAGTGACCACACAACCCTACCATAGCAACTTCTGCAAGACATGCCGGATCATCGACATGGATACCATCATCTCACGTGAGAACACCACTCACCAGGTACATGGTACATATTCTTGCGACTCAGCCAATATTGTCTACCTGATACACTGCAGGAAAGGATGTCCTGAGGCAAGGTACATTGGGGAGACCATGCAGATGCTATGACAATAGATAAATGGACACCACTCGACAATCACAGGCAGGAGCATTCCCTTCCTATTGGGGAATACTTTAGTACTCAAGGGCATTCAGCCTCTGATCTTCGGATAAATGTTTCCAAGGAGGCTTTTGAGACACACAATGCAGAATTGCTGAGCAGAAACTGATAGCCAAGTCCTGCTCACATGAGGACAGCCTTAACTGGGATCTTAGGTTCATGTCACACTATCTGTAATCCACACAGATTGGCAAGGCTTGCAAAATCTCACTAACTGTCCTGGCTTGAGATAATTCATACCTCTTTAACCTGTACTTAACCCTCTTTCCACTTGCATAGACTTGATTATGTGTTAAGATTCACATTCCAGCCATTATCTTGTAAATTGAGTCTGTGTCTATATACGTCCTGTTTGTGAACCCAATCCTATACTCACCTGATAAAGGGGCAGAACTCCAAAAGCTCATGCTACTAAATAAACCTGTTGGACTTATCAGACAACAAATTTTATGAAATCGGGCACACAATATGGAAGCAGACTAAAATCACACTCAGAGCTTCTCCACTAAAAATCACAAAGAAACAGACGCAGGCTGGCAGGCAAGAGCATGCTTTTAGAATGCAAATGAGGGCTAGCACACAGGGGAAGCTGATCAGGATGCCATCTCCAGAAAATAACTTAAAAAACATATCACCACCCCACTAAATCAGCACTTCTAAACCAAACAACCTATGGAGACACCTTAAGATTAGCATAGCTAAGGAAGCGTCCTTGGTCCCTCAAACTTCATGATGTAGAGATGCCGGCGTTGGACTGGGGTAAACTCAGTAAAGTTTGACAACACCAATTTTAAATCCAACTGATTTATTTGATAGTAAATCCACGAGCTTTCGGCCTTTGTGGCCTTCGTCAGGGGGTGGATGAGGCAGAGTTTGTAAGGAGCATCCAGGAAGGCTTCTTGAAACACTATGTAGATAGTCCAGCTGGTACTGGGGAGTGAGCCTGGTCAGCTGGTCGACATTTCAGCAGTGGAGCAGTTTGGAGATAGTAACCACAATTCAGTAAGCTGTAAGGTACTGAAAGATAAATATAAGTGTAGTCATCAGGTGAAGATGCTAAATTGGGGGAAGGCTAATTACAACAATATTAGGCAGGAACTGAAGAATGTAAATTGGGACACATGTTTGAGCGTAAATCAATATCTGGCATGTGGGAGGCTTTCAGTGCAAGTTGATAGGAATTCAGGACAGGCACATTCTTGTAAGGATGAAGATTAAGTATGGCAAGTTTTGGGAACCTTGGATAACGAGAGATATCGTGAGCCTAATCAAAGAGAAAAAGGAAGCATTTGTCAAGGCTAGGAGGCTGGGAACACACAAAGCAAATGTGGAATACAAGGAAAATAGAAAGAAACTTAAGCAAGGAGTCAGGAGGGCTATGAGGGGGTCACAAAAAGTCATTAGTAAGTTTGCGAAAGACATAAAGGTTGGCAGAATTGTGGATAATGATGAGGACCATCAGAAGATACAACAGGATATAAATTGATTAGAGACTTGGGTGAAGAAATGGCAGATGGAGTTTAATCTGGAGAAATGTGAAGTAATGTATTTTGGAAGATCTAATACAAATGAGAAATATACAGTAAATAGCAGAAACTTTTAAGACTTTTGTCAGGCAGAGGGTTCTGAATATACAGGTACACAGCTCACTGAAAATGGCAAGGCAGATGGAGAAGGTATTCAAGAAAGCATATGGCAAGCTTGCCTTCATTAGTCGGGGCAGTGAGTTTAAAAATTGGGAAGTCATGTTGCAGCTTTATAGAACCTTATTTAGGTCACATTTATATAGTGTTCAATTCTGGTTGCCACACTACCAGAAGGATGTGGAGGCTTTAGAGGAGGTGCAAGTTTGGAAGGCTGAACAGCCTGTTCCTGTGCTGTAGTTTTCTTTGTTCTATTGGAACTTTTTGAAGATATAACTAGTGGAGTTGAGTGAGGAGAACCATGGATGTGGTTTATTTAGACTTTCAGGAGGCTTATGAAAAGGTCTCAGATGACAGACTATTATGTAAAGTTAAAGCAAGTGGGATTACAGGTAATGTCTTGAGATGGACAGAAAACTGGTTAGCAGATAGGAAGCAAAGAGTTGGCATAAATGGTTCTTTTTCTGATTGACAGTCAGTGACTAGTGGGGTCCTGTCGGAATCTGCGCTAGGACTCCAACTGTTCACGTTATATATCAATGATTGGGAAGAGAGAACTGAATGTATTATCTCCAAATTTGCAGATAATACAACGTTGGGTGGGAGGGTGAGCTGTGAAGAGGATGCAGAGATGCTTCATCGTCATTTGTACAGACTGAATGTGTGTGGCAGTATTACATGGATAAATGTGAGGTCATCTGCTTTGATAGCATTAGTAGGAAGATAGATTGTTACTTGAATAGGTATAAATTGAGAGAGGTGGATACTTAATGAGATCGTGGAGTTCTTGTCTATTAGTCACTAAAAATACGCATACAGGTACAGCAGATTGTAAAAAAGGCAAATGGTATGTTGGCCTTCATAGTGAGAGGATTTGAGTATTAGGATATTTTGTGGCAACCGTATAGGGTGTTAGTAGGCCACACCTGGAGTAGTGTGGGCAGTTTTGGTGTCCTTACGTGAGGAGGATGTCCTTGTTATAGAGAGAGTACAGCAAAGGTTTCCCAGGCTGATTCCTGGGAGAACAGGTCTGTCACATGAGGAGAGTCTAAATTAGGATTATACTCACTGAAGCTTAGAAGAGTGAGAAGGGATGTCACAGAAACTTATAAAATTATAATACAGTAGATTCAGAAAAAATGTTCCCAATGGTGAGGAAGTCCAGAACGTGGAATTATCATTTGAGGATAAGGGTAAACTTATTAGAACAGAGGCGAGCAGAAATTTCTTCATCCAAAAATTATTATCTGTATTGTTTTGCAGATCCTTAAGGGGGAGGGGGACCAGCTACAAATTGTAGGTCCACATAGGCACCAAATACATAGGTAGAAAAAGGGATGGGGATGTTAGACAGAAATTCAGAGAATTAGGATGGAAGCTTAGAACTAGAACAAACAGAGTTGTTGTTTCTGGTTTGTTACCCCTCCCACATGCCAGCGAGGTGAGGAATAGGGAGAGAGAGCAGTTGAAATGTGGCTACAGGGATGGTGCAGGAGAGAGGGATTCAGGTAACTGGATAACTGGGGCTCACTCTGGGGCAGGTGGGACCTTTACAAATGGAATGGTCTATATACCGGTGGGGGGGGCGAGGGAATTTGCTAATGCTCTGCGCAAGGGTTTAAAGTAATTCAGCAGGAGGATGAGAACATGAATTGTATGAATTGTAACTCCATTGCACAGGAGATTTAGAGTACTGAGGTCATGAATAAGGTTTCAAGGTTGCAGGAGTGTACCAGCAGGCAGGAAGGTGGTTTGAAGAGTGTCTACTTCAACGGCAAGAGCATCTGGAATAAGATGAGTGAACTTGCAGCATGGGTTGGCACCTGGGACCTCGATGTTGTGGCCATTTCGGAGATGTGAATAGAGCAGGGAAAGGAATGATTGTTGCAGGTTCTGGAGTTTAGATGTTTCAGTAAGATCAGGGAAGGTGGTAATAGAGGGAGAGGTGTGACATTGTTAGTCAAGGACAATATTACGGTGGCAGAAAGAACGTTTCATGAGGACTCGTCTATTGAGGTAGTATGGGCTGAGATTAGGAACAGGAAAGGGGAGGTCATTCTGTTGGGAGTTTTCTATAGGCCTCTGTAAAATTCCAGAGATGTAGAGGAAAGAATTGCAATTATGATTCTGGATAGGAGCGAAAGTAACAGGGTGGCTGTTATAGGGGACTCTAACTTTACAAATATTGACTGGAAATGCTATAGTTCGAGTACTTTAAATGGGTCAGTTTTTGTCCAATGTGTACAGAAAGGTTTCCTGATACAATATGTAGATAGACCAACAAGAGGCAAGGCCACATTGGATTTGGTACTAGGTAATGAACTAGGCCACGTGTTAGATTTGGAGGTAAGTGAGTGCTTTGGAGATAGAAACCACAATTTGGTTATGTTTATTTTAGCAATGGAAAGGGATCCCTAGCAAGAGTTACAGCTGGGGGAAAGGAAATTATGATGCAATTAGGCGAGATTTAGGGTGCATAGGATATGGAAGGAAACTGCAGGGAAAGGGCACAATTGAAATGTGGAGTGTGCTAAAGAAACAGCCACTGCGTGTCGTTGATAAGTATGTACCTGTCAGGCAGGGAGGAAATGGTTAAGTGACGGAACCATGGTTTACTAAAGATGTTGAAACTCTTGTGAAGAGGATGATGAAAACTTATGCAAAGATGAGACGTAAAGGCTCAGTTACGGCTACTGAGAATGACAAATTAGCCAGGAAGGACCTAAAGAGAGAGCTAAGAAGAACCAGGAGGGGACATGAGAAGTCTTTGATAGGTAGGATGAAGAAAACTTCTAAAGCTTTCTATAGGTATATCAGGAATAAAAGATTGACTAGGGTAAGATTAGGGCCAGACAAGGACAGTAGTGGGAAGGTGTGTGGAATCCAAAGAAATAGGAGAGACACTAAATGAATATTGTATTCACACAGGAAAAAGACAATGTTGGCGAGGAGAACATTGAGATATAGGCCAATAGACTAGATGGGATTGAGATTCATAAGGAGGAGGTGTTAGCAATTCTGGAAAGTGTGAAAACAGATAAGTCCCCTGGGCTGGATGAGATTTATCCTAGGATTCTATGGGAAGCTAGGGAGGAGATTGCAGAGCCTTTGGCTTTGATCTTTGTCGTCATTGTCTATAGGAATTATGGCAGAAGACTGGAAGATTAGCAAATGTTGTCCCTTGTTTAACAAGGGGAGTAGAGACAGCCCTGGTAATTATAGATCCAGTGAGCCTTACTTCTGTTGTGCGCAAAGTTTTGGAAAGGATTATAAGAGATAGGATTTATAATCATCTAGAAAGGAATACTTTGATTAGGGATAGTCAACACAGTTTTGTGAAAGGTAAGTCGTGCCTCATAAACCTTATTGAGTTGTTTGAGAAGATGACATTTTTATAAATTACCTGGATGAGGGCATAGAAGGATGGGTTAGTAAATTTGCGGATGACACTAATGTCAGTGGAGTTGTGGACAGTGCGGAAGGATGTTGGAGTGCTTCCAAGAGGAGCTCAGAATAATGAATGAATAATAAAAATTTCTGGATGTCTGTAGTTGAAAGATTACAATGATTGATTTTGCAATATTAAAAATAACTAGATAACATTTCAAGTTGTGATAGTAATCATCAGTTATGTATAAAATATGACTGATTACATTTGTTGTTCAAGAAACTTATATAATAGAAGTCAATCTGAATTTTCTGGATAATTGCATAACTAATCCAAGTAAAGCCCAGAAAGAATGCAACTTTCAATTGGCCCATTTAGGGGATTTAACATGGTGACCAAAATTCTTACATTACAGAAAAATCATACAATGGCAAGAGCATTAAACTACCCTCCATGGTTATAATAATCCCCAGTGAGGAATTGGAGTTGAGGAAAAATATAGACACCTTCAAGGTAAGGAAGTTGGAGATTTAAGATTATGAAGGAGATGGACAAAATATTATTTAGAAAAATATTTACAAAGCAAATTACATGGATATAAGAAATTGCAGAGGAATGGGATTTTAAGTGGCTATCTCTTCATGATCAGGCACAGACATGATGGATGCAATCTTATGATTCATGCCAATTAATTATTATTGTTTAGATTTCAAATTATAAATTAGTAAGTTAGAGGTAAACCAGCAAATACTTAAAAGTAACGACAGAGTAAATTTAACTAGGAAATTAAATGAGCAATATAAATAGCTTGAAGGACAAGTGGAAAGAGATGGGACTGAGGGATACTCTACAAAAGGAGGGAAGACTGATAAGACAAAAATATGATAATACAAATACCCTAATTTTTTATCTAATTAGTACTTTTTAATTAAGTTACAGTCTGAACTGAACATACAATAATTTGAAAATATCGTGAAATTTATTGTTGAGAAATATAAAGCAGGCAGATTAAAATTAATGCAGAGGTATGAAAAGTATGAAACTCACTTATCTAAAGCAAAGTATTGCCTAGATAGCACTTTTCAACCTAAGACGGTAAGAAATAGCGATGGCATTAGTGTCAAGGAAGCAGATAGAATATAATTCATCATATTCTGTTTAAAATGAAGATAATTGCACCTTCTCCACAATCAGATATCAGACTGAGAACATGTTTTTGAGGTTGGAAAAAGTGGTGGGGAGATGGAACTATATGTGATTAGCATGCAATTGGAAGATGACCTAGATTCTGAATTTAATGTCACTAAGAAACAGCATACAAATGAAATAATAAAAGTAAGCAAATTGGGAAAGGGAAATAAAATTAATGTGAGGGACGTCATTTAATAAAATTATATAAGCATACTTTTTTGTTAAAGGATAGAAAGAAAAGATGACCACCAGGCAGAGTAGAGGAAAGCAGACAGTGCGGGAGCCCACTATGGCCACCCCCCCCTTTCTAACAGATATACTGTTTTGGATAATGTTGGGGGAGATGATCGTGCAGGGGAAAGCAGTGGTAGCCAAGTTCATGGCACATAGATTGATCTGCTGCACAGGAGAAGAGGAAGAACGATAGGGCTGTAGTAGTAAGGGATTCGATTGTACATTTCTGTGGCCACTAAACGGGTGACACAGTGGCACAGTCATTAGCACTGCTGCTTTACAGTTTCAGGGACCTGGGTTCGATACCCAGCTTGGATTATTGTCTATGTGGAGTTTGCATATTCTCTTTCTGTCTGCATAGGTTTCCTATTGTATTTAGCTGCTACTGTGCAAAAAAAAAATTCCCCTGGTGCACAAAATTGTGCTGGATTGATTCCAATTTCTTTGTTCCATAAATGCTTAATAACCACCAAATTTTGCAGCTGTAAACAATCTTAGGAAGTCTGACCATTCCATGGACTTGTAAAATATAAACAATTAGCACTGCCGAATCTAAGGATGGACTGGTTAGAATTTTTTTGGGTATGGAAGCAGCTGCCCATTAAATCATTAAGTTTCAGCAATTATGAACTTAGCATACTGCTCCTTAACGTAGTTAGGAGGAACTATATTAGGAGGTAACCTACTGAGGGGTAGGCCATTCAGCCCGCTCTACCATTCAATAAGATCATATCTCATCTGGTAGTGGTCTTAATTTTCCTGTCTGCTCTCCATAATTCAACTCCTTTGTCCATTAAAAATCTGAACCTAAACAATGTAAAATTAGACAATGTCCAAGCTCTATTGCTTTCTGGGGAAGACAATTCCATATACTAACAATCCTCAGAGAAATTAATTCTCTCATGTCCATCATATTTGTAAACTGTCTTCCCTAGTTCTATACTATTCCATAAGTGGAAAGATCCTCGACATCTATCTATCTAGTACCCTGAGGATCTTATACGTTCCGAAAATCACTTCTCACTCTTCTAAACTCAAAGGTTGAACAGGTTGACTTATTCCCTTTCTTCATGAGATAATCCCCCTTCACAGGAATGAATCAAGTGAACTATTTCTAACATTTTTTTCAAATAAGGAGACCAAACTGTTTACAGTATTCAGATTCTCACCAAAGCTCTATAAAACTTCCCAACTTCTATATTCCATTCACCTTACAAAATATTTATTATCCTAATCAATTGCCATACCTGCATATGAACACTTTGTGATACCCAAATCTCTTTGTGCTACTGAGTTTTGCAATCTCTCTCCATTTATATGGTGCACTGCTTTACTACTCACCCTGACAAGATCTTATTTTCCTACATAATATCCATCTACTAATTATTTTCCCACTGACTTAACCTATCTCTCCCTTTGCAGACTCTCTGTCTCTTCTTGATAACTTCTTTCCCTGTCTATCTAGATGTCATTTAGCTACCATACTTTCAATCCCTTCATCTGAGTCAGTGACGTAGATTGTAAATAGTTGAGAACCCAACATTGACCCCTGTGGTATTCCATTAGTTACAGGTTGCCAACCCAAAAATGGCCCATTTATCCCTGGTCTCTGACTCTTGTTCGCAATCAAACCTTTATCCATGCTGATGTGTTACCTCCTACACCATGTAATCTTTACCTTGTGCAGTAACATTTGATGTGGCACCTTATCAAATGTCACCTAAGAAATCCATGTACATCACAAGTACAGGTTATCCTTTACCCATTTTGTTTGTTATTTCTTCAAACATTCCTGATAAATTTAGCGAAACATGATTTCCCTTTCATAAAGCCATATTGACTCTAACTGATCGCTTTATGATTTTCCAAATATTCTGTTGTAATATGCTTAATAAAGGACTCCAACAATTTCTCTGTGATAGCTGTTAGGCTAACCAGCAGTTTCCTGCTTTCTATCTCCTTTTTTTGAATAAACGTGTTACATAAATTACTTTCCAATCTACCTAGGTCATTGCAGAATCTAAGGGATTTTGAAAGGTTATAACCTTTGGTAACAAAACTTGGGTAACAAATTGGTCCCTATATGTCATTAAGACGTTAGGACGGCGGCGGGGGCTCGTTGGGCCGAAGGGCCTGTTTCCGGTGCTGTGTTGTTCTTTGTTTTTTGTTCTTTGTAACCAATGCATCCACTATCTCTGCAGCCACTTTTTCTGATATGAAAATAAAACTTCATCAATCCTTACTATGTGCACAAATCATTAAAGAGGCCAGAGTAGATTGAGAAAGTAATTTTTGAAGCATACAGGATCTTGGCCTTCATAAGAAAGAGCACAAAGAACAAACACAAGACATCATGATAACCTTATATAAAACACTGGCTTCCCCTCAACTGGAGTGTCATGCTTTGCCCTGGACTCCAGCAAGGATGTAAAAGCCTTAAAATAAGTTGCAGGAAAGGATCACAAAAATGGTTCCAAGATTGAAGAAGTTCAGCTCCAGGGATAGACTGGACAGGTTGGGGCTGTTCTTAAAGAAAAGAAGATTGAGGAGATTAGATAGAAGTGTTCAAAATCATGAGGGTTTTGGACACAGTAAATGGGAATATTCCCACTGGCCAAAGTCCAGAGCCTGAGGACATCGAGTTAAGGTGATTTGTAAAACAAGCAATGACGAAATGAGCAAACTTATGCAGCAAGTGGTTAGGATTCGGAATGTGCTGTACTAGGAAGGAGGTGGAGGCAGATTCAATCATGGTTTCTAAAAGGGAATTGGATAATTATTTGAATGGAAAAACAAAACAGGATGGGCAGAACAGTGCTGTAAACATTCTGTAACTTCTGTTTATTAGAAATCTAACTACAACAGTCTTGAAGTCAATCCCACACATTCTCCAATCCACCTTTATTTAAAACATAAATGTCAACATTACTTATCCACCATACAAAAAGAATATACAGGTCCATTTATGATACCAAATCAAACAACCTGTGGACAAGGTAGACATGTAAACATACAACTCTGTCACGATAGATTACATACTTGAGTCTTTTAGTGTTTCAATGCATTTTCACACCAGGACCAAGTTTAGAGAAGTTTCACAGCTCACTCCTGGACTCTGCTCATAACTCTCTTGCTGTTACTAAAGGTTGCAGTTAAACAATGGAATTGAGATTCTGATATTTACTTTGACTATGAAGAAAGCAGGAGTCGTGATTTCCAGACGGGAAACCTGGTAGTATGGTTTTTTCCAGATATCCTGTTGAAGTTAACTTCACGAAATCTTTCAAACTTTTCTGAACAGATTTGCCCTGACAGGCATAGAGATTAATAACCAAGGTTGGGGGAGGGAAACTAGGGGATGGAGATGTAAAGAGATACAGAACCACAGACTGCATGAGAAAGGAAAACATCAAAGGTTGTGCTGGGAGTGAAGTCAGTGATCATAGGTGTGTAAATATATTAGTTTTACCTGAACAATGCAGACATCTTAAACCAGGTTATTAGAATATTCTCAGCACAGTAATGCAAGAACAACTCAGAGAGATGATGCAATGCACTAACAAGAGGAATTATTTCACTGCTATGGTATAGTTCCTTAAGAAAACTTCAATTTACTATAATTGAGCAGGTATTAACATAACGGGTGAGATTTCCTGATCTCGTCTGTGGTTATCCTGCTGCAAGTGAGAAGGGAAAATTTGGCAATTCCGCTAAAACTCCATTCATTTTCAGTGGCACCAGAGAATCCCAACTATGAATTTTCAGAGGATTTTGGTGAATAATTCAAATATATATATTCCAAATTCTGCCAGTGTTATCCAGTCTGGTCTACATGTGACTCCAGATTCACAGCAGTGTAGCTGAGTCTTAAATTCTCTCTGAAATGGTCTAGTAAGCCAATTAGTTGATAGGCAATAAATCCTGGCCCAGCTAACCAATCAGTATCCCTTTCTCCTTTAGTATAAATTGTGATCATTTGAAATTTGGTATTCTTGTATTTATATTAATAATTACAAGGCAAAATGCTTTGGTAACAGGTCTCTTGTTCTAATAAGATACTTATGTCTAGGCCTAGAACCCAAGACAGAAACTATATTTTTTTCATGCAAGTTGAGGTAAGAAATACTTTACTGTTGAGGATAAAGGCAATAATTTATTCCTCATTAGCACTTAAAAAGAAAAACCTGAAATTACTGATCAAAAGGTCTAAGGCAAATTTGTCTTTCACTTATAGGACAAATGATTTTGCAAATTTAAAATAAACCCATGAGAAATAATTATTAGCACAATTGGTACTCCAGCTTTTGTGAAAAGAACAGAACATGCATTGACTATTCAATAACAAATTGCACAAATGTTCCATGAAAATCTGACATTTGACCAATATCTTATATATATGGATACAAATGTCAGAATGACATCTTTAAGATCATGATCTGTAAAACCATGAAGCATTTTTAAACTACCTGGTTCCTGTTAAGCTTCAAGTATTTCAAGATAAATAATCAAACAAGGTTACTTTAAAAGTTGAAGCTGTCATTAATGCACTTTGCAGATCCTGAAAAATTGTGGTTTTAAGACTTATTTTGTTAGTTTAGCAGTTTTACTTAATCCAGCATGAGTTGTGAATGATAAATGAACTCTGCAGATTTTAAATGAATTTGAGAAAAATATAGTTGTACGCAAATAATGAAACACCAGTTTTCCGACCAAAATTTAAAGATAAAACCAATGACAAGCCCAGCTTAGTGTTCAAGTATTTCTGACAATGTAGCATTTTAAAACAGGATAAACATTACAAAATAATGAAAATATTACTTACATTAACATCATCACTAAAATCTATTGCATCCAAATCTAAATACTCTGGAGTATCCATTTTTTGTCAAAGCACATTTTGGGCAACTTCTTACTGAGTGCAATATCCTGGAAATATAAAAATTATACTGTAAGAACACAATTAAAGATACATGACTAATATTACTTTTTCAAAGATTTTGTGCAATCCAAAAATATAATTACATTTGAATGAAGTTAGGAGTTACAAACCGCAGACGATTCTAATTTTTTTCCAAGTATGAAGTATTTTTAGTTACTTGAAAGAATAGCCATTGGCGAGGCCAAAAAGAATTTCTTGCTATACAAAAAACATGGAGCTGGACCCTTCATGTCCAACTGGGTCGGTAGATGGGAGCTGGATTCAAAGACATTCTTCCAAAGACATTGTAGATCTGTTATGTGTAGAAATTTATTATTGCTTAAAAGATGGCTATAAAACTTTAGTAAAAGACTAATTTAAATTTCCTCCTGTAGAAAATATGTTCTCACTGTGCTTAAAAATTAGCGGAGCAGGATGGGAAAATTGCAGCCATTGTATCTGTCTTCGTAACAGAAGACACAAGTTTCATAGCAAAATAACCTAAAGGCAATAGAGAATGAGGAAAGTAAGGAAAGTAGTATCAGTAGAAAAAAAGCACTGGAGAAACTTAAGGAACTAACATCTGACAAATCCTCGGGATCTGATGGTCTACACCCTAGGTTCTAAAAAAGACAGATGCAAGGAAGCGGATGTGCTAGCTACAATTTCCAAAATTCCTTAGATTCAAGAATGGTCCAATGAGATTGAAGGCCGACAAATGTTAAATGGTATTTTAAGGAAGGAGGAAGAGACAAAATAATGAGTAATGGGCCAATTAGCCTAACATTAGTTGGTGGGAAAATCATTGAATCTATTATTAGAAAATTTTAACAACGCACTCAGTAAAACATACTATGCTTAGAATAAGTCAACATGGTTTTACTAAAGGGTATCTTGTCTGACAAATTTATTACGAATTTTTTGAAGATGTGAATAGTAGATAAAGGGAAATGAGTAGATGTAGTCTACTTGGATTCTCAAAAGGTATTCGGTAAGGTGCCAAATCAAAGATTAACAGACAAGAGCTCACTGAGTTGGGGAGCATTTTGGTACGGATAAGAGGGCTGGTTAAGGTATACAAAGCACATGGTGGGCGTAAATGGGACTTTTTCAAGTTGACAGACACTGGACAGTGGAATGCTGGAGCCTCAGTGTTGGGTCCATTCATTCATTTGAACAGACAAGAGGACAGCACTCTTTTATTGAAAAAAAACTTTAAAAAATTAACCACAGAAGCAAAAGAAAAGTAACTTGGAGATTGACTTCTGAGCAAGCCCTCGAACTGTACTAAACTGAACTAAAACACACAGTGCACCGAAATCCAAACGTTGTGTTTTTCACAGGCTGTCTCCACTTAGAAAAACAATCCTTGCAGCTGCTGTTATGCTATTATTTGCCTGCATTGTTTACTATTCAGGAGTACAGTCAATTTTTAGCTAACCTATCATGCCTTCTAATTCTGCCTGTAGTCAAGCCAACTACAATTAGTCAGCTTACCAGAGTTAGTTAACCCCTACAGTCTAGCATTTAACTGTAATTGTGCATAAGCAGAAATATCTTAAAATTAAATCTTTGCACAGACTGAAGCAAACATACACAGGATGTATGCATGCTCACTCAGCTATTTACAATCTTTATTTATGATTTATATCAGGGTTGGCAACTTATGGTATGGGTCCAATTAATGGCACAATTTGTTCTAAATCTAATACTTTGTCAATTAATTATCCTGAAAAGGTATTTTCATAAAAGATGTATAGAATTTCAACAGTAAATGCTTGTGTTTTATTCATGTTTTATTTGTATCACGTAATGTTGAACAGCACGCTGCATTTGACGTTGTTTGTCATTATCTTTTCCACTGTAAATTGAGGGGCACAATTGACAATATGTCAGCTCCTAAGTAAGCAAAGTTAGATGCTTATTCAGCCTTCTTATAATGATAAATTCAGATTGATTCAAAAGCAGGACAGTGCTGCTTGTGTTTTTCATTGTGAAAATGTTGTTTGTCACACATGGTGTGTTCGGTAACATTTTCAAACAAAGCAAGTGAAAACTTTTCTTGACAAAGTATATTCAAAGTTTAGAGATCTGCAGAAACTTGAAACTACGAGAGAGTGCATGAGGCCTCTATTCTGACCTGCTGGATGACCCCATCAGTGAAATTTAACTACTATGCTGCTCTGTTGATGTTTAGTTTTTGCAGGACTAGGATCACATTAATTTACAAGACTTTTTTCATATACATATTCATTAACAGGGTGTGGTTGTCACAAGCAACTTGTTGCCCTAAATGCCTTGAAAAATGGAGAGTTAAAATGCGGTCAATTGAAAAATGGTTTGTAAAGACCTGGCATTTTCCTTTGCTTTGCATGTACATAATCCATTAAGGTTAAGTTCGGTTGCTAGTACGGACTTCATCCTATATTACATGCACTAATTATACTAAATGCTGAGATTACTTTGGTGATTTTATGCAATGCATTGGTCCATAGTCTTAATGATATCAGAAGGTAAACAAATGGAAGCTAATGTTTCTATCCACTTGAAGTCTAATAATCCCACCCACTTGAAGTAACATAGAAATATTTTCATAACTGTACAAAGAAGTGCTTAGTCACAAAATAATTCAGGCCTTTTTGTCATTGGCCACTCTCATTCTTCTACGTTATCCTCAATCCCATAATCTGTGTCAGTGATACACATTGTAAATATCAGCACAGTGGTTAGCATTGTTGCCTCATTGTCCAAAGATCTGGGTTCAATTCTGCCCTCAGGTCACTATCTGTGTGGATTTTGCATTTTCTCTTTGTGTCTGCATTGGTTTTGTCCAGGTGCTCCAGTTTCCTCCCACAGTCCAAAGATGTGCAGGTTAGGTTGATTGACCATGCTAAATTAACCCTAGTATCAAGGAGATTAGCAGGGTAAATAGGTGGGGTATGAGAATAGGGCCTGGGTGGGATAGTGGTCAGTGCTGACTCAATAGACTAAATGACCTCCTTCTGCACTGCAGAGATTCTGTAACCTGTGGTCTGAATTCTGATCCTGACAATACTACACTAGTTACGCCCTGCCAACATAAAAATTACCCTTTCACTTATATTCTTTCAACGTAATCCTTAACCAATGCAAATATATTATGCCTAATCCGATGAATTCATAATGATTATTAGATCAAATCCACTGATTTTTGTATTATTAGCTCATCTATTTTATTTTGAATGCTTTGCATGTTAAGATGCACTGTAATGCCTTTCGCTTCAACATTTTTCCCTCCTTCAGCTTGGATGTTAAAGTTTCATTACTTTTATTAAGGATTCTGACCCTGCCTCTTCCATTGTGCTTATTTTTATCTAAATCATTAAAAATCTCTACAGCCTTGAAATTTCTCTTGCTGTTTTTGAATTCACTCTTTGCTGAATCTTCCTCTGTCCCATCAACACCCACCCCCCCACCAATTTCCTTCTTTAGTTTAAATCCTTATCCACTACAGTGATCATTCAATTCACTAGGATACAGATCTCAGCCCTAATTTTGTGGAGCATGTCCCATGGAAACAGTTCTCTATTTCCTGACTAGTAGTGCCAATGCCCAATAAATCAAAACTCCTACATCCCATACTATTTCAATTATTCTAACCTTCTATTCCTATTTCTGTCTTTTGTCAATGTGTCTTATGTGAAAGACAACAAGTGTATCTTGTTCAAGTGGATCAAGTTCTTCACCAGCAACAAGGCGAAGTCCTTAATCCTAGCAGGGTAACCTTCAGAACTTTTGGTCACGGCGAGGACTCCCCAGAAAATCACAAGCAAATCCAACACGATTACTGATTGAAGACAATCCCAAATATACACAATCACAACCATGAGAAAACACACATACACATACATACACACACACACACACACCACAAAGGTAGCATGATTTCAAGCATTTTTACTAAACATGCTTTTCCTCAGGCTGAAGAATTGAAATAGTGCAAGCCTGTAATCCTTTTAGCGCACTGAAAAATGTCTGGTAGTTTAGTGGAATTAATTTGTTGTTGCTTTAATGTCCACAGTATCCGATTTCTCTTGTTATACTTTAATAAAGGTGCATAGCAGAGCTTTTCAGATATTCTTCAAAGCCAACTCTTCACCTATATGTGGCTTAAGAGCAGGTGTTCTTAGGCAATGTTTTTTCTCCTTGATAGCAAAGATGTATGTCTGTCTGACCAGAATATGCCTTATTAAACTTTCCATCAGAAATTTTGGGTGGAATTCTCCCAGCTGGGACTAAGTCTGCAGCAGGGGTAGGGCAGGGAGTGTTTCCTATTGTGGAAGCCAACGGGAAACAATGTCGTATCTTTTATATCTGGCACAATTAATTAGGATGAAATTGTTATTTATCAAGTCCCTGGCTATTGCCATCTATAGGGTCAACAGGCTGAGAGCCAGGGAGTCTCCTGTAGTTTGTATCCATGCTTTGTCAATGCTGTAAGTATTGCAAAACCTCTGCTTACACAAGTTGATTGCCATCAAAGATAACAACTATGATGACCCATTACTCTGGCAGTTGCTTGGCTACACTGAGGGAGAATATAGCATGGCTAATGCACCTAACCAGCACATTTTTCATATGGGAGGAAACCAGATCCCCTGGAGGAAATCTATGCAGACATGGGAAAACGTGCAGACTCCACACAGAAAGTGATCCAAGCCAGGAATCGAAGCAGAGTCCCTGGCGCTGTGCAGTGCTAAGCACTATATCGCCCATCAAAGTGTATAGGGAAGTATTTTGAAAGCGTGTTAATTGGTTTGCTGAGTATGACATCAACAGATTCCTGGAATTGCTATGGGGATAAACAACTAGGAAACAACAGGTAAACTGAAAGCCAACAGCAATGGGGTCCAATTTTGTGGCAGGCAATTCAGAAAACCAAATCTTAGTGAGAAGAAGCTATCCTCTCTCAGGAAAAGTCAGTTTTTCTGTTTGGAGATAAGGAGACTCTTGGAGACCCTGTGCAAGTGGGTTAAAATGATCTAAAATCTGGAAAGTTGTACGAGTAGCTGGAGACAATAAAGAGCTGGATAGCTTTACCAGAAGTGCTCAAACAAGAAACCAGTATGTTTCTCAGTCACTTGTTAAGTAGAAACTCGAGAAAGCTATGTCATCAGGACTGTTGTGATTCGAATGAGAAATGTGCACTTTATTATGCAAATATGTATATGTATGTGTGTGTGCATTTTGTGTTAAGGAAGGTGGAGTAGTTTCAGTCCCATGTAGGTAGGTAGCTTTGATGCCCAAAAGTTTGGATGGTCCTGTGGCTGAAAAGGGTTGAAAAGTGGTTAAGCTGTTCAGTAATTTTGATTAGAAAAAAGTAGAAAAAGATGGGCTGTTGCCTAAACACAGTAGCCCAAGTGACACAGAAACACAGAGAAATACAAGGAAGAGTTCAGTGCATATCAGAGAAAGAAGGCAAGAATTTTTCAACTCTCTAAGTACAAGGTTAGTGGAATAGTAGTTAAGAGAAGTTAACTATAGGACCGAATAATATGATCAATTTAGTGATGTTGCCATTGAAACAGTGAACTTAATGTGTGGAAGAAAACCATTTGCATGTGAACCAGTCCCAAGCAGGATGCCTTTGTGTCAAGCTTAGTGATAACTCTTCCCTGGGTTATATGCCTATAAAGATACTGCTGGCTAAAGGAATATTAGGAAATTGAATCATCTCGTTGTGGTTGTATTGAAGTCTCTCTCCAACATTTTTGATTGTTATAATATAGTTCATTCACAAATATTTTAATCTCTGAGTTAAAAGTTCATCAGTAGGCTCTGATGAATTTGTTCAGTAAGTTATCTCCATGATTTCTAAAAGTAAAATCTATCAAGCCATGTTTCACTCTGGGATCTGACTTGCCCAGTATTAACATCAACTGGGCTCTTGTTGGCAATAACCATGTCTGCAAACTTCAGATGGAATAAGGCTGCTGCTGAATATGATTCAAAGACCAATGTGTTTGGATGATAAATGTGAGATCCAAAACAAAGGCCTAGTTAGAAACGCTGAGATTTCTCGTGGTGCCACATTTATGCTGGAAGTAATGTGAAAGTTTTTAACTACAGAGGACATAAATGTAACTTTGTGGATTGATTATTTTTATTCGAAGTATCTTTTACCTTTTAATGAACTTTTGAATTATACTGATTACAGAAAAAGATTGGTAAAAATTAAATCTTGTCCAATAGTTCTTCTTCTAATTGCATTACTATTTTTTTTAAAAGGGATCGGTCCTGATGGGGATCATAATGCCACTCACAAACGTGTAAATTGTTGTCATCTTCTCCATCAGATGTTCCATGTTTCTGATCTGTAAATCTCTCTCATTGTTGTAGCTGTTTTGGAAATTCATTTTCTATTGTGACCTAAGGCTCAGATAATTCCAAGTAGAATCTTTTTCACCTATCCTGTCACAGCACGTTTCATCCATCATCTATAAACCCAGGGGCTAAATGCAGAGGCTGTCAAGAAAGAGGTCAGACAGATGAATAATTACGTAGCCAAGAACTTACTAAAAGGCCAAGATCTGACAAAATGTCTAATATGTAAATAATGGGAATTTGTATTTTCTAAATAAAACAGATTACAGCTGTATTTTAACAGCTTTTTCTAATGTGTGCAATTTGACTGTGCTTAAGCATTTTAACTTTTTACTTAGTTGCTTCAAACACCTAACCCACCCAAATCACACATGCAGACACAAATATTTTTTCCTTCTTTAGTACACCTTTCTGATCTCTATTAATGGTACTTATATGAATATAACGGAATGAAGAATTAAATTTCTAGATTTTCTCTTTTGCAAGTTTTGGATTTGATACTGCCAAAGTTGAACTAATTGATCTGGTCTGCAACTAATCTGCTAGCTTCCAGATGTCCCAATTTCCAGATGACAATGGCTCATATTTTCCTACTTTGTTGTATTTTAATTAAGTTTTCCACACTTAGAACGTTACAGCACAGTACAGACCCTTTGGCCCTCAATGCTGTGCCGAGAAAGACAAGGGTTATCTATACAAACAAATTGTTATAAAAGCAAATCCTTCAATTTCACAGTGAAGTACCAAACTAGACTGTTAAAAGGAGTAAGTACAAAGTCAAGCAATAACATCTTAAAGCAACATTTCTTCTAGAATTCCACATAATCACAAGTCCTTGAGACAAGGTAGCACTTAGGTTGACAACCGAATTGAACAGATCTACCTTGTAAAGTTGGTCAGTTAACAAAATGATTTCAACAATTACTGAATAGCAGAAGACAAAAAAAAAACCATAGATCATACAAAGAAAGCTTATAACTATAACTGAAACATACAGCATAAAGTACGTACAAATAGCTACTTTAAATAAACAAATGCAGAATCTCAAAGCAAACAGCTGTCTTTATTCTTACTGCAAAATCTTCTGAACCCCATATAGTATGTATTCTAACCTACCAATTTTACTTGATAAGCGTGATAGACAGGAAAGTTTTTTGAACTAAATGCTTTTACGCTTCAGTAAGTAAATGCTAAAGAAATGAATGAGAATCTACTAGACTCCCGAAATGAATCACCACAATAATTTTGTTATTGCTCATTCAGACTAATGAAAAATGAAACAAAGTTAGATTGTATTCAAGAGATGAAGCTAAAGTGAGCTGAGAAGAAAGAAATGTGAAGTGTGAGAGGAACCAAGCAGAACAGAGTCATCAATAACCTGCTTGTCAATATGATTAGGAGTACAGCATTTAAATTTAAAGATGGATGTAAGAGCTGAAAGCCAGAAAAGTAATATTAACACAGCAATTATATGAACAAGAACAGGATCTATAGACGTTTAGAAAGGCAAGAAATGATTAGGGACAGTCAGCATGGCTTTGTGAGTGAAAAATCATGTCACACATATCTGAGTTTTTCGAAGGGGTAACCAAGATGGTCGATGAGGGCAATGCAGTTGATGTTGTCTACATGGACTTTAGCAAGGCCTTTGACAAGGTAACGCATGAAAGGTTGTTGCATAACATTAAATTTCACAGAATCCACGGTGAGGTATATAAATGGATACAAAATGGGTTCTTGACAGCAGGCAGAGGGTGGTTGTCGAGGATTGTTTTTTAAACTGGAGGCCTGTGACCAGCGATGTGCTTCAGGAATCAGTACTGGGTGCATTGTTATTTGTCATTTATATTAATGATTTGGATGAGAATATAACAGGAAGGTTAGTAAGTTTGCAGATGACATCAAGATTTGTGGCATAGTGCCAGTGAAGAAGGTTACTGAGAATTGCAATCTTAATCAACTAGGCCAGTAGGCTGATGAATGGCAGATGGCGTTTAATTTAGATAAATGTGATGATACATTTTGGTCCATCAAACCAGGGCAGGACTTACTCAGTTAATGGTAGGGCATTGGGGAGATTATAGAACAAAAAGATCTAGAGATACAGGTTCATAGCTCCTTGAAAGTGGAGTTACAAGTAGACAGAGTGGTGAAGACATTCAGTATGCTTGGTTTCATTGGTCAGAACACTGAATACAGGTGTTAGGACATTTTGTTGAAGTTGTATATAACATTAGTAAGGCCATACTTGGAATACTGTGTACAGTTCTGGTCGTATTGTAAAAATGATATTATTGAGAGAGAAAGAGTGCAGAAAATATTTACTAGGATGCTCTTGGGATTTGATGGTTTGAATTATAAGGAGAGACTGGATAGACTGGGACTTTTTTCTCGGCAGCAAAGGAGGTTAAAGGGTGATCTTATAGAGGTCTATAAAGTAATGATGGGCATAGGTCATCCAGATAGTCAATATCTTTTCCTAAAGTCAGGGAATCTAAAACTAGAGGACATAGATTTGAAGTGAGACGGGAAAGATACAAAGGAGTCCAGAGGAGCAATTTTTCCAGAGGGTGGTGAGTGTCTGGAACAAGTTGCCAAAGGTAATAGTAGAGGCAGGTACAATTTTGTCTTTTTAAAAGTGTTGAAACAGTTACATGGGTAAGATGGGTATAGAGGGATATGGGCCAAACACAGGCAATTGGGACTAGCTTAACGGTTAAAAAAGAGTGGTGTGAACAAGTTGGGTCAAAGGGCCTGTTTTCATGCTGTAAACCTGTAAACCTCTATGACTAGTAATTCTGACAAGCAACCCTGACAACAATGAAGTCCAAGACCCTGGAGATAATTTAAAACATCATGGTGGTTGAAGTCATTCAGTAAGATAAAAGGAAGTTAGCCCCAGGCATTTGCTGCAAAAGCTCCTTAGGACATATACTAATGATCATCCTTCCCATCGTATGATTAAAAATGGACCAATTTTGACCATTCCAGTGTTCAGCTCCAGGAAAAATTGTACTGATAAAGTACAATTCAATATTTAAATTGCAATTTCCTGTTATATTGAATGAAGCCAAATTTCAAATAATAATTTCAATATTTTATTTAGCAATAATCTATTGCACGGGTTATCTTAAGGAATATATAACTTTGCTGCACAGCCTGTGAAATCAGGTGTTTGGGGAATGAAGAAGTTTTTAAGAGCTCATTTCTCTTGAAAATCTACTTTTTTCTTTCATATGGCAATTAAGAGATCAGTTAAGTTTATTTCAATCCTAAGGAGGGCTATACAAGGCCTCCGAGAGCAGATGTAATTAGGTAGTTGGCTTGAACTGTTTAGCAGAGGTTGTGGAAGTTGGAACCAGCTGTTAGCAGGTGGAGGGCCTAAGTCTGTTTTGCAGCATGAATGGGTCTTTGAGAAAATACAGAATGTTCGAAGTGCTGATTGTTCTTGAAGGAAGCCGATGTTTATTGAACATTGCCTACTAAAAATGTCAAGAATTCTGTGCAGTTTGTGTACATGAATGATAAGGATGCAAATGAAGGATTGAAATAGCACTCATTTCTATTGGTTCAAAGTGCACACCCAAATGTAAAGCTCTTTGGTGCTTTAACTGACATGTTCTCTCTCACTAGCTAAAAAAAAAGCTAGAACTGACATTGTTTGTAGAACTCTTGTTAGAACATCAGTGAAATTCATTGTGTCTGTTCTACTTGCTAGCAAGTAATAAAGCCTGGAAAGATTGAGTACTCACCGTGCATTGTCTGGTTAATTCTCAACAGCTTCACACATTTGTTTTTAGGAAGTTTCTCACTGCTGCTTGGTCTGCATTGAATGCTGCTTGAGTGCACCGGGTGACAAGCTGGGAATTTGATAATTGAAGGAATTTGGTGAAAAGGAGAAGTATAATTAATTCAGAGAAATAAATGTAATTAACAGAATAAAAATAACAAGATAGGTGAAGTGGCAGGGTTGAACACATGTGAGAGCTCTTGGGTGCCAATGCAAGCTATAGCGACCAGATCTATAGTAAGTATCTATAGTTTGAGAAAACTTAGCTCAGAGTTAATGAACTGCAGACATTGCAGTATATCAGCGAGGGGTAAGGTACCTAGACATTTTGTTCCAAAAGGCAGTTATAGCCCTTAGGTCAGCATCATCCACTTTGGTCAGTTGTCAGGGACAGGAAGATGTGACTGCAAGACAAGCTGGTAAGGGGATCAAGAGGGTGGGAGTAGAGGAGCCTGAGCTTTTGCCATTGAGAAACAAGTTCAAGGTACTTAAAGTTTGTATGAACAATAGTGAGGACTACACTGTGGATGAGCAAGCTGACCAAAGCACCATAGTACAGGAAGCCATTCAAACGGGGATAGTTAAAAGGAATGCAATTGTAGGAGGGAATGTAGTAATAGTAAGAGGAATAGACACTATTATTTAAAACCAAAAGGGAGAATCCAGAAGGCTGTGATATCTGCCATGATTCAGGATGTTTGCTCAGGGCTGGAGAAGAACACGGAGTGAGTGAGGATGGATCCAGTTGTTGTGGTCCATGTGAGTACCTAAAAGATAGATAGAACTAGGAAAGGGATTTTGCATGGACAGTATAAACAAGCTAATTTTAAAAACAGAACTTTAAAGGTAGTATTCACTGGATTATTACTTGGGCACCTTACAAATTGGCATAGGGTAAATAAAATTAATGATGAATGCATGGCTCAAAGACTGGTTGGGAGTAGTGGGTTCAGATTCATGAGGCATATGGCCCCAGTATTGGAGAAAGTGGGGGCTGTATCATTGGGATGAATTTCACCTGAACCATGCTGGTTCTAGTGAGTTGTATAACCAGGGAAGTGGAGAGGGCTTTAAACTAAATAAAGGGGAAAGGAATTATGTAGAGGAAGACTAAATAGTTTAAAAGGGAAATAAAAGATAGTAATAGGTCAAGGTAGCAATAAAGGTAATGATAACTGGGTATGGCAGGAAGGGACTGTGATTACAAACTTAAAAGATTGTGCCAGCCAGAATTCACAAAAACACTAAAAAAACTGAATTAAAAACTCTGCATCTGAATGCCTACAGCATTCGGAATAAAACAGACAAATTGTCAGTTCACATAGAAGTTCATACCTATAGCTGGATCGCCACTGCAGAGACATGACTGCAAAAAAGCTAAAATTGGGACCAGAATATCCAAAGGTACACAACATTCAGGAATGACAGGAAGCTGGGAAAGGTTGGTGGAATTGCTCTGTTTGTAAAAGAGGACATTAGAGCTATAGAAAGAAATAACAATCGTTCTAATGATCAAGAAATAGGCTGGAATTCCATGCCCCACTCCCCACCTCTCTGCGTGAGAATCTAAAAAATTCCAGCCACAGAATCCCAATGTGAATCAGGAAATTAAGGTGAATGTTACAAGGGCAGTACAGTAATCATGGGGCATTTCAATCTACATATAGTGTTGGTAATCCTTATTAGTACTTGGTTGTGGAGGATGAATTCTTACAATATACGCAAAATGGTTTTCTATAGCAATATGACTAAGAATCAACTAGGGAACAGGTTATTTTAGATTTATATTCTTCAATGAAAAGTTGCTAATTAATAATCTTGTTGTAAAGGAGCCTTTATGAAAGACTAATCATAATATGGAAATTTATATCAAATTTGAAAATGATATCATTTAATCAGAGGCCAATGTCTTAAATCTAAACAAAAGGAACTACGAGGAATGAGGGGTAAAGTGGAAATGTTGGTTAGGAAACTACAGTAAAAGGTATGATAATAGACAGGCAATGGCAAATGTTTAAAGAAATAAGCCTTAGTTTACAACAAAAATACAGTCCTTTAATGCATAAAAACCCAGAAAGGATTTTGAAAGAAAATAAGGATTATATTGGATTAAAGGAAGAAGCACATAATGTTGCCAAAACAAATGGTAACCCTGGGAATTGGAGCAATTTGGAATTCTGCAAATGAAGACAAAGAAAAAGAAAATTAAGAAAATGTAAAATAGGAGAGTAAACAAGTGAAAAACATAAAATCAGGCTGTAAAAGCTTTGAAGAATAAGTAAAAAGGAAAAGATTAGCAAAAAACTAATGTGGGCCAATTACAAGTAGACTTGGAAGAATATTTAATGAAGAATAAGGAAATGGCAGAGAAACTAAATAAATATTATATTTTTCTGCATAAAGGAAAATACTAGAAGCCTCCTGGAAATAACAGAATGATGTGAAGAGTGGAAATGAGGAACTGCAATATATTATTAGTCAAAAAAGGTACTGGAGGAATTAATGGGACTTACAAGTGGATGAATATTTTGGATCTGATCATTTACGTCCCAAATTGTTGGAAGAGGTGGCTATGCAGGTAGTAGATACATTGGTGGTCATCTTTCCAAATTCTAGACTCTAGAATAGTTCTTGAAGATTGGAAACTGGCAAATATGACCCTACTACTTAAGAAAGGAGGGAGACAGAAAACAGGAAACTACAGACCTGTCACTTTGATATCAGTTATAGGAAAAATGCTGGAGTCTTATCAAAGGATGTGCCAACAGGACACAGAAAACAATGGCAGGACTGGACAGAATCAACATGGATTTATAAAAGGTTTGCATGTTTGTCAAACTAGTTGGGAATTTTCTGAGGATGTAACTCGCAGAATAGACAAGGAGGAACTCGAGGACATATTTAGATTTTCAGAAAATCTTCATTAAGATCTCATACAAGAGATTAGTAAACAAAATTAGAGTACATGGAATTGGAGGGAATACATTGGCATAGATTGGCATGGTGGTGGATGTTGTCTGCATGGACTTTAGTGAAGCTTTTGACAAAGTCCCTCATGGCAGGCTGATACAGAAAATGACGTCACATGGGATCTGCAATGAATACAACAATGTAAGAACTAGGTCCAGGAGTAGGCCATCTAGCCCCTTGAACCTGCTCCACCATTCAATATAATCATGTCTGATCTTTTCGTGGACTTCACTTACCTGCCCACTCACCATAACCTTAATTCATTTACTGTTCAAAAATTTATCTATCCTTGTCTTAAAAACATTCAATGAGGTTGCCTCAACTGCTTCACTACGCAGGGAATTCCACAGATTCACAACCCTTCATATGAAGAAGTTCCACCTCAACTCAGTCCTAAATCTGCTCCCCCCTGTTTTGAGGTCACGCTCCCTAGATCTAGCTTCACCCACCAGTGGAAATAACTACCTGTTTCTATTTTATTTATTACCTTCATAATCGTACATGTTTCTATAAGATCTTCCCTCATTCTTCTGAATTCCAATGAGTGTAGTCCCAGTCTACTCAGTCTCTCTTCATAAGCCAACCCTCTCAATTCCAGAATCAACCAAGTGAATCCCCTCTGCACCCCTCCAGTACCAGTACATCCTTTCTCAAGTAAGGAGATCAAAACTGTTGACAGTGATCCAGGTGTGGCCTCAGCAGCACCTTATAAAACTGCAACATAGCCTCCTTGTTTTTAAACTCCATCCCTCGAGCAATGAAGGACAAAATACCATCTGGAATTTGTAAAATGCGTACTGGAAGGATCGTTGGAACAGTATGTGGCTAGCCCGACTAGAGAAGGGGCTATATTGGATTTAGTTCTGAGTAATGAGCCATGGCAGGTGGTTGATGTTGTAGTAGGGGAACATGTGGATAAACAGTGACCACAATTCTGTCTACTTAGGATACAGATGGAAAAGGATGCTTGTTGCCCTAGGGGCAGGGTGCTGAATTGGGGGAAGGCTAACTACGGTCGGATTACGCAGGAACTTATGCAAACTGATTGGGAACGGTTGTTCGAGGGTAAGTCCACACTAGGCACGTGGGATTCTTTCAAGGGAATACTGAAAATGTTGCAAGAAAGATATGTGCCGGCCAAGAGGAAAGATGGGAAAGGTAGGATTAGAGAGCCATGGATTACTAGGGATATTGAGGACTTGGTTAGGAAGAAAAGAGAGGCATATGATAGGTCAAAGCAGCTGGAAACGGAGACAGCGTTGGAGGAATATAGAGAGAGTAGGAGGGAGCTCAAATGGGGAGTTAGAAGGGCAAAAAGGGGGCATGAAATGATTTTGGCAGATAGGATTAAGGAAAAATCCAAAGGCTTTTTACTCCTATGTTAG
Organism: Sphyrna mokarran; assembly: GCA_024679065.1. Lineage (NCBI taxonomy): Eukaryota > Metazoa > Chordata > Chondrichthyes > Carcharhiniformes > Carcharhinidae > Sphyrna > Sphyrna mokarran. Next base: position 64,320,950 of record JAGIQG010000006.1, on the reverse strand, counting down.
GAATAAAAGGGTAGTTAGAGGAAAAATTGGACCTCTTAGCGACAGAGGAGGGGTACTGTACTTAGAGCCCGAGGGAATGGCGGAGATCCTGAATAAATACTTTGCGTCAGTATTCACGAAGGAGAGGGGCTTGTTGACAGCTCCTGTCTCTGAGGGAGCTGTGGACCAGTTGAGGGAAATATCCATACTGAGGGAGGAAGTGTTAGAGCTTCTCTGTAGCATTAAAACTGATAAATCTCTGGGGCCACATGGCATTTATCCCAGGCTGTTTAGGGAGGTGCGAGGTGAAACTGCTGGGCCTCTGATGCAAATCTTTGCCTCTTCCTTGGACACAGGTGAGTTCTCAGAGGACTGGAGAATAGCTAATGTTGTACCGTTGTTTAAAAAGGGTAGTAGGGATAACCCTGGAAATTATAGGCCAGTGAGTTTGATGTCAGTGGTAGGGAAGCTGTTGGAGGGGATTCTTAGAGATAGGATGTATAGGCACTTAGAGCGTTGCAATCTGATTAGGGATACGCAGCATGGCTTTGTTAAGGGGAGTTCGTGCCTTACAAATTTGGTAGAATTTTTTGAGGAGGTGACGAAAACGGTCGATGAAGGGCGAGCTTTGATGTCGTCTATATGGATTTCAGTAAGGCGTTTGACAAAGTCCCTCCCAGGAGGTTAGTTGAGAAGGCCAAGGCTCATGGGATACAAGGACAGGTACCTAGATGGGTAAGTAACTGGCTTAGTTATAGGAGACAGAGAGTAATAGTGGAAGGGTGTTTTTCTAGCTGGAGGTCGGTCACTAGTGGTGTGCTGCAGGGCTTGGTACTGGGACCTCTTCGATTTGTAATATATATAAATGACTTGGAAGAGGGAGTAAGTGGAGTGATCAGCAAGTTTGCAGACAATACGAAGATGGCTGGACTTGCAGATAGTGAGGAGCATTGTCAGGCGATGCAGCAGGACATCGATAGGCTGGTAGCTTGGGCAGATAGATGGCAGATGGAATTCGATCCTGATAAATGCGAGGTGATGCATTTTCGTGAGAAAAAATGTAGAGGGGAGGTATACGATAAAGGATAGACCTATTAAGAGTATGGAAACGCAGAGGGACCTGGGGGTGCAGGTGCACAAGTCTTTGAAGGTGGCAGAGCAGGTGGAGAAGGTTGTGAAGAAAGCATATGGTATGCTAGCCTTTATAGGAAGGGGTATAGAGTACAAGACCTGGCCTTTAATGTTGCAGTTGTATAAAACGTTGGTTAGACCTCATTTGGAATACTGCGTCCAGTTCTGGTCACCCTATACCGGAAGGACAAAAGAACAAAGATCAGAGAACAAAACAGCACGGGAAACAGCACCTTTGGCCCAATGAGCCCGTGCCACCACCCCGATGTTCACACCTCTACCTGCGATCCTTGTCCATGTTTATAGATCTATGGATTAAAAACCAAATTTGAGACAATTTAGGGAGAATTTGTTTTGCCAATTAGCCTAAGAGCACACCTTTGGGATGTGGGAGGAAACCGGAGCGCCCAGAGAAAACCGATGCAAGCACGGGGAGAGTGCGCAAACTCCCACAGACACAAGCCCAAATCCATGTATCTGCACAGCACAGCGATAGTCACTGAGCTGTCGTGTTGCCCATCAAATGGTCCAGGTCAAGCGTACACTAACGACGCGAAGCACTAGGATACTCTCAAAAAAAATCCAAGAGCAGCTCTCTCACGATCCATCGCGTGTATGCCCCTTGTTAGACAACAAGGTGGACCAAAGCACTTGTAGGATAAAAACAAGTACATCAATATCATCATTTATTTACACACTTCCCAGGGACTCCCAAGGTTCATGATCCCTATTTTAAATCAGTTTTCTATACCCCTCCATTCCCATTCTGTTCATGTGCCCATCTAAGTATTTCTTAAATAACTCCAGAGTACCTGCCTCCACCACTTTACTTGGCAGCACATTCCATACCTCCACCACCCTTTGTGTGAGAAAACTCCCTCTAGCATCCAAATTATACCTTATCCCCCTCACCCTAAGCCCGTGACCCCTCGTGCTTTTCGAGTCCATCCTAGGGAAAAAGCTTAACCCTATTTACTCTATCTATACCCCTCAAAATCTTGTACACGTCTATTAAATCTCCTCTAAATCTACGTCTTTCTAAGAAAAACAGTCCCAATTTGCCTAACCTCTCATCGTAACTCAGACCTTCTATACCAGGCAGCAACCTGGCAAACCTCCTCTGCACTCTCTCCAGAGTCTCCACGTCCTTCTGGAAGTAGGGCGACCAGAACTGGACGCAGTATTCCAAATGAGGTCTAACCAACGTTCTATACAACTGCAACATTAAAGGCCAGCTCTTGTACTCTATACCCCTTCCTATAAAGGCTAACATACTATATGCTTTCTTTACAACCTTCTCCACTTGTTCTGCCACTTTCAGAGACTTGTTCACCTGCACCCCCAGGTCCCTCTGCGTTTCTATACTCTTAATAGGTCTACCCTTTATCATATACCTCCCCTCTACATTCTTTCTCCCGAAATGCATCACCTCACATTTATCAGGATTGAATTCCATCTGCCATCTATCTGCCCAAGCTACCAGCCTATCTATGTCCTGCTGCATCGCCTGACAATGCTCCTCACTATCCGCAAGTCCAGCCATCTTTGTATCGTCTGCAAACTTGCTGATCACTCCACTTACTCCCTCTTCCAAGTCATTTATATATATTACAAATAGAAGAGGTCCCAGTACCGAGCCCTGCAGCACACCACTAGTGACCGACCTCCAGCTAGAAAAACACCCTTCCACTATTACTCTCTGTCTCCTATTACCAAGCCAGTTACTTATCCATCTAGCTACCTGTCCTTGTATCCCATTAGCCTTGACCTTCTCAACTAACCTCCCATGAGGGACTTTGTCAAACGCCTTACTAAAATCCATATAGATGACATCAACGGCTCGCCCTTCGTCCACTGATTTCGTCACCTCCTCAAAAAATTCTACCAGATTTGTAAGGCACGACCTCCTCTTAACAAATCCATGCTGCATATCCCTAATCAGACGCAACGCTCTAAGTGCCTATACATCCTATCTCTAAGAATCCCCTCCAACAGCTTCCCTACCACTGACGTCAAACTCACCGGCCTATAATTTCCAGGGTTATCCCTACTACCCTTTTTAAACAACGGTACAACATTAGCTATTCTCCAGTCCTCTGGGACCTCACCTGTGTCCAAGGAAGAGACAAAGATTTGCGTCAGAGGCCCAGCAATTTCACCTCGCACCTCCCTAAGCAGCCTGGGATAATTGCCATCAGGCCCCGAAGATTTATCAGTTTTAATGCTACAGAGAAGCTCTAACACTTCCTCCCTCAGTATGGATATTTCCCTCAACTGGTCCACAGCTCCCTCAGAGACAGGAGCTGTCAACAAGCCCCTCTCCTTCGTGAATACTGACTCAAAGTATTTATTCAGGATCTCCGCCATTCCCTCGGGCTCTAAGTACAGTAACCCTCCTCTGTCGCTAAGAGGTCCAATTTTTTCCTCTAACCACCCTTTTATTCCTAACATAGGAGTAAAAAGCCTTAGGATTTTCCTTAATCCTATCCGGCAAAATCATTTCATGCCCGCTTTTTGCCCTTCTAACTCCCCGTTTGAGCTCCCTCCTAGTCTCTCTATATTCCACCAACGCTGTCTCCATTCCCAGGCCTGGAGACTCTGGAGAGAGTGCAAAGGAGGTTTACCAGGATGCTGCCTGGTATGGAAGCTCTGGGTTACGAGGAGAGGTTAGGCAAATTGGGACTGTTTTCCTTAGAAAGCTGTAGACTTAGAGGAGATCTGATAGAGGTGTACAAGATTATGAGGGCTATAGATAGAGTAAACAGGGTTAAGCTTTTTCCTAGGAATGGACTCGAATAGCACGAGGGGTCACGGGCTTAGGGTGAGGGGGGTAAGGTATAATTTGGATGCTAGAGGGAGTTTTTTCACACAGAGGGTGGTGGGGGTATGGAATGCGCTGCCAAGTAAAGTGGTGGAGACAGGCACTCTGGAATTATTTAAGAAATACTTAGATGGGCACATGAACAGAATGGGAATGGAGGGGTATAGAAAATTGATTTAAAATAGGGATCATGAACCTTCGGAGTTCCCTGGGAAGTGTGTAAATAGATGATGATGTTGATATACTTGTTTTTATCCTACAGGTGCTTTGGTCCACCTTGTTGTCTAACTAGGGGCATACACGCGATGGGTCGTGAGAGAGCTGCTCTTGGATTTTTTTCGAGAGAGTATCCTAGTGCTTCGCGTCGTTAGTGTACGCTTGACCTGGACCATTTGATGGGCAACACGACAGCTCAGTGACTATCGCTGTGCTGTGCAGATACATGGATTTGGGCTTGTGTCTGTGGGAGTTTGCGCATTCTCCCCGTGCTTGTGTGGGTTTCCTCCCACATCCCAAGGATGTGCTCTTAGGCTAACTGGCAAAACAAATTCTCCCTAAATTGTCTCAAATTTGGTTTTTAATCCACAGATCTATAAACAGACAAGGATCACGGGTAGAGGTGGGAATATCAGGGTGGCAGCGCGGGCACATTGGGCCGAAGGGCCTGTTTCCCATGCTGTTTTGTTCTTTATTCTTAATTACCTGCTGCACCTGCAAACCAACTCTTTGAGATTCTTGCACAAGGACACCCAGGTCCCTCTGCATAGCAGTATGCTGCAGTTGTTTAACCATTTAAATAATAGTTCATTTTGCTGTTATTCCTACCAAAATGGATAACCTCACATTTAGCAACATTGTACTCCATCTGCCAGATCTTTGCCCATTAACTTAGACTAACTATATCCCTTTGCAGACTTTCAGCATCCTCTGCACTTTGCTCTGCCATTCATCTCATTATCACCTGCGAATTTTGATACATTACCTTGATGCCCAACTCCAAATCATCTATGTAAATTGTAAACAATTGCGGTCCCAACACTGAGCCCCGAGGCACACTACTAGTCACTGATCACCAACCAAAAAAACACCTATTTACCCCCATTTTTTGCTTTTTGTTATTTAACCAAGCCTCTATCCATGTTAATACATTACCCATACCACTGTGCACCTTTACTTTATAGTGCGGCACCTTGTCAAATGTCTTCTGGAAATGAAATGAGATGAGTGTAGAACTGCTTGATCATAGAAGACAGAGTAACGGTGGAAGGGTCTTTTTCTGACTGGAGATATAGGACCAGTGGTGTTCAGCAGCAATCAGTACTGGTATTCCTCTAGCTTGTAATGCATATACATGATTTGGACGAGAACGTAGGTGGTTTGATTCGTAAGTTTCCAGGCCACACAAAGATTGGGGGAGCTGTGAACAGTGAGGATAACTGCCAAAGAATACAGCAGAATATAGATAGGCTGAGGACTTGGGCAGAAAAATGGCAGGTTGAACTTAATAACTTATAGGACGGATATCAGAGATAGGTTCTTTACCCAGAGGGTGGTTAGGGAGTGGAACGCCCTGCCTGCGGCAGTTGTAGATGCACCAAGTTCGGTGGCGTTTAAGAGGTTAGTTGATAAGTTTATGGAAGAGAAGGGAATGGTTTAGTTTGGAGGGTCATTGCTTTTTTCATAATTGGTCGGCGCAACATCGAAGGCCGAAGGGCCTGTTCTGCGCTGTAATGTTCTATGTTCTAGAAGTCTCTCAACACCAGGTTAAAGTCCAACAGATTTATTTGGTAGCAAACACCACTAGCTTTCGGAGCACTGCTCCTTCGTCAGGTAAGTGGAAGTTCTGTTCACGAAGACACAAACTCAATTTACAGAATAATGATTGGAATGGGAATCTTTACAGCTAATCAAGTCTTAAAGATACAGACAATGTGACTGGAAGAGCATTAAACACAGGTTAAAGAGATGTGTATTGTCTCCAGACAGGACAGTTAGTGAGATTTTGAAAATCCAGGTAAGTGGTGGGGGGCTACAGATAGCGTGACATAAACCAAAGATCCCGATTGAGGCCGTTCTCGTGTACGGGACTTTGCTATCAGTCTCTGCTCTGCGACTCTGCACAGTTGTGTGTCATGAAGGCCGTCTTGGAGAACGCTTACCTGCAGATCAGAGGCTGAATGCCCGTGATTGCTGAAGTGTTCCCCAACTGAAAGAGAACAGTTTTGCCTGGTGATTGTCAAGCGGTGTTCATTCATCCATTGGCACAGTGTCTGCATGGTCTCCCCAACGTACAGTGCCTCAAACATCCTTTCCTGCAGTGTATCAGGTTAACAACGTTGACCGAGTTGCAAGAGTTTGTACGATGTACCTGGTGAATGGTGTTTTCACGTGAGATGATGGCATCTGTGTCTATGATCCAGCACATATTGCAGAAGTTGCAGCGGCAGGGTTGTGTGATGTCGTGGTCACTGTTCTCCTGAAGGCTGGGTAGTTTGCTGCAGACAATGATCTGTTTGAGGTTTGGCAGTTGTTTGAAGGCAAGATGTGGGGATGGCCTTTACGAATGTTCTTCTTCATCAATGACATATTGCAGGCTCTAGAGGAGATGTCGTAGCTTTGCCCCTCCAGGGAAGTACTGGACGACGAAGGGTATTCTGTCCACCATGTCCCATGTTTGTCTTCTGAGGAGGTTGGTGCAGTTTTTTTGCTGTGGCACGTTGGAATTGTCAATCGATGAGTTGAATGCCATATTCTGTTCTTATGAGGGCAACTTTCGGCATTTGGACGTGTCTGTTGCGATCCTCCTCATTTGAGCAGATCCTGTATATATGGAGGGCTTGTCCATAAGGGATGGCTTCTTTAACGTGTTTAGGGTGGAAGCTGGAGAAATGGAGCATTGTGAGATTATCTGTGGGCTTGTGGTACATGGTATAGTGAGGTGCTGAGGCGTCCGTCCTTTATGGAGATGTGTGTGTCCAAGAATGCAACCGATTCCGGAGAGTAGTTCATGGTGAGTCTGATGGTGGGATGGAATTTGTTGATGTCATCATATAGTTGTTTCAATGATTGCTCACCATGAATCCAAAGGAAGAAAATATTATTGATGTATCTACTGTATAGCATTGGTTAAAGGTTCTGTGCAGTGAAGAAATCTTGACCAAACCTGTGCATAAAGATGTTGGCATATTGAGGTGCGAATTTGATCCCCATGGCTGTTCCATGTGTCTGAATGAAGAACTGGTTGTTGAAGGTGAAGTCATTGTGGTTCAGGATGAAGCAGATAGGTTGTAAAATTGCATCTGGAAACTGGCAGTTGTTGAGTACTGACGCAATTGCAGCAATGCCATCATCATGGGAGATGCTGTGTAGAGTGCCGAGACATGCATTGTGACGAGAGTGCTCCCGGTTCAACTGCTCCATGTGTGTAGGAAGTCTGTAGTATTGCGACAAAAGCTGGGTGTTCTTTGTACAATGGGTTTCAGGCTGCCCTTGACGTAGCCAGAGAGCTTCTCGCACAGGATTCCATTGCCTAATACAATGGGATGGCCGGGTATGTTTGCCACGTATATCTCCAGGAGGTAGTAGAATCTCCAACGTGGGGAACATGTGGAATGAGAGCACGGAGGGTGCTCTGAAGGTCCAGATCAAAGGTCTTGGTCAGTGTTGAGTTGACGGGTGTATTCTCTGTTGGATCTGTAGGTAACTGTAATGTCCCTCGTTGTTAAGTTGACGGTACGCTTCTTTGCAATAATCTGTTCAGTTCTGTATGACAATGGCTCCTCCTTTGTCTGCTGATTTGATGACAATGATGCGGTTGGTCTTGAGAGCACACTTGGTGTTGCGTAGTGTTTTTCGGGGCTGTCTTGTGAGTGCGGCTGATGAATTTGGTGTTGACGCACTTCCTGATGGCTTGGGCATACATGTCAAGTCAGGGGCAGCGGCTTTCTGGAAGAGTTAAATTTGACTCTTTCCTCTTCGATTGCTGCACTGTGGATATCTCTGTTGGCTGTTTCATTGTGTTCACTGTTGGCCTCTTGGGGTTTGTGGAAGAACTCTCGCAGCACCATTCGCCTGATGAATTCCTCTAAGTCTGCTGCTAGACTGATGGGGTCTATTCTGGTGATGGGGCAAAAATTGAGCCCTCAGCTGAGAACTTCAATCTCATTTGGTTGAAGTGTGTAGTTGACAACTTGGCAATGGACTTCCCTGTGGAAGGTACTGTTTTCTGTTGTGGTACCAGCGAAGACTTGGTTGCTGCTGGTGGTGATGCTGAGTTTCTCAAGTTTCTTGTTTTTGGTGTGCATGTAGATGGTGCAGTTCCTTTGTCTCATCTGCTTGGCAGAGTTTCGCAGCTAGTCTGCGTCCTGAATGCAAGTTGAGAATATGGATTCTATCTTGGTTTCCGGATGTGGCTTTTGTAACTTAATCCAGAAAAATGTGAGGTGATGAATTTTGGAAGGTCTAATGCAGAAGGGAAGTATATAGTAAATGGCGGAACCCTTAAAAGCATTAACACATAGATGGATCGAGGTGTACACGTCCACAGTTTCCTGAGAGTCATAATACAAATGGATAAGGTGGTCAAGAAGGCATATGGCATGCTTGCCTTCATTGGTCAGGGCACAGAGTATAAATATTGGCAAGTCATGTTGCAGCTTTACAGAACTTTAATTAGAACATATTTGGAATATCAGTGCAATTCTGGTTGCCACACTAACAGAAAGAAGTGAAGGCATTGGAGAGGGTACCAAGAATGTTTACCAGGACGTTGCCTGATTTGAGGGTGTTAGCTATAAGAAGAGATTGGACAAACTTGATTTGCTTTCTCTTGAACATTGGAGGCTGAGGGGTGATCTAATAGAAGTTAATAAAATTGTGAGAGGCATGGATAGAATGGATAGTCTTTTTCCCAGGGTAGAAATGTCAATTATTATAGAACATAGATAAAAGGGAAAAAGTTTAAAGGAGATGTGAAAGGCAAGTCTTTTTACGTAGAAGGTATTAAATGCCTGCAATACCAATGTCATAAGAGATGGTAGAAGCAATATTTAAGAAGCATCTTGACAGATACACAAACAGACAGGGAACAGAGGAATATGGACGGCATTGAGGCAAAAAGTCTTTAGTTAATAAAAGCATCATCTGTTCTGCAGCTTGGTGTGCTGAATGGGCTGTTCCTATGCTGTATTGTTCTTTGTTCCTTAAAGAGATTTGGGTGTCCCTCTTCATTAGTGACTGAAAGCTAACATACAGATAGAAGAAACAATTAAGAAGGCAAGTGGTATATTAGCCATTATTACAAGAGGACTTGTGTTTTGGAAGAAATACATCTTATTGCAAGAGTCTTACCTAGAGTCTTGGTGAGACTGTACTGAAACTTCGTGTGCAGTTTTGATCTCTTTACCCAAGCAAAGATATACCTGCCATAGACAGAGTGCAATAAAGGTTCACTAAATTAATTCCTAGAATGACGGGATTGTCCTATGAGGATTCATTAAATAGGCTGGGCCTTTATTCTCTGAAGCTTAGAAGAACGGAGGCGATTTCACTCAAACATACAAAATTCTTACAGGACTTGACAGGACAAATGCAGAAAGGTTGCCAGGCTGGGTGTCTAGAATCAGAGGACACAGTCTCAAAATAATGGGCAGATCATTTAGGACCAAGATGAGGAGCAATTTCTTCCCGAAGAGGGTGATGAATCTTTGGAATTCTCTGCCAGAGCGCAGTGGAGGCTCAGTCATCGAGAATGTTCGAGATTCAGATTAATAGATTTGTACATATTAAAAAGCATCAAGGAATACAGGGATAGGACAAAAACCATGATCTCAAGGATCGGTGAAGAGGTTTGAAAGGCTGAATGGCCTGCTCCTATTATTCATATTTTCATGTTTTTATTTCATTGTTTTGCTATTTTCAACTTGCAGCTGACTTAATGTAGAGAAACATTTCCAGAAAATTTCCTCCAGCTGGGATCATTTTTGTTCTTACCAAAAATTCCAACCACAAATAAGCCAGTTTATATGCTGAAAGACAGCAAAATATTACAGCCCATGAAATTAAAACATAAATGTCATTAGAGTAATGCTAGTTTTGACTCCCGCCAACGTGAACTCTAGGGGTGGAATTTTCCGGCCGTACTCGTCCCAAGATCGGAAAATCCCACCTGAGGTCAACGGGCCTTTTCATGGTCTGTATCCCGCCTGCTACGATTCCTGTGGTGGATGGGGCGTAAGATTCCACCTCTCGATCTCATTTATTATACAATGATATAAGTAAAATCTGATTCCACTATAGAGGAGCTTTGAACAATGAAGAATAAGATGGCTGATCAAACGCCACCTTCCTGTCTGTCGCCTATAATCTTTAACTCCTTCTCTACCAAAAATCTAATTCAGCCTTGGACAAGCTCAATAACACTACTTTATAGAAGAGAATTTCGCAGACTTCCTCATCTTAAAAAGGAGATTGCTTTTTGTACGTTGATAATGTCACTGGACTAGTAATGTCACAGGCTTATGCTCTGGGCACACAGGTTCAATTCCTACCATGATAGCTGATGGAATTTGAAATCAATTCATAAATTGGAGTTGAAAGGTAATCTCAGTAATTCTGACTGTGATTGTCAAAAAAACATGCCTGGTTCACTTGTGTCCTTTAAAGAAGGAAATCTGCCATAGACATCAAATACTGGGCTTGCCAGCAGCATCTACATTCCATTAAATAATTTTTATTTAACAGCCATCCATTCAAAATTCTACAAACTCCTTCCCCTGTGCCCACCCCATTAGAGCCAAAAAATTCAGCATCAAAAAAATGTCTTTGAAGTGAAACCTGGCAAAGATGGTCAAATGGGCAGATAAGTGACAGATGAAATTGAACCCTGAAATGTGTGAGGTGGTGCACTTTGGAAAGAGTAATTTGACAAACAAGTATACTGACACTGGGAAGTTCCAAAGAACAAAGGAACCTTAGAATGTTTGTCCATAGATTTCTGAAGGTGGAAAGACAGGTAGATATGGTGGTGAAAAAGGCATGTGGCACACTCACCTCTTTCAATTAGGATATAGATTATAAAAGCAGAGAGGTCATGATGGAATTGTATAGAACTTTGGTGAGGCCACAGCTAGAGTACTGTGTGCAGTTTTGGTTGCCATATGATAGGAAAGATATGAACATACTGGAGGGAGTGCAGAGGAGTTTCACCAGGATGCTGCCTGGGATGGAACATTTAAGTTATGAAGAGAAATTGGATAGGCTTGGGTTGTTTTTGCTGGAGCAGAAAAGATTGAGGGGCGACCTGATTGAAGTATTTAAGATTATGAGAGGTATGGACAGGGTGGATAGGGAACAACTGTTCTCCTTAGTTGAGGCATCAGTTACAAGTTAAAAGTGAGGGGTTGGAGGTTTAGCGGGATTTGAGGGTAACCTTTTTATTCACAGGTGGTGATGGTTTGGAATGCACTCTCTGGGAGGATGATGGAGGCAGGATGCCTCATATCCTTTAAAAAGCACCTGGATGAGTACTTGGCATGTCTTAACATTCAAGGCTATGGGCCAAGTGCTGGCAAATAGGATTAATGCATTTCACGTGCCGGTGCAGACTCAATGAACCGAAGGGCCTTTCTCTGCACTGTAGTAATCTGTGATTCTGATTCTGGCGAAGAAAAAGATCTATAAATCAGAGAAACTGAGAAAGGAGTTAAGTTCCTTACAAAAAGTCAGGTTTGCCCAGAAACAGCACTGGAAAGCCACAAAGCAACAGTCAGCAAGACAAGCTGAAATAGGATCAGGAACAGAGGGGAGGGATACCAGCTACGCATCTTAAGAAGACAAAATAAATATTGGAGAAATCATTAAAGGGAAGCAGCTTTAGAAAAGAATCTGACAAGAAGCAGTAGCAGGTTAGTGATCAGTTGACCTATTACAAATTCATATCAGCTACCATTACAAGGGAATGTAACAGTCAAGTAGAACAATTGAGTATTGACATTGTAACATTGGAATTTCCACAGGAAGCATTTTAATGGCTGTTGGCAATGGAATTGGTGACTCACAAAGATTTTTTTAAAGGAAAAAGTGTTATGTATATACAAAATACTTTAAAAACTACCCATTTGAATTTCATATGTGGCTTTAACAGAACTAAGTCAAAGTAGATTTTTGCAACACAACATATTTGAAGGGTAGACACTATTGTAATATGGGAAACACAGCAACCAATTTATGCTCAGCAAGCTTCCATAAACAGCAATGTGATAGTGATTACATAATCTGCTTTATTGAAGTTGACTGGCAGATGAACACCCAGATAACTCACCTATTCTTCCTTGAACCTTTATGCCTACCTGAGAAGGCAGATGGGGTCTTAGTTTATCATCTAATTGAAAGACAACTCCTCCAACACTGCAGTACTTTCTCAGTGTTTTATTAGACGGTCAGCTTTGATTTTTGTGTAAAACCTGGAGTGGAACTTGAACCCACAACCTTCTGATCCACAAATTGAGTCAAGTGTGACATCTAATAATATCCTAATCATAATTACATTAATTTTAAGTTAAAACTACATTCATAGGCTTCACAGCTTCACGTGATCCTGCCAGTGTTACAAAAAATAAAGGCACTTCAAATTTCAGTTTCACTCTATTCAGCACCCAGACCAAGTCCCGCACGAGAAACTGCCAACATCCCTGACCTCCCCAAGCATCCCATTGTATACCCCCTCCTCTTCCATTCTTAAGGAATTTCCTAAACACTTGCCCCACCCACAACTGAACACCCTCACCACCTCCCTAATCAATACACTCTGTCTGACTCCCGCTTCCTACCATGTTCAGCCCCTCCCCACTCCAATGTCCAACTTCGCTCCCCCCATCCCCAATCTCTCAGCCCTCACCCACAGCTCTTCTCCTGACCCCCTAACCTCTCCCCCGACTCCCTGACTTCTCACACATTCTCCCTCTTCCCTCATCGACACAATCCTCCCAAACAGCCAATTTCCATTCACTTAACTTCTCGATAGTCTATGAATTACACTAGGCCCTTTAAACAAATCTGCTTTTCAGCAGTCAACGCAGTTTTAAAAAGGAGAATGACCTCCCTGACTTTGCTAGAGTTGCACCACACTGTGGGCTTTGGGTGCTCTTTCACTGCAGGCTTCAAACAGCTCCAGCCAACAAAATTTTCTAAAACAAACCAGTGTGTCTTAAACTCTTTTAATTCCAGTGGGACAAGATTTTACATCATTGTAAGACTTTACATCCTTTACATAAGAATGACATCAGGGCGGTAGTGAGAGATGATATAACTCTGTGGAAAAAAAGATTGAATCCATTTGGGTGGAAATTAGAAATAGTAAAGAGAAAATGTTACCGATAGAACATAGAACATTACAGCGCAGAACAGGCCCTTCGGCCTTCGATGTTGCGCCGACCAATTAGGAACAAGCAGTGACCCTCTAACCTAACCATTCCCCTTTCATCCATAAACTTATCTACTAACCTCTTAAACGCCACCAAACTTGGCGCATCTACAACTGCAGCAGGCAGGCCATTCCATACCCTTACCACCCTCTGGGTAAAGAACCTACCTCTGACATCCGTCCTATAACTACCACCCCTTAATTTAAAGCTATGTCCCCTCGTGCTAGCTTTCTCCATCCTAGAAAAAGGCTATCACTGTCCACCCTATCTAAACCTCTAATCATCTTATATGTTTCAATAAGATCTCCTCTTAGCTGCCTTCTTTCTAACGAAAACAACCTCAAATCCCTCAGCCTCTCTTCATAAGACCTGCCTTCCATACCAGGCAACATCTGGTAAACCTCCTCTGTACCCTCTCCAATGCCTCCACATCTTTCTTATAATGCGGGGACCAGAACGGTACACAATACTCCAAGTGCGGCCGCACTAGAGTTTTGTACAGTTGCAACATGACGTTGTGGCTCCGAAATTCAAGCCCCCTACCAATAAAAGCTAAGACTCCGTATGCCTTCTTAACAACCTTATCGACTTGATTGCCAACTTTCAGGGATCTATGCACATATACACCAAGATCCCTCTGTTCAGCAACACTATTAAGAGTCCTACCATTAGCCCTATACTCTACACATTTGTTATTCCTGCCAAAGTGCATTACCTCACACTTTCCCACATTAAACTCCATTTGCCACCTCTCAGCCCAGCTCTGCAACTTGTCCAAGTCTCTCTGCAAACTAGAACACCTCTCTTCACTATCTACCACTCCTCCGACTTTGGTGTCATCCACAAATTTACTAATCCATCCTTCAATACCCTCATCCAGATCATTTATAAAAATTACAAACAGCAGGGGCCCCAAAACAGACCCCTGAGGTACACCACTTGTAACTGAACTCCACGATGACTATCTCCCATCAACCACCACCCTCTGTCTTCTATCTGCTAGCCAATTCCTAATCCAATTAGCTAAATCACCCTCAATCCCATACATCTGCATTTTCTGCAGAAGCCTTCCATGTGGCATAGTCTATAGGCCATTCAAATAATGGCATCATGGTAAGGCGAGAAATAAACAAAGAAATAACTGATACACGTAAAAATGATACAGCAATTATCATGGGGAATGTTAATCTACATATCAATTGGTCAAACCAGGTTAGTCAAGGCTACCTTGAGGAGTTCATAGAATGTATCCGCGATAGCTTCCTTGAACAGCGTGTAATGGAACCTACAAGGGAGCAAGCTATCCTTGATCTGGTCCTGTGTAATGAAACAGGAATAATTAATGATCTTGCAGTTAAAGATCCTCTTGGAAGAAGCGGTCACAGTATGGCTGAATTTAAAATACACATGGAGTGATGGAGAAGGTAAAATCCAATACCAGTTTAGAAAGGAGTTGACTAAAGTAGACTGGGAGCAAATTCTTTATGGTGGGACAATTGAGGAACAGTGGAGGACGTTCAAAGCAATGTTTCACAGTATTCAGCAAAAGTATATAAAAAAAGAGATAATCAATGATCGACATCAAAGGAGATAAAGGAGGGTGTCAAGTTGAAAGTAAAGGCATCCAAAGAGGCAGAGATTTGTGGGAACTCAGAGGATTGGGAAATCTTTAAAGGTCAGCAGAAAACCACGGAAAAGCTATAAAAAGAAAAGATGGATTATGAGAGTAAAGTAGCTCAGAATATAAAAACAGATACAAAGGTTTCTACAAATATATAAGACGAAAAAGAGTGGTTAAAATAAACATTAATCCTTTAGAGAATGAGGAGGATATAATAACTGGAAATGAGAAAGTGGCTGAGGCATTGAGCAGGAATTTTGTCAGTCTTCACAGTGGAAGACATAAATAACATGCCAAAAATTGATGACAGGAAGGCAATGGCAGGTGAGAATCTAGAAACTATTATCATGAAAGAGGTAGCACTGGACAAGTTAATGGGGCTAAAAGTAAACAAGTCTCCTGGTCCTGATGGAATGTATCGCATGGTATTACAAGAGATGGCAGGAGAAAAGCAAATGCACTGGTGGTAATTTATCAAAATTCATTGGACTCTGGGGTGGTTCCCATAGACTGGAAATCAAATGTGACTCCACTGTTTAAAAAAGGAGGTAGACAAAAGGCGGGTAACTATAGGCCAGTTAGCTTAACTTCTGTAGCAGGGAAAATGCTTATATCTATCATCAAGGAAAAATTAGCAAGACATCTGAATATAAATTGTCCCTTGGTAAGACACAGCATGGGGTCATGAAGGGAAAGTTGATTAATTTGGTGGAAATCTTTGAGAACATTACATGTGCAGTGGACAATTTGGAACCAGTGGACATGGTGTGTCTGGATTTCCAGAAGGCATTTGACAAGGTGCCGCACCAAAGACTGCTACATAAGATAAAGGTGCAGCATAGAGCTACTTTTAATCTTCTAAAAGTGAAGTTTATGTGGAAAATCAGTTTATAATTTTGGAAGCATTAACAAGGGTATATCCAGGAATTCTAAGATAAATATTGTTTATTGCATCACTAACCAAGTTCAGATAAAATTTAAGAAATTAGGCACCTGCAACTCTCCCAATAATTTAGAAGGTCAATCCAGTAAAGCACTATTGTTTTAAAAATTAATGAAATGTGGAGAATAATATCAAAGGCATATTTATTATCAATTTCTCTATGAGCTATTCTGGTGAGTGTCTCCATGAGGTGCTACTGTCATTACAGCGATACAGCCTTCATGATATTTAGGTATGAAATTCCTGGATTTTGACTAGTAATCATGAAGGATTGGCAGTATTCCAAATCAGAATGTTGGAAGGATACCTGGCTAAGTCATACATACCAGCTCAGTCTCAAGTTTCATCTCTGGTTTCTGCCAAGTTAGTTGACAGTTACAGGAATTGGCAAGGAGGCATGCTCCCGATTACTATTCACTGATCTCTACTGCAAGAGCATGAATCAGAAAATCAGCAGAGAACAGGTTCACACTTGGCTACAATGACCCATCCACAGTGATAGCTTACTGAGGCAGCCCATGCTCACACATTATGATCAGCAACGTGAGCAAAGAAAGCCTAGTTCTTATATTAGCAAAATACAAAACTGAAAAGCTAAACGGCAGTATAAAAGAGAAAAGCTAAAAATAACTAGAAATAAAAAAACAAAAATGTAAGCTTATCCAACAAGAATGTCACTATTGAAAGGTTTAATTCACCACTTTTATTTGTTTTGGCATACTGTTATCTCATGATGAAAGTACACAAGTGTGGCAAAGTTATTCTTACATTATTATTTAAATATAATCCCTTTCATTTTGCTTGGTATCTATAAAAGTGCAGCTTTAAGGAAGAAGATATTTGCATTGGAAACAACGCAGCCAATTTTCACCCCAGGAGGAGAAGGTTGTCCTCCAATAAGACACTGAGTAAATTGGGCCTATACTCAGAGTTTACAAGAGTAAGATGCGATCTCATTGAAAAAACAAGATTCTGAAGGGGCTTGACAGGATGAACAGAAATTATTGCCTCTGGCAGGGGAATATAGAACACAGGGACAGTGTCAGGATAAATGGTCAATCATTTAGAACAGTAAGGAGAAATTACTTCTCGCAAAAAAAGTGTTGTGAATCTTTGGAATTCTCTACCCTCAAGGGTTGTTGATGCCCCATCATTGAATATATTTCAAGCTGAGCTTGATTTTTCATATGTCAGAGTAACAAAGAATATGAATGGTGAGTGAAAAATTGGAATTAAAGCCAAGTTCAGCCACAATCACTGAGTTGCAATGCAGGCTCGAGGGGGTATATGGTCTACATCTTCTCCTGCTCTTAAGTTTACCATACACTTCTCTACATTATCAAATGTTGCTTTTACAAAATTGTATTACTAGACATTGCTCAGTGAGTTACAGAGACTCTATAAACCAGAACAATGTTATGCCTATAATGTTTTAATTAATGGCAGAGATTGATTACTTGAGAAATATTAAAATGAGGTAAATAAAGAGTGTGGAAATTAATTTACATGGCGTATTTCAGGATTTAAAAGTGGACATACAGAGAAAGATGGAAAAATGGAGATGAAGACTTTAATGAATAAATAAAGATGAAAAAAGACATTAAACAGAATTTGGTCCAAATGTACAAATTTCGTACTGGATAAAACTCAGTAAAAAAGTATGAGATTCATGAAAACTTCTAAAGAGGCAACGACAGTACTGGCATAAACAATGGTTGGAATTTAATGTGTGCAATGAGGATCCCACCCTCTGGTTGGAGAACTTGTCACAAGGATACCCAATTCCCAGGAAACCAGGTGTTTACCTGGACAGCATCAGACCTTCCACGTAATCAAGTTTACTGTAGGTTGGGAATACCCTCTTTGGCCAATCTCCAGTAACAGAAATGCCACTAGGAGCAATAATCACTGCTAGTACTATATTTTCACCTTCCTTGAGGATTGCTGCTGGACCTCCACATAGAAATAAGTCTGGCTGGGAGGAGGTCATCAGTGAGGAGGATCAGAAGCAAGGGCAGGGAGTTGAATTTTAGCAGGCCCCCACTTCCCTAAATCAATCACAGGTTGCATGTGAACTAGGAATGCCAATCCCCACTACCAGGTCACAAGCAAATATGACAAGATTTTCTGGGTCTTTCTGGTGCCCTATCTGCCACAGATTGAATACCAACAACTGAAGGATGAAGCTCTTAACTAATGGCTATTTAAGGGCCTCAACTGGCCGTCAGGCTGGGTCCCCATCCTGTACCTTTCCTCCATCCAAACGACCCCCCCGCGCTCCCTATCCCTCAACCTTCGGAATTTCCTCAAAGGATTGGAGGGGGTCATTAAATTCTGCTCAATGTCAGGGGAGTCTGACTCTAAGAAGGGAAATAAATTAAACAATTTAATATATAGAAAAATTAAATGGAAAGCTTGGATAAAGGAAATTACAATCAAGAAGAATTAACAGATTGTAACAAGAAACTATCACATTGACCATTCTTCAAAAGTACTTCTGTTGCAGCAACTTATTTTTCTTTGCAACATTTAAACTCTTACTCTGCAGCTCCAGTCATTTGCCCAGTGAGTATATTAGTCTCAATCGCGTTCAGCTAAAGCCTAAGAGTCCTTTACAAGCAAACTCTGATCTCATCATTTAAGAATCTGAACCCTCTCATTCTTGCCATCTTCCATTTAAACTGTAACTACACCTAAAGTAAATTAATTGGTTGCAAATTATACTGAGCAGTGAGAGATCATGAAAGGTGTTATATAAATGCAAGTTATTTGTCCCAATGCAGAATGTAACACAATAACATCGGAATGTTGTAATTACATTCCTAACTCATTCAGTCATTGGGGTTTGGTTGAGAAACTCACTCAACCCTGTTTTTTATGGGGTCAGTATAAGTATTTGTTATTCTCCACCAATGATTGAAGTTTCAGATTTTGCTAACTGTGGCAAAATCAATTTAATCTGCTACATTGAGAGCAACACAGAAAAACAGACTGCTTCTGATGATTTCTGCATTACTCAAGGTATCTCTCAACTGCCATCTTTGCAATCAACAATGTTCCCAGCTCCAATCTCTTGAACTTTTCGATGCACTGTACAAGATGGTCCTTCACTTTTTGTGGCCCCTGAACATCTATGCTTATTTAGCAACTTTGCAAAATTGAAGAGATAAATCAAGTGTGTAAGACTTTTGGCTCAACTACAGGTTCCTTCAGCTAGTCCTGATCAAAATCTCTGAGAATGCTTCATATGACAGATTACCTTTGGAGGGCAAATGATTGTTAGATAGAAAAACAAACGTCACACTGAGTCAATGGCAAGCTTATGTCAAAATCAATTGCATTGCCATATTCAATTATATACAGATATAGATCTTTAAAGTCAGTGTCAAATCTAAATATCAGCTGGAATCATCACTAAGTTAGTTTGTAGTTGAAGTCCAGATAATTAAAATTAATACCAAATATGCATCTTACAGGTGGGTCTATGGCTTTTCCTTTCCTTTTAGGATCGATGCTTTGCACATGTGAAACCCATCAGCTAAAAAAAACATTAACTGACTGTTCACAATTCATTTAATACATTTTATCATATTAAAATGCTTTTTAAAGATTTAAACTTCAGGTATCAGCATCAAGTGTTAGAATGCCTCACATTACATCCACAAAAGGTAAAGTGCAGCAACGTACATTAACAAATGAATAAAATTTTAAATGTTCTGTATGACTAAACCTGTTGTTAGGAAAAAACTTTGCAATTTGTCATTGTAACTGCCATAATGCTGAGGTTAACATATTACTGCCTAATCTTCACAGGAATAAATCTTCACTTAATAAAAGTGGATGGTTCATTTCTATCCACTCTTTGGATGGAAATCCAAAGAATGAGGTGCAGAAACAGAAAAATATTTATTTCCAATTTTGCAAATTCTCCCATGCCAAATCGGTCAAAATAGGAGAAAAGACATTTAATTAAGCTACATCTTCAGGAATGATTGGAGATTCTTGCAAGACATTATGAAAGAGAAAATGACTGAGGCTGGCAAGATGAGTATTTTGCCTCCTGTGTATCACACCAGACTGACAGCAGAACGGGCACCAACAGACAGTGCAGTAGTTGGTAAAGAAAGAAATGATATGTTTTCCTTCATAGCGAAAGAATTTAAGTACAGAAACAGGGATGCCTTGTTCCAATTATACAAGGCCTTAGTGAGGCCACACTTGTTGCAATATTATGTTTAGTTTTGGTTTCCTTATCTGAGAATCATCTGGATTCAAAACATCAGCTCTTTTCTGTCCTTACAGATGCTGCCAGACCTGCTGATATTTCCCAACATTTTCTCTTATAGTCTCACCAAGACTATAATTTATCAAGACTCTTTATTCTTATATCAATATTGAAAGATTTCAGTTACAAGAGAAACCAGTGTAACATAAAGAGGGCCTAGTTTTATGGCTGATAAAATTTGATATCCTAAATTAGAGAACTGGACATATTAAAAATGAAACACAGTCAAACCTCAGGTAGGCCAGTTGTACAAATCACAAACCTATCTGTGGCTGACTCAACGGCCTCCCATCAAAGGTCGTTGCACCCTACTGGTACTTAGCAGGAGATCATTACACCCCATTGAAATGCATCAGCCTATTGTCAGAAGCCTAGATAGGGCCGGACTTTCGGTCACCGAGAGTTCCTGCAGTTGGCTTAATCTGGTAACAGATTACATGTAAGTAGCAGCATGGAGGTGGACACCTGGGGACGGACCCTGGTGTCCTGACAGGCAGACATGAAGAAACCCACTGGTTATTGGAACCCCCTCCTGTGACCTCATTGGCCGGAAGCCAGAGAAGTTTCTGGAAAGGCAAGCAGGCAGGGGATAAAAGGACACACTTTCCGACATCAGGGGGAAGACGGGGAAAGACTCCAGAAGACTTGATGAAGTAACTCACTCACTCACCTTCGTGACGACAGACCAGAGGGACTGAGAGAATTGAGCCTGCAGTTTCAACCAAGCCATCTTTGCGGGTAGTATATCTGATTTTGGGGTATTTTCTTGTTTTATATGGGTAATTTAAGGGTTAGTTGTGTAATTGTTAATAATCTTGTTGAAACTTTACTTGTGTTTTTCATTTGTCCACCTTGCAAATAGGGGCACCGGGGTAAAACATTGGAATAAGCAAACTGGTCAAAAGGATCAGAGATTTTAAAATACAACACCAGAATGTTCTCCTTGAAGGAAAAAAGATCAAGGAGAGATTTTTATCTGGGTGTTCAAAACTTTGAAAAATTTTGGAGTAAATAAAGAGAAACTGTTTCCTGTGGTAGAAGGATCAACAATCAAAGGGCAGAAGTTAAAAGGAGAAGGGAAGAGAATCAGCGACAGCACGAGGAGCAAAAAATTACATACCAATTCACTACGATCTGAATGCACTTTTTAAGAGGGTAATGGAAGAAAATTCAATAATAATTTTTTAAGAGGAAGTGGATAAATATTTGAAAGAAGTGCTGAGCCATTGGGAAAAGAGTGCGGGGGGGGGTACAACCAATTAGAAAATTCCCTCCAAAGAGCCAGCACAAACAAACTGGGTAGAATGGTGTTTTTGTTCCATGATTCTGTAATTCTGAGGGAAATTTGCTTATATGGATCTTAAATAGTTTCATTTTTATCTAGAATCTGCCATTATGTCATAGTAAGAACTCTCACAACACCAGATTAAAGACCAACAGGTTTATTTGGCAACACTAGCTTTCAGACTCTCAAGCTCCTTCATCAGGTGAGTGAGGACTTGTGTTCTCAAACAGATCATTTATAGACACAAACTAAATTTAAAAGATAAAGGCTTGCATTTCAACCATTACATGTCATCAAGTCTTAAAGGGACAGACAATGTGAGTGGAGAGCAGGCCAAGCACAGGGTAAACAGGTGTGTATTGTCTCCAGCCAGGACTGTTAGTGAGATTTTGTGAGCCCAGGCAAGTCATGGGGGTTACAGATAGTGTGACATGAATCCAAGATCCCAGCTGAAGCCATCCTCACGTATGACTCTTGGCTATCAGTTTCTGCTCAGCAATTCTGCATTGTTGTGCATCGTGAAGGCCGCCTTGGAGAACGCTTACCCAAAAATCAGAGGCTGAATGCCCGTGACTGCTGAAGTGTACCCCGACTGGAAGAGAACACTTCGTCTGGTGATTGTCGAGCGGTGTTCATTCACTCGTTGTCGTAGCGTCTGCATGGTCTCCCCAATATACCATGCCTCAGGCATCCTTTCCTGCAGCATATCAGGTGGATAACATTGGCCAAGTCGTAAGATTATGTACCATGTACCTGGTGGATGGTGTTCTCACATGAGATGATGGCATCTATGTCAATGATCTGGCACGTCTTGCAGAGGTTGCTGTGACAGGGTTGTGTGGTGTTGTGGTCACTGTTCTCCTGAAGGCTGGGTAGTTTGCTGAGGACAATGCTCTGTGTGAGGCTGTGCGGTTGTTTGAAGGCAAGAAGTGGGGATGGTCTTGGCAAGATGTTTGTCTTCATTGATGACATGTTGAAGGCTCCAGAGAAGACGCTGTAGTTTCTCTGCTCTGAGAAAGTACTAGACGATGAAGGGTACTCTGTTCACCATGTCCGCGTTTGTCTTCTACAGAGGTTGGTGCAGTTTTTCACTGTGGCACGTCAGAACTGTTGATCAACGAGTCAAGCGCCACATCCTTTTCTTATGAGGGCGTCTTTCAGCATCTGTTGTGATCCTCCTCATCTGAGCAGATCCTGTGTATACGGAGGCTTGTCTGGAGTGGTCGCTTCTTTGACACGTTTAGGGTGGAAGCTGGAAAAGTGGAGCATCATGGGCCTGAGTTACAGTGAAGTGCTGAGGTGACCGTCTTTGATGGAGATGCATGTGTCCAAAAATGCAACTGACTCTGGAGAGTAGTCCATGGTGAGATGGAACTTCTTGATGTTATCACAGTTATTTCAGTGATTGTTCACCATGAGTCCAAAGGAAGAAAATGTCATCAACGTATCTAACATATAGCATCGGTTGAAGGTCTGTGCAGTGAAGAGGTCAAACATACATAAATGATGTTGGCATATTGAGGTGTGAATTTGGTCCCCATGGCTGCTCCGTGTGTCTGAATGAAGAACTGGTTATTGAAGGTGAAGATGTTGTGGTCCATGATGAAGCAGATGAATTGTAGAATTGCATCTGGAGATTGGCAGTTGTTGGCATTGAGTGCTGAGGCAATTGCAGGAATGCCATCATTGTGGGGGATGCTGGTGCAGAGTGCCAAGACATCCTTTGCAATGAAGAGTGCTCCTGGTTCATCTGCTCCATGTGTTTTGAAGTGTAGGAAGTCCATAGTGTCACAACAGAAGCTAGGGGTTCTTTGTACAATGGGTTTCAGAACACCCTCGACATAACCAGAGAGATTCTTGCACAAGGTCCCATACAATGGGACAGCCAGGTATGTTGGCCTTTGGGAGGTAGTAAAGATCTCCAATGCAGGGAGTACATCAGATGAAAGGACAAAGGATGTTCTGAAGGTCAAGATTAAAGGTCTTGGTCAATCTGTTGAGTTGATGGGTATGTTCTTTGATCAGATCTGCAGGTAACTGTCTGTAATGTTCCTGATTGTTCAGTTGTCGGTATGCTTCTTTGCAATATTCCCTTCTGTTCAGCATGACAGCAGCCCCTCCTTTGTCTGCTGGTTTGATGACGATGTTGCGGTTGATCTTGAGAACACGGATGGCGTTGCATTGTGCTTGGGTGACATTCTGGGTTGTCTTATGAATGCAGCTAATGAATTTGGCATTGCGCACCTCCTGATGGCTTGAGTTGAGAGCAGCGGCCTTCTGGAGGAGTCCAATTCAACTCTTTAATCCTTGGTTGCTGCACCGTGGATTCCTCTGTTGGCTGTTCTGGTTCACTGGCTGTCTCACTGTATTCGTTGTTGGCCTCTTGGGGTGCTGAAGAACTCCCGCAGCCTCATTTGACTGATGAATTCCTCTATGTCCGCTGCAAGATTGATGGGGTCCATTTTAGTGGTGGGCAGAAATTGAGCTGTCAGCTGTCTCAACTACTCTCGGGAATCAGTTGCATTTTTGGATACACACATCTCCATCAAGGACAGTCACCTCAGCAATTCATTGTAGTACGAGCCCATCGATAATCTTACAATGCTCCACTTCTTTAGCTTCCACTCTTAACACACTAAAGAAGCCACCCCTACAGACAAGCCCTCCGTATACACAGGATCTGCTCAGATGAGAAGATCACAACATACACCTCCAGACACTGAAAGATACCCTAAGAGCAGGACATGGCACACGACTCATCAATTGACAGTTCCAATGCACCACAGCGAAAAACCACACCGATCTCCTCAGAAGACAAACACAGGACACGGTGTCATCTTCGTCATCCAGTACTTCCCTGGAGTGGAGAAACTATGACACCTTCTCCAGAGTCTTCAATATGTCATCGATAAAGACAAAATAAGGCCGTCCCCACCCCTCCACTTCTTGCTTTCAAACATCTCCACAACCTCAAGCAGACCATCGTCTGCAGCAAACTATCCAGCCTTCAGGAGAGCAATGACTATGACACCACACAATCCTGCCACAACAACCTCTGCAATACATGCCAGATCATTGACATGGATGCAATCATCTCATGTGAGAACACCAACCACGAGGCACACGGTACTTACTTTTGCGAATCGGCCAATGTTGTTTACCTGATATGTTACAGGAAACTATGTCCTGTGGCATGGTACATTGGAGAAACCATGCAGATGCTACAACAATGAATGTTGAGCAGTGTTCAGTCAATCACCAGGCAGAAGCATTCGCTTCCAGTCAGTAAATATTTCAACATTCATGGGCATTCAGCCTCTGACCTTTGGGTAAGCATTCTCCAAGGCAGCCTTCACGACAACGCAGAATTGCTGAGCAGAAACTGATAGCCAAGTTCCATACACATGAAGACAGCCTCAACCAAGTACTTGGATTCATGTCACATTATCTGTAACTCCCATGACTTGCCTAGGCTTGCAAAATCTCACCAACTATGTCCTGGCTGGAGATAACACACCTCTTTAACCTGTGCTTGGCCCTCTCTCTACTCACACTGTCCATACCTTTAAGACTTGATTACCTGTGAAGACTCACATTTCAACCATTATCTTGTAAATTAGTTTGTGTTTATATATGCCCTGTTTGAGAACACAAGTCCTCACTCACCTGATGAAGGAATCTGGATTCTAAAGCTAGTGCAATGCCAGATAAACCTGTTGGATTTTAACCTAGTATTGTGAGATTTGTTATTGTGCTTACGTCAGTCCAATGCCAGCATCTCCATATTATGTCAAAGCCATGGAGATGTACTCACAGATACATGAAAAATGAACATTTTATTTTCTTTAAATTTGAAGAATGAATGATCTGCATTGTAACAAGATAGAGTCAAGGGGTCGAGTGACCTCACTCCTGGTCTGCAAATGTACAAGAAAGTGCCCAAGGTTAGAGTAGCCCTCTTGTCCGCTACTACTCCTTTTATCCATAAACTATAAACTTTGCTGATAAGACTGTTGTTTGGCACTGCATCAAAAGTTTTTTGAAACTCCATATTCCCCACATCAACAAAATTGCAATTAAACCTGTTACCTCTTCCAAAAATGCAAGCAAATTCATTAAAACATGATTTTCCTTGAAGAAATCCATGCTGGATTTCTATTTACGTACATCTGTCTATGTGACTATTCATTTTGTCCTAAATTATTTTTTTCTGAAAGTTTCCCTACTACTAAAGTTAAACTGACTGATCTGTAGTTGCAAGGCTAATATTTCTGTAACTTTCTGAACAAGAGTGTAATATCTGCAATTCTCCAGTCCTCTTCCTCAAATGATCCACTGTTTTTTCAGATGGCACTTTGTACTTCTAACATGTACAAAATTGGCTGCTTTCTCTCTACAATTCTTCTTGGCACCCAGGTTGGTCCACCACCAAAGTTCCTCACCATGACTAGGTCATCGACTTTGAACACTCTGCATCCTTTCTTCAAGTCTTGGTGTTTTTTCTGGGAGGCTGGCCTAGCCTCCACCTAACACTGACAAATCTGGAAACACCAAACCCCAAGTAGATTTGTTGGTGGCTAATTAATAATTCAGTTGTTGAAACTTTAAATGGTGGGGTTTGGTGTGGTTCGTACGATAAAAAGAAAGTCGCCAAGCGTAAGATCAGTGGCCTCACAGCTTTCTTTTCATAGAAGCTTAAGATGCTTGTATGACTCAGTCTGCCAAGCCATTAAAGGCTGGGTGGTAAGGGGTGATCAAACATGGTGTATACCATCTGACAAACTCCTCACTCCCAATTGGCCCAGTTTCCCATGCCTCTGTTCCATAGGGTCCAGCAGATCACGTGGTCAACTTAATGCCTTAAAGGAGCCAAGTTACCACAACCTTTTTGTTAGCAGCCAGTCTTCTTTGCTTCTCATCTTTGCTTTTTCACCTCCCCATTGTACATTCTATATTCAGCCTGATTTTCAACTGTATTATCTACCTGACATCTGTCATAAACATACCTTTTTCTTCTTTTTCTTAATTTCTACCTCTTTTGTCATCCAGGAAGCTCTGGAATTGCTTACTCTCCCTTTCCCTTTCAAGAGAATGTAACTTTAGTTCTGTCTGACCCTCTCTTTGAAGATAACCCATTATTTGGCCACCATTCTCCCAATGCAAAATCTAGCTTTTTCTTAAGACTACTGTCCCCTGGAATGTTTACACCAAATGTTGATAATTCCCTGATGATCTTCCTGATTCTACTCCAACAGTTTATTTGAAAGATTTACTTTTTCCAGACCAATTTATCATCTTGCATATCTCTACAAAATTACCACTCAGATGCATAATTTTCAGCTTGTAAAGCCAATTCTCCTCAGTGTTCAGCATTGTTTAGACTGCATAGTTCGTAGCTGTTAAATATCTCCTTTGCATCTCAGTTAATTGCTGCTTTGCATTGGTTGTACAGGTTTAAACTGAATACTTAACAACTTGTCATTAATTATTCTTAAAGGTACAATCATTATGCCACTATCTTTTCTAGTTAATTAATTTTATCACTTTGCATTGAATTTCTAAGTCTAGGTCATTTCGAGGAATGAGTGATCCTGACACTAAGCCCTGGGAAACTCCCATTTTCTATTTTCCCCACCTCACCTTTGCTCCTCTAATTAGGACACATTGCTTTCTATCTGTCAATCAGTTTTGTTTTGCTATTTTCAAAGTTAGTACTGATTTGCCCCCATCTTTGAATTTAACTAAAAGCCGTTCATGAGCGTTTTATCAAATGCCTGTGGAAAGTGTATAATTTTTCCAGATGTGAAACAGCATGCTCAAAAGTCAGAAATGTCAGTCAGGCATAATCTCCTTTTCTGAATCTACACTAATTTGTTTACTAGGTTTCTGTTATTTAGATCTTCCCTGATTACTCTTGATTATTCAGTACAAATGAATGGAATCCAGAGTGAGACCAATGAATCTGTGATGCATTCTGTCCCTCTTTAAATACAGCATCACATTGTTCATTGATTGCTTTACTGACCACCTTCCTTCTATCCCCAAGCTTCACTGCTTCCCATTTCAACTCTCCATTCCCCTGACCACTTGGGTATTGTTGTCTTCTGTACTGTTCGATTGAAAATTAATGCAAGCTTGAGGAATACTTAATTTTTCAGCTGGGTATTGAGTAACCCTCTGGTTTGAATAATGCCGTTAGTAAACAGATGTTAACTTTAACCCTACTTTCTCTTCAGCAGCAAATGTTGTCAATGTAGAATGAGTGTTTTGGTATTTTTGGTCAATGCCAAAGAGAATGTAGATGTTGGTGGCTCCTTAGCAGACAAACAGAGAAAAGAATTAACATTCAAACTGCTGACATCAGTAGTTTTAAAAATCAGTAGAATCAGCAAAGTGAAGGTTCCATTCCTGTTACATCAGCATTTTAATGAGAGGCAGATCTCACCTGGCAACTTAATACTCTCTGAAACATGAACATGTCACTGTCTGGCACTGATTCACTGAAACATAACTGCAACATTATTTGGCAAATTTGAAAAAGATTCATGGAAACAAGAAAAAGTAGAAAACAAGATGTCTACACCTTCACCCTGTGTCAAGTTGCTAAATTTGCGGATACAAAGGTATGTACAGGGACAGGTAGGGGGACTGCAGAAGAACTTGGATAGGTTAGGAGAATGGGCAAAGAGATGGCAGATGGAATACAATGTGGAGAAGTGTGAGGTTATGCACCGTGGAAGGAGGAATGGAGGCACTAGACTATTTACTAAATGGGAAAATGCTTAGGAAATCAGAAACACAAAGGGACTCGGCAGTCCTTGATCAAGATTTTCAAGGTTAATGTGCAGGTTCATTTGGTAGAAACGCAAATGCGATGTTAGCATTTATGTCGAGAGGCTATAATACAACAGCAGGGATGCACTTCTGAGGCTGTATAAGGCTCTGGTCAGACGCCATTTGGAGTATTGTGAACAGTTTTGGGCCCCATATCTAAGGGGGAATGTGCTGGCCTTGGAAAGGGTCCAGAGGAGGTTCACTAGAATGGTCCCAGGAATGAACAGTTTATGATATGAGGAAAGGTTGAGGACTCTGGGTCTGTACTCATTGGAGTTTAGAAGGATGAGGAAGGATCTCATTGAAACTTACAGGATATTGCGAGACCTGGATAGGATGGACACGACGAGGATGTTTCCACTAGTAGGAAACATTAGAACCAGACGGTAAAACCTCAGTCTTAAGGAACAATCCTTTAAAACAGAAATGAGGAGGAATTTCTTCAGTCAGAGGATGGTGAATCTGGAAGTCTTTGCCAAAGAAGGCTGTGGAGGCTAGATCATTGACTGCCTTTAAGAAAGAGATAGCTAAGTTCTTGATTAATAACATGATCAGGGGTTAGGGGAAAAGGCAAGAGAATGAAGATGAGAAAAATATCAACCATGATTGAATGGCAGAACAGACTCAGCAGGCCAATGGCCTAATTCTGTTCCTATGTCTTGTGGTGTAAGCAACAGAGTATTGCAAGATTACCAATTAGTCACTACTGTATAGTTTAAAGATGCAATAAGGTATATCGCTACCTGTATATGCACGTTTTGTACCTCAATAAAGATATAAAAAACAGAATATAATGAGGATTTGGATTCTCAAGGTTTAATTGACCTGGGGTCAACCAAAACTATAAGGTAATATATAAAGCGTTTTCCTATAGATTGGAATGTCAGCCAAAGTTTTTTTGCTCTAATCTCCAGAGAGGGACTTGAACTTGTAACCTTCTGACTCAGAGATGAAAATGCTGCCATCAAGCCATAATTAACATTTTGGAAATAATCTTTACAACTTTGTGTAGCAATGATCCTAATAAACTGAAGCACATGATAACTAACTCTGATCTATTTTAAACAAATTTGAATGATTTCAAATTACATAGGTGTTTTAACTATAAAGTTTCAAAACAATCAGTATATTTTGGGTAGGAGATATAGAGCTCCATAGTATAAAACATCTCTTTATTATTTATATCTGAACAGATGTTTTTGCTTATCTTGCAAAAGTATCTATCTTCAATGAATAAAATGAATTGGAGAAGTACCAAACCATTGATGTTATTTATTCTGAGTCAAATACAACAAGCTCTGCACGCTTTTATTAATTTTATTTACTTGCTGATTAATCTTCCATTTGACCAGCTGGGAGTCCACTGTATGCAAATTAGGGGCCATGGAATTGTGAACCAACGACATCCGAATTGCTCATCCATAGCCAAGACCATTATTATGCTCTAACAGTTGTAGATTTAATCACTCACTGCCATTTTGCCACTCATTTCCAACAGTAGTGTTTTAAAACCAATACATTACCTGAGACTATATCAGAATAGTTTATACTGGCAGGTAGTTTCTTCATGTATCAATAATATATGCTGAAAGGAAGATACGCACGTCTAAATTTAACTATTATGACCTTGCCATCAAACATTCAGTGGCATATATTTCTTCTTGCCAAGAAAGAAAAATTATGGAGGATTCAGTCTTGATGTGAAAGTGGCACGTGTGAGTTTCAAAATTGGTTGATCTTGCATTTTTCTGTGATAAAATTGAATTTACCAATCCATTTGGAGCAGACTAATCACTTACAACTAAGCTCTAATCATAAACATAGTCTTCAATTTTAATTCAGTTCTCTATTTAACAAAAGCTCTGGAGGGTATTTTGCACACAAAAATAAAAACTATTACACGAAATCAAGTAGTATTTCAGGTCGCTGACCTTTTATCCAGATGATGGAAGGTCATTGACTTAAAACTTAAATTTTTTTTCGTTCTACAAATATTACCTGATCTGCTCAGTATTTCCACCATGTTCTGTTTTTATCTCTACACGAAGATACATTTACTGTAGTAAAAGCAAACAGACCTTATGTATTTCAGGTCAAGCATACTGAATGCCAAACTTTCAGCTTAAGTTGGTATGTTCTGCGACCCACAGTATAGAATGCTCAGACTTACTGTACTCAGCTTACATTAAAATAACATGAAAATACCCAACACATGCAACCAAGAAGAAAAGGGACGTGCTACATCTTAAACACTGACAGAAAAAGTAGAATGGAATTTCGGAAAATATCAAGCTTTTTCCCAGGGTGGAAGAATCAATTATTGCGGGCATAGGTTTAAGTTGTGAGAGGCAAAGTTTAAAAGGAGCTGTATGAAAGGAGATAGTGGAAGCAGATTTTGAAGGGGCATTTTGATAATTACATGAATAGTCTGGGAATAGAGAGACATGGCTCATGGAAGAGTAAGGGGGTTTTAGCTCAGTTGGACAGCACATTTGGTGATGGCTTGGAGGACCAAAGATCCTGTTTCTGTGCTGTAATTTTCTTTGTTCTAACATCAGGCAACATCTCAGACAATTACAGATAAAAGCTAAAAAATTTACAGGCATCATTTACAGTACAAAAATTGTGCTGTTGCAAAGTGAAATCACCTTAGTTCAAAGTAAACCATTTAATGTAATACAAACGCCATCATATGTCTTACTCTGTATATGTAACTCAAAACATTTTACAGTAAGGAGGGCAATGGTGAACATTTAAGAAAGAAAAACAAAGTATAAATTATGACAGGAATTGAAACATGTTGAAAAGATAGATTTTGAAAGTAACTGGGCATATTGCAAGGTGGACAGTCAATGATATAATGACTGAAAAAGTACAACTGAGAGAGCTAGACACAATGCATTACATTTGCATTTCCAAAGGACTTTCCATAGGATTCTGTGTTGGGAGTTCATGGATTTTTGTACTGGAAGCTCATGTCAGCCAACTATCAATGGACTGCAGTATCCTTGCAGAGCACCTGGACCCAAATGAACACTGCAAGCACTGTGTAACTCCCAAGCAATTAGACTGAAGAATTATTAACAAGTAGCAACAAGTCCAAACCAAGATGTTCAGAATAGATGTTCAATGTCAAATCAGATAAAGAGAACAAAATAGGGGGAAAGAAAGATGTGATTAAGAAAGAGATAAGACAGACAAACAGTAAATATTCATTTAAATCTTAAATGTTAATTAAAAGCTACTAAATGAGATGCCTTGCTTGTTAAATTTTGTGTTAATAACTAAAGCAACATTATCAGGTATTATGCGTATAAAGGCATACAAATTAGAGTGAAGGCTCACTTACAGAAGTTATTATTTTTGACATAAAAGTATGAGAAATACTGGGAATAGGCTAAGAAATAAAGGGAGAAAACATTTTGTAAATTAACTGCATTCACTATTAGTCATGTTAACATGTATTACTTGGGATGATGTGACCACTTACAGGAAATCTATTTTGTACTGTTTTGATTTCAGTAGACCTTGAAAAGGTTGTCTCAGAGAACAATACTTTACGAGAATGGGAAATGACATAGTGACTTACTTTTAGTTTGTTTTTATAATTTTGCTGTAGTTTGTTAACAGAAATAAAGTGTTTTTAAACTTCAAAATGAAACTTTTCCTAATTTTAGAAGTGTTTATTTAGCAAAAGATGTGCTGGAACAAAGTAAACTGAAGCAGGAAGGGGAACTAAAATGATCCAAAGTTCTCAAGTTCAACCCGAAGTTTTATAAAATGGATACTGGGAAGTTATTTTGGCTATCCTACAAGCTGACAAGCAGTGACACTCAGTAGCGTAAATGGGTAAAAGCAGCAGGAGCTTAATTTCCCAAGTAGAAACATGAATGGCAGTGGGCTTGCAAACCTAAGTGAGCTATTTTCACTTATGAAACATACAGGAGATCTTATCTCTCTCTAATGTAGCCTTAATGATTGTCTCCACATCACAACAGATGTTCTTTCCAACATAAAGCATTATATTTAAATATGAAAGACTATAATGTATAAATAACCAACTTAATTACTTTTCACTTGCATTTCTTATCAATGTAGAATAAGATGCAAAGACCATGTCAGCAATATTTCCAATCTTTATTTGAAAGTCACAAAAATAACTTTTACAGCAGACTTTCATAAAAATGTGGTTTTCAAATAGTTACTCCAAACTATATATAATTAGTTACTCCAAGCAGTTAATGTGTTTGGTTTCTCTTCTGTCGTGCTCCACTTTCTGTAACTGTATTTTGCTTAACCTTTATATTTCTGCCAAGAGACTTATTTATCATACTTAACTATATTAAAACAACTGGATAGCGTGCAACATTTTCCACAGAGTATATTTGTTGCAGATGCATGCAATACCTTCAAGTATGGTACAGTTAGGAATGTATTGTAAGTATTTCCTGTGTAAACTGTGCATTTGCCAACATTGTGCTATAGTTTTAAGATCATGGCATTTTATGAGGAACAAAATAACAGCCTGCCATCAGCAAGAAATAAATCACATACTTTCAAATATCCAAATTTAGATCTATATATTTGATTGCAAATTATAAAAAGTTTAAAATTAAGCAAAGAGCAAGGAAAGTAACTATTAAACTGAAAATAAACTGCACAAAATACTGGTTTTACTTTCCGTACCAGTATTTTGTAGAAACAAAATAACCTCTGCAATTTATTATTCAACCCAAGCAAAGAAATGTTTAATCATACAGAAAGGCATCTAACAAATACTGAGTACAAGCAAGGCTTACAGATTTAAAATGCTACTTAAAATGTTAAGCAGGAAATTACAATCTATAATACAAAGGCAATATTTTAAATGTTCCACTTCATTCAAAACAAAAGGTTCAGTATGAACGTGTAAAGTTAAATCAGGATCCAATAAAGAACCTGAATTAAATGGATAATGCTGCGAATCTAAACTCCTGATGGCTGCCATGCTAATGAACTGAGTGTTCAACATATGTTTCCCAAAGATCAAGGTTACATCAGAGAATTAAAAAGCCTAAAGGATATAGGCACTTACGGTCAGGAGCATAATGGAAAGGAAAGAATAAAGATTTGTATCTGGAAATTTAAGTATGCAAAAAAAGATAATGTGAGAAGCAGCAAAAATAATTGTTTAATTAAAAACAGAAGTGTGTTAGAAATGCTCAGCAGGTCAGACAGCATCTGTGGAGAGAAACAGAATTAACATTTTAGATCACTGAAATGCAGTTTCTCTCAACAGATGCTGCTTAACATGCTCAGCAGTTTCAGTAAATTTTCTTTTTTTGCAGATTTTCAAAACCTGCAATACTTCATTTTAGTAAAAGTAACTGTTGTTTTAGTTCAAAGAGTTTTTGATACATAGACCATTCCGAAACAGAAGCTGTGAATCAGTAAGTGTGTAAGACAATCCAGTTAATATGTAGATATATTTCTGACAAATTCCTTGAAGGTTGGTTGCTATATAACATGTGCATAGAGGATGTTGGGCATTAGCCAGAATCATAGAAAACGTCCTGTATGCAGTTATAAGTATACTGCATTTCAGTAAGAAAGCTGTAATGGACTGAAGTCTGGTAACCGAGAGGTGATACAATTGGTATCAGTTGGCAAAAAGATTGCCCAAAGTTGAAATGGTAACTGAAATAGAGCCAACTAATAGTAGGATTTAAGAACTGGCTGGGATGGACCACAATGGTAAGATACTGGGCCATTTATGGTCCAGCATCATGGTCCAAGTTTCCTCCAATGACTTCAAATTCAGTACCTAGTCTGTGTTGCATTAGGAGATATCAGCCAAGTTGCAAGGAGCAGCTATAAAGGAGTTATTTAAGAGGTGGTTAGACACACTAGACCTTCTACAAAAGTCTTGAGAGCCTAAAAGTATTAGCCAGATGCAATGCAGATCAGGAATTTATATCCACACTTACAGTGCAACTATAGCTTCACTACAAACTGGTTTGTAATGAACTGTAAAGTACAAGTCTAATGTGGTGTTAAAAAATGCTGAAGGGATGTCCCTTGGATCCACTTAGCAATTTTTTTGGAACAATCCAGAATTCTATAAAATGTTTACAGTACATCAACTCATGGACTGTGTACATGCATTTTAGTTCAAATTAGACCATGAGCTGTAATTTGCCATAGAAGATCATCAAACAGCTGTCATTAATTAGGCTAGCCTACACACTTCTAGATTTTTACATTTGCTGTGTGACAAGTTGATAAGCACCAAGGGAAACTGTGTAACTGGAGCCTCAGCAACCAACTGTGTCCCTTTAACCAATTAAATTGCAGATTGTGAAAGTGATCGTCAAACATTGTATTAATGCATTCTTTACACTTCTGCTCAATGTCAAATCAAGCACAAAAACAG
Organism: Sphyrna mokarran; assembly: GCA_024679065.1. Lineage (NCBI taxonomy): Eukaryota > Metazoa > Chordata > Chondrichthyes > Carcharhiniformes > Carcharhinidae > Sphyrna > Sphyrna mokarran. Next base: position 64,286,217 of record JAGIQG010000006.1, on the reverse strand, counting down.
AAAGGGAAAGAAAGATTAGATTAAGAGATAAAAATGTTTTTTAATTAAAATTTGAAATAACTATAATCTGTTGGAATGTGCCTCCACATTTGTAATTGTTAATTTTCAGAGTTGAGATGTTGAACAGTAATAGTTAAGCATGTTGTCAAAGTGGTACCTACTACCCAGACTGAAAATTGACTTGACTTAACTTCTCATGAGAAGTGTAGTTTGTAACTATTCAGCAAATACAACTACACACTGTTCAACTGTGAGTGAAATACTGTTTTCACAAAGCTAATGGTGGAGAATTGCAACTGAAGTTGCAGCACTACTTCCACAGAAATCAGTGAGAGTGATTAACCTCACCATTATAATGACAGCAAATTATGGCCCAATATAAAATTAGTGCTGCTTGATTATAGTATCAAAAACATTAAAAACGAATTGAAGAGATGATAAGGAAATATGCTTTGTATGCTGAGGTACTCCAGCCTTTATTATAAAACTGAAATCGTACTGAAGTCATTTGCAAAACTAAATTAGAGGCATCAATTAAAAGTTACTATAAAAAGTCAAATAGTAGTATGGACTAACTAACTCCACAAAATTCCTTTATCTTGGACCATATATAACCATTTAGATTTCCTATGAAAATAAAGTTATCAGTAATGAAATAATTTCTTTAATCATTCAATAAATCAATACAGTACAAGTAAACAACGAGGAGAATCATTTGCCAGCTTAGTATGTAGGCCCTGATGGTAGTGGTTGGTGCTGGAATCAGCAGTAGCTGCAAAATGAAAACTACAGCCTCTATGGTGAAAGTGTGTATTCTGTTGCTTTGTTACTTACATTTGGTTTCTTCATATAATCAGCCTCAAACTGAAGGAAGGAGGGGTGGGAAACATGGGCTTGTTGTCATTATTCTTTACAGCTGGGACAAGTAAAAAGAAAACATGTATTGTCTGATTTATGAGGTGCATAAACCATTGCCGTATTTTCTCAGGGCTTCAGTGTACAGTCCCTCAACACTCGTATGGAACAAAACTGGAGTATTATGCAAAAGAGGCTCAGGATTAATTTCAAGTGACAAAGAATCCCCAATTGACATTATAAACTTATATATTAAATTCTTTTATTGTATTTGATCCTCTTTTTGCAACTCAACAGTAGAGTTCTGTTAAAAGGGCAATGAAGCATTTGGACCACTAATATATTTGACCGTACAAACCATCTGTCCTTCATGGAAAATGATAGGTAAAATCACACTCAACTGTACTGGCCACAAAACCAAATAAGAGTTCCCTAAACTTCAGAAACAAAGTTTGGAGATGCTAGAGGTAATTCCTCAGCTGTGAGACACGTAATGTCCTCCTTATTATTATGCCTGTGAATTCAGAACCTTCAGAGAGCGGACTTGACAAATTCCACAAAAACTAACTGCTGTGTTTGGGTTTTGAAATGCAATCATTACTACAGTCCTGCCTGGCTTGCCACTTTCACATGACCACTATTACGAGGGAATGTCCAGAGGACAGCTATGTTACATTAAGTCCAATGTAGACACACTAGAGAGATTGTCATATTTGAACTCAGATGGTGTCGAGTGAAGCTGAGATTGAGTTTTTAAAGACTGGAAGAGAAGCACAGCCACTGAAAGAGGAACACTGAAATGGTCCAATCTTCTACAAGCTGCTCAGAAACACAGAAAGGAAAAGCTAACACAAACTGAAAGCTGCAAGCAAACTACTGGGCTGGACAAAAATAGATGTAAATTTTCCTGTCCTGACTCCTGTTAAAATGAAAGGACATATGCAACCAGATTGGCAATGGAAAAACAATGAGATTACAACAGTTTTAATTAACAAGCCAGAGCCGATACATGTAGCAACACTTTTAACACTGCTTGTGAGAGACTGTTATAAATTGTATTTCACCCTAAGTCTATCTGAACAACAGAAAAAAGATTGCAAAAATTTTGAAAACCTTGAAAGCATAGTTTGAACACCAAGTGACTGCAACCTATAAATGGTACGTGTTCAACATTTGGGTTCAATATGACAAAAAGTCCATTGATTAGTATGTGACTGTCGTAAAACAGCTCTCAGAATCATGCGAATTCAGTCAACTGAAAAATAATCTCACTAAAAATAGAATAATCTAAGGCATCGGAGAACTAACTTGGAGTATGACTATTGAGAGAGGAGAAACTTACTAGATTTTATCTGCTCCAAAGTGTCAGCAAAAAAACATAATTTCATTTACAATATTATCTAGATGGGACATGCAAGCAAGGGAAACAGATTATATTGCTGACATACAGTTAAGAGCAGTATTTCCCATGAAGAAAGTTAAGCATGCTGTAACAAAATGTGAAATCTTCCAGATTCAACATGAATACTCAGGAAATCTTCAACCCAATCTGACAGGCAGGCACTTTGCTCAAATCAAGCGAACTGCCCAACAAGCTGTAACTCTCCGAGTGCTGCAAAAGGAAGTCATGAAATGATGGCCTGAGAGCATCAAGGACATATCTGTGGTCACAAAAGCACATTATGTATACCAATATTAATTCTCAGCCCAAGACAGCATCTTGTACAAAGAAAATAGAGTCATCGCCCCAAAGGACATGAGAGGGGAAATGCTGAAGCCCGTCCATACAATCCATCAAGGAATTGAACTGAATATGAGAAAGATAACTGCTTTCCTGATCAAATATGAACAATGAAATTAAAGACCACATTGGCCAGTGTAGCGTTTGTTCTAATCACCAAGCTAAACAAGCTAAAGAGCCTTTGATGATGCATGACATCCCAGCAGACCATGGATGAAGCTGGGAGGACCTCTCCACTATCACACAAACACCATCTTCCACTGTAGACTACTATGAGATAGACCAGACTACATCAATTACAACAGGAAACATAGTAGGATGCTTGACACTTCAGTCATTGTGGCTTTTCAGACATTGTGATGAGTGACAATGGCCCTTAATTCATGAATGAAGAATTCAGCCATGTCACAAAGAATTTGGAAATTCAACACTATACATCATTTCTGCGCTATCCCCAGTCAAATGGAAAAGCTGAGGTAGCAGTGAAAATCGCGAAAGGATCATCAAGAAATTGCACAAATCTAGCACAAATATATACAAGGCAATTCTCAAGTGGGGGACCACACCAAAGGAAGGCATGGGAAGTCGTCCAGTCAAAAACTAATGTCACATTGCACCAAAGCTACTCTTTCAATAATAAGCAGTAATTGCCATGAGTGAAGAAAAAAAAGACAAATTTCATTTTGATAAGACTGCCAAATCATTACCAAGGTTGAGCACTGGAGAGCCAGTCAGGGTACAAAATACAGCACTCTCAGCAAGAGTCATCTTCTGTCATAACTTAGAACATGCATAGAACAATTGTTGCCTAGATTGTACGTGATGGATGTGAATGACCAAATATACCAGTGCAACCACAGGCGCGTACAAACAAGGGAAGCTGGCTGTTCCTTCACTACAAGTGACTGATCAGGAAAACAGGAGCTCACCACCTGCACAGAGTACAGAATGATCCTCACTCCCAGTCATCCACTGGTCCCCAACAACTAAAATGGAACAAGTGCCACAGGAACAATACTCCCCAGAGAGGAAGGGCTACCCAGATAAAGAGCTAACAACAACGTACATGTGTATAATAAAGGGACCTGCAGGATTTAACAGCTACATATGCAATATATTTGCAGAAGCTAAGAGAATACCAAACAGCTTATTAGTGCACAAGAACAGTTGTTGTAGTGGATAACTTGGGTAACTCACAATTACATATAATAGACAAATCTGTTGATGCACTGTTGATCACTGTGAAAAGGTGGAAAAAATTATGGATTTTGAAATGCAATTATTACTACATGCTCCACCTGATGTGCCAGTCACACAATCTCGAGCACGAGGGAATGCCTGGAGGCAGCCATTTACATTCTGTTTAATAAAAGTGTCACAGTAGAAAGACTGTAGTCTTTTGATTTCATAACAGGCAGCTTTGCAAAATATTCAGTGGGATTCTGCCATAATATATCCATGTCTGGTTACAGAAGCACTGAATCTCAAAAGAAGTTAGCATTCTAATCAAACATGTCTTCAAAATTCATAAAAAGCTGCCCTCACATTCTGATAACTGAACAATCTCTGGAGCAACTTCTTTGGGATTGCTAACAAAATAACAAATGTGGTCATTCTATTAATTCACAAGTTGAACTGTAATGTCAAAGCAGATCATCAGGTGACATAATTATGTAAACACCCATCTTCAAAGGTCATCTCATCCAGTTCAAACAATCTAATGAAATTTATCAACACAGAAGGCAGCAATTTAGATCACTGGGCTGATTTTTCCAGGTCTCATGGAAAAAATGCATCCAGTAGCCAACCATGTGTTTTTGCATCTGAATGATCCTGCCACAACAGGATGAGCACACTACGCACAGCAATGATGGGTAGTTAATCAGGCTCATTATTGGGTCAATTAGTAAACAAATGTCACCAAAACCAACCCCTATGCCAGCTGAGTCTCCTCCATAGAGGCCAAGGCCCACCGTTTAACTTGGGATAGTGTCCTAGCACCTAGCCGAAAAGTCACCAAAGTGTCCTTCATCATCACTTCAAATTAAACCTTTTGGGATGGAACAGCCACAGACATGACTTCAGGCAATCCTACAAAGAGGTTCCCCAATGTTGCAAAACAGACAGCATCTCTATTTTGATTGGGGATAAATGCAATGAAATCAGCTTGGAATCTTAAAAGATTCAGGCTGTATTGAGCTAAACCATACAATGCCTACAGTGCAGGAGGAGGTCATTCGGCCCATTGATTTTGCACCAACTATCTAACACAGCATTGTATCCAGGCCCTATCCCCTTAACTCCACATATTTACTCAGTTAATCCCCACATCACAAGACACTAAGCAGAAATTTACTATAACAAATTCAACTAACCTGCAGATCTTTGGACTCCGGAAGCACCCAGAGGAAATCCCTGCAGACATGGGAAGGAAATGCAAACTCCACACAAAGACTCACCCAAGGCTAAAATTGAACTTCCGGGCCACTGAACCTGTGAGGCAGCAGTGCTAACCACTATGCCAAGGGGTTAAAAGTTAGGAAGACAAGTTCCTCAAACAGCAAGTGAGCTTACTTAGCTGCAGTCATGATGTCTACACTGCTTGAAAGAAATAGAGCTAGAGGGATGTTTTGTTTTGGGAGTTGGAGCTAATTAGCTTGTAACCTTTCAGAGTTCGCTGAACATATCTATGATCTTAAAAATGGGTGCAGCTTAAGATGGTTCTCTGGATTCAACGTATTAGACTTCTGTAGTAGGGAAAGAAACTATACTGAAAGCTATGCTGATGGCAGGTTGTAGATGTATAGAGTTCGAAGAAACCCTAGGAGCCATTGGTGCACTATTCATTCAGTTTGAGCCATGTGTGATTTGCAGCCTTAGGGACTGTTTAGTGAAGTTAGGGCTTCATGAAGTCTTGGGGAGCCAAAAAGATGATTGGTTCTGTGCTAGGCAGTTAGAGCTTAAGTCCAGAGCATCCGTGAGACTGGAGTTCAGAGAGATCCAGGGCAGCAATAGCTTAGTGAAGCTAGCAGTCTGCAAAAGAATTGGAAATGTACTAGTTATTAGAAGCTAGAGTGCAGCTTTGTGAATCACATGGAACTCAGTCGAAGAAGGAGTAAACTGAACCATCAGTAGCTGAGCAGTCATTGAGATAGTCTGAGCTCCAGCAGCTTTTGAGGGAATTCTGAGACTATATCTTCAAAAGGGAAGATCTGAAATCCCACGTGAGGGAGACTGAGCTTTAACATGATATTGTGACTCAAAGTGGTCACTGACATCTGGGTGGGTTGCTAAGAAATCTGTGGGATCTGTCTTGATTGCATCTGCTATCAATGTGCAGTGTAGTGTGTTTATCACAGTTTGCTGTTAATTCATATTTACCTCATGTAAATTTTGAATGTTAGAGTACATAATTGATATGGTTGATTGTTTTAATTTGCTGACTTTGTATAGTAATGTTTATTATGTTTCTTTAAAACTATAAAACCTAGACATTTTATTCTCTTTGTGAGTACCTGGGATTTCAAATTTTGTCCACTTTAAACTAAAATGTTACTGATTCCCTAACCAGATATTCCAGCACTGAAAAAGAGCTTTTAATAGCTGTGCATGCATATAAAGAATTCCATACATATCTCTATGGAAGAAAGTTCATAGTGGAGAGCAATCAACAGCCACTGCAGCAGATTGAATAAGAAAAATTTGTGTGAAATTCCAGCAAGACTACACAGGTTACTCTTCTGACTTTGAGTGAGGATTGTCCTCTGAAAGACAGGCCAGGAATAGAAATGGTTCTAGCAGATATCCTATCTTGGTTATCATTACAAGAGAAACATGAGACAAAAGATCTAGATATAAAGATCCAAAACTTATTGAATGTAACATATCCAACAAAACATGTTCACATTAGAGAACATGAAGAGTTACAAATGCTTTTTCAGTAAATGTTCCTGTGATGGTCTGATAAAATACAGCAAACACAGTCAGCAATATGACAATACTGGTCTACCAGAAACTAGAAGTGAAGCAACAACGCACTGATGCATATGCAGGAGGAGGTCAACATTAAAATAAGCATCTCAAATTCCTGCTTGAGTTGATGTAGAGATAAAATGTAAATATAAAGAATCTAATCATGAAAACCTGAAACTCAGCAAGAATTGTTGTTTAGTTGAGATTCGAAAGGCACATAGAGACTAAAACTGGAAGCAAATCAAAAGAAACAGAATCTATATTCAACCTACACCAGAGTTGGGCAGTAGTAATGGTCAACAACACCAGCATCACTAACAAATGAATAAACAGTAAATGACAACACTAACATCAAGCACACTCTGAAGCAACACACACTTTGCCTGTGCAACAGGTCAATCCAGCACTGAGAGTGTTGATATAAAAGCATAACATCCCACCATCTAAATGATACCGTGAATATTTTTAGAAAAGAAAACTAGCTATAAAAGATGAAGGCATTCAGTTTATTGATGAAAGTCAATTGTTGACCTTTAGTTTATGATTGCAATAGTTATCTTGATATAGAGGCTTTATATATTCGCATTTTAAATAAAGAGGGTGTAATATTGTTAGATTACTTATTATCCAAATATATATCCTAGTGTGCCACATTGATTGCTGCACTGCAATCATGTGTAGGGTTTCATTAGTCTACAGCCACACGGAGATGCAAGAAACACACTCATTGAAGCTCCAGGATTTTGAGTCTAGACAGTGATTATACTTAACTCATGAAAACCAGAAAGACATAACAATTCGTAAATTTCTCTTTTTGTGTGGTCATTAAGTATACATTTTGCCCAACATCTACTTGCGTAATTTACCAACGTATTTACAGTCCTTAATCATTAATCAAATTTCATATTTTTGGCATTATTTGAGCTGCAATCACTGAACAAAAATGAAGTTTGATAGTAAAAAATTGAGAGAATAACAACTGTGCCTCTACATTTGTGAGAAGTGCTGGAATGCACCTCATAGAGTAACACACTATCAAATCATGATTTTCAATCCAATAATTTTACATTGCAAGGTAGTATCAAGGGAGTATTACTTTGACAGAAATGGGAAGCAGAGTAAACTGAAATTCCATCTGACTAAATGTAAAAGATCCCATTGCACTTCAAATTGGTTTTAAAGAAGCTTGGAACATCTTGAGATTGTGAAAGGTGCTTGCTAAGTGCAAGACATTCATTCAATTTCAAGGATTGCCTTGTCCAGCAATTTTAGTCAACCACCAAAATAGATAGAACATAGAACATAGAACATTACAGCACAGAACAGGCCCTTTGGCCTTCGATGTTGTGCCGACCAATATAAAAAGCAATGCCCCTCCAAACTAAACCATTCCCTTCTCTTCCATATACTTATCAACTAACCTCTTAAACGCCACCAAACTTGGCGCATCTACAACTGCTGCAGGCAGGGCATTCCACTCCCGAACCACCCTTTGGGTAAAGAACCTACCTCTGATATCCGTCCTATAACTATCACCCCTTAATTTAAAGCTGTGTCCCCTCGTGCTAGCTTTCTCCATCCTAGGAAAAAGGCTATCACTGTCCACCCTATCTAAACCTCTAATCATCTTATATGTTTTGATCAGGTCCCCTCTTAGCCTCCTACTTTCTAACGAAAACAACCTCAAATCCCTCAGCCTCTCCTCATAAGACATGCCCTCCATACCAGGCAACATCCTGGTAAACCTCCTCTGTACCCTCTCCAATGCCTCACATCTTTCTTATAATGTGGGGACCAGAACTGCACACAATACTCCAAGTGCGGCCGCACTAGAGTTTTGTACAGTTGCAACATGACGTTGCGGCTCCGAAATTCAATCCCGCTACCAATAAAAGCCAAGACTCCATATGCCTTCCTAACAACCTTCTCGACCTGACTGCCTACTTTCAGGGATCTATGCACGTACACACCAAGATCCCTCTGTTCATCTAGACTACTAAGAATCCTACCATTTGCCCTATACTCTACACATTTATTATTCCTGCCATAGTGCATTACCTCACACTTTTCCACATTAAACTCCGTTTGCCACCTCTCGGCCCAGCTCTGCAACTTGTCCAAGTCTCTCTGCAAACTATAACACCCCTCTTCACTATCTACCACTCCACCGACTTTAGTGTCATCTGCAAATTTACTAATCCATCCTTCAATACCCTCATCCAGATCATTTATAAAAATTACAAACAGCAGGGGCCCCAAAACAGACCCCTGAGGTACACCACTTGTCACCGAACTCCACGATGAATATCTCCCATCAACCACCACCCTCTGTCATCTATCTGCTAGCCAATTCCTAATCCAATTAGCTAAATCACCCTCTATCCCATACATCTGCATTTTCTGCAGAAGTCTTCCATGGGCCACCTTATCAAACGCCTTACTAAAGTCCATATATACCACATCAACCGCCTTACCCCCATCCACCTCCTTAGTCACTTTTTCAAAAAACTCAATGAGGTTAGTAAGGCACGACCTACCCTTCACAAAACCATGCTGACTATCCCCAATCAATTCATTTCTCTCTAAATAACTATAATCCTATCCCTAATAATTCTCTCCAATACTTTGCCCACAACAGAAGTAAGACTCACTGGCCTATAATTCCCTGGAAGGTCTCTCTTCCCTTCTTGAACAACGGGACCACATTCGCTATCCTCCAGTCCTCCGGAACCACACCCGTAACCAACGACGACCTGAAGATCAGAGCCAGAGGCTCTGCAATCTCCTCTCTTGCCTCCCAGAGAATCCTAGGCTAAATCCCGTCCGGCCCAGGGGACTTATCCAACTTCAAACCCTCGAGAATATCTAGCACATCCTCCCTATCTACTTCGATACCTTCCAGTTTGCTACCCTGTACCTCAGTGTTCTCCATAACTACATTTACATCACCCTGCGTGAATACCGAAGAGAAATATTTATTCAGTACCTCTCCAATCTCCTCAGGCTCCACGCACAACTTCCCACTGCAGTCTATGACTGGCCCTAATCTTGCCCTAACCAATCTTCTATTCTTAACATATCTAAAGAAAGCTTTAGGATTCTCCTTAATCCTATCAGCCAAAGTCTTCTCGTGTCCTCTCTTTGCTCTCCTCAACTCACTCTTTAGCTCCCTCCTGGCTAATCTATAGCTATCCATTGCACTAACCGAGCCTTCAAGCCTCATCCTGACATAAGCCTCCTTTTTCCTTTTAACCAGCAAATCAACTTTTTTCGTACACCAAGGTTCTCTTACTCGACCATTTCCTCCTTGCCTGACAGGGACATACTTATCAAGGACTCGCAGCAGCTGCTCCTTGAATAAGCTCCACATTCCAGATGTTCCCAGTCCCTGTAGTTTCCTAGTCCAATCTATGCACCCTAATTCTCTCCTGATGGCCTCATAATTACCCTTCCCCAGCTATAACTACTGCCCCCAGCTTCATGCCTATCCCTATCCATCACTAAGGTGAACGTAACCGAATTGTGGTCACTATCACCAAAATGTTCACCAACTTCCAAGCCTAACACCTGGTCTGGCTCATTGCCCAGCACCAAATCCAATGTAGCCTCACCTCTAGTTGGCCTATCTACATACTGAGTCAAAAAACCTTCCTGCACACTTTGTACGAAAACTGACCCCTCTAACGAGCTAGAGCTATAGCTATTCCAATCAATATTAGTAAAGTTAAAGTCCCCCATAACAATTACCCTATTACTTTCACTCCTGACCAGAATTGACTTTGCAATCCTTTCCTCTACCTCTCTAGAACTTTTAGGAGGTCTATAAAAGACTCCCAACAGGGTGACCTCTCCTTTCCTGTTTCTAATCTCAGCCCATACTACCTCAACAGACAAGTCCTCATCAAACTTCTTCTCTGTCACTGTGATACAGTCTTTGACTAATAATGCCACTCCTCCCCCCCTTCTACCTCCTTCTCTACTCCGACTAAAGCATTGATTAGTCGTTCATATCTAGTGTCTGCAGAACTTTGCTCAAACTTAATTTAATTTAGGAAGCAACAATAACCATATTTTACATGAAATTACATAGAAATTGTAATAGCATCAGGCCCATTTGTCTTAACTATTCCACATTGGCATTCCACCTCCTCACAAGTCATAGTCTATCCATATCACTTACTTTCAATAATATACTTAACTATTCTGAAATGCTGATTATGGTTGTTGCTTCAATTCCTAAGCACATTTCAAAGCCTCACAAGCATCTCAAAATAAAATCTGTCTGTATGTTTAGTCTATGCCCCATCACTCTACACCTCTCAAAGCACTAGAAACATTCTATGTCCTCTGTCCCATTCATTCACTATTTTAAACACTAATTAACCAATTCTTAATTTTCTCTGTTCTAATGAAAACATGTCCAACTTTTAAATAGAAACAGAATATTGGATACAATCAACAGGTCAAGCAGCATTTTTGCGGAAGAAAGTTCACAATTTCAGAACTAACGAATGATGATCAATACAAAATCTTAACAACCTCTAAAAAGGGGTTTTACACACCTCTAAAAGGGGTTAAAATCTTAACAACCTCCAAAAAACCTCTAAAACAACTTCTAAAAACCTCCAAAAATCTTAACAACCTCTAGAAAGGCTAAGGGACTTGAAGTTATTTTCATTAGAGAGAAGAAGGCTAAGAGGTGACTTAATTGAGACATATAAAATGGTCAGAGGGTTAGATAGGGTGGATAGTAAGAGCCTTTTTCCTTGGATGGAGATGGATAACACGAGGGACATAGCTTTAAATTAAGGGGTGGTAGTTATGGGACAGATGATAGAGGTGGGTTCTTTACTCAGAGGGTAGCAAGGGCATGGAATGCCCTGCCTGCAGCAGTTGTGGACTCGTCAAGTTTAAGGACGTTCAAATGGTCAGTGGATAGGCATATGGATAGCATTGGAATAGTTTAGGATAGAGGGTCATAAAATTGGTTCCATTGGTCAGCGCAACATCGAGGGCCGAAGGGCCTATACTGCGCTGTATTGTTCTATTTTCTATATTCTCTCCAAAGATGCTGCCTTATGAGCTGAGTATTTAAAGCATTTATTTTCTTAGGTTTCTAGCAGTATTACACTTTTCTCATTTCCTTTTTGTACTTGTATATCCTGACACTAGGCATAATTTGAGTAAAGTGCCACGTGCTCTGTATTATCAACATCTTTTTACCATCCATGGAAACAAAACGGCATACTATGCCTCAACTGTGATCTTACTGAAATTTTAGACAGGCTCACCACTACATTTTTATTTGTTGGGCATACTTTGCCTTAAACTAAATATTTAATTAACTTTGCATTCACTACTATCTCAAGTATTAATACTGATCCATTTATTTGTCAACTATACCACAATATCAATATCCTTTGGTTCTTAGCATTACTCACTTTAAGTCTTACATTTTGTATTGTCTGAAGAAGTGGACTCCTCTGGCTTCCTTACCTACATCATTCAGTAGCTGCCTAGCTTTGGGGTGGACTGAGGACATTAACAAGTAGTATATATTAATATATGTGAAACATTTCTTACCTCGGTTCCTCAGTCAGACACAGCACTTGTTACACATAAATGGGGTCATTAACATGGCAATTACCAATGTCAGAAGTGTTTGTACATTTGCTTTCTGCAGAGTGATAATTCCAGATACTAGGTGAAGGCGAAAGGAAAAGTGGGTGGAGAAAGGGGCAAGATTTCCAATCACTGCAACAACAACTCAGCCTGCAACTTACTCACTCTAATCCACACTTGCTTCACCCAATGCTAGCACAGTCCTAGCACAGTGCTGGGAGGGAGCCAGCATGCTGAGGGACATGGCATTAGTTGGGCAGGCACGGCGGCGCCAGCGCCGTGGGGCAGGCACGGCGGCGCCAGCGCCGCGGGGCAGGCACGGCGGCGCCAGCGCCGCGGGGCAGGCACGGCGGCGCCAGCGCCGCGGGGCAGGCACGGCGGCGCCAGCGCCGCGGGGCAGGCACGGCGGCGCCAGCGCCGCGGGGCAGGCACGGCGGCGCCAGCGCCGTGGATGGGAAGCATGGCACCAGTACCATGGGTGAGGGGCATGGCACCAGTTTGCTCCTCTCTTAGACTTGTCGCCATCTGCTGCCTCCCGTTCCCAGTCTCTCACCGTTTCAAGCTGGACATTGGTCTTTGTGGTCCGCTGTTGTCCAAAAAAGTCCAGCTGCCGTCTATCTGTCTGTCTGTCTGCCCTACTATCACCTATTTGTCTGTCAGTCTGTCTGCCCTACTAATCCTATTTGTCTGTCTGTCTGCCCGACTATCACCTATTTGTCTGTCGGTCGACCCGACTGTCGCCTATCTGTCTGCCCGAACGACCGAGCAGACGCTGCACCTTCCTCACAACAACAACTTCAACCCCCAGCCCCCGCTGATTGACAGGCCGGCCAGCCAACCTCTGGCCGAGGTGGTCACCCGCTAGCCAATGGGAAAAGCGTGCGGGACACGCGCAGGGTGACAGCTCCCGCCCTGCTCCTTTGTTTGAAGTGAATTTCTCCCCGGTTCACAACGGCGAACGGTTCCAGCCGTAACGGCAACGATCCAGAAGCCCCGTTCAAATCCTCCAGAGTTCCTTATCGCTCATTCTCGCTAATGAAGTGAACTTACCGCCCCAGGTGAGCTCTGGACTGGGGGAGCTGCCCGCCACTCTCAGCGAGATTCTTCTGCCCCCGCTCAGCTCCTGAGTCCTGTCGCCGCCCCGGCCCCGGCGCTGTGCTGCCCGAGCCCCGCCTTAGGGCCAGCCTCCACCCCGGTTCCTGCCCGGCCCAGCTCCACCCCCGCCCCTAGCGCCAGCCTGAGCAGGGTTCCCGCAGCAAAGTGGATACTCTGCAGCTGTGAAACTTCTTAATGAAGATTTTTTTTAAAACTGGTGTTTTTATGCCTAACGCAGGGAATGTTCAAATAACGCATGTTTGTCTCGCGTTTCAAGTTTGTAATGAACTCAGTTTGCAGATGGGATTTTTTTAATTGATGGATGGATTCATCCATCAGCGGAGGGAGGAAACTTGCCCAGTCTGAGAATGAGGCCAGTTAATGCCGCCAACCAACTTGTCCTCACGGTGAAGGCCAGTTTGGAGGTTGGATCAGAGATAAGCTAGATATATGAAGGTGGTGGATAGAGTTAGTCATGGCTACTGAGCCCAAAGGAATCATGGCTCAGTGGAGCACTTAGCCATTCGCACGTAAATAGATGCATAAAAATTGGGAGGAGAATGGCCTTTACATACTGGGCAGTGCAAAACCTTCCTGTCAATGTGAAGACTTAGGAGGGAGAGGATTAGTATTTCAGGCATTATTACAAGTGCAGCTAAACCCATAGAAGTCAAAACTAGTGATGGGATTATGATTCTTAGCTATTGGGTCCAGTGATGATAATGAGGATCATTATCCACAGTAACAGAGGCCAGGCATGAGCTGGGCAAACGAGTGGGGAGAAGGAAAGAAACAAAGGCCATATCCTCAGTATATGGCGAGCAACTGAAGATGGAACTACCTGGATAAATTGGGGATGGTCACTGAGATTTATACCCTTGTCCCATCAAACACAGAAGGAAGCAATTTGGCCCATTGTGCTTGTACCAGCTCTTTAGTCAAAGAGTCTAATTCGTTGCATCCATTTAGTCCTGTACTTTTTCCCCTTCAAGTATGTATGCAATTCTCTTTTGAATATATTTTTATTGAAACTGCAATCCTTTCAGATGGTTTAGTCTAAATCTCAGCAAATCACTGTGTAAAAAAATAGTTGTCATGTTGCCTCTGGTTCTTTTTTCAATTCACGTTAAATCTCTGTCCTTTGGTTACTTAACCTGCTGCCACTGGAACTATGTTTTCTTTCTTACACTCTTGGTTGGATTTTTCATTATCTGCGCAGAGGCATATTGAGACAAGAAGGCCTGCGTCCAGCTCGCAGGTTGCAAAATCAGCTTTTCTCTGTGTAGAAAAAGTCTGGACATGTGACCCATGCTATCATGCTGACAGAGCGGGCCAGGAGAAAGCTGGTAGCCAGGAATACCAAGTTTCTGGTGTCCCTTTTAAAAGGAATTTCATGGACTTCTGGTTATGCAAGAGAAGATTGCATTTTTGAATCCCTACAATGTAGAATGAGGCCATTTGGTCCATCACATTTGCACCGACTCTCCAAAGAGCATCTTAGCCAGGCCTACCCATGCATTTACCATAACAAATCCAGCTCATATCTTTGGATAGTGGGAGGAAACCCACTAGACACAGGGAGAAAGTACAAACTCCACACAGTTACCCAAACTGGAATTGAACTCAGGTCTCTGGCACTCTGAAGCAACAATACTAACCACTATTCTATTTACAGTTAGAGGCATTGATTTACAATGACTAAATGTGTCATGCTTTTTATTTATTACATGGAGTTCTGTTTTTTGTTTTTTCATTAAAATTTTAAGTTTCCATTGCTTATTTTTCTTGGGAAGCCATAAATCAGTAAATAGTCAGACCTGTTATCAAACTGAATAGAATTTGTTTATTTGCCTACTTATTATCAAAATCAAACATTGGTAACCTAATGTTTAAAAATAATGATAACAAAGATGACATTTTTTACATCTTTAACATGAAACAATTTCTCAAAATAATCACAAGTATTATTAAGCAGATGATACAAAACCAGAGGTAGTTTGAAGAGGCTGGTCAAACCAATGTGTCCTTGAATATAAAAGTTGTCAATTTCAGTACCAAAGTGTGAGAAGTGCATTTAGATAATGAGACCACACACATTTTGAAAAATAAGCATCTAAATGCATTATAGGATTAAGGGCTTCACAGGTACTGATGTACAATTTAGTTAAAGATCAAATTAGCAAGATCATAAAAAGCAAACAAAATACTGCTGGGAGAGGAAAAAATAAGGTCTAATTTCCTCTTTTAACTCTTGGTCCATAGCCCTATAGGTTATAGCAACTCAAATGAATTTCCAAGTGTTTTCTTTTAAATATAACATTAGAATTTCACCCTTTCAAGCAGATACCACAATCATATTGAAACAAAATATTGCTCATCTCTTTTGAATCCTTCTATTAATTATTTTAAATCTATGCTCCTCACTTGTTATTAACCTTTTTGTTAATTTTTATCCAATCTATCTGGGTCCCTCATAATTTTATACAGCTAAATTAAATCACTGCTCAACCTACTCTCATCCAAAAAAACCAACAATAGCTTACCCAAACCTCATTACACATCCTTGGCTGACGGACCAGACATACATTAGTCCATCAAAACAGATGTGTTCAAGGGAAAACATTGCTTTGTTGAAGGTTCTCTGATCTATTTTTGTTAATTGCACTGTTTATTTACATAACATAAGCTTTTTTCTGCTGCTGATACTTAATGGTCTGATTGATTGACATTATTATAGGACTGTAGTAAAACAGTTCTTTTAAAGAAAGTTATCAAAAAATGACTTTAAAGTTTTTCCACACATGCTATTCTTACTATAGTATTCATTGGTCCGTTATAGAGTGTATGCTGAGTGAATCAGCATAGAAGTGCTGTAGGTTGGCATGGAGGATATGAAGGACCATTGGGGATGGATAAAGGGGCATTGACGGTATTACAGACCATTGGGGTGAATCAGGGAATACAGATTGAACTGGGGGGTTTTTAAACTTTTCAAAAGGTCTCCTCACCCAAATAATGGTCCACCACCTCTCTTGAGGGGCTGAAAAGTCCTTGAAAGGCTAGTTCTACTCCATGAAAATTGCAGAAGTTTAGGAGATGCCTATCCTTGCAATGGATCTGGTCAAGTCAGAAGTGTAGGGTTTTGACTCATGATCTGGACCAACCCACATTTTTATACCGCAGGTACGAAAATTGGAGGAACCAAGAAAGGAGCTGGAAATCCTGGAACTGGGCCCAGTCACCATTTGTAAAGTTCTGAAAGAATCTCTAACTCTGCAAAAATCAAACCTAATCACCCTGCTCTGATACTTATGCTTGGAGTTGGAAAGCCTTTTTATCTGATGATTATTTTAAAAAGATTTCCTAGAGTAAAAACCATAGGACACTGGGAGATGAAAATTCAATGTTTCTAAATCAAATTCCTGATAAATTGCCAAGTATCTCCAGTAGAATGCATAATTTGCTTCTAATGAAATACTTGGGTTGAATTTATATATCAGTAGAAAGAAACAAAATTAAATTAGAACTAACTATGATTATATTTTTTGACTTTTAACTATTTTTTCCAGTAAGTTCATGTATAAAACAAATTTTAGCTCAAGGTACATAGAACTAGGATTTTTTCAGCTACTGATTCTTGTGATTAAAGCCAGCTTTTGATAGCACATTCAGAATTATTTATCATTTCCACAAATTAAAACCAATAATGGTCACAACCTTAACATCTGTTTTTCAAATTAAAGCACAATCTATAACCTTGTTATAACTAAACCATTCAAAAAATTTACTTACCACAAAAATAGTTATTTTCTTGACTTGATATATTTTATGTTTGTTTTATATAAATGCAGTCCAATTGGAAAAGGTTGGGAGCTGCAAATAAGATGTTTAAGATCAATATGCAGCTCTGGAGCTTTGCACTCAGTCTCAACAAATAAAGAAATGTGTCCCCATTGCCATCTTGACTAATATCTATTCTGTTCCCTCTAGGGATCTGTAAAATATAAGTTCCAAGGATCCTCTGTTTCTTACCATGTTTCTTACTTCTCAGAATCTTACCATTTATTGTGTATTCCTTTGTCTTGTTTATCCTCCCAGAAGCATTGCCTCCCACTTATCCAGATTGACTTCCATTTGCCATTTTACTGCCATCTTCCCAATCCATTGATGTGATTTTGTTGTCTACAGATTTCTTCTTCACTATCAACCATAAAACAAATTTTCATACAATCTACAAACTTTTTAATCATGCCGTTTACATTTAAGACTAAATCATTGATACAAAGCACAACCAGTAAGGCAACCAATACTGAGCCATACAGAACACTATGAATTAGCCTTTCAGTCTGGCCCCTCTGCAGCATGTTTCTCATGGCAGGAGGAGACATACTATTCGCCGGCAGCAGGATCTTTTGGTGCTGCTGCTATCAGTGGTAATTCCCATTGACTACAAACCACAGTGCTGGAAAGCGCACTGAAACACTCTAAATTTAAACTTGCATCAGGAAAATTAAATTTCACCTGCCTTGTGTCATCCACCCACCATATTTCCCGTTCTTGCACCTCCATAAAATCCACTCGTGTATTGGAATATTGTATTATTGTCTTGGTGGCATAGTTAAAACAAGTTGGGAAAAAATAAAATATTTTAAAATAAATTTGAATTAAATGATTACAAAGTATGGCTGAAAATTAATACATTAAGATTGTGGGACTGAAGTGGAAGATTTCTAACTAGTTATAAGATTTTTAGACAGTGTGTATTAAGGCACTAACAGGATTACCAGTAAAGAGTTAAATGATTCTTGAAACAAGTCAGTAAGTGAATGAAAGAATAGTTGCGCATACGCGAATACAGTAAGAGAATTAAACAAATAAATATGATTTTAAAACATATATGCTAGTATTTTAAGTATTGTGTGAATCATTGTTCACTTCAGCCAAAAACATTATCCACAAGGGATGATGGTAAAGGCAAATAGTTCAGAACCAAAGGCCTAGGAACCATATAGTTAGCAAAATTTATATGAGAGTTTCTTATGCGGGAACACATGTTGCAACATTTATGAATAGATGTATTCATTGTCTAGACTTAGAATGGAAATGTGCCTGGATTGGGATCATGTATCTCCAGTTTTGTAATGATTTGGTGGAGCATCCACTTTGACCCCTGTGGTAAGTGTCTAAGGTAACCAGGCAACAGGGAAATGACTTTAGCCAAAATGGGAATTAGCATCTGGATTTAATGGATGACTGACATAGTATGCTGGATGGTAAAATTCAATTAGCTGAGGTGAATGTCAAGGATTATTATTAATGTGTGTATACTAAATGTAATTGATTTTAAGCTAATATAAGGTGAGAATGATTGATAAAAAACTATAAAACATAGAAAAACTACAGCACAAACAGGTCCTTTGGCCCAAAGTTGCACCGAACATATCTCTATCTACTAGGCTTACCTATAACCCTCAATCCTATTAAGTTCCGTGTACTCATCCAAAAGTCTCTTAAAAGATCCTATCAAATCTGCCTCCATCACCACCTCTGGCAGCCAATTCCACGCACTCACTACCTGTCAGGGATAAGTGAAAAACTTATCCCTGACATCTCCTCTATACCTACTCCCCAGCACCTTAAACCTGTGTCCTCTTGTGGCAGCCATTTCAGACTTGGGAAAAAGCCTCTGAGAATCCACCCAATCAATACCACTCAACATCTTATACACCTCTATCAGATCACCTCTCATCCTTCATCTCTGCAAGGAGAAAAGACCAAGCTTTCTCAACCTATCCTTATAAGGCATGCCACTCAATCTAGGTAACATCTTTGTAAATCTCCTCTGCACTTTTTCAATGGCTTTCACATCCTTCCTGTAATGAGGCAACCAGAACTGAGCACAGTACTCCAAGTGGGTTCTGACCATGGTCTTATACAGCTGTAGCATTATCTCCCAACTCCTAAACTCAATTCTTCGATTGATGAAGGCCAGTACACCATATGTCTTAACCACATACTCTACCTGTGAAGCCGATTTGAGAGTCCTATGAACCCGGACCCCAAGATCCTTCTGATCTTCCACACTGCTAAAATCTTATCCTTAATATTATATTCCTTCATCCCATTTGACTGCCAAAATGAATCACCACACACTTATCTGAGTTGAAGTCCATCTGTCACTTCTCAGCCCAGTCTTGCATCCTATCTATGTCACGCTGCAACTTCTGACATTCCCTCCAAACTATCCAAAACACCTCCAACCTTCGTGTCATCTGCAAACTTACCAACTCATCCCTCCACTTTCTCATCCGGGTCATTTATAAAAATCACAAACAGCAAGGGTCCCAGAACAGATCCCTGAAGCACTCCACTGGTGACCAACTTCCATGCAGGAAAAGATGCATCTACAACTATTCTCTGCCTTCTGTGGGTAAGCCAGTTCTGGATCCACAAAGTAACGAGCCCCTGGATCCCATGTCCCCTCGCTTTCTCAATAAACCTTCATGAGGGACCTTATCGAATGCCTTGCTGAAGTCCACATAAACCAATCTACCATTCTTCCTTTGTCAATGTGATTCTATAATTGATCTGTTTTTGATTGTATAAGTCAGTTTCATTGGAGAGTTCTGTTAGTTTCTCAGAGCCATTACTGAACCCTTTTGATGATCTCCTTGCAGCTGCTTGTTTTTTTTTGAAATGGATTAATTTTTTATACAGAGATATCTGCCTCATGAGTTTTGTACTGTCCAAAGTTAAGACAGTATGAGTCATCTCGCTTTACACCACAAGAGAGACAGTGAAATTATGAGAACCATGGTTTTAACAATGGTTTTCACAACAGAAAATTATTTCCGTTGCAATAATTAAGGAGGTAGGAGATGTAGACAAGTTCATGTATTAAATAAAAATGATTAATGAAATACTTATTTAAAAATGTTTAAATAATCTAAAATGTCAGGATGCAGATGGAATATGTTCAGGAAATAAATGCATGTTGACAGAGTGGAACCATGGCCATTATATTTTTTTAAAATAGAGGGATTATACCTTATTGTTAGGAAAAAATAATATTGATTCATTTCCTTTTTTGATAATACTCGGAAATAGTATTCTCTGAAGAGCAGGCTTTTTATTTTGACTTGTATAATATGAAAATATGGGAGTTTATTCTAAAACTGAAGAATTTTTAACAACAGTAAATAAGATCAGTACATACAAACATAGGCTAGAACTCAGAGCTGCTGCTAGCCCACTGCTATCAATTTCCAAAAGATTTATAGAAACCTTCGTATGGTGCAAAGTGAATGTAGTTCTGAGGAAAAATGTAATTTATGATCAAAGTGAATAAAATTATTGGCATTTTTGGAAAATATTTTTGGAAGATGGAAACATAAATTTTCACAAAGCAATTAATATTTTGTAAGATATCTCACAGGAGAACTTTAGTCCATATAAAAAAGCATGGGATTGGACTGTAAACTGCACATTGGATAATCAATAAGAAACAAAGGATAATGGTGGAATCAAGAAACAGAATTTTTGAATTTTTGTACTAAGTGTCACGATGTATGTGAAAATGCAGGTTTCTCATTGGCCACAATGATGCGTTTTCACACTGTCATCCACTGCAAAGTTCATTAAATATTCATCCACAGGAAACATGGCAGAACACTGCCGGACAGTCTCTGATTCACCTGCCATGCCATGACCTCACCACTGTCTCACCCCATGCTATTTTTAAAGTGTACCCACGCACATTTACATCATTCTATGCAACCTAGAACTTCTGAAGAGCAATAACATAGCCCCAGAAGCCAAGAAAACTGCTGCCATGGAGTTCAATTTTGCCTTTCTGGATGCAGTTGAGGCCTGCCCTGATATGGTCTACCTCAGCTCTGGCTGTATGTCCACCAACCTCATCACTTCGGCTTGGGAGGCAGTGGCAATTGTAGTCTGTGCCAACTTGGCACATAAGTGGCCCGCCATCCCATTCAAGAAGAGAATGAATTATCTCATCCATACTACCAGAGTAAGTCAATTATTTCATTACTCTTAACTCATGGACTCACCAGCTCAGCACATATTCATGGGCATCTCACACACAGCCAGTTCAAAGGATATCATCAGTCATTTACATACACAATCCCCCTTAAATCTTCATCAGGCATATATCCTCTTAAGCTTATGTGCTTATCACATCCATTGCTCCACTCACCACACACATACACCGGGCATCCTAACCATTTGTCTTGGCATACATCTTGCTTACACTCTATCCATTTGTCTTTGTGCAGAACAACAGGTAGAGGTCCCAGACTGGACTTGGCATGGCCAACATTAGGGTCTTCAGTCCCTTCGAGGAGCTATCGTGCTGGCTGGAGATGGGTGGCCCACACTCAAGTGAGCATCCAATACTAGCTTATCTCACAGACAGTGGCGCTGAATCCTCTGTCATGTACTAATTTTCTCTATTCTTATTCATAGAAATCCCTGAAAAGCACATATGGACACCTGCATGTCAGGCCTTCAACTCTAGTTCTGAGAACACCTCAGAAGACCCAACATAGTACTCACAATCTTCTACTAAATGCAGATACACACCTCAATGGGAATTAGATGCAGTTGAATGACTATAAGCTCTTCTAGCTAATTATAGGGAAGACTGAAGCTAATGTTTGTGGCTTCCTCCAACAAGATTTGTAATTTCACCTCCAACTTCACCTGTGACATTAGTCACTGCCTCAGAGAGAACCAGATTGTTCAAAACCCTTGCATTCTATAATAACATCAAGCTGAATTTTCTACATCAATAAGATCCCCTAACTTTACATCCACAAAATTCCCTGCTTCTGCCCTTATTCAGCCCATGGGCCAGTGAAGTAAATTCATGCCTATAGGATGGCACAGTGTTAGCATTGCTGCCTCACAGTGCCAGGAACTTGTGTTCAATTCCCTGGCTTGGGTCACTATCATTGTTGGAGTTTGCACATTCTTCCTGTATCTATGCGGGTTTCCACTGGGTGCTCCTCTTTCCTCCCACAGTCCAAAGATGTGTGGATTAAGTGGATTGGCCATGCTAAATTGCCCCTTAGTGTCAGGGGACTAGCTAGGGCAAATACATCAGGTTATGGGAATAAGGCCTTGGTGGGATTGTAGTTGGACTGAATGGCCTCCTTCTATACTGTAGAATCAGTGCTTTTTTCACCTTCAAGCTCAGTTTCAATAAACTTTAATTCATCCAAACTTATGCTTTGCATATTCCTATCCAATGTCAAGTCCATTAGCACACCATTCCCATTTTTGCTGAACCACTTTAATTTCTAGACATAAAATAACTCTCTTAATTTGTTTAAATCTCTCCATGTCCATTGTCTTGCTATCTTTGTAATTTTCTCCGCTTCTACAACACCTGTCTCCTCTGCATTCTTCATTCCTCTGTGAATCTCTCCCCTTCTCTTCCCAATAGCCATTGGAAGCTGTCCATTCAGCATCTTTGACCCTAAGGTTAGGATTGTCTCCCTAAACTCATTTTGCATCTTTCTCTCACCCTTTAGGATGTTTCTCAGAACTCATCTCTTTAAACAAGCTTTTACTCTTATTCTTTCATTAATTTAGTCAATGTCCATTTTTCTTGCACCTCTGCTAACTGCCTTACAACATTTTCCCATATTAAAGTTGCTACATAAATGTAACTTGCTGTTTAATGACTAACAATAATCAAAAGGATGTCAAAATCTGAGACTGATTGTAGTTATTGTTTTAAATTATCAATTGTTACTATGTTTTATGCCTCAGAGGTTTGCAAAGATGCTGCACTCCAGATTATATATCTATAGGAATTTTATTTCCAGTGCTTTAAAATGGTTGTTCCTCTGCTTGCAGCTGTCAACCTCAATTTAACCTCTCTTCTTGAATGACCACACCCAGGTTTAATTAACCAGAGAGAGAACCCCCACTAATCACTAGACAATAATCAACAGAGGAGGCAATAGCATAATAGTTTTGTTACTGGGCAATAATCTCAGGACCCAGAGCAACGCTTTAGGAATAAAAAATAATCTGGAATTAAAAATCTAATGATGACCAAGAAACCATTCATGTAAAAACCCATCTGTTTCATTAATATCCTTTTAGGAAATAAAATCTGTTATCCTTACCTAGTCTGGTCTATATGTGACTCTAGACTGACAGCAATGCAATTGACTCTTAAATGCCCTGTGAAATGACCTAGCAATCAACTAAATTCAATGGCGATTAGGGGTGGGCAACAAATGCTGGTCCAACTATTGCTGCACTCCAGATTATATATCTATAGGAATTTTATTTCCAGTGCTTTAAAATCCCACCAGTAAAAAAGAACAAGTGATTACCACAATTACTTTACAAGATGTGCCATTATATCATAAATTCATGAACAGAAATAGGTTAATTTTTACATTTGATGCTGCATTTGACATAGCTTATTTCATGAGGGAAATAAAATTTGTTAATATTGGGACTGATTTTAAATGAATGTATTGCCCTCTTCTGGATAGTTTTGCAAGACCCATAAATAATTTATATCCATGAAAGAAACAGGCAAGCCTCTGCCAGCGCACTCTTGAACTTTGGGATGTATATAGGGGTTTGTGGAGTAATGTGCTTCCTGGTATTCATGCACTTTGTATATTCTATGTTTCACAATGAGGACACAGGTAAATTTGAAACTCATCAGGCACAATTTTCCCAATCATCAGTTTTTTTCAATGCGTTACCCCACACAATCTTCCCACACTCTGCTCTCTTGCCAATGAGGAGAGGGGATTCTGGGAGGCCAGAAATGGCCATGTTGGGCCCATTAATGTCACTGTTAATAATGATATTAATATTTAAATTGGCTGTGTGCCCAATCCCAGAAGGCTGGGAGGATTGCATTTGACATCACACTGGTTCAGGTATGGCGTGATACAGATTTTCAGCCTTGCATGCTATCTTTCTAGCCTACGTAGATTGACCACACAGTGAGCTGGAAAGATGGTGCCCATCGTGTGAAATACTGGTCATCATTTAACTCTTCCCAGAAAGGATGGATTTGAGTTAGGTTAAAAATGAAAAAAAGATGCAGGAACCTTAAACACTTTGTACAGAGATAAATCAACCGATCTGCTCTCAGAAGGCAAGTCAGTCATTGAAACCTTTTAAGGAAATGAGCGCTTCTATTTTTCATGTTTCTGCTTTTAACCACGGTCAGTTTTCCAGCTCTTAGGACAGCCAGCAACTTAAAGATGGAAGAATGACCAATACATCAAGTTCGTGCCTTTACTCCACCATTTGTTAATCAGAAGTAGTAGGAGTATTTATTCCAGACCCAGCAAGTTGCTCCTACCTTTGTCCGTCACTCTGGACAGACAATAATCTCCAATAGTATCTGTCCTGTGATCATCGATCTCCATCTGCCCAACACTGCCCACTCCTATCTTTCCCATGATTTTCAAAGCTACACTCAACAATAATCTTTCCCCATCTCCCTCTGAAATCTCCCTGACCATCCAGGTCTCCAAATCACTGCGATCACCTGCATGATCCCCCCAATTCTACCCACTACCCACCACCATATTTCTTGTCTGGAGGACAAAAAACAGCCTAATGCAGAGTTAATGGCTGAAATATTCACCATGAGGGAGAAACCCTTCATTGTGGCAAAAATGGTGGCAGTGGCAAAGAGTCATAAGTCTTCACTACTCTCCCACCTCAATTCCTGTTGTCACCAGGGTATGGGGACAGTGTGTGTACTTTTCATGAGACAGTTGGCCATTTAAATAATCAGCTGCCATCACTGAATTGGATTTTGGTAGTCCATTATGTGAAACTCAAGTGTGCATATTAGAACTGAGAAGAGCAGGTCTGAAATTGGTGAATTTATTTGGATAGGTAGAATATGTTTTTATAGAGGTAAGGTGCCCTTTTGTGTCAGGTCCTGAGACACTTTTGGGAGATATCAGATATCTTTTGGAATTGTTAAAAATATGCATGAATGTGTGCAAAAGTGTTATCCATTAACATAGTAGAGTTCTGCTATTTTACAGTTTGATTGACAGTGGTTAAAGACTCTTTGAAATAAGACTATGAATTCCAATGCTTGTTATTAGAAGGGGTTATGCATTTGAGTTAAATGTCCATTACCGTAAGCCTTTATTTAATGAAAGGAATGCAAATAATTTTTATGTTTTTTTTATGTATGAGTGTTTTTAAATATAGGGAAGTATGCAATGGGAAATTAAAATGTTATTTTATAGAACTTTATCTCTGCATGGATTCTGAGGTCTGCTTGCGTAAATTGGCATGTTTGGTACAAAAGTAAAGGGAGGTTAGTGGGGGGGCATAAGTTGTCACTTAGTTGGCATAGAGGATATAAAGGGCCATAAGGGCTTGACAGAGGGACATAGCTTACCATGGAGGATATGAGGGGCCATGAGGGTGGGTGGGCATGATATATCAGACTTGGCATGGATGGGGCATGGAGAATGTGTGAAGGGGAGAGGGAGTGTTGGAGGGATATTTCACATTTTTAAAATATATTGTGGACAAAATGCCAGAGCCCTGAGTCAGGCCTTCTATCAGTCTGCCTCTGCATCTGGCAACCTCCTCAGTTCTTCTGGGGTCACCTGCCAGGTCTTCTAATCTAGTCTTTTGAAAGCTTCAGTTGAATCAAGAGATTGGTGAATCTGGAGAGCCTCTGCCACATACAGACAGAGCATTCCAGGTTCTAACTACATTTTCCTCATGTTGCCTTGGCATCATTTGTCAATTATCTTAAATCTGTATCTTTGGTTCTTGATCCCTTCAACAATAGAAATAGTTTCTCCCTGTCAACTTTACCCAGAGGCTTAATGATTTTGAATCAAATTGCCTCTCAACCATTGCTTCTTCAAGGAGAACAGTCCCAACTTCTCCAATTTTTCTAAATAACTGAAATTTCCTCATTCCAGGAACCATTCATGTGAATCTTTTCACCAATGTCTTCATATCCTTCCAAAGTATGGTGCCCAGAAGTGGACATAATACTCCAGTTGAGGTCAAATTAATATATCATACAGGTTTAATATAAACCCTTTGCTTTCATACTGCATATTTCTGATTATAAAGCACAGGATGCCATATGCCTTAACTGCTCTCTCAACCTATTCTGTTGCTTCAATGATTGAGATACATGTATCTCTCTATTCCTGCAACCCCTTTAGAATTGTCCCCTTTATTTTATATTGTTGCTCCATAATCTTCCTACTAAAATTAACCATTTTACTTTACACTTCTTTGCATGCTCTTATAGATTGTGGCATATAATCCAGAGGCCTCTGACCATTGGAAAACTGGGAGGCCAGCAATGCTGAGCCCACACTGATGCTGATGTGCCTTTGGTGTCTAAAACACTGGAGGTTCGGTCAAAGTACATGAAGATTTAGTAGAAATTCCAGAGTGTATGCACCCTGACCTGGACAATAGAAGCGTCCATTTAAGTCATGAATGCAACAATCTCACTCCGCATAGCCTTCTTTATTAAGAGATTGATGAATCTAGAGAGCCTCATCTAACAAGAAAGTCAATAAGTGTCAGGAATACACATAAAGCAGCATGTCATTGCCTTGTCTATGAACTCAATACAGCAAGAGAGTGGACAAGGCACCTGGAGTCTCCACTAGATCCTTGACCTTTTATGATCAGCAGGAAGGTACCAAGATAGGAGTTGTTGTCTTTTTCGATGGAGGCTTATCTCAGTACAATCCTGCCATGGAACCGTCCATCCTCAGTCCCTCTGCCAGTGACATTCAGATGATAAAGGAAGCCTCTGTACCTGTGCAGGAGGCCCTCTGTGTGCTCAGGCCTCAGGCAGACAGAAGACAGCTACCAAGTTTATTTCAGATCAGCAGCCTACCTCCACTTCAGCTACAATTGCTTGGGGAGCACCATGCAGGAACATTCATAAGAAATGAAAGAATACATGCTAGATGTATTTGGGCTTCATAAAAGCTAGTTCTGATTATTTACTACTGTGTATGTCAATTTAGTAATTGTTAGAAATTGTTTATGATCATCCCAATGCAGCAATGGTAGCCATCTGGAAGTGCAAAGTTGGCTAATGTCAACTTGGGCTGGTTGTGATGTACTCATCATTTACACATTGCAGAGACACCAGATACTAATGGCTTTTGTATGTCGACTAGCTGAAGTGTTAGGGGTTAGGAACAATGAGTGAATTCTCCATTAGACCAAGATCTTGATGCCCTCCAAACGGTTCCTCATGCCAATCAGGATGCTGCAGATCCATTCAGTTTCCACATCACTCTCCTTTTTAAGGATGCCTTACATTCTACTCTATCTTTGACAGCTAGGCAGCAAATCAGCACAATATTGGAGATCCTTGCTGGGACGTGTTGAAGTGTCTCACCAATGGGTCAAATCTGATTCTCACCTTGAGCAGTTTGATAATCATTCTATTTGCAGCATTACCTGCTTTGTAGCATTCCTCTGCTTCCATCCTTGTGTTCCTAACGAGTGGTAACCATCATGGCTTCAGTGAATATCCCTTGTTGGTAGTGTGTCCGCTGTGCGGATGTAGAGGGATTGAAATCTCATCTTTAGGTAAACCCAAAGTATTCTTAGTACAGAGGTTGAGCGGTTATCATCATTATCACTAATAGTATAGTTAGTTAGGTGCAGGTTTTCATGCTGCAAATCTACACCGTTTTATTTCTGCTGAATCCAAGTCTCATCATGCACTGCCCTTCTCTGAAATAATTCTGATTCTGTTTTAATACATCCACTGCCTGGTGATATTTGTTCCAGAAATGATGAGATACATGCTGGATGATGGGTTTGTGATGCAAAGCGACGCCAACAATGAGGATTCAATTCCTGTGCTGACTGAGTTTCATGAAGGTCCGCTTTCTCAACCTTACTTCTTGCTTGAGGTGTGATGACCCTCAGTTTAAATCACCACCCGTCAGTTATCCCCCACAAAGAGGAGAACAGCTCATGGCCATCTGGGATTATGGCGACTTTACCTTACGACATTAATGTTTTCCATATTACCTTTGTAGCTTACATATCTAAATCATCACTCAAACATTTCCTTCATAGGCTGAAAAGTCCAAGCTTATCTAATCTTTTCTCATAACTTAGACTTAATACTAGAGATTAGCTTTGAGACTTTGCACTGTATCCAGTATCTGAATATTTACCTTGTGTCTTGGCCACCAAAATTGAATGCAATGCTCAAGCTGTCATCTAACAAATCAGAGTACAGTTTGATAATGAGCTTTTTGAATGATATGCAACTGTGACAATTTAGTTCAACATTCTATTGGCTTTGCTGACTGTTGCTTTGCATCGATTGGATGTAATATACACAGAACTCGAGCCCTGGATGTAAGCACAATTTCACCTGGTCATTTACATTTCCACACCAGAAAGCTGAACATTCCTTTCACTGCTAGACTATCAACAAAGATGTAAGAAGCCTAGCTAATACATGTTTTGATGTACTTTCTTTTTTGTTCATTCCAGTATACAATTTTTTTGAACAGATAGAGAACTCTGGATCCTTGTGTAAATCATTAGTGTTTTTACTTAATTTCATATTTTTTAAGGCAGATCTCTATGATGATTCCATTTAATTCTCAGCAAATTGTATCCCCAATATATTTCATTATTATGAATAGATTTTTTTGAACTGGATTTTCACAATCATACATAAAAGACTAACACATTTAGAATGCAGCAATGGCAGAAAATAATTAACTTATTTTCAACAATTAAACAAACTGTCAATAAAGGCGTCACTTATTGGAGAAGCATAATAAAAGAAAATAATCTTTTTAAGCATAAAATAAACAAAGGAAATGAAAATGAATAATCGCAGATTTACTTATTCTGAGAATTAATTCGCATCTTGATCCTACAAGGTCTGCTAGAGGTCAAGTTATAACTTTTTGTTACAAGTATTCATACCATATGACAATTGGCATAAGTGTATCCAAAATTCAGTTTTATACAGTTATGATTTAATAGCATCCAATATTAATCCCATTCTTTACAAATTTGAATAGTATGTTGGAAGAACGTGAGTATTGCCCGATTGGAATCAGAAATTAAAATGCATATTCATGTAGTTTATAGATTACAATGGAAAGAAAAAAAAGACTTACATTATATAATACTTCTCATAACCACCAGATGTCTCAAAGTGCTTTACAGTCAATGAGATATTTTTCAAGTATAGAAAACACAGAGCCAATTTCCACACAGCAAGCTCCCACAGTTAGTACTGTAACAATGACCAGATAATTTGTTTTTGTGATGTTGATTGAGGAATAAATATTGGCCAGAAATCAGGTGTAATTCCCCAATTATTCTTTGAAATAGTGCCATGGGATCTTTTACATTCAGTCAAGCAGATAGCTGCTCCTTTTTTGCATTATTTATTAGTATCGTAAGTTACTGCAATGAAGTTACTGTGAAAATCCCCTAGTTGCCACACCACGGTACCTGTTCAGATATACTGAGGGAGAATTTAGCAATGACCAATGCACCTAACCAGCATATCTTATGGACTGTGGGAGGAAACTGGAATACCTGGAGGAAACCCATGCAAGGAAGAACTACAGACTGTTATCAGAAAGACAGATGGACAACCTACTTTTTGATCAGCACTGGTTCTGTAGAGAGAGAATCTGAGAAATAAACAATGGGAAATAAAAAAATGGTGGAGGCATTGAATAGCTATTTTGTATTTGTTTTTATTGAACAGATATTTTGTATTTGTTTTTATTGTAGATTTCATATATAACATGCAAGAAATATTTGTTAATCACATGGTGAAAAGAACATAAAAGAATTATAGTTAACAGGAAATAGGTATTGAAAAAAAATTAAAGACTTGGAAAGTCATCCTGGGATCTTAGAAGTACATTACATTCTACACTCTCTCCTTTCCTTCTCTCTGTATAGTATGCTTTTTCTGTATAGCATGTAAGAAACAATACCTTTCACTGCATACTAATACGTGACAATAACAAATCAAATTTTGAAAAAATCAAAAATAAATGGTTTCCAGCAAAATAAAAGCAGAGTCACACTTAACCACTTTAACCATAAGAATAAAGTAGAAATATTATATGAACAGCCTGTGTAATTACAGAACAGCCCATGTAATTACTTATTTTTAAACAGTTTGTGACTGAAACAAATGCAAGAAAACAGACTGAAAAAACAAGAAAATTAAAAACAGTTGGGTCAAAGTTTTATGGATACAGCATTCTGTGGTTTCAGAATGCAACTGTATTGAGGACAACTCAAGGCTCTAAACACCACAGGATTAGAATTTTCATTTAAATTTTTGACCATTGTACAGAAACATAATGACAAAAAGGTAACATTTTAAAGATTAGGTCAGGACAGATCTGTTCATAGCAAAAATAAATAGCTCTACTACTTTTTCAAAACAAAATTCAAGCAAACAACAAACTCCATCTTGACAGATCAGAACTTTAAAAAGTAAATTGACAAAAATTGATGCATCATTAGATTGAAACTGAATCTTATTAGATACAGATTTGTTGCCATACTTCATCGATATTGTAGTATAAGAATTACTGATCGAGAAAGTATTTGATGATGGGCACACAAAAGACTCGTGGCATGGGTATGGTTCACTAGTCGTCAAGGTATTAGAGTAGTAATCCAGAAATTGCACATACAAATCCACCGAAGCATGTGACATTGAAGCAATAATCTGGTAAACTGTGGGCTAGTACCAGAAAAATGACCATGAAAACATTTAGATTTAGCTTCAAGAAAGGACAGCTATCACCCTTACTCAGTCTGGCTTGCACATTTACTGTATTCTGAAGTGGCCTGAAGAACTGTTGTTATAAAAAAATTGCAAGAAAAACAACAATGCATTGATCTAATCCTGAAAACAATATTAAAATATTCAGTGGTGGAGTGTAGAATACACTGCTGATGCATTATTGTCAGTTTATTGCCTGGCAGTGAAAGTCAAAATCTAACTTCTGTTAGCTATCATGCTGGGAAATGCACACCCATGGATGTTGGGTGACTTCAACTTTAGACTTGGTTGTGTTGTTGGTCAGTGTCAAATAATCATTGAATAGCATTATATCCAAAGGCTGAGCACATGGAAGAAGAATTGTTGTAGTTAATAATAACATTGTAAACACATGCCAGGCAAACAAGTTTATGATTTTGATATCTACAGCTAGAAGATTAATTTTTCCACTTTATAGACACAAGATGGAAGCTTAAGCTTGAATCATACCCCAACTTAATTCACCAACTTCATATAGGATGGAAAACTGAAAATTAAGAATACTAACGGTTAAGTTTGGAAATTGTGTATATTTTATTTAGCAATTTCATTAGTATTATAAAGTTCAAAATAATAACAACAGTGATGATTCAACATGCAATTTATTATTGAGCCCAAAATAATAAAGTATTACATAAAACTTAATTATTCCATAATAGAAAAAATGAGATAGATTAATAGCAATATTTCAAATGTAAATTGCATATTTATTATTATTCATGTCCATTGCTTATTTATTCTACTTCATTAATTCTGAGCATTAAGTTGATTTAACACAATTGTTTATAACTGTAAAAGTGATCATATATTTTACAATAATTGCATATGAATTAAATTACATATTACTTGGAATAAAATGTAAAATATTAACTTACAATGATATAAATTTTTCATAAACTTTAACCAAAAGTTTTTAAAAATGCTCAAAGAAGATACAAGTCTCAATTTCTTAGCAATTAAAATTATTGAGTACATAAAAATTAAATTATATCCACGCAATAAATTTTACAGTTAATGGTGGAACAAGTGTACTGTCCACTGACCTTAAAGCTGCCACAAAGATCTAGCAATTTCTGTTTTATACAATTCCCATTTAATTATGTCAGTTTGCACCTGGCACCAAATCAAAAAGATCTGAACACTGCAGCAGTGATGTCATTAAGTAAGGTAAGCAACCAAACACATTGAAGTATTCTCACAGATAGCAAACCAACAAATAAAAATCATTGAATCCTTTCGCTTTTGGGACTGGATTTTCACAGAGTTGGGATGACTCGGGTACCATTTAAAAATGGTGACGGCGTGATTTTGGGATTCCCTACTCCATTCCAAGGATTTCCAATTTTCAGGAGTTCCTTTCAAAAGTGCAAGCTTGTTCAGATCAAAAGCCCTCACCCTGCACAGCCAACTAGGCCAGGATAGGCATGTTTTAGTATTCCACAATCTTCATGGAGTCAAGCCAGCTTTCTAATGAGCCATAGCTTGTTGCATTTCAGAGTTGTGAAAAATAAGCTTTTCAAGTGGATCTTTTGGGAGGTAAGTTCAATTAGATTTTCCCTTGAGTGCCATGTCAAGCTATGCCCCAAACAACCCATATAGCCCTCATGCCAAGCTATAACACTTCCATGCTTATTTACTCTTTAAATAAAAAGATGGCATGGATGTGGCATGGGGAGTGTTTGTGTGTATGGGGACAGGGGGTGTGTGGGGAGCAGGGGGAGTGAAGGCTTGATGGTCTTTATGGTTTTATTCTAATTGGAACTAAGTTCCACCTCAGCCTGGCAGGTGTAGTTGCCTCCAAACCTAACATCCAAAATGCCCTCCTTCTTCCAACAGTGAAAATTTCATCCTTGTGGGTCCTTTCTGTGTTTAGCTTCAAATGTGTAGACTTCAAAAATTGCTTTTAGTATCAGAGGAGAAAAGTACAAACACTGGCAGTTTCATTGTCATCAATTGTCATGTATTCTACAAAATTCATGCACGCATTTGATTAGATTGGAGAATTGCTAATGCCTGTGAAACTATACACTAGCAGGAATTCCCTTCCTTCCAGGAGAGGAAGAAAACAAATCAGAAATGAAGATGTATATATACTGATAAACTATATAAATGCTTTGGAATTTTTTCAGGGGAAAGATTATTCTGATGTTGGCCTGCAACCTTGGTGAAACTTCATTGACCATTTGTATAAATCCTCCAGCATTTCTACTAGAGATGTAAATGTGTATGATTTAAATGGGATTACGAAGGCAAGGCTGCAGGATGATTAAAGGTGGGAACTGCATGTCTCAGGGTATTCAATATTTAGGAAGGACAGTCATAAAGGAAAAGGTGATGGAGTGGCACTGCTGTTAAAGAGGAAGTTAACATAATAGAAAGGATATTATCTATGACAACGTATAGATAGAATACAAAGGGGCAAAAAACATTAATGGGTATAATATATAGACCCCAAACTGCAATGGTGATGTTGGGAATGGCATTAAACATAAAATTAGAAATGCATGTGATAAGAGATTATTGGTGTTAATAAGGGATTTTAATCTGCACATACATTGGGCAAATCAAATTAGCCACAATGCTATAGAGGAGGAATTCTTGAAGTGTACATGGGATGGTTTTCTTGAACCAATATGTGGAAGAACCAATTAGATAGCAGATCATCTTAGACTGGCTACTGTGTAATGAAAAGGAAATCATTACCGATGTGATTGTACGAGACTGCTTGGGGATAAATGACCAAAACATGATAGAATTTTTTATCAAAATAAAGAGTGAAGTAGTTGATTCAGAGATTAGGGTGCTAATTTTAATAAAGGAAACTATAAGGATATGAGGCATGAGTTGGCCTTAATAGAATGGGGAGAGTTACTTAAGGAGATGACATTCGATAGACAGTGGCAAACATTTAAGGGATGCATGGGGAAACTGCAGCAACTGTTTATTCCTGCCTGGCACAGAAGCAAAATGGATAAGAAAACAATCCATGCCTTACAAAGAAAATTAGAGACAGTATCTGATGTAAGGAAGAAGCATGTAGATTGGCCAAGAAAAATAATGGGAGCAGCAAAGAAGGATGCAGGGATTGAGTAAAAAGTAGAAAACTCAGTATGAAAGTAAGCATGCAGGGAATATAAAGATTGACACTAAGAATTTATGTAGATATATGAGGAGAAAGAGGTTGATTAAGACAAATGTACGGCCCCTACAGACAACAGGGGAATGTATATTAGGGGACAAAGAAATGACCATGCAACTGAATACATATTTTGATTCTGTCTTCACAAAAGAAGACACAAAGCAGATGCTAGAAATGATGGTGAATATAAGATTTAGTAAGAGGGAAGAACTGAGGGGCAATCAATATTAGTAGAGAAATAGTGCTGGGAAAATTGATGGGATTGAAGGCGGATAAATCTCTAGGGCCTGATAATCTACATCCCAGAGTACTTAAGGATGTGGATCTAGAAATAATGGATGCATTGGTGGTCATCTTCCAAGATTCTGTAGACTCTCGAACAGTCCTTGCAGATTGGAGGGTAGCTAATGTAGCTCTAATATTCAAAAAGAGAGATTGAGAAAAGAACAGGGAATTATGGACCAGTAGGATTAACATCAGTAGTGGGGAAAATTCTCAAATCCATTATCAAGGATTTTATAGTAGAGGATTTAGAAAGTAGTGGCAAGATCAGACTAGAGTCAGCATGGATTTATGAAGTGGAGATCATGTTTGTTAAATCTGTTGGAATTATTTGAAGATGTAGCTAGTAGAGTTGACAAGTGGGTGCCAGCTGATGTGGTATATTTGGACTTTCAGAAAGTGTTTGACAAAATCGCGCATAAGAGATTATCGTGCAAGATTAAAGTGTACGGTTTGGGGGAAGTGTATTGAGATGGGTAGAAAACTGGTTGGCAGAGAGAAACAAAGAGTAGGAATTAATGGTTGTTTTTTAAATTGGCAAGCAGTTAACTGAAGGGTGCCACAGGGATTGATGCTGGGACCCAAGTTATTCACAATACATATCAATGATTTGGATGAGAGAACAAAATGTAACATCTCAAAGTTTGCAAATGATACAAAGTTGGATGGGAGGGTGAACTGCAACAAGGATGCAGAGGTCCTTCAAAATGATCATGACAGGTTGGCAGATACAATATAATTTGGATAAATGTGAGGTCAGTCACTTTGGAAGCAAAAACAAGAAGGCAAATTACTACCTGAATGGGAGAAGGGAGTGTGCAGCGGGACTTGGGGGTCCTTGTGCATCAATTGCTGAAGGTAAGCATGCAGTTGCAGTAGGGGGTAAAGAAGGCAAATGGCATGTTGGCCTTCATTGCGAGAAATTTTGAGTACAGGAGCAGGGATGTCTCATTGCAATTATACAGGGCTTTGGTGAGGCCACACCCTGAGTATTCTGTAAAGTTTTCAACTCCTTTTCTGAGGAAGGATGTGCTTGCTCTTGAGGGAGCACAGTAAAGGTTTACCAGCTGATTCTGGGGATGGCGGGACTTATGTATGAAGAGCTATCGACTAGATTAGGATTATTTTTGCTGGAGTTCAGATGAATGAGGGGCAATCTCACAGAGATTTATAAAATTCTAAAAGGACTAGACAGGGTAGATTCATAGAAGATATTCCCAATGGCAAGGGAGTCCAGAACCATGGGTCACAGTCTGAGGATTCAAGATAGACCATTCATTACAGAGGTAAGGAGGCATTCTTCACCCAAAGAGTGGTGAGCCTGTGGAATTCATTACCACAGGAAGTAGTTAATGCCAAAACATTGAAAGAATTCAAGAGGTGGCTGGAGAGAACATTTGGAGTAAATGGAACCAAAGATTGTAGGGAAAAAGTAGGATTAGGCTATTGAGTTGGATGGTCAGCCATGATTGTAATGAACGGTGGAGCAGGCTCAAAGGGCCAAATGGTCTCTTCCTGTTCCTATCTTCTATGTTTCTATGTTGCTAATGTTCTGCTAATGTTACAATGGTAGAATCCTGTGGCAATTTTGTCTCATCCACTATGTCATTATATATTTAAAATCATTAATGTTTGGCAAATATGAAATAGGTTTTACATTACATAATCTTATAAAAAGCAGATACATTAATTAATTAAAAAATTGAAAACAAATCAAACAAAACAGTCAAGTGTTCTAATCCATTTTGCATATTTATGATTTGAATTTAAATTTCCAAGCAATTGCAATTTAACACTGATCATTCAAACTGGACTGGAATTGATGACAGCCAACATTTTTCTAGAATTTTACACCATTCCTCCAAAGTTTCCACTGATCTTCTAATGAGATTACATGGGAAACTGACTGAGCTCAGCAGAAATTGTACTCTCAAATTATCAGGTTCATAATTGTTAAAATACTTCTTTAAGATAAAATTTGTCATATTGCTATGATGATTTACATATGGATGCCAGCAATATTGCACATTAATTCATATAGTACCTGATCTTATCTGTGGAAAGTTCAAATGAATACATACATGAATTCTCAATAAGCGCTCTCAACAAGCGAGACTCCCCATCTCCTGCAATAATTTGCGATCCAAATAATTAGTTAAATTGTTCATACTCCATTACTAGTAACAAATTATGCTTCCTAAAGGTAAAAATAACTAGACAATTAGCATTTGTGTGAGAAGGATTAAAGAAGGAGGCAGAAGCTTAAACAAGAAGATAGATTTTGATTACTTTTGAAGGAACTGAGAGCCAGGAAGGTAAATGTGCTTAGGAAATATTCCAGCTCGGAAAGCTGAGACAGCTGAAGGATCTGTAGCTATAGGGGGATTGGAGGAGAAAGAGATAATATGACGTGTGTGAGAATTTAAGGCTGAAGATATGGTGAGGCAAAGTCACAGACTGACTTGAAATGATTTGAAAAAAATGTATTTGGGAGAAACAGAAGGAGAAATTAAGGCTGACAAGAAGGATGATGAGAAGCAAATGCTGAGTGCCCAGTTATTTTTCCCTTTGGGAAGCACAATTTGTCACCAGTAATGTAATATGAACAATTCAATCACTCTTTTCATCGTAAACTATCAAGGGGGAGTCTCACTTGTTGAGAATACTTATTGAGAATTCATGTATGTGTTCATCTGAACTTTCCACAGACAACATAGGTACTATATAAATTAATGTGCATTCTTGCTTGCATCCATATGAAAATCATCAGGGCCACATTACAATACATGTTATTTTAAAGAAGTACAATATATGAGGTACAAAATTTGGCAAGCTAACAAAGGAAGCATTACAATTATCAAGTTTAGAAATGACAAAAACATTTGAAACGAGTATTTCAGCAGCATTGTGGGAAATGCGTTAGTACAGTAGTGTTAAAGGCATCCAATTTTAGGAAGGTGCAAATGGACAAAGGTTTGAAGCTCAACTCAGAGATATGGAGAGGGTGGGGTTATAATGTGCAGAGCTTTTTGTAGAAGCCAAATGGGGTAGATTTATTTTTGCATCTGCATTGAACAATATACCGTCTTTTTGTTGAATGTTTTTTTAAGTGTACAACCCATGTATTGTTTTGGCTGGGCAGCTACACACGTACACTAACTTAAAGGAACCATTCCCAAAAGACTTTGGCATTGGACAGTACATTTATTCTGGCCACTTTAAATGAGACACCATATATAATGAACTCCTAGCACAGAGAGTCTCTGTCTTGGGTCTATTCCTCCACATTAATGCTCTTTCTTTGGTTCATGAAAAAATGTGACAAATGTGTACTGGATTTATTTTTAAAGTTGTGTCATTCCAGTAAATTTACAGCAGGTAATTAGTGCAAAAGCACCACAAACAAAAGTGAGTTTTTTTTAATTGCATTATTTTACTGGAATTAATGCACTATTCTTTACAGTCAACACTTATTCCACAATTGTTGACATTGTTCATCAGTTTGGTTTCTTTGGTTTACATGAACGCTGGTGCACAATCAGTCTGTCTGCAAGGAAGGTACGCCCACAGTTGTTACAAGGCACCAGTTGTGCTTGGGAACTTTGCCAAGCTGCCTCATTTATAGCATCCAAATCGTAAGCACCTTTACCTGGAAAATTGAGAGAAAGGGACTGAAGCTTTGAAGAATACATTGAGGAAAAAAAAATCCAGAATTATCCAAACAGTAAGCAAACATTTTAAACAAATCATTTCAATGACAGAAATAAAATCCTCCTATATTTTCTCTTCCAAGATGCTTATCTGAGGTCATAAACAAGCAGCCAGAACCAGAAAGTGGCAGAGATCCCACTACACTGCAACTCCTTCGAATTTTCACCTGATCCATTTTCAGTAGTTGGTGAAGCATTTGCTGATTTTCGGGCAGTTCTAGTGAAATGAAATGATAATGATGTGGCACCATTGATCTAATCTTTCAGCATTTCAGCCTCACTGTTGGCTGCTTACATTCCCAGCCAAATACAATGGATATGCAAGTTTGCAGGTACCAATAGAAACACAGAAACTGGAAGCAAGAGTAGGTAATTTGGCCGTTCATAATGATCATGGTTGATCATCAAATACAATATCCTGATCCCCCTTCCCCCATTTCCTTGATCCCTTTAGTCCCAAGAGCTATACTTAATTTCTTCTTGAAATCAAACATTTTGGCCTCAATTACTTTCTGTGATAGTGAATTCCATATATTCACCATCTTCTGGATAAAGAAATTTCTCCTCACCTCACTTCTCTACCCCTTATCCTCAAACTATGGCCCCTAGTTCTGGACTCTCTCGCCATTGGGAACATTCTTAATATACCCTGTCTAACCCTATTAGAATTTTACCAGTTCCTATGAGATCCCTTCTCACTCTTCTAAACTCCAGTGAGTATAATTCAAATGGACTAATTCTTTCCTCATATGGCAGACCTGATAATAAGGGGGTCATGAATTTAAGGAACCCCACAGATGCATTTTCAAGATAAGCAAATTCCTTTTTTTGCAATTCATTTTGTAGCTTTTTGTTTTTATGTTATTGCCTACTACGTCATCATTTTCATCTGTAACCTTAGATGAGTTGTTAGTCTTGATATGAGGCTTTTATAACAGAAGTGCTTATACCATGGTGAATTTAAGCTTTCAACCTTCCAGATGAACACCAAAATCACCAGATTACCATGACCTATGAAAACAGATGCAAGTTGTTCTGTGTTAAAAGCAAATAAGTATCCTGATATATCATATTATTGTTATCTGATGTATGCAGCCCTATAGAATCAAATACAGGAATTGTCTTCCTGTTTAGCTGCTATGATACTGAAACAACACCACCAGGATTCCAAGAAAATTTGCGTTATCAGACTGAAAATTTTGGCAGAAAGGCAATTTTGTAACGAGCAATAAAAATATCAAAATGTTCAATGCAAAATTATGTATTGGAGTCACAAGCAGGCTTACATTAACACTGCAGTGAAGTTACTGTAAAAATCCCCTAGTTGCCATACTCAGGCATCTTTTGGGTACACTGAGGGGGAATTTATCATGGGGAATTTAGCATGACCAATTTACCTAACAAGCATGTCTGGTGGTCTTGAGGGAGTAAACTGGAGCACCTAGAGGAAACCCACACAAACACGGGGAGAATGTGCAGACTCCACACAGATAGTGATCCAAGTCGGGAATCGAACCCAGGTCCCTGATGCATGACTAAAAGTTAATGGCCTTGATTTTTTCATCTTGTTTGCCCTGCCACCATTGCTAGCGAGAACGGAGAATTTGGTGCTCAGCCAAATTTCCATTCAGAGGGATGACAGAATCCAAGCTGTGGGCGAGATTGGAGAATTCTGCCTAGCAGCTTCAACAGTCAATGAAACAATGTCCCTTGCACAGTCACTCCAAAATGATTGAGTCCATATTCCCACATTTGGTTGACAGTTTGCTATAGATAGAATAGGGGCTGTGGGAGGAATCATGTGCCATTGCAGAATTTGAAGGTTAGTTTAGAAGACTGGGCACCATTGGAAGATTGTTTAGATTAAAAGCAGGCCTTCTAAATCAGTCAAATACATTTGAAAAATTGACTGAAGGATACAAAACCTTTGGTTTTGGAGAACATCCATTGAACTACTTCTTTCTAATTCAGATATGGAAGATAAACCTTTCTGTATGACAAGGAGAACCTGATGATCTACTGCCCACCAACAATGAAATGAATTAGCTCTAACAGTAATGGGCATAGCTTAGCAGTACAATAGTTTTACCTGGTCAAACCAACTGAAAAACAAGAAACCACACCCTTCAAGAATGCACTATAACATATATGAGAATCACATACTATCACCTTTTTCTCCCTGTTTTGAAGTACTTTTGGTGCTTATCATGAGTAACCAGAAGATAACTTGGTATTTTCATTTGCAAGCATCCCTAA
This sequence comes from Sphyrna mokarran, assembly GCA_024679065.1. Classification (NCBI taxonomy): domain Eukaryota; kingdom Metazoa; phylum Chordata; class Chondrichthyes; order Carcharhiniformes; family Carcharhinidae; genus Sphyrna; species Sphyrna mokarran. Next base: position 64,245,679 of record JAGIQG010000006.1, on the reverse strand, counting down.
TACCCTTGCATGCACAGATTCTATCTAAAGTGAGGTGTGGAGTAGAAAATCTGTGGATTTTGTAGCACAATCAGGCATTATGTTGGAATGTTGAAGGGTCTTGAGAAGCTGGAGCTTCTTCTTGGAAGCAATACAAGACGGTGGGACTCAGGACAGGCAACTCCCAACACCAGAAGTTTCGGCATTCCTGTTCTCAGTGGGACCTGGCAAATCAGCAGTGGCATTAAGCTGAGGTGAGGCCACAATGCTACCAGGTGACAGAAGTGGGGGACCACTTAATGATCCAGTTGTTTGTTGAGCACCCCAAAGAAAAATAAAGATTCTTTTATAAATTATTCCAAACTGCCCTTTTTAGAAAGGGGTGACTATGGGGGAATCTATCATCTTTTCAAGGGGTTGGAATCTATCACCTTGCACACTATCAGGTTGCACCAGATTTTCCAACATTTTGAGGCAGGTGGTTGTCCTAATAGAATAGGAGTCCCTCAGTCAAATAGAAACCAAAGGACCTCATTCGGTCCTACAAACAATGCCAGGGTCAGTGGTAGTGGTTCTGGGCAGGTATTCAGTCCCTACTCCGCAATTACTTGTTTAATGCATTTTCTCATCACCACTATTATAATTCATTTGTTGATACCTGAGCTGGGTTAGAAATGAGGTCATCTTAATGTTCTCAATTCTCCTTAGCAAAGGCAGCTCATAATATCAAAAAGAGTACCACTCCACTTAAAATCAGATTTGAAGTTGGAAAAAGAGAATGTGTAGACCCAGGTCACAGTTCTCTCCCATTTCTGCCCTCACTCCTAGGCAGAGAAAAATTTGATGAAATAGGCAAAGGTCCACTGTTTTGAATGGGGGGGTTTCGTTGCCACTTGGAGCATATCTTGGGCATCTAACTGTCTCAACATGTTAAAAAGTTTGCTGCAACTTGTTGAGAAGAAAGACAGTTAAAGGGATTAGATGGAATGTTGGAGTTTTAACTACGGGTTCATATTGATATGATGTTTCTTCTATTCCCTATACAATTGGATCACACATGACCTGTCAGCAAACTATGCCATGAAATGCCCACATACTTGTCACTTCAGAAATCTTATGTGAACTTGTTTAATAATCAATTGTAATCCTGTTTCTTCTCCTGGATTATATATTGTATTACAAGAACACAAACTATTAAACTATTCTTTCTGTTACTGAAAATTGACAGATCCAATGAATGTTCAGAGACATTCATTGGATATATCAAACAGTGAGCTAATTGAGAATGCACAGGCTGATGCAGACTAGTCGGCAGGAGTTAAGATGCAAGATAAGGAAGCAAATATTCTTGACAAGGGGATGAGCAGATATCTGCTCATTCCCTAGACCGGAGATTCATACTGGATGTGTAAAAAAAAAGGATTTTTGTAGAACTTGTTACACTTGTGTGCAGACACTGGGGATGGCATCTGAGATTATGCAATATTAAAACAATTGGTAAAGGCTACCAACAAGCTATATGGCACCATGGTGGATGGCTTTACAGCATTACATTCCACCCTGAAAAATGTGGCAGCTGCAGATCAATTATAGTGGGTGCCCCTGCACAGAGGCCCAGAGACCAGATTACAATAGAGGAAAAGCATTGTATGAAAACAATGAACTAAATATGTCTCACAGAAAATATTTTTATACCCTGGTGGATTTATTTTCAAATTAAACTGCACCCAAAGTAGAAACCATTCTACATGTTATTTAATGCTTGTCATTCTGAGTATCATAACCAAAGGGCTCATTTTAAAATGATTTAACTCTAATGTCTCATTCATTTTGCTTGCCCTATGGGCGGGAATGCTCAGAGAAGGCTTGAACTGCTGAGTCTGGTTTGTATCAGTATTATGTTGCCAGCTGTTATCCATTATTCATTACAGCTAAAAGTTCTAGGGTTCTCTTGAATCCTTAGCGCATTCCACACTATATCTTACTGATTCTCCTAGCTGCGAAGAGGATAAGCCACAAATGCACTGAGGCACATGCATAGCAGGTTTAGTTTGAGCTATATAAATTGTTTAGTCTATGTGTTGATTTTCAGTCTTGGTGTATATTTAGCTTCATGGTAACACAGCACAACTGCTGTGACTACAGTTAAAATGACATCAAAAGACTAACACAATTTCTGTATATTACTAGCAAGATTAACAGAGAATCAAAGTACTCTGTGTTGCTGTTAAGTACATTTCGTTACATACATATTTATTTGTGGTATTTTTTTGGATCAGTGATTTCAAACAATCCTGTCACTGAGTAAAATTTGCAGTGTGAAGGATGAAATTAGTGAGGGAAAGGAAGGTGTGTTAGTAAAAGAGTTGCCATGTTTACTGTAGTGGCAGACTGTAACCTTGGGGATAGGCCATTGAATGGATTACTTCATTCAATGTGTATGTCAAATTGTGGGTGGAATATGTTTATATTGGGTTTTGATAAAGAATGTAATAAATCTTCAGAGTTTGTCCAAGTACCAAGGCTTCAACAGTAATTTATTCAGCTTTAAGTACACTAATCACTGGATTTGTGTTGGTTGGTTGGTTGGTTGTGAATCAGATCTTCTCCCAACAATAAAGCCTATTCTCCATAAGGGTGTCTCCCACAGCTTATGTTCTCAACTTTCAGCATCTGCAATGTTGGTTCTCTGTCAGGCTGTGATTTTGATCTTCTACTGGTTACACTGGAATCCAAAACTTCAAAAGGTAGTAACATCTGAAACTAATTCTCTTTCCTTTTGGAGTTGTTGCCAGTACTGCTGCTAATAAGGGAAATAATTAACGGCTTCCAACAAAACACAGATGTGGCTGGAGCTTTCCACTGGGCAATATTCAACTCCCTTTGCCATTCTTATTAGAAGCAAAAAAATAAACGAATCAGTCTGCAGGCACACAGCCTTAACTTGAACAATCTAGATAAAAGCTGCTTTGGTTGCTGAAACAGCTATTGGGAGCCTAGGAATCTCAGTTGATACAGCAGGGCAGCACAGTACACTGATCACACCATCAACGTGTTTGTGGATGAAGCCTTCAGATTTGTGAGGCTAAAGGTTGCACAACTACCGAACTTTAGCCAACATGGTTAGAAAAGTTCTTTTTTCACAGCTGTCATAAAACTGTGATTGAGTGCTTGAATCTGACACTATAAATAATTATCACATAAAGGTATAGATTCATAACTTACAAATGGATAAGTTATTCAACTAGGAAAATGTACATGCTGGAATAGCTGAAGAATTCATACACATAATGGATCACAATTTAGTAATAAATGGGAGAGGCCAGTTGATTCTAGCATTCTTGTGAAACTTTTTTGTAAAGTGAACCATGTGACAAGCTATAGGATACTTCGACAAAGTAACAGGTTTATAACTAAATAGATCCAAGACGCAATCTATATGCCATAATATTAAATAATCTTGTTACAGAATTCTGCTTGCCGCAAGACAAATACACAGTTCAATAGCATGGACAGAAACTGTTGATAGCTGTTAGAATCAGAGAAACTTACAGCACAGAAAGAGATCACTTGGACCATCATTATCTGCACATGCTGAAAAATGAGCCACCCAGATTAGCGCCACGTTTCAGCATTTGGTTGGTAGTCCTGCAGTTTACATACCCAGACACCTTTTAGATGAGCTGAGCATTTTTGTCTTTACTACCCTTTATCAAGCAGTGAGTTCCAGACACACCACAACTCTCTGGGTGAAAATATTTTTTCTTTTCTTCTCTCTACCAATCACCTTAAATCAATGCCCTCTAGACACTTGACTCTCTGCTAAATAGGCCTTTCCAATTCACTCTAACCAGATTCCTCACAATTTTTTATATCACAATCAAAACTCCTTAGCCTCCTCTGTTCCAAGCAGAACAACCTCAGCCTATCCAATTATTCCTCAAAGCTGCAATTTTCCAGTCCTGTGACATTCTCGTAAATTTCCTTTGTACCCTTTCCAGTGCAATTGCAATCTTTCTGAAATAGTAATCAGATGTGCACACATTACTCAAGTTGCAGTCTAACTAATGTTAGATAGAATTATAGCATGACCTTCCTCTCTTATATTCTATGATATGGAGACGCTGGTGTTAGTCTGGGTAGGCACAATAAAAAGTCTCACAATACCAGGCAAAGTCCAATAGGTTTATTTGGGATCATGAGCTTTCGGAGAACTGCTCCTTCATCAGATGAGTTTTCATCACTTGCCCAATGATGTTCTGATACTTCTTCTGATATTCTATGCCTCCGTTAATAAATGAAAGGATTCTGAACCACGTTATCAATCTGCCGTGCTACCTTCAAGGATCTGTGGACATTCACTTCAAGGTCCCTCATTTGTTCTAGATCTCTTAGTATCCTCCCATATATTGTGTCTTTGTTTGCCTTGTTTGACCTCCCCCAACGCATCTCTTCAAGTCTCTGTTACATGAGAAACCGCTGTGCCATCTGAAAGGGTACACATTTGACTTTACTGGTTACAATACTCATTGGAGTTGGCCTCCTAATGTGGGAAATCTACATGATGGTTATGACTTTTGAGATCTAGACTGTAGGATAGAAACATTGATAGAAAATAGAACCAAGAATGGGCCATTCAGCCCTTGGAGCCTGCTATTCAATATGATAATTGGTGATCACCCAATTCAATACCCTAATCCAGCCTTCCCCCATATCCTTTGATTCCTTTAGCCTCCAACAGCTCTATCTAATTAGATATTGAAATCACACAATAATTCGGCCTCAACTGCTTTCTGTGGTAATGAATTCCGCACACTCTAGGTGAAAAAATTTCTCCTAATCTCAGGTTAAAAGGTTCACCTCTTATCCTCAAACTATGCGTTCTACTTCTGAATTTCTCCACTACTGGGGACATTGTTTCTGATTTTACCTTGTCTAATCTTGTTAGAATTTTATAAGTTTCTATGAGATCTACTCTCACTCTTCTAAACTCCAATGAATGTAATTGTAACTGACTTAGTCTCTCCTCATATAACAGTCACCATCGCTCCATCATAGCATCAGAGTGGGGATATTGACTGGTGATTGCAGCGTTCAGTTTCATTCTAACTCCTCAAATAATGAAACAATTTCTGCCTGTGTGCAGCAAGACTTGGACAATATTCAGCTTTGGGCTGATAAATGGTAAAAAGAACACGTGCCACACAAGATTCAGAAAATTACACCCTCAAAATTAGAATATTTAAACACAGTATGTACTACCTACACAATGCATATCAGCAAATTATCACGGCTTCTTCAACAGCACTTTCTGACCTCTACCACTTAGAAGAACAAGTGCAGCAGGCATATAGGAATACAATCATCTGCAAATTGCACATCACATATCATCCTATCATTTCTGCACTATTGCTGTGATCAATTTCAGGAATTTCCTACTTGAGAATACCATAAGAGCAGCTACATTATAATGAGTTACAAGGTCCCTCACCTCTGACATTTAGGGATTGGCAATAATTAGCTAGTAACATCCACATTCACATGAACAAATCTTAAAAGTTTCCATTCAGTACTGCAAAAAAATGTCATGACATAAGCTGATTGGGCAATCTAAGCAATCAGTATCTGCAAAGATGCATTTTCTCAGATTTCACTAATAAACACTAAAAGGATTTATTAGTAAGAAATGTCAGCAACCGCATAGCTGAGCTCCCTACATGCCTCTTGCCTAAGGTGATTTCCCCCATTTTATTTCCCAGTTGGTTTTCCCAGGCCAGGTGACCCTTAATCTGCTGTGTTGTCCTAAAAGGCACAAATCATCTTACACACCTTCCAAGATGCATTAGCATTGAACGCACTAATAACCATTATCTTCTCTTTGTATGGGACTGCTTCTGATTTTGCAATTAATCTCCAGTAAGTCTATTCATGCCATTTGTTCTTCTTGCCTTCAATTACAGGTGTTCCTTCATTTGCAGTCTTTTAAATGTACAGATCCCATTAAAACAAATTATAGAGGCATTCTGCACATCCTAGAATGTTGAGATTTCCTGGTCTTGCAAGTGGGTGAAGCTCAGATTCTCTTTATAAGACCAATGATTGACATAGGCTACAGGTATGCCAGATGGCATAAGTATTACAAAATGGCATAAGTGAGTATGGCACAGTGGTCAGTGTTTAGCACTGCACCTCACAGATCCAGGGACCTGGGTTCGATTCCCGGCTTGGATCACTGTCTGTGTGAAGTTTGCATGTTCTCCCCATGTCTGTGTGGGTTTTCTTGGGGTGCTCCAGTTTTCTCCCACAATCCAAAAATGTGTGGGTTAGGTTTATTGGCCATGATAAGTTGACCTTTAGTGTCCCAGGATGTGGAGGTTAGCAGGGTCAGCAGGGTAAATATGTGGGGTTATGGGGATAAGGCTGGGGTGAGATTGTTTTTGGTGCAGACTTGATGAGCCAAATGGCCTCCTTCTGCATTGTAGGATTCTATGATTCTATGAAGTGTCAGACTGATGTGGAGTTGCAGGGTTGGATCAAGATTGAGATTCCCAAAGAAAATAAAGACATTTTAAGATTGCGTTGTCATTTAGAATCTGAGAGGAGATGGTTATATTAGCAGTTTTGCAACAGATGTTGGTAAATGTCCCTTTTTGGGTGGGGAGGTAATAGGGGTCAGCAAGAGAATAAATTGCAGAAATGAAGAAGATTATGGACAGCCCTTTTAATGCAAGGGAGCCAGAACATAGGTCACAATTCTCCCAAAAAAGTTTTAAGTGTTGAATTCATGGGAATACTGGAGTAAATTGCGCTGGTTTGTTCAGTGCGACTTCAGACAAGAATCTCCATGACTCTGTGCACTGCAAGATTACTATTGTGAACATCATTTCAAGCTCAGGGTGGAGCCTATTCACTCCGAAGAGGCTGAAATTGGTGCTATGAGTGGAAACCTGTGCATGCACACACCTCTGGGAGATTGCTAAAAAGACTTCCCAAGGTTGAGATCACTGCCCTCAAACTGCACAGACATTGCTGCCATATGTCCCCATACCCCCACCCTCCCACACAGACATTGCTGGCCCCTATCCTCATGCTCCCAATGATCCAGATATCACGGGTACCCCATTCGACTCCCACCTCATGAATGCATTGACATCACTGATGCTTTGCACAGAAATCACACTGTGCTGCCATACACAACCCTTGCTTGCAAACATTCCTTCTGTTGAATGAAAGCCTTGAGCATTGCACATCCCCCTGGACACAGGAGTTTGTTGAATGAGAGTCAATCAACACACTGAGAGATGGCTGACCCTCAGCTGAAACCAGATTTCCTTCAAATTTCTCAAAAGGGATTGTTACCATCTGGCCCATGACTGGCCCAAATTAATGCACCTGCACTCCCCTAACAAGCCAGAGCTGTACATAAGGTGCAAGAATGGACAGCCAGCCAGTCACGTCATGAAGATGAGCAGCAAGAAACTTGCCCAAGGTTCCCTGAGGCTGATAAGGCCGCCTGCTTGATGTGGTGGAGGAGAGGTGCTAGCTGCTGTTCCCCAACCAGAGCCGTTGCCCAAGGGGTAGCACCATGAGGGCATTTGAAAGGAGGTGCACTAAATGCTGGAAGCCTGATGCCTCGGTCCGGGCAGCAGTGTAAAAAGAAACTGTAAGACCTTCTTCGGGCAGGAAGAGTGAGTGTGCCTCCACTTCCCCATCCCCCAAACAACTGCATCTAACTCCTTATTGCACTCCCAACCTCAAGTAGCATCCCCTACTCATGATCTTTTTCCCTGAAATTGCTGACACAAAGTCCAAAATACAGGCACACATTGCACACTATGCACTCCAATATATTAATGCTTGCAATCCTCCTTATGTTCCCACATGAGAAAACTGCACACAACTAGTGAGAGAGGGCGCTGACTGGTGATAATGTGCCTGAGTTGTAGTTGCTGACCGGTTCCTGACCGGGTATGACCAGCGTGCCATGGAGCTGGCAGGGGTGATTCAGTGGCCAGAATGGTGACTGACAGCCAGGTCCCTGTCCAGCATGCATGTGAGCGTCAGCAGATAATCTGCACATTTAGGGATAGGACCTTTTTGATTGACAAATGGTTGCGGTGCTCTGCATGGGGCCTGCAGGGCAATGTGGCTCCTGTTCACTGCTGCCTGGATATTGGGTTTCCCTGCAATGGTTGCAAAGCCCCTGCTGCAGGCCCCCTACTGTGCATGGCCATCATCAAAATTAATATATTGTCCTGGGCATACAGGGCATCCGTGATCTGCTGCACATATCTATGCACAGAGACCTGGGAAATCCCGCAGAGGGCAGCACTGGGAGGCTGGAAGGGCAGCTGTCACCTTCACTTCCACAGGAAATGGGTGATCATCCTCCCCTCAAGTGCCAGGTGTGCGAACACCTCACACAGGTGCTGCATCACGCTCTTGCAACCGACAACGGCACATTGCATGCGACAGGACCTCAAAGGAATGCTGCGGCTGGTATCTCCTTGCCCTCCGTACCCTCCTCTTCTGAGCACCCTTTCAGGAGACTGTTATCCCACCTCCTGGCCTCAGCAGCACACCCCTGCCCTCCTTCCTGAGGGACTGCCAGTGGCTGCTCCTCCCTGCACACTCCACCACCTGAGCCACCTCCTCCTCTGCCACCATCATTATCGCCAGCTCCAAGTCAATCAGTCCAAGATCAATCTGCACAGTGGTGTTTGGACAGAGCAAAGAATGACAAATTAATGTCATTGGCTGCATAGATCCAGCACCAGCCCAATCCCTTACCGGGATCAGTACCTTCACTTGTGGGTGCTGGCAACATGGTGTCATGTTTAGGTTGTGTGAAATTATTATTATGGCAACAGCTGGCACATTGAGTATGCAGATTGGTGTGTAGTCATTGCCATGTATGCAACTGTAGCATTGATTCCAGGTATGTTCTTTCGATATGTTAAGAATAGAAGATTGGTTAGGGCAAGATTAGGGCCAGTCATAGACAGCAGTGGGAAGTTGTGCGTGGAGCCTGAAGAGATTGGTGAGGCACTGAATAAATATTTCTCTTCGGTATTCACGCAGAGTGCTGGAAATGTAGCTATGGAGAGCACTGAGGTACAGGGTTGCAAATTGGGGAGTATTGTAGTGGATAGGGAGGATGTGTTAGAAATTCTCGAGGGTTTGAAGTTGGATAAGTCCCCTGGGCCGGACGGGATTTACCCTAGGATTCTCTGGGAGGCAAGAGAGGAGATTGCAGAGCCTCTGGCTTTGATCTTCAGGTCCTCGTTGGTTACGGGTGTGGTTCCGGAGGACTGGAGGATAGCGAATGTGGTCCCATTGTTTAAGAAGGGGAAGAGAGACCTTCCTGGGAATTATAGGCCAGTGAGTCTTACTTCTGTTGTGGGCAAGGTATTGGAGAGAATTATTAGGGATAGGATTTATAGTTATTTAGAGAGAAATGAATTGATTGGGGATAGTCAGCATGGTTTCGTGAAGGGTAGGTCATGCCTTACTAACCTCATTGAGTTTTTTGAGAAAGTGACCAGAGAGGTGGATGGGGGTAAGGCGGTTGATGTAGTATATATGGACTTTAGTAAGGCGTTTGATAAGGTGGCCCATGGAAGACTTCTACAGAAAATGCAGATGTGTGGAATAGAGGGTGATTTAGCTAATTGGATTAGGAATTGGCTGGCAGATAGAAGACAGAGGGTGGTGGTTGATGGGAGATATTCATCGTGGAGTTCGGTGACGAGTGGTGTGCCTCAGGGGTCTGTTTTGGGGCCCCTGCTGTTTGTAATTTTTATAAATGATCTGGATGAGGGTATTGAGGGATGGATCAGTAAATTTGCAGATGATACTAAAGTTGGTGGTGTGGTAGATAGTGAAGAGGGGTGTTTTAGTTTACAGAGTGACTTGGACAAGTTGCAGAGCTGGGCCGAGAGGTGGCAAATGGAGTTTAATGTGGAAAAGTGTGAGGTAATGCACTTTGGCAGGAACAATAAATGTGTAGAGTATAGGGCTAATGGTAGGGCTCTTAATAGTGTTGAGGAACAGAAGGATCTTGGTGTATGTGTCAATAGATCCCTGAAAGTAGGCAGTCAAGTGGATAAAGTTGTTAAGAAGGCATATGGAGTCTTAGCTTTTATTGGTAGGGGGATTGAATTTAGGAGCCGCAGCATCATGTTGCAACTGTACAAAACTCTAGTGCGGCCGCACTTGGAGTATTGTGTGCAGTTCTGGTCGCCACATTATAAGAAAGATGTGGAGGCATTGGAGAGGGTACAGAGGAGGTTTACCAGGATGTTGCCTGGTATGGAGGGCAGGTCCTATGAAGAGAGGTTGAAGGATTTGAGGTTGTTTTCGTTAGAAAGGAGGCGGCTAAGAGGGGATCTTATTGAAGCATATAAGATGATTAGAGGTTTAGATAGGGTGGACAGTGATAGCCTTTTTCCTAGGATGGAGAAAGCTAGCACGAGGGGACACAGCTTTAAATTAAGGGGTATGAGTTATAGGACGGATATCAGAGGTAGGTTCTTTACTCAAAGAGTGATTAGGGAGTGGAATGCCCTGCCTGCAGCTGTTGTAGATGCGCCAAGTTTGGTGGCGTTTAAGAGGTTAGTTGATAAGTATATGGATGAGAAGGGAATGGTTTAGTTAGGAGGGGCATTGCTTTTTATTTTGGTCGGCACAACATCGAAGGCCGAAGGGCCTGTTCTGTGCTGTATTGTTCTATGTTCTATGTGTTGCTGGTTGGGTACATGGGGCAGAGACAGTCTGCTAATCATCACCAGATGAATCCTCACTGACTGCAGATTCCATGAAGTATGAGTATCTGTGTGTATGAATCTGGGCACCACTGCTTGGAGCACTAGCTGCTTGAGCCGATTAGTTCTCGGTCAGCATATGGTGCACTATGCTCGCCACCATCACCACCCCCCACCCACTCACCCTCCATGCCTCAGCACTCAGTGCAGGCCCTGACCATAATCCACAGCAACAGCAATGGCAGCTGGGAGCAGATTGACCAGGACTCAGCCCTTTCCCCAGACAGCGTTCCAAAAATTGAACACCCCCTCTCTCCACTGATAGCACATAGCTTTCCTGGTCCACAGTTCAGCATCTAAAAACATCCAGGGTTTAGCTCACAGCAAGCAGCAATCACCAGGGCCTCCCTCCAACACCCCCTGCACTCCACTAGCTTTTGGTCCAAAGCACTTACCTTCTCACACCTGTTCAAAATTGCCATGTCAGGTTCAGACATATATAAACCTATTGTAATCTAAGCCAAAGTGACATCACATCAGAGAGGTTGGAAATACTAATGAGGATGGAGATTCCTGTGTCAAGCCTGCTAATCAGTTAATTTGTAATCCCACTAATTTGTTTCAATGCAAGAAGTGTAACATGTAAGGCAGATGAATTTAGAGTTTAGATTAGAACTTGGAACTAGGATGTTGTTGCTATTGCAGAAACTTGGTTAAGGGAAGGACAGAATTGGCATCTTAATGTTCCAGGATACAGATGTTTCAGACAGGATAATGGGAAATGTAAAAGGAGTGGGGGAGTTACACTACGAGTTAAGGAGAATATCCCAGCTGTAGTGTGGGAGAACACCTCAGAGGCATTATGGGTAGAGCTAGAGAATAGGAAGGATGTAGTCACAATGTTGAGGGTTTACTATAGGCCTCCCAATAGCTAGCAGGAGATATAGGCAGATTTTGGCAAGGTGCAAAAGTAACAGAGTTGTTGTGGTGGGAGATTTTATCTTCCCTATATTGACTGGAACTCACTTAGTGCTCGGGGCGTGGATGAGGCAGAGTTTGTAAAGAGCATCCAGGAGAGCTTCTTGAAACTTATGTAGATGGTCTAGTGAGGGAAGAGGCCATACTGGACCTGGTGTTGACGTTTTGGTAGGGGGACAGTTCAGGAACAGTGAACACAATTCAGTAAGCTTTAAGGTACAGATGGATAAAGATAAGTGTAGTCCTCAAGTGAAGGTGCTAAACTGGGGGGGAGGCTAATTACAACAATATTAGGCAGAATGTAGATTGGGGCAGATATTTGAGGATAAATTAACATCTGGCATGTGGAAGACTTTCAAGTGTAAGTTGTAAGGATTCAGGACGGGCACCTTCCTGTAAGGATGAAGGATAAGTATGGCAAGTTTCGGGAACAAAGAACAAAGAACAAAACAGCACGGGAAACAGGCCGTTCGGCCCAACGAGCCCATGCCACTATCCCGATGTTCCCACTTCTACCTGTGATCCCTGTCTATGTTTATAGATTAATGGATTGAAACCAAATTTGAGACAATTTAGGGAGAATTTGTTCTGCCAATTAGCCTAAGAACACATTTTTGGGATGTGGGAGGAAACCAGAGCACCCGGAGAAAACCCACGCAAGCACAGGGAGAATGCACAACCTCTTGCAGACACAAGTCCAAATCCATGTATCTGCACAGCACAGCGATAGTCGCTGAGCTGTCGTGTTGCCCATCAACTGGTCCAGGTCAAGCGTACACTAACGACGTGAAACACTAGGATACTCTCGAAAAAATCCAAAAGCAACCCTCTCACGACCCATCGCATGTATGCCCCTTGTTAGACAACAAGGCGGACCAAAGCACCTGTAGGATAAAAACAAGTACATCAATATCATCGTCTATTTACACACTTCCCAGGGACTTCCAAGGCTCATGATCCCTATTTTAAATCAGTTTTTTATACCGCTCCATTCCCATTCTGTTCATGTGCACATCTAAGTATCTCTTAAATAACTCCAGAGTGCCTGCCTCCACCACTTTACTTGGCAGCGCATTCCATACCCCCTCTACCCTCTGTCTGAAAAAACTCCCTCTAGCATCCAAATGATATCTTACCCCCCTCACTCTAAGCCCGTGACCCCTCGTGCTATTTGAGTCCATCCTTGGAAAAAGCTTATCTCTGTTTACTATCTATACCCCTCATAATCTTGTACACCTCGATTAGATCTCCTCTAAGTCTACGTCTTTCTAAGGAAAACAGCCTCAATTTGCCGAACCTTGCCTCGTAACTCAGACCTTCCATATCAGACAGCATCCTGGTAAACCTCCTCTGCACTCTCTCCAGAGTCTCCATGTCTTTCCAGTATTAAGGTGACCAAAACTGGACGCAGTATTCCAAATGAGGTCTAAGTAACATTTTATACAACTGCACATTAAAGGATAAGAGGTATTGTGAGCCTAGTCAAAGAGAAAAAGAAAGCATTTATCAAGGCTGGGAGCTGGGAACACATGGAGAAAGAATGGAATACAAGTAGAAAGATACTTAAGCAAAGAGTAAGGAGGGCTAAAAGGGGTCACAAAAAGTCATTAGCTAGCAGGATTAAAGAAAATCCCAAAGTTTTTATACATGCATAAAGAATGACAGGGTAGTAAGGGAGAGAGTTGGCCCACTTAAGGACGGGGGGGAATCTATGATTAGCGAAATGGGTGAGGTATTAAATGAGTACTCTCATAGGTGAGAGGTTGTAGGCACATGCATTACATGAATTAGAAACCTGCCTAATGCAGCTAGGTGACCGGACAGACGCCAGCGAATAATGACTCAGGGATTTTCACAGTAAGTTTATTGCAGTGTTTAAGTAAGCCTACTTATGACATTAATAACTAAACTTTAAACTTTAAAAATGGCATTTTGACAGGCCGTTTATGCAGGCTATATGTACCATTTTCATAATGTAAGGTGGCTTTTAAAACAAATCATCCATAATCAAATCTAAAACACTGACTCTTTACTCAAAATTCATTACAATTATGTTACAACCACACATTAAAATACTGTATTTAATATGCACCGACCTGTGATAGACATGACTTCTGGTTTCTTGGGTTCAGGTCTCCTGAGATGCCGCGGAAGTTTTTCATTTTCAATACGCCATTTCTTCAAACATTGTGGTTCATGAATACTTATAGATTTGGTTCCATACTCTCGGCCACAAAGATAGCAGACAACTGTTCGTGGGCGACTAATTGTTAGTGGCTCTCTAATTGGTGGCTAGAAACAATTGTTAAGTTTTAGTCATTTAATTCGAACGCAATAAGATATGGAGGGGCCACAACTGGAGCAACATAATATATTAATAAAAGATAGGAAAACACATGCCTCTACTATTAAAAGTACTAATCCAGATGAGTTGAACTAGTTTTCATTAAATTTTCATATACAAGTTAGTTCCATAAGGATGTCAAATCAACCCCACAAGTAGAACATCCAAATAATATAAGAATAATAAAAAGTCTTACTGGGTTAGAAGTACGTTTCTCAAAACTAGAATAAATCTCCTACCCATTGTCTGTTCTGTTCTGACCTTGGCACTGTTTAAAAAAGACACATCTAAATGAAAGGTTCTGTTGAACTATGTACAAAATGTAATATACCGACAAAAGTATCACAATATTGTGATTCACATTGTTCATCCCACATATGAGAATTTCTCACTCTTTGATTACTGTGAAACGTGGACTGTGTATCAAAGGCATGCAATACACTCAATCATTTCCACATGATGTGTCTTCACAGAATATTACGCATCAGATAGCAAGACAAAATACCAGACACTGAAGGTCTCTCTGGGGAACTCTACCATCAGTCCACACACTGCTGATGAGAGCACAGGTCCAGTGGGCAGGTCATGTCATCTACATACCAGACGAGCACCTACCCAAGCAGCTCCTTTTTGGGGAACTCTCTGCTGGAAGACTCTCTCACAGAGGGCAGAAGAAACGTTTCAAAGGCACACTCAAAGGCTCCCTGAAGTTGCTTGACATAGACACAACCACCTGGGAAACGCTGGCACAAAACCGCCTTACCTGGCGCTGCCTCATCCACAAAGGCTGTCAAGTTTATGAAGCAAGGTGTATTGCTGAAGCATAACTTAAGCGTGAGCTGCGCAAGTCCAGAGCCACCAGCACAACAACTACAGTGCCTACACAAGTCTGTCCAATATGTGCCAGGACATTCCATGCCTGAATTGGCCTAATCAGTCATCTTTGGACACATTCCATCAAGCCCCAAAATGACCAGTAGTGTCAAGGTCCTCGTTGATGACGGTGGACAAAGAATAACCCTAATTTTAATCTCCTTTCTTTCTCAATGTTTTAAAATGTGACTTTGCTTTCCGTCCTCATTTCCATCTTTCTTAAAATTCCATTCTGGATTTCCTTCAGTCCAGCTTTTGATCTGCATACAGCATCAAAACCATCTCAGTCTGAGTTATGAATATTTAATCTGTGATTGTCATCTGTAACTCTGTCAGTCTCTCCATGATGTTCAGCATGATTGATTCGACAAATGTCCTGCATCAACCCGTTCCATGAAATTATTACTTTAATATTACCCAATATAGTCAGTAACTTTCCACAATTATGTCTCCTTTCGTCACACATAGACACCTTTGATGTTTCCAAGGACCCCCATCATTAATTCACTACCTTTGTGCATTTATAAGCTGCTCCTCAGAGATCTTAGCTAAGGACAGCATCACTATGTATGTTGGCTATACCCAGTTCCATTTTCCATTATTTATCTTGACTCTACAACAAGCCTCACTTTGATATTATTCTGCGGATTAGACAGAATTTCCTCTAATATTGGGTTGACTTAAACAATAATTTTTAATTCCAGCCAAAATATCTACTATCTTGTCATCATGTACTGGCTATCCTATAAGTGTTTGCTCATGCTGAATCAAATTTTGCACAACCTTGGCATTCTGTTCAAGTCAGAGTTGAGCTTAGAATTTAAAGGATGGAGTGATTCGTTATAAATGGTTTTGTGCCATCTATGTCTTTGAGGCATTTGTCTCAGCAAAATGCTCGAGGAAGGCTGCCCCAGCTGCTATATAATCAGCTGCTGTTAATATGTGCTTCTTCAGAGCTGGTGCAATCAGGTATGGCCAGTTGTGACACCAGGATTTATTCCATTTTCATTCAGGCATGCTGCAATGCTGGCTTAAGAGGATAGTGTTATTATATAGAAATATAGCAAAGAAACAGGCTATTCGACCCAACCAATCCTTGCTGGTATTACTACTTCATGTAAAATCCTCTCACACTTCCTCAAGGAATTTCCCCATCCTGCCACCATGGAAATCATAGTGGGCGGTAGGCAGGCCATGCAAAGATTCCTTGACCTTAGGTGGGATTTTCAGGTTTTGGGGCAAGTGCAGCTGGAAAATCTGCCCAAGATATTTGTTTCAAGCCACTGCTCTCTTCTCTATTAGAATTTCTCCTGTCTCTGTTTCTAAGGAACCTACTTCTTCCATTTTCTTTACTTGTAAAAGCTCTTCAGCCTGATTTTATATTCCTGGCTGGCATCTATTCATTATGTGATTTCTCTCTCCCTTCCTCAACTCTTTGGTTGTATCTCTGATGGAATCTTTGCGTTTACTACGCTTCTTGGCAATACTATAAGCCTTTTTTAATTAAATACTGTTGTTATAAAACCTGTGTTTTACATCAAAAATTACTTTATTTATTGGCTGAAACTACTGGTTGAATTTTAAAAAACTGAACAACTGCATTTCAGGGGTTTAAAACATCAGCTTCTCAGGCAGATGAACATTTGCAAACTGTACCCTAAAAATTCTATAATCACTAAAATTGGAGTTAGGCTGTCTGAAGAACCCATCAAAAATAATAACCTTAGAAGAATGTGAGTGAACCCAGCTCCTGGTTCACTCTCAAAACATCCAGACACCACTTGTGTTTTCAACGGATTGGAGAACAAGGTATTAGACACAATCACTTGGAACAATGAACCCTGGCTGAGAAAGAAACTCATCCAATCATAAACCAAACATGTCTAAACCATGGATCTGAAATCAATTTGCTATGACCATGTTTGAGTAACTGGTCAGTTGGTGAGAGGGGATCATGTGATGAGCCAACTGACCCTTTTTTGTGTTTTTAGGAAATTTATTTTCTACAGGCCAGTGAAGCAAAAAAGCAGAGAACAGAAGAAGAGAGTCCCTGAGTGGGGACACACTCTCTCTCTTTGTTCCTCAAGAAAATCAATCTGTGAGTTGTTTATAGTTGCAACACTTAAACAGTGAAACACTCATGAAATTGACAAGCATTTTTTTAAAAAAAGACTGGTATGATCAAATGTGGAGTGGCTGAAACATTATTGTTAGTCTCTTTCAATTGCTTTTCCTCTGAAGATTTATTTTTCAGTGGAAAGTTGATTTATTGAGAATGTAAAATATTCTTTAAACATTCACCATCACTCATCTTTCAAGATACCTTATAATCTAATTTGTCAATCTACATTAGTCAACTTACTCCTCATTCCTATGTACTTCAATATATTAGTTTTGCAGTTATATACATCACTCTCAAATGCAATGCGGAATTCTATCTATTTATTGTTTTTTCCCAGAAGATCTCCTGGCATAAGATTACTAGTTAATCCTCTTTTATTATTGTGCATTTCCTTCAATATGACAGTGACTACATACCAAAAGTGCTTTGAGACATCTGGTGGTTCTGAAAAGCACAATATAAATCAATGCCTTTCTTTTCTATTTAACAAAACAAGATTTAAAATAGCTCATTCCTTGGATGGTTCTGCCATTAAAGCTGTACTTACCTTAACCCTTGAGCACAGAGTTTGCAAATTTCAAGTCCCAACAGTCTTTGGACTTCTTGTGCATATGCAAGCCAGGAGCAGGCTGCACATACACAGTTTTACATTTTTAAATTCTTAGGGCCCAGGACAGACCCAGCACATCTGTGCATAAAGAGGAAAAAGACAAATGGTGCAAAAATTCAGGTCAGATAACCAGATATAGAACTATAGCCTAGGTGAGAGAAAAGGGAGGAGAATGGGGAGAGATCTCAAAGAGTGTTCTAGGTAGGGGAACTAGGTTCCAGTTGAGTTCAGTTAAAAGACAGGAGCAGAGGAATAGAGTACAAATTAGAGGAAGGAGTGTAGGGAAGTGACAAGAGAGGGGGATGGTGAGAGATCTCAAAAAGTGTTCCAGATAGAGGTTGAGGGTTAGTTCAGTTAAAAGCAGGAGTAGAGAAATAGGGTCCAAGTTAGAGAAAGGGGTGTAGAGAGAAGACTTTAATTGGAGAGGGCAGATGGGGAAAGATACCCTATTGGAGTATTAATGTTCTGCTTGGCATGGCCAAAGAGTTGAAATTGCACTTCTAAGTGTACTCAGAAATTCAGGTAAACTGCATCTCAAAAGGCAAGAATAAAGCCCTGTGAGCTGGGCTGTCATTGAAGCCATCCAAGTTGGAGTACTTCTATAAAGAATTCTAGGATGACATTTTTGAAGGTGAAGTTTAGAATCTCTCATGAGAATTTCAGTGACATTGATGTTTAAGGAGATCTGGATAGTTTGTTGAGAAATCAGCACTCTGTCCTGGTCACATGTGATATTTATTGTCCATTGTGATATGTGTGAACACTGTTGGCTTGTTCATTCATATGTATTTCATATGTATGCTGTACATTAACATACAGGGGGAATATTGTAAATTGTTTCATCTTGCTGAACTTGTTTAGTAAGGTTTATTTTTCCTGGCTCAAATCTTGTACTTTCATTCTTTTAGCATTTGTTTACTTTAAACAAAATACTTCTAGTTCCTAACCGGATCACATCAATAACTTATGGATCTGGCCATGGATCAAAACAGTTCCAAGATGTATTGTGCTGGGGAAATAGTCTCAAATATATTCAATGAACTTGTCCTCCATATTACTTTTGTAAATTTGTGCAGACCATACGAAGGTTTAAGTTCTCCACAATTTTTGCATTGCATTTGTTACAAATTCACCTTAATTTGATTAAGGTGAGTTTGATTGGGGCAGCACTGTGGTTAGCACTGCTGCCTTATAGCGCCAGGAATCCAGGTTCAATTCCGGCTTTGGATCACTGACTCTGTGAAGTTTGCATCTTCTTCCCATGTCCCATTTCCTCCCACAGTCCAAAGATATACAGGTTAGACTGATTGGCAATACTAAGTTGACCCCAGTGTCACGGGGATTAGCAGGGTAAATATGTGAGGTTACAAGAATAGTGCGTGGGTGGGATTATGGTCGGTCCAGATTCAACCATATGGGCTGAATGACCTCCTTCTGCACTGTGGGGGTTCTATGATAATACTCTGTTCAACAGTATAACCAGCGACACTGAATGTATAAATAATCTCCATAGTGCTTTCTAGCCTTGATATTTCTTATGTTCTTTATTTTATAACTTTTCCCCAATCTATTTCCCTCATCATGCTCAATTTTTAATCTTAAAACAGTTTATGTTATGATCACTATTGTCTAGATGTTCCTTTACTTTTACTTATATTGCATGTTCTGGTTCATTCCCCATTACTAGATTCATGAATGAAATTGTCCTTGTTGGATTTCTTACTTACTGGACTAGAAGAGAACCCAGTATACATTGTAGGAACTCCATGTTCTCATTCACTTTACCTAACTCTTCTAGCTAATTAATATTGGCGTTGTTAAAGGCCTCCATTGTTATTACTCTATTTCCCTACTTCAGTTACATATTCTTTTCTCCACATCCCTCCCTGTATATGGTGGTTGATTCTTGATCTTTTAAATCGATCCATATGGATTCTATTTCTGTTTTACTATGGCTGATTCACTTTATTCATCTGCCATTATGTTATCTCAACCAAGTGCAGCCACTCCATTTTCCCTCCAGCTTTTCTAAATATGATATGTCCAGCAATTTTTAATTTCCAGTCCTGAATTTTCTGTTGCCATGTTTCAGTAATCTCTACTATATCTGGTCCCTTGCAGTTATTATTCCTGCTTTTCCCCTGATTTTGGACAGTCAGTGGGGGCAATCTTACCAGAATATAAGGGTCATTGCTTTTTATATTGGTCGGCGCAACATCGAAGGCCGAAGGGCCTGTTCTGTGCTGTAATGTTCTATGTTCTATGTTAGAATATAGTATTATGTCAGGGTCTGACTGAAAAATCAGTGCATTTCTCTTCAGAGAAACAGACCAATTTTCTCTCCATATCTTCTTACAATCTGTCAATAAAAGAAGGAGGTGTGTTTCATGTCATCATGTAGAGGAGCTGGGCTTAAACATGCCAGCTAGGACTGGCTGCACTATAATCATGGCAGCCTTTTTAAAGGACGCACTGATCACAGGAAAAAAAATCTCCCCACTCGTCCCTATCATGGAAGTTCCAGAATCTCTCGCCTTCCCCTCACTCCTCCACCTTCCTCCAGATCAGATCAGGCTCCTTTCCCCTTCTTTAATCCAAGTTGGCAATCCAAAGCCCTTCCCTACTTCCTTGAGATGAGAGCTGGCACTCCTCCCGCCGTTCCCCAAAACATCCATTGTTGCACCCCAGCTCTCATGCTGTCTCCCTACAACCATAAATAAATAAGAACCACGAGGCTCTCACTAAGTCCGCCCCAGGCACTGCCCCTGGCACAGTTTGACACTGCCATGGTGCCAAGTTGACAGTCCCATCCTGTTCCAAAAGACAGTGCCAGAGGACATTGCCTGGGCAGAGACTGGCCACTCTCTCCTTGGGGTTATGCTCTCTGGAAGATTCCACAATAGGTTCATGTCTGGGTGAATCTATTGTAAACTTTGACAATGTACCGTCATGTTGATGAGGTACAAAATTAATGGAGGGGGTAGTGTTTCATTAAATGCAAATATCTTAAAATGTATTGGAATCCATTATGGACATGAACCTGTTTACGTTGCTGTTAAAAATCCCAAATTGTGGCTCGCTGGTGAGGTTTGTGATTTTTTTTGTTTGGCCAGATCTTGAGTCCCTCCCCCGCCATTTCAACAGAGGGCGAGAGTAGTTTAAAGATCCCATAATGCTGTGCAGACAATTTAACTCATTTTTAATATGGAATGCCACAGAGGGTGTTCCACTTTGAAACCATTTTCAGCAACTGCAAACAGAAAGTTGTGTGTAGATGGCTGCATAGTTTGTTCACAAATTGGTGCCTGTTGATTGGCTTTCGGTTCCCTTTAACTTTGTCTATCATTCCTTTGCCCAACCCTTCAGTTTAGAAAAGGTTGCTAATGGTTTGACATATTTTTTGCAACCTTCGAAAGCTTGCCAAATTGTTAAATTCTACTGTGACACTTCCTTTTAACTATTCCATCCATTTAAATGTCACAATCACACCATTTCCACTTCCATCACTTAAGTGCTCCTGAAGTCCACTTAGCTCTGCATCCAATATTGTGAAAAGTAGCAAGGCGTAATTAGACTGCAAATGAAGTACTCTCTCAATCTGGTGGAATTTGCATCAGTTATTATTCATTTAGAAATGTTTTACTAGTGCCTAATAATTGATTCCAATTTCTCAAATGCTCTACTTGCCAAATTCCAGAATTCCACTCTCCGCAACGTGCGAGTGATCCAAAACTTCACGACCAGCATTATATCATCTCAAGTTTCATTTATTCATTATTTCTTCCCTCATCAAGCTATACTGGCACCCTGCCTATCAACACATTGGGGGCAAATTTACCAATGCCCCCTCGCCAGCTGACAGGCGAGATGAGCTGATGAAATTGCCCGAGAGCCGAAAAGTCAGATTCACTCTGATTTCTCGCCTCTCGCAATCTTAGCAGCACCAATATTTGCACAATCAATCTTACACGCATTTCTGTGGCAAAGCTGAATAATTTATTTAAATTTATTATTATATGAATTTACATTAATTTATTGAATCTGCGATAGAATTGTCTGGATTCACTTGCTTCTGTGACCTCACTGGGAGAGGATGTCTTTGGCAAGAACTACAGTTGGTCCCCAGTAATGGGGCCTGACACCCTGGCACTGATCATCAAAAACTGGGCAATACCAAGGAAGCCAGGAGACAAGAGCCTATTGGGAGGGTCAGGAATAGACTTGGGGCAGCTAGTCAATGTGGGAAGGAGGATGGGGGAGACCTGCTGCACATTCTGCATGCAATTGGTATGGGGAGGGAAGAGGACCCGTTGCCACTCTGTACTGGGCATCAGTGGGGGGAGGGATGTGGATGATTGCGGCGGGCTTTGGTGGGGAGAGAGAGGGGAGAAGATTGTGGGGTCGATCAGTCGAGCAGGTGGGAGAGGGCTCAGTAGGCCATGGGCCTCTGCAGTAGCTGGGGATAGTTGCTGTTTCTGTGGCTGGCTGACAGCACCAGAGCTGAGTTTCAGGTTTCTGCCACTACAGACCTGCACATGCACGATGGTGCCATCTGCTATTCTCAACCAGTGTTCGGGCAACTTAAGCTTGCCCCCTCCACTATAGACAAGCAACATTTCTGCTTTTTTTAATTCTAAGTGGATAAAATAGCAGATTTGAACTCACCCAAAAAAATGGATATGAAACTTTGCTTTTTCACATCCATCCTGGACTTAGAAATACTTTTGGTAAGATCACCCCGATTGAATGTAAAACCCATATCTTTTCATCTGCCTTTAGTTTATGGTCATGTTACACTTATAAGCTGTTGCAGCTTTATGTCCCATCTCATGCAATTCAGTGCTCAGATTCTGTTTTTCATCCTCTTTTTGCTCTCCCTTTGGTTAGACTACAAATGAAATAGTTGTTAGAAAAGATATTCAAACACTTACAGAACTGGAATCTGTACTTGACTCAGGTATCATAGATGATTTGCCTCCATCTTGTGGTTTACAGCTTCTCTTGTGCACAGAAAATCGATCAGGTGGAAATGTTCGACCACAGTTTTCACAGGTAATAAGCTGAGCATTTGCACTTGTGGTAGCATCAGCTTTCTTGGAGCCGTCAGTTTTACTAGCATCTGGTTTTCTTGGTTCTGGTCTTCTTTGGTCTTTTGGTAATTTATCATTCGCAATGTGCCATTTCTTCAGACACTGAGGTTCGTGTACAACAATTGAATGTAATCCAAACTGCTTACCACAGATATAGCACACAGTGACGGGTTTTGACATAACTAGCTTTTTCAAATCTTTTAAACTTAAGTTATTGAGCTACTGCCATGAGAATATTTCCTTTTCAATTGTACAATTGTTTCTTTAACTCTTGACAACTAGACAGCAGATACTCTGAAACTACCCTGTATGTTAAAGAAATGACTGTCCAGTGCATGACAACTATTGGATTTGAGATTGCACATGAATAGTTCTAGATGTTAGTCTCGTTAGTGGGTATGGAATCACGCTTAATGGATTACTTATAGATCCAGGGGATGAAAAATTTGGAATGTTTCAATGGCTTATCTTGGATAAACTTCTTTACAATTGGTAGTTTCCTTTTATAGCTGCGTTCATGAATGGGACATTGGCAAGAATATTTTTTCACCATCTGCTCATATTGAAAGTTGATTTTGGTATTTGGATTAATTTGCCAAGCGTTACTATATCAGTATTTGTTGTAGGTTGAAAACAAAATAGAGAAATGTGGCTTCATAAGAGAATTTCTGAAAAAGAGACAATCTGGGTTCAAATAAATACAGTAATTGCATTTTTGGAAACAATTATTTTATAGAATCATCATAATTGCATATAGTCATTTACTATTTATAGTATAATTTTGAATATATATAAATAATTGGGAAAATTGTACAACATATTGTTTTAGCTAATTAAATATTTTAATTATCATCAGGAAGCACACTTCAAATTCAGCTTCCTCAGGATACTGTAGTCTTACTACATGTACTCTTCATATCAATTACTCTCACCATTAAAAGGTGGTTGGAGGGAATGTTTTCATCCATTTGTCTGCAAACACAGGGCAGGATTTTCCAGATGCATGCACACCAAGACAGGAAAATTCCTACCTCAAATCAACACATCTTTAACTGGTTCACTGGATATTCTGTCCTGCCTGCTACGGCAGGTGGGATGGGAAAATTGTGTCCAAAATATCACAAAAACTAATGGATGAATTTCAATGAAACTTTGGACATAGATAGGGTTTGGCCCAAGGAAAAATTGAATAGTTTTTGACAAAAATACAGATCCAGATGCTGTAATTTGTTTAAAATGATTTGTCAACATTGAGTGATAAAGCAGATTGATTAATTTTGAAATCTTTTGAGCTATTCAATTTCGAATAATCCTGATTGTTTGAGAACATTGTGGATCGCATCAGCTGCTGTGGTGAATTTGTCACTGCTATCAAATGTGAGCAGAATGTTTAGAACAGGTTGTTGGATGAGGATTGTACTAAAGCCTCCTCCATGTGATGCAAGTTCTTATTAAAAGGAATGTCTTTTCAAGCTTTGCAGGTACAAGCATCAACCAGGCAGGGAAAAGCCTCAGGGAAGAGCTGAAAAATTGTAATAATATTCAGTTAACATGCTAGAAGTATGAACTCTAGTGAGTGCCTACTTCACTTCTGTTTTTTGTGATCTAGCTAGCTCACAATTGATGTTATGTCTGAAAACTCAAAACTTTTGTGGTCGCTAAGTTATTTAATTTTAATTTATCTTCACATAGGAGCATTCACAAGGACGACTGCTGGTCCCCATCCCTGATTTGCCTGAAGACCAATTAGTAACATTCTAATATGGGCATCTGGCAAGAATGTTTTTCACAGTTTACCCATGCTGGAAGTTGACCTATTGTACTTCGATAATATTCAAGTGTTGATGTATCAGAAATTGTGGTGCGTAGTATAGATGGAAAAAATAAGATTTCACAGGAGGATGCCCATACTATTTGTGGAAAAGAACCAGGTCATAGAATCCCGATTATGCAGAAGCAGGCCATAGTCCAATGAGCCAACACAGACAACAATCCCAACCAGGCCCTAACACCATAACCCCAGGTATTTACCCTGCTAACCCATCTAACATGAAGTTGCAATTTAGCATGGCTAAACAACCTAACCTGCACATCTTTGAAGTGTGGGAGGATGGCTCGGTAGCAGAATGATTAGCACTGCTGCTTCACAGCTCCAGGGACCTGGGTTCGATTCCCGGCTTGGGTCACTGTCTGTGTGGAGTTTGCACATTCTCCTTGTGTCTGCATGGGTTTCCTCAGAATGCTCCAGTTTCCTCCTACAATCCAAAAATGTGTGGGTTAGGTTGATTGGCCATGCTAAAAATTGCCCCTCAGAGTCATGAGATGCATAGGATAGAGGGATTAGCGGGTAAATATGTAGGGATATGGGGGTACGGCCTGAGTGGGTTTATGCTTGGTGCAGACTTGATGGACTGAATGGCCTCCTTTTGCGCTGTAAGGTTTCTATGATTCTATGAAACCAGAACACCCATGCAGACAATGACTCAAGGGTGGAATTGAATCTGAGTCCCCGGCGCTGAAAGGCAGCAGTATTAACCACTGTGCCATCATGCTATCGTACCATCCACAGGGCAGCAAGCTGGTAATTTTGCAATAAGACCTCTGATTGTGGGCGGTGCACCGGCCATTGTATCAAAATGGGGCTAAGTGAAGTTTTATTCCAGTGTGAAATTGTACAGATGAAAATTTCTCCTAACTTAATTCAGAGACTCTTACACTGTATGACAGGTTCTGAAAAGTTAGACATCTGGGCAAATGGTAAATCAGAGTAACAAAGCTGCATCATATCAACATCAGAGCCTAGTTTGTACAATGCTATTAAAACTAGCTTTGGTTTAGGGTTATTAAGGATCACTTGCTATTGGTTAGCAGTTAGTGTTGGGATTATGGTTATAGTTGGGGGTTAGGATTAAGGGTTAGTGGGTCAGGTGAGAAACGAAAGTTACAACTAGAGAAGGGTATAGAATCATGGAAGCCCTAAAGTGCAAAAGGGGGCTATTCAACCCATTATTTCTGCACCAACCATAAACCCACCTAGGCCCTACCTATATCCCTACATATTTATCTGCTAATCCCTCTAACCTACGCATCTCACAACACTAAAGGGAAATTTTTAGTAATCCTCACATCTTTGGACTTGGAAGGAAACCGGAGCATTCGGAGGAAACCCTTGCAGTAATGAGGAGAATGTATAAACTCCACACAGACAGTGACCCAAGCCAGGAATTGGACCCAGGTCGTGGGAGCTGTGAAGCAGCAGTGCTAACCACTGTGCCTTATATACTTATAAATTACATAGCATATTAACCTGGTTCTTTTCATATATTACAGACCTTACACCGCCATCATCTTCCAGCCATCCATTTCATGTTTCCCATAATTGAAACCTTGGGTTCGATGTTAGGACTAGCCGACACTGGATCACATCAGCAGGGTTAACCTGCCACAAAGAAGCAGCATTCCACTGCCGCTGCGGCAACGATTGTGGCTTCCAGGACAAAGTTCCATGACTTGGCTGTTTCCTAGCAGCACAATCAACACATAAGAGAATATCCAGCTACACGATTGCAACAAGATGAAGAAAAAACACCTCCTCAAAGAGGCTGAAAAATACTGTTAACATGGTTACTTTAAACACAAGCTCCTTGTTTACAGAGATCTTATCATATCTGTACCAAATCAACTGTGTGCAGGTTTGTGGTGCCATCGTTTGCAATGTGTTAATTACTTGACTTTAATTTGTTGCTGAGAGTAACAGAAATTACAGTTCAAATTATAACTTGTATGATTACAGCATATTTCATTCTTTGATGTATGTTGGGCTGCAAATGATTGAGGAGTCTGTGGAAATTAAAATACAAATGCATGTCCTCATGAATATGTAGAAATCAACTGCAAGTCTTCCAGAATTGTTTCACTTGCTAGGGACAGAAGAAATTCTATGTTCACTTTTAGGGCAGAAATACAATTTAGGGCATTTTAATGTCAGAAGTGGTTTGGTATGGGATATCAAGTGTGACTGTCCAATATGAATCAGAATTGTATTGCATGTGGCAGCCTTGGTGCTATTTAGGGGGCAAAAAACAACTACAACTTGTTGCTAATGAGGCTGATACAAAGAAAATAATGCATGTGATCTTACTGGCCATTCATGCCATGATTCCACTGCAGCGAAATTGGAGAATTTGGTGCCCAACTAAATCTCCGTTCACTGCAGTGGGATGGGAAAATCCCACTGGCATGAATGGCCGTAACATTCTGGCCAATGTTTTTAATTGAGAAATCAAGCTCCAAGGAGATCTGAGACAAAGAAGTCTTGCTGAAGCATTATTGTGTAAATTTTTGGTTGCCTTACTTAAGGAGGACTATAGTTACATTGGAAGCAGTTCAAAGAAGTTTCATTAGACTGCTTCCTTGGATGGAGGGGTTGCTTTATAGAACACAGAACATTACAGCGCAGAACAGGACCTTCGGCCCTCGATGTTGCGCCGACCAATTAAGAAAAAGCAATGACCCTCTAACCTAAACCATTCCCTTTTCATCCATAAACTTATCCACGGACCTCTTAAATGCCCCCAAACTTGGCGCATCTACAACTGCAGCAGGCAGGGCATTCCATACCCTTACCACCCTCTGAGTAAAGAACCTACCTCTGACATCTGTCCTATAACTACCACCTCTTAATTTAAAGCTTATGGGGAAAAGTTGAGCAGGTTGAGTTGATATTCATTAGAGTTTAATAATGAAGGTGACCTTATTGAAACATATACAATTCTGAGGGGCTTGACAGAATAGATGCATCCTCTTGTTGGGTAATCTAGAATGAAAGGACGCAGTTTAAAAACAAGGGATCTCCCATTTAAGATAGAAACGAGGACTTTCTTCTCTTTGAGGGTCATTAGTCTTTGGAATTCTATTTCATACAAAAGAGTGGAGGCTGAATCATTGAATATGTTCAAGACTGATTGACCAGGGAATTAGGTGTTATATGGGCAGGCAAGAAAGTGGAATTAAACTATAATCAAATCAGCCATGATTTTATCAGATGGTGGTTTACATTGGGCCAATTCCTTCTCCTATTTCTTATGATCCTATGCTGAGTAATACCAGGGGCAGAAAGTGTGCATCTTCTTTAAACAGTGGGCTTTGTTTATCTTATACTTATTGATACTAATCATATTAACAACAACTAGTGCTGAGGCTAGTACATAGCAAAGTGAAATTTGTCAATCTGTGTTATTTAGCCTGGTAGACTCCTGAAGCAATAAAGCAAAATATTTTCTAAGAACATACATATGGTAAGCTAATTGGCACTATCCACTATTCTTTCAAAACCTCTAACGTCAAATCCCTCTTCAAAAGTTGACTGCTTTGCTCTTGCCAGCAATTGCCTCAACTCTGACCACCTTTCCTCTCTAAAAACAATGAATGCATAGTCATCCCCAAGATCCATATTTACCTCTTCTGCAACTCTCTTTGGGAATTCCTCCAAGTGAGTTTCCACCTCGCCCATAGCACGGAACTAGTCCGAATCAAGTGGAGTTATTTTAAGCTCTTAATGCCTGTGGTAAATGGGCAACAACTCTATTTGTGTTCCCGAATTTGCAATTTTCATCTTCTGTCAGCAAGGCTTTACAAAGTCAAATTCCAGTGTTCAACATTAGGCTTCTAAAGTCACTCCTTAAAACTGTACTGTATGTTAACCCTGGCAATGGGTGATGGTGGGTGATGACATTTTTATAATATTTGTGACTTTTGCTGTGTAGTGCGCATGTATGGATACTGACAAGAACAAAAACGGGCTTAGTTCTCATGAGGACACGCTCCAGAATGAACAGATATCAATAGTCATTTCTAGTGTCTAAATGAAAAATGGCTATGCAAGTGAGGTGGGGAAGAGACTGCCTGTTATGATATAATTGTATTTAGCAAAAATCAGTTCCTTTAGCAGTGGGAGAAAATTGGCAAAGAAAACCCAAGAAAAAGGCAAGAAAACTGCGGTTACCAACATTCTTCATTGTGGTTTTTGTGGGAGGCACAGCCTCACTGGAGCAGGAACCAGGTATTTATTTATATAGCAATCAAATGCAAGTTCAAGGAAAAATCTTTTTATATTTGTCCTGTACTCCACTGTAGGTTTAGATGTGCTTCCTTCCCTACTACTTTGCAGTACTCATGATTCTTCATGTCAGCATGCTTGCAAAACCACAAGAGTTAATATCAAAATAATAATACTTACCAGCAGAAGGCCAGCCCAATAGCTGCATTGAGAATAGAAACTATTTTTTGCTGGCTATAAATTTATGTTATGCAGACAAGATGATATCCAACTGAATGGCATCACTGTGGCTTCAAAAAATTCCTATTGATATGAGATAGACAGATGGATGGACAGAGACAGATGGACAGAGATATTTAAACACTTAAAATGTCCGAATCCACACTACATTCAAGCTACATTAAAAGACAATAGCGCTACTTAGTGGCCATTATTGATAGTGATGGCAGCTGTGCACTAAAAAATTATAAAGTAGTCACTATTCATAAATCTGTCTTTCTAGTGTTTTTCTATTGAAAAGTGTTTGTGATTAAGATAGGTAAAGACTGCTGTAGGGGAAACAAATGGGCTCTAAGTGCTGTCCTTGAAATACATTTATATTTGGAGACTTAAAGAACTCGATTTGTGGAAAGGTTTTAGACTGCATTGATACCTAGCTTAGAAGTTCTCAATTATCACAATAAACTTAAAGAGCTAAAGCTTTCCACACTAGAAAACTGTAAACTTTGGGGATATTTGTTTGTTGTTCTACAATAATGGAAGAACTCAGCTTAATCCATATAGATATGCTATTTGAGATAGAACATAGAACATAGAACATTACAGCACAGAACAGGCCCTTCGGCCTTCGATGTTGCGCCGACCAATATAAAAAGCAATGCCCCTCCAAACTAAACCATTCCCTTCTCTTCCATATACTTATCAACTAACCTCTTAAACGCCACCAAACTTGGCGCATCTACAACTGCTGCAGGCAGGGCATTCCACTCCCTAACCACCCTTTGGGTACAGAGATAGATAAGAGAGGATCAGGTAACACAAATGTCAACTTTGGACTAAGTTAAATGTTATAACTACTTTTTTGAGGAAATGGTTGTGAACTTTTGAAATTAGTTTCTATCATGTAATGAATGCAATTCACGGCAAGTATTTAAAAGGGATCCGAATGAGTTCCTGAATGCAGACAACATAATCTCGAATGTAAAACGGCTGAGTATTAGATGTGGTGATTGTCCCTTTCAGGGCAACACAGCAGAGTAAGGGTCACATAGCCTATGCAGCCAATCGGGCTTCAGGGTGAGAAATCGCTCCATTTTGAGAAAGCCTGCTATGCAAACAAACATTTTGGGAGCTAACTACAGCTATGGCACCACTATACTATTTTTATTAATAGCTTTTGTTTTCACTAATGAAGTCTGAGAAAGTGTATCTTTGTAAAATACTTGTTTGACACTTTAGAGTTAGAGAGGAATTTCCAGAGATTCTTCTTCTGAAATTGGCCTAAGGTTTTTGCCTCCTTTAAGAGACTTTGTGGCTGGTAGGGGATGATAGGCAGGTGATGTGACAATATAGGACAGGTCCAGTGCAACAGTTGGTCTTCCCCTGTCTTACACCTTCATATGTTTGTATAGTTGTTTACTAATGTATTTTCTAAACTTTGCAGCAATGCAGTTAGCACCTTCCATATGCCTGACATCGATAAATCAGATTTATAATAAATGCAACATCTAACTGTAGGAAAGATTATTGGACTAATTTCATGTTAGCATTGTAGATTCAGAAAGAGGACCACCTGGTCTCATGTAAATAATTCAATAATCTCTGCACTGATTGTAAAATGTGCTGGGAGAGCAGAGTTTATAAGAAGCAGAATATCAGGTGAAGGGATATATGCACATTCTTGTTATGAACACAAACAGTTTACTGTTTGTTTCCATTGTCAAGGAGCTCTCAATGATCTAGAAATAGGGCTGTCAAAATTATGCTCAGAGATGAACCTTTGTTGTCTGAAGGGTTACAATAGGAACTGAACACTACAATCCTTCAAAGAACATTACCACTTCTGGTCTAATAAAGAATGATTATAGACAAAGCAACTTAAGGTGTTGACACCACGCTGAGGAGTTTCTGCAACAGTAGAGTGGGAGTTGAGATAATCAGCCTCCAACAACCCTCTTCCTTTGGGCTGAGTATAATTTCAGACATTGGATTCTTTCCCTGATTCACACCGCCTTCAGTTTTGTTACAGCTCCCTAATGACACCCTCAGTCACATATTATTTTGATGTCAAGGACAATCAGTCTCACCTCACAACTTTCAGCTCTTTTGTCCATGTTTGGGCAAAGTTTGTAATGTGGTTCTGAAAGAATCAAGCTGAGCATAAGAGATCAGGTCACTGATTTGTAAGTGCTGCTTGATAGCATGATTGACGTCACTTTCATCATTTTGTTGATGATTGTGAAGTAGAGTAGTGGGGTGATAATTTTCTCAGATTGAATGTATCCTACTTTTTGTGGACAGAACATACTTGAGCAATTTTTCTCTTGTCAGGTAGATGTCAGTATTGTAGCTGTACTGGAACAGCTTGGCTAAATGCACAGTTCATCCTAGAGCACAGATTTTCAGCACCACAACCAAGATGTTGTTGATGACCATAGCTTTTACTGTAGCAAGCATGTTCAGCTATTTCTTAATATGGAAATGGGAAGTAGTGAGTTGCCTGAAAATTGACTATGCGATGCTGGGAAACCCATGAGGAGGTTAAGATAGATCATCCACTCAATACTTCTGGCTTAACATTGTTGCAAATACTTCAAGCCTTCTATTGCACTCATGTGCTGATATCTGTCAATATTAAGGATAGGAATGTTAATGGAGTATTCTCCTCCTGTAAGTTGTTTAGTTGTCCACAACCATTCATAATTGGATGTGACAGGACTGATGCATTATTACTTCAAAAGTGCAAGTCTGTCTTTATGCTGTTTCTGTTATTTAGCATGTATGCAGTCCTGTGTTTTAGATTCACCATGTTGGCACCTTATTTGAAGTTATATTTTATGCTGCTCCTCTTATGCATGGTTTATTTTGAGAGACACTGTGGCCAATTGCACAGCAAGAGGAGAGTTTGTGAAACAGTCAGCACATTGCCAGTTTATTTATGATTGCAGAAATAGGAATCCCACATGCAAAGGAAGAGACTTAGCAACTGGTGGCAGTATACCAATCTAAACTCTTAATCGACTTGAAAGAGTTAAGCCCGGAGATTATGGGGTGGCACTCAATGGATCAATGAGGATAGTCAAATATCCACAATGTTACTTTTTTTTAAATCCTCTATCGATGTACCATACAGTCCGTCAGCAGTAAACCTCTGCCAACATAACACGAAATATTTCACTTCATGACATGTGTTTTAAAGTGTCTAGCCAATGGCAATAAACACTACTTCCCATCATGTTTCCTGCCCGCAGTATGAGGTGATGTGGGGCTTTCATCGTACAACATTGAGCAGCTACAATCATCAGGTCTGGATTATCTGCTCTGCTGATTCAGATTCATTGTTAGATTAAAGTTTGGACCAGGGCTGAAAAGGGAGAAGTACAGTTGGCAGCAGAAAGCAAATGTAATACTTAGGGGGAAAACAGATAGACTGAGATCCCTACCTCCTTTCTCTTCGTCTACAATCAGTGTGGTTTAATTTTAATAAAGAGTGTGTATCTACACCCCTGTTAGTATGTGGCCAATTTTAAAAGTACAAGCACAAACTTTTATGGGTTTAAACAAAGAGGATAATTTATCCATACACAACTCAAAAGATCTAAATGCTATATCAACCACACAAGAAAGATACCATTAAAGAAGATAATACACTTCTACATGTATAAACTAAAAAAGTCAACAATTCACCTGTTTTTGCAGGTACAGTGAAGAAAGAAGCTCTTTCCCACTCTTGAATTGTAATTCCAATAATCAGATTTCAGGGTTGTTGTAGGATTCCTTCTATAAGAAGAATATCCAGCTGCTTGTGAAGTCAGACACTCTTGGCTGCTATATCAGGAGGTCCAATTCTTTTACAGGTGAACTTAATGCTTTGGAATCGAGCTGGGTGGCTTTTTAACAAAGAAAAATACAGCACAGGAACAGGCCTATCAGCCCTCCAAATTTGTGCCAATCATGATGCCCTAACTAAATTAAAAAAAACCTTCTGCCCTGATTCAGTCTGTATTTCTCTATTCCCTCTTTATTCATGTACCCATCCAGATGCCTCATAAATGTTGCTAATATGCCTGCTTCCACCACTTCCCCTAGCAGCACATTCCAGGCATTCGTCACCATGTGTGAAAAACCTTGCCTGCACATTTCCCTTGAACATTCCCCCTCTGACATTGAACTTGTGCCCCCTTATATTTGACATTTCCACTCTTGTAAGAAGCCTCTGACTATCCACCCTGTCTTTGCCTCTCATAATTTTGTATACCTCTGTCAGGTCTCCCGTCAGCTACTGTCTTTTCAGTGAAAACAATCCTAGTTTATTCAACTATCTCCCCTCATAATCAACATCCTTGAGATCAGGCACATCCTAGTGAACCTTCTTTGCATTCTCTCCAAAGCTTCCACATCCTTCTGGTAGTCTGAGACCAGAATTGCATGCAATACTCCAAATGCAGCCTAACCAAAGTTTTATATAGCTAAAATATAATTTCTCAACTCTTATATTAAAAAGCAAAGATGGCACAGCCTTTTTCAGTAGCTGTTCTCTTGTTGTTATTCTGCAGACTATTCCATCTCTTTTGAATTTTAGGTTAAAAGTATTGAGTATTGTAGTATTAAACAACCAATTCTAGTTACATGTTCAATGGTCATTGAGGAAGGTGGATGATCATTTCTCATATTACACCTGTGGATAACTGGTCTTGTCAGTTTTCATTTCCAACATTGCAAACCTGGGTTTATAGACTCTAGATAATGACTCTGTGTAATGGCAGGCATGAATTCAAGAAATCAGTGTAGTCTAGACTATGTCTACTGAACGGGTGCCCTTCCATCCCCCCACCAGTATTATTCAATATAGAACTTTCTGGAAGCTTGGTGCTCTGGGTTGAAGTTGCGAAGGTCACCTGAAACCATTGGCAGCCTTCTTAACAGTTCACTGGTGTTCATTTTTTAATAAATAAAATTCCAGAAGATTCCATATGAGCACACTCCATTTGTAAAGTAATTCATATTACTTTTTTTTATTAGGCATGACATAAACTTGAAACTTGATTGCTAAATTTTAGGATTGATACCATAGAGGACCTGCATATAATGGATCTGATAGGTCAGTGTGGTCAGTTCATTGTTATTTTTAGCTAAAAGGGTATGGGGCCAAGTTCTAGAACATGTTACAATCCCAGTTGATGTTATAACTGAGAAGATTTCCGAATGGATCCCTGGCTCAAAAGGTCATAACTTTTACTTTTTTTAATCAAACATGGAGGAACACAGTCACAGAATCGCTAAGTAGTTTAGCAACAAGAACACAAAGAAAATGCATTTCACCACATTTTTACTTATCTTAACAATGAGCACTGATTTATTATGATTGGCATGGATTACAAAGTACACCATAAACTACAGTGTCTCATTAACACGAAGTCCCTTTAAGCACATAGATTGACTGTGGTCAAATACACACACTCCAAATACCAAGTTAGCGTCTGTGGATTCCTCTTCACAATCTTCTCAGATGATTATCATGCGAGAGTTTCCAAATTCCAATCTCAAAAGCACATTTTAAAATCCTCTAACACTGAGGTTTTTCATTAGTTGTTTGCATTCTGAAATCCAGTCCAAGTTTTCCAAATGTATCTCTTAAACAAAGCTTCCACTCAACTTTTAATAGTGAATCTAGACCAGGTTTAACATTACCTCCGTTAAATTTCTCTATCTTGACTGCTGTACAAATTGTTCACAATTGCTTTAACTCTCTATTTTCAGAATCCATTAAAATGGCATAAAAGTTTTGATTTACCTCTGAAGTCCATTTTCCCACTTTAAATCTGGTTCCTGCAATTGTCTACTTAACTCTGAATAATCCTTGTTTACTCTTCCTTGAATTCTTCTGAACAATACCCTGGTCTCTATTTTCTTAACTTCAGTCATCTTTACACATTAGTTTTGTCTCAATTTCGTAGTTATCTAGACTGTTTCTTGGATGCATATCTTATTGCAGCTCCAGTCCTATCCAATCTTTCACAAAAACTGAAAATGCTGGAAAATCTCAGCAGGTCTGACAGCATCTGTGGGGAGAGAATAGAGCCAACATTTCGAGTCAATTCTAAATCAGATCATCATGGATGCTGTCAAAGCTGTTGAGATTTTCCAGCATTTTCGAGTTTTGTTTCAGATTCTAACATCCGCAATATTTTGCTTTTATTTGTGCATTCTTTCTTTTGGCAGGGTTGAAAGATATTCAATCCCTAGTGTCCTGTTTCCTCTGCCAACAAATTCAGCTAAAACTTACAAAGGAAATCCCTTCCCTCTAGAAAATGCCACCATATTGCTAAGCAACCACTTCTAATTTATTTACTCTTCATACTGTAGCCTCTCTAATCACAGTAGAAACACAGTTGGAACTGAAGCAACTCTCACACATTCAAATACCTTTGCCTAATTTGAGTGTAGCTATGGACTGTACCCTTCCAGGCTCTGAAATATTAACTTAAACCCATTTCCAATGTTTACCAATACAAAATATAAATAAAACCTTTAAAACTAACTTTATTTTTTTAATTATCAGCCATGATCTCACTAAATGTTGACATAGGTTCAAGAAACTAGATGGCGTCCTTCTGGTTATATGATACTCTGGACCCATCCAGAACACGGGTCCATGGAACTTTTAAATTGGCCCTGCAAGTGGAGGATGTAGTCAAGAAGGCGTATGGTGTATTGGCCTTCAATAACAGAGGGATTGAGTTTAGGAATCAGGAGGTAATGCTGCAACTTTATAAGACCCTTGTCAGACCCCACTTGGAGTACCGTGTGCAGTTCTGGTCGCCTCACTATAGGAAGGATGTGGAAGCTACTGAGAGGATGCAGAGGAGATTTACAAGGATGTTGCCTGGATTGGGGGGCATACCTTATAAAGATAGGTTGAGGGAGCCAGGTCTCTTCTCCCTGGAGAGATGAAGGTTGAGAGGCAACCTGTTAGAGGTTTATAAGATGTTGAGAGGAATAGGTAGGGTGGATTCTCGGAGGCTATTTCCCAGGACTGAAATGGTCGCTACGAGAAGACACAGGTTTAAGGTGCTGGGGGGCAAGTATAGAGGAGATGTTAGACGTAAGTTTTTCACTCAGGGGGTGGTGAATGGATGGAATCGGCTGCCGTCAGTGGTGGTAGAGGCGAACTCGCTGAGGTCTTTTAAGAGACTTCTGGATGAGTACATGAGATTTAATGGATTGGGAGTTACAGATAGTTCTATGGCCTGGTAGGTACTGATATAATCGGCACAACTTGTGGGCCGAAGGGCCTGTTTGTGCTGTAGTGTTCCATGTTCTATGTAACACATTCCAAATGGTACCTTATGACAGCATTGTTCTTTTTGTACTTCCTTTCTACTGCAGTTTTTAAATTCATACTGGTGTTATTAACCATAGCTTATGCAATGTCCAAGTTCCATTCATTTAGGGCAAAAAGCTTGAAATAATGACATGAGTGTTGACTGGTACAGAATAAACTAATTGTGGCAACATTCAAATGATCAGGTACAGTCCAGTGTTTGATGGAAATACCATAGAATTGATTAAAAAGCTACATGACTACATGGTTTCTATTAGTTAAATTCTTGGGCAGGCAATTTTTTTGAACAAAATGAAGAGCTCTCTTTTGTTCTTGGTTTTTGTCCTTAAGAAATGATTACATGAAAGTTTTTGCCTGACAGTATTGCACTGATATCCTGATGAATACAGAGATGCACTTGATCTCTGAAAAATAAAGTAATTTGAAAAAGAGCTATTGACATGTATATTTCAGTCAGTATTGAACTTCTGTACTACATGCAGAGCTGTACAATGGGTATAAAGATTGGAAGTCAGATTGTAAATGTTATCAAGTTCCAATAATGTTTCCCTACAGAAGAGCAGGTAGCAAAGATTAAGCTTTATAATTTGCCCAATTAAAAGTTATGTTGACTCCACATCTGTCTCATTGTGTAAGGATGAGTTTTCTGAACCTACTTCAAATGCAAATCCTTGCACTTTTGAAATTTTTAGCTTCCTGGGGTCAGGCAAAATTGCATGGAAATACTGTTATGATCCCCATGGGGGTAAACATGAACCAAAATAACTAAAGTTAACAAATGACACTCGTATGAAGAAATTACCAACTTTTTCTTCAACACAAATCAGAACCAACAAAAATTGCACAAATCAATAGGCAAATTATATTTCAAATAAAAGATAAGTTTAACTTTGAATCAATGAAACAACAAAGATATGTTGATGCAATCACAAGCATTCACATCAATCCCCTCCCCCACCAAAGTGTGGCACCTCATAGCTGCACAATTCTATAAATGTGTTTATTTATGCATACAGGGTAGATTAGGAGTCCTATCTGACATCTTTGAATGTCACAGATGTGATCATCATCAGCAAGTTACACTTTGATGAACCACCTCTCCCCCAGTCACTACAATCCTGATGAGGTAACCTTCCAGAGATTCTTTTCAACCAAGAAACCAATAACACTCTGGTTCACAGTTTGAACACTTCTTCAAAAATATCCTCTCTTTAGCATCATTGAGCTATTCACACAGCTTTCCATGTTTTAAACCTTTTTAATTAGCTCAGAGAGTACCTGCAAGCTTCCTTTTTTGCCATATTGAATTATGTGTCTCTTCTTGAAGGTGGCTCACTTCTTCTTCTTCCATGAATTGTGTGCGTTCCTCTTTATATCTCTGCCTGCTTTCTTTTTGTGTCTACATCTGTGCCTTCATCGTCCTGCTCCTCAGTTTGTAACTCTCCTTTTGTCTGTCAGCCATGTGGCAATTCTTTCTTAATTTCTTTCCTGTTGGTACTGTTTTGAGGTCAAGGAGCACAAGGCCACAGGAACTAATATTTCTTATTATCTAAGCAAATTACAATAGTTTCTTTTCAAGTGATTGAAAGTCTGAAATATCCTTTTCAAATACTCCACACATGCAAATAATACTTCAAATGAAAAGATAAATTGCACTCTGAATAGTCAATACAGCAAATACACATTTGATGCAACTACAAACATTTGCCACACTCCCCTGGCAAATTTGGTGCTTTACTGTTCAACAGTATGATGTTCTTTATTCAGTGTTCTGTCTGACAGCAGCTTTTGTTTTGGGTTTCACAGGTACAATCATCATCAGCAAGATGCACTTTCACAAAGCCTCTTTTCATTGGATCACAGCAGTCCTGATGGTGTAAATATCCTGAGTTCCTGTTCAATCAACCCAATCATAATCTGATTCACATTTTGACCACTTCTGGGAAAACATCCTCAACATCTCTGAACTATTCACACAGCTTTCCAAGTTTTGCATCTTTTAGCCAGCTTGCACAATATGTTATAAAACTCTGTCTCCTTTTCTGCCAAATTGAAAAACTGATCTCTTCCTGAGACTGTTTTTCTTCCTTTCCTCACAAGAATTCTGTTTTTCTTTCTGTATGTCTGCTTTTCCTTTGTGTCTGCACCACTGCCTTCACCTTTCAGCTCCGCTGCTTGTAGCTACCCTTTTATCTGTAGTTCTCCTTTGTGTATGCCAACTTTTTTAGCTTCCTTTCTATTGTCACTGCTTCAAGGTCCAGGTTTGCTGTGTAATGTGGACCAGTATTTCTTATCCAATAAAATTACAATTGATTTGTTTACAATACAAATAAACCCATGAAAGTGCTCTTCAAACATCCCTTTACAATTTAGGATCATTTTTAATTTTGAGTTCTTTGCATTACTTAACCTTTAGTTTTCGCCTTCAGGAGTCACGGGTTTAACACTGCCTTCTTCGTTGCAAGAAGTTCATTTTTCTGTTGAGTAAAATCCTCTTTAGCTGTATTAAGAACTTTACTCAGATCATGTTGATATTCACCAAAGAAAGCATGATATTATTTTTATTTAATTCCCAAATTTCCTTAATTTCTCTTTGGTTTTTTATCCTCCTACTTTAAGCTTTTATCTAATTCTATTCTAGCAACAATTGGCTCTTAGTTTTGAAGTGTTAATTTACATTCCAGAATATGTATGCTGGCTTACAACTCTATAGTGCACACATTGGACTTCCTTCTTCCACTCACAATTTCCCTTTTTATCATCATTAACTCTGAGTACTGTTATAGCTGCTTTGCTTCATCTTATTCATAGTTTTTCTACATTTTTAATTCAATTAGCTTTACATCATCTTCAACTGCCATTAACCTCTCCTCTTCAGTCTGATGCTCCAATGTAATTTTTAAATCAACAGAGTGAATTTCTGGCTCTGTAAAGAGATATTTAATTGTAATATTAATTTTTGCAGTAGATTTACAAAAAATCACATGATAGAATTTTCACGTCTCGCCCATCATGGGAATTATAGTGGGCAGGATACGGATCATGCAAAGGTCCATTCAGCTCGGGTGGGATTTTCTGGCTTTGGGGCGACACAGGAGAAAATCCCACCCACAGATTCTTTTAAGTCAGTCTGCTTTTCCTGTACAACTCCAGTTTCAAATGCCTCAGTGAGCTTTTCTGAAACCATTGCAGATGGCAACAACCACATCTCTAGCCAAGTTATTTACGAATAAAAAGTCTGCACATAATCAATAGGTGAATTAGTAACAAAACCAACAATTATAGGACCAGTAACTGAGGCACATCTTAAATTAACTCTACACAAAAGTCTGGGTGATTAGTTTCATTGACCCCCTGAACCTTAGCATTCAACAAATTATCTGAAGGTAATGCCTTATCATTGGCCAACATCAGTAATTGTGTTGTCCCCATGTCCCTAAGGATAGCAATTGACTTGCCTGCCTCACTGGATAACTTTTACCCTCCTATAATCGCCTGCTTCCAGATTCATTCCCTTAGTAAACATGGGAGAAACATACTTGCCATAGGTTTTACCCACCAGGACATTTTTTTTGTGGCAAAGCACTATGCAACTTTATAATTGCTCCAGGTTTGTTTTTCCACTTTTTATATTCAGCTTTCACATATTCTTTCTTGTGATGAAAGTAATTCTCTTCAACTAAAGATTGTTAGTTGTGATTCTTCACTTCTGTTAATCCTAGAAGGACCTGGTTCTTTACTTTCTTCCCTTTTCTCAGCAGAGTCTGACCACTTCTCGTCGACAACTTTCCTCTCATCCCAGTTTCTCTTGAAGCTCCAAAGTGGGAGTTGTCACTAATTGTATTATGAGCTAACTCATAATCATTTGCCATCTTGTGGTCAGCCAGGCAGATCCTTAACTCCGAAGGGACACTACTTTTGAATTCCTCCACTTCCATCAACATAGACCAACCTATCTAAGACCATTTTCTTTTTCCTAACAAATTTTACATTGTTCTGGTCTGTTCTTGTTATCAAATGTCTAAACGTTGCCCGTAGGCTCCAGCAGTAACTCAGAAGCATTGACTGTACTCTTATACTTCCTTATAATCACACAAATGTTTTGCTGAAAGAGGTGTATGCGCACCAAAGCCTTCTCTCCCAAAACACTTTGCCAATGCATAGCCCAGTATTCTTTTGACCAATTCCAATTTGTGGCAATTTGCTTGAATCACACATCTTCTCTCCCACCTCACTACATTTAGGTATGAAGGAGAAATTTTTTGCCCAATCAAAATTAAGAATCAGCCTCGCCTATTCTCATCAAATCAAATTCTTGTATTTGAACTCACTCAATTTGAGTTTTTTCATCTCTCTCTTTTCTTATCTCCTTCTTCATTTTGTTAATTTCTTGCTAATTTCTTTCTAAATCTATTATTTCTATTTCTTTTTTTGATTC
This sequence comes from Sphyrna mokarran, assembly GCA_024679065.1. Taxonomy (NCBI): domain Eukaryota; kingdom Metazoa; phylum Chordata; class Chondrichthyes; order Carcharhiniformes; family Carcharhinidae; genus Sphyrna; species Sphyrna mokarran. Next base: position 64,204,860 of record JAGIQG010000006.1, on the reverse strand, counting down.
TGACCAGTTGTACTCAATCACTCATGGAACTGGTCCTTCCTTCCTTCCTTGAGCTCCAGGTGCCTGGCAGATCTTTGAGGGTCCAATCTTTTTTACCTCCTGATTTTATGTTAATCTCCATGTACTCTGCTACAGCTTTTAAATAATCTTTTCTCAACTATTTCAGGGGCGAATCCATCCTCCTTTTTAACAAAGAGCTGAGCCTCAAAGATACTCGTATAGATTTCTCAATAATTTATAGCAAAATCTAACATAAAATCTTCTTTGTTGAAATGCTGGAATGTTCCAGGAATCTGTTTTACAGTCTCTGGGAAGAATTTTTTGGTCCCGTTGTGGGAGGGGCAAGGCCGTTAAATACAGCGAGCCATTCAAAACTCCATTCATTGGCTTTGGCAGGAACAAGAGATCCTGTCGGCAGGAGAAGCTGTAAAGTTTGTCTTCTGGATTTAATTGACCTGGTCTCAAGCCCCAGTTTTGTACAAATCCTGTGGTGAAACCATGACTCAAAGTAATTAGAGTTGCTAAATCATCCCAAATGAACATCCACTCCACTAGATGTCTGATCCTCCCAGTGTCCAACAAACCCCTAGCTCCAGATATCTGACAGCCCCCTCTCCCTCAGTGAATGACCCCAACACACCTCCACCGCACCACACTACCCTCCTCACCCAAATCCTATTCACTTCATCCTGGCCTGTCAGTTTCACCTTTAAACTTACTTGCTTCACAGCAGTTAGTACTGCAAAAAAGGGACTATGTCCTTTACTTTGACACTGGGCATTGGTGAAACTGTGCTGCCTGGATCTTGTCAGTCTGAGTCAGGAAGATTGGCAAGACAGACATGGACTAAACTTGGCGCAGATAAATGGGTATAGAGTAGCAATCTCATGCCGATTGCCACTCTGAAGAAGTTACAACCTCAAATTTTTGTTAAAGAATATAAATTAAAAATGCCTTTCACATAAAAAATGAATGTCTGTCTCACTTCATGAGGGAAGTTTTACTAATGTTGACTGTTATGGTTACCTTTGTTTGCTGTAAAAACTCATCTGGTTCACTAATATCCTGTAGGTGGGGAAATCCGCCACCCTTATTTGGTTTGGCCTACATGTAACTCCAGATGTTATTGCTTCTTTAATGCTTTCTGAAATAGCCAAGCAAGTTACTCAATTCAGGGGCCAATAGGGATGGATACAAATGCTGGCTTTGCCAGCAATGAATACAACCCATGATAGAGTAAAGACAAAAAAAGAGTCAACTTATAAGAACAAAATGCATGGTCCGTTCACAGGAGAAACTGATAATACTGAATTTGACAAGATAACCTCACAAACCCTAAAATGTAATAAGTTTTCAATTTTGACAATGTGCCTTGAAATAAAATTGCTTGAGACTCCGCTTACAAAATGCAATACAAAATCAAAAAGTAAGAAATATAGCTGGGTTATTCTTGAACAAAACTAACAACTGGCCACAATGACCAGATTTTGGTACTTTAATTTTAGAGCATTTGTCCATAGAGAATAATTGAGCAATAACCTTGAATGTATTTGTTAAATTAAACAATCCAGCCTCTCAAATCTTTAACTGCACACTACTCATGAAATCAAATCAGGAAAGGTAAATATTACTTCAATTAAGCCATAACAAATTGTCAAGTTTACAAGCTCAAACAAACAACCAAAAAAAATCTAGCAAGGACAGAAGATAATCAAAAGACTCATTTATATCAAGAAGAATAGAATACAAAGGGGAGAAGTCATGCTTCAACCATACAAAGCCTGATTAGATCACATCTAAAGTACTATGATCAGTCTGGATACCAAACATTAGGAAAGTTATTTTTGCCTTAAAGGGAATGCAGCACAGATTTACCAGAATGTGAGGAGACCACAAACTAGGTTTGTATTCTCTGGTACGTAAAACAATAAGGAATGAGGATTTGAACATAACTTCCAGGATATTCAGAGAAACAGATAAGTTCAATTGGAATAAACAATTCCAATAATTGGGGGACTGGGTGTCATAGTCAAAAAATTATCATTGGTGAGCAATGAACACATTTTAATGAAAGGTCTTGGGTAAAATTAGGAAATACTTCTTCATGCAATGAGCAATTGAAGTCAAATGACAATTTAAAATTGTTAATTTTGAAACTGATACATTTTTGTGGGTGACGCGTGGAGCAAATGTGCATAGATGTTTATTTAAATAGAGGAAACTGAAAACAGGAAATACTTCGCAAATAGTAATCAATATATGGAATATGACTACCAGATAGGATAGTAGAAGCAAAAGCCTTAGAATAATTCAAAAAATAAATGGAATGTAAAAGAATTTACGTGAAATCTGTTTAGGTATTCTTAATCTAGCTGTAAGTGGCTATTTGCCTACAACATAAAATTGCCTTCAATGCAGCACAAATGTGCAAACCTAGAATAGCAAACAAGATGCTACACTGGTATAAAAAAGGCTTATTGGGGGTGGGAGGTGATTCTCCTCTGAGCTTAAGGTTATGGCATGTTGTTGAAGCAGATTGGAAGGTGCATTATTCTAAACCTGATTGTGCTATACATCACCAATGCAAGAGGTGCAAGGACAAAAAAACCTGGCACCTGCATCGCTTACCTGAATGAATGTAAGCAAAAATTAAATAGCCCAAAAAAGTTTTCCATCTTGCACTCATCATGACTGATTTGTAAGAACACCAAAATCTCTTGTGAATCTATCCTGATGATTGCAAGATGAAAAGCTTCTGCAGCATACCTCTTTTCTCAGCAATGTTGTACTACCAAAGTGACTACCTAAAAATGAAACAGTTATGTGGTGTGATGGGGGACCACAGAGTCTTTCTGGGGTCAATAGGATCAGATAAACAAACTGGTTTTTCTATCTGTAGTAATTCTATGATCTCATAATCATACAAAAGATATATTTAATTCCATCCCCAGGCATAATAGTTCTTCTATCTTGGTCTAAGACTGTGAGATTGTAAGAAGGCAAGAGGATAATCCTGCTGCACGTATCAAAATATAAATACTGATACTTTATAACAACATTTGGTAGTTTTGAAGATGCAGAGATTAACTTCATAAACATGAATGTGGTTGAGTTATAATTTCCATTGATTGTTTTTAGCTGAAGAATTGAACAAAGTTTGTTGCGAGAATTCTGGCTGACACCGGGAATCAGTAACGCACATACACTCAAAGTAAAAGCATTAATGAATTAATTATGTAGGATTTATTTTCACCTGAAACTTGGAAGGCTAGTATGTCTGTGAGTTGACACTAGATGGCACACACTAAGCAGCAATGAAATTGATCTGATTTATTATCACATGTATTAACATACAGTGTTAATTGTATTGTTTCTTGCGTGCTATACAAAACATACCGTTCTTAAGGAACAAAACAAGAGAGTGCAGAATGTAGTGTTACAGTCATAGCTAGGGTGTAGAGAAAGATCAACTTAATGCAAGGTAAGTCCATTCAGAAGTCTGACAACAGCAGGGAAGAAGCTGTTCTTGAGTCATTTGGTACGTGACCTCAGACTTTTATACCTTTTTCGTGAAGGAAGGAGGTGGAAGAATATCCAAGGTGCGTGGGATCCTTAATTATGCTGGCTGCTTTGCCGAGGCAGCAGGACGTGTAGATCAAGTCAATGGATGGGAGGCTGGTTTGCATGTTGGATTGGCTACATTCACAATGACAGATTTGTAAGAATACTAAAATTCTTGTCAATCTATCCTGATGAGTGTAAGATGAATAACTTCAGCAGCATGTCTCTTTTCTCAACACCAAGTGACTACCTAAAAATGAAACAGTTATATGGTGTGATGGAGAACAATAGAGTCTTTCTGGGGTCAATGGGATCAGATGAGCAAACTGGTTTTCCTATCAGTGGTAATTCTGTGATCTTATAAACATACAAAGGATATATTTAATTCCATCTCCACACATGACTGATTCTTCTATCTTGGCCTGAGAAATGCGAGATTGTGCGTGCTTCTTGCAGTCTCGGACAGAGCAAGAGCCATACCAAGCTGTGATACAACCAGAAAAAATGCTTCCTATGGTGCATCTGTAAATGTTGGTGAGAGTCATAGTTGACATGCCAAATTTCCTTAGTCTTCTGAGAAAGTTGATGGGCTTTCTTAGCTAGATATCTAAAAGGTTTAAAGTTAATTTATTAGTCACAAGTAAGGCTTACACTGCAATGAAGTTACTGTGAAATTCCCTCGTCGCCACAGCCCAGCGTCTGTTTGGGTCAATGACACCTAACCAGTACGTCTTTCAGAATATAGGAGGAAACTGGAGCACCCCAAGGTAACCCAGACAAACACGAAGGGAACGTGCAAACTCCACATAGGCAGTGATCCAAAAGAAACAGTGTAAAATGCGGTTAAATAACCCCACCAGTAGCAAACAAGTCGAATCCAACACCCAAAGTCATTAAATGTTACCAGAACTGTTAAAAACAAAGGGCAACAACACTGCCTCTCAAATAGAAGTGTCTGCAGTCAGATATATTTGCAAATCACTCAACACTTCGGATTTCCGAATGTTTCCGGGGTATACAGTTTTGAATGGCTGCTGCGGATAACTGATCTGCCAAAAATGCCACAATTCCTTTGGGAATTGTACAGAATTACAAGAAGCAAATCGGGGGGGAAAAAATCTGGCTTCACATGTCTACTGATGCTTTTGTATTACTGGAGCGTTACAAATAATGTTTTTTGGGGGGGAAATGGATGTTTAACGAATGCTGTCATTTGTTTATTGTGCAATAAACGTACGTCAAGTTTCACAGCTGTAAATGAAGTGTTTGAAACAAAGATGTCTTGATCTGGTCTCGTCAACATAATGGAAACGGGGCACCAGTAAAGTAATACTGAAGTGAAACACTGTGTGGCGCAAACTCGGATATACACATACACTAGTTAGAGCGAATGAGGAAATACAGTGAAATCGTCTCTCAACAAAGATACTGGCTGGAACCGGTTCAGATTTACACTTCTAACCGTAGTTGATAAAAAAACACTTTTCCTTCGTTCCGTCTACTTTAATATGTATAGTATCCTAGTGACTAGTAAGATAATTTTGGATGGGTGGCGGTTCAATTTAGCGCAGCGCTAAGACTGATTATGTTTGAACGGAATTTAGTTTTCTTTACACAAAAGTTGGGGGAATCGCGGTGAGCAATGAATTCATTTCAATGAAAGGTCTCGGATTTCTCCTAACGAAAACTTGCCCAGCGAAATTCTTTTCCACAGCGGACAGAACATGTAACCCAGAGACTTCAACCGCTAAAATACCGTTCAAGGAGGATTTAAAGATTGAAGATTGGTCTGAATTATATCGAAAAGAATTGATAAAATCACACATGACTTTTTGGTTGTATTGGGGGAGTGAAGAAGTGTACTGATTGTGAGTGTTATAGAAGAGTTTTTGAAAACATTAGTACCGCTAGAAACTGTTTCAGTTATCCTTAATCAAACAAATCTTTCGACATTAATTTCCACATGAGACCGCACTGGTTTCCTCAGCTTCACTTTATGACTTTCATCAAGGTTATTTTGGCGGTTCTTTAAACTGAATTACAGTATTCAAATGAAAAGTGAAGACACAAATATTGACCGGTGTGGCATTTTCCAGATAGTTATTTGTCCTGTGCTATTTACGGTTTCAGACATAAACAGTAACCAATTATATTCCACATTTTGTAACTGATCATTTTCTGTCCCTGCAGAAAGCAGGCACTCCCTACAAAAACATGTCAATTCTAAAAATGGGGAAAAACATTTAGATAATTTGGTCAGAGGCGCCCATGTCTCAAAATGACAAATATCACTAAAAGTCAACAGGTTTTTTTTCTCCAAAACATAAGAATTTATAACCACGCTCGAAAAGGCAAAACCTCACTTCATCCAGAATCAAATTTGTTTTCAGGTTTAAGTAACGGTCTTCAGACGACCATTAATTACTTATCTAACTTCAGAGTTTATATGATTTGATGTTAATTGAAACTGAGGTGGCCTCAAATTTGCTTTGACGAGATCTGTAATGAATTCTCCATTTCGTACACTAACACACGTCCCATCCAGTCAATTTTAACATCTGTTTTCAGATGTAACAGTAGAGATCTAAAATATTTGATACACATTGAGATTCTAAATAGCTTTTGTATATCTCTGGGTCTTTACAATGAAATTAATATAATTAAGGTGATGGAAAGTCCACTGGCATCGATGAGAAGCTAAATTCTTCAACCAGACTAAACTTGAAATTAAAGACACAACCCCGCCCCTTAGAAATGAGTGAAACGGGGTTTGCTTTAAAATTAAGGTACATAAACCACAAGACGACCGCATACTGTTTTCCGTCTCTAATTTTCTCTGGCTGGTGTTCTGCTTTCTGATGGCAAGACAACATAACATGGCACATGCGGCGATCAAACCTCAATCACAGCCGCCCTGAGGCACCCCTTCAACTCCCTCAAACCTCCGCGCCATGTGTTATTAAGTTTTGCCTGGATCGGCATGCTGTTCCGCATGATGATCTAATTTTTTTGTGTGTGTGCATACTTTGGCACAACCCACCGGTTAGTTGGCGAGCCGCAAAACGGATGGTTGTCTGGGGCCATGAAATTCCTTCGTGTCGGCTGGAGTGGAGGAAGGGAGCGAGGATGGAGGGGAACTGTCAAACTGCACGTTCTTATGCATTACGTGAACAAATAGCGAGTAGCCTGGGAGCAGGTTGTGTAACTTTGCGAATGTGCCAGCAACTTTAAAATCCCTTCCTCCTTCTCCACTCCAGACAGTACCAAGAAAATGTGAGGCACTCTATACAGCTGCAACTTTTGGCAAGCCGGCTCTTGATCCTCTTCGCTATATTCTGTGTGCACATATATATAATGTTCTGAAGAATCACATTGACTTTTACATTTCAAATATATATTTGATGGGAATATAGACTTTTTGAAAAAAAAATTTTCTGAGGAATTGCAATTTCCTCACTTGATTTAAAAAGATGAATTATCCAACGTTAGTGTCTGTAATCAAACTTTATGGCCTTTACTTGACTTGCCTGGTTCGAGACGTCGATGGACAACAGCAGCAGCAGCAGCAGCAGGAGGAAGGGGAAAGCTCGGCGGCGGCTGTTTGGCGCCAGCGAATTCAATGGCGAAACAACGGGCGCGTGTACAGTCTGATGAGCCTGGGTTCCGAGTACCAGCCCCCCCAGGGTTCAAGCGGCAGCAACAGCCTCTTCCTGCTGAGTGACAGTGATACCAACAGCACGGTGGGCAGCGACAGCGCCAGGGACTCCCGGAGGAGAGCCCCACCGTCCTCAGACCAGTCCCCCACAAGAAGCTCCGGTGCCCGGGCCGCCCGACAGCCGGGAGACTCCCCCTCATCCACCTCCCAGCAGCGCACCTCCGGCGCCAGGCGGACAGCTGCCAGCAGCCGCTTGTGGCAAAGCACCAGTAGCAATAGTGCCAGGTCTTCGGGAGCCCGGAACCCCTCCGGTGCTAGGGCTCGGGCCAGCGGGGTAGCCGGGCAGGCGGCTTGGGAGACTCCAGCCGCTTCCTCCACCAACCGGGGTAGCAGGGAGCCACCTGCAACTGGCCAAGACACATCGGGCCAAAGTCCTGGCAGGGCTGCCAATGAGGATGTCATGGTCGGAGATGATCCTTATAACCCCTATAAGCAAACTGATGACAATCCCTACTACAATTACTACGACACATACGAGAGACCCAGGGTTCGACCCCGCAGACCTGGGTACGGTACCAGGTACTTTCAGCATGGTAAGCCCTATTACTAAAACCTAGAATTTATTAAAAAAGAACATTGTCTTTTTTTTTAAATTTCTGAAAATAGGAACAGTTAATCGATTGAAATACACCCTTATGTTTGCTTTGATGCCTAATTAAATTAAATCAATGCATTTTTTGAATCTGTAGGTTTGCCAGACTTAGTTCCAGATCCATACTATATTCAAGTCTCAACCTATGTTCAGAAGATGCACATGTACAATCTTAGATGTGCTGCAGAGGAGAATTGCTTGGCAAGGTACAGTCTGCACCATAATCAGAAACATGTGCCACTCATTCTTGCATCACTAACTGCACCCTTAACTCGTTTCCTTCCTTTGCACTGTAACTCTTATCGGCAGCTTCTCTCAACCCCTCAAGACAATTTAGCCGTTTAGTTCCCTGCCCGACCTCATTCAGATTGCCTGCATAAGGATGATCTCAAACAGCCTCTTATAGTGGAAAACAGTCACAGAAAGTAGTAATCTTAGCAGCTGTATGGGCGCATCAGCTGTAATGTGGGTGTGAAGTGGTTTTGAATTTGGTGTAAATGTTAACTGTGTGCAGCAGCGAGCATTCGGAACCCAGAGTTGAAGAGGTTTCGACAGAGTGCAGCATGAGCATAGTCTGCACGACTGGATTGGATTAGATTACTTTTGGAGCAATACCAGCCCCCATTTCTGGATTTGTATTCTCTGTGTACGTGTAGAGAACTACAATGCTTGCAACGACATATTTTAAGTTTTAAAAAATCGCATTTCTATCATTTGGCTTTAACAGAACGCCAAATAACTGAATACATTTGAATAATTTCTTCTGACTTATCCATGTGATAGAAACAAAGACTTGAGGATATGAAAAAAACACTTGGTTTTCCAAAGCTTACTTTCAAAGTACAATTCAAATAAAGATTATAAATGTAACCCTGATAGCTTATACGCGTCTAAAACTTAGACAAGTTAGAGTTAGACAACAGCCATTGATTTTTCCATTTAGCTTACACCAGATTAGCCTGAACATGTCTGCTCATCCATTGAGATATAATGAGGGTTTTTTATTATTAAAATGATGTTTAGTGTGTGATGGTTTTCTCTCTCTCCATTGTTTCCTTGTAGTTCAGCCTACAGTACAGACGTCAGGGACTATGATATGAGAGTGTTGCTAAGATTCCCGCAGAGAGTCAAGAACCAAGGCACAGCAGATTTCTTACCAAGCAGACCTCGTTATTCATGGGAATGGCATAGCTGTCATCGGTAAGTGAGAACTGCAGCATAATCTGCACTTGGTTTCATTATCAAGTTTCAAACAGATTTGTAGATTGCCTAACAATATATCAATGATTATTTTACTTTGTTTTCTTAAGATGACCATTTTATTTGCAGCCAATTTTCCCATTTTTTCTTTTTATTCCTCCTTCATTTTCTTGCAACTGAGCTCTTATCCAACTGAGGGCAAGCTGGAAGAGCATGAGAGGGACTTCGTTACAATGGCGTGCTCAAAGGAATTGAGCCCAGGATCCAAGTTTAGGTTCTGGCACAGTACAGGAGAGATGCCACGCTTTGGAGGTGCGGTCTTTGGGATAAGACTTTATACTGAGGTGGACGTAAAAACTATTTTGAACTAGAGCAGGGGGATTATCCCTGGTGTCCTGAGCAATATTTGTGGCTCAAGCAACTTCAGTAAATAGATAATCTGGTCAATATCACTGCTGTTTCTGGGAGCTTGCTATGTGCACATTGGCTGCCATTTTCCTACATTACTGAAGTCATTCATTGGCCAAAAGGTACTTGGGGATGTCATGTGGTCATGAAAAGTACTATATAAATGCAAATTTTTGGACCCTCTCCCCATTTAAGACAGCTACACTATCAATATTAATCTGTTCCAAACTACAACAGTGCAGAACTTCTACAAGTGTCCAATGTGCTTTAAAGCATTAGTATCATTACCAGGATGCAGGACTATAACATGCAAATTCAACAGAGCTTGAGTAATATGGACATAAAAAACCTCAAACATTTACAGCACACAAGGTTAACAGAATAAGAATTGCTCTAATGGCAGTTCTTGTTATTATAGTATAGCACAACAACATCATTCTATGTGTAGTGTGGTCAGGTAACATTAATGCCCAATGACATGTAGCATTCTATCAATGTGAGATATTAGTCCAAATGTTGTGGATGCTGGAACCTGAAACAAAAACAGAAGCTGCTGGAAAATCTCAGCAGGGCTAAAATTATCTGTGGAGAAAGAATAGAGCCTTAATTGAAGCATTGAGGGCCATCCAGACTCAAAATATTGGCTTTATTCTCTCTCCACAGATGCTGTCAGATCTGCTGAGGTTTTCTGTTTTAGAAATAAGTCAGCTTCTCCTAATTAAGTATATACATGAACACTGATTGGCAATTGTATATTTAGTTTTCTTCTTCCTAAGTAAAGACTCAACTTATCATATTATAACCCTTAGTACCTGCCTTTATCACTGAAAAACAACATCCATTTCTTTGGGGTCTTATTTTTGAGACCCTATCACTTTTTTTTCCGTCCAGTCAGTAGTTGTGAAAATATGCATCTGTGTCAGGGAATGAGTTTATTCATCAGCACATTATTATAAGAATAGACAATATGTTTCATTATTCTACATGACTATACTGCTAGCATGAAAGATGACATTTCTTAGCATTTTCATAATATGAATGTTACTTACCACTCAATTGTTCCAAAATCAGCTACCCAGCTGAAAAAAAGGCATATAAAGCTAAATATATAAAAATGAACATAAGGATTCAATGATGTCAAGAAATAAAATTGAGAAGCTCGGTGAGAGACTTATCAAATTGAATATAAAAACTAGGTTCATACTCTCTTCAAACAATCTTGGGAAAAATGTAGACATTCCAACACAATAAGATGATAAGTAAACACTATGGATAATAAACACTTATGGATAATTTGGCCAAGTTTAGTCTTCTAAAAATGCTCCTGTCCAAAAAGGGGCTTAAGAAAATTAATATAACATGAGATGAATTATGAAAAAACGTATGCATTATTTAAGAGTAGGAGGGAGTCATAAAATTCAGACTTAGGATTAGTCTTTTTAAGGATTAGACCATTTTGAGGTACAATCATAGGAATTTGTTTCATTCATTTATGGGATGCGAATGCCGCTGGTTGGGCCAACATTTATTGTCCATCGCTGAGCGGATTCATGAGTCAACTATGTTGCTGTGGCTTTGTAGTCATATGTAGGCTAGACTGGGTAAGGATGGCAGGTTTCCTTCCCTAAGAACATCAGAGAACCAGATGGGTTTTTATGACAGCCAAAAATGGTTTCATGGTGATCATTAGATATCTAATTTCAGATTTTTATTCAATTCAAATTTCACCATCTGTCATGGTGAGATTTGAATCCAGGTCTCCAGGGTATTACCATGGACCTCTGGATTATTAGTCCAGTGACAATACCACTGCTTCCCTTTAAGCTTGAAATAAAGGAATAAAGATAGATTCAGGTAGCATGTTCACATTTACAGTAAATCCAAACACCATTCCTAAATACCCATGACATTATAAGCAAAAGTTCTTATCACAAATGTAATCTGAGGAAAGATGTATTAAAAAATGTAAAATAACAATTTTTCAATCCTTTAAAGATCAAAACACAAGAGAAAAAGATACAGGTATAAGCTGTTTCTACCCTTTGACCCTTCTCCATCATTCAACAAGAACATGGCTAACTTCCTACCTTATCTCCACCATCCTGCACTATACCCAAGTCACTTAATTCCCAACATGCCCAAAAATCTACTGATCTCTGGCTGGAATATATTCAATGACTGGGCATCTACAGCTCTTTGGGATAGAGAATTCAAAGATTTATAAACCTGTGAGAAGAAATTTCTCATTTTAGTCCTAAATGGCCAGCTCCTAATTCTAATATTGTGACTACATGTTCCAGATTCTCCAGGAAGGAAAGCATTTTCTTAGCACCTGCCCTGTCAAGCCATTGAAAAATGTTCGACGTTTCTATTTGATCACCTTATGTTCTTCTATATTCTGGGAAATACAAGCCCAATCTCTCAGGACAATGTCCCCACCCCAGATATGTCTAAAGAACCCTTGATGCACTCCCTCTAGGGCAAGTATGTCTTTCCAAATTTTATGGCATCAGTGAGGCCACATCTAGAGTACTGTGTACCAGATTGTACACAGTACTCTGATGTGGCCTCACTGATGCTCTGTGTAGTTGAAATTATGCCCTTTCGCTTTTGTGACAAAAGCTAACATATAATTTCCCTTCCTAATTGCTTGCTGTATCTGTATATTAAATTTCTGTTATTTATTTACAAGGACATATAGGTCCTTTTGAATGCAAGCATCCCAAATAATATTTTAATATTTAATAATATTTTGCCTCATTAAAAGTATTCAAACTGGTGATAGATAGAGAGCTATGGAGAAATGGCATGGAAAAGAAGTTGTGGTCAGCATAGATTATCCATGATCATGTTGAACGTGGGCAGGCTTTAAGGATCTAGTCGCCCACTCCTGTTTATATTTCTTCTGTACTGATATTAGGCTAAATGGCCTGCAACATTCTGTTTTTGCTCTCCCATATTTCTTAAATAATAGGATTATATACTTTACTTCATTGAATGGCTGTTTATGCAGCAGATTCTGTCATACATGGATTGTCTTTCAATTTGTTTATTATCTTGAAACAATATTGCAAAGTGAGGATGGACTGACCTCAAGTGCACAGGACTGTGATTTGAATACTGAGGAAGGGAAGAGGAAACTTCTCCCTGTAAAATAAACATATGCAAATAATAAGACTATTTAACAACATGAAGATAATTTACCCAGATTTTCTTCTGGACTTTCATTCTAGTTACTGATAGAACTAGATATTAAGAGTTTATATGATATGCAACTCAGCTTTTTGACATAGAGTTCACAATATTATCAGTATATAATGGATTGCTTGGAACACTGTTTGGAACAGAGTGGAAAGAGACTAATATTTTTATTGTTTTATTCATTTACTGCTGTGTTTAAGAACTTTCAGGATATAATTTTATGTATAAAATGCATGTGCCAATGACAGCTCTCACTTTTGTTTTACTATACTCCTCACTTCCAGATGTATTCCCTCATTTCCACCTGTATCACATTTTCTTGTCCTTCCTGACATTTTCACTTTATGTATACCTTTGCCTGTTATCCAGCCTTTTTAACTGGAGATGCCTGCCATTTCTTATCAAATTTCTTTATTCTTCCCCTGTCTTTGTCTAACACTATGGGTGGAATTTTACAGACATGCTCATGCCAAAACCATAAAAGCATGTCCGAGGTCAATGGACCGTTCCATGGCTCGCCCATCGCCCATTCCAGTAACATTCTGGCCTCTTCACCCCAGGCTGGGAGCAAAGTCAATACTTCTCTGAAAACTTAACTCAGGAGGAAGTACTCTGGAAACTAGGATTTTTGTCCTGGATTGGTAAAGATCTCTGGTGACCGTGATTGGGAAGTGGGTGGGCAGAAGGTCTGTTTTGGTGTCGTGGCACTTATCCAATGCTTTTTTAAAAGCATTAAAATGAAAAAGTCCTCATATACTCTCTATGCCCCATCTAAGTTAACCTGTTGCCACCCACCCTCATAGTCCTTCATACCCGCCATGCCATTTCATCTACCCATGCCCACTACACTTCATACCCTCCAATCCAATCCCTGCCTTTCCATCTACCACCATAACCTCACATACCTTCCACATCAAACTATGCCTTCAATCACTCTCATTGGCATTTATAACACTATGCCAAACTCTGTCCTCCTCCCCTGTTCATAACTCCTCACACCCTCATGCTAATATATATGTCCTTCACGTACCCTCATGGCTCCTTATAGCCCCTATACCAACTAAGTGCCAACTCATGCTACCTTCAGATCTCCATGCCACCTCAGTCAATATCTACCATGGCCAACCCCTCAAGATCTACACAGAGATTAAATAAAATTTATGTGGTGAGACTTTACAGCCTTGCTCAAGTGAGACTGGAAATTCCCACCCAAGGCCAACGGACGTTTCTGTTGTCTGCCCCTCATCTGCTTGGATTCCGTGATGGACAATAGTGTTTATTATAGACTTCCTTTTTGAACGCTCATTCATAAAAATCCATTCACCACATTCGCATTTAGTCAACTACATCATTATAAAAAAGGAACATTTCATTCAAATCCCTTTTGAAAAATTTTTAATACATGTTCTTGATCCCTTATAAAACCAAACACTAAAATTCATACTTCTATAACCACTTACAGCAGTTAGTCAAACTGAAATAGAAAGCACTCCATTATGATAATGCAACATTGTGGAATCAATAATGATAATCAGCAGGCTAATGTCAACAGCGAGAGTGAAATAGCAAGCAATTTTTTATACACTTCACTGAGATTTTACAAAGATTTAAAGATTAGGAATTTTAAATGGCTTGACAATTGCTTTTGACAGTTTCTCTTGACAGTTCCAGTTCCAGAATTTATACACGTTCATATCCACTTTTAACAATCCCAAAGGTCATTTTCCTCTCTGGAAAGTGCCCTGTGACCATATTTAAAACCATATTATATCTCCAAAAGGATAGCTCATCTCTCCAAAAGACTCATACAGTTTAGATCTGTTCCTGTCAAGTATTCATCTGCATATGTTGTGTTTCCCACTCATAGCTAATGAAAACCAGACAAGACTCGAGGCAGCTGATGTTTCTTCCCCCACAAAATGCACATGTGCAAATCCCAACCAGGCCCTATTCCTGCCCCTGTGAAAATGATGGGTGCTCTTTTGCGGAGTGGACTTACATATTTTAGCCTCTTCCACCATTTTTTGCAACATGGGAGAGGTTCCTTGTCATTCTGAAAATTCAGGCCCATTTCTTGCACAAGTATACAAGGTGTGACTTGCTTCATGTTTCTATTTCTCACGGTCATTCAGCAATGACAGAAGAATCTCATGGGAAAAGTATTTTTTTGAACTTATTCCTCAACCATTTCACACAAGCATTGTGAACTCTATCTTAAATTACTGGATTTTGACACTGGAGCATTTTTGCTTCAGAAGCATTACTGGATCAATATTATCAATGTGCCATGATTGACTTTAGTTTTCCTAGTATCATAACATTGCATTTAACAGAAATGTACATTTTAATAACATGCACTGAGATTAGTCGGTTGATATTTTTAAAAAATGGGCAGTTAGCTCACTTTTGATGAGAAAGAATATTAGTAACCAGGATTATAAAGTGGTTATCAATTTTTTGGTTAGATGAATATTGAATTAAATGATAATTATTTTCTGGGGTATTTGAAAAAATTGTTGATGAAGATGTCTGCAAGTTCATTCTTATTATGCAGTTTCCATTATTAGTAATATTAACATAGTAGGGTAAAATGAAGGAATTTTAATGGTTGGATGAGGAAATAAACTAAATACAATATAGGAAACAATGGAAAATGGATTATTAATATATCATCTGTCATTAACTTTGGACTTGTTTGTGCACTCGTGGCTTTGCTTTTTTAATATGCTGATTGACAAAAAGCCCTTCACAGGTGGAAAAAGTAGTTTTCCCATATAGTTGCTAAATATATAATCAGAATAAAATATTCCATGTGTGGGAACACTGGGAGACTAATTGTTCTGTAATAAAACTTCAACAATTAAAATTACAGCTCTTGGATTCAGTATTGCTGGCACCTGTAATGGAAAAATAAATCAGCTGTGCATAAAGATGAATCGGTTGGTTTGGCAATGGTGACAAAGAGGGTGCTAACGTACTAAGGTTTTAATATGTCAGCAGTTTGTTTTGGCATAGGTTAAAGCCAACCCATTTATTTAAAAAATAATCAGGATAAACTCCTCCAACCTTTGTTCAAATTCTGTCTTTCTAGCCTTATACCAGCTGTGGCCAAGATAGAGGCATGCTTTGAAACCTCTGTTACACTAAGTAATTGCCAAAAATGATCTGGGTGATTCTCCATCCAAATGCAAAATAATTTGTTCAGCAAATTACCCAGTTTATAGCTCACAAGAAGTAAATTAAAATTAAGAAATGATTGGTATGGAAACTGAACTTGTATCCCACCATGTCAAGGCATCATGGCTTGCATTTTTCAGATGGCAGGGGCTCACCTCCTGATCTCCTGACTCTGACTGCCTTACAACCAATTTATTCGCAAATGAGCATTGGGTACATAAGTGGAGGAATACCTGAAGAAACTGGTTCAAAGAGGGCAACATTAGCATTCACGGGGCAAGTAGCAATAACTCTATTTTGACCTTTCCCTCTCCCAACAATGATCTTAGCATCTTGGGGCCTCCAGCAGTCGACTGAAGGCATTACACCAGTGAACAAGAACACAGCAGTAAGCCATTTAGCATTTCTACTGTTGCCTCAGAAATGGTGCTCTGGTTGTACTTTATACCATGTTCAGATGCGGTAAAATTTGGATTGACTGCCTGTGCAGGAGAGGGCAGGAAATTGCAATTCTACAGCAGCATTCTGAATGGTTTCTAATGATAGAATAATAGCTAATTGCTAAGCTGATAACATATTTATTCTGATATAATAGGAAACAATTTAGCTTATCTTACATAAGGTATTACACTACCACTAAATAACATTTAATTGCCATGCTGCATTAGACAGTAATGTCATACAAGAGAATATCTTGATGTTGTAATTGTTATCTTATGATTTCATAAATTAACCTAATTACCATACACATTCCTCATCATCGTGTCATTCTTAAAAAAGCCCCTAATGCAATCTTGAAGAAGATTTTATATAATGGTGCTGCTTGAGAGTTAGGAATAAAAATCTTGATTTTAACCTGGGGGTGAGTTCTGAACCTGGAGACACTCTTACGCTATCAGGAAATCCAGAAGAACAGGTTTTTCTAAAATGCTGAAAAATCTGAACAGGTCTTATAGCATTTATAGAGAGAAAATGGAATTAACATCGCGTCTAGATGACCTTTGGTGGACATGGGGTTCAGGGGTGGTTTTTTTTGAGAGTTGGTTTTGGCAGTTTTCAAGTCTTCTTAAATTGGTTGGTTAGCAGTTTAGTAGGAATTGAATCGAGAGAGCAAGTTGGTCTCATGGATTGGTTAAAATGGAGAAGGCTTGAGGTAAGAGATGAAATTCAGCGCTTGGGTAGATAGAGGTTTAAGCATAATTTTGAGTGATCCTTAAGTAATATGTGTTTTTGAGTAAATGATTTTGATGAGAGAAGAATGATATCCCATAGAGCTTGGCACAATAAAGGCAGGTCTGTTGTAATGTAGAGAATGTGCTACCAAATTGCCAACATCAAACTCCCACAAACAGATGTGTGATAATCACCAGATCATTTGTTTCTTTTTGTGATGTCCATTGAAGGATATATCTTATCCAGGCCATGATGTTAACTCCCCTGCTCTTCAAAATAATATCATATTTTAAATTAACTTGAGAGGGCAGATGGGTCCTTAGTTTAACATTTCGTTCAAAACACGACACTTCTGACAGTGCAGCCTCAATACTGCAGTGAAGCATAAGCCTAACATCTTGTGCTGATGTCCTGCAGAACCTTCTAACTCAAATGGAGGCTGCATCAAGTGGAATGACTGGGATGTGCGATGGTCATCACTTTGCTATGAATGAGGGTATCAAAGGTGGAGGTGAATGACTGGTAAACATATTAACAGCTGCCATGACGTTAATACAGATTGAAAAGCAAAGGCTGGGCAGTTGGGAGTTAAAGGTTTACATTATACAGTTATGTGCATATTTGTCAAAAGAACTCTTAAAGTACAATTAATAGTTATGGAGAATTTTGTAACACATGATAAGCAATTCACATAAAATCACCCAAAATTAAAGCAACACTCTATTTCTGCATTTAACATATTAATGGAACTTGCTGTGCACAATTGGTTGCCACATCTCTTACCTTACAACAGCATTTACACTTTGAAAGTACAGTACTATGTTGACTTAAACCACCTTGGGACGTCCTGAGGTTATGAAAGGTGCTATACAAATGCAAGTCTTTTATTAAAAAATCTGATATAAAATGCAAGTAAATTACAACTAAATTGCTAAATGACTTAGACTATGAATGTTTCTAACCAATTAGCAAATTGTTGAGTTGGCAAGCTATTTAGCCAAAGCAAACAATGACATTTCCTTTCACAACTGAGTTTGACATACCCATGTTGCCTCACTTGCCAGATCACCATTTCAAATCTACTGTATTATTCACTATTCCTGTTCTGTTTTATATTAATCCTCATTTTATTTATTTCCTTTGTATAATCATTGGAGTTGAATACACAATAATTACAAAGCCAACACTGTAAATGTTTTGGTCAGTTAGTTGGCTGACATGCACCACCAAGAAATTCATCATCAAGTTTCAGAATCTCCAAACTAACCTACTGAAAAACCTACCCACGTAGAGTTTCATATTTAGAACATAGAACATAGAACATTACAGCGCAGAACAGGCCCTTCGGCCCTCGATGTTGCGCCGACCAAATAAGAAAAAGCAATGATCCTCTAACCTAAACCATTCCCCTTTCATCCATAAACCTATCCACTGACCTCTTAAACGCCACCAAACTTGGCGCATCTACAACTGCAGCAGGCAGGGCATTCCATACCCTTACCACCCTCTGGGTAAAGAACCTACCTCTGACATCCGTCCTATAACTAACACCCCTTAATTTAAAGCTGTGTCCCCTCGTGCTAGCTTTCTCCATCCTAGGAAAAAGGCTATCACTGTCCACCCTATCTAAACCTCTAATCATCTTATATGTTTCGATAAGGTCTCCTCTTAGCCGCCTCCTTTCTAACGAAAACAACCTCAAATCCCTCAGCCTCTCCTCATAAGACCTGCCCTCCATACCAGGCAACATCCTGGTAAACCTCCTCTGTACCCTCTCCAATGCCTCCACATCTTTCTTATAATGTGGGGACCAGAACTGCACACAATACTCCAAGTGCGGCCGCACTAGAGTTTTGTACAGTTGCAACATGATGTTGCGGCTCCTAAATTCAATCCCCCTACCAATAAAAGCTAAGACTCCATATGCCTTCTTAACAACTTTATCCACTTGATTGCCTACTTTCAGGGATCTTTTGACACATACACCAAGATCCTTCTGTTCCTCAACACTATTAAGAGTCCTACCATTAGCCCTATACTCTACACATTTATTATTCCTGCCAAAGTGCATTACCTCACACTTTTCCACATTAAACTCCATTTGCCACCTCTCGGCCCAGCTCTGCAACTTGTCCAAGTCCCTCTGCAAACTATAACACCCCTCTTCACTATCTACCACTCCACCGACTTTAGTGTCATCTGCAAATTTACTAATCCATCCTTCAATACCCTCATCCAGATCATTTATAAAAATTACAAACAGCAGGGGCCCAAAACAGATCCCTGAGGTACACCACTTGTAACCGAACTCCATGATGAATAATTTCCATCAACCACCACCCTCTGTCTTCTATCAGCTAGCCAATTCCTGATCCAATTAGCTAAATCACCCGCAATCTCATACATCTGCATTTTCTGCAGAAGCCTTCCATGGGGAACCTTATCGAACGCCTCACTAAAGTCCATTTATACCACATTAACTGCCTTACCCTCATCCACCTCTTTGGTCACTTTTTCAAAAAACTCAATAAGGTTAGTAAGGCACGACCTACCCTTCACAAAACCATGCTGACTATCCCCAATCAATTCATTTCTCTCTAAATAACTATAAATCCTATCCCTAATAATTCTTTCCAATACCTTGCCCACAACAGAAGTAAGACTCACTGGTCTATAATTCCCAGGAAAGTCTCTATTCCCCTTCTTGAACAACATTCGCTATCCTCCAGTCTTCCGGCACTATACCTGTAACCAACGAATCGCCTCCCTTGCCTCCCAGAGAATCCTAGGGTAAATCCCGTCCGGCCCAGGGGACTTATCTATTTTCAAACCCTCAAGAATATCTAGCACCTCCTTCCTTATCTACTATTTGCTAGATATAGAATATGAAATCTGTCTCTACAGTGGTACATCCCATTAATTAAAACCTGGAGAATTCAGGCAAGGTTGACAAAGCCAAAGTTTAAAACCTCACATGGATGCAGAAGTATAGTTGGGAGTTTAACCAATTAATATCCACAACCAGAGTACTTCCTGTAACAACATATTGTTTGTACCTAAGCACAGTAATAACAATTCTCTTTTGTTTTAAATCACAGGCACTACCACAGCATGGATGAATTTAGCCATTATGACCTCCTGGATGCCAGCACTCATAGAAAAGTTGCTGAAGGACATAAGGCCAGTTTTTGTCTGGAGGATACCTCTTGTGACTATGGATATTACAGAAGATATGCTTGCACAGCACATTCACAGGTATGTAAAACACAATTTAATATTACACAGCTGCCAACCAATATTCATAATACAAATGAATTAGACTAATTTGCTCTTTTGTGTGTCATCTGTGGCTCAGTTAATAGCACATTCATCTGAGCAAGAAGTTTGTGGGTTCAAGTCCTAGGCCTTGAGAACAAAAATCAAGAGTGACAATCCAGTGGAGTATTTAGAGAATGCAGCACTGGTAGAAATACTGTCTTTCGGTTTAGAGTTAAACAGACAGCCTGTCTCTTTTCACAGGTGGATGCAAGCAAATCCATTGCACTATTTTGAACAGACCTAGCGAAGTTATCCTTGTGTCCTGGTGAATATTTATCCTTCAATCAATACTTTTAAAAAGCAGAACATTTGCTTGTTATCACATTGCTGTTTATGTGCCTCCGTATTTCCTATTTTTTTCAGATTAATATATTGGATGTGGGTATCATTGTATAGACCAGCATTTATTGCCCATTCCTAATTGCTCTTAAAAGGTGGTGATGAGTTGCCTTCTTAAATCACTGCAGTCATTGAATGTAGGCACACCTACAGTGCTGTTAGTGAGAACGTTCTGGGATTTTAGCGACAATGAATAAACAGCGATATATTTCCAAGTCAGGATGGTGAGTTATTAAGAGGGGAACTTCCAGGTGGTGATATTTCCAGGTATCTTGCCCTCTAGATAGTAGTGGTTGTGGGTTTGGGAGGTACTGCTTAAGGAAGCTTGATGAGTTCCTCCAGTGCATCTTGTAGGTGGAAAACATTGTTGCCACTGTTCATTGGTGGTGGAGGAATTGAATGTTTGTGGAAGGGGAGCAATCAAGTGGGCTGTTTTGTCCTGGATGGTATCGAGCTTCTTGTGTGTTATTGAAGCTGTACTCATCCGGGCAAGAGGAGACTATTCCATCATACTCATGATTTCTGCCTAGCAGAAGGTGGACAGTTTTGCGGGGTCAGGAGGGGAGTTATTCACCCCAGAATTCCAAGTCTTTGACCACAATTACAACAATGAATAAAATTTAAAATACTTAAATGGCTGTAAATTGCTTTGAGAGATTCTGTGGTCACAATAGTTTCCAAAAAAAGGCTTCCTTTTTTAAAAATGGAAAAAACACTTACCTATGAATGATTTTTTTCTGGGTTGTAATTTTCTATCAATCTGACTGTATAACCAAATAATGCTTAATTGAGTCTTGATACAAGGGAAGGCATAAGCAACATAATCTCTTTATATAGCAATAACCCAACTAGAAAGAAAGGTGATATAAATGAAATTATATGTCAGACAAGCTTAAGGGTTCAAATAAACTAAGCAGAAGTGGATGGTACTAAAACCCAGAGCTTTACAAAACACAGCGCAAAGGTTATGAGCCATCATGAATGTGTTGAACACAGGGAAGCACCAGTAAGTTACAATCTAGCAAACTTAGTAGTCACTTTTGGACAATAAAACCAACAAAAGCTACTAAGTTACACTTGCTGTGACAGAATTAACTATTAGAGGTAAACCTGAAGATTACTGGTACAATTGGTAACATGGTAAAACAACAATTAAGATGGATTCTTGACCTTTGTGATGAAATGGCATCTCAAGTGGACTTGGTGCATCTGGAGTTCCGAAAGCATTTGATAAAGTTTTGTAAATCGACCACTCACTAACATTACTGAAGTAGGGATAAGGAATGAATGAATAAGTTTTAAGCTTCAGTGATATACAGTAGGAACTTTTTGAAGGATATATATATATATAAAGATGGCAGAAAAATAATGCCAAATACCAACAATTGGATACAAGGAATGCAGAGGAGTTGGGGAATTGCTGATTTTCTGTTTTC
Source organism: Sphyrna mokarran (assembly GCA_024679065.1). Classification (NCBI taxonomy): domain Eukaryota; kingdom Metazoa; phylum Chordata; class Chondrichthyes; order Carcharhiniformes; family Carcharhinidae; genus Sphyrna; species Sphyrna mokarran. The sequence goes on along the minus strand of JAGIQG010000006.1, from coordinate 64,182,740 downwards.
CTTTTTAATTTTCCTTTTTTTCATGAGCATTTGTTGAACTGAGGGCAGTTAAGAGTCAACCACATTGCTGAGGGTCTGGAGTCACATGTAGGCTAGACCATGTAAGCATGGCAGTAAGTATTGATATTACATAAATATTGTAGTATATTTATTACTTGGAGTTTAGCATTTCTAAAGTACTTTTGTTATTCTAATAAATTGTATTTGTAACATTTATTTTTTGCATGCTTTTGTTTTATGCATTTAGCATGAGTTTTAAAGTCAAAATGATTAAGGGGATTTAATATTGAAATAAATCAAGCTAATTTTAGGAATTCCAAACATCAGTAAAGTATCATGTCTTTTGGAACAAAAAAAATTTATGTTACAGCCCCACAGTTCTGAAGTGCTAGCTTACTTTACTGAGGTAAAAAGTACCACACTTATAAGGTAGATTAACTTTTACAGCAGTGACTCATTTAATTTACATTTGAATCATTAATTTTACGATATAATAGGCCTTCCCACAATTGAAATGGAAATTAATCTTCTGAAAAGAGTTAGCAATTACTTAGGCAGATTCTGTTCATCTAAATTCAATGTATCTGTTCATGTGCATGAAGATTGTTTTAAAGTTTGTATTTGCAACTATTTAGCATTGGGTGGGTAAGATCCAAACAAATTAGTGATAGCAAAATTCTTAGAGGGCATGGAAAATTTCTTCAACTTCAGTATAATTAAAAGGTACCTGGCCTGATGTATTGACTCAGCAGTTTATGGCACAGTGGGAAGGAGTTGTACACTAGCAACCCTACTTGCTTCCATTGCTAATCTAAAATAACCACTGGTAGCAACAGGGTATCACGTTTATTTGCATTTTGTGGACAACTCATGATCTGGTTTTGGTGTGAATGTTTTTGAAACCATGGTTTGTATCTGATCATTGCAAGTACATCCATGGATGTTACATGTTGTCAGTACTTCAGAAAAAAAATGCCATAGAACATTATATTCCAAAAGGATCATATGCATCAAATGATATAAAACAGAAAAATATTTATATGAAATTTCTTTGAACTAAACTTCACTGTTGAATAGTACTGAAGGCCCTTTCATAAATACTATCATTTAAGTTGTTTGGTGTGGATGTATAAACCAAAATGACTGAAAAATGTATATTTTACTGAAATATTGATCAGTTCATTAAAATTATTAAATAAGTTAACATAAAGTGACCGATTGAATCATGTTTGCACAAAATGCATGCACAGTCAAGTAAGTCTGATCACACAATGACAAAGTCAAATGTATGAGTGTTTAGCATTTATTTGACTGGATTAACAATTCAGAGGTCACAGGTATAAATCCTCTCAATTTAGGAATAAATCTATCACTAGGTAAAATGGCTATCAAAATTGCCTGATTGTTTTAAAAAGCTAATTAGTTCATTAATGCCCTTTGGGAAACAGGATGTGATTTTAGATGGGTACACCCAGAACAAATAGAAATGGGCAGTAAAACATCCCAAGAATCAAGAAAGATTCTACTGACAACAAAACATCTCTAAAGGATAAATGGATTTAATTCAAGCCTTTTCCATATGCTGGACTGATGAATGGGAGTAATTTGTCATCAAACTACTTATTAAATTTCCAGATTTTTCAAAATGCTTTCATAGTTTTCTCATAAAAATTCAATTAATTTGCAGGGATTGAGTCCAGGATGTTATGATACCTACAATGCTGATATTGACTGCCAATGGATCGATATTACAGATGTTAAGGCAGGAAACTACATACTGAAAGTAAGTGAAGTTAAACAGTTACCATAGAAGAAGAATGACATCACAGGGATTGTTACTAATGTAAATTTCCTTATTTTACAGGTTGCAGTAAATCCAGGTTATTTGGTACCAGAATCTGACTACAGTAATAATGTTGTTCGTTGTGACCTTCGCTATACAGGCCACCATGCTTATACCTCAGGCTGTAGGATTTCACAGTAAGTGCTCATGAAATTAAATAATGTCTAATTTACCAATTTTGAGGACAAAACAAGTCTTCTTGCATACATAAAACATCCACATTGGTACAAAATATGCTGTTACATATTGCAATTTTAGCCGAAAGATATTAAATGATTAAGGAATGCACTCATGCTTGATTTGTTTCATTTAGACTAGTGATCTCTGTTCTGTATGAATTACTATGGGCACAAAAGCAAATGTTGAAATCAAATAGATATTGTTTTTAAATCAGTTTCTTTATGAAAAAGGAAATTCAGAGATGATGAAACTAGTAAATCAGATTATAGTACTTCAAATATGTTCTTAAATTGCCATTGTATGTTCACTATAGTAAATCACAGAAGTATTCAAATGAAAATACAAAATTAGACCCATGTGTCTATAACATCAGTTACATACATTTCTATATGTAGTCTTTAAAGATGAGATATTAGAATATATATTTTGTTCAAAACATGCAGCACACCCTTAAACTAGCCTCAAAAAACATCTGCCATTAATTTGGCTGATTGCTGATTATTGTACCATTTCATTCTCTGGCATTAAATCTTATTATATAACAAGATATACCAATCAAATTTCCAGGATTGGGAATAATTCCCTATAATGACATTAATCAGGTATTTCTGAATCTTGATTAGTTAACAGAGCAATTGGATTGAAAACCTGAACTATAGAAATAACTGCAGTACAGTCTTAGTCAGACCTAGTTGTTGTAACAATCATTTTTCTCTTGGTTTTGCATTTTAATCAGCATGGATTTTTTACAAATCTGCAATAATGAACTTAACTGACGGTCGGGGTGGGTGGAAGGAGCAAGCATTTTGTTAATTCCAAAGATTTTGGTTGAAGGTAATGGTTATATACAGTCAGCAGAAAAAGGGTACAGGACAGTTGAGTGTAGAAAATTTATTTTTCTAACTATATACTACAACATCCATGAAAAAATCATGGTCCTATTAACTCCAGGGTTATAACAATTAACAGTCTCAAATTATCTTATAACAAAGAACAAAACAGCAAGGGAAACAGGCCCTTCGTCCCAAAGAGCCCACGCTGCCACGTCGATGTTCCCACTTCTACCCATGATCGCTGTCATCCCTGTCTGTGTTTATAGATCTATGCATTAGAACCAAATTTGAGACAATTTAGGGAGAATTTGTTCTGCCAATCAGCCTAAGAGTACATCTTTGCGATGTGGGAAGAAACCAGAGCACCCGGAGAAAATCCATGCAAGCACGGGGAGAATGCGCACACTCCCACAGACACAGGCCCAAATCCATGTATCTGCACAGCACAGCAATAGTCACTGAGCCGTCGTCTTGCCCATCAACTGGTCCAGGTCAAGCATACACTAACGACGTGAAGGATACTCTCGTAAAATCCAAGAGCAGCCCTCTCACGACCCATCGCGTGTATGCCCCTTGTTAGACAAGGCGGATCGAAGTATCTATGGAATAAAACAAATACATCAATATCATCGACCATTTACACACTTCCCAGTGAACTTCCAAGGCTCATGATCCCTATTTTAAATAAGTTTCCTATATCCCTCCATTCCCATTCTGTTCATGTGCCCATCTAAGTATTTCTTAAATAACCCCAGAGTGCCTGCCTCCACCTCTTTACTTGGCAGCGTGTTCCATACCCCTACCACCCTCTGTGTGAAATAACTCTCTCTAGCATCCATATCATATCTTACCCCCCTCACCCTAAGCCCGTGACCCCTCGTGCTATTCGAGTCCATCCTAGAAAAAAGCTTAACCCTGTTTACTCTATCTATACCCCTCATAATCTTCTACACCTCTATTAGGTCTCCTCTAAATCTACGTCTTTCTAAGGAAAACAGTCCCAATTTGCATAACCTTTCCTTGTAACTCACACTTTCCATACCAGGCAGCATCCTGGTAAACCTCCTCTGCACTCTTTCCAGAGTCTCCACGCCCTTCCGGTAGTAAGGCAACCAGAACTGGATGCAGTATTCCAAATGAGGTCTAACCAACATTTTATATAACTGCACATTAAAGGCCAGCTCTAGTACTCTATACCCCTTCCTATAAAGGCTAGTATACCATAGGCTTTCTTCACAACCTTCTCCACCTGCTCTGCCACCTTCAGAGACCTGTGTACCTGCACCCCCAGGTCCCTCTGCATTTCTATACTCTTAATAGGTCTACCCTTTATTATATACCTCCCTCCTACATTCTTTCTCCTGAACTGCATCACTCGCATTTATCAGGATTGAATTCCATCTGCCATCTATCTGCCCAAGCTACCAGCCTATCTATGTCCTGCTGTATCGCCTGACAATGCTCCTCACTATCTGCAAGTCCAGCCATCTTTGTATTGTCTGCAACTTGCTGATCACTCCACTTACTCCCTCTTCCAAGTCATTTATATATATTACAAATAGAAGAGGTCCCAGTACCGAGCCCTGTGGCACACCGCTAGTGACCGAACTCCAGCTAGAAAAACACTCTTCCACTAATACTCTCTGTCTCCTATTACCAAGCCAGTTACTTATCCATCTAGCTACCTGTCCTTGTATCCCATTAACTTTGACCTTTTCAACTAACCTCCCATGAGGAACTTTGTCAAACGCCATACTGAAATCCATATAGATGATATCAACGGCTCATCCTTCGTCAACCGTTTTCGTCACCTCCTCAAAAAATTCTTCTAGATTCATAAGGCACAACCTCCCTTTAACAAAGCCATGCTGTCTGTCCCTAATCAGATCGCTACGCTCGAAGTGCCTACACATCCCCTAAGGATCTAAGAATCCCCTCCAATAGCTTCCCTACCACTGATGTCAAACTCACCGGCCTATAATTTCCAGGGTTATCCCTACTATCCTTTTTAATCAAGGGTACAACATTAGCTATTCTCCAGTCCTCTGAGACCTCACCTGTGTCCAAAGAAGAGACAAATATTTGCGTCAGAGGCCCAGCAATTTCACCTTGCGCCTCCCTAAGCAGCCTGGGATAAATGCCATCAGGCCCTGGAGATTTATCAATTTTAATGCTACCTAGAAGCTCTAACACTTCCTCCCTCGGTAGGATATTTCCCTCAACTGGTCTACAGTTCCCTCAGAGACAGGAGCAGTCAACAAGCCCCTCTCCTTCGTGAATACTGACGCAAAGTATTCATTCAGGATCTCCCCCATTCCCTTGGGCTCTAAGCACAGTTCCCCTTCTCTGTCCCCAAGGGGTGCGATTTTTCCTCTAACTACCCTTTTATTCCTAACATAGGAGTAAAAAGTCTTTGGATTTTCCTTAATCCTATCCAACAAAACCATTTCATGTCCCCTTTTTGCCCTTCTAACTCCCCGTTTGATCTTCCTCCTACTCTCTCTATATTCCTCCAACATTCTTTCCATTCCCAGCTGCTTTGACTTAACATACACCTCTCTTTTCTTCCTAACCAAATCCTCAATATCCCTAGTAATCCACAGCTCTCTAATCCTACCTTTCCCATTCTTCCTCTTAGCTGGCACGTATCTTTCTTCAACATTTTCAGTATTCCCTTGAAAGAGTCCCACGTGCCTAGCGTGGACTTACCCTCGAACAACCGTTCCCAATCAGTTTCCATAAATTCCTGAATAATCCAACTGTAGTTAGTCTTCCCCCAATTCAGCACCCTCCTCCTAGGGCAACAAGCATCCTTTTCCATCTGTATCCTAAAGTAGACAGAATTGTGGTCACCGTTAGCCTCATGTTCCCCTACTACAACATCAACCACCTGCCCTGGCTCATCACTCAGAACTAAATCCAATCTAGCCCTGCTGTAGTCGGACTAGTTACATACTGCTCCAACGATCCTTCCAGTACACATTTTACAAATTCCTCCCCGTCCGAACTCCCAGCTCTAGGTACCTTCCAATCCACCCCAGGGAGATTAAAATCTCCCACTATAACGACTCTGTTCTTTCTGCACCTATCCAAAATGTCTTTACATATGCCTTCTTCAACTATCCGTGGGCTGTTGGGTGACCTGTAACACACCCCTAATTCTCATTTCTTCTAATCCCAAACGATCGCACAGTATAGCAAGCTTTAGAAAACACTGGGGTCTGGCCAGTGAGTTGCTCCAGCATTTTAGCAGCTCTGGGCATAGTAATTGCCCTCTTCTTATTCCTCAACTCCACCTACAGCAACTCCACTCCTAACTCCTCTATATTGTCCTCCCTCTGCACTGCTGTGATGCTCTCCCTAACTAAAAACACCACTCCCCCACCTCTTCTGGACCCTCCTCTGTCACGCCTGAGACACTTATACCCAGGAATATTCAGCTGCGACTGCTCCCCTTCCTTTAACCACATCTCCGTCATGCAACCACATCCAAGTTCCTCGCAAACATTAAGGCCCTGAGTTCATCTGTTTTTCCTGTTATGCTCCTCGTATTGAAACAGACGCACTCCAGACCTCCAACTTCACTCGGAACCTCCTTCTCCCTGGTGTATTTCCTCTCATCCAAACTTACTCTATCTTCCATCTTGTTCCCTACCTAGCTATCGGTCTCATCCCCTCCCCCCCTCCATATTAGTTTAAACCCTGCCGAAACACTCCAGCTAACCTCCCAGCTAAGATATTCACACCCTTCCCATTTAAGTGTTCCCCGTCCCTTCTATACAGGTGCCCTTCTTTCACAAAGAATTCCCAGTTATCCACAAATATGAAACCCTCTGCCCTACACCAGTCCTTCAGCCACGCATTCAGCTGTAGGATCTCATTTCTCCTGGCTCCGCTATTACCCGCGCCTGGAAGCAGCCCTGAGATCGCCACCCTCGAGGCCCTGCTCTTCAGCCTACCCCCCAACTCCCTGAACTGCCTTCGTATATCCTCCCTGCTCTTCCTTCCTACATCCTTCTCTCCTACGTGAATAATCACATCCGCCTGGGTCCCCTCACCCTTCAAAATGCCCTCTACCCTGTCAGACACATCTTGCACCCCTGCTCCAGGGAGGCAAACTACCATCCTGGAGTCCCGCCTTTGACCACAGAACCGCCTATCTATTCCTTTAACCCTCCCATCCCCCACCACTATCTCCTTTCTAGCCCCCTTCCTCCCCTCTGAGGTTCTCTGGTCCTCCTGCCTTACCTTTTTTACCCCTCCGCCCTCGATATTTTGGGGAAGTCTTTGGACTGTCTCCCCTCTCCTTTTTCCCCTTCCTTACAGTAACCCACCTAAAATGATCAGGTTTCCCCCCCCACTTAAGATCTGGGTTCACCACCTTACTATGCCTCCCCTCCATTATTGCTTCGTTCTCCCTGACTAAAAATACATCTTCCAATCGCCTCTAGTTGGTTGATACTTTCATACACAAATCTTACATTGTTGTTTTGCAACTCTAGGTTTTATCTCCCATTTCATATCTACTTTTTATAGAATTATTCTGCAACAAATCACACCACAAAGAAGATACATCTACTATGCTACTCCAAATTCGGCAACAAGGATGCTCTTTGCAGAGTTCTTTGCTAATTTTCTCTGGCCCAACTGCTATGTTCACTCATATCTAGCAAAGTAATAGGTATTAATCTCGATGGCATGGCATTTCTTATTCTTCCATTTAATTTTTATTTACTTATGTCCATAGTTCTACTGTCTTTTCTAAAGTTTACTCATCATAACTGGCATCTTGATGATATGAAGCATACTGAGCCAAGTTTATTGATTCTAGTAATCTTCAAGCCTGTTGCTGTGACCTATTGTTGTTTTCTGTTCCCTTGTACAATCATTCCTATAATCCTTTTCTACAAGTCTCTGAAATGATATGCAATTCCTTCTTTCCTTTTGGTGCTAGCTTTTCTGAAGAACAAATTGTCCTTTTGACTTTTTAAGAAAAATATCTCAGTTCCAGTTCTAATGGCTTAAGACAAAATTTAGAAGATTTCTGGAAACGGCTGATCAATATCAAATTTTAATTTATCTGTTGAATCCTCCATTTTCTGATCCTAAAGAAATTTCTTAAATTAACCTCAAGATTTGCATCTCTCAGTTTACCGCTACTGAATATGAACTCTATCCCTCCTCCAGTTGACAGGCCTTCCTTAACATTTGCTATGTTCATTCTATCCTTAAATAAAAGTTTTTTTTGCCTTGCATGCATTTTTAAAGTTATGGAAGTTGCTTTGAACTCACAAATTATCCACCACTTTCAAAGTTATGGCTTGATCCATGTTGTAGAGATGCCAATGTTGGACTGGGGTAAACACAGTAAGAAGTCTGACAACACTGGTTTTAAATCCAACTGATTTATTCACGTGACGAAGGCCATAGAGCCGAAAGCTTGCGAGTTTACCATCAAATAAATTGGTTGAATTTAAAACTGGTGTTGTCAGACTTCTTACTGTGTTGATCCATGTTGTCAGTGTTAACTCTGAAGAATGTCTTCTGTAACTATGTACTTCTGTCGAGGTAGAACTCCATTTGTTTGCAAAGGTATTTCAGCAATTTTGTTTCTGACTAAGTGCCAATCATGATCATCTATCATTTTCCTGTAAATAATTAAAGTATGTATTTCTTTACAGCAAAGTCCTGAACTAAATCAGTAGCATTGTTGCCAAATTCCACCATATTTAAAAATTGCTGGAAAAGAGACGCATGATAGTGAAGCTTTTGTTCTTGCACTTGTCAAGTTAGATACAAGGATACCAATTATAAAAAAAACAGCATAAGAAGAGTCCTGATTAGTTTGCAAGTGGGCTCTAATTGTTAGAGGCATTGACATGAAGAATGTACCAGAAAACACTTAACTACCAAGCTTTTATTTAAATTCAAACCAGACAAATTGATTCTTATTGATCAAAGCAATGCCATGGGGAATGAACCAGTAAACGTTGCTTTTGTTTAGTTAAAAAAGGTGCAACATTGAACACGCTCCTTCTGTTTGCATTCCCCTTGGCAACACTTCTGCCAATCAATCACTTGTCAGTCAATCAGCACTGTCTTCTCATGCAGTATGAAGTGTTGTTTCCTTTATAATTGGAGTTCTTGTGTATCTGTTCTGAAGATACTAGATCTCCTTTTTTAGCAATACTGAAGTTCTTTCCTACCAAATGACTATTCTCTACATTTCAAAGTCTGAAAATAATCCAAATAGTACTGTAGAAATTTAATATTTTTTGATAAAATACTTTGAGATTAGACAGTCACTGGCCTGACAGTGGCATCCACTCCTTGAGATCTTTAAATTCTACAAACATAAAAAAATCAAGCTTGATAAAAGGACCTTCAAATTATTGAAGCTAATCCCTTTAATACTCAAATTTTTGCATCTTAATATCCCAAAATATTAAAAAATTTAACTTTCTGTTTGTCAGATTTATTTCAAATGTGTATTATTCTTTGAATAAATAGGTGCTTCACATCTTTGACGGAGGTTTGTTGGCAAATAGTGTGCAAAATTCAGCTGAACTCAATTTTTCTTTTCAGGTACTAAATTCACAGAGGACAAGATGTGTTTAAGAATGGACTGATTCAGTAACATTTACAAGATACAAGTCAAGCTTCAGTCTCCTTATTTGGCACCATTTCAATTTAAACAACCCCAAACAGGTATTATTTGCAGGAGATGCTGAAATCTATGAGAACAAATGTTTTAAAACCCGTAACACTGTGACTGGGACCTCTGGAACCAATCTTTATTATTGCAATGGAATCAATTTTGATACTTTAACTCATTCATTACACATTGCCATTGTGAAGGCACTGTCTCCAGTTAACGTCCATTTTGCATAGATACATTCTCCCAAGACCAAGGATTGCAGTGGGATTAGTGCCAAATGGTATTTCATTACTGAATGAGTTAAGAAAAGTTTGGTGTGATTAGACTATATGTAACTTGTAATAGACAATTTATATTTTATATTTAATAGGCACATGACTATTCTAAATTATCCACTCTAAAAAGATCATTTTCCACCATGGAAGTCACAGCAACCACCAGATGAATAACAAAACATCACAGGGCAGAGCTTGTATTATTAAAAAAAGTGGATGAGTTAGAAGAAGACATGTGGTTATGACCAATGCTGTGTTTACGTTTAACAGTGATCCAGTTACATTCCACTGCTTTCATTCCAAACAATGAATCCTTTGTTGCAGAATGATTGCCTGTTACCAAGCACGTTTGACTATGAAAGTTATAATTACAGTTGAAACATTAAAATTGTTTCTATTTGTTGTGTAGTTATGCATCAAAGAAGTGTAGAAATATGAATTTGCTGTTGCGATGCATTTAAACTCATCAGCAAGGATCCCATTAATATATATGTTATGTACTATTTGATCCCAAATAATACATTATTGAATGTCACTACATTCAGTTGGTTAAGGGCATGTGTGCCTTTTTTGTAAATTTGAGCCTGATCTCTTTATCTGAAGCTCCCCAATGAGTGGTTAAAATTTATTCCTGTGGAATAAATGTTAAAGGCATTTCATCTTTTTTGTTCTACAGTAATAGCTGAGCAGAATTACAAATTCAGAAGCTAAAATCCAATCATTATCATATGAAACTCTGTAAATATGAATGTAAGAATTTAGGTCTGAAATAACTTATGATTCAAGGCTTCTGATTTCTAAAAATGATGGCCAAAGGATGGTTAATTTCTATGACTACAGCATCTCTAAAATATTTTACTGTAGAAGAATACTGCTCCAAAAAAACATAATTTAAAGCAGTGTGTAAAAATTAATAATGAAAATGAAATGTAACCATCAAGTTGGTGTAAATTTTCATTTTTACATTTATTTAATTTCTATGCAGTGAAAAATCATGACTTATCTGCAAATAGATTGAACTTTTATTTAACTTCATTGTTTATAACTTTTGCAAAAGGAAGTTATTAGTGAAGATAAAAAGCTGAACACTAACATACAAACAAATTAATTTCAGCAAAAAGTAAAAGTAGATTTAAAAATAATTTCAATCACTAAAGAACAGGCCTAATATAAGGGACAAAGGACAGATCAAAACAAAAATGGCTTCATGTCTCGAGAATTGTAAAAGCCCTTTTGAGATCCTTGATCACCTCCATGCATATTTCAGGTTAGAATAAGAAGGAATTATATAAATAAGTATGAAGAAATAACACAAAAGCAAGAGGTGTGAAGTATGTGGATCTGATGACATAATTATCTATAACACTCGCAATTCAGAAGACTAAAGTTTATTCTTCATTCATGTCAGTCAAGTGCAAAATAGTTAATATATAACAATATATGGATTATATTTTACACACCAGTGATTTCAGACACAAGGAAGAATCTTGTGCCCTCTCCTATTTGAGTTTAGTGACAGGGTGAGGGTGGAGGGAAATGGTATTTAGTCAGGTAGAAGGAAACTCTACCAATTTCCTGCCTTCACCTCCATAAAGTCTATGGTGGGAAGGCCCATGGACAACCTTCTAGCCCCACCATCAATTCAGATCCCTAAATGGTGACAAAGACAAGCAGATCTGTGCAGGGTTACTCAGGTTGCTACGGTTTGGGGTCCCTAATTGAAATGTACTCAGTACTTGATTGGTGGATACAGCATTGGGAAGGGCAGCCTGTCCTTGCAGCTAACTCTTCTCCCTTGAAATGTATCCTCTTCCCTGCCTCCAACATCACATATATGAACTGGAATCCAGTGACAATCTTTGGGTGGGTGTCACACTGGCAGCCTCCCTGGGAGAGCTGCCATTCAATAGAGCAGCTAGCCTCTAATTGGCCTTCCACCACTCCCCGCCCCTGCCCCCACCACTCACCCTTGGGATCCTCGATTTTGGAGACCTTGAGCTCGTTCTACAGGCTCAAGTAGAACAAGATGCAGCAAGCTTTCCTATAAAGAGATAACACAGAACACTGGCTGGCTGTCCAGCTGGCAGCCAAGACCCACGTTGCCTTCAAACAATTCAGCCCATAAACAGCTAACCCCATGTAGAGTGGTGATATTTATGAGTAGCAGCAAACCCTCACTATTCAATATGTTTTGCAGAAGCAGGTTGCATAAATTCTCTGGTTTATGTATGGTATTTGCTGTGCTCACTGATTTTAGTGAGGCAATGTATTTTTTGGAGACCTATTCTGAAGTCAAAGCAAAATACACGAAGTTGCTTTGTACTATCAATATAAGTGACTCATAAAAATGATTCATTTTCTAGTTTAATAAACTTTCATTTGAATGTGCCATCTAAATTACTCAGTGATCCACCCTTTCAAGTACTGTGTAAATGCTGTACAGTTGCTAAGTTGCATTTAAATGACTGAAACACTATTTAACAATAGTGATCCACCTTGATGCATTTGCTACAATTTAAATAATTGGTAGGTGATGATGTTTATTTCATTTACTGTATTTATTGCACATCATCATGACATGAACCAACAACCTGCACTGCTATAGTCTAGCTATAAAATGAATTGTAATACCAGCTTTAGAGTTCAAGACAAAAAGAAAAACAGTCAGTTAAAGGTTCATTAGTACGATGGATCACATAATAATGTTAACCTATAATGCCCATTTTGGTTTTTTGAAAGAGATATCAAATTAATCCCATTCCACCGCTTTTGCTCCAAACTGCAAGTTTTCATTTTCAAATATATATCCCATGTCCCTAATTATCATTGAATGTAGTTCCATTACTGTTTCATGCAGTATATTCTAGGTCATAACCTATCACATATAAATCGCCTCTTTGATTTGTCCCACCAAACCTTCTGCTTACTGACTTTCTTGTCAGTGGAAATAGTTTCTCTTTTAATCTATCAAACCTCATCACCATTTTGAACAGCTCAATTGAATGCCCTTTTAACCTCCTCTTTGCTCCAAGGAGACCAATTCTAACTTCTCCAGTCTTTCCACAAAACTATCTGATGCCGTGGTTACAGTATCTCGCTCTCCATGGATTCGGCATCATTCTTAAAGTGCGCTGCTCCCAATAAGACATAATTATCCAGCTAGGCCGAGCTAGCAACTTGCAAACGTTTAGCATAACCACCTTGCTTTCCTATATCAAGCCTCTAAATATAAAGCCAAGAATTTTGTATTCAAGAAAACATTAGAGAATTACATCTCTAATGGCTGTGCAGACATCCCTCATTCCCACTTGACTCCCATCACCATAGCTTTTTCTAAGGAGGCCTAAATCTGATTTTAAGGTGGTCTCAGCTCCCTCTTCTGCGACATATCTTGGTGATGGTAGGCTTCCCTGAGTCAGTCTAGATTGATCTACCTTAAGTTTGTCAGCTGCCTCTCTCTGCCCATTTCATTTGGGCAGCTAACAAGAAGGATGTGAATGAGGTCCAGCCATTAAAATCAGCTAAGGTTTCCCACAGAGACTCATAGACAGACAGTTAAAATTCACCGTGATGTCTGTGTGCCATTTCAGGAGGTTCAGTATTTTGAAAAACTTAACTTTTAAAAACACATAGAAGCTTTTAATCTGGTCACATAAATTTGAGTAGCCAGCGAAGAATGTACATCTAGACAATTTAACACGGTTAGTCGGAATGGCATAATATTAACAGTACACTAAGCATTATTTCCTTGACACAATTGACTTAAATAATCTACTTCAGTCACACAATCATCATTACCTTTTCACTACGGCAGCAATGCAAGATTTGACAAGTAGATGTATCACAATTACCTGCTAAATACTGAAAACCACTCTGAAATATAAAGAAATGATGGATTTCATGCTGTCCATTAATCATGTGGTCAAAATGTGTTTTTTCAGGTACAATTGTGTCAAAGTTTTTGGCCAGTGCTTTAAAAAAACAAAATAGAGAAAAATATAATTTTCTTCCATTAGCATGGTGATAGTTGATAAAAATACCAGTTACTTATTTGGTGATCCTTGCTTGTAGCTGAAGTGCAACATCATTATGGAAGATAATATTGCTTCAATGGGAGTGAACAAGTACATATATTAGTGATATTTACTGGCCCTTGGGGAAATATTTAATCATAAGAAGCCCTAGCACAAATGCAATAATTTTAGGATAGTCAAAGATTAATGGTAAAGGCTGTGGGCTACAACTTAATAAAAATAACAACTTCCATTGTAATGGGTTTTATTCTCAAAGATTTTCTATAATTAATATGCATCTTAATACAAAGGATGCTATTTCAATTTGTAACTTTGTTTAAAAAAAACTTAGTTTCATACAAAATGCAAAGAAAATGCTATTGCTGGAAATATGCTCAGTGATAAGTAAAAAAATGAAATGCCACTAAGTTTACAAGCCTGTTTTGGTGCTTTTCACCATATGTATCTGCTTCATACTGAATTTCATAATTTTTAGCTGCAGGTAATTTTTATTTCTAGAAATCATTGTATCTGTACTTGAAGCTTATAGTTACTGTAATAATTTGTAGATGGTAGATATGTAATGTTTATTGCAGATTTATAATCCAGAGTTATTTGCCTATATCTGATTGTGAGACCTTAACTTGAATAAAAATGTTTTCAACTCGTAATACTGCTTAGTGACCTTATTTGGATGCATCTAATTCACATTCAAATATATCACGTAAAATACGATGAGTGATCAAAATAGAGAACTTTGTAAACGTCTTGTTTTACATTTAGCCCAGGTTCAGCAGTGATGGCAATAGCAGTCACTTAATTAGGATGATTTGTTCTTCACCGTTGACAAGGACAACCTATGTTTCATTTCCAATTTAATCATTTATGGAATCCCATTGAAGTAAAATTTTGTTTTTGCTAGGAATGATTTAACACACATAGGGCATCATATGATAGATTGCCCCAAGATTGTCCTGATTTTCTTTGGGCTATCTTATTCAGGTTTTGTTGTGGCATTATGAAACATCTTTTGAGATATTTTCCTGTCATGTATCAGGCACTGATTGGATGCTTTCTTTAAAAACAAAACGAACGTTAGGTAATCCTTGCATCTTTTGAATGGATGACTATCAGATCTTTAACCAATCTTCAACTCACCTTCTTGGGTAATCTAGTATCAGGCATTTAGCCGAGGTTAGTATCAATGCCTTTACCCCTTTGTATTTAATCGAGGACTTGAATGCTTGAAATCTTGTCCCACTAGCAATTTATTTTGCAGA
Organism: Sphyrna mokarran; assembly: GCA_024679065.1. Taxonomy (NCBI): domain Eukaryota; kingdom Metazoa; phylum Chordata; class Chondrichthyes; order Carcharhiniformes; family Carcharhinidae; genus Sphyrna; species Sphyrna mokarran. The sequence continues at coordinate 64,167,658 of JAGIQG010000006.1, read as the reverse complement.
GGAGACAACTATCTTGATTTCTAGTATTTAAAGTCTACCACTGTGGACCACAAATGTGCTTTCTTTTCATAACTGAGACAGCCTAGTGGTAAAGCTATGTTCATAGCTCAGATAATTGGTGTGTGTGCATCAGGCATCATAGGCCATCCATGTAGCTGATTTTACATGCAGCTATCCTGAATCTGTCCTGACACTGGTTCTAGATAGAAGAAGCTGAAATGTGAGGCAGACTTATTGTAAATCTTTGTCATGAGAAAGCACTGGTGCCATTTTCATTACCACAATATCATGCCATTTCTCAAAGTCCTAAGATGAAAAGCTAGTGGAGAAGCAGTGAATTCATGGGATGTTGTAGTTGTGAACTTGAACACAAGTAATTCCCGCACAGAGTCTCTTCCCGCATCCACTGGATATCAGAATCTCGTGTGACTAAGCAGTCGCATTTAGGATCATTTACCTTTGTAGAATGAGAAAGGGCAAAAAATGGTGCCCTGAACAATGTTTGCTTCACCAACTCTTGAATACTTCACCATAGCTGACAGAAATTTAATACGTGGTCAAAACAATAAAAGGACAAAATACAAGTACAATAGCTTGGAATATAGGATATGTCAACAATTATGCCTAAAGATGAAGTGCTCTGATCAAAAGGGAATAAAAATCACATAAACTCAATATTGTTGCTCTCATCAAAACTTGTTTAGCGCAATAATTCCAGCTGAAAGATTTTGGGGTGTGTGATACACCTGCTGAATAGGGGATTTTACAGGAGCAAAATTCAACATGTTGGAACTTTCCCAAAAATTACTGAGGTGGCAGCACAGAGGAATTCACTGACCTGATGAGATAGCCAGCAGGAAACCTAATGTCTTGCTGAATAGGGCTTTGGCTAAAATTCAGGATTCCCAATGAACTTGAAGGCAATTGGGATTTAACCTCCTTATCAGACCCAACTGGGTTCCCATCCAGAGCTAGGAGCAGCCTAATTATTATGCAAATCTGCTAAATGTAATACAATTAATGGGCTTGGTGTCCCATTAAGTGGCCTTCCACTATTCACCCACCTCTCCAGTGGGAGCTGCACCAAATGGGCTTTGGTGCTGGTAATGACCAGGTGACCTGGCATGCTGGAGAGGGTTTAAGGAGATAGGTCTAGTGGCCACTTATCCCTTTGCTGCTGTCAGGCTGCAAAGGGAGGGTCTCCATGGGTCCTGGGGTGTGGGTGGGCTCAGACTGGGGGGAAAAGGGTTGATCTCCGCACTGTCCCCTGAGATGGTGGTCCTGTAGCTGGATTACCCTTTCTAGTCTTGGCAGATCTGAAGATCAATAATGGCATGGTGATTTTAGGCAGCTCTATTCTCAACATCTTCATTGCTATCTGTCCACTGTGAATACTTTGAAGTGGCTGGGTCATTTTAATCTCCATGTCCCCTGGAGAGCTGGCAGGCTTTTAAATCACAGCAGCATTCTGTTCTGTAGCAGGGATTCCTCTTTCTCTGAGTTGTGGGTATGATCAAATCCCTTTGAAATCCTCTGACAGAGACATGTCAATTTCACTGTGGGGGGTGGGGGGGGGGGTTCCTTTTCCATAGCTGTTCACTCAGCCCCAATGTATTCTCTCACCTTTTATCTGAAGACTGAGACTTCCTAGAAAGCTGAAGACTTTGAACACTCTCTATTCATTGAAAACCTGGATGAGAATCATTTGTTCAGTTGGTATGAGAATGTGCAATGGAACAATGCTCCTTAGGACAGATCATCTGACTATCACTAACACAATCCCTTGGCTTTGAAGCAAACACAAAACTAGTTGTGCATTCTCACTCAGAATATTGAAAAGTGAAACTGGTTGGCCAGAGAAATGACAAAAATATTAAGTTCATGCAAATAAGAAGAGCCAAGAGTGGATTACCCATAAACTCATCAGTCATTCAACATACAAATCAAACTGTCAAAGGCAGCCTGGAAAGTGAATTTGCAGAATGCTGCTGTGATCATAATACAATTGAATTCCTAAGACTTGAATTTTATGCTTCAGTGCTGTGGGTTTTGAAAGGGCAAGGGTGTAGAATGAAGTTGTAAGGACTGGATTTTCTCCAGGGATTTTATGTTGGAGGCAGACAAGCCCATGGATGGGAAACCTGATCTTATGCCAACTGAGGCTCTTAAATGGCCTATTAATGATCACTTAACATCTTTTCCTGTCCAGCCTCAATTTTTATGCTTGTGAAGATCTGTGAAGGAAGGCTGAAAAAAATCCAAAGTTAGATCTGGAGCAAAAAGGCAGACAGTGTCTCCATCAGAAGACCAGTTCTGGCAACAGCTTGAGGGACTGCCTCCTGACTGAAGGACAGAAGTCTCACCTACAACCAATCAACACTCATTTGAGCATAAAATGGCAATAAGTCAACCAGAGTACATCTCTGCTATTGCTTTGGATGGCAGAGACCAAGCCCCCATCCTCATAAAAAAAAAATCAGACCCACATTAAGTTTTAGAGTGACATACTTGAGTCCAAAGTAAGTGCTTTAAATATAAATACATATTACATAAGCATGAGCAGTTAACTGGCTAAGATTGATGTGATAAATAAATTAAAGGGCTTGTGATTAGGTCTCTATATCTAAGGAAAGAAATATTCACCCTGGAAGTGGTGTAGTAAAGATTTACTAGACTGGTTCCTTGAATGAAAAAGTTGCCGCAAGGTAAGAGGTTCAGTAAATCAGCCCTATTCATTCTGGAGTGTTGAAGATGGAAAAGTGGTCCCATTCAAACATTTAAGATACTGATGAGATTTGACAGGTGGATACTTAAAAATATTGTTTTCCCAGGTTGGGGAATCTAGAATGCTGGGACAATGTTGTCAAAGGAGCCAATCATTTACGACAGAGATGAACAGAAATTTCTTCACTGAAGATTGTGAATCTTAGGAATTCTCTGTCTCAGAAAATTGTGGGTGCATTTTTGAGGATATTAAAGGCAGGGATAGATAGATTATTGATCTCTCAGGATATCAAGGGATATAGGTAGTGGGCATGATCGCAAACTGGAGGCAAATGACCAGTCATTATTGTATTGAATGGCAGAGCAGGCTCATGAAGCTATATAGTTTATTCAAGCTCCTTTTTCCACATTGTCTGTGGTACTGTTGTGCAATTAATTTTATTATAAAGATTAACATGTTTATTCTGTGGAACTGTTCCAATTTATACAAGTAATCCTGAACCTGCCTTTCTTAAATTGAGGGATAGCAACAGGGAAATAAACACAGCTGTTGAAAATCTGTTGCTTAAGTTTATGGTAATTAGCTTTCTTCAAGTTAGGGAAAGGTCAATGTTATCCAACAATGTGAAATTGCAATGGTAGTCTGTGTGGGGTAGGATATGTGTTAGCTCATCTGTAGCCAGATACATTTCCTGCAATTGGCTATGTGTGTTTTTCCATCATGAGTCGTGTGGTGTGCAGGGAGTGCGGGAGAACAAGAAATTACTCAAGTGATACTGCAGGCATCACAGAAGCAGGTGGAACAAGCATGAAACTTTATGGTGATTGCAGGACTTCCTATGGTCCCACACACGTTTTCAGAATCCCTTACATTAATTCCGACATGCAGCACAATGGAAGCAGATTGTACTCCCTTAAACATAAGGTGCAGAACATCAATCTAACAACCATTGTGATCAATGTTCCCACATTTCTTAAGTATCCTGTTAATTTCAATGCATGGTTCCTTACATTGCAGCCATATATGTGTATTATCTTAAGATAGGACAACTGCCTTCTGGCTAGCAGTGTTTCCGTACATGCATGGACCTCCAAGGGAACATTGCCACAGATTGAAATACTCATGACCAATCTACTGTACCATCTACATTTCAGGCACAAACAACAAACTAGGTGACAAGGGCTATCAAACCTTGGTAACTGTATAGCCCAAAGCTTCAGTGCACAACCCATGCACATGTGGAAAGTACATATTTATAAAAAAAAGGCCAGGTTGTTGTACAAAATGAGATGGAACAGGGCATTGCTTAAACAATGCTTTCATTAGATCAGCAACAGCTGCCTGGATAGCTCTGAGGAGACCTGATGTATTAAGTTCAGAACATGTTAAAGTTCATCTTGGTCTGGTGAATGTTGCACAATCTAGTTATCGTACGGGAACAGCCTTTGCCACCACGTATGCAGCAAACAGCTGAAAAAGTGGAGGAGATGGCAGCAACTAGCATGTGCCCTTTCTGGCTGAACTGACTGTGTTACTAGGACTGCAGCCAGAATTCCCATTTATACTTGGCCACAACGCTAAAAGAAAAGCCACCACCAAATAAATATTCCAAACCAAATTAACATATGAAGCTCTGCAAAAATCAATTAATCACTCTTGCAAATTCCTTTCACACCTGTATTTCATTTGCTTTTGCCCGTCGCTGATTTGCCACAAAGTACTATTTCAAAGTCTGAGCATAGCTGCTGGAAGGCTGCTGATTTCAGTGGGAGAAACTGCAGATGACCTTACAAGATGACATCAACTGGCTGTACATCTGGAAGCTTCAGACTGCACCATCTCATAACAGGCAGTAGCAATCTCGCTGGTTGGCTGTCAGGCAACAGCATGAAACGGGAGGAGTGACACTGGTAGGAAGACAACAACAGCAGGCTCATGCTCCATGATACCACTGCCATTCCCACAGGGTAGTGTTTTAGCAATATGTTACAAAGTAGATTCTGAATTGCTGCAACATTCAAAAAGCCACTTTGCACATTCGTATCCACAGCTATGATAGCAGAGCTTTCATTAGAATTGTAAAAGCTTGCACGACAGAAAGCTGAGCTTCCAGTGCAACATCCTAACTTTGGGTAACTTCTGTTTGTGTTCCAACGGAAGCTGAGACATCAGCCATCGGATGCTGCAACATGAGTGGATCTTTAAGTGTCTTCATGTAAATGATCACTGTTTTCAAAATGAAAAGCATGGATTCCAAGTTCTGCACAAAGTCTGGTACAAAGTTGATGCCAGATTTGACATTGCTTCGAACTTGAGTATTGTTGAAAAAGTATTTGTTAAAGCACTCAGGACTGCAGCCAGAATTCCCATTTACAATTGGCCACAATGTTAAAAGAAAATCTATCACCAAATAAATATTCCAAACCAAATTAACATACTAAGCTCTGCAAAAATTAAGGGTATAAGGATATAGTAGTATTCTTGCAAAGTGACCTGGTAAGTGCCAGGCATAAAGCTTCAACATGTCTGTTTTCAGCAATACTCGAGTTCTGTACTGCCAAATGATTAATTACTCCTAACATCAACATCAATACTTTCCAGCAGACCTGCCAATGCACATAGATTTCTCTGTGCACATTCATTAGCCTTCTTCTGTATGTCACTCTATGGATATACTCAGCTTAATCCATTGCAGCATAATGGGTGTACAATCTTGATTTACTGTGAATTGTCACCTGTATGATCCTAGTTCCCTGACCCCCCCTAGTTGTAGCCCATCTGTGCCTAGTCTCTCCAGGTCTAGTTTTGGTTGGTAATCTATGTAGAGTGTTAGTATCTGAGTTGGTTGTTGTCAGTGTGAGAGTGAGTGACCATGTTTCTTCTTCATTACTGTCCTTCTGATTTTTCAATTGCTTCTCTATCACTGCCTGGCCAGCTTGTGGTTCTTGAAATCTAAAAAAAAACAACAAAGAGTAGGGTTGTCATGATTGGAGGTGAATATTTGTTATTCGAAAGAGATTAAGTAATGAGGGGAAGATAAAATTTGAGTAGGAGGATTAGTTTTCACCTTAGCATCATTTTTAATAGTTTTAGCCCTGTTACTGGTCACAGCCTTGATCACGGCTATCTAGGTAAGCATCATCTCTTCCATAAAAGTAAGGAGCTACTTATCCCCTGCCAGTCAGCTAATTCTGCCTCTGGTTACACACCATCACATCTTGCAAGACAGGGAAGTGTATCAGTCAATATGGTACAAGACGTTTGGATGACATGACTGCCATAGTTCCCTAGCTGGGGGCTTGCAATGCAAGCTTCCAGATGTAATATGAAGCTTACAGTAGTTCTAAGTATGAGAGTGAGATGAAGCTATGAACAATAAAAATGTGTCATGATTGACAGTAATCAGTGGTAGATGAGCAATGGCGTATGGTGCATTGTGCAGTTTCTGAGGTTGCTGGTTCAGCTGGCATTTGACAATGCATTTGCTGACCACTTGTGTGAGATAACTGAACATTTTGCAATACTGCATTCAGGTCTTAGGAGCAAGAATGTTGACACTGACAACAGTGGGTGCTTGGTCCCACTGCCTTGCCATGTCTATCTGTAAGGCCTCCTGTAGATAGAAAACGTTGTTCTTCCTCTCCACCTCTCGCGTCAAGGCATCTAGTGCAACATCTGAGGGCCTTACAGCATGCTTTTGCATCTCTTGCATCACCAGTCTTCCTCAAATACTCACAGCATCTGCTGCTTTAAAAGGTGCAGTTTAGGTATAGGTAGTGTAGGGTAACTTTAAATGTTGCTAACTGCACAGGAGTTTTGTCTCCCTTTTGAGGTATCCAGTCACTCAACAGCATGTTTAACATTGAGCAGCACCCTGATATAATTTTATGATGTTTCTGCTCTGTGTGGAAAGGAAGCAATGCACTTCGGTGCATAATGCTTTGTGATCCCCATACTCATGTTTCCTCAGTAGAGCTAAGAGAAACGTGTAATGTAATTTATGTTAACTATGGCAAAATAATCTTATTGCACTGCTGTGTTGTGCTTTATTATTCAAAATTCTGTTATTATTCAAAACTCTATTGTCAGAAACAGTGGTAACATCTCAGCTGCGAATCAAAACACCAAAAAGAAAACATAGCATACATAGCTACATGATTCTGTTGATTTGATCATGATGAATTGTAGGACTTATGGTGGTTTTATGCAGCGAGTGGTAATCGTGTTCCAGAATATAGATACGGTAAAAGAATCAATAAATTACCATTGCACCCAAATTAGTTCATTGCTGGCAAAGGGAATCTAAAATTCTCTGGAGTCGTTAGCACAGTAAAGGTTAATCAACATTTGAAAAATAGAAATCCTCCTCAAGAATTTCCAGGCAGTATCTATAACTTTTGTTTTGGGCTTACAATCAATTATTCACTTTTTCTGAGCAGACAGAGCAAGATATTTGCAACAAATTTACCATTTATTGCCAGATCTTATTCAGAGGACCCCAATAAACCCCAAAGTCTAATTTGCATTAACCACTTTTCTTACTAACATTCCTCATTGAAAGCTAACGAAAAGTTCACTTTAAATACACAAGGTTAAAGGATTTTGCTGTTGTGGGAACAAACAAAAGGAAAAATAAGAAATTATTTTTACAACACTAACCATTACAAATTTGAAATTGTCAAAACATTGAATGAAAACATTTACTGAATTATCAATAGTTCAAGAAATGACCTAATTTAATTCTGTCACCAAACTTCAACATTTGCTACATTCGAACATTTTAAATATTTTTAGTCTGAAAAATATCAAAAAACAATCTCACATTACATAATTATTTAAGAAATCATGTATTGTATAATAATATGAATTTTAAAGATTTGGTCTTCCAAAAGGAATACTGCAAAAAAATCTGGAAACTCTGTGATAAATATGCTGCATTAAAATAAGTTCTACAATTGCTTTTGGCATAAAAACACAGGGACAGATGTTTGATGTCTGTGTGATAACTGTCATTATAGAGAATGGTCTTGAGTACGAAATAATGTAATAAAACATTATTTCCTTGATTTAAAAAAAACTAATCATCAAATCTGATCTTTTTCCCCTGGAATGCAAGGATTTGGGTCTGCTCTTTCCGCTTTCTGCTCGCTTCCCAGGAGGGATGAAGTGGTTGCTGTGGTTTTGGAATTACATCACGAGGCCTCCCACAAGATCTCTCACGAAAGGACAAGCTTTTTTTGTTTTGTTTAACATCTGTACAAGCAAAAGTAACAATGTAAGAATTATGATTTACAAACAATTAGAGTTCATTTATAGTGCAATATAATTATACAGCTATATCATACTAGAGATTTTAGCTCAACATGCCATCCTCCCTTTGTATTACATCTTTTGAAAAGTATCAATCTATATGTTACTGGCCTTACACAATTAAGCACTCATTATATCATTAGGGAAAAGATGATCCTCTACACAGCATCTGAAGTAAAAAAAAACATATAGGAGCAGAAGTTAATTAATTAACAAAATTAACTAACTTTATACAACTAACTAAACTCTTAATTGCAGAAGAAAATAATGGGAATATTTCAAAGATAACAATTTGAATGTTTTTTTTGTTTCAAAAGTGTCTGCAAGTTTTGACACAGCACGGGAAACAGGCCCTTCGGCCCAACGAGCCCGCGCCGCCGTCATAACTATAAAGTAACAATTCCATTATATTATTCTAATTTTAGGTTATTCCCAATATGGAAGAGTCTCAATGTAGGGACAATTTGTTTCCCAATCAGCCTAAGAGCGAATTTTTTGGGATGTGGGAGGAAACTGGAGCGCCCGGAGAAAACCCATGCAACCACGGGGAGAACGCGCAAACTCCCGCAGACGCCGGCCCAATTCCAAGTGTCTGCACAGCTACAGCAATAGTCACTGAGCTGTCATGGTGCCCTTCAGATGGTCCAGATAAAGCACTCATTTACGACATGAAGCACCAGGCAACCCATGAATCAACATCCAAGAGCTGTCCTCGCACACCTGCCGAATGCATGCTCCTTGTTGGTCAAGTATGGACCGAATTACCTGTGGAAAAAAGCCATAGTTAAACAGTCCTACTATATCCCTCTATCTGCATACCGCTCATGTGGCTGTCCAAGAGACCCTTAAACAGCCCTAGCGTGCCTGCTCCCACCACCTTACTCGGCAGTGCATTCCACACCCCCACTACCCTTTGTGTGAAAAACTGCCCTCTAATATTCGTCCTATACATAGCCCCCCTCACCCTATGGCCATGACCCCTCGTCCTATCCATTTCTGAAGGTGGAAAAAGTTTACCTCCATTTACTCTATCTATACCCCTTATAATCTTATACACCTCTATGAGATCCCCTCTAAGCCGACGTCTTTCGAGGGAAAACAACCCCAGTCTATTTAATCGTTCCTCATAAGACAGTCCTTCCATACCAGGCAGCATCCTGGTAAACCTCCTCTGCACTCTCTCCAAGGACTCCACATCCTTCCGATAGTACGGCGACCAGAACTGGACGCAGTATTCCAAGTGAGGCCTAACCAACGTTCTATACAATTGCAACATCAAACTCCTACTCTTGTATTCTATACCCTTTTCTTTGAAAGCTATCATACTATATGCTTTCATTATCACCTTCTCCACCTGTGAAGACACCTTCAGAGATTTGTGAACCTGCACCACCAAGTCTCTCTGCGTCTCTATACTCCGAATAGTTTTACCTTTTATCCTATAACTCTCTTCTACATTTTTCCGGCCAAAATGCATCACCTCACATTTATCCGGATTAAATTCCATTTGCCATCTATCTGCCCAGTCTACCAACCTATCTGTGTCCTGTTGTATTGATCTTCCCAGGTCCAGGATAGAACATAGAACATAGAACATTACAGCACAGAACAGGCCCTTCGGCCTTCGATGTTGTGCCGACCAAAATAAAAAGCAATGCCCCTCCAAACAAAACCATTCCCTTCTCTTCCATATACTTATCAATTAACCTCTTAAACGCCACCAAACTTGGCGCATCTACAACAGCTGCAGGCAGGGCATTCCACTCCCTAATCACTCGTTGAGTAAAGAACCTACCTCTGATATCTGTCCTATAACTCATACCCCTTAATTTAAAGCTGTGTCCCCTCGTGCTAGCTTTCTCCATCCTAGGAAAAAGGCTATCACTGTCCACCCTATCTAACCTCTAATCATCTTATATGCTTCAATAAGATCCCCTCTTAGCCGCCTCCTTTCTAACGAAAACAACCTCAAATCCTTCAACCTCTCTTCATAGGACCTGCTCTCCATACCAGGCAACATCCTGGTAAACCTCCTCTGTACCCTCTCCAATGCCTCCCCATCTTTCTTATAATGTGGCGACCAGAACTGCACACAATACTCCAAGTGCGGCCGCACTAGAGTTTTGTACAGTTGCAACATGATGCTGCGGCTCCTAAATTCAATCCCCCTACCAATAAGAGCTAAGACTCCATATGCCTTCTTAACAACTTTATCCACTTGACTGCCTACTTTCAGGGATCTATTGACACATACACCAAGATCCTCTGTTCCTCAACACTATTAAGAGCCCTACCATTAGCCCTATACTCTACACATTTATTGTTCCTGCCAAAGTGCATTACCTCACACTTTTAGTGCAGTGAGTTAAAATACAATCCCAGTTCTAATATATGGGTTGGCATCCAGACCAAACTGATGGAATGAAAATTTGTTTTGTTTGCCAGAGATAAGGTTTTATAAAGAATGGGCTGCTTAATTTCATCCTAGGTCTTAATGACCACAACTTCATATGGATTTCAGCAGATTACAGAGACCGAAGCATTATAAATTTACACTTATACAATAGGAATGTTTTTTTTTATTAAAATACATGATGGATTCTTATTCTGCATTGTCTTGCAACATTGAATGACCAAAACACAAGTGAGAACGCATTGAATTTCCTTGCATTAATAAAACAATTGTTGATTGTCATTAAAACCTATCTGGTTCTCTAATGTTCTTTAGGGAAGGACACCTGCCATCCTTATCTGATCTGGCCTAGATGGGACTCCGGATCCACAACAATATGATTGACACTTAACTATCTATGAAATGGCCCTTACAAACCACTCACTTCAAGGGCAATTTGGAATGGCTAACAAATCATTAGCCTTGTCAGTGATGCCTACATCCCATCAAAGGATAAAACAACGTTTAAAAAATGAGGGGAAGAAAATAATTCCCAAAGCATACAATTTTATGTTTTGTCTAGTGCAATCTGGCATTTCAACGTCTTGTATGCCCCACATATCACCCTGTCCTGCTCATAGGAATCTTTTCAAGGATCAAAACTCTTCAGACATCAATCAGTGTAGGTGAATAGTATGACATTTTTCTTCATTTACCCTCAAGGGCATGGAAAGTTTTAGTTTTCATATTTTAGAAATCTGTGACTATTCACCTCTTATCAGAAAATTTAACAAATTGAGGGCAGTCCTTGACATGATCTGTTAGAAAAGCCAGACACATTGAGCTAATTGACCAAGTTTATTCTTTTATGAAAATGTTTGGGGATGATCAGTTGACTAACATAGTCAAGACTGAAATCAATATATATTTTGTCTCTAAGGATATCAAGTGACAGGGAGACAGAGCAGGAAAGTAGAGTTGATGTAAAGGTTTCACCATGATTTTACTGAATGGAGAGCCCATATGGCCTACACTTGCTCCTATTTCTCATGATTGTCTACTAACTTTTCTTCTTTGTGGATTTCTACTAACTTTTGTATTTCCACTAACTTTTCTTTTTTGTGGATTTTCCCAGTCAAATCTGTAGGTGCACAAGAGTGGCTATTTACTCTCAAATCCAACTCTCTCTCTCCAGCTTGGCATCTTCCCAACAAGACATAGGACAAATCAATATCCTATCCAATTTATGGCACCTCTAGTGACTGCATCTAACCACTCACTCCCTCATGCTGGGTGGGTGTTCTCTGTTACAAAATTTTCATGGTGCAATACAGCTTAGTGTAACCACAGAAGAGCTTGAACCACTTGAAACTCTGTTCCAAAATTAGGGCTCATGCATATTTAGAAGATATTGGTCACTGGTCAAAACGATCATGGAAAAGCCAATTAAAAGAAAAGTATCACTGACCTGATTTCTTGTTCTTAATATTTCCTTGAAAGTTGCTGAGAAAACAAAGAAAAAAAAAATTGAAGCTTAATTTAGCTTGCTGTTGAGAAACAGTATTTATTTTTTGTATAATTTGTAACAATTTAATTCAAAAACATATTAGAAACCAAAATTAAACCTGGTTCTTACCTTTTCTGCTTTGAAGCCTTTGAACCAGACAAACTATTACAAAATAAAGATTCAAATGTTGTTTTTGTGCTGCTTTTTTTACCAGAACCTCTGGGATCATTTTTTCCTTCATTTGTTTTTCTTGCTATACTCTCTTTATTTTTTTTCACAATGCTGCTTTCAAAAGTTGGATGAGATTCCTGCTTCTTTTTATTTATTCTTTTCGCCTTTCCAATAAAGAAATAATCTTCCCCACTATCGTCACTTGATGTCTGATTGTAAAATCTCTCCTCTGTGCTATCGTCAAAATATTTCTTTTCTTCCTCATCGGAGATATCCAGGTCGCTGGCATCGGTTTCAATAGATTTTGTAATTGCTGATTTACTGGGAACTTTTAATTCTTCCTGTGTTCCCAATGGGGTGAACCTTTTCTTTTCAATAGCCTTAGGGATTTGTGTCACTTCAGTAGCTTGGGTTATGAAGGTTCTGTCTTCATGCAGAGCTACAGTTTTAGATTTGTTTACTGTTGCACTGGTTTGTTTGACAGCTTTTTTTTTGGTTTTCTCAGTCTTTTTTACCTCATTTGTTTTATCACGTGCGATTTCTTCTAGGCTGGCCTGTCGTAATGAGTCTGTTTGTAGCTTAGTTGCACTGTGCAATTCCTGCTTTTCTATTTTTTGTCTCCACTTTTTGAATGAATCTACAGCAGCTGTAAAACAACAAGTAAAAATCTTCACGTAAAGTTTATTTCACAAGACCAGCTTTAAAATTATTTTATAATCGTATTTACCTGTTTTACAAAAGAATTATGCTTTAATCGTTATTCCCCAACTTGGCTTTTTAGAAGAGTCAGTTATAGCTAGAAATCCATTTTGTAAAAGTATATACCCAGACATGATAGTTTGTCATTTTGTAGTGCCATATATAACTGGTCAAACATGTTGTTCCTAAATGGCAATGTCCATTTAAATGTTTTGTATTTGGAAGAAAAATGTGTTAAAATAAAATCTTCTCAAATAATTATCTTAAACTTCCTATAATTCTTATAACATTTAATTCTTATTTATTTCAGCTGAGATTATTTTTTGTTATATTACATTATTTAATAAAACATATCCATTGTTTATTCTGATCTGAAAGTGACAGTCATGAATGAGATGATAATGCAGTACATATTCATACATTTAAAATGATTAAATAAAGATAATTTTTTGAAATTTGAATGATTTAAGTTATTTATGATTATTTTTGGCTTTTAGTGTGAAGATGTGTTAGGAGGGCAGGACAGTCTCAATTTACAAAACTTAGAAAATATTTATTGTTGTTGATCAATGCTAAAAAAAATGGGTTCAACAGATTGATGTGTCTTGTGTATGGATGGAGACAGCATGCTTTTCACTTTTGTATGCTAGCTGTTTCTCATTTTCAGCTTATACCATTGGTAGCAACAGTGCAAAAAAAGAGCCAATCTTTCCAAGAGTACACAGCCTATCAACAAGTCCTCAGCTGTGCATCCTTGTAGCAAATCACAGAAACTGGTTCCCCTGTAGGATCTCATTGTCTGTCGACAATGCACCCCAGATTTCCCAGCAGAACGGAGTGGCTTCATTGGGAATTCCCATTGACTATAACTGGACTAGTTGATCCCACTGCTGAGAAAAATGCCACAGGGAGGCACAGTCCCAGTGTTTTTAGTCTTTGGGAGACATCATGAAAGGTCAATAGGGGAACCCTGACATTTGGGCAGCCCAGGGTCTCCATAAACTTTGCCCAAGCCTGAACTCGAGAGGTCACACCAGTTTTGCTGCAGGGCATTAACACAACACAGAGGATACCTGCTATGAGTAATAACCTCAACTAAGTTGGAGCAGTCAATGGGTGCCTTAGGCTGTGTCTTGAGAGACCAATATGTTCAACTGGTCAGCCATTGCCTTCCACTCCCAACAACAAGGGAGTCAGCAGCAGAGACACAGTTGGGAGATTGAAAACGGCATAAGTGGCAAGGCAGTGGGGAGACTGCAAACAATGCAAGTGGACAGACACTGGGGAGATTCAGAACAGTGCGAGTGAAGAGGTGTGAGTAAGACAGTTTGGGACAACAACTTTTCTAATTACTTGCTGTGTAACAGCGTGTGATTCATGCACTGGGATACCCAGATCCCTGTGTGCCTCAGACCTCTGCAATCTCTCACCATTTAGATCATAAGCATCTTTTTCATTCTTTCTGCCAAAATGGAGAATTTCACATTTGTTCACATTGCACTCCATTTGCCAGATCTTTGCCCACTCACTTAACCTGTGCTCCTTTGTAGCCTCTTTATGTCTTTTTCACAATTTAATTTTCCACTTATTTTTGTGTCATCAGCAAATTTAGCAACCACTCCTTCAGTTCCTTCATTCATGTCATTTATCTAAATTGTGAAAAATTGAGATCTCTGTGGCACACCACTCATCACACCCAGCCAAAAAGACCCATTTACAACAACTCTTTCTGTTAGCTAGCCAATCTTCTATCCATGCCAATACATTATCCCTTACATCATGAGCATTTATTTTTCATAATAATCTTTGATATTGCACTTTAACTAAGTCTTCTGGAAATCTAAATACAGTAGAACCACAGCATATGTAACTTCTTCAAATGCCAATAAATTAGTTAAGCATTATTTTTCTTTCACAAAACTATGTTGATGCTGACAGATTACCTTGAATTTTTCTAAGTGCCCTGCTATAACAGATTTAACAATGGTTCCTAACATTTTTCCTATGACAGATAGTTAAATGGTCTGCAGTTTCCTGTCCCTTTCCCTTTCTGAATAAAGGCATTACATTTGTTATTTTTCCAATCTTATAGAACCTTTCCCAAATCTAGGGAATTTTGCCAAATTAAAACCAATGCATCAACTAAGACCTTAGGATGAAGTCCATCTGGATCTGAGAATCTGTCAGCCAGTTGACCTAACAATTTGCTCAGTACCATTTCCCTGGTGATTGTAATTTTCCCGAGTTCCTCCTCCCTTTTATTTCTCGATTTACAGTTATTCTGGGATGTTACTCATGTCTTTTATAGTGAAAACTGTTATAAAATACTGTTCAATTCAAATGATGTTCATTGTTATCTTTCTGTTATCAATTCCCCAGACATTTCTTATAGGATAACACTCACTTTGATAACCCTTTTCTTATTTAAATATCTATAGAAATTCTTACGATGCATCTTTATATTATGAATACCCCAATTGTACCCCAATATTTTCACTCCTCATCAATCTTAGCATTCTTTGCTGTTCTCTATGTTCTTTCCAGTCTTCTTACTTGCTGCCCATCTTTGTGTAATCATATGCTTTCTGTTTATGTTTAATATTGCCTTTAACTTTTTTAGCCAAGCACAATGATGGGCCCATCCCTTGGAAGGGATCTACTCTGTATGTCTGCATTGAATCTATTAACCTATTCCTTGACTACATTTGCCAGCTCACTTTAGCCAGCTCTGCTTCAATGCTCTCCTAAATGCCCTTATTTAAGTTTGAAATACTAGTCTTGGGCGCATTCTTCTCTCCCTCAACCATTGTGGGATTGAAGCTGGTCACTAAACTGCAAATCTTTTTTATGACAATTTCTTGGCAAAATTCTACCTATCGATACATGAGACTAGATGCTCCCTTAATTTTACTTTCAACCAAAGAACTACCAATTTGAGAATGATGTAAATATGTAATAGAAGTGCCCTTTCCACTATATTGTGGGACTATTTACAACTTCAGCTTGTTGCAACAAAGAAATGCATAAACATTCCTAATATTGAAAGGCTATCTCCTTGGTGTTGCAAAAATATTGTCCTTCATTTTGTGATCCACAAGTTTCCTACATGATTGTGACATGATATTACAGAATCTGACATTATTGAACCATTAGGTTTGTGGGCTTTTGCTTATTGAAGCAATGAATAACATTTGAGTAGTTGATACAATAGTTGCAGCTTCAAATTTATAAAATGCTTCACCAATCATTTTGTTAACAAAACTCCCTTTTCCAAAATATGACTTAGCCTTTCTCAAAAAAAGCAAATAATCGCTCAGATCTAAAGATCACCAGCAAAGGAACAGAACCGCCATTTGCTATATTTATAACTTTCCAGGCATTTTTTGAGCAAATATTGCTATTGCCAGATGGCTGTTCCAGCGTGATGCACTCTATAGGGCATTTCTGATGTTTGTGAACAGGACAAGCAACTGTGAACCTCTTCAACCAACCACATTGAAGAATCCTCACTCACTGTGGAGCCAATGTTAACCATGCTATGATTGGGTGCATAATTGAATGGGGTGTCCAAATTGTGAGGAGTTAGCACAAGTTATATCTAGTTGGTACCTCTTCATAGAGAGGTGCACGGAGACTGGAGCAGGTAGTGGAGGCTCTAATAGAAGTTATTCCGACATGAAAAATGTTTGAAGAATGTCCCAATATGACAAACATGGACTCCAATGTTTGTATTAAAGTCTTTGTTAGAGGAAGTACAAAGGATGACAGAACTGCTGTGTCCACAGGAGGCCAGAAGACCATTTGGGTAAATGTTCAAATGACAGTGGCACAAGATTGTAGTCAATGCCAGAAGTCAATTCCTGAGTGCCTGAATCCGGTATCATTTGTAGCGATCACACAGAAATCAGTGAATGCATTCTAAAATGCAATATCCCTCAACTGTACTAGTAACTTCCAACAGTGTTCAATGCACCACCCCTCTATCATTCACCTTTCAGCTCTCTATCACATCATTACTTATTAAAAACTCCTTTCTGTTTACAGACAGATAGTGAGTGAAGAAATCCAGGCTGTTTAAGTTAATTCCCTATCCTGTCTGTAACACAAAGCATAGACCGAGGATGCATCCAGGACATCTTGTTGTAATTAGGGAGCTGGAAAACGATTGATGATTAAGAGGTCACGTTCAGTATGCAACCTCAGCAAGAGAGACTATTGCTGTTACAACTGTTAACCCTAATTTTTCCAAATGACCTCTTCCCACATTGAAATCATCAAGAAGGCTTTGCTTGTCTGATTTTGGCACAATAGCAATCAAGGAGTGGAGGACATCATAATTTTGTTTTCTTGAGTTCATCAAGATTGGTCACAGTAGGGGCGTTTGCACTACTGCATGTTGCTTGTCTATTGCTGTGCCAGATGAGTTGACTACCTGCTCCAGTCTCTGTGCACCTCTCTATGAAGAGGTACCAACTAGATATAACTTGTGCTAACTCCTCACAATTTGGACACCCCATTCAATTATGCACCCAATCATAAGCATGGTTAACATTGGCTCCATAGTGAGTGAGGATTCTTCAGTGTGGCTGGTTGATCATTAACATCTTTGGGAAGACGAAGCAGCTTATGGATGAGATGGATCATGAAAGCAAAGTCTACGTAAATTTCATCTCATTCTTCTTTTCCCCAGCCATTGTAAAAAAATGTATAACATGCAACAATTTTCTCGAGCTGACCCGAAGTAGATGGTCTTGGTGAGGATGGCAATCTGGATGCTGTACCTAGCCAGCTTTCTACCAAGAGCAATTTGTGTTCCAGATTAATTGACTGTGGTGTTTTCATGTGGATGGACACGTTTCCAGAGCCAATAGTGACCAGTGTCACCTTTCTTTTCCTGAATTTGACTTATGATGGCATTGCTGAGATCTCTGTCAGCTGCGGCCTGCAGGAAGGGGTAAGAGGAGCAGTAGCCTCATCCTCGTACTGGGGAGGGAGGGGTGGGGTTGAGTAGTGTGGTCCTCTTTAGTTGTCAGGTGGCTACCAAGTTCCATTTAGAATCATAAAAAAACTACAGCACAAACAGGCCCTTTGGCCCACAAGTTGCGCCATACATATCTCTACCTACTAGGCTTATCTATAACTCTCAATCCTATTAAGTCCCATGTACTCATCCAGTACATAGTCTTAAAAGACCCTATCGAGTTTGCCTCCACCACCACCGATGACAGTCGAATCCACTCATCCACCACCATCTGAGTGAAAAACTTACGCCTGACATCTCCTCTGTATCTACTCCCCAGCACCTTAAACCTGTGTCCTCTTGTGGCAGTCATTTCAGCCCTGGGAAAAGGCCTCTAAGAATCCACCTGATCAATACCTTTCAACATCTTATACACCACTATCAGATCCCCTCTCATCCTTCGTCTCTCCAAGCAGAAAAGACCAAGCTTTCTCAATCTATCTTCATAAGGCATGTCACCCAATCCAGGCAACATCCTTGTAAATCTCCTCCGCACCCTGTCAATATCTTCTACATCCTTCCTGTGATGAGGCGACCAGAACTAAGCACAGTACTCCAAGTGGGGTCTGACCAGAGTCTAATACAGCTGCAGCATTATCTCCCGATTCCTAAACTCAATTCCTCAACTGATGAAGGCCAGTACACTACACACCTTTTTAACCTCTTCCTGAGAAGCCAATTTGAGAGTCCTGTAAACACAGACTCCAAGATCATTCTGACCTTCCACACTGCTAAGAGTCTTACCCATAATATTATATTCCTTCATCCCACTGGACCTGCCAAAATGTACCACTATACACTTATCTGGACTGAAGTCCAATTACCACTTCTCCGTCATGTCTTGCATCCTATTATGTCTCGTTGTAACTTCTGACATCCCTCCAAACTATCCACAACACCTCCTAAATTCGTGTCATCGACAAACTTACCAACCCATCCCTCCACTTCCTCATCCAGTTTATTTATAAAAATCATAAACAGCAACGGTCCCAGAACAGATCCCTGGGGCACTCACTGGTGATTGACCTCCATGCAGAAAAAGATGCATCTACAACCATTCACTGCCTTCTGTGGGCAAGCCAGTTCAGGATCCACAAAGTAATGGCTCCTTCGATCCCATGCCCCCTCACTTTCTCAATAAGCCTTTTATGGGGAACCTTATCAAACACCTTGCTGAAATCCAAATAAACCACATCCACCACTCTTCCTTTGTCAATGTGTTTAGTCACATTTTCAAAAAACTCAATCAGACTCGGAAGGCATGATCTGCCTTTGACAAAACTGTGCTAACTACTTTTGATCATACTATACTCCTCTAAATGTTCATAAATCCTGTCTCTCAGGATCTTTTCCATCAACTTACCAACCACTGAGGTTAGACTCACTGGTTGATAATTTCCAGGGCTATCTCTATTCCCTTTCTTGAATATAGGGACCACATTTGCAATCCTTCAATCCTCCGGAACCTGTCCCGTCTCCATCGTTGACACAAAGATCCTCACCAGAGGTTCGCAATCTCTTCCCTCGCCTCCCACAGTAATCTGGGATACATCCCATCCGGTCCTGGCAACTTATCTATCTTGATGCTGTTCAAAAGCTCCAACACATCCTGTTTCTTAATGTCAACATACTCAAGCTTTTCAGTCTGCCGCAAGCCTGCATTATAACCACCAAGAACTTTTTCCACTATGAATACCAAAATGAAGTATTCATTGAGCACCTCTGCTATTTCTACTGGTTCTATACAAACTTCCCACTGTCACATTTTATAGGTCCTATTCCTTCACATCTCATCCTTTTAGTCTTTACAAATTTGTAGAATGCTTTAGGGTTTCCCTTAATCTTACCTGCCAGGACCTTCTCATGACTCCTTCTGGCTCTCCTAACTTCCTTCTTAAGTTCCTTCCTATAAGCCATATACTCCTCTAGATCCCTAAACCTTTTGTATGCTTTTCTTTCCTTTTTGATTAGATTTGTTACAACTTTCATGCACCACGGTTCCTGTAACATATCAAAACTCCCTGTTTCATTGGAACGCTGTTGTGCAGAACTCCAGACAAACATTCCTTGAAAATCTGCCACCTTACTTCAGTAAATTTCCCCGAGAATACCTCCTTCCAATTTACGCCTCTAATTTCTTGCCTGACAGCTTCGTATTTCCCCTTACTCCAGATAAACACTTTCCTATCTTGCCTGATCCTATCTCTCTTCAATACTAGTGTAAAGGAGATAGAGTCATGATCACTATCACCAAAATGCTCTCTCACAGAGATGTGACACCTGCCAGGTTCAATACTCAATACCAGATCGAGTACAGCCTCTCCTCTTGTAGGTTCATCCACATACCATATCAGGAAACCCTCCTGAACACACTTAACAAACTCCTCCCCATCCAAACCCCTTATCCTTGGGATATTCCAATCGATATTTGGGAAATTAAAGTCTCCTATCACAACAACTGTTATTATTACACCTCTTCATCCTTTTCCCTATCTGCTCTTCGACAACCTTGTTACTACTGGTTGGCCTATACAAAACACCCAGTAAAGTTCTTGACCCTTCCTGTTCTGAACTTCCGTAGACAATTCGGTCACGGCGTCCACTTTCTCTACAGCTGTGCCATTATCCCTGATCAACAGCGCCACTCGCCCACCTCTTTTGCCTCCCTCTCTGTCCCTCCTGAAATATCTGAAACCCGACAGTTGCAGTATCCAGTCCTGTCCCTGAGACATCCAAGTCTCTGTAATGGCCACTACATCACATTTCCAAGCTGCGATCCATACTCTAAGCTCATCCACTTTGTTCATAACACTCCGTGTTAAAACAGACACATCTCAAATCTTCGGTCTGAGCGCTCCCCTTCTCCATCACCTGTCTGTCTTCCCTCTTACACTGTTGACAATCCCTTCCTATTTGCAAGCTAACCACCTTGCTCCCAGTCACTTCATTTTGATTCATTCCCCCCAACCATTCCACTTCTGTTTCCTTGCAGTTTAAAATAACTCTATGGCCTGAGTTGACACTATAGGTTTGTGGCTACAGCTCCCAGTGATGTTCAAGACCATTGACCTTCGATTGGTCTCACCCAACCAGTTTACATTTCAGGGTAGACAAATTCCTATGTTGGTGAGGGTTGGTGACCAGACAGCTACCTTCACCTGTTTTGGCCTGCCCACAAAGTGGTGTAGTTGCTGTTGCGAGTTTACAACTGCTTGGGGCCACTGGTGAGAGATGGGTAAATACGAGGACTAACATAGGATGAACCACACCAAAGAATTCAGCAAGCCCACCTCCAAAAGGTGCGAGCCCTCCCTTACTCCTGCTCTTCTCTTACTCCATTATTAGTTGTCACAGATATTTATACATACGCTACCTACAAAACAGAAAACGTTTGTTGTTTTCCCTCAATGTACTATTATTTTAAAGTATTTCTTACAAAAAATGTAAATTATCATTGCAGCTTATTGCAGTTTTTTTTTCAACATTTGCTACTTCAAAAGAAAACACGCTCATGATATGCCTCAGCTTGAGTGCAAGGCAGATTGATGGGCTTTACAGATTTCATCCACACAGGAGGCTGCTGCTGCTGCTATACTGGATGAAGTATTGAATTTGACATTGCTTTAAAACAGACAAAGAGGTGGATTTTCACTCTCAGTATTTTGGTTTGATTCCAAATGGAATGCGAACCTCTCCTTCTGGCTGAAAGATTCCCACACAAAATTAATTCCCATAGCCATGACTCAGGGCCACAGCATTTAAGTTCCCATTGAGTAAACACCTGACAATTCACTCAGAGGAAATAAAAGGATATGTATAAAATGGAAAGAATAATATATAATAGGGTACTTTCTGAAGCTGTGATAAAGGCACATTGTCAGATAGAGTATAGTGTTTACTCAATGTCGATTAGCCTTTGGAGTGTCTGGGCACTGATGTTGGGAGGGAAAAGGAAATCATCTTTCGTTCCACATCATTGGCTCTTGAGCAAGATAAAAACAGCAAAATGCTGAACTGTAAAGAAACAGAATAACCATTGGAAAGAAAAAATAAAAACAAAAAGAGAAATGTGGAGAACAATGGAAAACTGGTATTGAATTACCAATCTGAAAATTAACAATGACATCAAAAACTGTTACAATAAACCTCTTGTTTGTCACCTGACCCTGAATTAGAAACTATATAAATATAGTGCCTTAAAACAATCAGATTCCCTTCTGGGAAATAAAAAAAAAGAGTTTTGACTGTGACAGGATGAAATCATCACTCTCAAATCATGTGCATACCTACATGAACATCATTATGCCTGCTTACTAGTAATACATAATAAAGGTGGAAATCTTTAATTGATAAATAGTTCTGGTTGATCTGATAGTGCCCCAATTACCAGGTGTATGCAGTTGATGACACCCTACAACAGTGGGAAGTCAGCAGGAAATGCAAACCTAAACACCTACTCATTCTGACTGACATCACCAAAGGCAAAGTTGACAATCGTTGGCCTTGAAAAACAACCCATCAATCGCCCACCTTATCTATTTGTAGGCTCCTGATTAGAACATGCTAATGTATCTCTGATAGAGCTTTGAAAGAATATGAAAGGTAAAAGATTAAGGAAAATGATCATTTTGACATCTTTGGCAAGACTGCAATAGACTGCACCCATGTGGCTATATGGGCTCCAAGCAGTGCCCCTAATGTTTATAAATCACAAAGGCTACCATTCTATAAAAGATACAACAGTTTACAATTAAAAGAAGCGTATATTGTACTTCTGGGAGTTGGCATGATTCTTACATCCTGAGTCATACCCTGAGATTTGAGAGCCAATACATCC
The DNA here is from genome assembly GCA_024679065.1 of Sphyrna mokarran. Classification (NCBI taxonomy): domain Eukaryota; kingdom Metazoa; phylum Chordata; class Chondrichthyes; order Carcharhiniformes; family Carcharhinidae; genus Sphyrna; species Sphyrna mokarran. The sequence goes on along the minus strand of JAGIQG010000006.1, from coordinate 64,144,997 downwards.
GCATGGATGGCTTTTGGAATAAGTGTTACCCACTGAAATGCGAGCATCATCCTTACACTCATTCTGAGGAGAGGTGTAACACTGCTCGTGGTTCCACATGGTCTCTTATTCAACAGATCCTAAGATTTTTGAAGACGTGATTCAGATACTTGGACTACTCAGGAAGTTCACTATAATACACTCCTGATATACACTTTTTATATTGGTCGGCGCAACATCGAAGGCCGAAGGGCCTGTTCTGTGCTGTAATGTTCTATGTATGATAGGGTTTCCCTCATCATTGCAATGTGTTGTAACTTTCACAATTAGGCAATACAAAGAGGTGATCCCTTATCAAAGGGTGAACTATAAAGGGAGGAGAAATCATTAGAGGATGAAGATCCAGAGGCCCAGGAGCCTTAAGAGGCTGTTGAAAGTCAGTATGAGTGCAAATATGCTATGGAGGAAGGAAGACATGTTCGTGATACTTTAACTGCTGACAGGTTTCAGAAAGAGTAAAGTTGGGGCATATCACCATAGCTTTCCTAATCCTTAATCTCAGGGGATGTCCAACCATGGGCAGTGAAGACGAGTCCACTTCATTCACATTTGCGTGATCTAGCCTCCTGAATAGCCAGGCCATAATCTCTGCTTCACACTACGGTGTCCTGTGAACATGCTCACTCTGGGAACTGAGAGCCCGTGAAGAACAAGGGTGACATGAGAGAAGACTTTTGCCATCAGATAATGAGGCAAACATTGTGACAACGTGATGAGGACATAGCTAGGTATCTTCTCTTCCAGTGCACGTCTTGTCTTTGCCACTATCACACAGGAGGCACAAATGTCACTACAATATAAATGTTGATGAACTGCCCTCTATTCAATGGTGTTTTTTATGGAAGAACGGTTAGAAACACTTAAATTACACATTTCAAATAAAGATTTAAACATATCTCCCTGACAGTACACAAGGGTGTGGAGACTAATTTAACTGGGACTGACATCACGTTAATCTCACAGTGGGACATAATCATTGAGTGGCTAAATCTTGACATAAACCCAAAAGCAGATTCAAATGTACAAACTCACTACACTCTCGATTGCTTTAAACATTCACATAACTGTAACATGTATTCACAAAAGCGCAATTTTTTCTTTTACAGTGCTAGTACATCCGTGACCCAAAGGGACCTCAGAAATTTCTTAACTTTCCTAACCCACTGCTAAAACCTTGGTTCCGCCCCCACATCTGCAGCAAAGGTGGAGGCATTTTACTGATTGCTGCAGTGCCAATTGTCTCAAGTTTTTTTTTAGAAGAAAGATACAAAGGCCCCATCCTGGTAAGGGTCTATTTGTCAAAGGTATTGCTCAGTGCCCTGAGCAGCTGGAGTACACTGAGTCACAAGCAAGGGGAAAAATGAATGGCTGCATACCCTTAAAGCGCCCTAGAATAGGTTGCCAGGTTGTCTGGCTAACGCTCATCCTTTCTTGGGGTGCCTAGCAGCCCTGACCTGACGCTGGCAGGAGATGGTGCACCTGGAGAAAGGTCAAGATGCCTGGTCCCTTGTTGCTTATATCTTGTTGGTGCCTACCAAGGTATGGGGCCATGGAATGCTGGGCTGAGCATGAATCCAGCAAGTCCTACTGGACCAAGGTCTCCATGGTAGTCACCAACCTTCCTGTGATAATCTTCAGATGCTCGCCTGTTGGATCCACATAGATGGATTCCTCTATCGCTTATTCTAGTCTGTCTGGCATTCTGTTCCGTCATTGTATTTCCAAAATCTCTTTATAATAGCACAGTCAACAACAGAAACACAAAACTACATCTCACCATTCCCTAACCCACATTCAAATTCCATGTGATAGCCCAGAAAATGCGTGTGATTTCAGTCTTTTGAACCCTTCTTCCACAAGAAACACCACTGAGTGAGGGCAGTTCATCAGCATTTGTATTGTAGTGGCGCGTGTGTTTCCTCTGTGATAGCAATAGTGTCAAAAAACAGTATGAAAACTCTGAATCTTAGGTCAATAACTGAAAATTTAATGAACTAATTAATAAAACAATCAATATTTTTGTATGTAAACATTATAACCATATTAATTCCATTTTAGTTTCTAAAGAATAGATAACAATATGATTAGAATGAGCAAACTGCAGCATAGACATGCAAGGCATATATATTGAATGTCTTTTATTCACTACGTGTTTCACAGTATGCTGCATCTTACCTTTAATAGCCGCAATTTTTCTGCTTATGAGTGGATGTGTTGCAATTCGTGCAACTGCTCGGTCAACTATTGTGGAATTAGGCTGTCAAGTCCAAACAACAAAGAAAATGATAATAAATTGGTGAACAGTTAAAATAAAAGTATTAACTACTCCAACGAAACAGGTAACTGTCTCTTTCATAAAAATTAGCATAACAATCAGTGCACTGGTATTTTCACAGCAATCAGCCCATCACTCTCACTCTCAGTTTTCTGTATAATGAAGAATCCTTAAAAAATAAAGCTTTATTATCATAGTAATTTTCATAGAAACCCTATCATGCAGAAGGAGACCATTTAGCCTCCTCCCGATGTGCTCAGCATTTTAAGCACATCCTATGCCGGTAACCTCATGGATTAACCCTAATTCCCTTAACCTATACATCTTGGGACGCTCAGCAATTTATCATGGCTAATCAACTTAACCTACACACCTTCGGACTGTGGGAGACAACTGGAGCACCCGGAGGAAAATCATGTAGACGTGGGGAGATCGTGCAAACCCCACACAGATAGTCACCTAAAGCCAGGATTGGACTTGTATTCCTGGTGCTGTGAGGCAGCAGTGCTAACCACTGTGGCACCAGAGTAATAGAGACTCTAGTTACAGCCACCATAGTATCATAGAATTGGTATGGTACAGAGGAGGCTATTCAACCTACTGTGTTTACACCAGCTTTCTGGATGAGCGTGGTGACTTAGTGCTATTTTCCTGCAGAGAATAGCACTAAGAACCAGTGCACAAGATAGGAACGAAACCTGGATTCCTGGCGCTGTGAGGCAGCAGTGCTAACCACTGCTCTGCCATATCACCCACAGTTTCTTTCTATCTACTCTGTCCAACCTCCTCATGATTTTGAATACCTTTATTAAATATCTTCTTCACCTTCTCTCTAAGAAAAACAGTCCCAAAATCTATAATGGATCCTCATAAATGAAGCTTCTCATATCTGAAACAATTCTTGTGAATCTCTTACATACTCTCAAATGTGTCCATGTTCTTCTTGTAACTTGGCATTCACAACTGTACACAATATTCCACCTGAGGTCTAACTAATGTCTTGTATAAGTTCAACATAATGATTTGATTTGACTTATTATTGTCACATGTATTAATATACAGTGAAAAGTGTTGTTTCTTGCACGCTATGCAGGCAAAACATACTGTTCAGAGAGAAGGAAACGAGAAAGTGCAGAATGTAGTGTTACAAACATAGCTAGGATGTAGAGAAAGGTCAATTTAATGCATTCAAAAGTGTGACAGCAGCAGGGAAAAAGCTGTTCTTGAGTCAGTTGGTACGTGACCACAGACTTTCATATCTCTTTCCTGAGCGAAAAAAGTGGAAGAGAGAATGTTCGGGGTGCGTAGGATCTTTAATTATGCTGGCTGCTTTGCTGAGGCAGTAGGAAGTGTAGATAGAGTCGATGGATAGGAGGCTGGTTTGAGTGATGGATTGGGCTACATTCACGTTTTCTAGTTTCTTGCAGCTCTGGACAGTGCAGTAGCCATACAAAGCTATGATACAATCAGAAAGAATGCTTTCTATGGTGCATCTGTAAAAATTGATGAGAATTATAGATGACATGCCAAATTTCCTTTGATTTTTGAGAAAGTAGAGGCATTGGTGGGCTTTCTTAACTACAGTGTCAGCATGGGGGGACAAGGACAGGTTGTTGGTGATCTGCGTTTCTAAAAACTTGAAGCTATTGACCCTTTCTACTTCATCCCCATTGATTTTGACAGGAACATATTCTCCTTTACGCTTTCTGAAGTTAATGACAATCTCCTTCATTTTGTTGACATTGAGGGAGAGATTATTGTTACCACACCAGTCCACCAGATTCTCTATTTCATTCCTGTATTCTGTCTTGTCACTGTTTCAGATCCGACCCATTATGGTGGTATCGTCAGCAAACTTGAAAATTGAATTGAAGAGGGGAATCTGGCCGCACAGTCATAGGTGTACAAGGCGTATAGTAAGGGACTAAGAACACAGCCCTGTGGGACACAGGTGTTGAGGATTATCATGTAGGAGATGTTGTTGCCTTTCCTTACTGACTGTGGTTTGAGAGTTAGGAAGTTCAGGATTCAGTCACAAAGAGAGGTGCCGAGGCCCAGGCCACAGAGTTTGGAAATGAGTTTCATGGGAATAATAGTGTTGAAGGCTGAGCTGTAGTCAATAAGTAGGAGTCTGACATAGGTATCCTTGTTATCTAGATGTTCCAGGGTTGAGTGCAGGGTCAGGGAAATGGAGTCTGCTGTGGACCTATTGTGGCAGTAGCCAAACTGTAGTGGATCCAGGCAGTCCGGGAGGCTGGAATTGATTCGTGCCATGACGAATCTTTCAAAGCACTTCACAATGACGGATGTCAGATCCACCGGCCGATAGTCATTAAGGCAAGTTGTTTGATTTTTCTTAGGTACTGGGAAGTTGACAAGGACCTCAGATTGTCGTAAAGTGAGATTAAAGATGTCTGTGAATACATTCATCAGCTGATCTACGCAGGATCTGAATGCACATCTGCGTTCCCATCCGGCCAGTTGTTCTCCCTGGGTAATGTCTTGTATAAGTTCAACATAGCCTCCTTGCTCTTGTACTCTATGCCTCTATTAATAAAACCCAGAATACTGTATACTTTATTAACTGTTTGCTGCACCTTTCTCATCATCTTCAATGATGTACTCTCATATACATCTAGGTCCCTCTGCTCCTGCGCCCCTTTAAAAATTATGCAGCTTATTTTCTATCATCTGTCCATGTTCTTCCTACCAAAGTACACTTCTCCACATTAAACTTCATCTACCACCTATCTGCCCACTCCACCAACTTAGCTATATCCTTTTATAGTTCCACACTGTCCTCTTCACAGTTTACAATGCCTTCAAATTTTGTATCATTGGCAAACTTTGAAATTGCTCCCTGCACACCTATCCAAACAATTATGATGGAGGAAATTTGCAGCCAACTGAAAGGAAGAGGCGGATGATAGAGGTAGCAAACTTAGTTACAAAAAAGTTTATGAATTCCATACACTTGTTACTTAGAGCTGAAGGTGGAGGAGACAGGGAGACGGGTTTAAAAAAAATAGTTTGCAGTAGAGAAAGGAAACAGAGGTTATCGTTATACCCAATAATGTTTTAAGTGACCCAACCAGATCTGGCAGTGGATGGATAAACCAATTTTTTGACATACCCTTTCAAGTCTATATCCCTTGGACTTAAGGGAGCAGCAATAAAGGCTGTACCAGACAGAATAGCAAAGATTGAACTAGAAAGAGAATGGAATGGTTTTATTCATGGTTAAACGTGCATATATAATCCTTGGCTTCAAAAATGTATAGATGTTAAGTAAGATGGTTAAGTTAAATCATTATAAACCACTGAAATAGATCTTGGCCGGAACATTGGGTTGAGTTTTCCCAACGTGTTCTGGGGCCATATGTGGATCCTAAATCCGTACATGGCTGTACATAGCCAGATCGATATTATGAGTCCAAGTAAGAACTGTAAATGGATCATTGTCACAGGCTGCCGACAGGAGAGCCAAGAGAATGATGGACACAGCAGGAAGGTTAGGTGCTGCTGGAGAATTAGGAGATCTGAGCACACATCAAACCAGAGGTGCTTATAAAGCCCCCCCACCTCAATGGTGAATAAGATGACCACCTACTGCAAAGGACATCAGGATGGAGATTGATCCCCTCTAGCAGCCAGTCTGTAGCTGCTCCCCTGTAAGGACTGCATCCTCCTCAATGCTGTCAATTAATTTAGCTACATGTGGCTCACCAACGTCCCACTGCAGCTCCCCTCCATGGTGCAGAAGGGGTCCTAACGCAGTGGAAGTCTGAGAGACATTGAGAAACCTGCAGCACTGGGGGGAAATTACCCATGATTGGGATTGTAATTGGTTCATTGCCTTCTTGAAGAAGGCTGCCCATTCTCACTGCAGCCTTGGCCTAGGGAAAGGCTTTAGGCTGTATACTTTAGGAAGACCGTCAAGATGTTGGAGAGGAGAGGATAGGATGCAGAGGAGATTTACCAAAAAGGTAAGAGACTTTATTTATAGAGAGAGACTAGAGAAGCTGGAATGGTTCTACTCAGAGCAGAAAAGGGGACATTTAATGAAGTACTCAAATTATTACAGGTTTTAGTTCAGTAGAAAAGGAAAAACTGTTTCTAGTGGGAGAATGGTCAATAACTAGTGTGTGTAGATTTAGATGACAGGCAATAAATTAGAACAGAAATGAGGAGTTGATATGAGGCAGAATTCACCCCCCAAAATTCTAAGTGTTGCACTTGCATGAAAACTGGAACAATTCACAGTGTTTCTTTCAGTAGAAGTTCGGAGAAGAATCTTCTACACACTGTGTACCGCAGAGGACACCAGCATAAATATTATTAAATTTCAGGGGGCGGGGGCTATACCTGCTGGAGAGGCCGAAACCTGTGTGCTGAGCAGGCCACTGCGCAAAGTGCCGATCTATCATTACTGAGATCAATGCATGCACAATGGCCCTGCACTGATTGACCAGTAATCTGGAGACAGCCATCGAGCTGGCCTACCTTGCAATCCAGTCAATGCCAATTCTCTGCACTCCCCCTCCCCCGCCCCGGCAATGATCTGATTGCTGACACACCTCCTCTCCCCCCGCAAACCATTCCCAGGCCTAGGCTTGACCTCACTCCCACCAGGCACTCCCACCCCCAACTCCTGATTTCCATCCCCAATCCCACCGATTCATCACCCTCTTCCAGCTACCTCCCCCATGCCACAGCCCACCCTGATTGCTTGTGTCCCTCCTTCCACCACCAATCCCTTTGCAGAGTGATAGTGGGACTCCCCACCCCTTCTAATTGTCCCCTAGGTCCCGTCCCCAATAGACCTTGGGAAACATCAGCCCCTGGTCTGTTAATCGCACTTAAATGAGATTAAAATGTCCATGTTAATGGTCTTTGTGACTGTCAATTTCTGATGCAGAGCAGAAGCCACCAGAAATCAGGTGACTGGAGGGGAGTGAACACCGCACATGAACTCCATGAATCTGTCGATGTGTCAATCTCCCGGCCCATTGCGCTAATATGGGAGAATTGCAGCATGATCTACAATGCACTGCTTAAAAATGTGTGGAAACACATTCACTAATAATCCTTTCAAAGGCAACTGAATATACACCTTAAAAACAAAATTTGCAGGGCTCAAGATAAAAGCAGGAGAGTGGGAGAAATTTAAAAGTTTTTCAAAGAGCCAGCATTGAACTGAAGGACTGATTTCTTTCTGTATTGTACGATTATATGAATACATGTATATTAATCAGCTCAATGAAAGAATAGCTATCACAAAGGTATTTAAACTCGTTGTTCCATAAATGGTATAGAGAACGGGACCAGTGCATCTATAAACGGTCTTAAAAAGCACATCAAACCACAAACAGTTTTCCAAATGCCTGTAACAAATATGACACACTCAGTGATATAACGTTATTGTACATTAGTCACAGAATTCAATTTGTCAAGATAGGAAACCTTTTCTGAACAGTTTTTGGCGAGCTCTTTGCCATTGTACTAAAAAAAGGAGTTTATATTCCCACATCTATCATTATTAAGCTTTTTCCAGTTTCTGTCTGTAAAATTATGACTTCTGCAAAGGGAAAGGATAAAACCAAAATCACATTAGAGTTTTCTTATGTCGTAAGCTTCTGTAGGAAGTAGAATAAGCACCTTGTAAAACTCCTTGCTAATGATTTCCAATCTATTTACACTAGGGTCCAGATGTTTACTCCTAGCTGTGCAAAATTCTGGATTCTTTATGTTCAGGAGAGGGACCATTAATCTTTAGGTAATTCTGCTATTTTTCCTAACCCTGATGTGTCGGCAACCTGGGTCTGGAAGTATCAAGTCGATCTCCAGAATAAAAAGAATGGCAAAATAATAAATGTGTAAGAGAGACCATAAGACTGAGGAGCAGAATTAGGCCACTTGGCTCATTGAATGGCAGAGCAGACTCAATCATAGCTAATAGTTTTCTCATTCCCATTTTCTTGCCTTTTCCCCATAACCCTTGATCCCCTTATTACTCAAGAACCTATTTCTGTCTCAAAGACACTCAATGACCTGGTTTCCACAGCCTTCTGCAGCAAAGAGTTCCACAGATTTACTAATCTTTGGCTGGAGAAATTCCCCCTCAACTCTGTTTTAAAGGATTGTCCCTTTAGCCTGAGGTTGTGCCCTCTGGTTTCAGTTTTTCCTACTAGTGGAAACATCCTCTTCATGTCCGCTCTGTTCAGGCTTTGCAGTATCCTGTAAGTTTCAAAAAGATCCCCCTTATCCTTCTAAATTCCAACGAGTACAGACCCTGTGTCTGCAACTGTTCCTCATACGACAAGCTCTTCATTCCAGGAATCATTCTTCTGGACCCTTTCAAGGCTGGCACATCCTTCCTTAGATACAGGGCCCAAAACTGCTCATAATACTCCAAGTGAGGTCTGACCAGAGCCTTATACAGCCTCAGAAGTACATCTCTGTCCTTGTATTCTAGCCCTCTTGACATGAATGCTAACATTGCATTTGCCTTCCTAACCGCTGACTGAACCTGCACATTTATCTTAAGAGGGTCTTTGTGTCTCTGATTTCCTAAGCATTTTCCCATTTAGAAAATAGTCTATGCCCCCATTTCTCGCTCCAAAGTGCATAACCTGAAACTTTTCCATATTCTATTCCATCTGCCATTTCTTTGCCCATTCTCCTAATCTGTTCAAGTCCTTCTGCAGTCCTTCACTTCCTCAGCATGACCCGTCCCTCTACATCTTTGTATCATCTGCAAACTCAGCAACAGTGCCTTCGGTTCCTTCCTCCAAATCGTTAATATGTATTGTGAAAGCTGTAGTCCCAGCACTGACCCCTGAGATACACCACTATTGCTGAAAAAGACCCCTTTATCCCCACTTTCTGCCTTTTGCCAGTCTTTTTGGTAGCTTGTCTGCTTTCTTGCATCTTTGTAGAAACTTGATGGCTGTGTCGATATGTGCGATCTTCTTGGACAACCTCTCCACTTTATCTAACTTCCCTGTAATCTCCTCAAAGATCTCTAATAGATTTGTCAGACATGATCTCCATTGACAAAGCCATGCTGACTCAGTCCTACTTTATCATGTACTTCCATGTACTCTGTGATCTCATCTTTAATAATGTCTCTAAAATCTTGCCAATGACCAAAGTCAGGCTAACCAGCCTATAATTTCCTATCCACTGCCTCCCTCCCTTCTTAAACAGTGGTGTCACATTAGCTACTTTCCAGTCCTCTGGTACCCTTCCCACCTTCAGTGATTCCAGAAAGATCACCATCATTGCCTCCACAATTTTCTCAGCTATCTCTTTTAGAACGCTGAGGTACAGTCCATCCAGTCCAGGTGATTTATCCAGCTTCAGTCTTTAGTTTCTGCAGAACCTCCTCCTTAGTGATGACCACTACACTTATCTGTGCCCCCTAAATCTCTCTGGCATCCCACTGGTGTCTTTCACCATGAAGATTGATGTAAAGTTACTATTCAGTTTCTCTGCCATTGCTTTGTTTCCTATTATTACTTCTCCAGTCTCATTTTCTAGTGGTCCAATGGCTATTTTTGCCTCTCTCTTACCTTTTATATCCTGAAAAAAACTCTTTCTATCTTCTTTTATATTACTAGCTCATATTTCATCTTCTCCTTCCATATTGCTTTTTTAGTTCTCCTCTGCTCATTTTTAAAGGCTTCCCAATCTTCTGGCTTCTGACTAATCCTTGCCACTTTTGTATACGTTTTCTTTTGCTTTTCTGCTGTCCTTGACTTCCTGTGTCAGCCATGATTGCAAGAGAGAAAGAAGGGTATGCATGGATAGGAAATCTAGCTACGTTAATGGTCAAATGTAATTTGGGGTTGTCAAAGTGATCTAGAATTTGAATTGGTCATTCTAATACCTGACTGTTTCATGGTGTGATGTGCCAATAAAGCCAAAAGAGAAAGCTCAGCTTGGGTTGGTGATTGTGATAGCACATAAAAAAAGGAAATAACATCTGCAGATGATTTAGGATGCACCATTTCCTAGGGCTTTCAGAATGGTTAAGAGTTCATCTGCAAAGGAGTGAGGGAACAGCTCAGATATTCTCAAGGATTAGGCAATTATTTAGTAATGTTTCAAACACAAATCTGATTAAAATGATAAAGAAAGGATGTGCTAAAAAAATGGAGATGTAGACTCAACTTGTACAACACTCAGCATATGAACCAGAATTTAAAATCAAAAGGATCATAAAGCTTAACGGGGGAGGGATCAGTTATGATAATTATAATTTAATTCAGAAGCATGAAAGTCCTACAATTACCACAAGGGAGTAAGTGAATTTTGGTCGGATGCCATTAAGTTAAAAACAAGCTAATCTAGCACTTATACTGAGGAAAAAAAAATCAAAATTAATTCTGCTATTACAGATAAATTTAACATTAATACCTTGTAAACTAATGGGTGCAAATGATTATATGCAAACTCAAGTGATTTGTCTGTGAGTAATCTACTTGGAAACAGCAATAAGCCATTCAGCCCTGCAGCCTGTTGACAATTCAACTAGATCATGGTTGACCTACACCTTCATTCCAATTATGTGGCTTTGTTCTATGTCCATGTCACAGACAGAATATATTTGCTTTCTAATAGCCTGTAATCAGTATGTCTATTTAAAAAAAGTCTTTTTTGCCCCCAATATAATTAAATAATTGAGCAGCAAATTTATGCTGAGAAGTTGTTCCCCTTGTAGAAAAGTCTAGGATCAGAGGATATTATCTCAGAGTGAGGGTCACCCATTTAAGACAGAGATGGGAGGAATGTCTTCAGTGAGAGTGTTATTAGTCAGTGGAATTCTTTACCATATGGAGCTGTGTAGTAGTTGGGTTATTAAGCATGTTCAAGTAGAGATAGGTAAGATTTTTAATCAGGAAAGGAATCGAGAGTTACAGGGAGAAGATGGGAAAGTGGAGTTCAGGTTTATTGTATCACATCCGCCACAATTGCATTGAATGGTGGTGCAGACTCGATGAGCTGAATGGCTGACTTGTACTCCTATGTCATATGGTCTTTTAGGAGTTTAAAATAAAGGTTATTTATTCTCACGCATTTATCCTGAATTAACATGCAGACACACATACAGGATATAGATAAAAGTAGTGCATTTTTACAGATTACAATTAATTCAACCTGATTTAATGACTTTTGATCTCCCACATGGCAAGCCTGTGATTTCTTAAATGGAGTTAAAATGACACTGTGGTTGAACCTACATCACACAACTGTGGTGTGTTCAAGAAGGCAGCACAGCACCAGCTTCTCAACAGCAATTAAGGGTGGACGATAAATGCCAGTGTAGCCCATAAGCCCACATCTCATGTGCGTACGTAGAAAAATTTCAATTATGTAAAAATCATAACATCAGTGACTTAGTAAATTAATAATGACATGGCTCATTGAATAAAGTAAACTGTACTACTAACCACAGTCAAATCAAACACAACAAATCAATCATCATCCAATGCAAGAGTGGGCATGTCTTAAATTGCCACACATTTTCACAGCTTGGCCTGTATTGCTTACTTGAGCCTTTGTGCTCAGTTATCAGGGAGAATAGCTTGATTGAAAAGGAGAGATCAACTATATGCCAAGCAAATGGGGTTGACAAAATTGAGTCAACTTGTATGGTATGATCTACACCACATAAAGAAACGTAGTTATTGTATCATTATATCATTCAGAATAATCTGGGACTTGTACATGTAGGGTGCTCCATTTGCAGTATGATACTACAGTCAGGTGCTGAACAACACCAGACCACCAGCTACATGAACAATTGCAAGAAATAAAATTGATGGAACTTAAGCATTTTGAGTTGAAAACTAATTATTTCAAATTTATGGGAACCAGAAGACATACCACCCACTCCAATTCCACAATTCCTCTTCAGAACCATTTTGAACACACCCAGGATTTAACTCATTTCCAGCAAGCATCTCTTGGTACCAGCTCACTCAATATTCTCTCGGTTTCTGGCACTTAGTCCACTCTGCCTATACACATCACCTGCCCCAATCCTGGTAAGGGGTTAAAATCAAACCTCAAACTTATCATGTCTCTATATTGCACTGGGTTGTTGAAGGTTGGGGGGAGGAAGAGTGGAGTCAGTTCCTATATTATAGAAGGTTAAATTACATAATATGTAAAGCAGCTACTGATATACACAATGGGATTTAAAAAATCTAATACACAGTAACATAAGTTTTACGATAAAGGCAAAATCCTGCAGATGCTAAAATTAGAAATGAAAACCGAAAATGCTGGAAAATCTCAGCATCTGTGGAGAGAGAATGTTTGGCATCTAGGTGACCCTTTGGCAGATTGACAAAGGGTCATCCAGATCATAAGATTTAATACTAATTAGCATATTTTTAAATGTTAATCATAGCTGAGCATTGCCCAGAAAATGATTTTGTGTAATACTTTTGCACCTGAATGAATGATAAAATGTTTTGAAAGATTAGGGCCAGCAGATGGTCCAAATCTCGCTTGGACTATCTGCGAGATTTCTACAGCAGAAATTAAAATGATCCTTTATTATATTTTATATTAGTACTAATAAACTTTTATTTAAAACAAAAGCCCATAATTTGCTACCAAAATTACATTGTTTATGCACAATTACTACAGTAACTTCAAATCAAGGACTGGCTGTTTCAGTGTTTTCCAAAAATGGCACTTCGCTGTTTGCCTCACCACTGAATTACATTAAACACAATTAGATTGCTGTTTTTGGGCAGGAGATATGAAATAAACTCACCACAGAAAGTTAAATCAAGTCTTACCAGGCATAAGTACCTTTTCAACAATGTGCAAGAATTAACTATCTCAGTCAACTTCTCTGGTACTGAGAGTTGACCATTAAGTAGGTTTTAAGTGTAGTTGAAGATTTAAAAAAATATATATTTTTTAATATATAAAAGTCAAGTCAAGCCTGAACAACTTGCATACCCTTGTATCCATCAAACATCATTCATTTGCACAGACTGTCTCAACATGCTTTTCACCCAATTTGCAAATTTTGAAATCTTTATTCTGTTATGCCAGCAGCAAACTGCAAAAAGAGAAAATGACCAGATAATGTTTTTTGTTGGTGGCATTGTTTCAGTAACTAGACCTGAGCTAATTACTACACAGGATGTTGTTAAACATTGCAGTTTAACATATGTACATTACAAGGGTAATTTCATTCAGCCAGTATACAGCATCTGTTCTATAGTTTGCCCTAAAGCTACGTCTAGTCCATACCTAACAAGAGTCATTTTCAGCACTGGGGATAAAAAATGAAATCAGACCACATTTTTTATTAAGTAAATATATTCTCATATAAATTATTCAGAAGGAAGCATTCTATATGTTTCTGCAAAAATTACATTTAGTGTTGGCTGTCAGCATGTACTGACTGCTTCAAATAATCTCAGTTGGAAAAAAAAACTCTAAACATGTATACCAGATGTGCTCTGCACATCACATAGAGGAGGATTCCCTCGAAACTTTCCTTATGCTCTTGATTTACAGGAATGTGTCATGCTATTCACTCATTTAACCATGTTTGCAGAGTAGGAGCCAACGTGACCAGTCTTGATTTCAACACAATTATGGTGCAGCACTAGGAAAACATTTTTTTTATTCATTCGTGGGACATGGGCATTGCCGCCTGGCCACATTTATTGCCCATCCCTATTTGTTTCTGGAGGGCAGTTGAGAGTCAATCACATTGCTGGAGTTACATGTAGGCCAGACCAAGAAAGGTAAGAAGATTTGAGATTGATTCTAGAGTTGAGAGGCTTGGCCTATAAGGAGAGACTGAGTAGACCGTGGTTATACTCTTTGGAATTCAGAAGAATGGGGGGAGATCTTATAGAAACATATATGATTATGAAGGGAATAGGTTACATGCAGGGAAGTTGTTTCCACAAGGGTTGAAAAACTAAGACTAGGGGGCACAGCCTCAAAATAACAGGGAGCAAATTTAGGACTGAGTTGAAGAGGAATTTCTTCACACAAAGCATTGTGAATCTTTGGAATTCCCTGCCCAGTATAGCAACTGAACAAAGAAGAAAGAACAAAACAGCACGGGAAACAGGCCCTTCAGTCCAACGAGTCCACGCTGCCACCCCGATGTTCCCACTTCTACCCGTGATCCCTGTCTATCTTTATAGATCTATGGATTCAAAACTAAATTTGAGACAATTTAGGGAGAATTTGTTTTGCCGATTAGCCTAAGAACACATCTTTGAGATGTGGGAGGAAACTGGAGCACCCGGAGAAAACCCACACAAACACGGGGAGAATGCGCAAACTCCCACAGACACAGGCCCAAATCCATGTATCTGCACAGCACAGCGATAGCCACTGAGCTGTCATGTTGCCCATCAAATGGTCCAGGTCAAGTGTACACTAACGATGTGAAGCACTAGGATACTCTCGAAAAAATCCAAGAGCAGCCCTCTCACGACCCATCGTGTGTATGCCCCTTGTTAGACAAGAAGATGGACCAAAGCACCTGTAGGATAAAAACAAGTACATCAACATCATCATCTATTTACACACTGCCCAGGGACTCCCAAGGCTCATGATCCCTATTTTAAATTAGTTTTCTATACACCTCCATTCCCAATCTGTTCATGTGTCCATCTAAGTATTTCTTAAATAACTCCAGAGTGCCTGCCTCCACCACTTTACTTGGCAGCGCATTCCATACCCCCACCACTCTCTGTGTGAAAAAACTCCCTCTAGCATCCAAATTATATCTTACCCCCCTCACCCTAAGCCCGTGATCCCTCGTGCTATTCGAGTCCATCCTAGGAAAAAGCTTAACCCTGTTTACTCTATCTATATCCCTCATAATCTTCTACACCTCTATTAGATCTCCTCTAAGTCTACGTCTTTCTAAGGAAAACAGTCCCAATTTGCCTAACCTCTCCTCGTATCTCAGACCTTCCATACCAGGCAGCATCCTGTTAAACCTCCTCTGCACTCTCTCCAGAGTCTCCACATCCTTCTGGTAGTAAGGCGACCGGAACTGGACACAGTATTCCAAATGAGGTCTAACCAACATTTTATATAACGGCAACATTAAAGGCCAGCTCTTGTACTCTATACTCCTTCCTATAAAGGCTAACATACCATAGGCTTTTTCACAACCTTTTCCATCTGTTCTGCCACCTTCAGAGACTTGTGCACCTGCACCCCCAGGTCCCTCTGCGTTTCTATACTCTTAATAGGTCTACCCTTTATCATATACCTCCCCTCTACATTCTTTCTCCCGAAATACATCACCTCACATTTATCAGGATTGAATTCCATCTGCCATCTATCTGGCCAAGCTACCAGCCTATTTATTTCCTGCTGCATCGTCCGACAGTGCTCCTCACTATCCACAAGTCCAGCCATCTTTGTATCATCTGCAAACTTGCTGATCACTCCACTTATTCCCTCTTCCAAGTCACTTATATATATTACAAATTGAAGAGGTCCCAGTACCGAGTCCTGCAGCACACCACTAGTGACCGACCTCCAGCTAGAAAAACACCCTTCCACTATTACTCTCTGTCTCCTATTACCAAGCCAGTTACTTATCCATCTAGCTATCTGTCCTTGTATCCCATGAGCCTTGACCTTTTCAACTAACCTCCCATGAGGGACTTTGTCAAACGCCTTACTGAAATCCATATAGACGACACCAACGGCTCGCCCTTCGTCGACCGTTTTCGTCATCTCCTCAAAAAATTCTACTAGATTCGCAAGACACGACCTCCCCTTAACAAATCCATGCTGCGTATCCCTAATCAGGTCGCATCGCTCTAAGTGCCTATACATCCTTTCTCTAAGAATCCCCTCCAACAGTTTCCCTACCACTGACGTCAAACGCACTGGCCTATAATTTCCAGGGTGAAGCTATCTCATTGAACATTTTTAAGGCAAGTATAGATAAATTTTTGAATACTAAATGAATTAAGGGTTATGATGAGTGGGTGGATAAGTAGATCTGAGTCCATGAAAGATCAGCCATGATCTCATTGAATGGCAGAACAGGTTCAAGGGGCCAGATGGCCTACTCCTGCTCCTCATTCTTATATTCCTTCCCTAAAGGACATTATTGAACTAGATGGGTTTTTCCGACAATCAACAACGGTTTGATGGTCATCAGTAGATTCCTAATTCCAGATATTTACTGAATTCAAATTCCATCATCTGCCGTGGCGGGACTTGAACCCTAGCCCCCAGAATATTTGGAGCAAAGGGTGGTTTTAATGCATTGGTTTCTAGATTAGTGGGATGTAGACAATGCAATCCAAAAGCAGATATTCTTGGATGAATGCAGATCCAACGACACTGAAAAAAACTGTCCAGCATACAATAGCTTGTTTGGTTGGCACCCCCTCCACCACTTTAAATATTGCTTCCACCACCATTGCAGAGGTGGCATGTCTATGAAGATAGACAAGTCGCTGGGACCAGATGGGATGTACCCCAGGTTATTGTGGGAGGTGAGGGAAGTGGTTGCAGAGTCCCTGGCGATGATATTTGCGTCGTCCATGGAAACGGGAGAGGTTCCGGAGGATTGGAGGATTGCGGATGTGGTTCCTATCTTTAAGAAAGGGAACAGGGATAGTCCAGGAAATTACTGACCGGTGAGTTTGACTTCAGTGGTTGGTAAGCTGATGGAGAGGCTTCTGAGGGATAAGATATATGAACATTTGGAGAAGTTTGGACTGATTAGAAATAGTCAGCATGGTTTTGTCAAGGGCAGGTCATGCCTTACGAGCCTAGTTGAGTTCTTCGAAAACGTGACTGAACACATTGACGAAGGAAGGGCAGTGGACGTAGTGTACATGGACTTTAGCAAGGCGTTTGATAAGGTCCCACATGCAAGGCTTCTGGAGAAGGTGAGAGGGCATGGGATCCAAGGGGCTTTGGCCTCGTGGATCCAGAACTGGCTTGCCTGCAGAAGGCAGAGAGTGGTTGTGGATGGGTCTTGTTCTGCATGGAGGTCGGTAACCAGTGGAGTGCCCCAGGGATCTGTTCTGGGACCCCTGCTGTTTGTCATTTTCATAAATGACCTGGATGAGGAAGTGGAGGGATGGGTTAGTAAGTTCGCCGACGATACAAAGGTCGGTGGTATTGTGGATGGTCTGGAGGGATGTCAAAAGTTGCAGCGGGACATAGACAGGATGCAAGACTGGGCGGAGAAGTGGCAGATGGATTCCAACGCGGATAAATGTGTAGTGGTCCATTTTGGCAGGAATAATGGGATGAAGGAGTACAATATAAAGGATAGGAGTCTTAGCTGTGTTGTAGAGCAGAAAGATCTCGGGGTCTGGGTCCATAGGACTCTTAAATCAGCCTTGCAGGTGGAGGAAGTGGTCAAGAAGGCGTACGGTGTACTGGCCTTCATTAATCGAGGAGTAGAGTTTAGGAGTCAGGAGGTAATGATGCAGCTCTATAAGACTCTTGTCAGACCCCACTTGGAGTATTGTGCGCAGTTCTGATCGCCTCACTATAGGAAGGATGTAGAGGCTATTGAGAGAGTGCAGAGGAGATTTACAAGGGTGCTGCCTGGATTGGGAGGCAGGCCTTATGAAGATAGGTTGAGGGAGCTGGGACCCTTCTCACTGGAGAAACGTAGGTTGAGAGGTGACCTGATAGAAGTTTATAAAATGTTGAGAGGAATAGATAGGGTGGACTCTCAGAGACTATTTCCCCAAGCTGAAATGGTCACTACGACAGGACACAGATTTAAGGTGCAGGGAAGCAAATACAGAGGAGATGTTAGGGGTAAGTTTTTCACTCAGAGGGTGGTGAGTGAATGGAATTGGCTGCCGTCGGAGGTTGTTGAGGCAAACTCACTGGGGTGTTTTAAAAGACTTCTGGATGAGTATATGGAAACAAATAGGATAGGGGGTTATAGATAGGTCTGTGGATTGGTAGATGTGATCGGCGCAACTCGTGGGCTGAAGGGCCTCTTTGTGCTGTACTGTTCTATGTTCTATGTTGGCATTTTGCCTCACAGCAGTAGGGTCCCAGGTTTGATTCCCGGCTTGGGTCACCTCCTGAGTGGAGTCAGCACGTTTTCACTGTGTCTGTGAGAGTTTCCTCCGGATGCTCCAGTTTCCTCCCACAGTCCGAAAGACATGCTATTGGCCATGCTAAATTCTCCCTCACTGTATTGAATAGGTGCTGGAGTATGGCAACTAGGAGATTTTCACAGTAACTTTATTGCAGCGTTAATATAAGCTTTTAAACCATTGTCCTTTGTTGGAAGAAACCCATTTAGTTCACTAATGTCCTTTAGGGAAAGAGCATAAGTAATAGGAGCAGGAATAGGCCATCTGGCCCTTTAAGCCTGCTCTGCCATTCAATAAGATCATTATTGGTAAGATTAGTAAATATACTTTAAAACAATGGCAACTCTCCAAGTCTCTCTCAACAGCACGTGCTTAATCAATGGTCTAGAAGAACAAAAGCAGTCGATGGATAGGAACATTAACACCTGAAAGTTCCCCTCCAAGTTACATGACCCTGACTTGGAACTGTATCACCATTTCTTCACTATCGCTGTGCCAAAATCCTGACCAAACAGCATAGAGTGCTCTGAGGAAGAGTCATCCAGACTTGAAACGTTAATTCTGTTCTCGTTCTATAGATGCTATCAGACTTGCTGAATCGTCCAGCATTTTCTATTTTTGATCCTTATCATCTGCCCTGGCACATGTCCTGCTTACCACTCTATCTGCTTTCATGTGGAAAAGCTAGTAATACGAAGGATCAATCCCAGATGGGTGGAGGATTCCACAGCTCAAGATCCTTATGGACTTTAAAGACAGAGCTATCCAGCTGGCTCGGGAGGATATCGACCGCTCCTGTGCTGATGGTGAGGTCAGCAGCAATGAACCAAGTGAGGATCCAACACTGCTTCATCCATCAGACACCAATGAAAGTCATGTCTCCTTTCTTTCACAGATACCTCTGGGAAGCAACACAGGAAATCCACCAGCTAGATCCTCCAGTAATCCATGAAATTCCACCCTGGTCTCCTCCAACTAGGACCCTGGTACGCCCACGTCTTCTGCCTGATATCCTTCCAGTGTTTATCTTGGTCACCCCTGAGTGAGATGTCCTGGTCATTGGTCAACCCCCTCTTGCCTTTCCCCCACCCAAACTGTGAGATATCCCAGTTGCCCCCATCTGACTGAGATTCCCAGTCGCCTGCACCCCGACTGAGATATCCTTGTGCTCCCCGTCTCTCCTGAGTGAGGCATCCTGATTGTATCCCCTCTCACCCTTCCCCCCCCCCACTCAAGTGAGATCCTGAGTCAAACCTGCTAATCCTTGAGTCAACTCTTTAATACATGGAGGAGCTCCATAAGCACTGCATCCACTTCTGAGCTCTCCTCAGAGGGATTCTTACCAGGTATATGCTTTTGAAGCCAGTTGTGATTCATGCCATACTAACATTACACTGTCATGGATGGATCTTTTGATGAGGGTGAGGGTGATATGACTCCAACATTCGAGTCCGATATGATGCAAATAATGTAATTATGTTTCTGATACTAAACGTTAGGAAACACTGGCTGGGGGAAGGGATGATTGCAGCAAGCTTTCACACCAACATAAAATGCGACTTGGACTTTTCATGATATTTTCCAGTCTGTTGCCAAACCTGTCCGATGCAAACGGGAGCAGAAAATCCCATCTCAGGTTTTTTTATGCTGACTTTGCACTGCTTTGGGTAACATACTTCGCACCACTAATGAACCAAACAGGCACTGGGCTCTGAGTGAAACTATGACAAATCATTTCCCCAGATTTCTGGACACAACTTAAAAGTCGTTGCTTTCATATTGGGAATCATGCATAGCTCAGAAACTTCGCTGGGTGTGGCCAGACTACTTTGTTACTAAGGACTGCTGATGCATCACTCCTGTCTATTTGATCCCGTATCAGTCAGTTAAACACAATGCAAGACTTTAATCTTTGGTCAGAATTGACATTTGAAATAGTTGTTCAGCAAGCAGACAGACATTAACCTATTAAAGAATAACCTTATTTAAATATCTTAACACGATTTTAAACAATATAAAGTATATGGCCACACATCAGGAACTCACTCTGTGGCAATTACTAACTTGGCAAGTTTTAAAACTTGGATAGCTTACAAGCTCATGAGATATAAATTAGAATTTATTTCATCTTAACTGAATGAATTCGTTTGGATCAGTTAACAACTTTATACTTAACAAAGATCAAATTAACTCAAAGACATTATATTCTAAATTTTAAATGTAAACCTATTAAGGAATATGATCAGAAAGAGTCAACACGGCTTTGTTAAGGGCAGATCGTGCCTTACGAGCCTAGTTGAGTTCTTCGAAAATGTGACTGAACACATTGACAAAGGAACAGTAGTGGACGTGGTTTACATGGATTTCGGCAAGGCGTTTGATAAGGTTCCCCATGCAAGACTTCTTGAGAAGGTGAGAGGCATGGGATCCAAGAAACTTTGGCCTTGTGGATCCAAAATTGGCTTGCCTGCAGAGGGCAGAGAGTAGTTGTGGATGGGTCTTTTTCTGCAGTCACCAGTGGAGTGCCCCAGGGATCTGTTCTAGGACGCTTACTGTTTGTCATTTTCATAAATGACCTGGATGAGGAAGTGGAGGGATGGGTTAGTAAGTTTGCTGACGATACGAAGGTCGGTGGTGTTGTAGATAGTCTGGAGGGATGTCTGAAGTTGCAGCAAGACATAGATAGGATGCAACACTGGGCGGAGAAGTGGCAGATGGACTTCAACGCGGATAAATGTGTGGAGGTCCATTTTGGTAGGACCAATGGGATGAAGGAGTATAATATCAAGGGTAGGAGTCTTGGCAATTTTGAGGAGCAGAAGGATCTTGGGGGCCTCTTAAATCTGCCCCTCAAGTGGAGGATGTGGTCAAGAAGGCATATAGTGTACTGGCCTTCATTAGAGAGATTGAGTTTAGGAGTCGGGAGGTAATGCTGCAACTTTATCAGACCCTTGTCAGATCCCACTGGGAGTACTGTGTGCAGTTCTGGTCGCCTCACTATAGGAAGGATGTGGAAGCTATTGAGAGGGTGCAGAGGAGATTTGCAAGGATGTTGACTGGATTGGGGAGCATGCCTTATGAAGATAGGTTGAGAGAGCTAGGTCTCTTCTCCCTGGAGAGATGAAGGTTGAGAGGTGACCTGATAGACCTTATAAGATGTTGCCAGGAATAGATAGAGTGGATTCTCGGAGGCTATTTCCCAGGGCTGAAATGGTCGCTATGAGGGGACACAGGTTTAAGATGCTTGGGGGCAAGTATAGAGGAGATGTTAGAGGTAAGTTTTTCACTCAGAGGGTGGTGAATGAATGGAATCAGCTGCCATCAGTGGTGGTGGAGGCAAACTCGCTGGGGTCTTTTAAGAGACTTCTGGATGAGTACATGGGATTTAATGGGATTGGGAGTTACATATAGTTCTATGGCCTGGTAGGTACTGATAAGATTGGCACAACTTGTGGGCCGAAGAGCCTGTTTGTGCTGTAGTTCTATGTTCTATGAATATGTTTCCTAAGAAAAATATGGAACCTAAACAAGCAAAATGTTGTTTTACTGATTTATGATCTAAAAATTAGTAAGCGACAAGTCTGACATCCCACCACAGACATCACTTGTCGATCTGATCAAGTTATGTTTTCCTAGTACTAGAATCTGTGGAAATACCTGCAATTTTCAACACTGCATAAAAATTTCAATGTTCTTACTTTCGACATTGTTACTTTGGTTTTAAATCCAACACACAAGCAGTTATATTAATATTCTGAACTTTGCTGACTTGAATTAGAACAAGCTGATTGAATGGTTGATTCAGTTGTCAGTACAATTCAATACTTGTTTGATAGATATACTTTAGACACAACTAATGTCATAAACAGCATTACAAACAAGCTTTACCAATTGTTAGTTTATGTTCTGAAGCAAAATTTACAAATTTAACAACAACTT
This sequence comes from Sphyrna mokarran, assembly GCA_024679065.1. Taxonomy (NCBI): domain Eukaryota; kingdom Metazoa; phylum Chordata; class Chondrichthyes; order Carcharhiniformes; family Carcharhinidae; genus Sphyrna; species Sphyrna mokarran. The sequence goes on along the minus strand of JAGIQG010000006.1, from coordinate 64,122,641 downwards.
TTATTTATATTGCCCTTTAACATAGCAAAACATCCCAGGGGTGCCAAAGAAAATTCAATAATGGAGTCAATAAGAATTTATGAGGGCTGATGATCAACAGCTTGGTCAAAAAGGTTTAATGGGCAATTTAAAGGAGGAGAGGGAGAGCAAGCAAGAGAGAGAAAGAAAGAAAGGGGGTGGGAGACAAGGAGAGAAAGAGAGGGAGTTTTGGGAGACAACTCTTGGAATTCTTGGAGGCTATTTCCCAGAGCTGAAATGATCACTACGAGAGGACACAGGTTTAAGGTGCTGGGCAGCAAGTACAGAGGAGATGTTAAGGTTAAGTTTTTCACGCAGAGGGTGATGAGTGAATGGAATCGGCTGCCGTCGGTGATGGTGGAAGCGAACTCGCTGGGTCTTTTAAAAGACTTCTGGGTGAGTACATGAGATTAAATGGGATTGGGAGTTACAGATAGTTCTATGGCCTGGTAGGTATGGGTATGATCGGCGTAACTTGTGGGCTGTAGGGCCTGTTTGTGCTGTGATATTCTATGTTCTATCTTCTAACTCCAGGACCATGCCAACAGAAGGCAGGGCCATCAATGGTTGATGAAACAATTAAATTTAACTGTTTCTAAATTTTAAAAAATTAAATGATTAAAATCAGGAATACTCAATGGGCCTGAATTAGCGAGGTCTGCCCGCCCACCCACCTACCGAGGGAAATAGGGCTGAAGATAGGGAGGGGCAAGGTCATAAAAGTTTTGAAAACAAAGGCGTGAGCTTTAAAATGTTGGTTAGCCAGGATCTCATGTAAATCAGAGAACACAGGGAGGATGGGTGAATGGAACTTAATGCAAAGATATAATCAGTCGAACTTCTGGGAGTGCAGGAGTAGGAAGAAAATGTGGTGACTTCTGGATATGACTTGATATATCAGAATGAAACAAGATGAGTGTGAACCGTTATAGCTGGATGAAGTGTAGATGCTCAGAGGAGGATGGTGTGGTCAACTGTGTCGAAAGTCAAGAAGGGATGGGTTACTTCTGTCATGGTTACATGGGACGTAATTGTGACTGATAAGGATAGTTTATTGTACTCTGGCTGGGGCAGAAACCTGATTGAAGGTATAAAAGCACTGGGCTCTAACGAAGGTTGCGCAGATTTGGGAGGAAGAAGGAAGATTGGAGATGGTGCTCTAGTTTGCAGTGCCCACAGGTTCATGTTTAAGGAGACAGGTAATGAAAACAGATTTGAAAAAATGAGTGATAGAACCTGATTCATGTATTGTCAATTAACTTGGGGACCTGGATGAGAAGCTAGGTGGTCGGCAGTTTAATATGAAAGAGGGTTGAGGGAATAGGTCTCACGACAAGATAATCTGGGAGAAGATGAGAGACAAGGTAGAAGGAAATCTAAAGGGAGGGGTTAGGTGAAGTTTGGGGGAAGGATGAGAACTGGAAAAGACAATGGAATAGATGCTATCAATCTCAGTGAAAAAGTAATCCGTGAACTCTTTGAACTACTTGCTGGAGTAAAGAATGACAGACAGGGGATTACTAAGACAGTTTGCTCCACAAGAGAATGCTGGAATTAACTTAGAGTGTTTTAATAGATGAGAAAACAACCCAACAAACACTTCATGTCGTCCAGCCAGATCTGGCAGTGAATTGTGCATGCTAGATTTCTGCATTAACTGTTCAACTCTGGAGATGAGGATAATTGAGAGAGACCAATGGGTTTCTTAGAGCCAGGATATTAAAGGTGAAGGTGACAGTGTGCTTGAGCAGATCACCTGCTGCCAAAATGTTGTGGAGAAAAAAGGTAGGTAAAATTTGACTTGATTTATTGTCACATGTATTGGGATACAATGAAAAGTATTGTTTCTTGCATGCTATACAGACAAAGCATAGTGTTCATAGAGTACGGAAAGGAGAAGGAAAGGAGAGGATGCAGAATAAGGCTAGAAATTAGAATTTTGAAAGTCACTAGGTTTTCCTAATTATCAATTTGCTAGCCATATGGTGATGGGTTCAAAATTCACACTACGGCCTGATCTAGGCTGATATTTCAATACAATACTGACAGAATACTGCATCTTGCAGACAATGTCTTTCAAATGCAACTTGAAACCAAATCCTTGTCTGCCTGATGAGGAAGTAGTAAAATATTTTGTGGCATGTTTTTGAGGAGTATGCTCATGAAGTCCTGGGTAACACCCATAACACTGTGAGTTGGATTTAACTGTCCCCTGCCGACAGATACAGGAACATGCTAAATTCTGCCCGCCCACTATCTATTTACCCACCCTTGCCCCACTGCAATTATACCAGCAATGGGAGTGACCCACACCAAGTGATCTCCTTTCACAGCCTGGGAATGGGCAAAAGAGTCTGCCCTTAAATGACCTCCTTGTGTCCAGAGTCCTCCCCAAGTATTTACTGCTGTAGGGCATTGGTTATAGGTCGATCAGTTTGAAAAAATGCTTGCAGTCAAAGCTTTAATGATTCTTAGAACTACTGACAATATATGGTAAAAGTTGACAACTAGCAGCTGTCTCCATGCTTGCTTGTACATACTGCTCTGTTCAATACTAGACTGACTGTGCCCTTGGGGCATGTGCTCTTTGACATCACTGTATGGCTAGTATTGTATTCAATCTCACATTAGTCTTATACTATATTTCCACACTCCAGGCTGCCTTGCCCCATACCCTCTCAAACCCAGCTTGGTAGCTGGTGAGATCCCCAAACACTTACCAAGTTGGATCCATTGCTGCATGTCTTCTTCTGGCACAAAGTGGAATGTTAATAGTCTAATTGGTTGCTAACTTTCCAATGCAACCGAAGCAGCAGAAATATGGCCTACAGTTTATTGAGGGCTAATTAGCCATTAAAGCGAATAGAATAGAAGCCATCCCTACAGTATTTACCTTGCTAATCCCCCAACATGAACGTGCAATTTACCATCGCCAATCAATCTAACTCATCTTTGGAGTACGAGAAGAAACTGGAGCAGCCAGAGGAAGCCCATACATACAAGGGGAGAATGTGCAAACTGCATATAGACAGTCATTTGTACTGTAACAGCCAATTTTCTCTTATGCTGGCTCCCTCAAAAATCTTTTAGCAGGATTGTGGGGGTGAAATTGAGCAGGGAATCTGGTGCACTTTATAATTCAGCCCATTGACTTTTCATCTCATTGCTACTTGTGGGATTTTACTCTGCACAAACTAGCTGTGTCATTGTCCACAAGCAATGGCACATCATTAGTTGTAAAGCAATTTGGGAGGACCAGAGGATGTGAATGTGCTGTGTAAATATCAGTTTTTTGCTATCCTCAAATACTCTTTTAAATTATCATGGCATGAATAGTATGATAGGTTTCACTGGGTGTGGACATTTCAGATGTATTATACTTGTTTATTAAATGTGCACTCTTGTCTATAGGCCTCACCCAGAATGCCACAACCAGGTCATAATCTTCCAAAGATGTCTCGTTTGAAGGAACAGGTAAATATAATCAGCCAATAACATCTGAGGTACTGCTAAATACTGTACTATTAAAATGACAAGTGTAACTGGCCTGGTTATTGTACCAAGGATTAAACCATGATTCACCATGAGTCAGTCTTACTGTCTGCATTTTTAAACAGCAGTCTGCTCAGTTACTAGCACTTGAGAGGTACCTGCCTATACTGGTAGGAAAAAGATGTACATGTCTGTTTACACTTTACCATCTAGAGCGGAACTGCTCAAACTTTTGCAGTGCAAAACAGTCTTTCTACTAATCTGTACAGATCTCATTGTGAATATTTATAAATTCTGACGCTCTGATTTAGGATTTATATATTCTTGACGCAACAATACAAGGAACAGTCCTTTGTAGCTGCACAACATTCCAGCAGTGAGAATAAGAAACAACTCAGAAGAGAATTAGATTGCCAGACTTTACATGGGTTTTAGCATTGATCTATACTATTTCCTAGATACACAAGTCAGTGAGCTTACACAGAATGTAATACAGGAATGTGGTACAGTGAGGAATCAGCTGCAATGCCATGATTCAGCAACACCACATAGAATACTGGATAAATTTTCAGTTCATTCAATCAATTCATTTCTAAGTGGAAAAGGGAATGGCATTGTCTTTCATACACTATGGTTGAAACATAAGAAGGGGACAACACTCAAGTTTTGCTCTTCTGCTTGCTCCCTTCCCGTCTTTTCCTGCTTTCTCCTTTCAATCAGTTTTTTTAAATTCCCCTTTTTGTGTGAATACCAATGTCTTGATTCCCTTTCTATGTTTCTGTTCCTCGATTTTGAGTCACTGCTATTTTTGGATTTTGCTCTTGCATTTGTGCATGTTGGCATCATTTTGCTTGTAGTACTGAGTTTTGAATCCCTCACTGATTATAAAGATTTCACATTTTACCAGTGACAACGCTACATTTTTCCTCTTGACCTGCTGTTAACAGGGATTAACAAGCTGATAGAATGCTTGCATTCCAAGTCTTTCACCCTCCAGAAAACTGCGCAAACCTACATCATCACCAAAAATTTGAGCATCTGTTCATGAATTAATAACTTGACCTAACTAAAGCTAATGAAAATGAATCAACCTATCCAATGGTACTTGCTCTCCAAGCAAGGTTGCCGGAACAAGATTGTCAAAAGCCTGGACTCAAGGCTTTGTACTGTTGCAAAATGTTGGATGTCTTTCTTCTAACAGTGGTGGTAGCAAAAATATATTGTGGCTCCCCAACTCTTCAATCTTTACTTTCCTGCAATGCTTATAGGAGCTGCCAGAAGTTCCTGCAAGCAGCAACGTTTGGTCCTGTCAAGGGAAACTCATCAGTATTCTGGACTATATGTCTCCATCAATGTCAGAGGCAGAAATCATTGAGGCTGTGGCAAACAAATTTTTGAGTACTGCAGTTTCAAATAGCAGCACCTACACTCAATGAAGTTGCAGACAAAGGGGCAATTCTCCCACCCCGCTACACCACTCTTGTAGTGCAGTGCACCAGGAGAATCTAGTGAAGGCTGCTTTGTGGACTCCCCACTGGGTGCCACGGCTGCTGCACTTCTCTGGCAGCCAATTTCTGGTGCAGTCAACTCTGTGCCAGAAATCAGCATGGAGTTACATATATTATTTAAATCACCACATCAATACATCTTAAACGTAATTAGTGGGCCTGGGACTGAAACCACTAGACCTGAGGCATTTTCTCCTCTTTTTAGGAGGGGTGGGGAGGACAGTGTTCGAGCTGGCCAGCAATTGGAAGGCTAGCAGTGCGGGGCCACTGTGCAGGCGCTGACAGTACAGGACATGCGCAATGGCCCACTCAGCGCTTTGCTGCCGGCCTCTCCAGCAGGAACAGGGCCCCACCTACTGAACTTCAGCCTGATTCTCGCTGAGGCACTCTGCATTGCAGAGAGGGGGCAGATTTATTTTGAAAATTCTGCTGAAAAAAACAGCAAGATTTACTCCAGTTTTTCGCAGATTTGACACTTAGAATTTTTTGGGAGAATTGGCCCCATAATAATTGATGACACCAGTGTTATGGTTGCAGATAAATTCTCATACATTGGTAGCAGGCTTTGCAGGAATACCACTATTGACAAATGATATTAGTTTATGTATGCAGAAAGCAAATTCTTCCTATGGCCAACTGCATCATCACATCAGCATAGCATTAAGCTGAAAGCTTAAAATCAAATTCTACAAGGCAATTGTCCTTTTGACAGCACAGAATCCTGGGTCTGTTATGGATATCACATCAAAATTCTGAAATGGACCCACCCAAGATCCATCTTGCGAATTTGATGGCAAGATAAAATCACAAATGATGAGGTGCTTGGCTCAATAGCATGGAGCTTTAGAGATGTCAACTTAGACGGGCAGGTCATGTCCTCTGCATGGATGACTACAAAATTCCCAAATGGGGAACTAATTCAGGACAAACGTCATTACAGTGGTCAGTTCAAGTGATATAAGACACCCTAAAAAAAGATTTGCTGGCCCCTCTTCTTGGAAAATGCTGTAGTTAACTGGCAAACGTGTAACCAACCATTGAAATTTGGTTCAACATATTTCGAGGACCTCCTCGACTAAATTCAAGAGCCAACTTACGCAAAGAAAGGCTACAGTTGGCGCAGCTTTGAGAGTTCTCCCAAGCACCAAAGATGATAATATGAACTTTGTGGATGTCCATGCAGGCCTTATAATAGACTCTTCATCGTGACAGACCCACAAAAAACTTGGATATAGTTGAATAAGGAAAAATCTACCACCACTTCAACATCCAATTGCAAATAATGAACAGTAAATTTAAAGGTGAAACTGAATACCAATTACAACAAAACAAAGTGTTAAGTTTTTTTTAATTCAACTGTTAAAAGAGTAATCAGACAAACAGGATTATAAACAGTACTTTCGGTACTAATATGTTATAATGTCTTTATTTATTTGCAGACTATTTTCTTCTGCAACGAATTAGTAACAATTAACTAAAAGCTGGTTCCTTATCACTGAGCTCGAAGCTGCCTTACAATTTGCAGTTTCTTGTATTTTTTGCTCACTGAACCTATTTATACTTGAATGTTCTGTTTGTTTTGGCAACTGCTGCCATACAACTCAACAACACTTTCAATGTCTGGTCTACTCACACAATCAATTCTTTTTCCGTCTACACTTAATGATACAGTCATCACAAGGTAGCCACATTTATTACTTTTAGCACTGATTAATAATTCTTTTCATTTAACATGAAATGTCATTTAGCAGTTCACCTACCAGGTTGCTGATGACAATCTCTTTGGAACACCTCATGTTGCCTCACATTTTTTTACATGTGGAAATTAACATCTTTTAATTTGCTCACTCCTTCAATTATCTGTCTAATTTTCTCCTAAAGTTTCCACATGAGCAGCCTTTGCTCTTTTTGTGAATAAGTTTGATCCACTCATTCAACAACCTCTGTGGAAACTAATTAAAGGTTAAATCTAAATTGTGCACCTTCCATCTTCCAAGTCTACCGTTCTAGAGTTTGTTTATTTCAAATATATTAGGATTCAATTTATCCATTACCTAATCTATTCCCTAAGATGCTTAAAATAATAACTTATCTCTTTTGAGCTCTACTTAGAGTAAGCAATTCCCGGTTTCTGAACATCTCTTTACAGCTCAGCGTTTTTTGAGTTTGACAAGTTGATTGCTGTAAATTTGAAAAAAGTTCCTTTAATATGGTTAATATTTAGTGGTAAATATATATTTGTTGTAATTTTCAGCGCTAACAACGTCAGTTAGGTTTATGTTTTATAATGCCTGGATAATCTCGTTGCAATACAGCAATCTGAATTATACATAGTGCTCCAGATGTTGCCGCATCAATTATAAACACTCATTTTCACACTTGTGGCGCAGAGTACAAGTTGGGAACTTGAGATTCATGTGTCCCAGATTTTCTATCCAGATGTTTAATCTGTGTTCTCACTTAAAACATTCCAGAACTGAAAAAGTGAAGACCAAAAAATTACCTAATAACCATTTCCTGGAATTTATGCTCTATCTCTGGCTATACAATTCAAGATCTGGTTAGCCTTCCTTACTGCTGCTGCACACTGTGCCATTACTTTTAATGTTGTTAAATGCAGTGTCTGAAAGGTTCAGGCCCTGTTCTAGGGAATGAGAAACAGCTGACAGCCTTATCATTCGGACTGGCATCGTCTCATTCCATTCTCATCTATCTTATACTTTCAGCATCTGCACAAATCTTCCATCTTTGCACTATCATTTCCGGAGTTCATCCATTGATCTATCCTCCTTCCCAACTCCACCCTTTTTCACACTTTGTTGGTTACAATAGCAATGGAATCAGCTTCCACATTCCTGAGTTAATAGCTAAGCTCTACCTCAGGATAAAGACCTCTGAAGGGTCATCTAGACTTGAAAAGTTCACTCTGTTCTCTCTCCAAACCTGGTGAAATTTTCCAGCATTTTCTGTTTTTGTTTCAGCATATGCAATAATTTACTTTCATCTACCTCAGAATTGTTCATCTTAACTCTGTCACTACGTAAGGGGACATTCAGTCTTGGAACAAAATGCTAATTCCATCAACTAAAGAATGGCAAAACTGAAACTATAGGGCATGATTCTCCAGCCACGCTCGCCACAAAACCGGAGAATCTCCCGAAATCAATGGACCTTTGCATCCCGCCCATCCACTATAATTCCTGTGGTAGATGGGACAAAAGGATTCTGGCAATTCTCTTCAACCCTCACTATCAACTCCATTTCTCTCACTGCTCACTGACTCAGCCTGAACCAGGTCATTACAATCTCACTGCCTTACTTAATCCAAGCTGAACTTCAAACCCATGTCTATTCCACCACAAAAATTTTTATTTCCATCATTAATCTCATCAGCCTTTGCAAACAACTTTAGCCAATTTGCCACTAAAATTCTCAATTCTAACAGGTTTTAAAACTATTCAGGTGACCATGATCAAGTTTTATAGGTTACCCAAACAGGTACAAATTAATGATATTAGTTCTATACAGCAAACTGCGAATATGAAAAATATTACAAGCTAGGGAATCGGGAATACTTAACATTCACCTAGAGGGATGTAATCACAAAGCAGAATAGATTGCTTTATTGGCAGCAATATTAATTGTCTCACTGGCCATCACCCACTCTATGGTATATCTGTCTGGAGTCTGCATGTGTCCACATGGGTTTCCCCCAGGTGCTCTGGTTTCCTCCGACCAAGTCCAAAGATGTTTGTGTTAGGTTGATTGGCAATGTTAAATTGACTCTACTGTCAGAGGATTAGTGGGGTAATTATGTGGGGTTATGGGAATAGTGCCTGGGTGGGATTGTGTTTAGTGCAGAATCAATGGGCTGAATGGCCTCTGGATTCTATGATGATTGCTTTTACTCTGTAGTCCCCACTACAAACCCAGTTCACTGGCCAGCGACTCAATCACTCTCCCTGCAAATTATCTGAAACTGAACAAGTCTGCTTGCAACACTGGTACAAGATTTGCTAATTCTGAGGTAGGCTTTCAGTCACATATGCGCACCACTGCCAAGACTTGATTTCAATCTCCATAACGTTGTCCCAATTCACACCTATCTCAGCTGCTGAAACCCTTAACCACATTTTTGCAAAACAATCCTTGCCAGCATCCCACATTCTACCATCTGAAAACCTGAGCTTATCTAAAACTCTGCTACCAGTATTTTAACTCATACCAAGTCCCATTCACCCATCACCCCACCAATGATTTACATTAGCTCCCTCTTAAGTACAATTTCAATTTTAATGTTCTCATCAAATCCCTCTGAAGCCCCACTATCTTCCTTATCTCAAGATCTACAAATCTCTGGGCTATTTATGCTAATCTAACTCCAGCTAGCTACCTGTCTTTTAAGTTCTATAATTCTCTATTTTAAGCATTATACTTCTCCACCTGGCTTTCCTCTTACAATACTTAACACCTATCTCTTTGAGCAAGTCTTTGGTCATCTGCCTTAATATCTCCTTAGGCAACACAGTATCAAATTTTGCTGGATTACACTCTTATGAAGCAACTTTGGACATTTCTACTACGTTAAAGGTGCTGTAGACCAGTAGTTTAATCGTTATCTGATGCAAATTGTTAACATACTGATATTCCTATGGTATAACCATTTTATACATACCTACAGAGAATAATGTTTTTGAAAAGTTTCCCTGGGAATATGAAAGCAGTCTTAAATCACATCATGACCACAACACATGAAACAATCAATTCCCTAACAATAAACTCAAATGCTCCTGAGACACACAGTCAAGTTAAAGTTTTATATATTTATTTCTAATCCACAAATGAAGGGCCAAGTAATTCAATTTGAACTGGTATCCAGTAGAATTCAGTATTTAACTTTGCCCAGTATCATCTTTATGAGAAATACAAAAGGTATGCTGCAAGATTATGAGTTCCAGCTACCAAAATAAAGTTCAGCTTTTACTGATCCCCTGCTGATTTCTGCACAGTTTAAGCCTAGCAACAGTATTAACCAATCAATAAAGTGGGAGCTTTAAGAAGAAAAATATTTACTTATGAACAATGAAATACTTTTTTGAAAAATAAGGCAAGACAACTCTGAATAGTGATAAATGCAATCACTGAACATTCCAGAATTGGATAAATTTTAAATTTTGATTTTTCTCTACCAAGTTCCACTCATTATTCATAAATTTAATCACCTGTTCCAAATGAGGTTAAAATATAATTGTTCTGAGGCAACAGGAGATGCCTCCTCATGAAATAAAATGCTCCAGGGCAATATATGAAACTTGCAAAATTCGATAGTTCCTAAATTTCATCAAGGTGCTTTCTTGTATTGCAAGATATGCAATTGCATATAATTTGACAATTGCTTTCTCAGGAGTTTGAAACCATTTTATACCATCATAAATTTCCATTTCTAAGAAATTCCCATGTTGTGTACAGTGAACTTATTTACATCTGCATTCAAAGTGAATTTGGCATGTCTTTTTTCACAAGCAATGTGCCAACATTTTTTAAAGAACTTTTCTGCCTCTTTTCAGTATTAATGCATTGAATAGCTTTTACATGATGACATTTGGCATATCATGTTCATTTAGGATATGTTGTATATTTTTAAATGTTTTTTAAAGTTAAAAATGATTATACTACAGTGAATTACACAACTGGCTTAGAGGAGTTACAGTACGAATGATTTGTTGCATTGATTTGAGCAAATCTCTGCAATTCTTGAAATCCCAGAGGTATCTTTAGTACATGTGGGAGTTGGTTTGCTGATAAGAATACTGAATTACACTGGTATTTCAACATCAATAGCATCAGATACTACAACACAAAGAAAAAGTATAATGGCACTCTGTGCAGATATCTAGTTCATTGTTACTGATCTCAGAATCCTAGACCAAAAATGTTCACAACACTATAATTCTCTACATAACAAAACAATTACGTTGGCAAAGCTGTTGAAGATTGATATTGTGCACTTAAAGAAAAACTAGCTATAATGCATACTAAGATCCATACTGCCAGAAATGATTAATGTTACAGCACATTCTGTTCTATTATTGATTTGAGAACTGAAGAATTTCGCAACATTCCAGCTTTGTTCCTTTGGCTGTCTGTTTCATACTTTTTAAAATGACTTTTAACTCTCAAACATCGGCATAGCTTCTATGAGAAAGCACACAAACTTAGCCATAAATAGAATGGACTAAATTTCCAAGTACATGTGTTTCTGTCTTCTTAGCTGTGTTACCTCTGGGGAGGTTTTAAACAGGTTAAATTACTGTTAAATTAATAAAAAGTCCAATTGACAATCGTACCATTGATGTTACAATGTTACTTAATACTTAAAAGGGGCCCATAAGCATTTGCATAAATATTTTTAACAGCTACTTTGGAGGGTGTTATCACTAAACTTAGAAACTTAGCTCATGTTCTGAAGACCTGGGCTCGAATTGCACCATGGCACATGGTGGAATTTGAATTTAATAAAATATATCTGCAATTAAGAATCTACTGACGACCATGAAACTATTGTCGATTGTTGGAAAAACCCATCTGGTTCACTAATGTCCTTCATGGAAGGAAATCTGCTGTCCTTACCCAGTCTGGCCTATATGTGACTCCCGAACCACAGCAATGTGGTTGATGCTCAATTACCCTCAAAAAGTAACTAGGGATGGACAATAAATGTTGCCCAGCCAGCAACACCCATGTCCCACAAATGAACACATTTTGATTAGGTAATTATTTTACTTTGGTAATTTTATGATTGCATCAAAGTGAAGATTTAATGTAATAAGGGAATAATGATGTAAATTAATGGTAGAAAAGGGCATTTTTCTAGAAACTCATGAATCTCATTCTGTTTCTAATAGCACTCAAGCTCTGTTGTGGTAACACATACATTTTCAAATCAGCTGGATCATCAGTGAATCAACTAGGTCACTTGTTTAAAGGGATGCTGATCTCAAGGGCACAATCAAGTATTGTCTGCAACTAAGTATAAAAGTTGGGCATTTGTTAAGGGAAAAGATGTGGCGAAGAGAGAGAGCCATAAAGCATCACACCACATAATAGTTACAACCTGCTCTTTCTATGCACACAAAAACAATTAACCTTCCCTCTTCACAGGATCGGCTTGAGTAGTGAAAGGTAAAAAAAAAGTGCTCAGGACAATCCTATGGAGAACATTCCAAGCCAACCTGGCAAAATATCACAGGAGCAAATCCTTCAGCATGTTTCGCCATTCAATTAGTCAATTTGTGCTTCATCTGAAAATAAAATCAATGCCAGGGCAGAACAATGCAGCACAGAGAAGACTTGAGTGTAAGCTTTTCTTTTACTGGACTGAAGTTGGAAAGAGTGAAGGAAACAAGCACTCCTCCATTATCCGCTGGCAGTGATGTTTACTTTGCATTTCTAAATTATTCTGAAATTTTCAAATTAAATTGCTTAAATCAATAATTTTCTAGCTCAAAAATTAAAATGTTATGCTGACTAATACAATTGTGCCACAAGCCTACTTAGAATTCCTGGCAAGCTGACATTTTACTCAAAAAACTTAAGTAATTCCATTTGAAAATTTCAGAGTTATTTAGAAATGGAAAGCAAACGTTATGGCCTAAATGATAGCAATGGATAATGGAAGAGTGTTTGTTTCCTTGAAGGACTGCTCCTATGATGTTTTGCCAGCTTGGCCTGGACATTACTTAATAGAATTGTCCTTTGAGCCAACTCCACCATTCAAAATGTTCACTGACTTTTGACCTTGTATCCACTTTCCCACTGGATTCCTTTCAAGTCCAGTCCAAAAATGTAATGATCTCAGCCTTCAATATACGCAACGATTGAACATTCACCTCTCAAGAGGTCACCTCTCATTCTTCTCAGCCTCAAACAGTAATGGCTTATTCTATTCAATCTCTCCTCAGAGGATAATCTTCTCCTTTCAGGGATCAATGTTGTGAACCTTTGCTGCAGCTACTCTAAGGCAAATATATCTTTCCTTAGGTATAGAGACCAAACTGTCCATAATACTCTAGTGGGTCTCACCAAAGTCCAGTACAAATGCAACTTCCTTACTATTTCATTATTCTTGTATTCCAACCCACTTGTAATGAAAGCGAAAATATCATTTGTATTCCTAATGGTTTGCTATACCTGCATTTTAATTCCTATGCATGCATAAGAATACCCAAATTCCTCTGAACATCAAGATTTAAAAGTTTTTCAACATTCAAAAAATACTTCTACTGAACTCAATAACTTCACATTTCTCTACATCTGCCATCTGTTAAAATTGCTTTGTAGACTGAGCTGAATTTACCCTGTCCTGTGCTGGTAGACTTTGGGGCAGAGGTGCAGGGGGAGGCGGGGTGGGAGGAATACAGGTTGCAGAGTGCATTGCTGCACCCAGGGGTAAGGGTACTTTTCCAAGGGCTCCCTCGGAAATAGATTGGCTGCGTGCGTTACAGAAAAGGAGGGCAGGGAAGTTACATATTAAAGCTCCGATTAAGGGCCATTTAAAGGAGTGGGCTGCAAAGTCCTCACACCTTGTGGAGGCCATCTATTTAAAGGTAATGGCCTTCCTGTGGCAGGCTAGACATTTCAGCTGAAGGCTCCATGTGACAAATAGGAGTCCAATGCAGAAAAGACCATAATTACACACAAGTTAGTGGTAGCAGGACGGTTTGTCAAATATGATTTTGCCTTCATAAAATCACTGATTATCTAATCACATTATGATTGATAACGTAAGGGTGATTGTGAGTCATCATATTTTTATCTTAAAAATACAATTGCTAAGATTAATTGAGGAAGTCGCATAAAATGTGAGTGGGCAGCGTAACAAAACCTAACATAATAATGTACAGAACCATAAAAAGCTATCTGCATTGAAACACAATCAACAAAAATAGTTAGCTTTACTGAAAATTGTGTTTACTGGAGAACTTGTTGATACTTGAACATTCTTAAGGCTGAGCTAGATTCACTCAAACCACAGCTTCCTGAGAATTTTGCATTGCAAACATCAAATGCTAACTTTAACAACAAAAGTTGTGGTTTTTCACAAGATTGCAAGACGAAGGCAAAATTCACAGGCAGGTGAAGAATCAAACTGTCATTCTCTCTTACTTCACTGGCTGCAAAGTATTTGACTCTTTCTTTTCTATTGTACTCTACCCACTTTGACAATCTATTTCCAACAACACAACTGTCTTATTTTTCAAGTAATTCAGATAGTCATTTCAAGAGATCCAACATATCGAATATGAGATGGAAGCATTTAGATGACATAGTGTACAGTGAACCTACCACGTTAAGAGAGCATCTTACCACCATCTTCAAAAGGACAACTAGGGATAGGCTACAAATGCTGGCATTGTCAGTGATGCCCAGTTTTTGTTGCCGTGTGTGTGTATATACATATTGTACTACAGCTTATGTCCTTTAATAGCTAACCTGCATTTTCTAAAGGATTTATGCTGGAAATTGAATGGAGTTGTCATGAAAAATCAGAATATTTTGATTTAAACATAAGGAAAAACAAAGTAAGGAGAAGAGAATAATGGGTTACAATGACGAAAATCCTTGAATACCTCAATCTTCAGTACATATCCCCAAGTCCTTCACATTGACCAAGCTGATTTCTCAAAAGCTGCAGACAGGGGAACAGGCACTGGCCTTCACCACTTACACTGAAAATAGCTTTCAGAAAAATTTGAATACAGATGCCGCGTTCTTTGACTTTACAGAAGCATACAACACTGTTTGGCATACTGGCCCTCCCTCTGGGCGATTAAAAACATCAGAACACTGTTCAACAATCAAAGGTCCAGAATTCACTTTGTTCAGGCAAAAATCTACATGGAAAAGATCAATGGATTCCCCAAGGCTCAGTACTGACTCTAAACCTGTTCATCTTGTACACAAATTATCTTCTAAAAGCTACCCATGAAAATTCACATATGCCTATGCCTTGCAACTCAAGACATCTGACTTTGACACCTTAGATTGGACCCTAAATGAGGACTTGTCAAAACTAGAACAACAAGTGTAACACATGGCACATCAAACCAAGCCCTGCAAAAACAGTATCCAGTTATTCTATCTTCCAATGCAAAAGCCAAAAAGAGCTCAACATCCAAATGAATGGCCATATCAAAAAGCACCACCCAACTCCAATATGCCTCAGAGAGACCCTAGATAGGACACTGACCTTCCAGGAACATCTAAAAATAACTGCAGCCAAGGTGAAATCCAAAAACAACTTGATTGAGCCAACTAGTTTGGCAATGTAGGGTACTGCAACCACCACCCTCTGAACCTCAGTGCACTCACTCCATACTCAGTAGTGAAAAATGGGATTGGTCAAGATCATCGTACAGACACATGTTGACATCAAATGAATGCAGCCATGTGCATCAGTACTGGAACACTATGCTCAATACCACTCTCCTGGCAAACATCACTCCTCCACATATTCACTGATTTGCAACAATACACAAAATGAAAGAAAAAGTTCATAATGCCATCATCTGCTACTTCATACTGATCCACTCAGCCTACCCAAGGTACAATTTTCATCATGAAGGCCGATTTGGTAAAACCCTCAATGAAAATTCCATGGACAAATGAGTGGGAATCACTGGACACAACAAACAAATATCTGGTATCAAATCCAACCCAACAGCTGCTTGTTTTCAACCTTCCAAGGAAAGAATAGTTCATCCTCAACAAGTTCATGGCCTGTTTGGCCAACATCCACAGATAGGGAATTAATGCCGGCCCTCTTTGCGCCTGTGGGAGACAGCAAACTACGCACTTCATCATAGAAGAATGTCCAATTCACAGACGCAATGGAGGCACATCCAACTCAACATGTTCGTACTGGAAGAAATTGCTTGGCTTAGGTACTTTGCATTTGCTAAATAAGTAATGATGGATTCAGATGAAGAAAAATAGGAGAACATCCAATTTGAACATAAGCCATGGACTGGTTGGGCTAACTGGTCTATTTTTCTGCCATGTCAGTGTGTTGTTTTCTTGTGCCTAAAACAAAAGTCTTCTCCTATGTTTGATGAGCAAACTAATAAGGCATATTGTATCCTTAGTTTAAAGGGCCTACAATAACATTGCAATGAAGGTACTGTGAAAATCCCCAAGTCACCACACTCCAGTGCCTCTTTGGGTACACTAAGGGAGAATTTAGCATGGCCAATGCACCTAACCAGCACATTTTTCAGACAGTGGGAGAAAACCAGAACTCCTGGAGAAAACCCACACAGATGTGGGGAAAACATGCAGACTCTGCACAGAAAATGACCCAAGCCATGAATCAAACCTGGGTCCTTGGCGCTGTGAGACAGCACAGGAACCACTATGCTACCATTGGGTGAATAGCAGAAAACTATCAATTGATAGATGATAGATGTATTTAATTTTGCACTACACTTCACTAAAACAGAATACCAGAAAGGAAATGAATCCTAACGTACATGAGCACAATCTTGAATAAAAGTAAAATTTTAGCTAAGATAAACTAAAGGAAGATCAGGGAAAGAGAGGGAAGGAAATTATGGTGTTTTAGAAATTATATTCCTGTGCACTTCTGAGCCTGGATGCTTGTCAGAGGACCGGAGAATAGCCAATGTAATATCCATTTTTTAAAACGAGAGACGGAGATAATCTGGGTAATTACAGACCAGTTAGCACAACATCTGTGGTAGGGAAAAAATTTTAAAGTCTTTAATTAAGGATGAAATTACCACATGTCTAGATAAGAAAACAGTTGGAAATGGAGATCACTGATTTCAAAAGGGATGATTGGATTTGACAAACTTTAGAATTCTTTGAGAAGGTAACAGGCACAGTTGATGGCAGAAATGCACTGAATGTAGTGTATGCAGTGTTTGGAAAAGTCTTGTCAAGTTACACAGGAGATTATTTAAGAAAATTAAAGGGAGGAGAGGATATTAAAAATTGGCCAGAAAGGAGAAGACAAAGGGTGAAGTTTATGAAAGTGGTTATCAATGGTTAGTGGTGCCCCACAAACTTCAGTTGTTGTCCATTTTTGTTACCTTTATATTAATGTTTTGGATATAGATCTAGAAAGAAGTTTTCTTATTTTAGTATTATTTGAAGCTTTCAAATAATACTAAAATAGGAGGCCTGGTTAATTCCATAGAAGATCAAAGGAAGCTGCAAGGAATACTGAAAATAAAGGGAATTGGGCTGAAAAGCAACAAAAGGAATATCACGTCAGAAAATGAGATCATACATTTTGGTAAAAAAAAAGCATTAATTATATCTAAGCGTAAGTAGGCTCAGTGGTGTGGAAGATTATAGACATTTGAGTCACAATATCCACAGGACAACACCACCACACACTAATGAATTTCTTTTATTTGTCATTCACAGAATATGGGATTCACTGGCTAGGTGAGAAATTCATTCTCCATTCCTCACTGCCCTTGAAAAGTTGGTGGAGTGCAGGCTTCTTGAACCTCTGCAACCGATGAGGTGTAGATACACCAATTAGGGGACTTTCACAGGAACTTAATTGCAGGGTTAATGTAAGCCTCACATGTGACTAATAAGTAAACTTTAATGCTGTCAGGGAGGGAGGGTCAGGATTTTGATCCAGTAACAACACATTTAATAGCTCCAAATTAACATGGCATGTGATTTGGAGGGGAACTTGCGGGTGGTGGTGCTCAAAATGACAGAATCCCTCCATTGCAGAAACAGACCATTCTACACTAAGCAGTGATCAACAGGAGGTTTTCTTGCCCACAGATGTATAAAAATTAAATGGAATTCTAGGTTTTATCATAATGCTATAGAACATAAAAGTCAAGAGGTAAAGACAGTCCATATAAAACCTATCAGATTTCACAGAATACTGTATGCAGTACTGGGGTGCATTGGGTAAATTGATGCAAGATTAAAGGGACGATACTGGAATTGAATAGCTAGTTTTGGAAAGAGGTGAGGATAGTGAATGGAGTAAGGTGGTGATAGAAAAGGATGGTGGCAAGCGGAAAGATGGTAGGGTTGGGGGCTTGGTTGATTGGAGGAGGGAATGGAAAGACAGTTGGTGACAACTGAAATTCCCCTGTAATCCTCACATTAAATGCACACTGGAGCTATTAGTGATTCCATTCCAGGCTTCAGAACAGATGAAAAGAAAAACAAACTGTTAACATCATAAGAGCAGGAATTAACCATACAGCACATCGAGCTTGGTCTGCCATTTAACAAACTCATGGCAGATTTTTGATCTCAATTCCATTTTCATGCCCAAGTTCCACTGGACCAAATTTCCCTTGCCAGAAACAAATCAGAAGAGAGGTAGGTGGTGAAAAAAAAAGGCATCATTATACATCACAAAGTTCCACCTCTGTTCCTGAACCTACCAATTTTCACCTGGGTGAGAAGGTGAACTCATCCGCATAATTTAAATGAAACCTTAAATAACAAAAAATGTTGGAAAAACTCAGCATGTCTGGCAGCATAATTGGGAGAGAGTTAACACTGAGTCCAATATGACTCTTCTTCACTCATATGTTAGTTGCATTTAAATGATTAGTGAATTCCTTAAGAGTTGCCTTCCAAGATTTGGAAATTTTTGAGGGAGTGAGCAGCCATTGGGGGCCATATAGAGCCAAGCAGCTCCAGCCTATGAGGAGCAGGGCCAAAATGTGGAGAAGGTTTTACTTATAAAAGTGGAGATTTTGAAGAAAATCTATTCCACTGCAAGGAAATTTTCATAACATTAACATTTTGCTACAATGTCTCAGATTCCAGCTTTCTATCTGCCCTGGCTAATTTAAAAAACTGGTGCTTTCTTTTTTCAAACCATGTAAGGATGGTACCCATAGCAATGGCTACTTGGTTGGGTCAGAACGTAGCCTGCTTCTTTGATAACATGTCTCATTTTCTTGCAATCCACCACCCCAGCCACTAATTGGTTGCCATTCCAAAATCCTCATCAAATATCTTACTGAGCTCTACCAAACCAGGTAGCTATGTCCACTTCTTGTTGGTTTGTGACCCAGAATTGAACCCTCCTCCCAAATCCAGCCTCTTCAGCCAAAGTCTGGCCCCATATCACTTGATTTCCTTACAAGTCCAACATCCATCTATCATAACGTTGAAGATACTTAAGGGGTGGGCACTCACAGGTCTGTCGGCGGAGAATTTCAAAGATTCAGAACCCTCTGAGTGAAGAAATGTTTCTTCTTTTCAGTTTTAAACTTTTATCCTGAGGCTACAACCCTTACTTCTGAACTTGAGAGCCAGGGGAAGCAACCTTTCAGCATCTACCCTGAGAAACACCTTCAGAATTTTGTAAGTTTCAATGAGATCATTTCTCATTCTTCCAAACTCCAGCCAGCATATGCCCAATCTGCTCAACTCTCACTCAGAGAACATGCTCCTGCCAGGAATCAATCTAGTGAAGCTTCACTGTACTATCTCCAAGGCAAGTATATGCTTTCCTCAATATGGAGATCAAAACTGTGAAGGCTACTCTAGAACTGGTGATCTCCAAAGCCCTGCAGAATTCTGATAAGAATTCTTTACTCCTGGATTCTAGTTCCCTTGCAAAATAAAAAGGTCAACATGCCATTTGCCTTCTTAAGTGTTTGCTGTATCTTCACGTACCTGCAAAATTTGCTGTATTCCTCATACAAGTTCACCTAAGTCCTCTTCAACATTGACATTTAAAACTACCCACTCAGTTAGCCTAATTGTATCCTTTTGCCAACTCTCTGTCCTCCTCAAGAACAACTGTCCCTCCTAGTTTTGTATCATCAGCAAACTTAGATACTTGCTCTTGGTACTTCCACCTAGGCCATTAATATAAATTGTATATTGGTGATGCTCTGGCACTGATCCTAACAGCACCAATAGTTACAGCCTGCCAACATGAAAATGATTTTTTCAACCTTTCTCTCTTTTTTCTGCACTTTAACCAATCCTCTATTCATGCTAATATGTTATTCCCAACTTTATGAGTCCTTTTTTTTTAATGTGGCACCTTAGTGCATTTTGAAATACACTCATTCACTCAAACCTCATTTTGAGGTTTGCCTCAAAAAAAATCTCAAATCAATATATCAGGTATAATTATCCTTCATAAAATCATGTCAACACAATCTAATTATATATGATTTTCTAAGTGCTTTGATAATAGCTCTTTAACAGTTCTTTGTTCTTTGAAATGTAGGCATTGCAATTTGATTTATGCATTACCAGCTTCTTCTTTAACAATAGATTCCAACATTGCCCTGATAACTGGTATCAGGCAAACTGACCTATGCTTCCCCATTTTCTCAATTCCTAAATTCTTGGATTTACATTTGCAGCCTTCCAAACAACTGAGACCTTCTAGGATCTCAGGAATTTTGGAAGATCATAATAAATGTACCTACTGAGATTGCAGCCAACTCTTAGAACCTTAGGTTGTAACCTATCTTAGAACCCGGATGTAAGCCTTCAGGTCCAGGGGATTTGCCTGTTTTTTTAGTTCCAGTAGTTCTGTCAAGCATTTTTCTTCAACCGACATTAATTACTTAACTTCTTCATTTTCAGTAGTCCGTTGGTTCTCCTCCAGTCTAGGCTTTTCTACTAAAAACAGTCAAAATTTTAAAAATTCTGTCATTTTCTTAGTCTCCAACTACAATTTTTTCTTCTCAGATGTTACAATTATCAGATTTATAAGATTGCCATGATTGAGACTGTGGCTTTAAGATAATGTGATGGGGATCATGTGACTTGTTCTTAAGTCTGTCTAACAGCAATCCTGGGTGGTTTGATTGTTAGAGATTTAAGGGGGAACAGATTATTTTACTCGGAAGACGACTGGCAAGGTCTTAATTCTTGGTGACAATAGCAGCAGCTTGTTTGTTAATAGTGGATAAACTGCGCGTCTCCAAAATTCCCAGGAAAATGTTGAGAATATCGGGTTGTCAGCCGTTCTGCTGTAAACTGTCCATTTAGTTTCAAACTGAAAGAGAGTTAGGCTCTCAAGGTTGGCTAATTAGCATTTCTGTGCGAAATACAAAACTCACATGATTCACACTACCATGGAAATGAACTTTAAGAGGGAAAAAATATCCCCAAAACTCTCACAGTTAGTCTGCCAGACACTGGGAGTTTCTATGGTCCAATATGCTGGAATGTGGAGAGAACTCAAATTCAGATTGAAAAAAACCAAATTTGTGAAACATTCACTTAGCTTGGAAGGATCTCATAATATCTCACTTTGCAGGATAGGTATGGCCTTAGAAATTATCAGGATGAGAAAATAGAAGAACAGAAGTAACCCCTTGGAAGCCAAAAATTACAGTGGGCTGAAATCAAAAGAATTGAATATCTATTTAGTAAATACTCTCATCACTGGAACTGTTCTTGTAAATCTTTTCTACATCCTCTCCAAAGATTTCACATCCGACCTAAAGTATGGTGTCCAGAATTGGGATGTGGAGATGCTGGCGTTGGACTGAGGTAAATACAGTAAGGAGTCCGACCACACCAAGTTTAAGTCCAACAGACTTATTTGATAGGAAACTCACAAGCTTTTGAGGTTTCCCTCTTCGTCAGGTGAATGGAGAGTTCTGGCCTCAGACAGTGCATATAACAGCACAGATAGTTTACAGATTACTGATTAGAATGCAAATCTTTTACACCTAACCTGCTATTCAAGTCTTAAATTGGCTAACAAAGTGAGTGGAAGGAGCACTGAGCACAGGTTAAAGAGATGTGTATTGTCTCCAGACAGTACAGTAAATGAGGTTTTGCAAACCCAGGCAAGTCATGGGGGTTACAGATAGTGCGACATGAACCCAAGATCCCTGTTGAGACCGTCCTCATGTGTGCAGAACTTAGCTATCAATCTCTGCTCAACAATTCTGCACTGTTGTGTGTCGTGAAGGCTGCCTTGGTGAATGCTTACCCGAAGGTCAGAGGCCGAGTGCCATGACCACTGAAGTGTTCGCCAACAGGAAGGGAACAGTCTTGCCTGATGATTGTCGAGTGATGTTCATTCATTCGTTGTCGTAGTGTCTGCATGGTCTCCCCAATGTACCACGCTTTGGGACATCTTTTCTTGCAACGTATTAGGTAGACAACGTTGGCCGAGTTGCAAGAGTATGTACCGTGTTCCTGGTGGATGGTATTCTCACATATGGTGATGTCATCCATATCAATGAATTGGCATGTCTTGCAGAGATAGCTGTGGCAGGGTTGTGTGGTATTGTGGTCACTGTTCTCTTGAAGGCTGGGTAGTTTGCTGCGAACAATGATCTGTTTGAGGTTGTGCGGTTGTCTAAAGGCAAGAAGTGAGGGTGTGGGGATGGCTCTGGCAAGATGTTCATCTTCATCAGTGATATGTTGAAGAATCTGGAGAGGATGTCATAGTTCTCTGCTCCAGGGAAGTACTGGATGACAACTGCCAGTTTTACAACTCATTCGCTTTATCCCGGACCACAATGTCTTCACCTTCAACAACCAGTTTTTCATCCAGACACACAGAACAACCACGGGGAACAAATCCGCACCTCAGTATGCCAACATCTTCATGCACAGGTTCAAGTAAGACTTCTTCACTGCACAGGATCTTCAACTGATGCTATACACTAGATACGTCAATGACATTTTCTTCCTTTGGACTCATGGTGAACAATCGCTGAAACAACTATATGATGATATCAACAAGTTCCATCCCACCATCAGACTCACTATGGGCTATTCTCTAGAATCGGTTGCATTCTTGGATACATGCACCTCCATTAAGAATGGTCACCTCAGCACCTCACTGTACCGCAACCCCAAGGCAACCTCACAATGCTTCACTTCTTCAGCTTCCACCCTAAACACGTTAAAGAAGCCATTCCTTACGGACAAGCCCTCCATATACACAGGATTTGCTGAGATGAGGAGGATAGTGACAGACACCTCCAGACGCTGAAAGATGCCCTCATAAGAACAGGATATGGCGCTTGACTCATCGATTGACAGTTCCGATGCGCCACAGCGAAAAACTGCACCGATCTCCTCAGAAGACAAACATGGGACTTGGTGGACAGAGCACCCTTTGTCATTCAGTACTTCCTTGGAGCAGAGAAGCTACGACATCTTCTCCGGAGTCTTCAATATATCATTGATGAAGATGAACATCTCGCCAGGGCCACCCCACACTCTCACTTCTTGCCTTCAGACAACCGCACAACCTCAAACAGATCAGCAGCAAACTACTCAGCCTTCAGGAGAACAGTGACCACAATACCACACAACCCTGCCACAGCTACCTCTGCAAGACATGCCAATTCATTGACATGGATGATATCATCACACGTGAGAATACCATCCACCAGGTACACAGTACATAGTCTTGCAACTCAGCCAACGTTGTCTACCTAATACTTTGCAAGA
This sequence comes from Sphyrna mokarran, assembly GCA_024679065.1. Taxonomy (NCBI): domain Eukaryota; kingdom Metazoa; phylum Chordata; class Chondrichthyes; order Carcharhiniformes; family Carcharhinidae; genus Sphyrna; species Sphyrna mokarran. Next base: position 64,099,155 of record JAGIQG010000006.1, on the reverse strand, counting down.
AAGGATGTCCCAAAGCCTGGTACATTGGGGAGACCACACAGACGCTACGACAACGGATGAATGAACATCGCTCAACAATCACCAGGCAATACTGTTCCTTCCTGTTGGCAAACACTTCAGTGTTCATGCGCATTCAGCCTCTGACCTTCGGGTAAGCATTCTCCAAGGCGGCCTTCACGACACATGACAGCACAGAATCGCTGAGCAGAGATTGATAGCCAAGTTCTGCACACGAGGACGATCTCAACAGGGATCTTGGGTTCATGTTGCACTATCTGTAACCTCCATGACTTGCCTGCGTTTGCAAAACCTCACTTACTGTACTGTCTGGAACAATACACATCTCTTTAACTTGTGCTCAGTGCTCCTTCTATTCACATTGTTAGCCACTTTAAGACTTGAATAGCAGGTTAGGTGTAAAGATTTGCATTCTAATCAGTAATCTGTAAACTGTCTGTGCTGTTATAATGCACTGTCTTGAGGCCAGAACTCTCCATTCACCTGAAGAGGAGGGAAACCTCAAAAGCTTGTGAGTTTACTATCAAATAAACCGGTTGGACTTACACTTGGTGTTGTCAGACTTCTTACTGTCCAGAATTGGGCACAGATACTCCAGCTGAGGCTGTTGGATCTCTTAATTACTAGTCCAGAATCTTTGATCAGCAAGAGAGTCGAAGGTGTAGGGGTGTGCAGTAGGAAAATTGAGTAAAGGGCACAGATAAGCCATGATTTTATTGAATGGAACAGCAAGCTCCAGGGGCTATTTGGCCTACTCCTGATCCTGTTCCTTGTGTTGCTGTTACCACAGTTCCTAATGTACCAGTACCTCTGTTACCTCATTCAAGTAATTATTCTTCAAGAGAGAGAGCCTGGACAGAGAAAGTCACTTGACTACTCAACTTTGGGACAAACGCAACTGAGATTAACAGAGTCCTCATTTAACGTCCACAGTTATCTAAGTTCAACAGGAGTCATTTAGCAGCAATTAGAAATGGAAAACTGGCCATGTTTTCTCCTCTGCTGGATGTCAAAAACAGTTGCACTCTCCCTCTAATGTCCAAGGTATGATTATCTAGTCCATAGACCACAGATGTTCTTGATTTGTATGATTTTAACATTCCACGTGTTCTGTTTAATCACTGAATCATCAGCATAACTTTGGCTGGGTCTCCGACTTTTTAAAATCATTTTCAGTGAAATTCACTATTTCTAATGCCAGCTGATTTCTTGTGAGGTAACATAAGGAAAATCAAGTCCAAGCTTAAGCTTCAGATGAACTAGAGTAAGGGAAAGGACACATGAGGGCTCGAACACATAATTTAGTTCCCATTTTAAAGTCATGCATTCTGTCCTTACTTAATATGTCCATATTTAGATAGAAATTGCCTGTGTAAACTTTCCACTCCATAATTGCAACCTCCTGTCTGTGGTGGTGTGGTTCGGGAGGGTGTAGTTACTGTATGACAGTTTCATATAAGCAATTTGCATCATAACTGCACTTAAATTACAATGAAAGCGTTGACAGAAATTGCATGCAAAAATAAGATTTTTGTTATTACTATTCAAATTCCAGTTGCTTCGCACATTGTGCAACTGGAGACCACAGCTACTCTTTTATGTATCTTCAGCTTCAAAAGAGAATTTGTTAAGTCATTGAAGAGAAAAAATTTACAGAACTGTGGGGAAAAAGCTGGGTAGTGGATTAACTTGGTTGCCCATGCAGACAGTCAGCACGGACATGATGGCTGAATGGCCTCCTTCTGTGCTGTATCCATTCAATGATACTGTTGGCTAGTATTTTCTGTTCTCTGCACAGAATGCTAGCTGTGGCAAGACAGTAGGCATGCAACTCACTGGCTGCATAGCTGGTTTTTTTTGGCAGGCAGTCCAATGCACTGTGCAGCAAATATCTGAAGATGTGGCCCATGCCATCATTCTGGCAATCCAGAGACTGGGGCACCCTTTTTAAACGGTGTCCTGATCTCTAGTAGAAAGCACAGCAATCCATAGCCCTGCACACGCAACTAGTAAAACTCTTACCTACATGGGGGACCCTCTTCACCCACCCACGGTGGGCTAACGCTACCAAACAATAAGGGGAACCAGGCCCCCCCCGCCCCCCACCCCTCCGCAATGTAGCTCCCCAGAGGGACCCTTCCAGTGCTGCCCCTGACCCAGACCCCAGGCTACATGCCACTGTTCCCATGCCAGGATCAGTGCTGACTGGAGTGTCAGGATACTGCCCAGTTATATCCCTCAAACCCCCTGAGGCTATATTTATCTGTGCACCCTCAGCTGGTTCTTTTCACACAGTTCCCATTTTAACTTGTTTAAAACCTCACCAAAGTGACATCATATTAGCGAAAGGAGATCCCGCTATGACATAAACAAATGGCTGGAAAGCCCTTTAAGTAGATTATAATTTATTTAAATATGGTTTAATGTTAAATATTTATTTAAATATGTTTTAATATTATTTATTAGCGGGACGTCAATGGAAAACAGGATCTTGCTGGTGAGATTCTCGTTTTCAGAATCTCATGATATTTTGTGCCCACATCACCTTTTGTACTTGTGGACATATGGCCAATGCTCAAAGGGCACAAGTCAAATCCCAGCAGGGCAGTGGGTGGATTTTAAATTTCATCAATTAATAAATCTGGAATAAAAAGCTGGTATCAGTAGTGGTGATCATGAAACTACCAAATTGTCGTTAAAACCCATCTGGTTCACCAATGAAAGTAGGGAGGTACTTTTGCAGCTGTACAGGGTACTGGTGAGGCCGCAGTTGGAATACTGTGTGCAGTTTTGGTTGTTGCATTTGAGGAAGGATACATTGGCCTGGGGGGAGACGCAGAGAAGGTTCACTAGGCTGATACCGGAGATGAGCGCATTGGATTATGAGAGACTAGCTAGGTTTGTACTTGTTGGAGTTTAGAAGGTTGAGAGGGGATCTTATAGAGATGTATAAGATAATGAAGGGGATGGATAGGGTAGAGTTTGAGAGACTCTTCCTGCTTAGCAAAGATAGCAGGACTAGAGGGCACAACCTTAAAATAAGGGGAGGGCGTGGTTCAGATTGGAGTTGAGGAGGAATTTCTTCACTCAAAGGGTGGTGAATCTTTGGAATTCTCTGCTTGTTGAAGTGATGGAGGCTTCCTCGCTGAATATATTTAAGTCAAGAGTTGGTAGGTTTTTGATTGACAAGGGAATTAAGGGTTACAGGGAGAAAGCAGGAAAGTGATACTGAACCATTGCAGATCAGCCATGATCTTATTGAATAGTGGGGCAGGCTCGAGGGGCTGGACGGCCTACTCCTGCTCCTGTTTCATATGTTCTTATGTCTTTAAAGAAAGAAAATTTATTTTTCCAGTCTGGCCTACATTTAACTAACAGACCCCACAGCAATGTGCTAGACTGTTAACTGAAGTCTCAAGTCAAACATGGGCAAGAACAACTCCTGTTGATAATCACCAAATGCTTTTCTTCAGCTGATGAATCAGTATCTTCATACCAAACATTAATTGGAAGTAGCACTAAGGGTGGCAAGAACAGAGAACGTACTCTGGACACAGGATTTCAGTGTTCATCATCAAGAGTGGCTCAGTAGTGTACTACTGATCAAGGGGGTTGTGTCCCAAAGGACATTTCTGCCAGACTGAGCTTGCAATAAGTGGCAAGTGAATAAACTGCTTGACCTTACTCTTACCATTTACCTACTGCAACTGTACTGGCCATAGTACTACCAGAACTGATTGCCGTTCAGTCTTTGAGGAGACGAATTCACTTCTTCCCAGCGAGGATATCTCCAACATATTGTGTGGCGAACATCATGTTAAATGGGATAGAATCAGGGCATCCATGAGGCATTGTGGGCCATCAGCAGCAGAATGGTACTCGCCCACAATTTGTAACCTCAAGGACTGTCATATTTCACACTCTACCATCAGTATCAAGGCAGACCTTCAACCCTAGTTCACCAAAGAATGCAAAGTTTATTTATTAGTTACAAGTAGACTTACATTCACACTGCTTTGAAATTACTGTGAAAATCCCCTAGTTGCCACACTCTGACACCTGTTCGGGTACATTGAGGGAGAATTTAGCATGGTCAATTCACCTAACCTGCACAGCCTTTGTACTGTGGGAGGAAACCAGAGTATCCAGAGAAAATCCACCATGACACAGGAAGAACATGAAAATTTAATACAGACAGTGACCCAAGCTGGGGATTGGACCTGGATACCTGGTGCTGAGAGGAGCGGTGCTAACCATTATGCCACTGTGCCGGAGGAGACTATGAACCACAGATATATAAAAAATAAAATGCCAACCTGGAAAACCTACAGAACATGGCTACATACATGCTAACAACAGAGCTAAATGATCCCATACCAACAGATCAAACCAAATCTCTGCACTTCTGCCACATTCAATCCCTAATTAACTGGGAGGGATTCCGCTGACTTCCCTGTGCTTCATGATGGGGAACCCAGCATGTCAGTGTTAAAGATAAAACTGAAGCATTTGCAAACATTTACATCCAAATATGTCAGATGGATGAATCATCAAAGCACCCTCCTGTCCCCAGCATCACAGATGTCAGTTTTAAGATAATTTAATTCACTGCATTTAATTAAAAAAAAAATGCGCTTGGAGTGTGAGCATTCCTGGAAAGACCAGTATTTATTGCCCATCCCTAACTGCCCTCGAGAGAGCAGTGATGAGCCGTTTGAACCATCACGTGCAGGCACACCCAGTGTTTTTAGAAATGGGGTATCAACATTTTGACCAGCAACAGTGAAGGAATATGAATATTCTTCCAAGTCAAAATAATGTGACTTGAGTAGGAATTACAGGTAGTGGTGTTCCTTTGCATCTACTGGACATGTCCTTCTTGGTGGAAGAAGTCACAGACATGGAAGGTGTTGTCAAAGGTGGCACGGCAAGTTGCTACAGTGCGTCTTATAGATGATAATGCTCATGCCAATGTATGCCAACAGTGGAGCAAGTGAATGTTCGTGAAAGGATACCAATCAAGCAGGTCTCTTCAGTGTTATTGGAATTGCACTCATTCAGGCAAGTGGTGTGTATTCCATCACATTTCTAAATTGTGCCTTGTAGATGATGGGTGGCTACAGCTGAGATTTTATCATGGTGAATAGCCTTTGCTGTTTTAATAATAATAATTAATAATAATAATAAATTCAAAATTATTTTTGAATTTTTCAGTTCAAAAATAAGTGAACTGTGCATTCAGTTATTTTTCCCATCAGAATGGGGACATTACTTATTGACAATAACACTGAACAATGTGCAATCATCAGCAAAGTGCTGAAGCGCCTATATGCAAATACCCTTAAGACCTGGAGAACATTCAGACTTAGTCAAGTAAGTGGCAAGTAACATTCACATCACATAATTGTCACATGATGATCATCCCCAAGAAGAGAGATTCTAATATTATCTCTTGACATTCAACAGCATTAAGTTAGCTGAATCCCCCATCATTAACATTCTGGGGGTTGCCACTGACCAGAAACTGAACTGGTCTAGCAATATAAAGACTGGGCTACAAGAGCAGATCAGAGGTTAGGAATTTTGCGGCAAATAACTTAGGATTAACTGAGATAGGAGCTATTTGCCATCTACATGGCAGAAGTCAGGGGTATGACAAAATACTATCCACTTGCCTGGATGAATGCAGTTCCAACAATAGTCAAGAAGCTGAACAGCATTCAGGACAAATAACAAAACATAAATTCAATCCGGAGATTATAACAAGGAAAATGCTCTGAAAATTATAAACTAACAAGAGAGGTGGGAATCCAATGCAAACTTTTTGTGAAGTAGATAATGAATCCAGTGAACAAGTGGCTATGGTGGTGCCTAGATCCTATGAGTAAAAAATACTATAAAATAGCAAATTAACTTCAGTATAACGATAAGCATCTATAGCAATAATCCAAAAAAATGGATTACAAACTTCATAGGCCTAAATGGCTGGCATTTTTCTGTGTGTGTTAAACCATTAGTGATTATAACCACATGGTAAAACCTAGAAATATCTCCAAATTTAAAAAATATATAATTACTCATATTACCATTAATATGTTACAAAATTGGTTGAATATTTTTGCAATAAAAATGTGCATAAGCATTTCTTGGTTTGGTAAAAAAGAATATTTTTGGTACATGTCAAACATATGTGTTTCACCTAGGAATATGTGATTATGTTTAAGCCAAATTTTGATTCCTTTGGGATTTTTGTGGTTGATTGTCCAATTCTCCTGCCAATTATTTCCCTGGATCATTGTACTTCTAAGAAAAATGTTGATGCAAAGAGCTGAAGAGGATGATGTAGTTAGAATTCACCAGCCAAAATCAGTTAACTGCAGCTGGATTACTGATTTTTTAAAAAAATTATATATGATGGAAAAGTTTAAATTAGACAAACTTACCAAAAGAGAGACTCTGAAATTTAAGTGTTCAGTTATGTTTGGAACATGCTTCAAAGCAACAAAAGTGAAGAAATGATCCATCATTACTGTGGCAATCTATCATAACTTTCTTTCACACGAGAAAAATATATGTGAGATGAAACCTAATGTTGGGGGAAATAATTCAAAAAATCGTCCTTCAAACAAAAAAATAATAAGAAGTGGTGAGTGAGTAGTTGAGTGGTTAGCACTGCTGCCTCAGCGCTAGTGACCTGGGCTCAATGCCGACCTGAGGTCACTATGTGTGTGGAGTCTGTACATTCTGGACAAACTCCTGGCTCCTGGTTTCCTTTCACAGTCCAGAGATGTGCAGGTTAGGTTGACTGACTGTGTTAAATTGCCCTTTAGTATCAGGTGAACTATTAAGGTAAATATGCAGGGTTAAGGGAGATAGGGCCTGGATGGAATTTTGTTGGTGCAGACTTCTGCACTGTAGGGATTCTGTGATTTTGTCAAATAATATGCAAATGCTCAAAATAAGTCAACAACTTAAAAATTTATAGAAGTTAAATACTGCAGATGTTTGAAATCTGAAATAAAAGTGGAAAATGCTGGAAATACTCAGGAGATCAACAACATTTGTGGAAAGAGAAAGAAAATTAATGATTTATGTCTGTGACCTTCCATCAGAACTTAGCATTTAAGTCAGAGAATGGGTGTGACTCTCATAATAGTCATTTGGGTAGCTACAATTGCACTGTAGGTTTATGGTTAGGCTAACTTTAGACTTGTTTATCATTACTGAAATGGCAAAACTCCAATTTTGCTTTACCAAAAATGCATGTTAACCAGATGGCATTTCTTTAAAAAGCATTAACCAATTAACTCATACCACTGATATCATTTGTTAAACAGTGATGCCCTACCATGGAAATGCTCACACACAGCAGCGTTTTATGAAACAGATAAATTCATAACAGTTAACAGAAGCAAGTAAGCTGATAAAATTAATAATCTATATCGTATCATCAATTTTCAGAAACGAATAGAAGGATGGTCATATCTCTTATTGTAGGCATTCCTCTTAATACAACACAAACCCTAATTATAGTCATAGCATAGAAACTAAACCTCACAAATTTAACATTATTGTTGTGTGAAGTATCTAAGACAATTAGAATATCATTTACTTGCATGGCTTTAATTATATCAATAAATTCAATGAGTTTTATGGAATTTATCTGGTAATCATGAAAAATAAAACATGATATAAATCAGGAAGTTTTCTATTACTCAATTAACATTGTTCATGATTGAAGCAGTGTACCTATATTGAGTATGCTGGGAACGAAATCTGCCTCTATATCAGTTTAGAATTAAACAATGACAAGATGGCCAAATGATATCATGTGTAAGTGAAACTAGAATAAGTTTAAGATAGTCACATAATGTTCGGCACACAATCAGTTAGAAAATATAAAATACTGAATTCAGTTCACATCTCAGAGGAAACTCAGATAAGAATGAAGCTTTTTCAATCAGTGTAAGTCTAATTTCATGTTGTGAAAGAAAGTCAGTGTGCCATGGCTGACCAAAAAACTAACAATAATTATTTTTTTTTAAAGGAGAGGGAGAAGATTAAAAAGTTGGCACTTTGAGAGAAGAGGATTTGGATTGGGAGTTGGCTTCTACCTCAAGCAAGGTATTGAGTCGTGAGTACGTAATGATTGAAAAACTGATTAGTTGACAAAGAACATACAGCAGAGAATTGTAACACATGAAGCGAATGCTTAGTCAGATCTAGGTGGACTTTAAAAGATAACACAATTATACATTGAGCCAAGAATGGAGGATTTTTCAAATCAAATGACACCCTGGCAAGGCAAACAGAATATATAATAAATGGCACAGAACTGAAGGACACTGAACATTAGACATGTTTGAGCTGATGTTAGAAAGTTAGCAGGAACTGTGACGGGTAGGTCATACCCAACCAATCTAGTTAAATTTTTTTTTGAGAAAATCATTAGGTAACGATCTATTTGAATGATGGAACAGCTCAAGGCTGAAAGCCCTACTTCTGTTCTTACAAAAGCATTTGCTGCACACATCTGGATCACATGATATTATTTATCCACAGCATCTGAGCAACATGACAGGAACTCATGAAGTATAGTATCGACATGCTGTGCTTGGTTGAAGTCATTAGGTTACATTTTAGCTTCATTTGAAGCTATTTTAAAAGTGGCATCTCGGTCTTTTGGCAAAGATGCAAATGAGATCAATCCTTGGAGGAGGTGCAATGCCTATTCCATTCAGCTTGGATGATGTAGATCAAACCCAAGACAGGAGGTGAGAACCCTGTCTTGTCAGCTTGGATCAGGAATGTCTCAACTTGAACTGGACTTGACTGGATTGAATTGAAATAAAAACAAAACACAAAAAATATCACTTTCAGTTCATTTACCCACTCAGAAATGGCTCGATGGAATTGTCTAGGTATTATATAGACAGCAACCATGATCACCAGATTACAATTGCTGTAGTACTAAGAGAGATTAACAATAAGCATATTATTAGTATATTATTTTTGAACTGCATGCAACTAAAGATTGCAAAGGCAATTTCAGTTTTTAACAAACAAGCTGAATTTTAAAATATTATATATTACTTAATGGAAGGAAACCATAAAAGGCAGCAGACCTGCAATGTTAAAATTTACCTCATGGATTGATCATTTGATTATCTTTCCGAATATCTCGTGGCTCAGTATCAAATTTGCTTGATAATAGCTGATGTGAAAGCTCCTGGGATGTTTTACAACAATTCTGACATTTAATTTATTCTACTGTCGTCAGTAAAACCACTAGAGGTTGTTTTAAATCCTGATCATTTAGAATATTTATTATATCTTTGAAGCAAAAGTAATAGTAGAAATGTACTATCAGATAGGTCTATTGCTTATGACTGTTTTATTCTATATTGTTGCCACTGATAGAATTTAAATGCAAAATCTGTTAAGTCTAAAGAAATATTTATTTATAATTTGACACTCCTGTAATATTAATGACAGACTGTAGTTCGCAAACAAGATGCTTATTAGTATTTGCTTCCAACTATGGAAACCCAAATTGTTGTTCCTTGAACTCTATATTAATTTTATTGCTCTGGTTTACCAGAAGTGCTGAGAAAAACCCATAATGAAAGCAAGTTCTCAGCCAGTGCTGGGAAATACCAATGAATTACACTAAATCTCAGGGCTCTACAATAATTAGAATGACCATTTTAAAAGATGCAAAAGGTTTGTAATGTCAATGATATCATTCATGGAACTAAGAATGAGAACACTTTGCTGGATCTTGTTATGGGTAAAAACAGCAGTGAGTAGATCTGTAATCCTTTTATTGTTCCAAGCGTCAGACAGGATGACGTATTTGGCGAGTGTAAAACTACTAAGACTCAGCACAAATTCCTGACTATGGGGATATTATAATTAAATAAAATACAGTGGTGCTCAGATCCTGAGTTTTTAAAATAACAGGGTTGTTGGTGAATAAACAACGTTGTTGCTATTATGACCTCGGAGCGCCAGTGGAAAGGAAAACCTAGAGGCAGTCAGCATCAATTAGAAGAGCTGTCCAATATGCATCCTTCAGAACAGACAGAAGTGTGACACGATAATGAAAGCAGATTAGCAGATGGTTGGTGGATAATTTTCTCAGGAATCTTTAAAACTCATCCTTCTATGCACTTTCGGGAGCAGAGAGAGCCTGACCCACTTGTGAGCTGGCTGAGTTTAAAAAGTAAAATCAGAGTCAAATCGCAGGAAAACTGCAAATTCATTAATTTGTAAGAGATTCGTTAGAGAGAATCTTTAAATAACTGAAAAATTAATGCAAGTGGAATTTAGGCATGGCAGGGCGGCTTATTTATATGGCACGCACATCCTGTGGTACGTGGGGAGTTGTGAATGCTACCTAAGACCTAGATGACTACATACGCAGTAAATGCCAATTGTACAGAAACTTAAGCTTTGGGTTTCGGTGCATGACCAGATGCTGGAGTACTGTGATACATCAGAGAGACTAAGAGCTACATGGATAGCATACTCAGGGAGGTCGTCACAATGCAACCTAGGAGCATGAGGGCAGAAAAAGGGTGACCACCTGGCAGTCCAAGAAAAACAGGCAGATAGTTCAGGAAACCTCTTTGATCACTAATCAATTTTCCACTTTGGATACTAACTGTTTCCTAAAAGAATGTAGTCAGAGCCAAATACATGGCATCTCACGACTCAGCTGGAAAAAGAAAGGAAGAACAATACTGATAGGGAATTTATTAGTTAGGGGATTAAGTGGGCATTTCTGCAATTGTGGATACAACTCCAGGATGGTACGTTGCCTCCCAGTGCCAGGGCTAAGGATATAATGGAAAGCATGCAGAGCATTCTTCCGGGGGAGGTCGACAGCCAGGAGATTTAATAACTTCAGTAGGAAAGGAGATTAGATCTTGTAAGGAGATGGAAAAGTTCTAAAGCAGTCATCTCAGGATTAGTCCCTGGCCGGTGTGCTTGTGAGTATAGAAATAGGAAAGTTTAATGAATGAACATGTGGCTGGAAAGCTCGTGCGGAAGGGAGGGCATCAAATTTCTGAGGGAACTGGCTCTAGAGAAGGTGGGACTTGTATAAGCTGGATAACCTGCATCTAAACAGGACTGTGATGAATATCCTCATCGAGAGGTTTGCTTGTGGTGTTGGGGAGAGTTTAAACTAGGGGGAAAAGAATCTGAGAGCAGATTCAAATAGGACAAATTCAGAGCCAGGGAACTGGAGACAGAAATTAGCGAGCAGCTCTGAAAGACAGAGAAACAAAGGTTACAGATATATTGTTCAGAAATTCGGCAGTGTCAAAAGGTATATATGCAACTGCAAGGAGTACAGCAAATAAACCTCTCGATGAGGATATTCATCACATTCCTGTTCAGGTGCAGATCATCCAGCTTCTACAGGTCCCACCTTCTCTAGAGCCAGTTCCCTCAGAAATTTGATGCCCTCCCTTTCGCACAGGCTTTCCAGCCACATGTTCATTCATTAAACTTTCCTATTTCTTTACTCACAAGCACACCGGCCAGAGACTAATCCTGAGATGACTGCTTTAGAGCTTTTCCATCTCCTTACAAGATCTAATCTCCTTTCCTACTGAAGTTATTAAATAAAGTTAGCAAATAAAGCCAATATGCTAAGAGCACAGATAGACACATGGCAGCATCAAATAATTATTACAATATAAACTTGGCTTAAAGGGGGTAAAAAATAACAGCTCAACATCCCTAGATCTGGGACTTTCAGACAGTATAGAGGAGGGCAGATATAAAAGATTCAGATGTAGCATTCTTGGTTAAGAAAACAATTATAGCCATGAGGAGGCAATGACATACTGAGTGGATCAATAAATGAGGTCATATGGGTGAGGCTCAGAAATAAAACAAGGGGTGGCCACATTGCTCGGAGTGTACAACAGACCTCAAATAGTGGAAGGGAAGTTACTGCAAAAAATCTCCTAGTATCCAGACTTCAGCGCCTGTTCTGGTACACTAGGGGAAAATTTAACAAGGCCATCACACCCAACCAGCAGATCTTTCAATCTGGAGGGAGAAAAACTGGAGGAAACCCATGCAAGTATGGGAAAACATGCAAACTCCACAGAGACAATGACTCAAGCCAGGAATTGAACTTGGGTCCCTGGTGTTGTAGGGCAGCCATCGTGAAAAAACGGAAAGATGAGGGTCATTTTCCTTAGAACAGAAGCTAAGGGATGACTTAATTGAGATGTACAAGATTATGGAGATGCTCGATAAAGTAGAGGGAAAAGACCTGTTTCTCCTAGCGGAGAGGTCAATTTGGTGATGAGTAAAAGAATTTAAGGAGTCATGAGATCAACGTTTTTCACCCAGAGACTAGTAGGTGTCTGGAATTCACTGCCTGGTTTGGTGGTGGAGGCAGAAACCTTCAACTCATTTAAAAGGTATCTAGATCTGCATCTAAAGTGCCGTAGCTTGCAAGGTTACAGACCAGATGCTGGACGGTGGATTACAATAGGTAGCTACTTTTCTTATTTTCTGGCTCGTACAGATACGTTGGGCTGAAAGGTCTCTTGCTGTGCCAAAACCTTCCTGTGGTTCTATGCGTTTGTTCCAAATCCCATTTCTGCCACTGTGTTCATGAGTTGAGAGTCACATTAATTCTACTAAAGCCAAATATTGCCAACAATAATCAGAGATTTTTAAAAATACCAATAACCTACAGAGAATATGCAGTAATGTCACTTTAAGTAAACGGGCAGATTAAATTAGAATGAAGTTTAGTTAAGAGGCAAAGGCAGCCAATAACAGCACACTGTTTTAGTACAGGAATTCCATTCACTTTAGCATATTAGGCCCAATACACTTTATAATAAAACAAGACTTGATTTTCAAGTTTGCTGATGATGCCACTTATCCACTTTCTTCTGACATCCCAGTGACAGGCTGCAAGAGTGGGAGACACTCATGGTCAGCCACACTTGATGCCAGTGATGCCCCTTAAGCTATAAGGCTAGCGACTCACTCCAGGAAAAAATCTTTGCAATGGGAACAGATAGAAATCTGTCTTATGCACCATTCAGTACAGAAAGGGAAAGAACAAAACTACACTGGGGTGCAGATGAAGACCACATTCTTGATTCTTCATTATGCCAGAAGGAAAATGTCAGTCAGAACCAACATGGCATGCAAAAGAAGGGACTTACTTTTGGGTTGGATCTCAAACAATGACAAGACAGAGTTCAAGAAAGAGACAGAGAATCTGGTGAACTGGTGCATCGACAATAATTCTTCCTTCAATGTCAAGAAAACAAAGGAAATAGTCATCAGTTTCAAAAAGTGTAGTGGAGGGCACGTCCCTGTTAACATCAATGGGACGAAGTAGAAATAGTTGAAGGCTTCAAGTTTTTAGATTCCAAATCATCAACAACTTGTTCTTGTCCGTCCATACCAACACTAGAATTGAATCATAGAATCCCTATAGTGCAAAAGGACGTCATTCAGCCCATTGAGTCTACACTGACCACAATTCCACCCAGGCTCTATTCCCATAACATCATGTATTTATCTGCGAATCCCCTGACACTAGGGTCAATTTACCATGGCCAATCAAACTAACCCACATATCTTTGGACTGCGGGAGGAAATCAGAGCAACAGGAAGAAACCCACAGACACGGGGAGAATGTGGAAACTCCACGTAGTGACCCAAGGCAGAAATCAAACCTGGTCTCTGGCACTGTGAGGCAGCAGTGCTAACCACTGTGCTACCATACCACCACTATAGTTAAGAAAGCCCACCAACATCTTTATTTTCTTCAGAAGACAAAGGAAATTTGGCAGGTTTGCTACGACCCTCACAACTTTTACAGATGCACTATAGAAAGCTTTCTTTCTGATTGTATCACAGCTTGGTATGGCTCCTGCTCTGTCCAAGACCGCAAGAAACTACAAAGGGTTGCAAATGAAGTCCAGTCCATCATTCAGATCAGCTTTCTATCCACTGACACTGTCTACACTTCCTGCTGTCTCAGAAAAGCATCTAGTATAATTAAGGACCTCACACACCCCTTCTTCCATCAGGGAAAAGATAAAAGTCTGATGACATGTACCAACCGACTCAAGAACTGCTTTCCCTACTGCCATCAGATTTTTGAATGGACCTTGCTCACATTAAGTTGATCTTTTCTACACCTTAGTTATGACTGTAACACTACATTCCGCACTCTTTCATTTCCTTCTCTATGTATGATATGCTTTATCTGTATCGTGTGCAAGAAACAATACTTTCCACTGTATTTTAATACATGTGACAATAATAAATCAAATCAAATCAAATCCTATAGGTGAGGGAGAAAAGAATCTTTGTGAAAAAATGCTCAGACATGAAAAATAAAACCATAAACTGTAAGTGATTTCAAGTCTCATTCATAGAAAAATTATGAATATTGTAATAAAGTGATTGTTTCCATATTTCAATGATATCAAGCTGTAGGTTTTGAAGATACTAATGCATTTTCTGTCTTGTAAGCCTGAAGATTTCTCCATCACAAGACTATTAAACCATGAAATAGAATATATATAGTTAATCTTTCATTGCATTATTTGCAAATAATTAATTTATCTTTCTACAGCCATCTATTTGTCTCCCTCTCTTCCTTGGACTATTTCCTTCTTTTCCTCAATGCCTCTCACTTTCATGGCGATCTCTAAAATTGTCACCAGCTCTCTCATTTTAGTTTTCTTTACATAAAAAGAAAGTAGACAGAAACTTAAGCAAGGAGAAAGGAGGGCTAAAAGGGGTCAAGAAAAAGTGTTGGCCAGCAAGGTTAAGGAAAAATCCAAGGTTTTTATTATCAATATATTCAAAAAAAAATATCTATATAAAAAAGAGTAAGAGGGTAGCCAGAGAGAGGGTTGGCCCAATCAAGGACAAGGGAGGGAATCTATGCGTGAAGCCACAGGAAATGGGCGATGTATTAAATGAGTATTTTGCGTCAGTATTCACCAAAGAGAAGAACTTGATGGATGATGAATCTGGGAAAGGATGTGTAAATAGTTTGAGTCATGTTGAGATCAAAAAGGAGATGGTATTGGAGTTCTTGAGAAACATTAAGGAAGAGAAGTCCCCAGAGCTTGATGGCATCTACCCCAGAATACTGAGAGAGACAGGGAAGGAAATTACTGGGGCCTTGAGAGAAATCTTTGTATCCTCATTGGCTACAAAGGAGGTCCCGGAGGATGGGAGAACAGCCAATGTCGTTCCTTTGTTTAAGAATAATAATCCTGGTAATTACAGGCCAGTGAACCATACATCAATGGTAGGGAAATTATTGGAGAGGATTCTTTAAGACAGGATTTATTTCCATTTGAAAATGAAGTGGACATATTAGTGAGAGACAACATGGTTTTGTTAAGGGGAGGTTGTTTTTCATGAACTTGATCAAGTTTTTCGAGGAAGTGACAAAAATGATTGATGAGGGTAGGTCAATGAATGTTGTCTACATGGACTTCAGTAAGGCCTTTGATAAGGTCGCTCATGGCAGACTGGTGCAGAACACATGGGAGCAGAGGTGAGCTGGCAAGATGGATATAAAACTGGCTCGGTCGAAGAAGACAGAGGATAGCAATGGAAGAGTGTGCTTCTGAATGGCATTCCTCAGGGATCAGTGCTGCCACTGTTGCTGTTTGTAATATAAATCATTTGGAGGAAAATGTAACTGGTTTGATTAGTAAGTTTGTGGACGACACAAAAGTTGATGGATTTGCGGATTGTGATGAGGACCATCAGAAGATACAGCAGGGTATACATCAGTTGGAGATTTGGGCGGAGAGATGGCAGATGGAGTTTAACCTGGACAAATGTAGGGTAATGCATTTTGGAAAGTCTAATACAAATAGGAAATATACCATAAATGGCAGAACCCTCAAGAGTATTGATGGGCCAAGGGATTTGGGTGTACAGGTACACAGGTCATTGAAAATGGCAACACAGGCGGAGGAGGTAGTCAAGATGGCATACAGCATGCTTGCCTTCATTGGCCGGAATATTGAGTTTAAAATTAGCAAGTCACGTTGCAGTTTTATTGAATTTTAGTCAGGCTGCACTTGGAATATAGTATTCAATTCTGGTTGCCACACTACCAGAAGGTTTTGGAGAGGTATAGAAAAGATTTACCAGGATGTTGCCTAGTATGGAGGGCATTAGCTATAAGGAGAGGTTAGAGAAACTTGGTTTGTTCTCACTGGAATGATAGAGGTTGAGGGGTGGCCTGATAGAATATGAGGGGCATGGACAGAGCGGGTAGATGGAGGTTGAGGAGTGGATAGAGAACCTTTTTCCCATGATCGAAGAGTCAATTGCTAGGGAGCACAGGCTTAATCCACGAGGGGCAAAGTTTAAAGGAGATGTATGAGGCAGAAAGTAGTGGCTCCCTGGAACTCGTTCTGGAGGAGTAGTGGAAGTGGATATAGTAATGACTTTTAAGGGACGTCTGGACAAACACATGAATAGGATGGGAATACAGGAGTATGGTCCCCACAAGGGTAGGAGGTTTTAATCAAGTCGGGCAGCATAGTCGATGCAGGTTTGGAGGGCCTGTTTCTGTGCTGTAATTTTGTTTGCTCTTTGTTAAATGTTGTTTTGTATTAATTTCCTATCTACTATATACCTCAGTTTTTTTGTTAATACTTCTCTTTATTTAGCCATGGTACACGTTGGAGGAAATTTCCCCTCTTACTACCACAGAAATTGTGACGGAGGTGGAAAGGGAGTGTGCAGGCCACGCAAAGGTCCATTGACTTTGGGCAGGATTTTCCAGTTTTGGAATGAGTGCAGCTGGAAAATCCCACCTGTTATGTTTTTGTGATATTTTCTAAATATTTTATTTCATTCATTTTCATCTCACTTGTCAGAATGATCTTGAATTCCACTTAAAAATCAGCTAATCCATCACCCAGCCTGGGGTGTCAGGATTAAGCAGGAGGCAAGAGCTGCAGGTTCACTTTAGGCTTGTAATTATTTATACCCACTGGTGAATTCTGCTCAGCATCCTGGCCAATAATTCTATGTGAATAAAACAAAATACTTGATAATTATTACATTGCTGTTTGTGGAAACTTGCAGCATACAAAATTGATTACTCATTTCTTACACTGCATAAGTGACTACAGGATGAAAAGTTTACATGCTTAACCAACAGCAAGTTGATCCATATGAAAATCATGGAGAACCCGGAGTTTGGGCCACCTCCATGTTGCATGGATTTTGTGGACATGGCAGAACCAAGTGCTTCCCCGGCCCAGAGACCTAACTGATGGCAAGTGCTCATCAGTGACGGCTGCAGAATTGGTTAGGTGTGACTTGGTGATGTCAATTGGGGTAGCGCGCGCGTGTGTGTGCGCGCGCATGCCTGCGCACACGGGTGTTGCATAGGACCAATTGCTGAGGCTTGTAAGGCAGACAACTTGCTTCCTAAATCTTTGAGTCCTTGTCTTGATGAAGTTGCCAGGAAGGAGAAGATCACAGTAATAAAATGGAGAGAATAATATAGAAATAAAAAGTCTTTAACTTTGTTATTCTTGTTATATATGCACAATTTGGAAATGTGTAAGCATGCATCACTTTTCCAAATTAATGGCTCCACTTATTCAGAAGTCTTACCTCCTTGCAGACGGTTTCAAAATTGAGGTCCATCCGAAGTGCAGTTTTTGAAACATAATCTGGTTTCAAATCCTAAGCAAAAGATAACAAAATATTTCAGTTTACACATTTTCGATTTTTCAACAATGGCTAACATCAAAAGTAATTCATTGGCTGCAAAGTGTTGGAGATGTCGGGTAGTTCTGAAAAGCACAATATAGATACAAGTCTTTGTTTTAATTTTTCTCTTTAAAGGTGTAAAGCCTTTATAGCAAGACAGTAGATGTTTATGAACACATCTGTTTATGGTACAGAGGACAGCACTTTGGTTCCCAGCTTGGGTAACTGTCTGTGTGGAGTTTGCATGTTCTTCCCGTGTCTGTATGGGTTTCCTCTGGATGCTCCGGTTTCCTGCCACATTCTGAAAGAAGTGCTGGTTAGGTGCATTGACCTGAACAGGCATCAGAGTGTGGCAATTAGGGGAATTTCTCAGTAACTTCATTGCAATGTTAATGTAAACCTTACTTGCGACTAACAAATAACCTTTACCTTTCTATAGTTATAAAACCGTAAGACTTCCTGAATAATTCCTTGGTTGCTGACTCCAAGGTTGATACTAAAAGCAGATTCAAAAACATCAAAGGTGCTTAAAAAAGTTTCTTTTGGAAGAATACTATCAAACACACCAAACTGTATTTATGCATGCCACCAAATTACACTGTAAAATTACCCAGCATACAGCCTAAAAGCATATCTTTATTAACATTACGATGATACAAAGACGACATTTGGTAAGTTAGTTAAGCTAAAGGCAACAAAGTACCATGGCCCAAAGGATACATCCCAGGATCCTAAAATGATAAAGAAGACATTTGCAACAGCCATATAAATTATATTTTAAGCCTCTATTATGTGCTAGAGAACTGGAAAAATGGTCAATGTAGAACCTATTTGTAAAAACGAAAATGGAACTAATCTGGGTAATTATATATCAGTTATCTTAACAGTGTGGGAAAGAAAATTAAGTGCTTAATTGGGATTATGCTGTCATGTCTCTGGATAAAAGATATATAGAAATAGCCAGCATGGATTTCAAAATGGATAATGGGCTTAACAAAATTCACAGAATCGTTTGAGAAAGTAAAAAATGTAGTGAATGTAGAATTACCAATATCAACATTTCTCTCCCCTCAGTCATCAGTGAAATTCCCCTTTATCCCGAATCTCCTTTCCAGCCACTTCCAAATGCCTTCCCTCCAGTAAGAACCAACAGCCATTAAAATCCCCATGCCTACCTTGAATCTGTCCCTTCCTATTACCCACGCCTGAATGCTCCAAGTTCTCTCTGGCAGGCAACTGAATTTGGACGATGAACTTAATTCTGGCAAGCTGGCCTTTTAATGAGCAGGCATGAGATGCAATTGGGTGCAAATAGGTTTCCTGACATTGGTTGTCAGGAAACTCAATCCGCCTTTAACACTGGGACAATAAAGTTCCAAACAATTTTTTTGCCAGCCAGGAAGTGACATTTTTTTAAAAAAAAGACACCACACTAAACCCACTTTGATCTCTTCAATTGGTGGGAGCAGAAAACTCTGCCCCATGAGTTTGGTGGCGTTTAAGAGGTTAGTAGATAAG
Organism: Sphyrna mokarran; assembly: GCA_024679065.1. Taxonomy (NCBI): domain Eukaryota; kingdom Metazoa; phylum Chordata; class Chondrichthyes; order Carcharhiniformes; family Carcharhinidae; genus Sphyrna; species Sphyrna mokarran. The sequence goes on along the minus strand of JAGIQG010000006.1, from coordinate 64,079,856 downwards.
TTTATGGACGAAAAGGGAATGGTTTAGGTTAGAGGGTCATTGCTTTTTCCTAATTGGTCGGCGCAACATTGAAGGCCGAAGGGCCTGTTCTGCGCAGTAATGTTCCATGTTCTATGACAGCACTAGGGAAGGTAGAAAAGCTATTCTGATTAGCTGATGATACAAGGACTGGGGGACACAGATTTAAAGTTTTGGGCAAAAGTTTCAGGGAGAACATGAGGAAGAACATTTTTGACAGTTTACAACAAACTGGGACTTGTGTCTCCATTTCTATCACTCCCATAGGCAACGACTTCAGAAGAATATTGGCTGGGTATTTGAGGAAAAGAAACTTGCAGGGCTACAGGGATAGAACAGGGGAATAGGACTGAATGGACTGTTCTACACAGAACTCAATGAGCCAAATTGCCATCTTCTATTTAGTTCTGACTCAATGACTCAATTGAAGTAAATTCTGTGCTGTGACAAAGCAACTGGGGAGGGGCTTTCAAGATATTAAATGAGGAGACAATAAGGTTAGAACATTTAACAATGAAAGATGACTATCCTTAAAATGTAAGCCATTGATTATTCTTGCAAGAGACAAGAATAAATTGTCAATCTAAACTTTCTTAAATGGTATCTTCTCAGCTGTTAACTACAGGTTAATAGCCTTATTAACCTTGTATCTGTGGCAATTTTACGAAAGACGTTAAGCAGTGCAGTGAAAGTAGTTTTAAAATAGCGTCCCATAGAATTTCAGTCCGTCTCCAAAGACCTGAAAGAAACACAAACTCCATTATCCCACCGGTTGCTGGAGATTTGCATTTCAACTACTTGACTGTTAACAGAATAAAAATTCTGCACACTGACAACATATGACTCTGACAAACATTGATGGGTATGGAGTGAGTTATTAGTGTGAGTGGATAAGGCAAATAAATAAATATTCTTTCGTGAAAATAAATAACATTTTTAAATTCTGGAATATAAAAGATTGAATTTACCATTTTGGGGCACAGTGACTAACTCAAAAATAACAGAGATCACAAAATTCTTGCTTCTGTCTACTGTCAGCTTTCTCCATTAGTCTTGGGAATTGGCAATAAGGTGTGCAAAGTAAAAGGAATCTGAATCTCACCCATTCAATGACATTTGTGCATACTGTACAGGGAAGATGCTTCCAACGCAGACAGTTACATAGGTCAGATAGGGAAATGACAGAACTCACCATCTCAATTTCCAACATTAATCTGCCTGATTTTAGTTAGGGTGGGGAAGGAAAATTAATGGTCTTTAGACTGAACTTAACTCTACACAGACCATAAGAGTAATTGGATGGAATTTAATGCCCACCCCCTGGCAAATTTAGTGCATAGGGGTTGCATTTATTCACAGGGGAGGTGAAGTCTCGAAAAAGTCCATAGTGCCATTAGTTTCAACGAAAGCATTTATTAGACATGAAAATATATCTTAACCTACAATGGACTCTAATAAAAAATTACTTGAAGCACGTTGACTGGGTGCGGTCAAATACGTCCTCCGTTGTGAACCCAAGTGAATACCTGTGGATTTCTCATCAAAATCCCCCAGATGATTGTCACATGAGAATTTCCTAATTTAATTTCCAAAATCACAATTTAAAATCATTTTTCAGTTATGCTTTCCATCAGCAGTTTGAATTCTGAAATACAGTCCAGGTTTTCCAAATTATACTTTCAAATAAAGTTATCACTCCACTTTTAATGAGTCCAGTATCCAGGTTTTATAACTCCCTTTTCAGGATTACTTTGTCTTGAATGTATTACAAATTGTTCATAATTATTTTAATTCTCAGACTCTATTAAGATGGCATCAGACTTTTGATTTACATCTGAAGCCTACTGCCAATCCTAATTCTAATGACTGCAACTGTCTCTTTCATTCACAACATTTTATCTGCTCTTCTTTGAATGATATTTGGTTCTCTAGTCTCTTTACTTCAGTCTTTCTTAAGACATGTTTTCTGTCCTAATTCCCTAGTTATTTTATGGATTTCATAGAATCCTGCAGTGCAGAAGGACACCATTCAGCCTATTGAGTCTGCATTGACCACAATCCCATCCAAGTCCTATCCCCACAACCTCATGTATTTACCCTTGCCAGCCCTCTGACACTAAGGAGCAATTTAGTCTGGCCAATCCATCTAATCTGCACATCTTTGGACTGTGCAAGGAAACCGGAGCACCCCAAGGAAACTCATACAGACAGTGCAAACTCCACACACAGTGACCCAAGCCAGGAACTGAAACCAGGTCCCTGGAGTTATGGGCAGCAGTGTTAACCACTGTGCCACCCCAATCTAGACTCTATGCGGCTCCTTGTAAAGTTTGCCTCTTAGCAACTCTCTCGTCCTTTCCAGCTGCTTTGGCAGAGTGGAGAGATGTTCACTCCCAAGTGTCTTCAACTGCAAACAAATTCAGCTAAAAACTAACTCAAAAACCTTTCGACCACAAAAAGGCATCCAGTTGCTAAACAACACCTGCATATTTCTACTGACTTTTTAAATCTTCATACTAAACCCTTTCTACGCACAAGGGACCACACTTGGAACTGAAACCAATGCTCACACATACAAACACCTTTGTCCATCATGAAACTAACTATAGTTTTTAACATTCCTTATCCAAACATTAAATTAAATACACTTAAAACTATATTTTTTTCCAATGTTTACAAATGCAAATATAAATCCTTTGAAACACTTTTGTTTTCCTAACATGTTGCACTATTAATCCAGAGACCCAAGCTAATGTTCTGGGACAATGGGCTCAAATCTCACTATGGCTGCTGATGGAATTTAAATTCAATTAATAAATCTCAGCAACCTTTACTATGACAATCATCATCGATTGTTGTAAAAACCCATCTGATTTACCGCTGCCTTTAAGGGAAGGAAATCTGACATCTTGATTCCATGTGACTCCAGACCCACAGCAACATGGTTGATTCTTAACTGCCTTCTGAAGTGGCCTAGCAAGCCACTCGTTTAAATAGTGTATGACCATGAACAACAAATGCTGACCCAGTCAGCAATGCCTACATCCCATGAAAGAATAAGGAAAAAAAGGTGCCAGGTTTTGAATAGGGAATTAAACCAAGGTCATACCCACCTGCTCATGTGGGTGCAAATGTGGCTTTTTTCAAACGAAGAGCAGAAAAATTGTCCTGGCGAGTACTTATCCTTCAATCAGCTTCATGAAAAGGCTGCTTGGTTATTACTACAATGCTTGTGGAAAGTTTGCTAAATGCAAATTACATTCCATGTTTCCTACATTGCAACAGTAACTACACTTCAGAAAGAACTTCATTGGCCATCTAGAACCTAATATTGCTGTGAACGCAGGGGAACCCAACCTGCACACTTTTGCACCTTATAAAACACACAATTTGTTTAATCCTCATGCAAGAGTGGAATCATAGATTAAAACCTTTACAGAAGAAGAGGCAGGCATTTGGCCCATCGAGTCAGTACCAACCACAATCCCACCCAGGCCCTATTTTCATAACATTTACCCTACTAATCTCCCCAACGCTTGGATCAATTTAGTATGGCCAATCAACCTAAAATGTACATCTTTGGACTGTGGGAGGAAACTCGAACACCCAGAAGGAACCCAAGCAGACATGGAAAGAAAGTGCAAACTCTACACAGAGTGTGACCCAATACTGGAATTGAACCTGGATCCCTGGCATTGTGAGGCAGCAGTGCTAACCAGTGTGCCACCATGCTGCCTCAAGATTCCACAGTTTCAATTATTCTCTTACACGACCTCCAAGCTTAGGTCGAATTGGAAGAACATTAAATGTCACCGTTGAAATGGCCCTTACAACATGAAAAAGTAGCCTCGGTTTTATTTAGTTCATATTAACTACATAAATCTGTTTTGTTGACAATCATTCAAGCTTGATGGCATACTACTTTTGTAAGGCAGAGCTACAGAATTACAGAAATTACTGAACAACTTGTGGCAGTTTTCAACTCATGGTATAACTCCTCACGATAAATTGCTGTATTTTTTAATGCATTAATAATGGTGTATGCCATCAACTTGTCAATATTTTTTCATCAAATACTGGGCCATTAATTTTCTCATCTGAAGTAACTGTTTGAAGGGCATGAAAAAATGGTTTCCAGTTTTGGAAAATAAAATTACAAGGAACTTTAATTCTATTACTTTCACACATTGGAAGAGGCTTTTATCGAAGGTTGGGATGACAGCAACGAGAAAGTATGCTCTTTACTTCCTCCCCTCCCCAGGAATACTTAAAATGGTGGACTTGAACAGCTGATAGTGACAGTTTTGTCTTTGTCACATAGTTTTGTGTGATGGAAGTTATGAATCAGATTTTATACAGTTATGCTTAAATGATTCTACAGGTTTCCTTCAATTTGAGGTTGTTGGCTAAAATGTATAAATTCAATGTTGGTTTCGTAGACTGGTGTGGGCTGTCTTTCTGGCCATTGGCCACAATGAGCAGCCTGTTTGATCAGCCCACACACTGGTGTAAAAATATGATTTTATTTAAGCTACATTAAAATAATTTAAGCTTAGGATCTAGGTTGAAATTCAATGCAGTACTGAAGAAATGTTGTGTTAAACTATGGGACAATCTCTCTATTTTGGTGGACATTAACAACACAATGGCACTTTGCAATTTCTAATCAAAAATAAAGATAGGACTCCCTCAGTCTTCTGGAAAACATTCTTTTCTGAATGTATACCACCAAAAAAAATTAACGAACGATTTTCCACATAGTAATTTATAGTACATGAATTGCTTTTTAAGAGATGCAATTAGACACGACTAGCTGAATCTTGCTCAAGCCTCAAGAAAATCCGACTGTGCATATTTGCAGATCGCAAACTATATTCCCGACCTATGTATCACTCTACATGATGTTTTAGTCTTTTCAGGACCAGTTCACACTGCAGTTTGTAACCTGTGAATCAGTGTGTGGGGACCAATTTGACAGCCTGCCTTGGTTCACTGACACAGTATCCCAGTTCCCAATAGTTTTTGAGGGAACCCCCTACACTTTCCTTGCCTCCCTCACTCTCCATCCACCTCATGCTAGTCACTGCCTCTACAGGTCATCCATTCCACCTAATGCTACCCATATTATACATGCCCTCTTAGATTACCCATGCCACTCTTTTGCCCCCATTTATCTGCCATAATAAATGATCATCGCTACACTCTCATACATCCTCCATGCCCTTCAATCACCCATGACATCTCTGTACCCACTTGCTTCTTCCCCCAGCAATGCAGCTGCCTGTTCAAAACCGTTCACCTACGTTCCTAACGACTATAGGACACTGCCAATGAAATTTATAGAATACATCAGCTGGAATGCGGAGCTTTCAGAAACTCCTAAGTTTTATTCTCTTATTTTGGTGTTATTCCTTTTTCATCAGTCACAGTGCAATTTGCTCTGGGGCTGCCAATTATCTCCATCTACCATCTCCAATCCCATAACAGGCAGAATGCCTTTCCTCATGGAAATTTCCATTCATCCTTCTTGGAAATTAAGATTGTCAAGCTGCAAAGGCTCACAGCAATTTCTGCCAGAATCTTCAGATAGGATATATAGGCAGTAACAATCTCTGACAAGTGCCATGTTAACAAAGAAGCATAACTGATTGATATTCCATGGTTCAAAATGACATTCAAACAATTCTTTTACCAAATGCAGCACACTGTAGATGGTTGTTAACACACAACACCCTTTAGCCTATATGGCACATTGTCATTTCAGATGGCTTTATCTCTCTCATCCTGGTTATTCCCTTGGTCCTCATCTTCATTCCCTCAAGTCCAAGAGGCAAAGACACGATAGTTACAACAGACAACCAGTTTAGCTATTCACTGCCAGATCCGGCTGGACAACATTTAAGCATTATGATGGCACAAATCACCACAAATGGGTATGATGTAGTGGCCATTACAGAAACGTGGTTGCAGGGTGACTGGGACTGGAAACTGAATACGTAGGGGTATCAGACATTTAGGAGGGATAGACAGAAGGTAACAGGAGATGGGGTAGCTCTGTTAATAAAGAATAATATCAGGGTGATAGTGAGAGACGATATAGATTCCAAAGAACAAAACGTGGAATCGTGTGGGTGGAGATAAGGAATGATAAGGGGAGAAAGTCAATGGTAGGTGTGCTCTATAGGCCCCCAAATAATAACTGAGGCGTGGCGGGCTATAAACAAGCAAATAATGGATGCGTGCAAAAACGGAACGGCGATAATCATGGGGGATATTAACCTGCATATTCATTGGTTGACTCAAGTCGGACGCAGTGGACTTGAGGAAAAGTTCTTCGAATGCTGTCAGCATAGTTTTCTTGATCAGTATGTTACAGAACCTACAAGGGAGCAAGTTATCTTAGATCTGGTACTGTATAACAAGGCAGGTAGAATTAGGGATCTTCTTGTGAGGGATCTTCTTGGAATGAGTGACCACAACATGGTTGAAATTCTGATACAGATGGAGGGTAGAAAGTAGGGTCCCAAACTGGTGTCCTCTGCTTGAACAGAGGGGAGTTTGATATGAAGAGGGCAGAATTGGCTAATGTAGACTGGGGGCGCAGATTGGTTAGTAGGACAGCTAAGGAACAGTGGAGGATTTTTAAGGAGACCTTTTTCAGTACTCAGCAAAAATATACTCCGGTGATAAAGAAGGACTGTTAGAAAAGGGATAACCAGCTGTGAATAACGAAGGAAATAAAGAAGAGTATTAAATTAAAAACTGATGCGTACAGAGCCACTAAAAATAGTGGGGAATTAGGAGATTGAGAAAGATTTAAAAAACAACAAAGAATGACTAAGAAAGTGATAAAGAAAGGAAAGATAGAGTATGAAACTAAACTAGTTCTAAGTATAAAAATAAATAAAGAAGAAAAGAATGGCTAGAGTGAATGTTGGACCGTTGGAGGATGAGAGGAGGGATTTAATGGTATGAAACGAGAAAATGGCTGAGACTTTAAATAAGTTTTTTGTGTTGGTCTTCACAGTGGAGGTCACAACTAGCTTACCGGATATTAAAGATAGAGGGTTGGTAGGAGATGAGGTCCTTAATACAATTACTGTTACTGAAGTAATGCTTGGTAGACTGATAGGACTGAAGGTAGAGAAGTTCCTGGAACTGGATGGAATGCATCCCAGGGTTTTGAAAGAAATGGCAGAAGTAATAGCAGATGAGTTAGTAGTTATTTATCAAAATTTGTTGGACTCTGGGGAAGTGCCGGCGGATTGGAAAACAGCTAATGTTATGCCGCTGTTTAAAAAAGGTAGCAGACAAAAGGTGGGTAACTACAGGTCGGTTAACTTAATGTCCATAGTTGGGAAAATGCTAGAATCCTTCATTAAAGAAGAAATAGCAGGACACCTGGAAAAAGAACGGTTCGATCAAGCAGACGCAGTATGGATTCACGAAGGGGAGTACGTGTTTGATGAATTTACTGGATTTTTATGAAGATGTGACTAGTGCGGTAGACAGAGAAGAACTCGTGGATGTGATGTTCTTAGATTTCCAAAAGACATTCCATAAAGTGTCTCACAAAAGGTTGCTGCAGAAGGTTAGGGTACAGGGAGTTGGGGATAAAGTGTTAGCGTGGATTGAGGATTGGCTATCTAATGGGAAGCAGAGAGTTGGAATAAATGGGAGCTTTTCTGATTGGCAGTTGGTGACCAGTAGCATGCCGCAGGGATTGGTGCTGGGGTCTCAACTGTTTACCATATACATAGACGATCTGGAGGAGGAAGCTGAGTGTAGGGTAACAAAGTTTGCTGATAATATGAAGATGAGTGGAAAGCGAATTGCGTGGAGGATGTGGAAAGTTTGCAGAGAGATCTAGATAGACTGAGTGAATGGGTGAGGACCTGGCAGATGGATATAACGTTGGCAAATGTGTGGTTATCCACTTTGGAATAAATAACAGTAGGATAGAATATTATTTAAATGGTGAAAAGTTGCAGCATGCTACTATGCAGAGGGACCTCAGGGTCCTTGTGCACGAATCGCAAAAACTCAGTCTGCAGGTGCAGCAGGTGATCAAGGCGGCAAATGGAATGTTGGCCTTTATCGCGAGAGGAACAGAGTATAAAAACAGGGAGGTCTTGCTGTAACTGTACAAGGCACTGTTGAGGCTGCAACTGGAGTATTGTGTGCAATTTTGGTCCCCTTATTTGCGGAAAGATATATCGGCCTTGGAGGGAGTACAGAGAAGGTTCACCAGGTTGATACCGGAGATGACGGGGTTAACTTATGAAGAGAGATTGAGTAGATTGGGCCTCTACTCATTGGAGTTTAGAAGGCTGAGGGGGATCTTATAGTAACTTATGAGATATTGAACGGGCTGGATAGGGTAGAGATAGAGAGATTCTTTCCACTTAGAAAGGAAACCACGACTAGAGGGCACAGCTTTAAAATAAGGCGGGGGATAGTTTAGAACAGAGTTGAGGAGGAACTTCTCTCAGAGGGTAGTGATCAGCCATTACCTTATTGAACGGTGGGGCAGGCTCGAGGGGCTAGATGGCCTACTCCTGCTTTTAATTCTTATGTTCTTATCAGATGTTGCTCTCCCTTCCTAAAGCTGCTTACTTGGCCACAGTCATGGTCACCCTGCAATGCAAAGATAACCTCTGTCCTTTTTCTAATACAAACTCTTCTTTTAAACTGTTCTCTCCTTTCTTTTTCACCTCAATCACCAACAATGAGTGCAAGGAGCTTATGGACTTTGTCACTAGGAGACCAACCGATCAGTTGCCTTAACAGCTTCCTCCCCGCCCACTGGAGCAAACTTCTGTGAAAGGTCCCCCATCCACGGAACTGAATTCACGCCTTTTTTTGAGTTCCTCTCCAATCTCCTTCAATGCCCTCTTCGAGGCTGATCTTTTCCATGAGGCCCAACTTTATTGCTTCCTTAACTTTCATTAAATTGCTAACCACCTGATTTCCATTCCTGATTCTGCAGTTAACTGATATTGTTAACCATTCTCTCCCGTCAGATATTATCTCTTTCTCCTTCAAATCTGCCATCATGAACCCCCCCTTCTGAAAAAAAAAACACGTCTTGTCCTAATTCCCACTTCCTTTTTCCCTACAAACATGACATGTTATCAGCATATAAATCATGTAAACTCCTTGACTGAATTATTCCAGTCATATTTCTGCCCCTGCCACAGTACTGGAATGGCTATCAATGTCAGGTTATGACATTCTAGACGACTATGGCAGAAGTGAACAATTTCTCATTGTCTTTCTCAGCATGTCTGTAGCCTTTGACATAATTTACCACACTATTCTCCCCTAATAAACTCTACTTTATAAATGCTTTATGTACTTGGATAAGCAGATTTTACTTGTCAAGAGATGGCTCCATTTATTACATTAAAGCTGCTGTACGAATACAAGTTATTTTCATTGTCATTGGGGTCATCACTAACATTGGACCTAAGCACACAACCAGCATAGTATGCACCGTAGCCAGCAAGAAATATATTTTCCAAATAAAATATTTTATATGGAACAATCTTCTTCAGCAAGATCTACCAGTAGATCTGCGTTGGATCAAGAATTGGAAACATGGGAAGTCACGAATGTGTTCTATGTGACAAATCATATCTGTCAGATGGCAGGCTTTGAACTATGATGGTGAGAGTGGTCCTTGCCAAAAAGGCTCAGGATAGGCCAAAGTACTTGTGCAGCCAAACTCCATGACTGGGACCTCAGTACAAACTCCTTCAGCACTTGTGGAAAGACACAAACGATGTTGTCCCCTCTACAGATTAAGAGTGGACAAATCACCTTAAACATTTATCACTTTGGCATTGAATTTATTAAGTGAATTTGAATTCACTTAATAAATAAACCTATTTTCCAAGGGCAAGCAATTCCATATGCTTCCTGATACAGTCTGAATGAGTGGAAAGTTTTGAAGTCTCTTGGATATGGAAAAAACAATAATAGTCAGTAAGATCACTAAAGGTTCAGAGTGCAAGTCAAGACAGGGGCAAGACTGCTTTTTTTAAATTTACATGTTATTATATATGAATGAAATCAATACTATGTACATGGACTTTATTCTTTTGTTTTCCTAAATTTATCCTTAGTTTCAGGGAATTACAGGGTAAATAAGCATTACAGGAATAGAGCCTGAGTGGGATTGTGGGTCAGTACCTACTCGATGGGCTGAATGGCCTCCTTCCATACTGTAGGAGTTCTACAATACAGAACTATTTTTTGGAAGAGAGCTCTCATCATTGAGGCTCTTTTATTTGAATGCCAAATGATGTACAGATGTTCCTTGAAATAATTACTCTAAACCTTGGGATCCTTGGACTGGTTCATCACTAAGGTGCAGGCTTGATATCTCCTGCAGCTTTCCCATCAAGCAAGAAAGTCAGGTGACCTTTGGCAGCATCTTCTCTCTTTGGAGACGAATGTTCTCTATGGCATGTACTTTTAGTAAAGCCCTATTTCATCAAAGTTAAAGATTTGTTTTAGTGAGCATCCACATTTTTCAATGACTCTCCTCAAATAGAAAACTCTGCTGCTTCAGTATCAATAATAACTTTGTGGATCACTTTGATGCCATGCAGATAGGACCATTTCTTGAGATGCTTGAATCTTCTGTGCCGAGCTCTGAAACTTTCTAACCGTGACCTCTCATTCTAGGGTCATTATACAGGATTTTAGGTTTTGCTTGAATGACCAAATTAAGGGTATCTTGTGGTGGTTTAGGCCTTTGATCCAAACTGCCAAGAGTCTTTTCATATTCTCATGATATTGCTTCTAGCCCCATTTATCCTGCTAGCATTTAAAGGTATAGCATTTTTTTGGAGTATTTTGATTTTGCCAGTGTTACCATAGATTGTTCCCACTGTTATGGGAGGTAACCCAAGTGACTTACTAATACCAACTGCTCGGTCACCAAACTTAAAACATTTTAAAATTTCCAATTTAGTTGCTGAAGTAGTAGTTTTCCTTGCTTTCTTAGCCACAACAGACTCATTATCGTCACCTCCTGGTTATATCTGTCTCAGGTTTAAAAGTGACTCCAAAGAATTGAGACTCTAAATCACAAGCCTTGAAACATTCTCAACCTCTCCACCTCAACCGAAACTTCAACAAAGATCACACTCAGGACTCCAAAATTAATCATAAGATTATAGAGTTGGAGTTTGCTAGCTTCCGCTTTCTTCATCTCAAAACTCATCCCCAAACTCCATGACCTGGGCCTTGGCTCCTCCCTCTTTGACTGAGTCCACAACTTCCAGCTAAGGATGGGCAACAACACCTCCTCCACGATCATCCTCAACACCAGTGCCCCACATGGCTGTGTTCTCAGCCCCCTTCTATACTCCTTATACATCTAGGACTGTGCAGCCAAATTCCCCTCTAATCTGATTTTCAAGTTTGCTGACGACTCCATTGCAGTGGATTGGATCGCAAACAATGATGAGACTGAGTACAGGAATGATATAGAGAATCTGGTGAATTAGTGGAGCAACGATAATCTCTCCCTCAATGTTAACAAAATGAAGGAGATTGTTATCGACTTCAGAAAGCATAAGGGAGAACATGCCCCTGTCAACATTGATGGGGACAAAGTAGAAAGGATCGAGATCTTCAAGTTTTTAGGTGTCTAGATCACCAACAACTTGTCCTGGTCCCCCCACACTAACACTATCGTTAAGAAGGCCCACCAACGCTTCTACTTTCTCAGAAGACTAAGAAAATTTGGCTCGTCAGCTATTGCTTTCACCAACTTTTACAGATACAGCACAGAAAGCTGGCTGAATCACAGCTTCGTATGGCTCCTACCCTGCTCAAGACTGCAAGAAACTACAAAAGGTTGTGAATGTATCACAATCCTTCACGCAAACCAACCTCCCATCCATCAACTCTGTCTACACCTCTGGCTGCCTCAGCAAAGCAGCCAGCATAATTAAGGACCTCATGTGCCCCAGACATCCTCTCTTCCACCTTCTTTCTTCAGGAAAAAGATAGAAAAGTCAGAGTCACGAACCAACCGACTCAAGAACAGCTTCTTCCCTGCCACTGTCAGACTTTTGACTGAACCTACTTTGCATTAAATTGATCTTTCTCTACACTCAGCTATGACTGTAACACTACATTCTGCATTCTCTTCCAGAATTTCCTTCTCTATGAACGCTACGTTTTTTTCCATATAGCACGCAAGAAACAATATTTTTCACTGTAATAAATCAAATCAAATCCTGAAAGACCTTGTAATTTCTGCCAAAAAAGGCCTTGAGCCAAGGACAGTTCTGCAGAAAACACCTTTCTCACTGAGTTTAAAATGGCATTTTTGCCTCAAGAGCTGCAAAGTTGAATGAAGGTCACACTTTAAAATTAATAAAATAGCAGAGTCAGGAACCTGAAGGGTAAATACTACTCTGTGTGGGTGGGATTTTCTGATTCAACCACCCATCAAGACACAGAAATTCCTGCCCGAGGTCGATGGACATTCCAATAATCCATCAAACCTTCTGTCCCACTTGCATCAATTTCCACTGTCAGCAAGACCTGAAAATTTACCCATGTATTTTTTGTCCAAACAAGCCGCTTAGCCAAGAAAAGTAATGCCTCTCCCACTGACTTCAAAACACTCTCTCTACCTCACCCAGTGTAAGCTCCATAGCTTGCACACCCAGAGCCCTAGAATTAAAATAGGACTGCAGAATCAGGAACTGCACCTGCACTGCACAGAAGCGAGCAAGCCAAGCTTCAACATTATCTTCAAAGAAAATTACTATATATATAGATATTCCTCACACAAAACCGTACTGCAGAGTTTCAAGAAGCCTCAGTTGCTTTGAGTGCTATCGAACTTCGGAGCCACAACGTCATGTTGCAACTGTACAAAACTCTAGTGCGGCCATACTTGGAGTATTGTGTACAGTTCTGGTCCCCACATTATAAGAAAGATGTGGAGGCATTGGAGAAGGTGCAGAGGAGGTTTACCAGGATGTTGCCTGGTATGGAGGGCAGATCTTATGAGGAGAGGCTGAGGGGTTTGAGATTGTTTTCGTTAGAAAGAAGGCAGCTAAGAGGAGACCTTATTGAAACATATATGATGATTAGAGGTTTAGATAGGGTGGACAGTGATAGCCTTTTTCCTCGGATGGAGAAAGCTAGCTCGAGGGGATATAGCTTTAAATTAAGGGGTGGTAGTTATAGGACGGATGTCAGAGGTAGGTTCTTTACCCAGAGGGTGGCAAGGGTATGGAATGCCCTCCCTGCTGCAGTTGTAGATGCGCCAAGTTTGGGGGCATTTAAGAGGTCAGTAGATAGGTTTATGGATGAAAAGGGAATGGTTTAGTTAGAGGGTCATTGCTTTTTCTTAATTGGTCGGCGGAACATCGAGGGCCGAAGGGCCTGTTCTGCGCTGTAATGTTCTATGTTCTATGAACACCTCTTTTCCCCACTCACTCTAAATTGGCACTGGTCAGTTTATACGATCTCATGTAAGTTCTGGTGCGAAATGATGTGAACATGCAAGTTTCAATGCTACATAAATGAGCAATTCAGCCCCACTGTAACTGATGTTAAATCAGATCAATATCTATTAAGGCAACTTAAAATGGATCCCTCTCTGCATTGGCCTTGGAGGGAGTCCAGCTAGTTTTACCAGAATGAAAACTGGACTCCATGGGAATGATTACAGTAACTAAGGCTGTATTTCCTGGAATTTAGAAGATCAAAGGATGATTTGATCAAACATTTTGAGATATTAAAGGGGAACAGATAGGGTAGTTGGAGAGAAAACATTTCCACTAGCTAGAGACTCAAGAACTTGGGGGCATGGTCTAAAAATTAGAACTAAACCTTTCAGGAGTGAAATTAGGAAATGTTTCTCCACGCAAGAGTGTGGCTACTTGAATTGTTCATTTAAAATCAGAGATCAATATTCTTTATGACCATGTGGAATATGGGGCAAATGCAGGTATATGGAGTCTGACCGTAGATCAGGTGTGGCAGAACAGGCTCTAGGGTCTAAATGACCTATTTGTGTTCCCGTATTCCCATGAATAACAGTATACCGGTATAAAATCTTCCCTCATCCATTTAGATTATAGCTTTAAATCCATCAGAACCACAACAAGACAAGCAAAATATTGCAGATGCTGTAATCTGGAATGTTGGAAAAACTCAGCAAGTCTGGCAGCATCCATAAGGAGAGAAAGCAGGGTTAACATTTCAAAACTTTGACTCTACTTTCTCTCCTTACAGATGCTGCCAGATCTGCTGAGCTTTTCCAGTATTCTCTGTTTTTGTTTCAGAGCTTCAATAAGAGTGGTCTTGCTAAAATAGATCCCCTCCCAACTTGAAGGTTAATTTGTAGTCACAAGGATGGGCAAACAGCCACCTCCCAAGTCTCATCATAGTCATCTCATAAATGGCAAACAGAAATGGAATCAGATTACTTTAGGATAATTTAGTTGATTCTTTTTCTCCTGCTCTCTTTGGTTGCGAAAACTGCCCCGTCTGTACACTCTATTCCCCTTTCTATATTATAGTCTATCCAATTAACAGTAAAACTGTATTTTTCCACATCTATAAATTAAAAATGGGTAGGTGGAACAGTGTAAAAAGGCTCCCCTTCAGAGATCAAACTAATTTTCCACTCAGGTATTCCTTTCCATGTTTTAATATTCCACTGCTGTGAGACTGCGTGGAACAGAAACTCTTCAAAGCAGCACCTACCTCCATCTGGGTCTAATTACATCAATAGTTTTAGGCTGACATTTCTTTTTTAAAATCAGTAGAAATCAAATGCATGACTATTATATTCCTCAATGTAGACTCTACAGTAAAGGTTGTAATTAAGTGGTAAACACTTCACCCAGGAAGGTTAGTAAAAAGAAGGAAAAAGACATTTCAAGTTCATTGCTAGGACAAGGTTGTTTATCACTATTATACATTACACCTTCTGCATTCAATCATATGAAATAACATATTATAATAAAATTATCCATCATAAAAATATACATAATTATGGTTCAGAAAAGCAGCTTTAAAAGGTTTAGAATTCTTTTTGACAGCGTTTTTCTCTCTCTGTTGCACATCAAGATGTCAGCACTGAGTCATGGAACATGTCTTTTGCACCAGTTTTCTTAAACCAGATATAACAGGTATGAAGCAAAGCAAATTTTCTTGTAACCAAATTCTATAACTATCAAATATTATCCTTGTGATCATTAATATAAGCCAAAAACATTGCCAAGTATAAAAATAGAATTCCCAATTTATTTCCTGTATTAGTGACAAGAAAAATATACCTGTACTTATTTTAAATCACAGAATGATATTCTGTGTGACAGTACTGTAAATATTTGCACACTGTTACAGAGAGGCATTTATCCAGTCACGCTGCAAGAAATGCAAATCCAATGAACATCTTAATGTTAATTTACAAGATGGAGGTTATATCATGATCTGAAATAAGTTAAGAAAAAATAGTAGTAAGCATTCAAGAGCTAGATTTTACAATTGACAGATGAATAAAGAGATGCCTGCCAAGGGCATTCTTCACTGTTAGCACCAAAGCCAATTTTTTACTACTTCAATCTTCAACAAGCTTTTACACAAGGAGAAAATGCAACGCATGGCATTGTGTTAAACTATACAGCCCATAAAAAGTTGTTGGATTGACTCCCTGGTTTGAGCTAACTAATATCAGTTGGGATGTTGAGGACAAAAATGATTAACAGGAGTTACATCTGATTTCCAAGATGAATGCATGTTTGAGCTCAGCTGTAGTAACTAAACTCAGATAGTCACTTAGATGAGTTATTCAGGTACTGCTTACTGAAGTAACATGCTTTGGTGCTTTCAGAGAATTAGAACATTTGGGTGAGGGCTAAACATTAATCATCAAATTGCCATTCCCAAGGGCAGATGTCTCCTTCCCAAAAAACGTACGTGCTCAATAACGCTCGCTGGCGACTGCATTCCATAAACAAAGGCACATGGTTCCCCATGTGCCCAGTTTGGATCTCACCAGATAAAAATCAATAAACTGACCTTATTTTTACTCTTCGAATTTCTTGATTTGAGAGAAGTCATTGCAGATTCCTCTGCAATCTGTAAGTTTTCAATTATTTAATGAGGAAGTCAGGATGGACAGTCACTAGTCAGCCAGCCAAATCCCTTCAGAACAATAGAATATTCAGTACTGGTGTGACCATATCTTGGAGCAGTTTTATTTGGGTTTTTGAAATAATGCTGGCAAGTAGACATACTATTAGCTTCCATTGCCTCACTTTATTAAAATAACAAGTTATCTTCAAGCAATGTTTTAACCATTGGTTTCAAATCTGATCCAACAACTTCCAAACTGCATTACTTCAAACTTACAAAAATAGGATTTCTACATTTAAAAGATTGTTTTATGCTGTGCTTTATTTACCCAGCTTTGTAACAAATTTGGGGTGGATTCTGCAGTAAGTATTTGCACAGAAACCTTGTCATTGGAACTTACAGTAAATTAGAGAGCCAAAAGGTACAGTACATAGAACATTACAGCGCAGAACAGGCACTTCGGCCTTCGATGTTGCGCCGACCAATTAAGAAAAAAAAAAGCAATGACCCTCCAAACTAAACCATTCCCTTCTCTTCCATAAACTTATCAACTAACCTCTTAAACGCCACCAAAACTTGGCGCATCTACAACTGCTGCAGGCAGGGCATTCCACTCCCTAACCACCCTTTGGGTAAAGAACCTACCTCTGATATCCGTCCTATAACTATCACCCCTTAATTTAAAGCTGGGTCCCCTCGTGCTAGCTTTCTCCATCCTAGGAAAAAGGCTATCACTGTCCACCCTATCTAAACCTCTAATCATCTATATGTTTCGATTAGGTCCCCTCTTAGCCGCCTCCTTTCTAACGAAAACAACCTCAAATCCCTCAGCCTCTCTTCACAAGACCTGCCCTCCATACCAGGCAACATCCTGGTAAACCTCCTCTGTACCCTCTCTAATGCCTCCACATCTTTCTTATAATGCGGGGACCAGAACTGCACACAATACTCCATGTGCAGCTGCACTAGAGTTTTGTACAGTTGCAACAGGACGTTGCGGTTCCGAAATTCAATCCCCCTACCAATAAAAGCTAAGACTCCGTATGCCTTCTTAACAACCTTATCGACCTGACTGCCTACTTTCAGGGATCTATGCACGTATACACCAAGATCCCTCTGTTCATGAACACTATTGAGTCCTCAAGTACTCTCAAGAGCACTTGAGAACAGTGTGAACAGGACAATTAAATAAATCTCCTCAACAAGACTGAAATATCATCAAGAAACAGTGCAGAATCTGAACCAACAAATTCATTCTAGCCGTTCTATACAACTCCAATATGATTTCCCTGCTTTTGTAATCTATGCCTCGATTGATAAATTCAAGTGTCCCATATGCTTTTTTCACCACCCTACTAATGTGCCCTTCTGCTTTCAAAAATCTGTTGACTAACATGCCAAGGTCCACAGAACTTTCCAGTGTCTACCATTGATCGAGTACCTTCTTATCCAATTACTCTTTCCAAATTGTAGCATCTCACATTTTTCAGGGTTAAATTCCATCTGCCGCTTATCTGCCCACATTTGACCATTTCATCTACGTCTTTAGCAGCCCAAGACACTCCGCCTCATGGTTAACCACTCGTCCAATCTTTGTGTCATCCGCAATAGCCATCAATGTCATTCACAGGTCTGTAGTTCCCTGGTTTATCTCTACAACACTTCTTAAATAGCAGAACTACATTAGCTGTTTTCCAGTCATCTGGCACCTCCCCCGTGGTCAGAGGGGAATTGAAAATTTGGGTCAGAGCCCTGCAATCTCCTCCCTTGCCTCCCACACAAGCCTAGGGTACAATTCATCTGGACCTGGAGACTTATCTACTTTTAGGGCTACCAACACCTCCAATACCTTGTCCTTCTCTATGTCAATTTGCTCAAAAATGTCACAATCTCTCTCCCTGAATTCCACACCAATTTCCTCATTCTCTTGGGCGAAGATGGATGCGAAGTATTCATTCAGTGCTCCACCAATGCCCTCCGACTCCACCACAGATTGCCCCCTTGGTGCCTAACGAGTCCTACTCTTTCCTTGGTTATCCTCTTCTCATTGATATACTTACAGAATTTTGAATTTTCTCAAAATGTATGAAACAAGTTTTCTTTTACACAGAAGGTGGTGGATGCCTGGAACTCACTGCTGAAGGAGACAGTGGAAGCAGACACAATAGTGAGATTTTAGGGGCGTCTTGACAAAAACATGAATAGGATGGAATTTGAGGGACATGGTCCCTGGAAGGGTAAGAGGTTTTACTTCAGTCAGGCAACATGGTTGGTGAAGGCTTGGAGGCCAAAGGGCCTGTTCTAGTGCTGTAATTTTCTTTGCTCTTGCTCTACTTTTATCAGTCAGAGGTTTCGCGTATGCCCCCTTTGCATTCCTAATTGCTTTCCTAAGCGCCACCCTGCATTTTCTATACCTCACTAATGCCTCCACAGATTTGCTCCCTTTGTTCTTCTTTCTTTACCATCTCATTGCATCCTAAATATCTGTTTATCCATGGTCTCCAGGCTTGTTATTCCTACTCATCACCCTAGAGGAAACATTTAGGCTTGCATCCTGCCCATTTATTTTTGAATGCCAAACCCCACCCCCCCAACCCCCCACTGCTTTTCTGTAGACTTTCCCATTAGTAGTAGTCCCCAGTCTATCTTGGCCAGATCCTGTCTTATTTTAGTAAAATCTGCTCTCCCCTTTCCAAAACTCTTTCTTTTGCAGCTTGTCTATTTCTTTGTCCATAATAAGCTTAAATTGTAGCAGGCTGTGATCACTATTACTCAAATGCTCCCCCACCACCACCTCAACTACCTGTCTGGATTCATTCCTCAGAATCAAGTCCAGCAGAGTTCTCTCCCTTGTTGAGCCCTCCACATATTGATTTAAAAAGTTTTCCTGTACACTTTCTAAGAAACCTATTCCCTCTACGCCCTCAACACTATGTATATCTCAGTTAATGTTTCAGACAAAGCTTATCTTTATTGTGCTTTTAACTCTTGCCTTGGAACAATGCTTTGTTTCTTTAATAGAATTATTACTATTTCTTTTGCCTTTTGTTATGACATTTTTGGCATTTAATTTCCCCCACCCTCCCTGACCTTCCCTTTTATTCCACGAGACTTCTCTCCCACTTTTTACAACAGCATAAAACCTACTATATTCCTACTATAGTTTTTGAAGAAGATTGGACTGGAAACATTAACTCCTTTTCTCTCTCCACAGATGCCTCCAGATCTGCTGATTTTTCCAGCACTTCATTTTTAGTACCCATAGTATTTTACTTTTATTTTAGTATTTAATGCCTATCTTGCAGAAGTTCTGTTCTTCCCTCCAATAGGATCTTCATTAGTCTTTTTCTGCTTGTTCACCAAATTAACTCTATGGGCAGCATAGTGTCACAGTGGTTAGCACTGCTGCTTCACAGCACCAGAAACACAAGTTCAATTCTAGCCATGAATGAATGCAGAGTTTGCACATTCTTCCCCTGACTGCATGAGTTCCTCTGGGTGCTCTCAAATGTGTAGCGGCTGGAAGTTGCTATCTGATTTATATTAAATAACGTTGAGTGCTGCTGACTCAGCCAAACAACTGACTGAAGTATATCTTTACTTCCCAGTATGTGACACTAATTCAGTATTGCATATTATTAGGCACAATGTCTTTCATGTGGTTTGTGTGCCTTGGTGCTGGAGAATTTACAGTTTATTGACTTTTGGGTTTGTTTGTGTATATATATTTTTAAGTGACAACATTCACTGATTCATTCCCCAGGCCAATGTCTTGATCAGTATCAGGCTGCCTTGTTTAAATTTCAAAACATGCTTAACAGTTAACTGTTAGTCACCACACACTAGTGCTCTCTCCATGGCTACACCTTTACAATCAGATTCCAGTTGGCAACAAATCTGTACTTCCTTCTCATACAGTACACATTTGTTAATTTCCTTTACATTTTATTCTTGTGAATGTTCTAATGAGTAAGGCAAAAAACTTCAACAGAAAACATCTTTTTTTCAGCAATACTCAAAGGACATTTTTAAAATGAGGTTTTACAATCCCAGAAGTTGTGGAGATGGCTTCAGATGGATTAACAGTTTAGTGATTGTCAGGAAATGAAAACCACTTGGAAATTAGTTTCCTGTTATGAATGACTGTAGTCAAGTTGCAAATACAGAAAAGATAGGAGAGAGAGTTCAGCATGTGGCAGAGAAAGGGAACAGGAAATCTGAGCTCTCTCATTGGAAAGACCACAATACTATTGAACAGTCAGTCAGTTACAGAAGTCAGTAAAATGATCAGTTTCTCAATGCTGCTACAGGAAGACTGTGTTTAAGAAACTAATTTGCTTGCTCTGTATTGAAGACTGGTTTAGAATGTCTTAGGGAGAGAGATGAGTTGGGTGCAGAGAATGGTAGAATCCTGTGGTGCAGGAGGCAGCAATTTGGCCCATTGACCTTGCACTGTTAATAATCCTACACAGGTCTATCCCAGTAACCCCACATATTTACCTAAACTAGTCCTCCTGACACTAAAGGGAAATTTAGCATGGTCAATCAACTTAACCTCCACATCTTTGGATTGTGGGAAGAAACCGGAGCACCTGGATGAAACCAGGGAGAACATGCAAACTCCACACAGAGCGACCTGAAGTCGGAATTGAACCAGATTCCCTGATGCTGAGGCATCAGTGCTAACCATTGTGCTGCCCCACGTGTGCAGATTGAAGCCAGATGCCTTTGTGTCAAGCTGATGGTAACTGGTAACTCTTCATTGGTTTGTGTGTTTGTAAATTTATTACTGGGGTAAAGGAATAGTATGAATTTGAAGCGTATTCCTGTGTTTATATTGAGACCTTTCTAATCCTTTTTGTCCACTGTACTGGAGGTTCACTTTTCTGGTTTCATAAATATTTTATTCTACATTTAAAGTTCATTTATAGATTCCTGTGAATTTGTTCAGTAACTTTCCTCCATGATTTCTAAAAATAAAGATTAGAACTATCAAGCTAGTTATGGATGAGAACCAGGAATACCCATAAATAATTCCTTGTGAGACTTCAGATAGGTTGGGGGTGGTAGGTCATGGGCAGAGGTGAAGCCATTGCAGGAAACTGCCTCACCAAACTAGAAAGGCAAGCTACAAACAGCTAGATCATGAAAAATGGAATGATACATGGTCAAGGGCTGGAGGCAGGTCAAAAACGATAAAGAGAAATACTACACCACACTCTCAGTGCACGGGATGTCATTTCTAACAATGATAGGAGGTTCTTGAGTGATGTAGTAGAAACAAAATTCCAATTGGAGACGGGAAAATATGTTTGGAGACAGGATGATAGTTTGTAAGGATACAGGAGTTGAGGGCCAATTTTTGAAAGCAGGGGATAATAATAGCAGATTTGAAATGACAGTGTTCTGGAGAGGGAATAGTTGACTATACCCTCTGGCATGAAAACTAAGGAGAGAAGTATGGGTCTCAGCAGTTTAATGAGAATAAGGTTGGGTATGCAGAAAAGCTGAGTTTCATAGACATGAGTAGCTTGAATAGGACAATATGGGAGAGAAACTAAAGAAAGATGTGTGTTCTAGTCTAGTGCAGGAAGAACCTTAATGGAAGTTTGGCTGGGTGGGAAAACAGAAGGGAGAGATGTAATCGAGACAGCAACTGAAAGAATAATCTTTGTCTCAGGTTATAAGGAAGCCCAACTTGCTGTTGGAAGTCAGAATAGAGGGATGGGGGGTTTAAGAAAATAGGGAGTATCTTTCATAGTAAGGAAAATAAGTCAGGAATTATTTTTGTATGCAAAGACAATTCTGTAGTAGTGAACAATTTTAACATGGGTACAAGTACACATGATGTTGCCCAGCAGAACTGATGATAAATAATTAAACTACGTACTACCATCATATCAGCATTTTCTAGACTTAAGGAATAAAGATAGATACCATACACTGTCTTAGACCCAACCATCTGCGTATAATGACCTTAATTCAATCATAAGATCAGAAATGCTTAAGGGTTTAGAACTGCTGCTTCACAGTGCCAGAGACCAGGTTCAAATCCTAGCCTCAGGGATTGTATGGAGTTTGCAGTTCTTCCCGTGTCTGTGGGGTTTCCTCTGGATGCTCCGATTCACTCCCACGCTCCAAAAATGCCCAGAGAACGACCGTGTTGGATTGTCCCATAGTGTTAATTTTTGTTTTTTGTTGGAGATGATCATTGTCTGGCACTTGTATGGTATGAATGTTACATGTCACTTGTCAGCTCAAGCTTGGATATTGTCCAGGTCTTGCTACATTTGGGATTATGGGGATAGAACTTGGGTTGGATTGCTTCAGTGCAGGCTCAATGGGCTGAATGGCCTCTCTCTCTGAACTGTAGGAATTCTAATATTCTAAGTGGGGGAGTTCACAGGCAACTCCATAATGTTCAACATCATTTGTGATTCGTCAGATATTGAAGCAGTTCATGTCCAAATAGAGCAAGACTTGAGCAATATCCAGGCTTCAGCTGTGACAAGGAACATTTGTACCACACAAGTGCCCAGGCAATAACTATCTCCAACAAAAAAGGATCTGACCATCGCCTTTTGATACTAGATGGCATTACGAACACTGAATCTCCCACCATCAACATCCCAGTGTGACCACTGATCAGAAACTGAACTGGATTATTCATATAAATATTGTGACTACCAGAGCAGGTCAAAGGCAAGGAATGCTGTGGCAAGTAATTCACCTCCTGAGCCCCCAAAGCCTGTCCACCATCCAAAAGACACAAGTCAGAAGTGCAATGGACTACAATCCACTTGCCTGGACGAGTGCAGTTCCAAAAACACTCAAGAAGTTCAACGCCATCCAGGACAAAGCAACCCACTTAATTGCTATCCCTTCCAAAACATTAAATCCCTCCACACTGATAAACAATAGCAGCTATCTAGAAGATGCAGTGTAGGAGTTTGCCAAGTTCCTTAGGCAACACCTTCCAAACCCATGACCACTATTATCCAGAAGGACAAGGGCAGCAGAGATACAAGAACACCACCTTCTGGTGGTTCCCCTCCAAGTCATTCGTCATCCTGATTTGGAAATATATTGGCTTTCCTTAACTGTCGCTGGATCAAAAGTCTGAAATTCCTTCCCTAACAGCATTGTGAATGTACCTATATCTCAGGGATCACAGTGGTTCACAAAGGTAGCTCACCACCACCTTGTGAAGGGCAACTAGGGATGGGCAATAAATGCTAGCCTAGCTGCGATATTGTTGTAGAAAGTGGAAGGCCAAAAGCTAGAATTGATGATTTGAAAGTGTCCTTTTGAGTCACATGGAGAAGAGTTATTTTTCTAGAAGCAGACACAACAAGGAGTTGTGGGAAGAGGTTCTGTAGTTGTGATAATGAGAAATGAGAAGCGATGCAAATGAGACACTGGCCATGAAAATGGCCAGGAGCATCTATATGAAGGGCGTGGCGAAAGGAGGAAAAAAGACAGCTAAGTTGAGATAGAGGAGAAGTTGCATGGTGGCAAAGTTGAAGGAAGAAAGCAGTAGTTTAATCAAATCCAACATATAAAAATAAGAAAAATTGCAGAAGATCATATTGCAGAGAGAAAAAGCAACTTCAGTTGACTATATGCTTGCACTGTTCAATAAAGATGGTGCATTCTAAATTGATCATCTAGTGGGTATTTGCTGTGCATCATCAATCTCAGTGCCAGCCCCCAAAGAAAGACCAAAACAACTAGTAGGTAGTAAAGAAACAGAGGTTTGCAAAATTATCATACAACCATTACATCAACTGCTACTTAAAGTAGACAACCTCTATAAATCTAGTAGACATAAATTTAAAGTTAATTACACAGTGGATTTAAACCCCAAAATTATTCCGGCATTTGCAAAACCAAATAATTTAATCTACATTACCATACTATTATCCCTCTGTAAAATTATTTTAATTCCTATTATCAAAGACCTGCATGCACTGCCAAAATATGAATACACAACATCAATCGATGAGATAGCAGAAACCAGTCAGAAAAATCACCACCAACTGTCAATTAGTTCTGTTTAAAAAGGTGTGAATATATGGCTGGTCAACGATAGTAATATAAATTAGGTAACCACAAACAACGACAGAAAAAAATACTGTATTCTTCCATTTAATTGTATGGTCGTTCTCATATGCTTAATCACCATTATGTGCAGTTAATAGCGCATAAACATGCTAGTGAACCCAAAACAAGAAAGCAATAAAAACTAGACTGTTTTTCTTTTCTCTCAATAGTTGACACCATTGGAAAAGTATAGACTGGAAATCCAGGGGATGCATCATATGGCAGACATAAAATGGAAGGGCATTGGCACACTGCATCATGATTGCAGCAGTATCGAAGAAAGACTGAGATGTTGAGCAAGCTGTTATGTTTGGAAAATCATTAGAGTTGACTGTCACAAACAGATGACTTATATGCCTATTAAAAACTACTAAAACAATTAAAAGCACGAGCAACATCTCAGGAAAAACTGATATAATTCTTCAATTTAAAAAAGGTAACATATGGGAATGATTACACGAATACCTTCTGCAAAGTCATGATGCATCTCTAGATGGTCAGACATCTTTGTGAAGTACAGGCTACGTCTGTTGTGCAGAGCAAGCAGATGGGCTCCACAGCAGAGGTAATAATTCACACTAAATAATTGAGAACACAAATTTTTTCCTTTCTGTGCAGTTGCAGTTTTTCAAAACACAAAGGTGGCAAATTTATGATCGAGGATAGCACTGAGTGGTTTTAAACATTTTAACTATGTAAAAATTAAGGCAATTATATATCAAGAGAAATTGTTAAACATTCTTGAACATATAAAACATTGGGAAAAGTGAAAACCAGATTGAGTTGTTACTTTTCACAGCACATCCACATTCCAAATGGACAGCTGCTTTTAAATGTACCTGTTGCAAATCAGCAAACTAAAAATCAATAATTTGAAGAATTGCTCCAATCTGCATTTCTATTTCCAATCAAGCTCCTCTCCTGCCTTTTAGGGTGTGAATTCTCAACAAGTAAAGGTTAGTGAGGAGATGGAAAACCTTTTTTAATGTCGTACAATTTTTCTGTACGAATCAATATAAATAGATGTTTTAATTTTTTTCACATACGTGGATGTCACAGGCAAAGCTGGTATTTGCTGTCCATCCCTAATTGCCCTCGAGAAGGAAGTGATGTGCTGCCTTCTTGAACCACTGGAGTCCTGAGGTGTAAGTACACTCACAATTTTTAGGTGGATTGACCTAGAATTTGACCTGATGACAACGGAGGAAAAGAACAATATAGATCCAAGTTGCTGTGCAACTTGCAAGGGAACTCACAGGTGGTGACATTCTCATATACCCACTGTCCTTCATCTTTTAGGAGGCAGAGGTCATTGTAGGCCCTCCATCTCCAGAATACATTCTAGAGCTTTGCTCCCCTCTAACCTTCTTCAAAGTGGTTTTTGACATGGTGAAGTACTGATTTACAAAAAATGATAATTAGTAGACCATGTTTCACTTGATGTCATTAAAACTTCAAGGCAAACAAAATCACTTGAGGAATCCCAAGGCGACATCCTGCTACTGTACATCATTTTGCTAGCACAGCTTTTGGGTCCTGTCAGTGGGCTAGGGTTTATCCACGGGTGCTGAAAGAACAATCTGGACTGCAAGATATGGCTTGATCAGGCTGTTGCTTACTTTGTGTGTGCTACAGATCTCTCAATTTTGGCACAAATTCCCAGATGTTAGTAAAAAGGACTTTGCAAAGTTGATTACGCTGGTGATGCTTTTGTTATATTTGGTGATCAGATGGATGCCAGATGATTCATCCAGTTTTATTCTGATTTGGCTTTCTTGAGCAGTTTGATACAACTCAGTGGCTTTCTAGGTTATATTGCCTTTATTAATTAAAGCTGGAGGCGAATAATTATTACTGGCAAATATTTGATTTGATATGTCACATGTATTAATGTACAATGAAATGTACTATTTCTTATGCTATACAGACAAAGCATACCAAACATAGAGAAGGGAAGGAGAGGATGGAAAGGTAGAATTAGAGAGTATGCTGGGCACAGCTTGCAAGTCACAGCCACACTCCAGGGCCATCTTGAATTGATAGTATAACATCTAAAGTAACTTGTACACTTGGTAATAAAATATTAATGAACACCTATATAGATCCATGGTCAACACCAACAGTTTGGCAGAGAAATAATCTCTTGCCATCTCAATATTGTTTGGGGCAAACAAATTAACCACAGCTGTCCCGGATCCACAAGAGGACACCAAAGTGTTGCATTTTAGCCTGCTGCTGTTGGTCTACTAGTTAAAAAAACCTTTTTTTAGTTAGCAGAAACAGTTTTTTATTCCTGGTGTATAACATTTGTAGGAGAATCCTCACAAACAGTTTTGAAAATTATTCAGATGAATAGAAAATTTAGATTCCTGATTGTTTCTTAAATCAATGGTTACATGAAATAATAATTCAGCTTGAAAACAGAGTACAATGAAATGATTCTATAATATGCTTCATCCCACCTCTTTTGCTAGCCATTTGGAGATTGATACTCTTTGTTGGGCTATTGGTCAATGGTATTTAAATGCCCTCCACTTGCTCATCCAAATGTTCACGTCATTGCAAGAACTTTCACAAATGAGTTATAAATAAGCTGTTCTAGCATGAGTGATACCACAGTCACACATATGTTGCCTCATACTATGTCGCCTCATGCTATGTCCAACATCCACATACCTAGTCATTTGTTTGAGATAAGGTGCAAAATTTTGGACGACTTTTCCTCCTTCATCCATTGGGCCTGAGCCAAAAGCTTTCAATTCTATTCTGACTGAAGTCAACACAACGAACAATTGTATTGGAGGCCTTAAAGGCTCAGCTATTAATTTGCTAAATGCAATAGGTCATCACAGGAGACCTCACAGTCGCTGGCTAAAATTAACAGGGAGTTTGTAGTCCAGCTTTCCTTTAGCTGTCATTCATTCACATTGAATTGGCTTCAAGAATTGATGCAAATCAAGTGTTATACATCCATCTTGTGTTAATAATGTATAGTTCGGTTGATTTTCATACTTTCTTCTGAATCACAAGATTTAGGGTTCAAGTCGCACTCTAGGGCGTTAGCACAGGAAAAAGCAAGGCCAACACTTTGACGAAGAGGGAAACCTTGAAAGCTTGTGAGTTTACTATCAAACAAATCTGTTGGGCTTAAACCTGGTGTTATCAGACTTTTTACTATTTCAAAGAGTAAGGGAGTTATACCCTGTATTCTCAGTGATATTCATCTCTCACCTGGTCATTATTGGACTGCTATTTAAGAACAAAGAAAAGTACAGCACAGGAACAGGCCCTTTGCCCCTCTAAGCCTGTGCCAAAAATGATGCTCTAAAATCAAAAAAACCTTCTGCCCTTACTCAGTCCTATCACTCTTTTCCTTCCATATTCATGTATTCATCCATCCTGCTTCCACCACCTCCTCTGGCAAAGCATTCCGGGCACCTCCTACTCTGTGAGAAAAATTCCCCCACATACATCCCTTAAATGTTCCCCCTCCCACCTTGAACCTGTGGCCCATTGTAATTGACACTTCCACTCCAGAAAAAAGCCTCTGACTATCTGCTTTGTTTATGCCTTTCGTAGTATTGTATATTTTTATCACATTCCGCTCAGCTTCCGTCTTTCAAATGAAAACAATCCTCATTTATTCAACTTCTCCTCACTGCCTGATCTTAAGGGTATTGACTATCATTCTGGTGAGCCTTCTCTCCAAAGCTTCCACTCTTTCTGGTAATGTGATGACTTAAACTGCATGCAACACTTCAAATGTGGCCTAACCAAGGTTTTACATAGCTGCAACATGATTTCCCAATTCTTGTACTTGTTACCCCAGCTGGTGAAGGCAAGAATGCCACATGCTTTCTTAATCACCTTGGCCATGTGTGTTGTCACTTTTAGGCAACTGTGGATCTGCACGCCCAAATCCCTCTGTATGTTAATGCTTCTAAGGGTTCTGCCATTTACAGTATAATTCACACCCAAGTGTGATTTTCTAAAATACATCATCTTGCATTTCTCCAGATTAAATTCCATCTGTCATTTCTGTCTTCAATTTATCTATATCCTGTTGTATCCCTTAATAATCCCCGATACTCTCAGCAACTTTACCAATCTTTGTATCATCCACAAAATTACTAATCAGATCTCCCACATTTTCCTCTAGATCACTGAAATATACTACAAACAAGGGATCCCAGCACTGATCACTGTTGATCACCACTACCTACAGATCTCTATTCTGAAAAAATACCCTTCCACTGCTACTCTGTCTTCTATAACCAAGCCAGTTCTGTATCCATCTAGTCAGTCCACCCCAAATCCCATGTGATTTTAGTTTTTGAACGAGTCTGCCACGTGGGATCTTGTTAAATACCTTACTAAAGTCCACATAAACTACATCTGCAGCTCTTCCCTTATCAATTATCTTTGCCACCTCTTCAAAACACTCAATCAAGTTGGTGAGACACGATCTTCTCCGTACAAAACCATGTTGTCTGTCATTAACTAGTCCATTTTTTTCCAGATGTGCATAAATCTGCTCCATTAGTATCTTCTCCAAAAACTTCCTTTCTATTGATGTCAGGCTCATTGACCTATAAATTTCTTCAATTATCTCTGTTTCCTTTCTTAAACTAGGGAACAACATTGGTACTCTTCAGTGTTCTGGAACCTCGGCTGCGGTCAAAAAGGACATGAAGATTCTGTTAAATTCCAGCTATTTCTTCGCTTGCTTTCCGCAGTAACCTGAGATAGATCCCATCTGACCCAGGGGACTATCTGCCTTAACGCAATTTAGGATACTCGACTATACTCCTTACACATCTATGCCTGATGCGTACACATTCCCCTCCAATTCAATTTTTAAGTTTGCTGATGACACCCACCATAGTGAGTTGGATCTCAAACAATGACGAGACAGAGTACAGGAATGAGATAGAGAATCTGGTGGACTGTTGTGGCAACAATAATTTCTCCCTCAATGTCAACAAAATGAAGGGTATTGTCATCAATTTCAGGAAGTGTAAGACAGAACATGCTCGTGTCTACATCCACGGGGACAAAGTAGAAAAAAATCAAGAGTTTCAAGTTTTTCAGTGACCAGACAGCCTTTCTTGGTCCCCCTATGCTGGTACTATATAGTTAAGAAAACCCACCAATGCATCTACTGTCTCAGAAGTCTAAGGAAATTTAGTATGTGAGCTACGACTCACATTTTACAGATGCACCATAAAAAGCATTCTTTTCTGGTTGTATCCCAGCTTCGTATGGCTCCTGCTCTGCCCAAAGCCGCAAGGTCGTGAACATAGCCCAATCCATCACGCAAACTAGCCTCCCATCTATTGACACTGTCTACATTTCCCACTGCCTTGGCAATGCAGCCAGCATAATTAAGGGGACACACCGGATATTCTCTCTTCCACCTTCTTCCTTTGGGATAAAAACATAAAAGTCTGAGGTCATGTATCAACTGACTCAAGAACAACTTTTTCGCTGTTGCTGTCAGATTTTTGAATGGACTTACCTTGCATTAAGTTGATCTTTCTCTACACCCTAACTATGACTGCAACACTACATTCTGCACTCTCTTGCTTCCTTCTCTATGAACGGTATGGTTTCTCTGTGTAGTGCGCAAAAAACAATACTTTTCATTGTATATAATACACATGACAATAGTAAATCAAATCAAATCACTTTGTCCTTCGATATATTGCTATTCTTTAAACTTAGAGTGTTCACATACCTATCCCTGACTTCAAGATCTGTCATGTCCTTCTCCTTGCTGAATGCCAATATAAAATACTCATTAAGCATCTCAACCACTTGTATGGCTCCATACATAACTTCCCTCCATTGTCCTCGAGTCAGCCTACTCTTTCTCTTGCTACCTCTTGCTCCTAAAATATGCATAAAAAGCTTAGAGGTTCTCCTTGCTCCTGTTTGTTAAATACATTTCATGATTCCTTTTAGTTCTCCTAGTTCCAAGTTTAAACTCCTTCCTACTGCCATTATACTCAAAGGCTTTGTCAGTTTTTAGATGACTAGACCAATCATATGCTTCCTTTTTCTTTTTGACTCAGCTTACAATTTCCCTAGTCATTCGTGGTTCTCGAGTCCTGCCATTTCTACCCTTCATTTTTATGGGAACATGCCTGTTCTGTACTTCAATCAACTAGTCTTCCACATGCCAGACCTGAATTTGCTCTCAAATAGCCGCTTCCAATCCACATTCCCCCAGTTCCTCTCTAACCTGGATGCAATTACACCTTGCCCAATTAAGCATCCTCACCTAAGCACTACTCTTGTCCTTATCCACGAGGACTCAAATCTAATGGAATTATCGTTGCTAAGCCCAAAATGCTCCCCCACTGAAACATTGATCCTCTAGCCTGGCTCATTCTCCAATACTAAGTCCAGCATGGCTCCCTCCCTGGTTGGATTGTCAGCATACTGTATCAAAATGCCCTCCTGGACACATCTGACAAATCACTATTCATCTATGCCCCTGGTTGTAAGGGAGTCCCAATCCATATGAGAGAAATTAAAATCATCCACTACAACTAGTCTGTGTTTTCCCACACCTTTTCAGCATCTAACTACACAGCTGCTCCTCTGTCTCTTGCGGGCTGTTGGGAGATCTACAGAACACCCCAACATTGTGGGAGTTTGCTCAACGCAAATAACTTGCCTTATTTCACAACAGGCTCTACACTTCAAAAGTTCATAATGAGCTGTAAAGCACTTTGAGATACATGGCAGGCCTGAAAACTGTTATGTAACTGCGAGTCTTTCTTTTAACTGGAATATGATTGTCAGAATTGGTAGCCTATGATATACCTCCAGAGAAGAGGGAGGAATAGATTTCTGACAGGTGTGACTACCGATCAATTGTTCTTCAATGGCTATAGAAGTTGTGAAACACTATCATTTACATTGTACGTATGTCTTTTCACTTTCCAGTTTTAGCAGATAAGGCATCTAAAGGAAAACATTCTTATCCCATTACATGTCTTTAAATCTGACACTAATTACACACACACGTTAACAGAGTCTATTTAAAGGTGTATATCACAAACTATTCCCACTGAGAAAAATCCACATTTTAAAACTTACACATATACAATATCTGTCATGCAAGGATGTGGTACTATGATAAGGATTTTCAATATTCAATGTACTGTTTGCAATCTAATGTGAGGAGATCAGCTTCCTTTGAAATCAAATAAAAGTTTGATAACATAATAAGCATAAAATCCAATTGTGCAAAAATGAATGGGAGTTGCAAGATGTCAATTCCACTTCCTCCCAACCTTCATCCCTGAATTGGGCAGGATACCTTGCATTCTTTGATGATTTTGTGGGGTCAGGATGAAATGTGGGATACAACTTGGTTTGCAATGCCTAGCCACATGCTTACTGAGTCTTACCTTAAGTCATCAAATGAGTAGGCCCACTTCCTCTCTGTATGATTGCAGCTGCAGCAGAAATGGCTCAGGGGCTGGAAATAAAGGAAGCCTTACCAAACCCCTCAATCTGCTACTGGAAGGACACTGCTGTCTGAGCTTTTAGAACTGCTGCCTCACAGCATCAGGGATCCGGGTTCAACACCAGCATCTGTGTGAAGTTGGAAATTTTCTCCATGTCTGTGTGGGTTTCCTCCGACACTCCAAAGATCATAGAATTTCTCAAGTGCAAAAAGGGACTATTTGGTCCATTGAACCTGCACCAACAACAATCTCACACAGGCCATATCCTCATAATCCAAGTATTTAACCTGCTAATCTCCCTGACACTAAGGGACAATTGAGCAGGGCAATCAACCTAACCCACACTTCTTTGGGTTGTGGGAGGAAACTGGAGCAGATATAGGGAGAATGTGTAAACTTCACACAGTGACCCAGAGGCAGAACTGTACGTGGGTCCTTGGTGCTCTGGGGCAGCAGTGCTAACCATTATGCCACCATGCTGTCCACTGTGTGCATAGATGTGCAGGCTACACGGATTGGCTGTGCTAAATTGTCCCGTAGTATCAGGGGGATTAGCAGGATAAATAAATTGGATTACAGGGATAGAGCCTGGATGGGATTGTAGTCAGTGGAGGCTTGATGCATTGAATGGCCTCCTTCTGCACTGTAGGGACTCAATGATCCTGGTAGTATCCTCAACCGGGCCAGTTACCTGCGTTGCTCAGTTGATACGTATAGTAAGGGGGAGTGAGGATGGTAGTAAAATAGTATTTTGATGGATGGGAAGTATTTGGAAGCCACTGAGGTGAAAAGCTTCACTTCAGATTTTTTGTGGACAGAGTCACAACATTGCCTCCCATCTGCCACATGCACGTTTTATACGTTATATATCATTCCATATTACTCTACAAGAAAATTATTATAGAATGTCTCTCCAAAAGGATTTTTGACCATTAAATCTCAAAGCCAGAAAGCACAAACAGTTGAGTCTGAGACGAGGTTGGATCAAACATTTTGTGCTGTAGATAGAATGCGTTTTCTGTTCTCACAGAATATAAACAGCTACAACAAGCTAATGTAGTTCATTGTCATCTTTTGTATATAAGTAAAAATGGTAAAGGGCTTTCAAAATTCACTGGCACAAAACGATCAGATGCAGTCCAAGTGCAGGATACTGTTTCAGCGACGAAACTATTCCTGCAAACAATTAACCCAATTCCTGTATCCACGTTGCTAAAATTCCTAACTGCTGTCAACTGTCACGTCGAACACAAGTAGCAGACTTCCAAATCCTGTTTTATTAAAAAAAAATTCTCGGAAGTGTTGTAGGCTTTCCTTGCTGAAGATGGTTATAGTTTTAATGGACTACTGCGTTACCAAAACACACTAATCATCTCCAGGGATGATCATGCATTCTAGATATTGTGCCAAACCACAAGCGCGTAAAGCACTTGATGGATAGCACTTGGTAAACAAAATGTTCCCGGGGCTGTATGCCAGCTGTACATCTGCCCCAAAAATGACCCACATATTCAGCTAAATGTGAACAAGTAAAAAGAAACTCTCAATATTGTTCAAGGATTGTCTGGCAATGATTTATTCTTAACCACTAAATATTCTTTGAAGCCACAACTCTTTAAATATCACAAATTTTAAGTCATTAAATTAATAACATTTACAGAAATCCATCAAAGAAACAAAGTAGCTATTTGCATTAAACCTACATATACTTTTTTTTTGTTTTTGATTCCTCTGTGACCACTTCAAGATATACTTTTAATGGGAAATGTAATTATTTATTTTTATCACTCAAAATTGGCTTCAAGTCTTTTAAGTTTGGCTGGAGCAGAGCTAAGTTCAGAATAAAACTGGAAGAGTGAAACTCCACAATATTCAAAAAAGCTTTGCACCATCCAGGACAAGGCAGCTGCTTGGTTGGCACTCACCAACTTAAACCATCATTTCCTCCACCAGTGTTGCATGGTAACAGCAGTATGTACTGCCTACAAGATGCACTACAGCAACTTCTTAAACTTTTACTGTAGGCATGTGAGGACATCAGCACTTATAATTTGTCTTCCAAGTTTCCCAAGAGGAATTGGTATCATGCAAGCTATATTTTCCATAAAATGTATTCACACATTGCATCATTTCCCAGCTGAAAGAACAGATAATCAATGTGAATGTTAATTTATAACTATTCATTAACAAGCACACAAACAAACATGCTGCAGCAACTCTCCTGGCCTTGGATCTTATCCACAAAGCTCTGATCTCAGTTCAGCCATACCATCACTAACAATTTAACATAGTAAACCAGCTCAAGATACTTTGCAAAAATATTATCAAACATAGCATCACAACAAATCAAACAATATATTAGGACAGGTATCCAAAAGATTGGCCAAAGTAGTACATTTTGAGGAGTATCTTCAGGAGTAAAGAAAGTAAGAGACAGGGAGATGTTGAGAGAGATTTCCAGAACTTAAGACCCAAGCTGTTGAGGATATGGTCAGTGATGGTGGAGCAATTAAAATCAGGGTTACTCAAGAGGTCTTGAATTGAAGGAGTGCAAATATCGTGCACAACTTTGTCCTTATGGTACAACTCACAATGAACACACTTCTTTTTGTTACAGAGGAATACTGTAATAAATATAACACTCCACCCAAGCAGTGCATGTTTACGTAAAAATTAAACATTAATTTTTAGTTCAATCTCAGATCAATTTGTGTATTTCATTGTTACCTTTCTTTAAGGTCCCAATTAAGCAATGTTTTATTTGATGGTAAATATTATAAGCATTCCGATATTGTATAATACAGTGGGTCACAGTCCTATGGTAAAAATGTCCCAATAGTGAACACTCTTCACAAAATAGATACTACAGTTTAAACAGCATCGCCTGTTGTACCACTGATGTAGGGCTAGCACAACATCTCAACAGCATTTCTGGTCTTGCTCAAGAATGAATAATACTGAATTCCAACATTGCAAACATCCAGCGGCCAGAAGAGTAGAAATAGACATACACTGAATTGCAGGTTTGTCACAGGAGGAGACTGGACACAAAATCAGCTGTCGGTTACCCACATTCTGTACAAATATAGACTGGGAATGGAAAGCAAGCAAAAATAAAATGAGACTTGACTGTGAATCACTTTCCATTCTGTTGACCAACCTCAAATTATTTCCCTTTTGACTATTTCTGACCCACTATAAGAGCTTCTCACTGCTTATGGATTTGTTCATATTTCCACGCAGCCTCTATTAGATCTATTTCTTTATTTTTCCCCAGGGTCAGTTCCTGCACTCTGTTTCTTTCAGCTTCTACTTGTTCTCTTCTCGTCTGGAAGAAATGTCAGCTACTGAAAACACAAATTGCCCAACATTCCTTTTAAAAGAAAGAGTTTGGGAAAAGGAATTAAATGGCCAGCTCTTTGAGTCAGCACAGGAACAATGAGCGAAATGGCTACTTTAGAGCAACAGCTTGATTCAGAAGTAGCACTTTTGCCTCATATCATAGTCATATAGAAGAGGTCCTTCAGTCTATCTAGTCAACACTAACATATTAGAAATACCTGAACTTTCACCTAATCCCATCTACCAGCACTTGGCCCGACCTCTGCATAAAAACAATTTTCCTCACATGCCCCCTTAAGCCCCTCACCTTGAGTCTATGTCCCCTCCTGACTGACCCTTCAACTAAAAGGAACAGTTGCTCCTTATCCACTCTGTCCATGTCCCTCATAATCTTGTACATCTCGATCAGATCACCCTTCAGTCTTCTCTAATCCAATGAAAACAATCCAAGCCTACCCAATCGCTCTTCTCCAAGGTAAAAAATTGTGACTCACCCCCTCGCTGCAGGGCTCATTCAATTTACTGCAATACAGAGGGAATGCTGAATTGTTGGACAAAACATTAAACCAAAGACCTGCCTGCGTTTTGGACTGTGCTGGAGACCCTATGGCACTATTTAAAGAACTGGAAAAATTTTTTTGTGTCCTGGTCAATATTTACCCATCAATCAAAATCACCATAACAGTAACTGGTGATTTATTTGATGGCTGTTGTGAAACCTGTGTGTGAAAACTGACTGTGTTTGCCTACAAAACAACAGTGACCACAGTTCAAAAATAAACTGGCAGCGAAGCATTTTTATTGACATTTATGTGAGAGGCACTATATAAATGCACTCTCTTTTCATGATGCCAAAACTTCACACTGTAAAGTGAAAAATATCACAATGCAGAAACAATCCATTCAGCTTCTTAAATCTCCCACACTGTTTAATAATCCTCCTTTTCCAGAACTAGTTAATTCTCTTTTGAAAGAATCTACAAATTCTTCCTCTTGTAGGATAGAATTCCACATTCCAAGTATATTCTGTACAACAAGCTTTTTTTTAAAATCGGCCCTCCTTTTGATTCTCAGAATGTGAGACATAAGAAGTCTTTTTTTATGCAGCAATATCTGGAATGTACTACTTGACAGCAAGGTGAAAGCAAGTTTGGTAGTGATTCTCCAAAAAAAGGAATTCAATATTTACTTCAAAATGAAAAAAACTGCAGCTTTATGGAGACAAGTGGAGTAATTATAGTCAGAATGGGCCAAATGATCTCCTTCTGCGCTGCATGATTCATTGCATGATTATTTTAAATTTGAGCCCTTTTATCTTCATTTTACCAATCAACAGAAGCAATCTGTCTATCACAATTCACCTAGCAAATCCTTTCATGAACTTAAAATAAATATATTGGTTTGAGAAGTGTTACTTTCCCCTCCCAAGAGCTTTCACTCATTTGACGCAACACTCTCAATGGAAAAGGGAAGATTATAGTCAGTTACATAATAGATGCAACTCCTGTTTAATCTCCATAACAGTTAATGACCACAATTCAGATAGCATACATTTTGGCCGAGTTCTCACCAGAGTTTCCAAACAAAACCTCACATTCTACAGAACTGAATAAAAATGAAGAGGCTCAACAAATCAAATTCAGAAATGTAGGAAGAGTAGAAACAATCCAGAAAGTTGACGTTCACTGGCATCTATCATATTTCCTTGAAGGTCTCAACACTACTTATTTTAATGTAACTCACAGCATTACACTGAAAGGATAAACCCCAAAGGATTTCAATTAAATTTACTCTGGAATGGTTTCTACACAATATTCATTGTCTAACAATTCATTACTTCAACATATCAGCTTCTAAACTATTTCACATAGCTCAGACCAGTGATTAAAAAATACTGATGATTACATGGGATATTTAGATTTTCAAAAAGAGCAGATCCTGACAAGTGTTTTAAACTGAGGTGGGAGGCCACTTCCTTGCATTAAATACAATCTGAATTTCACCACTGCATTATGAAACATTGAATGAAAATGTCACAGAATTACACAGGTGCCTGACATCACGGGCTCCTGAAACCTTTCATATGGCACTGGCTTACATTTTAAAAATTTATACTACTATGTTTTGTTTAGTTTTAATTACTTATAGAGGAGCAGGGAAGGAGGGAGAGACGACAGGAGAAAAATAAAAACAAGAGTATGTTGGAGAACAGAAAGAAGAGGAAGGAGAGTCCAAAAGGAAAATCACTCAGTAGGGTTTAAAGAGGACAGAATGTTCCTTATGGGGGGAGCCAAAAGATACTTTGAAGTGGAGCTGGCACTTCTAAAGTTTCCTGGAACTTTATCCTAAATTTGCTTGCTTTACTGACAGTCCAACAGTTCCAACAATGATTCAATGCTACAAGGGCCAATTTATTTAACACAGCGTCTACACTACTCTCCTTCTGCTACAACACTTCAGCAGGATTCACTTATGAAATATTTCCATCTTAAAGAGATAATATTTTAAATTATGAACCCCTAATGTTATGTCTCTATCAGTTGTGTCATCAGCAGGTTAATTGTACACAAATTGCTGAAAGCTCTTCATGACGACTCTTTTTCAATTTAGAACTAACAACTGATCTTGGGGATAAATTACTAGGGTTGAAAAGGAACTTGCACTAATGGAACAGCTTAAAATAATTTGATGGAGCTATTCTTGGAGATAATAATAACTGCACTTATGGATTTTTGAAAGGGCTAGAAGATTAGAGCACTTGTAACATAATAGTAGGGAGAGTCCCACTTTACACCCCTGATGCTACTTAAAGATGATGAACAATTAGAATGTTGGAACCACTCAATATTTTTCATGCATAATAGGTAGGCAGGTCATAAAACTGAGGCTACAGCAAGTCAAACAGCCAAATAACCAAATCTGTTTAGTGAAGATTATAGCAAAGTCTGCCAGGTATACCTGAAAGTCTGTTCCCAACATGGTGAAACTACATTTCAGGTCTAAACATGCTGAACAATGGGAACAATGTGCTATAAACTGAACTAAACAATCCCACAGCACACAGATCAGATCAAAACATTACAGTTCTGTCATATCCAGTCACAAATGTTGGTGACTTATTAAGCAAGAAATGTGAGCAAGAGGCTGCAGGAAACATCAACCCTCTCAAAAGACTTGTAACCATCTCCACCAAGGAAAGTTAACCAGATGATCCTTCTTGAGCATCTCCTGAGGACCCCACCATCAGAAATGTCAGTATTCAGGCAATTCCATTTATTCCTCGTGACAAAAAAAAAATTACCAAATGCATTGGATACAGCAAGTAATTCTGTAATGCTGAAGATTCATGTTCCAGATCCAGCTGTATCTTTTGCCAAGTTGCAGTTCTGGCACCTACCTGACAATATCCAAAACGCCCAAATTTGTCCTGCCTACAAAAAGCAGAACAAATCCAAACTAACAAATTATTTACTCACAATCATCAGCAAAGTGATGACTGAAGTTGTTGTTAACTGTGCTATCAAGCAGCATTTACTCACCACTAACTTGCTCACTAATGCTTAGTTTGGGTTTCACTCAGTTACAGACCTAATTACAGTCTTAGCCCCAGGCAAAACAGAAATCCAGAGATGAAGTTCTGGTGATTTGCCTTGGCAGCAAGGGAGCATCCAATTGAGGATCAGGGGGAACTCTGCAATGTTGAAGTCACGCCAGTCATAAAGAATTATATTAGTGGTTGCTGAAAATTAATTATCTCAAACCTAGAACACTAATGCAGTAATTCTTTAGAGCTCTTCCCTTGGCCCAACTATCTTGAGGTGCTTCATTAATGAGTTACCTTCCCTTCAGTGTAAAGTCAAAAGTAGAGAACTTTGCTAATGCTTGCAATATTTAGTTCTATCAGCAATTTGTTAGATAGTGAATCAGTTCATGCCAAATGCTACAAGATCTCAACAATATTGAGACTTGGGCTAATATGTAGTTAGAAATGAATGTTACTGGTCACTTAGAAGGTAAACAACGACCAGTTGTTGGAAATGTTCTCCTCCTTTCAAACAATATTAACCTCAGCGGGAGGCAATAGTGTAGTGGTATTGTCACTAGACTAGAATCCAGAAACCCAGTACAATGCTCTGGCAAATTAAATTCAAATCCCATCATGGGAGAAGTTGAAATTTAAATTCAATTAAAAACAAAATCTGGAATTAAAAGTCTAATAATGACCATAAAACATACGTTGATTTGGTTTACTAATGTCTGTTAGGGAAGAAAATCTGGCATCCTTACCTGCTTTGACCTACGTGTGATTCCAGAGCCACAGCAATGTGATTAACTCTCAAATACCATCTAAAACGGAGGGCAATTTGGGATGGGCAATAAACACTAGGCCCAGCCACTGATTCCTACTTCCCATAAAAAGAAAAACTCATCAATTTTATCAACAGATTGGAGATGACCACTGATCAGAAACACAACTGAATCAGGCACATAAAAATCATGAACATTAAAGCAGGTCAGAGATTGCATAATCTGTGTGAGAAGTTGATCTTCTGATTCATAGACTTGTCCACCATCCACAGGGCACAATTCAGGAGTATGATGGAGTCTAATACGTTCCATTTGCTTGGCATAAGGACAGCTATGATCATATTCAAAAAGCTCAACACCATCAAGGACAATGTTGTCCACTTGATCAATTCATTCACCAATTTTAAATATTCACTCCCATTAGTAAACCATGGTTACAATGTACACACAAACTGCACCACAATAACTTGACAAGGCTTCCAAAAGAGTAATAGCCTTGTGCTAAAAGGTCAGACAGCAAATGCATAGGACCACTATTACCTCAAAAGTTCTCATCTCAGCTACTCATCACCATCTTATTTCCTAATTATTGCTGAGTCAAAATCTGGAACTTGTTACATTCAAGAAGGCTGTCCATCACCTTCTCGAGCACAGTCACAGATGGACAACAAGTGTTACCTATGTCCCAAGAATATATTTGTAACAGTGTGTGTCAGTCATTTTTCTAAAATATGTACAATGTATGTTTTTAAAAGATTGAATACGAGTTCTTGAAGAAAACAGGACCCAACTTTTCTTGAAATGGAGGAAACTGCCAGAACCGAAAAATAAATCATCAGTATTGCTGACTTAGTGGTACTGATGCAGCATGGGGAATTAAATATACTCAAACTGTTCAAATTGCACAATCCTCATCCAGTTTGAAGCAGGGTAGAAGAATATTCCCAGCTTGTGATCAGAATTGCAATGTTTGGCCAACATTACCCCCAAAAATAGAACTAGAGAAATCAACTGCAATGCTAATTAGGATCTAATTGGGATCAATGCTACCTGGCCAGCATAGTGGCACAGTGGTTAGCACTGCTACCTCACAGTGCCAGGGACCTGGCTTCGATTCCAGATTGGGTCACTGTCTGTATGGAATTTGCACTTTCTTCCCACTGTCTGTGTGGGTTTCCTCTGGGTGCTCTGGTTTCCTCCCACAGTCCGAAGATGTGCTGATTAGGTGGATTGACCATGCTAAATTGTCCCTTAATGTCAGAGGGCTGGTTAGGGTAACAAATGCATGGGGATTGGTCCTGAGTGGGATTACGGTTGCTATAGACTCAATGGGCCGAATAGCCTCCTTGTGCACTGTAGGATTCTATGACTCTGTTTCAATATCAATGGGATTTCAATGAGGAATCATCAAGGACTGTACAACTTAACAACTGGCATTATCACCGAAACCCCAAGGGCTGGGTTCAAAGATATTGTGCCAATTTTGTTCACCTCAAGGCAAGTTTTCTTCATTAACATTTAGTGTTTTTTTTGAAGCTTGACCACAAATGTCTTACTTAAATGGGAATTTTCTTCTTCTGCTCCACCCTTCACACAAAGCAATAGTAGAATTTACAGAAACCTGTGGGTCAGACATAGGGGAAAAACATAGGAGACTGTCACAACTGCCTTTCTATAGTTTTTTTTAGTTTGATTTTTTTTCTATTTGTACAACTCCTCATTTACAATAGTTAATATCTGTTATTACAAAATAAACATTCAGAATCAGTAGCTGTTGCCTACATCTTTCTTTTGTAATTTTCCACTGTATTGTTAATTTTGTTCTAAATGAAAAGGCAAAATAACGTTTCAGTCATTTTTGTTCCTCTCCTGTGGAGTTCATGTCACTCACATGCTAAATTCATCTTTCATGTTTATCACATTAGCAGTGTTGGTTTTACACCAAATGCCAGCATTCCTGGTTTTTGGACCCTTGGCAGTGTGAACCATTTTTATCTGAAGAATATAGTAACATGTTAACCTCTAGAAAACAACTTAATGACAAAAATAGTTTGCAGAACAACTGCGCAATATGCCAAAAGGACAAAGTCAATTAACTGAATTTTTTTTAAACAAAGGTATTCTGCCTTTTTTAGTAAACATGTTGATATTTGAGAGACAGTATGTTCTTTCCCAACCACTGGATATCCTCTCTGTCCTGCCATCATAAACACCAGATTTTAAAGAGAAAACAACAAGGTAGATCATACTATACTCATAAATTACTTCAGAGTCTTCACAAAAGAATTTCCTTTAATAAAGGAATTCAAAGGATTGGCCCGGTTACACTGCTTAAATTTGGATAAAAAATTTTTTCTAGAATCTCCAGCATAAGGAAAGTGATTATGTTCTGTGAATATATATCAAAATGAAAAGGCAGAGAAAATAATACAAATGCCACAAATTGAATAATATGAAAGGGACTGAAAAAAACTCATTTAGGCAATTAAATTAATATAGCCAAGGACTCAAATATAAGGCAGTACATATGAAAAATTAGAAATTTAAGGGTTACAAGCAAAGTTAAATGTATTTTTTCACCCACATATAGTTAAAATGAACAATGTTAAAAGAATTGAGAACAAATAGATTCACTTTTGTAAAGAAAAGAGATAAAGTTGCATAATTAAAAGCTATGTTGAAAGGATAAAAGTCAAAGTGTTCAGAGTTTTTTTTAGCTTAATGGTCTTTTTACTTTAACTGAATGAAGACAAGGCCAAATAGTTATTGGTAAATATTTATTTCTAAGTTATTGTTTTAGTTCACACACCAATAATTGAGAAAGTCAGTAAATTTAAGAAATTATCCAGGCTATAAATGCAAAACAAGAAGCTTATTGCCATCTTGAGTAGCTACTCCAAAAGAAACAAATAAGGGTCACATGTATACTGACACTAGTGCAATCAGCACCCTGGATGCTTTAATCTAAAAAAAGAAAGCCAATAAACAAATACATATGGGTCATGACAGATGAACACACATAACAGGAGGTTTTGTTTGGCTAAGCCTGCAAATGAGCCACTTAAACTGCCTTCATTCACATTAATGGAGGAAAAGGATCCTTACAGAGCACGTGCTCCAGCCCACAATATTCCCTGCCAGGTTTTTTCTGCACTGCCCTTGATAATATTTGGGTTCAAATAGGTCCAGCAGCAGAACTGATCTTGCAGCCTAATATAGACTTTGTATATTTGTTTAAAGGATATCAGCATCATTGGCAAGGCCAGCATGTCTCTCTGTAATTGCCTTTAATGAGGTGATGGTGGGCCATTTTTTTGACCTAATAGTCTCTGCATCCTATTGGTACAGTCAGTGCTGTTAGGGAGTTCCAGGATTTGATCCAACAGTGATGAAAGTGTGGTGATATCTTTTAAGTTAATGTGCAACATGGAAGGAACTTGGAGGTGGCAATGTTGCCATGCACCTGCTATCCTTATTTTTCCTCAACAGTAGAGGCAAAAGGTTTGGAAATGCTATTGAAAATACCTTGTCATTTTGCTGCACTGAATCGTGCAGACGATTCTCACAGCAGCCATGGCGTAGTAGTGGGGAAATAATGAATATTTAAGGAAATGGACAGGTGATAATCATGTAGGCAGCTTTGGCATGGACAGTGTCAAGCCTCTTGAATGTTGCTGACTTTGAACTCATCCAGACATGCAGAGAGGATTAAATAATACCCCT
This sequence comes from Sphyrna mokarran, assembly GCA_024679065.1. Lineage (NCBI taxonomy): Eukaryota > Metazoa > Chordata > Chondrichthyes > Carcharhiniformes > Carcharhinidae > Sphyrna > Sphyrna mokarran. Next base: position 64,036,756 of record JAGIQG010000006.1, on the reverse strand, counting down.
GACTTGTGTCTTAGAGGTTAGTGGAAAGATTTTGAGAAGTCAGGAGCTGTGCGACTCTCCACAGAATATTCAGCTGCAGCTATACTCTTATCGACACAGTAACACAATTAAGTTTATAGTCAATGGCAGCCTCCCAAGATACAGATGGTAGGGGATTTAGTCATGGTAATGCTATTACATGTCAACAGACTGCTGGTTACACTCCAACTTTTTCGAAATGGTTACTGCCTGGCACTTGAGTGATAAGTAACATCCAAGTTTGGATATTATTCAGACCCTGCTGCATGCGGACACAAATTGATTCGATATATATGAAGCGTTATAAATCACCAGCAAGCAGCCCCTATTCTGACCCTTATGAAGAAGCAATTGGTTGGGCATCAGACACGACCTTGAGGAATTCCTGCAGTGAAATCAGAGGATTGATCTCCAGTAATGACAACCAGTTTCCTTTGTGCTAGGTACAACACAAGTCAATGTAAATTTTTCTCTCTAATCCCACTGACTTCAATTTTGATGGCACACAATCATGATATCAAGGACAATCATTTGCATATCACATCAGGAATTCAGTCTTTGGGTCCAAATGCTGACGAAGGCTGTAAGGAGATCTGGAGTCCAGTGGCTTTGGCAGAACCCAATCTGAACATCAATGAGCAATTACTGGCAAATGCAGTTTGATAGCACTGCCAACTGCACCTGCCATAATTTTACCCAATGGTCGAGAGTAAATTGAGGGGGCAGCAATGAGCAGGATTAGATTCATCCTGCTTTTAGTAGATCGGTCATATCTGGGTGATATTCCACTGTGTTGTGTAAATGCCAGAGTTGTAGGTGTACTGAAAAAACTTGGTTAGAGAAGCAGCTGGTTTTGGAGCATGTTACCAGCAATCGAATGTCGGATGCTGGTCCAATACCCCTTGCTGCATCCAATATTTTTGAGTGCTTCTTGATATTGCTGGGAAAGAACTGAAATGATGGAAGACTGCTGAAGAACTGAAGAAGAAGCCAAGATAGATTAGCCATGCAGCACTTCTGTTTGAAGATAACTGTAAACATCTCAGTTTTGTCTTTTCCATTCAGCCTTTTGCCCATCAGTCTATGCTCGATCATCACTGAAGTAACAGAAGGTGTCACTAACACTGCTATTATGTAGCACTTAGTCAGCAACAACCTGCTTACTGATATTCAGTTGGGTTCTACCAGGACTACTAGCTCCTGATCTTTTTACTGACTTAGTCCAAACAAAGAGCTGAACTCCAGAGATGAGGCAAGCAACTACTCATGACATCAAGACAGCATTTGACCGACTATGGCTTCAAGGAACATAGTAAAACTGCAGTCAATGGGAACCGGGGAAAACTTTCTGATGATTGCAGTGATACTGAACACAAAGGAAGAACATTGCAGTTGTTCCCTGGATGAGTTCAAAGTCAGCAATATTCAAGAGGCTTGGCACTATCAATGCCAAAGTTGCTTGCTTGATTTTCACCCATCCATCACCTTAAATATTCATGACTTCTCCCGTCACTGCACCGTGGCTGCTGAGAGAACCATCTGCATGATTCAATGCAGCAAAATGCCAAAGTATTTTCAACAACACTTTCCAAATCTTTGCCTCTACTGTTGAAGAAAAATAAAGTCAATCATCTCAGCCCTCAGTTCCTCAAGCCAATGATCTTCAGCTTTTTTCTTAATAACCTTCACTCCATCAGCGGGTCAGAAGTAGGGATGTTCCCTGATGATTGCACAATGTTCAGCAATTCCTTAAATACTGAAACAGTCCAAATGCTGCAAAACTTGACATTCAGGCTTGGAAATGGCAAGTACAATTCATGCCACACAAGTGCCAAGCAATGACCATCTTCAACAAGGGAGAACCTAAGATCTCTCTCTTCTCCTTTACATGATAAGTACGTTGGCAGGGGGGGAAAAAGCAGCTTTTTTCATGCTATGTTTTTGCACCTGATTGTGTGTCTCTCACCTCATTAAATGTGCATCAGATGGATACATGATGATTACCCAGCAGCGGCCTGTGACTCATCCGCCCCACCATGGCCTCAGCGGATTCTCGCTTCAGATGATGGATTTAAATCACACCTGCTCACAGACCAAGATTGCCCCAGGCAAAAGATGTGACACCTTGCTGGGTCACCTTCTGGACGCTGTCAAGGTCTGCCATGACTTTTTCTATGCTGGAGTTGGCCTGCAGAGGTCCAACAAGGTCACCAACCCAGTTTGGGAGGTGGTGTCTGCGGCAGTGAGCACCACCACAGCCCGAAGGAAAACAGTGATATAGGGCTGCAAATAGACAAATGGTCTAATCCACACAGTCAGGATTGACCAACCTTTCCATTCCTCTTAGCTCACACTTTCAAGCCCCTCATGAACACAGGATGACAGTCTAGACCAGGGGTCTCACACATGACCAGCAAAAGGAATATCATCATTCATTCTCCCACATACACCTTAACACCTGGGCTCACATCCTCTGGGATTGGTGTCTTCAAACCATACACGGTTCTATTCAGCACTAACACAAGACAAGCACATGCCTTGTTATGTTTCCTGCTCTCACTCTCCCCAGCTGTCTTCATGCAGGCTAAGCTTACCCACAATAAGTGGAAGAGATCCCAGACCAGGTGGTGGGATGCCAGCAATCAAGGCTCTCAGCCAGTATAAGGAGTGTGTGGCCTTGGCCAGAAAGGATTAGGACTGTGCCTGTGACAGTGGTAAGGTTGGCAGCACACACCCAAGCACAAACTAATCCTTCAGACTGAGACTGGTACACTGCTTTGTTTAGAGTCTGTTGCCGTGCACTAATTTTTTCTATTCTCTTCCATAAGCATCACAGCATGTGCCCCAAGAATAGTGGAAGCCAGCCCCTTTGAATCCAACCCCCTGACACCTCAAACGAGAATTCTGAGGAGCCACAGTGCTCACCCACATCTTCCACCAGCATGGAAGCACACACTACAGTGGACCTCCTTCCCGATTCCAGCCCATAGAAACCTCCCTGCACTGCCCCCAGTCATGTGTTTGATTACAACCTTCCCCAATCTTCCTCACTCCAGTCAACTCCTTACCATTCAGCCCTTCCCTTGCCTCTGTCCTCTCCACCTCAGTTGGGCCTTTGCCCTTCATTACAACCCAACCTATCCTACCCACTATTTTGTTGTATGGAGTCTTGTTTCCATAAGTCTGCTTGAAAGCAAAGTAGTGCCAACTCCAACTGAATGGTAAAATCTCCACCATGAAGAAAAAGGACACGGAAATAACATGCAAACTCCACACAGGAATTCACCCAAGGCCAGAATTGAACCTGGGTCCCTAATGTTGTGAAGCAGCAGTGCTAACCACTGTCCCACCATGCCAGAGTTTTGCTTAATTCAGGATACTTGAACAAACCTCAAAGTCGTAAGCAAAGTTCAGTTGCCAGGTGCTTGTTGCAAAACACAGTTAGTGAATTACACCAATCTAGTGAGACATCGGAGTGGGCTTTTAACTTGGTGTGGGAGTCAGATTCCAACGAGCTGACTTAGTCATGAGCCTTCATGATATTTTAACATTTTACAAATAATGTTCCTGATAGGGCAAGATGGGCAAAGTGCATCAAGGGTGAGAGCAGGCAAACACGACAGGCTTTTACATCAAAAAGAAGCTACATTTCTTTCTCGTAATATTTCCTCTCCTGTCTGCTATTACATTCACTGCGGGCAGAACTGGAAAATTCTAGCCAATATCATTACCTTTGTTAAATCCACCACAAATCAACATCCTGGGAGTTGCCATTGGCCTGAAACTAAACTGGACCAGTCATTTAAATACTCTGACTGCATATAAAAGTAAATCCGCGAGCTTTCGACACTATGTTGTGCCTTCGTCAGGCAAATGCAGTGTTCTGATCTGCAGAGGCACTCATATCCACACAGACAGTTACAGATTGCTGATTAAAATGCGAATCCTTACATCTAACCTGCTATTCAAGTGTTAAAGTGGCTAACAATGTGTGTGAAGGGAATCCTGAGCATTGGTTAGAGAATTGTGTATTTTCTCCAGACAGCACAGTAAGTGAGGTTTTTTGCTAATCCAGGCAAGTTACGGGGGTTACAGATAGTGTGACAGGAAGCCAAGATCCCTGTTAAGACCGTCCTCATGTGTGCGGAACTTGGCTATCAGTCTCTGCTCAGCAACTCTGCACTGTCGTGTGTCACGAAGGCCCCCTTGAAGAACATTTACCCTCAGGTCGGAGGCCGAATGCCCATGACTGCTGAAGTGTTCGCCCACAGGAAGGGAACTGTTTTGCCTGGTGATTGTTGAGCGATGCTCATTCATCCGCTGTCGTAGTGACTGCATGTTCTCCCCAATGTACCATGCTTCGGGACATCCTTTCTTGCAACGTATTAGGTAGACAACGTTGGCCGAGTTGCAAGAGTATGTACCGTGTACCTGGTGAATGGTATCCTCACGTTTGATTATGTCGTCCATGTCTATGATCTGGCATGTCTTGCAGAGGTTGTTGTGGCAGGGTTGTGTGGTATTGTGGTCACAGTTCTCCTGAAGGTTGGGTAGTTTGCTGCGAACAATGATCTGTTTAAGGTTGTGCGGTTGTCTGAAAGCAAGAAGTGGGGGGATGGGGATGGCCCTAGCGAGATGTTCATCGTCATCAATGATATGTTGAAGACTCCGGAGAAGATGTCGTAGCTTCTCCGCTCCGCGGAAGTACTGGACAACAAAGGGTACTCTGTCCACCGTGTCCCGTGTTCGTCTTCTGAGGAGGTCAGTGCGGTTTATCGCTGTGGCACGTTGGAACTGTCGATTGATGAGTCGAGCGCCATATCCTGTTCTCACGAGGGCATCCTTCAGCGTCTGGAGGTGTCACGATCCTCCTCATCTGAGCAAATCTGTCCAGTACTTCCCCGGAGCGGAGAAGCTATGACATCTTCTCCGGAGTCTTCAACATGTCATCGATGACGATGAACATCTCGCTAGGGCCATCCCCACCCCCCCACTTCTTGCTTTCAGACAACTGCACAACCTTGAACAGATCATTGTTCGCAGCAAACTACCCAACCTTCAGGAGAACGGTGACCACAATACCACACAACCCTGCCACAGCAACCTCTGCAAGACATGCCAGATCATAGACATGGACGACACAATCAAACGTGAGGATACCATTCACCAGGTACACAGTACATACTCTTGCAACTCGGCCAACGTTGTCTACCTAATACGTTGCAAGAAAGGATGTCCCGAAGCACGGTACATTGGGGAGACCATGCAGACACTACGACAGCGGATGAATGAGCATCGCTCAACAATCACAGGCAAAACAGTTCCCTTCCTGTGGGCGAACACTTCAGCAGTCATGGGCATTTGGCCTCCGACCTGTGGGTAAATGTTCTTCAAGGGGGCCTTCGTGACACACGACAGTGCAGAGTTGCTGAGCAGAGACTGATAGCCAAGTTCCGCACACATGAGGACGGTCTTAACAGGGATCTTGGCTTCATGTCACACTATCTGTAACCCCCGTAACTTGCCTGGATTAGCAAAAAACCTCACTTACTGTGCTGTCTGGAGGAAATACACAATTCTCTAACCAATGCTCAGGATTTCCTTCACACACATTGTTAGCCACTTTAACGCTTGAATAGCAGGTTAGATATAAAGATTCGCATTCTAATCAGCAATCTGTAACTGTCTGTGTGGATATGAGTGCCTCTGCAGATCAGAACACTGCATTTGCCTGACGAAGGCACAACATAGTGTCGAAAGCTCACGGATTTACTATCAAATAAATTGGTTGGATTTAAAATTGGTGTTGCAAAACTTTACTGAGTTTACCCCAGTCCAACGCCGGCATCTCTACATCATGCATATAAAAGATCAGAAACTGGGAATTCTGCAGCAAATAACTCAGCTCCTTATTCTCCAAAACCTGTCCAACATTTACAATTAGAAGTCTCACAACACGAGATTAAAGTCCAGTAGATTTATTTGGTAGCGCAAGCTTTCAGAGTGCTGCCCCTTCAACAGGTGAGTGAGAAGCTGTCTTCACAAACATGGCATACATAGATACAGACTCAATTTACAAGATAATGGCAAGATACTCATCAAGTCCAATGCTGACATCTCCACATCACGACACCTACAAAGCACAAGTCAGTGGTGTGATGGAATACTCTTCATTTGCCTGGATCAATGCAGCTGCAAAAGCATTAAAGAAGCTTGATGCCATCCAGGACAAAGCAGCCTGCTAGATTGGTACCCCATCCATCATCTTAAATGTTCACTTTCTCTGCCACTGATGCACAATGATAGCACTATGTACCGTCGACAAAATGTAATTGCAGCAACTCACAAAGATTACTTTGATAGCATCTTCTAAACCCATGACTTTTTAATAGAAGACTTAAGAGAGACATATAAGATGATCAGAGTATTAGATACGTGGACAGCGAGAGCCTTTTTCCTTGGGTAGAGATGGCTAGTACGAGGGGACATAGCTTTAAATTGAGTGGTGGTAGATATAGGACAGATGTCAGAGTAGGTTCTTTACTCAGAGAGTAGTAAGGGTGTGGAATGCCCTGCCTGCAACAGTAGTAGACTTGCCAACGTTAAGAGCATTTAAATGGTCATTAGATAAACACATGGATGATATTGGAATAGTGTAGGGTAGATGGGCTTTAGATTGGTTTCACAGATCATGCAACATCAAGGGCCAAAGGGCCTGTACTGCACTGTAATATTCTATGTTCTATCACAGGAAGGTCAAGGGCAACAAATGCATGGGAATATCACCACCAAGTCATTTTGACTTGGATTACTATTGCTGCTCCTTCAAAATTCCTTCCTAACAACACTGTGGGTGTACTTACACTACATTGACTGCAGTAACTCAAGAAGGCAGCTTGTCAACACTTGCTTAAGGACAATTATGGATGAGCAACAAATATCTGGCCAATGATGCCCACATCCTGTGAAAAACTAAATAAAAAATTTAGGGTAATGCTTATTTATAAGTTGAACGAGGTAGTAGGTGGTATTCAGCAGAACACTTTTTCGCCTATGTTTTTAATGGTTGGGCAGTCATGCCATGAACTCTTGGTTGGAAAGGAGCTTGTTAAGGAGGCTCAACTGGAATAGCTAGTCATTTGAATATTTTTCTTTATTCTTTCATGGGATATGGTTCAATGGCAACAATAGCATTTACCCTCGAACTGAGTGGCTTGCCACTTCGAAAGACAAAGAGTCAATTGTGTTGTCTCATACCTAGCGTTACATGGTGACTAAACCAGGTACGGATAACAGATTTCCAAAACAGATGGGCTTTTGCAACAATCGATGAACTTACCATTACTGGGAAAAGCTTTTAATTCAAGATTTATCAATTGAATTTAAATTCCACCAGCTGCTAGGGTAGGGTTTGAAGCCATATACCCAGAGCACTAGCATGAGCCTCTGGTTTACTAGTCCATTGATATTATCATTACACCATCATTTTGCAAATATATCCCCATCAAAAAGTTAAAATCAATCCTGAGGTCCCTGGAGGATAATTGAGTTACGGGCTGATAGCACAATGCTGTTAAATGATAATGAAAGGAAATCAGGGGTTACACGAGAAGTGAATCTTTCCTCTAGCAGAGGAATCTCTAACAAACAAATAAATTTAGAAATTTAAAATTAATAATTACATTTCAATCCAAAAATCAAAGCTCTTCCATACAAAAAGTTGCAGATGGTGTAGGACTTAGAAGATCATAAACTCAAAGTCAATTGTAGTATTTAAAAGATAGGTTTATTCAAACATAGTGAATGGAGAAAAAGTAGGGGAGTGGGATTAGAAAACACAGACAGTAGAGATAAGATCGGCGCAACTTGAGGGCCGAAGAGTCTATTGTGCTGTAGTTTTTCTATGATTCTATGATATGCTGTGAAAAAAATCAAATAGCTGGTTCAACAGATTGAACTTAATGTTCTGTTTCAATTCTTATAGAACAAATATGCTTATTACACTCCATCAACAAGGATAATTGATGCTGCTTGTCTTTTGGATTTACTGAATATCTGAATGGTAGAAAAGTTCATGGCTAGTGATGATTTTGCCCTTTTGGGACCATATGTACTAAAACAATTAACCTGTTAAAGGAAGGCTGCAACTTAATTTTCGAATATAAATGATGTTAAACACACTCATGTTTCACTCTTGTGGTTTAGGTTGTCAGAATCCTGCAATTAAACTACACTCCTAATCACTCATAATTTCAAGTAAAGAAATATCAATGTTGTAATTTTAAGTTAGTACATAAATTTGGAATAATAATGCTCAACTTCAAGGTTGCATAGAAGATAGGTTTACATCTTCATTCATGTTGCATGGGAATCAGGCCTTAATTAGATTGGAGGGCTTTAGGACAGTACTGACTCGAAATATTAGTTGAGGGAGGTAATGCACGAGAGCAGGGGATGGACAGAATGGGGTTTGTGAGTGGGAAAGAGAGGTGAGGTGGATGAGTGGGACAGAGATGTCACAGGCCCAAGAGAAAGAAAGAAGTTTGGGGCATGCACATGAGGCTAGGGATAGGATGGGGGAGGGAAGCACACATGCAAGAGGACTCTGGAATTTGTTTCCCTGCAGGGCAATTTGCTCAGGCTACTGGGGAGGATTTAAGCTAACTTGGCTGGAATGTTTGAACCAGGAGGTAAAATCTACAAGATGCAAAGAATACATAAATCACACAAGAGTGGGAAATCTTAAAGATGCTGCATAAGTTCAGCATTAAGAGGAAAAGCAATAAAGTCTAAAGTAGGATTACTATCTACCTGGGTGCATGGTGTGTGAAAAATAAGACCGATGAGTGAACTACACATTTGGTTCTGTGGATATAGCAGAGACCTGGCTCAAAGAATTTCCAGACTGGGTATTAAAAATTTCTGGATACAAGATGTCCAAAAAAAGTAGGAAAAGAAGGAAACAAGGAGGCGAGGGAGCATTGAATAAGGAGAAGACGGTGCTGGAGAAGGCATACACAAGAGGAGTCAAATACAGGATTTTTTGGGATGCATTCATTGCCAGCAAGGCCAGCACTTAATGTCCACCCCGATTGCAGTTGAATGAAGTGATTTCAGAGGGCATTTAAGCATCACACCTTGCTCTGGGATTGGAATCACAGAGACTAAACCAGATAAAAATAGCAGATTTGCTTCCCTGAAGGACATTAATGAAACTCAGGGATGATGCCAGCAAACTGGAGAATGATATTCAAAATCATCAGAGATCCGAACACAATAGATAAGAAGAAACTGTTCCCATTGGTGGAAGGATTGAGAATGGTGGGTGGGGCAAAAATTGGAGGTATTTGGCAAAAGCAATGGAAGCATGGGAAAAAAAGATTTTTCCACAGAGCAAGTAGTTGAGATTTGGAGTGTATTGCCCGAGTATATGGTTGGAGGCAGGTTCAATCAAGGCATTTAACAGAGATTTGGATGATCTGAAAAAGGAATAATGTGCAGGTTTATAGGGGAAAGGCACAGGAGTGGAACTAGCTAATAGCCTTTTGAAGAGATAGCACAGACATACAGGCCCAATGGCTGCCTTCAGTGCTGTAATCATTTTGTGATTCCACAAGAGAAACACAAGATACTGGGTCTCCTTAATTTTCTATTGCAGTTTTAGCATGAAGTAATTGTTCTACTGAATACAGTTTCAGTCAGCTCCTACAGCAGTTTTGACTATTTAACAACAGGTTGGAAGAAAGCCAAATAATAACCCAATATACTTTTCCTCTGCCTGAAATTGTAATGCTACTCTCAGAGTTGAATAAAATTACAGACATAATGCTCTTTTCAACAAGGACAGCTTAATATAGTTGCTTTGATGACACAAGGCAGACAACACTGTGGGAGTCTTTTCATTGGCAGTAGGTAGAGTATGAGGTCATCCACTTCCACGTTTGCCAGTGGAGTCAAAAAAGGTATCATTTTTCATGTGATTGTTCACATGCCTCAAAATTTAAACTTGGAAAGTCACTAATACTCACAACTGAGCACTCAATTTGGCTGTTAACATGGGGTTTAAATTGCCCCATTCCCTTGATATGTACTGTACCAACAAACAAAAAAGAAAATGGCACAAAAACGAGACTATATGTTGAACATTCCAGATCTTTTCCAAACAGCTTTCAAGCATTTATTTAAGGTGGTTTCCTTCTGCTATGGTGCTTATTTCAAGTTGTGTAAGTAATTTTCAAAATCCCTTTACATCTGAACACCACTAACACCATCTTGCAAACTTCTGAAAAAAAATTGTTTGCTCAGTATCTTTGAACTAATATGTTTAACCAGTCATGAAAAAATATTGCTGCCTCCCAGAAAGGGAGTGTTGTGGAGTGAGAAGGCGAGAAGAGAGGCGCTTCACAATATTTTTCTGCAGGAATGTAGTAAGCAATACCTTCATTGCGTGGATTTCCTCTAACAATCTTTTCGCACGTCGCAAATTCTTCGCAACGGCATTTTCTGTTCCCCTGTAGACACATCATGAATAAGTTTGTGTAAAATTACATTGTTTCAATTAAACAGCATTATATTCTGCTACTCAGATATTCATTCTACAAGAAACAAATAAATAAATACCATAGTTCTATAGAAGGATCAGTTAGATCTGAAGTGTTAATTCTGTTTGTCTCCACCGATGCTGCCAAACCTGATGAGGTTATCTAACATTTCCTCTTTTCACATCAATATCACAATTGGTAATTTAAGTTATTTTCTGTAAGGTCAGAATACTACCAGTATTTCTTAATTAAAAATTTTTATCACAGCAGAATCATGTACCAATCTTGCAGTAATCCAGTCAACTGCCATTCCCCAAAAAATGTCCCAAGGTACCAAAGGTTGTTTGAGTAGGCTGGTTGCATAGCACAATGAAGAGCAGATGTCCTTTAGAACACAAAGTTATATACTCACAGAAAAGTCTAGTATCAGTTCATGTCTACAATTTCTTCAAATTGTTCGAAGTGTGTACATTTTGGGGTACCTTGCATGAAAATCTAGCAAAACAAGAAAAAAATCTCTTGGTTGTCCTGTGGAACTACATTCTAATATTAAACCTTGAAACAGAGCCAAACTTGATTGCTACAAAACAGTATTCAATTTCAACAATGATGTGCTGCATGACAACATTCTAAGTTTGCCTGATTGGTAAATCCTAAGTGAAGCAAAATCCAAAAGGGGAAAGTTTGGGTTTTTGGATCTGGCATCAAAAGATTTAGGAACCACTGGCCAGATCTGTTATACTATTACATCATTTTTTTAAAAAGTCCATCATGTAAATATTTATGCTTTTATGGCACAATAGAAGGGAGACAAAAGAAATACTACAGAACATTAAATACCAATGACTGAATTTTACACCTGAAGATTAATTGCAGTGATAGTATGATTTCTGCTGGATGGCAGAGTGGATATTCACGCTTGATCTTCCACTTTTCATCATTTCATCAGAGGCTGGTAAGTGAGTAGAATCGGCTGCCATCTGTGGTGGTAGAGGCAAACTCGCTGGGGTCTTTTAAGAGACTTCTGGATGAGAACATGGGATTTAATGGGATTGAGAGTTATAGATAGGCTAGTAGGTATGGATGTGATTGGTGCAACTTGTGGGCCGAAGGGCCTGTTTGTGCTGTAGTGTTCTATGTGAGTGAGTAGCTTGTTGAATTCCTCTACCTTGCTGTTATCTCACTGGGTTGAAGGTCCTGGCACCATATTTAAATGTCACCTGCATGTACATTCATTGCAGGCTAGCTGTGTTGTGAACCTCTGCATCACCAAACAAAACAAAACTGTCATGCTATCCAGGAAAAACAGGAGGACCTCTTTGAGGAATAGGAATTGGAGGTCCATCCAATCCCCCCTGACCACAACCGTCTCAGGGGAGTGAGCACTCATGGCACATAGAAAATGACCGACTAGCAATGCAAGAATAGAACAATCTAATGTGCTCTGTCAGTAAAAGTGAACTTTTCCCTCAAACTCACACTCATAAGTGTTACAGTCCACAGGGATGTCACACACTACCAGCAAATGGGACATCGGAAGTGAACCTGTACCAGCCAAAGCTCACCATCTCGTGCAAGACGCTGCACAAACAGCATTTTCATTCCTTAATGGGGTGGACTCGACAGACACACGCATGGCACACTTCTGAGCTGCTTTTTTATCCATAGTGCTCAAGAGTTAACTTACTTGTCTTTATCTAGGGCTCACCCATAATCAGCGGGGAAGATTAAAGATCAGAGGAGGGAACCCCAAAGCTGCGTATTCTCTGCTTTCATGAGGACCACACAGTAGAACTCGTAGGAAAAGATAGAGATCAGTCCTCCATGGGAGATGAAATCAGGCTCTCTGTCCACTACCCCTCCCCAATTCCAACAAACCTATGAATCTCCACGCAGGATACATCAACAACATGTATGATTGCGAATGTGCTATAGTGAGGGTGCTTTCCCAGTCAATTACTAATTACTAATCTTCTCTTTATCCCATCCAACAGCAAGAAAAGGCATAGGAAGAGCTCCAGCAAACGTTTCAGCATCATCCCCAGGTTACTTAGATGAGTATGCTGAAGACCCATCTGAACAAGATCGTTTGTTGCATTCACCTGCATTTTCCACCAACACAGGCTGACATCTTAGAACATAGAACATTACAGCGCAGTACAGGCCCTTCGGCCCTCGATGTTGCGCCGGCCAGTGGACCCTCTAACCTAAACTATTCCAATATCATCCATATGCCTATCCACCGAACATTTGAATGCCCCCAAAGTAGGCGAGTCCACAACTGCTGCAGGCAGGGCATTCCACGCCCTCACCACCCTCTGTGTAAAGAACCTGCCTCTGACATCCGTCCTATAACTACCACCTCTTAATTTAAAGTTATGTCCCCTCGTGTTGGTCATCACCATCCGAGGAAAAAGGCTCTCACTATCCACCCTATCCAATCCCTTGATCATCTTATACGCCTCAATTAGGTCACCGCGTAACCTTCTTCTCTCTAATGAAAATAACCTCAGGTCCCTCAGCCTTTCCTCATAAGGCCTTCCCACCATACCAGGCAACATCCTGGTAAACCTCCTCTGCACCCTTTCCAATGCTTCCACATCTTTCTTATAATGCGGCGACCAGAACTGTACGCAATACTCCAAGTGCGGCCGCACCAGAGTTTTGTACAGTTGTAACATAACCTCACGGCTCCTAAATTCAATCCCTCTACCAATAAAAGCTAACACACCGTACGCCTTCTTAACAACTTTATCAACCTGGGTGTCAACTTTCAAAGAGCTATGTACTTGTACCCCAAGATCCCTCTGCTCGACAACACTATTAAGGGCCCTTCCATTAGCCCTATATTTCATATGCCTGTTATTCCTACCAAAGTGAATCACCTCACACTTATCCGTATTGAATTCCATTTGCCACCTCACGGCCCAGCTCTGCAACCTATCTATGTCCCTCTGCAAACTGTAACATCCATCCTCGCTGTCTACAACTCCCCCCACTTTGGTATCGTCAGCAAATTTACTAATCCAACCCTCTACACCCTCATCTAGGTCATTTATAAAAATGACAAACAGCAGTGGCCCTAAAACAGATCCTTGAGGTACACCACTTGTAACTGCACTCCAGGTTGAATATTTCCCATCAACCACCACCCTCTGTCTTCTATCAGCTAGCCAATTCCTAATCCAAACTGCTAAATCACCTTCAATCCCATGCATCTGCACTTTCTGCAGTAGCCTACCATGGGGAACCTTATCAAACGCTTTGCTAAAATCCATATACACTACATCAACTGCCTTACCCTTATCTACCTCTTTGGTCACCTCCTCAAAAAACTCAATAAGGTTTGTGAGGCACGACCTACCCTTCACAAAACCGTGCTGACTATCCCTAATCAATTTATTTCTCTCTAGATGCTTATAAATCCTATCCCTTATAATTCTTTCCAAGACTTTGCCCACAACAGAAGTCAGGCTCACCGGTCTATAATTTCCAGGATGGTCCCTACTCCCCTTTTTGAACAAAGGGACAACATTTGCCATCCTCCAGTCTTCCGGCACTATACCTGTAGCTAACGACGACATGAAGATCAAAGCCAAAAGCTCTGCAATCTCCTCTCTAGCCTCCCAGAGAATCCTGGGGTAAATCCCATCTGGCCCAGGGGACTTATCAATTTTCATACCCATCTTGGTGGATCCTAGTTCAAGAGTAAGCTTGAGTTCACAATCTGGCAATCACTTCACAGACACAAGTGCACAGCTGGTGGAGGCAGTGACAGCAGAGGCCCCTGACTTCTGAAGGACTGCACGAGGCCTGGCCCCTGTAGAGTTTGATGATGAGCCTCTGGAATCAGCCTGGAAAGAAATGTTGGATGTGTAAAGATAGGCAAGAAAATAATTAGGCAGAGTGGTCACAGGCTTTCATCTGACTGGAATGAAGAACAGATGAGTCTGCCCACATTCTGTCTGATGCCATGGCTCCTGCATGCAAGCATACTGAATGCTCCATGAGAAGGCTGGTGGGTGGTTTGTCCTACTCATCACTCTCTTAAAATTCATCTCTTCAATGTCCTTCTTATTTGATGATACGTGTAGATCCTTCATGTCTCCTGTGGCAAAATATTCCCTCTTTGCAGCACTAGGTCATGCAAAGTGCAGTAAACAACAATGATGTGGGACATGATCTGTGGTGAGTTTCAGAGAGCCTAGACTAATCGATCCAGAATCTGAAATGCATCTTTAAAAAGGTCAATAGTCTGCCTTGTGTCTGAATGTGCAGCACTGCGTCTCTCCTCTGCAATCTATGGGCTCTGAACAAGTGTCATTAGCCACATCCTTTTGGGGGGCGGTTTAAGTCCTGATCATCAAGGAGCAAAACCTCTAAGTACCACGGGTCCTCAAAGACCTGTAGCAATTGCAGGTGACTCAAGATGCAAGAGTCATGAGAGCTCCCAAAATACCAAGCAGGATGCACGCATGATCAGCCTTCTGTGACCACAAATCAATTGGATGTTCAAAGTGAAATTATTTTCTATTACTGAATCTTCGATTGCTGACAGGGAACTCTCAAAATCATACGTGCACAGTTGATGACCCTGCACTCTCACAAAGCCTGAGATTGGAGGAACTCCATAGTTCTGGCTCCCTTGATTGCCTCATCCATGTGGAACTGCATGTAATGGTAAGCTTTATTGAAAAGGGCACCAGTCATCTCATGCTTTTATTTGTCACTGATTGTGAGATTCTGCTAAAGGTCTCCAGCTGAGGCCTGGAAGGATATGCTGACAAAAAAGTTGAGTGCAATGATAACCTTAAGACCAAATGGCATTGGATGCTCTCCAACTTGGTGCAGCGCAGTTTCCCCATCAAGTATGTGGCAAACATGATTTTCCACTCCTCAGACAAGTGAGGGCACCTGCAGCACTATCTTTTCCTCATCTTGATGTATAAGTTGCATCTTCCATAGATCCTTGACTGTGCCAAATTTCTTTGTGGATTTGGTCCCTCCTTGGCAGCATCTGAGTCTTCCTGCAGGCTCCTGTTCCTCAGAGCTACAGGCTTCCCTGAGCTCGTTCAAATGGCAATGGGCTCTTCTCCTCATTTGCATCAAAGCTATGAAGGTGGCAGTGGTTCCTGCAGCCTCAACTTCTCCTTGTTTCTGAGAATGGATACAATCGAACTATCAATGTTAGTTCCTGTTGATTTGTCTTCCTCTACATAAAAGGCAGCTATGCATTCTCCAGCTCTTAACTTTTCCTTAGTTTGCGCATCACATATTAAGGCTACCATTGAATAGCATCATTCTGGAGGATGACAGGTACATAAGAAATAGGCGGAGTAGGCTATTCAGCCCTTCAAACTCACACCACCCACATAATGGCTGATTTTCTATTTCAACAACATTTGCCAACAATATCTCAGTTTTCTTTTACGCTTTTAACAAGAAGAAATGCATGTCTTGAACATACTTGAATGACTCAACCAGCACAGCCCTTTGGGTCAGAGAATTCCAAAGATTCACCACTCTCCAGGTCATCCTTGTGCTAAAGACCACTGGAGGACAACCAACACAACTACTGAAAAGTTGAAGTTTATTTATTAGTCACAAGTATGCTTACATTCACAGTGAAATGAAGTTACTGCGAAAATCTCTAGTGACCACGCTCCGACACCTGCTAGGGTACACAGAGAGAATTTAGCACGGCCAATTCACCTAACCTGTAGATTTTTGGAGTGAGAGGGGAAGCCGGAACAACCGCAGGAAATTCATACAGACATGGGGAGAATGGTCACTGTCTGTGGAGTTTGCACAAACTGGGAATTGAACCTGGGTCCCTGGCACTGTGAGGCAGCAGTGCTAATCACTGTGCCACCATGGCTAACCATCATCTTCTCAAGGGCAATTAGAGATGGGCAATAAATTCTCATCTTTCCTATGACACTTGCATTCTGAGAAATAAAAAAAAATCAATGACATGCTTTTGAAATGTAGCCAATGTTGCAATATGAGAAAGATGGCAGCCACTTTGTGTAATGCAAGGTTACAAAAAGAAAATGCTCAGAAAACACGTTGACAAAGGGACAAAAATCAGTCTGACATCTAGGTGAACTCCTCTAATTTGAAAGAAGTGCCACAGGACTTCAAGAGGAAAAGTAATAGTCAGTTTAGTGACTCATTCAAAAGACAACACCTTCAACAATGCCGCAGCCCTCAGGACTGCACTGAAATGTGGGGCATGAATTCACAGCCTTCTGACATAAAGGTGACAATACTACCGCTTCCATGCTTAACAGTGAAAGAGATACAAAATTGCATCTTGAGAAAAAAATTCTGCAAAGTATGAATTGTCTGTTAACAATCCAGATATATTACTAATTTCAGCTAAATCATCTTAAATCAGTCTGCAAGCATGACCCCAACCTTCCTGTCACGTGACACTTTAACCCAGCACCTTGCTCATGCCCACACATCCATCCCCGACCTGCTGTGATGCCTCAATTAAGCCTGGCACCAGCTAGAAGAGCAGCATTTCACTTTCTGGTTGGGCACATTGCAGCCCGGGATACAATATTTAGTTTGGTAGCTATAGATAATGACCATCCTCCTTAATTTTAAATGCCCTTTTTAAAGTATTCCATACATATGTTGCCTGATTGCAAACCACCACTACACCCCACCCCTCCCAACTCCACCACCAAACACTCCAGGCTATCTGTCTTTTGCTCTTAAAGTTGCTACGTCTTGTTGCAGCTATATTTTAATATCTATCATAATCTCTCTCTCTCAGTTTTGACAAAGCCAAAAGGTCTCGAAACCTGAACTCTGTTTTCTCTGTTGCCAGATATGCTAAGTTTTTCCAGCAACTTCTGGTCTGGTTTCAAGTTCCAGCATCCATTGCATTTTCCTTATTAAACCATTTCAATTTAGTTCTACATTTTAGTATATTAGTCACAGAAATGGGTAAAAGCTAAAAAGCTTACATATTCAACACGCAATCCTTCAGACAAATAAATATAAATACAATTGCTCTCTCTCCAAATGTTTGATCTTTTACATGAAATCTCAACCTCTGGCAAGATTTTACTTTTTGGGTCAGGACCCCTACACAGAGGTCAGATGGGATCTTGACCATGGACTGCATCAGGGACAATCACCCAACATAGATTTTGCCTGAAATGACTAATTAATGGCGAAAGGACTAATTAATGGCTTATCATCCAATTAGGGTGCTACATAGGCTCTCAAAGCTAGTGGGCCAAAAGGAGGTCCTCCAATATGCAGGTAAAGGAAACAGAGCGCATCTCCGTTTTGAGGCACCTTCTCAGCAGTTTCCAAATAAAAAATCCCAATATTTGCCAGGCTATCACAATGGAGAGAACCAGGTAGTTGCGACACAGGGCCATAATCGTTTTTTCAATTAGCTTAACCAGCTATCTGATGCTTGAAGACAACAAACCAAATAACCCTTGACCAGTCCCTCTGATTTAAATGCAACTGTTGCCTGCCAGATTCTCAAGGCATGGGGAACCTGACAGCAAAAGGGAGGTGAGAGCTGCCTGTTCCAGAAGGCAAGCTGTGCTCTGTAATTAGGAGTGCTTTTTTCTTATCCTTCAAGGAAATATGTAGTTTCCATCTGCTGATGACAACCAACTTCCCCCTTCCCTGTTCAACGACTCACTCCATCCTCGCCCAAATCTGATCTACAGTCTTCCCTATGATTCGCTCCTGATTTCCACCATCTCCAAGGATTGGATTTTTCTCTCTGCAGCCAGATGGATCTCCACATTTCTGGCTTTGGCAGATTTCTCCTACACTGCCATGCTTTTCCCCTGCAATCTCCCCACTTCCTTGCAAGTATCAGGGTTACTGAGTTTCAAATAATAAAAAGTAACACGTGAGATACCAACTTTTTAGTTTTCAGCTGGGCAATGTCTCTTGTCAGTTTCCGGATGATTAAAGCTCTTGCTTTTTTGATATCTGTTCTCAATTTAACAACCTAGAAATGATAAGATGATTTTGTTAATATCTTCAAAGATTTCCAAGCAATTATAGAACTGAAAAATGCAAACTTGTCTGATTTTTTTTCTCTATGTCTGAACATTCACAATAGCTATTAAATGTAACAGTTTATACTTTGGTATCAAATACAATTTTACCAGGCTAAATTCCAAGAACCTTTCTAATAGCTAAAAAGAAACAGGCTTTGTAGGCATAAGCATGCCTATCCAGTTATGTTTTAATGTTATTCTTGGATCTTCTACTTCAAAATGCAGAGCACAAGTTCAAAAGTTAATAAAATTATTTTGTGCATTTATACATTTCTTAAAGTTACTGTCAAATATAAAATGAGAAATTCTAATTTTGCCGTAAAGTTTCAAACATCGTGTGCGAGTCTTCAATCAGACATAAATTTATTTCCCACGGTTTCAGCCACTTAAAATCCTGGGTTGTTTTAGAGTGGCTGATCCAATCAACAGAAATATCATTCATACGAAAGGACATTAAGTAAACAAAACCACTTAATTTAGTTCACTCACTAGGCTTCAGTTATAATTTAGCCAAGGCTTTTTTGCTGCTAAGCCTTTCCACCAGAATTGGTGCTGAGTCTTTTCACCTCTTTCCACCCTTAAAACCTATCTCAAAAACTGATTTCTTACACCAAGTATTTGCTTACCTCTTCTAATTTCCTCCTTCCTGTTCTTATGTCAGTATTCTTATGTCTAGTTGTGAAGTAGCTTAGGACATCTCTTTATATTAAAAGGCATCATATAATTACAAGTTGGCTTCACAGTAAATTGTTTGTTACATTTTGAATATATCAAAGTAATCAGACACCTATATACTTATTACCCTGTATCAAGTTTCATCCACAAAACAGTAAAATACATAATTGATTCTAATCTTAAATTCTCTAAGTGGAAATATATGTTGCAGTGAATAGTGTAAGCATCTGTTCATTTTAACTAAACACATTTATTTTCGTTATCTATCTAAACTTGTATTGGTGGCTTACAAATGGCACTCTTGTATTTCAGTTTTCTTCTCGCCTAAAACATTAATTCTTTTTCACATTCAACACTGACCCCAGGACAGGAAATTTTCCAGCCATTGCCTCAAGCCAGCAGGATCTTCTGGTCCTACCAACATGAAAGGAGATTTGAATGGCTCACTAGCTCCGCCGTGGGAGAAGCCACTGCAGAGGGACTGGAAAATTCTGGCCAATGTGATTTTTTTCCAGAGAAATTAGACTTTGTGGGCCATAAATACTACAGTGGATACTTCATGGTATAGGTAGGGTTAGGCCAACTGAAAACAGTTCCATTATTGAGAGAAAAATTATACTTTATATTACATGGTAGAAACCTCATGCCTCAGAAAGCAGCATTTCTTTCAACTTTACGAGAGCAAAGCGATGGGAAATCTGCACACTTAGGGTCATGTGATGATTCTGCCTACATTTTAAAACTATTTGCACCTAAAACATTTTAAATGCAAATGACCATAGTCCAGAGGTAAAAAGGAATTAGCTTCTGGCCTTCATAGTTTTCAAGTTACAAAATGTTACTTTAATCTTAGTAAACTAGCCAACAACAAAAAGTTGCAAGAAGATGCATTGTTGATTACCTAGATTTAAGATTTAATTGCACAACACATCTACCATTCTATACAAGTTATTTTCTACCCTTTAAGTCTGTAACCTGTGCTAGGTAGGCAATGAAGTTGCAATACATGTCATCCAAATTAATTTCCAAATGGAAAACAGGAAAAATTCAACCAGCCATATAATGCAGAATAAAAGGTACTCACTTCGAAGTGGAAATAGTCAAGAGTTCAAGTTTCTTGGCGTCCAGATCACTAACAATCTTCATGCTGACGCTATAGTTAAGAAAGTTTACCAATGCCTCTACTTTCTCAGAAGGCTGAGGAAATTTGGCATGTCCACTCCGACTCTCACCAACTTTTACAGATGCACTGCAGCAAGCACTCTTTCTGGTTGTATCATAGTTTGGTATGGCTTCTGTGCTGTCCGAGATCCCAAAAAACTACAAGGGGTCATGAATGAAGCCCAGTTCATCACACAAACCAGCCTCCACCTAATTACATTGTCTACACTTCCCACTGTCTCAGAAAAGCAACCAGCATAATCAAGGACCACGTTCCACGGACATACTTTCGTCCACCATCTTCTGCGGGAATAAGATTCAAAAGTCTGAGGTCATGTAACAATCAAGAACAGCTTCTTTCCTGCTGCCAAAAGACTTTTGAATGGATTTACCTCGCATTAAATTGATCTTTCTTTATGCCCTATGATTATAATACTACATTCTGCACTCTCTCCTTTTCATCTCTATGAATGGTATGCTTAGTCTGTATAGTTGCAATACTTTTCACTATATGCTAATACATGTGACAATAAGAAATCAAATCAAACCACCACCCCCCCCATAACCACCAGCTCCCCATCGCTTTGCTCTCGTAAAGTTGAAAGAAATGCTGCTTTCTGAGGCATGAGGTTTCTACCATGTAATATAAAGTATAATTTTTCTCTCAATAATGGAACTGTTTTCAGTTGGCCTAACCCTACCTATACCATGAAGTATCCACTGTAGTATTTATGGCCCACAAAGTCTAATCTCTCTGGAAAAAAAACACATTGGCCAGAATTTTCCAGTCCCTCTGCAGTGGCTTCTCCCACGGCGGAGCTAGTGAGCCATTCAAATCTCCTTTCATGTTGATAGGACCAGAAGATCCTGCTGGCTTGAGGCATTGGCTGGAAAATTTCCTGTCCTGGGGTCAGTGTTGAATGTGAAAAAGAATTAATGTTTTAGGTGAGAAGAAAACTGAAATACAAGAGTGCCATTTGTAAGCCACCAATACAAGTTTAGATAGATAACGAAAATAAATGTGTTTAGTTAAAATGAACAGATGCTTACACTATTCACTGCAACATATATTTCCACTTAGAGAATTTAAGATTAGAATCAATTATGTATTTTACTGTTTTGTGGATGAAACTTGATACAGGGTAATAAGGTCCAACTGCAACCAATTTCTATGAAGTGCAGAATCAGAGATCAGGGTATGGGGAGATTTTCTTTCATCCAACACTGTTTTCGTCACTGCTTCTTTCAACTTTTTGAATTCTAATCTCTGCCATTTCACAGCAGGACTCAATATCAGATGCTACCACTCAGCTGAAGAAATTCTTCTTCATTGGCAGGGGATATAAAGTAGTTCTTCCCAATAGGGCAAGCAAACCAAGAATCAGACTTATCAAGATAACTTTGTCAAACATGATCACTATTCTCTCAGTCCAGTGAGAATTGCTGGAAGAGAATTCCTTTGCATAAAGGAAGTCTGCTTGCCAACAAATAGAATGAGAATATTTAAATTACTGTCCTGGACTCTGGATGCTTAGAAGAGGTACATTTCAGTTTGGCATCTCCTATGATTAGATGGTAATCTAAATCTAAGCTGTCATCTGCAAGAAAATCACAACTTCAATATAACACTGAGCAGTGTGAATGAAAGCAAGAGGAAACACAGAGAGAGAATAACATGAAAAAGAACAGGGCGGATGGGATCAGGGACAGTTGATCCTGCTATTCTTTTTTTAAGAGCAACACAGCACAGGAAACAGGCCCTTCGGCCCAACGAGCCCGTGCCGCCGTCATAACTATATAGTAGCAATTCCATTATCCTATTATAGATTTAGGTTATTCCTAATATGGAAGACTCTCACTATAGGGACAATTTGTTTCCCAATCAGCCTAAGAGCGAATTTTTGGGTTGTGGGAGGAAACCGGAGGGCCCGGAGAAAACCCACGCAACCACGGGGAGAACGCGCAAACTCCCGCAGACACCGGCCCAATTCCAAGTGTCTGCACAGCTACAGCGATAGTCTCTGAGCTGGCATGGTGCCCTTCAGATGGTCCAGATAAAGCACTCATTTACGACATGAAGCACCAGGCAACCCATGAATCAACATCCAAGAGCTGTACTCGCACCACCTGCCGAATGCATGCTCAATGTTGGTCAAGTATGGACCGAATTACCTGTAGAAAAAAAGCCGTAGTTAAACAGTCCTAATATATCCCTCTATCTGCATACCGCTCATGTGGCTGTCCAAGAGACCTTTAAACAGCCCCAGCATGCCTGCTCCCACCACCTTACTCGGCAGTGCATTCCACACCCCCACTACCCTTTGTGTGAAAAGCTGCCCTCTAATATTCGTCTTATACATAGCCCCCCTCACCCTAAGGCCATGACCCCTCGTCCTATCCATTTCTGAAGGTGGAAAAAGTTTACCTCCATTTACTCTGTCTATACCCCTTATAATCTTATACACCTCTATGAGATCCCCTCTAAGCCTACGTCTTTCAAGGGAAAACAACCCCAGTCTATTTAATCGTTCCTCATAAGACAGTCCTTCCATACCAGGCAGCATCCTGGTAAACCTCCTCTGCACTCTCTACAAGGACTCCACATCCTTCCGATAGTACGGCGACCAGAACTGGGCGCAGTATTCCAAGTGAACGCATTGAATTCTATGTGCTCTTAGGCTGATTGGCAGAACAAATTCTCCCTAATTTGTCTCAAATTTGGTTTTTAATCTATAGATCTATAAACATAGACAGGAATCATGGGTAGAGGTGGGAATATTGAGGTGGCGGCGCAGGCTTGTTGGGCTGAAGGGCCTGTTTCCCGTGTTGTTTTGTTCTTTGTTCTTGTACTGGACAAATTCATAGTCAACCGTGCAGCCCAATGTCACATCATGCCATTGAAAAAGATTAAGCAACTTTAAACTGGCTTTAGCAGTTCTGCAAATTCAATAATAAGTTAGCTTTCATACTCAATGTTGCATCGATACGGTCTACAATCACATGCTCCACAATCCCAGAATGACTTAAGGGAGATAATGAAATACTTAGAAGTGTAGCTATTTTTCCTATTTTTGTGAAAGAAGCAACCAAGTATGCCAAAAAAATTCAGAAACAGTACATTAAATGACTGCTCTTTTAAGGAGAGTCCCTTAGCTGAAATGGCTTCGTAGCACAGTGGTTAGTATTGCTACTTCACAGCTCCAGGGACACGAGTTCAATTCCCGGTTTGGGTCTCTGTGGAGTTTGCATAATTGCGTGGGTTTTTTCCGGATGCTCCAGTTTCCTCCCACATTCTGAAAGATGTGTTGGTTGGGTGCACTGACTCCAACAGGCGCCAGACTGTGACAACTAGGGGAATTTAGAGTAACTTCACTGTAGTGTTAATGTAAGCCTTACTCACAATTAATAAATATATTTTAAACTTTAATCAGAATCTTTTGTTCCTCATTTGAATACATAAGAACAAGGCTTCAGTTTAACATCCCATTCAAAAGACAACATTGAAACATTTTTCTAGATTATATGCTCAAAGCATTCATAACTTTCTGATTCACAGGCAAGAGTACAAACACATCAACTGAACTGACGTGCCTTCATATAAAAAAGTGCTTTACAACATTTAATATTGTAGGGTAATTTGGTGGTCTATGTTCGCCTTATTAAAATTCTGATTAATTTTGATTTGTCTGTGGTTGCCTCATAAAGATTACTTTAGAACATTTTGCTTTTAGGAATCATCAAAGTCAAGGATACATTCATATAAAGTATCAGGTGCAAAATAATGTTGCAGTTGTATATTTTGTATGGGTATCTAGCCCTGATCTTTTGTTTTCAATTAATGACCGGAATCGGAATGATGATTCCTAAAAGCAAAATGTTCTAAAGTAATCTTTATGAGGCAACCACAGACAAATCAAAATTGTTGCTGATTTAGTTCCCATGATGACCAAGTTGATAAACACAATAGTGGCTCTAATTTTGATTCCTGGTGTGTGCTGAAAGCATGAGCTAGCCTTGAGGGGGGGCCTGATTCCTGAGGTAAAAGTGTCAAATCCATTGCCTACACCACTCTCCTTCTGTAGAAGTAATGCATATTTTGTATATGTTATCTGATAGACAATTTTTAAATTTAAAAAAGAGTCTGGACTCCATATTGTCATAGCATGTATGCGTGCATGAATTTTAACTGCTTTTTAGGTTAAGTTACTCATATGGCAGAGTGGTTAGTACTGCTGCCTCACAGTGCCAGGGATCCAGGTTTGAATCCCAGCTTGGGTCACGCATGCTCTGTGCAGAGTCAGTATATTCTCACGTCTGCATGGGTTTCCTCTGGGTGCTCCAGTTTCTTCGCACAGTCCAAAAGATGTGCTGGTTAGGTGCATTGACCATGCTAAATTCTCCCTTGGTATACCTGATTAGGTGCCAGAATATGGTGACATGGGGATTTTCACAGTAACTTAATTACAGCATTAACATAGGCCTACTTGTGACACTAACAAACAAATATGGCTAAAAAATCGTTAGCGACAACACACCACCTCCCCACCCCCCAAAAGTATGTTGATAAGAACCAGAAGTTTAAAAAAATAAAAATTTTATCAGAGTTACAGATTGCCAAAGGCTTCCATAAAACATAGTGCTGAATGAAGAGATTTCTGGATAAATGTTTATTTCTAAAATTGTAAGTAATTTAGTGAGTTCGCATGGAATAGTAGTTGTTATATTTGCTGAAGTTTTAAGTATCCTTTGATAATTTTCAGGAAGAACGTAAACACAGGACAATGCAAAAAACTAATTTTATTATTGGTTTTTCTTTTTTAAAAATGCCAATAATACCTATTTATTGATCATATAATTGGTTTCTACATTCCTCCTTTTAGCAATTATCTCTACATGTCCATATGTGCCATCAATCAGAAAAACAAGATTGAATCTTTTCATATATGCATCTTCTCACTATATCTTGTATGCTTTTAGTAGCTGTTGATGTTTTAAAATCATACAGTCCCTGATAGGTTCAGTGTATGATGATCTGTAACATCTGAAGTTTAATCTTAGGCTGCTACAATCAATAAATAAGTTTTTGCGGGGAGTGGGATTGAGGTGATAGGTTCCTGCTCCTCTTGATCCACAAGTAGTAAAGATGTTTACTTCATTGATTCAGCTTTTCATGTCACGTTTTAAGTTGATGGGCGCACCAAGGCCTGGGAAGCGCAGCCAAAACGAGTTAAATTTAGAATAATTGTTCAAATTAGCCTCCAGCCAAACTCTCCAGTACAGCTACAATAATGAATCTACCTAACAATGTGGAAAATTGCCAAAAGAAGTCCTGTCAACAAAAAGCAGGAAAAATCCAATCTGGCCAATTACCACAATCAGTTAACAATCATTAGCAAAAGCAATGAAAGGTATAATTGAAGGTGTTGGTCATCAGCATAAAATCCCAATAATCTGCTTATTGGTACTCAGTTCAACTTTTGCAAATGCCACTCAACTCCAGGCTTCATTACAGCTTTTATTCAAATTCCTGAGGTGAGGCGAAGTGAAAACGGCTACCCTTAATTTCAAGGAGTATGGCGTCATGGAGTCCTAATAAAGTTGAAGTCAATGAAAGGGGGAACTCTCGAATGGTTAGAGTCTTATTAAGCACAAAGGAAGATGGTTGCTGTTATTGGATCCAATCATGTCAGCATCAAGTCATCACTGCAGGCATTTTTTCAGGATACTCTCTGAAATGCCATCATCTTCAGCTGCTTCACCAATGAGCTTACCTCCGCCACTGTGTCACAAATAGTGTTGTTTGTCTATTCAGTTCTATTGGCAATAGCTCATGTAATTTATTAGTGTGTGTGCATGCACATATCTGGAAAACATTCAAGTTTAAGCTGATATTTGATGTGACTGTTATTTTCCATCCAGGTTTCAAACAATGACCACTTCCAACAAGTCTTACTGGCAGCTCCTTGATATTCCACACCATTACCTTTGTTGAATCCTCCACCTCAATGCTGAATGGGTACTAGGCAAACCACATAAATATCATGGCTACAAGTGCAGTGTTTACAATTTGGCAGTAAGTAAGTCTCCTTCTGATTCCCCGAAACCTCTCCAATACTTGGGAGTCATTAATTAGAATGTGATAGAATACTATTTCCTTGCCTCGATAACTAACAACACTCAGGAGGTTCAACTTCAAGGACAAAGAAATCTATTGACTGGCATGTCAACCATCACCCTAAACACTCCCTCCCTCCAACATCCACAAAATGCACAGCAAACAACTGGCAAGGTTTCACATCTAACAAAGCGATCTCTACCACCTGAAAGGATAAGAGTAGCAAGACCATGGAATATCACAAGTTCTCATAGTGATGGGATTTATAAGTTTCAAAACTGTTTTTTTGAGACAGACCTGAATTGAAAAGGGAAACTAACTCAATTCTAGAATGCTTGGAATTTTCAATCCCCTCGTCTCAGGAATAGTCTTGAAACCTTTCTTCCAAGATTGATATATACTTCCTTGGTAAAAAGGCAAAACTATACACAATTTTTCAGGAATGGCCTCATCAAGTCCCTATATAAATGCAGTAGCATTTCCTTTTACCTACAGAATAAAGACTAGCCATTTTCTTCCTGATCACTTGCTGTATCTGCATATTCACTTTCTGTGATTCTTGAAGAACATTATTCAGGCCTCTCTGAATACCAACATTGCCAGATCTCTCACCATTTAAAAAGTGTTCTTCTTTCCAATTTTCTTTCCAAATTTGACAGCTTCAGATTTGCCCAGGTTATATTCCGCTTACTTACACATATATATCCTTTTATAGCTTCTTAGCATCCTACTCATTTTATTTTCTCATCTAACTTGGTATAATAAGTACTCCTGCCTGAGTACTACTGGGGGGGACAACTCGTCCGAGGGAGGCAGCAGTGACCTGCTGAGCCAGTATGCCAAAAATCTAAGGAAGAGAGAGGCAAGGCAGTACTAATGGGGACTCCACTGTGAGGGGTTCAGACAGGCTTTTTTGTGGATGCAGGAGAGAGTCGCGGATGGTGGTTTGCCTTCCTGGAGCTGGAATCTGGGATGTCTCTGGACACTTCCCAGACATCCTGAAAGGGGAGGGTGAGGAATCTGAAATTGTGGTGCATATAGGTACTGCAGACATAGGCAGAAGAGGGAGGCAGTCATGAAAAGGGATTATCGGGAACGGGGTAGGAAGCTGAGGAAGAGGAAAGCAAAGGTAGTAATCTCAGGATTGCTGCCTGTGGCTCAGGAGGATGAGAGCAGGAATGAAATGAGGTGGAGGATGAATGCATGGCTGAGGGACTGGAGCAGGGGGCAGGGATTCAGGTTCATGGATCATTGGGACCTCTTTAGGGGCAGGTACGACCTGTACAGTAAGGACGGGTGGCACTGGAATCCTAGGAGGACTAATATCTTGGCAGGTAGACTTGCTAGGGCTACTGGGGGAACTTTAAACTAGAAAAGCTGGGGGGTGGGAATATCGATGAGACGGTGAATAAGGAGGTTAGCTCCCAGGTAGGGAAGGACTGTAGGCAGTCTGAGAGGGGGGTTAGGCGGGTGGTGGAAAAGGGAAATATCCTGACTGAGGGGCTGAGGTGTGTCTATTTTAATGCCAGGAATGTAGTAAATAAGGTAGATGAGCTTAGGGCGTGGATTGCTGCTTGGGAGTGTGATGTGGTGGCCATTACAGAGACTTGGTTGTCTCAGAGACAGGACTGGTTACTTCAGGTGCCGGGATTCAGATGCTTCAGGAGAGAAAGGGTTGGGGGCAAAAGAGGTGGTGGTGTAGCACTGTTGATCAGGGACAGTGTCATGGCTGCAGGGAAGGTGGAAGACATGGAGGGAATGTCTACGGAGTCCCTGTGGGTGGAAGTTAGGAAAAGCAAAGGGTTGGTAACTTTGCTGGGTATATTCTATAGGCCGCCCAATAACGACAGGGAAGTTGAGGTGCAGATAGGGAAACAGATCCTAGAAAGTTGTAGAAATAACAGAATTGTCGTGATGGGAGATTTCAATTTCCCAAACATCGACTGGAATATCCCAAGGGTAAGGGATTTGGATGGTGAGGGGTTTGTTAGGCGTGTTCAGGAAGGTTTCCTGACACAGTACGTGGAAAAGCCTACGAGAGGAGAGGCTGTACTTGACCTGGTGCTTGCTAATGAGCCAGGGCAGGTGTTGGATCTCACGGTAGATGAGCGTATTGGGAATGGAGATCATAATTCTATCTCTTTCACGATAGCAATGGAAAGAGATAGCATCAGGCAGACTAGGAAGGTGTTTGTCTGGAGTAAGGGGAAATATGAAAACATTAGGCAGGTAAATTGGATGAATAAACTGGAAGGAGGCATTCTTGGGGAAGAGTACAGAAGGAAAGTGGCAGATATTCAAGGAATGTTTGTCTGGGGCTCTGCAAGACAAACGTTCCGAGGAGTCAAGGAGGTTCTGGTAGGACGCGGGAACTGTGGTGCACGAAGGTTGTGGTGAACCTAGTCAGGAAGAAAAGAAAGGTGTATAAAAGGTTCAGAGAGCTAGGAGATGTTAGGAATCTAGAGGAGTATAAAGTGTGTAGAAGGGAGCTTAAAAAGGAAATTAGAAGAACCAGAAGGGGTCATGAGAAGGCCTTGGCAGGTAAGATTAAGGAGAATCCCAAGGCCTTCTACAAATATGTGAAAAGTAAAAGGATGAGAAGAGAAGGGATAGGACCTATAAAAGGTGAAGGGGGAAAAGTCTGTGTGAATCCGGAAGAAATGGCAGAGGTGCTTAACGAGTACTTTGCCTCGGTATTCACAGTGGAAAGTGAACTGGGAGGTTGTACTGCAGGTTTGAGGCAAACGGAAAAGATTGAGTATGTGGATGTTAGGAAAGAGGATGTGTTAGACCTGTTAAATTCTATCAAGATAGACAAGTCGCCGGGACTGGATGGGATGTACCCCAGGTTATTGTGGGAGATGAGGGAAGTGGTTGCAGAACCCCTGGCAATGATATTTGCGTCGTCCATGGAAATGGGAGAGGTTCCGGAGGATTGCGGATGTGGTTCCTATTTTTAAAGAAAGGGAACAAGGATAGTCCAGGAAATCACCGACCGGTGAGTCTGACTTCAATGGTTGGTAAGCTGATAGAGAGGCTTCTGAGGGATAAGATTTATGAACATTTGGAGAAGTTTAGACTGATCAGAAATAGTCAGCATGGTTTTGTCAAGGGCAGGTTGTGCCTTACGAGCCTAGTTGAGTTCTTTGAAAATGTGACTGAACACATTGATGAAGGAAGAGCGGTGGACGTAGTGTACATGGGCTTTAGCAAGGCGTTTGATAAGGTCCCCCACGCAAGGCTTCTGGAGAAGGTGAGAGGGCATGGGATCCAAGGGGCTTTGGCCTCGTGGATCCAGAACTGGCTTGCCGGCAGAAGGCAGAGAGTGGTTGTGGATGGATCTTGTTCTGCATGGAGGTCGGTAACCAGTGGAGTGCCCCAGGGATCTGTTCTGGGACCCCTGCTGTTTGTCATTTTCATAAATGACCTGGATGAGGAAGTGGAGGGATGGGTTAGCAAGTTCGCCGACGATACAAAGATCGGTGGTGTTGTGGATGGTCTGGAGGGATGCCAAAAGTTGCAGCGGGACATAGACAGGATGCAAGACTGGGCGGAGAAGTGGCAGATGGACTTCAATGCGGATAAATGTGTAGTGGTCCATTTTGGCAGGAATAATGGGATGAAGGAGTACAATATAAGGGATAGGAGTCTTAGCTGTGTTGTAGAGCAGAAGGATCTTGGGGTCCGGGTCCATAGGACTCTTAAATCGGCCTCGCAGGTGGAGGAAGTGGTCAAGAAGGCGTATGGTGTACTGGCCTTCATTAATCAAGGAATAGAGTTTAGGAGTCAGGAGGTAATGATGTAGCTCTATAAGACTCTTGTCAGACCCCAGTTGGAGTATTGTGCGCAGTTCTGGTCGCCTCATTGTAGGAAGGATGTAGAGGCTATTGAGAGAGTTCAGAGGAGATTTACAAGGATGCTGCCTGGATTGGAAGGCAGGCCTTATGAAGATAGGTTGAGGGAGCTGGGACTCTTCTCACTGGAGAGACGTAGGTTGAGAGGCGACCTGATAGAGGTTTATAAAATGTTGAGAGGAATAGATAGGGTGGACTCTCAGAGACTATTTCCCCGAGCTGAAATGGTCACTACGAGAGGACACAGATTTAAGGTGCAGGGAAGCAAATACAGAGAGGATGTTAGGGATAAGTTTTTCACTCAGAAGGTGGTGAGTGAATGGAATCGGCTGCCGTCGGAGGTGGTAGAGGCAAACTCACTGGGGTCTTTTAAAAGACTTCTGGATGAGTATATGGAAACGAATGGGATAGGGGGTTACAGATAGATCTGTGGATTGGTAGATATAGACGTGATCGGCGCAACTCGTGGGCCGAAGGGCCTGTTTGTGCTGTAGTGTTCTATCCGCCATATTAGGATAGACTGCATTTACCTTACATGTTAGCTACAAGGGCCAGATCTTCCAAGGTACAATTAATACATTTCAGTCAGCACGTAAACAATTTTTGAAGAATAGATGTTCTCATTTGGAACATCTTAAGCACACGTAAACTGACATTTATTTTGCTCGATGCTGCTATGCTATCTAACCTAGCTAAGTGTGAGTGAAGAATGTTATCTCTTGATTCAGGACTGCCACAGTATCTAAAATGGAAGGAAGTCCGCCTTGCTTTTTTGATATAATAGATAATGTTTCCCTTATTTTCATTCTGATTGCTTGATTTGCCATGGTTCTAATATCTATCTGCATCAAAATCTGTATCAAATATCAGTATATGATATTGTACAAAGAGAAGTCAAATCATCCATTGTTTCTGTATTGGCTTGAAATGGAAAGGTTTTCTCCTTTAAGCACATATCCAATTCTTTTTGCAGTCACCATTGAATCTGCTCCCACCATCCTTTCAGGTAGTGCATCCAGATCTACTCAAGTGTTACGAGTTCCAGAGAAACCAATCTTTTTAACATGACAAAATTTCAGTTTTATTATAACAAATAAATTAAGTACACTATTGACTAAACTATTAACTATTTTTGCAGTTGGTTTATGCTTTGAACTACAGAGCAAAACTTTTATACGTACAAAAGCACTATCAGGTAGATGTTATATCGTTGTTTAAATGGACATTTAATTCTATCAAGTACCATCCAAAATGATTCCTGGTTCCTGAAGGTTTATTTCCCACCTTTTCCTTTCCCAATCTGGAAACATTTAATTCCAGATGGTCATCTACAATGCAAGTTTTCCATGAGCTGTCTCCTTTTAGCTAAAGCTAGGCAAATCTTGTTTCAACTTCCAATGAATTTAATCCATACAATCTGAGTATGGACTTCCATTCGTAATCCTGTATGATGAACCAGAAAGATTTTCTGTCTCTAGTTGCTCTCCCTCTCTGGATCTTGGAAGATTAACCCGCGTGTAATATTAAAGGAAAGCCCGTAACCTGGCATTGAAACGTCTTCTACTGTATCCTTCCATCTCAAAATCAACAACTATGGCAATGTGAATCGAATGGATTTTGTATCCAAATAGTAATACTGCTTTAGTTGTGCTTGACAGTCCAACTATCTTTCTTTTGGAAATAAATGGACAGTTTAAAGCACAATTATTTCCAAGCCAACATTTTCAACACTAGAAACTCAAACTATCCATTGTTAGCACAAAGGCTATTGACATCATCTCCTACTGTAAACATCTTGCACTTTTTACCCATTAATCAAGGTCCTCTTTGATCTGTAACCATCAAAGATCCAGGCTTGCTGTCAGACAGACTTCAGAACAGACGCATGACCATTCTTTATTTCATCTTAAAATTAAAACACAGTCCCAACAAATTATAACCTTATAAACCTCCTAATTTTAATAAACAGATTTTAGTGCATGGTCTTCCTCAGCATTTTTTGATGCTCAGGATCAAGGATCAGTCATTCTTTATTGATTAGAAAAGGGAAATATACAGGAGACTCTTTGCTGAGGAGAATCAACTGATACGATTACATAATAAAAGTGTCATCAAAATACACAAAAAATGGCCGCAAATTTTTAAATAGTTTGTGGTTAGGATCCACAGCCTTTATACTGGAGCTTCCTAATCCCGATTAGTAAAATAAACTGACTGTAAGAGCAAGACATATTTTTAGATCAAGACTGAGAAAATAAGTTCCTCTATTGTTTTCACCACGTGAGGACAACTTTGTATTCTCCCAGTGTCTGCATGGGTTTCTTCCCACAGTCCAAAGATGTGCCAATTAGGTTGACTGGCCATGCTCAATTGCTGCTTAGCATCAGGGGGATTAGCAGGGTGGTTACGGGGATAGGGCCTGGGTGGGGTATTGTTGTTGGGGCAGGTTGGATGGGTTGAATGGCCTTTTATCTGCACTGTAGGGATTCTTTAATTCTTTTTTAAATAAACGGAGTTAAACAATTTATGATTTCTTCATGTCTTCGGGATATTAAGGGCAGCAAATGGCCACGGCTGCCCATGATGGATGCCACCTTCTCAGCAATCATCGGTCCTCCACAATTTTCCCCTTGAGGGTCTGGCTGCCAGGCTCCAACTTTCCTTTAAAGATACTCACTTGTTCTTAATGGTTCATGTTCATTTAGGCACCTTCACCCTGGAACTACAGCCTTAGCATTGACCACCACGGGGAGGATGCTGCTGAGTCCGTGGAATCGCCAGCCCTCTGATTGGGCCAGTAGCTCTTGAGATCAGACTGCCATACTTAATTCGATGATAGTCCAGGCAGCAGGATTCCTGTTAATTAGTCATTGCTATCTACATCCAGGCACTTCCAAAGCAGGATCACCATCCACTTTCAGTCTGGCAGTGAGAATGCCAGGCAAGCAGCAAAATTCAACTCTACATATTCTGGTTGGAGAAAGTTTAAATTTTATACAGCAATATCAGTTAAAAAAAACAATTGATATTTTCTCCATTAAATTCTGAAATGCTTGAAATTCAGATGACTAACAGTATTGTTTGTACTGTACAGTAATTGATTACAGTAAAAATACAAGCCAAAAAATAGGAATGAAGCAAAATTCCATTACACAGTCAAATGGAATGCTACAATATATGGGAATCTGAAAAGTTTCCTAGAACTTAATCCTTTATAGCTCAACTTTGTTTTCACTCATCTTATACTTTCTACCATACAAAGAAATATAATCCTGGAACCATTGTTGTTTGCATTTAAAATCTATTTGGATCTGTCAAGTCATCAATCCACACTTCACAGCTGTACAAACACATCTGTATGTTCACACTGAGTGTGTTTTCAAATCTATTATGTTGCCTATTTGAAACACAATGGCTGCAGAATGTCACAGTCAATTAGTTCACAGTTCCACTGAAACACCAGATACTACTTTTTTCAGCAAAAAAAATCTTCTCAAGTAGAATTACACCAGGATGTTACATAGATCATTTTCACAAACTACTGAAACTATGTAATAAAAACATATCAACTCCAGCAGCTTAATTATTGCACTGCCTTTACAGCTTCATATATTATTTGTAAAACATCCTCAAGCTAGTCAATATTCCACACGTGGTTAAGAATGAGTTTGTATTTCAGAATAACAGCATCAAAGGAACACTTGACAAAGGAATGAGATAGTAGCTGTTCATTTAACACAGATCCAAGGCATCTTCGTGTCAGCTAAAACTAACAGCAATATGTTATAGCATTCTGGGGTATTTCGGCCAGGTTGAAAGAAGCAAAAACACAGGGATACAGATAATATAAACTACAACAATTACATTGAATTTGACTACATTCTAACCAGCATTTCTCAAAGAAAAACACGATGCAGGTATAGGCCTTTTTTTTTAACCAATAGGGATATGGGAATAGGGCCTGCATACGATTGTGGTTGATGCAGACTTGATGGGCCTAATGGCTTCTTTCTGCAGGGTATGATTCTATGACTCTAAATCCTAACTTGGATCCATTAAAAAAATTACGTGGGTGCGTGTTTTTTCTAATGACATGAAACTGACTAATAATAAGCTGCAAAGCCAGAAATCCAAGGTTGCTTCATTATCCATTTCTACAACATATGCCACAGAATATCTGCAGTTACTCAATTGAGGAAATTTTAAGATATAAAATTCGAGGATTTAATCTCATGAATTGCAATCTGCTATTAATCATTGGCTTTCTTATCAAAAAATTGTTTGAATATTAGTACTGCAAAATAGGTTTAGCTCAGATTAAAAGGTTGTATTACTGCAGGAATGGTATTGTCTCCAAACTTAGGGGGAGGGTAGTTGAATGAGTAACTCGCACACAACCTCAAGTGTTCTCTTTTGAGGCAGTCCCTCAGAGTCAGGATGACTTGCTTCTAACCTCTTTCCATTGTTTTTGAAGTGGCTGATAGTCCAATGTGGGGCAGGTGGTGCTTGAAGGGCTTAGAGGGATGAGTTTTTGAAGGTTTGTGCGCTCCTTTAGGCTTTACCTTTGCACATTCCCGAAGCTTTGTGATGTGTTTAAATATGTCTTTCCCAAATGAGTGTTCCCTATTTTGGTCAGTCACCAGTCAGGGTCTGCCACGAGTTGATGAGTTTGATCTTTTTACGGATGCTTTGAGGATGTCCCTAAAGCATTTCGGCTGTCCTTCTGGAAATCTCCTGCAAATGAGCTCCAGAGCAGTTGCTTTGGGCATCTGGTGCTAGGCGTACAGATAACATGTCCTGCCCAGCAGAACTGGTTTTTAGTGATTAATATCTCAGCGCTCAGTAAGTTGGCTTTGGAGAAGGCGTGGCTGTTGTTCCATCTTTCCTGCTACCAGATTTGAAGGATTTTGCATTGGCACTGCTGATAATACTTCACCTGCGTCTCAGATTTAAGAGCTTGGTTCTCAAATATTTCCTAATTTGGCTGCAGGAAAGATGTTCCTGATCACAAGGGTATTCAAAATCAGGGGTCATATTCCGGAAAATATGGGGTAAAGATTGAGTTGAGAAATTTCTTTACCCAGAGGATGGTGAGCTTATGGAATTCTCTGCCACAGAAAGCAATTGAGGCCAGAACATCATATGTTTTTAAGAAGAAGTCAGATATAGTTCTTGAGGTAAAAGAGATTAAAATAGTGTATTATGGGGGTGGAATCAGGCTAGAGTTGGATGATCAGCCATGATTGTAATAAATAATGGAGCAAGGTCAAAACGGCTGAACGGCCTGCTCACACTTTCTCATATTTTTATGTCTGCATTTCTACTGAGTTGGCACATTAGAGGTAATAATGAATTTCATTACCTCTATCTGCCTTTGTGGAGAGGAGGCCTACAAGATACAGAAAATAATCTACGTTTGCCTGTGCATGCTGTAGATCATTATTGATGGAGGGGAGGTTGTTATGCTGTGGCAGGTAGTTGGAAGAAAACCTCAGTTTTCTGAATGTTTTGTGAAAGATTCATTTTCTCATATGCTTTGGAGGAGGGGTTAGCAATGACCTGGATCTCACAAACTCAATCTGCATATTGAAGTTCCGTGGCGAGTAGGGCTGCAGTAACTACAGAGTAGTCTTCCAGCTACAGAAAAAAAAAACTCTATTCTCCTCAACCAGTTCCTTCCAGTCGCAAGGAACTCCCTCCATAGTCGCAGTATAGTTTTTGCCCATCAGGAGGCATCTAGACATGGTTTTACTGCACAGCAAATTCAGAAAACATTCAAGGAACATGACCTTTACAGATCTCATAAAAATCTTTGATTTTATTAGCCACATAAGCATATGATGTATCCTCCTCAAATGTGGTTACCCTCAGAAGTTTTGTCATTATCCACCACAAAGACACACATGCCATAAGAGGGAGTCAGTTTAGAACAGAGTTGTGGAAGAACTTTTTCTCTCACAGAGTACTGGATTTCTGGAATTGTCTGCCCATTGAAGTACTGAGGCTACCTCGTTGAATAAGTTTTAAGTCACAGATAAATGGATTTCTGATCAATAAGGAATTAAAGGTTATGGGGAGCAGGCGGGTAAGTAGAAGTGAACCACTTTCAGATCCGCCATGATCTTAATGAATGGCAGGGCAGACTCGAAGGACTAGATGGCCTATTCCTGCTCCTATTTCTTATGTTCTTATGATCCTCAGCAATAGAACCATTACACACTTATCTCAGTGAAAATGAGAGTCAAACAAGTTTGTGTCATTACACCAACACTTTTCTCAATTTCCCTCATTGCAAGATGACCCTTTACCTTTAGCAAA
The DNA here is from genome assembly GCA_024679065.1 of Sphyrna mokarran. NCBI lineage: Eukaryota > Metazoa > Chordata > Chondrichthyes > Carcharhiniformes > Carcharhinidae > Sphyrna > Sphyrna mokarran. Next base: position 64,000,026 of record JAGIQG010000006.1, on the reverse strand, counting down.
TTACCCACAGGTGTGGAAATATCTCTAGAATAAGCAGGAAATTGTTCAAACGATGCCACATTTATTCCAAAACTGCAACTCACTAAAATATTCAACAGCTCACTAAAATCTAGGTTGCTTCTTTTGGATAGGCAGGTGGTTCCATTTTCTTTTAAGGAAAATGGATCAGAACTTTTTGTTTCATTATACCTCATTATATATTGACTAGGACACTTATTGGAAAGCATTATATGGATGAGATTTACGATTGATTACTTCTCAACAAACTAGTGAACAATTTGCAGTATTCATTGCTCATTAGAGAGCATGAGTTCAAGCTCACAACTTTCACTGTGGAATTTAGCAAAAATGACTGGAATAGTGTTTGGAGCTAAAAAAAAAACTTGCATTCACATGGTACCTTTCACAACTTCAGAATATCCAAAAGCACTTTTCAATCAATGAAGTAAAAATTCAAGAGTTTGAAAGACAATATCCTGGCTAGCTAGCTATCAATTACCTCTACAAACATTTACAGTAGCAGTACATACAATACTGCAACTAATCAAGAAAGATCATCAAAATTATGTATTTTTGTTCAGGATCTAAACAACATTGTGGATGCTTTGATCTTTATATCACATGCATTTTGCAAATCTTTATCTCACATGCATTTTGTAACATAATGGCAAATCAGAATGATGAGTTGGTGCTTTCCTCCCCCACTTTCTTCTTGCTTCATTTTTTGACATTTGTTAAACAGCATTCAGGATCGATTCAGCAATCGGTAAACACATTGCATGCACAGGCAACTCTTGGTAACCAATTTGACAACTGGAAATCATTTGTAAAGGCTGGCTCAAAATTTGATGAAACATGTTTTGTCTCACAAGCACAAGTACAACATTACTCTTTGTAATATATATTATGAAAATGATTTGGAGGAAAATGTGACTAGTTTGATTAGTAAGTTTGCAGATGACACAAAGGTTGGTGGATTTGTGTAAAGCAATGAGGACCATCAGCGAATACAGCAAGATATAGTTTAGTTGGAGACTTGGGGTAGAGAGATGCCAAATGGGGTTTAATCTGGACAAATGTGAGATAATACATTTTAGAAAGTCTAATACATTTAGAAAATATAAAGTAAATGACAGAACCTTAAGAATATTGACAGGCAAAGGGATCAGGATATACCTGTACAGGTACACAGGTCACTGAAAGTGACAATGCGGGTGGAGAACATAGCGAAGAAGGCATACAGCATGCTTGCCTTCATAGGCCATGGCATTGAGTTTAAAAATTGGCAAGTTACGTTGCAGCTTTATAGAACCCTAGTTAGACTGCAGTTGGAATATAATGTTCAATTCTGGTCATCACACTATCAGAAGGATGTGAGGCTTTGGAGAGGGTACAGTAAAAATTTACCAGGATGTTGTCTGATATAGAGCCATTAGCTATGTTAGAAGAGACTTGGTTTGTTCTCACTGGAATGACGGAGGCTGAGGGGCGACCTGACAGAAATGTACAAGATTATTAGGGGCATGGAGTGAGTGGATAGTCAGAAGCTTTTTCCCAGGGTGGAAGGGGCAATTATTAAGGAGTAGAGGTTTAAGGTTCAAGGGGCAAGGTTTAAAGGAGATGTACGAGGCAGTTTTTTTTAATACACAGAGTGGTGGGTACCAGAAACTGGATGCTGGGAGAGATATTGGAAACAGACACGGTAGTGACTTTTAAGGGCATCTTGAGAAATACATGAATAGGATGGGAATGGAAGGATATGGTTCCCAGAAGGGTAGGGGGTTTTGGTTCAGTTGGGCAACATGGTGAGCGCAAACTTGGAGAGTTGAAGGGCCTGTTCCTGTGCTATAATTTTCTTTGTTCTTTGGTTCTATTATCTTTATTGGTCAGTTCTTCTTGGAACAGGATTAGGTAACAAAAATGTGCACAAGTGCTGAGCAATAACTCTTTAAACTAACCCCATAACACTAATTATGTTTGTTCAACACATGTATGAGTGATCATATTGCCCATTAGAATTTTATAAACATTTTAAAAGTTGAGAAAGGAGTAACAAATACATAATGAAACATTTTAATTATCAAAACTGAAACTGCATACGAGTTTTTTTAAAAACACAACAGCAGGATTAAACATTTCTAGAAGTTTCAGTATATCAGATGCACTATTGTATTACATATATTATGATTTAAAAAGCACCTGTCAGCATGAATAACTCAAATCCACTTTCTCAGCTGTCTTGCTGAGAGTTTGACACATAAAACATGCACATTCAGCAGAAAGGTGATACAATGGTAAAAAGATAGTATAATCCAAAGATTCGATACCAATGTTAACGTTACCAAGGGGAAAAAAATATTTTAAGTAAAACACCTTTCCAGCCAGATTCTTCAGTGGCTTCCCCATGCACTATGGCAGAAGACCATAGAAATCAGGGCAGTTCAAAGTCTGATCTCTAATTTGTTTTCGTTTTTCCATGGAAAGCAGCAAATCATTAATAATACAGTAATATTAGCTAGCATTATGTCAAAAAATAACCATTGAAACTCAAGAACACATGTTTTCAACTTTCAAACACATGAAGGCAGTTCTTATTTTTTTTAAAAAGGCTGGCAATTTAAATAATTTCTGTCTTGCCTGATGATAAAAAAGGAATTGGTTGGAAATTGGGGTTCTAAGTCCCCAAACCATTTTTAAAGGTCCCCAGAGTGCCCACTACTTAGTGAAAATGCAGCCATTTATTGCATATCACAAAGTGAAATGGTTTGCGATGAATTGGTATAGATTGATTCGCTATGAACATTGTCCTGTGAACTTTCCTCATGCACAATTAAAACATATGCAATCCGAAACAACCATTTTGTCACAAATTTTTGTTTCAGATAATTTTATACAATAACTTCCAGCCCCCCCTTATTCTGGATCTCAACCTACTGGAAATACATGTAACTGCTCAATTGTATCTGCCTGCATCAATAGCGCAGAAATAGTCCTATGTAATTTGTATCCCATAGAATCACTGTCAATCCTGTAGTAATTAAGCAACATTTTTAGAGTCGCACAGAATAGCATTGGATATGTTCTGTAAAAATAAGGTGGGGTGAAAAAGGCCTTAATGTTTGGACAGTTTAAATACAGTTTTGTTCTATAATTGTTCTCATAGTCTTCTCCCAAATCCAACTTAATTTGTAATTTCATAAATTATGCATGTTAAACATATATTCACTCGAAATATACCATTAGACTATAATGTTTAATTTGGTAATCACTGTCAGTAAATAGTTTACGTCCATCAGAATAAAAAAAAAATCAAGTGATGTTGTTCAAATCCAACTAGTTGTTTAAGAACATCTAAAATAGTGTTGGTTTTAAAATATCATAACGACTCATATGGCACCTTCCATAACCAATGAACACTCAAAAGTTCTTCACAGTCAATAAACTGTTTCCCCAAATGTAGTCATTGTTTTGTCGGAAATTGTAGCAGCCAGATTCAATACAGAATGGTCCCATGAGCAGCAAGAATACAATGAATTCATTTTGTTTGATGGTATTGGTCGAGGGACAAGCATTGGAAAACATTTTTACTCTGTGTAAATCATCTACATCCACTGAGCAGGTAGATAGAACTTACGATTAAGAATTAGGGGAAATTAAGATAAAAAACAAAATGGAAAAGAACATAAAGCAGGGAGTTGATTAGAGGCAGATATCAAAAATGAGAAACAAATAGTCTATGAGTGGAAAAACAAGTGTTTCCAAACGTGATTAGAGAAAACAATGAAGCTATAGATGGGGGATAATCTCAAAGCGCAGAGATAAGGAAATTGATGTGCAGCTTCAAAGATATGACACCACAGGGTAGAATTGTAGAACACCAATTTGGGGGCGTGGGGTGCGCATAAGCAGCAGACACAACTAACGTCAGAACTACAGTATCACAGATATAGACTCCTAAAAGTAGTAGCCATTTTTCACCTTCACTGAATCAGAAGACTGTTTCTTAGACATAGCCACCTTAATCTGTGTGAGGTAATTAATTTTCTGGATTTAGCTCATAAAATTAGTTAATATTGGATGATATTTGACCCTCAAGAGTTCAGGTAGCATAGGTACTTGGGGACCATGGGATGTGTATATAATCATCAGTATTCTTATGTCTAATCTTTTATTATTATCCACCTGTTTTTAAGTTAATGAATGTTCTTTATTAATTGTTTGCACAACAACTGGACTGTTCTTCACCGAGTTGTACATTGTTTTTGTATAATGTGAGGAACAATCCTATACACCATTACGAACTGATGCTTCAAGTTACCCTCTGGGTTATAGGATTCCCTGCACATACATCATCAGGGTTCGTGATATAATGTTCTACCAACAATGTAACACCAGTTAAGTTCTGCACGGAAACAATAGCCTAGTCAACAATAACCTGTTCAGTGATGCTCAGTTTAGGTTTCACCAGGGTCATTCATCTCCTAACCTCATCACACTTTGGTTCAAAAGTGCACTTCTTGTATAGATGAGAATGACATCAAGGTCATATTCGATTCAGTATGGCATCAAGGGTGTCAGGAGGCAAACACTCTGTTGGTTGGAGTCATACCTGGATATTGTCCAAATCTTGCTGCATTTCAACATAGACTCAGTATCTGAGGAGTCGTGAATGATGCTAAATATTGCACAATCAATCATCGGCAAACATCTCCACTTTTGGTCTTATGCCCGAGGGGAAGTCACTGATGAAGCAGCTGAAGATTGTTGGGCCTAGGACACTACCCTGAGTGACTCCTACAGAGATGTACTGGAGTTGAGATGACTGACCCTCCACAACCACAACAATCTTCCTATGTGTCTGAGTCAAGTGTGGCTTTGATGTGAAGGGCTGTCATTCTCTCCTCTGGAATTCAGCTCTCTTATGCAACTTTGAACCAAGGCTATAATGAGGTCAGGAACTTAGTGACCTTGGCAAAATCTAAACTGGATGTCACTCAGCAAGTTATTGCTGAGCAGATGCACTGTTGCTGACCCCTTCCATCACTGATGATTGAGAGTGGTAACTGGGTGGTAATTGGCTGGGTTGGATTTCTCCTGCTTTGTGTGTACAGAGTCATGATCTGGAGATGCCGGCGTTGGACTGGGGTAAACACAGTATGAACACCTGGTGTTGTCAGACTTCTTATTGTGTGTACAGGACATATATAGGCAATTTTCCACATTGTTAAGTAACTGCACTGGAAGAGTTTGGCTAGAGGAGCAGCAAATTCTGGAGCACAACTCTTCATTATTACCGCTGGAATGTTATCAAGGCCCATTGCCTTTGCAGTATTCAGTGCCTCTGACCGTTTTTTGGTATTATATGGAGTAAATTGAATTGGCTGGAGACTGGGATCCAAAATGCTAGCGATCACTGGAGGAGGCCAGTATGGATCTTTCACTTGGCACTTCTGGCTGAAGATTGCTGCGAATACTTCAGCCATACATTTTGTATTGCTAAATGTTTTACCACTGGATTTCTTATTTTTAAAAGAAACTTTTCTGACACTCATTTGAAAATGATAAGAACATAATTTAAATTACACATAATCATTTCATGTGTAAAGCAAATTGAAACAATACTGATTATATTGTTTTCCTGGTGTGTAGCTGAAATTTAGCTGAGCACAATGCTAACTGGAATTCATAATTAGTCTCCAACTGGAAAGAAAAATTAAATTTTTAACTGTGTAAAGATAGCATGTGGGAATTAGAAATCATATCTACGTTCCTGCATACTTTCTTTGAGAATATCCACTTTTAGTGAAAAGGTTTCCAATTTCTTATATATTCTGCTACCCATATCACATGGAGAGGACAATAAATTAATTAGTGTTTATGTTACATTGCAGACTAATTACACATACTTAATTATAGTTTTGAGCAGAAATAAAAGAAAGAGACCGTCATGAATACGTGATCTCAATGCTTACTTGCACTTCTACTTTTAATCTTTGCATTGGTTTGGTGAAGAAGTTGCAAGATGAGAAGCATAATGTTTGTGCTTTTTCATCATTGTGTGTACTTTACTCCCTTAGTTATTAACTTTTTATAATACTATTTTATGAATGTGTAGGTTTTTGTCAAGCACTCCACATTCCCCCAGTAATAGAAGACTCCATGGGGCCAGCTCCTTAGCTCCTGGGGTCATTTATTTTTCAAATTTTAAAATGAGGTTACATTGGAAAATAATTTGAAAAACATGAACATAGATTTTAGACAAATATTGGTAGTTCAGATGAAACTGTAAACCGGGAAACATCTTTGTTTTTTATCAAATGCACCAGAAACATTTATCTATGGAAAGCTTAAATCAGCACGAAAACAAAAATGAATTTATATTGCTACGAATGATATTTGAGTCATATATTGCAGTAATAACAAAGCACAATTGTAACTTGCTAAATGAATATTGTAGTCAAATAGTTAATAGTTAATTTAAAGTATCATTCTTCCTTTAGACAGTCACAGATTTATCAGGGCTTCAGCACATAATTTTGGCCACTAGTTCTGCACATTGATGAATGAGTGTGGCACTGTCAGAAAGCATCACGTTCTGAATAAACAGAGATGAAATCTTAGTACACTATTCAAAGTGGAAGGAAGGAATCCTTAACGTCCCTAAACTAACACAATTGTAACCAGTTTTACTGGTCTTTTATTTCATTGTAAATATATAGCCCCAGCAAAGCACTACAAGCAGCACATCTATAGAAATGAATTGGATGCAAATTGCATCGCGATCTCCTGAAAGGTGCTAAATGGATATTCATTCTTTTCTTACTCTAGTTCAAAAAGAATTAACAGTAGCTTTTTTTTATATTAGTAAAAAAGGAAGGAACATATCAAGAAAGAAAGACTTGCATCTATATAGCATGTTTTATGACTTATTCAAGCATTTCACAATCAATTAATTACTTCTGAACTGTAGCATTGTTGTAATGTAGGATATATGGAAGCCAATTTGCATATAGCAAGCTCCCACAAAACAACAATGGGCTAATGACTTATTTAAGTCTTTAAAGTTTGTTAGTCACAAGTAAGGCTTACATTAACACTGCAATGAAGTTACTGTGAAATTCCCGTAGTCGCCACAGTCTGGCGCCTGTTTGGGTCAATGCACCTAACTAGCATGTCTTTCAGAATGTGGGAGAAAACCGAAACACCCAGAGGAAACCCATGCAAACACGGGGAAAACGTGCAAACTCCACACAGACAGTGACCCAAGCTGGGAATCGAGCCTAGGTCCCTGGCACTGTGAAGGAGCAGTGTTAACCACTGTGCTATCGTGCCACCTACACTCCAATTGTGTTGTTGGTGATGCTGAATCAGAGGTAAATAATGACCAGGGCGCGGAGAATTATTTAATTAATCAAATCTAGGGGATGAAGTTAACATTAAGTTTTATGTTTATTTATTAGTTTCACAAATAGGCTTACAGTAACATTGCAATGGCGTTATTGTGAAAATCCTCCAGTCACTACACTCTGGCACCTGTTTGTTTTATTGAGAGAGAATTTGGCAAGGTCAAGGCACCTATCCTTTCTGACTGTGGGAGGAAATCAGAGCACCTGGAGGAAACCCATGCCTACACGAGAACATGCAGGCTCCACACAATAATTAAACAGGGAAACTTCTTCAGTGAATTTTTAGTGAATTAACAAGAAAGATATATAGGTAAGAGTTTAGAAAAAAAAGTGATGTCAGCAGAAGGAAAATAACTGATTGGCTGTAGCTCATCATGTTTATTTAAGTCTTTTAAATTTTTGAAGACATTCACCATACAATTGAGCAACTTTGCCAGGAATATGGGTGACTGATGCATGGAGAGAGCAATTGGCTGATTGATTCTAACACTATGCTCCTGCAGCTGTTTGTAATAGGCAGAGTACAGCCTACACTGGCAAATCCCAAGACAAAATGTCTGCTGTTAGACGTGATTCTGGACTAAGCAGCACTTACTAAACAATCCTGAGTAAGCTAATAGCTACATTCGAAAAACAAATTTATGATAATCAGTTGAGCTTGTGATGTGGCCCATTTACACTTCCAGATGCAACATACATTCACGTATCCAGAGACTGTTCTCTGCAAATAAAATGAACATGTTTAAGCCTTACGCCTATTTTGAATTATCCAGGAATTTGGGAACTTATAGATCACCGTTGCTTTCTCCATGGCAATGCCTCAGCCAGTGACTTGCCAACTAATCAGCACTCTCTTCTTCTGTCATATGAACTATGATTGTTTAAAATTTGACATTTTTGCATTTGCCTGGAGGAATGCAAGATGAAAAGCTTTGGCAAGAGGTCTCTTTTAAGCATCATTAGAAAAAGATGTAGCACTGGATGACTGGTGGATAGCTCATGTAATTCCTACACTTAAGAGGAGGACAGGCTATGCCCTAGGAATTACAAACCAATCAGCTTAGTATCATTCGTAAGAAAAATAACAGAATCTATAGTAAAGCGAATAGAAGTAATAACTAAAAGTAAAATAAAGAATAGTCAGCAAGTGAAAATCTTGCATGATCAGCTCTGTTGAATTCTTCAAGGAGATCAAATGAAGAGTGGACAATGGTAAAGCAACAGATGTAACTTATCTGAATGTTCAAAAGTCTTCAATAAAGCATCCCACAGCAGACTAATGAATAAGATGAGAGAATAGATTATGAGCTAGCTTCAAGACATAAAGCAGAGAAAAGGTAACGACTCATAGTAAAAGATGGTGGAAAGTGACATTCCAAAATTAGTGTTGGAATCACTGCTGTTCACAATTTACATGTATGGTTTGGACTGCAAAACAATTTCTAACTTTATAGGTTATGCTAAATTAGCAGTGATGGAGTTGGGGTTGGAAGAGACAGTCAATACTGAGGAGGACTGCAAGGAGGACATTAAGAAGTTTGCAGAATGAGCAAATAATTAGCTAATGAAGTTTAATATAAACAAATAAGGGTATATCTTTAGCAGAAAAAGAGAAAGGTCATTGATAATTTGGAAAGTACAAGTTTAAGTTAAGGCAGAGGAACAAAGGGATCTACGAATGCAAATACACCAATCACTGAAAGGTGCACCATAGGTTAGATGGTCCAGGAAAAAAAGCGATCTAAGAAATAGGCTTAACATTTATTCAGATATGATTCCATACTCTTTTGACAGCCTTGACTGAACCCGGCTACATCACACACTCAGGCATTACATTCCAAATCATAATCACTCACAGCTTAAAAAAAGCTTTCCCTCATGTCATAGTTGTTTTTTTCCAATCACCTGAAACTGGTGCCCTATCAATCTCAATTCTTCCACCAACAGGAACAGTTCTTTCTATCCACTCTGCTGTCAAAACCACTCTTGATTTTGAATACCTTGATCAAATCTCCTTACAACCTTGTCTCCAAGAATACCAGGCCCAGCTTCTACAATTTTTCCATGGTCCACCCATCATCTGCTCCAATTCTTGTGGTGGGCAGGACAGTAAAATTCACCCATGTGTTTGCAGTCCAGGATGACTCTTCAGAAATTGAAGATAGGTACAAATACAGTAGGTTTCATGCTATTGAAAAGGGTGGGAGGGGAGTCATGACTTGAAAGAGGGAGTAAGTGGAGTGATCAGCAAGTTTGCAGACGATACAAAGATGGCTGGACTTGCGGATAGTGAGGAGCATTGTCAAGCAATGCAGCAGGACGTAGATAGGCTGGTAGCTTGGGCAGACAGATGGCAAATGGAATTCAATCCTGATAAATGTGAGGTGATGCATTTTGGGAGAAAGAATGTAGTGGGGAGGTATATGATAAAGAGTAGACCTATTAAGAGTATAGAAACGCAGAGGGACCTGGGGGTGCAGGTGAACAAGTCTCTGAAGGTGGAGAGCAAGTGGAGAAGGTTGTGAAGAAAGCATATAGTATGTTAGCCTTTATAGGAAGGAGTATAGAGTACAAGAGCTGGCCTTTAATGTTGCAGTTGTATAAAACGTTGGTTAGACCTCATTTGGAATACTGCGTCCAGTTCTGGTCGCCCTACTACCGGAAGGACATGGAGACTCTGGAGAGAGTGCAGAGGAGGTTTACCAGGATGCTGCCTGGTATGGAAGGTCTGAGTTACGAGGAGAGGTTAGGCAAATTGGGACTGTTTTCCTTAGAAAGACGTAGACTTAGAGGAGATCTAATAGAGGTGTACAAGATTATGAGGGGTATAGATAGAGTAAACAGGGTTAAGCTTTTTCCTAGGATGGACTCAAATAGCACGAGGGGTCACGGGCTTAGGGTGAGGGGGGTAAGGTATAATTTGGATGCTAGAGGGAGTTTTTTCACACAGAGGGTGGTGGGGGTATGGAATGCGCTGCCAAGTAAAGTGGTGGAGGCAGGTACTCTGGAGTTATTTAAGAAATACTTAGATGGGCACATGAACAGAATGGGAATGGAGGGGTATAGAAAACTGATTTAAAATAGGGATCATGAGCCTTGGGAGTCCCTGGGAAGTGTGTAAATAGATGATGATATTGATGTACTTGTTTTTATCCTACAGGTGCTTTGGTCCACCTTGTTGTCTAACGAGGGGCATACACGCAATGGGTCGCGAGAGGGCTGCTCTTGGATTTTTTTTCCGAGAGTATCCTAGTGTTTCACGTCAGTAGTGTACTCTTGACCTGGACCATTTGATGGGCAACACGACAGCTCAGTGACTATCGCTGTGCTGTGCAGATACATGGATTTGGGCCTGTGTCTGTGGGAGTTTGCGCATTCTCCCCGTGCTTGCGTGGGTTTTCTCCGGGTGCTCCGGTTTCCTCCCACATCCCAAAGATGTGCTCTTAGGCTAATTGGCAAAACAAATTCTCCCTAAATTGTCTCAAATTTGGTTTTTAATCCATAGATCTATAAACATGGACAGGGATCGCGGGTGGGGGTGGGAGCATCGGGGTGGCGGCGCAGGCTCGTTGGGCCAAAGGGCCTGTTTCCCGTGCTATTTTGTTCTTTGTTCATGTGGAACAAAAAGGAAGGTCAGGGAGGATAGGGGAAATTAAATACCAAACATGTTATGAAACAACATGCAAAAGAAATGATAATGGTTCTATTAAAGAAACAAAATATTGTTCCAAAGCAGGAGTTAAAAGCAGAATAAAGATGAGCTCTGTCTGAAAGCAAAATCATTATAACAAAGGTACAAACTGGCACTTGAAAAAAAAAATCAAAATGGAAGCCAAAATGGGGCAGCACAGTGGTTAGCACTGCTACTTTACACTGCCAGAGACCTGGTTCAATTCCCAGCTTCGGTCACTGTTTGTGAGGAGTTTCATGTTCTCCCCGTGTCTTCTTGGGTTTCTTCCAGGTACTCCAGTTTCCTTTCAGAGTCTGAAAAATGTTCTGGTTAGGTGCATTGACCCGAACAGGTGCTGTAGTGTGGTGACTAGATGAATTTCACAGCAACTTCACTGAAGAGTTAATGTAAACCTTGCTTGTGACTAATAAACTAAAAGTTTAAAGTTTGTTTATGGTCTGAAGTTTTTGAATTCAATGTAGAGTCTGGAAGACTGTGAAGTAGTTAATCAGAAGATGAAGTGCTGTTCCCCCAGATTGTGTTGCACTTCACCGAATCATTACAGCAGGCTCTGCCCGAGGGCAAGATGGCAAATTGAGATGGCAAGCAACCGGAAGGTTAGGGTCACGCTTGAGGACCTAGTGGAGGTGTCTAAGTCTTACACAAATTAAGCAATGCACCTTAATTTGCACATTTTATAGCTTTTGCTATAAAGCTCAGTGTTGCAGTAGTCTTTTCAACTTAAGGTACGTAATACAGTATGAATCTGAAACCACAAATCCGTCTTGCTCCTCTATAGTACCCAGTTCACTCCGCCCAAAGTACAATGATTCTTTAGCTTTAACTGAAACTGTGTTGCGTCATTTCCAATCTAATAAGACAGATGTGTCTGTTGTAGGTACTAGTAACAACGACCATGCACTGTCTTTGCACCAAAGACCTCCTCCATTTAAATGGGATAGAATCAGAACTGACCCAGCAGCTCAAAGTTGGGCACTGACAAAGGTGCTGCAAACCGTCAGCAGAATTATATTCAACCACAATCTGTAACCTCATGGCCCAGCATATCCCTCACCTTACTCTTACTATCAAGCCAAGGAATCAACCCGGGTTTAATAAGCCATGAAGAACAAACCAAGCACAGCACTCAGCATATTTAGAATTAACCTGGTAAATTTAAGCAATGGAAGCAACAAACCAAATTCAGATCTAAGCGATCCCACAATCATTGATCAGATCAAAGCTCTGTTGTCTCACCATGTCAAGTTAAGAATAGTGGCAAATAATCAAATAAGAAAAAAAGATTGCAGGAACACACTCTTCCACAATGTGGCAGGAGTGCAGTATGTAATTGATAAGACAAAAATGGAAGAATTTGAAATAACCTTCATCCCCTGAAAGAAGGTTATTTCAAATACTAGCAATGCCGAGGGGATGAATGGTACCAGCCTCCTCTGCTGTCGCAGATATCAGACTAGCCATTTTGGTTCACTCCAACTAATATCAAGAAATGTTGAGGGAAATGGATAAAATCTAGGCTTTGGGACCTGACAACATCCAGGTTGTCGTGCTGAGAGGTTTGCATTACAAAACAAGCCTCTCTCTTAGCCACAGAGCAGCCACAAACCTGGAATCTACCTGATAATACTGGGAAATAGCACAGGTACTCACTTTTCACCAAAAGCAGGACACACTGATTGGCTGGGATTTTGCCATCCCACCCACCATGGAAATCAGGGTGGGCAAGGGCTGGACCATGGAAAAGTCCATTGAGGTTGGGTGGGATTTTCCAGTTTCAGGGCAAGTGAGGCTGCAAAATGCCACTCATTGTGTCCAAGCGGTGCCAGTACACTTAAAGTGACAAAAGGAACTGTGAACAATGCTACCAACTGGCACTTACCAATATGCTGCTCATGACACACAGTTTAGGTTCTGAATGAAATATAAGAATTAAGAGCAGGAGTAGGCCATCTGGCCCCTCGAGCCTACTTCGCCATTCAATAAGATCATGGCTGATCTTTTCATGGACTCAGCTCCATTTGCCCATCTGCTCACCATAACCTTTAATTCTCTTACTGTTCAAAAATTTATCTCTTCTTGCCTTAAAAACATTCAATGAGGTAGCCTTAACTGCTTCACTGGGAACTTCTTCACACAAAGGTATAATTTGGATGCTAGAGGGAGTTTTTTCACACAGAGGGTGGTGGGGGTATAGAATGCGCTGCCAAGTAGAGTGGTGGAGGCAGGCATTCTAGAGTTATTTAAGAGATACTTAGATGGGCACATGAACAGATTGGGAATGGAGGGATATAGAAAACTGATTTAAAATAGCATCACGAGCCGTGGGAGTTCCCTGGGAAGTGTGTAAATTGTCGATGATATTGATGTATTTGTTTTATCCTACAGGTACTTCAGTCCACCTTGTCTAACAAGGGGCATACACGCGATGGGTTGTGAGAGGGCTGCTCTTGGATTTTGAGAGTAGCCTAGTGCTTCACGTCGTTAGTGTATGCTTGACTTGGACCAGTTGATGGGCAACATGACAGCTCGGTGACTATCGCTGTGCTGTGCAGATACACGGATTTGGGCCTGTGTCTGTGGGAGTTTGTGCATTCTCCCCGTGCTTGCGTGGGTTTTCTCCGGGTGCTCCGGTTTCCTCCCACATCCCAAAGATGTGCTCTTAGGCTAATTGGCAAAACAAATTCTCCCTAAATGGTCTCAAATTTGGTTCTAATGCATAGATCTATAAATATAGACAGGGATGACAGGGATCATGGGTAGAAGTGGGAACATCGAGGTGGCGGCACGGACTCGTTGGGCTGAAGGGCCTCTTTCCGGTGCTGTTTTGTTCTTTGTAGTAACCTTTTGTGTGAAGAAGTTCCTCTTCAACTCAGTCCTAAATCTGCTTCTCCTTATTTTGAGGCCACACTCCCAGTTCTAGTTTCACTCGCCAGTGAAAACAACTTCCCCGCTTCTATCTTTTCTATTTCCTTCATAATCTTATATATTTCTATAAAAATCTCCCTCTTCTGAATTCAAATGCGTATAGCCCCAGTCTACTCAGTCTCTCCTCATAAGCCAACCTTCTCAACACCGGTTGGTCACCAGTGGAATGCCCCAGGGATCTATTCTAGGACTCTTGCTGTTTGTCATTTTCATAAATGATCTGGATGAGGAAGTGGAGGGATGGGTTAGTAAGTTTGCCAACAATACGAAGGCTAATGGTGTTATGGAGAGTCTGGAGGGATGTCAGAAATTGCAACGAGACATAGATAGGACGCAAGACTGGGCGGAGAAGTGGCAGATGGACTTCAATGTGGATAAATGTGTAGAGGTCCACTTTGGCAGGTCCAATGGGATGAATAAGTACAATATCAAGGGTAGGACTCTTAGCAGTGTAGAGGAGCAGAAGGACCTTGTCCAGGTCCATAGGACTTGTAAATCAGTCTTGCAGGTGAAGGATGTGGTCAAGAAGGCGTATGGTGTACTAGCCTTCAATAATCGAGGGATTGAGTTTAGGAATCAGGAGGTAATGCTGTAACTTTATAAGACCCTTGTCAGATTCCACTTGGAGTACTGTGCGCAGTTCTGGTCGCCTCAAGAAGGATATGGAATCTATTCCATATGCAGAGGAGGAGGTGCAGAGGAGATTTACAAGGATGTTGCCTAGATTGGGTAGCATGCCTTATGAGGATAGGTTGAGGGAGCGAGGTCTTTTCTCCCTGGAGAGACGAGGGCTGACAGGCAACCTGAGAGACGCTTATAAGATGTTGAGAGGCATAGACAGGGTGCATTCTTGGAGGCTATTTCCCAGGGCTGAAATGGTCGCTACAAGAGGACACAGGTTTAAGGTGCTGGGAGCAGGTAAAGAAGAGATGTCAGGGGTAAGTTTTTCACTCAGAGGATGGTGAGTGAATGAAATTGGCTGCCGTGAGTGGTAGAGGCGAACTCGTTGGGATCTTTTAAGAGACTTCTGGATGAGTACATGGGATTTAATGGGATTGGGAGTTACAGATAGGCCTAGTAGGTATAGATACGATCGGCACAACTTGTGGGCTGAAGGACCTGTTTGTACTGTAGTGTTCTATGTATGTTGCAACTGTATAAGATTTTGGTTAGGCCACACTTGGAGTATTGTGCACAATTCTAGTTGCCACATTACCAGAAAGATGTTGATGCACTGGAAAGCATGCAGAAGAGATTTATCAGGATGCTGTCTGGTTGGAGGATATGGACTATGAAGAAAGGCTGAACAAATCTGAATTATTTTCATTGGAGTGTCAGAGAATGAGGGGGACCTGATAGAGGTTTACAAGATTATGCCAGGCTTGATGGGCTGAATGGACTAATTCTGTTCCTACGTCTTATAGTGTTATGGATAGCCAGTCTTTTCTCCAGAGTTGAACAGTCAGGGGCACAGGTTGAAAACGATAGGAACAAAATTTGAGAGACGTAAGGGCAAGTGTTTCACGTAGAGGGTCATGAATGCCTGGAACGCACAGCCAGAGGTGCTGATGGAAGCAGGTTCTATAACAATGTTCAAGAGATATCTAGATAGATGCATAAATAGGAAGGGATTAGAGAGATATTGGCCATGTAGAGTCAAGAAAAATTGAGATTAGAGAGGATCTGTGTCAGCACAGACTTGGTGAACTGAAGGGCTTGTTCCTGTGCTGTACTGTTCTTTGTTCTTTGACATGACTGTCTCAACCTGACCCTTCAATGGTTTATGCAAATAATAATCCAAGTTCCTCTGATCCTGCACCCCATTTAGAATTGCACACTCAGTTTTATATTGCTTTTCTGCATTCTTCCCATCAAAATGAAACACTTCACACTGCATTAAATTTCACCTGTAAACGTAACAGCAAGTTATTTTCATACGTGGACAACAGCATATGTCCACTGCTGAACAACTGCTGTCAACAATCCTATTAGGGACTTACTAGGATTGAGGGTCATAGGTAAGCCTAGTAGACAATGATATAATTAGAGCAACTTGTGGGCCCAAGGGCTTGTTTGTGCAGTAGTTTTTCTATGTTCTATGTTAAAGAGGCAAATCAGAAAGCAATAAATCCCAAAGCCTTCAGAAGACAAAAAAGCAGATACTTTTTGTAACTGATCACTGTTCACATAACCAGCGACAAATGTAGCAGTGGAGACTTGAGAACACAGCTCAACCTGACCACCCAATATCCAGAAATGCACTCTCCAAGTGGATTGTGATTAGGTTCAAGTATTGGTTTACTTCCCCCTCTCCCTACTATAGTAGGACACAACCCAAGAATGACTGCAAACATTTGCCAGTTTAGTTCACAAGAAACACATTATTTAAGACAAAGAAATATTCCCATTGTATAATTTAGTTTGAAGCTCGCTGGCATCATCATTTTGGCAGAATTAATGTAGCATTTTGAATCCAAGCCATATTTGCTGTAGTTTATAGTGATTGAAGATCAAAGAGTGGGCCATTTTACAGGACCCCAAAGAATGTTCCATAAAGTTTTGCATTGATCATTCGATTCAATTAGTTGCAGCTGTTTTCAATAATTCTCACTGCCCTATGCTTCAATCAATTAATTACTGTTCATAATGAGCAAATGCTCGGCAGGAAATCTTTCTTGCTGAAAATGCTCCCAGTCAACAGTTTCTAACCTTAATTCACCTGGTCCTGAGCAATGCAAATCAAAGGTATCATTAAAATTGAAAACTAGCAACAAGTACGTTTGAAAAGACAGACTGATGCGAGACTATCCTATGATGTAATTAAGCACAAGGCAACTCTTTTTCTGGCGCACACAGTGACAAGTTAAACACATTAGATTGTACATTAACTGAATATTCATTTTTAATATTGCTGAATTCAAAATAAGACAACTGTAATCAGAAACTTTTATTTGTTTTGCAACAAAGATTGACCACTTAGCTGTAAACAGGAGAAAAAAAAAGTCTAATTTCTCACTAAGTAGTGAGCCATGCCACTATACCAAACAAACACACATGTTAATTTTACAGTGCAGCTGTAACCAGTGGCTACGTGGCTTATGACACGCCTTCACATTAAGCAAGGTTTTCGTCAGAATCAGATGTATAATTACAACACAGGTTTAACATTGTGCACCATTACCCATTAACAGTTAACTACATTCAAGAGCAAGTAGAGTTTTCTCAACTCTATAGAATCATAGAATAGAGTGCATGAAATTATTTGGCCCATTGAGTCAGCACCGACTCAAAGAATACTTTACTCAGGCTAAGTCCACACTAGCATCTTCAGGCGAGGTCTAATCCACAAACTGCACATCTCTGGATTGAGAGGAAAATGGAACACCTAGAGGAAACTCAAGATGGGGAGAACATGCAAACTCCACACAGAGAGTCATGCAAGGCTGGAATCGAACCTGGATCCCTGGCATTGTGAGGCAGCAATGTTAACAACTGTGTCACCATGTTGCCCTCTCAACTGAAACTTTACTGATATACATTAGTACAAGATTGGCTTCATCCATTTAGTTTCAAGTAGTTACACTTCATTGTACTCTATAAGCTAAAATGATTCCATAAAATTGAAGTTTAAGACTCAACGTTTAATTTTAGAATAGTAAAAACATAATTAAGGCAGAAAATGCTGAAAATATTCAGCAAATCTGGCCAGACCTGCATATTAAATTGAAAGGAATACAAATTGAAAGGAGAGAGAAACATAGTTAATGTTTCAGGTAAATGACCCTGATAGCGGTCATTCCTTTTCTTGCACTTTGGCTCTTAACCAATCCACACACTCCAAAAACAATGGTAAAGCTCCCTCTTGTCCTTATCTTTCACTTTACCTGCCTCTGTATTAAATGAGTCATCCTCTGCCATCTTCAGCCTACCACCATCATCAAATATACTTTCATCTTTCTTTTCAGTATTCCAAATTAACTACTCCATCTGTGACACATTTCCACTTCTTAATCACCCCAACACATCTCTCATCCACATGTGATTTTGCATGCAAGTGCAGGTAACATAATCCTGCCCTTTCCTCATCGGCCTAGACACCAGCACTCTCAAGTAAACAGCAACTATGTGTACGCCTTTCAATTTAATGTACAATAACTGTTCACTATGCAGCAAGCTCTACAACAGGATGACCAATCGCATATTGGGTGACTGCTTTACTGAACTGCTTCATTCAATTTCTAAGCCTAATCTTGTGTTTCTGGTTGCCTGTCAGTGTAATTCCCCATCTTGCTCTCATATTAACCTCTCAGTCCTTCTGCTACTATGGCATTCCAGTGAACCTCAACGTAAGTTCAAAGAGCAACATCCCATCTTTTGTTCAGGTACTTTATAACCTTTTCAACTTCAAAGAACAAAGAACAAAACAGCACGGGAAACAGGCCCTTCGGCCCAATGAGCCCACGCCACCACCCCAATGTTCCCACTTCTACCCATGATCCCTGTCTACGTTTATAGATCTATGGATTAAAAACCAAATTTGAGACAATTTAGGGAGAATTTGTTTTGCCAATTAGCCTAAGAGCACATTTTTGGGATGTGGGAGGAAACTGGAGCACCCGGAGAAAACCCACGCAAGCACAGTGAGAATGCGCAAACTCCCACAGACACAGGCCCAAATCCATACATCTGCACAGCACAGCGATAGTCACTGATCTGTCGTGTTGCCCATCAAATGGTCCAGGTCAAGCGTACACTAACGACGTGAAGCACTAGGATACTCTTGAAAAAATCCAAGAGCAGCCCTCTCACGACCCATCGTGTGTATGCCCCTTGTTAGACCACAAAGTGGACCAAAACACCTGTAGGATAAAAACAAGTACATCAATATCATCATCTATTTACACACTTCCCAGGGACTCCCAAGGCTCATGATCCCTGTTTTAAATCAGTTTTCTATACCCCTCCATTCCCAATCTGTTCATGTGCCCATCTAAGTATTTCTTACTTGCCTGCCTCCACCACTTTACTTGGCAATGCATTCCATACCCCCACCACCCTCTGTGTAAAAAAACTCCCTCTAGCATCCAAATTATACCTTACCCCCCTCACCCCAAACCAGTGACCCCTCGTGTTATTCGAGTCCATCCTAGGAAAAAGTTTAACCCTGTTTACTCTATCTATACCCCTCATAATCTTGTACACTTCTATTAGATCTCTTCTAAGTCCACATCTTTCTAAGGAAAACAGCCCCAATTTGCTTAACCTCTCCTCGTAACTCAGACCTTCCATACCAGGAAGCATCCTGGTAAACCTCCTCTGCACTCTCTCCAGTCTCCACATCCTTCCGGTAGTAAGGCGACCAGAACTGGACACAGTATTCCAAATGAGGTCTAACCAGCGTTTTATACAACTGCAACAATAAAGGCCAGCTCTTGTACTCTATACCCCTTCGTATAAAAGCTAGCATGCCATATGCTTTCTTCACAACCTTCTCCACTTGCTCTGCCATCTTCAGAGACTTGTGCACCTGCACCCCCAGGTCCCTCTGCGTTTCTATACTCTTAATAGGTCTACTCTTTATCATATACCTCCCCCCTACATTCTTTCTCCCGAAATGCATCACCTCGCATTTATCAGGATTGAATTCCATCTGCCATCTGTCTGCCCAAGCTACCAGCCCGTGTCCTGCTGCATCGCCTGACAATGCTCCTCACTATCCACAAGTCCAGCATCTTTGTATCGTCTGCAAACTTGCTGATCACTCCTCAGATGGAGTTCAAAATTTTCTGCTCCTTTTTTCAGCATGCTTCAGTTCGTCTTCAACACTTACAGTAGGCATGTTCTGTTTCTTTTCTTGTCTCAACAGTACTTACTTTGGTCCTGCATCATTAATCTGTACTCGTTAGAGTTTAAAAAGGTTGAGGGGAGATCTTATAGAACATATAAGATAATGAAGGGGCTAGATAGAGTAGAAGCAGCGAGGTCATTTCCATTTAGAATAGAAACAAGAATTCGGGGGGGGGGGGGCACAAAATACAGGAGAATCAATTTAGAACAGAATTGAGGAGGAACTTTTTTTCACAGAGAGTAGTGAATCTTTGGAATTCTCTGCCCATTGAAGGAGTAGAGACTACCTCATTTAAATGTGTTTAAGACACAGATAGGTAGATTTTTGACCAATAAGGAAATTAAGGATTATGGCGAGAAGGGTAAGCGGAACTGAACGACTATCAGATCAGCCATGATATTATTGAATGGCAGAGCAGGCTCGAGGGGCTAGCTGGCCTATTTCTGCTCCTATTTCTTATGTTCTTAACCCTCATGCCATCTGATCTCTCCTGTCTTCCCTTTCTTCAAAGTTTATTATATTTCTAATCAATCCCAGTTCTGATAAAAAATCATTAATCTGAAATGTTAATGCTATTTCTCTCTTCAGAAAATATACCAGAGCTGCTGAGTCCTTCCAGCATTTTTAGGTTTCCAGCATCTGCAATTGGAAAAGCATAAAGTGTTCTTTGTAATTCCAGCATTTTTTACATTTTCTGAAGATTTCCTCTACAATAGCAATACCCCTCGGGCCAAATTCAAAAATTGAATTCTATAACCATATTAAGCCAACAGTTTGAATTCTACAACTCAATTTTAAAAAAAGGCAGCATACCAGTGTCCTGTCTATCACGCACATGCCATTATTTTCTCCAGCATCTAGCACTGGCGACTAGCATTAAGTGAATGATTGTATTAATTTTTATTTAATGCTGGTGTGCCTATATGTCAACTTATTTTACTTTGGTTGGACTAAGAAGGGAATGGCAGCTAAAATATCAACTTCCATGACTGTCATGGGAGATTCAAATACTAAATGTTCAACAATCCCTCTAAATCACATTTGGCATAGAGCAGTACATCTATTTGAAGAATCTTCTTTCATCATCCATTTGTGGAGAACAATTCTTATTTGTGCTTCCATCTTTTGTGTAATGTCGACTAACATGTAGTTTTTTAAAGAAACTATTTTGTATTGTTATAGTTTTAAATTGACCCATTTATTGTTGCTTCTTACTTATACATAATTTAAAAACCAGGGTGCAGAAGCAAAGGAATTAATTAAAAAATATTAGAACTCTGTATTTGAAATAAACTGTATATTTCAGAAAATAAACATATTAATCAGATTTTAACATCTAATAAAATTTTACACATTAGTTGTGTAAGGAATTTTGAATGCGCTATCCTTTGACATGGAATAAAATACTGAAACTAATTGATAACAGGGCAATGAATCACAAAATGGTAGGATGCAAATTATTCTACTGTATATTTCACAAGCTATATGGAAGTTTCTAGTTCAACGTATCATTGTTCCTGCAAGGCAAGTCTATTTGCACCATATTTGTGCACTTTAGCACTGGTGCTGCTCGGGGCCATCAATGGATCACAGTAACGTCTTGCAGCCGAGACACTCACTACAAATTGCAAAACAGTATATGCTTTTATAATTCTGCTTTACTACAAAAGGAACATAGATGTTCGAATGCCACACTCTTCAACTTTTCAGTCCCAAGTCTGCAGCTTCCAGCCAACTCCATTAAAAGAAAGCAAGTGGAGTTGGAGATAATACTCGCCCCCTGCAACAAGTTCCCAGATAAATGTTATCTGGCGGCACGGTAGTTAGCACTGCCGCCTCACACTCACTTGATGAAGGAGAGGACTCCGAAAGCTAGTGGATTTTGCTACCAAATAACATGTTGGACTATAACTTGGTGTTGTGAGACTTCATACTGTGTTTACCCCAATCCAACGGCGGCATCTCCACATCATGCCTCACAGCACCAGAGACTCGTGTTCGACTCCCAGCTTGGGATCCTTTGTGGAGTTTGCACATTATCCCCGTGTCTGCGTACATTTCCTTCGGGGGCTCTGGTTTCCTTCCACTGTCCAAAGACGTGTGCATTAGGTGGACTGGCCATTCTAAATTGTCCCTTAGTATCAGGGGGATGAGCTAAGGTAAATGCTTGGGGTCATGGGGACAGGCCTGGGGATTATGGTCAGTACAGACTCGATGGACCAAATGGCCTCCTTCTGCATTGTAGGGATTCTATGGATTCTATGAAAATGTACAGTACTAAGGCTCCACACTGATTGCACACCAGCTTAGAACAGAACAGAATTTTAGCTAAGACTATACTGAAATGTGGTACTTTAGTGACATATACGAATGGGAGCTGCAAAAAAGTAAAATATTGCAGATGCCGAAGATCAGAATTAAAAACAAATCTCAGCAGGTCTGGCAGCATGCATGGAGAGAGAAACAGGGTAAATGGAATGATCCTTCGAAACTCTTTTTGGATTTGTTCTTAAATGAACAGTAACAGTCCATTTCTTGTCTAAAGTTTATTGCTGTAATTTCAAGTGGTTTAAAAGCACATCATTAGAGGTCAGTACAAAAACTTTCTCCTCTCCGCGATGTTTAAAAAAATGCATAGGTTAATGCAAATTTATTCCAACTAACCATACAGGCCTGACACAAAATTACTGGGTGAATCTTTATTAAATGACTTCAGGCTTTCCCTGCACTGCATCTGATTTTAGCGTAAGGCAACAGGGAAATGGTAAAGTAACATTAAAATTACCTAAGTTATATTTATCGACATCTTCCATGTAATCATGTATTCCATTTAAATGCTACTTGACGGGAATGGGAATTATAATGGTGGCTTTTTGACAAATACTACAGTGCTTTGTGCTGGATTCTGCAACTTTGGCTCTGTGCTGCTGCTGCTCCTCCCTCTTAGATAGCAGCATTTAGTCCAATTGAGTGGTGAGTTTAAACACAACACTGCCTAGAGATAGAGAGGTAGAGTGAGGACTAGCACATCCATGTCTCTTCCAATCAACGAATATCTCGGAATCTGTGAGAACAGATGGTCAGCCATGAACTGGGAGTAAGTAGGAATCCCATCATTAAAGGTTCTTTTAAGCATTTTTCTAGGTCAGAAGTTGAGAGATCCTGTAGAAGACTTTAGAATACTTATGCTGTGGAGGAATGAGTGCTATTCTGTTTTCCTGAAGGAATCATGCCTTCTGGGATTATGTGGAGAGGAACTCATGGACAATGACAAAGCACTTCCATCTTCCAATGAAGACAGAGTAAGCATTTGTGGCATAGTGGAGTGCAAGTTTTATGGAGAGTTTTGAGCTTGGAAGTGCTTGGTCATTAGTCACAAGTTCCTCTCCATGAAAGTCCAGAAGGTATGATTCTTTCAGGAAAGCAGAATACCATTCATTCCTCTAAATGCTAGACTACATAAACTAAACTTATTTGGCTGCACAATTCTTCCCATTTCAGAGACAAACCTAATGAATCTTATTGTATCCCCACCTCTGAAGCAAGTATATCCTTCCTTAAATACAGAGACCAAAACTGCACACAGTACTCCAGCTGTGGTCATATCAAAACCCTGACTTTGTTCTTGTATTCCAATCCCTTTGCAATAAGGGCCACCATGCCATTTGCTTTTGGAATTGCTTGCTGTATGTGCTAACTAACAATGTGTTTCTTGTAGAAGTACAAGGGAGCATAGTCTTACTATGAGAAAGGAGGTCATAAAAGATTCAGAACTGACATGAGCTTCAGAAGTCTCTGCAGTTAGGTTACTATTCAGCACGTTCAACAGTAATTTACAATATACATGGCGTATGCAGTTGCAAATTAAGGCAGTCTCTTCTGTTAAAAATATATTGAACTCACTGGAAACTTCACTCATGAACAGTTTACTCAATTTCTTCTGCCTTCAACAACTAACTAAACTAATGGGGCTAAAGGCAGATAAGTCCTCTGATCCTAATGGCTTGCATACTACGATCCTCAGATGAGTTGCTACAGAAATAGTGGATGCATTGGTTGTAATTTTCCAAAAATCTTTGGATGCTGAAAAAGTATCAGAGGATTGTACATATTCAAGGCTGAGATAGCTGATTCTTGATCAGCAAGGGAATCAAGGGTTATGGGAAAAGGGCAGAAAATTGAATGTAATGAATATCTGATCAGTCTATTGAAGGATAGAGCAAGCTCAAGGGGCTGAATGGCTTCCTCCTGTTCCTATTTTTTATGGTCTTAGCTTGCATTTACGTTGCACCCTTAACACTGTAAAACAAGTGCTTCAGAGGAGAGTTAACAAATCTCAATACCCAGCCACCTGGACATACCCAGGATTAGGACAGTTAAGAGGCAGATTATAACAACATCTTAAAGGAGGAAAGGGAAGTAGAAGCAGACACATTTAGTGAGAGAATTCCAGAACTTAAGTCCTTGACAACTGAAGTAACAGCCACCATTCATTGAGCGATTAAAATCCGGGATGCACAAGAGACTAAATTGAGGAGAGCAGTTATTTTGGAGCATGGTAGTGAATGTCAGAGTTAAGGAGGAATGAAATCATGCAGGAATTTGAAAACAAGGATGATGAGTTTTTTTTAAAATCAAGACATGGCTCAATTATTAGCCAATGAATGGGAATTGGCATGTTTGAATTCTGGATGAGTTCACACTGATAAACGGTGAGAAATCAAGCAAGATAGCATTTGACAAAGCAAAGAGGCATCAAAGGTATGGATGAGGGCTTGAGCAGTAGATGAGCTGAGGCAAATGTGGACCAGATGATATCAGAGGTGGAAGCAGGTGATTTTGATGATGGAACAGATGTGGTCGGTAGCTTGTTTCCAGGTCAAAAGCAAAGGTTGCGCAATCTAATTCAGGTTCAATGACGAACAGGGATGCTGTTGTGAGTTTGGGAACAGAGCCAATGGTGGGAAAATTTCTTCAGACCACTAATATTTAGTTGGATGCTGGATGTTGAATAAGAAATCTGATCATTGAGAGATACTGAAGGGGTCAAGAGTTGATCAGGTACAGCAGAATAACAGAACTGATAGTGTTTTCAAAAGATGTCACTAAGTGGCAACATGTAGATGAGAAATAGAAGGTCAAGAAGAGATTCAAAGGGAATTCAGAAGCAACCTGCAGAAACGGGAAAAGAAATCATTGCAGGAAATTCTCTGGTGTGGAATGGACAGATTAGAATGGAATCAGGTGAGCACAGTCCCATCCATTTGGAGATCAGAGAAAAGATGCTGGAGGAAGAAAATGGGTCCACTGCACAGTATTTCTTTCTCCTGGCTGAAAGAAAATAAGATCACAAAATAGGACTGGAAAAAGGTTTCCCCGAGTCTCCCAATGTTGTCCAGCTGTAATCAGATTGGTGGGATCTGACCCTCCAATTTTTCTATCCTCCCTATTGGTAAGTGCCTAGCAACTGGCATCTGGCAACTGGCATCTCCATGACAGTGCAGTGAAGTTGTAAATTTACTATGGTAAAAGATTTCATCTGAGTTTGGTGTCATGAGGATGCAAACAGGTTTTTTTTATATTCATCCCAAGATATGGGTGTCACTGGCTTTTATTGCTCATCTCCAAATGCCCCCAAGGAAGTGATGCTGACTCATTTCCTTGAACCACTGCAATCCATTTGGTTAGGTCCACCCACAGTGCTGTCAGGGAGGAAGTTCCAGGGTTTAGATCCAGTGACAGTGAAGGCAAGGTGATTATTTCCAAGTCAGGACGGTGTGTAGTGTGGCGGGAAACTTGCAGGTAGTGGTGTTTCTATGTATTTACTGCCTTGTCCTTCTAGGTGGTACAGGTTGTGGGTATTGGAAGTTGCTGTCAAAGGAACCTTGGTGAGTTGCTGCAGTATGTCTTATAAATGGTGCACATGCTGCCACTGTGTTTTGATGATAGAGGAAATTAATGTTTAAAGTGGTGGATTAGGTGCCAATCAAGCAACCTGTTTTGTTCTGGATAGTGTTGAGCTTCTCGAGTGTTACTGCAGCTGCATTCATCCAGCCAAGGACGACAGTATTGCATGACACTCCTGACTTCTGCCTTGTAGGTGGTGGACAGGCTTTGGGGTCATCAGGAGGTGAGGTTATATAAAGTAACCCTTTGCAAAATAACTCATTCCTGTTGGCTCTGTTCTCAGCAGTGCTTTTCAAATGATCAGAGTTGCACAAATTTCTATCCTTAACCACATCTGTCAGCTCCTTGGGTACGAGTCAGATACTGGAAAAATGAGCCAAATGATAGCTGGCTTGGACTACTGAGAAATGTACCAAAATTTCGCAAGGTCCAGAAGCTAGAGGAGTTTTGAATCTTTCCTGAATATTGACATGTCAATTATGTTGAATGTATATGCTTAGTATCATACAAGGAGCGACACAGGGAAAAAGAGAGACACAAGAGGATCAACAAGCCTGAAAAAGTGCTTTTTTTCCCCCAATTTTCAAAATATTCTAACACCCAAGTTCATCTCAATTACTATTCCAAGATTTCTTTCATTCCCCTTTGGCAAGCTAAAAATCTTAGAATAATGATAGATAGATGCAACCACACAACAGGAAACAAAGACAACCAAAAATAAGCAAAAGATATAGGAAAAACATTGCAAAGGTCAAAATTGAGAGAAGACACCACAAAAAGAATAAAGCAAACATATATTGATAGTTTGCAATTTTACTGGTAACAGAAGAGATTGCAAACTCAGGTAACACAGAATGCTATTGTTACTAGTTTCCTTGGAATTTTTAAAGATGGAAAACATAATTATGGACCAGTGAATGAAATCATAAGGAAACATTTTCCACAGGATAAAACAAGTGTTGAATTCATGAAATATAACCTGAAGACACAAAAATTTAAGTTTATTCGTGTCACAAATAGGCTTGCATGAATACTGTAATGAAGTTATTGTGAAAGTCCCTTAACTGCCACACTCAGATGCCTATTTGGCTATATTGAGGGAGAATTTAGCATGGCCAATGCACCTAAACAGCATGTCTTTCGGATTATGGGAGGAAACCAGAGCACTGGAGGAAACCCACAAAAACACTGGGAGTACGTGCAGACTCAGCACAACAATGACCCAACCTGGGAATCGAACCTGAGCCCCTGGTGCTGTCAGGTAGCAGTACTAACCACTGTGCCATTCTCAAAAGATGGACTAGAACACATCATTTCCCCCCATCCACACATCAAATATTTTAGGTTTCTTTTCTCTACAGAAAAGATCTGGTTGCCTTTTAAACCCATTTGCACTCGTCAGGCTAATCATCATCCTTGGTAATAGGGTTCCTGTTGGCTGCTGTGAGAGAAAAATGTTTGCCCAAGTTCTCTTTGCATTCCTAACTTTTGAACTTCAAAACTTGTGCCCAGGTATTTAAACCCAAAGCATCAATCATTGCATAGTACACATATGCTAGAGGCCAACTGGTGAGTGAAAAGACAGTCTTGCCAACTTACATACAAGCAAATCTAAATCTAAATGCTTCTTCATACAATTGGATTTGAAGGTGAAATTTGTTGTAGGGCTTCCAGGGAAAGTAAGAAGAAGGAGAAAGGTTTGATACAAGTCTTTCTGGTGACCAAAAGTAATAATCTGATATAGTCATGCATTCGAACTAAAATGCTAAACATTTTGCCATTTTTCTGTGCCAGAATGCTTCAATCATGAAGATAAATAACTCAATTCGATCCTGCGTAGCTAATTCATCACTGATGCAGATATTAAAACTTTAGGCACCATGCTGAAAAAAATAATCTGTTGCAACAACAAAAAATGTTTGTGTAGTTGACTTCTAATGCAGCAAAATGTCCTAAGATATTTCGTAGGAGTGTTGTCAAACAAAACTGACGCCAAACCACACATGGTCACCTCAGGGCAGATGATGAAAAGTTTGGTCAAAGAGATGGATTAAAGAAATTTTTTGAAAGAAGAACGAGACCAGGAAGGAAATTCCGAGGTTTGGGCCTCAGCATTCAAAAGCAAAGCCACCAATGATGGAGTGGTTAAAATTGGGGATGTGCAAGAGGCCAAAATTGAATGAGGGCAGAGATCAAATTTTTACAACAAATTACTCCAAATATATTTAAATTTGAAAGAATGCAGGAAGGAAAACAAGATTTTCACCAGCATTCAAAACAGGATTCAAATAAAACTTTTTCATGGCAATAGTATGTTTGTCAGTGGTTACTGGCAACAGGAAACCAAATCAGAACCAACTATGAAGGTCAGCATGATTCATATATAAACTGAACAACCTGACTTGCTGTGGTTCTTATGGATAAACGAAGGACAGAAGAAACAAGGATATTGACTAAGTTAAGAAGTCCATTCATTTTCCAAGCTAGCTGGTACAGGAAACATTATTTTTCTGTTACAAATCTTCCTTTATTAGGGAGACTCAGTAAATAAATGCAATTTTCTAGAACTACCTGAAACTAACATTGTCTGTAAATGAGCAGCAACAGAAACTGCCAACAAACATACTATTGCCATGAAAAAATTTTATTTGAATCCTGTTATGAATACTGATAAAAACCTTAGTTTTCCCTCTGCATTCTTTCAAATATGCTTGGAGCAATTGGTTGTAACAGTTTGATGTCTGCACTCATTCAATTTTGGCCTCTTGCACATCCCCAGTTTTAACCACTCTACCATTGGCGGCTTTGCCTTTGACTGCTAAGGCCCAAACCTTGGAATTTCCCTTCCTGGTCTCATTCCTCTTTCAAAAACTTCTTTAACCCATCTCTTTGGCCAAACTTTTGATCATCTGTCCTGAGATGACCATATTTGGTTTAGCATCAGTTTTGTTTGATAACATTCCTACGAAATATCTCTCGACATTTTGCGATATTACAAGAACTACACAAACATGTTTTTCTCTCTTCCAAAGATACTCAGGTAATGTGCTGCTGTCAGTGTCTCGACTTGTGACTCTGTCAAGAATGGATCTGTTTACCAAATGTGGGATTGACAGGAATGATAACTGCTGCTCATTAAAGACTGATATTGGAGAGTCAGTTAACCCAGTTGGCTGCTTTGTGATGCAGTGCAGGTTCAGTTTCCATATGAGCTGAGGTTATTCACAAAGGCCCTAACTTCTCAACCTTGCCCCTCACTTGGGGTCGGGTGGTCCTCAGGTTAAATCACCACCAGTCAGCTCTTCCTCTCAAAAAGGACAGCCTATGGTGATCTAGGACTATGGCGATTTTATTTTTTTTTACATAAAGACTGATGGAGATAAAGTTTCATGAAAGTTTGATCCATTTGTTTCCAGATTCCTTATCTGAAAAATTAATAAAATGTTATTGTTTATTGTGAGGGAAACTGAACACAAAAATAGAAAGGTCATGCTTCAGTTGTACAAGGCATTGGCAAGAGCGCATCTGAAGTACTAGGTACAATGTTGGTCTCCTTATTCAAGGTAGGAAGTAAATTCATTAGAAGCCAACTGAGGTAATTTACTAAATACCAGGAATAGACTTGAGGAAAGTTGGGCAGGTTAGAAGATCATGGGTCTTTGGAGTTCTCTTACTGAGAAGATAGTAAAAGCAGAATCTTTGAATATTTTTAAGGCAGAGGATAGATAAATAAGCAAAGGGATGAAAGATTATTGAGGATAGGTGGGAATGTAGAGTTGAGACTACAATCAGATCAGCCATGACACATTAAAAAAAAGGATTAGGCCATTTGGTCCTTCGAGCCTGCTCTACCATGTATTATCATAGCCGATCATCAAATTCAACAATGCCTTTCCCCAATATCCCTTTAGCCCAAAGAGCTATATCTAATTTCTCTTGCGATCACACAATGTTTTGGCCTCAACTACTTTCTGTGGTATTGAATTCCGTAAATTTACCACTCCGTGGGTGAAGAAATTTCTCCTCCTCAGTCCTAAAAGATTTACCCCTAGCCTCAAACTCTGACCTCTTGTTCTGGACTCCCCAACCACAGGGGCATTCTTTCTGAATCCACTCGGTCTAATCCTGTTAGAATTTTAAGTTTCTATGAAATCCTCTCTCACTTACCTAAACTCCAATGAATGTAATCCTAACCACCTTAGTCATTCCTTGTATGACACATCTGAACCTTCACTGCATTCGCTCATAGTAAAAACATCCTTCCTCAGAAAAGAACACCAAAATTGCACTCAACACTCTAGGTATGGCTCCACATATAACATGGCAAGATCATAAAATAAGTAAGGGACTACAAAAAGTTGTGAATGTAGTCCAATCCATCACGCAAATCAACCTCCCATCCACTGACTCTGTCTACACTTACCGCTGCCTTGGCAAAGCGGCCTGCATAATTAAGGACCCCATGCACCCCACACATTCTCTCTTCCACCTTCTACCTTTGGGAAAAAGATACAAAAACCCGAGGTCACGTACCAACCAACTCAAGAATGGTTTCTTCTCTGTTGCTGTCAGATTTTTGAGTGGACTTACCTTGCATTAAGTTGATCTTTCTCGACACCCAAGCTGTGACTGTAACATTACATTCAGCACTCTCTCGTTTTCTTCACTATGAACAGTATGTTTTGTCTGTATAGCACGCAAGAAACCATACCTTTCACTGTATGTTAATCCATGTGACAACAATAAAGCAAATCAAAAAAATTCATTAAATAGATAGAATCATTAAACAAATAGGTAGGATCATTAAAAAATTGTCTACCATTACTCGGAAGTAAAAGTATTCGAAACCCTTCAATTATTGAAGGAAACCTTTAGTTTACAAAAGGTTTGAAGAATAGGAGTTACTTGACCATGTGGAGACATTAAAATAACAAACATGATCACTGAATCAGTCTTTTTTGCGCTGCAAAAGTAGTGGTCTCCAAGAATGAGAACTCACATGACCTGTTAGTAAATTCCTCAACTGAAAGGATGGCACCAATTTAAAACTGGCATCACTGTTTTCTTAAATCATAAACAGATTGTTATTTTAGGCATCAGATTTGCAAGATTATGTTTTGTGTCACATCATTTAAAGCACTTGCTCTTTTAGGCATTCAGCCAGCTACGATAATTGGCCTAAATGTCCCTGACAAAATATATCAGCATGTGGCAGGCAGATTTAATCATACAGTAATGTGCAAAGAATATGCAGATGACATCACCATCTTACCACAGGCCAAAATATCCAAAATTATAAAATTAATGTTCTTCACTTATGCACAATTTAAAATATCTCAAGAAATTATTTTGAATAAGCTGTCAGTTTTACCATTTCCAAAAACATACAAAATATACATTTTAAAGATGGAATTTTCATTTCAAGGAAAAAGACAGCTCAAATATAAATGTTGGACGTCAGTTTAAATTCTAAATTTTACATTATCCTTTGGATAGGGTTACCAGGAAGAAACTTATATATTGGCAGCACCCAACTTTACTTCAGGTTTTAAAAGTTACTGCTTTAAATCAGACATAACTTCCAGGAGATAATTTACTAGAGCGTCCAGAGGTACATCTGGTGAGCAGCGAGACTAAGATGCATTCCTCTGACATATCTTGACAACATAAATCTGTCTTTTAATCCATGTTATAGCCACTACTATATTCTATCATGGAACCTGTCAAAGTAGGACCAGACATTTGGACAGAAAACTGACTACTTCCCCTCTTTCCCCTATTCTCATTCCCGGCCAACCCTAAATGCTGAAATGTAAAGAAGCACTTGTTTTAGTACCAGAAATGTCAATCTACAAACGGTGGTTGCTACACAAGAAATTACAACTATTAACAATCAGGAAAAGGCCTATATAATGATCAATTATCTACTTTAGATTGTTGGTAAAACCACTAGACGTTGAATATTTCCATGGAAATGCTATCTTACTGAATAGATTTCCATGGCATGGTGGCACATTGATTAGCACTGCTGCCTCAGCGCCAGGGACCCAGATTTGATTCCTGGCTTTAATTACCGTCTGTGTGGAGTTTGAACATTCTCCCATGTCTGCGTGGGTTTCCTCCCACACTCCAAAGATGTGCAGGTTAAATGAATTGGCAATGCTAAAATTGCCTTAGTGTCAGAAGAAATAGCTAGGGTAAATGCATGGAGTTATGGACATAGGGGCTTCAGTGAGATTGTGATCAGTGCAGACCTGAAAGACTGAATGGCCTCTTTCTACACTGTAGGGATCGAATAATTTGAATTATCAAAAAGTAGCAACAAATTACATAATTGCCTAAAAAAAAGTGAAGGGAACTTTTATTCAACAAATCGGATGCATTCAAAATTGGTATTTCTCCCACAGTGTGTGGTCAGACTGGTTTGCACCTGCAAGTCAGAGGAGGACAACTGAAACAAATAAAACCGCATGAGGGCAGGGATGCTCTCAGTCATGGTGTGGGTGAGAGAACGAGGGAGGCAGAGGAATGTCAACCACAAAATCTAATTTGCAATTGCCACAAGGATGTTGCATGCAGGCTGGTTAAAAAAAAGACATCCGTGCTTGAATTCAGGAATATGAGCCATCCCTGTAGCCATTATTAAACGTTGGAAAAAATAAAAACAAAAAAAATTACTGCTTCAGCATGTGAAAATTTCAATCAGTCATAAGCAATCTTAGAAAGTGCACAACATTAAATGAAAGCTGAGGAGAAAGTTATTTCAGATTTAGCCACCCTTTAGGGATATATCACAAATTTGATCCAAGAGTAGATCAACAGCAAAGCAGAACTTCAAAAAAAACATACACTGAGATACTGATTAAGGGACTGTAGAAACTTTTCTTATCTCTAAGAAGCTTGGATTTCAGTTAATACTCCAAAGTTTCACTTAGTAACAGCCAACAAGCTGAAGGTTGGCATGCAGGTATAGCAGGCCTTCTATGGCTTCTAAGGCATGCTGGCCTTCATCGCAAGAGGATTTGAGTACAGGATTAAAGGTGTCTTGCTGCAGTTATACATGGCCTTAATGAAGTGATACCATGAATACTGTGTGCAGTTTTGGTCTTCTAATTTAAGGAAGGGCATCCTTGCTACTAAGGGAATCCAGCAAAGGTTCACCAGACTGATTCCCAGAATAACAGGATTACATATGGAGAGACTGGACTAATAGGGCTTGTACTCGCTGGAATTTAGAATGAGGGGATCTCATAGAAATATAAAATCCTGATGCGACTGGGCAAGCTAGACATGAGAAAAATGTTCTTAATGTTAGGGAAATGCAGAACTAAGGGTCAAAATCTAAGAATAAGAGGCAAGCCACTCAGGACTGAGATGAGGAAGAGTTTCTTCACTCAAGAGAGTTGTCAACTTGTGGAATTCACTACTACAGAAAGCTGTTGGGGCCAGTTTGTTAAATATGTTCAAGAGGGAGCTGGATATGGCCCTTGTGGCTGAAGGGATCAAAGGTTATAGAGAGAAAGTGGGATATTGAAAGTGCATGATCAGCCATGATTATATTGAATGGTGATGCAGGCTTGAGGCACCAAATGGCCTATTCCTGTACCCATTCTCTATGTTTCTAAGTGCCTAGTAGGGTAATTAAAGTAAAATTCCAGCAGAAGCTGGAAGTCTGAAATAAAAACAAAGCATTGGAAATATTCAGCAGGTTTGGCAGCATTCATGGAGAGAGAGAGTCAATGTCTCGAATTGAATATGACTCTTCAGACAAGTGTGATGAGGATGGTGAAGAGGTATAGTTTCTCAGCACAGCAGCATGAAGATGTTTGATGGGAGACATATTTATAAATGAAAACATGTTTAAAGAGAGACAAAATCTATGAAACTGAAATTTGGAAGCTGGTTTTTCAGTCTGCGTTTTATGTACGTGAACTCAATGAAACAAGTATGTTCATTTGACAGTTGGCTATTTAGAATGGATTTGATCCACTTTACACATTGCTGGAGCCAAGAACTGCAAAGTATCCAACATTCTTGAATTTATTTCCAAGGAGATTCTTATGATCTCACACTCCAAATTGGATTTGAGAGATGTTTCAGCAATTGGGATGCCAAAATATCCAAAAAGGCCCATCTCAACACAATTATTTAATGGCTAATCGATCACTTACCTTCGGGAGGAAAAGGAAACAAATACTCTCCTTGGCGTTCTACTGACCCTAAAAGGCACCTCTGCTGATGGAAGATTAAAATCTTCTTTTCAATTCATGCGATGTGGGCATCATTGGCTGGTCCAGCATTTATTACCCATCCTTAATTTGAGTTGGGTGGCTTGCTGGACCACTCAGCATCTGCTGTTGATCTGGATTCATGTGCAGGCCAGACCAGTTGAGAACAACAGATTTTCTACCTTCAAGGGCATTGTAAAACATTTAGGTTTTTATGACAAATGACATTGGTTATCAGACTTTTAATTGTAGATTTTTATTGAATTTCACTATCTGCTCTAGTGGGATTCAAACTGGGGTCCCCATAGCATGACCCTAGGTTCTGGAGTACTACTCCAATGATAATACCACTATGCCATTGCCTCCCTAGCCTGTATCAAACTCAATGGAAGGAGAAATTGGACCATGTTGCACCCATTTTTTTGGCACAAAAAATATATTCAGTTTTGCAAGACTATCAGTGTCCTATGTTCTAATGCTACCCAACATCATTTTGACACAGACAATACTCAGGCATCCTGGAAGGTGCCCTAAACAGCGCTTATCCTGCAGTGTGTCTTAATGAAAGAAAATTTTAAATAGAGCATTCATCAAGCAAGGCATATCCTATTGACCAAATGGAAACTCTACCCATCCGAATTTCCCAAATGAATATGATTTATAGAATCATACAATCCCAGAATCCTACAGTCCAGAAAAAGGCCATTCAGCCCATCGAGTCTGCACCTACCACAATCCCACCCACGTCCTAACTCCAATACCCCATGCATTTACTGTAGCTAGTCCCCCTGACACTAAGGAGCAATTCAGCATGGCCAATCCATCTACCCCGCACATCTTTGGACTGTGGCAGGAAAACTGGAGCATCCGGAGGAAACCCATGCTGACATCGGGAAAACATGCAAACTCCACATAGACACTGACCCAAGCTGGGAATCGAACCCAGTTCCTGCTGCTGTGAGGCAACAGTGCTAACCACTGTGCCACCCAGTTTGATAAACTATTAAATAGGTAGATACCTGGACAGAACATTAAAAAGGACAACACTGATTGTGCTTTTTGCTTGCAACACACTCAAAAGAATGTGATTAATAATTTTGCAGGACTTTTTACAAAGTTACCGTTAACAGATTTTATGAGTCATAAATAAAGCAGTGAATAGCCACTGGAATGTCAACAGGGTTCTAACGCAGCACTGTTCTCTTATGGAAACAAGATGATTTGGATCGGTAACCACGTGGCTAATTTTCACTGAAGAACTGTTAGTCAGTCCACTGACCAGTGTTCCAAGTGTGAAAATAACCCACTCAAAAATAACTGTGTGAACTAAATGCTAATACTGTACAAGGCAGACAAAGAATTCAAAGTGCTATTCCCATAGGATGTTTTGTTAATAGCATAAGTTGAAGTAAATGACCCATGAAGTAGCTGATGTGATTTTGTTTTGTTTCAACAAAAACTCAGCCTTAATTAATATAGTCTAATTAAAAATGATTGAAAACTGGCAACAATTCAGAAGTAATTTTGCTCAAGTCTCAAATAATTGACTAAGCCTTAAGCATCTGATTTTTTTTTTAAAAAAATGCACATATCTTTTTCACCAATGCGATTTCTTTCCCTAATGCCCCTTGAAAATATTGCCACACTGACTCACTAACAACCTTTAACACTGAATAATAAATTTTTTGTCACAGTGGGAGTGGCAGATTTCATTGTAGAAAATTACACCAAAGCACTAAAAACAAAGTGTCATTCCAACAGTTGATTACAAGTTTAGTTACAAGATTTCTTCAGGAGCAAGTAAGATGAAATGTAAACAGCAGACTTGTAAAAAGTATTTTGAACCAGAGAATGTTCCAATGGCCTTGTTCCATTTGTGGATTTCAACACAGGAAAATTGAATGCAATGTGGCACAATGGTTAGCACTGCTGCCTCACAGTGCTAGAGACCTGGGTTCATTTTTCAGCTTGGGTCACTGTCTGTGTGAAGTTGGCATATTCTCCCTGTGTCTGTGTGGGTTTCCTCCTACACTCCAAAAGGTGTGTGGATTAGGTTGATTAGCTATGCTAAATTGTCTCTTACTGTCAGGGGGTTTGTAGGGTAGATAAATAGGGTTATGGGGATAGGGGCTGATTGGGATTGTGGTCAGTGTGGACTCGATAGGCCGAATGGCCTCCTTCTACTCTGTAGGGATTCTGTGATGAACTATTTAAAGCTGTTCACTTAAAAATTGAATATTGGACCTTATTAAGGTTGCCAAAATGGTCAATTTAAGACAGCATGGCTACAATTGTGTCTATTTCAGGGAGTGTATAACACACAGAAAATTCCTCTCAGAGCATCATCTCGAACACAAATTGGATCAGTCAACAAAAATATTACTTTATTAAACCAATGCGCTTTTTTCTTAAGAGGAGGTGTTGTGTCTAATGAGATTGCATTTTCATTTGAATCATTCTTACTGAATATTTAACTTATAATGCAAACTAAGAGACCAGATGATATACTTTCTTACATTTCTGAAGCTGTCGATGTTTTTGAAATCTAGCTCATTATTGTTCACTGCTTTCAGTCAAAATTCCTACTTTATACTTTCATCAATACTGATGCAATATTAACCAATTTCAAAAGTGAAGTTAGAATGCCTGACTTTAGGAAATAGTATATACTTCTGTTTCCTGATCAGTATTTATTACTCCAGTCAATGTCACTGAATCATAAAACAATACTGGAGGCCATTTGGTCTCCCACACTGTGACAGCTCTTAAACAAACTTTGAGTTCTGTCCCACACCGTTGGTCTTTACCCATGGCTCCAGAAGTGTTGAGCCCAAAAGTGTCTATTTAGTTATCTTCTGAACATTCATTTGTCCAAGTACTCCGTTTATAAATTCACTAGTGAATCTCCCTTAGCACTGCATTAATTTAGTAGTGTGAATGATGATCGTTCTGGTGTCTTTTGTGTTGCAGATTCTTTGAATCTATTCTATTGGACTCTTGTAATTATTGTGTTTGCTCCTCTCTATCCAGATTTTCTTTGGATGGTGGATGCTATGTCATCATGTGGCAGGCGATGAAGCCACTAACAGACTACATATGGGAAAATGTGAGCTTAGCTTCCTTTCAATCCCCTCTATCATGACTTGTGTTTCCCTGAACCATTTCTCTACCCTCCCAATATCCAACTTCCTGAGGAATAGGTAGAGTGAGTGGATGGTGAGTAACCTACTCAACTCCTTCCTCCACCGTTATTTATCTCATTGTTTATTCACCCAACGCCAAACATTTTCCAGGACTTTAAAAAAAATATATAATTTGCAGGATGTGGCCATCGTTGGCTAGGCCTGCATATATTGTCCATCCCTAATTACTCTCAAGAAAGTTGTGGTGAGCTGTCTTCTTGAAGCGCTGCAGTCCCGTAGTTGTAGGTACACTCGAGAGGATTTTGACCCAGTGAAGGAACATTGATACATTTCCAAGTCAGGATGGTGAGTGACTTGGAGTGGAATGTGCAGTTGGTGATGTTCCCACATATCCGTTACTCTTGACTTAGATGGAAGTGGTTATGGGTTTGGAAGGTGTTGTCTAAGGACCTTTTAATGAGTTCCTGCAACGCGTCTTGTAAATGGTACATACTGCTGCTTTTGTGCATCAGGGATGGAGGGAATGAATATTCGTGGAAAAACTAATCAAGAGGGCTGCTTTGACCTTGACAGTGTCAAACTTCTGGTGGTGTTGGAGCTGCAATCATCCAGACAAGTGGAGCATTTTCCCAATCTAGCAGCTGATGTCCTTTAGGTCCCAGCAAACTTAGACTGTGGGTAATACTACCAAGCCACCCTTGGTGATGAACAGTCTATACTCTTGCCATCTCAGTTCTTTGTCCAAGTGGTGTTCAAGTTTAGTTTATTTATTAGCGTCACAAGCTTACTTTTATCATTGCAACAAAGTTACTGTGAAAATCCCCTAGTTGCTACACTCCAGCACCTGTTTGGGTACACTAAGGAAGGCATGGCCAATCCACCTACCCTGCACGTCTTTTGACTGAGAGAGGAAACCAGAACACCTGTAGGAAACCTATGCAGATACAGGGAAAACATGCAGACTCTACACAAAGTGACCTATGACAGGAATCAAATTGGGGTCCCCAGTACTGAGGCATCAGTGTGAACACTGTATTACTGTGCCATTCCTCCAATATGAAGGACACCTATTTATCCTTTTGGGGAGGGGGGGGGGGGGGGAATGGTACGCAGTAATTGACAGAATGGTTAGCACTGCTGCTTCACAATGCTAGGGATCAAAGTTCAATTCCAGACTTGGGTAACTGTGTTGAATTTGTACATTCTCACTGTGCCTGCATGGGTTTTCTTGGATGCTCCAGCTTCCTTCCACACAATCTAAAGATGTGCAGGTTAGACAGATTAGCTATAGTAATTGGATGGGATAAGGGGACGGTGCTCTTTCGGAGAGATGGTCCAGGTATGAATGAATGGCTTCCTTCTGCGCTATAAGGATTCTAGTTTCCTTGCCCATGTTTGATTTGGTGCCATGAGACTAAATAGGATCCAGAGTCCAACTTGAAGACTGCAAAGAGTGGTTTAGTAGTACCATCCACTGTCCAACCTTGTTGCGTCCGAAAGGATATCAGCTGCTACACTAGGAAAACGCTCCATTTGTCCAGATGATTGCAGCTCCAACACCACATAAAGGTCAAAGCAGCCCTCTTGATTAGTTTCTCTTCCATGAATATTCACTCCCTCCATTCCTGATGCACAAAGGCAGCAGTGTGTACCATTTACAAGATGCATTGCAGGAACTTGCCAAAGCTCCTTCGGCAACATCTTCTAAACCCATGACTACTGCCATCTAAGTCAAGAGTAACAAATATGTGGGAATGCCACCAGCTGCACACTCCACTCCAAGTCACTCACCGTCCTGACTTGGAAATATTTCAATGTTCCTTCACTGGATGATTATCTCTGAAGGGTTGGTGCTGCTGCTGGGACAGGGCATACCCAGAAACTGTGGTGTATGAGACATTATCTGTAAGATATGATTCCATCAATAGACTGCGAGGCTGTTACTTCATGGACCTATGAGACACGTCCCCAAATTTTGGCATAAGCCTCCAGATAATATTAAAGTGGATTTTATAAGGTCTGCAGTGCGGGGGTTTTGCTGTTGTATTTCCAATGTCCAGGTTCATGCCAAATGGTTCATTTGGTTTATTCCATTTGTTTTCTTTGCAGAAGTCTGATACAACTGGGTGGCTTGCTCGGCCATTTAAGAGTCAAGCACATTGCTGTAGGTCAGGAGTTACACATCAGCAAATTTCTTTCCACAATGGACATTAGTGAACCAAGTGGGTTTTTAATATAATCTATTCAGAGATCATCAATAGACTTTTAATTTCAGATTTTAAAATGTGAATTTAAATTGCACCATCTGCTGTGGTATGATCCGAATCTAGGTTCCTGGAGCATGACACTTGGTCTCTGATTTGTTAATCTAGTGACAATTTCACTGCCTCCCATTTGTTTGCTTTCAACATGGAAGAACAAAAATATTCTTCCTCATAGGATTCTGTCTTAAGTATGTGCGATTAACTATCATCTTTTCTCATAGGTTGAGATGATTTGTTGGCTTCAATGTCAGATTATATTTCAAAACTGAAGTCAGAGTAAACGACTCACTCTGTCTTAAATCCAGAGTTTAATTTATTCTGCACAAAACTACAATTGTATCAGAAGTCTTTTATTCAAAATTTCACATACACATAATAACATGACAAACCTGTAATATTTCTGTTGCTTTTGAAGGAAAGCAATTGGCAGAAAATGTTGGAAGACAAATAAAATCTTTCACTGATAAAATTTTGCATAATGCATCAATCTAAGTACATTCTATTAACCTCAGAATCATCGCTTTGGACAAAATATCAAGTCCGAGCCAAGGTTTGAGGTGCTTTCAAGTAGAAACTTTGATGAAGACATTAGAAAAACTCAATCATAAATCATGCTGTTTCAAAATTGCCATTTGTAAATAAAGATATTAAATCTTGTGTTGAACATTAGAGAAGGCAGCCTCACAACACCAGGTTAAAGTCCAACAGGACTTTAACCTGTTGGAGTTTAACCTGGTATTGATAGACTGCTTACTGTGCTTAACTTAGTCCAACATCATTGAACATTAGAAGCGTGGTTAAGGAAAAAAGGGACAAAAAAGAATTCAGAGAGCAGCAGGTGGTTTATAGGATCTAAATGCACAAGTTATATAATTGTAAAGTAGTGCTCTCGTTATTTATTCTGTCCTATTCTATTAAATTACGAACTTTGTCAATACTTTCAAAATTGAATAGAATGCTGAGGGTCACAGTTCTTTCCTGGATTGAAACCATCCCCTTACCTCAAAGAATACAGATACAGCACCTTTTGAAAAAAAAAGGAATCTGGAATTCACATGATTAGACAACCATCTTTCTTGCCTGCTCTCAAAGCCAACCAAAGCTGCTAGCAGACAGATAATTCCAACAAAAACAACTGAAATAGCAGTAATTCACCCAAGCGGTCGAGGCACTAAACAGCAATAGCTTGATAATGGGAGAAGTCTCCCCAACCTGTTTCAACTTTTCAATTCCACGAGGTTGGTTCTCAAGGCTTATTGAAACCTCGCAGCTTTAGCCGACTTTCAAAGCATCACCTTCATCTAAGAAATTACAGGACTGCCCGAAAGAGTCATAAATAATTACAAGTTGAATCAGATTGATTTTACTTTCACCCACAAATAATCTTTATTTTAAAACTGAGAAAAGCTTTCTACTGGGATTATTTTAATGGGGCACTTAGTCCAAGGGTAAGACAACACAAACATATACAAAAGTACTGAATAGAAGAAATTCTATCATGACAAAAATTGGAATACTTAAATACACCATCTACAGGAGTAACAAATATCTATGACCTTCCATGAATTCATTGTTACGTATTGTTTTGTACACAGCAGAACTGCTATCTGAAGTTGAGAAATTATTTGCCCAATTCTAAACAGTACATTTCAATCCAACTACATCTTTGTTCTTGCTGTTCATGCTGTAATTTCAACAAAAATCATATGTTACTCTTCTATAGTACAATCTCCAGTACACAATCCTAGATCTACTGTGACTGATGCTACAGTAAGGCACCATTACAATGTCTTGGCCTCTTCTGCCACCTAGTGGAGATAATAATGGGAAGTTCTCATGTTGTTTCTTTTTTTTTGTTTCTTCATTTTCTTACCAAGCTGCCCACCTACCCCTTTACTCTGCTTTTTTGAGGGTACTAAGTTCTTGCTGAGCCCAACTTAACACGTTCAAGCCTCACCACCAAGTATATCATGAACCAATCCTAGTTCCTAGAACTGATCAGAATAACAAACTCATTCTCCCTTCCTTAACCTAGGATGAGGAGTCTAATTGTAGAAATCCTGTCAGCATACCACCTGACATCAACTAATGCAGCATTACCCACAGGTTGAACAGAGAATTTCTAGTTCTGCATTGCACACAGCTCATTATTGGATATACTTGACATATTGCAAAACATTTTATAGGTATTTCATTAAATTTTGGAATATCAGATCCTCTATTAGTAGGAAATTATATTTTTACCCAGCTGATGTTGCAGGTATAAATGTGAATGATGTTTCAACTATCACAAAGGAAGGAAATGTGCCCAAATGGGATTCGTATGGAATACAGGTTCAACTGCTATGTATAAAAGCTATACAATTTCTATTGTTAATACAGCAACTGAATGAGTACTTTAGGTCACCCAATAGCCCACGAGAAGTGGAAGGAAGTATATGTAAGGAAATTCTGGATAGATGCAGAAAAATAGGATTGTTGTAGTGAAAGACTTTAATCTCCCTAATGTGATTGGAAGGTTCCTAGGGCTGGGGGTCTGGATGAGAAGGAATTTATAAAATGTGTACTGGAAGGCTCTTTGGAGCAGTATGTAGCTAGCCCGACTATAGTGGGCTGACCTGGGTTTAGATCTAGGAAATGAGCCTGATCAGGTGGTCAAGGTTTCAGTAGGGGAACATGTGGCAAATAGTGACCACAATTCTGTCTACTTCAGGACACTAATGGAAAAGGACGAGCATTGTTCCTAAATTAGACCTCCCATAATCTGGCGTACATATAATTTTCTAAATTTGCACACCTTTATTGTGGAGTCCAAGAGGCATAGACAAAAGTTGTAGGTAAAAGGAGATTGGAGTAAGGCACTCACTGAATATTAAAGTGGGCAGTGCAGGCTAGTAGAGCCGAAGGGCCTGTTTCCTGTGCTGTGTTATTCTTTGTTCTTTGAGTATAT
This sequence comes from Sphyrna mokarran, assembly GCA_024679065.1. NCBI lineage: Eukaryota > Metazoa > Chordata > Chondrichthyes > Carcharhiniformes > Carcharhinidae > Sphyrna > Sphyrna mokarran. The sequence continues at coordinate 63,957,664 of JAGIQG010000006.1, read as the reverse complement.
AATGTTAATTTATATACTGCCGTAATAACACATACATTTTGATTGTATTTCTAAAATTAAGATATCCAGACACTGAAATCTGGCTGAGATCAAAATGTTTGATGTGGAATATTTTATCATTTCACTATTCCTTTGCTTAATTGCATTGTCAGTTCCATTCAAGAAAGGTTGCTTCAATGTGAATTATAATTTGCTGCAATATTAAAATATTCAAAAAGTGTCAGAAGAACATATGTCGATTCAACACCGACATTATGAGGTGTTGAAACCTCAAACTGAACACCCTGCCAATATAACAAAATAAAAACAATATAATATCTGCACTCAAGTCTTCACTGAAATTCCAAGAAATACAGGAAGACCACAGCAAAAATCTTAAATATAGGTTTTTTGATGGACACTTCAATTGTAACATAAAATAATCTTTTGTATGGTGAAGATGAGATGGAGATGCCAGTGTTGGATTGGGGTGAGCACAATAAGAAGTCTCACAACATCAGGTTAAAGTCCAATAGGTTTATTTTGAATCATGAGCTTTCAGAGTACTGTATGTGAGGCTGGGACAGCAATCACATCTCTCTCCATCTCAGAATGAACCCCAGCCTTTCATAATTTCAGCTCTTTTTTCAATGCTCCCTTTGTTTCCAACCTTATATTCTCACCATCAGAAAGGCCACGTAACTTCCACTTCTAAAGCTGCCCAGCTTCACTCCTGCCTCATTCCATCCAGGAAATGGTCAAGTAAGGGAACCATGGTATACTAAAAAAGTTAATTTGCTGGTTAAAAGGAAAAAAGAGGCTTATGTCAGGATGAGGCTTGAAGGCTCAGTTAGTGCAATGGATAGCTATAGATTAGCCAGGAGTGAGCTAAAGAGTGAGTTGAGGAGAGCTAAAAGGGACACGAGAAGACTTTGGCTGATAGGATCAAGGAGAATCCTAAAGCTTTCTTTAGATATGTTAAGAATAGAAGATTGGTTAGGGCAAGATTAGGGCCAGTCATAGACAGCAGTGGGAAGTTGTGCGTGGAGCCTGAAGAGATTAGAGAGGCACTGAATAAATATTTCTCTTTGGTATTCACGCAGGGTGATGTAAATGTAGTTATGGAGAACACTGAGGTACAGGGTAGCAAACTGGAAAGTATCGAAGTAGATAGGGAGGACGTGCTAGATATTCTCGAGGGTTTGAAGTTGGATAAGTCCCCTGGGCCGGACGGGATTTACCCTAGGATTCTCTGGGAGGCAAGAGAGGATATTGCAGAGCCTCTGGCTCTGATCTTCAGGTCCTCGTTGGTTACGGGTGTGGTTCCGGAGGACTGGATGATAGCGAATGTGGTCCCATTGTTTAAGAAGGGGAAGAGAGACCTTCCAGGGAATTATAGGCCAGTGAGTCTTACTTCTGTTGTGTGCAAAGTATTGGAGAGAATTATTAGGGATAGGATTTATAGTTATTTAGAGAGAAATGAATTGATTGGGGATAGTCAGCATGGTTTTGTGAAGGGTAGGTCGTGCCTTACTAACCTTATTGAGTTGTTTGAAAAAGTGACCAAAGAGGTGGATGGGGGTAAGGCAGTTGATGTGGTATATATGGACTTTAGTAAGGCGTTCAATAAGGTGGCCCATGGAAGGCTTCTGCAGAAAATGCAGATGTATGGGATTGAGGTGATTTAGCTAATTGGATTAGGAATTGGCTAGCTGATAGAAGACAGAGGGCGGTGGTTGATGGAAGTTATTCATCGTGGAGTTCGGTTACAAGTGGTGTACCTCAGGGATCTGTTTTGGGGCCCCTGCTGTTTGTAATTTTTATAAATGATCTGGATGGGGGTATTGAAGGATGGATTAGTAAATTTGCAGATGACACCAAAGTCGGAGGAGTGGTAGATAGTGAAGAGGGGTGTTATAGTTTGCAGAGAGACTTGGACAAGTTGCAGAGCTGGCCGAGAGGTGGCAAATGGAGTTTAATGTGGAAAAGTGTGAGGTAATTCACTTTGGCAGGAATAACAAATGTGTAGAGTATAGGGCTAATGGTATAACTCTTAATAGTGTTGATGAACAGAGGGATCTTGGTGTATATGTGCATAGATCCCTGAAAGTTGGCAATCAAGTCGATAAGGTTGTTAAGAAGGCATATGGAGTCTTAGCTTTTATTGTAGGGGGATTGAATTTCGGAGCCGCAACGTCATGTTGCAACTGTACAAAACTCTAGTGCGGCCGCACTTGAGTATTGTGTGCAGTTCTGGTCCCCACATTATAAGAAAGATGTGGAGGCATTGGAGAGGGTACAGAGGAGGTTTACCAGGATGTTGCCTGGTATGGAGGGCAGGTCTTATGAAGAGAGGCTGAGGGATTTGAGGTTGTTTTTCGTTAGAAAGGAGGTGGCTAAGAGGGGACCTAATCGAAACATATAAGATGATTAGAGGTTTAGATAGGGTGGACAGTGATAGCCTTTTTCCTAGGATGGAGAAAGCTAGCACGAGGGGACATAGCTTTAAATTAAGGGGTGGTGGTTTTAGGACAGATGTCAGAGGTAGGTTCTTTACCAGAGGGTGGTAAGGGTATGGAATGCCTTGCCTGCGTCAGTTGTAGATGCGCCAAGTTTGGTGGCGTTTAAGAGTTTAGTAGATAAGTTTATGGATGAAAAGGGAATGGTTTAGGTTAGAGGGTCACTGCTTGTTCCTAATTGGTCGGCGCAACATCGAGGGCCGAAGGGCCTGCTCTGCGCTGTAATGTTCTATGTTCTATCCACCATGATCTATGCTTTTCTGATCTCCATATTCAACTACTTCAGCTCATACAAATCTCTGCAGCCTGAATTTGGTTCTGCAACAAGTCCTATATATCTGCCTTTCCTGATGTTGCTGATGAACATTTACTCCTGATCCATCAACAGCATGCGTATAAACCCCTTCCAGATTTTCAATCCCCCTATCTGCTGCTATCATTGTAACTGCTTTACAACATTAAGTACTTTTGCAGTATAGTCAATTAGCCATAAAATGCTTTGGGACATCCAGAAATCATGGAAAGTGTTCTATAAATGTAAATGAACCATACTCTGCAGCCTATCTACACATTGTCTCTCATGGATTCATTCTCACTGACCATAACCTGAGATAAATCTCATTTCTTTACTTTCTATTCAACTTTGCCAATATTTTGCAGCAAACTGTATTCACTGCTGAACTGCCTCTATTCCATTTTAAAAGGATCAGTTCTGTTGCTTTTACAGTAGGAGCAACAGAACTGCTCGGATAGTTCTAATCTGTTTCCATTACATTGATTTTGTTACACTGTTGAGTCCTTTGATTTGCTGCTATTCACTTGCCTCGTGAAGCTGCTATGTTCACCCTATGCATTCAACATTCACTATCCTTTGGTGCTGTGCATTAAATTACCTCAAGATCCTGTTGTTTCTGCCAATGTTGTGACTTCATGTTTGCTTTTTAGACCAGTTCCACCATCTCTGCTGATCACAATTTATTTTTCACCCTCTTTAACTTTTAATATGCACATCTTGAGCTTTACCCCCACTGCTAGTCCACCACAACTGCTAACGAAAGCTGTTAACATGCAAGATTGTTACACAATCTCCACTGGACTCCAGGATGAATCTCCGTCATCTCAAATATTCCACTACTTTCTGGGTATCCAGTTGCACCAGACAGGTTCCACCTGTGCTTCAGCCAATAATTTGCTTCTGGAGCTACCCCTTCTCTTCAACAGTCTCCAAACCTGGACATTCAGGCTTGGAGTCTCCAAGACTATTCACTTCACTTGAAAGTCAACTTATCTCACTATAGCATCTCCAACTTCAGATTATATATTGTCTCCTCTCTGTCTTGTTTATGACTATGCCAAGTTTCCTCAATTTCAGCCATGCTTTTGTAACCCAAATGTTGGCTGCTAATCTGCTCAAAGGCTGTTATTTTTAATTAGTTATCTTTCTCTTGGGCCTTCTTCACTTTTCCCTCCTTTCGCGTCACTTAGCCATACCATCACTCAGTTCCCAAAATCTTTATCGCAGCCCATCATGATTCATCTGCCTTCCTACTGACCTCATACCATTCTAGGCTTAAATTCCCTTCTCTCTGGGCCTCCAAGGGACTAATGACAAAAGCAGTGCTATACACCTAGCAGTAGCAACCCCAACCATCCCTTCTCTGTTTGACTTGTCCTACCCCCATGACTGCTGGAGGCTCAATTCATGACTTCCCTTCCCCCACTGTACGTTCCAAATCTAGAATTCCACCAGTGGACGAACAATCATTGCCCCTATCTGCATTTTCCAATAGAATGTCCACTCACAAATCCTTATATTCAATGATAATTGTGCAACCCTTACCAAAGTGTCCCTTCCTGGCCTTTTCTCCAACACAAACTTTGCCCATACCAATATCATGTCAGTATGGTCTTGATGTTCTGACACCTTTTAATTCCTCATCACTTCATTCTATTCCACTGGCATAGCCCTACCTGGATGAAAATAGCCACAACAATGTCAATGACTATGATTGTGACAATGTATTAATCCTTCTTTGGCACAAAATTAGAGTAAGCTCAAGTGCTTTATTCCAAATAACATTAACATTTTTACTTAAGAAGAATAGCACAAAAGCTAAAAAGGAAACAATGCAATCTCTCCAGCAAACAGAACTGACTGCAAATCTATGATTCCTTTTGTTTTTAAAGTTTATTTATTAGTCACAAGTAGGCTAACATGAACACTGCAATGAAGTTACAATGAAATTCCCCTAGTCGCCACATTCCAGCACCCGTTCAGGTCAATACACCTACCCGGCATATTTGGGCTGTGGGAAGAAATCCGGCCTCCGACCTGCGGGTAAATGTTCTTCAAGGGGGCTTTCGTGATACACGACAGCGCAGAGTCGCTGAACAGAGACTGATAGCCAAGCTCCGCACACATGAGGACGATCTTAACAGGGATCTTGGCTTCATGACACACTATCTGTAACCCCCGTAACTTGCCTGGGTTAGCAAAAAACCTCACTTACTGTGCTGTCTGGAGAAAATACACAACTCTCTAACAATGCTCAGGATTCCCTTCACACACATTGTTAGCCACTTTAACACTTGAATAGCAGGTTGGATGTAAGGATTCGCGTTCTAATCAGCAATCTCTGACTGTCTGTGCTGATGTGTGCTATTGCAGACCAGAACACTGCACTTGCCTGATGAAGACACGGGAGTGTTGAAAGCTCGCTATTTTACTATCAAATAAATCAGTTGGATTAATAATTGGTGTTGCTAAATTCTTACTGGGAAGAAACTCACACAGGCACAGGGAGAACATGCAAACTCCACATAGACAGTGACATGAGCCAGAAATCGAACCCAAGTCCCCTGGCACTGTGAGGCAACAGTGCTAACCGCTGTGCCACCGTGCCGCCTCTTTGAACAGAATTTAAGTACTCTCTCTGTAGAAAAGAGAAATTATTTATACAATATTATTAGTTTGTGAAAATGTTTTGAATACAAAATAAACAATTAAATTCAGGAAGCATTTCAAACTGAGGTAGACATAGACATTCAGAGCCAGAGATAAACAGTGCCAGTTTACAGTAAACCAGATATTTAACAGTACAGGGGTGGTCCAAAGCTTAAGTAGCACTAAGAACACGGTTTTGGGACTTGGCAATAAAGAGCTGAGAATGCTGTACTTTGCCAGTGTTGGATGGCAGAAGCCAGTGTTCACTCATCTAACATTAGTTCACACTGTACTCCAGAAAGCCAGTTGGCAAAGACTATAAGTGGAGCCAATTTTTATACATTTTGATAAGCATTTATTTAGATAGTTACATTTTACAAGCAAGCACCTCTTAACCTCAAAACCACAATGTCAATATCTATTTACAGGGACACAAGTGAATCTCCAGTTCATTCCCACCAGTTGGGTGGCATTGTGGTTAGCATCTTAACACAGGGACATGGGTTCAATTCCAGCCTCAGGTGACTGGTGTTTGCACATTCATCCTGGGTTTCCTCCGGGGCTCCAGTTTCCTCCCACACTCCAAAGATCTGCCGATTAGGTGGATTGGTCATGGTGGATTACCCTTCAACGTCTGGGAGATTGGCGGGAGAAATAGGTGGAGTTAAGAGGATAGGGTCTGGGTGGGATTGTCATCAGTGTGGGCTCAATGGGCCAGATGGCCTCCTTCCGCAGCGTAGGGACTCTATGATTCTAGGGGTTGCCTATAATTAATATCACACATACACACACACACACACACAATCAAATTTTAAAAACAAATTAATGAGCATCTTATTCGCTTGCTTCGAGCGTATACCTCCACCACACATCGTAAGAACAATTGTTGAGCTGGCAACTCTTCCTGTAGGCTTTTTTCTGCCCAACTGATGCTCTGCAATTATAAAGCTGAATAAAACTTAAATAACTTCCATTTCATTGAGGCAACGTCAACGCTAATCCTCATCCAACAATCTGCTCTAAAAACTGTTCATATTTTGACATGTGATAAATTCCACCACAGAAGCTGTGCCCTCTAGTTCTTGTTTCCTTTTTAAGCGCAAAGAATCTCTCTACCTCTACTCTATCTAGCCCCTATATGTCTCTATCAGATCTCCCCTCAGCCTTCTAAACTCCGACAAGTACAGGCCCAATCTACTCAATCTCTCCTCATAAGCTAATCCCCTCATCTCCAGTATCAATCTGGTTAACCTTCTCTGGACTCCCTCCAAAGCCAACATATCCTTTTGTAAATAAGGGGACCAAAATTGCACACAGTACTCTGCACAGTTGCGGCTTTGTACAATTGCAGCAAGCCCTCCCTGCTTTTAAATTCCATTCCCTTTGCAATAAAGGCCAACATTCCATTTGCCTTCTTGATCACCTGCAAACTGAGTTTTTGTGATTCGTGCAAAAGGACCCCCTGGTCCCTCTGCACAGTAATTTTTCACCATTTAAATAATAGTCCATTTTACTATTATTCTTTCCAAAGTGGATAACCTCACACTTGCCAACATTATACTTCATTATCAAATCCTCGCCCATTCACTTAGCTTATCCTATATTAAAGGTATATTAGTCTAATATTGAAAGTATTTAAAGTGAAAATTACAAATTATTTTCATACACTCAACTGAAACCATGCATGGCTGGCAAACCGAGTTTGACTGCATTGGTTCACTAATTGGTAACACTCGGGTAGTTCTGTCTGCCAATTTTTTCAGAAGTAGTGAACAAAGTTACAGATCATAAGTTGTATTGTTTCAATGACTGTTGTAATTCACACTCGTTGACTTCTCCACAGAGAACAAGTCAACTATGCCTTGCACCTCCAGCACCGTTCTAGTTGGACCAACTCGATGGACCTACCATTCCTCTGTTTTACTCATACCTAGTATCTCCAGCCAAGGTTTCTCCTCCCAACACAAAACCACTAATTCTGGAGTTGCCAAAGATCTAACCGTGGTTCCCTCCTTGTCCTCAACATACAGTGCCCTTGGTGACATCAGAAAAGATAGAGCTTGTACATATGCCAAGAACACCAACTGAACTTCACCACTCAACTCCTCTACATTGTCATGGTTATCGTTTACCTAACATTCAGTCTCGAAGCACAATTTTCAACACCTGGGAAGGCTAACGCCAACAATTTCAGCTCCAATCATAGGATTGACAGTCTTGTCATTAATTCCATCCCCTTCTTTAATCCCTGCCTCTATCACATGGAGAATTCAGAAACCTACTGAAATACAATGTCAGAATCTGACTACATCCTCTAAACAAACAACCTACTTCAACATCACCAGCTTTCACGTTTACTGATCTGCTGCTGAAACTCTAATTCATGCCTTTCTCACCTAGATTCTGCTGTTCTAGTGGTCACCTGGCCAGCTCTCCCACTTCAAAATTATCCTTAAAGTATACTTCTGACCAACATTGTGATAACTCCTCCTTCTCTGACCACTGACATGCTGTTATAAAAAAGTGATCTAACAAAAGATGCAAAGATGACAATAATCAAGAGGATAATTATATTAAGTTGCACCAACTTTTGATTAGTTTTGACCAGTGCTGTGAAATATGGTCATCATAGACTAATATCTATGTTATGCAGGTGAATACAAGAAGTGATCTCAATGAATTTTTCTCCTTCTGTACAGTGCATCGATACCAGTACATTAAACAAGCCAAATGAAGACTCTGAACTGCATATATCTAATCCTTTTTTGGGCCACAAGCTTCTCTGGAAAACATGATTTTGAAGAGCAAAAGGTAACTGCAGCATCCTTAGAGAGAACTAGTTTGGCATAGACAACAGACATACGGGGTAACATCTAATGCATCCAATAATGCAATTTCCCTTCCGTATTGCATATGCATCCATGCAACCTTAATTTGTTTTAGATCTGGCTAACTGGCATCTCTAGCTGACTGCAAGGAATAATTCTGATGTTACAGAAAGATCATTTCCATAGTGATCACAAAATGGTGAAAATCAAGTTGCCATGCAAAACGACTGGAGAAAAGATGGATTTCAGGAACTTATTGGGGCTGAATACAATATGTCAATCATTTCTGACTAAAATCTTCCATTTGTTTTTTATCCAGACTGTAAATTCCTTTGTAAATAAGCTTCTTGTAGTAAATTCCTTGAAATACACAAAGGTCCCTCAGCATCTGCAAAGAGAAGAGACAGATTAACATTTGAAATATTATGTTCTTTCTCCTTACAGATGCTGACAAATCGGTAGTTTCTTTCAAATTTCAACGATGCTGTTTTATAAACGATAAAAAATGACAAGAAATTTAGCAAATGTGGAATGAACAAATGTCAGCAAGTCAGCCACTGAGAAATAAAACTTCAATTTATTCGCAAGGGGAAAGTCATAGGCTCAATTTGCAAGTGATTTATTCTGATGAACAAGTTCAGCATATTATTTATATGTGATAGAACTGGAAAAGTTTGGTCAGAGATGGGTTTTAGGAGCTTATAAAAAGGAAACAGAAGTGCGGGGGGAGAGGAGGAGGAGGAGGGGAAGAGTAATAATTCCAGAGCTTAGTTCAGAGGCAATAGAAACCAGATAAATAGATTAAAATCATGGATACTTACGAAGCCAGAACTGGAGGAGTACAGACATAGACAATTTTAGGGTTGGAGGAAGTTAGAAACGGAGAGGCAAGGAAATGGAGATGTGAAAACATGGATAAAAATTTCAGAACTTGACAGACTCGCTGGATCAGGCATCAACAGAACTTAGTGAGTACGGGGCTAACAGTTGAAAGGACTTGGTGCAAGTTAGCCTGAAGATGACCTCAAGTTTATGCACAGTGCAAGATCAGAGGCTGACTAGAACAGCTGAGGTAGCAAAGACACGGAAGGTGGTTGCAGCAGATATGTCGAGGCAGGGGAACTTTGTGGCGGCTTTAAAGAGGTGAAGGTCTTGGTGATGGAGCAGACGTGTAATCAGAAAGTCATCTCAAGGACAAATACAACACCGAGGTTGTGAACAGTCTTAGTTTAGCACCAGCAGTTAGTAGGAAAAATATGCAGTCAGTGGCTTGGGAACATAAACAATGGTTTGTGGCTATCAGAATATTTAACTGAAGGAAACTTGTTCTTTGATATACTTGATGTCAGACAAGATGTGACAAATCAGGAACAGCGGATAGTTTGACAAAGACGGCAGGGAGATAGAGCCTACTGTTGTCACATTTACCATGATCTAGTGAGTTTTTGGTTGTTTTCAGGAAGCATGCAAGTGGGGCAAAGGAAGGTGCTGTTGGAAACTCAAGATAACGGTACAGGAGCTAGAACAGTCTATAGAAATTGTTGCAGCACAGGAGGCAATTTGGCTCACTGTGCCTGCATCAACACTCGATGAGCAACTCAGTATCATCCCTCCGCCTCCCCAACCTTCTCCCTGTAACTTTGTGCACCCAGAATTGTCATGCAAGAGAATAAATTATGCAAGTGAGGAGATTTGCTAGCTACAACTGTATACATCAGAATGGTATCTGCAGACCACAGCTACCAGCCCTTCTCCAAAGGCTATTAACACATTACCTAGTTGATATTTCGGTGCAATACCGAATGAGTGCTATACTGATGGCGACAAAGCTCGTTGGAAGAGACATTAAACAGACGTCCTGACCACTCCCCAGTGCAAAAATGGCACTATTTGACTACTTGAAGAAAACAGATTGCAGGTTCAATAACTAACCCTCGGGCATTACTAAAACTGACATGGTCTTTCATCTACTGCAGTTTATGAAACCTTTGCACAAATTTGATGAAAAAAATGCTTTTTACAAACACGACATCCCAAAAGAGTTTACAGTAATTCATCTGTTTTTAAGTGTAGACATTATTATGTGGTAAAAACATGGTAGCCGCTTTGCGCGAGGTAAGCTGCCATAGACAGCAACACGGCAATGACCAAATAAGTTTTAAGTTTATTTGTTAGTACCACAAGTAAGCTGCAATGAAGTTACTATGAAAACCCCCTAGTCGCCACACTTCGACACCTATTCAGGTAACTGAGGGAAATTTAGCAAAGCCAGTGCACTTTACCAGCACAGTCTTTCAGACTGTGGGAGGAAACCACAGCACCCAGAGGAAACTCAAGCAAACAGAGGGAGAATCCACAAGCTTCACACAGTGTCATTCAAGCGAGGAATCGAACCCAGATTCCTGGTGCTATGAAGCAGTAGTGCTAACCAGAGTCACCAATTTATCACAATGCTGACAGAAGTAACTCCAGTGCTTTTCTTCAAAATAGTGCCTCAGGGTCTTTTACATCCACAGTGGTCAGATAAGAATCCTAGTTGCATGCCTCATGTGGTTCCAGAAGTGCAGTCCTTCATCGATACTGTGCTAAACGGTGGTGCTCAAACTTTGAAGTGGGATAAAAACCCACAACTTTCTGACTCGAGACAAGTATTGCAAACTGAGCCAACAACTGACATTTTTCCTTCATTACAATAGTGACTAGAATTTGAAGTACCTCATCAGCTGTGAAATGATTTGCCACATCCTAAGATCATAAAGGATGCTTAATAAATCCCTCATCGTTAACATCACAATTTCACAAACTATACTAGACTGGCCATGTAAATACTGTGGCCAGGACAGCAGGTCAGAGGCTGGGAGTTTTGCAGCGAGTAACTCATGTCTTGTCTCTGCAAAACTTGCCCACCATCTACATGGGGGTATGGAATGCGCTGCCAAGTAAAGTGGTGGAGGCAGGTACTCTGGAGTTATTTAAAAAATATTTAGATGGGCACATGAACAGAATGGAAATGGAGGGGTATAGAAAACTGATTTAAAATAGGGATCATGAGCCTTGGGAGTCCCTGGGAAGTGTGTAAATAGATGATGATATTAATGTACTTGTTTTTATCCTCAGGTGCTTTGGTCCACTTTGTGGTCTAACAAGGGGCATACACGCGATGTGAGAGGGCTGCTCTTGGATTTTTTTCGAGAATATCCTAGTCCTTCACATCGTTAGTGTATGCTTGACCTGGACCATTTGACGGGCAACACAACAGCTCAGTGACTATCGCTGTGCTGTGCAGATACATGGATTTGGGCCTGTGTCTGTGGGAGTTTGCGTATTCTCCATGTGCTTGCATGGGTTTTCTCCAGATGCTCCGGTTTCCTCCCGCATCCCAAAGATGTGCTCTTAGGCTAATTGGCAAAACAATTTCTCCCTAAATTGTCTCAAATTTGGTTTTTAATCCGTAGATCTATAAACATGGACAGGGATCGCGGGTAGAGGTGGGAACATCAGGGTGGCGGCGCGGGCACATTGGGCCGAAGGGCCTGTTTCCCCTGCTGTTTTGTTCTTTGTACAAGGCTCAAGTCAACAGTGGAATGGAGTAATCTCTACTTCCCTGGATGAATTGCTCCGACAGCACTCAAGAAGCCTGACATCCTACAGGTCAAAGCAGCCTTTTTGACTGGTACCCCATCCACTACCTTAAACATTCATTCCTTCCATCACTGACGCACAGTATCAACAGCATGCACCATCTACAAGAAGCACTGCAGCTGCTTACCAAGGCTCCTTCAACAGCAGCTTCCAAACCCACAACAACTAGTATTAACAAAGCAATGGCAGCAGATGATGGGAACACCACCATCTGCAAGCTCTCCATCAAATCACATATCACCCTGACTGGGAACTATATCATTGTTCCTTCATTATCACTGGGTCAAAATCCTGGAACTTTCTTCCAAACGTCACTGTGGGTGCACCTACACCGGATGCACAGCAGCAGCTCACCATCACCTTCTCGAGGGCAATTAGGGGTTAGCAGCACTCATGTCCCATCTCAACACATATAGCTGTTCACATTTATTAATAGCTGGAGCATGGAATCAACAATTCATCTCCTCAAGTGAGTGACACTCACACACTCTAATGTGGGGTGGGAAAAAAGTATGAAGCATTCAGCCTTTTTAAATACAAATTTTTACTTCAAATTAACTAAACCAAAATTCCCAAAACAAAGGTTTTGTGTGAAAAACATTTAATGACTAATTTTAGAAAAATGCATCTTTTTTTTTAAGCTATCGCTAGAAGAGATGACTGAATGTACTAACTCCTCTCTCTGATAGGGAACTGAAGGGTATGAATTCCTCTCTCTTGTAAGGAACAGGAGGAAGGTGGCACTCTGCACGTGGTTAGGAAAAAACTATTTGGCAAATTTAATGCCCATGTGTCAGCCGTAGCTCAGCTGACAGCATTCTTACCTTGGAGTCAGAAAGTTGTGGAATAAAGTCCTGCTCCAAGGACTTGGACATGAAAAATCAAGGCTGACAATGCAGAACAGTACTGAGAAAGCACTGCAATATCAGAATTGCCATCTTTAGGGTAAAACATTAAACAGAAGCTCAATCGAAGTAAACAACCCAAGGCACTATTTTGTAAAAGAGCAGGGATGCTGTCCTTGATGTCCTGGTCAATATTTATCTCTCAATCAGCACCCTTGAAATAGCCTGTCAGGCTATTATCTATCATATTGCTGCTTGTGGGAGTTTGCTGTATGCAAATTAGCTGCTCTCTCCTACAAACACTTTATTGATTGTAAAGAACTAAAAAGATGCTCCAAGATTATGAAAAGTGCTGTATGAATACCTTTTATCACTGTACTCAAGAGGATTGAGCATTTTTGAAATTCTGTCTCTGGGAGTGGCTTAAATATTTAATAATATATTCATGACTGAAACTGCAAGGTTTTTCAGCATTCAGGGAGTCAAGGGGCACAGGGATAGGATGGGAAAGTGGAGTTGACGTGGTAGACTGAAGTGGGTGTATGTCTGACAACTGCTCCTATTTATGTTAAGTACACAAATGGATGGGAAATGAAAATAAGTTATTTAACCATAGGAAGTCAGGTGGGTAACAGAGTTTTAAGTATTTGTATATTGTTAAAAATAGAGGCCAAAGTAAACATGCTGTTCTCCTGTTAGCTGAAACTTGGCAACATGTAAAATACCGTGGATGCTTGAAATTCGAAATAAAAACAGAATAAGTTGGAAACACTCACGAGAACTGGTAGCATCTGTGGACACGGAAATCTCAAACAATGATAAGACGTACAGGAATGCGATAGAGAATCTGGTGAACTGGTTCGGCAACAATAATCTCTCTCTCTCAATGTCAACACAACAAAGGAAATTGTCATCGACTTCAGGAAGCGCAAGGGAGATCACGCCTGTCTACATCCATGGGGATGAAGTAGAAAGGGTTGAAGCTTCAAGTTTTTAGATGTCCCGTTCATCAACAACCTGTCCTGGTCCCCCTATGCCAATACTATAGTTAAGAAAGTCCACCAACGCCTCTACTTTCTCAGAAGACTAAAGAAATTTGACACATCAGTTACAACTCTCACCAACTTTTACAGATGCATCATAGAAAGCATTCTTTCTGGTTATATCACAGCGTGGTTATATCACAGCTAACAGTTCCTGCTCTGCCCAAGACAAGGAACTACAAAAGTCATCAATGCCACCCAATCATAAGAACATAAGAAATAGGTGCAGGAGTAGGCCACCTAGCCCCTCAAGCCTGCCCCACCATTAAATAAGATAATGGCTGATCTGAAGTGGATCAGTTCCACTTCCCTGCCTGCTCCCCATAACCCTTATTGATTAGAAATCTATCTACCCATGACTTAAACTTAATCAATGAGGTAGCCTCCATCACTTCAATGGGCAGAGAATTCCAGAGATTCACTACCCTTGAGAAGTTTCTCCTCAACTCTGTTCTAAACTGCATCCCCCCACCTTTATTTTGAGGCTCTGCTCTCTAGTTCTGGTTTCCTTTCTAAGTGGAAAGAATCTCTCTACCTTATCTCGTCCCTTCATTATCTTATACGTCCCTATAAGATCCCCACTCAGACTTCTAAATGCCAATAAGTACAGGCCCAGTCTACTCAATCTCGCCGCATAAGCTAACCCTCTCATTTCCAGTATCAACCTGGTGAACCTTCTCTGTACTCCCTCCAAGGCTAATATATCATTTTGCAAATAAGGTGACCAAAATTGCACACAGTACTCCAGTTGCGGCCTGACCAGTGTCTTGTACAGTTGCAGCAAGACCCACCCTGCTTTTATATTCTATCCACCTCACTATAAAGACCAGCATTAATTCACCTTCTTGATCATTTGCTGCATCTGCGGACTGAGTTTTTGCAATTCGTGCACAAGGATCCCCAGTCTCTCTGCACAATAGCATGCTGCAACTTTTCATCATTTAAATAATATTCCATCCTGCTATTATTTCTTCCAAAGTGAATAACCTCACATTTGCCAGTGTTATACTCCATCTGCCAGGTCCTCGCCCACTCACTCAGCCTATCCAAATCTTCTGCAGGCTTTTCCACGTCCTCCATGCAATTCACTTTTCTCCTCATCTTCGTGTCATCAGCAAACTTTGTTACCTTACACTCAGCCCCCTCCTCCAGACTGTCTATAGTACACAGTTGAGGCCCCATCACTGATCCTTTGGCATGCCACGAGTCACCAACTGCCAACCAGAAAAGCACCCATTTATTCCAACTCTTTGCTTCCTGTTAGATAGCCAATCCTCAATCTATGTTAACACTTTACCTCCAACTTTGAGTAGTACCCTAACCTTCTGCAGCAACCTTTTGAGGCACCTTATTGAATGCCTTCTGGAAATCTAATAACACCATATCCACCAGTTTCCCTCTGTCTACCGACTAGTCACATCTTCATAAAAATTCGTCAAAAACTACTTTCCCTTCATGAATCCATGCTGCGTCTGCTTGATTAAACCATTCTTTTCCAGGTGTCTGCTATTTCTTCTTTAATGATGGATTCTAGCACTTTCCTAACTGCGGATGTTAATGTATCCAGCCTGTAGTTACCCACCTTTTGTCTACTACCTTTTTTAAATAGCAGCGTAACATTAGCTGTCTTCCAACCCACCAGCACTTTCCCAGAGTCCGGCGAATTTTGCTAAATTAGTAACGCGTCTGCTATTACTTCTGCCATTTCTTTCAGTACCCTGGGATATATTCCATCCGGTCCCAAGGACTTGTCTACCTTCAGTCCCATTAGTGTACCAAGCACTACCTCTTTAGTAACAGTAATTGTATTAAGTACGTCATCTCCTACCAATCCTCTATCTTTAATATTCGGTAAGCTATTTGTGTCCTCCACTGTGAAGCCTGACACAAAAAAATTTATTTAAAGTCTCAGCCATTTCCTCGTTTCCCACCTTAAATCCCCCTCCCATCCTCCAAGAATCCAACATTCACTCTAGTCATTCTTTTCTTTATTTATTTGTAAAAACTTTTACTTTTTTTATATTTAGAGCTAATTTAGTTTCATATTCTATCTTTCCTTTCTTTTATCGCTTTCTTAGTCATTGTTTTTTTTAAATCTTTCCCCATCTTCTAATTCCCCACTATTTTTAGCTACTCTCTACGCATTGGTTTTTAATTTAATATTCTCCTTTGTTTCCTTTGTTATCTATGGCTGATTATCCCTTTTCTTACAGTCCCTCTTTATCCCCAGAATATATTTTTGCTGCGTACTGAAAAAAACTCCTCAAAAATCCTCTGCTGTTCCTTAGCTGTCCTAATAAACAACCCATGCCCCCAGTCTACATTAGCAAATTCTGCCCTCATCCTATCATACTCCCCTCTGTTCAAGCAGAGAACACTGGTTTGGGACTCTACTTTCTCACCCTCCATCTGGACCAGAAATTCAACCATATTGTGATCACTCATCCCAAGAGCATCCCTCACAAGAAAATCCCTAATTCTACCTGCCTTGTTACACAGTACCGGATCTAAGATAACTTGCTCCCTTGTAGGTTCTGTAACGTACTGTTCAAGGAAATTATCCTGACAACATTTTAAGAACTCTTCCTCAAGTCCACCGTGTCCAACTTGAGTCAACCAATCAACATGCAGGTTAAAATCTCCCAGGATTATTGCTGTTCCATTTTTGCTTGCATCAATTATTTGCTTGTTTATAGCCTGCCCCACCTGAGTTATTATTTGGGGGCCTACAGACAAAAATTCCACATTTTGCTTCTTGGAGCCTATATCATCTCTCACTACTGCCCAGATATAATCCTTTATTGACAGAACTACCCCACCTCCTTTTTCTTCCTGTCTATCCTTCCTAAATGTCTGATACCCTTGGATACGCAGTTCCCAGTCTGGTCACCTTGCAACCACATTTCTGTAATGGCCACTACATCATACCTATTTGTGCTGATTTATGCCATCAACTCATTCACTTTGTTTCAAATGCTTCGTGCATTCACGTAAAGTGTACTTATAGCAGCCTTTATCTGGACCCGAATTGTTGAAATGCTATTAACCTCTCCCGTGCCCTCTACTCCTTTAACTTGTGGAATGTTCTCAACTTTAACCTGCATTCATACCTCTCTTTTACTTTTGATGTAGTAATTCCCCATATCCCTGCACCCTCCCATCCACTGACTTTGTCCACATTTTCCACTACCTTGGCAAAACACCAGCATAATTAAGGTCCGGTGTGTGTGGTGACATTCTTTCTTGCACCTTCATTCTTCAGGAAAAAGATACAGAAGTCTGAGGTCATGTACTAACGGACTCAAAAACAGCTTCTTTCATGCTACTATCAGACTTTTGAATGGACTTACCTTGCATTAAGTTGATCTTTCTTTACACCCTAGCTATTACTGTAACATAATTCTGCACTCTCATTTCCTTCTCTATGAACAGGAATCACCCTTTCTTTACCCAAAGGGTGGTTCGGGAGTGGAATGCCCTGCCTGCAGCAGTTGTAGATGTGCCAAGTTTGGTGGCGTTTAAGAGGTTAGTTGATAAGTATATGGAAGAGAAGGGAATGGTTTAGTTTGGAGGGCATTGCTTTTTATATTGGTCGGCGCAACATCGAAGGCCGAAGGGCCTGTTCTGTGCTGTAATGTTCTATGTTCTATGAACAGTAATGCTTTGTCTGCATAGCGTGCAAGAAACAATACTAATAAATAATACTAATAACACTGTATACTAATACATGTGACAATAATAAATCAAATAAAAACAGGAATTAATAATTCAGATCAGTGAACTTTTGCCAGAACTTTCGACAGCTTTAACAGGTTTTAACCACGCCTCCCCCCCCATCTTCACTCTGCTGTGAATTTACTGAAAACTTGTTCCATCCCTAATGTTTACCAGTTCGGACAAAAAAAAACCTCACCGACTAGAATCATTAATTCTTGTCCACCCTCTCGCCAGATTTGCTCAATATTTCCAGTTCTTTTTTGGTTTATTTATTGGCAACATAAATATGCCAATTTAGTTTGACGACAACTACAACTTGCCATGTGGGCCTTCTTCATGCCGTCTGACACAGCATGTGTGCAAGCTAATCACGCAACGCGGTCCAGAAGAGGCCAGCGCTAAATCGGACTGATAAAAATTGTTCCTTCAACACGGCAAAAACGTCTCGAGGTGACTCTCAAATCGGATTAACAAAGAATAGCCGGAAAATAACCGTATCACCCACCTCGGCCCAACACAGTAAACGCAGAATACCCATAAACCGGGTTCACCGATTCAACAGGCTCATGGTGCCTTCACTCACCTCATTGTTCACATTCATCGGCGGCACCTCCGCGGCCATGCTGCCTGCACCCGGCTCAGTGTGATGGAGCTCCGAGCTCGCGCGATTACTCAACAGGCCAGAGCACGGAGCTCGCGCTGTTGCTCAGTGGGACGCAGGCCGGAGCGCGAGCTGTTGCTCCGGAAACCCCCTCGTTCCGGTCTGATCTGCATGCGGACGGCAACCTGGCAGGGTCAGTTCTGCGATCCAGCACCGTCAAAATAACTGACTTCTATTAATTGGAGAAGATAGAACCTTAAAAAAAAACAGAATTACAACACGGTTTTAAAATATATAATATTTTTAATTGCTCAAATTAGAAGTAACGTCAAGGATAAGGGCACGTGATGTATTTTCTTTTTTTCAGTTTTGGTTACGCGTTTTCATTCCATGCTGTAAATCTCTATAACTCTATGATGGTTTCTCTCTTTGCAAGACACTCATTCCGGTCGAAACAATGTTTGTGACAAGGATCATATGCAGCTGCACCAGGTGGAGAACATCAGTGTAATAAAATAAAAGCAAATTACTGCGATGTTAGAATTTGAAACAAAAACAGAAAATGGTGGAAAATCTCAGCAGGTCTGGCAGCATGTGTGGAGAGAGATTAGAGCCAACCCTTCATCAGAGCTGCTGAAATTTCCAGTATTTTCTGTAGAACATTAGTGAGCTAGTTCAGCTTTACAGCAGAATAGTAGTTTTCGTGCTGATTTTACACCTATAGATCCTCAGATTTATTGTGCTCAAGTTCACAATTTAGAATTATAGAAGCACAGATGGAGAGTATCCGGCTCATTGTGCCTAGGATGGAATTTAAAATGAATACCTGTAGGTTGGTAGTCCAGTATCCAAACCACTGCAATGCAAAATCTCTAGCTTTAGACATGTATCAGTGGGATTTGGGAAATAGTTATGAAAAAAGACAAAGAAAAATCAAATGTGGAAACATTCAAATGTAGAAGAGCTGAGTTCAGAAAGTTGAGAAAATGACTGGTCCAAGTGGATGATAGATGAAGATTGGGTAAAACAATAATTGAGCAATGGAAGACCTTTAAAGAGATAGTTTGGAAACATTTTGGACACAATCCCATGATGAGCAAAGAAAGCGATAGTTCTCTGGATGATTAATGATATAGAAATTAAAATGAAACAAAAGTATATTTCTAATTCTTCATACAACCTAAGCTGAGTACAGAGAACTGAAAAGAAACATGGGATAAAGAGACTGTATGACAATCTATTAAAGGGCAACATAAAATGATACCTAAAAGTCTGCTATAAACATATAAGTAATAAAAGGATGAATAAATTTTTTAAAATGGAACCAATTAAGGACAAAAATGAGATTTTCTTCTGGAAGCAGAGGTATTATATAAATACTCTGCATCTATCTTCACTGTAAAAGCAAATGGTGCCAATACTGCAATGAAGCAGGAGAAAAAAGAAAATGGATCATTTTAAATAAATAAAGAAAAGATCCTTTGTTTATTGTTCTAATGTGACATTTGCTAAGAGACAAAAAAAAGTACTATTCTTTAGACTGGAAGTGGACAACGATGTTCTCCATGGGCCTGTATTAGTATCACTGTTCATTTAATAGTGATTATTCACGTAGGAGAGAAGGATGTAGGAAGGAAGAGCAGGGAGGATATAAGAAGGCAGTTCAGGGAGTTGGGGGGTAGGCTGAAAAGCAGGGCCTCGAGGGTGGCGATCTCAGGGCTGCTTCCAGGTGCGGGTAATAGCGGAGCCAGGAGAAATGAGATCCTACAGCTGAATGCGTGGCTGAAGGACTGGTGTAGGGCAGAGGGTTTCACATTTGTGGATAACTGGGAAGTCTTTGTGAAAGAAGGGCACCTGTATAGAAGGGATGGGGAACACTTGAATGGGAAGGGTGTGAATATCTTAACTGGGAGGTTAGCTGGAGTGTTTCGGCAGGATTTAAACTAATATGGAGGGAGATGGGGACGAGACCAATAGCTCGGTAGAGAGCGAGATGGGAGATAGAGTAAACTTGGACAAGAAGAGATGCACTGGGGAGAAGGATGTTCTGAGTGGTCTTGGAGGTCTGGAGTGTGTCTGCTTCAATGCGAGGAGCGTAACAGGAAAAACAGATGAACTTAGGGCCTTAATGTTTGCGAGGAACTTGGATGTGGTTGCAGTGACAGAGATGTGGTAAAAGGAAGGGGAGCAGTGGCAACTGAACATTCCTGGGTATAAGTGTTTCAGGCGTGACAGAGGAAGGTGCAGAAGAGGTGGGGGAGTGGCGTTGTTAGTATAGGAGAGCATCACGGCAGTGCAGAAGGAGGACAATACAGAGGAGTTAGGAGTGGAGTCACTGTGGGTGGAGTTGAGGAATAGAAAGGGGACAATTACTATGCTAGGTGTGTATTATAGGCCACCCAACAGCCCACGGGCAGTTGAAGAAGGCATATGTAAAGACATTTTGGATAGGTGCAGAAAGAACAGAGTCGTTATGGTGGGAGTTTTTAATCTCCCTAGGGTGGATTGGAAATTACACAGAGCTGGGGATTTGGATGGGCAGGAATTTGTAAAATGTGCACTGGAAGGATCGTTGGAACAGTATGTGTCTAGCCCGACTAGAGAAGGGGCTGTTTTGGATTTAGTTCTGAGTTATGAGCCAGGGCAGGTGGTTGATGTTGTAGTAGGGGAACATGTGGCTAACAGTGACCACAATTCTGTCTACTTTAGGATACAGATGGAAAAGGATGCTTGTTGCCCTAGGGGCAGGGTGCTGAATTGGGGGAAGGCTAACTACGGTCGAATTAGGCAGGAACTTAGGGAAACTGATTGGGAACGGTTGTTTGAGGGTAAGTCCACGCTAGGCATGTGGGACTCTTTCAAGGGAATACTGAAAATGTTGCAAGATAAGTATGTGCCGGCCAAGAGGAAAGATGGGAAAGGTAGGATTAGAGAGCTGTAGATTACTAGGGATATTGAGGACTTGGTTAGGAAGAAAAGAGAAGCGTATGATAGGTCAAAGCAGCTGGGAACCAAGACAGCATTGAAGGAATATGGAGAGAGTAGGAGGGAGCTCAAACAGGGAGTTAGAAGGGCAAAAAGGGGGCATAAAATGATTTTGGCGGATAGGATTAAGGAAAACCCAAAGGCTTTTTACTCCTATGTTAGGAATAAAAGGGTGGTTAGAGGAAAAATCAGACCTCTTAGGGACAGAGGAGGGGAACTGTGCTTAGAGCCCGAGGGAATGGCGGAGATCCTGAATGAATACTTTGCGTCGGTATTCACGAAGGAGAGGGGCTTGTTGACAGCTTCTGTCTCTGAGGGAGCTGTGGACCAGTTGAGGGAAATATCCATACCGAGGGAGGAAGTGTTAGAGCTTCTAGGTAGCATTAAAACTGATAAATCTCCAGGGCCTGATGGCATTTATCCCAGACTGCTTAGGGAGGTGCGAGGTGAAATTGCTGGGCCTCTGACGCAAATCTTTGTCTCTTCCTTGGACACAGGTGAGGTCCCAGAGGACTGGAGAATAGCTAATGTTGTACCGTTGTTTAAAAAGGGTAGTAGGGATAACCCTGGAAATTATAGGCCGGTGAGTTTGACGTCAGTGGTAGGGAAGCTGTTGGAGGGGATTCTTAGAGATAGGATGTATAGGCACTTAGAGCGTTGCAATCTGATTAGGGATACGCAGCATGGATTTGTTAAGGGGAGGTCGTGCCTTACAAATCTGGTAGAATTTTTTGAGGAGGTGACGAAAACAGTGGACAAAGGGCGAGCCGTTGATGTCGTCTATATGGATTTTAGTAAGGCGTTTGACAAATTCCCTCATGGGAGGTTAGTCGAGAAGGTCAAGGCAAATGGGATACAAGGACAGGTAGCTAGATGGATAAGCAACTGGCTTGGTAATAGGAGACAGAGAGTAATAGTGGAAGGGTGTTTCTCTAGCTGGAGGTCGATCACTAGTGGTGTGCCGCAGGGCTCGGTACTGGGACCTCTTCTATTTGTAATATATATAAATGACTTGGAAGAGGGAGTAAGTGGAGTGATCAGCAAGTTTGCAGACGATACAAAGATGGCTGGACTTGCGGATAGTGAGGAGCATTGTCAGGCGATGCAGCAGGACATAGATAGGCTGGTAGCTTGGGCAGACAGATGGCAGATGGAATTCAATCCTGATAAATGTGAGGTGATGCATTTCGGGAGAAAGAATGTAGGGGGGAGGTATATGATAAAGGGTAGACCTATTAAGAGTATAGAAACGCAGAGGGACCTGGGGGTGCAGGTGAACAAGTCTCTGAAGGTGGCAGAGCAAGTGGAGAAGGTTGTGAAGAAAGCATATAGTATGCTAGCCTTTATAGGAAGGGGTATAGAGTACAAGAGCTGGCCTTTAATGTTGCAGTTGTATAAAACGCTGGTTAGACCTCATTTGGAATACTGTGTCCAGTTCTGGTCGCCTTACTACTGGAAGGACGTGGAGACTCTGGAAAGAGTGCAGAGGAGGTTTACCAGGATGCTGCCTGGTATGGAAGGTCTGAGTTACGAGGAGAGGTTAGGCAAATTGGGACTGTTTTCCTTAGAAAGACGTAGACTTAGAGGAGATCTGATAGAGGTGTACAAGATTTTGAAGGGGATAGAGTAAACAGGGCTAAGCTTTTTCCTAGGATGGACTCAAATAGCACGAGGGGTCACGGGCTTAGGGTGAGGGGGTAAGGTATAATTTGGATGCTAGAGGGAGTTTTTTCACACAGAGGGTGGTGGGGGTATGGAATGCACTGCCAAGTAAAGTGGTGGAGGCAGGTACTCTGGAGTTATTTAAGAAATAATTAGATGGGCACATGAACAGAATGGGAATGGAGGGGTATAGAAAACTGATTTAAAATAGGGATCATGAGCCTTGGGAGTCCCTGGGAAGTGTGTAAATAGATGATGATATTGATGTACTTGTTTTTATCCTACAGGTGCTTTGGTCCACCTTGTTGTCTGACAAGGGGCAGACACGCGATGGGTTGTGAGAGGACTGCTCTTGGACGTTTTTCGAGAGTATCCTACTGCTTCACATCGTTAGTGTATGCTTGACCTGGACCATCTGATGGGCAACACGACAGATCAGTGACTATCGCTGTGCTGTGCAGATACATGGATTTGGGCCTATGTCTGTGGGAGTTTGCGCATTCTCCCCGTGCTTGCGTGGGTTTTCTCTGGGAGGTCCGGTTTCCTCCCACATCCCAAAGATGTGCTCTTAGGCTAATTGGCAAAACAAGTTCTCCCTAAATTGTCTCAAATTTGGTTTTTAATCCATAGATCTATAAACATGGACAGGGATCGCATGTAGAAGTGGGAACATCGAGGTGGCGGCGCAGGCTCGTTGGGCCGAAGGGCCTGTTTCCCATGCTGTTTTTGTTCTTTGTTCTTAAACCTGAATATAGAGAACATAATTTCAATGTTTACAGGTCACCAACTCAAATGTAGGAAACATGATAAGGACAGTAATGGACAGTAACACAGAAAAGTGTGAAGTGATGCATTTGTTAGGAAGGGCAAGGAAAGGCAGTATCAACTAAGTGGTACAATTTTAAAAAGGGCACTGGAACAAAAAGATCCAGGGTTGTGCATACACAAATCTTTGGTGGTGGCAGGACAAGTTCAGAGAACTGTTTTTTTAAAAGAGGAACATTGGCTTTTGAAGAAGAATACACAAGCAAATAAGTTATGCTAAATATTTATAGATCACTGGTTAGGCCTCAGCTGAATTATTATGTGTAATTCCACAGGAAAGATGTCAAAGCCTTAGAGAGGGAGATTTCTTGGAAAGATACCAAGAATGAAAGACTTCAACCATGTAGAGATAGACTGGAGAGGCTGAGATTGTCCTCCTTGGATCAGAAAAGATTGGAGGAAAACGTAATAGAGGTGTTCAAAATCATGGTATGTATCAATAAGTCAGGAAAAACTGTGTATAGTGGCAAAAGTGTTGGTAACCACAAGACACCATTTAAAGGAAATTGGCAAAAGAACCAGTGGTGACGTGAGAATTTTTTAGTTCAGTAAGTAGTTATGATCTGGAGTGTACGGCTTGAAAGGTGGTGGAAGCAGATTCAACAATAACTTTCAAAACAGAATTTGATAATTATTTCTAAGGGGAAATATGTAGGGCTACAGGGAAAGGGCAGAGAAAGAGGACAGATTAGTTAGCTTTTTCAAAGGACTGTCACACATTAGCCCAAATGCATCTTTCTGTGTTGCATCATTTGATAGCTTTTTGAGTCTAAATTAATTCCTAACTTGAAACTTCCTAAAAATGCAGCTTATTTCAATAATTGGAATTTTAATAATTTATTTCTGGACAATGTTTATTGCAACATCCCTTTTTGTCCCAACGCATAGTAGTATTTTTACTGGGCTAATAATAAGGAGACCCAGAGTGATGTTTTGGGGACCTGGGTTCAAATTCCACCATGGCAGATGTATTCTGATTCCATTTTTGTAAATTTTCTGCACTCTCTGCAGTACCTCTATGCTACTATATGACCAGAACTGAACACAATACTCTCACTGTGATCTAACCAAGGTTCAATACAAGGTTCAAGCAAAGTTTCCCTACTCTCAACTATATCCCTCTGGAAATAAAATCGAGTGCTTGGTGTCCTCCCTAACATATAACACAACCTTTAGTAATTGATGTATTTGTATTCGGATATCTTTTGTTCTTCTACTGACCGAAGCTCAATCTCCCAAGTAATAAGTGAGCTCCCAATTCTCCCTACCAAAATGTAATACCTCACATTAATCTAAATTTAGCTTAATTTGCTAATTGATTACCTATTTTTCAAGTTTATTAACGTCCTTCTGTAAATTGCCATTTCTCCTCTATGGACTGAAGTATATTCTGTCCCACTTCATAAATAAAGAACTTAGTTTACCATCTGCCAATGTTCTGAAACTACTCATTTTTTAACAAGTAACATATATGTGACGTAATGGGATCCAAGGTGAGGTAGCCAAATGGATACAAAATTGCTTTGATCACAGAAGACAGAGGGTGGTTGTAAAGGGTTTTTTTTCAAACTAGAGGCCTGTGACCAGTGGTGTGCCTCAGGGACTGGCACTGGGTCCACAGTTATCTGTCATTTATATTAATGATTTGGATGAGAATTTAGGAGACATTGTTAGTAAGTTTGCAGATGACATCAAGATTGTAGACAGTGAAGAAGGTTGTGTAGGATTGCAACTTGGTCTTAATCAATTTGGGCCAGTGGGATGATGAATGGCAGATGGTGTTTGATTTGGATAAATGCAAGGTGATGTATTTTGATAATGGAACCAGGACAGGACTTATTCAGTTAATGGTAAAGTGTTGGATAAAGTTATAGAACAAAGAGATTTAGGGAGTATAGGTTCATATCTCCTTGAAATTGAGGTCACAGGTGGACAGAGTGGTGAATAAGACATTTGGCATGCTTGATTTCATTAGTCAGAACATTAATCAGGAGTTGGGACATTATGTTGAAGTTGTACAAGGCATGGGTAAGGCCACACTTGGGAATACTATGTACAGTTTTGGTCACCCTATTACAGAAAAGATATTATTAAACTAGAAGGAGTGCAGAAAAGATTTACTAGGATGCCGCCAGGACTTGATGATTTGAGTTATAAGGAGAGGCTGGATAGACTGGAACTTTTTTCTCTGGAGCGTAGGAGACTTAGAGGTGATCTTATAGAGGTCTATAAAATAATGAGGGGCATAGATCAGCTAGATAGTCAACATCTTTTCCGAAAGATAGGGAAGTCTAAAACTAGAGTTTGAGGGGAGAGGTACAAAAGAATCCAGAGGGGGATTTTTTTCACGCAGAGAATGGTGAGTGTCTGAAACAAGCCACCAGAGGTAGTAGTTGAGGCAGGTACAATTTTGTCCTTTAAAAACATTGATGGTTACTTGGGTAAGATGGGTGTAGAGAAACAAGGGCCAAATGCAATTGGGACTAGCTTAGTGATTAAAGAAAAGGGTGACAAGTTGGGCTGAAGGTCCTGTTTCCATGCTGTAAACTTCTATGAACTCTATCTCTTTCATCAATTTTTTAAAAATACATGGATGCAATCCATCTGGACCAGGGGTTTGTAAAAATCTGAAATATTCTTGACTGACTTGATAGTACTTCAAGAAAAGTTGGCAGTTGAGATTTGCAAAACGATTCAACCCAAGACTTCAATAATTCAGTAGAAATTTGGAGTGCTTTTAGTTTAGCAGATAAACAAAGTCACTGGCCTTTAATGAAAAACAACAGTTGCAGGCCATGGAAAGAATGTTTAGCAAGGGGCCCAAGGATTGTAAAATAGGGTTGAAACCAATATAGCTAGGTTTGGTTTTTACGTAAAATAAAAACATTAGTGAAACTTCATATCTGTACAAGTCTGAATGAAACCAACATGCTTGTTTTGAGAAATTATAAAACAAAATTACAGAGATTTAACTAATTTAAGTGTTTTGAAAGTTGCAGAAACTGACACAAGCAGACATGATTGATGTTGTCAGTGTTTGCATTTTTTTGAAACATAATTGTTTGCATTTTTCTGCATTGCCACGTATCAAAATTCTTTTTTTCTGAATTCACTAAGGAACATCTTGAAATAAGTTTTGTATTGGTGTAATGGGTGTTCCCACTAAACCTGTGTATTCAGCTAATGCATCGGATCTAGATTGTTGCCTCTTAATAAATAGAGATAAACTTAATAAACTACTTTAAAATCACTTAAAAATATTCAGCTATCTTAGGGTTCTATGGTTCCCAAACCCAATATCTTACATTGGGTGACAAAATGCAGATTGGGTAATCATTTTCAGATCATTACTATGCAATCCACAAGCAAGCCTTTGAGTTTCTGGTCTCCCACCATTTTCATTCTCTGCTGCACACTCATTTTGTCCTTTCTGTTCTTGGAGATCTGTTCTTGCCATCTACATTATACCAACTAAGCTCAAGGAAGAGTACATCATATTCTGACTCAGCATCTTAAGGATATCTGGACTGAACTTTTGCACCATTTTTGTGAATAGCAGTTGTCGATAATGATTCTGTTAATCGATAAGCCCATAAGACGTAGGAGCAGAATTAGGCCATTGAGTTTGCTCCGCCATTCAATCATGGCTGATTTTTTTCTCATCCTCATTTTCTTGTCTTTTCCCTTTTTCCTGATCCCCTTGTTAATTAAGAATCTATCTATTTCTGTTTTAACAACACTCAATGACCTGGCCTCCACATCTTCTGTAGCAAAAAGTTCTGCAGATTTATGAGGAAGAAATTCCTCCTGATCTCTGTTTTAAAGGATCGTCCCTTTAGCATGAGGTTGTCCTGGCTTGTCTCTCCATGTTCGCTCTAACAAGGCCTCATCGTATCCTGTAAGTTTCAATAAGATCCCCCCTCATCCTTCTAAACTCCAACGAGTACAGATCAGAGTCCTCAATCATTTCTCATATGAAAATCTCTTCATTCCAGGAATCATTCTTGTGAACCTCCTCTGGACCCTTTCCAAAGCCAGCACATCCTTCCTTAGATATAGGGCTCAACATTGTTCACAATGCTCCAAGTAGGGTCTGACCAAAGTCTTATAAGCCTCAGAAGTACATTCTGTTCATGTATTCTAGCCCTCTTGACATGAGTGCTAACATTGTCCCTGCCTTCCTAATTGCCCGTTAACCTGCACATTAACTTTAAGAGAATCTTGAAGAATGACTCCCAAGTCTCTTTGTGTTTCTAATTTCCTAAGCATTTTCCCATTTAGAAAAATGTCTATGCCTCCATTCCTCCTTCCAAAGTGCATAACTCCCAACACTTTTCCACATTGTATTCCATCTGCCACTTCTTTGCTACTCTCCTAACCTGTCCCAGTCCTTCTGCAGTTCACCTGCTTCGTCAATACTATCTAAGTACTACTAATACTACTACCAATACAATCCAACCAACATTTCCTTTAGACAGATCTTCTATTTCTTTGTCTATCCATTACCTTCTCCTTTTGCTTTACATCATTTTCGTTATTTGATGTCTCTTACTTTCACTCTTACAGACCTCTCCTTGTAACTAACTGAAAACATCATGTCTGACTTAAGAAAGATCCTGAAATATTGCTGGAGACATAGCAATAATTGTTCTGCTGTAACTGATTATTAACAATGTTCTGGTTAATTAGAAGTTCCTGATTAGCTTTGACACAAGGAACTGAATTTTCCTGACCTGATAGCGATGGGCTGAAAAAAAATAAAGTTTACTTATTTGTCACATATAGGCTTACATTAACACTGCAATGAAGTTACTGTGAACGTCCTTTAGTCACCAAATTCCGGTACACTGAGAGAGAATTTAGCATGGCCAATACATCTAACCTGCATGTCTTTTGGAGCGTGGGAGGAAAGCGGAACAGCTGGATGAAACTGATGCAGGTATGGGGACAACATGCAGACTCCACCCAAACAGTGACCTAAGTCAGGAATCAAACCTGGGTCCCTGGTGCTTTGAAGCGGTAGTGCTAACCACTATGCCACCATGCCGCCCTAGAAAAGAGGACGTCTAGCAAAATGGCTGAGGAATGTGTCAGGAATAGAACTCATGTCCTCCCACCATTTTTTGGTGTTGTCAGTGACAGGAAAGTTGCCTGTGTGACTGAAAATGCTTTCAACCCCACTGGCTGGACTTCTTCACCAGGTTTAGGATTCTATGATTAAAAATGGGAAATAATATGAAATAAATGACAATGATTGAGATACAGTTATAATATTGTAAATTAAATGCATCATGAGTAACTGCTATACAGTCAAAATCAATGATAAACATTATGTTGTGTGGTTTATAAGAAGCAAACTAATGAGCTACAAATAATAAAACTGATGAACTACATCTATCAAATGTCATATTACACAGTGCCAATGATGAATAGCCTCACAAATGAAGCTGCTAATATTTTAGAATATTGTGCAAAGTAGCTAATGAGATGGAATGATGAAATTACAACAAATGAGTGTGGAACTATGAAATGTCCAGGCCCAACGGATGATACATATGAAATGACCAAATGAATGCCAAATAATGTGAAACCTAACTGTTTAATTTTTTTCTTCATTGATACTGATACAAAGCTTATCACAATGGTACACCTACTGAAAATTGGCACACACACCCCAACCTCTATCTGATTTATATTGATGGATGAAAAATCAAGGGATGAGGGCACCCTAATTCCATGTACAAGTTCCCTGAATGTAAATTCAATGCCAAGAAAATGGAAATTCTATGCAAAGAAGAATAACAAGTAGGGTATCGCAAAGTTCTGTGCTAGGACCTCAACTGTTTACACTATATATTAATGAGTTGGAAGAGGGAATTAAATGCATTATCTCCAAATTTGCAGATGATGCAGGGTTGGTTGGGTGGATGAGCTGTGAGGAGGATGCAGAGATGCTTCAGCGTGATTTGGACTGGCTGAGTAAGACTTCGGTAGCAAAAATAGGAAGGCAGATTATTATTTAAATGTGTATAAGTTGGGAAAGTTGAATGTTCAGTGAGACTTTGGTGTCCTTGTGTATCAGTCGCTGATACAACAGGCAGTAAAGAAAGCAAATGGTATGTTGGCTTCTTAGCAAACGGATTTGAGTATAGGAATAGGGATGTTTTACTACAATTAGTGTGGCCACAGCTGGAGTATTGTGTGCAGTTCTGATGTCCTTACCTGAGGAAGGATGTTTTGATTTGATTTGATTTGATTTATTGTCACAAGTATTCACGTACAATGAAAAATATTGTTTCTTGCATACTATACCATTCATGCCATTCAAGGGAAGGAAATGAGAGAGTGTAGAATGTAGTATTACAGTCATAACTAGGTTGTAGAGAAAGGTCAGCTTAAAGCAAGGTAAGTCCATTCAAAAGTCTGACAGCAGCAGGGAAGAAGCTGTTCTTGAGTCAACTGGTATGGACTGATTTTGGCAAAGGTTTACCAGTCAGATTTCTGAGATGATACGTCATCATCTGAGGAGAGAGACTAAGTCTGTTAGGATTGTATTCATTGGAGTTTCTTTGGGTGAAAGTGGGATAGGATATTGATTTTGAGGATCAACTATGGTCACAATGAATGAAGGAGCAGACCTGACGGGCTGAATGGCCCACTATTGCTTTTATTTTTTATATTTGTGTGTTTTGCAGCAATGGCACTGTCACAACTCAATGTCCCTACATCTTCCATGATTGCTAGGATCTTCCTGCGTGGCCGTAGCTTCCCTCAATCATACTTATTTGCTCTTAGACCATAAGACATAAAACATAGGAGTAGAATAAGGCCAATGGGTTAATTGAGTCTGCTCCACCATTCAATCATGGCTGATGGTGCTTTCACAGTAAGAAGTTTCACAACACCAAGTTAAAGTCCAACAGGTTTATTTGGTAGCAAAAGTTACTAGCTTTCAGGATGCTGCCCCTTTGTCAGATGAGTGGGAGTTCTATTCACAAACAGGGCATATAAAGACACAAACTCAATTTACAAAAATTGTCTTTATATGCCCTATTTGTGAATAGAACTCCCACTCACCCGTCAAAGGGGCAGCACCCTGAAAGCTAGTGGCTTTTGCTACCAAATAAACCTGTTGGACTTTAACCTGGTGTTGTGAGATTTCTTACTGTGTTTACCCCAGTCTAACACTGGCTTTTCCATATCATGATGATACCTCGCCATTGAAGTGCTCTCATCCTGGAACTGCAACTGCAACAATTGTCACTAATTAGTTGTAACAGAGCTGGGATTGTTCAGTAGGTGGCAATCTGATTGGACCAACAGCTCTTTGGGGGGGGGAGGGTGTCAATTGGATGGTGCCATTGACAATATGTCATTTTTTAATCCTGCCACTGACTGACTGAATGGGAGAGGGTGATTAAAAGATGAACCATAGTGTTGGGGAAAGGAACAGTCTTTTTGGAAGAGAAGGAGAAGATGTATTTGGCAGTGGCATCCTGCTGGAGATGGCACAAATGTCAGAGGATGATAATTTGAAAGTGCAAACAGATAGGACAGAAGGTGTATTCAATGATATCGTGTCATGGTCCTATGATAAGTGAAGAGGTGAGAACATAAATTAAATGGATGGGATGGACACAATTGAGAGTTCTGCCAATCATGTTGGAGGGAAATCTTCAGTAGAGAAAAGGAATCTGTATCACCAGAATGGAAGATGGCATCAACAGATTAAATGCAATGGAGAGAAAAAAATTGGTTGGAGAGAATGGAGTCCTGACATAAAATATGGCATATTGTAATGGACAAACATGATATCATATATGTCTCACCTTTTGTTTCTGAAGCATATTGGACACCAAGAATTCCTGTGTACGCCTGGCATCCAGCATTGTTATAGTCTGAGGGGATGGAAAGATTTTAAAATTTAAAAAGCCTGTTTTCTTTGTGTAATTGATTTGACTGCATTAGGCAAAGTACCAATTTTAAAAGGTTGAAATTTAAACTAAAATAATTATTTCATTGTCAGTCAGCCTATCATCCATCCTCATACCATGGCTAACCTCACCTCACCCCTGCACCCACTTTCAATATATTAGTGACACCAGAAAAGAAGCTAGAGTCAGAGATGGAGTGAAAAGATGGACATAAATCCTGACTTGCTGAAGATCTGCTCCTCTTGAAGTTTGGAGGAAAATACAAGCCTATTTTTGTTTTATTTATGTTAAATGTCATTATATTGTCAGTGTTGTTGCCTTGAATATTGATTGACTGGGC
Source organism: Sphyrna mokarran (assembly GCA_024679065.1). Lineage (NCBI taxonomy): Eukaryota > Metazoa > Chordata > Chondrichthyes > Carcharhiniformes > Carcharhinidae > Sphyrna > Sphyrna mokarran. The sequence continues at coordinate 63,925,800 of JAGIQG010000006.1, read as the reverse complement.
AGTTTACAGTCTTCTTCAACAAATTTAGATTGGGGCCGCACTGTGGCACATTGGTTAGCACTGTTGCCTCACAGCACCAAGGGCCCGAGTTTAATTCCGGCATGGGTCACTGTGTGGGATATGCATGTTCTACCTGTGTCTGCGTGGGTTTCCTCTGAGTGTTTCAGTTTTTTCCTACAGTCCTAAGATGCGCAGGGACAATGAATTGGCCATGCTAAATTCTCCTTCAGTGCGCCCGAATAGGTGGCGACTGGGTGATTTTCACAGTAACTTCATTACAGTGCTAATGTAAGCCTACTTGTGACTAATAAATAGATATTACTTCTTTACTTGTAAGTTCTATCTTTTTTCTCTATTTTCTGTCATTTATTTTGCTTTTGTGTGGCAACTAGTCAAGATTAGGCCATTCAGATTTCCTTCTTGACAAACATTTTGCTCATCCCTTTACTTATCCCCTATCACTCCCATTGACCTTGCATCATTAAACTTTTTGTCATTCAATCTCTCATTCCTTCCACCCTATTTTTGTTCTTCGTCCCATCTTCCCCCCATCACTTCCTCAGGAGCGATTGCATTTCTAACTTTTCTCAGCTTTAATAAAGTCATAACTTGATACTGCCTGACCTGCTGAGTTTTTCGAGCATTTTCTATTTTTATTTCAGATTTCTAATATCTTTGCTTTTTTTTCCCAAAGAACTATTGTGTTGCTTAATAATTTGCTTAGTTTTTTTGTTTCTGTGCACTATTTTATTTGTAACTGCATCAAGATTAGCAGTCTAATTGACTTAAAGTATTACTTTCTATCTTCAAGATTGAAAGGAATGTTGTGGATAATTTACATGATTTTTACTTCTAGGATGTGAAATACCTAAGGACTTAATAGGTAAGTCTCTGTGACTAGAGGGAATAAAGATTGTTGCAAGAGACTTTATTATTGATTTCTGCAGTGTACTGCCATCCTCCACGTAGTGAAGTAAACAAACAAATTACCAGTGGACATGGTCTTGCCACTATTTACATGGAGTAGACAACTAGGACTTACCATCTGCATTTCCTGACATTTTGCACCAGTAGACCCATATGGTTGGCTTCTAGATCATAAACTGCATCCAGATGTGAACTCAAACTACCCCTTGGAGTCAAGTGTTCTTCTGCAACAGTAACATGATTCAAAATCTCTTGTTTTACTATGTCTCCATCACTGAAAATAAGTAAATTTTATCAAAAACTTATTCTGTACATTGGAAATAAAGCAATATCACAATTCATATTAAGTTTTATCTCTCAAAACGTTCATTTATTCCACAGATGAAATTCAAGAAATGCGTTTATGAAACACAAAGGGATCCAGCCCAGATTACAGAGGGTACTACTACTACATCTTTGAGTTAATGTGTAAAGACACCTCCATAAAAAAATGACACTCAAGCCATTTAGGGGAGTAGCTGTCACTGCTGTACCCAAGACAGAAGGCTGTTTTGTTTTGCTCACCTAACATCCAAGATAAAAGTGTGCCAAATCTTCACCCAAGATTCATTCCGTGCAGATGATATTGCATTAGTGATCCATACTGAGGAAAACCTTAAATGGCAAATGGATTGAATCTATCATGCCTGTAAATATTTTGGTTTGACTATAAGTATCAGGAAGACAAATAACATGTTCTAAGATTTTGCCATACTGACATCTAACAGCAATGTGATGCTGGAGGTTATTGATATATATAGAGGCTTCAGAATCACCAGCAATCTGTCACTTAATGCTGAAATCAATACACACATTGCAAGACTTGTAGCTGTTGTGTTCAAGTTGACTGAGTTGGTGTGGAACAGCAGCAACAGATTGAGAACACCCATAATAAGAGTTTATCAAGACCACCTCTCAACGCAATCCTTCACAGTACCGAGACCTGGACAACATTTTTTACTCAGAAGGTAGTAAGTGCGTGGAATGCCCTGCCTGCAGCAGTTGTGGACTCACCAACTATAAGGGCATTCAAATGGTCAGTGGATAGGCATATGTATGATATTGGAATAGTTTAGGTTAGAGGGTCATTAGATTGGTTCCACTGGTTGGCACCACATCGAGGGCTGAAGGGCCTGTACTGCGCTGTAATGTTCAATGTTCTATGTAACATGTATTAGGTAGGTAAAAAAGGCTGAACTGTTTCCACTTCATTGTCCCAGATTTATTCTGGGCACTTCTTGGCAAGACAATTTCACCAAATCTGAAGTCCTGGAAAGCACTAATTCCATGAACGTACAATCATTGCTAACCTAACAATATCTGCAGTGGTTCAGCCATATCCACCAGATAGATGACCTCCTATATGGTTAATTACCCACAGGGTCACAACTTCGTGAGCATCATATCTCTGTTAAAAAGGCACCTACAAATGAAATACAAAGATGGTGGACATTGACACTGACAACTGAGTGACAGCTGATGACAGCCATAAGCCCTCGAGGTTGATTGTTTGAAAAGGCATTGAAAGAGATGAACAGAAATGAAAATGTTAGCTATTCAGGAAGAAAGCCTAGAGAACATAAAAGCCAGTGAATCATACACTTCCTCTATCCACTGCCTTCCTCTCCAGCAAATGCAGCAGGGACAGCCATGGTGAAGGGGGGCTGCAAAGCCACACAAGGTGATGCTCGACACAAAGTTGATCACTGTGGCACAAACTATCAACTTATGAGATGTAAGGCTTTCACTATGTAATTAGGAAAATATCTAAAACAATCTAAAAAGATGGTAAGAATGGTAATGCATAATAGTGCAAGATTACAATTTTCACATATATAGTTGCATGTTTGCTGCTTTGCATATCTATCCTGTAACTTTTCGTAGTTTGACTTAGCCCATTATAATTTCCACAGACCATTCAGGAATTAAAACATTCCTTTGTTAATTTCCTATTTATATTGTACTCCCATTAGGCTTTTTCTTGGAGTGAAGTGTTTTTTAAGACAGCTGAGTGCCTTGAATATGCTAGCAGGTTAAAAGCCATAAGCATTTCAAAAGATATTTTACGGGATGTGATTGCCCAAAAATGAAATAAATTATAAATTATAGACAGACTAAAAGAATGCATTGTCCTGGGCAGGTGATTTCACTTTCCATGGAAGGCATAATATGTTAATCTTTTAGCACTACAGGAGCTGGGGGGACAAGAGAGGTAATACACAGAAATAACCATCAAGAGGAATTATAGCATAAAAGTGGCAAGTTTATTAAGGGAGCAGAGAAGCAGACTCCATCTAGTGGCCTGTAAGTTGGTTCTAGCTAGCAGATCATAAGCAAGAGTGTAGAAATCTTTGAGAAGGCAGTTAAAAACCATATCTTGACTGAACCAAGAAATGTTCCCCAGAATAACAACTCAATTGTTTATAGTGTAATAATTATAAACTGGCCTTTACTTTTAGATCTATTGAATTGAATGTTGTTTGGGATGAGGGAAGCCTTGCAAGGGTTCAGATGTTATAATTGTGCTATGAAACAAAAAGGGTAATTTCTACTTAATCTGTTTGGGTGTGTTTAGTAGTTTCTTCTACGTAACTGTCTTAAGATCATTATGGTCCAATTGTGTATATATGTCTTTTCTTTATTGTAATAAATAGTCTTTAATAAGTGTTATTATGACTGGGCTGGTTACTATTCTCACTGGGTCTTGCACAGGGCTTCTTATACAATTCCTGTAAACAAAGCTGCACAGCTCTTGCTTGCTCTGATTCCGTGGCTGGTGGGGCAGTAGAATTCCGGTCCATATTTTGAGAAGGGAGGAAATTGAAGTAATTAAGCTTCAAGTAGAAAGAACATTGCAATTAAGAACTTAAGATGCAGGAAAGAGAGAGGGACAGAAAAGAGCCAACGAGAGAGAATTTCAAAAAGGATTGGAAATGCAGAAGTTAGCAATGGAAAAAGAGGGAAAGAGAGGGGGCACCAAAGTAGACTATGGTAAATGGCAGCAGGAAGAAGTCTGACAACACCAGATTTAAATCCAACCGATTTATTTGATAGTAAATTCACAAGCTTTCGAGCCTCTGCTCGGATTTAAACCTGGTGTTGTCAGATTTCTTACTGTGTTTACCTGAGTCCAACACCTGCATCTCTACAAAATGGCAGCAGGCACAGAGCAAAATGAAGAAGAAAGTGGTTTTAGGTAGGAAACCAATGGGGAAATATTCAGTTATGTACAAACTTTCCCAAAATTCGATGAGAAGGCAGCCAAGGTTTTTTTATGCTTTTGAAAAAAAGTCTGACAGATGAGACGGCCACAAATCATTTGAATCCTACTTATCCAGACTAAATTCATAGGTAGAGCTAGTGAAATAATGGAAAGGTCTGGAGACTCTGAGGCAATGAAGAAATTTATATTAAGTGCTGATGAGCTGATACCAGAAGCTTACAGACAACAGTTTAGAGCTGTAAGGAAACAGTCTGGACAGACGCACCTTGAATTTGAAAGAGTCAAACTAAGTCAGTTTGATAAATGGATGTGATCATTGAAAATTGATGAACACTATGAAGCACGTAGACAGATAATTCTGCTGGAGGAATTTGAAGATTCATTGCCTACCAAGATTAGAATGCTTGTCAAGGAATAAAAAGTTAGAATGGCCAGACAAGTGGCAGATCCTGCAGACTGTTAAGAGTTGGTTTACAGCTGAAAGCTTTTCTTTAGAACCACCTTTAAGTTGGGGAAAGCTAGAAACTGGGAAGGTGCAAGACAGGACAGGCAGAGAAAGAAGTAATGACAGGAATAGCCATGGAAGCTTCCCAAAATAAATCTGAGTTTGTTGGAGGGGTGGAGACATATGAAGAAATGTCAAATGTTGGCAATAAACAGAATCACACCAGATCGGTTTGCTGGAGATTAAACTGTTGTCCAGTTGGGGTTATCATACACAGGACAAAGGGAACTTAAAAACTGGGGAATCAGAAAAGCCAGTCAGATTGTTACACTGAGACAAATGGGAAGACAAAAGGGATGACAAGATGTGAACCACTTTTACAGGGGCAGAATGATATTCTAGCAGGTGGAAGATATATCCATAGAGTTTGTGTGTAGTGGTAAAATGTTTCCATCTGGGCAGAATGGAATGGGAAAGGATATTAAAATATTATGAGATACAGGTGCCAGTCAATCTCTAATGTTATGGGATGGAAGTATTTGTTGCTTAGAAGTGATGTTGTTGGAGACCATGTTACTTTGCAGCATTCGCGGAGAAGCTAAAATCCCTTTAGTAAAAGTAAGCTTAACGTGTAGTTTGAAGATGGGAGAAGTAGTGGGAGTTGTAGTCGAAACTCTACCACAGATTTCAATTAATTCAAGGCAATGATATAGCAGGATGACAGATGGTCATGATGCCTACTGTAATCAAACAGCTGGTAGAAAATCCAGCCACTGAGAAATTGCAAACAGACCATCCTGGGGTTTTTCCAAGTTGCATAGTGACATGAAGCAGGCTAATCAGCTAAAACAAAACAGGTTGAAGTTGCGAGCCAAGGGTGAGACAAATAAGATGAGGTTATCTGATACCATCTTTAGCAGGTTAACTGAGAATGAGACAAACATAGAGTGTGAGACTGATGAGTTTACTTTAAAGAGGTCAGTTGAATTTTAGCAGGGTGACTCAAGATTAAGATAACCCTATCATGCTGCAGACTCCAGACTAGAAGCTAAGTACGTTCCCAGGAGTGACTGTACAGGACAGAAAGCATGATATCTTGTTAGTCATGAAGCAAGGGGGAGATGAGAAAATTGTGGCAGCAACTTCCCTAAAATGAATTTGGGAAATGAGGAAGTACTGAAAAATATAAACCAGTGGTTAAGTCATGTCCCAGATAAGGGCTGGAGCGAAGTGACAGAGTTACTGCAGGCCTATAAATGTACTTGTGGGAAGAAACTAGTTAAAATAGGGTTAGCAATGCATGACGTAGATGTGGGCAACACTGCTCCAATCAAACCACACCCATATAGGTTAAGTCCAGCTAAGTTATTACAGATACAAAACAAAATTGAGTATATAATCAGAAATGATCTTATTGAATTAAGTTCTAGTAACTGAAATTTCTCTATCATCCTGGTGCTCAAGTCGGATAGAATCAAAGATTGCATGGACTACAGGTGGGTAGATGTAGTAACCAAGAGGGATTTATTTCCTATTCTACACTTGGGAAGACTGCATGGAAAGCATTGAATATTGAAATACAGACTGAAATAGACTTGCTAGAGGACTATAATCAAGTATCTTTGACTGAGAAGACAAAAGGAATCTCCATGTTTTTGAGACCACAAGGACTTCATCAATTCAAGGTTTTGCTGTTTGGGATGAGAAATGATCCTGTGACTTTTCAATGGCTCACAAATAAGGTGATTCGGGAACTGAGTAACTGTGCAGAACTTACTAATGATTTGGTGGTGTTCAGCAAGAGTTGGGAAAAGCATTTGAACCACCTAAAGGAATTATTTGACCTTGTACAACAAGTCCAACTTGTGGTGAACCTCACAAAATTTGCGAAGGAAATTAATCGGCACCAACAGAACTATTCAACAATTGAGAAAGAGACTTTAAGCCTGGAACTGACAAGATTTATGTTGCCAGCAACCCAACAGAGGGAATTATATATTCAGACCACAATCCTTTAAACTTTCTGGAAAAAATCTGAGATTGGAACATCAGATTATTCCATGGAATTGCAATTGCAACAATTCAACTTAAAAATCTTTCATGTGGTTAGAAGAGAAAATGTCATTGCGGACACATTATCCCTAGCCTGAAAAAGACTTCTGGGAAATTTATGGGGGTTCCTCAATGTTAATGCATGCCTTTGAAAGTTATAATGTTAATAACATTGCACAAATAAGAAATGGCTAAAAAAAGCTAAAACAGAGGTATAACCATCAAGGGAAAATTATAGTGTAATTGGCATTGGCAAGCATTTCATGGAAGTTGAGAGACAGATTCCATCTAGCAGCCTGTAAACCAATTTTAGCCAGCTGACCAGAAGCAAAAATGCAGAAATCTTCATGGAGTTAGTTAAAAACCATATCTTGACTGAATCACGAGATGTTTCTCAGAGTAACCACTCAATTGTATACAGTGTGTCCCAGATTGGGATATCCTTACAGATAACATCAGCCACCTTTGTGATATCAACAATTACTGAATCACTTCAAAGATCAATTAAGAGTCAACTACATTCTGTGGTTAAGGGTCCCATACAAGTCAGACTAGGTTGACATTAGTGAATTAATTACAACACGTTAATAGTCACTTTAGGATTAGCCGCTGTTTGGTGAAAATAAGTCTCACAAGTCACCTTAGTTATCAGCTAGTCACCTCACAAACTCCTGTCACTCGGTCAACACCTGTTTCCAGGTTACTTTCCCAGAGATGCACTGTCATTGGAAGTAGCAGCCTGAAGATGGTGACAATAAAGATAATTAAGAATCCAATCAAAGATTATTTTCCTCCAGTGTTGCAACTCTCCTAATGGCACACATAACTCTTGTGTGTGAGGTCTTGGCAACACTGGGAAACCTGCCTGGCAGCTGTCTGATGCTGTCCTGCCTCTTGCTTATATTCTTCACTGGACTCAGTGAGAATTGAGGGTCTCCTCATGCATGCGGAACTTAGCTATCAGTTTTTATTCAGCGATTCTGTGTTGCTGTGTGGTTGTACTCGACCAACATTGTCCACCTGATACATTGCAGAAAAGGATGCCTCAAGGCATGGTACATCGATGAGACCATGCAGATGCTACAACAACAATGGACACTGCTCGAACATCACCAGGCAGGAGTGTTCCCTTCCTGTCGGGGAGCAGTTCAGCAGTCGAGGCCATTCAGCCTCAATCTTTAGGTAAGCGTTCTCCAAGACGCTCTTCAAGACATATGAAAATACAGAATTACTAGGCAGAAACTGATAGCCAAGTTCCACACACATGAGGACAGCGTCTACCAGGATCTTGGGTTCATGCCACACTAACTGTAACCTCCATGACTGGCTCAGTTTTACTAACCGTCCTGGCTTGAGATAATTCCCACCTCTTTAACCTGTGCTGAACTCTCTCTTCATTCGCATTGTCTGTACCTGTGAAGACTTGATTGCCTGTTAAGATTCGCATTCCAATCGTTATGACACAGTGACATTGGTAAGATTCGCATTCCAACCATAATGATACATTGGAGACGTTATGGATAGTATGGAGGGATGTCAGAAGTTGAAGCGAGACATTGATAGGATGCAAGACTGGGCACAGAAGTGGCAGATGTAGTTCAATCCAGATAAGTGTGTGGTGATTCATTTTGGCAGATCAAATAGGATGACAGAATATAATGTTAAGGGTGAGATTCTTGACAATGTGGGAGATCAGAAGGATCTTGGGGTCTGGGTTCATAGATTGCTCAAAGCAGCTTTGCAGGTAGAGGCTGTGGTTAAGAAGGCGTATGGTGTACTGGCATTCATCAATCGAGGAATTGAGTTTAAGAGTCAGGAGATAAGGTTGCAGCTATATTAAACCTGTCAGACCCCACTTGGAGTACTGGTTGTCTCATTACAGAAAGGATGTGGAAGCCATAGAAAGGGTGCAGAGGAGATTTACAAGGCTATTGCCTGGATTGGACAGCAAGGCTTATGAGGATATATTAACAGAGCTTGGTCTTTTCTCCTTGGAGAGATGAAGGATGAGGGTTGACCTCATAGAAATGTATAAGATGTTGTGAGATATTGATCAAGTGGATGATCAGAGGCTTTTTCATAGGGCTGAAATGGTTGCCACAAGAGGACGCAGGTTTAGGGGAGTAGGTATAAAAGAGTTGTAAGGGATAATTTTGCCATCCATCAGACGGTGATGGATGCGTGGAATCAGCTGCCGGTAGTGGCGGTGGAGGCAGATTCGGTATGGTCTTTTCAGAGACTTTTAGATAAGTATATGGAACTCAGTAAGAAAGAGGGTTATAAGTAAGCCTAGTAGATAGGGACATGTTCGGCGCAACTTGTGAGTTGAGAGGCCTGTTTTGTGCTGTAGTTTTTCTATGTTTCTATTATTTTGCAATTGAGTCTGTGTCTATATATGCCCTGTTTATGAACCCAACTCTTCATTCAGCTCATGAAGGAGCAGTGCTCTGAAAGCTCGTGCTCCCAAATAAGCCTGTTGGACTATAACCTGGTGTTGTGAGACTTCTTACTGTGCTTACCTCAGTCCAACACCGGCATCTCTACATCGTTCTTCACTGGGAGATTAGAGGCTATGAATGGCTAAAGTAACTGGCAATATCAGAGACCAAAGAGTAGCAGCCACTGACTGTCTTCTGAAAGGGTCAACCATCCACCCTGAGGTCCCTCATAATAAATTGTATTTCTATCGCCACTAAAGACGGAGTTCTTTGCGAACAACTTCATTTTGAAGTGCCCCACATCTACCACTTTTCCAGCAACAATCTTCTCTCTTGTTGGATATGTTGACTTAATATTGCTGCGTACCCTCCAGTTGGACCATCGCTTTCCCTGGTCCACCTGCTATTCTTAATTAGATAGCAAATGTGGAATTAATCAATAGAAGGCTTGTGTAGTGATGCTGCCCCACTGCTTGAAGTTCTGATTTGAGTCCCAGTCAAGGACTTGATGTCCAAGGAAGGTACAACACAACGAAACATGTTGAGTGTTAGCCTATAAGTCCTTCCTACGCAGGCATATGGCAGGAGGCGGGAACAAGTAGGATGTCTGGTCAGCCGTATGATGGGAAGAATGTTGAAGCCTCTACCATCACGATCAAAGACTACAACATGCATGTAAAATCTACATGTTTACACTTCAATCTGAAGACACACACACAAAGACACACACAGACATACACACACATGCTCAACTGGGACAAAAATGTAAAGGTTATCAGTAAAAAGACTGCCTAATGTAAAATTGTTCCTACAGGCGAGCTGAAGCCAAACATGGGTTTAGTTCCTATGTTTAGTGCAGACACCTGTGGCCACATTCAGCCCGAAGAGTTTGTACTTCAGGCACAAGCATCCAAGAGGATGCAGAGTAGTAAGAAGTTTAAAGCCAATTGTGACAAGAATGAAGCATCTTTTGTCTTAGTTTCCTTATTATTTGTCATGGCTCACAAAGGCTCATTTGAGTTTTTGCAAGTGTTAGGGAACAGATCACGAACTCTTAAGATATGTTATGAATTTAGATTAGATCCTACCTTTTTATGATTCTGGCATTAGGGTGAGCATAAGATATTCTGCTCCAAGTATGCTTTGATTGACCCATGAGGAAGTTTTATCAAAACAAACTTTATTTAAGAACATAGTTAGAAAATAACAAAAGGAATTAGCATAACTTTTACCAATTTAAGTACTTAAACACGACAAAGTGTATTTCATGACCGCTATAATTCTCTATATCATAGTCCTCTAGCAAAATATGTTTTTGGGAAAATTTTCAGCCCCTATTCACCATCAGAGAGAACGGCGTCTGGGCAAAAAAATCCAGTGAGAGTCGAAAAATGCGTGTTTTCATGATTTATTGTGCACGTGTGAATGTCAATAATAATGCTGAGCACTGATAACTTCAGTCCCAATTATCGCAAAACTCGGGCGATTTATTTGAAAAATGTAAACAATACAATATTAATGTAAACTGTCTAAAGTGAATTTTGATTTCCTTAAAAACACAATTCAGAAATAATTTATCCATTCATACCAGATTTAATATTTTGAAACAGTCACTGACATGAACATTGATTGTTTCTCTCCATAGACGCTACCTGATTATCTGAATTTTTCCAGCAATTTTCTCCTTCTATCATATCTGCAGCTTCAGAAATATTTTGTTTGCGTACTAATATTTTGAGTACTATTACCTCAGATAGAAAATTGAAGTATGAGAGAAAAGTGGTAACATAATTAAAAAAGAAAGAAAAAGCTGAAGTGCAGGATATCCTGGGTCTAGCCATGAGCTAAACATAGCTATTGATACAAGTTATTAGCTTAGTTTCATTGTGTGATTTTCAGAACAGCATATGCCATGTTTTTACTTCTCTGCCTCTTACTTCTCCCAGGGTTTTTGCACCCATTTTGAGATTTTGCTTTTTGTGTGGGTACATGTGACCTTTGTCTTTAGCTCATAGTCCCACTGATCAAGCACATGAGCTTGATTAACATAAAAATCTAAACAGTACATCTATGGTTCTTTCCTGACCGGCACATGCATGGAAAGTCTGAGGTTCATTGGGACTTGGAAATGCTGACCACAAAACTGAAGACAAAGGTTAGTTTTAGTCTAATTACATGAATTTTTGATCATTTTGAGTCTTTTTTGCAGCACACTTGGAAATGTCTTCACAGCATATCAGTGTACAATGGCACAATGGTTGGGAACTACTAGTGTAGACTAAAGGATTCTTCATTCATCTCCCAATAATATTAAACAGCAGGATTTCCATCAGGGATTTTAGTGGGGAAAAAATAATTAGTTTAAGAACGCAGGAGAATTCAAGTGCTAGTGGAACATTTTAAAGATATAAAACGGATTTAGAAATGATGGAAATAATTTGTGTTTTTCCTATGACTTTTGTCATACTTTCCACTATCTAAAAATGCTCATTTCACATGGGTATGATTTAGATCTTATATTCTGTATGATCGGACAGGAGGAAAAAGTGCATAGGACAAGCATTCCCCCTGCATTTTCTTGAACCTCTTCATTTTCTCTGTGTTGTCATTCATCCATCTGGCATCCAGTCCCAGGGGAACCTCAATTTTCTCTGGTTAAACATTGAGCAAGGCAAATGCCATAGACTGGAATTTTCTGGTCCTGCCAGCAGCAGGCTTTGTTGTGGATTGGAGAAGAAAATTTGGAGAGAGGTGAGATTTTCCCTCCATGGACTGAATGTGGTGATGAAACTAGGACAATAGTGCCCAATTGTCTGCCTCCTGCCTCATTGAATATTTATCATCAGAAAACACATTGGAGTACTGGCAGGCAGCTTGTGACATCAGAGGATTGTTATGCCAGGCTTCATAATTAAAAATCCACCCACACATACACCCTTCACTGTCTGAAATCCAGATCAGTTACAAGACAGAGATGACCCACAAAAAGAAGTACAACAATGCCTCACTGGAACATTTGTTTGGTGCAGTAGAGGCCTGCCAAGACCTTTTGCACCCCTGCCTTGATCCAAGGAAGTGCACAAAAGTAAACAGCCCAGTTTTGGAGGAGGTGTAGTGGTGGTAAGCACCAACTATATACAGAGGAGATTGGCCATACAGTGCAGAAAATGCATGGATGATCTCATCCACAGAGCCAGGGTAAGTCACCCTTCTCTTACTCAGAGCTCATATCTCTCAAGCCCCTCACATTTTCACAGAATCAAATTACAAAGGAATCTTATCTATGGCCATTGCAAGGAACATCATCGCTTACTCTCTTGTGTGCACAATTTGATGTCTTCATTTCACCCCACAACCTGTGCAGCTAATGTATTTATTGCAAACAGGGTTCCAGTCAGCATACCCACACATTCATCTTTATCATCTGCCTTTGCATATCTCCTACTCACAATCTATCTCTCTTTATGCATTTCAAGCTTGCCCATAAATAAAGGAGTGAATCCAGACTGCTGGTGACATGGCAGAGTCTTGTCTTGGATAGCCTAAATTTGATGTGATGAAGTCTGGTGTAGAACTTGTGGAAGTACAAGCACAGCACAATGCAAGGTCGGCAAACTTACTTCGAAATCACGAGCGAACTGCAGATGGTCAGTGCACGTTACTTATATCCGGTTGTGATGCACACTGGCCTAATTATATGCCGACATGACCTTTTGATCCTAAGTTGGTTCTACCGAGCTGCCTTGATAATGAGCATTGATCATATTTAAATGTACTCAAATGTTTTGACATGACATGGCAGGAAACTTGACTCACCAGTGAAGGATGGGACAGACGATCACAACTGTTTTCTCATTGATGGGAAACTGATTTTTGGCTCTTGCAATATTTTCCTCTCTCACCCACCATTACACCTAATGGGTGTAGCACAGGAAAATCCTGGCCAACTCATTTTTGGCTTCTGTCCATGACCATGTCTGTCACCAGCAGTTCTCTGGCAGTTCCGCACACATGAGGACGGTCTTAACAGGGATCTTGGCTTCATGTCACACTATCTGTAACCCCCATGACTTGCCTGGATTAGCAAAAAAACCTCACTTACTGTGCTGTCTGGAGACAATACACATCCCTCTAACCTGTGCTCAATATTCCTCCCACCCACATTGTTAGCCACTTTAAGACTTGAATAGCAGGTTAGGTGTAAGGATTCTCATTCTAATCAGCAATCTGTAAACTGCCTGTGCTGATATGTGTGTTTTTGGAGACCAGAACATCTCATTCGCCTGATGAAGGCTACAAAGGCCGAAAGCTTGAAGATTTACTATCAAATAAATTGGTTGGATTTAAAATTGGTGTTGCCAGATTCTTACTGAGCTCTGGAAAATTCCCATGATTGCCTTTGCATCCCAACAAACTCTTTCACCACTAGCTTCATCCCTTCTCCAATCACTGTCTCAAACTGAGCGAGCAACTGTTCACAAATCCACATCGTTTTTTAATCTTGAATAATCTTTCAATCTCGTAAATTCTTCATTCATCTCTGTACCAGCACTTATCTCTGCACTGCCTTAGCCCATCTGCTTTTGAAATCATTTCCATGCTTTTACCATGTCCAGACTCAAACATTCTAATGATCTCTTGGCTGACATCCCATCCTTTACCCTTCATGATGTTGTGCTCTGCTGTTGGTTTCCTCACTAGCAGTGTATCACATTCATCTTTTGCTTGCTGACCTCCAGTGGCTGACAATGCACTAACTCTTCCAATTTAAACTCACAGCTTGTATTTAAATCTCATCCATTCTTTTTTCAGTAACCTCCTCCAGCCTTACAATACTCTGAGAATCAGTATTCCAGAAAAATCTTACAGATTCCCCACTCATTTTCTGTCACACATGATGATCACATTTTCAAACGGACTTTAGTCTCTGAAATTCTTTCCCATAAACAGTTTTGCCTATTTATTAACCTGTTTATATAAATAAGCCTTTAGTCATACTTAATATCATGTCCTTTGAATTGGTGTTGTTTTCTGTTACATTACACTTCTGTAAAGCATTTCTGAATGTTTTCCTCTCTTAAAGGTGCTTTTTAATGCTCTTATTTGTTTATTGTTGTTGCCACACATGCATCGAAATTAGCTCAATGTGTCACCGTGCTAATTACCTACAGCCTCCAGCCTTTACTTCTTGCGTTCATTAGAGAGATTTTCATCTTGCTGTCCCAGTCCTGCAGAACAAAATTCCATTATAGAATCCGACCCGATTATTCCTCTAACGTCAATGGAAATGAAAATCACGCTGTTTTTGCAATGGATGTTTGACTCACAAAATCTGCTTTATGCAAGTTAAAAACCTACCCCAAGTAATAAATGAAATTATTACGGCTTCTGTTAAGAGAGAACAAATATTTATTCTTATGATTGGTTAAACAGAATTTTGTAAAGGCAGGTCTGTATTTAACATGGTAGATTGAACACAAGGTGTCACTGTTGGACCAAAGCAAGATTATTCGAGCTATATTTTTACGGTGGGTTCAGATTATGGCCCAGATTTTCAGATCGCCAGATGGAAACTGGAAGTATCTTGGAAGTCCTAACACAATGACTAGAATTTCCCCATCCTGTCCGCCACAGGAGTTGTAGTGGGTGGGGTGGCGGGGTGGGGAGAGGGGAGGGTAATGGACTATGCAGAGGTCTGTTGATTTCAGATTGGATTTTCTGGCCTTGGGTTGAGTGCAACTGGAAAATCCCACTCAACGTTTCTGTGGGAAGTGCCCAGGAAGTTCAAACTTTGAAAAGGCAGTTTCTCTATTCCTCAGAACCGTCTGAGAAAATCTGCAATTTTAATTCCAACTGACTTACTTGGATAGTTATCCAAGACATGCCAGACAGAAAAAATACTTAGTCTAAATCCTAGGTAATGTACAACTGACCCTAATCATTTGCATTGATCCCACACCCCTCGACCCAATCTGATTAGCTCCCACCACCAAATTCAACCTCTCCCCCAAACTGACCCAATTTGACTCAACCACCTGACTATCTCCCAATCCATCTCACAAATCCCTGAAATGTCTATCTACTCGCCCACTTGCCGTTTTACCCACTGGTCAGCCTGTCCCACTATCCCCCTTTCCTCCACTTTCCCAGCAGTCTACTCACACCTTACCTCCTTATTCAATTAGCTTCTCTCTGTAGCTTTTCAAAGAAGTTTTGAGACATTTAAGCTGTGAAAATTTAGACTGTAGGGAGAATACAGAAGAAATACAATTATAGCAGTTTGTGAAAATTGGGAACAAAATCAATCAGAAAAGTAAAGGATGGGGAGAGAAGCAAGGACCAGAAGTTGCAATGGAAGATAATGACATGATATGAGGATGAGTAAGCAGCCTGACAAGCTGTGTTATTTCTAAAACTGAAAGGGATATTAGAATAACATTCCTGAATGAGACCCATTATTGAATGAACCCACTATGAGCACATACTCACAATTCAGTTTTCAGCCTCTGTAATTTCCCATTCAGTAAAATTAATGGATAGAAAAGCATCAAGGAGAGGGATACATGAATTCCTAATAAGCGCTTTGACAGGCAAAAATCTGATCTGACCTAACACCTGTTGTATTGTTTCAATATTTCAACTGTTTGGACATGAAGTGGGGGGAATTCATGCAAAGTAGCATTTTTCAAAAATTTTCTTCCTATGAATTGTATATTTGCTAATATGCTGTAAAACAGTCTCCTGGAATAGCCTGACCTGTTCCAAGCCTTGCTATGTTCATTAGTTTTTAAACATAAGTGTAGTGAAAATTAGTAAAACACCACCTATTGTTGAATTAATTTAACTGTGAATGTCCTTTACTTCATTGAAATTATTAACTAGGTAATGGTAAAGTGACCTCCACATGCATATTAAGATAATGCCAGATGCCATTGCAATCAATAATTTAATAGTGTGAGCAGTTACTTTGGTTCATTGAAATGTCTAACAAGTCAAAGTCCAATTTTAATTCTTTGCCAGTGAATGAGTTTTGAATGAGTTAAATTCTCAACCTCATCTTAAATGCATATCCATATATGTCCTCATTAAGAGATAGGGATATCCTTACTTTACCTTGATCCTGCTTCTGAAGTCATAAAACTTACATATCTCTCTAACGGTCAGCTCTGGGTAGACCTGGTCAATGACATTTGAGCCAAGAGAAGATTTATAGGGAATATGAAAATATATTGATTATTTCAAGCAAGTTGTGAATCACAAAACTCAGGCCTGTGAATTGGATTCTAATTCCTCTTTCTTTTGCTATTTTTCGAAATATGTGTGCATTTCACAGCGACAGGGGCCAAATATTTATCACTTTATTGATTAACTGCCACTTTTTCTGCTGAGAAGTAGAAAAAAAGCATATTTCAGATGTTCCCCAATAGTCCAATTTTCTTTCATTACCATTAACAGATTTGGATACCATGAGCATTTTGGAAACAAATTTGCGAATACTCAACATGTTGATTTATGCACGAGAAAATATCCATAATTAATAATTGTTAAAATGTAAGCAATTTTGTCAATAAGTTCTCATTAGTGAATAGTACAATTGTATTAATGTTTGTAATATGAAATATTAGCTGTATGCAATGTGATATTTTGCATTGGCAGAGGGATTTTTCTTAGAGAGAGACCATATTGTAATCAGGATTTCTGGCTGATAATTCCAAGAAGGGATTCCACCAGGAGCTGCAAACCAGCAAGTGTTAATTTACCATCTAGAAGATAGTAATTAACTGGAAGGTTACATGTGAACTTTGGTATGATTATTATCTATAAAGCTATCATTCCAGCAATAGAGGAAGGAATGCCAAGCATTGAAAGAACTACAGCATAAAAATTTCAATTTCTTCCTCACATGTAGACATGACTTATGTGAATACCTTATTGGCCTTCTCACTCAGGTCCTATTATATCACAGAATGCACTTCTTCAGTATTCACACTCACATTTCTGCATATTGTAGGCAAGACAAAAAGAACAAATGGGGATGTCTGCCCAGCTTCTTGAGATGTTCTTATGGGATGAAAACATTGGCAAGGCCAACTTTTGTTACCTGTTCTGAATTTTCCTTGAACACAGTAGCTTGCTAGGTCATGGGTGGCATGATGGTACAGTGGTTAGCATTACTGCCTCACAGTGCCAGGGACCTGGATTCAATTTTGGTCTCAGGTGACTGTCTGTGTGGAGTTTGCATATTCTCCCCATATCTGTGTGGGTTTCCTCCAGGTGCTCCATTTTTCTCCCACACTCTTGATTGGCAATGCTAAATTGTCCCTTAGTGTCAGGAGGATGAGTAGGGTAAATAGGTGAAGTTACAGTCCGGGATTGCGGTGGGTGCTGGCTCGATGGGCCAAATGGCCCCCTTCTGCATTGTTGGGATTTTATAACTATATTCTATGACTGCAGAGGGAAATTAAGAGTCAACCATTTGCTGTGAGTCTGGAGACACATGTAGGCCAGACATGTATGGCAGATTTCCTTCTGAAGGACATTTGTGCGCCAAATGGATTTTTACAACAAAATATGGTTGTCATGGTCACATTTCCTGATACTAGATTTCCATTCTAAAATTATCAATTGGACTTAAATTCCACCAGTTGTTATTGTGGCATTTGAATTTATATCTCCAAAGGGTTAGCTTGGGGCCATTGAATCACCAATCCCATGATGTTGGTATTGTAACACCCTTATCTATTGAGTCATAAAGGTTTACAGTTATGGAAACAGGTCTTTAACCCAACTTGTCCATGCTGTCCCTTTTTTTAAACACTAATCTAATCCTAATTGCCCATATTTCACCTATATCCTTCTATACCCATCTTATGCATAAAACTTCTAAACACTTTTTAAAGTCTACAATATCTCTGGCAGCTAATTCCAGATACTCACCATCCTCTGTGTAAAAAAATTGCCCTGCTTGACATTTTTTTTTCTCTTCCCTCTCACCTTATACCTATACCCTCTAGTTTTAGACTTCCCTACATTAGGGAAAAAATATTGACTATCTAACTGATCTGTGCCTCTCATTATTTTATAGACCTCTATAGATCACCCCTCAGCCTTTTACATTCCAGAAAAAACATCCCAGTCTATCCAGCCTCTCCTTATAACTCAAACCATCAAGTCCAGGTAGTATCCTAGTAAAGCTTTTCTGCACTCTTTCTGTTTTAATAATATCCTTTCTACAATAGGTGGACCAGAATTGTACACAGAATTCCAAATGTGGCCTTACCAATGTCTTGTACAATTTCAGCAAGAAGTTCCAACTCCTGTATTCAATGTTCTGACAAAGGAAACCAAGCATGTTGAATGCCTTCTTCACCACTCTGTCCACCTGTGACTCACTTTCAAGAAACTATGAATGTGTACCCCTAGATCTCTTTGTTCCGTAACTCCCCCTACATTTAACTGAATAAGTCCTGCCTTGGTTCAGTCTACCAAAATGCATCACCTCACTTTTGTCTAAATTAAACGCCATCTACCATTCACCAGCCCACTGGCCCAATTGATCAAGATCCAATTGCAAGCTTCACTGTCCATTATGCCACCAATCTTGGTGTCAGCAAACTTACTATGTCTCCTTTATTCTCATCCAAATCATTACTATAAATGACAAATAACAGTGAACCCAGCACTGATCCCTTAGGCATACCGCTGGTCACAGGCCTCCAGTTTGAAGAACAACCCTCTAAAACTATCTCTGGCTTCTATCAGGAAATCAATTTTGCATCTATTTAGATGGATCCCATGAGATTCAAACTTATGCATCAGTCTACATGTGGTATCTTGTCGTAGACCTTGCTAATATCATGTAGATAACATCAACTACATTGCCCTCATCTACCTTCCTGGTTACCCTTCCAAAAAACTCAATCAAGTTTGTGAAACATGATTTTTCACTCACAAAGCCATGCTGATTGTCCCTAATCTGTCCTTGCATCTCTAAATTCCTGTAGATCCTGTTTCTCAAAATACCTTCCAACAATTAACTCACCACAGATGAGAGGCTCACTGCCCTGAGTTCTCAATTTTCTCCTGCAGCCCTTTTTAAACAAAGGCACAACAACAAATATTGCAAGTGATTAGGAAGACAAATAATAATTTGGTTCTTGTTTCAAGGGGAATGGAATATAAGAGTAAAGAAGTTTTACTGCAGCTGTACAGGCCTTAGTGAGACCTCTGTTTTGGTCTCTTTATTTGAAAAAATATTAAAATTGTGTTAGAAGCAATTCAGAGAAAGTTCATTTGACCCCCTGGGATGAAGGAATTATCTTATGAAGAAAGGTTAAACAGGTTGGGCCATTGGTATTTAAAAGAATGAAAAAAATATCCTGAGGATTTGATCAGGTAGAAGCCAAGATGTTTTCAGTCATGAAGATTCAAGAGGTGTGGGACAGTTTAAAAATAAGAGTTTTGTTTTCTCTTGGTCAATTGTTAGCATGTGGTATTTTCTTCCCAGAAAGTGTGGATGGCGAGTGATTGAATTTATTCAAGGAGAGTTAGACATATTTTTGATAAACAAGGGAAGTAGAGTAAAGACCACAACCAAATCAGCTATAATTTTGTTGAATGGTGGAATAGGCTTGAAGGGGCAAATGGCCTACTGCTATTATCAAGTCCTATGTTCCATCTTTAGCCTGAAGACAAAGGTGATAGGCACTTAGAGCGTTGCGATCTGATTAGGGATACGCAGCATGGCTTTGTTAAGGGGAATTCGTGCCTTACGAATCTGGTAGAATTTTTTGAGGAGGTGATGAAAACGGTCAACGAAGGGTGAGCCGTTGATGTTGTCTATATGGATTTCAGTAAAGTGTTTGACAAAGTCCCTCATGGGAAGTTAGTTGAAAAGGTCAAGGCTCATGGGATACAAGGACAGGTAGCTAAATGGATAAGTAACTGGCTTGGTAATAGGAGACAGAGAGTAATAGTGGAAGGGTGTTTCTCTAGCTGGAGGTCGGTCTCTAGTGGTGTGCCGCAGGGTTCAGTACTGGTTCCTCTTCTATTTGTAATTATTATAAATGACTTGGAAGAGGAAGTAAATGGAGTGATCAGCAAGTTTGCAGATGATACAAAGATGGCTGGACTTGCAGATAGTGAGGAGCATTGTCAGGCGATGCAGCAGACATAGATAGGCTGGTAGCTTGGGCAGATAGATGGCAGATGGAATTCAATCCTGATAAATGCGAGGTGATGCATTTCGGGAGAAAGAATGTAGGGGAGAGATATATGATAAAGGGTAAACCTAATAAGAGTATAGAAACGCAGAGGGACCTGGGGGTGCAGATGCACAAGTCTCTGAAGGTGGCAGAGCAGGTGGAGAAGGTTGTGAAGAAAGCACATAGTATGCTAGCCTTTATAGAAAGGAGTATAGAGTACAAAAGCTGGCCTTTAATATTGCAGTTGTATAAAATGTTGGTTAGACCTCATTTGGAATACTGCGTCCAGTTCTGGTCGCCTTAGTACTGGAAGGACATGAAGACTCTGGAGAAGGTGCAGAGGAGGTTTACCAGGATGCTGCCTGGTATGGAAGGTCTGAGTTACGAGGAGAGGTTAAGCAAATTGGGGCTGTTTTCCTTAGGAAGATGTAGACTTAGGGGAGATTTAATAGAAGTGTACAAGATTATGAGGGATATAGATAGAGTAAACAGGGTTAAGCTTTTTCTTAGGATGGATTCAAATAGCATGAGGGGTCACAGGCTTAGGGTGAGGGGGGTAAGGTATAATTTGGATACTAGAGGGAGTTTTTTCATACAGAGGGTGGTGGGGTTATGGAATGCGCTGCCAAGTAAAGTGATGGAGGCAGGCACTCTGGAGTTATTTAAGAAACACTTAGATGGGCACATGAACAGAATGGGAATGGAGGGGTACAGAAAACTGATTTAAAATAGGGATCATGAGCCTTGGGAGTCCCTGGGAGGTGTGTAAATAGACGATGATATTGATGTACTTGTTTTTATCTTACAGGTGATTTTGGTCCACCTTGTTGTCTAACAAGGGGCATACACGCAATGGGTCGTGAGAGGGCTGCTCTTGGATTTTTTGAGAGTATCCTAGTGCTTCACATCATTAGTGTATTGCTTGACCTGGACCATTTGATGGGCAACACGACAGCTCAGTGACTATCCCTATGCTGTGCAGATACATGGATTTGGGCCTGTATCTGTGGGAGTTTGCGCATTCTCCCTGTGCTTGCGTGGGTTTTCTCTGGGTGCTCCGGTTTCCTCCCACATCCCAAAAATGTGCTCTTAGGCTAATTGGCAAAACAAATTCTCCCTAAATTATCTCAAATTTGGTTTTTAATCCATAGATTTATAAACATAGACAGAGATTACAGGTAGAGGTGGGAACATCGGGGTGGCGGCGTGGGCTTGTTGGGCCGAAGGGCCTGTTTCCCGTGCTGTTTTGTTCTTTGTTCTTTGTGATAAACACTTGAATATACCCAATATCTAACACTAACTTTATCATCAGATCTCAGAGCAACATAAAAGATGTTATATTCACCAAAATTATGAGAAGAGATAAGTGCTCTACAGGCCACAGAATGCTACAGTCCAGGATTAAATAAACTACCTCACTGTAAAGAGAACCTACATAACTTAGATGTGTAGAAGTGTTGCAAACTAATTAGGCTCAGCCTTGAGGAACAACTGTCCTCATGTAAAAAAACCCAAATTATTATGTTGAGGTGGCACTGTCAAAATTTGAAATCAACAGTTCTAGAAACTGATGTTTTGGGAAGAAAGAAGATAAACTATTGAGGTCGGTTCACTGAAGCGAATGATGAAATTAAGGATGCAGAAAAGATTCAGTATATGCAGCGTGACTGGAAAACAAAGATATATCCGCCTCTTTGAAACCATTCCAGGAGAGGAAAAAGAACTGCAACAGAAGTTACATAGGATGCAAGATGCATGGTGGGCTGGCCAAACCAGGAAGCTTTACGTCTGTATTGACCAGCACAACATGACAATTTTTTATAAAGCCTTGAAGACAATGTATGGTCCTTTCTTGCGTGGTTACTCACCTGTTCTCAGCACTGATGGGAACTTCTCTTGAAGGATAAAACAATTATCAAAAAAGCACAGGACTGAGCACTTTAGGAGAGTCCATCTACCATGAATGAGATAACTATTGAGATGCTTCCGGACTGGCTCAAGTGTGAAATCCTGAACAGCAAACTCTCTTGTGGAAGTCAACAAAATCATCATATTCTTACCTTCAATGAAAGATCCAGGCTCAGATGGGATTCTAGCAGAAATGTACAAATTTGTGGGACCCCAGCTGTTATAAAACTGGTGCTGTTATATCACAATATGTGGAATGAACAAACCATTCCATCAGAAGTTCAAGGGTGCCATAATTGTTCACTGTATAAAAGAAAAGAACAAGACACTGTGTATGATAATTACAGAGGTGTCTTAGTGCTTGTGATTTCTAACAAAAGTTCTATCCAACAGATTGGTATGTCACATAACAGAATGTGTATTACCAGAAAGTCAAAATAAGTTCAGGAAAGGCTATTAGAAAACTGTGGTAATACACACATTGCCTTAAGCCTTTGAGACATGCACTACCTATTCCAAACATATTAAAGAGTTGGACAGGTTCCACGTAAGATGCGTCCTGAAGAGAAGCATGATAACAGTTTGTTTAAGGAAGCAAACATTTTCAGGGTTGTCAAAAGTCTGTGCACTTTGATTTATTCACACTGCACATATGTATTTCTGATTGTTCGGAAGTACTGGTGATTAAGCAATTTGAGAAGTTAATTGACATGAGTAAAAATTTGCATTAGTGGAACTATGTGCTCATTAAGTATGATATTATTAATTTCTGAAGCACAATTCCAACTCAAGGGCAGTCATTAATTTAGTTGACAATTGAAAGTCATAGAATTGGGTGAAGTTTATCTTCAGTTCATTATATGCTTTTTATCAGGAGTTCTCTAATAAAGTAACATCAAAGAATTTCTATCACAACCCCAACTAAAATGTCATAAGTTAAATACAAAATTCTTTGTGGTATCAAGAAGAAGAGATGTGCATCTGACTCCACTGTCCTCACAATTGCTACTCCCTCACTGCCTTTGTAGGAACATAGGAGAAATATATTTGGCCCATTGAACCTGCTCCTCAATTCAATTAGATCATCTATCTCATTGCCACTTTCCCTCATATTTCCTGCATAATTGCTTGCTGCACCTGCCTGCTAGCTTTTAGTAACTCATGAATAAGGAGGCCCAGTTCCCTTTGGATTTCAATACTCACCAACTACTCATCATTTAAGAAATACTCTGCCATTCTGTTTTCCAACAAAAGCGGATACGTTCATATTCTTCCATGTGATATTCCATCTGCCATGTTCTTGCCTATTCACTTGGTATCTCCCTTTGAAACTTCTTTATATCCTCCTCACAATTTACTGAGAATGACCTATTTATTCTTGCTTACCGTTTTCTTTCTTTTAACTAACTCTCAATCCAAACAAGTATGTGCTCTAATTTGTTTACTAATCTTCTGCATAGAATCTTATCAAAAAACTTCTGAAAGTCCAAACAAACAATATTCATTGGTTCTCTTACCTATGTTACAAGTAACATACTCAAAAAACTACAATAAGTTCCTCAAAATTTATTTCCCTTTCATTAATCCATGTTGGCTCTGCCCAATCATAGCATTATTTTCCAAATTCTGGTTACTATGTCCTTTATAATAGATTCCAACTTTTTCCTTGTGACTGATATCAAACTAACAGGTCTGTACATCCATGTTTCTTCTCTCCCTTCATTCTTAACTAGTGAGGTTACATTTACGACCTTCAGTTTGCAGGAACCTTTCCGGAATGTATAGAATTTTGTAAGATAATCACCAATGCATCCATTATCTCTACAGCCATCTCCTTCAACACTATGGGATGAAGTTTATGAGGCCTAGGGGATTTATTGATCTGCAATCCAATTTTATTTTTAGAATGACCTATTTATTAATGTTAATTTCTTTCTGTTCTTCATTTTCACAAACCCCGTAATGCCCTAGTATTTCTGGGAGATTTTTTGAATCTTACTCCATGAAGGTAGACACAAAGTAGTTGTTTAGTTTCTTGGCTATTTCCCTATTTTCCATCATAAACTCTACTGTCTCTGCCTGTCATAGACCCAAATTTGTCTTTACTAATCTTTTCTTGTTCATGTACCTAAAGGAAGTTTTACGGTTCACCTTTTTACTTCTTGTTAGCTTGCATTCATATTCTCTTTTCTCTTTCTTTACTTGGTCTTCCTTTGCTGGATTCCAAATTGCTCCCAATCCTCACATTTACCACTTTTTCTGGCAACTTTTAAATCACTTTCTTTGATCTAATGTAAACTTTCATTTCTTTTGTTAGCTATTTAGCCACGGTTGATTCCCAGCCTGAAATCAGGACCCACCCCCTCAGGCAGATTTTGAAAGGGGATAATGGACCCTGAAATTGAATAGATGGAATTTCCTCTGGGATTCGCCTGCCCCTGACATGATATTACGGTGGAACAGGCAGAGGCTCAGACGGAAGCCTGTCCTTGTCCCTACTAAGGCCCTTAGAAACCACTTAATAGCCACACTAACAGTCTTTTCCCAGCCAGCTCAATTTTCAGGCTGGTGGGTGCTGGATATCTCCAGACTTCTTTCCAAGTTTGCATAGAGCACGTTGATCATAAAATGACAGTTGGAAGTCAGCTGGATGGAAATGAGCCCACACCATCAAAAAATAATCAGATTTACCTTTCCTGTTGCTTTTAGCATTTTAAATTATCTTTGAGATACTGAATTTTATTTTGCAACTATCCTTGCCTATATTTTTTATCATGATGCTACCTGAGAGCTGGAGAGAGACAGATGATACTCTGCATTCCTATACCCTTGTGCTTGCTCAGTTCTATTGGCTCACAGTTTGCCAATACTCTTGATATAAAATTCTCATTCTTGTTCCTCTATCGCCTTGCTCCAGCATGTCACCCACTACACCACCCATATGTCTATAACTTCTTCTGAAGTTCTGTGAATTCTGTATTCCACCGGGTCTCTTGTACATCTATCACTCCTCTTTTATGATGAAAAATGTTGTTACTGTCCTGAGAAACAATGCCAGCATCTATGATGTTCTTGCTATATATTGGCTGCCCACTACCGCATATCGACAAGAAAACAAATGGACTGGTACTGATGACATCATTATCTCATGGTTGCTTGCAACAAGTGACCAAATCTTTTAAAAGCTGTTGGAAATAGCCTCTCTCTTAGGGACCCCAGTCTTCTACAACAGCAGTCTGAACATCAATGGAAGAAGCAAAGCTTGACCCTGATATTTATTGAGGGTTCTTTTAGTCACCAACTTTAACTCTGGGCAAAGATTGATAGAACTGTTTAAAAAAAGAATCTGTGAAGGATTTGAATATCTGAGTCATTTGTTCTTGCAATACCTAAGGTTACAATTGGAATTTCCAATTCTTTCTTTATGAGAGCAGCAGTTTCAGATGTCTGGGATTGGCAAAGTGCCTCGAAAGAAATGGTGACATTCCTTTGGCCTCTATTTTGCATTATTTTGGAGGAAATCATATGAAAAATGGTCCGTCCTCAAAACTCCAGACCAGAATTTTCTTCTGGGACTTGGAAGTATGTGTTTTGGCTGTAAATTCACTGATTTATGCCAAAATTCTACCACATTATTTTAGTAAGTCTGCTTCCAGTAAATATAAGTCTCCAATCAAATCCAAATTGAACTCATGCAAATTAATGAGCTAACCATTGATTCCATGAATCACTTGGCCTTTCAAAATGTGTTTTTCATATTCTCCTTTGGTAGCAAATAAGAGAGAGAGAGAAAGAAAGATCTGATGGAAGATAATGAGAAAATATTCCAAAACAATCTATGAATTACATATTCATGATTGAATGAGTTACATATTCCTCCCCTTTGAGCTTTGTAATGTATAGATAGAAGTGACCAAATTTATTAATAAGGTTTTAAACAATATCATGATGCATGAAAAAGTATGTACACAAAGGGAGAGAACACAAGAAATAGGAGCAAGAGTAGACTTTCCTAATTGCTTGCTGTACCTACATCCAGCCTATTAAACCTGTTGTGTTATTCAGTACAATCATTGCTGATCTTTGGATTCAACTCCATTTTTCTGCCTGCTCCCCATATTCCTTGATTCCCTGAAAGGCAGGTCTGTATATTTCAGTCTTAAATTTGTTCAATGATGGAGCATCTGCAGCCCCCTGGGGCTTTGAGGGAAGTTTTGAGGGAAGAAATTTCCCTTAATCTCAATCTGAATGATCAACCGTTCATTATGTAATGCCATATTCTAAATTCACCTGCTAGAGGAAACAGTCTTCTAGCATCTCAATGTCGAGCATCATCAGAATCTTGTATATTCTAATGAGTTTATCTTTGATTCATCAAAACTCTTGAAAACATATAAGTACTGCCAGAGAAAAATAAAGTCCTTATTATGAGCTCAGTAACCGACAGCTCAAATTTGTTGTTTTTCTTCCCACATCTATGTGAGAGACATACTTTCATCGTCTGTTTCATCCCATATTGAACAGCTTGCGAGCCTGTTTTCATGGAACAGGTTGTGAGCCTGTTGCCAGAACGTTAAAGTTTGTGGGGAGTCAGTCTATATCATGCCTGCATGACCGACCAGGTGTTTCTCTTATCCTTACAACCTGCATTGAAAGGATTTTGAAGATTGATACTTAATCTATTGTCTGTATTATTAACATACATTCCTTGGCCATCAAGTTTGAGGCAGGATTTGAATCCAGAGCTTCTGACTCAGGGTCAGAGAAGCTACCCGTTGTGCCAAAAGACCTTGGGGGCGATTCTCCCATCCCACAGAGCTGATTTTATAACGCAGCAGCGGAGAAATTTCACTGAGGCCAAATTAATGCAGTCTGCTCTGGGTGTCCAGCTTTGAGCTTGTCTCCCAGCACCAGATTTCCAGCGCCATCAGCTCCATGCCAGAAATGGGTGCACAGCTGTCCTAATGTATTCAAGATGTTGTTTAATATAATTTAGATATAATTAGCAGGCCCAACACTGAAGTCTCTAAGACTGCGAGCTTCTCCTCCATCCACCCCCAGTGGGAGTGGTTCACTCCAGCAGGATTGAGTATAGCTCACCACTAATTGGGAGCTGGAGGCCCGATTCTTCTGGAGTGAAAGGGTGCAATTGGGGCCCCTCGGAGGATTGGGCACGGCGATACCCTCTGAGCATTGGCACTTGGCAGTGCCAGCCTGTGCCCAAGAGGCAAAGTGTCAATGCCCAGAAGGTACCTTGGCACTGCCCATCAGGTATGGAGCCATGACAAGGGGCAGGGCATAAGGTGGGGCAGGGTCCGATAGGGGGAAGAGCCTCTGGAGGTGATCATTGGAGGTCAGGTCGTCCCGCTACTGCTCTTCATACAGATCGTGAGCAGAGGGAGGAAGGCCAGCGATTGGGACTAGCCATCGGTGTTGAGAGTTGGGTGTGTTTGGCCTGTCAGTGGTGGGGTGACACTGCAGGGAGGTGATGGCACTACAGGGGAGATTGGGATTAGGAAATTGGGGCTGTGAGTGGAGTGGGGGGGGGGTGGAGTCAAGACTGACCCTGGACATGCTAATGGGACCAGAGATTGGGCTATGTGGGAGTGAGAGAGCTGGAATTCTAGGGTCCGCGGGACTGGCTAGCAATCAAGTTGGCTAGCAATTGGAAGGCCGACATACCTGGGCCACTGTGCATGTGCCGATTTTGGCGCTGACAGATCTGTGCATGCGCTGTAGCCCTCTCAATACTATGCTGCCAGCCTCTCCAATGCGAATAGATCCCACCCAATGAATTTTAACGTGAGTCATACTAGTGCACTCTATAGTTCACAGAGCATATAATTTCCCAATCTTTTGCCTGTTTTGGTGGGCTTACTTGTGGGTGGGCAACATTGCCCATTGGAGTCCTAAATGAGTCATGTAAAATCTCAGAGTCACGCCGAATTATAACTTGATTATACTCTCTAAGCTTGGCCTGCATCACATATTGGACTACTTGATCCAAACAAAGTACAATCATCTTTGGTCTGTAGGAAGTTGGTGAATTTTTCATCCTGGACACCCACAACTACATGACTGCAGATAAACCCGTGTCCAATACCTGAATCTGCAAAACTAGCTAGGTGATTCAGGTTGGTTAGAAATAATTAAATCTATTCCCCAGGTCATTGTAACCACTGGTTAAAACGTGCTTGTTCAATTGCTAATTTTCACCTCAGGCTAAAATAAATGTGAAAGTCTTTAAGAATGGTCTCAAAGTTCACTGTGAAATCTTGCACACCTTGTCTTAGGAAAGTGTCATCTGCTACTGGACCTATAGAATAAAGAAAGGAACTAACTTGAAGCTTTTCTCTTTTTCAATAACCTGATGCTACTCAATCCCAGAGAAGAATACCATTTCTATAACTCCCACTGCCAGCCTTTCTCTGTGGACCTCAAGACAGTCAAATGGGCAGGGGAGGGCAGGGACTTCTCAGCAGGGACAATTACCATAATCTCTGTCTAGTGTGCCTTCTCCTTCCATCAGCTTGTTATGAGCTTCTATAAGATATTCATCACAATATGGTTCCTTCAATGTCACCAATGTGTTTTTTTTAAGGGGCATTCGGACAGATACACGAATAGGGTGGGAATAGAAGGATATGGTCCCCGGCAGGGTAAAGGTTTTAGTTCAGTTGGGCAGTATGGTTGGTGCAGGCTTGAAGGGCCAAAGGGCCTGTTCTTGTGCTGTAATTTTCTTTGTTCTTTGCCTCCACTGCTGTCATCATGTTCAGAGATAATTCTTTTACGTTGACCTTTAATTGTAATCTTGATTAAGACCCAGATTCCAGTCATAATCTGATATCCATTAACATTTATTAGTGTTGCATCTGAACACATTACAGAGTAGGCATGTTGTTCCAGGCAACCTCTTTCTCTCGAGAGTCTAACATATGACTGACTAATGTCCATGTTGCATCAACATTCACATTATATATTAACATATCCTATCATTTACCCTCTATATTACATATTCCAGATGTGGCTTCACCAATGCCTTTGCAACTGTAGCAAAACTTCCTGATTTTTCCATTCCATTCCCCTTGAAATAAACAATATTCCATTTGTCTTCCTAATTACTTGCCATGCTTGAATAAAACCATTTATGATTCATGTACCAGGATATTTAGAATCCCTCTGCACTGCAGTGTTCTCAAATCTCACTCATTTAAATAACATACTGCATTTCAATTATTCTTGCTGAAGTGGACACAATTTCCCACGTTATACTCCATCTGTCAGATTTTTGCTTACTTACTTAAGCTTTCTAAAGCCCTTTGTAGACCCTTTATGTCCTCTTAACAACTTATTCTCCGACCAATCCTTGTGTCATGAGCAAATTTAGCTACCATGCATTCGGTCCCTTCATCCAAGTTATTGATATAGATTGTAAATATTTATGTCCCCAGCACTGATTCCTGTGGTGTTCCACTAATTATGTCTTCCCAACCAAAAGTAATCCATGTATCTCTTCTCTCTGCTTCCTGTTAGCTAACCTATCCGTACTGATATGTTATCCCCACTTATATTGATCCTTCATCTCTTTTCCCTTGATTTGTACTCGGTATCAGAATGACTCAGTAGAAATTGACTCCTTTCTGTTTAACCCTTATTTATACTCATCAGGATTCTATGTGAATTATGAGACCTTCATTTGATAATAATGATCTTGCTATAGTATGGTATAGTGCCGGAAGACTGGAGGATAGCGAATGTGGTCCCATTGTTCAAGAAGGGGAATAGAGACTTTCCAGGGAATTATAGGCCGGTGAGTCTTACTTCTGTTGTGGGCAAAGTATTGGAAAGAATTATTAAGGATAGGATTTATAGTTATTTAGAGAGAAATGAATTGATTGGGGATAGTCAGCATGGTTTTGTGAAGGGTAGGTCGTGCCTTACTAACCTTAGTGAGTTTTTTGAAAAAGTGACCAAAGAGGTGGATGGGGGTAAGGCAGTTGATGTGGTATATATGGACTTTAGTAAGGCGTTCGATAAGATGGCCCATGGAAGGCTTCTGCAGAAAATGCAGATGTATGGGATTGAGGATGATTTAGCTAATTAGATTAGGAATTGGCTAGCTGATAGAAGACAGAGGGTGGTGGTTGATGGAAATTATTCATCATGGAGTTCGGTTACAAGTGGTGTATCTCAGGGATCTGTTTTGGGGCTCCTGCTGTTTGTAATTTTTATAAATGATCTGGATGAGGGTATTGAAGGATGGATTAGTAAATTTGCGGATGACACCAAAGTCGGAGGAATGGTAGATAGTGAAGAGGGGTGTTATAGTTTGCAGAGAGATTGGACAAGTTGCAGAGCTGGGCCGAGAGGTGGCAAATGGAGTTTAATGTGGAAAAGTGTGAGGTAATTCACTTTGGCAGGAATAACAAATGTGTAGAGTATAGGGCTAATGGTAGGACTCTTAATAGTGTTGATGAACAGAGGGATCTTGGTGTATATGTGCATAGATCCCTGAAAGTTGACAATCAAGTCGATAAGGTTGTTAAGAAGGCATACGGAGTCTTAGCTTTTATTGGTATGGGGATTGAATTTCGGAGCCGCAACGTCATGTTGCAACTGTACAAAACTCTAGTGCGGCCGCACTTGGAGTATTGTGTGCAGTTCTGGTCCCCGCATTATAAGAAAGATGTGGAGGCATTGGAGAGGGTACAGAGGAGTTTACCAGGATGTTGCCTGGTATGGAGGGCAGGTCTTATGAAGAGAGGCTGAGGGTTTGAGGTTGTTTTCGTTAGAAAGAAGGCGGCTAAGAGGAGACCTTATTGAAACATATAAGATGATTAGAGGTTTAGATAGGGTGGACAGTGATAGCCTTTTTCCTAGGATGGAGAAAGCTATCACGAGGGGACATAGCTTTAAATTAAGGGGTGGTAGTTATAGGATGGATGTCAGAGGTAGTTTCTTTACCCAGAGGGTGGTAAGGGTATGGAATGCCCTGCCTGCGGCAGTTGTAGATGCGCCAAGTTTGGTGGCGTTTAAGAGGTTAGTAGATAAGTTTATGGACGAAAAGGGAATGGTTTAGGTTAGAGGGTCATTGCTTTTTCCTAATTGGTCGGCGCAACATCAAAGGCCGAAGTGCCTGTCCTGCGCTGTAATGTTCTATGTTCTATGTTCTATTAAAGTTGATGAGGAGCCTCATCCGCGATCAGAATGAATGGTGTTAATATAAGAAGTCATCAGGAAATGGAATTGCTTCATTTTAAATGCTCCCTTACTCCTCGCAGTGATCTGGAAGAGTTAAAATTCCACCAGGGTTTGCTGATAAATTACATAATCCTAAAATGTTAAATCCCATATTGTAGTGTGCCTTTTCTCAATTTAATGCTAAAATGATTTTGTATAAATTAA
Organism: Sphyrna mokarran; assembly: GCA_024679065.1. NCBI lineage: Eukaryota > Metazoa > Chordata > Chondrichthyes > Carcharhiniformes > Carcharhinidae > Sphyrna > Sphyrna mokarran. The sequence goes on along the minus strand of JAGIQG010000006.1, from coordinate 63,894,159 downwards.
GTGAGAAACTACTCAACTAATTGTATAAGTGAAACATTGCAAAATAATAAGCAGAGAAATTCATATTATAACCAGAGGGATTTACAACATATTGATAAAATGGTAATTCTATTCACTGAGGCAAAACTATTCAGGATTATTTCTGGTTGACAAGTAAATAGTTGGCATCTACTGCCACCCCTTGTTGGTACATTGAACAGATCACAATACGCAAGCATCCTTGCAAAATGAGTGACGTAGGGCCTTGTACAAGAAACATTGAAAAATAGAAGATAGGAGCAGAAGGAGGCCATTTGGCCCTTTGAACCTGCTCTGCTATTTATTATGGTCATGGTTGATCATCCAACTCGATAGTCTTATCCTGTTTTCTCTCCATAACCTTTGATCCCGTTCACCCCAAGTAGTATATCCAGCCTTTTCTTGAAAGAATTCAACGTTTTGGCATGATTTACTTCTGCTGAATTCCACAGGCTCACCATTCTTTGGGTGAAGAAATGTCTCCTCATCTTGTCCTAAATGGTGTACCCTGAATCCTCAGACTGAGACCCCTGGTTCTGGACTCCCCTACTGTGGGAATATCCTCCCAACATTTACCCTGCCTTATAAGAACATAAAGAACATAAGAACTAGAAGCAGGATTAGGCCATCTGGCCCGCGAGCCTGCTCTGCCATTCAATAAGATCATGGCTTATCTTTTCATGGACTCAGCTCCACTTACCTGCCCACTCATCACAGCCCTTAATTCCTTTACTTTCAAAAGATTATCTATTCTTGCCGTAAAAACATTCAATCAGGTAGCCTCAACTGCTTCACTGGGCAGGGAATTTCACAGATTCACAACCCTTTGTGTGAAGAAGTTTGTCCTCAACTCAGTCCTAAATCTGCTCGCTGTTATTTTGAGACCATGCCCCATCGTTCTAGTTTCACCTGCCAATAGAAACAACTTCCCTGCTTCTTTCTTATCTATTCCTATCCTAATTTTATAAATCTCTATGAGATTCCCACTCATTCATCTGAACTCCTGGAAAACAATCCTAACCTAGTCAATCTCTCCTCATACATCAGTCCCACCATCCCCAGAATCAGCCTGATAAACCTTCACTGCACCCCCTTGAGAGCAAGAACATCCTTCCTCAGAAAAGGAGACCAAAACTGCGCACAATACTCTGTACTCAAAACTTCTTACAATGAAGGCCAACATGCCTCTTGCCTTTTTTACTACCTGCTGCACCTACATGCTTATCTTCAGTCACTGGTGCACATCAACACCCAGGTCACGCTGCATACTCCCTTCTCCCAATTTACAGCCATTTAGGTAGTAATCTGTCTTCTTGTTTTTGCTTCCAAAGTGAATAGCCTCACACTTATTCAAATTATATGGCGTCTGCCATTGATTAACCACTCACCAAACCTATATAGATCATACTGAAAGATCCCTGCATCCTCGGCATAATTCATCCTTCCACCAACTTGGTATCATCTGCAAACTTTGAGATGTCACATTTTGTTCCTTTATCCAAATCATTAATATATATTGTGAATTGCTGGGGTCCGGGCATTGATTCCTGTGGCACCCCACTAGTTACTGTTTGCCAATTTGAAAAGCATTAATTCCTACTCTTTGTTTCCTCTCTGCCAACCAGTTTTCTATCCATCTCAATACACTTCCCCTAGTCCCATGCGCTTTAATCTTGCACAATAATCTTTTGTGTGGGACTTTGTCAAAAGGTTTCTGAAAGTCCAAATATACCACATCTACTGGTTCCCCCTTGTGAACTCTACTAGTTACATCTTCAAAGAATTCCAATAGATTTGTCAATCATGATTTCTCCTTCATAAATCCATGCTGACTCTGATCCTGTCACTGCTTTCTAAATACTCTGCTATAAAGTCCTTAAGAATGAATTTGAGAGTTTTCTCCAATTCCGACATTAAGTTTATTCATCTATATTTCCCTATTTTCTCTCTACTTCCCTTCTTGAATATTGGAACGACATTAGCTACTCTCCCATCTAAAGGGATTGTTTTAGAATCTGTAGAATCCTGGAAGATGACCACTGGTGCATCCAGTATTTCTAGAGCCACTTTCTTAAGTACTCTGGGAAATAGGTTATCAGGTCCTGGAATTTAACCATCTTCAATGTCATCAGTTTTCCCAGTACCAAATATTGATCGCCCTCAGTTCTTCCCCCTCACTAAATCTTGCAATCTCCAACATTTTTGGTATTTGATTTGTGTCCTGTTTTATGAAGACAGAACCAAAGTATGTATTCAGTTGCTTAACCATTTCCTTGTCTCTATTACATTCCCCTGTTTCTGTCTATAAGGGACCTACATTTGTCTTCACCAATCTCTTTCTCTTCACATATCTAGAGAAACTCTTAATGTCAGTCTTTATGGTTCCTGCAAGCTTACTTTCATACTGTATTTTCCCCTTCTTACTCAATCCCTGGGTCCTTCTTTGCTGAATTCTAAACTGCTTCCAATCCTCAGAAGCATTATTTTTCTCAGCCAATCTATATACTTCTTCCTTGGATTGGATACTCTCTCTAATTTCAATGGATTAGCCCTCTTACCCATTTTGCTTTTGTGCAAGACAGCTGCTGCAGTTCCCCCATGCATTTCTTGAATCTTGCCATTGCCTATCCATTGTCATCCCTTTAAGTAACTCTCCCCAATCTATCAAGGCCAGCTCCGCTTCATATCCTCATAGTTTTCTTCATTAAGATTCAGCACCCAAGTCTTTGAATTAATTACTTCATTCTCTATCTTGATAAAAATTCTATCATATTACGGTCACTCCTTCTCAAGGGTTCTTGTATAGCTAGATTGGCAATGATTCCCCTCTCATTACACAGTATCCAGTCTAAGATTGTCTGCTCTCTATTGATTACTCCATATATTGGTCAAGCAAACCATCCCTTATATTCGCCAGGAATTTCTCCTCTACGGCATTGTGGCTAATTTGATTTGCCCAATTTATGTCCAGATTAAAATCATCCAAGATCATTGATATTCTCTTATCACATGCATCTCTAATTTCATTTTAATGCCATTCCCAACATCAGTTTGGGGGTCTATATATGACATCCATTAATGTTTTTTGCTCCTTGGTATTTCTCAACTCTGCTCATACAGACTCCATGTTGTCAGAGCTAATATCCTTTCTCACTATTGTGTTGATGTCCTCATTAACCAGCAGTGCCATTCTACCACCTTTTCCTTAATGCTGGTCCTTCCTAAATATTGAAATACTCCACCCTGTAGCCATGTCCCCATACTCCCAACTATGTCATACCCATTTAGGAAACATTTGTTGAGACATTGGCTATGGCTGAAGTCACACATCATCAATTGTAATCAACCAGAAATAGATGAGATTTTGATTGATATCGGCTGACAAGTTTTATTGCCATTTTCAAAAACAATGATTTTGACAGTGAGTATGAGCTTAGTGACAGTTTATGTTTGACATATAGTTATTATTCTGTGAATCTGAAACCAGGATGTTGCCTGGTCTGGAGAGTTTTAGGCATGAGGAGAGGTTGGATAAATTTGGACTAATGTCACTGAAAAGACGGAGCTTGAGGGGCATCCTTGTAGAGGTGTACAAAATTATTAGAGGCATAAATAGGATGGATAGTCAAAGGCGTTTTCCTAGGGTGGAAGGGTTGAGTGCATAGGTTTAAGGTGAGAGGGAGCAGGTTTCAAGGAGATGTGTGGGAAAAATCTTTCACATAAAAGGTGTTGGGTGCCTAGAATTCACTGCCAGTGAAGGCAATGGAAGCAGCATGTTAGCAAGATTCAAGATATTACTTGATAGGCACATGAACCGGTGGCAGAGAGATAGAAACTGCATATTGATACAGATTTGGTGAGCCGCAGGGCCTATTCCCGTGCTGTATTGTTCTATGTTCTAAGAGCAAACTGAATGCTGAACTTTCAGAATGCTCAAAGGTAATATTGAACTCTGTTTAGTCAGCTTTACTGAATTTTATAAGATGTTATCAGCAATATTTTTCTCCTTCATGTTGATGAGAATTCTTTTCCGGCCTGGATTTAGTAAGTTACTTGCTTCTTTATCAAGGAATGTGAAATATTTGATTTGTTCTGCAATATGAAGGAGAAAATTTATAAAATAATTTATAATGTTTTTATAATTTTTTTGTGTGTGCATCTTTCCTTCAAGTCTCCTTTTTTCTCTTTTTTTCATTTCTATTTACCTGCCTGAATACAGGAGGCAAACTCCACAGGCGAGTAATTGGTTTGAGATAAAAACAATATCTGGAAGTAAATGTGCTGCATGTGCTCCCTCTGAGGATAAATTTACAAATATTCCACACCTATCTCTATTTCACTAGATGACGAAGATGCCAGAAAAATACCAATTAAGATCTTCAATTGTGCTTTGTAACTTGATTAAGAGAACCTTTTTTTCAGTTTATACACAAGAAGAGGCGAGATGATGTGTCACTAAATCCAACTTTGTTATTAAGGAAAATAAAGGATAGAAATTGATTTATATCAATGTTGGGTATAGTGTTCATGATTCGCTAACTAACTGCACCTATGTTGAATGAGGTAGTGATGAACAAGTTTTTGTGAACCCACCTCATCAGCAATCAAACATTACTTCTCTGTCTCCCAGACTGTCTGTGACTTCTACACACAAATTCTCAGAGCCACCTGGAGGAGATGGTGAGGCCAAAAGTAATGCTATTCAGGATGACTTACCTGCAAGGGGGTATGTGGAATTGGGTGAGGAAGGAGCCTTCAGGAGTCAGCACATGCTGATTGTGTTTGAAAAAAACACAGTAACATCACAGGAAAACCATAAGTTGATTGGTTGGTATATAATTGCTATTATGGAGTGCCTGTAAATAATTAGGTATTTACTATTATTCACTGTGTGTGTAAATAGCTGGAATTTAGACAAACAGAGTTTTTAAATGACTTTTAAGTAGCTGCCTTATACTTAATTAAGAGATGCAAACCAAAGGGAAGTAAGAAACTGGATAGATAACTGTTTTATTTTTAAGTGGTAATATTTATTATATTATTATGATTTAAATTAGCATGATGAGGAGAGACATTAATTAAAAAAAGCTAATTAATTGTTTAATTAAAATGCAATAAGAATGGTAGGATAGGTGATGTGTTGTAATGCGCTAAGTGGAAGCTAATGGACAACAGCGTGATCCAGGGGAACCACATATGCAGCAAGTGTCTGTATTTTAACAAGCTTTGGTTCAGTGTCAGTTGGCTGGAGGCCAAGCTATAGGCACTGCGATGCATCAGGAAGGAGCGGGAAAGTTACCTGGACATTTTTTTCCAGAAGGCAGTCACACCACACCCTTTCTGATAGGTCTTCTGATTTGTTCAGTGATCAGTGGGGTGTGACTATGAAAGACTTCCTGCCAAGCGAGGATGAGCAGCTAGGGGCCAATTAAAAAGTGGAATGACAAGTAATCTTTCAATTATTATCTAAACCATGAGCAAATTGGCTCAGGATAAGTAAGATGAAGGAGTTGAATACATGGCTCAAAGATTGGGTTGGGAAGAATGGATTTCAATTCATGGGGCACTGGCACTAATACTGGGAGAAGTGACATGCTTCGTCAGGATGCAGACTTTGTTATCATGCATTCTCTCTAATACACTTCAGCACTATGTAAGATCAGGACTTACGTTCTTTGCAGAGGCACTGGAGAGTGTGGGTGGTGGTAGAGGTGTGGACTGTGTGGATCAGATGCCATGAGACAATAGAGGCTCAAAACTATTCATCCTACAGAGGAAGCCATGAGGGAATGTAGCTGTACTGTCAAAGGAGATGTTGTAAGGGAGAGCAGAAATTCAGGTAATGAAAGCACTGGAGTGGAAGTCTCAAACACATCGAGTGATGATTCCTTAGTCCTCAAGGTAGTGTTTTTACTCTTTCAGCACATGATTTATCAGAATCACGGAGCCTGTAAGTCAGCCTTTCTACTGATCGGGATTGACAGCAGCAGAGACAATTCAGGCAACAGGACCACGCAGGGAGGAACAATGATAGAGACAGTATTCAGCCAACAATTTTCCAGTGTCGATGTTCCTACCTTCAGTTATTCAAGCTGCAGTGCAGAAGAAGTCTGTGTCTGTATTGGAGGACAATAAACCACCTCTGCAACATACTGCATGAGCTGAAACTGTATGGAACTGGAGGACATCCAATGCCTATAGCCCTTAAAGAACAAAGAACAAAACAGCACGGGAAACAGGCCCAACGAGCTCACGCCGTCACCTCAATGTTCCCACTTCTACCCATGATCCCTGTCATCCCTGTCTATGTTTATAGATTTATGCATTAGAACCAAATTTGAGACAATTTAGAGAGAGTTTGTCTGCCAATTAGCCTAAGAGCACATCTTTGGGATGTGGGAGGAAACCGGAGCACCCGGAGAAAACCCACGCAAGCACGGGGAGAATGCGCAAACTCTCATAGATACAGGTCCAAATCCATGTATCTGCACAGCACAGCAATAGTCACTGAGCCCAGTGACTATTGCTGGTGTTGCCCATCAAATGGTCCAGGTCAAGCGTACACGAACGATGTGAAGCACTAGACTACTCTCGAAAAATCCAAGAGCAGCCCTCTCACAACCCATTGCATGTTGTAAAGTTAGGGCTGCTCTGAAACTTTATGCTAATAATTTGTTCCAGGGTAGCATAAGGCACATTTGTGGCATCTCCCAGTTAGCTATTCACAAATGTATTAGGGAGGTGACAGATGCCATTTATACCAGAGCTGAAATGCTCATCAACTTTGATCGAGACCAGGTAAGCAACTGGCAGAGATTCTCCAGGTGCAAGGTTTGATAGGCTGCACCCATGTGGTTCTTAAATCATCATAGTGGCATATGGCACCATTCAGGAACCGTGAGAGTTTCCACTTCCTTAACGTTCATCTCATCTTTGACCACACAATGCGCATGATGCAGATGTGTGCTCATTTCCTGGGGAACACTCATGATTGATAGGTATACATGGGCCACTCACAAATCCTTGCTGTTTTTGCGGGAGAACGGCAGCTGGAGGGATGGCTCCTCAGAACTAAGGGGTATCCACTCTGATAATGTCAGAGTGGAAGCCACAAATACTGTGGAGACTTGATACAATGAGGCTAACACTTGTACGCTCGTGTTGGTGAAGTAGGCAATTGGACTGGTGAAGTTGTAGTTCTAGTGCCTCAACTGGTCAGGGAAATACCCTACAGTACAGGCCCTAGAAGGTCTCTTGCATTATTGTGGTCTGTTGCACTCTCTGTAGTGCAACACTATGAGGGAGACAACCTAGACTTGGAGGAGATGGGGATGATGTTGAGGACTGTGATGGGCTTGATAATTCTGAGAAGGAAGAACACTGAGTAGTGGATAGGATCAGAATTGGCTATTGAGCATGGGTTGCCCCGAGTGGGAATAGCAGATGGTAAGGTCTCCCACAATAAGTGTAAGTTCAAGCTAATACTGTTGTGCCACCATTATCTTACTATTTGGTTGCATATTTTAAATGGCATGGATCTGCAGCTATTGGTCTCACTCTACAGGAGAATGATGGTGACTTGCATTCATGACAAAGTGTAGCTTCTTTTGCCATCAGCAATAAGAGAGCTGCATGTGCCTCTCAATAACAGCCACATCATGCAGCTCATCAAAGCTGGAATAAATAGTCTCAAGCACTGCATATCCCTCTAAGTATGTGGCCAGCTTTTCACTTTTATCTTACACCTCAACAGTGCCATTGGCCTCTCTCACTCAGGTGAAGAGATGCAAAATTGAACTGCTCTAGTCCAAATGGGAGGGGTAGGATGGGGGTGGGGGAATTGCTCCTTCCATGACTGGGGTCCTGAAGGGTGGCTGGGAGCTGGGTGGGTGCATGGTTAGAGTTGGTTGCAGCAGGGCTTCTTTACTCTGTTCTCAGTGTGGGAGAGACATTGCACAACCATCCTCACACACACACAGGAATGAAGCGCTGAGTGTTTGCATGGGTCTGCCAAGCTTGAAATGACAAAATGAAGGCTCTGACTGAACAGAGAGATTTATTATTTGTAACTTTATCTTTGAAATATCTTATTGAATAGCAACTACATCATGAGCTATGTATCTAAATGTGCAGTTGCGCAAATTACAAATGTCAAATAATATGTGTATAGATACTTTTGCAATGACTGTAATTTGCAGTTTTACAAACCATTCATCAATTGAAAGCAAAGACCTGAAAATCCTCAAACCTACTGCAGTAGCATAAAGTGCTGACAATTACCCCTGACCCCACCAGTCAGAATGGTTAAATATTATAAATTATAATTAAATATTCTAAATTATAAAAAAAAGGTCTGCAAGATATAATAAGTCACAAGGTGAAGGCATGTAAAATTGCCAGCATCAATGCAGTCCTCCTCAATAAGCTTAATGCATTATATTTCTGTTTTGAGCAAGAGGTCAGTGAGAGCATACCTTCCATCCTGAATGAACTTGTATGTGGGGTCACCATCGCAGATGCCAAAGCAGCTTTCTTGAAAATCAACCCACAAAAAGTGACTGGCCCGATGGGGTACCTGGATGAGCATTCAGATTCTGTGCAGATCAGCTGGCAGGGATATTTGCAGACATCTTTAACCCCTCTTTACACTAATCTTGAGGTCGCTATCTGCTTTGAGATAACCATCATTTCAATACCAAAAAAAAGCCATGCAGTGTGCCTTAATCACTATTGTCCAGATCCTCTGACATCCATCATTATGAAGTGTTTCAAAAGGTAAATTCAGGCCTCCCAGAATGCCAGGATCCACCGCTGTTTCCCTATCACCACAACAGTTCCCCAGCAGATGCTATTTCCCTGGCTTTACTCTCATCCTTGGAACTCCTAGATAACAAAGCCACTGTTGTCAGACTCCAAGTTACTGATTACAGCTTAGCCTTCAACATCATGATTCCTCCAAAATCTATCCCCAAACTCCGTGGCATGAGGCTCGGCTCCTCTCTCTGTGACTGGATCCTAGACTTCCTAACCCACAGACTATAATCAGTAAGGATAAGCAACAACACATCCTCCATGATCATCCTCAAAATGAGTGCACTACAAGGCTGTGTCCTCAGTCGCTTACTATCCTCCTTATACACCTATAATCATATGGCCAAATTTCCCTCCAACTTGATTTTCAAGTTTGCTGATGACACCATTGTAATGGATTGGATCTCAAACAATGATGAAATGGAATACAGGAAAGAGATAGAGAATCTAGTGAACTGGTGCGGTAACAATAATTTCTCCCTCAATTTCAGCAAAACAATGGAAATAGTCATCACCTTCAGGAAACGTAGTTGGGAACGTGCCCTGTCTACACCAATGAGGACGAAGTGGAAATGGTGAACAGCTTCAAGTTTCTAAGTGTCTAGATCACCAACAACCAACAACTAACAACCAACAACCTGCCCTGGTCCCTCCATGTCAATGCTATAGTTAAGAAAGCACACCAATGCCTCTGCTTTCTCAGGAGGCTAAGGAAATTTGGCGTGTCTGTTATGACTCACCAATTTTTACAGATACACCATAGAAAGCATTCTTTCTGGTAGTATCACAGCTTTCGTATGGTTTGTGCTCTGTCCAAGACTACAAAAAACTGCAAAGGATTTTGAACGAAGCCCAGTCCATCATGCAAACCAGCCTCCTATCCATTGACTCTGCCTCTCCTTCCCACTGCCCCAGAAAAGCAGCCAGCATAATTAAGGATCCCATGCACCCCAAATGTACTCTCTTTCACCTTATTCCATCGAGAAAAAGATACAAAAGTCTGAGGAAAATTGCAACAACTCAGAACAGCTTCTTTCCTGCTACAATCAGACTTTTGAATGAACCTACCTTGTATTGATCTTTCCTTACACCCTAGCTATGACGTAACACTACTTTCTGCACTTGCTTTTTTCCTCTTCCATGTACGTATGTTATCCTACATCCATATAGTGCACTAGAAACAATATTTTTCACTAATACATGTGACAATAATAAATCAAATCATATTTTTGTGAGACTTTGGTGTGGTGGAGAGGAGGAAGAATTAATGCTGACTGGTAGTTCGAAAGGCCTGTCAACATAGCTAAGTATGCTTGTGATTTTTAGCAATGTCCAAGTTAGAATCATGTCTGGGCACTGAGATATGCTCCATTTAAACAACTAAAATGATGTGGATGTTGGGTTCTTTTAATAAATTAGATTTCTGGGCAAAATAGAGATGGAATCCATAGGAGTTCTAGTGGAGGAAGCTATCCACCAACTTCACCTCCTTGTGATAGCAGAGATCATGCTTTCATGGAAGTAGAGAATACCTACAGATAGTCTTCTGGGTGAAGAGCTTGCCGATGGATTGCTGTGGAGCTGCTTAACTTCCACTGCCATAATCTTGATACAATCGCAATGGAAACACAAATCAGATTTCTGCTGCCCTTCGGATAAAATCATGATAGTGGAACAAAACAAGTGAAATAACATTTCCAGCTCTGTCACCATGCTTTTGTGTTCATTTCACTTTCTCCATCCCTGTGCCTATGGCTGAGAGTTAATTTGTGGCCTATATTTTTTTGTAGTAGCTGAGAAGTTAAAATCTTTAAACATTTGTTTTATGTTGATGTCATGAAAAAGCTAAGTATAAACTATTACAGCCAGGAAATCTGGTGCAATTGAATTTCTCGGGAGGAATTGCAATCAGGGTACAATTTAAATACAGCACAATGTGACATTTTACCAAAGAGTCCAGGTTAAATATTTTATATACAGGCAGCACTTTGTGGTTAAGCTAGTTTATTATTTCACCACTGAAACATGAAAACACACAGGTTAATCATTGAACAATGACAGAAAATTGGAGACAAAGGACTGAAATGTTCAGATTTAATAAATGAGTAAAAATAAACATTTCGCAGCTAGATATGTTTTCACATGCAGTGTAATTACTGTATTTCATCTTGGTTGAAATATTTAATCTCAAGTGCTTTCCCATCTGCTTTTAATCTAATATATTGAATGTAACAATTACTCTAACTGTGTCATAAAATTAAACTGCATTTGCTTAGCATCTTTCATTCCAATCTGTTGATTTACTTGAAAGAATTCTGAAGAAAGAAGATTGTATTGAGTGTAATCTGGTTCTTACATGGAATTTTAAAGTAAATCAAAATTATGTTAGAATATACATAAATAAGAGACTCAAACATAGCATTGTACTGTAACGATATATATAAGCTTGCAAATTGTTATCAGCTTTGTTAATCAAAACTGCTGCAACAGCAATTTAACTCCAGCTTTCAAGAATGTTCAAGCAACTCCTGAATTTTATTTTGAATCCATGTGCTGGAATATTGGAATTAATGCATATCATATTGTAAATTAAAAAGAACTTCTCTAGTATCAACCCTATGACATTAAACACCTTATTTGATTCAAGCGCAAATCATAAGAAACAACATAATGCTTAATTAAGAAAGTATAAGCATATTAACATTGAAATATTACTGAAAAGTGTGATAATATTGTACCATTAGGAAATGTTTCTTGTGTCATGTTTCTTGTGGAGGATATTTCAGAAATCAATTCTATTTATTTGGTGCTGTTTTATCTACAACTGGCAGCCCACATTTTGATGCTGAAGAAGCATAATTGATCCTAATTGTTGGAGTGTTTACTTTAACCTGCGCTGATGTAGTATTGTTATGTTTTCCACAGAGGATTTTCAGAGTAGGATTTGATTAGGTTAATTGACTTCCTTTCTTCCTTAATAAGGATTTCCTCAATAACTTCCTTTCTCTCTCATTCTCTCTCTGAGGATTGGGGTGCAGGACCTGTCAGAAAATAGACATCTTCCTCTGAAGTTCAGCTGTTTGAAAGTAGATCTTTCTCTGAAGTTCTGATATTTGAAAATTAATCTTTCTCTGGAAGCTGCTTTATGGGAATCAGAAGACAGGTATCTTTCTTTGTTGAAAGGCTAGAAGGCTAGCACTCACAGAAGCTTATATATTTTGTGCTAACTGATTCTGAAGTTGGATTTATGTCTGTGGGGATATTGCTTAATTTGGAACTACAGATATAGCAAGCATTTAAGGATTGTATCTTGTAATAGAACATAGAACAGTGCAGCACAGTGCAGGCCCTTTGGCCCTCAATGTTGTGCTGAGCTATGTCAAAACCCAAGATCAAGCTATCCTACTCCCTATGATTCTGGTGTGCTCCATGTACCTATCCAATAACTGTTTGAAAGTTCCTAATGTGTCCGACTCCACTATCACAGCAGGCAGTGTATTCCACACCTCAACCACTCTGAATGAAGAATCTACCTTGGACATCCCTTCTATATCTCCCACCATGAACCTTATAGTTATGCCCCTAGTAACAACTAAATCCATCCAAGGAAATTGTCTCTGCACATCCACTCTATCTATCCCCTTCATCATCTTATAAATCTCTATTAAGTCATCTTTCATCCTCTTCTGCTCTAAAGAGAAAAGCCCCAGCTCCCTCAATCTTTCCTCATAAGACGTACCCTCCAAACAAGGCAGCATCCTGGTAAATCTCCTCTGCACTCTCTCCAATGCTTCCACATCCTTCTTACAGTAGGTGACCAGAACTGCACACAATATTCCAAATGTGGTCTCACCAATGTTCGGTATAGTTGCAGCATAACCCACGGCCCTTAAACTCGAATCTTTTGTTAATAAACGCTAACACACTATAAGCCTTCTTCATGGTTCTATCCACTTAAGTGTAATCTTCAGAGATCTGTGGATATGAACTTCAAGATCTGTCTGTTCCTCCATATTCCTCAGAACCATGCTGTTGACCCTGTAATCTGCATTCAAGTTTGTTCTACCAAAATGAATCACCTCACACTTATCAGGATTAAACTTCATCTGCTACTTTTTGGCCCAGCTCTGCATCTTATCAATGTCGCTGTGCAGTCTGCAAGAGCCCTCCACCTCATTCAATTGGTAAAGTTATGTTAATTCTTTTTGTTACAGTTTAATTGTTGTTAAATAAAGTTTGTTTGAATAAATACTTCCTAGTGGGTCAATAGGATCATACCTGGAGTGAAATACCTAATGCTCACACGAATGTCAAAATCAAAAAAAGTTGGCATTTAAGTTAACTTCATAATATACCTTGGAGTTCCAGACCTGGTTTCTAACAAATGTACACAGTATTCCAAATATGGCCTTACCAATGCCTTGTATAACTTCAACAAATTGTCCCAATTCCTGATTCAATGATCTGACCAACGAAACCAAGCATGCTGAATGCCTTTTTCATTGCTTTGTCCATCTGTGACTCCACTTCCAAGGAGCTATGAACCTGTACTCCCAGATCTCTTTGTTCCAAAAGTCTCCCCAGTGTCCTACCATTAACTGAATAAGGCCTGCACTGGTTCAATCTACCAAAATGCATCACCTCGCATTTATCTAAATTAAACTCCATCTGCCATCCGTCAACCAAATTGATCAAGATCCCATTGCAATCAGAGATAACCTTCTTCATCGTCTGTGTATTTACCAATGGCAGTATTGGCAGGAATGGTCACAGTACAATCCTTAAGGAAATAAAATTCCATTTACACATTAATGTTGTGTGGCACTATCACCTTAATAAATGTTTTAAGTCCAAATAAATCTAATAGCTAAAATCTGGGTGTGCATGAGTTGCTGTGGATCATCAGCAGAAGCAGAATTGTATCCAACTATAATCTGTAATGTCAAGGCCTGGCTTTTTCCCACTTTATCATTACTATCATAATCAAGAATAAAACCTGGTTCAGTGAAGAGTGCAGGCGAAGGGGTTCAGATTCTTGAGGTATTGGGATCAGTTGTAGGACAGAAGGCACCTATTCAAAAAGTTTGAACCTCAATGGGACTGGGTCCAATATCCTTGCACTTGTGTGGTTGATGACAGTCTAATCTAAATTGGCGGTAGGAAGGCACCAGCATGTAGAAGGAGTAAAATAAGAGTAAGCTACATAAAATTAGAGCATGGGACTGAATGAGAAAATAGAATTATTTGATACTGAATGAAAGTAGAGTATGAAGCGCTGTGAAGAATGTAAGGACTGTATTACAGTGCATACATACATACTTACAAAACATGGTGAATAAGATTGGTGTGCTACAAACACAAAAAGCTATCTGAGATGCAGTGGCAATAACAGAAATTTGACTGAAAAAATGGTGATGGGTGGGTGCTAAATGTACAAGGATATAAAGTGTTCAAAAAGATAAGCAAGATGAAAATGGAGATTAGGTGGCAAAATTAATTAGGGAAAATATTGACAGTGATTGAAAAAAGAGTTGTCCTTAATGGACCAAGGATAGAATCCATGTGGATAGCCATGATGTGGAGATGCTGGAGTTGGACTTGGGTGGCACAGTTAGAAGTCTCGCAACATCAGGTTAAAGTCCAACAGGTTTATTTGGAATCACAAGTGTTCGGAGCATTGCTCATTCATCAGGTCAGTGGTAAGTTGGGTTCACAAACAGGATATATATAGACACAGGCTCAATTGCAAAATAACGCTTGGAATGTGAGTCTTAACAGATAATCAAGTCTGTGCAGATATACACAATGCAAATAAAGAGAAGGTTAAGCACAAGTTAAAGAGGTGCAAATTCTCTCAAGCCAGGACAGTTAGTAAGATTTTGCAAGCCCAGGCAAGTTGTGGGGGTCACAGGTAAAGTAATATGAGACCAAGATCCCATTTGAAGTGTTCTCATGTGTGTGGAACTTGGCTATCAGTTTCTGCTCAGTGATTCTGCGTACTTGTATGTCTTGAAGGCCACTTTGGAGAATGCTTACCTGAAGATTGGAGGTTGAATGCCTTCAACTGCTGAAGTATTTCCCAACAGGAAGAGAACACTGCTGCCTGGTGATTGTTGAGTGGTGTCCATTCATCCATTGTTATGGTGTCTGCTTGGTCTCACCAATGTACCATGCCTCGGGGCATCCTTTTCTGCAGCATATCAGGTAGTCAATTTTGGCTGAGTCATATGAGTGTGTACTGTGTACCTGGTGGATGGTGTTCTTATGGGAGATGATGGCATCCATGTAGATGATCTGTCACTTCTTGTAGAGGTTGCTATGGCAAGGTTGTGTGGTATCATCGTCGCTGCTCTCCTGAAGGCTGGGTAGTTTGCTGCAAACAATGGCCTGTTTGAGGTTGCATGGTTGTTTGAAGACAAATAGTGGGAGTATGGGGATGGCCTTGGCGAGATGTTTGTCTTCACTGATGACATGTTGAAGGCTCTGAAGAAGATGTCATAGCTTCTTTGCTTCTTTGGGAAGTACTCGATGACGAAGGGTATTCTGTCTGCCGTGTCTCGTATTTGTCTTCTGAGAATGTTGGTGTGGTTTTTCGCTGTGATGTGTTGGAACTGTCGATCGATGAATCGAGTGCATTACTCTTTTCTTATGGGTACATTTTTCAGTATCTGTCCGTCGCATTCCTCCTTATCTGAGAAGATCCTGTGTATATGGAGGGCTGGTCCATAGGGTCTTTAACATGTTTAGGGTGGAAGCTGGAAAGATGGAGCATCACGAGGTTATCTGTGGTACTTTGTGGTACAGTGAATTGCTGAGGTGACCGTCCTTGATAGAGATGCATGTGTCTAAGAGTGCAACTGATTTTGGAGAGTTGACCGTGGTGAGCCTGATGTTATGATGGAACTTGATGTCCTGTAGTTGTTTCAGTGATTCTTTGCTGTGAGTTCAAAGAAAGAAAGTGTCATCGAAGTATCTCGTGTATAGTGTTGGTTGAAGGTTGTGTGCATGAAGAGGTCTTATTCGAATCTGTGCATGCAGATGTTGGCATGTTGAGGTGTGAATTTGATCCCCATGGTTGTTCCATGTGTCTGAGTGAAGAACTGGTTGTTGAAAGCGAAGACATTGTCATCTGGGCTGAGTTATAGAATGCATTTGGAGATTGACAGTTGTCAGCATTGAGTACCAAGGCAGTTGCAGCAATGCCATCATCGTGGGGGATGCTGGTCTAGACTAGACTCGGCCAATGTTGTCTACCTAATATGCTGCAGGTAAGAATGTCCCGAGACATGGTACATCAGTGAGACCATGCAGACACTACGACAATGGATGAATGGACACCGCTCGATAATCACCAGGCAGATGTATTCTCTTTCTGTCAGGGAGCACTTCAGCAGTCGAGGGCATTCTTTGGGTAAGCATTCTCCAAGATGGCCTTCAAGACACACGACAATGCAGAATTGCTGAACAGAAATCGATAGCCAAATTCCACACACATGAGGATGGCCTCAACCAGGATGTTGGGTTCATGTCATACTACATATAACCCCCACAATTTGCGTGGGCTTACAAAATCTTAATAACTGTCATGGCTTGAGACAATTCACACCTCTTTAACTTATGCTTAACCCTCTCTCCACTTGCATTGTCTGTACCTGTAAAGACTTGCTTACCTGTTAAGACTTTCATTCTAACCATTATCTTGCAATTGGTCCTGTGTCTATATATGTTTTGTTTGTGAACCCACCTCACCACTTATTTGATGAAGGAGCAATTCTCTGAACGCTCGTGACTTCAAATAAACCTGTTGGACTTTAACCTACTGTTCTGAGACTTCTTACTGTGCCCATGTAGATAGAGTTGAGAAACAAAAAATGTATGTTGATACTACATTCTGCATATCTTCAAATAGTGAGTGAGAGAGAGAGAGAGAGCTAATAGAGAACATCTGCAGAAAAGCCATAGAGATGTGCAAGAACTATAGAATGATGGTATTGAGGAGCTTTAATTACTCAAATATTGATTGGGATATTGTTAAATGATAAGGAGAGAGAGGAATTTCTATAGTGTGCTCAGGAAAACTTCCTTGATCATTATATTCTTGGCCCAACCAGGAAGGTGGCATTGTAGATCTGATGCTGGGAAAGAAGGTGGGCCAAATGGATACCGTCTGTGGGGGAACATTTGGATAAGAGTGTAAAATATGCTGATGAGGCTTCTCAACGCCTGCACTCAGAGGCCAAGCTCCAAACTATTGGTGACAAATTCATAGAGACATATGAAAGAATGGGCCTTTGACTAAATGTCTGAAAGACAAAGGTCATCTACCAACTTATTGCCACTGAGCGAGATTGTTCCCTGACTACCAAGAATTGTTCAAGGCTCATGCATTGGGAGATTATCTCAGCAAAGTCAGGCATTGATGATGAAACTTAACATTACCCCCGCTGTGCTATTATTAGAGCTTTCAGGGAGAAGAGCATTTGATTACACAGACCTCAACCCCAGCACCGAACTAATAGTCTACAGGTTGCAGTGCTACTTGCCCTCCCATATATGTTAGAGACATGAACAATGTAGAATAGACATCTTAAATCCATCAACAAGTATCATCAGTGATGCCACCAAAATCCTGCAAGTTTAATAGCAGGATAAGCACTCCGCTGTCTGTGATTTCTCTCAAGTTAACATTCCCAAAATCTCAGCACAAATTAATTTGCTATGGGAGATGCACTACATTGGACTATATATGGACTACATTGTCCTCATGTATGATACAAGATTTCCAAAAGAAGCTCTCCACGAGGAGCTTCAGCATAGCAAGTTATTAGGAAGGCAGAGGAACAGTTTCAGGGATGTCCTTAAAGTCACCCTGCAAAAATGTAATATATGCATCGATTTGTAGAATCCTCTTGCTCAAGATCACCTAAACTGAAGAAGAAATATCTCTGAAGACTCCAACCATTTCAAGCATCTCTGACAGGCCCAAGTGAAGGGAGGCTAAGGGCAACAATGGAAGGAGTCTACAAAAATCCAAGCATCTCATTCCCACCTCATCAAACACTATCTGTCCCACCTGTGACAATACACAGATCCATCTTTAGACTGTTTAGCCACCTCAGAATACACCACACCAGAATCAAAGAAAGTTATCTTCGATTCCCAGAGATTGCCTAAGAAAGAGAAAGAAGAGTATAAGGTTTAGACTAATAATGTGGAACAGCAAGGAAAAATCTAAAGTAGACTTCTAAATTGGAGAGTGTTAATTTCAATGGGATCTAGCCGGAGTAAAATGGAGCAAAAGATTGAAAGGAGAAACTAACGGAATAATGGGTGAACTTTAAGGAAGCCATACTTCAGGTGCAGATACGGTTCAGTACAGATGAAAAGATAGGAGAACTAAAATCATGAATCTTGGATTATAAGGGAGAAATATGAATATGACAAAACAAAGAAAGAGGGCATTTCATGCATATTTCCAGATAGAAATGCAAAAGAATAGGATGGGATTTTACCATCTCACTACACCCAGCGACTAGTGTGGTGAGCTGGGAAAATTGCATGCAATGCTAAAACTCTGATTTGCGTCTGGTGCAAAACAATTTGTTATCTTCCTAGCTCCCTTTTAATGATGTGAACCACTTCACGTCCAGAAAAGGTGTGAAGCTTATTAGCATGAATTTGAATGGATTTCAATATCATTAGGGAGTTTGGCATGCGGCTAAGCGTTCTTAGGTCGATTTCACCGGTGTGTTTGTTAGACTCCACCCTCTCAGTACCAGCATCAAACTGCCAACCTTTGTGTCAAAAGATTGCAGTGCAGACTACACCCAAGAGACTGGCATGCCTCACTCTATATTTCTCACTTCTATGACACTTGGTAATTTTTGAGAAAATTCCATCTGTGATCTTTAACTTTAAATCTTGTTTTTGACTTGAAAAGAATATGGACACTTTAAAACATTTCCTTGTTTAAGCAGTTGCTTTCAAACCTTTCTTTGTCCTGGGGAAAATACATGAAAAATTTAAATACCAGATTTACAACTCAAGTTCAGAGCCTCTCCTGAGATGGCCACAGACAGACATCTCATCAAGAGATAAATAATGAGATTCCTATCTTCTAACTTTTAACACAAAGAACAACAAAGAACAAAGAACAACACAGCACGGGAAACAGGCCCTTCGGCCCAACGAGCCCGTGCTGCCATCCTAACGTCTTAATGACATATAGAGACCAATATAGGGACGATTTGTTACCCAATCAGCCTAACAGCACATTTTTGGGATGTGGGAGGAAACCGGAGCACCCGGAGAAAACCCACGCAACCATGGGGAGAACGCGCAAACTCCCTCAGACACAGGCCCAAATCCATGTGTCTGCACAGCAACAGCGATAGTCTCTGAGCTGTCATGTTGCCCATCTGATGGTCCAGTTTAAGCATACACTAACGACATGAAGCACTAGGCCACTCCTGAAGTAACATCCAGGAGCAGCCCTCGCAAGACCTGCCGAATGCATGCACCTTGTTGGTCAACAAGGTGGACCGCACAGCCTGTGGAAACAATTAAAGTATTTAAACAGTTCTCCTATATCCCTCTATCTGCAGATCGCTCATGTGGCTGTCCAAGAGACCCTTAAACAACCCTAGCGTGCCTGCTCCCACCACCTTACTCGGTAGTGCATTCCACACCCCCACTATCCTTTGTGTGAAAAAATGCCCTCAGTATTAGTCTTATACATAGCCCCCCTCACCCTAAGGCCGTGACCCCTCGTTCTATCTGAATCTAATGGTGGAAAAAGCTTACCACCATTTACTCTATCTATACCCCTCATAATCTTATATACCTCTAATAGATCCCCTCTCAGCCGACGTCTTTCAAGGAAAACAACCCCAGTGCGTTCAATCTTTCCTCGTAAGACAGCCCTTCCATACCAGGCAGCATCCTGGTAAATCTCCTCTGCACTCTCTCCAGGGCCTCCACATCCTTCCAGTAGTATGGCGACCAGAACTGGACGCAGTACTCCAAGTGAGGCCTAACCAACGTTCTATACACTTGCAACATCAAACTCCTACTCTTGTATTCTATACCCCTTCCTATGAAGGCTAACATACCATACGCTTTCGTTATCACCTTTTCCACCTGTACTGACACCTTCAGAGACTTGTGAACCTGCACCCCCAGGTCTCTCTGCGTCTCTATACTCCGGATAGCTTTACCTTTTATCCTATAACTCCCCTCTACATTATTCCGGCCAAAATGCATCACCTCGCATTTATCCGGATTAAATTCCATTTGCCATCTATCTGCCCAATCTACCAGACTATCTATGTCCTGTTGTATTGCCTGGCACTGCTCCTCAGTACCCGCCAATCCAAGCATCTTAGTGTCATCAGCAAATTTGCTGATCACACCACCTACCCCCTCTTCCAAGTCATTTATATAAATCACAAATAAAAGAGGTCCTAGTACTGAGCCCTGTGGCACACCACTAGTGACTGACCTCCAGTTGGAAAAAGAGCCTTCCACTACTACCCGCTGCCTCCTCCTCCCAAGCCAGTTCTCAACCCATCTACATACCTGGCCCTGTATCCCATGCGCCTTCACCTTTTTTATCAGCCTACCATGGGGAACCTTGTCAAACGCCTTACTGAAATCCATGTAGACGACATGAACGGCTTGTTCTTCATCAACCGTTTTTGTCACCTCTTCAAAAAATTCCACTAGGTTCGTAAGGCACGACCTCCCCTTAATGAAGCCATGCTGCGTATCCCTGATCAGATCGCAGCGCTCCAGATGCTCATACATCCTGTCCCTGAGGAGCCTCTCCATTAGCTTACCTATAACTGAAGTCAAGCTCACCGGCCTATAGTTCCCTGGGTTATCCCTCTGACCCTTTTTAAACAACGGTACTACATTGCAATCCTCCAGTCCTCTGGGACCTCACCTGTGTCCAAAGAAGAGACAAAGATTTGCGTCAGAGGCCCAGCAATGTCATCCCTCACCTCCCTTAGCAGCCTGGGATAAATACCATCAGGGCCCGGAGCTTTATAAGTCTTTATGCTACCTAAAAGCCCCAACACTTCTTCCCTCGTAATGATTATTTCCTTTAACGGGTCCTCAAAATCCTCAAAGCCAGCATCAGACATCAGGCCCCTCTCCCGCGTGAATACTGATGCAAAGTATTCATTCAGGATCTCCCCCATCCCCTCAGGCTCCAAGCATAGATCCCCTCCTCTGTCCCTGAGAGGTCCAATCTTCCCTCTAACCATCCTTTTGCTCCTTACATAGGAGTAAAATGCCTTAGGATTTTCCTTAATCCTACCTGACAAAGCCATTTCGTGGCCCCTTTTTGCCTTTCTGACACCCCTTTTAAGATCCCGTCTACACTCTCTATATTCTTCCAGCGCTGCCTCTGCCCCCAATTGCCTGGATCTAATGTACGCCTCCCGCTTCTTCCTGACCAAGTCCTCAACATCCCTAGTAACCCACGGTTCTCTAATCCTACCCTTCCCATCCTTTCTCCTTACCGGCACGTGTCTATCCTGCAAAAATTTTAGTTTTCTCTTGAAAGATTCCCACATGTGCAGCGTCGACTTACCCTTGAACAGTTTATCCCAGTCAGTATCCTTAAGATCCTGCCTAATCTGGCTATATCTAGCCCTCCCCCAGTTTAACACCCTCCCCTTAGGGCAGGCTTCATCTTTTTCCATTAATACCCTAAAGCAGACAGAATTGTGGTCACTATTAGACACATGCTCTCCTACTACAACGTCAACCACCTGCCCTGGCTCATTCCCCAGAACCAGATCCAGTATAGCCCCCTCTCTAGTCGGGCTATCCACATACTGCTCCAAGGACCCTTCTAAAACACACTGTACAAATTCCTCCCCTTCTGCACCTTCCGCTCTCGGCACCTTCCAATCTACCCCAGGGAAATTGAAATCTCCCATTACAACTACCCTATTCTTCCTACACTTATCTAAAATTTCCTTACATATCCCTTCTTCCACGGCACGCGGACTGTTGGGCGGTTTGTAGTACACACCCAACATAGTAACCTCTCCCTTCCTATTCCTCAACTCCACCCATAGCGACTCAATTCCTAACTCAGCCATACCACCCTCCTTCTGCACTGCTATGATGTGATCCTTAATTAATAACGCCTCTCCCCCTCCTCTCCTCAAACCACCTCTATCATGCCTAAAACACTTGTACCCCGGAATATTCAATTGCCAGTCCTGCCCTTCCTTTAGCCACGTCTCAGTCACAGCCACCACTTCTAACTTCCTCTCGAACATTATTGCCTTCAGTTCATCTGTTTTGCCAGTCACACTCCTCGCATTAAAACACATGCACTGAAGGCCCTTAGGCACTCTCTGATCTTCCCTCCTACTCTCCGGAGTTACCCTGTCACCAATCTCTCTCCCACTCCAAGTTCCCTCTATCTCCCCACCCCCCCTCCATATTAGTTTAAACCCTGCCGAAACACTCCAGCTAACCTCCCAGCTAAAATATGGGTGCCCTTCCCAGACAACTGTTCCCCGTCCCTCTTGTATAGATGCCCCTTCCTCCTGAAGACTTCCCAATGGTCTAAGAATCTGAATCCCTCCACCCTACACCAATCCCTCAACCACGCATTCAGTTGGAGCACTTCGTTGTTCCTAACCCTGTCATTCCCAGGCATCTGCAGTAGTCCAGAGAATGCCACCCTGGAGGCCCTACACTTCAGCCGGGCCCCTTACATCATGGCCTCAATATTAGGTAATGAGCCCCTTTTTCATCAGTAACCCAGGCCTGTCTGCCAACTCTTCCTGCAAAGTGCATTTTCATTTATCTTATATTTTAAAATTACAGCTTTCAAACTTAAAATAATCTTACAATATATGCAGTTGTACCAAATGAAAACAAGGGGCATATTTAATGATTTAATTGAGGAAAACCTGAAAAAAATTGAAAATGGCAGTAGCCTTGAGATTGAGTAAGTCCAGTCATTGTAGAGTGACTAAGAAAAGCAGAGGAATGCTGGGCATTAGAAGACTTTACAAGTCCTGGATTAGTTCCCTTACTATCATTATGCATGAATAAATCATAGATATGCTGTCTGGTTTTCCAAATCAGATTAATGGTAAAAGAAGTATTTTGCTGTGCATGGGATTTCATTCATCTGGTCCATTACTAATTATTTTCACTGGCAGGTACTTCATCATACCTGTGCTTTGCAGTTGCACGTGAATGTTAAAAAGACTTATTAACCATAACTGCAACAAATATCATAGTCTAGATTTTCCCGGAAATTAGCAAAGACTGACATAGAATGGGAATGGCAGCATTGTGCCCGCTGACAGCAATGTCAACTTTTCCTGCGGTATAGTGTCAAGAACTTTCACCTACGGTTTCCACATTGTATCACTGACAAGGTGGCCTCTTATTCACCCTCCCACCATCAGCTCAGCACTGCAATCATCAAGGTACCACATTTAATGGCTGCCCCAGCAGACATCAGCCATGCTTCATAGATCCCTGTGCAGTAACGGCTGCCAAGAAATCTGCTCCTAAGTTTTTGGACACATCTCTGGAAAGACCACTCAATACAGTAGTGACCTGATGCAATAGGCTGTACCAACACTCAGGAAGAAAACCAGCCAGTAACATCATCAATCCAGCCTTGGAGATAATGGTAGTCATCATGAATGCTAGCGTCCTGCAGAAGCCATCCAGTCCCACAAGAGGATGAATGATCTTCTCTGTTCTGCCAGGGGAAGTCCCTCTTCTCATCATTCTCAGCTCACACACTCACACATCCATTATACATCCTCAGGGATCTCACTCACTGCCAGCTCAAGGGACACCAGCATTTGATCTCTAACACACACTCCTGTTAGTCATGTCCTCATCATGTCACTGGTCTCACACTCTCTCCATTTGTATTAATGCAGGAGAAAGCAACAAGAGGGAAAGATCCCAAATGGGCAGGAGGGATGCTGGAACTAAAAGTTCCCATGGACTTCGAGGGCAAAACTATGCAGCTGGCCAGGGAGGATAATGACTGCTCCTGTGCTGGCAATGATAAATCAAGTGAGGATCCAGCACCTGCATCATCCATCAGATAACAATGTTGTAAATCACATTTCCCATTTCTAAAGACCCCTACCATACATTATTGATCTCTTCTTCCTTTTGCAGGCATATCTGGGAAACAGCCCAGAGTGTCCATCAGCTAGATTGTTGATTCCAGCCCAACAGAAACACAGAAGAGAAAATGATGGACTCTGATATCGAAGAATCATCACTTACTCCACCAGAGCACAAACATATACCTGAGCAGCCTCAGTGTCACAACCTGATGAGCACATCACTCTCTCAGAGACACAACAGGAACAAGCAGGGATATCAACAGTGTTGGCACTTGGAGGCATGCTGGAGGCCAAGAATCTGCTGAGTCCCAAGCAGATGACATATCGCCAGATCCAGTCATGTCACAGTTGTTGTAGCTCCAAAGGTAAACTTGGATGAGATGTCTGGTACACTCCTTGGATTAAAAATCTATCCACTTTATGTCTGAGGTGATTGTGCTGATACTGCAACATAACAAGATCACCATAGTTGGCTGCCATGGAGACTTTGGTGCAAGACCTTTGTTCCACACTGCTGAAAGACACATATGGTGCAGACACTTGCTGGGATCAATCAGTGCCAATGCTAGAGGTTGGTGGAGCTTCTCAAGCTCATTCCGGCTATCTAGCTGCACATTAAAATGGGTGATAAACAATCATATGTAACATTCACCTCTATAAATAAACTCTCAGTTGTTGCACTTTTTCAATGACTTCTCTTTCTGAAGACCTGTGTTTCTGAAAACCTGATTCCTGTCCAAGAAAAAGGCAGGGTACACCATCCAGAGCTTTCTCAGTCCAGGGCTTTGTGCAAGATTTTCCAGCATGTTAGTGTCGTCCCTTCACAATGACTGAACACATCAGTACTGTCTGTTTCCTGTAGGAAGTGAGGATGTCTTTCACAGTGTACAGGGCTAGTGTTAATCATTCCAGTCATTGTCAATGTGTGCTCTGTATAACTTATAAGGTGCGGTCTGTTCAACCCTGTGAACAGGATTCAAGTCCTATGGTCTTAGACAAGCGACGAAGCAGTAAGTGTGGATACACTGGGAACTGTAGTCACAGACCTGCACACAGGTGGCTCAGGTCTGATAGTCATTTTCCGCTGACCAAAGCAGCAATGAAACTCATCGTCCGCCTGGGCGACTTTAGGAATGCACTGCTCACCTCCGCAGAATGAGAAAGGGGCTAGAAAAGATATCCTAAACATTGCCTACTTCACTACACCCTGGCCAGTTTACTGCAGCTGGTGGGGATCTCATCTTGTGGTCGAATAAACAAAATAAAACAGAATGGGACACCTCTCACCATTGGCACTTGGAATGTGCACACACTTTTGGACAACCTTACAGCAGACAGACCAGAGAGAAGAACAGTCTTAGTTGTTAGAGAGCTTGCAAGATACAACATTGACATTGCAGCCCTGAGTGAAACTTGTCTTGCCAATGTAGGTCAGTTGACTGAAACTGGAGGTGAATATTTTTTTTGGAGTGGTCCCGCCAGCGATGAGCATCATGATGCTGGAGTTGGACTCGCTGTCAGGAGTCACCTTGTTTGGAAACTTGCTAGTCTACCCAAGGGTGTGAATGACTGGCTTATGACATTACAGCTTCCGCTGCAGGATAGAAGTTAAGCCACCCTGATCAGTGCCTATGCCCCGCAATGAACTGGCTCAGATTGTAGTCACGATGTGGAGATGCCAGCATTGGACTGGGGTAAACACAATAAGAAGTCTCACAACACCAGGTTAAATCTAGTGTTGTGAGACTTCTTACTGGCTCAGAGCCAGAGATACAAGTCAGTATAAACAAATTTTCCACTGCTTGTGACAACTTTGGACTCATCATCAACATTAAAAAGAACAAAGTCATGTCCCAGGCTGCTCCTCATGCACCGTACACAGAACCCATAATCACAATCAAAGGGCAGAAACTATAGGCAGTGGACCAGTTCATTTATCTTGACAGCATCCTCTCCCAAGCAGTGACTATTGATACAGAAGTTAACTCCAGAATAGCAAAGGCAAGTTCTGCTTTCAGTAGATTTCGCTCCACTGTATGGGAACATTGAGGAATCAGCCCAGGAACAAAACTGAAGGTCTACAGTGGCACAGTACTCACTACCGTCCTATATGCCTGTGAAACGTGTTTTGTGTATCGAAGGCATGCAAGACAGCTCAATCATTTCCACATGACTTGTTTTTGCAGAATATTACACATCAGATAGCAAGACAAAGTACCAGAAACTGAAGTTTTCTCTAGAGCAAGTCTACCATCAGTCCACACACTGCTGATGAGAATGCAGACTTGGTGGGCAGATCAGGTTATCCGTATGTCAGATGAGCAGCTCCTTTTTGGGGAACACTGTGCTGGAAGATACTCACGTGGAGGGGAGGAGAAATGTTTCAAAGACACATTCAAGACCTCCTTGAAATCGTTTGACATAGACACGACCACCTGGGAAACGCTGGCACAAAACCATCCTACCTGTTGCTGCCTCATCCACAAAGGCCGTCAAGCTTACAAAGCAAGGTATATTGCTGAAGCGAGCTGCACAACTCCAAAGCCACCAACGCAATAACTACAACGCAATAACAAGTCTATCCAATATGTGCCAGGATCAGTCATCTTTCTGACACACCACATCCAGCCTCAAAATGACTAATGGTGTCGAGATCCTCATTGATGACGATAGACAAACAACACTCTATACCTTGAAGGATACCTTAAGATCAGGTGAGATGAAACTTTTCCCACTCTATTGCCATGATATGATCCTAGACATTGAAAGCAAATGAGCTGCCATCAGCCAAACAGGTATCAGACATTCACAGATGCTCTGTGAAGATCTATGCACTTCCCCAACTGCAAGTCATCATCTTCCTTCCGCAAAGTAGGGACTTTAAGCAACCACAGCATCCTCATGACATATTAGAAAGGACATGCATTGCTATCAGTCAGTTGGAAGAGCAGTTCTTACAGAATGCATGCAAATATTATAGGCAAAATTTTAAGAGTGGCGAGTGCTGCTCACTTGCCATCCTGAAAGTTAGCCTGGAACTAGGAGCGGGGACTGTGGAAATGTAAGTCCTAGGGGTCCTGGGGCAGGAGGTTAGAGGATGTCCGCAGGTTGGGAGGCGGATGATTACGGCATTGGCAAGTAGGCCAGGAGTGGAAGGAGTCCCGGAGCACCAGAGTGCTGGGGGGAGGAGGGTCCACAAGTCAGAAGGTGCCTTCAAAGTGAAGTGATCCCTCCACCTTCCTGCTGAGATGGGAAAAGGTTTAATGTCACTTATCCAACTTATCTATGCTTGCTCCTGCCAAGTGCAGGTAGGGTGGAATTGAGGCTGAATGTTTTTCACTATATGGCATTGTTTCACTGATGTACTTGGTCACTGCCTTCATCCCCTCTAAAATGATACTCTGGCCAGTTCCCCAGGCAGCAGCAGGTGTACAGCAATATGAATCACCCTCTTGTGACTTGTGCGACCAAATAAACCTGTTGTACTTTAAGCTGGTGTTGTGAGACTTCTTACATTGCACAAAGAAGCAGGGATTGCAACATAAACACAACTGATCACTTCCCTAAAATCTTGTAAAAGCAACAGTGGGTAAAATTTATTCACCTTCTCTTCTGACTTTTATGATCCATGGTAAACTGTGTGAATATGTTGGCGAGGGGAATAGAACAGCTGTATGATGCACTTGTGATAGTTATCAGGGTAATGCAATATATGTCAACTGTCCTTTATTGAAATGACCTTGATGCATAAGAGTTTATTGCCTTGGTGATTTTATTTGCACTGGTAATATGGTACTGATGCTAGATTATGTCCGCAGGTCTTTTTGTAATACAGTGGCACAGTTTGTTATTTTCTTCATATAGAAATATCCTGTGGATATGTTTTACTTGCTGAATCCCTGACAGCTCTGTCCTGACCAGGCCTGTCCAAGTTGCTCACAAAACTCCTCTATGTGGCCCCTTGTTGAAGAGAAGAGTTTCAATGGAAGAGTCGACATGGAACTTCTCCTTCCATCATGGCTTGTTTCTCTCCCATATTTGCTGCTGATATAATAATTAATAGCATACTAAATGGTATAGACGGAAGTATAAAATTACAAAGCGACTTTAATATATGATGTGAGTGAATAAAACTGACAGATTTCAATGCAGAGTGTGAACAATTTTTAAATGTTGAGAAATTAGGAACAGTGGAAATCCAAATAAGTTTAGTGATACATGCAAATAACTGAAAAATTAATCATAATTGAAAAATGACCATAGGAATTATTTCTAAAATAATGGTATAAAAGTGAGCAAAAAAGTTAATAGAATATAAGTGTTTACACCTAAAATATAAAGGGGATTGCGTTCCAATTCTGAGGGCTTTACTGCAGGCATATTTAGGTCCTTCTAGTCAGCCACGCATACATACAGTTAACTGATAGTTTGTTTTCTAAGCTAGCAATTATGTAAATTTGTGTCTGTGATGATGTCAGTTAGAACGAGAGAATGCTCAACTCATATCCCACAGGTGCTGGGTGCCATTAATTGTAAAGATGTGACAATGCAGGCATTTTCAAACTATGAAAGAACATTTATCAACAAAAGGGCGTTCAAATCATCAATGTGCAGCTGGTGTGCAAACACATAAACCTTTAGACAGGTACACTGAAACTTTCTTTGATCCTGGAAGCAAACTTAATGAGTGGCTATGAGGGGACAAGGGATACTCATTGTAAACTTGACTCTTGCTATCTGTAAGAAATTGCAAAACTGAAGCTCAGCAACATTAAAATGAATGCTATATCATCATCAAATGTATGACTGGTCAAATCATTAGCATGCTGAAGATGCACTTCAGGCGCCTTGACAGATCTAAAGGAACTCTACAGCACATAGCAGTCAGAGTCTTCAGATTGGTTGTAGTGTGCTGTGCTCTGTACAGACATTTAAGCAGTCCCTTGGGATAGTGGATGGGTTCTGAGATGGCTGATAAGTCCAACATGCGATCTGCAGATATTGTCACATGTGTGACTTATGGTGCTCGATGGCTTGGTTATATGAGTTATTCGTACTACCTCTGATGCCTCAAAGTTCTGCACAACAGTAATGTTTAGACTTGCAGGAGGAAGAAGGCAAATAGATTGGATAATCCTCAGCCGATGTGGGCTTCAACAGTTTTTACTTTCCTTGGGCGGCCATGGAATGTTCAGTTTAAAATCCTAAGTAGGGTGGCAGACATGATGGCATTTAGAGTTGCAAGGTGTGCAACTCATTATGCATGAACTCATTAGTTCGGAGACTTTAATAGTACATGATGTTGACCAATTTACCCATGGAAGAAGACATTGTCTTGGTAGCCTGTGAGATCACATGCTCTCGTGGTTGAGGACTTATCCAACTTTACTGCAATTGTGATAAGTCCGTTTGAGAGGCCTGACAGTACATTGCACGTTGTTTATTTTGCAAAATGATTTGTCCTTCGGAAACAAATAACAAAGTACAGCACAGAAACAGGCCCTTCAGCCCACCAAGCCTGTGCCCTTGGGTGTAGCATTTGTGTCCAACTGAGCAAATCTTGAAGAGGGCTGTACTTTCCAACATGGTCTCTCCACTTCTGATCCTGTCTTCATCAACAGCTCTTGCCCATTTGTGAAGTGCGAATCACCAGATGATAATCCCAATTTTCTGCTGTATGAGAGGAGTGGCCCATGATTGAGGAGCAACTCCTTGAAGAATCTTCCACTCCACTTATCTGTCTGACTGATTTTGAAAACTGGATCTGGGGGTCACAATCTAGTCCATGGACCATTCCACTGGTTGGACAAATTTGGTCTGCAGAATGATTGAATGGCTTGTCCTTAAATAGTTTAGAAGCCATGCTATCTAATTGGCAGGCAGGTTTAGAGAAGGAAACACTTGCCCTCATCGGATCCTTTCTCTTAGTCCTAACATTAAAGTAGGATTCCAGAAGCAGCTGATGACTGGAACTGTCTTTAAAGATCGATTATTAAAATATAACATTGGACCTTAAAAGAGATGGCCAATGAGGTAGTGATGCACTGGTGCTAAATATAACACTGTCTGGTTAGAAAACTTGCTGCTGAAGCTTTCAACAAATGTACAATGCCACAAAACCTTTAGACTAATCAACATCCTAACACAAAATCATATATTTCACATCCACCCTGTTGACATGACCAGTCTAACCCATTCAATAACAATCTGTCACATGGATCAGTGCTTGCATCGGCCTTTTTAATTATCTTTATGGAATAACATCCCCTGCAATAAATCCCAGAAGATTTTCGATGCATGACTCTGCTGACACAGATATCAATGCCAGATGAAGCAAGTAGGGCATGCGCCACTGATCTGGACCTATAGGAATGCTACTTGCCAAGCTGGTCCTCTGCTCCAAACTAGAAGTCATGATGTAGAGATGCCGACGTTGGATTGGGGTAAACTCAGTAAGAGGTCTGGCAACACCAATTTTGACGAAGCACAAACGCCGAAAGCTAGCAGATTTACTATCAAATAAATTGGTTGGATTTAAAATTGGTGTTGCCAGACCTCTTACTGACCAAACCAGAAGTAACAGCTATGTTGATGTTCCGTCTGAGCAATAACATCAATGCAAAAGAACTCATTGGTTGGAATTGTCCGGCCGCTCACACCCTTCCACCACTACCAGAGAGGAAGGAGAAATTGGTGCTCAGCCAAATTTCTGCTCATTGCAGCCGGATTAAAGAATCCTGCTGGCATGATCAGCAAAAAAAAACTCACTCAAAAGTTTCCTTCTTTGGAAGGTCTCTACCCAAAATAACTGGATAGAATTCTTAACCGTCAGCCTCATTTCATCAATATCAGCAAAAAAGTAAAAACCAAAGTGAACCTGGTCAGGAGACTTGCTGGAATTTCATGGCGGAGCATGGCCAGAATACTTTGTACTGCCCAAGTCTATTCTGCTGGAGAATAATTCTCTGCCTCATGGACCTTCAGCCACTATATGAACATCATGGACATGCAGTTAATCGCTATCTTGAGACATAACAAATGCAGAAGTGGTAATTTACCAAAATTCATTGGATTCTGGTGTAGTTCCAGCAGATTGGAAAACATGTGATGTCACTATTTAAAAAAGAGGATAGACAAAAGGTGGGTAACTATAGGCCGGTTAGCTTAACTTCTGTAACAGAGAAAATGTTTGAATCTGGTCTTTGATAAGTATGTCCCTGTCAGGCAAGGAGGAAATGGTCGAGTAAGAGAACATTGGTGTACAAAAAAAGTTGATTTGCTGGTTAAAAGGAAAAAGGAGGCTTATGTCAGGATGAGGATTGAAGGCTCGGTTAGTGCAATGGATAGCTATAGATTAGCCAGGAGGGAGCTAAAGAGTGAATTGAGGAGAGCAAAGAGAGGACACGAGAAGACTTTGGCTGATAGGATTAGGGAGAATCCTAAAGCTTTCTTTAGATATGTTAAGAATAGAAGATTGGTTAGGGCAAGATTAGGGCCAGTCATAGACAGCAGTGGGAAGTTGTGCGTGGAGCCTGAGGAGATTGGAGAGGTACTGAATAAATATTTCTCTTCGGTATTCACGCAGGGTGATGTAAATGTAGTTATGGAGAACACTGAGGTACAGGGTAGCAAACTGGAAGGTATCGAAGTAGATAGGGAGGATGTGCTAGATATTCTCGAGAGTTTGAAGTTGGATAAGTCCCCTGGGCCGGACGGGATTTACCCTAGGATTCTCTGGGAGGCAAGAGAGGAGATTGCAGAGCCTCTGGCTCTGATCTTCAGGTCGTCGTTGGTTACGGGTGTGGTTCCGGAGGACTGGAGGATAGCGAATGTGGTCCCATTGTTCAAGAAGGGGAAGAGAGACCTTCCAGGGAATTATAGGCCAGTGAGTCTTACTTCTGTTGTGGGCAAAGTATTGGAGAGAATTATTAGGGATAGGATTTATAGTTATTTAGAGAGAAATGAATTGATTGGGGATAGTCAGCATGGTTTTGTGAAGGGTAGGTCGTGCCTTACTAACCTCATTGAGTTTTTTGAAAAAGTGACCAAAGAGGTGGATGGGGGTAAGGCGGTTGATGTGGTATATATGGACTTTAGTAAGGCGTTTGATAAGGTGGCCCATGGAAGACTTCTGCAGAAAATGCAGATGTATGGGATAGAGGGTGATTTAGCTAATTGGATTAGGAATTGGCTAGCAGATAGAAGACAGAGGGTGGTGGTTGATGGGAGATATTCATCTTGGAGTTCGGTGACAAGTGGTGTACCTCAGGGGTCTGTTTTGGGTCCCCTGCTGTTTGTAATTTTTATAAATGATCTGGATGAGGGTATTGAAGGTTGGATTAGTAAATTTGCAGATGACACTAAAGTCGGTGGAGTGGTAGATAGTGAAGAGGGTTGTTATAGTTTGCAGAGTGACTTGGACAAGTTGCAGAGCTGGGCCGAGAGGTGGCAAATGGAGTTTAATGTGGAAAAGTGTGAGGTAATGCACTATGGCAGAAATAATAAATGTGTAGAGTATAGGGCAAATGGTAGGATTCTTAGTAGTCTAGATGAACAGAGGGATCTTGGTGTGTATGTGCATAGATCCTGAAAGTAGGCATTCAGGTCGAGAAGGTTGTTAGGAAGGCATATGGAGTCTTGGCTTTTATTGGTAGAGGGATTGAATTTCGGAGCCGCAACGTCATGTTGCAACTGTACAAAACTCTAGTGCGGCCGCACTTGGAGTATTGTGTGCAGTTCTGGTCCCCACATTATAAGAAAGATGTGGAGGCATTGGAGAGGGTACAGAGGAGGTTTACCAGGATGTTGCCTGGTATGGAGGGCAGGTCTTATGAGGAGAGGCTGAGGGATTTGAGGTTGTTTTCGTTAGAAAGGAGGAGGCTAAGAGGGGACCTGATCGAAACATATAAGATGATTAGAGGTTTAGATAGGGTGGACAGTGATAGCCTTTTTCCTAGGATGGAGAAAGCTAGCACGAGGGGACACAGCTTTAAATTAAGGGGTGATAGTTATAGGACGGATATCAGAGGTAGGTTCTTTACCCAAAGGGTGGTTCGGGAGTGGAATGCCCTGCCTGCAGCAGTTGTAGATGCGCCAAGTTTGGTGGCGTTTAAGAGGTTAGTTGATAAGTATATGGAAGAGAAGGGAATGGTTTAGTTTGGAGGGGCATTGCTTTTTATATTGGTCGGCGCAACATCGAAGGCCGAAGGGCCTGTTCTGTGCTGTAATGTTCTATGTTCTATGTTCTATAAATTGTCCTATTGGGAAGACACAGAAGGGCAGATCATGTTTGACTAATTTGATGGAATTCTTTGAGAACATTACATGTGCGTGGACAATGGAGAACTGTGGATGTGATGCATTTGGATTTCCAGAAGGCATTTGTCAAAGAGCCGTACCAAAGGATGGTACGTCAAATTAAGGTGTATGGTGTTATGGGTAATATAGTCGCATGGATGGAGGATTGGTTAACTAACAGAAAGCAAAGAGCGGTGATAAATGAATATTTTTCCAGTTGGCAGTCAGTGTCTACTGGTGTTCCTCAGGGATCAAAGACAAAGGACAAAACAGCATGGGAAACAGACCCTTTGGCCCAACGAGCCCGCGCCGCCACCCCAATGTTCCCACCTCTACCCGTGATCTTTGTCTACGTTTATAGATCTATGGATTAAAAACCAAATTTGAGACAATTTAGGGAGAATTTGTTTTGCCAATTAGCCTAAGACAACATCTTTGGGATGTGGGAAGAAACCGGAGCGCCCGGAGAAAACCCATGCAAGCACGGGGAGAATACGCAAACTCCCGCAGACACAGGCCCAAATCCATGTATCTGCACAGCACAGCAATAGTCACTGAGCTGTCGTGATGCCCATTAAATGGTCCAGGTCAAGCGTACACTAACGACGTGAAGCACTAGGATACTCTCGAAAAAAAAATCCAAGAGCAGCCCTCTCATGACCCATCGCATGTATGTCCCTTGTTAGACAACAAGGTGGACCAAAGCACCTGTAGGATAAAAACAAGTACATCAATATCATCATCTATTTACACACTTCCCAGGGACTCCCAACGCTCATGATCCCTATTTTAAATCAGTTTTCTATACCCCTCCATTCCCATTCTGTTCATGTGCCCATCTAAGTATTTCTTAAATAACTCCAGAGTGCCTACCTCCACCACTTTACTTGGCAGCGCATTCCATACCCCCACCACCCTCTAGCATCCAAATTATACCTTACCCCCTCACCCTAAGCCCGTGACCCCTCGTGCTATTTGAGTCCATCCTAGGAAAAAGCTTAACCCTGTTTATTCTATCTATACCCCTCATAATCTTGTACACCTCTATTAGATCTCCTCTAAGTCTATGTCTTTCTAAGGAAAACAGTCCCAATTTGCCTAACCTCTCCTGGTAACTCAGACCTTCCATACAAGGCAGCATCCTGATAAACCTCCTCAGCACTCTCTCCAGAGTCTCCACATCCTTCCGGTAGTAAGGCAACCAGAATGGACGCAGTATGCCAAATGAGGTCTAACCAACGTTTTATACATCTGCAATATTAAAGGCCAGCTCTTGTACCCTATACCCTTTCCTATAAAGGCTAGCATACTATATGCTTTCTTCACAACATTCTCCACTTGCTCTGCCACCTTCAGAGACTTAAGTGTTAGGACTGCAATTGTTTTTGATTTATAGATGATTTGGAATTGGGGATTAAGTGTAGTGTGTTAAAATTTGCAGATGACACCAAGATGAGTGGCAGAATAAAGTGTTCAATGGATGCTGAAAATCAGCAAAGGAGTATAGATAATTTAAATGAGTTGGCAAGGGTCTCGCAGATGAAGTGTAATATTGGTAAATGTGGGGTCATCCATTTTGTTGGAATAACAATAAAATGGACTATTATTTAAATGGTCAAAAATTGCAGGATGCTGCTGTGTAGAGGGACCTGTGTGTCCTTGTGCATGAATCACAAAAAGTTGGCTTGAACGAACAAAAATAGCTACTGGTTAAAAATTATAGCTTGTCATGTTTAAGAATTTACATTGATAAAGATTATGCTAATTCTTTTTGTTATATTTTAATCATGTTGTTAAATAAAGTTTGTTTTAATAAAAGCTTCCTAGTGTGTCAATTGAATCACATCTGGAGTGGAACACCTTATGCTTAAACAAGGACTTAGGAGGGCAAAAAGGGGCCATGAAATGTCCTTGGCAGGCAGGATTAAGGGGAATCCCAAGGCTTTTTATGTGTATATAAAAGGAAGAAGAGGATAGATAAGGAAAAGGTAACCCCACTCAAGGCCAGTTTGTATGCAGAGCCAAATGCCAAATGAGATGGGTGAAGTTGTTAACAAGCACTTTGCATTAGTGTTTACAAAGGAGAAAAGTGGGGTGGAGTGTAGAAAGAAGGATGTTGACTTTCTTTGACATGTTGAGATGAAAAAGGAGGAGGTATTGGAGGTTTTTGAAAAACATCAAGCTGCACAAGTCCCCGGGACCAAATAGAGTCTATCCAGAATACTGAGAGAGGTGAAGGAAAAAATTGCTGAGCCTAGGCCAAAATCTTTGTATCTTTTCTAGCCACGGACAAGGTTCTAGAACATTGAAGAATAGCTAATATTGTTCTGCTGTTTAAGAAAGGCAGAAGAAACAATCTGTGAAATTACAGGCAGTAAGCCTTACATCAATGGTGGGGAAATTATTTGAGAAGATTCTGAGGGACAGGATATACTCACATTTGGAAGAGAATAAGTTTATTAGTGATAGGTAGCATGGTTTTATGAAGTGGAGGTTGTGTCTCACGAATTTGATTGACTTATTTGAGAAAGTGACAAAGAAAATTGACCAAAGCAGGGCAGTGGATCTTATATACATGAACTTCAGTAAAGTCTTTGATAAGGATCATCATGGCAGGCTGACACAGTAAGTGAAGTCATATGGGATCCAAGGTGAGCTGGTAAACCAGCTTGGGCATAGTAAACAGAGAGTTATAGTGAAAGGGTATTTTTCTAACTAGAGGTCTGTGACAAGCGGTATTCTCCAAGGATCAGTGCTGGGTCCCTTGTTGCTTGTGAAATGATTTGGAGGAAAATGTAAATGGTCTGATTAGCAAATTTGCAGATAACACTAAAATTGGGGGGGTAGCAGATAGTGAGGAGGATTCTCAGAAGATACAGCGGGATATAAATTGGCTGGAGACCTGGGCTGAAACGTGGCAGATGGAATTTAACCCAGACAAATGTGAGTGATGTGATTTGGAAGTCTATCGCAGAAGGAAAATATACAGTAAATGCTAGAGCCCTTAGAAATATTAACATACAAAGGGATCTAGGCATATAAATCCACAGTTCCCTGAAGGTGGCAACTCAGGTGGACAAGAAGGCATATGGCATGCTGGCCTTCATCAGTCAGGATGTTAAGTATAGGAATTGGAAAATCATGTTGCAGCTTTATCAGACTTTGGTTAGGCTGCATTTGGAATACTGTATACAATTCTGGTCGTCACACTACCAGAAGGACATTGATGCATTGGAAAAAGTGCAGCAGAGATACATCAGGACATTGGAAGATATGGATTATGAAGGAAGGTTCAACAAACTTGGATTGTTTTCATTGGAGTCCCAGAGGCTGAGTGAATTTGATAGAGGTTTATAAGATTATGACAGGCTTGGTTAGAAAGGATAATCAGAGTCTTTTCCCTCAGGTTAAATGGTGAATTACTAGGATGGCATAGTTGAAAGTGAGAAGGGGAAAGCTTAAAAGGGAAAGGGCAAGTTTTTCACCCAGAGGGTGGTGAGTGCCTAGAATGCATTGCTTGAGGAGGTGGTGAAAGCAGGTTCTGTAACAATGTTCAAGAGGCATTTGGATAGATACATAAATAGGCAGAGAATAGAGGGCAATAGAAGCAAGAAAATATTAGATTAGAGAGGCATCTGTGTCAGCACAGATTTGGTGAGCGAAAGACTCTGTTCTTGTGCTGTATGGTTCTTTGTTCTTAGCTCACACAAATGTCAAAATCAAAAATAGTTGGGGTCTAGGATAACTTCAGAATATACCTTGGAATTTCTCATCTGGTCCCTAACATGCCCTTCTACTGGATACCCACCTATGACACTGCTCTTAATACATCATAAATTTAAAATCAAGGCCATGGCTTCAGAAAAAGAGAATCAATCTGAAACAGGCCAATTTGCTCAGTCAACCAGAATTTCAAGCTCAGCAAATTGACATCAGAAGAAACTAAAAATAATATTTTTGAGAAATTTGGATCCTTAACCTTTTTTCCTAAAAGCATCATCAATTATTACATTCAATGCTGCTTCCACCATCCTTTCACCCTATATATAACAGACCACTGCTTCAATAAATCTCGCATTTTTTTCCTCATTATTTTTTTCCTCATTATCATCAGAGGTCCTGATGTTGTGAGACTGGCATCTTTGGCCTGACCTTGCTGTGGCATGGATTAGCTTAAATCTGCAGCAAATAGCCATGGCTTTATCAAATGTTGTGAGCAAAGCCCTTTTCCATAACTTGCATATGCATCCTGCACCTTCAGAAAATACACAGGAAGCAATGCTGGTAAAGTGGTTGACTGGGTATTGCAAAATTGCTTCTTGTCCTTAAATGGGTGTTGGGTGTGTCCACATGTTTTCTCACTTAATTTTCAGAACTGTGTTTCTCTGACCTGACTTTATCTTGAAATCCGCAAAGAGGGAAATGTTTTTTTTCATAGACTCACAGAATCTACAATACAGAAGGATGCCATTTGGGCCACTGAACCACACTGACCACAAACTCACCCAGGTCCTCTCTCCACAACCTTCCGCATCCTCCCTCGCCAATCACCCTGACAGTAAGGGGATATTTGGAATGGCCAATCCACCTACCCCGCACATCTTTGGACTGTGGAAGGAAACTGGAATACCTGGAGAAAACTTACACAGACATGGGGAGAATGTGTAAACTCCATACAGACAATGACCAAGCCAGAAATCGAAATGGGTCCCTCGCGCTGTGAGGCAGCAGTGCTAACCACTGTGCATTGTGCCATCCTTAATGAAGGAGGCACACTTAATGAAGATTCTTGCTTCAGAAGAAATAGAAAAGGAAGAGTGTAATCTTTGGAACTGAAGTTTATCAATCCAGTCCCTATTTAGAACATAGAACATAGAACATCACAGTGCAGAACAGGCCCTTCGGCCTTCGATGTTGCGCCGACCAATTAGGAAAAAGCAATGACCCTCTAACCTAAACCATTCCTTTTTCGTCCATAAACTTATCTACTAACCTCTTAAACGCCACCAAACTTGGTGCATCTACAACTGCAGCAGGCAGGGCATTCCATACCCTTACCACCCTCTGGGTAAAGAACCTACCTCTGACATCCGCCCTATAACTACTACCCCTTAATTTAAAGCTATGTCTTCTCGTGCTAGCTTTCTCCATCCTAGGAAAAAGGCTATTTGGTGGAAAGTATAGAGCAAGTGAATCAAAATAAAAAAAGGAGAACAAATGCAGAAGTTCAGAGACGTCAGGTTAGAGCCATGTGAAGCATATATTTTTTGTGTACTCACAGTTCAACCATAAAATGACATGGAATTAATCAAAATGTTGATCTGTCCCCATTATGTCCAACCTGACCTCTAAATTAGATTGTGAATTTAGACACAAATGCAGGCAGTTTTAAATAGATCTATACCAATTAAGAACAAAGCTGAACTTGTTTTTTTTTTGCTAGATCATTATAGCTGGATATTGATATTATCACTTGGGCTGCACAGCCCAAACAATGGAAGTACAGGATGAATGCGTGAGTGACTTCTATTTAAAAACAGTAAAATCATTAGTTGATATTCCAGGTCACATTTGTTATTGGCACAGGATACAAACTACAATTAACACACTGCAGAGCAGAAAACAAATAGTGCAGCATTAAGTTTCATCTTTGGACTTTGATGACTGATTGGACCTGAAGTTTACCTCTTGCAGTTTTTGTCTGACCTTCTATATAAAGTACTGACTTTAACAAAACTACAAATGAAACACCACAGCACTTTTTAAATTGAGCACCCTATAAAAAAAAGCCATTGTCTCTGTTGGAAACACAGCTGTAATTTTATTATTACAGATACATGGAGTAATTACTCTTGGCCAATACTTCATGTTTCATGAGGACCCTTATCCACATTATTCTGGATATGGATACTGATAAAATTCCAGGTGCAAAACAACAATTCCAGACAAATCATGAGGTTTTATAAATATGACAGCTGGGGCTGCTCTGTGAGGCTGAATGTAATTCATCATCTTGTCTGTTCTTGTCTGAGAAGTGACATTGGGGTTTCTGAATATCACCTTCCCATACTGCTCTAAAATCTAGCAAGGTTACCTTTCATATTTGCGACAATATTAAACATTGACATACTATATTTCTTTATATTACTTACTATTTGTTCTTTAGTTAAAACATTCAGACTTATTTTACATAATATCAGTACAACAAATTTGCACAGCCATTTCTTTGGAGACTAGAGGACTACGTGACAGTGGAGCTGGTAATAAATAATAGGCACAAGCAGCTTTGTAGTGTCCAGTTAAAGTGACAACAAGTTTCATGATGTCAATTAAGATACTTACAATGTTTTTACAGTTAACAATGTGTGTAGATATTCATTATTAACTCTGCGTTTAGAATGAAATTCCTATAAATTCAGAAGCTCATGAAAAGAAATATTAAAGCATCTTGATGTTTATAAAATACATTTTCTAAACTTCTCAACTGAGTTAAGTTTTTATTAAGTCCACAGTTTTTATTAAGTTATTTTTCAATGTGACCTCCTCAGTGATCTGTCATTCTTTGTGCACAACTATTTTGCAAATTACTTTCTGCCATTGGCACTTTAAAAAATTGTTTGGACTTTTTGAACATTTACTTACATATGTGGTGTGGATTTTAGTTATTATTATGCTTCTGATGTGTACTAATACAAGAATCCTTTGTCCTTTGTTGGGTTTAGAGGCCGGCCAAGTAGTTGGAAGCAATTTAGAGTTTAGGAATTTTGAAGAAAGTCTACCTATTGAGCAGAAACTGAAACATCTGGAAGTGCTTAAGAGGTAAAGGTAATATTAAGTTTCTGGAGTGGGTATTGGGCAAGTTATCAGCCATTCTCAACTGAAACAATGGGTAGAATTTAATGCCTGTGCCAGAGGGAAGTTTGAATTGGGGAAGTGGGGGGAAGCGGGGCATGGGGGTGGAGGCACTTACCAAACTCTGTCAGCTTTACTTGCAGTTAAGTGCTGGGATCTCTTTCTCATAGGCACTCATGACCGACAAACAGATGAATTTTGGACTGCTTCTTTTGACAATAGTTGCTTGTTTAGAAGCCTGGGAAGGGAATGGAGTTAACTAGAGCAGAATTGGGAGGTGAGCGATC
Source organism: Sphyrna mokarran (assembly GCA_024679065.1). Taxonomy (NCBI): domain Eukaryota; kingdom Metazoa; phylum Chordata; class Chondrichthyes; order Carcharhiniformes; family Carcharhinidae; genus Sphyrna; species Sphyrna mokarran. Next base: position 63,853,760 of record JAGIQG010000006.1, on the reverse strand, counting down.
TTCTGGAATATTTTACATGTATATTTTTATAACTACCCCTTTGGTAGTAGCCTCTGAAGAATCTGTTAGAGGGGACCTAAACAGGCATCATTTACTTAAAAACTTGGCTTCAGCAGTCAGATATCTTTCAGGGTTCCTTTAGCCATTTGTTCCTCATTTGCCTATCATTGTGTCCACATCGTACTTGCAAAAATGCTACATCAAAAAGAAAAAAAATGAAAAATGAAAAGAATTGCATTCATGTAGTGCTTCTCATGACCACTTGACATTTCAAAGCACTTTTCATGGCTGACCAGTTTAGTTTCTAGTCAATGCTAACCCCCAGGATATTGGGGTGTACTGTGATGGTAATATCATTGAATGTCAAGGGGCAATACTTAGGTTGTCACTTGTTGGAGAGCATCATTGCCTGGCATTTGTGCAGCAAAAATATTACTTGTCACTTGTTTATTTATTTATTAGTGTCATAAGTAGGCTTACAATAACACTGCGAAGAAGTTACTGAGAAAATCCCCTGTCAGCACAAGCCTTAGTATTATCTAGTTCTTGCTGCATTTGGACATGAAGTGCTCAACATTGTACAATCATCCCCACTTTTGAAGTTTATTTATTAGTGTCACAAGTATGTTTACATTAACCTGCAATGAAGTTACTGTGAAAATGCCCTAGTCGCCACATTCTGGCACCTATTTGGGTACACCAGGATATAATTTTAGCACATAACATCATCACGTCTTTCAGACTGTGGGTGGAAACTGGAGCTCTGGAAGAAACCAATGCAGACATGGGGAGAATGTGCAGACTCAACACAGATAGTGACCCAAGCTGGGAATCGAACCTGGGCCCCTGGTGCTGTGAGGCAGTAGTGCTAACCACTTTGCCACGGTACTGCCTGCTTTTGACCTTCTGATAGAAAAAAGGTCATTGATGAAACATAGAACATAGAACATAGAACATTACAGCGCAGAACAGGCCTTTCGTCCTTCGAAAGGCCTTTCGTCCAATTAGGAAAAAGCAATGACCCTCTAACCTAAACCATTCCCTTTTCGTCCATAAACTTATCTACTAATCTCTTAAACGCCACCAAACTTGGCGCATCTACAACTGACGCAGGCAGGGCATTCCATACCCTTACCACCCTCTGGGTAAAGAACCTACCTCTGACATCCGTCCTATAACCACCACCCCTTAATTTAAAGCTACGTCCCCTCATAGCAGCTGAAGTATCTGCATATCATTTTGTTTTCAAATAAAGAATATATATTATTGTTTCACTAATTCTTATGTGCAATTGGTAAGTTTACATTCACGAGAAGAATTACACAACATGGTGGTAGCTCAATCTTTGAAGACTTGACCGAACAGAGTATAAGTTTTGAGCCTTCACATCCAGCAGAAGAAAAGAACTAGTGTGAAAGTGAAACACTATTAAAACTCACTATTTGTAACATATTCTACAGCTCTGTTTGAATCCTACACACACCATGGGGGTGATTCTCCCATCCCACTGTGCTAACTGAGTAGCACAACAGGATGGGAGATATCAGCAGTGGTCATTGCATGGGATTTACATTGAGTGGCATGATAGCACAGTGGTTAGCACTGCTACTTCACAGTTCCAGGAACCCGTGTTCAATTCATGGCTTGGGTCACTGTCTGTGTAGAGTTTGCACATTCTCTTTGTGTCTGCATGGTTTTCCTCTGGGTGCTCTGGTTTCCTCCCATAGTCCAAAGATGTATGGTTATGTTGATTGGCCATGCTAAATTGGCCATAGAGGCATAGGTTAAAGGATTGGTGGTTCGAATATATATGGGTGTAGCATTGTGGTCGGTGCAGACTCAATGGGCTGGGTGGCCTCTTTCTGTACTGTAGGGTTTCTATGATTTCTATTCTATGTTTCTGTGTCTGGGCTTTCACGTGTCTCCCAATCTAAGCTTTTCACTGTCAACCAATTCATGCTGAAATCAATGTGATGGTGTTTTGCATGCATTACCATAATTTACCATATCATTGCAGGTCCGGGAATAAAGTCTCCCCCCTTTGCGGCATGACATCATGCTTGTGGTGTTTACAACTGTTTGATAAACGTGAAGACTTGACGTGAAGGCATTGAACAGGACCAAGGAGATAACTGTTATGGGGCTGCAGTCCCTGAAATGAATTTAATTGTGCTCTTAACATTTACAAAAACTTAACCTTGACTATCGGTGACCAATATTTGCTATTAATACTGTGTTATATTGGTTTATCATTTTACAATTTATTATTATGAAATTGTAATGTATCCTGATTTATAATTCATGATTGTGAAATGGTAATGTATTTTGATTTGTATTTGGATGAATTATTTTAAATAAAGGTTGGCTACTGGCGATCTTTAATTGTGCTCTTTATGGTTCAGGAACTCCAAAGTGTTTTATAGAGCCTGCCTGGATCATAAATTTTGCACCCTGAATTTAGCTAGGATGAGCATGAGATATTTCACTTCAGGTATGATTCAAACGATCCACTAAGGAGCTTTTATCAAACAAAGTTTATTTAAGAATACAGTTAACATTTATTAGTAAGAATATTAGCAAAAACTTATCAATTTAAACAAAACAATGACAATAATGTATAACCCTTAACAAAAATATCTTAGGTGTTCCAGTCAAACAAAAACTTCTTTTAGACAAAATCCTTCCACAGGTTAAACACAGCAAAGATTAATGCTCATGTGATATGGAACTATGTCCTTTGGATGAATGCTACAGTTCTATTAATGCACTCAGAACAGTTTGAAGTCAGAACAGCTTCTCAGAACACCAGGGAGAGACTCTGGTCAAATCATCAAAGCAGACTTTCTATTCCAGGAAGGCTTTCAGCAAACCAGCAGAATTTCCTAAAACCAGGGAGGAGAGGGACAGAGAGAGAGAGAGAGAGAAAGAGAGAGAGACTTCTTTCCAGCTTGATGTCCATTTTAAAACCACAACCTGCAGCTCAGAAAATGAAAAAGCTCTTGTCATCTGACCTGCTTCTTCCCGACAATCAACACAACCTGCATATCTTTGGACTGTGGGAGGAAACCAGAGCATGCGAAGGAAACTCATGCAGACATGAGGAGAATGTGCAAACTCCACACAGATAGTGACCCAAGCCAGGAATCAAACTCAGGACCTTGGAGCTATGGAGCAGCAGTGGTTACAAAACTAATTCCCAAAGTAAAAATAAACAATGCCCATTTATACTACTTAAGGAACAATAAAAGGACTCCTTATAGACAGCTCAGCAATAATGACATTAGCTAAGGCTGTGAGCTGCAGTCAGTATGATAAAAAAAACTCTTAAAAGCACACTAATGTCACACCTCTTGGGACCCTACAACTTTCTAATCTTGTATGGCCTATTGCTTCGTCTAAGTGCTCTCCCTGTGATCCACACCCTGTTGCCTGTGATGCCCTTGGCCGCCATTCCATAGGTCCTCTAGCTGACTTGCAGATGACACTGATGTTTCTGTGCCACCTTATTCATCCAGTTGGTCCCAAGATGTCTTGGTGCGAGGAAGAGGGAAAATTGGAAGTTCTCAGGCTATCTGGAGTCCCCTGGGTGGAAGACCCTGGCATGGGCTTGAGCCCTTCCTCCTCCTTCAGGATGCCCATTGGCCAAGGGGACATCCATGTGATGACAATGCAGCTGGATTAAGATCTAGAAGGTCCGACATCACCTGGCTTGGGCAGGACAGTGGCCCAGTGGTTAGTACTGCTGCTTCATAGCTCCAGGGTCCTGGGTTTGATTCCTGGCTTGGGTCACTATCTGTGTGGAGTTTGCACATTCTCCTCATGTCTGCGTGAGTTTCCTTCGTGTGCTCTGGTTTCCTCCCATAGTCCAAAGATATGTAGGTTAGGTTGATTGGCCATGCTAAAGTTACCCATTAGTGTCCTGAGATGTGTAGGCTAGAGGAGATACTGGTTAAATTTGGAGGGATTTGGGGGTAGGACCTGGGTGGGATTGTGGTCGGTGCAGCCTTGATGGGCCAAATGGCCTCTTTCTGCACTGTGGGGTTTCTATAATTCTAACTCTATATTGTAATTATAATTATAATTATAATCTAACTCTACCTGTCCTGGAGAGCCAGATACATCTGCGACATGATCTGTGATCCCCCAGCCCTGACCTTCTGAGACTGGTCCAAGCTCTAGAGCCTTTCCATTACAGCATTCTGTGAGCAAGCCAAGTCCTGGAGCTCCTCAGCATTAGCCTTGTAAGGCTGGGCTGAGTTGTCGAGACTCACAGCCAGTGCCTACTGTGTCTCCAGAATCCTAGCAAGAGCTCCAGCTGGCCATGGCCAGCCATGGACCAAATATCCTTCCCTGAATGCCAGCAACACCTCGCCCATGGCCTGGATCCTGTCACCTGAGACCAAATCTCTGTGCCAGACTTTCCACTGTGGATGCCACTCTTGTAGTGTTGGCCTAGTTACCACACTCTGCTGGCATCACCTCCTGTGACAGTACTCTATTTGACTCTTCTAAACAGCTTTGCAGTCACATCATGGTTGCTGACAGCCCATCCACAATTCCCCAGGTTTGCTGGTACACCTCCACCAGCTTCAGGATGAACGAGCCCCAAGGCCTACATCTGACTTGGGGCCAGCTGAATCCTTGTCTCAGGCAGACGTCTGTGTGCCCGAACTCTTGGATGTGCCCACCTTCAACCAATGTGCATCAGTGGCTGTGATGTGCTCACCAGTAACTGACCCAAAAACCTCAGAACTAACATGACCCACCATCGTAATAGTCTGTGCTAATGGGTTCTGTGATTGATGCGTGTACCAAATCACTGGTGCTGCCTGTGGAGGATCCTTCTGGGCCTCCCTCCCAGGCGCTGTCTGAGGTGTCCAGGAGAACTTGTTCAGGAGCAGGAGTGGGGATGGTGACAGCAGAAGGACCAGGTGCATCAGGGTCCTCCATTGTAAGAAAGAACACACATTGGGGAAAGAGAGGAAATAGCCCATGCAGCATAACTTTTACCTCAAAGAAAACTTAAGAATAAAGTTCAGCTGAGGCTCACTTGCATGCCAGATACCGAACCGGCTGTCATTTACAAGTCTCCTCCCTCCTCTCCAGCTCCAGGGCATGCTGCTCACAGATTGCCAGTGGCACAGCTCAGGAACACTCCTACCAGTATTGATTGAGGGGATGTCAAAGGGGTTGGAAGCAGTACTGGGGGCAGAGAATGGAGTGGGATGGTTGGTAGCTGCGCTTGAGGCGTCTTGGGATGGTTTGACATTGTAAGCGGTGCAGAAAGTGGCCATTCAGCTCATCGAGTCTGCACCGACCACAATCCCACTCAGGCCCTATCCCCATAACCCTAACTAGTCCCCCGGCACTAAGGGACAATTTAGCACTAAGGGACAACTAATTTAACTAACGCACAATTTTGGAATGTGAGAGGAAATCCAAGCACATGGAGGAAACCCACGCAGACACAGGGAGAATGTGCAAACTCCATGCAGAAAGTGCCCAGGCTGAGAAGTAAACCCAGATCCTTGCTGCTGTGAGGCAGCAATGCTAAACATTGTTGCCACCCTATGTCAGTGTCTGGACATTCCCAACTGCAGCCACTGCCTCTCATAATGCACTTGCAGTGTGACCCCTTGGAGAATGAATGGGGTAAAGCAGCTGGAGCCTCTCCTCCACTGCGTCCAGCAGGCAAGCCTGCTCACACTTGGAAAATTTGGGGCCACTTACCTTGGGTGCCATCTTCCTGGCGTGATTGCTGTGTATCCTTACTTGCAACTTATGTACAGTTTCTGCTTTATTAGGGAGTCCAAGTGCAGATAGTTTGGGCCAGTCATGGGGCCATTAGTCAACTTTCATTATGAATAATGTACGGGCAATTTGGTTTCAATAGAAGGTGAGCCATCTCCAAAGGTGCTGATTGGATTAACTCAAAAAGATACTGTGTCCATGGGAGGAGGGGAGGGGGAGCTGGATGCAATCAACGCTCAAAGGTGTCACTCAACAAGCTACTGTGTCCGGGACATTGGGGGTGGGGGGATGGTGGAAAATGCTCAAGCTCTCACTCAATGAGAGAGAATGCTCATAGGCAGTAGGTGTGCATGGCAGTATAGCTCTGTGTGTGTGAAAGGCAGCAGTGAGGCTAGTGCTGTGTGTGTGGGATGGGGAGGCCAGCAATGTCCATCCAGGTCAATGGGAAAGCCGGGAGGTCAGTGTAGAATTATTTTTCAGTGGACAAATGTGGATAAAGCTCGCCAGTCATCGCACCTCAATGGTCCAGGAATACATGATGCTTTGCTCGAAAAACAAGGGAAGCTGAAGGATGCTCATGACAAACATGTGCCTGAACACTGGACAGAAACTTCGAGTATAAAACCCAACTGATGGCGTATGAAATCCAGCAGAAATTAACAGCATAAGCCATTATGCTATATAATTCAAACACCGTATAACATGACAGTGTGTCAAAACAGAAGTCATATCAGGACAGTACCATAATCAAAAACACAAAACAGACATATTGTGACCACAACAAGGTTTATGATCATCATAAACAAAACAACCATAGCCAGCATTCTGAAAATGTACAGCCAGCATAATTGGACACATAAACAAATTATCAATATGTTTCAAAGATGTGTTGATTTATTGCTGTGTAAAAGTATATTCAGGCAGTAGGCAATGTTATTTTCTTTTAATTTGATACATATAGAACGATTTGTTAAAGGTAAAAATTTAATTTAGTAAAAAATGGCCTGTTGTGATACAATGACATGAATCTTTAAGGGTATGTATTGTAAACTATTATCTATCATCACCAACCTTAACAGGATGTGATATTTTAGTCCCAAAACTTATAATCAGACTGCAAGCAGCAGTGATAGAAGTCAGGTACGCCATACTTAGTCTCCTAGTGAACACTAACTGTTAACGGCCTTATTTCACATAAAGAACCTATGCAGTTAGTCATTGGGAGGGGAAGATTTTGATAACTTGAGAATATACTAACCTAAAAGAGCATATATCTCATGCTGTGATGTCAATGCAAGTACAGCAATGCCAAGCAGAATACCAGAGGGAAAGATATTATCTGAGAGCGAGGAAGGCAGAAATATTGGAAAGACTTTCATTTCTGAGTCATGTTCCATTGTATCAGCATTTACAATTTTATGGAAATTTGTACTATTTTTATTACAAAGAACTATCTGTATGCATATGATTCGCCATGAAAACTTCTTCAAAGAATGCAAACATCTGTATGACTCATTTGTTCTTTGAACTCTTTTGGAATCTTTTACGAATACTGCTAAGAAGTTATTTTAAGTGGAGCTGAATGTTTCCTATATCTCAACATGAACATGCATTTTTCCCATTTCATTGTACTGTTAATAAAGTTTAACAGAGCACAAACAAAAAAAAGCTATAGAAAGAAAACGGCAAATATCAGAAATACTTAGCAGGTCAGATAACATCTAAGGGGGAGAACGTTTTGTTAATACAAGTGCAAAATGCTGCAGATATTTGAAATAGGAAAAATGCTGGAAACAATCAGCAGGTCAGCAAGCATTTCTGGGGAGAGACAAAGAGTTTCTGGTGGGTGACACTTCATCAGAACTTAATTAAAAATGAGTGAATGAGTATGAAAGAGATGGACTAGAAAGAATCCCCAGATAAGGGAGTTTGAGAGAGAGGGAGTTAAAGAAACCTCTGAGGATCCTTTGTCAAATTCATTGACAAAAAGTCTGTACACAGGCAATGGCCTTGATTTTAACAGGGGATGGATCAGGTCATACAGAAAGGTGGGTGGCAGAGTGTGCAGCAAATCCATACGCTGAGGCCAGAAGGGATTTTAACTTGTCGGTCTTGTTCTCATATACAGGCTGCTGTTGCCATCCCCAGAGATTTAGGCATTCTCCCTTTCATTTCCAGCAGGCATAAATTCACAGCAGGGACGACCATAATTTGATATCAATGCAATAAATGAACAAAGTTCACTAGAAAAGCCATAAGGATGGCTGGCATGGGAAACAAAGATATTCTGAGTGTAGTTAGTGCACATTTGGGAAAAGGGAAAGGCACAGTGACCCAACATCTAATGTTTCAGTTTCTATGGCAGCATTGATAGAAACTATTCAACATCTGCCGTGGAAGCTCAGGTTGCTGCAGTCGTACCTCTGGATACTTATTCAAAGGGACTTGCAGAATTTTACAGCAGACAAGCAATAAATCTTACAGTATGTCACTAGGATTGCTGATACCTTATGGACCCAAACCAGCTGGTGAAATCAAAGATCCAACTTCACAGAGAGAGAGTTTATTGGTTGAGTTTAGAGTTAACACTCGTGCATACCACCAATATCCCAGCTATCTCTGTTCACCCATACCTGTTTAACAATGTAATTGCCATTAAGGCTTAACAATGTATTGGTAATAATATTGTCGGTTAATGTGCTACCTCAGCCAATGCTGCCATGGAACAGGATGTTCATTATTTGTCTTCCCAACATAACCATACTGCCAATGCTCTCGCTGTTGCCAGCCAGCCCAGACTACTGAAGTTCATGCTGAGGTCATGTATTCTAGAGACAGGTCTTCTAGGTTAGAGGGGGACCTACAAGGCCACAGTCATGATTGCAGCAGATAACTGATTTCAGTGGAATTGTTCTCAGTGAAGATATGTGATGTGCTGAGATGCAGGTAGTGAAATACCAGTGCTTTCTACATGTCTTCCTTTTCCTTCAACTGAGCATTTCCCATACCCTGGTTGACAGGACCTTTCATCATGTCCATTTTAGTTCATGCACTTCTGCTCTCAGCCCCGTCCTCCCAAATTCATGAGAGATGTTGTCCTCACCATACACCCAACCAGCTTGCTTGCCTATCTGACCCTCCTCTCATCATGATTTTACAAACACCAGGGTAGGTGTTTGGCATGTCTTCTGCCCATGCGTAATTGAGAGGACAATTGATGAAAAATTAACAGCCTCAACCCACTACTGCTATGATTTAATGGGCAGTTGGAGAGACTGAAGTTTAATCTGCAGCTCATCAGTTTTAACCTGCGGACTGCTGGCATGTTAAGGTTGGGTTGCTGCTTGTTGCTGGGCTTCCCTGTGTCCCTCAACTCTTACTTGCTGTGACCCATCAGTCTGGCTCCAGTAAGGTCTTAGATGCATCTGAATGCTATCTCATTGACCTACCTGCAATATCAGCAGTGGCTACAATTCTGGGATGATACAGTGCTGCTGGCCTCTAATTGACAAGCAGTTCTATGAGATGGGACTTTCTCATGACAATTCATATGCTAATTAAAAGATCATTCCCTGAAAAATTGCAGTGTGTCTAAGCGGGGGTGAGCTTGCTCCCAACATTTACTTTGTTATGCAGGGATCTCACCCTGAGCAGATAAGCCTGTCTGTTAATCCTGCTTCTCTGCTCTACAGATACTGCTTGGTCTCCTCAATATTTCCAGTATTTTCTGTTTAGTTTTCATGCTCCCTGAATATCTTGGGTGGATGTGATCGCGTGGCAGAGTGCCCTTCACCCTATCCTTCGCCTCACTTTCCCCAGCAGCTTGCCTTGCTCTATGTTGCCACTGTTTATTCTCCTTGTCATTTGTTGAGCAAGAGGGGCCAACTCTGGAAGCCATTAAACATTTCTCTAATTCACGCCTTGAGCAAATAAGAATCAATTGGCAATGAACCTGAAAGTAGTTGACGATCCATTTAAATAGGACCGAGGAGGATTTCTCTCTGCTAGTGAATGCATGTTCTGTGGGCTGTTGGGGAGATGAGTGGGCCATTTGGACATACACACTTCACCACAGGGAAAATAAATACCATAGTTCACTATAGCTCACCACCAGAGATCTGGAAGCAAATCCCCTATCCTTTCTCTTAAATTGGAAATGATATAAGCTGCATGCACAGACTTAAAGAGAAAAAGAATGGTTTAACTTGTTTACTTTGAGTTAAGTAGCATTGATTTGACAATAGACAGGATGCCCTGGTGTTCATTGCCAATACTCTGTGTCCATCACCAATATCCCATGTCCATTACCAACCCCCAATGTGCCCTTTTCCAACCCCCACATGTTATAACATTAATTTTCAATTCAGGCCTAAACAGAGAAGTTTTCCAATCAAGCTGAAGCTATTCTATCTGCAGACAGTATTACAAAGAACAACAACAAAAAACAAAGCAAATTACAAGCCAGGAATAGGGATTTCGGCCCTCCAAGTCTGCACCGACCATGTTGTCCAACTGAACTAAAACTCCCTACCCTTCTGGGACCATATCACACTGAGGAGTGCTCTTCAGAGTGCACAATGAAAGTCAGAGCCTCTCCTGAGATAGATGTTTGAGATACATTAGATCTATACTTACTAACTGCTTATTTGGACTATATTTGATAAGACAATAAAGACAATTTCAAACCTCAATGAAGTCAATTCCTAAAATTAACAGCTTTCATTTTCTTTAAAAAAGTGTTCATATGCTGGATTGATTTCAAAGCAGTAATTTAGTTATGGATTTGGATGACTTAAAAACAACTCAAGATTTCTACTCATGTGTTCCATATCATCTGAATCCTTTGATGAATTTACAGCTTTTTTTAATCTCTACAGGTACCTCAGATGTATGTTTAATAGATCATAAAACCCTTTACACTTTCACACAGGTTTTTTTACAACCTGCAACTGAGACTTTCCTGTCACGTTTACAGCAATATGTAACGAGATGTCAAAAGTTCATTTAATTGACAAAGCGCATGAAATTCAGCACTGAGCACCCGCTTTTAGATGCTATGAGAATTGTGGCATCTGTGGCATACGCATACACTTATTGCACTGGCCAAACTGTACACCACCTTGGTGAAGACATTTGCCCACATGCAACCTGCTGAATGTATGTACATTAGGCAGATCGCAACATCACTCAGCTAATCTGACACCAGCCCTGCCATTTTGGAACTGAACTTTCCAGCCACATCTTCCCTGAAAAATTTGCTGTGTGAGGCATTGTGAGCACAAGTTCCCTTTCCTTCTCTCCCTCACCACAATTTGTTGAAGGATTTCTGTCTGTGTAGTTTTTTATTTTTTCTGTATTCTTTTGAAACAAGAAGCAGTGGCCGTTAGAGAGCTACTTGTAATTCAATAATTAAAAACCTCTACAAGGTTAGTTATTTGTATAGGTGAACTGCGACCAATTTATTTTTATAAAGTATTCAAAATTAATACAAGACTTATTTTGTTTGTTTTTATAACATAACATTTCAATAATATATTTCTTTGTTGACTGATAAACTGTCTGTAGCAATTGATGAATATGCCTTTTTTAATATATATGCTGTGAATAGTGTTCACTCCATAGCATCACCTACTGATCAGAGCTTGCACAGACATCATTACTGATATTGGACTGTTGACATAAAAATGATAAAAACTTTTGATAACTGGAAATGTGTGCATGTAAAAGATTTTTAATAATATATACAGAACGGTTGACATTTTTTTCTGATTTATAAGCTATTAACATTCAACAAATTTATGTTGGGATTTGTTAATAATTCAGTATGGATCATTCAGTCAGCTACTGTTGTGGCTCAGTTGGTAGTACTCTGCCACTGGCTGAGAAGGTTTTGAACAATAAAGTCAAAGCTGATGCACCAGTGAAAAGTTGTGTTATTCGAAGTGCCATCTTTTTGGTGAAATACTACACCAAGATTTTGTCTGCCCCCTCAAGTGGATGTAAAAGATTCCATGACACATTTTCAAAATAGGACATTTCGTAAAAGTCACAGCAATCTCTGCAAGACATGCCGGATCATCAACACAACTGCCATCATTCACGTGTCAAAAAATAAAAGGATGCATACGTGAGGTCTAGGCAATTAAAAACAGATAAAACATTTGAAGAATACAGGGAAAGTAGAGAAGAGCTCAAACAGGGAGTTAGGAGGGCAAGAAGGGGTCATGAAATGTCCTTGGCAGACAGGATTAAGGAGAATCCAGGGCATCTTATAGATATATTAGAAACAAGAGGGTTGCTAGAGAAGGATCATCGACACAGATGCCATCATCTCACGTGAGAATACCATCCATCAGGTGCACAGTACATACACTTACAACTTGACCATACTGTCAACCTGATATGCTGTAGGAAAGGATGTCCTGAGGCATGGTACATTGGGGAGAGCATGCGAATGATACAACAGCGGATGAATGAATACTGCTCGGCAATCACCAGACAAGACTGTTCTCTTCCTGTTGGGGAACATTTCAGCAGTCAAGGGCATTCAGTCTCTGATCTTCGGGTAAGCATTCTCCAAAATGGCCTACACGACATACGACAATGCAGAATCGCTGAGCAGAAACTGATAGCCAAGTCCCACAAGTATGAGGAGGGCCTCAAACAGGATCTTGTGTTCATGTCACACTATCTTTAACCCCCCACAACTTACCTGGGCTTGCAAAATCTCATTAACTGTTCTGGCTGGAGACAATACACATCTCTTTAATCTGTGCTTAACCCTCTCTTCACTCACATTGTCTATAAGTTTAAGAGCTGATTACCTATAAAGATTTGCATTTCAATCATTATTTTGTAAATTGAGTTTGTGTCTTTATATGCCCTGTCTGTGAACAGAACTCCCACTCACCTAATGAAGGAGCAGTGCTCTGAAAGTTTATGGATTGTGCTGTTGAACTTTAATCTGGTGTTGTGAGACTTCTTACTGTGCTTATCCCAGTCCAACGCTGGCATCTCTGCATCGCATTTTCAAAGAACAAGGAAGTTACATTGTTGTCTTGGTCCATATTTAAACCTCACAAAAGGTCACAAAAGTAGATTATTTGTCCTTATCAAATTACTATTTTTGGGAAAAGCTTGCTGTGGCATTGGCTGCCTCATTTCCTATATTACAATAGTGATTGCAACTCACAAGTACTTCACAGACTGCAAAGTGCTTTTGGACATCCTACAGTTGTGAAAGGTGCTAGATAAATGCAAATCTTTATTTTGTTTCTGAAGTGTCAGGCTGACTGCATTAATGACATTGAACAGCATCCTGTTAGCTTTATCCTGAGAGGAAAAGGCAAAATACTGCATCAGAATTAAATAAATTAGCACTGCAGACTCTGGGATGTAACTTATGGTTCAATACCCCACTCCTGACACAGCATCTCATTCGATGAGAGTTGAAGATAGTAGACTTTGTACTTGATTCATCATGCTTCCAATATTCCAGCCATCGATTTTAATGGGATTACTGTGGATCAAGTCCACAGTGCATTATGCCACGTTCTTCATTTAATTAGACAGTACATTAGAGGAAATTTCTTGAGCTTTCACCATTTTAATATTTCTAACAAAAAAAACTTTATGAGCATAGTATCACTTTTAGACTATTACAAACCCTTCATATTTTATAATTTTTAATGAATAATTTTAGGTTATTCCCTTGATTAATTATTATACAAATAAACCCTGAGTCTATTGTATCGATTCTTCCTTTTAATTGCTCAGTCTTTATTTGGATTGAATGTATCCCTCTTCTATGTAATGAGTTACTGATTAATGTCTTTATATATACATTTTAGAAGTTTAATTAAGTATTGGTAAATAGATCATTGCATAATGGAACTTCTATTGCCTGTCATAATGGAGAGAATCACTCTTCTAATGAAAAACGGAGATTAGTAAATAATGATGAGTTCTCCGTTTTAATTTGACATGTATACACAGCAATAACAAAAACATATAAACTAGTACAATACAAATAGAATTTAATCCTATTTGAACTATGATGTTTACTGCTGATAAATTGATATTCCTTGTGTGATATTTCTTTGGCAGGTTTACTGAAGAGGAAGCAGGAAACTGCTGTGGATCGGAGTCAACTTTAATTCTCTTCCCATACAATTAAACATGGAACACAAAGGGAAATTCACCAGAATCAGTTTCAACAACCCCTGCAAATTGTTGGAAAAGCAAATTACTGCAGATGCTGGAAATCTGAAATGAATCTCATGGGGAGTTGAGGAATGGATATGTAAGCAGATTCTGGATAGATGTAAAAATAATAGGGTTGATGTATTGGGAGACTTTAACTTTCCTCATATTGATTGGAAATCCCGTAGGGCTAAAAGTTGGGATGATGAAGAATTAGTTAAGTGTGTCCAGGAAAGCTTTTTGGAGCAGTATGTGGATAGTCCGACTAGAGAGAGGATTTAGTACGAGGGAATGAGCCCAGCCAGGTCATCAAAGTTGTAGTGGGAGAACATGTGGCAAACAGTGACCACAATTCAGTAAGCTTTTGGATATTGATAGAAAAGGATGGGTGTTGTCCTAGGATTAAGATGCTAAATTGGGAGAAGGCTAACTACAACCAGATTTAGGCAGGATTTGGAGGCTGTTGTTTGGGAGAGGCTGTTTGAGGGTATATCCACATCTGGCATGTGGGAATTCTTTAATGAGCAGTTGATCGAAGTGCAGGATAAGCATGTGCCTATGAACAGGAAGCACAAGAAAGGCAGGATTCAGGAACTGTGGATGACCAGGGAAATTGCGAGTTTAGTCAAAAAATAAAAGAATGCATTCATGAGGTCTAGGCAATTAAAAACAGATAAAACATTTGAAGAATACAGGGAAAGTAGAGAAGAGCTCAAACAGGGAGTTAGGAGAGCAAAAAGGGGTCATGAAATGTCCTTAGCAGACAGAATTAAGGATAATCCAGGGCATTTTATAGATATGTTAGAAACAAGAGGGTTGCTAGAGAAGGAGTTTGTCTACTTAAGGATAAAGGAGCAAAATTATGTGTAGAATCAAAGGAAGTGTCTAAAATCCTTAATGAATAGTTTGCATAGGTATTCACAAAGGAGAGGGACACTTGATGTTGTCCTGGAAAGGGTGTGTAAACTCTTTACAATAAGTCATCATTACAACAGTCATCATTAGAACAGAGTTGAGGAGGAACCTCTTATCTCAGAGTTAATGTCTGGAATTCTCTTCCCATTGAAGTGGTGGAAGCTACCTCATTGAATATATTTAAGTCATGAGCAGATAGATTTCTGATCGAAATGGGAATTAAGGGTTATGGGAAGCAGACAGGTAAGTGGAACTGAACCATTTGTAGATCAGCCATGATCTTATTGAATGGCAGGGGAGGCTTGAAGGCTGGATGGCCTACTCCTGCTCTTATTTCAGATGTTCTTACGTTCTTATTACAAGGTGGAAGCGTTAAGTGAATTAAAAAGCATTAGAGTAGACAAATCCTCAGGCAAGATGGCATCTATCCCAGATTACTGAGGGAGACAAGAGATAAAATAGCTGGGCGTCATATAGAAATCTTTGTTTCTTTGTTAGTCATTGGTGAGGTCCCAAAGAATTGGAAAATAGCCAATGCTAAGAAGAGTAGCTAGGATAATCTGGGCAATTATAGGCTAGTGAGCATGAAGTCAGTGATAATGAAATTGTTGGGGTAGATTCTTAGGAATAGGATCTGTACACATTTGGAACTGAATGGTCATGTTAATGACAACATAGTTTTGTACAAGGGAGATCATGTCTCATTAAGTTAATTGAGTTTTTTGAGGAGGTGACAAAAATGATTGACAAAGGAGGGCTGGTGATGTTGTCTACATGGACTTTGGTAAAACATTTGACAAGGTCTCTCATGACAGGCTGATGCAAAAGATTAAATCTCATGGGATCAGGAGTGAACTAGCTGGATGGATTCAGAACTCGCTTGGCCATAGAAAACAGAGGGTAGCGGTGGAAGAATGTTTTTCGGAATGAAAATCTGTAACTAGTGATGTTCCACAGGGATCAGTGCTGGGCTCTCTGCTGTTTGTAATATATATAAATAACTTGGAAGAAAACGTAGCTGGTCTGGTTAGCAAGTTTGTGGATGATGCTAAGATTTGTGGAGCTGCAGGTAGTGATGAAAATTGTCACAGAATACAGCAGGATATATTGCTGTATATACATATACATATATATATTTATATATATATATATAAACTGGAAAATTGGGCAGAAAAATGGCAGATGGAATTTAAACCAGACAAATGTGACGTGATGCATTTCAGGTGGGAGCGATAAAATCTTGGCAGAACCAACGGGAGCATAGACACATGAAGAGATCTGGGAGTACAGGTCCGCAGATCCTTAAAAGTGGCTGCACAGGTGGAAAAGATGGTGAAGAAAGAAGAGGACATGCTTGTCTTTATTGGATGGGGCATCAAGTATAAAAGTTGGAAAATTATGTTACAGTTGTGTAAAATGTTGGTTGGGCAATATTTGGAATACCATGTCCAACTCTGGTCACCACACTACTAGA
Source organism: Sphyrna mokarran (assembly GCA_024679065.1). Lineage (NCBI taxonomy): Eukaryota > Metazoa > Chordata > Chondrichthyes > Carcharhiniformes > Carcharhinidae > Sphyrna > Sphyrna mokarran. Next base: position 63,837,418 of record JAGIQG010000006.1, on the reverse strand, counting down.
AGGATGTGGATGCTTTGGAGAGTACAGAAAAGGTTTATCAGGATGTTGCCTGGTATAGAGGAATTAGATAAAAGGGGATATTGAATAAATTGGGAGTGTTCTTTCTGGAAAGACAGAGGTTGAGGGGTGACTAAAAGAAGTTTATAAAATTATGAGAGATAGAGATAGGGTGAACAGTTGGAAGTTTTTTTCTAGAGCAGAAATAACAATTACAAGTTCAAGATAAGGGGGAAAAGATTCAGTGTAGATGTACAGGAGAAGTTTCTTTACACAGAGAGTGGTGGGGGCCTGGAATACACTGCTAAGTGAGCTGATTGAGGCTGTTATGTTAGCCAAATTTAAGACTTATCTTGATAGACATATGAACAAACAGAGAATAGAAGGATATAAGCAGTTGGTCTAGATAGGTAAATGTGATTGGCACAAACTTGGAGGACCAAAGTGCCTGTTTCTGCTGTACTGCTGTTTGCCCTTTGAAACAATTACCGGTAGGAATGCACAGCAGGTTAGAGAGTATGGGGAAAAACAGAGTTACTATTTCAGTTGGTGACCGTTCTTCAGAACACCCAATTAACAGAGGGAAACATGTAATGGGATCCAGTCTTAGTTTCACTTTTGCTTTGAGCAGAATAGAGCACACAGCTCAGTATCTTTAAGCTGTATGTCTATGAATAACTATATAACTATAACTGTTCTCATGTGCTTGTCTTAAAAAATGAACTAACAATGTATTTACTCAATTCCTTATGGGTGATTTATGCCTTGTGTCTTGTGAAGCAAATAAGTTCAAGGACTTGTATCATTATCATGACAAAACAGCTGGGACAAAATCCTGGAACGCCCTCCCTTCTGGCACTATGGGTACACTTACAATCGATGGACTGTAGTTTATCAAGAAGGCACACACTATTACCTTCTCTAGAAGAATTAGGGATGGTTAATGAATGCTGGACTTGTTAGTGACATCCAAATCTATGAATACATTTTTAAAATCCTGGGGTATTAGACAAAACATACAAGGGATAGGAGTTGGAGACAAGTTTCATGGATTACTTCCCTAAATGGCCCTGGGTTTTTATCTGGTTTTCATCTCTGAAGAGTTTGTATGGTTTTGGTGGGGTGGAATGTGTATAATTTAATACACAAGGTATCACAATTGTCTGATACAGGTTGGATGGACCATAGGGTCTTTTTCTGGTTGCCATTGTTCGTATGTTATCACATTTCTTGAAAATATCCCGAAGTTCTTCATATGATTGGTGTGGAAATGTGGCAACTGTTTTGTACTCAGCAAGATCTTCACAACCCAACCTAACGCCAGCAAGGTTATGGTGGACAAAATGGAAATAACTTCAAGGACATCTGTCCCCTCGGTCATGGTTTTAAGCTCAGTTCCATTGAAGGAAAACTCAGGGTTGCACAATGTGCAGTTCAATCTGAACAACCAGTCAGAAAGGGGATTGAATATAGGTATGATGCTTCTGACAGGATGCTATGGATCTTAACAGTGCTGAGTCATTCTTATTCTTAAACTTCATAATTTGCTGCATGTAAATTGTTACATATAATTGTTAAATGTAAACTTTGTGTAGCTGGCTGAGTAAAGATTTTCAAGTACAAAAGTTATGTTTATTCATAATTTTAAGGTGGTGGATTGAATTTGAAATATTAATCTTTAAGAACTTCAGTGACACTGTAGTAGCTCAAAGATCAGCAATAAGTAGCTGCTAGTTGTATCCTAGAGGGTAGCATCACTTCTGATGTATATTCCAATAGCAGATTATTATAGTAAATTGTTATTTTGTTGCCTGGAGTCATCATTGTTATTGAGAGGATATTTTAAATTTTCGTTTGCCACACTAGAATAAGAATTGTACTAATATCTAGCTGTAGCTTGGAATCGTGGCATTTGTATTTCAAAGCATTTATTTTGGTGGCCTTATCTTTCTGGAAGCATATGCCAACATCCTAACTTTCTAAGGGATTACTGTTGCCTGGAAGCATCCGGAGCTATATAGATATGAAATAGAAATACTTGACTAAAAGGCAAACACATTGGCTGATAAAAAAGACAAGGTCTTGAGTGAATTCTCAAGCACTATCACAAGTAAAATAATTACAATACTGCACTTTTGCTTGCACTTTGTGCATCACTCGAGACTGATAGCAATTCATACATGTCAAGATTGAGGTAATGCAGTGTAAATTCTATTTTGCCCATTACCTGAATATCAGAAGATGAATACGTTAATACACTTTGATAGTTGTCATAGCTCAAGAAGAAATAGTCTTTTAAATTGTTTTTTGGATGTGGATGTAGCTGGCTAAGCCACCATTTATTGCCCGCCTTAATTACCCCTGAAAAAGTGGCAGTGGGCTGCTTTCTTGAATCACAGCAGTCTATGTCACATAGTACTCTTACAGTACTGTTAGGAAGGGAGTTCCAGCATTTCAACACAGTGAAATGAAGGAATAGCAATATATTTCAATTCAGGATGATGTCTGGCTTGGATGGAAATTTCCAGGTGATGGTTTTCCCATGCGTCTGCTGCCCTCATTCTTCTTGATGGTTGCGATTGTGCGTTTGGGAGCTTTTGTCTAAGAAGTTTTGGTGACTTCCTGCAGTGCATCTTGCATATGCTACGTGCTGCTGCCAGTATGCATTGATGGTGGAGAGAGTAAATGTTTTTGAATGGGGTGCCAGTCAAGCAGGCTGTTTTGCTGCTGTTCAATATCCTGTCAAATAGAAGCTCTTTTTTTTTCAATACAATTTTCAAATTTGATGTTCTAACATGGAGGAAAATCTCCATATTGTTAAAGTAACATTGAAACTTGTAGGGATGCTGAAAAGCAGCAGAACTAGACAGTTCTATCAAGAAACAACTTGTATAGTTAAAATGAGACATCTATGTAAATGAGGTCTTGACAAGGTTACACAGAACACAATGGGCATCATCAATAAGCATTCCTTGTCAGTTTTCATGTAGAAGAACAGCAGAGTTTCATTAGTGTCTTATCTCAGTGAGATTCTTTATTAAATGGCCCTCAAGATGTCAGCCTCCAGAAATAGCCTCATGGCATGGTCACACAAATATGGAAAGCCAGATATGTCAATTAGATTGGTTACACTTCAAAACCAGCATATCCCATTTTCATTTCAAACTTAATGTACAAATATCCCTCTTTTTCTAGGAAACAAAAGACACATATGCAAAAAGTTAATCAAGTTACTCTACTCCTTCAATTCTTGTGCATTCTTGTTCTACTATTCAGTCTCTGCACATGCATTGCACATATATGTTGGAATTCTACCGCCTTGCCTGCCACGGGAATTGGAGTGGGCTAGAGGAAGACAATGGAAGTATCCATTTACCTCAGTCGAGTGAGACCGTAAAATCCCACTTTCAGTCTTTAAACTGTGCAGGTTTCTTGTATGCACTGACATTAGCTGTTCATCTGGATGATGGTCCTTTTCTGGAGAGTGTTATTTCCATGGCTCTTGTTGGCATGATGACTGTTTTCATTCCATTGTAGTTGTTGGGGATTTGTGGACTTTTGGAATTGAGGTAGTACTGACTCAGTACAGTTGGTGAGATCCCTTCTCCCTGAACACCTGATTACTATGAAAGAACAGTTTTGCTAATTGTTTGGATATGCCAACAGTTACTCTAATATATTTTGTCATTCACTTCCAACGTAAATGGTCAAGATAACAATTTATCTACGTCTCAAGTTTATACTTTGATTGACTCCTGTTGAGATCTTTTAGGATTTTTAAGTTTCTTTAAGTTGAGTTTATTTATTAGTGTCATAAGTAGGCTTACATTAACAGCGTAATGAAGTTAATGTGAAAATCCCCTAGTTGCCACACTGCAGCCCTATTCAGGTACACTGAGAGAGAATTTAGTATGGCTAATGCACCTAACATATCTTTTGGACTGTGGAAGGAAACTGGAGCACCCAGAGGAAATCCACGTAGACACAGGGAGAACATACAGATTCTGAATAGACAGTGACCTAAGCTAAAAATCAAACCCAGGTCCCTAGCATTGTGCGGCAGCAGTGCTAATCACTGTGCCACCCTGTTTATATCCTGACTGGCTCCTCATGTTTTTTCATGGCTGCATATTGATTCTTCAATAAGTTTTTCAAGGTTACATCTTCTTTGTTTGCCTGCTCTGCCTGCTGCAGTTTTACTTGGCTCTTCATCTGTTTTATTTCAACTCTGCTTTGAGTTGCTATGTATGGAAATGAGGGTCATTATTTCCCACAAACCCCCAACAACTACAATGGAATGAAAACAGTCATCATGCCAACAAGAGCCATGGGAATAACACTCTCCAGAAAAGGACCATCATCCAGATGAACAGCTAATGTCAGTGCATACAAGAAACCAGCACAGTTTAAAGACTGAAAGTGGGATTTTACGGTCTCACTCGACTGAGGTAAATGGACACTTCCATTGTCTTCCCCTAGCCCACTCCAATTCCTGTGGCAGGCAAGGCGGTAGAATTCCAACATATATGTGCAATGCATGTGCAGAGACTGAATAGTAGAACAAGAATGCACAAGAATTAAAAGTATTTTCGTGTTGTCTCTGAAATTTGTTCTGATCTTTCACAGCTTGATTCATTAAAGTCTTAGTTTGTTGTGTGATTTCAATGATACATACTCAGCTTAGATTGTTTGCTTCAGATCTTCCAGTTCAGCACTGTTATGAACATTTTCCTGTAGAACTGCTTCATAGACTTTCAGTTCATGTATTTCATTGCACTGACTCATTGGGTAGTCTTTTATGGCCTTGCTTGACCTGAGATCACAAAATGCCTGTCTGAGCTCAACAGATCTTCCCGTTATCTGCTCCTCCCCCACTCCGATTCCTGTGGCTGGCAGGGTATAGAATTCTGACTTCCACCCTCATAGTCCACCAACACTGGACCACTTCCGCCTACTTCCCAGAATCCACAAAAAGGATTGTCCTGGTAGCCTCATTGTTTCAGCATGCTCCTGACCCCTTGAACTTATTTCCTCTTACCTTGATTCCATCCTCACTCCCTTGGTCCATTCCCTCCCCAGCTATATCCGGGATTCCTCTGATGCCCTTCACCATATTGACAGCTTCCAGCTGGCTGGCCTAACCGTCTCCTATTTCTCTACAACACCATCCTACCCCGGGATGGCCTGAGCGCTTTTCGCTTCTTTCTTGAAAAGACATCTGAACAGTTTCCATTCACCACCACTCTCCTCCACCTGGCTGAACTTGTTCTATCTCTCAACAACTTCTCCTTTAACTCATCCCACTTTCTCCAAATCAAAGGAATAGCAATGGATACTTGCATGCGTCCTGGCTATGCTTGTCTTTTTATAGGGCACATGGAACATTCCTTGTTCCAGGCCTACCCAGGTCCCTTCCTATAACTCCTTTACCAATACATCAATGACTATTTTGGTGCTGTTTCATGCTCTTGTCCAGACCTCAGAAAGTTCAAAACTTCACTTCCAGTTTCATCTTCACCTGGTCCATCTTAGACACTTCCCTTCTCTTCCTTGACCTTTCTGTCTCCATTTCCAGCAATAGACTATCTACCAATATACATTCCAAGCCAATTGACTCCCACAGGTCTTCACACATCGCATGCTGCAAAACATAATTCTCCACCCTTTTTGCCAACTCCAGCATGATGCCACGACCAAACACATCTTCCCTTCACTCTCTTTGTCAGCATTTCATAAAGACTATTTCTCAGGGATAACTTAGTTACTTCTTCACTATATCCAATACCTCTCCGCCACTCATGGCACCTTCCCATGCAATTGCAGAGAGGTAACACCTGTCTCTTTACCTCTTCTGTGTCACCATCCAAAGTCCAAAACGTTCATTCCTGGTTAAACAGTATTTCACTTGCACCTCTTTCAATTTGGTGTATTGAATTCCCTGCTTCCAATGTTGCCTCCTTTATATCGGAGAGACTATGTGTAAACTGGGTGATAGCTTTGCTGAGCACCTTCAGTCTGTGTGCAGTCAGGACCACTGCTTGCCTTTTAACACACAATCCTGCTCCTATGCTCACATATCTGTCCTTGGCTTGCTGCAATGTTCTAGTGAAGTTCAACACAAACTGGAGGAACAACATCTCATCTTCCGGCTAGGCAATTCACAGCTTTCTGGCCTCAATGTTGAATTTGATAACTTCAGATGATTTGTTCTATCCCACCTTGGCCTCCTTTGTTTTCATTCTATATCATTTAATATTTTACTATTTTCTATCTTTTATTTCTTTATTGTCTTTCTTCATTTTCCTTCCCCCCATATTCCTTCCTGCATTTCATCCCCCTCTTCCCTTACCTTTTCTCCCCTGCTTCCCCTTTTCTACATTCTACCTCTGTCCCATTCCACCCGCCCTCCCAACACAACTTCTTCATCTGTCATAGTTTACAGCTTTTCTGCCAGTTGGCCATTCATATCCTTCAATCTCTTTGTGGACAGCTATTAGCAGTTTTTCCCCCCTTGTTTCTATGGCCATTACTCACCTTTCATTTCCTTACCCTGCAGGATAAATAACTCCCATTTTCTGGGTCATCTGGACTCGAAACATCAGCTCTTTTCTCTCCTTTTAGATGCTGCCAGACCTGTTGAGATCTTCCAGCATTTTCTCTTTTGGTTTTAGACCCCAGCATCTGCAGTAATTTGCTTTTATTAGGTAGAATTTTGGTGATGGTTTACAACAATCTTGTGGTGGTTTGTTTGAATATTGTCTCCCTCTCTCCAGGGTCTTCTATCTTCTTTACTCAGGAATACAAGAGACAGAATATTGTTTTCACCTGTCTGGAATCTTTTGCTGCCCTTTCTCTAAGACGGAACAGTGGCACGATGGTTAGCACTGCTGCTTCATAGTGCCAGAGACGCAGGTTCAATTCCAGCCTCGGATCACAGTCTGTGTGGAAATTACACATTTTCCCTGCGTCCGTGTGAATTTCCTCTGGGTGCTCTGGTATCCTCTCACACTCCAAAGATGTGCAAGTTAGGTTGATTGGCCATACTAAATTGCCCCTTAGTGTCAGGATAGATACATGGGTTAGAGAGATGGGCCTGGGACGGGATTGTTGTTGGTGCACACTCAATGGCTGAATGACCTCCTCTGTACTGTAGAGATTCTATGATTCTTTTAGTACTCTTTCTCTGAGCTCTTTTGTTGCCCTTTCTCTGTTGGCATTTTCAGGGTTTCAAGTCCAAGCTTTAGATTGCTCCAGCTGAGATAAGGGACTGTTGTGTCCTATCTATTATTTGGAACTCTAGATTTTCTTTCTTGCCATTGCATTGGGATGTCAGACTAATTTGTACTCTCATTATGAGCATCGTGCCATTATATTGCCTCAATCTTGCTTTTGAGGGCTTTACTTTTGGATCACTATTTGAGTCACTTCACACAGCTCTGTGAAGGTCATTATGTTGCTGATGCACTGGTGTCTATCTGACACTTGTTTGCATGATGCTCTCCCTCTGCGGTCATCATGGTCACAGTAACGAACCATTTGTCATCTACAGACTTGACTGAGCAAACATTTTGTATCATGTATAGTTCTTTATCAGACTCATCTGCTTATATCTCTTCACTGGCCATCTGTATGGGCTTGTTTTGCTTTTTATTCTGGCCAGACACTTATGTGCGAACTGATTTTACTTCTTGCAGTTAAAGCACTACTATCCCCATGCTGGGCAATCCTTCTTTTCCTTTCTATGCTCTCACTATAGAAATTACATCCTGCTCTTTATCTGTGATTATTTCGAGACTGTCTCTTAGTGTAATGTAAAACATGGGCTGCTTTGTCATGCGGATGCCCTAACTGACATTTCACAACTTCTGCATTTCAACACACATTTATCGTTTTCTTCAGTGTCAGTTCCTTATCTTTCAGTACACTTGCTCTCACTGAGGGGTCTGAATTCAGATGATGCAGCCTGGTGCACTACTGCTGTCATGTCCCATTCAATGGTCTCATTTTCACTAGTGTTAACATGACAGGTGCGATTTTCCCACCCTGCTGTATTGGTCAAGAAGCATAGCATGGGAAATTTAATTGGGAGGCTAAAACTCTGATTCCTACCCCGTGTCCATGAGGTCGCAATTCTCTCGGGCCATTTTTCTTTGCTGTAATCAGCCTCATATTGAAGCTCACTTAATCTTTTTAGTGAGCTCCAAATGCTATTGTTCAGGTTCATTTAAATTTCTGCCATTGCCAGTGAAGTTTCTCACCAATGGGGATCACAACTGATCCCCAGAAATGGAGACCAGATATGATGGCTTTGCAGGTGGGACTGGAGATCAGAGAGATCTCTTAGGAGATTGGAGACAGGCCCTGGCAGTGCAAGCCTGGCATCATGGCACTGCCCATCGGAATACTGGCACTGCCAGCCTGGCATACTGGTAGTGCTTACCAGGCTGTGGTGGGGGAGGCTGTGCCAGATGGGGAGCCAAATGGTAAGAGGGGAAAGAAGGGGGATTCTGCATTGGGGGTGGGGGTTAGTGATGAGGCTGACAATCGGATGTTGGGGGCCAGTGATTGGGGATCGGGGCTGCCAATTTTGGAGGATGAAAGAGGAATGGTGGGATGGTGCGCTGGGACCAGCAAGTAAGAGGCTGGCAATTGGGTGGCTGGAGATCGGAAGGCTGGCAACTGGGAGGAGGGGTGCTGTTGGGCTAGCAATCAGGAGGCTAATGGTTGGGAGAAGGTTGGAGCTGGTGACTAGGAGGCCAGCAATGTCCAGGAGGAGGGATGGAGCTAGTATCTGAGCAATGACGCCCTGAGCACTCTTTTACTGGCTTCTCTGGCAGTTTAGGTTCGACACCCCTTGCTGGTGTGAATTACCTGATGGTATTATATATATTTCCATAAATTATCAAGACTAGGCTCACCAAAAAAACAAGCAGGAAAACCTCTCGTTGGATACCTTGGATCTCTTATTGGAAAATCACCCCCAACAGTTATATGTAATACTCACTCTGGGTTCAAAATGTACGATCAAGGTATTCAAAATCTCTGCCATCTGCTCTTTCTGATCATCTTTTAGATTCAGCATGTTCTAAATTCCCTCTCTAGCAGTGTTAGAAGTGTGGCTACTCTTATCAGTTCAAGTTTATTAATTAATTCTGTTGCAATCTCATAATTTTGCCTTTGTGAGTGGAAAAACTGCCAGCTTTATCACATCACTGACTGGAGATAGGACAGGAAAAGTTATTACAAACATTTTACTATTTCACAATTTATTGCAATCTTCATCTGATTTCCTTTGTCCTTCCAGCAGCTTTATTTTTTGCAGGTTTTAACCTTTCTATGTTCTTTTCTTAACTGTGACTTCTCTGTGGTCAACTTTTCTTTAAAGTTATTTTTCAGCAGCTTTTCTGCAGTTTTGAACCTTTCTATTTTCCTGGGTTCTCAGTGCCTTCTCTGTTTCATTTTTACATTTCAAGTGTTCAAATACCTATTTTTCTTTACTTGCTGACCCAATGTTTCATGTAGAAGAACAGTAAAGTTTTGTTCGCAACTTGTCTCACTGAGAGTCTTTTTTGAATTGCCCTTAAGGTATTTGCCTCCATGGCAGCCTTATGGCATGGTCAAAAGTGTCAATCAGACTGGTTATATTTCAAAACCCAACCAACCAAGAAGTCAGTCAGTTAGACAGTTGAGATCAGTTAATCAATTATTAATGTGGCTTTCAGGTGGTGAAAATGTATGTAAAGATGACCTGTGTCATGAAGCTTTATAAGTTTGAAATTGCGTGTGACCTATCATTGGTTATCATGATTTAAGGTTATTGTCGAAAGGCCAGTGAAGCCTTAGTGATGTAACATTGTTTCCATCTTTGAATGGAACAGGGTATAAATAAAGTGTTAAGGTAATTTTCTGGCTGCCTCAAAGGAAGGAAACTAATTGACTATGGAAGGAATGCTACAGCAAAGGGCCACAGAGTGTCAATCAAAAGCTGGAACTCAACTCATTTTCAGAGAAATATCTTTCTGTGCTCAGAATTAAATGTTTAGTATAAACCTGATCCATTAGTTCCAATCAGATATTGGTTGACTTCTGCTTGTGTTGCAATAGAAATTGAGACATCAGCCATTAGACACTGCATCATTACTGGCTCATATACATTGGACACCAGTTCCACGCTCAAAAAGATGGTCTTTAATCTCTGCGCAAAGCTGTGAGCCAAGTTGACATGGATACTTCCATTTCTTAATGAATTTCTGATAGGCCAGTCAATGCATCAAACATTTCTGTGTACCTGTCTATTGTCAGATCTCTTTACTCTTATTTCATCAAAGTCCTCATCTGTGTCTACAACCTTTCCGGAGGGGAAGCTGTCTGTAATGTTATCAAGTCCACCCTTCCCTGGCTACAACCCACTCGTGCCTTGTGACTCATCATGTGAAGATCCTGTCTCTGTGCTACTCTCTAGATTATGCAGAACATCAACAGCTGATTTGATGGGTTCGAATGTAAAGCCAAGTGATAGAATTGATTCCTTATTAGTCTCTTCATTATCTAGGCCAGTTAGCAACTCTTGAGTGTCTGAAAGCATAAAGATACAAGGGCAGAGTTGGGTTTTAGTGGGACTGTTGGCAGGAAAGTAAGAAGTGCATGGATACTCCATCTGCAGATTCTTCATTGTTGTGTCAAAATCCTGGATCTCTCTTGCTAAAAATAATGTTGACATACCTATATCTCCAGACAGCAATGCTTCATTAGCATAAAAAAGGTGTCCTCTGGCTTTAAGTAGTTCAGGCTAGCTTTGAGTAGTTCTGGCCCTGCACAGACTTGGGTTCTGTGAGGTGCAACCAATCAACAGCACATTCAGTACTGGGCTTCAAGCCAGAATTATAATTAGCATGCAGCATGAAATTTGCTTGTTGCCTGCACCACTTTGAATGCGAATTGTGTCCTGGAATCCCTATGCATGATTTTTATCCAATTACACACCCACTATAACCAACTCGGACGGGGTGACTCATTTTCTTATATTTCTTATTGCGAAGGAAATAGTTATACTAATCTGAAATCAAGTGAAATTTGTCATAAATGAAATAAATCAGGTTAACAATTTGTATCTAGTATTGCCTCACCTAATTTTTAACTAGTCAGACTTTTAAAAGATTATGGAAATGTATAGGAACGCATGTAAGACTATCACAATAACCTGTACAGAAGGGGGCCTGATTGATTCTAACTACCCGCTTAACCCCAACCAGTTACAGTTTTATAAATAATATCTAAAATTTAATGAATTTATCAAGAAAAATAGGAAGGTTGGCTGAATACTGTAAATTAAATTCTCAAGCACTGTGACAATCTGATAAAAATAGATGCTGTTGGAGTCTAAATGATTTAATTTAACTATTTCACAAAACTTTCAAGATTGGCTGATCTGCCTGGATTCTCAGTGAGTCAATGCACTCCACTGGTCTAGCAAAAATTGGGGGTCTGTTTGTCCAATTCTGACCTGCACCTTTTCTGATGGGTTGGGCAAGGAGATGCATGTGTTGGCCATTTCATGGGTTCAGTACGAGCTTTTACGACCCGCGCGCATCTCCGAACTGGAGATAAATGGCACTGCCGGGAACATGCAGAAAACCAGTGGGCTGCTGATTTGCATAACTTTCCAAACCTTAGCATGCTTCTTTCAGGATTGACACGGCAATCCCTGCCCAGGTTTGCATCTCCTATCTCTTTGGCGTGATGTCACTTTGGCACGAATCAGACTAGGTATATAAATGTCTCAACCTCATGTGGCAGCCTTGAACTGGTGTGAGGAGGTAAGTGCTGCTAACGGGGCATGGGGGATGTTGCCAACATTAAATGCAACTTTGCAGTTTTTGCAGTATTTTCCACTCCTATTGCCAAACCTGGCAGAAAATCCCACCCTCAGCTCCTGAGGGTTTACTTCTGAACATTTTTCTTTCATAACCTTTTAATTTTTTAAGACTGTTTTTCAGGGTGTGAGTTTTCCTGGAGACCTATTCCTCTAGTTAAGCTAAACAGATCTCCCCACCAATTTTGGCTTTTCAATTTAAGCATGGGCTTTCATCTGATTAATAAATGCAGTTAATCATAGAGACTTCCAGCCTATTGCTGCTCTCTCCTTCGCTCTCTCTCTCTCTCTCTCTCCCTGTCACCTGTACCCCGGACTAACTGTGTCTGTGAGATTTCAGGGACTTTAGAAATCCTTTTCCTCTCAAAGTTCATCCTGTGGCAACATGAATCTCACGAGCCTTGAATCCAGATAGAAATGTTGATTAGCACAACTATCTTTCATCTTTGAACTAAATAAAAAATTTAAATCTCAACAGTTTACATCAACATTCTAAAACTTTTCTGGAAATTTACCCGTTGCTGCAATTGTCTCCAAGCATGAACACCTTGTAGCTTCTCTCTAATTTAACAATCAAACCACCTAAGCATGCTGTTAGGCAAATGTTAAGATAGGTCACAAGACCCTTCATTTTCCCCTAACTTTAAAGACATCATCCAAAAACAGAGGAATAGATTTATGTCCACAAATTAGAGTGGTCGCATTCTGTATAAGCATAAAATAACACGTGACGGTGTCCTTTCAACAATATGATGTTATCAAATCAGTTTGCTAAATTATCGAAAGAGAGCAGTGAGAAAATCAGCAACCTGTCATCATTTTGAAAAACTAATTAAGAGTATATTCAGTTTGTTAACAACCCAATCATTCTAACTCAGCAGGTAGGGGACCATCCCAATTTTCCATTGCCTGCTGCATTTTCCAGGCATTAAATATGAAGAAGTTTGGGAGTATTTTATAGCAGTTATACTGCAGTAGCACAAGGACAATATAAAAGACCTAACTTTTTATTTGGATAGGGAATCAAAGTCTTTCAGCTTAGGTTGGTACCGATGGGCAATAGCACAGAAAACAAGTCCACCCCTGAAGCTCAAGCTTTCTAACTTCATGCTCTGCTCCTGATACCAACAGGATCCATTTGATGACTGTGGCAGCCTTTGTATGTTTTTTGATGCCTTTTAAAAAAATCATTTTTATACCTTCAATAAAAAATAAAGGCTGATTTTGAGAACAGGAAGCTTTCTAATTTGATTGACTGTTCTCGTCATTATCCCTCTACTTTGTGATATCTTAACCTACAGTACCGGTTAGGTACAAAATTCTCTCTTGTCCCTACAATGGGCCCCCTGCCTGCTGAATGACCACTAATTTGCCATTGCATGCTTGATTGGTTGCACTGAGGCCGGGGTGGAAGTGAGTGAACCCCCCAGTTTCTGTTCCACCTCTCTCAGCCCAATGTGAAATGTAAATCCAGTACATAATAATCTTATAAACCTTGTTATTCTAACAGGTGTCAGAATAAGATAATGATATGCACCTGTTATTTGAAGGAGCTCTTTTATTTCTCCAGAACAGCTGGACAGAAATGCAAAACATCTTCATTTTCAGGTGGAGTTTTGGAAATGATGATGCATCGAGTACAACAAAGGATAATTATACTTTGGCTGAATTTCTAAAATGACCTTGGAAACAATTTTGGAAAGCTATATTAAATTTCTGCTTAATCTTCTCTGGTTGAAGGAGTGCAACTGCAGCTCTTCCAGTTTCTTTATGTAACTGAACTCCCATATCCCTGGTACCATTTAAGTGAATATTCTTTGTATCTTATTTCAATAGAGTTATTGAAATAGTCTTCCTACCTGCATATTTTTAAGTTGCTGGGTGAATTAACCATGTGGTAAATCAACCTTATACATGACCTAGGCAGCAAGAACTCAAACAGGAAAAGAAGCATGAAGTGGAGGAAAAGCGGGGCCATGATCAGCCTCTTTTCCTGTGATTGCTCCTCAAATTTCTATCAACAGTAAGGGTCCAAACACCAAGAGTTTAACTATCTGAACTTCTGTGGCAGCTCTAAAGCTCAGGAGAGGCTTCACAACAGGGTGTGCCTGATCACACTGACCACCTTTGAACAGAATGGCTTCCAAATTTTAATATAACTTGATACTGGATTCCATGTTTTGTGACATTTAGCTGAATAATATGCTCCCAAAATAGGGGAGATTTCTGCAAAGAGGAACAGAATATTGTGTGTGATGATGTTGGACAATATTTCTCATATTATCATAACAGATTTGAATAATATGATATGCGGGATGAATTAGAAAGGCAAAAACACGCTGCACATTTTATATGTATTAAAAGCAGTTGTTAATGACCCAGTTAAGTGCAATAATATTCTCATATAAATCAGAATCACATCACACAGGGAATCTATTTTTCCAAGGCGTACTTGTTAGTATGAATTTAAAAGTTGCAACCGAGACCAGAGTCTCGGCTTGGTGACTGTGTGGAGAGAACATTTCAACGAGCAAATTATTTACTCTGATATTATTTGTGGTACAGACCTTTTCTCTGCTGAATGCTGGATTGTGTTTCTGTCCATCTCTAAGGGTTAGAAATTGTCTGAAACAGAAAAACATTGTGCTCGGTGTGGGAGACAGGACCTCCAGTGAGGAGGAGGGGAGGCTGAGGAAAGAGAAGCAAAGTGAGAGGAAGAAGAGCAGAATGAAAGATACAGGTTGCACTGCACAAAGTCAACAGAGCAGCGCCAGGCCCCAAGGATCAACAGGCACTCAGAGACCCTCAGTGGAGGCACAGAAGTCTTGTGCAGCCCCTATAGATTGCAGGCAGAGATTGAGAAATTATCCGAGACTCAATGCAGGAGAAGACTCAGGCTTTTAAGAGCCATTGTCTTATTATCTGTGACATGCTTTTTCACACTAAATGCCCAGAGTCAACTAGGTAGAACCTGAAGATTTGCAGTGATTGCAGCTTCCCCCAGTTGTAGGATTATGGCACTTTGCCACAAAGGCTCCTTTTATCCCACCCTGGATTGGGGTTGCAGTTTAAATGTAAAGACTGCTTTGCCAAAAGGCAGACGGGCAACATAAAATTCTGGTTAATTGGTGTTTAAATTATTTAAGTTGTCTTCTTGATAGATGGCAGGCATGCTTCCAATTCTCTTGTGTGCAAATTGACTGAAATATTGTATGAGTATTCAATGACATTGGTACATATGCCCATTTCTTCTTGCATGATTTCATGCACGCCCAAACTTGAGATGTAAAATTCTGATCTATATAAATAGCTCTTTGTTATTTTTGTGGAGTTTTTGTTGAAGTTAAGGAAAAGATAAGGAAAACCTGCTGAAATTCTACCCCAGTAAGTCACAACAGGGTATCCGATGCAACGATTTAATTCAATCCAAAAGAAATTAACTACTTTTTCAGAATGTGGTTTCGATGTAGTTTAGAAAATAGTAGCACAACAATTTAAGGGTAACGCAGTCTTTCATTGGTTTTCATGTTGTGATGTGATAAATAGGTGACTCAAATTTTCAGTGCAGCTCTAGAATTCAGATGTTAAGCCAAAACTGCTACGACTAGCCTAAGCTGTGATTTGTGTCTTGGAAAAGACAATTCACTCAATAATGAGACTGGAATACAACTGATCCCACACCTGGTAGGTGTCATTGAAGTCATTTTTATTTTTACTGTTTTGGCGCAGAACTTTACATGCTGGATTGGAATCAAATGTGCATCTGATTTGTGGGCCATTAAAGATAATGAATGGAAAGTTGTATGTGTCCAAATTCCTACTCTGGCCTCTGGCACTGAAGTTCTGCACTAGGTGGGCTGAAGATGAAAATTCATCTGGAGTCTGCATATTAGAATTTTCTGCCAAACTGTTGGCTTCATTTCCTTCACTATTATGTTGATTCTGAGGAATTAAAGTAGTCTGTTTCAAGATTTGTTAACCTAAATGCATTAATATTTCAGATAGTTTATTGTTGTTACCAAATATACTTTTCAAGGCCTATAATCTATTTGCTTATGAAACTGAAGTAAGAATAATCCATATTGTTATAATTTGGTGACTTAAAAATAATATGGCTACTTGGGTGCAATGTCTATTGCATCGATGGTGAGGTTTTACAAAGGAGCAAAACAATTTTTTATTCTCAATGCTACTCCAACAATGCAAACTAAACTTAGACTGTGCATGGAATGATGACTGTGCTTGGGAAATGGAAGTTGCTATGGTTACATTTCTTTTTGTTATTACATTTCTGCCTTGAGGCAGTCAAGATTTATGATTGCAAAGTACTTTGCTTCTTATTTTGTTCTTTGATAGAAACTGCATTTGTCCTAAAGTTTATTTTCTGCTCGAGCAGACAGTACTGTAATTTCCTACTCTATTTCTTCCATGTTGAGAGGCATAAAAAGTCAACCCTAAGCCACTTATGAGTTGTTATAACTTTTATGGTGTGTGAGATGGGAAGAATAACACAGGAAGACAGTAACTAAGGAACAATGAACCAAGTCCAAACCAATTAGTAATGATCATTCAAGTCCTCAGATGGCTCCAGAAAAACTCACTTTTCTAATCCTATTAAAATTACTTCAAATTAAACTACATGTTGTAAACTCTAATGAGATTTTGATTGCAATGCAACTCTATGGGGTGAATTTTTCCAAGTCACCTGCCACGGGAATCATAGCAGGAAGGGGGTGGGGAGGAGTGGACCATACAAAGGTCTGTTTACCTCGGGCAGCATTTTCCAGTTTCGGAGTGAGCGCAGCCAGAAAATCCCATCATTAGTACTTATTTAGGAATATTTATATAAATCCAATTGTGTGCCATTTGTTAGCATAATATGAGCTCAGATATAGCTCTATTACTTAATTACAAGCAACATTGAAAATAACACGGTACAATCACTGAACGTAGGTTTGCGTCTTAGGAGTTCCAGAGGAGCACTCCTGCTCTTCCTGTCTTCCTATCTGCCTAGGAAACTCATTTTAATGAAAACCTATCGCACTAGGTCTTCCAGCACTGGTTTTTTTACCTCTGGCAAATGTAGCCTGTTGTAAAGCCATCGCTGCATCCCCCCCCCCCCCCCCCCCCCCCCCCCCCCCCCCCCCCAACATTCTGGCCTGCAAATTGTTTTGAGGTGAATATGCCTGTGATTTAAAATCCTACTGGGGTTAAAAAGGAATGGATAAATTAAAGTCAGGACCAGTGCTTTGGATAAAATATTTCAAGCACTGTTGCAAATACTGGTCTAAATAAATCCAATTTAGAGCAGTTTACCAAATACTGAAAAATTTCCTCAAGTCATCTCCCTTTTATTGGCCTTTCCAATTTAAAAGAGACTATTTCATATGCAATTGGAAAAAATATTTTTCTTTGTTGCCATCACTTTGCAAGCTAATATAACAAACAAGACATAGACGGCGAGAACTGCTTGAGCTACAAGTAAAATGTTTCGCTTTGAAGTGTTTCAAAAAGTAACTTATTTCACACATGCCCTGAATTGACCTTGGCAAGATTACAGACGTTAATTAAAGTTGGGATTCAACGAGAGTCATATTCAAGAGTCCAACGCCTTAGTACTGTATCTGTTCTATTATTAATTTTTGATACCGTGTTATTGCCCTTTTTTGGCTTTCTCAAGTTCAACTTTGGTATGCATGATGGAATGCAACACAATTCAAGTTGCTGCCAGTTTAGTTAAAGAAGAGGGGTTGACAATAACTACACAGATGTACAACTTACTTGGAATTACATCATAGAATCCTACAGTGCAGTTGTCGAGTTTGCACCGAACACAACCCCACCCAGGTTCTATCCCCATATCCCTATATAGAAGACCCACTAATCCCTCTAACCTGCGCATCCCTAGACACTAAGTGGCAATTTCTTAGCATGGCCAATCAACCTAACCCATACATCTTTGGACTGTGGGAGGAAACTGGAGTACCCAGAGGAACCCCACGCAGACACAAGGAGAATGTGCAAACTCCACACAGTGACACGAGCCAGGAATCGAACTCAGGACCCTGGAGCTGTGAAGCAGCAGTGCTAACCACTGTGCTACCATGCCACCCATGCCATCATTTTCTGGCTAAGGAGAATATTGCGAATGCCAGAACTATCTTAAACCACAAGGCTGGATTATATGCTAAGGGCAGGCTCCCTGCATCTCAGCACAAATTTTGGGGGCAAGCACATCTCCACCTATCAGGCTTGCCCTGCTTTAGTTTTTCATTTAATGACCCATAAATTAGAAATGAGGCAAGACCTTTACCTTCTACACAAAGAAGTTCTGACTCATAGAACTTATCGTCAATTGAAGGCCAACAGTTGGGCGCTACATCAGAATTGTTAGCCGCTGCTGGTATTGAAGAAGACTCTGAAGGAAGACAACCCATGGATATGCCCAAACCCAGATAAAGCGGGAATCTTGCTGGGACTGAAAGGGAGATGGTGGGGGTTGTTGGACAGAGAGGGGGAGGGTGGATGTGTAATGCCTTTCTCACTGCCTGCAAAATTGTGATGGGGTGGGGTGGATGGGCAGGCTGGCGAAGAGCATGTCGCTGATGGCACGATATAATCTGCAGATCAACCATTCTAATTTCCCGTCTGTTGGCCACTTGTAAAATTCAGCCCACAGGAAAAATAGGATTAATTATAATTAACAAGTAAATTTTTGAAAGGAATCAGTTTGCAATTGGAAAGTCTGGTCAGAATTTTCATTGTATTTAGCAAAAAGTAATCGTTATTTGGACATACTTCTAATCTCACTGTTCCCCAGTTACTGTAAGTTAAAAGGAAATCATACGAACAGATCACTTGAATCTACATCATATTCTTACCATGTTCAGCTACAGTAAACAAAACTGAATTTTTTTGTCCATGAAGTGTGTATATGCAGCTGGCTTGCAAGTGGGCAGGAAATGGGCTTCCCTCCCTGATCAGCCCCACAATGCGATTTAGTGCTGTCTGGCTAATTAATTGGTGCGCTCTGAAAGGCTGAACACTGCCAAGGAGGGCAGGAAGAGGCTGGGTGCCGAGAGGAGTGATGGTGCAGGCGGGCATTGCCGACAAGCTCCCTGAAGGCTGACAGCTGCAGTATTGTTCAATGACATTTGAATCAAAGAAATGCTGCCAACTCTCTCTATCATTCAAAATCAAGCAACTGGAGCGTAACACACAATACCTCAATCCTCAAACATTTTATTTTATTTCATCCCAAACATTTTGTCCTGTTCTGAATTTGAATGGTGAAAAAACATGAACATTGCCTGGCTGACTGCCCACGTGCCAGCGTGAAGTGCATGGACCACTTTAAATGAGGGCAAATTGATTTTTAATGGGCTTAATTTTCTTTTCAATTGTCAGTGGATGTGCTTCCTACTCTCAGGCACACCCACTGCAGGAAATATCATGTACCTGATGTTTGCATGCGTGATTTCACATAAGTTTGGGTTGGGCAGGTGCCTATGCAGTTCTGTAAAATAATGTCCAGTGACGTAAACTGTTGAACTAAGCAAACAGGTCAAACTAAATCAAGATCAGAAATTAAAATTGTACAAAATATGTACTTAGCTTGAAATCCCTTGAAAAAATGAATTTGACTTTGATAAATTTCTGAGCTGAGTACCACAATTAATTTGATAATTCAATATAGACATTACATTGCATGTGTTTATTATTCTCCAGCATTTCATTGCCAGTGTGATATGCAAGCATTAATGTGGCCCCCTGGACTAAAGATAGAACTGCCCAATCAACCTACATGGATGCAGAGGGATTTCCCAGATTATTCTTTCTCTAATTGGCGTGGGTTTTTTCACATCTCTGTGGAAATTACAAGATTCTTGGTGCCTGCATCCTGATGGACTGGCTATATAAACCATTTGCTTTTTTACCTATTTGTTATTTTCATATATTCATAAATTTTGCATAAGGCATAATCTGGCAAGATTTGTAATAAACCATGGAATTCTTCTCAAATCTAAACACAAAACTTGTTGCAATAGTCGGAAGAGAGAAAAAAAGCAGCCATGAAAACAGTTTGAGATTTGTTTGGTTTGACAGTTTTAAGATATAAATAATTGTTATGTAATCTGAAAACTTCAGAAAAAGAATATGAATAAACCTTCAATAGCTTCAAGAGTCTGCTTGCTCCATAGGTTTTACATCTCACTGACATCAACCATTAAAGATGGACATGCATAATAATATCATTAAAGTGCAATCTACTTAAACTTATTAATAGTGGCATATTATATTGCTTTAAATAGTACTACATCACTGATTTTGAGGAATGAGAATATAAAATTGCACCCTTTTGCAGTATATAGTAGATAATCCATAATGATTTCCATCAATAATTGACCATAGTGAACAGAGAAACAGAGTTAATATTTTTGAGTCCATATGATCCTTCTACAGATTCTGATCAATATTTATCCATTAATCAACATTATATAAGAGATTATTCGGTCATTATTACATTGCTGTTTGTGGGAGTTTGCTGACTGCAAATTAATGGCTACATTTCCTACGATTCAAAAAAGTAAATTCATTGGCTGAAAAATGTTTTGAGAATCCAGTGGGTTGAAAAATGTAATATTTAATGCAAACTTTTCTCACTTTCTTAGAACATACCTACTTTGATTTGCTGAAACTTAATAATATTCATCAGGCGTACTTCCATATGTATATGTAGATAAATATATATACAATGGTGGTCAGCAGGAATGCGGATCAATTCCTGAAGAATACCACTAATAGCCTAATAACTTTTATTCAAGCTAATCATTTCTTATCATCTTCTGCTTCTGTTAAGTTTGGTGTCTTAACTACAGTTTTTGATCTGGACCATGAAAAACTTTAAGTATGTTTTGGAAATCGAGGTACATTATGATCCATCTCTTTCATTAACCTTCCCAAAGAATTCTAGTAGCTTTGCAAGACATGGCTTTTAAAACAATCCAAGCCCCCCTCTAAGCTACGAGATGATCTTTGACTGATTGCCAATAGCATCCTGCAAAGACTTCAAGAGTTGACCAATTGAGATATTTGGTTAATTAGCTGACATATACTGATTCCTTTTGCTACTTGACACTTTTGCTGTCTTCCAGATAATTGTCCATTATTCATGGAGCTCTAATAGACATCAAAGGATTATTATTTTCTCAGTTAATTATTTGATGATTCTACTGTGGTATTCCATTTAGCTCAGGAGGCTCGTGGATATTTAATTCTTCCAGTTTCTGAAAAATGAATCTCTATATGTGTTATTTTACATTATAAATTTGCTTTTGCCAATTATTAAAGCAAATTGTGTAGTTTGCTTCTAATATCCTTAGCCGGCATGTAATTTGTGTACAAATGGACAATGATCATCCTTTGAATTGGTGAAACAATTTCCTATTTTTTAATTAGCTTCTATTTTACATTTAGACAGTACTTTGCAATATGGTACAGGATAGCAAGTTGGTGCTTCATTGAACCACTGCCATTTTCCTGGGCTGACACCTCAACAATCTAAGTAATCTGCTGGAGAATGTGTTGGAATGCTGTGAGATCTTGCAGGACACTTTGAATGCTGACATTACATTATGATGGGAATAGTTTGAGTGTGCTTCAGATTACATGATATGACTCTGGGTTCCCATGGCTGCTGCTTGTTCTTCAGTAGAATGTGGGCATTAGCCATCAAGTGTTACATTATGGCAAGATTTGCATGTGTTCTCAAGTTGGCTAGAAATCCCACTTTGGAAAGGATAGACTCAAAGACTTGTGCAAAGCCTTGTGTAAAAGTTTGTTCTCCCGTGTGCCGTACTCCATGTCAGTGTTCATAGTCTTTCTAGCAAACCGACAAATGGCCACACATTACAGCTAGCACGAGGGGACACAGCTTTAAATTAAGGGGTATGAGTTATAGGACGGATATCAGAGGTAGGTTCTTTACTCAAAGAGTGATTAGGGAGTGGAATGCCCTGCCTGCAGCTGTTGTAGATGCGCCAAGTTTGGTGGCGTTTAAGAGGTTAATTGATAAGTATATGGAAGAGAAGGGAATGGTTTAGTTTGGAGGGGCATTGCTTTTTATTTTGGTCGGCACAACATCGAAGGCCGAAGGGCCTGTTCTGTGCTGTAATGTTCTATGTTCTATGTTCTATGTTCTATTTCTTTGTGCATGCCTGTTGGCCGTTTTTTGGTGTATTACTTCATCAAAGTCCTCACCTTAGTTCTCTACATACTGGTTGCACACACTGCCAGCTGGTCAATCATGACAGACACATCACTCAAACACAATGTTCCACACACTCTGACACACTTTTTTTCTTGCAAGACGAGATGGTCCAATATTGGAAGCATCAACACCTAACTAATAGTGATCAGGCATGGTATCAATGGGGGAAATGTCATTCTGCATTATTGGAGCAGCTATTATTGGGGTTGTAATGAATGGTGGGACCAATACCACTCAAGATGACAGTATGCTCAAACCTAAATCATTTTCTCACATCCCTGAATCTCTTCTCATTTACAGGTCTCAGATGGTTTGTGTGTGACCTCACATCCTGGTCAGTTGGCAGCTTCCTCTACCTTGGCTGCAGCTCTCGCTTGTCTAGTGTCTGACCATTTGTGGGTCCCAACTGTAAGCCAAGCTGTTTGCATTGTCAATATGTCAGTGTTTGAGTTGGTGGCTGCAAATGTTAAAACAAACAATCTTGTTTCTTCATTATCAGTCTGTTCTTCCTCTATTGGCTCTTTCTCCTGCACCACTGCCTTACCAAAGGACAGATTCCAGTACCTGAAAGGAGAAACGCATATGGCTAGGCTTCTAGTGAGGGGAATGGGGGAAAGCAAGAAGTTTGTCCTCAAACCATCCACAGCTTATAAGTAAAAGATTCTGGGATGTGAAAAAAGGATTAGATTTGGGCATACTGATATCTTCAGTGGTCTCAATCCCATCACTGGCTATGGCTTTAGCAATGGCTGCTCCAACAATGCTGAATACATTCTCCACCACTGAGGTGCCAGGAAACAACTATGCATGATCCCTCTAAGTTAGGTGCTTTTATTTCCAGCTATGGATCACCTTATTCTGCAAGAGAGAGAAAAGTATGTCATTAAGTGTCATATAAAATGTTTGGGTGATATTCCTGTGTGGTTGACTATCTGACAGTGCATATAAGCTGGGATATGTGGATGTGAGACTTGTAGCAATACTAAGTATATGAGAGAGGTGAAGCTTTGAATACTGAGTGTGAGTCATGAATAATAGAGATGGTTGTTGAGTGAAGGGGGGCGGTGTGGTGGCTGGCTGAATTGAATAGTATTTAAGGCGATTGGTGGAGTTGTTGAGATTTGGCATTTGAGGATGAATTCATTGACTTTGACCGCTCAAATGAGGTCATTGAGTTTCTTTTCACATTGCACCCATTTCCATGGGGGCTACACTACTTATTTCGACCTGCATTGCTCTTAGTTTCCATTGCCTTCTTAGAGTTCATCTGAGAGTCTCCGGCTTCCTGTAGATAGAAGAACTCCCTCCTCCTTTCCGTCTCCTGCACTGAGGCCTCCAGTGTTGTATGAGAGAACTTTGCAGTCTGTTCTCTGTTTCATTCCAGTATCATTCTAATGTCAAACTGAATGATTGTCAACACCTGCTCCAGTCAAAATGCAGCTCTCCTTAAGAGATACACGCTGCCTTTAAGTAGTAGAGGCCAGCTTGAATTTACGTGAGCCTTCAAAATGTTGTGCCCCATTCTGGCATGCAAGCACAATCACTATGTTTAGTGCTGATCATGTGCTGCAATTATTTCAAGAGCAGATAGCATGGAAATTTGGGAGCACAGGCATGGGTTAAATGCAGATCACAATCCCCTCACTCTTTCTCAAGCCTTAATGAATTCCTTCCCATCCTCACTCTACCGCCATTAATTCTTGTCTTATCTTGGGTTTCCAGCATTTTAATCAATCATTTTGGAAAGATTTACCAACTGCAACTTAAATTGATATTTGTATTTAAATACTTACCACTTATTCTAGCTAAATGCCAACTATATATGCTGGAGACGTGTCAAAGGAGAATGCTTACAGGTGTATCCTGCTTGGCTGATTTCTTCCATTACTGGGAACTGATTTAAATTCTAATGAAACTTTGGAAGCAGAATTGCACACAAATATAATTTGCATTTATGTTCATTATTTTGTCCAACATGAAAGCAATTAAACTTTTATTCATGATAGGTTTTGTATGCAACAACATTCTGCGATATTGCGCATCTGCAATTTTGCATGATAATAAAACTGATTATTTGAATTTCTGTAAAAGTAGTTTTACAATTTCAATTCAATACATGAAGATAATCTATTGTTTTGGGAAAAATCACAGAATCAAAGAATAATTATAGAAGGTGGTCATTTGGCCTATCATGTCTGCACTATTTTTCTGAATAAACAATTCACTTGGTATCATTCTTGCTGTTACCTGCACATTCTTCCTTTTTAGGTACCAGTCTAAATCCTTTTTGAATGCTTTGATTGAACCTGTTTCGAACTCTGAGGCAGAGCATTCCAGACCTAACTACTTGCTGCATGAAACAGTTTATTTTCGCATCACTACTTTTGCCAATTACTTTAAATCTGTACCTTCTCATCCTCAATCATTTCATAAGTGGGAATAGTTTCTCCCTATCTACACTAACCAGATCTCTCATGATTTTGAATATCTCCATCAAATTTCATTCCAGCCTTCATCTTTTCTCCAAAAAAAAATCCTAACTTCTCCAATATAACTTCATAAGTGAAGTTCCTCATCTCTGGAACCAGTCTTGTGAATCTTTCCAGAATCTAATGTCTAATATGCTCATATTTTTCCTAAAATATAGCATTCAGAACTAGACGCAATACTCCAGCTGAGGCTAAATTTGTGTCTTATATAAGTTAATCATGAATCTCTTTGCTCCTGTACTCTTATGACTGAATTAATAAAGCTTAGAATACTGTATGCTGCTTCCTCAAGCTGTCCTGCCACTTTCAATGACTTATGAACGTATTCAGCCAGCTCCCTTTGCTCCTGCATTTCTTTAGAATTGTACCTTTTATTTTATATTGTCTATCTACATTCTTCCCACTAAAATGAATCACTTCACACTTCTCTGCATTGAACTTAATTGGTCACCTTTTTGTCCAGTCCACCTTCCTATTTATGTGCTTTTGAAGTTCTACATATCCTCTTCACAGTTCACAGTAATGTCGTGTTTTGTATCATTCACACACTTTGAAAATTTTAACCCTGTTCACTAAAATCTGGGTCATTAATATATATAAGGAAAAGCAAATTAACATTCTTACATAATGACTTCTTTTATAGATCCACACAGATTTACATTACAGTATATTTGATTCTTCAAGTCTGTGCTGTCTCCACTTCCAATATTTATCTTTTATTCTTTAAAAGATATAATGCTCCCTGCCTATCCTATTCTCTGTGACATCCAAGGTTCCAACAAGTAATTGTGAAAATAAATTTTGGAATCTTTCTCCTCATCCTCTGAATTTTTTTTTATTTGTGACCACTCATTATCAACATGCAATATGACTTGATTCAGTCTTTCAAAACGATGCATATTTTTAAAATGTTTGCAAAATCTTCTTATTTTTCCACCTTTTCTGCACTAGTGAAACTATCTGAAGGCTTTGATGACTAAAGCTTCCCATCCTTGTATCACCCTGACAAAACTTTGTGGCAGATTAGCTATTTGAAACTAAGTATACCAATATTCCACAAATGGTGGAAATCTGCAGCTCTGGTGCTAGTTGCAACAGGTGCCATTAGCAGAACCAGATATATCTAAAAATAAGTTTCGGACTTGTTGGAGTGGCAATACAGAGTCAAATCCTTGTTAAATAGCAAAAGCAGCAAGGGATGGAGCAAAAAAATCCACAAACATTAGAGCAGATCAAAGTTCATCCAGTTGTGAATGGTGGTGGAGGGGGAGGTGGCTCAATGAACATTTCCCCTCACAATAATGGCAGAGTCCAGTACCTATATGCAAAATAAGGCTAAAGCATTTGCAACCATCCTCAGCCAGAGTGCTGAGTTGATGGTCCATCTTGACTTCTTCCTGAAGCCTCCATTATCACAATTTTGAGCCAATTCAAGTCATTCCACGCAATATCAAGAAATAACTGAAGGTACTGGATAAAACCAAGATTATGGGGCCTGAAAATATCCTGGCTGCAGTACTCAAGACTTATGCTCAAGAACTAGTAACATCTCTCAGTAGTCGTCAACAGCTATAACACTGGGTTTTATCTGACAATGTGAAAAATTCCCAAATCTGTTTTCTATTTTCACAAAAAAGAGGGCAAATTCAATCTAGCTAATTACTGGTCTATCACATTACTTTCAATTAGCAAAGTAATGTAATTGAGAGTATGATTAAATGACACTGGGTTCTATTAAGACCAGTCAATTATAGACCTCAATACAATTTTTGTCCAAACATGGATGAAAGAGCTGAATTCTAGAAATGAGGTGAGACTAACTGGACTTGACATCAAGGTAGCATTTGATAGAGTGCGTCATCAAGAGCCCTAGAAAAATTAAAGTTGATGGGAATAAGGAAAAAAATGTTCCATTTGTTGGAGTCATATCGAGCACAAAGAAAGATGATTGTGGAAATACGTGATAAAACTGTTCAGTCCCAGACCAATGCAGCAGGATTCCTACTTTATCAACTACCTTCCCTTCATCATAATGTTAGATGTGAGAATATTCACAAATTATTGTTCAGTGTTCAATATCATTTGCACCTCCTCAATCTGAAACAGTCTGTGGCCCTATACAGATTTGGTTTATAATTGGCAAATAACATCAGTGACCTATAAATGCCAAGGAATAACCATCTCCAAAAACAGAGAATGTAATAATTTCCTCTTGAAACTCAGTAGGATTACCATCTCTGATATCCCCATCATCAATATCCTGGGGTTACTATGGGTCAGAAAGTTAATTGTACCAACCACACAATTGCTGGATGACAAGAGCAGATCAGAGGTTGACAGGTCTGTGGTGAATAACTCATTTCTGGACTTAGCACTGTTGGCTCACTGCAGCAGGGACCTAGGTTCAATTCTGGCCTTGAGTGGCTGGCTGTTGTGGACTTTGCATGTTCTTCCTGTGTTTGCATGTATTTCCTTTAGATTGTCCTGTTCCCCCTCCTCCCCACCACCCCAGAGTCCCAAGATGTGCATGCTAGATGAATTAATCATGCTAAATTTCCCTATAGTGTTCAAAGATGTGTATGTTAGGTAGATTATAGGATTTATAGTTATTTAGAGAGAAATGAATTGATTGGGGATAGTCAGCATGGTTTCGTGAAGGGTAGGTCATGCCTTACTAACCTCATTGAGTTTTTTTGAGAAAGTGACCAGAGAGGTGGATGGGGGTAAGGCGGTTGATGTAGTATATATGGACTTTAGTAAGGCGTTTGATAAGGTGGCCCATGGAAGACTTCTACAGAAAATGCAGATGTGTGGAATAGAGGGTGATTTAGCTAATTGGATTAGAAATTGGCTGGCAGATAGAAGACAGAGGGTGGTGGTTGATGGGAGATATTCATCGTGGAGTTCGGTGACGAGTGGTGTGCCTCAGGGGTCTGTTTTGGGGCCCCTGCTGTTTGTAATTTTTATAAATGATCTGGATGAGGGTATTGAGGGATGGATCAGTAAATTTGCAGATGACACTAAAGTTGGTGGAGTGGTAGATAGTGAAGAGGGGTGTTATAGTTTACAGAGTGACTTGGACAAGTTGCAGAGCTGGGCCGAGAGGTGGCAAATGGAGTTTAATGTGGAAAAGTGTGAGGTAATGCACTTTGGCAGGAACAATAAATGTGTAGAGTATAGGGCTAATGGTAGGGCTCTTAATAGTGTTGAGGAACAGAAGGATCTTGGTGTATGTGTCAATAGATCCCTGAAAGTAGGCAGTCAAGTGGATAAAGTTGTTAAGAAGGCATATGGAGTCTTAGCTTTTATTGGTAGGGGGATTGAATTTAGGAGCCGCAGCATCATGTTGCAGCTGTACAAAACTCTAGTGCGGCCGCACTTGGAGTATTGTGTGCAGTTCTGGTCGCCACATTATAAGAAAGATGTGGAGGCATTGGAGAGGGTACAGAGGAGGTTTACTAGGATGTTGCCTGGTATGGAGGGCAGGTCCTATGAAGAGAGGTTGAAGGATTTGAGGTTGTTTTCGTTAGAAAGGAGGCGGCTAAGTGGGGATCTTATTGAAGCATATAAGATGATTAGAGGTTTAGATAGGGTGGACAGTGATAGCCTTTTTCCTAGGATGGAGAAAGCTAGCACGAGGGGACACAGCTTTAAATTAAGGGGTATGAGTTATAGGACGGATATCAGAGGTAGGTTCTTTACTCAAAGAGTGATTAGGGAGTGGAATGCCCTGCCTGCAGCTGTTGTAGATGCGCCAAGTTTGGTGGCGTTTAAGAGGTTAGTTGATAAGTATATGGATGAGAAGGGAATGGTTTAGTTAGGAGGGGCATTGCTTTTTATTTTGGTCGGCACAACATCGAAGGCCGAAGGGCCTGTTCTGTGCTGTATTGTTCTATGTTCTATTAACCATGTGTGGGATTATGGGGAAAGGCTTTGACAAAGGGTCACCTGGACTGGAAACGTCAGCTCTTCTTTCTACTTACGGTTGTTTAGTGTTATGTTAGTTGTTCAGCCAAGATTATATAAAGCTCAGTCGTAGCAGTGTCACAATTGCTTTATAGTACAAGCAGGTAACACAGAGTGACTAGTGGTGTGTCTCAGGGATCAGTGTTGGGATTGCAATCGTTTACAATTTTCATATATGATTTGGAGTTGGGGTCAAGTGTACTGTGTCAAAGTTAATAAATGACGCTAAAATAAATGTGTAGAGGGGACTGGAAGTCTGCAAAGAGTGGGCAAGGATCTGGCAGATAGAGTACAATGTTGGTAAATGTAAGGTCAACTATTTTTGTAGGAATAATAGCAAAAAGGACTGTTATTTAAATGATAAAAAATTGCAGCATGCTGCTGTGCAGAGGGACCTGGGTATCCTTGTGCAAAAATTACAAGAAGTTGGTTTGCAGATGCAGCAGGTAATTAAGAAGGCAAATGGAATGTTATGCTTTATTGCTAGAGGGATGGAGTTTAAAAACAGTGAGGTTATATTGCAGCTGTACAAGGTGTTGGTGAGGCCATACCTGGAGTACTATGTACAGTTTTGGTCTCCTTACTTGAGAAACAATATACTAGCTCTGGAGGAGATTCACTTGGTTGATTCAGTAGTTGATGTTAAGATGTAACCAGTGACAACTTTATGTTGGATGTAATGTGACCAATAGGAACAAGATGTGAGGGTCAGCTGACCCAGTAAACTATGAAAGCAATTAGAGAGTGATGTAATAGTCAGCTGATTCACTATAAATAGGGAGCTATATAGCATGATGTGAGTGGCTTGGAGTAGTTTAGGGTGAGGCTCTGAGTTTGGTGTAATGATGGTTTCTCTATTAAACCCTTTTTTATTGATAAGTTGGAGTAATTTTTGTTGTATTTTCATTAGCTGCATTTTGAAGAGGTGTTTCTGAAGAAACATTGCTAGCAGTGGAAAACTCATTATAATTTGATGTTTGTTTTTGAAGAAGTGTTATAACCTTGGTAGAAGTAAATTGATTTGATTGTTCCTCTGTCTTTTCAGATGCTGAACCATATCAGCAATGAAAGGCAGAGGTGGAAGAGTGGGCCCTAGTCACCACAATATTGGAAAAAAAAAGCAAGCTATGGCATTAGCTTTGTTGCTTCCAAATAGGAGCAAGATAAAAAGCAAATTATTTTCTGATTGGACAGCAGATACCCTAAATAAAGAAGGGTTACAACTTCTGCTATAATACTTAGTAGCAGGAAGATGAGTTCTTGGAGAATTATGAAGGATGGTGATGTTTGACAGGATTAGGAGATAAGACACCCAGTCCATGAAAGGATATATCATGGATTTTTATAGGAACTTAGGCTAATGAAATTTTAATTTGGAGATTCCAGATGCAGTATTGGCCTTTTAAGTTCTTGGACTATGTAAGTCTGTTGCAAATAAATACTCTTTTAGTAATGATTGGAATACAACTAAAGTGAACAGAGCCCCTTTTTGATCAAATGGCAGCACCATTAAAAAAAAAAGTCTTTTGGGAAACAATCCTTCCCTGCCAGCTTGTTCAATGCAGACCGGAATGACATAGTGCTCAGAACAGAAGAGTCAATGGTGACTCAATTGTGTGTCAGACCAAATGGTACATGAAGTCCTTTAAGCAAAGACAGTTACATTAATAACAGACCTAGTATTGAAAATGGTTATAACTGATTTGAAAATGGGGTAAGATGATGCACATAGGATACTAATAAACTACATTTAAATTGAAGGAATACTGGAGGGATTGTGAGTCCTGTTTCCAATGTAATTCTCCCATTTCAGTACATTGTAAACTGTCTAAAAAGAAAGTTTTTGTATCTGTGAAACCACATGTGACACAGAATATGTGGAAACTGCCGGTGATGAGGATAAGGATCAGGAAGGCATTGTTTTGCTGGCAGAAATGTTGAGTCCCATAATGAGTGTCCTGGGGATAGATTCTTTCAAATATGCTGTTTTAGTTATTGGACGTACATCCACTATCTGTGGCCAAGTTTGGCTAGATCGCTATTTAGGGTCTTTCGATCATAAAGACTGAAAGAAAGTAAAATAACATAGTAGTTCCACCTACTTTAGATTTGAAAATGAAAGAACTCGAACATCTTTCAAAGGGGTGATACTTCCCCTTAGGATTGTGAGAATCAGCTTATTTATAAGTACAGATGTAGTTTCCAGTGATATACCTTTGTTCTTAAGCAAGTCTATAATAAAGAAAGCTCAAATGACCATCAATTTGAAACAAGATAAAACTGTGGTATTTTGGAAAACTGTGGACCTACATTTTACAAGATCTGGCCATTAATCACTTCCTTTAAGTGAGTTGAAATTATCAGACCAAAGGATTCATGATGTAATATGTTGCTAACAGACAACGGCACGATGGACAAAAAGAAGATTAAACTCCATAACTTTTTGGTTATTCAGCACCACAGTGTCTGAGAGCACTACTGCAGGATACAGGTATAATGGATATAATGATCTCATCGAACAAATATTAGCCCAGTGTGAAATTTGCATAAAATATAGAAGAACACCCTGCATCCAGGCATGAGTCTACCACTAGTGCGAGATTTCAATGATGTAGTGGCGATGGATCTAAACTCATGGGACAAGAACAAAGGTTTTTATCTATTGTACTTTGTGAACATGGCCACCTGGTTTAGCACATTCACAGTGATTTACAGTAAAGATAAAAAAAACTATTATAGATAAAATTATGATCCACTGGATTGGAACAGGATTGGAGGCACCATCTAATTTTTTTTGATGGATAATGGGAGTGAATTTACAAATGATGAGTTTCAAGATATGTGTGAAAATTTAAATATTGCACACTGCAGCAGAGAGCCCATTCAGCAATGGCCTCTGTGAAAGGAATCACACAGTTATAGATGACATGTCGCATAAAATTTTGGCTGATCAACTGGGCTGTAAATTGCAAGTTGCATTAGCATTGGCAATGCATGTGAAAAATTTGTTACAATGGTGCGGAGACTATAGTCCATACTAGTTGGTATACGGGACAAATCCAAAGTTGCCGTCAGTATTATCAGATGCTTCCCTGGCACTAGAAGGGACAAACATTAATTCCATGCTTTCTGCATGCTTAAACATTATGCGTGCAGGGAGAAAAGCCTTCATTAAGGGCCCTAAGGCATTGCATAAGACCATTGGGGATTTAATTTGAAAAAGAGGATAGGGTCTACTATAAAAGAATGGAAAGGAGCAGGGAAAGTGATAGGAACAGACAGCAAAGTGATTATAGTACAACACAGTAACCAGACAGTGCAGGCTCACTCTTTGAGAGTAGCGACAGTTAGGTATGAATTTGAAGCATCTGAGCAAGATGCAGAAGTGCAGGAGGCACCTTCTACCTTGCGTGCCCTGAGTTATTATGAG
Source organism: Sphyrna mokarran (assembly GCA_024679065.1). Taxonomy (NCBI): domain Eukaryota; kingdom Metazoa; phylum Chordata; class Chondrichthyes; order Carcharhiniformes; family Carcharhinidae; genus Sphyrna; species Sphyrna mokarran. The sequence continues at coordinate 63,805,394 of JAGIQG010000006.1, read as the reverse complement.
GAGCAATGAACAATAGATGAGAGGGACTCTAATGATCAACAAAGTACCAGTGAAGCAGGGGATGAAGCTGCTATTTCTAAGGTTCAGATACCCAAAGTAGGCACAATGATATCATACATACCCAAAAGGTCAGGAGAATGGAGGGAGGCTACTATAATCGGGAAAGCAGGAGAGGTCTCAGGAAAGTACAAACACTGGCTGAACATACAAGAGTGAGGGTAAGAAGACAAAGCTATAGAGTGGGAAAACAGGATGGACAGATAGAAACAAAAGAAGTGAGACCTAAGTCTTGAGGATGAGACAGTAAGCATTCGTGAACCCGGGAAGAAGTCATGAATCTGTGACCAAAGGTGTCAGGTGTCAACAGAGAACTGCACTCTGAGACTAGCAGCCCCAACAGAAACAGACATGGCAGTAGAGGCAGAGCTTAACGAGAAAGGTTAGGAATCAAACCAATGATAGGAATAAAAGCAGAAGTCCCCATGAAAAGAAAGTATTGATAACTGCAAACAAAATGAAGCTCACGGAAGTAAGAGGTCAAATAAAGGGAGCTGGACAGTTGGAAGAAGTTTGGGGTGTACACCAAGGTACCAGGTGAAGGGCAGCCTGCATTGTCCCATAGGTGAGATTGCACAGAGAAAGTTTTGCAAGATGGAATGTATAAAGCTAAAGCTAGATTAGTAGCCAATGGGCATGAGGAACATTTGGATGGGAGAGACATTAGGGTTGATTCACCCCCAGCAGCGAAGGTCTCATAGAAATTCTTTTCCGCTATTCTAGCATCTCATAATTGGATGTGCAAATCAATTAATATCAAAACAGCATTTCTGCAGGGCAAAACATTTCAAAGAAAAGTTTTTTTCTGAGACTACCCAAAGAAACAGAGACATTTGTGAAAATTGAACAAGTATATATATGGGTTAAGAGATGCATCAAAGGTTTGGTATTTTTCTGTATGATCTGTATTACTAAAGACTGCTAAAAGCAGATTCAGCAAAGTTTTACTGGAAGGCTAAAGGAAAATTAGCTGGAATTTTTATAATGAATATATTGGATGATTTCCTATGGGATGGCACAGACGAATTTGAAAAAAGAATTATTGAGAAGCTGAAAACAGAATTTAAAGTAGGGAGTCAAGCAGCTGGTGCTTTTCAGTATCTGATATACACATCTGGTGTAAGAACGAGTCAGCAGGGATATCTAAACAGTATTGATCCCATTCCCATCACCAGAGAGAGGTCAATGGAAAAAGAGGAATGGGCCAACAAAAAGGAAACAGTTTTTGAGGAGTTAATTGGTCAGCTAAATTGGCTATGGAGACAGCCAAGATGCAGATGGGAGTTATAATGTCCTAGCGCTCAGTAATATGTTGAAGTGCGCCACAGTCAAGATCTTGCAGGCTAATAAAACATTTAAAAAGCTAAAATTAGAGGACTGTGTAATTAAATTTCCAGCACTAGGACAATTAGAAGAAATGAAATTGATTGTGTTTAATGATGCTTCACATGCCAATTTACCAGATGGACATTCAAGCGATGTTGGATTCATAATATTTCTGGTAGGTAAGGAAGGAAAATGTTGCCCCTTGGCTTGGGAAGCAAAGAAAATGAGAGTAATCAAAAGCACATTGGCAGCTGAAATCCTAGCATTAGTGGAAGAATTGAATATGGCGATATAGTTGTCAGATACATTAACAGTTTTTTTTATGGGCACATTGGGTAAGAAAATACCAATTGAATGTTATGTAGACAGTGTTCACTCAATAAAAAGTGTAATAGAAAAAAGAGATTAAAAAATGATTTTGCCAGTAGTAAACAAATGCTGGAAAACAAGGAATTTTCCAAACTTAATTGGGTCAGTGCTAATCTATAGCTTTCTGACTGTTTTATAAAAAGGGATGCAGGTAATGTAAAGTTATTAAGAATACTGGAGGATGATTGAAACATATAAAATTATGAACAAAATAGACAAGATAGAAGCAGGGAGGTTGTTTCCACTGGTGGGTGACACTGGAGCTAGGGGGCATAGTCTCAAAATAAGGGGAAGCAAATTTAGGCCTGAGATGAGGAGGAAGTTCTTCATCCAAAGAGTTGTGAATCTGTGGAATTCCCTGCCCAGTGAAGAAGTTGAAGTCACCTCATTGAATACTTTTAAGGCAAAGATTGATAGATTTTTGAACAGTAAAGCAATTAAAAGTGAGCAGGTTGGTAAGTGGAGCTGAGTCCATGGAACAATAGCCATGATCTTATTGAATGGCGGAGCAGGCTCGAGGGGCCAGATGGCCTACTCCTGCTCCTAGTTCTTACGTTCATATGTTCCCCATTTTGCTGGTGTTTATCATATTCGTTTAAATAATGGTGGAACTTTTTTTTTACAAATGTTTAATTGCAAGGATTTGCTGTGCTCAGGTGTTATTTTTGCTTTCTGTGCTGGAGGAGACTGGAATGTCAGCCACAGTAAAAAGGAAAATGTCTGTGGCTCTCAGATTTTTTTCAGTAAAATATCCTATCCGAGACTGCTATTACACTAAGGACAGGGACCCAGAACTTTTTTTGGGTGACTATTAGTTCCCAATATTTCAGGTTATTAATGATCTGGAAATATATGTTGGGGATACAATCTGCAAATTTGCACACGAAACTAGCATCTATGTGAATGTTAGTACTGTAAATAATTTAGCTCTACTCCAGACAGATTTTGATGTGATAGGAGTTTGGGCTCACTGCTGACAAATATTGTTTAACTTGGATAAATAAAGTGTGTATGTGGATAGGAAAAATGCTCAGCATTAATAAACGCCTTCTTTCAGATGTTGGAAAAAGAAATTCCAGTATGTACATTTCTGAAATCTTTAGTTTTGTAAGGTTTGTTTGATGTCAAAAGGTGGTTAATTTCCAAGAAATTTATTGACCTCTGAAACCTGGCCTTGCGTGCTAGATAATTCTGAAGATAATTAAAGATAATTTGGAGAAGAGCTGGATATGTTTCCATTTGGGCAGATGGTAGATTTCCACCATCGGGTGACTAAGTCTCATGGCAGGGGTGGGAATGTGGAGTGTTTCCTGTTGCAGAGGCCAATGGGAGAACATACCAAGCCTTCCGGCCCTGACATTAATTATGTAACAGGGATTTTGCGCTGTATTCCGTGATTGGGCAGGCTTGATGGCACGTAGTCTGCCTTCCCATCCAGCCATCATATTGTAAAGCCGCCCAACATCACTGACCCACTGTTGAAGAAAGAAGGTGGACCCCTTGAAAAGGAAGATGGATTTCTGGGAGCACTCTGGAGCCAGAAGATGGATATTGTATGAAAAAGGATGGAGATCCAGGAACATTCTGAGGCAGGAGAATGGACCCTCCAGAACACCAGATTGAGAATATCCACCTGTAGATTCTCCCCCCATCCACTGCTGTAGTATTCTAGGCTCCAGGATTGCCATTGAATTCAATCTTGTATTTGGAGAGAGCCCCAGAATTTCAGCATCTGCACGTCCACATTGTTCCAAATGTGTTTTGCACAACTGGCACCTGGAGAATCAAGCATAGATGGTTGAACCTTCAATGACTGGGCTGAAGATGAGTTTCATGTTAGTCTCTAACAGGTTTCCCGGTCCACAATGGGTGGCACCAGTGGAAGATCCCATGAAAAATTCACACTGGCAAAAAAAACAATTTTTGGGCCACCGGTCCAATTCTCCTCCCATTCACCACTGAACTCAACTGGCTGGGGTTGGAAGAATTCCACCTCTTACACATCATGAGTGGTACGTATTTGCGAAATTGAGAGCCAGCATTTCTGGATTAGTTTTGATCAGCTGGATTGGAACTTTGCAAATTCTTTTTTCCCCAGAATTGACCTGAGAATTTAGATGATTCTTTGTCTCTCTCTCTCTCTCTCTCAGGAGAACACCTAGTTCAGGTGGAGTGGGATTCTATATATTTCGAAAATAAAGTATTGTGATTATATGGGACAGATTGGATGGATTAAAGAGCACTTACCTGCCTATCATTATTAGAATGTCTGCATGCTGTGTGCCGATGTAATTAGTTTAATTGTAATTCGAACCTGTGTGAAAGGTTGACCAGGAGATAGTGCACCATGTATCTTTAATAGAGCATTCTACTTGGTGATACAAAATAACTGAGTTTTATTGCCTATGGAAAAAAATAATTCCACAACTATACCAAAGGAAATGCTTTGTTCCTAAACTTTAAGAAGGATGTGTAAGTATGCAATAAAATTTTATGGAGTTTTCACCTGCAGAAATCTCTAGAGTATCGCATATCATTGGTATGAAGATGAGACAAACGTCCTTGGATTCCCCCAGGTGAATAATGGGTCATTTTGGTGATCACTGATTTATTTGCACTTGTGAAGGGCTCATTTGCACCTTGTAAATTTCCAGCAATTTTCCTAAGCTGAAAATTATTATTGAAAAAGATCCCTCAAGTTAGAATGTATATTAGAAAAGATCAATTTCTGAAGTATGAATATTCATGAATGAAGTTCAACCTTGATATTTTTGATCAGTCTACATCTCATGCTTTCTGTGTGAAATGCTGTTGCTTAGGAGATATACAATGGGAGAACAACATTGGAACAAGTACTGAGACTCAAGTAAAATAATAATTTTGCAACAAAAGCGATAGTTAAATCTTATGTAACCTCACAATTTTTATCGACATAATGCTAGTCTATAAAGTAAATTAGTCAAATTTAATTGGGTCTGGAGACTTCAATTTCTATTTTAAAAAACAATATTACTCAGATGTTCTATATAGATAAGCATTCAAAGTCTCATTGGGGGCACAGAATTTTTATTCTTCTACTGAATTCAGTGCTGAAGAATGAATGAATTGGGTTTTGTAATCTGCTGGATCTTGTTTAGATAATACGGATAGTCCAGTTTTGAGGAGCCAACTAATTGACATCATGAAGTATAATATCTGAATGTATGAGAGATATGCGATTAATCAAGGACAATTATTTACTTCTTATCTGTATAACTTTAGAGTTAATGCAATGGATTTGACTTTTCTGATTTTTTTTTTCACATTTCATAGGACAATTATAATACTGTCACTGAGCTCTTCACGTGCAGCCAATGCAGATAAATCAATGGTCAGCAAATCATCCATGATTCAGCTGGAGAATTTCAAGTATATTTTTCCCATATTTCTATCAATGATGTGCAATATCCAAGAGCTAGATTTTTGAAGGTGCGAGCTGCATAAGTTTTACATTAGCTTCTCACATATCCCTCTTAAAGCTTAGGAAAATTAGTTTTATTTTGATACAGTTGTATAATTTTTCTTCACATAGGGAACAAAACTTTTTCCAGTCATTTTGAATGGACCGTGAAGCTACTTTGGCTGAATCATTTCATCACAACTCATCAACCCACAGGGCTCCAGATATTACAGCTCTAAATTGAATGTTGGTCACCTCTCAGTGTTTGTGAGAATCTCGGGGATGAGGCTGCGTCAGACAAAAAGCATGTCTTCCAAAGCTGTGGAGCTCCACATCTCACTTCAGTCTCTCAATCATAGCTTTTCTTTCTGCACTTTTAACCATTTTTGTCTTGGATATTTCATTCCAGAACAAAGGCACAAGGGCTAATGGATCTATGGCCCAATATTGCATTTCTCAGGGTCCTGAGCGTGAACAGGAGGGTGAGCAGGAGAGACCCAGACAATGGTAGTGACTCACCACACCAAGGGTTCATTGTCAAAGAATCTCTTACTTACAAATGAGTGAGGCAGTGCCGGGTATCACATGGTACGCCACATATGCCACATTCTTTGTAAAGATCTGACCCTACATGGAATTGGAAGTTTCCTCCGGCCAGTGACCTTGAAGGTGATGGCAGCCCTCAATTTATTTGTCTTTGGATTGTTCCAGGCTCGATAAGGGACCAGTGGAGCATTTTTCAGAATGCAATACATAAATGCATAAAGCAGGCCACTGATGCCCTGTACAGGAAGGCCCATCATTTGGTTAGGTTTGCTCTGGATGAAGATAGAAATGTTCAAAAGATTCACCGGTTTTGCAACTATCTCAGGCTTCCTAAGACTGCACCCATGTGGCAAGACCGGTTCCATGACTGCAGTCCCAAATTTTTATAAACTGCAAGGACTACCATTCCATCAATGTACAACTGTTCAAAGACCATCGTAAGCACAAGCTTCATGTGTGCACATTATCCTGGGAGTCACCATACTCCCAAGTTCTGAATCAGTCCCAGGTGCCTGGGATTTACATCTCCAGGGATAGTTGTTGGAGGCTGTGGGCTACTCATGTAAACACTCGACTCGAGTGCACCACCCTCAAACTCATGCTAAGGAGAGGTACAACATTTCCTACAGCTCCACATGTTCCCTCATAGATCAGACATATAGATTCTGAAGAACTGCTTCTGATGTCTGGATGCTCAGGTGGAGAGTATATACTGGAGAGGGTTTCCTCCATGATCTCAGTAGAGAGGAGGAGATACAGGAAGACCAGGGGGCTGCTGAGGGACAGTATGAGTGTTCTGAAAGAAGGTCCTTACACTGTCCACATGATGCTCAGCCTCCCTGTATGTGCTAAAGGGCTTGGACTTGACTCCTGCAGGAGTTGAGGCATGGGGAGGTGGGGGGTGGGGGCGAAGGTCAAATTACTTTGTCCTTATGTTATCTACATACTGATGTGTGCCAGAGTGTGTGACCACGAAGTGCAGGGCCAAACCAAATTGACTAAGTCCTCCTAGACCAAAGTCTCTCTGGTAGTCACCAATCTTCCCATGGTGGTCTTGAGGCTCTCATGTCAGAGCAATAACATCAGACAAATGTCACAAATTCATTAATGCGGGATTCAACACTCATTCTGTCAACAAGACTTTCGCATCACCACTACCCCACCTGTCACGTTGCTGATGTTCCATTCATTGGTTCTTCTAGGGAGGGCTCAACATATATACAGGGGCTCCAAATGCCTAGCACTTAAAGAACTGGTGGAGACTGGCCCATCTGCTCAATCCTAGTCAGATGATGAATCTCTGGAAGCAGCCCCACTAGTAGAGATGCAATGGCAGACAGCAAAACCTCAGGTAGAGATTTCAGTCACTTGACAGACTAGAGTGAATGATGAAAGAGTCCTGTTTGCATTCTGTCTGATGTTATGGATCTGACATGAGAGCCTCAAAGCCATCATGGAAAGATTGATGATCATCAGGGAGACTTTGGTCCAGGAGGACTTACTCAATTTGGCTTGGCCTTGCACTCCACATCCATGTTATTCAGGCCTCACAGTATCCTTTAAGTTTCATTAAGAACCCTCCTTATCCTTCTAAACTTCAACGAACACAGACCCAAAGACCTCAACTGTTCCTCATACGATAAGCTCTTCATTCCAGGGATCATTCTTGTGAATCTCCTCTGGACCATTTCCAAGGTCAGCATGTCCTTCCATAGATATGGGGTATTCACTATTCTGGCTGCCCTGTAATGCTCTGTAACTGAAATAGTTTCCCTCCTTTGCCTAACATTCTGCCGAACTACTGGAACTGCAAAATCATTATCTCCCCTGCAGCTGACCTCACATGGATATCTTTCTGCAAAGGAGTTGCTTGGGCACTTCAAATTTCTGTATTGCCCTTTAATCTGCCTCAGGCTTTTTAATGTTAGAGCAGCATATTATTCTCTCACTATGGTGGAAGGGTTCTTTGGAAGTCCTACGCACATCTGTTCAAATCAAATTGATTCTGACTTGAAGTGAATAAAATTAAATATATTATTTCATAATTCTGAAAGTTAATTTTAGCAACCGTAGAACTTGTTATAAACTCATTATGAAATATGTGTGTATATTTGATACAAATTTAATAACTGCTTGGGTAACTCCTTTAATTTTTAAACATTGATTGTATAACACCTCTACTGCTATGGTTTCTGCTTCATTTGTTTTTGTAATGATATTCTGTTTCCTATGATTATTTGATGAATAATAAAAAAATCAATTTATTTCCTCAAATGTTATTCTCACCATATTTGACATACAATGTTGCAATGTCAGGATTATGTATAGAGGCCTCAAAAAATACTATGGGAATTTACTGCCTGTTTCTGGTCTGATTGGAGATGGGACTATTCTGGACCTGATATAGAGAATGAGCCTGACCAGGTCATCAAAGTTGTAATGGGGAACATGTGGTGAATAGTGACCACAATTTTCAGATACCCATGGAAAAGGACAAATTTTGTGCGAGAGTTAATGTGCTAAATTGGGGGAAAGCTAACTACAACCAGATTAGGCAGAATTTGAAGGCTATTGTTTAGGAGAGACTGTTTGAGGATAAATCCACATCTGTTACCTGGGAGTCTTTTTTAAGGAGCAGTTGATTGAATGCAGGACAGGCATGTGCCTATGAAAAGGAAGGAAAGGAAAGGAAGGATTCAGGAACAATGGATGACCAGGGAAATTGTGAATTTAGTCAAAACAAAAAGGATGCTTATGTAATGTATAGGCAATTAAAAACAAATGAAGCACTTGAAGAATACAAAGGAAGTAGAAAAGAACTAAAACTGGCAGTTGGGAATACAAAAATGTCCTTGGCAGCAGGATTAAGCAGACTCTGAAAGTGTTTTATACATATATTAGGGACAAGAGGGTAGCTACAGAAAGAGTTGGTCAAGTCAAGGATAAAGGAGGGAAATTATGCTTAGAACCAAAGGAAATGGCTGATCCTTAATGAGTACTTTGCATCAATATTCATAAAGGAGAGGGTTACACTGGTGTTTTGGAGGGGTATGTAAACCCTCTAGAGAAAGTCGTCATTATGAGGGAGGAAGTGTCATTTGTATTAAAAAACATGAAGTAGACAAATCCTCAGAGCCAGATGGCACGTATCCCAGATTACTGGGGGAGACAAGAGGGGAAATTGCTGGGCCACTAACAAAAATTTTTATTTCCTCGTTGGCCACAGGTGAGGTCTCTCAGAATTGGAGGATAGCCACTGTTGTCCCCTTATTTAAGAAGAGTAACAAGTCTAACATAGGTAATTATAACCCAGTGAACATGATGTTAGTGATAGTGAAATTGTTGGAGATTCTAAGGGATAGGATTTACACACGTTTGGAATTGCATGGTCTTAATAGTGACACTCAGCATGGTTTTGTACAAGGAAGGTCATGGCTCACTAATTTGACAGAGTTTTTGAGGAGGTGACAGAAATGATCGATGAGGGAAGTGGATGTTGTCTACATGGACTTTAGTAAAGTATTTGACAAGGTCAATTTGAGGAAATAAATTGATTTTTTTATTATTCATCAAATAATCATAGGAAACAGACTATCATTACAGCCATTGCAGGCTGATGCAAAATGTTAAATCACAAGGGGCCAAGCGTGAACTAGCTAGATGGATTCAGAACTGGTGTGTCCATAAATTACTTGCATATACACTTGAAATGCAAGCTATAGGGCCATTGACCAAAGCTGGAAATTGTGATTTAGCTCAATAGTTCTTTCAATCAGGACAGACACAATATGATCTTACCCCATTGATGCTCACTTATAGAATCATAGAATGTTCACAGCACAGAAGATGGCCATTCTGCCTGCCTTGTTTTTGTTGGTTGTGTGCAAGATCAACTCCCTCAATTTTTTCATATGACCATACCATTTTATTTCCTCTTCAGGTGCTTGTTCAATTTTGCTTTGAAAGTTCCAATTGTATTTGCCTCTTCCATACTTGTCAGTAATGCATTCCAGAACCTAGTCATTCATTTACCCAGAAATAATGCTCACAGTAGCCCCGTTGTATTTCCCTCTTTGCCAACTACCTGCTTGAACTATGGTCTCCATTATAATGAGGCTTGAAGCTTAATTTCTGAAGTATGTCAGGTCTCACCACTCAGACACAGGGAATGTACCGAGTAGAACCATAGAATCCCTACAGTGCAGAAGGAGATAATTAGGCTTATCAAGCCTGCACTGACAACAAACCCACACAAACTCTATCCCTGTAATCTCACATATTTACCCTGCCAGTTCTCCTGACACTAAGGGTCAATTTAGCATGGTCTATCACCCTAATCTACATGCGTTTGGAGTGTAGGTGGAAACTGGAGCACTTGGAAGAAACCGATGCAGACAAGCGAACAATGTGCTGACTCCACACAATCACCCAAGGCTGAATTGAACTTGGGTCCCTAATGTTGTAAGGCAGCAGTGCTAACAATTGTGCTACCTTTCAGTCCTAGTGTCCAAGATTTTGACCCGCTACAGCCTGCAATACATAACAAAGAGGAAGGAACGGAGACTGAACTTCTCCTGTGGTTATTAATGTATGAAGAATATGTGGGATAGGATTAACTCTTGGATAAACCAGGAATGGCTTAATAAAAAGACAAAATTCTACAACTAATGGCAAGTCGTACAGTATATGCTGCTTGTAGAATAATTAATTAAAATCTTTAGAATTATTTTAAAACATTGGCTCCTGGGAGGTATTTGTGTCACAATTGTAATATCGCTTTGAATTAACTTAACATGATTAAACCTCTTTTTATAACTTAATCGCATTGTTCATTACTTTGGTGCTCAGGCATCTGATCAGTAATTTGATCAGAGCCTCTGGGATCCTTCTTTAAATATGAATCATCAGAGTTGAACATGTTCTAACAGTGACTTGAACAAGAAAGTCACTGGGACTTTCCCATGACTTTCCCATCTGATTTCCAAATCAGAAAAAGACCTGAAGCGTTCAAAGGAATAGAAGTATTTAAAAAAATACTACAAGGTGGCCTCATATTGGCATAGTCAGAAATCCTGGAATGTGACATTGGGCAACAGGGGCTGGAATTTTCTAGTCCCACTGTGGTGAGACCTGTCACGAAGGATGAGGTGGACCAACCAAAGCTCCATTGACTTTCAGGGGATTAGGCAATCCTGGCAGCAGTAGGAGGTTGGAAAGTACTGCCCAGCGTCTTTAATCAAAATACAGGGAAAAAGTATATATATTTCTGAACCTGAATTAGAATAAAAATACATGTCAGCTATGAATTGAGGCAAATGAAAAATGCTTGATTTCAGTCTAGATAAGTGTACTGTTTGACAATTAAAAAGTGTGCCAGCAAGCTACTGTACTGTTTGCTTTCAGGCACATTTATGTCTTATTAAACATAAGTTTCAAAAGGGCAACTAAATGCCTGGGGTGATCCATGTTTGATCTGAGTAAATTGTGTAAAAGAAGGATGAGTAGAAGTAAGCAATGTTAACAGTGCAGAAATCCAAACAGTTACTTCCAGTAAAAAAGTTGCTTAATTGGAATGCTAATTCATAGAAACCAGAAGAAGTTGAATTACTACATACCACATTTCCCAAGGGTACAACAGTTCTTGGCATGCTTCTCCTGAGTATTGTCATGTCTTTCATAGCTTTACAAAGAGTCAATACTTTACTGCATAACATATATCCTATGTTAATACCCTTCTCCACATTTTCTCAATATAATAAAGGCAATTTTGGAGAAATATGCTAAACCACAGGATATTTCTTGTCAACATTAATAGTCTTATAAAATGCTAATCTTGTTGATTGAGCATACAGTTTTAAAATATCACATTCAGTTTGTTGTACTTAAGGCTACGGAATGTAACACCTTTGTTCTGAAAAAACAATCATCTCATTTTTTTAGCTACCATACCCTTTAACATTTAGAAGTAGTCACAAAAGTGTAACTAACAAATTATTCGGAGATGGAGTATTCAGATCAGTTGGAATGGAATTACAAGGATAATATTTTCCACAAGCTAAATCTTTTGAATGAAATGCATACAAATCAAGACAATTTGATGTGACTGAAGGGTTATTATAATCTCTTCAGGTATTATGCATGCAATATAGACCATAGCATATATTATTCAGGGGAATTTGTCACTGTCATAGAACATAGAACATAGAACATAGAACAATACAGCACAGAACAGGCCCTTCGGCCTTCGATGTTGTGCCGACCAAAATAAAAAGCAATGCCCCTCCTAACTAAACCATTCCCTTCTCATCCATATACTTATCAACTAACCTCTTAAACGCCACCAAACTTGGCGCATCTACAACAGCTGCAGGCAGGGCATTCCACTCCCTAATCACTCTTTGAGTAAAGAACCTACCTCTGATATCCGTCCTATAACTCATACCCCTTAATTTAAAGCTGTGTCCCCTCGTGCTAGCTTTCTCCATCCTAGGAAAAAGGCTATCACTGTCCACCCTATCCAAACCTCTAATCATCTTATATGTTTCAATAAGATCCCCCCTTAGCCGCCTCCTTTCTAACGAAAACAACCTCAAATCCTTCAACCTCTCTTCATAGGACCTGCCCTCCATACCAGGCAACATCCTAGTAAACCTCCTCTGTACCCTCTCCAATGCCTCCACATCTTTCTTATAATGTGGCGACCAGAACTGCACACAATACTCCAAGTGCGGCCGCACTAGAGTTTTGTACAGCTGCAACATGATGCTGCGGCTCCTAAATTCAATCCCCCTACCAATAAAAGCTAAGACTCCATAAGCCTTCTTAACAACTTTATCCACTTGACTGCCTACTTTCAGGGATCTATTGACACATACACCAAGATCCTTCTGTTCCTCAACACTATTAAGAGCCCTACCATTAGCCCTATACTCTACACATTTATTGTTCCTGCCAAAGTGCATTACCTCACGCTTTTGTAACTTTGTCATGTAACTTTTGATGCCATAAAAAGAACATGCCATTTTTAAAGTTTGACTTTCATTGTGTTATACATTCAAAGTCATTTTTGTGGCGCAGCTTACATGACCATTGTGATAGATGTATTCTGTGCATTACCATTCACTTTAGTTGCCTAATCTGAAATCACCTGTGATCTACAGAGTATGTATTACAGCTCAACATATAGCAAAGCCCAGGGATTCTAACATAGGCTATATATTTGCTGCTGAAATGTGACATGTGGTGCCACATGAATCCTTCCCTGTTTAACAAATAAGAACTGAAATATTGCTTTACCTTGAGGAGAAAAAGATTCTATCTTATTTATTGATATTAAGCACGTGTATGCATGGCCCTATTTTACCAATCGGGTGCAAAATTGCACTGTTAAAGTCGGATGTGAGGCCATTAATGCGATCTGCACCTGCATGCATTTCAATAACAATGATCTGGCCTCACTCATATTCCACCCCCCCCAAGAGAATGGTCTGGCCCCACTCACTTCCCCCCCAACACAACGATCTGGCCTCACTCATTCCACACACACACACACACACACCCCAGAGAATAGTCTGGCCTCAGTCACCACCATGCTTCTGAATGGATTTAAATTGAATTAATGAACTGCCCACCCAACTTTATCAGCATTTCCCCTTTTACCACTGCATTTGCTGATCTGGAACCGTGTTATAATGGACCTGCTAAATAAAAATCTGAATTGGACGCTCCAGCTGCTGAAGAGTACCATCAGTAATTCCTATGGCTCTCTGACTCAGATCAGTGGTGTGAGGGGAAGGAGGGAGGCAGGCCTGATCATTCTCTGGTTGCAGGAGAAGGGGAGTGAGGGAGGTCTTGTTGGGAGGCGGGGAGCAAGGGAGGAGAAGGTGGGTGAAGCTGTATCTCTGGTGGTGGGGGGAAGAGAGGGGGAGAACTTATCATTGTCTGGTGGAGAGGGTGGAGGAGGCAGGTCAGATGTTTCTTGGAGGTGGGGGGCAGTAGTGAGTGAGGCCAGACTATTCTCTGTGGGGGGTGGAAATGAGTGAGGCCAGATCATTGTTAGGGGAAGTGGGAAGAGGGAGTTGAGTAATATGTATCTCAGGCACTGTGGGGACAGATGGATCTCTGGTGCTGGTGGGCAGACAGATCTCCGGTGGGGAGGGACAGATGGATCTCTTGTGGGGGTGCCGTAAGGGGTGGTTGGGGCGTCTGCTGCCACTCTGTGAGCGAACAGTGGGGGGAAGTGGGCAGGGGTGGCAATTGGTCTAAATAGTGAGTGAATGAATAAGGGGGACAGTGATGTGTGTGGGTAATGGAGGGTTGGATAAGGGGGACAGTGATGTGTGTGGGTAGTGGAGGAGTGGGTAATGGGGACAGTGATGTGTGTGTGCTCCATTGCTCCTACTTTTTGCTCCTGGGTTGCTTTCACCGCTTTATGCAGCCCGGGAATGATCTGACACTGGTGCACTTTTTCCAATTCTTTTCCTACTGTGCACATGCAGTTCAGAGCTCTGAACGTTCTGGCTGCCCTACACTTCACCCACAGGCAATTGGGACTGGACATGACTGAGAGCATATGGGAGCACTTGAGAGCAGATTTCCAAATCAGATCTACATTATATCCAAGTTTGGCACTTAGAGTGAAAATGGTAAAATCAGGCTCTATGAAATTTTTATGATGAGAACAATGACATTTCCTATAATGCTCCACTCTGAAAGGTGGCAGAAAACAATTAATGAGTAACTTTGATTGGTGGAAAATTGATCAATCAGATTAGCTATATGTGTTGTATTTCATGTCATTTTTACAAGGGTAGGGCATCTGCATTCGTTGGTTTCCCACTGAAAATGCACTTCTATTAACTCTAGACAATAGATGTAATCTAACCATATTTTTTCAATGGGCAGAATTTACTGCCCGCACTGACCAGAAAGTTCCCTCTGAGGTCAATGGACCTCTGCGTGGTCAGCCTCATCCACAATTATTCCCTTGGTTGGTGGATGGGAAAATTCCACCCAATGTGTCAGGCTCAGACTGAAAACTGGCATGTAGCTCTCCTTTTGCCTGGAGTTTCAGTTTCCTGTCCCAATCTTGAGCCCCTCTGAGTAAAAACAAAATGAATGGGCAGAGTTTACACCGTCATTGCAGTGGGGTGGGGTCTCATAGAACCGGTTCCACATAATCAGATCACTTACTTCAACATAATCCACAGGGATTGGGATGTCGTCTTAAAAATTTATCCCAATCAGCTTTGAAGTGGAAATCCCCCCTCCTTGCCATAGGTGTATTAGGACTCCTCCTCCCACAGCGCAATCATCAGAATGCAGTGCCAGCCTGGCAGTGTCAACCTGGCAGTATCAATCCGTGTCAGGCCGGGCATGTTCCAGTCCCCCCAGGTGCTACACTTACCTTTGTGCTCCTCAAGAGAATCTTGTTTTTCAAATGCTGTTGTAAACCTCATTGACATGACATCATGTTGCCAAGGTATGAATATTCAGTGAGAAGGGCTCATACAGAAGGTTATCGAGGTAATCATATTTATTCAAATCTATTAAAATGTGGTTCTCACCCTTTTGTAGGCATGAACTTTGTGATGTTACCAGTGAGGAGTGCGGAAAATTTGGAAGCATTTCCCAATTCTCTCTGGATTTTCCGCATGGTGAACACTGGCTGAGAGCTCGCCTCACTGGCTCACTTTTTCTTGCTGATTTGTTCGAAATAACAGTAACGCAAGGTGATCAACCCTTTTAAAACATAATTTTATGCGAGCGTGAAAATATAGACCACTCTGTGCCTTAGAAGGAAAAGAAAGAGAGAGAGAGAATGGAAATAGGACAAATTTATCAAAATTATTTCTTTGGGAAAGATGTCTACACACTCAGCTATCTACTCCAACCCTGATTCATTTTTTTGGGCCAGGGCTCACTAAGTCCAGTGAATTGAAAACCTCCAGACCATCCAATAGAGGAAAAATCCAATTTGGTGCAATGGTAAAAAGAGGGATTCATTGAGGATTTGAAATTTTCGGTCTCCAGAAAACTAAAATTGAATTTTAAGCTCAAAGAAGGCAAGTTTCAAATACTTTTAGCTCTTACCTTGCCTTTTAAAATGCATGGATATCATCCACAAGATTATAGAGTGATTTCATATGAGCCAATGAGAATCTGGGGGACTCTTTCTATGGTGGCAAGGTGGCACAGTGGCTAGCATTGCTGCCTCATAGTGCCAGAGGCCTAGGTTTGATTCCCAGCTTCAGTCACTGTCTGTGCAGAGTCTGCTTGTTCTCTCTATGTCTGCGTGAGTTTCCTCTAGGTGCTCTGGTTTCCTCCCACAGTCCAAAAGAATGCTGGCTGGGACACTGGCCATGCTAAATTCTCCGTCAGTGTACCTGAACAGCTGCCAGAGTGTGATGATTAGGGAATTTTCACAGTAATTTCATTGCGCTGTTAACGTAAACCTACTTGTGATATTAATAAATAAACTTGAGACTTCAAACTAGCTAGTGCACTACTATTTCAGATGTACCATTCTCATTGAGATTATTTGATGTAAGATTGGAAAACACATCAATAAAACCAGTCCATTGCTCCAGCATTAAATTAGAACTTTAAACAGTTAATATATGCATTAAAAATAATGGGAAAAATCTAAAATAATGAAGAAGTAGAATTTCACATATTTGAGCAGTTGATTATTAGTCAACACATATACGAACAAAAAAAAAGTCTCAAGTCATGAAAAAGATTAATGAACTCTTGTTATATTATTGATTGTAATTATAGTTACTTCCACATCATATTTACCTGAGATATTTTCATCTTGTGAGGTGGCATTAAATGGGATATAGTAAATCAGAAGATTTTTAAAAGATCTCTCCCAATTTTCATTTGAGTTTTTGTTACCTATTTACAAAAATCTGATGGACTCCACAGCTATCTTTGGGCTGCATTAAGTCAGCTGGATGCTGCCTCACTCTGTGCAAGCCTGCCCTCAAGCCATCATTCAGTGTGGGTGGGCTAATTTGGCTCAGTGGAACTTCTGCCTCTTAAAGAAGAAAAAGTTCCACTGATCCAAATTAGCCCACCCACACCCATCCACCAACCAAGGGAATAATTGTGATGAGGCTGACCACGCAGAGGTCCATTGTTGTCAGCCAATCTGATTGTCAGGAAATTGCAACATTCCTGGTAGTATCAAGAACTCAAGTCTCAAGAGAATGACTCAAAGCATCCCAATGTGAGTCAAGTCTGGGATAGTGGGCAGAGAGGGTTTGCCCAGCTTCAGGAAAAGGTGGGAGAGTGGTGTATTAAGGATTTTAGGGAGCAGGCTAAAAAGAAGGAAGGGGAAGATACACTCTTGGAGGGCTATCTCCAATGCACAAAAGACATTCCCTGTGAATTGTACTCCTACTTCCTTCCAATTCCTTTAAAACCTTTCTTCAAAATTTAGTTACCCACTTGCCTGTCCATGTCAACTGTGTTATGGGGTGGGCAGCATATTATTGGATTCAATGGACTTATTGACTCTTGTTTATTCATTTACCTGTGGTGGATGGGTTATCCATTTTGGTGCTCACCCACCTACCATACTCTGAGGGTGAGCTGGGAGCAAGGTTGGGAAATTGCAGAGTGTGCACTGGTTATTTTTTATGTGCCAACCTCCCTTCTAAAAACATGCCCGGCACGGACATCTAAAATCCAGCCCCTAGGCTCACAGTAACTTGTTTATTTTCTTGTGGTACTTTAGAACAGCACCAGGAGTAGCAATTCTTCACTCAAATGTTACCTGCCTTCGCAATTACATCAGTTGCTGAAATAGAATTGGAAAAGAGCAGTGAATAATACTGTGGACTCTACTACTCTATGAACTTTGAAAATGACTTGGAGATACTGATGGCATATAATAAGAAGCATTGAAAATGACATCAGAAGTGAACCTGCTCAATTCTGTCATACCTACCATGGTTGTAAAAGTGCTTGTTAATGTTTGACAACATTGCCTTATTTAAGGCTATCAAATTAATTTTGTTAAAATCCTTTTTCTCAGTTGGCACCTGATAATGTAACTTCCTGATATAGAGAAAGATGTTGACTTATATTTCATTCTTTGAGACTTTCTTTCTCATCTTGAGGCTATAAAAGAACCATCTGAAATATGAAACCTACACCATTGCAATGCTGTCGTATTTATTTAATGTCAAATTTGAGATTTTCTGACATACTGGATTATTTTTGTAATTTTTCCTGACATCCAATTTTGGCTTCAATTATACTTTTTAAACTGTTATTCACTCCATTCAACAATATCCCAAACATACAGAATTTCTCAATAACAATGTATCACATTTAATTCACCAACAACACTTAAATCTTTTGATCTGAAATTACCGCCTCTCTCAACACCATTGGTGTGATTCAGGAAAATTCTTCTGGGTGAACCTGTTTGCTAATGTGGCACCCCACTTCAGCAAAGTTTCAAAAATAGCAAGGGGTCAATAAATGGCTGGGCCGTAGGGGGTGGATCTTTAATTATATTTCAGTTTATTAAAAATGTATTAACATAAGGTTCATGCCCACAATGCCAGGGAAGGAAGGCGAAAATCAGAAATTGAGATCTCACCTGCAATATTTGTGGTTTTTGTGTTTTGCTGGATATTTAGCATCTGCCACCATTCTTGTGGATGGAGAGCTCGGGCTCAAGATCACCCCCACAGGCTAGTTGCCAAAGCTTTTTCTCTAAATAGAGACATGGAAGTGTGAACAGAAGTAGGCCATTTAGCCTGTTGAGCCTGCTTCACAATTCAACATGATCATAACTAATTCTCTATCTCAATATCATATTCCCACGCTCTCCTCATATCACTTAATACCATTAGAGTCTAAAAATCAATTTATTTCTTTTTAAATATATTCAGCAATTTGGCTTGCATAGCCTTAAGTGGCAGAGAATTTCACTCTCTGAGTGAAGAGGCTTTGTCTTTTCCCAGTCATAAATAAATCCTGTATCCTGAGACTATGACCTCTAGTTTTAGATGCCTCACCAGAGGAAAATCATTTCTGCATCCAGTCTGTTCAGGCCTATCAGAATTTCAAACATTTCAATTAGATTCCCCTCTTGTTCTTCCAAATTCCAATGAATATTCAAACCTATTTGATCCAATTTCTCCTCACATGTCAATCCTGCCATCCCAATCTGGTGAATTTTTGCTGCATTTCCTCTATGGGAAGTATAGTCTTTCTTATCAAAGGTGGCCAAAACTGTGCATAATACAGTCTTGGTGTGGTCTCACCCAGGCCTTGTACAACTGCAGTAAGATATCCTTGTTCCTATACTCAAGTGCTCTTGCAATGTAGTAGAACATACCATTTGCCTTTCTAACTACTTGCTGCACCTGCGTGCTTGCTTTCAGTGACTGGTATACAAGAATGCCCAGGTCCCTTCATACATCAACAGTTCCCAATCTATCACCATTTAAATAGTACTTTGCCCTTCTATTTCTCCAGCTAAAGTGGATAACTTCACCTTTATTCATGTTATACTGCATCTGCCATGTATTTGCCTAGTCACTCAACTTGTCTAAATCACCTTGGAGCCTTTTAACATCCTCCTCACAACTCACTTTCCCACCAACTTTTGTGTTGCCAGCAAACTTGGAAATATGATGCTTAGTTCCCTCTTCTGAATCATTGATGTGTATTGTGAATAGCTGGTGACCGTGGAACCCCAGTGGTCACTAAGAATACTAAATTTAAAATGATCACGATGATTCATAATACAGGAGAAAACAATGCTGATCAGTTGGCGTGTCAACTCTGATTGGCTGATGCTTTGCCATGAAGAAAACAATGGGAAACTATAGGCTCCTCAAACTCCTGTGTGCAATGATTGAACGTATTCCTTTGGTTTACAGAGAACTGGTCTCTCTATGTATGAACGTAAGTTGCTTCCAGCAACTCAGATGAGCCAGGTTATTAGCTTGATTGATTATCTTAAATTAATTGATGTAGTTAGTTATCATTTCTATAGTTATTCATGCATCGGAGTAATTTCAAACAGTAGATGTTTAGTTTGAGTTTAGCAAGCACAGGCTGTGTGAATGCGTTTCTACTCTGCCTATTATGAAGAACTGAAAGAACATGTTATTTGATTTCATCAACCAGTCCCTAGGATGTATGACCAATGTACCTGACATTGCATAAGAACTGAATTTCATACACAATATTGCTCAATTGTATGGAAGGCAGATCAGCTTTCTGGAATGATGGCAGCATCCTGTTAATGGAAAATGCCATTAGCATAGCCAGTAGCAGAGTGAAACAGCTTTCAGAATTTTAATACTGTTACTGTGCATTAATTATATGAATGGAACTTCTGGTATGTTTGATCTCCTCATCAATGGTGGCCTTTGAGAGAATATTCAGGCAAAGATCCTGCAAAATCATTGTTGATGGATTGGTCATTGTGTCCACACAGCTGAAACCTTCTCCCTGACAGGTTCTGTTCTCTCTAGTTTCAACTCTAGGGTAGGAAACAGAACGTTTTTCAAAGGCACTCTGAAGCTACTCTTGAAGCATGGCAGCATTGACATCAATAACTGGGAGGAATTTGCCAGAAGTCATTCAAAATGGAATCAACTTGTACATCAAGCTGCATCATGATTTTGAGTCCAAATGCCTTCATGAGGGGGCAGAGCAACAGCAGGAGAAAAGTAAAGGAAGCAAATCCTGCACTCCAGGTCCCACAAACTCATGGGATGTCCTGCTGCATGTGCCCAAAATTATGTTGGTTGGAAATTGGCCTGTTCAGTCACATGAAAACCCATGACAGAAACTAGCATCTCACCCTCAAATCAAGGATCAGCTGCTGCCACTGTCAACATTTGATGGCTCATGGATGAAGCAATGATTGATGATGTTGACACCAATTTTCATAGCTTTTTCATAGTTGACTGGCGCAGAAGCAGTCATTAATGGCAGTTCGTGAGATCCAGATGCGCAAACAAATTAAAGTTTTGTTCAGCTTTATGGTCACAAGCACATGTGTCCCTTTGGAGGAACTTGCAGTTAGTTAATTGTGTTGTTGGATTATAGCAGTTTCAATAAATTTTCAAAGACTACTGGCTGCAAAATACTCAGATTTGACTGCAACATATTTACAGTTATAAGAATACCTATCGTACACTTGCTTCCGGTCATGTTTAATCTCATCATGAGCCTGATTCTTCCTTCCATGGCATCATAGGCTTTATAGTTAATATCTCATGGGACTTAGGGTGAAATTTTTCTATCCAGCCCACCATGGGAATTGTAGCGGAGGGGACATGCAAGGTACATTAATCTTGGGTGGGATTTTTCGACCATGCTCGCCCCAAGATTGTAAAATGCTTTGTCTATTATGCCCCATTATACTACAATGATAAGGTAATCCCTCGAACTTTTTCTTCTTTCTCCCTCATGCTCTTGTCTATGTTATTCACTTCAGCTACTCCAAGTGATAGCAAATCGCACATTCTAACCAATCCATGAATAAAAAAGTGTCTTATGAGTTATGCATTGCACTTAAAGATTACTGGTTGGCCATTTGAACACCTGGTTTTCTTGAACACACCTGGCTTGGTGTTGGCAACCTCAAACAGCAACTTAATTAAAAATACAAAAGTATTGATGCCTTTTTTTGTCTTTATCAATATAACAACTTCTAGCTTGTAATCCAGTTTGACAATTTATTGTCCTATATTGCCTGAGAAATGGCCGTGGTGACATCAAATCTGTTGATGCTGACATGTATTATCATAGCTTCAATGATATGGAACGAAAGATATGTGTCCATTTTATACAACTGAGGAGGAGGACTGCTATCAGCTTTTCAATAGGAAAAGGAAATCCATAATTGTTAGAATGTCACCCAGTTACTGATTCCACTTTTCAGCCCCCAAAAGCCCAGTTAACTCAATTCCTTTTCAACTTAGGTTCAAATTCATAAATAAAAGAAATCTATATAATGACAAGGTGAAGAGATCAAATATATGGTAGCTAAATTTGCTGATAACACTACGGTAATGTGAAAAGTAAGTTGTTGAGAGGAGGTAAAGTGTCTGAAAAGGGATATAGCCAACCATGGCCCTATACATTCTATTTTAATGGGTGCCAATTATTGCCCACATACTCTTATGCCATCTTAATGCCAGTCCATATCAACTCTTGTTCCTTCCATACCAACGACCTATTACCATTACTCTTTCCATGCCATCACATCTAGTGTCCTTTGCCAGTTCATGGACAGTTTTTTAATAGTTCAACAAATCCTCGATAGCTAGACAGCTCTTTTGCAGTTCCTTGTCAGCTGGATAGCTTCTTCACAGTTGGATTGCTTTTTTACAGTTGCTTGACAGTTGGGCACTTCCTTGACAGCTGGGAAATTTCCTGGTAGCTAGACAGCACCTTGATAGAGCACAGCCTCAGAATAAAAGGATAACCCTTTAGAACCAAGATAGGAGGAATTTCTTCAGCTAGAGGTTTGTGAATCTATGGAATTCATTGCCACAGGTTTTTGCGGACGGGCCATTGAGTATATTTAAGACAAAGATAGGTTTTTGATTAATAAGGGCATCAAAGGTTGTGGGAAAAAGGGGGAAAATGGGAAAAAGAAAATGGGATTGAGAAACCTACCCCACAACTGAATGGTGGAGCAGACTCAATGGGATGAATGGCCTAATTCTGTTCCTGTATCATATGGTTGTATGGACACTGGGACATTTCCTGGAAAGCTGAATAGCTCTTCTACAGCTGAACGTTTGCAATATGTTTGTGTATAAAAAGGGCATAATCATGTTCAGTTTTAACCATCTTAAAGTGTGCCTTACTTTCTTATCATTCCTATTGCTAAAAGCTGCTTTGTCTCTCCAAAAAGGCCGCCCTATATCTCCAAAGGTGTACCCTGGATATCGATAGGAATCCACCAAGTTCAGATGTCCTATTCTAATTTGCACACTCCTGTCCTTCCAAATGCCCATTTTAAAGAAGGCAGCTGGTGATTCAAATGTGAAACCTGGCCTGGCTCCAGTCCCATCCCTGTACAAATGGGATTGGAGGCAGCTAGGTTTAGGGATGGGATTTTGATATTTTGTCCATTTCTGGGAACTTCACAATGGAGAATTCCTCTGTTATAGTGAAAATCCAAGCTCTCAACTTGATAGGAAAAATTGAAAAGCAGTATGCTATTGAAATAAAACTCAGTGGTACAGAGGGATCTGGATATCCTGGGACATGAATCACAAAAGGGACAGCAGCTGATTACGGTGACAATTGGAATTTATTGTAAGAGGAATGGAATTTAACGTAATAAAAGTTTTGCTGCAGTTTTACAGGGCATTGGTGAGACAACATCCAGAGTATTAAGTACAGTTCTAGTTTACTTATTTGAAAAAATGAT
Source organism: Sphyrna mokarran (assembly GCA_024679065.1). Lineage (NCBI taxonomy): Eukaryota > Metazoa > Chordata > Chondrichthyes > Carcharhiniformes > Carcharhinidae > Sphyrna > Sphyrna mokarran. Next base: position 63,782,229 of record JAGIQG010000006.1, on the reverse strand, counting down.
ACAATTATGTTAGAAACAGTACAGAGAAGATTCATTCATCTGATTCCTGGGATTCCTTATGAAGGAAGGTTGAACAGATTGGGCTTAAACTCAGCAGAACTTAAAACAATGACAGGTGAACTCATTGGAAAAAGAAAGTTAATTTATTAGTAAAAAGTAAGGCTTACATTAACACTGCAATGAAGTTACTGTGAAATTCTCCTAGTCAGCACAGTCCAGCATCTGTTTAGGTCAATGCATCTAACCCAGCACGTCTTTCGGAATGTGGGAGGAAACTACAGCATCCAGGCGAAACCCACACAGACATGGGGAGAACATGCAAACTTTACACAGACAATTACCCAAGCTGGGAATCAAACTCCGGTCCCTGGCACCGTGAAGCAGCAGTGCTAACCACTGTGCTACAGATCCTGAGAAAATTAGATAGGTTAGGTATTAGGAGAATGTTTTCTCTTGTAGGGGTGACTAGATCAAGTAGAGACAACTAAATAGAAGATGTTTCTCTTTGTCTTCTCTCAGAAGTTGTTGGTCTGTGGAATTCTCTTCCAACAAAATAGCTGAAGCTGGATCATTCAATCTATTCAAGGCTGAGTTAGATATTTGATAGGCATGACAATCAAGCACAATGGAGGACAGACAGGGAAATGGAGTTTCAACCACTGCCAGATCAGCTACAATCTTATCTAATGCTGCAGTAGCCTAAAAAATCCAGATAGCCTATTCCAATCCCTAAGTCCTTTGTTCCTGTGATATGCTATGTACTATAGAAATGTAAAATAAGAAATAAGTTAGAAAATGCTGCCATTACACAGCAGATCAGTCAGCATCTGTTAAAAGAAAAAATATTTCTCTTATTCCTTGGTGTAATTTCATGTTGTCCAGTCATTTCCAGTTCTCAGGATCTGTTTCCAAACTATCACCTCTGTATCTTATTGAAGAGTAGAAGATAGAATACAAAACAATGAGACAGTGAGCCTCAGCAGCAATGGAGGCATTACAAACCATTTAATGTAATTGCTGATAGACTTTGAATCACAATTAATCACCCAAATTACAGAATGAGGTAAACTTGTAATTATACTTAATTTAACCTAGTACAATCATTTACAGTTTGATATTGCTTTTCTAAGAAGCATCAAACTTTGCATCTATCATTTTTTCTCTTCAAAGCAAACCATCCAACATTTCTATTCTATTTTATTGTGCTACTGATCTAATTTAAACAGATAGAAATTTTAAGACAGACTTTATTAGATGCAAATAATTGTCCCTGCTTGATTTCCTTCTATGGGGTCTGCCAGATAATGCTTTAAACACAAGAAGCAGGATTTTTCAGATGGCACATTTTTTTTACCTTGTTATTCAATGAGTCAGTGGGGAACACATCCCCACCCATATTGGCTACTTCATAACCGATTAATTCTCCAAGGATAATTAATTTGATTAAAGACAGGGCTTCCACTTCTCACTTGGGAAGGAGATCTTTCCTCAGAGAACTGCCAACTAATCAAATTGACTGGCAGCTCCATAGTCCCAACAGTGCCAATAGCAGCAGTGGCCCGGACTGGGACAACAAGTAGCCCTTGCATTCAAAGTCCCAAACTCCAGGACCAAGTGTCAATGAATTCATGATGAGGTAGTGAAATGAAGGAAGAAGAGTGGGGGGTCTTGATGGAGACATCAAGAGTGGTGAGTAGCAACTTTGGGGACTAGACTTTGTGGGAGTTGGTGAAGGAAGAAGAGTGGGGGTCTTGATGGAGACATCAAGAGTGGTGAGTAGCAACTTTGGGGACTACACTTTGTGGGAGTTGGTGAAGGAAGAAGAGTGGGGGTCTTGATGGAGGCATCAAGAGTGGTGAGTAGCAACTTTGGGGACTAGACTTTGTGGGAGTTGGTGAAGGAAGAAGAGTGGGGATCTTGATGGAGACATCAAGAGTGGTGAGTAGCAACTTTGGGGGCTAGACTTTGTGGGAGTACATGATTTGAAAAGGAGGCTGTTGAGGGAGATAATCCCAACCAAGATTTTGTCTGAGGCTTCAGCAGAGTGATTTGACAGGTTCCTCCCTTAGATCTGAACTCCTCGTGCCAACCTTAAAATTGAGTTTGGATGGGAAATGGCCCTTAAGTGTTATTAATTGCCAATTTAAGGGCTTCAGTTGGGGTAAGGGCCAACAAGACAGTCTAGCCCTTGCCTGTACTCCATACATAGGCATTGAGATTGAGGAACAGCTGAAGGGTAAGGAAAGACCATCTGGGGAATTTTACAGTCTCCCCTGATTGTAAATCCATTAGCAAGGACTTTATGCTGCTGGCATATCTGCCTGAGTATGAAGGACAGTTGATTGTTCAACAATAATGTAGGGATAAATGAATATTCTCAAGGTTTATTTTCAAACAATATTCTCAAGGTTTGCTTCATTACTCTTGCAAAATATTTTGGGAATTTTCTTATGTTGTAAAATGTTTGGGTACAGTTTATGATATTACAAATTATACACAATTAGTTGAGTTGATATACTGATCAGTTTTCCTCATCCATGGTTTCTTATGTTTATATAATTTAACTCAGATACAACCAAATCTGCAATTATATAAATAGTTTTAGCAAATCTATTAAAAGTTTCAAACAAAGAAATTGTATTAAAATGCAAATACATTTGAGTTTAACTTTCCACTTGTCAAGGACAGAAAACTACTGGTATTAGACGAGCTACCTATTGTACCCCTTCCTGAGCTTCCTTTCCATTCACAGAAATAGAGTTAAATTTGGCTGGAGTCTATAATGCTTTGAAATTGAAGAGTACAGGAAAAGGCTTATGCACCTAAAAACCCTCAGAGAAACAGAATTAGAATAATGAGAGAAATATGTGATCAAAAATATGCCAAAGGATACATTCCAAGTGACTTGAGACATCCATTATTTGTTAAGTTATCTAAGAAACCTAAAGCAATGGAATGCAATCAATTTAGAATTATAAGCTTAACAAGACATCACATTAAAGTGATTCTGAAAATAATTATAGAAAGAAATAATAACATTTGAAGTAAAATTTGATAAAACACAGTCTGGATTTAGATCTTTTGATGGAATAAGACTTCACACAATATATTTTTATGAAATATTCATAGACATCCTCATGGTTTATTTCTAAAATGGTAAAAATTGAAGAAAGAGCCTTAAAATAGCTGAAAATATGTTTGTCTGTGACCTCAGTACAAAAGAAGCCACTTTGCAGTTTTGAACATCTTGTCTTACTGTCGGTAAATTGAAATTATTGTCCAGGTTTCTGAAGTATACAGGAAAGTAGATAGAATGTAGTATCTCATGAGATTTTTCTTTGTTGCTAGGTTGAGTTTTCTTGTTAACACATTCTTCATCTTCACAGAATTACTTTAGACTGTTTCTATTCTTCTTCTAACTTCTGCATCACATCTACCATCTTCTGTTGTCATTTGTCCTAAGTAGACAAACTTATCCGCTCTTTCCAGTGTGAGGTCAACCATTTCAATTTTCAATCTAATTTCTTTTGACGTTCTTCTTCTAATACCATTGTTTTTGCCTTTTTAGTGTTCATACTCCAACTATATTCTATTGTAAGGCAAGTGAAGAGCTGCTTCAAATAGCACCAGCAAAAATAACCCTAAAAATGATAACAGGATGTGATATTATTTGATCAGAGCTGAAATGCTACAGAGATCTCATCCAAAGGGCAATGGGGATGACAGCAAAAAGAAGGGTTGATCTAGACAGAGTTGGATGATGGATGTCACAGTGCAGTTGCTGCTGAGCTACAGTGTGTGGGGATGGTGCAAGACAGTTGGGTGTGGCATACCATGACAGCAGGTCTCCTAAGAAGAGTAGCTGCAGACAGCAGGTGTGTATAATAGATGAATACTTCTCCTGTGTACAGATTGAATAATTTTGGCAACAGTACCCAGCCTTTTTGTATTCCTCTTTCCACCTGAAACATGACTGATCATCTATCTTCTAGTTTGAAGTTCAATATTTGGTCCAAGTACTAGATAAGTCATACATCTTTGCTGTCAGTGTCAGATTTCAATAGCACATCTATTATCCTTTGCTGATGAACTTGACCAAATACTTTTTCCTGGACTGTGAAGCATATGTAAATATTAGCCTCAAAGATTATCCTTTGATTAAAAATTCCCCCTCTTGTTTCTACTTTAATTATTATTGACAGGAGGATTAATTCAACAGCACTGATTTCTCCCCTCACCACTGTCTGTTAATGGAAAGGTTTATGATTTAAAGAACAAAGAACAAAGAACAAAACAGCATGGGAAACAGGCCCTTCGGCCCAACGAGTCCGCACCGCCTCCCCGATGTTCCCACTTCTACCTGTGATCCCTTTGTTTAAAGATCTATGGATTGAAACCAAATTTGAGACAATTTAGGGAGAATTTGTTCTGCCAATTAGCCTAAGAGCACATCTTTGGGATGTGGGAGGAAACTGGAGCACCCAGAGAAAACCCACTCAAGCATGGGGAGAATGCGCAAACTCTCACAGACACAGGCCCAAATCCATGTATCTGCACAGCACAGCGATAGTCACTGAGCTGTCATGTTGCCCATCAAATGGTCCAGGTCAAGCATACACTAACGACGTGAAGTGCTAGGATACTCTGGAAAAAAAAATCCAAGAGAAGCCCTCCCATGACCTATTGCGTGTATGCCCCTTGTTAGACAACAAGACGAACGAAAGTACCTGTAGGATAAAATCAAATACATCAACATCGTCAACTATTTACACAATTCCCAGGCACTCCCAAGGCTCATGATCCCTATTTTAAATCAGTTTTCTATATCCCTCCATTCCCATTCTGTTCATGTGCCCATCTAAGTATCTCTTAAATAACTGCAGAGTACCTGCCTCCACCACTTTACTTGGCAGTGCATTCCATACCCCCACCACCCTCTGTGTGAAAAAACTCCCTCTAGCATCCAATTATACCTCACCCCCCTCATCCTAAGCCCATGACCCCTCGTGCTATTTGAGCTCCCTCAGAGACAGGACCGGTCAACAAGCTCCTCTCCTTTGTGAATACCGACGCAAAGTATTCATTCAGGATCTCCCCCATTCCCTCGGGCTGTAAGCACAGTTCCCCTCCTCTGTCCCTAAAGGGTCCAATTTTTCCTCTAACCATCCTTTTATTCTTAACATAGGAGTAAAAAGCCTTTGGATTTTCCTTAATCCTGTCCACCAAAACCATTTCATGCCCCCTTTTTGCCTTTCTAACTCCCCGTTTGAGCTCCCTCCTACTCTCTCTATATTCCTCCTACGCTCTCTCCATTCCCAGCTGCTTTGACCTAACACACTCCTCTCTTTTCTTCCTAACCAAGTCCTCAATATCCCTAGTAATCCACGGCTCTCTAATCCTACCTTTCCCATCTTTCCTCTTAGCCGGCATACACCTTTCTTGCAACATTTTCAGTATTCCCTTGAAAGAGTCCCACATGCCTAGTGTGGACTTACCCTCGAACAACCATTCCCAATCAGTTTCCACAAGTTCCTGCCTAATCTGACTGTAGTTAGCCTTCCCCCAATTCAGCACCAAGCATCCTTTTCCATCTGAATCCTAAAGTAGACAGAATTGTGATCACTGTTAGCCACATGTTTTCCTACTACAACATCAACCACTTGCCCTGGCTCATTACTCAGAACTAAATCCAATATAGCCCCCTCTCTAGTCGGGCTAGCCACATACTGCTCCAATGATCCTTCCAGTACACAATTTACAAATTCCTCCCCGTCTGAATCCCCAGCTCTAGGTACCTTCCAATCCACCCCAAAGAGATTAAAATCTCCCACTATAATGACTCTCTTCTTTCTGCACCTATCCAAAATGTCTTTACATTGCCTTCTTCCACTGCCCGCTGGCTGTTGGGTGGCCTATAATACACACCTAGCATAGTAATCACCCTCTTTCTATTCCTCAACTCCACCCACAACGACTCCACTCTTAACTCCTCTGTATTGTCCTCCCTCTGCACCGCTGTGATGCTCTCCCGAACTAACAATGCCACTCCCCCACCTCTTCTGGACCCTCATCTGTCACGCCTGAAACAATTATACCCAGGAATATTCAGCTGCCACTGCTCCCCTTCCTTTAACCACGTCTCCGTCACTGCAACCACATCCAAGTTCCTTGCAAACATTAAGGCTCTAAGTTCATCCATTTTTCCTGTTACGCTCCTCGCATTGAAACAGACACACTCTACTTCTCCCTTTATAAAAGGTGGCATACTTCCAATTCCATCAGGTTTGTTGTGATCTTATTTAATATTAATAACCCCACAGCAAACTCAAGATAGAACAAACTCAAAGAGTTAGTTTGATATGATGGGTTATGGTTGGGGAGAGGGTGGTCATAAAATTGGCAAGAAAGGTGGGTGATAATACTTCCCAAGTTCCCTGTTTAAGTCAGGGTTGGGGAAGATCAAGAATGGACTTCTTGTTAGCAGGTTAAGATCTCATCTTGCTACTGCATTCATATGCCAGTGATGGGGTTGTGTTTATACATCACTCGAGGAGGCTGTTCTATAAAACCTAAAACCTAGTGAGCTTTCACCCTTCCTGTGGATTGGAGTTCTTCCTGATTGAGCATTCTGTGGCCCCCAGAATTCCCTTTCCCTCTCCTTAATGCTTGCCATATTCACTTATGCTCTGGGACTTGCTGCAATCCCTGCAATGGCCATATTTATTCTGTCATGGAAAGTGGGTGTCACTGGCAAGACCAGCATTTCTGCCAAATCCTAATTGTCCTTCAGAGTTTGCTTACTTTCTGAAGATTCATACAGGCAGCAGGGTGGCACATGGTTAGCACTGCTGCCTCCCAGCACCAGGGACCCAGGTTCAATTCCTGACTTGGATCACTGTCTGTGTGGAGTTTTCACATTCTCTCTGGATCTGCATGGGTTTCTTCCAGGTGCTCCATGCTAAATCGCCCCATAGAGTCAGGGGGACTAGCAAAGGTAAATGCACAAGGTTATGGGGATAGGACCTGGGGGGTATTGTGGTTAGTGCAGACTTAATGGGCCAAGTGGTCTCTCTCTACACTGTAGGATACTATGATTCTATAATCCGGACTCAAAACATTTACTCTGTTTCTCTCCACAAATGCATGCCAGACCTGCTGATTGTATCCAGCAGTTTCTTCTTTTATTTCAGACCTTCAGCAGTATTTTGCTTTAATTATATCTTTCGGAATAATATCAGCACCAGAGATCTTTCAAGGAACAAAGAACAATGTTAAAGCTTTAGGAGACTTACATAAAGTCATTTGCTAATACATGGGTCCATTCAGCTGAGCATGACGTGCAGTTAGGGCATTGTTGAAAAGACTACAAGAGGCAAATTGACACTCAACAGTGTGAGTTTTCACACTAGCCAGCTGTTTCTTTGGGTCATATGTTGAGTGCATCAGAATAACTGTTGATGCACTGAAGACAAGAATGATTATTGAATTTCCAGCTCCAAAGAATATCATGGAATTACAAAAGTTCATGGAAATGGTGAATCAAGTGGCAAAGTTTCTGAAAAGCTGAGAGACCAACAAATCTCTATGTTAATTGTTACATCTCGACAATAAATGGTTTTGGCATAAAGCACATCAGAAATTATCCAAACTATCATTGAGAGGTTGATGTCATCAGGTTTATTAATACATTATAATTTAAAATTACTTGCAATAAAAACATTGGATGCATCCTCCACAGAATAAGGCACAACACATTTTCAGGTACAAAAAGATGAAAAATGAAGATCAATCTGTTGTATATCACATTCATTAACAGGTACAAAGAAGAGAAACACAGTAATCAAAAAGCAAGAATTTACAGCTATGTGGGCATGTGAGAAATTTGCTAATTATGTTTTAGGCCTTTACATTATTATAGAAACAGACCATAACCCTTTAGTCACACTATTGAATTTGAAAGAGCTTTCAGCAATGCCATCCAGAGTTCAAAGATTCAAATTAAGATTGATGAGGTTTGATACCGATACGGTATTTGTTCAAAGGAAACAACAAAGCACAGCAGACACATTATCATCTTGCATCGAACAGAGAATCCAGAAAAAACAATACTGAGTTTGTGGAAGAAGTCCAGAGGTTTGCTATAATGAAATCCATACAATATTGGCAAATACACTATGAGGAAGTGAAATCAAGAAGGCTCAAAACTCAGACGAGGAACCCAAGCAGGTCAGAGAATTTTGTATTAGCAGGTGGCCAACATATATAACTCATAGTCATATCAAAGGCAGTATTTTGAGCAGGAAGAATATCTGACAGTGATAGATGATTTACTGTTATGCAATGATGGAAAAATAATCTCAAAAGCATTGAGACTTGAGATCTTGCAATACCGACATCAAGATTACTTAGCTATTACCAAGTACACAGCCAGAGCATGATATTCAATCCAGTGTCCAGTCTTTTGAAGTCATTAGAAGAAATGATATCCAGATGTATCAAATGTACAACTCACAGAGCAATAACATTATCAGATTTTGACAGAGGTTTGAATCGGAAATCAATAACGATTTGGAGAAATAGTGGAGAAATCACCACTCCTGAGATTTTATGTTTTATCAGATGAAAGTGGTTATAGTAAGAAGAAGCAGCAGAGCTTTGATTGTGATTGAACAACTGTGAACTGAGAGACCAGACAGTACACAATCAGGGGAAATAAACAAAGATGTGGAAGCAGATGATTCCAACAATCTACTACATAAAATTCTGTTCAACAGCATACAGACGACCAATTGCAGTGTAAGGTTGCCTTCTTTACAAACAAGGGGAGGACAAGGTGCAGTAGACTCATGATGGTATAGAAAATCCCATCCATTGAAACAACTCCATCTTGGCACCATACTACAATAAGGAAAAGTACGGTCATATCTAAGTAGGTATTCTGCAGCTGATTGTGATTATGTACGCACATCAGGCAGCAAGTTTACCTGTACTTTGATTCAATTTATTATTGTCACATGTATTAGTGTACAGTGAAAAGTATTATTTCTTGCTCTATAGCAAGAAAGCATAGCATACATGGCGAAAGAAAGAAGAGGGTGCAGAATGTAATGTTACAGTCATAGCTAGCGTGTAGCGAATGATCAACTTAATACAATTAGGTCCATTCAGAAGTCTGATGGCAACAGGGAAGAAATTGTCTTGAGTTGGTTGGTATGTGACCTCAGGCTTTTGTATCCTTTTACTGAAAGAAGAAAGTGGAGTAGAGTATATCTGGAGTCTATAGAATCCTCAATTATGCTGGCTGCTTTTCTGAGGCAGCGGGAAGTGTAGACAGAGTCAATGGATGGGAGGCTGGTTTGAGTGATGGACTGGACTTTGTTCATGACCCTCTGTAGTTTCTTGTGATCTTGGGCAGAATAGGAGTCATACCAAGCTGTGATACAATCAGAAAGAATGCTTTCTGTGGCACATCAGTAAAAGTTGGTAAGGGTCATAGCAAACTTAACAAATTTGCCTCCTGAGAAAGTAGAGGAATTGATGGGCTTTCTTAACTATAGCGTTGACGTGGAGAACAGATTGTTCGTGATTTGAACACCAAGAAACTTGAAGCTCTCAACCATTTCCACTTCACCACTACACTGTTGGTGTAGACAGAGGCATGTTCTCCACTATGCTTTTTGAAGTTGATGGCTATCTCTTTCATTTTGTTGACATTGAGGGAGAGATTATTGTCATTGCAGCTGTTTGCCAGAACTTATCTATGTGAATGTAAAGAAAGAAAGAAATAAATTTCTACTATGTCTTACAATATCTCAAAATATTCCAAGAATTTTTTAACCAATGAACTGCAGTCACTATTTATATGTAGAAAATGTTTTAGTTAACTTAGGAAGTCATAAACATTAATGTGATAATAGCCAGATAATCTGTTTTGTGATGATGATTGAGATAAAACATTGTTCAAGACACTGGGAATAATTCCCCTGCTCTTCTTTCAAATAGTGCTATGAAATCTTTTCCATCCATCTAAAACAGGGGGCAGAATTCTTCCATGACCCTGCTGGCGACCCATTGCACTCTGTACAGAACACCCATGTGGATTGTGCCCACACGTAACAGCATCATCCTTCAATGCTGCACTTTTTGAAACCACACTCTAGAGATCTATCAGTACACTGTGCTGTTTGATTTTGCTGACTGTAGAAAAATTTCATCCATAAATGTTGCACTTTTAAATTATTATGGTAATGTTGGAGAGAGAGAAACCCAAACAGCAATCTTCCAATGACAGGGGTTATTCATGCCAGGAGTATAGGCTGGAGCTTGGAAGAAGTCAGAAATTTTAGGGGCATCAATTGCTCTCTGCTTAATTCCTGATCATTCCACAAATACCATGGAAAAATCATGTTTTATTTTGTTGAAAAGATATTGAGCCTGAGAATATGAGATACGTCAGCTAGATTTTGGTAGACATGAATTATTTGCCTTTCATCTATTGTAGCATATTCAACCAGATCAGAGCATGATGGATTGTGCTTGAAAACAATGACTGGCACTGCAGAACATTAGAAGTGCAAGTGAAAGTATTGATAAATAAAAAGAATCCATTATTAAAAATGATATTGTGGAGTACTTGGAACTACATGCCAAAATAGGACTGAGACAACACTGCTTTGTCAAATGGATGTCATGTCTGACAAATCTGTTAGAGTTCTTTGAGGAGGTAACAAAGAAATTAGATAAAGGAGAACCAGTGGATGTGGTTTATTTAGATTTCCAGAAGGCCTTCGACAAGGTGCTGCATAAGAGACTGTTAAGAGCCCATGGTGTTAAGGGTAATATCTTGGCATGGATAGAGGATTAGCTGACTGGCAGAAGGCAGAGAGTGGGGATAAATGCAGACTATAACATTATATTCTGTACCCTCTTCATTCTTCTCCATGTACGCTACGTTTTCTTGCTTTAGAGCAAGTATACTTTTCACTGTATACTAATACATGTGACAATAATAAATTGAATCAAAAGTGCAGGTAAACTTGCTGCCTGATGTGCGTACATAATCACAATCAGCTGCAGAATAGCTACTTTGATATGATTGACCCTTCCTTATTGTATTATGGTACTGAGATGGAATCGTTTCAATGGATGGAATTTTCCATGCCATCATAAGAATACTGCACCTTGTGGGGATCCTTTTCATGATGGTAGCTGGTGACTAGTGGTGTACCACAGGGGTCGATGCTGGGACCACAACTTTTCACAACGTAAATTCATGATTTGGGAAAAGGAACTAAAGGCACTGTTGCTAAGTTTGCAGATGATACAAAGATATCTAGAGGGACAGGTAGTATTGAGGAATATAGGGAGCTGCAGGAGGACTTGTACAGGATAAGAGAGTAGGCAAAGAGTGGCAGATGGAATACAATGAGAAAGTTTGAGGATTTGCACTTTGGAAGAAGGAATGTAGGCATAGACTATTTTCTAAATGGGGAAATGCTTAGGAAATCAGAAATACAAAGGGATTTGGGAGTCATTGTTCAAGATTTTCTTAAGGTTAATGTGCAGGTTCAGTTGGCAGTTAGGAAGGCAAATGCAATATTAGCATTCATGTTGAGAGGACTAGAATACAACAGCAGGGATGTACTTTTGAAGTTGTGTAAGGCTTTGGTCAGACCCCATTTGGAGTACTGTGAGCTGTTTTGGGCCCCATATTTAAGGAAGGATGTGCTGGCCTTGGAAGGGGCCCAAAGGAGATTCTTGAGAATGATCCCTGGAGGGAAGATCTTGTCATATGAGGAACAGTTGAGGACTCTGGGTTTGCACTTGTTGGAGCATAGAAGGATGAGGGGGCATCTTATTGAAACTTATAGCATACTGCGAGGCCTGGATAGAGTGACATGTAGAGAATGTTTCCGCTAGCAGGAAGAACTAGAACCAGAGGGCACAACTTCAGTCTAAACGGACGATCCTTTAAAACAGAGATGAGAAGGAATTTCTTCAGCCAGGGAGTGATAAATCTGTAGAACTCGTTGCCACAGAAATTTATGGGGGGCCAGGTCATTGAGTGTCTTTAAGACAGAGATAGATAGGTTTTTGATTAACAAGGGTATCAATGGTTATGGGGAAAAAGCAGAAGAATGGGAATGAGAAAAATATTAGCCATGATTGAAAGACAGAGCAGACTTGATGTGCCCAGTGGTCTAATTCTGCTCCTATATCATATGGTCTCATGATCTCATCATGTCATCATCTTAAGTCTTCAGATGCACAGACTACTGTTCCAATTCTTAAAAATAACAAACACCACTCATTACAATATATAACTCACAGTCCCTCTCCATCCACTCCTCAAAAAAAAAGAATAAAACCATTGTGGTGCAATAATTTTCTTTGGTAATTATATATAGCCATAAAATATTTCTTGAAAAGTTTTACTATATAATAAAAAGTTGAATTGTTTTTGTCACATAAAAAAGCTATTCATAGCTTATCCTCCCACCCAGCTTTGTATCAAGTTTCGAGATAATACATTCAATTCTACTTTCCAAATCATTAATATATAATGTGACATTGGTGTTTTAGAACAGATCCCTGTGGAACTCCACTATTCACTGATTGCCAATCAAAAAAAGGCCTGTTTATGGCAACACTTTGCTTCTTATTCGCTAACCAGCTTTTTATCCATCCTAACATATTATCTGCAATCCCATGTGCTTTAACTTTACAGAGTTGCCTGTTAAGTCAGACTGTATTGAAAGTCTTCTGAAAGTTTTAAACAAACCACATCCACTGGTTCTCCTCAGTCAACTTAACTAGTCACATCCTCAAATTTCAACAGATTCATCAAATTTTATTTTAATTTTTGTTGGACTGGGAAAAGCAGAAGTTCTCCTTTTTACTTCACAAATGTACTATGGCTCAAAGCTAGCTTGAAACAGTCCATAGAATTTTCAATGAATTATGCACAATGCTTGCCCAAATTTTGATAAACTAAAATTTCTACTTTGTCTCCAAGTTAGTAACAATGAGAAAGCACTTGGTTGTTTTATATAAATTGGTCTGACACACTGTTTCTTAATGATTGTCTGCATCAAAACTTCATGATTCACTTAGTTTCTATGTTTTGAAAAAAGCATAAAAATTTCAGAAGCAATAATTCAGGACAAAGATACTTAGCATAGGAACAAATGTGCGATAATTAAGGAAAGAATTCTTAAGACAAAATCATGTTTAACTAAGTGATTGAAGATGGCAAGTCAGGTTAAGAGAGAAGTTAATAACGCACCCAGTATTCTAGGCTTTATTAATAGGGACATAAAGTACAAGATCGACAAAGACACTAGTTGAGCTCAGCTGGAGTATTGCAGCAAGTTGTGTGTGCCACAGTCTCGGAAGAATATGAAGGCATTGGAGAGACTGCAGAAAAGATTTACAAGAATTGTTCCAGGGATGAGGAACTTCAGTTGTGAACATAGATTGGAGAAGTTAGGATTGTTTTCCTGTAGAACAGAAAGCTGGAAGGAGATTTGATAAAGATGTTCAAAACCTTGAGTGATTTGGATAGAATAGACATGATCGCAAACGAGAGAACACAGGTTTAAACCAATTGACAAAAGAAGTGAAAGAGACATGAGAAAAACTTTTTCAAACATCAAGTGGTAGGATCTGGAGTCTGCCTAACACTGTGAGGAGGCAGGTCAAATTGAAGCATTCAGAAGGGAATTATTTAGTTAGAAAGAAAGAATGCAGAGTCTTATGAGGAGAAGATGGGAGAATGGCACTAAGTGAATTGCTCATTCAGAGACCGGGTGTAGGCACAATAGGCTGAATGGCCTCCTTCTATGCTGTAACAATTCATTGAATCTGTGATTAAAAATTGTTAAGCTCTGAAGGTAATTTTTGATCATTTGAATACTAGTAAAAACAGAACTTGCAAAAGCTAAATCCTTTGTGAATATCAGGCCAAGTAACAAGCACAAAAATATTAAAACTCACTCCAAAATGATCACTTACCTCAAACAGAAGAATAGTGGTTTATGGTTTTCATTGTTTTTAAATTTGTAATCCCCAAAATTTCAATTACCACACTGGAATTTTCAACTGACAGCAAAGTCCAGGAATATGTTTTTCAGAAGTTACAACAGAGTGAAACTTTTGCTATAGCTTGGAGTGAAATACTAGATCCAATTATCTGAGGAACTATTGCAGGTTTCATCATTGTGCTTCCAAGTAATAACCTTCAGGTCCAGTCAAATGAACATCCTTCAGATATTACAGAGCACAGGATATACCTTAGAGAAAGTCAGATTTCTTGTTTTTAAACTAAGCTTGCACATAAGGAACAAATGTTGATTTTAGATTGCAAGTGAGTGCCTCAGTGCACTGAAATAACTGAGTATTAAAGAACCCAGCAACACCTCTCTGCCCCACAGGTCAGTAATTTATTGCTATAGCAGTTGCTTCCTAATACTACTTCTAAAATAAATTAAGCTCACATCTTTTGTAATGATCCCAGTTGATGTTATAACTGGATGGGAAGATCTCAGAATGGAACCCTGGCTCAACACATTCATCTCAATATAATCAATTGTGGAGGAACATGTCAAAGGACCACTTAATAGTTTTAGAAACAAGAAAATACTTAATAAACATGGAAAAATTTGATTATAGTAATATATGTTTCTTAGCATAACATAGATTTTTAACATTAACTTGGATGACAAAGTACACTTGAAGATAGAAAGCACTTGATGACAGGCAAAGGGCAAGTTTTTCCGATTGCCCTCGCTGCAAAACGGGAAAATTTCGTCTGAGATCAGCAAATCTTTCCACGGTCTACCCTTCACCTGCTACAATTCCCATGATGGGCAGAATGGAAACATTCACTCTAACGTCTCTTTTTTAAGGTACATGGATTGGTTGTGGTCAAATTCATACTTCTCAATGAAACTCTAAGTGAATGTCTGTGAATCCTTTTCAGAATTTCCCCAGATGATTGTCATATGAAAGTGTCCAAACTTTACTCCCCAAAATATGTTTTAAAACCTTTTCTCATAATAATGCTTTCCCTTGGTGGTTTGCATTCTGAAATCCAGTCCGCATTTTCTAAAAGACTCTCAGAGCAGAAGCAAATTATGCCCCATTTTTACCAGTGAATCCAGGCCAGGGTTTTACACAAACCCTTCAAGATTCCTTTGACCTGACTGATTTCCACTACTGTACAAATTCTGATATCCAGCAAATATTGCCTTCACATTTACTTTAAAATTTGTTTTGCAGACTGCAGTAAGACATTCCAAACTTAAAAATTACTTTAGAAACCTACCTTTTCACCAGCTGATTCCTTCTCAGTTTTGTCTGGGAAGTCAGTGAAAGGTATCCTGTTTTATTTCCAGATTTTTAGAATTAACCACTCTTTAGTTCCTCTGGAGTTTGCTTTCTTGCATATTACTCCATTGTACAACTTTTCCTGGAAAATCTCAGCAGATCTGGCAGCATCTGTAAGGAGAGAAAAGAGCATCCAGAAGACCATTTTGGAGGTCATTTGGAATTGAAATGTCAGCTCTTTTCTCTCCTTACAGATGCTGCCAGATCTGCTGAGATTTTCCAACATTTTCTCTTTTGGTTTCAGATTTGGCATCCGCAGTAATTTGCTTTTAGTTTGTACCACTTCTTCTTTTCTGAGCAGTCTTCTTATCCTCCCCAACATCTGTGGCTTTTAGTTGAAACTAAGAAGGAAAGCTTTCTCTCTCTGGGAGGTGGTCTCCTGTCGCTAAGCAATGCCAGTTGGTTTATTCATATTTCACGTCTTAGTCCAGTCTAAACACAATAGCTTTCCAGTTAGAATTGAAACCAATCTTCAAACACACCAACATCTTTGTCCAGCATGACTCTAGCTATAGATCCCATCCAAGAACAGAAATATTAAATTAAACCCACCTAAAACTATATATTATTTCTAATGTTTACCTGTAAAATATAAATCCTTTAAAACTATCTTTGTTGTCCTAATATATATTATTAAATATGAGGATTTTCTCCCTTGCCTACTATGGACCATGGACAAATATGACATCAAATGAAATTTCACTCAGAGTTGCAGAGAATATCAGAACATAATCTGAAAGCTTCAATATAGAGAAGCACCAAAAAATTATCTATGATTACTGAGGATTTGCCCTGGATTTGCTTTTTAATTAATTGAATAATTTTTAATGTGCCCGAAGCAAAATGGGGATTTTAGAATGTCACTGCCTTTAAATACTGTCTATACCATATATAATTCACAAATTCTACAGAAGTCATGGTGCCTGGATTTGCTATGGCCAAAATGCCAATGTTATAACTTAACAGTTCAAACAAGATCTTACCATCTCATTGTGCTGTTATATTCCAGATTGGCCATTTGTTCAGAGGCAGATTTTCATGCTGATGGAATCGGATAAAATGGTGTTCATTCCAAGCAGATCATGCAAGTATAAACATAAGTGATGAGAGGTGAATCAGCACTTCTTGGGTATAGTAGAAATCAAGTTAGTAAAAAGACTATGGCCCTATTATTTCATGTCAGATTTTGATTGAATGACTTTAGTTTTCAGTTTAGTACTTACCTGCTACAATCAAAAACAGACCTGGTATATTTTAACTCTCATGTCTCATTATAATCTCACTAAATTGGCACGTGGAGGCACTCATAGTTTCTGGGATGGATTAGCTAGAGGCTTGATTGATGGGGTTTCCATTTTCTTGTGCAACTTATATTACATTTATGGATCCAGGCACTTCCTCCACATACTCAGTATCCATCATGGAGGTGCTTGTAGAAGTAGTAAGAATGACAAGGGTCCTCCTGTTTCCTAGCAGTCATTGGCCATTTAAGGGCCTCACTTTGTTCAGGAACAGGAAAGCTAATCTTGCCCTTCCCCTGACCTAACTTTAATCAGAGGAATTCAAGGAAGGTGATGGACTGGCATCCTCTGCAGAGCATGGAAACAGGACAACAGTCAGATTGAAGAATTGTTCATGAACAATACCAGAGACATTGTTTGCCAGATTAAGACAATCAATGGGAAGGTCCTATAGTTCAGTGGGTAGTACCTCACCTCTGAGTCAAAAGCGCAAAGTTCAAATGTCACTCTGAGACTTGCTGGCCACTTCGGCAGCACCCATGAAAGAGGTTGATAATTAATTTGCTAATTCCTTCCAAAAGATCATGACAGATGGTAAAAGTAGGAGAGATTCCTGGTGAGTGATTACTACACTTGGCCAGTGCTTCTGTATTCAGCAGAAATCCCACAGATAAAGATATGAGGAGGGCTATTTCCTACACTGAAAGATTTATCATCCTGTTGAAACGTTTTACTAAACTGAAATGGGCAAGCCCTAACTTGCTATGAACTTGTGTCAGAATTTTTTCAAAGTTCTGGTGTAAGATCACTAAAGTCCTTATGATGGGACCAAATGTGCTCATGAGCACACTCAGGCAGGTAGTGGAATCACAGTGGCAATCTTCCCCGTGGCAGCTTGTTAACTGGCTGCTACTGGGCCTTTTATTTAATTAATGATGGTGTCCTTGCCACCTTCAGGCTGCCAGGCAAACCAGTGGATCAATAACTGCAGAGTTGCAACAGACATAGCCCTATTAAAATTGAAAGGAGGATGAGACGGGGTTTAAAAACAAGCCCTGGTAGTTCGGTGGATAATCCTGCCAGAGATAGTGCTATGGCTGTGAAGGAATGGAGAAAAGTTGAGACAGCTAAGTTGGACAATGTGATGGGAGTGACAGTCTTGGAGATGGCATGAATATGAGTTTAGACCAAGGAAAATCACCATGTATTGGTATCTTGAGAATAAAACAGCAAATAATGGCTATTTTTACTACATTGCAAAAAACAATGAGCAGTTGATTGAGCTTCGGGAAGAATACTAGCTGATTCAGGACAATATTGAATACAGCCTGTTACATTCATAAACATATCAGCAGTAATTGATAATATTTTAAAAATTTTAAGTCATGTTGACAAATGGTATCAGGAGATCTTGTCCCTATCAATTACAAAGTTAAAGAAAGGGCAGGACAAGACTTAGAAATAGGAAAGAGTGCCGTAATCTAGGCAGTAAGCACAGCAGTTTCAATGAAAGCCAACAATGGAAAGCAGTTTCTCATCAGGTGACAGCTTTTCTCCTTTCCTTTTTTTCTTTTTCTGCCACATTTGCCTGATGAATGCTACTCAGCTGGGAGGTCAGCGTAGTTCAGCTTGTGCATATCTCTTCCTGGATGTTGTCAATGCTGTTTTATGACTGTTCAAAATAAAGTGAAATACAACCATGATATCACAGCATGTAAGCTCCTGAGGGAAGAAAGATTGTTCCTCGAGTGGAATTTGAAGGATTATTTAATTGGAAGTTTAGTCATAATAATTTAAAGATGCTACAAAAGAGCCCTGATTTATGAAGAAAGTGTTTTTCATTGAAAGAAGCAAAACCTGAAATGGCCAAATATATTCTTGTGGGTCAATTTAACACATGTCAACAATACAACATTTTTAGCTATTCTTTTAATTCCCAACATGTCTATAAGAAGCTTGATGAATGAATATTTTTGATACAACGATTTGATTTTTTTGTGACATTGTAGACAAGTAGTCCATATTTAGTGCAGAATTTGGGAAAGGAAAAAGAGATTTTGTGGGAATACTGGAGAAGGCCAGTCAGATAGCATCTATATGAAGTAGGAGGAAGGGATTTGGAAAAAGAGGAGAAAAGCCGGAAGTGAAAGGATGGAGAAGGGAAGCAGAAAAATTGGAGAGCTGGGAAATAGCAGGAAGAATGTGGAAAATAGGATAAACTGAAGGAAAAGGAGAGTAGAGGAAAGCAGTAGGTAAAGAGATGAAGGGGATGGATGAGGAAAGGGGAGGCAGAAGGCTGAATGGTGAAGGGAAAATAGAAGAGACAGGTGCAAAGGTAGGAGAGAGGCTGAGAGGAGAAGGAAGTGGAATGGAACGAATGTGGGTAATGAAGATGATGAGAAAGGGAAACTGTAAGAAAGGAGTAGAAAAAGGAAAAGGGGAAGAGAGAGCTGGAGAAGATGAGGGAGAGAGGATTTGCAAACAGATGAAAAGGGATGTTTTGGGGAGATAGGGCTAGGAAAGTTGGGAAAGACAGATGGGAAGATGGAGTTGAGG
This sequence comes from Sphyrna mokarran, assembly GCA_024679065.1. Taxonomy (NCBI): domain Eukaryota; kingdom Metazoa; phylum Chordata; class Chondrichthyes; order Carcharhiniformes; family Carcharhinidae; genus Sphyrna; species Sphyrna mokarran. The sequence continues at coordinate 63,763,045 of JAGIQG010000006.1, read as the reverse complement.
AATGATTGATTGAATGGAAGAATTGTCAATTTAATCTTTCTCACCAATTGAGTAGTTCTTCCTGTTAACTTTTACCTTTTCCAAATCCATGAAAGATGTTACTATTTTACTGTTTATTCGGAGCATTTATTCTTGAAGAATAGTAGAAGACAAAAAAGCATAATTTCTGTCAACAGCTTGTGGGTTTCATATCTATTACAGCAGCCTCTTATAATGGAAATGATTCGGCAATGTTACACTCAGAAATGCATTGTCTATATCTGGCAGAATACCTTGCTGAATAGATTGAGAAGGTCTCAACGCTAAATTTGCAAGCTGCAGAATTTTCCAGTCAGACTTTCCAACACTCAAGATGACACTTCTCACTCAAATTCAGCCTTACTTGCAATCTTCATGAGAAATGTGAAATCTCACAGGTTTTCTGATGCTAATATTTGGAGTGAATTGCCGACTCCCAACTTGTTGATCAGTTGTTTTGTTACAGAGAGTAGATCTGCAAAGCCCCAACACTATAATTATCTTTTTTAAAAGTGGAAAGAAAAGGAATCCATTAGTGTAAGGCTGGAAATTGTGAATCAGAGGCTTGGAGTGCTCACCTTTCTCTCTCTTTATCTCTTATGGCTATGGTACAATGGAAAGCCTAGGGAGTTGACTGAAAATTTTGGCCTAATTTTCAAATTCCTTTTTGTGTCTTTCATTTCTTAACATTATGGGCCTGATCTTCCAATCACTGGATTGTTGGCGACTGGATGTACTCCAGCAGTTGCGTTACTGGAAGTTCCAGCATACTGGCTCATCTGAAATACCCCGTGAAATTTGAATTTCTGATGGGCAGATCACCTGCTCCCAAGGAGTCTCCGAAAAGTGTGATGCAGTCTAGGATCACTGTGAAACAGACTGGGGAGAGTTTGAAGCAGCTCTGGATCACGTGAAGCACAGGTAGAAAGGTACCGCCAGTCAGAATTTCGGTGCAGCAGATCATGATGGTCATTTAGAGGTTAACAGATGGGATATATGATATAGATATGACAAAGATAATGATACAGTACTGATATCAGTCAGTCATGTATTAGAATCTCTCTTACAAGAGAGAGATTGGAATCATGCCTTGGAGCAACATGTGAACTATGTAACCTGTTTAGATGTAGTACCAATAAACAAGTATTAGTAGATACCAGAAGTATGCCTACATTTTGTCTAATCTCCACACCAAGGTAAGAGGACACTTTCCAGAATATTATGGCAACAATGGAGTTATAGATGTAAAAAATATATTGGTGTTATTCAAGCAACCAAAGTTTGATGAAAGGTTTGAAAACAGCTTAAAAATGTTGGCAGAGGAGGCACATTGGAGTGAGCTAACGATGACCAGTAGGTACCTGGTAAGCAATTCTTGCCCTTGCCTGCTTGCCTGTGCCAAGGACCTGTTGAGAGGCCAGCAGGGGAAAAACAGAAACAGTATTTTCTCTGGTACTAAGCAGCATCAGGTTTTCATGATAAGGAGCCAAAGCTTCAAATTCATTTCTTTCTGTAGTAACTTAAGCTCCACTAATTAAGAACAAATAAGAGATGTTTATACACAGAATAATAGTTAACCTATACAGTCCTCCATGGCAATCTTGCCAAAAAAATTCTGAGTGCCAAACGAGCGTGAAAACAAAAGAGAATTGTGCCTTTTTTGGGCAACTTAAAAATCGAATCTTACCTCACTTTGAAGAAAAAATGAAGCAGGATCTATCTCCCACCAGGAAGGAGAGGGTGTGGGGCCTGAGCTCAGTGAAAGCCAGCAGATTACAGCAGAGGGCACAATTGCACATATTCAGATCTCTCTGCTGCTTGACCATACCAAATGTTTCTTCCTGTAGTTCATTTCAAAGCCATCTCTGATGTTTCTTCAGTAATCCGCGAAAAGAAACCTATAGTGTTAACAGGTTTGAAAGAAACATCTGTAATAATTAACCATCTCCAGGAATGATATAAGCTAGGTGGCATTTATAGAGACTGGGCCCTCCTTTGTTGCTCTTATTTTGTCATGCATAGGATGCAATCCACGCAGTAGCCGAGGTAAACTACTTTGCTGGTCTAGAAAGTAGATTTTTCTCTTTTTAGGCCAACTCATATCTTCTGAAAACTTCTTAGTACTGTTTCTAGATTAGCCAAGTGTTCTTCAGTTGCATCAGTAATCAAGATATCACCCAGCTATAAAATGACAGGTGGCAAGCCTTGTAATAAACTTTCCATAGTTCTGTGAAATATATTGCAAGCTGATGAGATGCTGAAATATAATTTTTCATGGATGTTAGTAGTCACATAGCCCCTGGAAGCATCATCTAATTATTGATCTGCATGGCTCATATCAAACTTCGTCTATGACTATCTCCACCTGGTCTTGGTATAGGGTATTTGTCTCAGACTAGGAGAGTGGGCAAAGAAGTAGCAGATGGAATACAATGTAGGGATGTGTGAGGTTATGTACTTTGATGGCAAGAATACAGGTGTAAACTATTTCCTAAATGGTGAGAGAATTCAGAAATCGGCAGAGTAAAGGGATGACCATTCAGAACCGAGATGAGGAAGAATTTCTTCAGCGAGAGGGTAGTGAATCCATGGAATTCATTGCCAGAGAAGGCTGTGGTGGGCAGATGTTTGAGTACATTGAGATAGATGAATTCTTGACTTGTAAAGGGACCAAAAGTTCAACAAAACGTAGGGCACAGGCAAAAAATATTGTGATTGCTTCTAGATTGCTTCATACAGGACTGCTTCTTTAATTCAAAAAAATTCCCACCAGTTAACTTTAATTTCTTACAGCCAGTCATGGCACATTAGACTTGGTCCTTGCCAACATGATCAATGGAAGTTAGGCAGTTTGTTGCCGATAGCTCACAGGGGTTTTAGTTGTACCATAATCTTATTAACCTCCATGTGTCAGCTGCTGGTCTTGTTCAGGTGTTATTTAATTTTAGAAGCTGGACCCCTTTTCGCAAATTTACAAGTTTGCTCCCCTACTATGGTAGTAGAGGCTCCCATGTCAAATCCATTCTCATTGGTGTACCACCATGGTGGGGGCTACCTTGCCTGCTTTTACATTATTTAATGACAGCTCACCCGCAGAAAAATCTACCATGTTATGTATTAATGTATTAATAATTGCTATTAGGCAGGCTCTGCTTATTCTGGCATTTGTGCCTCAAATGGCCCTTCCTGCAATACTCTTAAGTGCACTGCCTTCTTGAATCTGCACATCTTTGAGGAGTGATTTCCCCCAAAATCTGTAACACTCTAATGATCCTAGGTTGCTAATTCATTCTCCTAAATCTTCTAATGGTACAAATTTCGGTATTTCTTTCTCAGTTTAAACTGCTATCTTTGATTTTGGTGCCATTTGTGGGTGTTATTTGAGAGAAAGAGACAGAGAGACACTGACAATGGAATCACACCTTGGCTCTAGTTAAGGATGATGTGGAGATGCCAATGTTGGACTAGGGTAAGCACAGTAAGAAGTCTCATAACACCAGATTAAAGTCTAACAAGTTTATTTGATGACACAAGTTGGTGTTGTGAGATCAAAAGTGAAAACAAGCATGCAGAAATCAATTGTCATCTCATGTGGTGATAATAGGAGCTGATTATCATCTCAACAAGAATGATATTCTGTGAATTTTTGACTTCCAAGAATATGCAGAGATTGGGATAAAAGCCAGGTGCAAAACTTGGTTAGGGTTGATTAATGCTGGATGTATTAGCCTGTAACATAAGAGTAGATACAACATCAGACTTCTGCACATTTTGCAGGTAACTCTCACTTTCTGATTGTGGAAGCAAGCCAAGTCAGCAAAGCCACAGATGTAAAGGAATCAGGGCATCTTCTTGGCCAAACTGCAGAACATTAGCATCTCAAAATTATTTCCCTATCTTGCCTGGGGACTGGTTGTAATACAGAATAGCGATGAATAATTGTTTTTTGGACTGGAGGAAGGTTTATTGTGGAGTTCCTGAGGGATCAGTGTTAGGACCTCTGCCTCTTCTGGTATACAGAAAGATGGTTACAATGAACACTCAAGTACCAGGCAGAGTAGGAAGACTAGGCAGGCCATACAGGAATCTATTATGGTTATTCCTCTGCAAAACAGATGTATTGTTTTGGATACAGTTGAGAGGAATGGCATCTCAAGGGAAAGCAACAGCAGTCAAATTCGTTACATTATGGTTGGCCCTGATCTGTGGAGAAGAATAAAAAATATGGGAAAACAATAGTTAAAGAGGATTCAATTGTAAAGGGAATAGATAGGTGTTTCTGTGGCTGCAAATGAGACCCCAGGATGGTGTGTTGCCTCGCTGGTGCTAGGATCGAGGATGCCTCAGAGCAGTTATATGACATTCTGAAAGTGTTGGTGAGCAACCAATGGTCATGGTACATATTGGTACAAACAACATTGATTAAAAAAGGAATGAGTCCCTAAAAGCAGAATATAAGGAATTAGGAAGTAAGTTGAAAAGTAGGGCCTCAAAGGTGCTGATCTCAGAATACTACAAGTGCCATGTGCTGGTCAGAATAGAAATAATAAAATATATTGGATAAATACATGGCTGAAAGATGGTGTGATGGGGAGGGTTTCAGATTCCTGGGATATTGCGACCAGTTCTGAGGAGGTGGGTCCAGTACAAACTGAATGGGTTACACCCTGGCTGGATCGGTAAATGTTTGCTCGACTGATTAGGAATAGAACATAGAGAACATAGAACATAGAACACTACAGCACAGAACAGGCCCTTCGGCCTTCGATGTTGTGCCGACTAATATAAAAAGCAATGCCCCTCCAAACTAAACCATTCCCTTCTCTTCCATATACTTATCAACTAACCTCTTAAACGCCACCAAACTTGGCGCATCTACAACTGCTGCAGGCAGGGCATTCCACTCCCGAACCACCCTTTGGGTAAAGAACCTACCTCTGATATCCGTCCTATAACTATCACCCCTTAATTTAAAGCTGTGTCCCCTCGTGCTAGCTTTCTCCATCCTAGGAAAAAGGCTATCACTGTCCACCCTATCTAAACCTCTAATCATCTTATATGTTTCGATTAGGTCCCCTCTTAGCCGCCTCCTTTCTAACGAAAACAACCTCAAATCCCTCAGCCTCTCTTCATAAGACCTGCCCTCCATACCAGGCAACATCCTGGTAAACCTCCTCTGTACCCTCTCCAATGCCTCCACATCTTTCTTATAATGTGGGGACCAGAACTGCACACAATACTCCAAGTGCGGCCGCACTAGAGTTTTGTACAGTTGCAACATGACGTTGCGGCTCCGAAATTCAATCCCCCTACCAATAAAAGCTAAGACTCCATATGCCTTCTTAACAACCTTCTCGACTTGACTGCCTACTTTCAGGGATCTATGCACATACACACCAAGATCCCTCTGTTCATCAAGACTACTAAGAATCCTACCATTAGCCCTATACTCTACACATTTATTATTCCTGCCATAGTGCATTACCTCACACTTTTCCACATTAAACTCCATTTGCCACCTCTCGGCCCAGCTCTGCAACTTGTCCAAGTCCCTCTGCAAACTATAACACCCCTCTTCACTATCTACCACTCCACCGACTTTAGTGTCATCTGCAAATTTACTAATCCATCCTTCAATACCCTCATCCAGATCATTTATAAAAATTACAAACAGCAGGGGCCCCAAAACAGACCCCTGAGGTACACCACTTGTCACCGAACTCCACGATGAATATCTCCCATCAACCACCACCCTCTGTCTTCTATCTGCTAGCCAATTCCTAACCCAATTAGCTAAATCACCCTCTATCCCATACATCTGCATTTTCTGCAGAAGTCTTCCATGGGCCACCTTATCAAACGCCTTACTAAAGTCCATATATACCACATCAACCGCCTTACCCCCATCCACCTCTTTGGTCACTTTTTCAAAAAACTCAATGAGGTTAGTAAGGCACGACCTACCCTTCACAAAACCATGCTGACTATCCCCAATCAATTCATTTCTCTCTAAATAACTATAAATCCTATCCCTAATAATTCTCTCCAATACTTTGCCCACAACAGAAGTAAGACTCACTGGCCTATAATTCCCTGGAAGGTCTCTCTTCCCCTTCTTAAACAAAAAAATAAAATAAAAATAGTAAAATAAAATGCAAGGATTCAGAAAAGTGGAACCTAGGACAAGAACAAAGGACAATAAGGTGAATAAGAAATGTGAAATCAAAAGCCAGAATCGAAAGGGCACATTTCATGTGCAAAAGTGGCAACTTTAGACCCATTTGTGATGCCCAGCAAGTAATAAATCTGGCTGTTTCATGCTACTGTTATGAAGTAGTGACATAAGTGGTATTTTCCAATGATAGGTTGCTGCTATTAGGCCAAAATGATGCCAACATACAAATTAGTATGTAGAATATGAATTTCAGTGCCAATGCAACATCAGGTTCATAGGCCATAGTTCCCAACAATTGGCTGATCATATCAAACATTACATGCTTTCAATTGTTTACAATGGACAGGGGTACAGCTCACATTCAACCAGCCGATGCTTGTATTTCTGAACAATTGTTTAATATTAGATGCGATTCTACATTTGCTGTACAATCTCAACTGTGGAAAGAATCAACAAATTTAAGATTATAAGTCAGGATCACAATGATGCTGACTTATGCTTGCTCGAAGCTACATTTATTAACATGCAGAGACTTGTTACATGCAGGCAAAAGGAACAGGTTCAGGTATTGCTCCTTTTGTTGAATTAATCCCAAAACAATAGTTTTTGGTGTATTCCCTGTGGCAATCCTCCACCAATCATAGAGGATTGGTTAATCAATCACACCTTTTCTTATGTGGTTACATTGTTGCTCCCATGGCAATTTGTCGTTTTGTCTGCTATGATGAGTGCAAGATGAAAAACTTCGACAACATATCTCTTTTCTTAGCAATACTTAAGCTCTCTAAAGTCTTACGTTACACAGTGAACGGTTAGGTCCTGGAATGCATGCCTGAGAGTATGGTGTATGTAGATACAATCATGCTTTTCAGCGGGAAATTGATAAGACTTTTATGGGGAAAGATTCAGGGAGTAGGACTAAATGACTTACTCGACAGACTCTTTGGTATCCTTCTATGCTGTAACCATTCTATGATACTATGAATTTGTTTTGTGAGTTTCATTTCAATGTTTCTGCTTTCGATGCATTATGTACTGTTGCTGTTTATTGTTGTGTTTTTTGCACTTCAATATTTCTCATGCAAAGACTGTTGCTCATAACTCTTGCTGACAGTAGTTGCTTCATGAGCAGATACCACACTGTTTATCATGGAAATTGCAATCAGTATTTCAATCACAGCCCTGAGCCTGTAGGAAGAAGAGGAGTTTGTGTACAGAAAACAAAGGGAGGTAAGATGACCTCTCAGGTGATCACAAATCTTGTGCCAGATATTCTATCTTCAAAACAAGTCAAATCTACTTTGCAACTATGGAAAGACCTGGAGTCACCATCTCTGCATTACAAAGGAGATGTCTTATCAAACCAAACCTACACAAGATCTCACGGACAGCCCTGAGTGGACCTGTGAAGATTACAGCAGCATGACATTTTCATGTGATTCCAAGCTGCCATTGGTGACATTTCCCATTTTAGTTATTGTTCACTGCTATATAAAACAAGAAACCTAAGCCTTGTTTGACATCACTATTCTCTTGGAAAAGAGGCAACAACAGCCCAAGAGGAAGCAATAGTCTTGCCAGGTGATAGGCTTTTCAAAAGTGCAGGACTCATTAATGTATGCATCGAACCTTTAACCAGAATCCCATGGCATGACAAATACAACATGAATAGGAACTGCAAATTCCAAGCTTATATGGACTCATGCACGCACAGACATACAAACACATAGAGAAACATAAACTCACTGCCACACACAGAATATACAAACACATGATTTTTAGGTTGGGGGTGGGAATAGGAATGGTGGGGTGGGGAAGGGTAATCCCCTACACTCCTGTCGAATCCACACCATTATGTCAAATTCCGGGCATCACACATGAGGATGCAAAGGCTTTAGAGAAGATGCAGAAAAGATTTCCAAAAATAAAGGACTTCCGTTATGCTTTTGAATCCATTGTAAATACATTCAAAATAAGATGTATCTTTTGTTTTGTACATGTGGTCTATGGTTCACAGTTGGTTTGCAGGTGCAGCAGGTAATTAAGAAGGCAAATGGAATTTTGTCCTTCGTTGCTAGAGGGATGGAATTTAAAAACAGTGAGATTATGTTGTAGCTGTACAAGGTGCTGGTGAGGCCACATCTGGAGTACGGTGTACATTTTTGGTCTCCTTCCTTGAGAAAGGATATGCTGGCACTGGAGGGGGTGCAGAGGAGATTCATTAGGTTGATTCCAGAGTTGAGAGGTTTGCTTATGAGGAGAGATTGAGAAGACTGGGCTATGCTCATTGGAATTCAGAAGAATGAGGGGAGATCTTATAGAAACATATAAGATTATGAAGGCAATAGATAAGATAGAAGCAGGGAAGTTGTTTCCACTACCGGGTCAAACTAGAATTAGGAAGCATAACCTCAAAGTAAGGGGAAGCAGATTTAGGACTGAGTTGAGGAGGAACTTCTTCACACAAAAAGTTGTGAATCTGTGGAATTCTCTGCCTAGTGAAACAGTTGAGGCTACCTCACTGAATGTTTTTAAGGCAAGGATAGATAAAGTTTGGAACAGTAAAGGAATTAAGGGTTATCGTGAGTGGATGGGTAAGTGGAGCTGAATCCATATAAAGATCAGCCATGATCTTACTGAATGGCAGAGCAGGCTCGAGGAGCAAGGTGGCCTGTTCCTGCTCCTAATTCTCATGTTCTTATGTTCCTAGTGCTTGAATTTGGTGTTTTGTGCATACATGTTATCTGTCCCTTAGATGTGCCTACTTAGCGTGGAGTAAGTAATCTGGCAGTTTGCTCCTTCTCCACAGGGTCTTCTTTATATGGCTGTGGTGTTACATTTCTCTATTCTGGTTTAGGACATAACTCTTTAGCTATCACTATTGGCCCACTGTGGTGGCTGCCTACTTCAATCATCATTAACCATTTCTTTGGCATTTTGCCCAGGTGTATCATCCCTCTCAGAGAAACCTGCATTGTTCAATTTCAGACTTCTTGGATTCTTTAGTACTTTTGTGGGAATAGATGTTTGACTACTACATTTGGACTTACAAGCTAATTCTTTAAGTTGTTATTATTCCCTTTAAATTTGATTCTGGGTTTTGAAAGTAGCAATGACAAGAATTATGAGAACCTCTGTGTAACCTTGGAGGTTTCCCTGCAGCTCTGTGTGGATTTTCCTCTGGCTCTTTGCCAGCTTGCAGACTCCTCAATCTACTGTGGATTCTTTGACATGTCCTGCAAGAAGTATTAGGATACTTAGCAGCAACTGGAAGGCATTATCTGGCACCTACGGATCAGCCCATGTATCCAGAGATCAATACCTATTACAATTAGATTGTAGAAAATAAAATACTTTGAATTTCCACATATTTAATTGATGGAACAATTTTAAACATTTTGTAGCCAGTTACACTGTACACTATTATAAATAAGTAGATGTTGTCCACTTAGTGGACATGGAGCAAATAATGAGATATTAGCAGCAGTCACCATAGGTTTAGTGTAGAGTTGGTATAAGCATGGGATGGGATTTTCTGACCATGCTTGCCATGAAACTGGAAGATCCTGTTCGAGGTGAACAGACCTTTGCGTGGTTAGTCCCCAGACACTATGATTTCTGATTGGGTAATATGGGAAATTCTAGCCATGACAGCACGGTGACAAGTGGTTAATATGGCTGCCTCACAGGGCTAGGGGCCTGGGTTCAATTCTCATCTTGAGTCACTATCTGTGTGGAATTTGCACATTCTCCTCATGTCTGTGTGGGTTTCCTCTAGGTGCTCCGGTTTCCTCCTGCAGTCCAAAAGTGTGCAGGTTACATTGATCGGTCATGCTAAATCCTCCCTCAGTGTCAGGGGGAATAGCAGAGTAAATGCATGAGGTTATGGGCTAAGGCCTTGTGGGATTGTGATTGATGCGGACCAATGGGCTGAATGACCTCTTTCTGCACAGTAAGGTTCTATGATTCCAATTAACTAGCGGATGTACTGAGGCTCAGCAAACTGTATTTTTAAGCTGGATGAAAATGATGTGGGGTCAACAGCTCAACTCAGAATTGAATAGATCACTCTGGCTGCAAATAGCCAGGAAAATTTCATGCTTATCTATTTATGCAAGTTGGGTCATAAACACATATCACAGACCAGAAGTGCAAATGAGAGGCATATACATTAGATGACAAGCACTAAAAGTAGTGATAGCTTCTCCATAAAAGGACAAATAAACCTTGTTTTCTTGTTTTAATCTTTGTGGAACAAAGAAGAGCAGGAGTTCTCCTTTTAAATTCAGAAGAATACTGCGGCCCAAGGCTGAAATTAGCTAAAAGAAATTTCAATCTATTGTTTGCAATGTTTGGCCAAATTTTCAGGTGAGGACTAATGAAAAAGCTAAAAAAATACATTTTTATAAGTAAATGGACAGGTTTGGTATAAATTTTGCTTTTTGTAGATGTCCATATCAAAACTTCATGGAAAAATACTTCACTAATTCTGGTGTTAATTATTCCTTATTTGAATATTGGCAATGGGCAGAGCTTACAACTGGCAAGTTCTTTGTGAATGTTAGGCTTATTAAAATCACAGAAATGTTAAAATTGACCTCAGAAAAGATCATTTACCTCAGATAGAAACACAGAAGTTTATGGCTGATGTACATTGTTTTCAGATTTGTGATCCTCAAAATTTCGATTACTTTACTAAGTTCACTATGATGGGGTATATTTTTTAGAAGTTACAACAAAGTGAAAATGTTGTACTACCTTGGACTGAAATGCCAAATCCAATTACCCAAGAAGTCATTGCAGATTTCAGTGTTGTTGCCAGCAGGTAATAACCATCAGGTCTAATCAGCAGAGCAGCCTTCAGACATTATTGAGAACAAGATATACCTTAGAGAAAGTTGGATTTCTTGTTCTTAAAGTAAGCTTATGCATATGGAACACTGATTTTAGATTGTAAGTTAGTGTCTCCGTGCACCTAAAAATTGGGTGTTAAAGAACACAGCATCGCCTCTGTGCCCCTCAGGTCAGCAGTTTATTATTTTAACAATCATTTCCTATCACTATTTGTAAAATAGATTATGCTCACATCACATTCATTAATGGTGACGATTTTCCCCCACCCCCCTTGTCTGCCAAGGAGCATAGGCAGATATGGCTTAAAAGAAAGTTCACTCTCAATTGCAGGGAAGAAAATATCCAAACACAATCTGATAGCTTCAATGTAGTGAGCCACCAATCAATCAATACCCAGGTTTCTTCTGGATGCTCTAATTTCCTCCCATAGTCCAAAGATGTGCAGATTAGATAAATCGGCTATGATCAATATGTGTGGCTATGGGTAGGGTAGGGGAGTGGACCTAGGCAGAGTGCTGTTTCATGGCTGACTAGATGGTCCAAATGGCCTCCTTCTGCACTTTAGAGATTGTATGGGATTTTAAGGCCTGTGATTATTGATACATTCGCAGGGATTGGATTTTCAATGATTGTTAATATGCCAGAAAAAGAATATTATAGAGAGTCTGCTTTAAAATATTGTTTAAAGTCTGCTTTAAAACATGCGTTTGTAATGCATAATAGATTCTACTAACTGCTGACAAACTCTATTTTGATTTAGAACATAGAACATAGAACATTACAGCACAGAACAGGCCCTTCGGCCTTCGATGTTGCACCGACCAATATAAAAAGCAATGCCCCTCCAAACTAAACCATTCCCTTCTCTTCCACATACTTATCAACTAACCTCTTAAACGCCACCAAACTTGGCGCATCTACAACTGCTGCAGGCAGGGCATTCCACTCCCGAACCACCCTTTGGGTAAAGAACCTACCTCTGATATCCGTCCTATAACTATCACCCCTTAATTTAAAGCTGTGTCCCCTCGTGCTAGCTTTTTCCACCCTAGGAAAAAGGCTATCACTGTCCACCCTATCTAAACCTCTATTCATCTTATATGTTTCGATCAGGTCCCCTCTTAGCCTCCTCCTTTCTAACGAAAACAACCTCAAATCCCTCAGCCTCTCCTCATAAGACCTCATAAGAATTTGATTTGATTTATTATTGTCATGTACATTATCAGACAGTGACTAGTATTGTTTCTTGTGCGCTATACAAACAAAATATACCATTCATAGAGAAGGAAACAAGAGAGTGCAGAATGTAGTGTTACAGTCACAGCTAGGGTGTAGAGAAAGATCAACTTAATACAAGGTAAGCCCATTCAAAAATCTGACAGCAGCAGGGAAGACGCTGTCTTGAGTTGGTACGTGACCCCAGACTTTTGTATCTTTCTCCCGAAGGGAGAAAGTGCAAGTGAGAATGTCGGGGATGTGTGGGATCCTTAATTATGCTGGCTGCCTTGTTGCTGAAGTGCCAATGTCATAACTTAGAATTTAAAGAGCTTAGAGTCTTGTGGTCTCATTATGCTGTTGTTATATTCTAGATTTACCACTAGCACAGAGGCAGAGTTTCATGCTGATAAAAGAAAGGATAAGACTTTTAGAAGGCCATACAGGTGGGAACAGAAGCAAATTACTCAAATTGAGTAGCAACTGTGAATACAGCACTTAATTTATTCCTTGCTCCCTCTGGAATATGGTTGCAGGCAGTACTGTTATTTCCCATTGTTCTCAGTATTTGTTGTATATTGGAAAATTGACTCCAGGAATAACAGAGGGTTAAAATAATGGAGTTTTACTTACAAGGTGGTGTGGGTTACATGGCTGCTGCATCTGTGACTTCATTTCCAGTGAATGTACAAATATATTAATACAGAGTGCTTAGTGCAGCTATAAGAATCAATATTAATACATAACAATATTCTTCCATCACTTAATTCATCAGCTAGAGCAGAGCACCACACCTTCCATTTCCTTTAACAATGTGTACTCACCCTTTATGCCTTTTCAACTGACAATTTCACTTTTTGGCCTTTGCAAAATCACCAATTTCACTCATGACAATCAGTGCAGTTATTTTAATTGAAATACTGGGTCAAAACTTACTAAACAAATGTAGTAAATAAATGTACTATTAGATTTACCATTGCCTATGAAATTTTGCATTGTAAAATTGCTGTCCTTGGGAGATAAATCGAAAGCACCTTCCACACGGCATCTTGGGCATGTGTGCACAGGGCAATTAATCAGAATAAAGAGTTTTTGATGAACTGTACACATGTAAGCCAGGATGTATGAAATAAGTAATTCAATATCAAATCATGTTCAGAAAGAAAGATTGAATTAGAAGACAGAAATAAAATGAAAAAAAGTCATTGCTTTAAAACTCCAATAATAAAGATCTAAGAAGGAATGAGACTATAACTGTAAAAAATAATTTTAGTGCAAGGGAGGTTATTTAGTTATAATTAAGACACACCAGTTCACTAAAAAGTTTAATTAGTCTGAAATGGACAAGCTCTGATTTCCTTTGATGTTTAGTTCATATAAATGCTGAATGACATGAACTTGACATCATCAAATACATTTGAATGGAGATCCAGACAGCAAGGTTTCAATTTTTTTTTGTTTTTGTTCTTTGTTATTCTCAAAGCTCACTGAAAAGTGGGACATATTCAGATTATTATATTGAATCAAGTTCTCCCTGCTGCTGCCTGAAGTTGTTGTCTGATTATCATGTTAATAATTGTAAGTATATTTTTAGAGGTACAAGCTGGCCCACTAACTCATTTAAATTAAACAGATTAATGCCTTACAGGTACATATAGATATCAATTATTGTTTGTGTCCAATCTAGTTTCACATTTGCTGTTTTGAAAATAGGAAATGTGATTTTCTTCATCCTCTGAAAGTGTGTTTAAACTTAACTCTTCCTTTTGTCTTCCCTTTTCTTTTTGTCTTCCAAGATCAGCTTTCCAGTATTGTTTCTGACTGTATCAGTGTTTCTGTTCACCATTTACTTACAGTGTGTGCATTAGAAAATTTCCTTTCTTGCTATTCGTTGCACTCCATACTCTTGGGTTTAATCCTGACATTGTTTTCAAACCTGCTGACATGGATGTTGTTTTTGTTTGACATATCAATCTTTACCTTGGAGAAGCTAAGCGTCAACTCTCAGACATTTCTTATCTCTTTCTGGACATAACCCACCATAGAACATCCAGGTTTTGTTTCCAGAAGCTTTACTAAACCCATCTCCACTGGAGAGTTGTCTCCACAGTTTCCCACCTCAAAATTCCCTAACACTAAACTGCCTGCTTCTACTTCCTTTCCAAAATTGACAATAAGGACTTCTTGCTAAATCTATGATGTCAGCCTGTTCTTGCTCCCTTAAACTTACTTCTTCCTATTTCTATTTTTTCTCCATTTATCCAGTCTTTTCCCACCATTCTCTGAAATTATTTTAATATTTTCCAGGCCTCTCTGCTTTTTCCTTCAACAGAAGCCCAGCCAGTCCCTATCTATGACCACCATTCTCTAAGTAGCTGAACTTGTTTTCTCATTACATAATTTATCCTTTAATTTGTCTAATATCTGCCAAATAAAAGGTCCCCCATGATTCTTAATTATACCTATCATTTTGGGGATATATGGAACTTCCTTGTTTCAGTTCTACTCAGCTCCTCTCTCCTAATTCTTTCTAGTACATTGATGGCTACATTGGTGCCCCTTTTTCCTCTCACCTAAACTACAAAACTCTATTTTTTGTTTCCATTTTCTACCTTCTTCTTGTCATTACATGGTTCATCTCCAATGCTTCCATTCTCTTCTTTGTCTCTTCACTTCTGGATTTAGGCTGTCACCTAATATTCATTATAAGCTCACAAACTCCCACAATTACCTTGACTATACCTTCTCATAACCTATCTCCTGTTAGAGCTTCATCTCATTCTGCCAGTTTCTCTATTTCCACTGCATCTGACGATGCTACCTTTCACAACTACATTTTTAATATGTCTTCCTTTTTTCTCAACCAAAGATTTCCCCCCACCATGATTAGAAGGATCATCAACTATGTCCAACCCATTTCCTGAACTTCTGCCCTCACTCTCCCTTTTGTCCCAGAGCCACAAGAGTTTCTTCATCCTGACTTTCCACTCAACAGTTTCCACATTCAAAGAATCATTCTCTGCCATTTCTGCCACCTCCAGCATGATGTCACCAGTAAATACATCATCCCCTCCCCTATCAGTATTCTAAAGGGACTATTCTCTCTGCAATACCTTGATTCACTTCTCTATCAACCCCTCCCAACACTTTGCCCCCATTTCCACGACACCCGTGCAAACAATCCAAGGGATATAACACTTGCTGCTTTACCTCCTCTCTCCCCACTGTCCAAGGTCACAAACACTCCTCCCTGGTGAAGCAGTGATTTACTTGTACTTCCTTCAATTTGGTATACTGTATTCACTGCTCACAATGAGGTCCCCTCTATGCTGGGGTGGCTAAATACAGATTGGGTGACCACTTTGCAGAATACCTCTGCTCTGTCTCTCACATTCACGCTTCTGTCCATGGCCTGCTGCAATATTTCAGTGAAGCTCATGGTAAGTTTGAGGAACAGCAACTCATCTTCCAATTCGGCACTTTAAAGCTTTCTGGACACTGAGTTCACAAATTTCACAACATGAACTCTGAAACACACCCCATCACGAAATTTAAATTGTCTTTTTTGCCACGAGCTGTTTTGAATCTAGTTTTACTTTTCTTTTTGTGTTTGCACAGGTTATTCTATAATTCCCAAACCAACTGTACAAATGTTTTTTTTTACTGCAATCGTTAGCATACTCTCTGTCTTTTATCCATGAAATCTTTGGCATTTAATCTCTCCTACCCTCTACCCTATTCCAGACCTTTTTGTTTTTCCTCTACCTCCAACCCCCCGCCCCCTCACCCTTCATGACCCTCTCATACCTGACGACCCTCTCACCCTTCACGACATATATGTTTTCTTCAGTTTTGAAGAAATCATTCTGGACTTAAAACATTGAGCAGATCTCTGGCTGTGCTCACATGAAAACCTGAGGCTCCTGTCCGACTTCAATAGACCTTTATATGGTCCATCCATCCCACCTGCTAGAATTCTAGTGGTGGGCAGGATGGGAGAATTCCAGCCATTAATTCTGTTTCTCTCTCCATAGCTGTACCAGAGAAGAATATTTCCAGCATTTTCTGTTTTAATTTCAGATTTTCAACATCTGCAGTATATTTCTTTTATTTCAATAAAACTGGCTCATTTGTCACCACTCATCAATCTTCTTTTGTATTTACACATACAAAACATATGCAAAAAGCCTGGCTTGGGATTTCCCAAGGGTTCTTCTCAATGGAACCTAGATGGAAGCCTTGCAGAAATGGTGTGAATAGCTGTTCGCGCTATTTCTCCAATATTTCGGTCTGTCTTCTGCCAAAGATTTTGAGAATTCATGGAAACTCTACACTGTTTTGTAGACTAATTTTGCAGCTGCTCTGTTTTCTCATGATCAAATCTGCAGTATTCCTACTTCTGCGATAAATTCAGTTCCATTAGCTGGCACTCGTCATGTTGAGATATTTCCCCTCCTGGCTGATAATTGAAATTTAAAAACTGCTAAGTCACTGTTGCTTTATCTGCTTTGCAATATCATTCTCTCTAGAATGCAAATGCAATTTTGCCATCATAAGGTACAAGTTTGCACAGCTTTCAGCGTGTGTGTACACAGACATAGTAATAATATTGTAAGATTTGACCAAACAAAGAAAATATCATATTGCATTTGTGTCCTCTGAATCGAGCAGCAGATTAGGCTGCTATTACATTACAGAAACTAGCTGAATAGCTGAAGAGGATTCCATAAGAATACGAACAGCCATGGTTAGACCTGATTCAGGACACTACTGAATACAACCTGTTACATTTAGAAATACGTCAGCAGTAATTGATGATGAGTTTAAAATTTTTAAGTCATGTTGACAAATGATAACAGGAGGTCTTGCCCCTATCAATTAAAAAGTTAAAGAAAGGGCAGGACAAATAGAAATAGGAAAGAGTGCAGTAATCTAGGCAGTAAGCACAGCAGTTTCAATGAAAGCCAACCGTAGAAGGCAGTTTCTCATCAGCTGACAACATTTCCCCTTTAATTTTTTTTCTTTCTCTGCCACATTTGCCTGATGAATGCTACTCAGCTGGGAGATCAGCATAGTTCAGCTTGTGCATATCTCTTCCTGGATGTTGTCAATGCTGTTTTATGACTGTTCAAAATAAAGTGAAATACAACCATGATATCACAGCATGTAAGCTCCTGAGGGAAGAAAGATTGTTCCTCGAGTGGAATTTGAAGGATTATTTAATTGGAAGTTTAGTCATAATAATTTAAAGATGCTACAAAAGAGCCCTGATTTGTGAAGTGCTTTTCAATGAAAGGAGGAAAATCCTGAAATGGCCAATGTTGTTCTTCTGGGACAATTAATGCATATCAATGACACAAAATATTAAATATTGTATTCATTTTCAGCATATCTATAAAGAACTCAATGAAAGATTGTTTTGATGCAGCTTTTTAGCCCCCACTGTGTCACTATACTATGTTCTATCTAACTTTACAGTGCTTGGCATTAACAGGGGGAGATATTGTGGGTTAATCACGCCAGGCCTCAAGGAGAGCAGCTGTACAAAGTTGCAAAAGGGAAGAAGGAAATAGGAGAAGGAAGAAAAATTCCAGAAAAGACAAAGAGCAGAGAAAGGAAAACAGAAACATGAGGATTATGGAGGTAGAGGGAAGAATGTGGAAAGTAGGAGGGGAGAAGGAACATAGGAGGAGGGGAGGAAAGTCGTAGGCAAAGAGGGGAAGAGATGGGTAAGCAGTGGAGGGTGAAGTAGTGGATACACAGTATGAGAGATGAACGGGGAAGCAAGAGATAGGGAGGAAGAAGGTCAAACCATAAAGGAAAAATGGATGAAGCTGGCGGGAGAGAAGGAGAGAGGCTGAGAGAAAAAGGGAACACCTTGTACTCTTCAATGTAAAGGATTTTGAGATGTGTCCTGCATGAGGAATGATATAGAATTGCAAAGCATTGTCTCTTGAAACTTAAAAAACAGCACAACTGTATTTTTCACTAACTATATATAGTTAACACTAACTTGCTAGCACGAGGGGACACAGCTTTAAATTAAGGGGTATGAGTTATAGGACGGATATCAGAGGTAGGTTCTTTACTCAAAGAGTGATTAGGGAGTGGAATGCCCTGCCTGCAGCTGTTGTAGATGCGCCAAGTTTGGTGGCGTTTAAGAGGTTAATTGATAAGTATATGGAAGAGAAGGGAATGGTTTAGTTTGGAGGGGCATTGCTTTTTATTTTGGTCGGCACAACATCGAAGGCCGAAGGGCCTGTTCTGTGCTGTAATGTTCTATGTTCTATGTTCTATGTTCTATATATATTGTTCTATATTGTGGTGCCATTTTTTAAATTAAATTATTTCAAGATATAAACAAATATAAGGCTTGAAACTGATCATTGAAACATTAGTACGGTGGGTAGCTTTCATAGAAAAGGGTATAGAATACAAGAGTAGGAGTTTGATGTTGCAATTGTATAGAACGTTGGTTAGGCCTCACTTGGAATACTGCGTCCAGTTCTGGTCGCCGTACTATCGGAAGGATGTGGAGTCCTTGGAGAAAGTGCAGAGGAGGTTTACCAGGATGCTGCCTGGTATGGAAGGACTGTCTTATGAGGAACGATTGAATAGACTGGGGTTGTTTTCCCTTGAAAGACGTCGGCTCAGAGGGGATCTCATAGAGGTGTATAAGATTATAAGGGGTATAGATAGAGTAAATGGTGGTAAACTTTTTCCACCTTCAGAAATGGATAGGACGAGGGGTCATGGCCTTTGGGTGAGGGGGGCTAGGTATAAGACGAATATTAGAGGGCAGTTTTTCACACAAAGGGTAGTGGGGGTGTGGAATGCACTGCCGAGTAAGGTGTGGGAGCAGGCACGCTGGGGATGTTTAAGGGTCTCTTGGACAGCCACATGAGCGGTATGCAGATAGAGGGATATATTAGGACTGTTTAACTATGACTTTTTTTTTTCCACAGGTAATTCGGTCCAACTTGACCAACAAGGAGCATGCATTCGGCAGGTGGTGCAAGGACAGCTCTTGGATGTTGATTCATGGGTTGCCTGGTGCTTCATGTCGTAAATGAGTGCTTTATCTGGACCATCTGAAGGGCACCATGACAGCTCAGTGACTATCGCTGTAGCTGTGCAGACACTTGGAATTGGGCTGGTGTCTGCGGGAGTTTGCGCGTTCTCCCCGTGGTTGCGTGGGTTTTCTCCGGGTGCTCCGGTTTCCTCCCACATTCCAAAAATTCGCTCTTAGGCTGATTGGGAAACAAATTGTCCCTATATTGAGATTCTTCCATATTAGGAATAACCTAAAATTAGAATAGGAAAATGGAATTGTTACTATAAAGTTATGACGGCGGCGTGGGCTCGTTGGGCCGAAGGGCCTGTTTCCCGTGCTGTGTTGCTCTTCTAATGCTAGCATGGGTTTCCTCTGGGATCTTCCACTGCTGTCCACCATGGCTGATTAGGAAACCCACTGGTGCCTGGCATAAAAATGATTTGCATCCCCTTCACAGGATGCAAATGAAAGCCCAACCAGAATCTTTCCCTGTCTGTGGGAAAACACAACATCTGGAACAACATGGTATGCAGAAGTTGGGACTTACCAACACAATGCGTGGTGCTGTTTCTGGAAGTTCAAATGGAGACCACCAATGTTCCTGGACTCTGGAAGACCACAGCAGTGGGTGAGGAGAGTTTCTACAAGTGGATCTTCTAATTTTAGTGTCATTGAGGAGGCCCAACTTCTGGTATCAATATTTCTGAAGATCATTCTTCTTTCTGAAGGAGGTCAATCTTCTTCCTTGATTGGTCAAATGTCTAACTTCGAGAATCTTTCACCGTGTGGTTGGGTGTCTTATTGGGACAAGTTCTCGCCACAAACTAGGGAAGCAGCACTCAATGTCCCCTCATCTGACTACTCGCCACTGTCACTGATGTGAATTCTGAATGATGATTCCTGATGGGCAACAGAGTATTTGAGCCCATATGATTTCTTTAGATAATATGGAGTGGCGCAATGTGATAAGACCGAGGATGTACTGAAGCTGAAGTGTTGTCTAATAGCAATGATGTGTCCTTAAAGGCTTCCTGGTGAATGTGCATTTTGGATTTGGCAAGGGTTAGTGCTGTCCATCAGGACACAATGGGCCTGATCTTATCATTTTCATTCTAAGTAGAGGATCTGGGCACAATTCTGATCCAACTTGGAAATCTGCTTTCAGTTGTCCCCATACACACTCAGCCTGAAAAAAAATCACGAGTTCCATTGTGCTGTGGGTGGGTTTAGCACGCCCAAACCAATTGGAGCTCTGCATGTGCAGTTAGAAAAAAATTTGACGAAGCGCGCCTGTGTCAGATTGCTCCCAGGCTGCAGAAAGTGGATAAAGCAACTTGGGAGCGAAAAGCGGGAGCAACGGTCCCCACAGAAATCACTTTCCCCCTTATCCACCCACCGCCCGCTACCCAGGCTGATCGCAACCCATTCTCCCCTTCACCAATCGCCTGCAGAGTGGCAGTGGACCCCCCTCCTGCCCCCATGTCCCCAACCAGAGATCCATCTTACCTGCCTCCTCCCTTTTCAAAGAATGATCCTTCCCCACTCCGCCTCCCAGGGAATGTTTGTGCCTCAGCCCCCACTGCCTTCCTCCACAGAGAATGATCTGGCCTCAGTTCCTGCCCTCCCCGAGGTACATCTGATCCGCCTTCCTCCTCTCCCCCACTCCCCAGGCAATGATCTGGCCTCACTTCCCCCTCCAACCAGACAACGATCTACCCTCCTCCGCCCTCAACCAGACAATGAATTACCCTGCTATCCAACCCCCCCAACCAGACAACGACCTGCCTTCCCTACCACCGCCAAACCCCCACCAGAGAATGATCTGACTTGCCTCCCTCTCCCCTCCGACACCGATCTGAATCAGTGAACCATTGGAAGTTCTGAACAAGCCTCTTCAGTAACTGGAGTGCCGATTCAGATTTTATTCGCTTGTCCATTTCGTTGTGGTATTGGATCGGTGAACACAACTGTAAAGAGGGAAATACTGATAAAGTTGGGCGGGCAGTTCATTAATTCAATTTAAATGCATACAAATATATTTAAGTCGCCATTGCACTTGTTTTGGGCGCGAATCAAATCGCAGCATTCTCGCGGCTCGGTTAAGTAGCCATCTGAACTGAAAACAGGCACAATGCAAAATTGGGCCCAATGTCTGTGTTAAAGAGAAAGCATTTTAATGTCTGGCAGGTAAGTATCCACTATGAGAAGGATGCACGTTTGCATACGAGTAGAGACTCAAAACCTCCAGATGCGAGTGCATGGGCCAATCAAAATGTAGTGATTGGACAGTGAGCAGGAATAAGCCCCCAGAGTGCTTGCCAGGTCATCTACCTCCTTCCAAAGTCATCTCCCAATCTTGTCACACAGTAATGTCAGTGTGTGACATCTACAACATGCATTTTCAGTTCTAATGTACATTGCATAAAACAAGGTTTATATCTGGAGTATTTACTCATTGTTATTATCAGTGTAATGATGCTACCTTGTTGATTCAACGTTTTTTTTGTCATTCATCTATTTTCTAGCTGCAATGGTGACATAAGACCTAACTTAATATTAGCTGTTTGAATTGGTTCTAATAGTCTGCTAAAAGTGTCCTGCTCTTGAGCGTGAAATTCCCATTAGATTTAGTATGATGCTCTGCTTGTTCAGTCCTCCATATTAATATTCACAGAAATGCATAATGCATCTCCCATACATTTTTGGACTGAGATTGACAGTTCTGGTTTTGAAATGTGGAAAAGTTGATTCATGCAGCTTTTTAAAATAATTTCATAAATTGACAATGAAACTACTTTGGGCTACGGTTTCCATGTGGACGAAAGCATTATTTTATTTCAACGTTCAGACTGCTGACAGTGCTCAGCAAATTCTGATCTCCAGTGGCTGATCACCCTTTTTAAACATTTCAGATCATAAACTAGGATGCCAAAACAAATATGAATATTGCTGGAAGAAAGCGATAACTATTATTGCATCATCAACTCTTTCTGCATGAAACAATGGCTAAAATTATTTTAAATGAAAATGAATCAAAGTAATTTAGTTTACATTCATTCCCCTCATTATCTCTTTCACACATCTGCTTCTTTTCCGTTTGCATGATCTTAACTTTATTTTTATATTTAATACACATCATAGAATCGTGCAGTGCAGAAGGGGACTTTCAGCCCCTCGGGTATACACCAACACATTCAATCTATTCCAATGATTTTCTTAAATGTAAACTGCATCATTCTCCCATCGCTTTGAAGACAATGGACATTTTTACTTATTAAAGGAGCATTGGGTTTGGACAATTTACCTTGACAAAATGCAGTCAGAAGGTCAAGTGACTTCTATTATGACTTCTGTGGGGACAAAGCCAAAGACACCCGAACATGCTTCTAGAAAGGCATTAAAATGTAAATGACCTTGGAGAACTCTCCATTGAAGAGACTTAAAGCAACAATGATTTGTTGATCCTATGAAGATGGAATTACCGGTGAGGACATTTTGGAGGCAACTCATGGCTGGAATGTTGATGGGTTATTGAATATTGTGGCAATTTGCTCAGTATCATCCCATTGTGTGAGGAGGTACATTATTCGTCCACATGGATAAGCAAGTTAGCTTGGGATACAAAAACCTAAGGGAAGCCATCTTGCCCAGCAAAAGAGAGGAACCTGCCTGAAAAAAACTCAGTAAGAAGTCTGACAACACCAGACTTAAATCCAACCGATTTAATTGATAGTAAACTCACAAGCTTTCGACCCTCTGGTCTTCGTCAGGTGAATGAGGTGTTCTGGTCTCAAACAGTACACATAACAGCACAGACTGTTTACAGATTACTGATTAGAATTTTTACACCTAACCTGCTATTCAAGTCTTAAAATGGCTAACTACATCTATGAAAAAACTCACCATAAACAAAGAAATGTGATGAATTTGTTTTATTTTATGATTGCATTTGTTCACTACCGATGCTTGACCACAACTTTGACTGAAAATCCAGAAATGTGGTATTGCTTTGAGTACCATCATGGGTTAATTGTCAGAAAACTCCAACCTTCACTGTTTCTTCAGTAAAAAAGAACTATCAGCTTGGCTATGTTTCAAATACCATACTGAAGGACTAAAATATTATTGATATTCTTGAACTTGTCTAAAAAATGTGAGTGCATTCTTCAATTTTTCATAACAATCTCTTCTTTTGTGTGTGAATGACAACATAGAACATTACAGCGCAGTACAGGCTGCGCTGCTTCGGCACTCGATGTTGCGCCGGCCAGTGGACCCTCTAACCTAAACTATTCCAATATCATCCATATGCTTATCCATCGACCATTTGAATGCCCCCAAAGTAGGTGAGTCCACAACTGCTGCAGGCAGGGCATTCCACGCCCTCACCACCCTCTGTGTAAAGAACCTGCCTCTGACATCCGTCCTATAACTACCACCTCTTAATTTAAAGTTATGTTCCCTCATGTTGGTCATCCCCATCCGAGGAAAAAGGCTCTCACTATCCACCCTATCCAGTCCTTTGATCATCTTATACGCCTCAATTAGGTCACCGCGTAACCTTCTTCTCTCTAATGAAAATAACCTCAGGTCCCTCAGCCTTTCCTCATAAGGCCTTCCCACCATACCAGGCAACATCCTGGTAAACCTCCTCTGCACCCTTTCCAATGCTTCCACATCTTTCTTATAATGCGGCGACCAGAACTGTACGCAATACTCCAAGTGCGGCCGCACCAGAGTTTTGTACAGTTGTAACATAACCTCACGGCTCCTAAATTCAATCCCTCTACCAATAAAAGCTAACACACCGTACGCCTTCTTAACAACTTTATCAACCTGGGTGCCAACTTTCAAAGAGCTATGTACTTGTACCCCAAGATCCCTCTGCTCGACAACACTATTAAGGGTCCTTCCATTAGCCCTATATTTCATATGCCTGTTATTCCTACCAAAGTGAATCACCTCACACTTATCCGTATTGAATTCCATTTGCCACCTCATGGCCCAGCTCCTGCAACCTATCTATGTCCTTCTGCAAACTGTAACATCCATCCTCGCTGTCTACAACTCCCCCCACTTTGGTATCATCAGCAAATTTACTAATCCAACCCTCTACACCCTCATCTAGGTCATTTATAAAAATGACAAACAGCAGTGGCCCCAAAACAGATCATTGAGGTACACCACTTGTAACTGCACTCCAGGTTGAATATTTCCCATCAACCACCACCCTCTGTCTTCTATCAGCTAGCCAATTACTAATCCAAACTGCTAAATCACCTTCAATCCCATGCATCTGCACTTTCTGCAGTAGCCTACCATGGGGAACCTTATCAAACGCTTTGCTAAAATCCATATACACTACATCAACTGCCTTACCCTTATCTACCTCTTTGGTCACCTCCTCAAAAAAATCAATAAGGTTTGTGAGGCACGACCTACCCTTCACAAAACCGTGCTGACTATCCCTAATCAATTTATTTCTCTCTAGATGCTTATAAATCTTATCCCTTATAATTCTTTCCAAGACCTTGCCCACAACAGAAGTCAGGCTCACCGGTCTATCATTTCCAGGATGGTCCCTACTCCCCTTTTTGAACAAAGGGACAACATTTGCCATCCTCCAGTCTTCAGGCACTATACCTGTAGCCAACGACGACATGAAGATCAAAGCCAAAGGCTCTGCAATCTCATCTCTAGCCTCCCAGAGAATCCTAGGGTAAATCCCATCTGGCCCAGGGGACTTATCAATTTTCATACCCTCAAGATTCGCTAACACCTCCTCCTTATGAACCTCAATCCTGCCCAGTCTACAACCTAGTATCGCAGTATTCTCCCCGACAACATTGTCTTTCTCCTGCGTGAATACTGACGAAAAATACTTATTCAGTGTCTCTCCTATCTCCTCAGGCTCCACGCACAACTTCCCACTGCTATCTCTGACTGGCCCTAATCTTGCCCTAACCAATCTTTTATTATTTATATACCTGTAAAAAGCTTTAGGATTCTTCTTAATCCTATCGCCAAAGTCTTCTCGTGTCCTCTTCTAGCTCTTCTCAACTCCCTCTTTAGCTCTTTCCTGGCTAATTTATAGCTCTCCAGTGCCCTAACTGAGCCTTCACGTCTCATCATTATATAAGCCTCCTTCTTCCTCTTCACCAGAGATTCAACTTACCTAGTACACCATGGTTCCCTCACTCGACCACTTCCTCACTGCCTGGCAGGTACATATTTATTACGGACATGCAGAAGCTGTTCCTTAAATATGCTCCACATTTCAGATGTCCCCAGCCCTTGCAATATCCTGCTCCACCCTATGCATCTTAAATCTCTCCTAATAGCCTCATAATTACCTTTCCCCCAGCTATAACTACTATTATTCGGTATGTGCCCATCCCTTTCCAACACTAAGGTAAACGTAACCAAATTGTGTTCACTATCACCAAAGTGCTCACCCACCTCCAAGTCTAACACCTGGTCTGGTTCATTATCCAGTACCAAATCCAATATAGCCTCACCTCTTGTTGGCATATCTACATACTGAGTCATGAAACCTTCCTGCACACATTGAACAAAAACTGACCCCTCTAATGTACTTGAACTATAGCTTTTCCAATCGATATTAGAAAAGTTAAAGTCCCCCATTACAACTACCCTGTTACTTTCACACCTATCCAGGATCAACTTGGCAATCCCTTCCTCTACTTCTCTGGAACTTTTTGGAGGCCTATAAAAAACTCCCAACAGTGTGACCTCTCCTTTCTTGTTTCTAATCTCAGCCCACACTACCTCAGCAGACAAGTCCACATCAAACGTCTTTTCTCCCACCGTAATGCTGTCCTTAACTAACAATGCCACTCCTCCCCCTCTTCTACCACCACCCCTGCTCTGACTGAAACATCTGAACCCCGGAACCTGCAACAACCATTCCTGCCCCTGCTCTATCCACGTCTCTGAAATGGCCACAACATCAAAGTCCCAAGCACCAATCCAGGCTGCAAGTTCATCCACCTTATTGCATATGCTCCTCGCATTAAAGTATACACACTTCAAACCACCCTCCCGTTTGCCACTATACTGCTGCGACCTAGAAAGCTTATCCGTGACCTCCCTATTCACATCCTCCTGTATACTGGCACAACAATTCAGGTTCCCATCCCCCCCCGAATCAGTTTAAACCCCCCCAGATAGCACTGGTAAATTTACCCCCCAAGATATTGGTACCTCTCCGGTTCAGGTGCAGACCATCCCTCTTGTAGAGGTCCCACCTTCCCCAGAATGAGCCCCAATTATCCAAATACCTGAACCCTTCCCTCCTGCACCATCCCTTTAGCCACGAGTTCAAATGTTCTCTCTCCCTATTCTTTTCTATGCTATCCCGCGGCACAGGTAACAAACCAGAGATAACCACTCCGTTTGTTTTAGCCCTAAGTTTCCACCCTAACTCTCTGAATTTCTGCTTTATATCCCCATCCCTTTTCCTACCTAGGTCATGGGTACCTACATGCACCACAACTTGGGGCTGGTTCCCCTCCCTCTTAAGGATCCCGAACACTCGGTCAGAGATATCACTGACCCCAGCGCCCGGAAGGCAACATACCAACCGCGAGTCCCGCTCCTTCCCACAGACCCTCCTATCTATCCCCTTAACTAGGGAGTCCCCAATCACTAATCCAGCTCTTTTCTTCCCCCTTCCCACCTGAGCATCAAGGACAGGCTCAACTCCCGAGACCTGTACTCCATGGCTTACCCCGGCTGTATCTTCATCCCCAACAGCATCCAAAGCAGAGTACTTATTACGTAGAGGAACAGCCTCAGGGGAACTCTGCACTGACTGCTTCTTACCCCTTCTAACAGTCACCCATGTATCACATTTAGGAGTAACTATCTCAATGTAGCTTTTATCAACAGCCATCTCTGCTTCCCTAATAATTCTTAGTTCCTCCAGTTCCAGCTCCAGGTCCCTAACACGGTCCTCAAGGAGGTGGAACTGGATGCACCTCTGGCAGGTGTAATCAGCTGGGACACTACCAATGTCCCTCACCTCAAACATCCCACAGGAGGTACATCGCACTGCCTGCACTGCCATCCCTATTACTTCCTATACACAGAAACAAATATAAACTTAAACTTACCTGCTCACACTCCTAGTGGCTCTCCTTTTTTTATTAGGTTAGAGGAGGGGGGAGGGTTGGGATACTCTACACGTGTAGAGTATCGGGATTCTTCACCTTCCCAATTTATGGAGGTCCAGGTGAAAAAAAAACTCCTGCACAGGCCTCCCTGTGATTACTTCAGGTATCCGGTTTTAAAAGTTAAAAAAAAACTAGAGACGATTTTTGGGGGAAAAAAAACACAGAAATTTACTCACCAGCTCTCCTCACACCAGCCGCTCCCAAGGAACAATAAGCTGTGTGTTTGTTGTGTTTGTTGTGTGGGTGTTATGAGAGGTAAGTATTTGTCCTTTCTTTGGATTTATACTTACCAGAAAGTTCAACTTTTGTATCTGGTCTTAAAAGCACAGCACTCAGAAGGTTAAAACACTTTACAACTTGTTGTGGTCAGCTGTGAGCTGAAAAGACCGAGGAATTATTTCTTTCTTGTCTGTAGCAAATACATTATTTTCAGTCTTTGTTGTCCAATATCCCATCATCCATTTTAGAAAAAATGGCCTCTGACTCACTAAAAAATAAACTTATGTCACCTTGGATGAGTTATCTTAACTTCAGTGCTTGCAGCCTGATTACACTTGGATGAGCTAAGTTGTCACTGGTGCAGCAATGATAAATGGATTTTTAAGAAAATCATTCTTTCACAGGATGTGGATGTCATTGGCCAAGCCAGCATTTATTTCCCATCCCCAATTTCCCTTGAGAAGGTGGTTGTGAGCTGCCTTCTTGAACTGCTGCAGTCCATGTAGTGTAGGCATATCCACTGTACGATCAGGAAGGGAGCTCCAGAAATTTGACTCAGTGACTTTGAAGGAAGAGTGCCATATTGCCCAGTTAGGGAGGTGTGTGGTTTGGAGAGGAACTGATGGGTGATGGTGTTCCCATACATCTGCTGCCCATGTCTTTCTAGGCAGGTCATTCATTTTGAAGGTGCTGTTGAAAGAGCCTTGGTGAGTTGCCTCTTGTAAATGGTACATACTGCAGCGAGTGTACATTGGTTGTGGATAGAATGAATGTGCAACTTGGTGGATGGGGTGCTACTCAAGTGGGTAGATTTGTCCAGAATGGTGTTGAACTTCTTGAGTGTTACTGGAACTGCACTCATTCAACTAATTGGAGAATGTTTCACCACACTCCTGACTTGTGCCTCGTAGATAGTGGACAAGCTTTGGAATGTCAGGAGATGAGTTACTTGCCACAAAATTCTCAACCTTTGACAGCAGGTCACAATGTATATGTGGCAGGTCAAGTTCAGTTTCTGGTCAAGTGCAGTCAATAATATCCTATACCTTGGGAATGCAATATTTATTGAAAAATATGTTTGTCTTTTCTGATATTGCTCTTATTCTATGCTGTCCTCAGGTTCTGAAATGGATGAATTTCTACGGTCATAAAAGAAAATATCTGTAGCTTCATTAGTGTGCCATGCACAGCAAATTGGTAGACTCATTAAATGTATGCACAAATTGGTTGCACATTGATTTAAAGGAGTTACCATTTTTAACTGGCACTGACAGTGAAATTACTATATCACTCCTTACCTATAACTATTCTATTCTTTCTGACTTCCCTTTGGAGGATTTCCTGTGGAAGGTACATGAAGATGATTAGTTGCAATACCCTAAACTTCATCAGATAAAAAGTAGTCCTCATGAACAAAGATCAACGAACAAAGAAAATTACAGTACAGGAACAGGCCCTTTGGCCCTCCAAGCCTGCTGTCTGATTTAACTAAAACCCTTAACCTTCTGGGGACCGCATCCCTCTAATCCCATCCTATTCATGTATTTGTCAAGACACCCTTTAAATGTCACTACTGTATCCGTTTCTACTACCTCCCTCGGCAGCAAGTTCCAGGCATTCACCACCTTCTGTGTAAAAAATCTGTCTTGTGCAGCTTCTTTAAAGCTTGCCCCTCACACCTTAAACCTATGCTCCTTAGTAATTGACTCTTCCACATAGGCAAAATGCCTCTGACTATCACTCTGTCTATTATTCTAATAAACTTGTAGACTTCTATCAGGTCGCCCCCTCAACCTCTGTGTTCAAATGAGAACAAGCCAAGTTTCTCTAACCTCTCCTCTTAGCTGATGCTTTCCATATCAGGCAACATTCTGGTAAATCTTTTCTGTACCCTCTCCAAAGCCTCCACATCTTTCTGGTAGTGTGGCAACCCCAGAATTGAACACTATATTCCAAATGCAACCTAACTAAGGTTTGATAAAGCTGCAACATGACTTGTCAATTTTTAAACTCATGCTGTATGCCTTCTTGACTACCTTCTCCACCTGTGTTGCCACTTTCAGTGACCTGTGTACCTATACACACAGATCCCTTGGCCTATCAATACTCTTAAACGGTGCTGCCATTTATTGTATATTTCCCATCTGTATTAGATGTTCCAAAAAAGGGACAGTGTCATGGCTACAGAGAAGGTGGATACCGAGGAGGGAACGTCTACGGAGTCTCTGTGGGTGGAAGTTAGGAACAGCAAAGGGTCGGTGACGTTGCTGGGTGTATTCTATAGGCCGCCCAATAGTGACAGGGAAGTTGAGGTGCAGATAGAGAAACAGATACTGGAGAGATGTAGAAATAACAGAGTTGTTGTGATTGGAGACTTCAATTTCCCAAACATCGACTGGAATATCCCAAGGGTAAGGGGTTTGGATGGGGAGGAGTTTGTTAGGTGTGTTCAGGAGGGTTTCCTGACACAGCATGTGGACAAGCCTACGAGAGGAGAGGCTGTACTGGACCTGGTACTAGCTAATGAACCAGGACAGGTGATGGATCTCTCGGTAGGAGAGCATCTTGGGGATGGAGATCATAATTCTATCTCCTTCACCCTTGCATTGGAAAAGGATAGGATCAGGCAGGCTAGGAAGGTGTTTGTCTGGAATAAGGGGAAATATGAAGACATCAGGCAGATGTTGGGGTGAATAAACTGGAAGGAGGTGTTCTTGGGGAAAAGCACAGAAGGAAGGTGGCAGATATTCAAGGAATGCTTGTCTGGAGCTTTGCACGACAACGTTCCGGTGAGACAAGGAGGTTTTGGTAGGACGCGGGAACCGTGGTGCACGAAGGCTGTGGTGAACATAGTCAGGAAGAAAAGAAAGGTGTATAAAAGGTTCAAAGAGCTAGGAGATGTTGGGGATCTAGAGAAGTATAAGGCTTATAGAAGAGAGCTTAAAAAGGAAATTAGGAGAGCCAGAAGGGGTCATGAGAAGGCCTTGGCTGGTAGGATTAAGGAGAATCCCAAGGCCTTCTACAAATATGTGAAAAGTAAAAGGATGAGAAGAGAAGGGATAGGACCTATAAAAGGTGAAGGGGGAAAAGTCTGTATGGAACTGGAAGAAATGGCAGAGGTGCTTAATGAGTACTTTGCCTCAGTATTCACAGTGGAAAGTGATCTGGGAGGATGCATTACAAGTTTGCGGCAGACTGAAAAGATTGAGTATGTAGATATTAAGGAAGCGGATGTGTTAGAACTTCTAAATGCTATCAAGATAGACAAGTCTCCGGGACCAGATGGGATGTACCCCAGGTTATTGTGGGAGGTGAGGGATGTCATTGCAGAGCCCCTGGCGATGATCTTTGCGTCGTCGATGGAGACGGGAGAGGTTCCGGAGGATTGGAGGATTGCGGATGTGGTCCCTATTTTCAAGAAAGGGAACAGGGATAGTCCTAGAAATTACCGACCGGTGAGTCTGACCTCAGTGGTTGGTAAGCTGATGGAGAGGCTTCTGAGGGACAAGATTTATGAGCATTTGGAGAAGTTTAGGTTGATTAGAAATAGTCAGCATGGTTTTGTAAAAGGCAGGTCGTGCCTTACAAGCTTAATTGAGTTCTTCGAAAATGTGACTGACACATTGACGAAGGAAGAGCAGTGGACGTGGTGTACATGGACTTCAGCAAGGCATTTGACAAGGTCCCACATGCAAGACTTCTTGAGAAGGTGAGAGGCAATGGGATCCAAGGGGCTTTGGCCTTGTGGATCCAGAACTGGCTTGCCTGCAGAAGGCAGAGGGTGGTTGTGGATGGCTCTTTTTCTGCATGGAAGTCGGTCACTCCCAGTGGAGTGCCCCAGGGATCTGTTCTAGGACCCTTGCTGTTTGTCATTTTCATAAATGACCTGGATGAGGAAGTGGAGGGATGGGTGAGTAAGTTTGCCGATGACACGAAGGTCGGTGGTGTTGTGGATGGTCTAGAGGGATGTCAGAAGTTGCAGCATGACATCGACAGGATGCAAGACTGGGCGGAGAAGTGGCAGATGGACTTCAACGCGGATAAATGTGTTGTGGTCCATTTTTGCAGATCCAACGGGATGAATGAGTACACTATCAAAGGTAGGAGTCTTAGCTGTGTGGAAGAGCAGAGGGATCTTGGGGTCCGGGTCCATAAGACTCTCAAATCGGCCTCCCAGGTGGAGGATGTGGTTAAGAAAGCTTACGGTGTACTGGCCGTCATTCATCGAGGGATTGAGTTCAGGAGTCAGGAGGTAATGCTGCAGCTTTATAGGACCCTTGTCAGACCACACTTGGAGTACTGTGCGCAGTTCTGGTCGCCTCACTATAGGAAGGACGTGGAAGCTATTGAAAGGGTGCAGAGGAGATTTACAAGGATGTTGCCTGGATTGGGAGGCATGCATTATGAAGACAGGTTGAGGGAGCTGGGACTGTTCTCCCTGGAGAGACGAAGGTTGAGAGGCGACCTGATAGAGGTTTACAAGATGTTGAGAGGAATAGATAGGGTGACTCTCAGAGACTATTTCCCAGGGCTGAAATGGTCGCGACGAGAGGGCACAGATTTAAGGTGCAGGGAAGCAAGTACAGAGGGGATGCTAGGGGAAGTTTTTCACTCAGAGGGTGGTGAGTGAATGGAATCGGCTGCCGTCGGTGGTGGTCGAGGCGAACTCGCTGGGGTCTTTTAAAAGACTTCTGGATGAGTATATGGGATCCAATGGGATTGGGGGTTATAGATAGGTCTATGGCTGGGTAAGTTTTGATGTGTTTGGCACAACTTGTGGGCTGAAGGGCCTGTTTGTGCTGTAGTGTTCTATGTTCTATGTTCTATGTTCTATGTTCTAAAATGCATTATCTCACATTTGGTCAGATTAAACTCCATCTGCCAACTCTCTACCCAAGTCTCCAACTGATCTACATCCTGCTGTATCCTCTGATGGTTGTCATCACTATCCTCAAATCCACCAACCTCTGTGTCATTCACAAACTTACTAATCAAACCAGTTACATTTCCCTCCAAATCATTTATATATATTCCAAACAGCAAAGGTCCCAGCACTGATCCCTGAGGAACACTACTTGTCACAGCCCTCCATATATGCTACCCTTCCACTGTCTTCTTTGACTGAGCCAGTTTTGTATCCACCTTGCCAACTCAACTCTGATCCCATATGGATCTTCTGCATTAGGGGCTGTAGAACTTTGTCAATTGTCTTACTGAAGTCCATGTAGACAACATTAACTGCTCTACCCTCATCAATCATCTTCATCACTTCCTTGAAAAACTCAATCAAGTTAGTGAGACACAACCTCCCCTTCAGAAAACCATGTTGCCTCTCACTAATACATCCACTTATTTTCAAGTAGGATAAATCCTACTGTGTTTACCCTCGTCCAATGTCTCAAAGAATCCTCTCTAATAATTTTCCTACCACCGATGTAAGGCTCATCAGCCTGTAATTACCTGGATTATTCTTGCTACCCTTCTTAAACAAGAGAACAACATTGGCTATTCTCCAATCCTCTGGGATCTCCCCTGTAGCAGTTGAGAATACAGATTTCTCTCAAGGCCCCAGCAATTTCCCCCCTTGCCTCTCTCAGTATTCTGGGGTATATCCCATCAGGTCCTGGGGATTTGTCTACCTTTATATTTCTTAGGAACCCCAAAGCTCCTTCTTTTTGATCTCAACATGACTCGAACTATTTGCATACCCTTTCCCAGACTCACCATCCACCAAATCTTTCTCCTTGGTGAATACTGATGCAAAGTATTCATTCAATACCTTGCCCATTTCCTCTGCTTCCACACGTAGATCACACCTCATTCACCTGACGAAGAGGTTGAAACGACTCGAAAGCTTGTGAGTTTACTATCAAATAAATCGGTTGGACTTAAACCTGGTGTTGTCAGACTTCCCACTGTGTTTACCCCAGTCCAACTCCAGCATCTCTACATCATGACTTTTACACCTTGCCAAAATCTCCCTATGAATCCGTTCCTCTACCACCCGCTGGCAGTTGGGTGGCCTATAATAAATCCCCAACATTGTGACTACACTCTTTCTATTCCTGAGCTTACCTATAATGCCTCACTGTATGAGTCCGCTGAGGTGTGTTCCTGCAGTACAGCTGTGATATTTTCATTAACCAGTAGTGCAAGTTCCTCAATCCTTTTACATCCCCCTCTATCCTGCCTGACACATCTGTATCCTGGAATGTTAAGCTGCCAATCCTGTCCTTCTCTTAACTAAGTCTCTGTAATGGCAACAATATCATAGTTCCTAACACTAATCCAAGCTCTAAGTCCATCTGCCTTACCTGTTACACTTCTTGCATTGAAACAAATGCACTTTAGAACATAGAACATAGAACATTACAGCGTAGAACAGGCCCTTCGGCCTTCGATGTTGTGCCGACCAATTAAGAAAAAGCAATGACCCTCTAACCTAAACCATTCCCTTTTCATCCATAAACTTATCTACTAACCTCTTAAATGCCACCAAACTTGGTGCATCTACAAGTGCAGCAGGCAGGGCATTCCATACCCTTACCACTCTCTGGGTAAAGAACCTACCTCTGACATCCGTCCTATAACTACCACCCCCTAATTTAAAGCTATGTCCCCTCGTGCTAGCTTTCTCCATCCTAGGAAAAAGGCTATCACTGTCCACCCTATCTAAACCTCTAATCATCTTATATGTTTCAATAAGGTCTCCTCTTAGCCGCCTTCTTTCTAACGAAAACAACCTCAAATCCCTCAGCCTCTCTTCATAACACCTGCCCTCCATACCAGGCAACATCCTGGTAAGCCTCCTCTGTACCCTCTCCAATGCCTCCACATCTTTCTTATAATGCGGGGACCAGAACTGTACATAATACTCCAAGTGCGTTCGATAAGGTGGCCCATGGAAGGCTTCTGCAGAAAATGCAGGTGTATGGGATAGAAGGTGATTTAGCTAATTGGATTAGGAATTGGCTAGCTGATAGAAGACAGAGGGTGGTGGTTGATGGAAATTATTCATCATGGAGTTCGGTTACAAGTGGTGTACCTCAGGGATCTGTTTTGGGCCCCTGCTGTTTGTAATTTTTATAAATGATCTGGATGAGGGTATTGAAGGATGGATTAGTAAATTTGCGGATGACACCAAAGTCAGAGGAGTGGTAGATAGTGAAGAGGGGTGTTATAGTTTGCAAAGAGACTTGGACAAGTTGCAGAGCTGGGCCGAGAGGTGGCAAATGGAGTTTAATGCGGAAAATGTGAGGTAATTCACTTTGGCAGGAATAACAAATGTGTAGAGTATAGGACTCTTAATAGTGTTGAAGAACAGAGGGATCTTGGTGTATATGTGCATAGATCCCTGAAACGCCTTACTAAAGTCCATATATACCATATCAACTGCCTTACCCCCATCCACCTCTTTGGTCACTTTTTCAAAAAACTCAATAAGGTTAGTAAGGCACGACCTACCCTTCCCAAAACCATGCTGACTATCCCCAATCAATTCATTTCTCTCTAAATAACTATAAATCCTATCCCTAATAATTCTCTCCAATACTTTGCCCATAACAGAAGTAAGACTCACCGGCCTATAATTCCCTGGAAAGTCTGTCTTCCCCTTTTTGAACAATGGGACCACATCCGCTATCCTCCAGTCTTCCGGAACTATACCCGTAACCAATGATGACCTGAAGATCAGAGCCAGATGCTCTGCAATCGCCTCTTTTGCCTCCCAGAGAATCCTAGAGTAAATCCCGTCCGGCCCAGGGGACTTATCTAACTTCAAACCCTCAAGAATATCTAGCACATTCTCCTTATCTACTTCAATACTTTCCAGTTTGCAACCCTGTATCCCAGTGTTCTCCACAACTACATTTACATCTCCCTGTGTGAATACCGAAGAGAAATATTTCTTCAGTGCCTCTCCAATCTCTTCAGGCTCCACGCACAACTTCCTACTGCTGTCTCTGACTGGCCCTAATCTTGCCCTAACCAATCTTCTATTCTTAACATATCTAAAGAAAGCTTTAGGATTCTCCTTGATCCAATCAGCCAAAGTCTCCTCGTGTCCTCTTTTAGCTCTTCTCAACTCACTCTTTAGCTCCCTCCTGGCTAATCTATAGCTATCCAGTGCACTAACTGAGCCTTCAAGCCTCATCCTGACATAAGCCTCTTTTTTCCTTTTAACCAGCGAATTAACTTTTTTAGTACACCATGGTTCCCTTACTCAACCATTTCCTCCTTGCCTGACAGGGACATACTTATCAAGGACTCGCAGTAGCTGCTCCTTGAATAAGCTCTACATTTCAGATGTTCCCAGTCCCTGTAGTTTCCTAGTCCAACCTATGCACCCTAATTCCCTCCTAATGGCCTCATAATTACCATTCCCTCAGCTATAACTACTGCCTCCAGGTTCATGCCTATCCCTATCCATCACTAAGGTGAACGTAACTGAATTGTGGTCACTATCACCAAAATGTTCACCAACTTCCAAGTCTAACACCTGGTCTGGCTCATTGCCCAGCACCAAATCCAATGTAGAATGTCTACCAGATCCTCTTTGATTAGCGACCATAACCTGCCTGCTTGTTCTCTGAGTTTTAATGGCCCTACTCTCTGGTTCCCCTTTCGTTAATTCACCTTTGTTTTAGTTCCCACCCCCTGCCAAGCTAGTTTAAATCCTCCCACGTGATACTAACAAACCTCCTGGCTAGAATATTTTATGCCCTTCCAGTTTAGATGCAACCCATCCTTCTTATACAGGTCCCACTTGCCCCGGAAGAAACTCCAATGGTCCAGATATCTGAAACCCTCCTTCCATTGCCAGCAGTTTAGCCATGTGTTGAGCTGCATTATCTTCCTATACCTAGCCTCACAAGCACGTGGCACAGGGAGTAATCCTGAGATTACAACCCTCGAGGTCCTGTTTTTTAATTTTCTACCTAATTCTCTGAACATGGTGCTCTTATCTCCTACACTTTACATTCTTGAATTTTTACTG
Organism: Sphyrna mokarran; assembly: GCA_024679065.1. NCBI lineage: Eukaryota > Metazoa > Chordata > Chondrichthyes > Carcharhiniformes > Carcharhinidae > Sphyrna > Sphyrna mokarran. Next base: position 63,726,320 of record JAGIQG010000006.1, on the reverse strand, counting down.
TTGCTCTAACGCCTTCATCAGAATCGTGGATATGAAATATTGAAATTGGCCCAAATATAGTTCTGCAAATCTATTAAGCTGTTTCTTGTTCTAGTCTTTACTTATAGGTGAGCTGTGTCTCAACTGAACAATGTGAATTTTTGCAATTTCATTGTTCTTAGCCAACTACTGTATGTTTTCGCAGGTAACACCTATTTTCCGTCAGAAACAATTTTAATGGCATGGGTAACTGTGTATTGCAATGAGACAGACACATCAAATTAATGTTCTTCGAGCCAATTTAGCACTAAAGCAATTTTTGTCCCAAATGGTTAAAACTTTTTTAGATATAAAGTAGAAAATATTCTCAATAAAAATGGAATAAGTGAAATACTGAACAGCACTTTCTTTCTCTCAATGTAATATTTTTAACTGCTCTCTTCAAAATTGAATTTCTTAAAGTTTGGCTAACATCATTAATTCGTTTCCCTAGCCTATGTTTCTCCATATTCATATATTACAGTTTATTTTAAGCATGATTATCTGAATCTCTGTCACAGCATTATAGATAGAATGATTCTGATTCTAATATAAGGATGTTGAAAGTTTCCTCTCAGAGGTTACGCTTTCCATCAGAATTTACAGCCAATGTGGGACGTCATGAAATAAAAGATGGTTGAAATTTTTCTGCTGTTTATCTGCAGATTTACGGATTACACTTGTCAAGTTAGTTGATCACTTCTTTGGAACTGGAACAGAAATGCAACAATTGGAACCATCTTCAAGAAGAAGGAAAATTCTGCTGTGAAAACTATCACAATATTTCCCTCTTGTCCAAAGCAAGGTGTATCTGGACATACATTCCCCTGAGTTGTTTACTTTCTGTGACTGAAGAAATTCTCCCAGTAGCTCTAGACTTTTCAGAGGAACTTCTGACATAGTTTTATCTGGAAGTCAAATCCAACAAAAATGTCAAGAATGTACCAGGAACTCTTCATTGCATTCAGCAACCTGACCAAAATATTTGACTTAGTAAATCATGAGACATTGGGATTGTGATCCAAAGATTAGAATGGCCAAGAAAGTTCAAGAAAATCCTGCTAGTATTTCATAATGGTATGACTGCAACAGTCTTGAGTGGTAGATTTGAAACAGATGCCTTCAAAGTCTGGACTGGTGTCAGGCAAGACTGTGTGACAGATTCTGTTTATAGTTGAACTGAAAGTGGTTATTCAACTCAAAGATCAACTGCCATCTGGTGTCAGTATTAAATATTGTATCGGTGGAAAACTCCTTAATCTAAATTGCCTCCATGCAAAATCTAAATTGACCACCGCAGACATACTTCATCTGCATTTTGTGGTTGACTGCAGTGTTGTTGCCCAATATACACCAGATTTGCAAGCCACTCTCGACCTCCTCAATTTGACTTACAATAAACTTGGCCTGTCCATGTATGTTCTTTGATAAAAACTCATATCAGGTCATATCTGATCAGCCAAATATTCCACCTCTCATATATGTTGAAGGAGAGACTGGGAAATTTGTTGAACACTTCCCATATTTTGGCTTCTAGTCTCTCATAAGGCTATTATCAAGAGTGAGATCCAACACTGAATTAGTTGCACTAACTCTCCCTTCTGCAAACTACAGCAGTGATTACAACAAAGGCATCCACAAGTCAAAAGTTGCAATGCACAGAGCAATTGTTGTCACCACATTTACGTACTGCAATGAGATTTGAACTGTGGATTAGTGACATGTGAACATCCTACAAAAATTCCATCAGCTATGCCTCCAATACACCCCCTGGATTCAATGAGAAGATGATTAAATAAAGACTTGTGCCCTTCTTGGAGCTGGTTTCATATACATTCTGGCAAAACTCCTGCAAAATCAACTTTGGTGGATTGAACATTGTATCCATGTGGCTGAAAAGCATCCCTCCAGCAGGTCCTGTTTTCTTGACTCTCAAATGGCCGCATTCCAGGGAAGGACAAAGAAATGCTTCAGAGACTCTGAAGCTTTGTTTGAGCTATGGCAGGTTTGAAATTAATGTCTGAGAGGAGAATTGCTACCAATCATTCAAAACAGCAACGGATTATTCATCAAGCTGCATCACACTTTAAGTCCAAATGTCTTAATGATGAGGCAGAGTAGCGGCAAGGAAAAACACAAAGCAAATCCTGCACCGTTGATCCCACTATCTTGTGAGACAATGTGTTCCATGCACCCAAATGTTTATGGGTCAAAAATTGACCCATGGCAGAAACCCAAAATAAGTAGACAGTTTCCTCAAATTGAGGGACAGTCGATGAGGACTGAAATCTCAAAAGCAATCAATCATGTAAGTGTAAAAGCAAATGCAAAATAATTAAGTGATAAACCATTTTTGAGTCAAAGAAACAGAATTGGACCCGAATTTCCCATCCCAACATGAATGTTTTTTCTGTCTTCTGGGGGAGTGTCCGCTTCTTCTGGGAAGGGAATGGAATCTCCCTCCCGGGGGGAATCTCCATCTCAGTGAGGGGCTGGCTGAAATGGGGGGGCATCCACGCTTCTTGCAGGAGGGAGAGGTTGCTGGAGATTGGGCCGCTCTGGGATAGGGATTAGATATGGCCCAGGAATGCTTGTATGGTCCACATGGGTGCTGGAGGAGAGAGGGGTGGGGATATGAATGGAAGCAGCATTGCGATGGTCCTGGGCTGGCCAGCAGTGGAACTGGCCAACAAAGTGCGATCTGACAGATCAGGTCGACTGCACATGTGCAGAGGCCAGGAACTATCAGACTTTGGTGTGAATAGGACCCCCACACCGAGTTTTAAATGATATTCATTTTTGTGATCTCTACATTGTATAGAATGTGGGAGATTTGAGTCTGAACTCCCACAGAAGAAACAGTTGTGAATTACACCAGTTTTCTCACCAATTCAGCATTTTTGGGAGACTGTTAGCGCAAATGGGCGGACACGACTACGACGGACTCAGGGTCAGGTTCAACAGCGGTACAGCTTTATTTTTTACGTCAACGGAGATGCAATCAGGACATACAAACCGAACTGTCCTGAAAGCATGCTAAAGGCCTGCCGCAATAGGCTACAGTTATACCTGAACTTCGACACATTGTACAAATCAAATGCTAATGTTTTGTTTACAGTATTTCACTCCGACCATCCTGTTTCAATGTCTTCAAGTATTGTAACGAAGGGTTTAAGTGTGTGTTAATCGTTTCTGTCTGATGGGTTTATTAATGGTCTAGAATCTCCGGGGTTTGAACAATGGGTGTTTGACTATTCTCAGGGAGATATTGGGACTGATAGCCAAGTTCCGCACACATGAGGACAGTCTTAATAGGGATCTTGGCTTCATGTCACACTATCTGTAACCCCTGTAACTTGCCTGGGTTAGCAAAAAACCTCACTTACTGTGCTGTCTGGAGAAAATACACAATTCTCTAACAATGCTCAGGATCCCCTTCACACACATTGTTAGCCATTTTAACACTTGAATAGCAGGTTAGATGTAAGGATTCGCATTCTAATCAGCAATCTGTGACTATCTGTGTTGATATGTGTGCTATTGCAGACCAGAACACTGCATTTGCAGTGAGTGCAAAGACAGAGTGTCGAAAGCTCGCAAATTTACTATCAAATAAATCAGTTGGATTTAAAATTGGTGTTGCTAGATTCTTACTGAGATATTGGGGCCAGGGATGCTTCCTTAGTTATGCTAATCCTTATGTGTCTCCATAGAAGATTACTTAATTAGATCAGAGGTGCTGATTTGGTTGGATGGGGGTGTACTTTTAATTTAGTTCCTGTAGGTGCCATTCTGTCTGGTTCCCTTTGTGCGTTAGCCCTTATTTGCATTCTAAAACATGTCCTTGCCTGCTTGCCTGTGTCTGTTCCCTTGTGACCTTTAGTGGGGAGGTTCCGAGTGCAACTTTAGTCTGCTTCCATATTGTGTACTCAATTTCATAAAAATTGTTGTCCAATAACAGAGACTTGGGCCCATTTTTTGAGAAAGATGTTTGTTATTTAAAATATTAGTTTCAAACTATTTACAATTTTTTGTTTGTATACATCAGTCACACCAAGCCCTCTTTGTGTTCGTTTTAAAAATGTGAGATCTTCAAAACTCACTCTCTGAAATGAAGTATTTTGGTAGCAGCTATCATGAATTTATATAGTTAATATATCCCAGATTAATTCCAACTCATTAAATGTTTTTATGAAGATTTGTTTCTTTGGACACTGACAGGTAAATGTGCTTTATTGGTGAATAATATAAGGCATAAGCCAATAATGTCAAAGTCTGTTATTCATCTATAATGCAGCCTATTGTTTGTGTACAATGTATAGCAACAATAATGCACTGTTCTTAGCTTTCAAAAAGTTAAGTCAGCATTTTATGAAATATTCAGCAGAAGTTTCTTACATGCTTCGCTGGAAATACAATTCATACTGTTTTCAATTTTTATTGAAGTGCTTTTCTGGAAAAATACTGCATTGTTCAGCTCTGCTTTCTAGAGCATTCTTTTCCCACTTTTGGCAGCAGATATGTATGTAAATCATTTAAAACATTACAATATAAAAGTAAAGGCACATTTTGATTTCCTCATGATTGAGGAACTGCAATAAAATACCATGTTTGCCTGAACTTCAAATGTTCTAAACTTTAGTAAATTGGCTTTGATGCTGTAGGATGTCATAGGAAATCTCTGGGTGTTTTGAATTTGTGTTTTATGTTGATTAAATAAAAATGTGATCATAGAACGATTTCATAGAATTCCCACAGTACAGAAGGAAATTATTTAGCCCATCAAGTCTGCACCAACTCCCTGACCTAGGCTGTTTCCCCCACTCTACAACCACACACATTTACCATGGCTAATCCATCTAACCTACACATATTTGAACACTGAGGGGCAATTTAGCATGGCAAATCCAACTAACTTATATATCTTTGGACTGTGGGAGGAAGCAGGAGCACCTGGAGGAAACTCATGCAGACACGGAGCAAACATGCAAACATCATAAAGTCACCCAAGGCCGGTATTGAACCTTGGCCATGGTGCTTTGAGGAGCAATGTTAACCACTGAGCCCCTGTGCGATCCTATCATACGTGAAAATTATGAGGAAAACACGTTGCTTCAACTCTTTTTCTTTCACAGGTCTCTTGCAGATTAATATGCATCATTACAACACAATCTATCGAGCCTGAAAACCCTTTCTCTTACACAATTACAGCACATTCTCAATAGATAATTCCTGAAGCCAGCTGCTCAAAAATCCTCACTCATTTTCTTTTATATATTGTAAATTATTTTTGATTACACAGTCGATTTTGCCAGAATAAAACAAATTCCACACTTTGAGCAAAGTTAAGTTTGGGATTCAGGTAACTTCAATAAGTGTTACATTACCAAATGTTTACCTACTAGACCACAAAATTACATTGACTAAAATATTCATTTTTTCGGAGATAGAGGGCTAAATTTTGTGGAAGTGCCCCTTATTGCCAGAATAAAAAGCTGGAGTAAACCCCTTTTTGGGTGGCTCGGGATCAGGGAAGGAAAATTGCTAGTCATGGTCAATTAAGCAGCCTCAACCAGAGCCATTGTCATAGGGTCAGGAGCTCAGCAGCCTCAATATTGCACCTGCAGAGATGTGTCGCAATCGCCGGCCATCTATAAAGACAGGTAAGTGGGGTTGGAGGCCAGACAAATGCAGGAGAGACTCAGCAGGTTTGACAGCATTTGTAGAGGGAGAATAGAGTTACCATTTCGAATCAGGACAACCCTTCGTTCAAGCAGAAGGCAAAGAAAATTGGACAAGATTTTTACAATGGGGGGGGGGGAATGATGTTGGGTGGCAATTGTGGTGGGGGGGATTGGAGTTGGACCAAGGAAATATAAATGATGATGATAAGGACTGAGAAAAGCGCTAACAGTATCAACTAAGAGATTGAAATGTGTGAATGACAGAACAAAGGTACATATTGTGAATGGACAACCTGAGGAATGTTGCAATTGGCTCCGGAGACAAGGTTTGGAAAACAAGAAGGAGAGCAAAATTTCAGAAGTGGAGAAATAAAAATAAGAATAAAAAGGGATGAATAAGATGAAAAGGAGAAATGAAATAAAATAAATGGAAATGGGGGTGAAGGTGGAGGAGAGTTCTTGCTCTGAAGCTGTTGAATGCTTCACAGTTTGGAATGTTGTAAAGTGGCCCAATCAGAAAGTGAGTGCTGTTCCTCCTGTTTTCGTTGGGTTTCACTTGAACATAGCAAAAGACTGAGGACAGACATGTGGACAGGAGAGCAGGTGATATATTGAAATGGCAAGCGACAGGAAGGTGTTCTACAAACACAATTTACATTTGGTCTCTCTAATGTAGAGTAGATCACTTTGGAGCAGTGAATGCGAGAGACCGGATTAAAGGAGGTGCACTTAATGCGTTACTTCATCTGAAAGGAATGTTTGGGCCCTAGATGGTGAACAAGAAAGAGAGGAAGAGGGAAATTTTGCATCTTCTATTATTGCATGGGAAAGTGTCATTAGCATGGGTGAGGTGTTGGGTGTGATGGAGGAGTGTACCATGGTGCCCTGGAGAGAACAGTCCCTGTGGAAAGCTGACAAGGGGAGTGAATGGAAGATGTGTTGTGTGGTGGCATCATGCTGGAGTTTGTGAAAATGGTGGAGGATGGTCATAGTTCTTGAGAGAGAGGGAGGTGAGGCAGCGTTTGATGAATACTGACAATCTTTGTTGCAAGAATGGCCATGGTAGTCCCTTTCGTAAGGAGAACTGCATTCTGCCCATGTCAAATGCAGGTCTCATCACATGGTGGCTAACATGGGTAGGAAGTGGCCCTTCATTGGCTGCTTAATTTGTTCAAATAGCCTGCTGGTGGGCATCCCATCTGCAAACCTTCCCACCACCACCACCAACAAAATGCCATGGTGTTGGGAAGTCATCAGGCCCCATTTCTATTGCCTTCCCAGGCCATTCTGCAAGTTTTCCTAGCTCCCAGCCATCTTCAAGGACTCTGGAAACTTCCACCAAAGCACTTTGAAGTGATACTGACAAGTTTTATCCCAATCAAAGCTTAACACATAGGAAGAAGTTTTCACAAACCTGCAGAGATGTTAATGTAGAAATTCTGATTAGTCATGGTTAAAGAGCTGCAAATTGATGCAACCAATCAAGAAATGGTTAGAATCTATTACATCAGATTTTGCCATTTAGAGCCCATCTAATTTTCCAGATGATTTGTACTGTCACCAGAATTGCCCATTAGTTTGCAAGTAATTGTATTTAAAATTAGCCCTGATGATGTTAGTAAGATATTCATTCGAATTCTCTGCATTTATCTCAATATAATGCTCAGTCATTTCATAAATTACTTTGAATTTGCAGCACAGAAGCAGCCCATTTTGTCCACCTACTTATGACAGTGTTATACTACACATAAGTTTCCTCCCCCTTTCTGCTTCCTCTAACATGTCATGAACTTATTTAGCTTCTCTTAAATACATTTATGCTATTTGCGTAAACAATTCCATGTGGCTGCAAGTTACATGTTCCAACTATTTTCTAGTAAATGAGGTTTTCCTAAATTCTTTATTGATTCATTAGGATTGAATTTTGTGGTTAAACTGCATTGGGATTGGAAGTTGGAGTGCCTCTGCCGCTGCATCAATTGACTGGCTGCGCACAATGAGACAATGGCCTGTAATTAAGCATTGGCAGATGAGAGGGCAGACCACAGAGCTGGGAGGCATGTAGCAAGATGGCAAAGGCGATGTGAGGTTGTGTTGTATCAGGTACTGGTGCCAAATTTAAAGAACTGCCAACACCCAAATTAATAGGAACCGCCAGGAGACCTTTAGAAAGGAAGACAAATACCAGAGAAAATGGAAGAAGAAAGACCTCAGGTGTAGGGTGTTACTGATGGCTCATATGTAGTCATCAGAGTCCCACAGACTAGCCATTGGCCTTCAACAGAAAGGGCTTGCACTCATTCAATGTACAACTTGCCTGCAATAACGGCAGATGAATCCTTCACATGTGTATATGGTTTCTGGGATGTAACCACAATGCACACAGACTTTGACAATCCCAGGTTCTCAATTTTTGGTGTCCCCATACATCTTCAATGATAGACACTGGGAGATTGGGGTTACCCAGGGAGGACACAGCTACTTACACCTGATGTAGAAGAGATGTACAGCATCTGCCATGACTGATGATTGCACAGCCCATAGGGTGTCTGTAAATGTGATTCAAGTGCTTCAATTTATTCAGTTTATTCTTAGTCACCTGTCACCCTTTGACCCAGATCTTCCATGGAGTGGCAATCATTGTCAGATTGCTGCTCTGCCTGAACCTTTCTACGCCTGGATGCTGTTCCATGTTTTTTGTTGGGTTTTTTGAACCTGAGAATGAATGAGTAGGGTGGCAGATGGATGAGCTTGTACGTGATTAAGGTGGGTAGATAGTTGAATAGGGATTGAATAAATCTGAGTATGTATACTCAAACTATTATGGTGTAGGAAAATACAAATGTTTAAGCTCCTGTGAGTTAGGATTCACAATACATTCTCTTTAAGACCATGGATATTGTGGACTGGAGCAAGCATAGAATCAGTAGTGTTCAAATTCCAAATATTAGAAGTAAATGGACAGACATGTGCAGTCAGTGATAGCACTGGCATTGTGCTGATTCCTCCAGGCTGCATGTACCAAGACATTTTTAAATCTGTTTTGCTCTAAGCTGGTTTGATTATGAAATTATGAAGCACATTTCACTGATTCTCCTATTTGCATTCAAGCTACAAGAATAATTTTACATTCTCCAGGGTTTTAGTGATGTGGGGAGGGGAAGGGGATGTAACATTTTCTCAATGATCTGCCCACTACTCTCCCACCTCTCCCACCCTGTCTGCAATTTTACAGGAAAAAGGTGAAACCTATGCTGGTCCACCAGCCTTGCCCCAGTGGAAGTGTTTAATTGGACAATTAATGACCATTTAAGGCCTATCTCCCACTCAGCGTCAATTTTGAGGGGGAATTCAAAAATGGCAGGAAGGCCTTGCAAGTCAATCTGCTCAGGCCTCAGGTGGGAAAGGCCTTGCTGATGAAGAACCTCACCAGTGAGACTCATTTATAATTCTCATCAACGAGATTGATCCAGTCATAAAAATTGGCCTGGCAGGATCATATCCGGCCAGTCAGGATTCCTGCTATTGACCTTCTGCTAATATTTCCTACCATGTCATGCTCCTTGGCCAGTGTAGTGGGGCGGGAAAATCACACCCATACATTTTTGCAATACTCTGCTCTTAATCTCAGCCTCACCCATTTCTTTTGCTCCACTCTGAGACAGAGCCTATATTTGTGACCCTTACATTTATACATACATATGCGTCCTGTATTTAATATTATATCTTAGTACCCTTTTGACATTTATTTATTATCCATTCAATATTCACATAGGTAAGTTATTAATTACAACAGATGAAATTGGTAGAACAGAGAGACATTGTATTGGCATGGGTGGACAACACAGTTACTGGATTTAGAAATCAGACCATTTCTTATCTTGAAGAATGATTTACCAATTGTCAAGAGTTCTGTAATGTTGGGAGTCACAGTTGTAAATCCTCAGAAGTACAAATAATAGTTGCTATGTGGTCTTCATGATCAACACTTAGGGATGAGCTTGATAAAGAGTATAGCAAGAAGCAGTCTTTGGTGGCCAGTATTAAAGAGGACTTTAGAAAAACAATGAAAAGCTGAAGAGTATATCAAGCAGTAGAAAAGAAGTTGCCATCAGTACCTTTGCAGCCATGGAAATAGCCAGCTAGAATGTGCCAGAGTCTGCTCATAAATTTTGCAGATTTTGAAAGGCAACAGCTCTTCGGTAGACATTCAAAGTAGGTTGAGGGGTTTCTATTAAGCTGATCAAGAGCCAGAAAAAGTCTAGATATTTTGTACAGCGTAGTTTGTTTTTTGGTCATGTTTTCCCAAAGGAATTTGAGTCTGACAATGTTTTGGATCTCAATTTTGTTCAGAAGAATTTTCAAATTTAATAGAATGAATGGGGGTAAAATACACTTGGAGTTCCTCTGTATCATCCCAGTAGATGCAGTAGAGTCCACAGTACAAATTATTAAGCATACTCCTGTGAAACAAATGCTAGATTCAAATTGGAAAAAGCATCAGCTGTAATTGGAAGACAAACTGGAGAATTCTTTTGTTTAGTTATCATCACATAACTCCTACTGCTACTGGTAGAATAGTTTCTTTGAAAACAGACCAAAATGATGTTTTCCAGTGCTGAAGCCACACTTAAGACAGTCAGTAGAAGAGAAACAATCCAGGCAAAAAGAGAGAAGATAAGGGTAGGGTGAGAGTGAAGTCAGAAGTTGAACCAAAAGGTTAAGATTAAATATCATCATCATAAGTGGTTTAAGTAGCTACCAGAAGAGTTGTGAAAATATGTGGGTTGGGATTCTCCCAAAAGACTCTAAATCCTGGGCCTGCCAATGAAATGGAAATCGTGATTTTCATATCGCAATCAGCTATGTGCCGATTTATGGTGTAGAGCTGATTACACTGGAAATTTTAGTTTGAGAGACATCCAATGGCAAGACTGCCAAACGATGCCTGCTGTTGTCTCCTGGCTGGGAGAATTGCCCTCCATGGTCAAGATGTTTGGAGTGAAGGGTTAAGTCTATACATATTGATGATGCTTTACATTCAGAGGTTCATGAAAAAGAATGGAGTTGAGAAGACTCACATGTGGTGGAACCTCCAGAGCCTTCTGCAGTATCATTATGGGGACAACATCACTGATTCCTGCTGCTCTGATGATCCCTCAGTCAGACAGGCCAGGGAGGCTGTAATGTTGATGATACCCCATGAGGGATAGTGCTCATGTTCTTCGGTGACTACCTTAGTTCTTGCCAGATAGCTGGAGGGAAGCATTGGTTAAGGTGCAACTGGCATCCACTCCAGACATTTCTGCATTACTAGCATTACTGACCTGTCCATGATACAGAGTGTGATATCTATGCATTTAAGTGCACAGTTCCTGCATTCAATCTGAGTGCGGCCAAATAAGGCTGCCCAGAATATTGGTTACTACTTTAATGGAGGATTCATGCATTCAAAGCTCTGAGTCATGGTGGTAACATGAACAGAATGGAATTCTCCCTTTTCAACCAATATCTGACATAACTCAGGAAACTCTGACATTTGGGAGTGCATTTGCTGTTGATATTGCAGGTATGCTCTTTGTTCTATGGCTCCTGAGTCCTGCAAGTGTGTCCAGCTGAGCAGGGCTGCATGTGTCCACCATCCCCCAAAGGTGACAGCTCATAGCCATCTCTGCATCTCAAAACTTCTTTTGCTCATTGGTGTCATACTCATCAGTAAGAAGTCTGACAACACCAGGTTTAAGTCGAACCAATTTATTTGATAATAAACTCACAAGCTTTCGGGGTTTGCCCCTTCGTCACGCAAATAGAGAGCTCTGGCCTCAGACAAAACGTATAACAGCACAGACAGTTTACAGATTACTGATCAGAATGCGAGTCTTTACACCTAATCTGCTATTTATTTATTTATTCTTAAAGAGGCCAACAATGTGAGTGGAAGGAGCATTAAGCCCAGGTTAAAGAAATGTGTATTGTCTCCAGACAGTACAATAAGTGAGATTTTGCAAACCTAGGCAAGTCATGGGGATTACAGATAGTGCGACATGAACCCAAGATCCCTGTTGAGGCTGTCCTTATATGTGCGGAACTTGGCTATCAGTCTCTGCTCAGCGACTCTGCATTGTCGTTTGTCGTAAAGGTCACCTTGGGAGAATGCTTACCCGAAGGTCAAAGGCCGAATGCCCTTGACCGCTGAGTGTTCGCCAACAGGAAGGGAACAGTGTTGCCTGGTGATTGTCGAGCGATGTTCATTCATCCTTTGTCGTAGCGTCTGCATGGTCTCCCCAATGTACCATGCTTCGGGACATCCTTTCCTGCAGCGTATTAGGTAGACAACGTTGGCCAAGTTGCAAGAGTATGTATTGTGTACCTGGTGGATGATATTCTCACGTATGATAATGTCATCCATGTCGATGATCCGGCACGTCTTGCAGAGGTTGCTGTGGCAGGGTGTGTGGTGTTGTTATCACTATTCTCTGGAAGGCTGGGTAGTTTGCTGTGAACAATGGTCTGTTTGAAGTTGTACGGTTGTCTGAAGGCAAGATGTCAGGATGTGGGAATGGTCCTGACGAGATCTTTGTCTTCATCAATGATATGTTTTTTTAGAATACCAACTCATATGAATTAAAATAAATTCATCACTTCCAGTTGCTGTGATCAGGCTTGGTGAGTTTTAAAATTGGCCAATATGTTTACATCAGATTTGATGTAGAGATGCTGGCGTTGGACTGGGGTAAACACAGTAAGAGGCCTGACAATACCAGTTTTAAATCCAACCGATTTATTTGATAGTAAACTCACAAGCTTTCGGCTTTATGGCCTTCATCAGGCGAATGAGGTGCTCTGATATAAATATATCTCCGGAGAAGATGTCATAGCTTCTCTGCTCTGGGTAAGTACTGGATGATGACAGGTATTCTTCCACCGTGTCCTGTGTTTATCTTTTGAAGAGGTCGGTGCAGTTTTTCACTGTGGCACATGGGAACTGTCGATCGATATGTCGAGTGCCATATCCTGTTCTTATGAGGGCATCTTTCAGGGTTTGGAGGTGTCTGTCATGATCCTCCTTATCTGAGCAGATCTTGTGTATACAGAAGGCTTGTCCATAGGGGATGGCTTCTTTAATGTGTTTAGAGTGAAAGCTGGAGAAGTGGAGCATTGTGAAGTTGTCTGTAGGCTTGCGGAACAGTGAGGTGCTGAGATGACTTTCTTTGATGGAGATACATGTGTCCAAGAATGCAACCGATTCTGGAGAATAGTCTATGGTGAGTCTGATGGTGGGATGGAACTTGTTGATATCATCATATTGTTGTTTCAGTGATTGATCACCATGAGTCTAAAGGAAGAAAATGTCATTGATGTATCTAGTGTATAGCATCGGTTGAAGGTCCTGTCTTTACAGTTTTGGGGGCAGAGCCATGGGAAGTGCTAAGCTAATTTATTTTGGTTATCAGATTCAAAGGATTTTTCCTGACAGAATTGGCACAATGGAAGAACAAATTTGAGATTGGATACTGAAGAAAAACTTCAAAATGAGAGATTGTTAGATTAAAAATGAGTCTTGGATCATGTTCTTGTTAGATTAAAACTATTGAAGGGTCATGAAGCAATGATGTTTATTTGAGAACTTTTATTCTACCCCTTTGCAGACTAGCAGAGAATTAATTATTGTCTGTTAACATCAGAAGATATATTTATATCAGAGTACCTCATTCGCCTGATGAAGGCCATAAAGCCGAAAGCTTGCAAATTTACTATCAAATAAATCGGTTGGATTTAAAACTGGTATTGTCAGGCCTCTTACTGTGTTTACCCCAGTCCAACGCCGGCATCTCTACATCAAATCTGATGTAAACATATTGGCCAATTTTAAAACTCACCAAGCCTGATCACAACAACTGGAAGTGATGAATTTATTTTAATTCATATGAGTTGGTATTCTAAAAAAACAAATTGAAAAATAATTGATATTGAAATAGATTTTATAAAAAAAAATTATGTGGCTTCTAAGGATACAAGAACAAAATTTCTTTTGAAGAAGAAATGAAATAAACATTAAAAGAAATCAGCCAACAACAGTGATTTGAATTTGAGGTAATTCTAAGATACAAAATGCGTGATGTAATTTTGAGTTACTCTAGAATTGATGTGATCTAAGACAAAGAACAAGCAAGCAAAACATGTCAATGCCCTCAATTATATAAGGATGTTTGATTTCTGCTTTAAAGAAATTATCAGGATATTTTATTGGACACACCAGACACACCGAATTAGATAAAAAGTAACAAACTTGCCACCAAATCAAAACTTAAAATGGAAACTGATCACATTTAAATATACGTAACATTTTGGAAGGAGATGATACATTCTTGTACTTACAGTACCCATTGATTGTGTAAGGAACCTGAGGACATTTATGTACAAATTATTGAAGATGACAGGGCAAGTTAAAAAGCAATTAAAGAGGCATATAAGATCCTAGGCTTTATAAGAAGTGGCAATGAGTACAAAAGCAAGGAATCTTTATAATCCATTGGTTTGATTCAAGTAGAATATTCTGAGCACCAGATTTAGGAAGCATATGAAGACTTTGGAGAGGGTGCAGAAAAGATTTACGAGAATCGCTTTAGGGATGGCAGACTTTATTGTTCTCCTTCAATAAAAAAAGATGAGAGGAGATTGGATAAGGTATTCAAAACCATGAGGGGTCTTGACAGAATATATATGGAAACTGTTCCATTGGAGAAGAATGATAAAACAGAGGACACTACTTTGAGTTCTGCAAAAATTCAGCAACCTTACTCAAAGAAGCATGAGAAAAAAAATTAATCATAATATGATTGGAAAAGAAAAGTAAACTGTTAAAAATCCTTCCCTCATATTTGACATTACACATTTTGACATAGCAATATACAGAGGGTATGGCATCGCATTTGGGTTGTGACCTGTGTCATCAGGTGCAAACTACAAAGAAGTCCAGTTCTAGATAGGTTTCAGACTTTGTGTTTGTATGTGTGCAAACAGGCATATTTTAGCTATCAATTTTCACTCTCTATTGTGAAGAATCTTTTCCTTTCTGATGTATATGCAGCCTGGAATTTTATTGCTTTACAGCAGCTTGTGAATGATATTAAGCAGTTTGTGAAAATAATCCCAATATTTAGAAAAGCCACCCATCAGGATTACCATTACCTGATCAGTGCTGGGAAATAACAGTTCCCCTGCAGCACAGACAATTTAATTTGCCATAGATTTGCAATACTAAGAAAGATAGATTTGCTGGTTGTAAGCTAATCTTTTAGTTAATTATACTATTAGGAATACTTTGCAGTGAACAGATGGGAGAAAACTAGACATGTTTGCCTAGTTAATGCAGCAGGAGAAAAGAACATCAATAAAAACATTGAGGCAGTTTGGTCTTCAGAATAACTCAAATGTGGGAGGAGATGAGAGAGGAGATTGATTTGCCTTCAGGAAACCCAGAAGTATGGATCTCCCAGAGGTCTTGCGAATTTAAGGATCAGGTTTGATTTAATTATTTTTCTCTTTATCTTTCAGCTGTAACCATCTATGTTAGAAGGTAATGCCTTCAGGCAGATAAGCCTGTGTGAATCTAGATTACAGTGATTAGAGGATTGTCAGACATCAAGATGGAATTCGATAGTTGGAAGGTGATCAAACATTGAGATAGTGGCCAAACACTAGGAGGGAAACTGACATCAGACGTTGAGAGGGGAGTTGACACATGAAGGAATCAGACATGAGGAAGGGTCACTGACAATGGATATGGAGAAGGGAACTAACGTTATTAGGGAAGTAGATATCCGGAGGAGGTCAGATCTCTATGGGAGAAAAGAGAAAAGAGAAACTAAGCAAAATATTTGTTCATTTCTGCTACTGCTTCTTCATTGGGGAGTCAATAACAGATAATGAAGAAGCAGTAGCGGAAATGAACAAATATTTTGCTTCTGTGTTCATAGTTGAAGATATAATGCAATTCCAGTTATAGGTGTAAATCAAGGAAGAGGGAAACTTGGGAAGGAAGATGGAAGCTTGGAAAATTACAATATCACTATGCAAGTGATACTGAGCAAACTGATAGAGCTGTGGGCTGAGAAATCATGAGATTCTGATGAATTTAATTCTAAAACTTTAAAAAGATGGTTAAGGAGATGGTGCATGAGTTTGTATTAATTTTCCAAAATTTACTAGATTCTGGGAAGGTTCCATCGGACTGGAAAGTATCAAATATTCAAGAAGAGAAGGAGACGGGAAACAGGAAATTACAGGTCAGTTAGCTTGATGTCTGTTGTGGGGAAGGAATTAGAATCAACCATTAAGGAAGTTACAGCTGGACACGTAGAAACATCAAGTAATCCAGAAGAATCATCATTGCTTGGTGAAAGTTAAACCGTATTTAACCAATTTATTGGGGTTATTTGAAGGCATTAACCAGTGCTGTGAACAAAAGAGTGTCCGCAGATGCATGGCATTTGGATTTCCAAAAGGTATTTGATAAATTGTCATATTAAATATTATTGTAGAGAAGAAGAACTCTTGCTGTATGGGGCAACAAAATAGCATGGATAGAGATTGGCTGGCAGAAAACAGAATATGCATAAATAGTCTTTTTCTGCTTAGTAGGATTTGATGAATGAGTCCCACAGGGGTCTGTAATGGAGTCTCAAGTTCTTACGATTTATATTAATGACTTAACTGAGGAGAGTGAAGACATGGTAGCTAAATCTGCAGATGGTACAAAGATAGTAGGCAAGTGTGTTGTGAAGAGGTTGCAGACTGATATAGGTAGATTGAATGAATGGCAAAGATCTGATAGATGGATTACAATGTGGGAAAGTATGAAAGACAGAAACAATAAAAAAAGTAGAGAATTACTTAAATGGATAATGACTGCAGAATTCCAAGGTGCGGAGAAATCTGGATGGTTCTGCTGCATAATAGCATTAAGTTAGTGTGCAGGTACACCAAGTAATTAAGAAGGCTAATGGAATGCCAGCCTTTATTACGAGAGGAATTGAACTAGAAAGTAAGGAAATTATGTCTCAATTGTGCAAGGCATTGCTAATACTACATCATGAATATTGCGTATAATTATGATCTTATTTAAGAAAGAATGTAAATACATTGGGGGCGGTTCAGAGATGTTTAGTAGATTGATATTTGGAATGAACCTATTGTCTTACGATGAAAGGTTGGACAGGTTGGGCTTATTTCCACTGGAGTTTAGAAGAGTGAGGGGTGACTTAGTTGAAGTATATAAGATTCTGAATGATCTCAACAAGGTGGACATTGAAAGGATGTTTCCTTTTCTGGTTAAGTCCAGAGCAAAGAGACACTGTTTAAAATAAGGGGTTGTCTTTTTAGGTGAGAGATGAGGAGTAATGTTTTCTCTCAGAAGGTGGTAGAGGAAGAGGGCCATTGAATAATTTTAAAGTGGAGATAGAAAATTCTTGTCAGGCTAGGGAGTCAAAAATACTGGGGAATAGAAGGGAAAAATAGAAATTGAAACATAAACAGAACAACCATGATCTCATTGAATGACAGAGCAGGCTCATGGAGCCAAATGGCCTATTTCTGCTCCTATTTTAGTGTTCATATGTATGTATGTTGAGGTTGAGTTTTGATATTTTTATCTTTTAATGTTCTCTCCACAGTTAATATTCCTCCTATTCCAGGAATGTCACATTTAATGATCGGAGATGGACAGGCAATCAGTAATTTGTACCATAATGATGTGCAGCAAAGGGATGTAGGCAATATTACCTCTGTGCAAAAGCAGCAACTGTTGAGGAAATGAACCATTTAAACTTAAACTTGGGGATAGTTATACAAATGTTGCAGACATATGGGAGGTTTTTTCCACTACATATATTTTCAATTCAAGTCCTTATATGATTTATTTCCAGAAGGAATTAATATTTTTCTACAGTAATTTCTTTGGGTCCCTAGGCAAAGACTGTTTCATGCATTAATTTTAATGCAGTTATCTTTTGTACATGCAGACTGCTCATATTTCCTCATTATGGCTTTTCAACGCACTGGTAATATTAACGTTGAAGTGTAGCTATCAAGGTTAATCCTTCCCTCATATTATACTAGAGATACTTTGGAGTCCAAACCATAACTGGCACCTTATCAAGGTATAGTATTCAACATTTTGTCTTAGATTAACTTTATGCCAGAACTGTATCCCTTCTGGTCAGTCTAACATCTTTCATAACTTTCAATGTTAAATTTTCATCAATACACCTTCATTGTATATTCATGACAGGCTCCTGGAACTGTTAGCAGCCAGTGGGGAGAAGGAAAGATTCTTGCACAACATGAAAATTATATAATTTGAATTAAATGATCAATTATCTGTAATATACTGTTTTACATATTTTATTTTATGCCATGCAAGACTCTCCATAAAATGAAGGCAAAATGCTCAGATGCTGGAAATTTGAAATAAAAACAGAAAATGTTGAAAAAACTCAGCAGGTCCAGCAACACTTGTGAAGAGAGAAATATGCCATCCAAAAAAAAAGTTCTTGTGTTGGGGAATTGATTGGATGGTAGTCAGGTCTGACTGACAGGATGGTCAGGTCATGTTCTGTAGTCAAGTTGGGTTTGGAAATATTTGGGGGAGTCTGAAGGGTCAATATGAACGATGTGGGGGAAATCAGTTGTATAGTTATCCAGTAATTAGACTAGGGTATTTCTGTCTAACGTTTCCTGATTAAGCACCTTGAAATTGTCTGGCGCCTCCAACTTTAAACTCCAGAAGGCCCCAAAGTGTATCTTGGGTTGCACATCCAGCCTCTGATGATTCAGAGACCAGACGATCTGGATCATTGAGCCAATATCATGTGGGAAGGTCATTTTGCTCCCCCTTGACACAGTAGATTGTTTTAATCTACAAGGGAAAGCAGGTGATCTTTGGGTCACTATCTTTTTGTCGCTTATTGTAATTTTGAAAATTGTAAAGTATTGATTGAAAGTTCATAATATATTGGAACATGGCACTGAGTCATACTGCTAGCCTCACATAGAAACATCTCACATCTTTCACATACTTCTAGCTATTCTACTATGAAAGACAAATTGTCCAAACAAGTTGCAACACACAGATTGACAATCTTTCCTCTCATTTGCAAGACAAAGTGACAATATAACAGATGGGAACAGCAGCGAATCAGTGAAGACAGGCATGCCCGCAACTCCTGAAGGAGATGGTGCTGCAAATCACTGCAGCTGGCAACACCAAGAATGGTCAGGATGACATTATATCTCTGCCTTATGAGCTTTTTCAAATTCACCCTCATTCTATGATATGACTTTTATGCTTTCAGATACTGAAGAACTGCTTAGGAATTAAAAACAATTATTCACTGCTGATGAATTTGATACTCAGCCAGTTTTTCCACTCAGCCTTTACCAGGGAAATTAAATATACTCCCTTATGGCATTTAAAAAATGTTCTTCATAGTCTTCAATATTCCTAGTTAAGCAACAAGAAAGCTTTTTACTTTCATATATTCATGGTATCTATACTCACTGAGCTGGGACATGTGCAGAGAAAACTGAATTATAAAATAGCCACAGGTCATTCAAAGTTGCAATATTAAACAATTCAGGATCTAATAACTAGAGAAAATGTTATTGTTCTATTTATAAGTTTCTTTTTGCTACCGGGAACAGTGGCAGAATGAGAAAATTGTATTTCCAGACTAAATTGAACCAGGTGAACAGCTAAATCTGGCTGACTTACTTTAATAGCTGGGTAACTTTGTTTTGTAAAGAAGTAGGGAAAATATTAACTCTCCAGTAATTTTCAAAAGCTTTTTCTCAATGCAAGTTTCCAGACTAGTCAAGTTACACAATTTGCCCTCTTAGATACTGAGGTGAATTTACAGTTGCCCCCTGATATTTTAAAGTGAGTGGCCAGCCCACTGTCTTTCAGCCTGAAGTGAATTTTAACCTTAACCCTTTATTTGGCAATTCCAGATAGACAGCACTTCCATGATAACCTGTGTATAAAACAGTCAGCTCTTATATCCATCTGTTTGTGTCTCAAAAGATGAACCAGAAGTGCTAAAGAAACATGTTTTCGTGAAGAGCTGAAGGAAATCAGCATTAGGAGAGAAATTGTTTTGGGAAAGTTAATGGGATTGAATGTGGATAAATCTCCAGGTCCTGATAATCTTCATCCCAGAGTACTTAAGGAAGCAGACCTGGAAATACTAGATCCACTAGAGTCTATTTTCCAAAATTCTTTGGACTCTGGAATAGTTTCTACAGATTGGAGGGTAGCTAACCTAAGTCTTCTATGCAAATCGGGAGATAGAGAGAAAACAGAGAACTACAGACTAGTGAGCCCAACATCAGTACTGGGGAATTTGCTGGAGTCTATTATCAAGGATTTCATAACTCATATTTGGAAGGCAATGGTATAATCAGACGAAGACAGCATGGGTTTACAAAAGAGAAATCATGCTTGACAAATCTATTGGAATTCTTTGAGGATGTAACTGGTAGAGTTGATTGAGGAGAACCAATGGATGTGTTTACCTAGACATTCAGAAGGCTTTCGACAAAGTCTCACATATCAGACTATTATGTAAATTTAAAGCACATGGGATTGCATGTAAAGTCTTGAGATGGATAGAAAGCTGTTAGCAGATAGCAAGTAAAGAGTTGGTGTGAATGGATCTCTTTCTGATTGGCAGTCAACAACTAGTGAGGTTCAGCACAGATTTATGCTGGGCCCCCAATTGTTACACTATATATTAATGATTTGGAAGAGGAAACTGAATGTATTATCTCCAAATTTTCAGGTGATATGAAGTTAGGTGGGAGGGTGAGTGGTAAGAATGATGCAGAGATGTTTTAGCATGATTTGGACAGGCTGAATGTGTGGACATCTGCATGGCAGATGCAGTATAATGTGGATAAGTGGGAAGTTATCCACGTTAGTAGCAATAATAGGAAGACAGATTATGACTTGAATGGGTATAAATCGAAAGAGATGGATACTCAGCAAGACTTTGGAGTCCTTGTGCATCAGTTGCTGAAAGTAAGCATGTAGGTACAGAAGGCAGTAAAGAAGGCAAAGGGCCTGTTGGCCTTACTAGTGAGAGGATTTGAGAATAGGGATTGGAAAATTTTGCTACAATTGTATAGGGTGCGGCTGAGGCCATACCTGAAGTATTGTATGGAATTTTCATGTTCTTATCTAAGGTAGGATGTCCTTACTATGGAAGGAATACAGCAGAGGTTTATCGGGTTGATTGCTGGGATAGCAGATCTGTCATATAGGAAAGATAAATTAGTTTGAATTATATTCTCTGGAGCTTAGAAAAATGAGACGGATCTCACAGAAACATATACAATTCTAATAGGATTAGACAGGATAGAGTCAGAAAAATATTCCCAATGGTGAGAGAATCCAGAATATAGCTATAATTGGAGAATAGTTATATTTCAGCATGTAACTATTCCAATACAGTGGAATAGTTGGAATTCCAGCATTTGAACTATTGTTGGAATGTTATCAGGGCCCATTGCCTTTGCAGTATCCATTGCCTCCAATCATTTCTTGGTATCTAGTGGAGTGAATTGAATTGAGACATGGCAAATGACGTTCGCGCTACACAAATGCCAGGCAACGATCATCACCAATAAGGGATATTCTAACGACTGCCCCTTACCATTCAGTGGTGTAACCATCACTGAATCCCCCACTGTCAACATCCTTGGGGTTACCATTGACTAGATGGACTCACTGCATAAAGTGGCTACAAGAGTAGGTCAGAGACTAGGAGTACTGCAGCAAGTAACTCACCTCCTGACTCCCCAAAGTTTATCCACCATCTATAAGGCACAATTCAGGAGTGTAATGGAATACTCCTCCCTTGCCTGGATGGGTGCAGCTCCGGCAATACTTAAGAAGCTTGATACCATCCAGGACAAAGCAGCCCGCTTGATTGGTATCACATCTACAAACATTCAGTCCCTCCACCACTGACGCTCAGTAGCAGCAGTGTGTACTATCTACAAGATGCACTGCAGCAATTGACCAAAGGTCTTAGACAGCACCTTCCAAACCCACGACTATTTCCATCTAGAAGGACAAGGACAGCAGATAAATGGGAACACCACCACCTGCAATTTCCCCTCCAAACCATTCACTATCCTTACTTGGAAATATATTATCATTCCTTCGCAGTCGCTGGGTCAAAATTCTAGAATTCATTTGCTAATGACATTGTGGATCAACACACAGAACATGGTCTGCAGCGATTCAAAAAGGCAGCTCACCACCATCTTCTGCGGGATATCTAGGAATGGGCAATAAATGCTGGCCAGCCAGCAACACCCATGTTCCACCAATGATTAAAAAAATAAGTACTCATATTCAGAATGCTCTGAAGAAATTCAAACAAATCCTAAGATCATTAAGGAATGGATATGTTCTAAGTCAAGAATCAGAGATGTTCCTCCGTCTTGGTGAAAACTTTAATCCTTTGCAGTCCTTATCAATAATGAATGACTATTTATTCAATTTGTCTGTATTATGCCAGAATTCTACCGCTCTGCCCGCCACAGGAATTGCAGTGGGCAAGGGGTAAACAATGGTAGGGTCTGTTGACCTCAAGTGGGATTTTCCGGTGTTGGATCAAGTGCGGCTGTAAAATCCTGCCATGATGTCTTAGTTACATATGAATTCTACTTAATTATCTATATTCCATCAAATTAACTATATTGCTTCACACATTCATCCCTGAGCAAGGTATATACATTGCGCTGAACTTATTGTTACCTTAACTAAAATAAATTTCAAATCATTAAAGGAATTTAATTTGTTTTATCAGCTAAAGGCAGAGTCATAGAATCCTACAGCGCAGGACACCATTCAGCCTATCAAGTTCTGTTATGAACACAATCCCACCAAAGCCCTATCCGCATAACCCAATGCATTTACCCTAGCTAATCCCCCTGACACCAAGGGGAAACTTGGCATGGCCAATTCACCTAACCTGAAGATTTTTGGATTGTGAGAGGAGACCGGAGCACCAAGAAGAAATGTATGCAGCCATGAAGAGGATGTGTAAAATCCAGACAGAGAGTAATCCATGCCAGGAATTGAATCTGGGCCCCTGGCATTGTGAGGTAACAGTGCTAACCACTGTGTCACCATTGGCACCCTCTGTCTAAGGAGTTTCCAAACAAGAAAGAGTATCTTGGAAGAAAATATACTTCAAGATATATTTCAGTGGAATAAATCTTGTGTAGTTGACTAATATCAGTTCTTTGATTCCTAACTTAGAATTCTCAGAAATCATTGTCATGTGGGGGATCATTAAGATATATGTGTGAGACTACAACTCTTTTTATATTTGTTTAATGAATATTTATTGCAAAAGCAATTATAGATTACATTTATGGAAGATAATTGTATCAGATCGTAATTGGTAACTAAAGCTAATAATAACATGCTAATTCTACTGACATACAATTTTTAGATAAAAACAGAAAATACTCAAAAAACTCAGCAAGTATGGCAGCATTTGTGGAGAAAGAAGCAGAGTTAACATTTTATGTCTATATGAACAGCTCTGAAGAAGAGTGATATGGAGTTGAAAAAGTAACTCTGTTTCTCTCTCTATAGTAAGAAGTCTCAAGTTTCAGAGTGTCATTTTTTCATCAGGTGAAGGAGCACTACTCTGAAAGCTCATAATTCCAAATAAATCTGCTGCACTTTAATCTGGTGTTGTGAGACTTCTTATTGTACCCAACGCAATGTCGGCATCTCCATATCTTGATTGCATCTCTCTCTATAAATGTTGCCAGACTTGTTGAGTTTTACAATTTTTAAATTCATCTCAATAAACATTTTGACATACAAACAAATATTGATTAAAAATACTTACAATGCAGTATCATTTTTCAGTGATATTGAGTGATATTGGTCCCTATATGGGAATCTTCAACAATAGGCATAGCCTAAAGACAAGGATATGTCATTAGGACGTTAGGACGGCTGCATGGGCTCGTTGGGCCGGAGGGCCTGTTTCCCGTGCTGTGTTGCTCTTTGTTCTTTGTTCTTTGTTGCCTTAACCAGCAAAATTCTAAAAGTGAGAACTCAGTCCTTATGTCTAAGATGGCTTATTATCAACTTTTATTATTGTATACTTCCAAACGAAATTCTAGCTGAAACCACAAGCTTCTATTATCTATTGCCTCATTAGAAAAACAAGTTATTAACAAATCTTATCAAATTGATAAATCTTTGAGGATCATGTCTGCAGTCTGAAACTACAGTTGTATGGCTGTTCAGCTGCCTGCCAAGGTAAAGGTAATACAAGGACTTCTTATAATTTCCTGTGCTTTCTATGGTGATTGATCTCTGACAATAATTCAAATGCTGTTTTTTTAAAACTTTTTTCTAATTAATGCAGTTAAAATCTCAATTCCTTCATTAAATGTGTTATTTCCTTTACACAAAATTTAAGATCAACGATGAGCTTGGGCCTTCATTTTGATTCTTTTTGTTTTGCTAAGTGGCAGTCTGTGCCTAGTTTTCATCTTTTTGTTTTCAGACTGATCTGTTCATTATTCTGTTACTTGTACCTACTTGAGGCCGATGCTTTTCTTTCTTTACTACAGCCATTCCCTTTGCCTTTTGTTCCTATAATACTACTGTTATTTAATCTCTCCAGCCTTCTAACCTAGCACAGACCTTTGCTTTTGTTCAACATACCCTCCCTGCTTTTATAGATATAAAATCTATGACATTTCCAGCTCCCCTCAGTTCTGAAGAAGTCCTATTTGGCTTGAAACGTTGACTCTATTTCTCTCTCTTCTGATGTCACAGTAAGAAGTGTCTAACAGGTTAAAGTCCAACAGATTTATTTGGAATCACGAGCTTTCGGAGCACTGCTCCTTCTTCAAATGTTGCCAGACCTGCTGAGCTTTTTCAGCACTTTTTGTTTTTATTTTGAATTAATATGTTGGACTGTAACAACAAGAATAATCTGAAACAAATATCTTGAAATTACCCTCCAAACCAATTTTTTTATAGTCCATAAGACCATTTTCTTACTTTTCTGTTCTTATAACTAACTGTATTTGTTGCTCCACATATTTTGGATTGTTCATTACACAGAAAAATGATAATATTTCAAGCACATTCATAACATTATACATCTTTGTAGATATATGCCCAAAAAGACTGATCAACAACAACTGATGATGTTCCTCATGCTCACATGCTACACTGATAGTCAACTAATTGAAGAGGGTATCATGACTATCTGCAAAATAGGATTGAAGCTGGAATAGGAAACTTATTATATATTTACAATCATTGAATCACAATTGGTAATTTTAGAATTTATGGTTATGTATTTACCAGCCTGTACATAGCATTGATACCTTCATTTCAGATTCAGCTCAGCACAGATTAGAGGATGTGAATTTTAATATGACTTGACGCTAAGTTAAATAATAGATTTGATGGGTTAGTTTTCAAAACCACTATTACGTTGCATTGGGCTATGTACAGAAATGTGAAATAAAATTAGATCTTTCTGATCTTATATGCATGTCTGAAGCTCTGAAATTCCATCCGGATTTGTTCATACATCCCTGACACTCCTGATCTTCCACAGCAGTTTTATTGAGAAACAAGGGAGAATTTCAGGACATATATGTTGGGAGCGACTATCCCAGCCCTCTGCACTACTCTAGCAGTGCAACGGGCTAGGAGTTATCAGCAGAGGCCATTTTGCAGGCTCCCCACTGGGTGCTATGGTCTCTGCGCATCTCCAGGACCAAGATTTTGACAGTACTATAATCACGATTAGCATCTGATTAGTGAGTCTGAGACTGGAGTCTCCAGACCTGCTAACATCTCTTCTCACCACTTCCCCCACCCTCCACCCCCATCCCCACCGTGCTAGGAGCGGTTGACTCCACTGGAGTTTATAATTGCTCCCTACAAACAAAAACAAGAAGGACAATCCTGCAGGAGTGAAGAGAGGCCATTGAATCCTCTCCATTACTTTGGGGCTATGGGACGGGTACTACCTGGACAGTGCCAGCTGGGTAGAGCCAGTGTGACTGCTTGGCACTGCCCAAGGGGCAAAATGACAATACCTCAGAGACATCTTTGCATTGCGCACATGGCATCAGGCAGTGCCAAGGGAGTGAGATTAGGGGGAGTTGGGACTATTGGGGACTGCTCCTTCAGTTGCATTCTTGATGGCTTATGGAAAAATACACTGTAAATTTTGCCTTCACCACCTGGGTGGTTGCAGAACAAATTACTCAGCTTTCATCTGATAGGTTTCAAATGTTGACTTGCAGGAAATCTGGAAGTAATTTTGGTTCTCAAACAAGTAGAAAATGGATACAGTGTTGCTGTAAAATCTGGCTTTTGCCTTGTTTATCACACACAAGCTGAACATTCAGTGGAATAAAAGTCAAGGTAATTCATGCATAGGCCGTTCTTCTATCCAGAAGCATAGCGGATATTTAGCAATCTTGCCACTTAAAATAAGCACTCTGCCCCATGTCTCCTTGTAGTCTATGAAAAATAACTGCTTGCATTGGCTCGCATCTGTCATATTTTAGGATTAAAAAAAAATCCACAGAATGGTTTTGGAACAATAAAGATTTCTTTTTATTTTACATTGGATTATAAAACAGATTGAATTTGACTAGGTTTGAAAAGGATGGCTACAAGCTGCAAACATTTGCATATGTGTACTGATATCAGATAGAAATACTGGCCAGAGATTAATGTTCAGAGATTGAGCACATACTCAATCTGACTGAATGTGAAATAGCCTCAAAAGATGCCAGACATGCTTCTGACATCATTGGATGCAATTTTGAGGTTGGCGGGCATGTGGGTGAATTGGATGCGCGGCCGCTGAGAATTAAATGGCCAAGTGGCGGTGGACAATTAAGGCCAACTAGCATAATATTGCGTGAACAGCTTTGCTGGGCTTTCCTTGGCTGGGAGCAGGTTTTACAGCCGTTTCCAACTGCAGTGACTTTGGGCACACTCTGAAGATAAAATTCAGGCAACTGTTACCCAGTGACCATCACAAACAATAGGGAAATCATTGCATTATCATGGGAATTAGTTCTTAGTATAAAAGTATTTGTACTAAGTACTCAAGGGAAGGACCATCAAATTAGCACTGGTATCCTTCCTGAAATCATCTCCACAATAACTCAGACAAAATCTTTCAGAAGGAACATTGATGGATTGAACACTTTGTCCAAATGACCTAAAACTGTGTCCCCTACTAACTGAAAAAGTTTCAAGAATGGTCAGTGATCTTCACTGTCCCATCAAAGGCAGTGAATATCATCACTGCTCTTAACAATAGCATTCTTCCAGACACCTACTGGGGCAATCTCTAGATCACAAGAATTAGTTGTTCTTTTTTGTGCATTGGATGTATTGAATCATGATTTGTTATAATGCTGTTAAGCTGAATGTTTAAATTATGACAGTTGGATACAATGATTTGTATTCCTTTATGTTCAGAATGTTGAAGGTTAATCTAACTCTGCATTTGAAATGATTAAAGGCTCAAACCAGGTAAATACAGAGCAGCTATTTTCTCTAGTGAAAGAATCCAGAACAATACTGCATTATCTTCTAATTAGAGCTAGGCAGAGAATCATAGAAATCTCTACAGTGCAAAAAGAGACCATTTGGCCCATCAAGTCTGCACCGACCACAATCCCAGACAGGGCCTATTCCCATATCTCTACATATTTACCCGCTAATCCCTCTAACCTATGAATCTCAGGACACTAAGGGGCAACATTGGCATGGCCAATCAACCGACCCCACACATCTTCGGACCATGGGAAGAAACCAGAGCCCACGCATACACAAGGAGAATGTGCAAACTCCACACAGACAGTGACGCAAGCTGGGAATCAAACCCAGATCCCTGAAGCTATGAAGCAGCAGTGCTAACCACTGTGCTACCGTGCTGCCCCAAAGGGTGATGAAAATCTAGACCTCTTCTCCTAAAAGAATATTGGATGTTTAAATGTTCCAATTGAGTTTAACAGATGTGATGTTTGGTACATTGAGATGAAATGATGGGGAATTGAGGAACAGATTGGACATGTTAGGTGGATTCTCCCAAAAAAAATTCTCTGTGTTGAATTTGCATAAAAACTGGAGCTAATCACTGTTTTTTCAATGGATTTTCAAAATGAATTTCCCACACTGTGCACTGCAGAGTGCACTAGCATGAATTATGTGAAAAATTGGGAGCATGGCCTCTTCCCAATGGAGAGACCGACAACATAGTGCTGAGTGGGCCACTGTGCATGCGCCAATCTTTCATGATGGAAATTGGCAAATGCACAGTAGCCCCACACTGTCAACCTCCCGATCACTGGTCAACTTGTTCGCTGGGCAGCACAGCAATACTGCCTCCATCCTGAATGTATCCAGGCCAGCCTCGACTTCACCACCACCCGGCTTGTCTTGATCACCTCCCATTCCCCCAGCAATCCCAATCCCCCTTGCAGACTCGGCCACCCTGGCAGGCCTACTCCCTACCTCGATGGACAGCTGTGATTGCTGGCCTCCTTTCCTCTGTTATTGATCGCAAAGTGCAGTCTGGCAGTGGGACCCCCTATCTCCACTGATTGTTCCCCCACCCAAGGGGTCCATCCCCATTATGCCCCACCCCCATGGCACTGCCTGATGCCCCTTTGTGCATTGCCACTTTTCCCCTTGGGCAGTGCTGGGGCAGGCTGGCACTGGAAAACTGGCAATGTCCAGGGGACGTCACCTCGCTTCACTCCAGCAGGGTCAGGTCATTAACTCTCTATAAGTGTGGAGTGTTATAAAGTTTCCTGGAGTGAAACACTCTTGGTGGGGACGGAGATTATAGCCTGCCCACAGATTTCAGACCCAGGCCCACTAATGATATTTAAATGCACATGTGAATAAATTATATTCAATTTATATAATTTATATAAATTGAATATATATATATTTCTGGCTCAAAGCTGATGGTGCCAGAAATCCGGCAGCTGGAGAGATGGAGCCCATCAGAGGTCCTCCGCTTGAGTCTCTGGTCTGCTGTGTTCCTGGAACAGCACAGTGAGGCTCTGAGAATCACTCTGGATGTAATTGAATGATAGAACAGACTCAAAGAGCCAAATGATCTATTCTCAAGCAACCACCATTAAATTGCATGGACTGCAGTAACCACCAGGGAATTGGCAATTTAGTTGCCACAGTAACTAGGTAATTGATCTGATGAAAGACGGGTGAACTTCCAAATTTTGGGACTGCCTGTTCGTGTTCCAGTATGGTGATGCTATTTTCCTATACATGCACTCCAGCTGTTAAAATCTTTCCATATTTTTCACTTCCCAAGTTATGTGGCTTCATTAACTGCAGACATCTGTGTAGCCAGTCATCTGTTCATCATCGATACTACAGCATACACAAATTAAAAGGACTTTTATCCCTCAATGTAAAAATATGCATGGCTCTTAAAATAAATTCTGTACACTATTTTTCAACAGTGTGAAAAGGCACAGTATAAATGCAAGCATTTCTATTTTTATTCAAAGTGGCTTCTGATATGGTACATATCAGCGGATGGCTCTCTGGAGGTTCAAAGATGCATTCATTCTAAGGCAATCAAACATGACACAGGTCTTTGAAGTTGAAATAAATTACAAGGATCCTCTTGGTGATACTTGGTGATGTGCTCCAGACAATCATAACTTTTCACAGCTCACATACCTTAACAACAAAAGAAAGAACTTCTCAAGTTCTTAGGATGTTGCGTTGTTCTTCAGAACTCTTGGGGCAGATTTTAATTTTGGGAAATGGATGGATACCTCTCCTGAACTAAGATCATAATGCCAGAAACCAATTTTATGGGAAGGCAGGTAGTCCCAAAGGTTGGAAGCTTGTCTGCCTTCTGTATCAGGTCAATTACATAGTTAGTGTGGCAACTAAATTGCTAATTCCCTGATAGTTAATGTAGTCTGTGCAGTTTAATGGTGGTCGCATGGGCAGGTGGGAATTATTGCAGGTGGTTCAGAGAACTACATTAGAGCCAGAATCAGAGGAGTACACCAAGGAATAGAAGGTCACAGCTAAGTCTGTTAGAGAGACCAATGAAGTTGTCTTGTGAATACTTCATGGACAAGTTTTCTGCTGAGCCAGTGAAAGTGTCATCTTTGAGGGACTCATTGGGAAGAGTAGCTCAAGCCAAGGAGAAAAATTACACTGGTGCAAAAGAAAACAAAGGTGGCTTGAAAGATACTCCATTCTGGAGGGTGCTCTTCCAATGAGGAAAGAGGGAGTGCAGTGTTGCAGGCCAAAAGCAGTAACATCCATCCTGCCAACAATATCGGCATCATGATGATGTTAAATATTAAATGTAAAATTTATTAAAAATGAAGTAAAAACCATTAAAGATGCAGGAGCTTTTTGAAAATATATTGGATTAAATAAACTCAGAGTAAAAGTCTCTTTTGATGGCAACATTCCTTATAGATTTTAAGAATGTAAGAATATAAGTACTAGGAGCAGGAGTAGACCATCTGGCCCCTCAAGCCTTGCTCTGCCATTCAATAAGATCATGGCTGATCTTTGAGTGGACTCAGCTCCACTTCCCTGCCCGCTCACCAATTCTCTTAATTCCTTTACTGTTCAAAAATTTATCTACCCTTGCCTTAAAAACATTCAATGAGATAATGCTTCACTGGGCAGAGAATTCCACAGATTGACAACCCTATGTGTGAAGAAGTTCCTCCTCAACTCAGTCCTAAATCTGCTTCTCCTTATTTTGAGGTTATGCCTCCTAGTTCTAGTTTCACCTGCCAGTGGAAACAACTTCCCTGCTTCTATCTTATCTATTCCCTTCATAATCTTACATATTTCTATAAGGTCTCCCCTCAGTCTTCTGAATTCCAATGAGTACAGCCCCAGTCTACTCAGTCTCTATTCATAAGCCAACCTGCTCAACTCCAGAATCAACCTAGTGAATCTCCTGTGCACCCCCTCCAGTGTCAGTATATCCTTTTTCAAGGAAGTCCAATCTGTAAATTTCCAGTCACATTACTACATAATGTCCTGCTGCACCAAAGGAAATCTCACACTGTCTCTTCTCTGAGCTTGTTGGCAAAACTGCTGTTCAGAGGTCTGGCTTCAATGTACGCTGTCTTGCTCAAGGTTTCATAGCCAGATCTGGCCTCATTCTCACTTAAAATATATTTCTTCCCTTTGATCTTCTAACCCATTGTTTCTACAATCCTAAGAATTTCTTTTTCTAGAATTTATCAACCTTTCTTTCTGTGACTTCATGGCAACTATATTTATAAAATAAATTTACAATTTTGTTCCTCACATTTATGATCTCCTAATTGTGTGCGCTTCCTTTGCAATCCATCAGTTAACATTCAAATCACTTCTCTTACCTGCCTTAATGTGAATTTCTGGTCAAGCTGATTTCTTGACCCCCTATTCATTTCTGTTTCAACCACATGTCTTCACATCACCTTTCCTGATGTTTTGGCTTTTGCAGTCAATTTATCATCAGTTTAATTAAACCAGTCATACCCATACTCATACACACAAGCGTATTTTTGAGTATATAACAATGTGACAGTGATATTGCAGAAGTATTTAGAACTCTCGCTTTGCTCAGAGATGGATAGAATTTTGTTAACCAAAGGCAAAAAAGAGCTTTGGGGATGGGAGGTTTTTTTTGGGAATTGGTATGCAAATCCGTCATGATTTGATTGAATAGTGGTACAGTCCCGAGAGTCTAAATGGCTGACTCCTGTTCTTCAGATTACTGTTGAAGTGCACTCACTGTTATTTTGCAAGGAAATGTAACGGCCAATTTGTGTACAAAGAGAAAATAATCAAACAATTTATTTTTGGTAGTGCCGATTTTCCAGGAACAGATTGCTTCCTTTACAAATGACGCCAAGAATCTTTTATATCTAGCTGAGCAAACTAGCAAGCCTTCAATTCAACATCTCATCTGAAAATTGTCTCCTCCATGATTGGAATACTCCCTCAGTCCACAACATCAAATCAAACTTTACTGAATGCCTTGGTCTGTATTGTCTGACCACAATGTAGCATCTGTAAGGCATGCAACATCTGTTTTCCACGGGCACTAAATTTAATATACCCATAACTATTTCCACTGGAAAATAACTGTGGAGTCTGAAACAATATCCTGCCCATGCTAACTATTATCCTGCACTCACCTTTCCTAATTTAACCTCTATTGGCAGGACATGCAACTTTTGGAAATCAGGTTTCAGAGGAAAAATCTTAGTTTGGCCAAACCAGCTGCAGAAGATAACATTTTAATCCAATTTGAACTTTTCCTTTGACCCCGTTCCAAACCCATTATTTGACTCACAAGCGCAATGTTAAAACACATACATGCTAAATTATAGACCTACGTTTTCACTCTTTGATATATAAATATTTTAAATTATGTAGTTTTTAATGGGGGTGTCAGTTTAGTTTTAGGTCCAAAGATCTGACTGAAATTTATAAATGCTGAACAAAATGATTAAACAGCATTGCACAGCAGCAAGACAAGATTTATATCCAAGAAATGAATTATTTTAAAATACCAAGACTAACTCTAGATTTCTAGAAATAGGTGCCACATTTGCGATGATTTGAAGAACAGGCAGTGCTATGGACTGTGTGCGAACATTTGTCAGCTGTCAAAAATCTGGAAACATTCTATATGTTGTTCTTCTGTTCAGTGATTAACAATCATTGGTTAGAAGCGGCAGTCATTGTGGTGAAATAGTTCTCCAAAGTTCAGTCACAACAAAACAGATGACCAGTCAACACCACAGACATTGAAGTGAAGTAAATGACTTTAAGTCTATCGGTCAAACTACATATAATTCATTACTATTTCATGAGACTTCATTTATTGAGATTTCCATTAAGAATTCTGAGGAGGTTTTGTTTGCTTACCATTTGATTCATTTCTGTCAGCTGTCAAATCTACACCCTGCCCTTCAAAGGTGCAAAAGCCTTAAATCGGTTTTGTTCCATTTGTTTTTCTATTTTTAAATGTAAGGCTTGTGGAAGATTTTGCAACTTTACAGGCTATTGTATGTAATGAAGCACGTCTACAGACTGATCACTGATAACCATTTACTGGTAGTCTAGATGGTTTTCTCATTCTTGCAGACATACTGAGATGGCCAATATATCCAGAGATCAAATTGAAAATGAAGAACAAAAGCAAAGGTACTCTCTTTTAAATTTGACATGAGTTGGAAAGAAGTTCTGGTATACAACTTAAAATTTGTTTGGCTTAAATGGGCCAAATTTGCATCAAGATAACATTGAGACTATGTTATCTTGTCTCAATGACAATGGTGAGTGAAGAGCACTCACCATTGTTAACATTTAAATCAAATCGCAACATCTAGTGAACACACATGCACTGTTCAATGCATACATCAAGAAGGTGCAGTCTGAGGAGACCTGCTCCTCCAGAATCTGTGCTAAAATAATATCTCATTGAGAGATGCACCATTGGAATATATGGGGTCGAACTTTATAGTCCCAGTGCAATGGTGGGGGCGGAAATACAGCGAGATATTCGAATGTCCATTGATTTTGGCAGGACTTGAAAATTCTGCTGATGGGTGAAATTCTATCATTCATCCATAGAATGATATGAGATTGTGCTTGCACATTAAGTTCAACAAAAAATGTCAGGGTTTGTTCATTCCAATAGTCAACAGCAAACAAACGGTGCCAACCCATAAATTTTCCTCTAGACTTTCTATGGGTAGAGGCTAATCTTAGTTATGATTACATGAAGTTCAAAAATATGAAAAATTGCCTATGTTGAGGTTACTGGAAAAATCTACAGTGGCCCTCACAGAATGTTGTGGCAAAAGAAAACCACCAACAGATTGGCTTTGAAGCATTGAGAAAGCAATCAGAATTAAACAACTGAAGTATCCACATTCAAGAGTTACTAACAGCATAATGAGAATTGAGGAGAATTGAATTTATTTCTAGAGACCTGTGGCATACTTATGGGCAGACGTTACAGAAGTATATAATATACTGATGTGTCTTATAGAGAAAAGATTTGGAGGAAATAAAACATTAAACTGAGCGTATAACGTATGTAGTTATAAGCTACAGTGTTAAGACAGCTTCTTTTGTTTAATGGATTTATATACAGTGAAGTCTATTTTCATCTCCAAACATGAAATCTTGTGGTGTAGTTAAAAATGAGCTAAAGCAAGGTGTTTTATTTTCTCTTTAAATGTTTCTGGTCCCTAATTGGGATGTAAGTTTTATGTAGCTATTTGCATGATCATATTAGGGTTTAGTTACCCCTTTGATGTGGTAGTGCATGGAAAATGAATCACTGTGTGAGATGTTACTTATGGATAACTGGAAGGATCCTATGGCATACAAGTTGAAGTCAGTCAGAACTGTCATTGACAATGGACAGTTGGGTGGTATAGTGCCATCATAAGTTTTTAAACTTACCACTCAGTCACGATATCCCTGCTAAAGCTGATGTAACTAACTTATTACTCCATTGTAAGATCCAGATAACTAATTGTCCTTTCAGAGGATTGCCTTTTGTGAGCTATGGATCGATTATGGAGCATGGTTCCAGGGTAGCCTTTCCTTCCATTGCGGTACTGGGGAATATCCATCAATGATTCCAATACACATTATATCCAGATCTGAAAATTCTTGTGTAATATTTACCTCTGCAACTAATATGGTGAAAAATATTCCCTTTTTAATTATCTTACTGACTGAATAATTCAGTTTAACGAGTTATCACATCTCTTCTACAATAAAACTTACTGCCCTCTTGCACCCAAATGTAGTGTTTTTCTTTGTCTTTCTTAAAAGACAATTATTGACTTATTATTCTAACTAATATTTAATATCTAGAATGGACAGAATTAATATCTAGTGTCCTGTTGGCAAAACAAGCCATGTTGGGGTTTCCCAACCAATTACCATGAGTAGCCGTGATAATGACCTTCATGTGGTGATCTGAACTACAAGATTTGAGGAACACTCAAGATATCATTTTTTTCTGGATTTTATATGTTAGGGGCAGAATGGAATGAATTGGCAGAAGGTAGCCCAAATATTCAAATTTGTGCTCTGCTATGGTGAGACCAGTCTCCTGCATTTCTTGTGCTCACCTCCTCCCTCCTGCAGAGCAGCACACTTATCAGCTATTCTTACTTCTTTAGTGCCACTTCTGTTGCTTCTGCTAATTGTCAGTTTGGTTTTTATCTGAGGCCCAAAATGAAACAGTGGGGGCACAATGCAAGTGCTGAATTAGTGGGGAAAATGGTGTAGATCACAATTGTTTCTTTCAGTGGGAATTCAGACTAGAATCTCCCATACTTAGCAATGCAGAAGCCACAACCCTGAATATCATTAAAACCCAGCAGGACTTCAAGCTGAAGTCTAACAGTCTGGAAATCTGCACATGCACAATGGCTCTGATCTGTCAGCCTCTGCTTTGCTGGCCAGTTCATTGCTGGCCAGTCTGAGACCCCCCCCAACATTGCTGCACCCCCTGCCTCACCCATGGCCCAATTATAGCTCCCACAAGCATTCCTGGGCCAGACCCGACACACCCTGTCCCAGAGCACCCTGATCTTCAGCACCATCTCCCCAGCAGCGGCGATCTCTCCCCCAGCTCCCCCACCTTGGCAGACCTTCAATCTTGGCAGACCCCCCTCTTGGGAGGCAAACACCCCCACAAAAGGCAGACAACCCCTGGGAGGCAGATGCCCCTGGGCAGACCATTATCACTCCGAAGCTGCCCTGATCACTGGCCTTCCTCCAGCCCTGATCGAGCCCCATGCACAGTGGCAGCGGGACTCCCACCCCCATCGATCTCCCCCTATGCGCTGTCTCCAGCTGGCCCAACCCTTTAGTCCCTGTCCCATTTTTACTCCCCCCAAGACTCCACCTCCTTGGCACTGCCTGATATCTGGTGGGCAGTGCCAAGGCTGCGATTTGGCGCATGTGCGTATCTCCCAACCCAACCAATCAAAAAGCTAATGGGTCACAATAGGAGAATCACCCCCAGACTTATGCGGATATATAGGTGGAAACTCAAATTGGAGATCAGGCAAATAAACTGGCAGAGTTGTAGAAGTACCTTCTGAGAACGAAGCAGGCTTTCAAACAAAGCAAGCAAGAAAGCATCTGTGAGGTTTCAGTGCTTATTGGCAGATTTCCCTGTCACATCTTCAGCCTGAGTTGCTGCTGTGTTTTTGCTTGGCTTTCATGGGTGAATCCCAGGAAGCACCAGAAAACTGTGCACCCACAGTTAAATTGCAAAAATCATATTAATATCTCTGTAATTGAATGATTAAGATATTAAAATTGACAACCTGTCTTTCCTGAGGGAGTCACACATCAGCGTTCGAGTGAAAGGTGGAAATTGT
Source organism: Sphyrna mokarran (assembly GCA_024679065.1). Classification (NCBI taxonomy): domain Eukaryota; kingdom Metazoa; phylum Chordata; class Chondrichthyes; order Carcharhiniformes; family Carcharhinidae; genus Sphyrna; species Sphyrna mokarran. The sequence continues at coordinate 63,690,093 of JAGIQG010000006.1, read as the reverse complement.
CAAGTTGGAACTGGTTTCCTGCATTCTGTCAATTTCCAGTTTTAAATCTCTTCTAGCCGCTCCCAAAACTGTATGCTCATTAAAATGCAGCCCAAAGTCACATTCACTGTTGCATTTTTCAGGATGTTGGCAACCAGTCAAACAATTTTACATGGGTGAATGCTTGCTTAACTAAACAAGACTTTAATTTAAATACAAGGTCATGTATAACACTCCTACACAGTTTGAATTCTGTACCTACAGTGCTAAAGCTGTGCTGGGAATTTGATTTGCCCATTTAATGAATAAAAGTGATTTATTTAAAAAGAATGACAATTTAATTTGTGAAAAATGGGATGTAGTTTGATGGATTCATGCCAGCCCATCAACGCAATTGTCTTCTACATAATATTTTCTTGATCCTTCTTCAAGTATGCAAACTAAGATCCAAGTTCATTCGACTCAATAATATTGTTGCTAGTGCTCAAAACTTTTGTATTTGGTACTGCTGAAACAGAACTTTAGTGGTGCCTTTACAGGATCCAATGGTAAAGAAATTTAAGACAGACATCACCTTCACAACTATGAGGTGAAAGTTGTCTAGATGATACTCAAAGAATCAGTACAACTCATGCAATATTGATAATGAAGACAGATATTTTTGATACACTAAGTAGGTGTTCATACATTGCTTGTCTCTTGACCCCAGCATGACCAGGAGCCAAATGAATCAGATTAAATTGTGTCGCCCTACTTTCCTCTTCCAAATTCTCAAAAGGAATTCCCATGATGAATAGTTTCCACACAAAACCACAAAATCCTAGCAACTTAAAACTGCTCTGTTATGAGCAATAAGTACAGATCTAGTCAATGATGTCAAAATCCCATAAATAAATAATAAATTAAAAAACACGTTAGCTCTGAATGGACAGATGGAATGGAATACCTGAGGGATTGGACAATGCATGATTTGATTTATTGTCATATATACTGGGATGTAATGAGAAGTAATGAGAACGATTCTCCCAGTCCACTGTGCTACTTTTGAGCAGCAGGCTAGGAGACTCAAGCAGAGGTTGTTTTGCGGGCCTCATGCTGAGCGCCACAGCCTCTATGTATCTTTAGGCACCAGATTTCCAGTGCCGTTAACTACCCAATTTATTCAAATGACCGTTTCAATATAATTTGCATTAGTGGATCCAGGACTGCTAGTTTCTCTGTCCCAGCCAGGAGTGCTTCACTCCAATGGGATTTACAATAGCTTCCCAATTGTGGACAGTTCGCGACGTGGCCCTGCTGGAGTGAAGGGAGGCCATCAAAGTCCCCCAGAGGTTGGGAGCTGGCAGGGATTCACCTAGGCATTGCTACCATGGCAGTGTCAGTCCGGCCCTCTGGCACTGCCCAAGGGACAAAATGGCAATGCTTAGGGGGGCACGTTGGCATTGCCCACTGGACATTGGGCAATGCTAAGGGGACAGAGACAAATGGGGGTGGGACCTCTGGTGGGAGATCACTGGGGGTGTGGTGTCTCACTAGCATTCTGCAAAGGGATTGCGAGTAAAGGGTGGGAGGCCAGTGATCAGGGCTGGGCACAGGATATAGGAGGGGATCAGTTTGCTGCTGGTGGGTGAAGACTGTGGGGGACGGCAGCCAGTAGGTTGTGCAGGCTGGGATTTTGGGGCTGCGGGATGGGGTGTTGGGAAGGGGAGATTGAAATGGGCTGGGATGGGGGGCGGTCAGGACTGGCCAGGCGTGTTCAGGGGGCCAGTGATTGGGCCATCAGGGAGAGTGGGAGGGGAGGCGAGGGTCATATGGCCAGTGATGGAGTGTTGCAGGGCTGGCCAGTGATCAAACTGGCCAGTGCACGCACTGATCTCAGTGTTGACAGATCGGTATGTGTAGTAGCCCACTCAGCGCTATGCTGCTGGCCTCTCCAGTGGGAATGGGCTCCACCCACAGATTTTCAGTGTGATTCATGCTGAGGCACTCTGCAATGCAGAATGTGGGAGATTCATTTTGAAACTCCCACTAAAAAACCCAGCTTGATTTAGTTAATATGAATTCAACACTTAGAATTTTTTGGAAGAATCGCCCCTCTCCCGTTGCGTCTTGTACACTATACAGACAAAGCATATTGTTCATGAAATATATAGGGAAAAAGGAGAAAGAACATGTGCAGAATATTGTGTTGCAGTTACAGATACAGAGAAAAGACAGAAAAATATGATAGAACTGTTCAAAGTTCAAAGTTTACATCTGGAGTACCGTGTACAGTTTTGGTCTCCTTACTTGAGAAAGAATGTACTGGCGCTTGAGGCGATGACAGAGAAGATTCACTAGGTTGATTCCGGAGTTAAGAGAGTTGGTCTATGAGGGGGGACTGAGTAGACTGGGGCTGTACTCATTGGAATTCAGAAGACTGAGGGGAGACCTTATAGAAATATGTAAGATTATGAAGGGAATAGATAAGATAGAAGCAGGGAAGTTGTTTCCACTGGCAGGTAAAACTAGAACTAGGAAGCATAGCCTCAAAAAAAGGGAAGCAGATTTAGGACTGAGTTGAGGAGGAACTTCTTCACACAAAGGGTTGTGAATCTGTGGAATTCTCTGCCCAGTGATGCAGTTGAGGTTACCTCATTGAATGTTTTTAAGGCAAGGATAGATAAATTTTTGAACAGTAATGGAATTAAAGATTATGGTGAGCAGGTGGATAAGTGGAGCTGAGTCCACGCAAAGATCAGCCATGATCTTATTGAATGGCGAAACAGGCTCAAGGGGTCAGATGGCCTATTCCTGCTCCTCGTTCTTATTTTCTTATTTTAAAAGTCTGATGACAGAGAAGGGGAGAAGCTATTCTTGAGTGTATGTTGGTATGGGTTTTCAGACTTTTATATCTTTTTCCCAATGGGAGAAAGTGAAAGAGATTCTGTCCAGGGTCTTTTATCATACTGGCTGCTTTCCCAAGGCAATGGGAAGTGTAGATGGAGTCAATGGATGGGAGGCTAGTTTGCATGATGAACTGAGCTATGTTCACAACTCTTTGTAGCTTGTTGCAATCTTGGTCAGAGCAGGAGCCATACCAAGTTGTGATACAACTGAAAGAATGCTTTCCATGATGCATCTGTAAAAATATTCACAGGACATTAAACTAGCATGTCAGGAGCTAGTGGAATTCTCACAAAAGCTAAGGGGCCTGAAATTGGAATTGGTTGTAGCCTTTGTGGATAATGTCCAAGGCCAAATGAGGTCCTCTTAGCAAATGCACACTTTGAGGGAAATTGGATAGAATGGCATATTTTTGAGGTTTTTGGAATGTTTGCAGTGAATGGTCATCATAAGTACACAAAGAAAGGAATGTGTAACAAATATTTAATGCTGATTTGACACCAGTGATGCCATTTTGGAGCTCCATGCTCCAACTAACACCTTCACTTAACCTCGCAAAGCTGAATGTACCTCATCCAAAGTAAAAATGCTGCCACTGACATTATTTAAAGGGATCATCAACTACTTGTAGTTGGGCTGCTTGGTTGCTTCTGGCTGTTTTTGTATTCCACAGGTGTTTGGTAGTTTCTATTGTTGTCAAAGATAAAACTGTCTTCAAGAGTAATATGGAAGGGAGTTGAATGAATTTTTGTGAACTTCAAATCTTTCGTCTGAATCAATTGCTTTCAATTACTTCCAGATAGAATGGCCACAATTCCCCATAGAATATCGCATGACTCAGAGAATGAATAGCAAGGCATGCTTCCAGAAGAGGGAAAGTGAGAAGTGGAAGAAGAGCTCTAGGCAAGAGGCTATATTTGTCCTATTTGTGTTTAGGGACTAATTGTCTGACCAGAACTTTAGCAAGAATATTGAATGCAAAGTTTACACTCCACTAAGGATATCTTCATAAAAATGCATCATCCACTTCAGTCACAATCACAACATCAGAGCAGCTCAGGACTGCATTGCCTGCAGCTATTCATTCTGGAGTTGGAGATACATACAACTTTTCACAGATTGCCACCATGGTTGTTTAAGATAGGTGAGTGAGAGCTATCTATCTTTTTATTCTAACAGTAAATACAGAAAATTCTCAGAAAAATTCTCCAAGAGAAACAGTTAACATTTTCATTCAAATATGACTCTTCTGACTCTGGAGAAAAGTCATATTAGCTTAGTTACAGAGTTATACAACACAGAAGAGGCCCATTGAGGCTGCATCAACAAAACTACACTAAATCTACACTAATTCCACTTTCTAGCACTTGGCCCACAGCCTTGAGTGTTATGACATTTCAAATGCTCATGTACTTTTTAAAGGTTGTGTGGTTTCCTACCTCTCTCAGGCAATGCATTCCAGACTCCCACTCACCTCTGGATGAAAAAATATTTTCCTCAAATCCTGTCTAAACATCTAGCTCTCACCTTAAAATTATGCCCCCTCATTATTGACCCTTCAACTAAAGGAGACAGCTACTTCCTTTACATCCAGTTCATACCCCTTAATCAGGTCCTCCCTCAGATTCTTTGCTCTAAAGAAAACAACCCGAGCCATACAGCCTTTCTTCAAAGCTTGAATGCTCCATCCCAGGCAACATCCTGGTGAATATCCTATGCACCCTCTCCTAATGCAATCACATCCTTCCTATAATGAGGCAACTAGAATTGCATACAATACTCCAGCTGAGGTCTAACCAAAGCTTTGTATGGCTCCGATGCAAGCTCCTTATCAATTGCAGACTTAGGAAAGCAGTTGTCTACAATTTCAGGAGCAGCCATTTGCAAAATTTTGGATTTCACTTCCCTGCATTTTGGACTTACTGACCTGTTCTTACTGGCATTTGAATCATGGCTCAGGCCACATAGAGGGGCTTTGCAGGCCATGGAAGGTCAAGGCAGCAGATACATGGGAACATCATCACCTGCAATTTCCCCTCTAAGCCACATATCATCCCGACTTGGAAATATATCGTCGTTCCTTTATTGTTGATTGTCAAAATCCTAGAACAACCTCCCTAACAACACTGTGGATGTATCCACACCACATGGACTCTAGTGGTTTAAGAAGGCAGTTCACCATCACCTGTTCAAAGGTAATTAGGCGCGAACAATAAACGCTAGTCTTGCCAGTGAAGGTCATATTCCATGAAATAATAATGTAGAAAATGGCTCCCTTTCTGTTCTCAGTGAAATTAAAGGGTTGCATAATTATTGAGTTGCTGCCCACTGTGGGTAGGGACCTGATCAGGGCTGACAGTGCAGGTCGGATGAATCCTGTTTGCCATGATGCCCAGTGGGAATGCTGATTCTTGGCTGATGCCTCATCAGGATTCCTGTGGGTTGTCTAATGAGGCTGGGGAATTCTGCCCTATAACACAGAACCACTCACATATTCACCCCTTGCTCAGGTTTCTAACCATTCAACAGAGCAGTTATCCCTCAATGAACATGGAAATTAATTAAAGAAGTAGGCACCACAATGGTAGTATTCAAGCCTATATTGCAGTTAGCTGGCTAATGGTTCGTCACAATCCCTGTGAATGTTTTCCGGGGTTATCAACCTTACAGCACGTTGAATATGTAAAGCCAGGGCAATGACAAGTGTATGTAAAGACTTAATAATACTTCTGACTGAATACTGTCAGAAAAGGGAATGAGTCTTTAGAAATGGTATAACTTCACATTCACCAGGATGCTTCCATGCTTAAGTAAATGCAAAAACATAAAAAAAAACTGGAAAATTATTTCACCAGCACGGAAGTTAACACCTGATGAAAATAGCTCCTTGGGTCCATTACCATTGCCTGGCTGGTCTCAAGTCTTCTTCAGATTCTAAGAGGAGAGTGCGCACTGAAGGTGATCCTAATTCCTTCAGTCTCTAAGGTTAGCACTCTTTGGGATGCTAGGTTGTGTAACACAGTCATACTTCCATAATATGTGACACTCTTGATGGGACAAACTCAGAACTGCTCCATAATTTATCCAGGGATCAAAACTTCATTTTTAAAATCCAATGGACTGCTTGACCCCACAAATATTGCCAGAGGATACCTGGAATGATCCTTAGCTATAAAGCTTGAAGGGCTTAATGATGTCTGCTTCCTTAGCTGGTGGGCATCACAGACCAATGACCCAAATCTTTCCCCAGCATTGTGCACAGCTCCAATACCATCTGTCTGGAGATGGATATGGTCTCCATGACAACTGATGCTCTGACAAGACCACATAGTAGAATCTTTGCTTGTTGACGCTTTCTGCAGGGTAACACCTTCTTTTGCCTTGAAATTGTGGTAGTGTCCGAATCGTTTTTGCATGAACCCTTAGAAGTCTACTCCTCCTCTGGATATTGCAACCCAGCTTCTTGAGCCTGCATCTCTCTCTCTCTCTCTCTCATTCTCCTCCTCACTTGAGGACATCAAATCTGAATGCAAGAGACCCACTCGCTCTGCAGTATTTTTATTTTCTTATGCCAGTATTTAAAACTTCTCTTCCTTACTGTGATGAAATTCTGCCACTGTCAATGGCCCCCAGTACCAACATCCTACTTAGCATCTCTCCTCCTCATAGCTAACAAGCTGCTGAAATTCCATGGATTTGATGGCCCCACATAAACATTTAAAAAGTTCCTGAAAATATCATTCAATTGACTTCTTAATAACTTTAGTTGGCTTCTTAACAGTTTCAGTTGTGTACTTGCTGCTTCCATACACTCTCTCAAACCCATCGCTTCCAGAAAAACTAGCCAATAGTGAGAACACATTGAGCTTCCATTCTATGGTAGTCCCTACCATCTTGCCAGGCCTTGCTTCAAATCCTGTCACTTGTAACTGGGGTAAAATCTGGTTCTTTATAAATTCAGGGTGTTGTTACGTCTAACATTGGCAGTAGTAGAGGTAATGTCTTCTCGTTTGTTGGTCTGTTTGTCTGTAAACAATACACTTTAAAAACTAATGGAAAGATTTGAATGGAACTTTGGATATAGGTCAGGTATGGCCCAATAAAGAATTGGCAAAGATGCAGATTCTGATGCTGATTTTTTTTTTAAAAAGTCCATTAATATTGGGGGATGGAGCAAATTGGCTTTTTTTTATTATAATGTTGGTTGTTGTTTATTTAGAATGTTGTTGGTTGTTTTAGAGTCTTGTGGTTTATCTCACTTATTAAGGTATGATCTGCCGCAGTTGTAAAATATGAGCAGAGCTTTTGGAGCAGTTTGTTGAATGTAAATTGGACTAATTGAGATGGAAGCTCTTAGTAGAAGTAATTGATTTTTCAGCTTTGTAGTTACATAGCACCACTGGGCAGAGAGCAGGAGCTGCATAATTGTGATAATATTGAATTAACACAGCATGGCAGACATATGTATTCCACTGAATGCTTTCTTCACTTGTTATTATTGTTTTTGCTAGCAAAGTACAAAATTGAGCCAATAGCTTACTAACTGAGCACTTATTGAATTGTAAGGCCACATGGTGGCACAATAGCTCACAGCACTAGTGATCCCAATTCAATTATAGCTGTGGATGACTGTGGAGTTTGCACATTCTCTTTTAGCCTGCTTGAGTTTCCTTTGGGTGCTTCGGTTTCCTCCTCTAAAGATGTGTAGGTTAGGTGGATTGGCCATGCTAAATTGTCCATTAGTGTAGGTTGTGTAGATTAGGGGGATTAAGTGGGATAAGTACGTGGGGTTATAGGGCCTTGGTAAAATCCCTGTCAGAGAGTTAGTGCAGACTTAATGGGCCAAATAGCCTCCTTCTGCATTGTAGGGATTCTATGAACCTTTCATGGAGTGATAATCAGCAATACCCAGGAGGTACAACTGGTTTCAATCTTTCTAACTTTTCCTGGATAACAATTCTGTCAAAATTGTCGGAACCATCTGACGTCTCCAACTTTAATTCAAAGTATCTGAGAGTTCCAGACTCAGGGGAGTTGCCTAATGGAAGTTGAAATCTCCTGAGCAATTCCCATGCAGTTCTTTCATGGGGACTTCCAAGGGGTCTCCCAGCGGATCCTCCAGAGTACCTTTGGAGTATGACCAATGGAATGGAAGATCTGGGCCTTTACTTCACAATTGAAATCATTGGGAGCTTAATCATTTAATTGCAGAATAGATTTTATTTAAAGCAGTGATTAAAAATTAACCAATACAGTGCGACCTCAGTTTTATCAATTTTTCTGGAAGGATTTCATTGACTTTGAGGAAGTCACATTGGTTGGCTATATAAATATATTTGTATAAATATATAAATTTGGAGAGAATGCAGAGGAGGTTTACCAGGATGCTGCCTGATATGGAAGGACTGAGCTATGAGGAGAGATTGGGCAAATTGGGGCTGTTCTCCATAGAAAGGCGGAGAATGAGGGGTGATCTAATAGAGGTGTATAAGATCATGAAGGGTATAGCTAGAGTGAACAGAGGTAAGCATTTTCCTAGCTTGGATACAAAAATTACGAAGAGTCACGGGCTTAGGGTGAGGGCGGGGGGAGGTATAATTCGGATGTTAGAGGGAGGTTTTTCACATAGAGGGTAGTGGGGGCCTGGAATGCACTGCCAAGTAGAATAGTGGAGGCAGACATGCTAGAATTGTTTAAGGCTTACTTAGATATGCACGTGAGTGACTAGAGATGGAGGGATACAGGAGACTTTTCTAAATAAAGACCAAGAGCCTTGCGACATCCCTGGGAATCAATTGATTCCTATGGACCTTCCAACATATTTCATGGCTCATTTGTTTTATTTCTGTGCTTCTGGGAATTCCATAAATGTTGGCCTAAGTTGTGTATGTTTATTGATGTCTTCTCTTTTACTTCACAGGTGATTAGGTCTGCCTTGTTGACCAACAAGGGGCGTACACGTAGATTGTGCAAGGGCTGTTCCTGGATGTTGCTTTGAGAGTTGCCTAGTGCTTGATGTCGTTAGTGTACTGGACCATCTGACGGGCAACATGGCAGCTCAGTGACTATCACTGTTTGGGCCGGTGTCTGCAGGAGTTTGCACATTCTCCCTGTGATTGCATGGGTTTTCTCTGAGTGCTCCGGTTTCCTCCCACACCCCAAAAACGTGCTCTTAGGCTCATTGGTGTAACAAATTGTCCATAAATTAGTCTTCCGTCAATCTTCCCAATAGGTGTAGACAAAGGTCATAGGTAGAGGAGGGCACTCACAATGTTAAAACAGCGGCACGGGCTCGTTGGGTCGAAGGACCTGTTTCCCTTGCTGTATTGTTCTTTGTTCTTTGATATTAATATATCCATGGAAATCCATGGTCCTGAAGCTACACAGGAAAAAATAAAAGCTCGTCGGCAATTTGCAGCTTGAACATTCACATCAACAATTAATACAACTCCCATTTTCTCTTCAGCAGTTAATGTCAGGAATATGGTTTGGATGTCCAGATAAGCCTAGGATGGAATAATATTGGGATTGGCACATCCTAGGCAGAAAACTATTGATGGGATAATCTACATCTTTGGTGTCACTCTGCTGCTTCTTTTCCTTCTTTCAAACATATGGAAAGCTGTATGCTAATCCATTTTGTTGGTTGTCCATATTTTCCTTTTACTTTATCCTCCTTACAGTCTTACATACTGTGTGTCTCATGCATGCCAATTGTTTCTTTGATATTTCTCATTATGTCTCCTTTTATACCTTGCTAGTGCAATTTATGCTGTTTGATCATTCTCCACTTGATCACTTCACAGAGAATGACGTAGAAATTTACAGCGCTGAATGTTTATGCTCTAAACAAGCTTCCGCCACACTTTATTTCAACTCATTTTTTCAGAATTCCATTGTAATTTTATTTCTATTCCTATTTGTGTTCTCACTGATACTTATTAAATGGTATTTTGCTGGGAGTGCTATTTGTGGCAGTATGGGCACAGTGGTTAGCACTGCCGCCTCACCGTGCCAAGGACCCAGGTTTGATTCCCGGCATGGGTCACTGTCTGTATGGAGTTTGCACATTCTCCCTGTATCTGCGTGAGTTTCCTCCAGGTGCTCCGGTTTCCTCTGACAGTCTGAAAAACATACTGGTTAGATACATTGACCCGAACAGGTCCAATGTGTGGCGACTACGGGAATTTCACAATAACTTCATTGTAATGTTAACGTAAGCCTTACTTGTAACTAATAAGTAAACTTTTAAACTTTAACTTTGATGTAGTGGGCAGGGTGTATATGGCAGTTATCTGGAACAGTTGGCAGGTAGCTGGTCACTTGGTTCAGAGTCCTTGTTACAGCAATTTAATGGTAAGCAAGTGTGCTCATTCAATCTGCTATTTAGGCCCAACTCGCACTCCATTAGTTCGTTTTAAAGAGCAGGTTAATGCTGGAAGATTTCCCCCATTGGTTGTACCAAATATTTGTAAATTGGATGAAGTGAGTTGCCCAATTTTCGTGGAGATTGGCAAATCTGAATAGGCAATCGCAGGATTTTCCTTCATCATAGGGTGATGAGTCAAACCAAGAAAGGTTTCTTGGAGACATTCAGTTGGAGACAATACCAAAATGCTTGTTGTTAACTGAGTTATATTGGTATATACATCAAATAAAGCAGTTGACGGATTGCTAATCATTTCACCACCTAATTCAAATGGTTCTCTGAATAGAGGTCCAACTTACTTCTTTCTCTGCCACAAATTCTGACATCTGATTACCCTGTGATTGAAGTTCTATGCTCCGTTGTTACCTTTTTTTTGTACTGTTCAGTTTACATGCTTAATTGAAATATGATCTTGTCTTTGGATTGTGTAAAAAATGTAATCTCACTATTTGCCCTTTTTTTCCTTTTTTTGCTTTGAGCAAGAAAATTTATATTGTGATTAAATGCCCAAATAATGAGATTAAATAGCACTCTTACTAATTCGTCTCTCAATATGATCCAATCACAGTTTTGGCTTACTGTTGGCTCACAGGAAAATCACTAAAACCGTGTTAGACTTTGGCTTGCTTTAAGGTAATACTTTAATTCTATCCATAACGTAGAATTAATTTATAATGTAATTCTACTAATTCCTTACAGATTATGATATAGTTCTGCCCGCCTTCGCAGAATGGAAGTCAAGATCCCATGGCATTATTCAAGAATGGCAACAGATTTTTCCAGTGAAATTGGCTGACATTTATCCCTCCATGAACATCACTACAGCAGAGTATTTAGTTACTTATTTCATACTGTGCAGACTTCAAAAGTAACTAATTGGCTGTAAAGTGCTTTGGGCGCTGTGAAGGTATGAAAGACTTGCTCTATACAAGTTCTTTCTTTCCAGATCCAAGTTCCTCTGATATCCATATGATCCAATCTGATTATATCTATTGTAGCAATTGACAGGGCTTATAACCTAAAGAATGCGAAAGAATAAAATTGGGACACCTATTTAGGTAGCAAAAACTGTAGTTTATAACAGCTATGTTGAAACTTTTGCTGTTAAGACTATGGGAAATAGTAATGTTTCCAGTCAATTCTGCAGTCAGGTTGAATGTAATTTGGAAACTTCGGGTAAAACAGGGTGAAATTTCAAACTGAAATAGCTTCGTATCTCAATGATACATACAATGCAAATTTAACAAGTCCATTCCTAATGAAAAATCTGTAGCTGTTCAGAATAACAGGGGCTAATGCATAAATCATATTCCCTCTGGGTCCATATTTGACAAGATACAGAACAGGATGAGATGGCTTAATAAACTTTTCTATTCCACTTTTTGTACTTCTCTGCAAAAACACATTAAATCAGTCATGCACCCATAAGCTCCTGAATAATGAATTTCTGTTGCATTTGGCATCAAATTAAGTTATATTCCATCCGCAATTTTAATAAATGCCATCACAATTTATATTTCAATATCCATTACCCAAAAGACACTGACAACATTTTAATTGTATGCATTTTTGTTTTATTTTATATGTAGATTTTGCACTCATCAGGGCAAAAGGATATTAGTGCTGAAAAGTAGAATAGAGGGATAGAAGTTTCCCTTTTGTCTCTGTTGCAAATATGAGTCAGGAAATTGCATAATGGGCAGAAGCAGAAGATACAACTTCCAGTGCAATGGTCAAACATCCCCATATTACATTTTGCAGTCTACACTGTGAATGCATCTGCAATCTGTCCCAACAATGTGCCCCTGCTCCAACAACAGAGAAGCGCTCCTGATTGCACCAGTTTGATATTATTCTGTTTCTTACACCAATCATCCTGTGGTCTCACTGTGCAAATGTTTCAATTTCAAACAGTTGTATGTTAATGAAACTAGAACCAGATGACATTATCTAAACTATTGTGACCTAAGGAGGCCGGGTTGGCAATCTGTGGCAAAACGAACAGTTAGTGAAGAGATGAGTGAGGCAGCAAAACAAGTGGAGGGGGGAACTTTAATAACAATGACAGAACAGATATCAAATATATTGTAAGAAATCTTGTAAGCTTGTAATAGTAAAATGGAACTAGGAATCAACCTCAAGGTGAAACTTATTACAACAGTCAGTTTATCCTGGTTCATTGAAAATACACATCAAAAGGAAAATATACAAAAATAAATTTTGACAATAGTGTCAAACATAAAAACATGATTCTTTTTGACCTACTTGGTAACTCAGTTATAAGTGAATTATTTTCAGGCATGACATTACTAGTGTAAGATGAGGCATAATGATCAGAATAGCATTTTCTTGCATTATTTAAATATTACAATGAAGCTCTCATCTGTTTCAAGTAACAGTTTCCAATTCAGTAGCACCAATTTTGCTCTACCTAAGTCAAAAATACTGCCTGTTATCAGGAGAAGAAATAACACAGTCATTGTAGATGTTTCCTACTAGATATCAGCCTATCCTTGGTTTAAAGGCAGGTGCACTGATCTCTATAACCATCACTTGCTCTGTTTTGACCTTGGATCTCGGATGGATATGACCTCTTTTTGATCTTCAGTCCAGTGGTGATATGCTCACTATGCCAACAATTGATTGAGTTGTGGATGTGTAGATCAGAACACAAAGTTACATCATAATGAGTTACTATACCAGAAGAAGTCCAAAATATTCGAACTCACGTCCTAACAATAAAAGCAGATTATGCTAATCATACAATTACCAAGGTCTGAATTCTGTCACCTGCTCCATGCTCAATATGGTGAGAATGGTGTCTGTTTATTGTTCCTACCAGCCTTTTATTTAAATTGTTCATTCGTACACTGGGTCCCGTAGGTCAAATGATTGTATCATATTGAGGAATGAAAAGACTATTTTCTCAAGCCTTTTGTTCGAACTGTCATTATTAGAGCACCTTGTGATTTTTCTGGCCTATGAATGATCTTACATTGGAAATCAGTATCATGATTAATTTGTGACTTCAGTTATTCAGGTTGCAATGACATGCTGAATACAGACTCGATCTATGTGACACAGTAGGACTCTCACAGCAAAGAAATTTAATCTCTGTCAGGTGCAATTACCCTTGTAACGGACACTGAATGTGTCGCTTTCATTAAATTGATGGCCAGCATTCAGTTTGTATTTTTTTCCAATGCAACAATATTAGTTCAAGTTTCCTCAATTTTTAAGCCAAGAAATAATTGATTCTCGCACTGCTGTCAGTAAAACGATATGCTTTATTTCCCCAACAGTGTAAGTGTATTCACCAATTAAATTTATGAATAGAAATTTAAATTGGAAAGAAATATTTTATTTCAGAGACAATCAATCTGTATTTTATTTCTAATACATATGTCTGAGTTTTTTTAAACAATATTTTTTAAGTGAAATCAGCCGTCAGCTAATACAAAGTAACAGCACAATGTAATTCCATAAGTAGATATAGACACTGAATTCATGGTATTAGTAGTTCAGTTTGAGGTGCAGATTGTCACTTCTGAGGCTGATGTGTGGAGTCAAGTGTGGGGATTTTAATTGTGTTCAGGGTGGTGCTCGGGCAGCAGTGTATGTTGGAGTTGAACCTGCCACCCCAAAATAGTTTGGAGGCAACTACAGGGGCAGCAGAGTACCAAGGTAGTCTGGGGCTGGTTTGGCTAAAAAGCTCGCTTCAGTGCTATGAGACTTTATCAAGTGTCCCCTTGTTATTGGCCCTCTGGCTCTCACCCCTCAGAGCCTGACAGTGCTGAATTTGAACAGGCCCCTGGGTACATGGACACTTCTGATGTGTTGTAATTAATGGAATTGGGAAGTGTTCTTGATGTTATCATGCTGCAATTCAGGAGGCAGGCGAGCATGGAAATTGGCAGCTCACTCTATATTAATTAAAGTGGCAATGCACAGCAATTTTAAGCAGCTTGTTCATTTTAGGATCAGTGTATGGACTGTACGGTATTGTGAAGTCATTATAATGAATAGTTTCTTGACTCAAGGCAGGATATAAGGCTGCAAAAACAGCACACTGAGAAGATAGACATTTAGATATATTATTTATATTTTGACTTTCTGGAGTTTGCCTCACCTTCTTCAAGCCCATTTTTGTTTTAATTATTTTGGGGAAGGAAGCTTCTGGCTTCAAAAGCCCCCTAACAGACTCCACAAAACATAAGTCAGTCTGTACCTCAACAATCCAATTGCTTCAATATGTAGATTGTTCTGTCAGGTGGAGGCTGTTCCTCAGATAAAGAGGAGATTAAAAAGAATGAGAGAAAGTCAGCTGGTCAGAGATAGCACCAAAGTGTATACTCACAAGAGCAAGCAACACACCCTGAAGGGGGTGAAAGCCAATGGGGCCTGTGAAGGAGGTGGAGCCAGTGAAGACACCATTATCCTGTTAGCAGATATACTGAGTACATTTTAACTATCTAGACATGATAAAAATGCAGTGCAGATCATGCTCTTCAAGGAAGACAGTAACTTCTCTCTATGAAATGATAGGCCCTGCAATAACATTCAATTGTGTTGGGGAATAAGTGGGGGAAGGGGGATATGGGACCCTTATACCTATTGCGCTAAATATTATTGTTGTCTTTACCATTTATATCTTAGGGTCATTCCAGGGCCCTGTAGGGGTTCCCTGCAGTGTGTCACAGTCTGTTGCACACCACTGTATAAAACTCACCTCTTCACTCCTCAAGAAGGTGAATAACTTTATAAAGTTCATAACAGGATAGGAGAACCAAAATTAGTTTGTAAGTGAACTTGGAGCAATTGCTGTCTTCTCAAAGAGTCAGGGCACAATTGATGGTATGTATATGGGGATCAAAGCTCCTCCAGGAGAACCAGAGCCCCCGTGAGTTGTAAAGGACACCACTTGTGTTTCTCTAGCCCAGCTAACATATGATCATTAGCAGCAAATCCTCCAATTTTGTGCAATGTCACTTGGGGTTACATTCTTCAGAAATCCCAGGTTCAAAGCTTTTTGACCCTCCCTGCAAGAATGGAATGCCTGCTTGTGGGGGACAAAAGGTACTTGAGAAAATATGGCTGATGGCACCTATTATTTGATTTGATTACTGTCACATGTATTAGTATACAGTGAACAGTATTGTTTTTTGCATACGATAAGACAAAACAAACTGTTCATAGAGAAGGGAACAAGAGAATGTAGAGTGTAGTATTACAGTCATAGCTAGGGTTTAGAATAACATTTTGAAAACATAGAATGGGAATAAAAATTGGAATGAGAACTATGCTGGACACAGCTTGCAAGAAGCTGCAATACTCTGGCGCCATATTGGGCAAGGAATATTCAAACCATGCTGAAGAGTGGTATTGTATAAGGGGCTCGTATATATAAGATTAACGTGGAATTGAGTACAGTACTGCCCACATAGTGATGTAAGAGAACACATGATCTGCACCCAGGGTTAGAGCCATGTGTACCAGCAAGCATGGAGAAACTCCTAGTTTTTACTCTTTACTATATATTTGTAAATAATTCTAAAAGTCAATAAAGACTTATAGTTAACTTATGTTTGACCATAAAGGTTCATTCAGCCTTCCTGATCTGTAATCAGCACTGAAACATGTGATGGTAGCTTGTGGGGGAAAAATACAAAGACCTTACAGAAAATGAAGAGA
The DNA here is from genome assembly GCA_024679065.1 of Sphyrna mokarran. NCBI lineage: Eukaryota > Metazoa > Chordata > Chondrichthyes > Carcharhiniformes > Carcharhinidae > Sphyrna > Sphyrna mokarran. The sequence continues at coordinate 63,674,108 of JAGIQG010000006.1, read as the reverse complement.
GAAACTAAAATGCTGAAACAAATATGAAAACATTTTAGCTCATACTTTTTCTGACTTGATCCTGATATACTGATATAATCTCAAATTTCTCTTCTCCAAGACATCCAATTTTGGATCTAATTTAGTCCTTGTGTTAGCCCAAATAGGTCTGTTAGTTTTAATTTACGAATCAATGGTTGTTTCTCATAACTGACAAGTGTCTCTTTAATAGAATATAGAACATTACAGCACAGTATAGGCCCTTCGGCCCCTGATGTTGCACCAACTAGTGGAACTAATCTAATGAAAAATACAGCAAACCAACCTGACCTGAAAAGAATCCTGAAAAGCAAAAGACACAGAGGAAAAAGATGCCAAGATGAAGCTGTAAAAGAAAGGCCTGGAAGCTGAAGGCAGCTTCCAGACTTTAAAATTCCTTACTGCAGCAAAAGACTCTAGTGCATCTCCTTTGGAAGTTCAGCTTCAAATTGTAGAGCACAGAATCAGCAGACTTGGCAAAGGTGAGCTAAATCTTCTAAAATTGCAGACTGTTATAAATTCTGAAGAATCTTTAAATATTCCAGAACAGAAGTGCAGTTTGAAAAATGCTCTCACTGAAAACTTGATCTCTGAGATGGCGTCTGAAAAGATTTATAAATAATTAATTGAATAATCCAGGAAAAAGAATTGAGACTTTCTCAGCCCATCTAAAACCAAGAAAAGGCCTTGGAATTTTGACTTTGAAACATTGAGAAAGAGAAATCTGCAGGCTGTCAATCCAAGCAGCCAGCCAGTAGACAAAAAAAATTTTCTAGCTGAACACGGTCACTGCAGCGAAGTCCACCAAAACCAGCAAGTATGGAAAATTCCTTTGTTTCCAAGTGAATGATGAAGCCATCTTGAAATCCTGAAAGCTGAAACAATGGGTCCATAGCAGGCATTGTAAAACATGATGGCCATGATTGACTGAATTTTTAAAAATGTTTAAAAATTGAAGGCAGAGCACAAAGATCGCCTCCTAGTATATTTTCCCTGATTTTAAAATTCCAGGCTTCGTACTTTAAAAGTTTCCTGCAGAGAGGCTCTGCAGTGGACTTGACTAGTACAACAATGAGGTAGAGATGCACAGGAGAGAGCATAGGAATGATAAAGAGAAAAAAAATGATTGCTATGGAGCTATCTTAAAATGAAGAAAACATTTATTGGAATAGTTTAGGTTAGGGGGTCATTAGATCGGTTCCACTGGTTGGTTCCACTCGTCCACCGGTCGGTGCAACGTCGAGGGCCGAAGGGCCTGTACTGCGCTGTAATGTTCTATGTTCTATTAAAGAGGCACTTGTTTGTTATGAAAAACAACCATTGATTCGCAAACTAAAACTAACAGACTAATTTGGGTTAACGCAAGGACTAAACTACATCCAAAATTGGATATCTTGGAGAAGAGAAATTTGAGATTATGTAAGTCAGAATCAAGTCAGAAAATGTATGAGCTAAAATGTTTTTATATTTGTTTGGTGCATTTACTATTGAAATAATTCGTGTGCAAAGTATTAATGAATGTCCAACTGGCTTTGATGAAATATTAAAAGCACTTGATGAATATTTTAATCATCAACTAGATAGAAAACACCCAGTAATGCTCGGAGAAGGCAATAACCATTACCTAAGCAAATCAATGAGGCACCAGCGAGGCAAATAACTTTCTGTTGTCCCAAAAATATACCATTTTTGAAACCCCAACATCTGAACTGCAATAACAGGTGGTAGAAGAGAAAGAGATGTTGACTGCGCATGACAGAAAGTTATCTGATGAAGTGCTCAATCACAAATCCTGAAAAATGAAAATTAAATAAGACTGGAAAATGTTTGTATCAAAGCTGAATTGGAAGATTTGAAACACAAAATTCAAGCTGAGTATGTACCTTTGAAAACATACAATAAATAATGTCCAGTGAACAAAACCAATTTCTGAGATGCCACAGAAGGAAATAGTGACATTAAATTCATTGTTGGAAAATCACAGCAGAAGCTGGGGGGGGGGGAAAACAAACAAAAATGCAGCCATGTACAACAATATTCAGAAAATATATTCAAATAAGTTGTAGCTTTGAAACAACAAAAAAAAAGCGATTGGCAGAGAAGATTCAGGAATGTTTTGTATTCTATGAGGCAGCCAAGAGATACAAGAAAGAGACCAAAGTCTGAAGAAAATGTTTGCATATTTGGAAGGAATCTTGGAAGGAAATTTGGAAGGAAACATTGCATTTCCAAAAGATACAAATGAAGAGATAAAAATTAAGAACGTAGAGTGGCAAGAGAAAGTAGAAATTCTCATAGAAGAGCATGAATCATAGAATCCCTATATGCAAAAAGAAGCTATTTGGCTCACCAATAACAATCTCACCCAGACCCTATCCCTGTAACTAACATAATCTTTTAGCACCTAACCTGCACCTCACAATTTAGCACCTAACCTGCACATCTTTAGAGTGTGGCAGGAAACTGGAACACCCGGAGGAAACACATGCAGACATGGGGAGAATCAATTGACTCCACCCAGATAGTGGCCCAAGCTGGGAATCAAACCTATGTCGCTGGTGCTGTGAGAAAGCAGTGCTAATCACTGCGTCATTGTGCCACTCATGAAGAGTCTCAGAAAAAATTGGCAGAAGTACAATTATAGAATCTGAGCTTGAAGGTATCTGGTGCTATGAGACAGCAGTGCTAACCACTGCGCCACTGTGCCACCCATGAAGAGTCTCAGAAAAAATTGGCAGAAATACAATTACAAAACCTGAGCTTGAAGGATTGTACAGAGGAATCATGCTCTGCTAATGAAAAACTGATCAGCATGGAGAACCGCCTTTCATGTACATAAAATAAGTTTGATAAGGGAAAATGAGAATGCTGCAGATATCTAGAAAGACTAAAATAAAGAAACATTGCTACACCAAAGCAGGTAATAGAAAGTGTCGAATAATGATAGCAACCGTTGAAGCAGCCGAAATTCAGATGAAGATTTGAAAAGAAGCTCACCACATGCTCTGTCCAAAACGATTTGGCACAATACAGAGAGCATTATGAGTATCAGGTACCTTGCAACAATAAGTTTAGAATTGGGGCTGTTGTAAGACTCAGAAGGAAGCAAGTTGAGTTCAAGAGTACCTTCTTTGAAAAAAGAAGCAAGGCAGTACTAAAAAAAATTGTGGCACATTGTGCTTTGCAAACACTTTCCATAATAAAAATGATAGGAATGTTTGGATCTTGAAACTCTATAATGAGAAAAATGAGCTGTGAAGCTCATATATTGAAAGATTCAACTATTTTGTTCAAGTTAATACAATTGCGGCAGATATTGTTTTCCCGACTTTCCTGAATACAATGTGGAGGTGAGGAAGGGGGTCATTCAATCTTCTGAGGAATCTGGTAAAGCCAGAAAAGCTAGGCTCAAAAATCTATGATGAGATAGTAGAAATATTGCAGGACTACTTCCCAGCTAAACCTTTTGTTATTGCCAAAAGGTTCAGATTCCATAAGCCTAGCCAACAAGAAGGTGAATCAATCTCACAATTTGTAGCTGCTTTGAACAAATTAGCTGAGTACTGTGAATCTGAGGATATCTTGAATGACACCATTAGGGACAGACTAGTATATAGGCTAAGAAGCAAAGCTATCCAGAAACAGTTGTTACCGGAAGTCGAAGTGAAGAAGGCTTTAAAAGTTGGGGTGTACTTTGAATTGGCAGCCAAGGAAGCTCAGTTGTTAGGTTTGATGCTGGAAGTAAAGTTGCCAAAACTCTAAGGTACGATCTTGTGAAGTGCCTTTGAAGTTGTAACAAGACTTTCCTACTATTGTCTTCGATCTGCCTGGCAGAAAAGGCCAACATTCTATTTGCCTTTCGATTTACCTGCATGTTATTTTTGGTGATTCATGTAGAAGCCACTGAAGTTCTCTTGTACCCTAGCAGTCTGCAGCCATTCTCCATTTAAATGATATCCTGTCTTCTATCCTTCTTGCCAAGTGGACAATAGCTCTGAGTCACTCTGAGGGGCTATTAAGTGCTCTAGAAGCACACTCATCTTACATTCAGGAGCAGCCTATATCCTGAGGGTCCCTCACTGGTGTGTCTGCTAGTGGATGAATAATACCCAGAGGTCTGTCCTGAGAGTTGGGAGTGAAACTTGCTTGAATGTATAAGGCCATTCAATCTTTTTTTTTGCACTGCATCAGAGATAAGAAATCCAGCTCAAAGTTGACAGAAAATATTCTCTGTACACTTCCATAACTCGAATTACTATCTTCTGTCTTGTCCCTGGGGTCATCAGTTAGCCACCAAACCTGTTAAATTAAAGGGAACACCCTATGAAATTCAAGGCTTATTTCTGTTTTGCCATTGGGAAAGTTTGGGAACAAATAAACAGCCTGACTTCCATTTCCCAAACTTGAATGTGAAAATCTTGCTCCTTGTTCCTATGTTCATATGCTACCCCTTTGTTTCCTGCTTTCTCTTAACATTAATAGAATCATAGAACACTACAGCACTGAAACAGGCCTTTTGGCCCTTCTTGGCTGTACCAAACCATTTTTCTGCCTAGTCCCACTCACCTGCACTCACCTCCACACTTTTCTCATCCATGTGCTTGTCCAAGTTTTTCTTAAAAGTTAAAAGTGAGCCTGCATTACCACTTCATCTGGCAATATTTTATATATGGGATTACAGCAGACAGAAAGTAATGTTATCTGAATGTATTAGTTAACACGTAAACCCCTATGATCTAGAAAGCATAACTATTTCTGAATCAATGAATGACTTAAAGATGATCAAGACTGATTATTTCCTCTTATTAAACTCTTCAATTTAGCTCCTAATGCACAAAGCTGGTTTAGCATGCTATACAACATGATGGTGCCTGAATTTCTGAGACCATTGACATATCATGCTGTAGAAAGTGGGTTGTTGAAGATGAATGATGCCAGTTGTAAGATTAGATCAATATTCTGAAGTGTTATTGGATTCCCACGGATGGTCAAGGATTAAATTTTAAAGAATTTTCCCTCAGAAGGCTGAATATATTGGACAGAGATAAGGAGAGCTTTCCTTGCTTTGTCAGGGCAAGGTCATTTGGACAGCTTTTTTTTAATTCCAAGCTTTTTCTGTTTGACACTAAGATGTTAAGAATTGGAGGAAATTAAGATTAAAAATGTCTGAAGGGATTTTGTTATGCAAATTAGCATACTAATGAATGAAAATATAGAAGCAGGAGTAGGCCATTTGGCCCTTTGAATCTGCTTCGCCATTCATTTTGATCATGTCTGATCATCGATTTCAGTAAACTGATCCCATAGCCCTTGATCCATTTAGCCCAAGAGATATGTCTAATTTCTTCTTGAGATCAGGCAAAGCTTTGGCCTCAACTACATTCTGTGGTAGTGAATTCCATACGTTCACCACCCTTTGGGTGAAGAAACTTCTCTTCACCTCAGTTCTAAAAGGTTTACTTCTTATCCCCAAACTACGAACTCTAGTTCTCGACTCCCCCACCACTAAGAACATTCTTTCTGAATCTACCCTGTCTAATCTGTTAGAATTTTAGAAGTTTCTACAAGATCTCCTCTTACTCTTCTAAACTCCAGTGAATATAATCCTAACTGACTTAATCTCATATGACAGAATCGCCATCCCAAGAATGAGCTTAGTAAACTTTTGCTGTACACCCTCGATAGCATTCCTCAGATAAAGACACCCAAACTGCACACAATACATCAGGTGTAGCCTCACCAATGCCCTATACAATTGCAGCAAAACATCCCTATCCCTGTGGTCAATTTCTCATAATGAAAGTTCATCATTTGTCCTCTTTACAGCCTGCTGTACCTGCATGCTTCCTCTCAGCGACTGAAGCACGAGGACTCCAATGTCTCGCTGAGTGTACACCTCCCTCAATTTACATCCATTCAAATAATAAAGCAAGTATTTACCTATGTGACTGGGGGAAAACAATGTGATATTGACGAGGAAACTTCCAAGTACAGAAATCAGTAAATTTACACTGAGATGCTAAAAGCCAGGTCCACAGGATGAGTGAGTAACATCAAAAAGAAAGAATGATATATCCAGAGCACATAACTGAAGAAGGGGACAGCGGCAGCTGCAGAAACAATTGCCCTAAAGCAAGTTATTGCTAAAAGTGCACCCAGTTATGATCTATGAACAGAGATGATTTTGCCTTTGGTAAAACTGAAGATGGTTTTCCCAAATGTGGACAAATACCATATGTGTAGTAATTGTTTGTTGAATTTAGCTCATAGAGCTAAAAAATATTGGGATTTTTTTGTAAACAGGGTCATTTCAGAGTTCAGGAAAGGTTGGTAGTCGGAAACAAAGAGATAATTTAATGTAATACTGTGCATGTAGCATTAGCGAAGTTAAGAGGACTGTTGTTGTGTATTATAATCCTTCTTTTCATGGGTTTTGCTTTTATATTAATAAATATCCCTTACTAATTGTTCACAAGACAGGACTATTCTTTCCTGGTTTGTATATCCTTTCTCACATTGTACCAAATTAATAATAGACATCATTAACCATTGAAATGAGAATCTTCAGATAAATTGTAAGTGCTGAATTCACATGAAATCTGGAGTAAATCCTCCTTGTTTTTTCAACAGCGTTTTCAAAATGAATCCCATATACCCTGTGCATCACAGAGAGCCCTGGTGTGAATCACACTAAAATTCAGTGGGAAGAACCTATTCTCATCCGAAGAGGTCGGCAACATAACATTGAGTAGACCACTGCGCATGCATTGATCTGTGAGTGCTAATATTGGTGTTTGTGCAGTTACCTGTACTGCCAACTTCTTGATCGCTGGCCAACAATTGAGCACCCAATTGTCTGTGAACACCCAATGCTGGACATACACACACACACACACATATCACTACCCCGATGGCCAACCCCGATCACTGGCCTCTCACTCTCTGTCACAAATACAGATTGACAGCAGGAGCCCATACTCCCACCAATCCTCTCCCCATAGAGGCCCCATCCCTTTTGACCCCACCCACTTGGCACTGCCAGTGTTGGATGGGCAGTGCCAACGTGCCACCTGGGCATTGCAACGTTTCCCCTTGGGCAGTCTGGCTCTGAGGGCACTCCACCTTACCCCGACCTCTAAGGAGTGTCTATGCTCCCCCCGCCCTACAGTGGGATCTGTATCCTCAGTCAGTGCTGGTGTAGTCCTATATCAACTGAGTGATTGCTCTAGAAGTAAGAGCTATGAAGATAATGGAACAGGTTACTTTAACCAAATGATCCATCCATTCATTGAAACCTAGCACTGTATTTTTAAAAACTCTTTGGGCCAATCTTCCGCTGTTCATGCCTGTTACCGATGGCAGCACCCCCCTCCCCTGCCCCAACCCCGCCATCCCACCGTCTGCCACAGGTTTCCCAGCAGCACAGCGTGAATTCAATAGGGAATTCCATTGACAGCAGCCGGACCAGAAGATCTGCCAACAGCGGGCCCTACCTTCTCCTGCCGAGAAACACGCTGTGTGGAGGCTAGAGAATCTTGCCCTTTACTTTTCAACCAATCTGAGCTTTGAGCTCCCCCTTTCCAAGCAGCCAGCATGCTGCCCCAAGTTTAAAATATGTTTGTGGGGAAAATTAATGGGTTTAACAGAAATTTGTCATGAACGTTAAAATAGCCACTTTATTTTGATTTCCTTCATTTGCTTTCTCGTGCTCATTTCTTCCTCAGTCATGACATAATAATTGTCCTTTGTCCTTTGAATAGTCCCATAAAAAATCTACTTTCAATAACTGATTTCAATTCTGACATTTTAAAACTAATGGCATTAATTTTAAATGATCTACTATTGACATTCTTACTTAGTTGTCTATATTAAAGCCTTATTGTTCCCTTCTAGTTTCTTTGGATCTGTTTTGACAACAAAGACACCAAATGTTACTGAGAGATCTCACCTGATAACCTGCTGTCTCTGTGATATCTCCTGCCAGCTGCATGCTTTCTTCCATATACAAAAAAATTGTTTTTCACCTCAAAATATTAAGGTAAAGCATCCCTTTGCATTTGAAACAGAACACTTGGATTTTAACAAACAAATTAATTCTAACCTAACTACCAGTTTCAATTCATCAAATCTTCTCTCCTGTGTTTTTCAACCTTGATGATTTCCGTTCCGTCAGCCTCAACTTTTCATCTTGGGACCTCACACAAACCTGTAATCATGGTGTTTTCGAGAATCATAGTTACCCATCCTGCATTCTTTGAGCTTCTGTTTCATAGTTTTCCCAATGAGTTGCATTATTTTTTAACGGATTAATAGTGGAATTCTGCACCTGGTTCTGCACGTGGAGGGAATAACTAGCTGGCATCCCATGTTGTACTTTTAGTTATGTACACTCCCTGTCTTATTTCTCATATACGGTTGATATAAGCCCTACTGTTTAAACACTTGACTGACACGTTTTTAAACAAAAGTTGATATTTGCATAAATACTATACTGAGATCTCTGGTTTAGGAAATCTTATAAAATTTTAATGAATAATTCTTTTATTTATATATTATTCATACAAAATGTGGCCAAACAATGAAAATAACTTGTTAGGTTATGTTCAAGCATGGGGTATATAGAGACTGCAAACTGTCAGCAAAACCTCAATAAAGATTATACAATAAAAATACGGCCTTTCCATGATTAATTCGTTTTGAGAAGATATCATCAGTTTTACATTTTCCTAGGCAAAATCAATAAAAGTGTGGAGTTTATATTTTCCATGAGATTAATGGTGTAACACAAGTGTTCACTATTCTTTGTCACATTGTGCACGTCATCATAATTTTCTGACTTGTCAATCACCTGAGATATGTGTTTCTGATATGATGCCAGATGATCATTCCTATTGTTTGAAGATACCTCGATGGCTTGGTGGCAGACTGGTTAGCACTGTTGCCTCACAGCGACAGAGATCCAAGTTCAATTCCAATCTCTGCTCACTGTCTGTGTGGAGTGTACATGTTCTCCCCATGTCTGCATGGGTTTCCTCTGAGTGCTCTAGTTTCCTTTCACAGTCCAAAAATGTGCAGGTTAGGTTGATGGCCATGCTAAATTGCTTGTTAGTGTTAGGGGGACCAGCAGATAAATAGGCGGGATTAAGGAGATAGGGTCTGGGCGGGATTGTTGTCAGTGCAGGTTCAGTGGGTCAATGGCCTCCTTCTGCACTGTAGAGATTCAATGATTCTATACCCATTGCGTACATTTGTTTGGATCAGTATACATGGCTGTTTGTAGCTGCCTCAGCAATTACTCAAGTGCACAGCTGCGCCAATGCTCTTTAAAGCCAGATGCTTTTCAGAATCGATTAAAAGCTGGGTACTTCTCTGATGCTTAGAGAAGGCCACAACTTTCACATGGCCTACTGGCTTAGGGAATTCTAGTAAATGTGTCAAAAATTGGGGTTATATTTAGAGCCTATAAGTGTCGTCAACATGCAAGGATCACTTTGTATTTATATGCATCTTTGCTCTTTGATACTATATAAGTTCTTTGATGCTGTACAGTTTGCACTTGTCCAGTAGATCTTTCTAGAATGCTTCCATGGGATCGTTGTGATCACCAACTCACAACTTTGTCTGTTAGCTGTTTGAAAAATCACAGGAGGTATCTTTCTCTCTGCAACTGCTGATGAAGTTGTCTATGGATTCTCTAAACCGGTGTTTAAATGACACAAACTATAGTCAATAAATATGGAAGTCAAATCTGAGTCTGAACCAGGTTTTCAATGTAGCCCATGGCCAGAATTCTCCCTGAAAAATTCTAAGTCCCCAGTTCACGTGAAAATGGGAGTATCTCCAGCTGTTTTGTTTAGTGGGGATTTTCAGATCGAATCTTCCACACATTGAGCACTGCAGTGTACCCTAGAGAGATTCCCTTGGAAAATCAGTGGGTGGGGCCTATTCTGCTGGAGAGCTGGCAGCATAGTTCTGAGTGGGCCACTGTGCATGTACCAATCTGTCAGTGCTGAAAGCAATGAATGCACGATTGCACGGCATTGCTGGCCTTCCAATTGCTGGCCAGATCCATGATCCTGCATCACTGCCTTTGCTGGCCCCCCCACCCCCCAATCACTGGCCTTCTGGACCTCCGTTGCAAGCATGATGTTCCTACACCCTGTCCAGCCCTGATCTTCTGATCCCTTTCCTAATCCCCTGGAAGTCCCAAATCCCATCTCCTCCACTGTCCCCCCAGCAGCCTCAGCTGCCTGGCAGCACCAACTTCATTCAACACTCCCCCCCAGTCACGTGGATGGCCATCCCCAATTGCTGCCCTCCTTCCTTCTGCCAGTGATCTCAAATGCAGAGTAAGTCATAGAGTTATTAAGGTTTATAGCATGGAAAGAAGCCCTTTGGCCCAAGTTGTCCATGCCGTCCTGTTTCTTAAATCTCTAAGCTAATCCCAATTGTCCGCATTTGGCCCATATCCCTCTATATCCATTGTACCCATGTAACTATCTCAATGCTTTTTAAAAGACAAAAAATTGTACTTACTTCTACTACTACTTCTGGCAGCTTGTTCTAGACACCAACCTCTGTGTAAAAAAATTGCCCTTCTGGACACTTTTATATTTCTCCCTTCTCACTTAAACCTATGCCCTCTAATTTACAACTCCTCTATCTTTGGGAAAAGACATTGACTGTCTAACTGATCTACATCCCTCATTTTTCATAGACCTCTATAAGATCATCTCTCAGCCTCCTGTGCTCCAGAGGAAAAAGTCCCAGTCTATCCAGCCTCTCCTTACAACTATCCATCAAGTTCCGGACGCATCCCAGTAAATATTTTCTACAGTCTTTCTAGTTTAATAATATCCTTTCCATAATAGGGTGACCAGAATTGCACACAGTATTCCAAGTGTGGCCTTACCAATGTCTTATTCAACTTCAATAAGATGTTCCAATTCCTGTATTCAATGTTCTGACTGATGAGTCAAGCATGACGAATGCTTTCTTTACCACTCTGTCCACTTGTGACTCCACTTCAAGGAACTATGAACCTATACCTCTTGATCTCTTTGTTCTGTAACTCTCCCAACACCCTACCATTAAGAGTAAGTCCTGCCCTTGTTCAATTTATCAAAATGCATTTGTCTAAATTAAATTCCATCTACCATTTGTCAGCCCACTGGCCAAATTGATGAACTTGAGATAACTTTCTTCACTGTCCACTATGCCAGCAATCTTGGTTTCATCTACAAACTTACTAACCATGTCTCCTATATTCTCATCCAAATCATTAATATAAATGATAAATAACAGTGGATCCAGCACTGATCCCTGAGGCACACTGCTGGTTATAGGCCTCCAGTCTGAAAAATAAACTCTCTACAATCACCCTCTGGCTTCTGTCAAGAAGCCAATTTTGTATCCATTTAAAATCTCACTCTGGATCCTCTGAGATTTAATCTTATGCAATAACCTACCATGCAGTATCTTGTCAAAGGCCTTGTTAAAGTCCATGTAGATAACATCAACTGCACTGTCCTCATCTACCTTCTTGGTTATCACTTCAAAAAACTCAGTCAAATTTGTGAGACATGAATATCCACTCACAAAACCATGCCGACTGTCCCTAATTAGTCCCTGCATCTCTTAATGCCTGTTGATCCTGTCTTTCAAAATACCTTCCAACAATTTACCCACCACAGATGTGAGGCTAATTGTTCTATAGTTCCCAGGCTTTTCCCTGCAGCCCTTTTTAAACAAAGGCACAACATTTGCCACTCTCCAATCTTCAGGCACCTCACCCATGACTATCGATGATTCAAATATCTTGTCTAGGGGACCTGCAATTTCCTTCCTAGCCTCCCACAATGTCCTGGAATACACTTCTTCAAGTCCCAGGGATTTATCTACCTTGATGCGCTTTAAGACTTCCAGCACCTTCTTCTCTATAATATGTACACTCCTCAAGACATCATTATTTTTTCCCCTAACATCTATGCTTTTCTCAACAGTAAATACTGATGAGAAATATTCATTTAGGATCTCACTCATCTCTCATGTTTCCACACATAAATGATCTTGCTGATCCTTAAGAGGCCCTACTCTCTCCCTAGTTCCTCTTTTGGCATTTATGTATTTGTATAAGTGGCAGGAGGTCTCCCCATAGATCCAACCCACCAAATAGGCCATTCCCCCTCTTGGCCAGTGGCAGTGCCAAGTTGCCTGTTGGGCACTTCCAGTTTTCCTCTTGGGCAGTGCCAGGTTGGCACTTCTCAGGGGCACGCCCCTTACCCCCTACCACCTGAGGTTCCTCTATGGCCTCTCTTCACTCGGTGGAGTTGGGCTACTTATTCTCTGCTAGTGGGGTGCAGTTGTAAACCCCCACTGGAATGAAACACTCCTCAGGGCATGGGATTGGGAAAGCAAAGACTTCAGTCCCAGGCACGCTAATGAAATGTAAGTAACAATTATAATATTGAAATCAGCTCCGTGCTGATTTCTGGTATGGAGCTGATTAGCCTAAAGAGCTTTGCCACAGAAATACTCTGATGTCATAGTTCCCAGTGGGAAGCCTGTGAAATGGCATCTGCTGATGTCTCCTGGCCTGCTGCACTGCTAGAGCAGTGAAGCGGGCTTGGAGAATCACTCTCCATCTCTTCTGCAGATCCTTTCCTTCTTGCAGAAGCCTTCCTTCTGTGAGACCTGTGTAGACCCTCATTCCACCAATGCTCGGTGAATTTTTATGGCTTTCTTGTCTGGTTCAGGCACACCTGAATCAGGAAAACAGCTCTCTATGAGGTTTAAACATTTTCAATTGAAAGCATGTCCAGCATATCCGTATTCAAACTAGAGATTTTTGAGGACAATCTGACAATATCCTTTTGACCTTCCTTCTCCTATAATATCTGGAATGGATGCCATTGTAATTGTTTTTGCATGCTTTCCTGAAGCTTCACTTGTTATAATTGCAATCTGGCTGATTTTTATGACTTTTTGTTTGATTTTATTCTGTGGTCTGACTATTCCCTCATTTGCTCTAAATCTGACACACTCCCTGTTCACTCACCTTTCCTGACTGTGTTAGCCCAGTGCTGCTCCTCCTGCCACGCTGTCCCACTCACAGAACCGGCAGATTATGAGCTGCAATCTCACCACAAAGGCTCCATCTGCTTGGCAGCTCTTTACCTGAGTACTGTTTAGGCACTGTACCTTCAAAATGTCTCTGTGCAGTCAGCAAGCTGCAGTTTTGATACTCTCTGACGCTGCAAATCAGTTGTGGCCTCACCAGAACATTGAGAGTTGTCTTATCTCATGTAATATGAACTAAGGCTGCTCACCAATTTTATACCTGCACTCAATCTTGCTACATGCCGTATGATCATTGCTGTAAACCATGCCATGTTTTATAATGATATAAATGTTCCAGTCACTCATAAGATATGGGTTAACATGTAGTGTGTCCTTAGTTACATAAGAACATATTTACATGCATAGAAATGCACGTAGAAGACATCAAAACTATGCTGTACTCAGCTCACAGGCAACAGTGAAACTAAGATTGAATCACATTGTACACTTTGCTTCTAGTGATGGCATGCTGCCATTCCTTAAAGATATATAGCAACACCTGCAGCTACTACCAGCAATCCAGCCTGTTAATATTCATATGGCACAAAACCAGGAAGCTGCCTCACTGATGCCTGAAAGGCAGCTGCAGAACATAGATTGAATGCAAATGAAGTCCAGGCCTCAATACTATGGCTGCCTCCTTATCTCCAGAATAAATAAGCAGCCAATCTCCTTTACTAGTCCATTTCTCAAAAGATAATAAACTATCCATAAAATTCTGAATCTCCTATCAATAGTTTTGACCCAAATCCATTTTATTTGGCCCAAAATTAACTGGTTTCATGTTATCCAGTGAAGAAACAGTATTTTCTCATCTTTCATCTTGTTTAGGGCTTGCAGCTTCTGTACTTTAGTCTCCTATGTTACTGATCTGATATTTGATATCGGATTTTGATATTGTTATATCTCCTGTCAACAAAAGATATGAAAATAGCAAATGTTTATTTATTGGATTGAAATACAATTGAAAGTAATAGCTTTGGTCCTGTCATTTGTTTGAAATTGGCATATAGCCTTTCCCAATGCCTCCAGAAGGGAATGTAACAATTAATATGTATAATTTTTCTTTCCTGTTGAATTAATGTGACAAAGATATTGATTTGTTATAAACTTTCTTCAAAGGTGCTTCAAGGGGTTCACTTGCTTAGCAAATGGAATCAGATGCAATCATGAGAACAATACAATTTTGATCATGTTTAGCATTACAAAGTTATTAGCTGAGGTTTAATTAAAACGGAAGTAGAGCAACTTTAAAATGTGTTGCGCTTTTCTGAAGGATAAATGCCTCATACTGCCCAGAACTTCAACTGTGCAGCCAAATTTTCAGAACGCTCTATCTCAAACCAGTGCAGATATTGAACCTGCCTAAAATTTCCTGTCCAAAGAAGCAAGACTCCCTTAATGTTCTTTCATGAATCCAATTATCTGATTTTTTTTGTAACAATAACACAAGATAATTTTGGAAAGGTAAGAATTGTAGAGCAAAAATATTTTAGATCTATCTTCCCACACAAACAGATAAACTGAGCTAATTATATGTTTTTAAATTTTCTATCAAGGGTTTCTATCAAAAATTTTGTCCAGCTATTTAAAGTTTGATTGTTTTTAGGTCCCTACATCTCATATGCTCGTGATTGGTGGAGAAAGTAATAGTTGAGTGATATGATGCCTGTGTTGATGCTGCTCTTAGAACTGTTGTTCGAGGGTGTATGAGAAAGACTGAGCTGTCTTGACCAACTTACATTATTGGTCTAAAGACATGCACCAGATTCCCCATGCTGCCACCTTCAATAATGTGGCAAGATTGGAAGCTTGAAGCATGAATGGCTAGCTGTCAGCTGGCATGGACACAAGAGGCTGAAAAGCTTTCTTCTGAATGTAAATTTCAACAGTTTCTATGATTTGGAAAGTGAGTTTTCAGAATAAGTCATCTTCTATCAAAGGTTAATTACCATGAGTGAAATATCACCTAAGTTGACAAGTTTCAAGTCATGCAAATGTCAAAGAAAATTCTTTGGCAATTAAAATTAATTATAACCACAAAATCTGTGAAACATTTTCACAGCCTCCTGACAAAACCCATTGCTCTTCTCTGAGGTATTCTAAATGACAGAAATTAATTTATCGTACTTTCTCCATTTTCCGGCCATGTTTATTAATATTGATTCACTGACAGATTGCTTGTTATAGTGCATAAATGGTTTTCCCAAACTCTTTGATAAAATAAGAAATGCAATGTGCACAGACAGCCAGTGAAGGGCAGTGGAAGCTCTTGTAATAAAATTTGTATCTGAAAGGAGTTATGCTGTTCTTTATTTTTGATGTGGTTTTTCCTCCATGTACTTCCTACACTAAATTGCCTGAAGGTGTTGGCTCAGTACTGGGGATTATTGGAAGGAGAGCACCATGGTTTAGCCCACATACATCCCCATTCTGTATCGCATACAAACATTTCCAAAGTGAATCCCTGGATGTTGAGCAGATTTCCTTCCTTAACTTTGGGATATTGAGCTTAATCTTGGCAATAGCTAATGCAGTGCAGAGCAAACTTTAAGTCAACTCATTTGATCACTGAATAAAATTACTGAGAGCAAAATTGGTCAGCGTCAGTAGTGCAAAGTTTGCTGATTGTGAGCACATAGCCCATTTTGCACTATAAGCAATTTTAGTTTTACTTGAATGCTATGTAAAAAATAATTCCAACCAATTTCCTGTGCTATTGGCACAGGCTAATTTTACCAAAACTGGTAATATAGGAGAAGGCAGTATTGTCACTTGACTAGTAACCCAGAGACACAGGGTAATGCTTTGGGATCAGATGGTGGAAGTTGAATTCAATTAGTAATACCCGAAATTAAAAGCCCAATAATGACCATGAATGATTGTTGTAAAAGTTCATCAGGTTATTTAATGCACAGCTCTTACCAAATCTGGCCTATGTATGACTCCCAATCCACAGTGATTGACTCTTAAATTTCCTATGAAATGGCCTTGAAAGCCATTCAGTTGCTTCAAACTAGGGTGAAGCCTAAATGGATTGAAACTTAATAGACCACCCACATTGACCTATATACTGGAAATGACAATGGCGATCTCAACCCTGTTGATCATGCAAAGTTGTCCTTAGTAACAGCTGGGACTTGTGCCAAAACTGAGAGAGCTGTCTCAATTACAGTATCAAGGATTCTGATTAAAACTGGAATCAATGGGAAATAATAGGAAAATTCTCCACTGGTTGGAGTCATATCTTATGGAAGGTGTGTAAAAATAAACCTGCCTCATATACCTCCTAAAGAACAAAGAAAATTACAGCACAGGAATAGACCTTTTGGCCCTCTAAGCATGCACTGACCATGCTGCCCAACTTAATTAAAACCCCCTACCCTTCCAGGGAGCATATCCCTCTATGGTCTGCAGAAGAGTAATGAGTTACGACAATCATTCACGGTCATCATTGGATGGTTGCTATGATTTGAAAATATATGACTTGGATAATATTGCTATTCCTTCACAGTTGTTGGGTCAAAGTCCTGGAATTTCCTCCCTAACAGCATTGTGGGTCAACCCACAGCACATGGACTGCAGCAATTCAAGAAGGCAGCTCATCATTACCTTCTCAAGGGCGAATAGGAATGGACAATAAAGTGCTGGCCAGCCAGTGGTGCTCATGTTCCATGAATGCATGAATAAAAAAAAAATGGTTGTAGGTCAATCATCTCAGTTCCAGAACTTCACTGCACAAGTTCCTTAGGATAGTGTCATCGGTCCAATCATCTTCAGCTGCTTCATCTTTAAGTTGTCTTCAATCATAAGATGGGGATGCTTGCTGATGACTGCACAACGTTCATCATTTGTGACTCCTCAGGTACTGAAGCAATTCATGCAGCGAAACCTTGACAATGTTTGAGCTTGGGCTGATATGTGACAAATAACTAGGGGAATTTCAGAGTAACTTCATTGCAGTGTTAATGCAAGCCTTACTTGGGACTAATAAATAAAGTTTAAACTATAATACTCACTCGCTCTACTACTGATGCACAGTAGCAACAGCGTATTCCAGCTACAAGATGCACTACAGGAACTCAGCAAGGTTTCTTGGGCAGCATCTTCCAAAGCTCTGACTGTGATCAGGGAGAAGAGCCATTATAGCAGATAAATGGGAACACTGCCAACTGCAAATTCCCCTCTAAGCCAGTCAACAACCTGACTTGGAAATGTATTGCTGTTCTTTCACTATCCCTGGGTAAGATTTCTGCACTGCTCTTCCTAATAGCACTATGGGTGTACCTACACCACTGGGACTGCAGTTGTCCAAAAAGGATGCTCACCAAGGACATGTGATTTAAGTGTGGAAGTGGCTGCATTTTTGCAAGCTCAGGCACTGTTCATTTTCTAATCAGTTTTTTATCCTGATGTTCAATCCATAATTATCAGATCCTGATATGCCATCTGTGTTATGTTCCTGTAAGATTTTGGCTAAATTTTGACGAAGGGAACCAAGTTAAGTCAAGAAAATCCTTGTTTGATTGAGGCAGTCAGTGATGGCTAGAGTGGGGCTTAGTTTGCAGTAGAGGTGTCACTGGAGAGCAGACATTTTCATCAGTAATGCTGCTTGTGTTGAGATGTCATTGGTTTATGTATCTTTGCAAAAAATTCTTCGGTTCAAATTCCTTCAAATCTGCCTTCCAGTACTGGTATCTCAGAATGCAATGACATGGCATCCTGATGTTGGCCATTTTAAAATCACCAGTTTTAGCATGACTACCATTCTATACTTTAGATGAATATGTTCTTAAGCATTTTCAGCCAGAATTGATGGAAGCCATTTCACTAAAAAGTAAACCAGCAATACTGGAAACCAGTTGGAATAGTTAAGTAGTCGCCTTAATTGTGAGACAATGAAAGAATAGGCCCTATTTTACCATTGCGTCACTTCCGGTTTTGGATGCGAAAACATGGTAAAGTTGGGTGTGAGGTCATTAATGTGAGCCATGCCTGCATCAGCTCAGATGGCCACTTTACCAAAACCTGGGAATGGTGACCATTCGACTTGCGCCCTAAACAGGCGCAACAGTGATTTAAATGCATTTTCATGTATTTCAATTGAATTAATGAATGTCCACCCAACTTATTTGGCATTTTCCTCTTTACTGCCGTGTTCGCCAACCTGAAATCACGCCAAAATGAACCTGCTAAATAAAAGTCTGAATTGGGTGCTGCAGCTGCTGACGAGTGAGTTCCTTGTTTCCAATGGCTCGCTGACTCAGATTGGTGATGGGGGAGAGGAAGGAGGCGGATGAGGTCATTCTCTGGTTGGGAGATGGGGGTCAGTGAGGCCAGATCATTCTCTGAGGGGCAGGGGAGAAGGGTTGAGTGAGGCCAGACCATTCTGTACGGGGTGGGGGGGAGAGTCAGGCAAGATCATTCTGTGAGGGGGGGAAAGGATGAGTGAGGTCAGATTGTTCATTGAGGGGCAGAGAGAGCGAGTGAGGCCAAATCATTCTCTGAGGCAGGGGGAAAGAGGGAGGTGGGTAAGATATATCTTTCATGGGGGGATGGGGGGCGGCGGGGGGAAAAGGCCCGATTGCTCACTGGTGGGGTGCAGATGGATCTTTGGTGGTGGTGGTGGTGGGGGGGGAGGAGTCCGCTGCCATTCTGTGAGCTATCAGTCAGCTGGGGGAGAAAGGATTACAGAGGCCGCAATCAGTCTGGATAACCAGGGGTTGGATAAGGGGTTTGGTGATATGTGCGTGTACCATCACTCCCACTTTTCGTTCCTGAGCTGCTTTCTCTTCTTTCTGCAGCCCAGGAGTGATCTGATACAGACACACTTCTTCAAATTTTTTTCCAACTGTGCATGCGCAGTTCAGAACTTCGATCATTTTGGCTGCGCTAAGCCCCATCCATGGCATGAATGAGACCTGTGATTTTTTTTCAGGCTGAATGCGTATGGGGGCGCCTGAAAGCAGATTCTCGAGTCGGATCAGAATTGTGCCTAGATTTAGCACTTAGAATAAAAATAGTAATATCAGGCGCAATAAGTAATTCATTCATATATATGTTTGAAAGACTGGAAATGTAGGCCGTGATTCTCACATTGCGACCGTGAACTGGCGGGTTGCGGTGGGAGATGCGCGTCACCGGCCTTGTTTCAGGATTTGCACATGTGCCGTGAATGCATGTACATCTCCCAGAGCCGATGAGCAGTCGCCAGTCAGATCATGCTGGAAGCTGGTAGGAAGGCAGTTAAGTAATTCAAATCTATTTTAAATATGTTTTCAATGCAATTATCGGGAACTTACCAATCCCGATTGAATCTCCCATCCCGCCAGGAGTACTTCATTCCAATGATGTTCAGAGTAGTTCCCATGTTTGGGGAAATAGTAGGAGACCCCACTGGATTGAAGGGCAGGCAATCAAGGCCCCCAGGAGGTTAGGTGGCAGGGGGCTGATGTCCCCTGAGCAAGGGCACCCTGGTAGTGCCAGCCTGTGCTCAGCACTGCCAAAGGAACGAAGTACTCATGCACAAGGGGCACCTTAGCACAGTCCACCAGGCATTGGGCAATGCCAAGGGGATGGGCCTATTGTGTATGGGGCCTAGGGACAATTGGTAGGATTGGTGGGTGTCCTGTTGCCATTCTACAAACAGGATTGGTTTGGAATGGAGGAAGGGCATCAATTGGGGTGGATTGGGGAGGGGTTGGTCTGGGGGAGGGGGGGGTGCTGACTCTAGAAGGGGGTCGGCGGGATGGCTGTACATCGGGACGCTCCAAGATGGGGTGGGGGCAAGGCCAGGGCTGGCCTGGGAATTGCAATGGGGGGGCCGTGATTGGGCTGTGGAGAGTGGGGGGGGCTGCAGAGGCAGTACTGCGGTAGCCGGAAAATGGGGAGTCTAACAGATTGGGGCCACTGCACATGTGCAGAGTTCCAGAACTGTCAGGTTCTGGCATAAATACGTTCCCCTCCCCCCTGGGTTTTTAATGAGATTCATGCCTGGGACCTCTGTAGTGCACAGAGTGCGGAGATTCAGTTGAGATGCTGAACTGACAAAACAGTCACGATCTAAAATAGTTTTGCCACCACTTCAGTGCTTTTGGGAGAATCACAGCCAGAATTTGCAATACAAATGTTTAATTTTTCTAATTATAGCATCATAGAATCTCTGCAGAAGGAGGCCATTTAGCCCATCGAGTCTGCACCGACAGCAATCCCACCCAGGTGCTAGCCCCATAACCCCATGTATTTACCCTGGTCGTCCCCCCAACACTAAGGTGCAATTTAACAGAACCAGTCTATCTAACCTGCACATTTTTGGAGTGTGAGAGGAAACCAGAGCACCCAGAATAAACTCACGCTAATATGAGGAGAACATAGAAACTCCACACAATCACCCGAGGCTGGAATTGAACCCTGTGTCACTGTAGCTCTGAGGTAGCAGTGCTAACCATTATGCAATGTGCCAGTTGTTTATTAATACAGGTTCTTAAATTATTCTGGGTAAAATTATTGTATGCTTCTCACATGAGAGAACAAAGAGATAACATTAATTAATTCCCACTGTTCATGCCCTACTGCTGCTGTCAGTGAGAATGGAGAATTTGGTGTTCAGCAAAGCCGGAGAATCCCAGCTATGGGTGAGGTCAGAAAATGTGGCCCATACTTTGAGAAGAACGATTGCCTTAAAGCTGCAATGATGTGAGTTATTAACTAAAAATCAATGGGTTAATTTTTATTTCATTATTGACAAGTTAAAGACCGATTTTCCAACCATTAGCTAAGGTGGGCTTTCAATTGTTAAGGTATAAAAAAAGCGTTCTCGAAAAGCCATTTTGGGTAAGGATGGGCAGAGGCAGAGAAACAGAGAAGGAAAAGGAAGATGTGAATAGAGAGATGTAAGCAGAAAGATGTGGGTAGCAGGGGGAGAGAGATGTGGGAAGAGAGTGAAGCTTATGGAGAAATGTTGAGAGCTATCTTCAATGTTTTTGGAGTTGTCACTTCATGACTTAGTCTGAGAAGGGTGGCGAGAAATTTGTTCACTTGTTAAAGTTAAACTTTCCCATCTTACTGTTAGTTATTGATAATGGTTGTCAATTGACACTTTGCTTTTTATATTTCTGACTTGTTACCTTTTCAATAGTTAATAATTTTCTGAATTTATCAAAGTGTTCTTTCTTGCCATGTGGTAAAGTCTCTACAATTTGATGAGATTTACATTTGGGGATTTATTGAAAACAAATGAACCCATAAATCTAAGTTCAAACAAATAAATCAAGTAAGTCCAACTTACATGCTTTTAATGCAAGATCGCTAACACATTTTTTTTTGTAGTCTTTATTCCAATCCAATCCAGTCAAATTAAATCTAATTCAGAGTCCCAACAAGTTGGGACATTCCCGATCCAAGCTGACAAGACTCTCACCTCCTGCCTTGGGCTTGATCTACATGATCCAAGCTGATTGGAGTAGGTATAGCTCCTTCTCCAAGGCTTGATCTTATTTGCATCTTAGCCAAAAGGCCCATTTGCCACTTTAAAAAATTGCTTCAGGTAAAGCTGAAATGTAACCTAATGACTTCAACCAAATGCAGCGTGTCAATACTACACTTGATCTTAGCCAAAAGGCCGAGATGCTACTTTAAAAAAGGAAGCAAAGATGCGGCAAACTCATTTACAAAAGATAATTGAAAGTTATCAGTGATTTATACATTTTGGTGAAAGAGTTTTCAGTTCAATCCTTCAATTCTACTTTACAGTGCTGGTATCTCAGAATGCAATGAAATTAAATCCTGGTGAGATATATTCAAAGTCCTTAGAGTGCTGAATTTCCTTTGAGTTTATTATCAGAATCAATAACAACAATAACATAGAACTGAAGATTTTCCATTTGTCAGTAACCATTTATAACTGGGTACAACATAAGCAGATATAATCCAGATTGGCTTCTGCATCAGCAGCCATGATGATGCACTTGGATTCAAATAGCATTCCTATTTCTTCACTGTATGGCACATCTGAATGAAAGTATTACATTCACGACATTCTTTTTTACATTTTGCCCAGATTTTATTATTCCTATGACTTGGAAATTCATTTAACTAAAACACTTGTTAATACAGGATGATCTTTTAATGTTTTTACATGGGTTGCATGTAAACCCTACACAACTGAAATGGGGTACATGTTCCCAATAGATGATTATTTGAATGACCAAGTCTTTGCAGCAGTAAATATGTTGATAACTGCTTAATAATTTGTATGCTTTTGGTCCATGATTGAGAGTGCAATTTAACATAAACTCTTATGTGGACTTAATTGGAGCCAGGAGGGAGGAAAATAGATCACAATAACAATTAGGTTTATCAATGCTTTGACAGAAATTACACAGCAACCATAGGGCAGCTCTAGGGAAGATTGGATGGAAAGTTTTATTAGTCTGATCTTGGAAAGTGGCAAAGAGTATGATTAGCAATGGCAGGGAGCAGGCTAACTACCTAACTTCTTCAGCTGAGCAGGCACACACTAACTTCTTCAGCTGAGCAGGAATTGGTACAAGCCATATGTAACTGAGTGCAGCATAAGCAGATGCAATTCAAATCTGCTTCTGCATCAGTGACTATGATAATGCACTTAAACGCAAAGTATCATCCCTATTTTTGCACTGTATGACATGTCTGAATGAAAGCATTACATATGGAACAAGATAAAGTCATTAACTATTAAATACATGTTACTAATAAAAATCCATCAATCTCAGTTTAAAACAGTCAGTTGATTTAGCCTCTACATTTTTTTCAGGATTGTTCTAGATGTTTACTGCTTCCTGATATTACCCATGAATGGCCTACGATTTCAAGATTATGCCTCTTTATTCTACACTCCACCAATGGTGCCAGTTAGGTTTTAGATAAAGTTTCACATTTTACTTCCACCACACTCAGCAGGTGTTTTGGGAAAAACTCATCCTGAAACTATAAAATCCTGTCCTAGGCATTGAACCTGTTTGTGTTCTGCCCTTTATCTGCTCCGATTCTGGTGGCAGCCAGGGTGGTAAAACTCTGACCAACATGTTTACTTACAAGTAAAGGCTATACATGTAGTCACACGAGTGTAGTCAGCTCCTGGGAAGGTTCTGGAACAGAAACCTGAGCTGATCAGTGTGATTTCTCTCCCTCGACCCTTCTCAATTGTTTCCCTAGGTCATGTGTGCTTTACTCTACAGATGGATCCTTAAAGGGGTAGTCACCACATCCCTCCCCTTATAAATTATTTTATACAAATGTCATTATTCAACTTTGACAGTTCCAGATAATTATAATCTCGTACCTAAATTTAATCATTTATAAATTAAGTCTTTCAGAGGGTTTCTGAATCCTGTGGACTGGGGTAACTCTTCTGTCTGGGCCACTTCCATTGAATTTCTGTCATCTGAAACCACAATGACAGATGCCTGTTCAGGCACAGGCAGTTCAATTTTATTAGTTTCCATGGAAATGTCTATTTATCTTCAACAGAACAACCAGGTACTTCAGTGAGAATCAGCAACATTCCCAGGCAGCAATATTAACTCCTGATAGCAGTACTGGCTGCTGGAGCAACACTTCTCTCTCAATGGTCTTCATGTTTTGTGATGACCCTTCCTTCTAGGTTCACTTGATAAAACAGGAATCCAGTTTTGGATACAAAAACTCCAAGGACCCAATTCTACCCATTTCCAAAACTCCTCACATACACAGTTTCATCCACTGAAAATAACCATGCTGACTTACATGATTCATATTTGGTCTTCTCAGTACTTTGTCTGACCACTACTCTTCCTGACAACTTTAGAAACACAAGATTCAGGTTCATTCTGGTACAACAGTTCATTAATAAATCTGCTGATGGGACTCCTGTTGTTGCCTGTGGTGTGGTCCTATAGCCCAGAAAGAATCATGAGATTCTGGTTTCCAGGGTTCCTCTGGACTGCTGTTTAGGACAGAATTAAATGTTTGGATGGCTCAGTCAGCTAGTCTATTGATGCTGAGTTGTAAGGCACAGTCCTAATGTGCTTGAAACCACTGAGGGAGGTAAAGTTCTGAAACTCAGCACTCATAAGAGTTGTTCCGTTATCCATGACATGATGCCATCACGTGTTCCGTGGGTGGAAAAAAATTAGCATAATTTCTCAACTGCAGTGTGCAGTGTTGTAGACTTTGAATGTGTATCAACAAGAGCAAAAACATTATGCAGCTGCATTCACGGGCACAATCAACACAGATTTGTATCCAAGGCAGCCAAGCCACTTCCAAAGATGCAGTGGGATTGCAGCAGGAATTCTTTGTTGCAATTGGAGCTGTTCACAGTGCTTGACTAGGGTCTCACTGTCAGCATCAATGCCAGGTTACCAAGCATAATTCCTGATGGGCATCTTTATCTTAGATACACAATTAGATGACCTATTAGATTCACTTTGGACAACAGTGGATCCTGGTTGGTCCAGCACTTGATCCGTTTCTTCAGGCTTGGCAACGTGTCTAAGAAATTCAATATTGTTACAATTTCTGTGGTATTGTGCAACAGTCAATTGCAAAGTTAGGTGACGAAGTGCATCACATATGGATCAGATTGCAGACTTTGGGGAAAGCACAATCACTAAGAAAAGATCTGCAGAACAAAGAAAGGAGGAGGTAAAGGGGAGTTTTCAGAGACCTGCATAGGGCGAATTAAGAAAAAAAGAAACCAAAGCATCCATACCCTGCAAACAGCGGTGAAATCGATGATACAATAGATATAGGAAACATTCTCTGACGTGAAATTTCAGTATGGAATAGTTCCCAGGGAAAAAATATTCAATTAGCATTCTGATTAGGAAGAAGATAAAAAATAAAGCCACAGGCATAAATCTGAAGCTGAAGTTGATGTTGCAACACAGAATAACATCGCTCTCTTCAGCCTATACAAGATTTTTCCAGAAAATTAGGAAGAAAATGGAAAAGATGCTGTGAAGTTGAGCAATGTCACGCTAATGTCATCTATGCAGTGACATCTCGTGGTCAAAGAGAACACTTGAGTGGGTTGTACGTTACATATATCAGATCATTGTATTTCAGATCATTTCTCACCCCTCCCTTTGTAAGGTAGCCTACTTCTCTACATTATTATTGGTGTCAGTTGAGTGAGGTGTGGATCAGCTCTCTCCAGAGCACTCAACACATCCACATCAATGGAAAGTTTCACCCGTAGATGTGATATGGAACTTTATACTCAGCAGCAACACAAAACCCCCTCTTTCCCCTGACCTCCTCCCTTCCTATGCAGTGTCTTATGTCTCCTGAAAGGTGAAGAGGGCAAAGTGTGGATCCACTGAAGTCAGGCTGAGAGGCAGAACGAGCCATTGCACCATAGGAGCTTGACCTGACTTCCCCATCCTGACATATTGGCAAACGGTGTTGATAGTGGGGATTCCGGGGGCTTTTCAATAGTAGATTATATGCCATCAGGTCCGTCCCACTACAGAGTACAGTGCAACATACCCAGTCACAAAATTAATGATGTTGGGGCTAAAAGATGTGGTGTGATTTTCTGTTGGCCTCTCTAGGAGAGAACAGTCCATGTTCCCACCCCATCACAGAAGTACTAGTAAGGGAGAATTCCATTCATAATCCTCTTTTAAAGTTCAATTTTTGTGACAATGTGGAAGCTGCAAGAGATAGCTGTGTAGCTGAAAGCATTGATAAGTGGAAAATAGTGATATGCAGCATCAGCATGGATGATATAAACCCTGATTGCTGATGGGTGAATAATTGGAGAGTGGTGAGTTAAAGGGTGTGAGAGGTTGGCGATGTAATGGATAGAAGATTTTCAAATGACCATTCATGTAAGGTCGTGCACCTTATTCAGCACTGCAGCCAAATCTTCAGGGCCAGATTCTGTGAATGCACTATACTTACCACCTGCTTCCAATTCATGTGCAGGATGTGTGTTGAGGGCCTTCAAGCCTCTTGTAGAAACTTGCCGCTTTTGTTCTTTTAACCCCTTGGACAAAGGCTTTCAGTGCAGCATCTAAGAATCTTGGAGCCCTTCCTTCGGCCTCGTGCTCCATTATCAATCTTCTTCTTCAATAAGAGTCTTTCTGGACTGTTCTGGTAGTTGCTGTAACCTAAATGCACCTCTCCTTTAAGACAGCCTTTAGGTAATGCAGACAAAATCCTGCCACTTATGCATCTGGGTCACCTGCTGAGTGTGTAGCCAGTTAACAGCATGTTCCACATTGGGCTGAACATTACATTCAGTTTGATGAATAGGCAGTGCAATGTTTGCCTGCTGCCTGCCTCAGTGGGACCTAACTGAATCTTTCTGCCTTCAATACAAACAGACACAGTGCACATCACATTTCCAAACAAATTCTCATAGAAATGTGGATGATTTCTATCATCCCGAAATAGGCTGTGCCTGGGAAAATATCTGTCGTGAGGAAAGAGAAGTTTTTGACGTATTTTTTGGACTTTAATTCCAATAGAAGTAAAGTAAAAGTTTATTTATTAGTTACAAGTAGGCTTACATTCACACTATAATGAAGTTACTGTGAAAATCCCCCAATTGCCACACTCAGGTATTTGTTTAGGTACACTAAGGGAGAATTT
This sequence comes from Sphyrna mokarran, assembly GCA_024679065.1. Classification (NCBI taxonomy): domain Eukaryota; kingdom Metazoa; phylum Chordata; class Chondrichthyes; order Carcharhiniformes; family Carcharhinidae; genus Sphyrna; species Sphyrna mokarran. The sequence continues at coordinate 63,647,351 of JAGIQG010000006.1, read as the reverse complement.
ACCATGGCTAATTCACCTAACCTGCACATCTTTGGACTGTGGAAGAAAACTGGATCACCCAGAGGAAACCCACGCAGATACAGGGAGAATGTGCAGACTTTATACAGTCATCCAAGCTGGCAATTGAAGTGGAGTCCCTGATGCTGTGGAGTAGCAATGCTAACCATTGTGCCACAGTGCCGCCCCACCACTAGTAAGTGGTTGCTCCAACAAGAAAGGATGTGAAACTACAATTATGATGAAAAGTTTTGAGATTCTAGATCTATTTCTATTTAAATAGAGACTTAATTGAGATTTTAAGAATTATGAGGGGTTTGACTAATGTAAACAGCAAAGGACTGTTTCTTCTGTTTGGAAATCAGGAATGAGGAGCCATTAATCCACGATCATCTTCAACACTGGTGTCCCACAAGACTGTGTTCTCTATTCCCTATTATACTCCTTGTACACCTATGACTATCTGGCCAAATTCCCCTCCAATTCGATTTTCAAGTTTGCTGATGATACCAATGTAGTTAGTTGATTTCAAAAAATGATGAGACAGAGTACAGGAATGAGATAGAAATTCTGGTGAACTGGTATAGCAACAATAATCTCTCCCTCAATGTCAGACAAAATGAGGGAGATTATCATCGATTTCAGGAAGGGTAAAGGAGAACATGCCCCTGGGGATGAAGTAGAAAGGATTGAAAACTTCAAGTTTTTAGGTGTCCTGTCTTCATTCCCTCATGCCAACACTATAGTTAAGAAAACCCAACAATGTCTCTATGTTCTCAGAACATAGAACATAGAACAATACAGCACAAACAGGCCCTTCGGCCCACGAGTTGCGCCGATCACATCTACCAATCCACAGACCTATCTATAACCCTCTGTCCTATTCTTTTCCATATACTCATCCAGAAGTCTCTTAAAAGACCCCAGTGAGTTTGCCTCAACAACCTCCGACAGCAGTCGGTTCCATTCACTCACCACCCTCTGAGTGAAAAACCTACCCCTGACATCTCCTTTGTAGTTGCTTCCCTGCACCTTAAATCTGTGTCCTCTCGTAGTGACCATTTCAGCTCGGGGAAATAGTCTCTGAGAGTCCACCCTATCTATTCCTCTCAACATTTTATAAACCTCTATCAGGTCGCCTCTCAACCTACGTCTCTCCAGTGTGAAGAGTCCCAGCTCCCTCAACCTATCTTCATAAGGCCTGCCTCCCAATCCAGGCAGCATCCTTGTAAATCTCCTCTGAACCTCTCAATAGCCTCTACATCCTTCCTATAATGAGGCGACCAGAACTGCGCACAATACTCCAAGTGGGGTCTGACAAGAGTCTTATAGAGCTGCATCATTACCTCCTGACTCCTAAACTCTATTCCTTGATTAATGAATGCCAGTACACCGTACGCCTTCTTGACCACTTCCTCCACCTGTGAGGCTGATTTAAGATTCCTATGGACCCGGACCCCAAAATCCTTCTGCTCTACAACACAGCTAAGACTCCTACCCCTTAAATTGTACTCCTTCATCCCATTATTCCTGCCAAAATGGACACTACACACTTATCTGCATTGAAGTCCATCTGCCACTTCTCCACCCAGTCTTGCATCCTGTCTTAGTCTAGAAGACTAAGAAAATTTGGCATGTCAGCTATGACTCTCACTAACTTTTACAGATGCACCACAGAAAGTATTCTTTTTGATTTATCACAGTTTGGTATGGCCCCTGTTCTGCCCAAGACCATAGGAAACTACAAACGCCCAAACCCATCATGCAAACCATCCTACCATTTTATGTTCTTTATACAGTAAGAAGTCTCACAACACCAGGTTAAAGTCCAACAGGTTATTTGTAGCAAACACCACTAGCTTTTGAAACTGGCTGTTCTTTCATCAGGTGGGTGGAGTTCTGATCACAAACAGGGCATATAAAGACACAACCTCAATGTACATGAATAATGATTGGAATGCATGTCTTTACAGCTATTCAAGTCTTAAAAGTACAGAGAATATAAGTGGAGAGAGAATTAAACACACAGGTTAAAAAAATGTGTATTGTTCCCAGACAAGGAAGTTAGTGAGATTTTGCAAGTCTAGGCAAATTGTGAGCGCTACAGATAGTGTGACATGAACCCAAGATCCCAGTTGAGGCAGTCCTCATCTAGGACTCATGAGTAGTGACAAGAGGGTTGCAATTGAGGTTTCTGATCAATTCATTGGCTGGTTATCAATAAGCTTTTGAAGTTTTAACTCTGCTAACACAATGAGCTTGTTCAGAAAGGCAGCGTGAGGAATATGGGGACCAAGCTCACAAGGATAGACAACATCTGGAAGAACAGAACAAAGGATTGATTTCATGTGGCAACAAAATCCTGGTCAGGTTTTAATTGCAAGTTTAATTGCAACCTTAAATAATGGATGGTGAATATTTGGTTTATGCATTGCAAATATTTACTGTTGTTTAAGCAGCTATAGAATAAAGGTAATTGTGTTCAAGTATTTAAAGTTGACTATATGTCTTTATTCACTAAGGAGGTTAAAACACACAGGTTTGTGTAACAGTGGTCAAGCTGCAACTTAAGATTGGCATCTAAGGATAGAGTATTTATTAATTTTGTTCCCATCTTTTGTACAATGAACCACCAAAATGAATAGTTTCCATGGAGAGAAGGAGCATATCGCTCTTGCAGATTTCAAGGGCCCGAGTTTGTACAAAATGCCTACATTATTAAATGCTTTGAGAAACATCAAGGACAGACAGAACAGAGATTTTAAAGATGAATTATATTTGACTTTCTTACATAATTATTTGGGGAAAAATAACTAAAATGGATATTTAAAAGAAATGTGGTATGTGTGGAAAGAACATGATCAAGGTTTAAAAAAGTCAGAGTAGAATTGTGTGCTGAGTGAGGGTCTATAGGTATTTCTGATTGGAGCTGCACTTATATAACTGACCTGCTAAAATGGGAGTGGAGTGGGGGGAGGGCGGGGGCAAGATTCTCCCAACAGTGCTGAACTGGCAAAAAAACTGGCCTGGATCATGACTGTTTTTTCAGTGCAACTTCAGACCTGAATGTCCTCACTGAAAAGCCTCCCAGCATCCAGATCACTGCCCTCAAATGCCCACACACATTGCTGGCCTCATCATTGGCTCCCACACCCCTTCCCCCACAGACATTGCTGGCCTCCACAACACCCCACAAACATCGTTGATCTATACAGCTCCCCCGCCCTCCCCCAGACATTGCTAACCCCCACACATCCTCATAGGCATTGCTGGCCCCCTTCCCATAGACTTTAGTAAGGCGTTTGATAAGATGGACTTTAGTAAGGTGTTTGATAAGGTGGCCCATGGAAGACTTCTACAGAAAATGCAGATGTGTGGAATAGAGGGTGATTTAGCTAATTGGATTAGGAATTGGCTGGCCGATAGAAGACAGAGGGTGGTGGTTGATGGGAGATATTCATCGTGGAGTTCGGTGACGAGTGGTGTGCCTCAGGGGTCTGTTTTGGGGCCCCTGCTGTTTGTAATTTTTATAAATGATCGGGATGAGGGTATTGAGGGATGGATCAGTAAATTTGCAGATGACACTAAAGTTGGTGGAGTGGTTGATAGTGAAGAGGGGTGTTATAGTTTACAGAGTGACTTGGACAAGTTGCAAAGCTGGGCCGAGAGGTGGCAAATGGAGTTTAATGTGGAAAAGTGTGAGGTAATGCACTTTGGCAGGAACAATAAATGTGTAGAGTATAGGGCTAATGGTAGCGCTCTTAATAGTGTTGAGGAACAGAAGGATCTTGGTGTATGTGTCAATAGATCCCTGAAAGTAGGCAGTCAAGTGGATAAAGTTGTTAACAAGGCATATGGAGTCTTAGCTTTTATTGGTAGGGGGATTGAATTTAGGAGCCGCAGCAGCATGTTGCAACTGTACAAAACTCTAGTGCGGCCGCACTTGGAGTATTGTGTGCAGTTCTGGTCCCCACATTATAAGAACGATGTGGAGGCATTGGAGAGGGTACAGAGGAGGTTTACCAGGATGTTGCCTGGTATGGAGGGCAGGTCCTATGAAGAGAGGTTGAAGGATTGAGGTTGTTTTCGTTAGAAAGGAGGCGGCTAAGAGGGGATCTTATTGAAGCATATAAGATGATTAGAGGTTTATATAGGGTGGACAGTGATAGCCTTTTTCCTAGGATGGAGAAAGCTAGCACGAGGGGACACAGCTTTAAATTAAGGGTATGAGTTATAGGACGGATATCAGAGGTAGGTTCTTTACTCAAAGAGTGATTAGGGAGTGGACTGCCCTGCCTGCAGCTGTTGTAGATGCGCCAAGTTTGGTGGCGTTTAAGAGGTTAGTTGATAAGTATATGGATGAGAAGGGAATGGTTTAGTTAGGAGGGGCATTTGCTTTTTATTTTGGTCGGCACAACATCGAAGGCCGAAGGGCCTGTTCTGTGCTGTAATGTTCTATGTTCTATGTTCTATGTTCTATACTGCTGCCCCCCCAACCCCTGCCCACACACAGACATGGTTACCCACTCACCCCTTGCTCCCATGGATCCAGATAATGCGGGTATCCAATCCCTCTATCTCTTGAACATATTGTCCTTACTCCTGCCCTGCAGAGAACTTGCAATTTGCATTTTCTGATCATTCTCTCTCTTGAATGGGAGCCTTGAGTATTACAACCCCTTGGACACAGTAGCTTATTGAATGGTAGCCAATCAGCACTTTGAGGAATGTATGACACTCAATTGAATGCAGCCTTCAAAATTTCTCACAAGATTTGTTGCCAACAGGCCCTTAACAGGCTGCACACACTGCACCTGCACTCCCTTAATAAGCCAGAACTGTACATAAGCTGCAGGAATGGACACACAGCCAGTCATGCCACGAAGAGGTCTGTGCGCAAACCTGCACCCAGATTCACAGAGGCTGACCAGAGCACCTGCTAGATATCAGGAGGGGAGGCGTGAATGGATCTTCTCCAGCCAAAGCCCTTACCCATGGGATACATCTGCCACGGCATTATGGGAGGAGGTGGCAGAAGTGGTGAATGTAGGAACCTGACACTGTGCTCTGGCCAGCAGTGTCGGAAAAAAGTGTACAACCTTTTTCAAGTAGCAAGGGTGAGTGAGTATCCCACTTGGCACCCTGCATATACTTGGCATGGATCTCATGCCCTGCTTAGACACTTGAAGGGCATGCAACAAGTTACTCTTCCCCAGGAACGAAATCTAACCCTTCCCTTAACCCCTCAACAAGTATCCTTCAGTGGTGACTGCTTATCCCGAAAGTGCCAGCGCAATGCCTGAGGCACAGGCATGTATAGTTCACCATGCACTGCAATATATTAATATTTGATATCCATCTTATGTTCCCATAGGAAAAGAACATTTGCAATGTATGTGAGATGACACAGGCTGGTGGTGGTGTGTCTGACCTGCGGCAGCTGACCAGCATCGAGGAGCGTGCTACGGAGCGAGCAGGGGATGATAATCCTTCCCGATAGGTCACCGACAGCCAGGTTGGTATCTAGCATGCAAGTGAGCAGAAGGACACCCTCAATCTAAGTCCTCCTTGAAGTAAGTGCAAATACTGCATAGGAGCATACTCTCCCCCTCCATGTAGAATGATTTGAGCCATTGCTATGTGTACAACTATAGCTTCCATTACAAGCATGTGATGCTGGTCCATGTCACAGGGTAGAGACAGACAGCAAGTCAGCACCCAGTGCCCAGTGACAGCAGATACCATGCAGTCTGCATCTGAAAATCTGCACTCCAGCCTGCAGCAGCAGCTGCTTCATCTGGTTAGGCCTTAGTCAGCACATGGTGCACTCCTCCCCCACCTCAGCACTCAGTCAAGTCCCTGATCACACCCCGTGGCATGACAATGTCATTGCAAAGTGCCCTGGAGGGGAAGGATGAGCAGGACTCCTTGAGGGTTCCTCCCACACTGAGTTACAGTGCTGCCCGGGAGAGAAAGGGTGAGCAGGATTCATGCAAAAAACTCTGAGAAAATGGAAGCCCCTCCCTCTACCCTTGATAACACTGGTCCAAGTGGCCAGCAGGAAGACAGCAGGAAGTATGCCACAAGGCATCTCCAGGACCTGCCTGCAACATCCCCCATGCTCCGCTAGCAGCACTTATCTCCTCACGCCAGTTCAAGGCTGCCACGCCAGGTTGAAAATTTACATATATCCACTCTGATTCGCACCAAAGTGACATCATACCAGACAGGTAGGAGATGCAAACGTGGGCAGAGATTGCCATGTTGGCATGTTAAGGTTTGGAAAGTAATGCAGTTAGCGGCATTTTAAGTGTGATCCCAGCAGGGCTATTTTATTCCTGCTGGGGGATGTGTGCTGGTCGTAAATGCTTGTTGGGAACCTGCGACATGGCCAACATGTGCACCTCCTGATCCAACCTGCCAGAAAATTTGCAGGTCACGATGGGAGAATCGATCCCTTCTCACAGGAAGTGTAAACAGGGAACTCACAAGGATTTTCAACTTGTCACTGATGTGAGAAGACTTAGGTGGAACAGGTAAGGTAAATAATTCCGTACAAATATGCTTAAGAATCTCTATATATGTTTACCGTAAGAATGCCTGAGATTCACTGTTGAATTTGTTGCTGATGATGGAGCCTGCTGTGATTGCGTTTACTTTTGGTACATACTGAAGCCTCATGATTCATGAGCAGTCACACAACCACTGCTGAAAACAAATAAGCCATTGAAAAAACAACATATGGAAGGCCAAACATCCTGTGGCTAAACAACCGCATGTATTCTGTTACATGAGAAAACAAGCTACATGGACCAAGTCCAATTGGACACAGACCAAGTCCAATGAACATGGACCAGTCAAAGATTGACAATGTACCTCAGACCCAACATGGATCAATCGAAGATTGATCACACGCTACAGAGACAAAAAGGTAGCTCAGAAGGATCAAGCACAAGTGAAGTTGCTACGCAGCCTAAATATAAAGTTTCCCTTATGGCATCATCGGAGTGAAGTCATCAATAAGAGACTGAAAGCAGAATCAATCAGGGGTCAATTGGTGCAATTGATCTGCAATCCATCTCAACAGATTAACCAGGCGGGTAGCTGTAAGTTTTAAATCACTCTGCATTGTTTTATTAAGTTTAATCTTTTAACAGCACAACAGTTGGATTTACAGGAGAATTGTGTCAAAAGTGACTCTCAGGAAAGAGAGTGGGGCAACATTCAGAAATTCTGTTTTAGGCAATGCGAGGAAAGAAAAATTCAAAGTGAAAACTAAAAGATGTAAAGTATTTGAATCAGAGGAGAGAGCAGAATAAGTGTGAGTAAAGAATTAAATTGGAACAGGCAAGGGCATGTGGCCCAAATAAGCCTTCTTCATATAAATATACAGAGCGTAGGAGCAAACTGACTGAATAGCAGGAACAAAATTCAATATTGGAGGCTATGATATGGCAACCCTTAAGGAAACATTGTTGCTTGACAGTTAGGACTGGGAGCTAAATATACCAGGTTATCATGTCCAGAGGAAAGGGAGACAAAATTGTACAGAGGGATGAGTAGCCTGAGTAATTAAGAATGAAATCACTTCAGAGAGATTATAATGAGACGCAAGCAGGCAGTGGAGAGTTTATAGGTAAGATTAAGTAGTAGAAAAGGATTTAAGGCTATAGTGGGAATTGGCATCAGTCCCCAAAAACAACTGCAATGTAGTGACATGAACTGCTGAGACTAGACAATAATGTAGCAAAGACAGAAATTTAAATAGGACATTTTAACTTTCATATAGATTGCTATATGCTGGCCTTGCACATGTCAGTAAGATAGTGAATTTCTTCAGTGTGTCTGAGGTAGTATTTTGAAACAATATGTCTTAGAGCCAACAAGGGAGCAAGCCATTTAGATTCAGCAATGAGATTTAGGCAACCACCTAATTGTGCGTGAACATTTATCTGTTAACAATATAATTGAGTTCAATGCAGTATTTGAAAGAGAGAGACATGAAACAAATATTCAAGATTCTAGATTAAGTAAAGTTGACTTCAATGGGAAGAGACAGAGAATGCCTATACTAAAGTGAACAAATCTGTCATTGGGTAAAACAAAAAGTGATCAGTAAGAGTATTCAAAAATTAATTTAACATGACTCAGAATCAGATTGTACCTCATAAGGACAAAAAGATATTAAAAAAACAGCCCAGGATAACCACAAAGGTGAGACAATGTTAAATAAAAGAAAAAATGTACAAAAATGCAAACATGCTGGTGAACAGAGGAGGTACAGTAGCAGAAATCTGTAAAGCAGATAGAGTGACAAAAAGGGAATGTGAAAAGAAAATTGCAAAAGATATCAAAACCTTATTTTAAAAAAATACAGAAGCAAATATTGCAGATGATAGCAATCTGAAGTAAGAAGGGAAAATGCTGCAAATACTCATCAGGTCTGGTAGCATCTTTGGAGAGAAACAAAGTTCATAGGTGGGATTTTATAGCCTTGCTCTTCTCGGAACCATAAAATCCTTCCCATGCTCCGTCCCTTGCCTGCACTGATTCCTGTGGTGGGTGGAGTGGTAAAATTTCAGTTCATGTTTCAGGTCATGTCCTTTCACCAGCACAGGAAATGTTAAAGAGGTAATTGTTTGAAGTAGATTAAACGAATGGAGGGTGAATAGAAGAATGAAAGGGAAGATCCGTGGTTAGGTGGAGAATGGGAGACATTGAATGATAAAAGAGTTGGTGTAGCAACTCTCAGCAAAGTAAACTAACAAAGGACGGGTCCAGAGGAAGTGTGAACAACAGAATAATAAATAGCTGATGTCCAAAGCAAAAATGCAAAAAAGAATAAATCAAAAGAATGCAGCAGTGATGACACTAAGATTACAGCCTGAAATTGTTCAACTCAATTTTGAAGTCAGAAAACTATATGTACTTAATCAAAATATGAGGGCTGTTTTTTATACTTTCGTTGAGCTTCATTGCAGCAGTAGGCTGAAGACAGAGATGTCAGTGTGAGAACAAGGTGAACAAGAGACTATATTGTGAGCAGTGAAGACACTAGTACATTGGTATTTTAGTATACTAAATTGAAAGATGTATACATAAATCACTGTTTCTCCTGGAAGGAGTGTTTCAGCCTTGGATGGTGAAGAGAAAAATAAGTAAAAGAGCAGGTGTTATATCTCCTATACTTGCATGAACAAGGCAGGAAAACCATAGGATAAAGGTGGAGTTGGCTAATGTAGACTGGGAACACAGAATAGTTGATGGGACAGCTGAGTAGGACTTTTAAGAAGATTTTTTCCTTAGTGCTCAGCAAAAATATATTCCAGTGAAAAAGGAGGAATATAAGAAAAGGGATAACCAGCTGTAGATAACTAAGGAAATAAAGGAGAGTATCAAATTAAAAACCAGAACAATGGCCAAAATTAGCAGGGAACGAGAAGATTGGGAAAGCTTTAAAAAAAACAACAAAGAACTGGACGATACGGTAGCACAATGGGTAGCTCCAGGGATCTGGGTTTGATTCCCAGCTTGGGTCACCGGCAGTGTGGAATTTGCACATTCTTCCCGTGTCTACGTGGGTTTCCTCCATGTGCTCCAGTTTCCTTCCGCACTCCAAAGATATGAGGGTTGGGTGGATTGGCCATGCTAAGAAATTGCCTCTTAGTATCCAGGGATGAGTAGGTTAGAGGGATTAGTGGGTATAATATGTAGAGGTAGGGCTTGGGTGGGATTGTGTTCAGTGCAGACTCAATGGGCTGAAGAGCCTCTTTCTGCATTGTAGGATTCTATGAATGAAGTTTTCTCAAACAATGTGGATTTTGATTTGAAGCCTATGATCATGACTACAGTGCAAAGCTCATTTTCATCATTTCTCTTTTCCATGCAATTTAATGTTGCTTAACTGTGAAATCTTTCTTTGTTCTACTGTTTTTGCCAGTGCTGTCACCTCAATTAAAATTAATTGATTGTTATTTGATTCATATTTCAACTAAAGATCATGGTTGAAGGTGCAGTCTAAGAACAAGATTGTCACAATGCAAAAATAAAACTTACAAGAAATAAAGCACTTCAAGGTGCACTGGCATAAATGTTGTCACAGTGACAGATTATTGCCTTTTTGTCTTAGCAGGCAATTTTGGTTTAAGCTAATATGTTTTTGATGTGAACTCTGGTTCATAATTTTTAATGATTAAACAATTAATGATCTAGCATTCTATCAGTCACTTTGACAGAGGTTTGTAATCAAGTCAAAGAAATAATTGGTACGATTGTGATCTCACCTGAGAGTTAATAGCCCCTATGTTGATTCTGGTCTGATCAGAGGAACAAGGTTCGATAGGGGAACTTTTAAAAAATATCAGTGGAGCAATTTGTGGTGCATTCTGTTCATGCTCGCCATCATTCTAAAACGCTGACGTTTGTTATTTGGGATAGACTTCAACCACAATTCGGCAGCAGCTCATTATATCATATTGATCCTGACAATACTGTAAAAGAACCTAAGATGGTTCTTCAGTGGTTCAAGTAGACAGCTTACTATCATTATCTTAAGGACAATTTTTGGGATGAGAAATAATGGCTGACCTTTCCAGCACTGAACACATTTGTTCAGCAATATTAAAAACTCTCAAACTATCCTTTCACTTTCCACTTCATTTGGAATTTTTTTTACCCAATTGGATTAATCTTAGCATTCAGTCTTTATTCCCCATGTCTAACATTGTCACATGTAATAAATAAAAATCTTTAAAGAAAGGAAAACAAAATGAACACTTCTACAATGTTCTCCCACGGTTGCTCGCAATGATATCCTGGAGATAATCTTTAATCCATAGAGATATTAGGACAATTTTGGAGGATGTGCAACTGTAAGAAGAGGCTGTGCTTTTTGAGGGAGCCTGTTGCAGATCTCTGCACTCTAGTGCACTCGTTTCCCATGAGTTGCCAATAGTTGTCAAGAAGTCATCAGACGTTTTATCTTTATTATTGATGATTCCTGTCAGTTTGCAGCAGAGGTCAGCATCTACATATCACAATCTGCAGTTTACAGCTGCATTAAACCCTGTTCTCTGTGGTACTGCAGTGCATCACCTTTTCTGGCCTCAACAGCCAACTGGAGGAAACTCAGGTGTTTGCGAGTGATCACTTTCCCTGATGAGCAGAACTTCAATGACTAAACACATGTTGCTTTAGTTCCCTGCACAGCATGAGATGTCAAGCAATGGTTGATAACACCATAATACAGTTTGTACAGTTTCTATAAGTTGGCCAAAAAAGCATTCAGCCTGGGATTACTAGCACCACACATTGCCTCCACCCTCAAATCCTATTATTCAACCATGTGAATATGACAGGGAGACTTTGATGAATGGATTTGAAGCATTAACTCTATTTTTCTCTCCATAGATACAGACTGACATGCTGAGATTTTGCAACATTTGCTGTTTTTTTCCATAAACGACTATTAGGGACCTATCTGGGAAATGAGATCCAAGCATATGGCAGAATGCCTAAAAAACAGATACAACAGATTCCAACAAACAACTAGGATGATGATTAAACACACTGTAACATTCTGAAGTTGAGGTTCAGTTGAGGCTCTCAATTAGTTGGAGGGCTTCCCACAATTTATCCCATTTGGAATTTCTGCTGTTCTGTAGGCCTGCACCAGGAGGAGATGGAACCACAGCAGCAGTTACCTTTCTCATGCAAAGAGAGGAGCCAGCACAGGTAGGGCCTCCTTAATAGATATGAAAAAGCAGCTCCCAGCTCACTATTGTTAGTGAATGTGTCACATCACTGCTCTGAAGGATTCCGAAGAGTCACATTTTATATTACACTTGTAAAAAGTAATTGTATATTATAAATGTTAACAAAATGTGTGGAAAATTTGGTACATTATTTTTATCACTTTAGTTAAATTTATAGTTGCATTCCATAGAATGGTTTTAAAGAAATACATGACTAATTGGTTCTTGTTAAGAACCAATAACAACCAGAAATAATAAACCAGTTACTTAATGGTCAGAATTTTATTGTCCCGCTCACCACAAGAATCAGAGCAGGTGAGAGGCAAACAATGGAAAGGTCTGTTGATCTCCAGTGGGATTTTACATGTTGGAATGAGTGAGTCTGTAAAATCCCACCCTATATTTTTCTTTCGAAATTTCTTCAATTTCCCTGCTGTTCTGTGGTTAATGGCATTTCATGCAAACAAAACACAATATTACATTTGTTTCAGTAGCTAGTTTTTCTTGAAACAGTTACTAATCTGAAGCCAGAAGCTACGCTTGAGGGATTCACATCAAGCATGGCTGACCAGGAGACTCTCCAGCCCTCACTGGTTGCCATAGGTGTAGAGTGAAGGGTTAACTTTAATCAATGCTGCTGAGCATCAGGGAAAGAAAACATGTCATAGTGATTGCACTTACTGAAGGTTAGAGCAGCATCTTAAGAGAGCAACTCCAGCTGTGTCTTAATCTTACTTAAGTTTAAGTTATTATGCAGATAAATGTGCTAAATAAATGAGACCATGGTCTCCATTAAGATCCCTCTAGAGTAAGAAGCTGATGAATCCCACAATAAAACCACAATAACAGGTAGTGGCAACATTGACTACATTCACAGAGAAACAGTAGAAAATAGCAGCAAAAACCTCAATTGAAGCCCATCAACAGTGCAGTTCAGTGGGTGAACAACTTTGAGCCTCACCTAGCAACACACCAGAGACACCAAAATAACAAAGGCCACCTAGCAACTGTCAAGGCAAGCTCACAGAAAAAGAGAGCCTTCAATCAGAGTGAGAATGGCGATGACTTTATCCCACCAGAATAATTTCAAAATATAGAGGGCCCCACATTGGCTGAATGATAACAAAATTAGCAAAATGTTTTACCCAGTACTGCAATAACTCAGGTCTTGTAAGTAAAGAGAGAGCAGAGTTCACTAGCTATGTCATCCGAGCCACTTACAGGCAGGAGACTGAGCCACTTCTGCCCCAGACCTAAGGTTAAGGCCCTTTGGTCAATACTTTGGTATTGATTTGTTTGATCATAAAGGGTAGAATACTGCTTAAAAGTGAAAAAGCTACAAGACTTCACCTCTGAAGCTGTTACTACCTCCTTGAAGAACATGTTTACTGCACATGACAATTTTGATGTTGTCATTGCCAATGATGAAACCCTTTTTGCCAATAAATGCTTTCAATCCTTTTCAAAGTCCTATATGTTTATATCTTTGTAAATTTGTATCAGAAAGTTTCTGGAGCGGGAATGTACTTTGTGGATAGAGACATTCATTGTCTAGACATAGAATAGATATGTACTTGAACACAGGATCATGTGTCTGTTCAGTTTTGGCAATGAGCCAGTGGGATTGTTCACTTTGACCTCTATGATAATTGTCCAAAGTTACATAGCAATACAGAAATGAGTTCAGCCAAGATGGGAGTCAGCATTTGGATTAAATGGATTAATAACATTATTATGCTGGATAGTAAAATGCAATTGGCTGAGGAATTATTATTGATGCATGTTGACTAAATGTAATTCATTTTAAACTAATATGAGGTGGGAATAATCAATAAGAAAATCTATAATTGACTAGTTCTTTTTTATTAAATTCACCTGAAAGGTTCTGTCACTCTATTTCAGAGCTACTTACCTTTATTGGTAATCTCCATGCAACAGCTTATTGTGTTTATGTATTAAATAAATGGTACATCTTTATACAGAGATATCTACTTCATAGGTTTTGTGTTTTCTATAGTTAAAGGTAGAACCAGCCATTTCAATTCACCCCACAACATTACAAATAAACTTTTGTTCAGTGAAGGTCTCTTGAAGTTCTTTCTCTGGTAGTGATTTAACTTTGCACATTCAGAGTGATTATTATTTGGATGGCGACAGACAGCTGGTGCTTGAAAATATGCAATTATACAGCTTGGATGATTACACATGCTTGTGGAATTGAAGCAGTGATTCCTCACAAAACCTTATGATCTCACAGGAATTTTAATATTGTAAATTTAATGAAATATGTGCATTACATGTTACCAATCTCAAAATTGTTGATATACAGTCAAAAATAATAATTATTTCTTATTTACGTGAGACCTTCATTTCAGATATGTAATCATACAGAGTACATTGATTTGCTGAATGAAAGCCCCATTCCAATCATATTCATAGTTTTCAATAGTAAAATTATCATGATTAAATAGTGCAAAACCATTGCACTTTATAAATTATATTAAGTATTCTGCTTTGTAACATACAGGCTGGAATTCTCCAGACATTCACATCCCACCCTGCCAGTGAGACTGGAGAATTTGGCACTTCACCAAAACTCTATTCATTGCAGCGGGACTGGAGAATCCCAGCTGCAAGTGAAGTCGGAGAATCCGACCCATAGTCTGAAATAAAACAAGCTATTTTTTTCCAACAAAGAGGTTTTGACTAAAGTGAATTTAATTTTTTTTATTCATTCATGGGGCATGGATGTCACTGGCTGGCCACCATTTGTTGTCCATTCCTAGTTGCCCTTGAGAAGATGGTGATGAACTGCCTTCTTAAATTGCTGCAGCCCATGTTCTGTGGATTGACCCACAATGCCATTAGGGAGGGAATTCCAGGATTTCGACACAGTGATTAAATACTAAGATTAATTTCTAAAAGAAGCAACTACAAGAAAATGAATTACAAAGATGTTCTTAAGCGGTTCGTATTATTTTGCCAAATTAAAAAAAATTGAGAGATTCACTGGACCAGTTCACTGTAACAGGAGTTCTGATGGCCCACTGAAGCAAAATGGGACTACCACCAGGTGGCAAAGTGTTTTCAATTCACCCAGCGTTCTCTGCTAGCCCTGGTCAGGTTCCCGACTAGGACAACAGCAACCTGATGATTTGGAGAAAGTGTTGAATTAAATGTCATTAGTGAACTTGAAGCACAATTTAATGCCCTCCCACAATTCAACCTCAGTGGGAACAGCACCAGGTGGACTTTGATGCTGATCATGATCAGCATGGAGCTGGCATGTTGAACTCTGAGGTGGATCAAGGAGATAAGTACAGTGTTCATTATGTCCCACAGCCATTGCCCTGCTGCAGAGGGAGGATCCCCCAGGGGTCCTGGATGGGCATAGGCTGGGACAAGAGTTGGACCTCAGCACTCTACCGGGGATGGGGATCAAGTGGCTGGACAGCTCCATCTACTTCTGGAAATCTGAAGATCACTACTGGAATGGTGATTTCATGCATTTTACTGATCAAAATCTTCATTTCTGTCTGTCAACAGTGAGAATTTTAATCTTCAAACTCCGTGGACATCTGACAGGTTTCCAAATCCCAGCAGCACTCTATTCTAATGAAGTAATTCTCTTTTCTCCCTAAGAAGCTGCAAGTGTGAGAAAATCCTTTTCAAGTTTTCTGACTGACAGAAAATAATCACTTTCATTAAGCGGGGAAGAAAGGGGTTCCTTTCTCAACAGTTGCTCACTCAACTCCATGCTTTTAACACAGAATTTATTTCAATTTCTGAGTTTTCATAGGAAGCTCATAACCTTTGAAATCTCTTCAAGCCCTTCGAAAACCTGGGTTTCCATTCAATTTCAGTCCAGTCCCTTTAACTGTCCTTTGATTGGCAGCTTAATGATTTTTAGACAGCATATTGTGAGCTTTACCTGATAATATTTTGCTTCACGGTTGAAAGCGTCTCATGTACCCACCCCCCCCACCCCCCATCCTCCATCCCCCAGCCCCACCATTGTTCCTAACTGCAATATTTATACAAAGGAGGACCACTTAGCTGCTTGTGGTCACAGCTCAGGCAACATCAAAAGCAGCTAAGTGCTTTCAGTTCCTCTTGGAGTAAGAAAGATGTGGGAGACATTGCATGATACTTTAATAGCTGATAGGTTCTAGAAGGAGTAAAATTAAATCAGGTTATCTGAAAACATCTCTTCTAACCCTCCAAGCCATTTGCTACCATCCCAAAGGGTATCTGGACTATCACTGAGAGGATGCATCCTGCATTCATACTTGGGTGTCCTGAGCTTATGGTTAATACAATTTCATCTTAGCTGTAGTCATCAGTGACTTGCTAATGAACTCAGTTTGTCAATTTAAAATCTACTGAAGATAATAGCAATGTGAGACAAGGTTTGACACTTAATAAAAGCAAATTATTGCGAATGCTGGATTCTGAAACGAAAAGAGAGAATGTTGGAAAATCTCAACAGGTCCGACAGCATCCGGAAGGAGAGAAAACGGCTGACATTTTGAGTCCAGATGACCCTTTGTTAAAGCTAAAAGGCATAGAAAATGGGAGATATTTATACTGTAGGGTGAGGGAATGAAAGATGAGTCATAATCACAAAAACAGGGAGAAAGTTTACTAAAGGCAGTCCATAAAAGAACAAGAGATGTGAATGACCAGATGGCAGTGAAGCTAAAATCAGAGGGTAAGCTATTTAATGATGCAAACACAGACACGATTGAAATGCAGACCAGCCTAGAGATCTCAACCTAAAGGGAATGACTTGGGCATGGACACAAACTCTGAAGAGACCCAAATGCCTCTGGATTATTATTCCTGATGAGCTGCCCTCAACCATTGCTGTCCCTTGAGAAATAATATGTATATAGAGGTTGAGTTTGTAGCACTGGACATGTTTCCGCCCTTTTGCAATTGTCCAACAGTTTCAGGCCTCTTGCAGCTTATGTGGATGAGAGCAGAAACTGCAGGGAGGATGAGCAAACTGACCATGGCAACATGATAGAGGAGGTTATTCAGGTTGTTGTGGAGGAGCGGTTGTGGCAGGCAGGTTTGGGAGGGAAGTCAGTGGTGGGGGCTGGTGGGTCTGTGGGGAGTTAAAAAGAATGTGATTATAGCATGGAACAGTGTAGTTTGAGGAATAGAGATTGTGCTCTGCGTCTCAGAACTTAACTCTTGAAGACTATGTTGCTTGCTGGTGCCAGGAAAAGGAACCTCTCCTTTGGATTGGAAAAGGATTGGAGTGAGAAGGGGAGGGTCCAGTTATCATGGTCTATGTGAGACCAATTGCATATAGAGAAATAAGAAAGAGGTTCTAATAAGGGATTAAATTAAAAACCAGGAGCAGCATTTCTGGGTTACTATTTTACTTTCTACATGTATTGGCCATATAAAATTGGCAAAAGTAGCCTGTTCCTTATTCTCATGTTTTTGCTTTCAGACAGCATTGACCTTTATTCTGTTGTTAACTCCTATTCTTTACCAATATTTTGTGTCTTTATTACTACCAATTACCATTGCCTTTGCCTTGTGTTCCATGGTACTTCTGTCATTCAATATTCCCTAACTTCTAACATAACTTTGACCTTTGCTTTTGCTTCATCTGTCCTGTCCACTTTTTTAATAGTATGTAACCTATCACACCCCAATCGCTCTTCAGTTCTGACAAAGAGTCATATTGGACTCAAAATGATAACTTTGCTTTTCTCACATGCATGCTACCAGACTGGCTGAGTTTTTCCACTGCTTTTTTATTTCTGATCTCCAACACCCAAAATATTTTGCTTTTAATTAGGAAGCCACATAGAATGTTTACCTTTATTGAAAGGGTGAGTATAAAAGTAGAGGTGACTTACTACAGCTGTACTGGCCATTGGTGAGATCACTCCCAGGGAGGGAGGGGATTTACTGCAGAAGACATGAGGGGCAGGTGTTCTAATTGTGCAGAAGCTGAAACTTTGCTTTCTGGTGGCAAGTTTAAATGTAGATAATCATTCAGTAAAGGGAGAAATGTTGGTAAGATTGGGCATCCAACTCATTAAATCAATTTAAATGTATGCAAATTCTGATCACAGCCATTTTCGAGCCTTGGTAAAATGGGAATCTGCATTGGCACAGGCACGGATCACACTATTCACCTCATATCTGATTTTACTAAGTTTTCATGCAAAGCAATGTTAAAATCGGGCCCTTAGTGAGAGGTGACATACACTAGCAATGTATTTGTGGTGGGGTCAGATCTTATACAATCTTGTGTTAGTTTCCTACTTGCAATACATTTATGTGCCATAAATATTCATTGTATTGAAATCTTTTGTAATTACTTCCTACCTTCACAATTAAATCAGCAGTACTCGACTCACTTTCATTTAGAGGTGATATGCAACATCAGCTTTATGTAATTGTGTCTGACATCAGTGATTTTCCTTGTTGAATTCTGTAGCCTTAGGTAGGGGAGTAGGAGACTAGCATCTTCTATGGAGGCTCTGAACTTGTAAGAATGAATGGGTGATGAGGTGGTGTGGAATGGGGTCAGGACTATGGAAGAGTTAAAGAAGAATCCAAGGTTGGATAGAGGGTTTCAGGGCATAGAGAAATGAAGAGTGAATGGCTTTTAGGTGTGGTGGCGACAATGTAAAGTGAATAAGGGGCTTAAAGGCCAGTATCAGGACTGTCCACATGTGCAGCCATCTCAAGCCATCTTTGAGTACATCTACATCAGTTCAATTTTCCCCTCTGAGAGTGATCTTGTACAATGTCCTTTAAAATGAATTGAATGTAGGGCCAGCTGAGTTTACTCAACCCAACAGATGCAATACTTGACAATAATATAAACAGTGAATAAAAAAATGAACAAAAAACAACATTGTTTCTGCCACAATAAAGGAAATGTCTCCAACTTCCCTTTTACTATCGATGTGTGCCATCTCTGAGGCGTGTCAATGTATTTAGTTTTCTAACAAATACCAATGACACCAAAAATGAATAAAGTGAAAGCAATGAAATATGAAAAATGTTCAAGGTAAATGTAAATTTGGAAAACACTCATACCACATTTGTGGAATCAATAAGTCTTACATTAATGGGAATGGAACTGGGCAAGAAAGTTGTGTCAGTGTGAAAAGCCTACCTCTGCTGCATTTTCAGTTGCCGGCAAGTTTCGCCACTGAATTTCCTCATGTAATCATACATATCTCCCTGGCATTTTAAATTTTAATTGTAATTGCATGGGAACCAGTAAAAAGCAAGAGATTAGGAGTGGCACCACTTCCTGTTCCTCTGTGAAGAATGGCTCACTGCAATTTAAATTCCATTCTTAGAGAGTTGTGTTCAGTTTTGGTCTGCTTACTTAGGAAGGGATATGCTTCCATTGGAAGCAGTTCAGAGAACATTCAGTGGGCGGATTTGTGGGATGAGGGCTTTTCAATTATGAAGAAAGGTTGAACACGTTAGGCCTACACTCATTGGAGTTTAGAAGAATAGGAGGTGATCTCAATGAAATATATAAGATTCAACTTGACAGGGTAGATGCTGAGAGGAAATTTGCCTTCGTGGGGAAATCTGGAACCGGGGAAACAGTTAAAAAAAGGAGTCTCACATTTAAAAAGGAAATGAGGAGGAATTTGCTGTCTCAGAGAATTATTAGTATTTGGAGTTCTCTTTCACGAAGAGCGGTGGAGGCTGGGCCATTGAATAATTCAAAGAACTATTTTTTTTATTCAACAATGATGTCAAGAGTTGTAGGTACCAGCACAAAAACTGAGTTAAGGGCACAACAACATTAGCCATGATCTCGAATAGAAGAGCAGCTATGTTTTATGTATCATTAGGAAATCCAGTTTGGGGAAATCACAACGTATAAACCCATATTCCATTTCTTGGTAATGAGCAGGTTAATATTGAAACAGTCTGTGCACTTGGTCAGAAAATTAGACAGATTTGCAGTCTGTTTTCGGAATGATGTATTATGGAGTAATCATTGCATCAGCAATTGTGATGTGTGGGAAACAGCTCAGTCCTCCATTGGTCCTAGTTGTAATCATAATTCCTTTTAGTGACACATTTTTTCACATGCTCAACTATCAGTTAGCTTGTTTTCAATTATTTTCCTTCCACCTCCTTAGAAAAATCTTGTATCTTCTTCACATACTTCAAGTAAGATGGAGAATCATTCTTCAGGGGAACTAGAGTGACATATTATTGTGTGGCTCCAGCAGGTTGATCCACAATGTTGCTATAGTTACACACAATCAACAAGACTACGAACAAACAAGTCCTGCATCTCCTAGGTAATATCTTATTAGAATATTCAAAATAATTTTGAATGAGATGTAATTCTTTGAAACAATTTCCAATTTTGCAAAAATTGCAAAATTGAATGTTTGTATATTATTTAGTTCACAATATACCTTATTGTGTTACACCTCAGTTCATTTTCAGGAGTTCTGCACCACAGATCTCATATCAAAAAGAGCTGCTTTTATTACTTCATGATTTTTAAGTTGCCTTTTCAGGCATAGGACCAGATTTTTATCATGAAGGAACTGCCCAAAATGTTTAAGTTCCACTCCCAGACCCAGCATTTACCAACTTCACAATTGTGGTGCTTGCTGGCCTTTCAAATCACCAGCTGCCTCCACTAAGTGGGATTCCGGGAGACCAAGAATGTGAAATACAGAAAGTGTAGATTAGTATAGGTAAGATGAAGTCTAAACTTAGTAGATTCATTTGGACAGCGAGGGTATCCTTTTAGAGAGATAGGGTATCATTTTAGATGGGGGCCTGGGACCCAGTTGGGAGAGGTAAGGCACCATTTGGTATTGTTAAAAGTGAATGATTTTTATGCACAAACTCAATGAAATTTTTAGCTTGCAAAGAACTGTCCAACTTTCAAGGAGCTACTAAAAGGTTGTTCATCTGTCAAGGAATTGACCAATTGTCAAGAAACTATTAAAGAGCTGGTCAGCTGTCAAAGCTGTCCAGGAAGTGTCAAATCTGCCAAGGAACTTCCGACAATATTAGGTGAGTTGGCATGGAAGGGTAAGCACAAAAGGTAGTGGGTGGGTGGAATGGGTTACCATGAATTAGCAATAGATGAGCTAATGCAATGGGAGTGGATCAGAGGCATCAGTTGGCATATGGGGCAATTGATGACACAGGGATGGGTTGGGGAATGGATTGGCATGGACGGGATGAAGGATGTGTGTGCGATGGTGAGGAATGGAGGGATTTTTTTGCTCAACTATCATATACTCGTTTAAATACCATAACATTTTTTGGCTCACCCCCAATCTCCATACCTGACTGAAATTCTGATCTGTAGATAGTTATATTTAGAGTCAAGCTGGGAAATCTCAACTCTGCTAACCCAACTCAGAGGTGTAAATGTGGACCAGAATATATTGGTAAAAGCTTTGTTGCATATCATCTCTCACTAAATCTCCCAAAATCTTACAGGTTTCATGATGACCTAACTCCTTATGCAAATCATCCTAGTGTAATATTTACTGCCTTCTATCTCTTCAGTATGAAACTATTTTCAGAACTAATGGACACAGCTCGAGAGTAGGTTAGTGCAGTTTTCTATGTTCTCAGGCACCCAGATATTTGAGCACTAAAAAACTCCCAATTTGCTCTTCATTCTAATGCCCACTTACAAATCAGAACATCTGTTTACAAGACAGCAACATTAATAAAATTACCCCTGACAAGAGATTGGAACAAAAAACTCAGATCCCGATGGAGTACACTTCTCATGAAATTCTCGCATTCACCACCCACCCACATAATCCTGAGAAAATTGGCCTTTAAGGCACAGTAGCTCGCAATGTTGTCTCACAAAGCCAGGGGCGTTAGTTCGATTCCCAGCTTGGTCACTGCCTGTTTAGAGACTGCACATTTTCCCAGTTCTGTGTGGGTTTCCTCTGGGTGCTCCAGTTTCCTCCCACTGTCCAAAAAAACATGTTGGTTAGATGCCTTGGCCATGCTAAATTCTCCCTCAGAGTACCCAAACAAGCGCCAGAGTGTAGTGAATAGGGGATTTTCACTGTAATGTCATTACGGTATTAATGTAAGCTTTCTTGTGACTAATAAATAATCTTTAATTTTTGTATCCAGCATTTTGAGTCTTTTTGTAGTTTCTGTAGTTGGTGGACACACTACCCTGTTTGGGACATACATGATCATCATTGGGGACAGTGTGCTGGAAATAGCTACTTCATATGTCATGGATTTGCCTGGTAAAAAGACCCAGAATTAACAAGAGGATTGATGGGATGTAATATATCTAGCAACAAGGAAGAATCTGTTGGTAGCCCATATCAAAGAGACTGATGAGATGCGTCCCTTTTTCAGAAATGAAATTAGTAGACATCTAGATAGGATCAGATGTAAATAGCCTTTTCATCAGAAAACAGTTTACTGTGATAACTGGGAGATCAGAGAGGGCAAACAAATGCCAATTTGTAGAAGACACAGACAGTCCAATATATGGTGAGGAGAATCAAAGAGAGCCAGGTACAATTGTCAACTCCTGTAGTAGCAGACAGGCCAGTTTAACATCTTACTGGAAGGCCAGGGCAACCTCCATCAGCAGAAGTCCTTTGTAAAGCTTTATAGTTACGTTAATGCAGAAACTTTTTGTAAAGTCAGTTTATCTATCTTTGATGGATTAGATCAAACTCCTGGTTTTGTGTGGTAACTATGAACTGGATTTAACTTACTGATTTGTTTAAGGTGGATGCTGTGTGGGAAGTGGGGAAGTCTTACTGAGTTTAGACATCAGGAATATGGTTTGGAACAAGGGATAATTTATAGGTAAAATTGTGCATGTGCATTACTCCAGTGTTCATGTATCTTATATAGTTATGGTCTTAATTGTATATATTTGTCTTTTCTGTAATTTAATCAATAGCATTTAGTAATTAGTGCACTATGACTGGACTGCTAATTCTCATGGGTGGTTTAACATGACTTTTTAAACCATTTCAAAAACAATAATATACACTACCACAAACCAATGTTTCACATTGAGGTGCCCTCACAGATAACATCAGTGTAGTTTGTGACACATAACATTGTTGCAATATCATTACCACAAAAATGTAAGCTGTGCAATAACGATTATTAACATAATTTCGGGGCATTGATGGATGGACAAGAAATGCAGGCTTGTTTGCTTTGCAACATTCCAAGAACAAAGTTATATTATAATTTTGTTTAGAATCCAAATTTACTTTTCTTTGATTTTGCTTCCTGTTCTTAAGTCTAAAATAAGCTGTGATAAATAATTCTCATTCATTGTTTATACACTATATTCTATTGATATCATATTAGTATTAGATTCTACATTCAGAAGATCCTATACCTCTAAATAGTGTCTCTTGCTTCCATTTAATAGCTCCACTGAATAAGGGCAATTCTGTATATTAGCAGGGAAAGTCAGTGTGTGTCCTTTCACTTTTGAATTATACAACTTGATTGATTCTTCTCTTCTGTGTTTCTCTTCATTCAGCAAGTGGAATTAAAGGTACAATTGTAAGTTTGCAATCTGAATTGCAAGCCCAGTTACTTACAAGAGGGGATTTGTGGGAGGTTAAGTATTCTCCAAATAGTTCTGTTTCAAGCTAGCTGCAACAGCTCCCAAATTGGAGGTGCAGTGTCTGCGGTTGTTTCAGGCCATCAGCTGGTTATCTCTCTCCTGCTGATAACTGAAGTATTTCATTCTGCTAACTATAAGGCTTATTTATCTAATTTCCTTCGTTCTTGGTGCACAGATTATTAACTCATAGCCCCATCTATAGTCAGCATTCATAATGGGCCAAATGGTCTCTTTTTTGGGTTATATGATTCTACTCTTAGTACTACCATTTCCTAAGTGGCTGTTAAATTGTTTTCATGAGAATTTCCTAATGTTCTAATGCCACTTCATCAATACCCTTGTCTAAACTTGTAAGTTAATTGTGATGTTCTGTGCCCCAGTCAAGTAAATGTTGATATCAAGTGCAGATAATTTAAATAAAATTAATTTTATTCAATAAATATGTTCTAACTAATTGAATAAATAAATGATCCGCTCATTACAAATGTGTAATTTTAGGTAAAACCCATCAATATACTTCTTTGTTACTTTGGCTCGATGTATATTATCTATACATACAATTAATGTGAGAGGAGGAGAAAGAGAGCAATTTGTTAGGTTGATTCTAGAGCCTGAAATCATTGCAGTGCACACTAGGTGCCTAAAGTTTGTCTGAAATAAGATCTTGCGCTCCAACTGAATAATTCTGCTAAGCTACACAGGACTGAGAAGCAGGAATAGGTCACTTGGCCCTTTGAACCTGCTCACCATTTAATAAGATCATGGTTGATCTAGTTGTTGTCTGAACTCCATTTTCTTGTCTGCCCTTCCGCAATCCTTAACTCCCTTGTCTATCAAAAATCTATCTAACTCAGCCTTGAATTAATTTGATGAACCATCTTCCACTGCTTTCCGAGGAAGAGAGTTTTACTAACTAACAGCCTTCATAGAGAAAAAAATTCTCTTAATTTCTGCCTTAAAAGGACCAACATCTTATTTTTAAACTGTGCCCCTTAGTTCTAGTTCTCCCACAAGAGGAAGCATCTTCTGGTACCTGGAACAACCATCAAGAAGAGGCGATAGAGAAACTTCACTGAGGAGCATTCTGAGAAGTCGATGCAGTCACCTTGATGGTACAGTAGGAAATTGAAGAACTGGTGTCAAGGAGCAGTTAAACATGAGACATTACATTAATATTTCCCTACTTCCCTCCTCCTTTCACCAAAAAAAAGAGGCTCTGTGAAGAGGACAAAAGCAAGGTAAAAGCAAAGTATGTCTTGCCCTGCTGCAGTAGTAGAGGACACAAAAGGAAGAGCTGATTGGCAAGTAGAAAGGTCAGATAGGCATTTAATCATTTTATCACTTGTAGTCTCAGAGGCAATTTCTGTTGTTTATAATTTATAAAGGTTATATTCGGTAGTAACAAGGAGCAAAAAAGAAAGGCCCCAGATAATTGGATATAATCCGAAACAAAGTTTAATTTAAAGGGGTAAGATATGACTGGAGAGCTCCTTGTATGCTCTCTGTGATCTATGTGGAGGCCAGGAATGTTTCCAGTGCCCAGACCAACATATATACGAAGTGTCTCCTGCAATTCCTGTAAGTTTGCATTTTGGAGCTGCAGTGGCAGCTGGGGACACCATGGAGCATCCGCGAGGTGGAGAGTATTGTGGATAGCAAGTATAGGGAGACGGTCACATCACAGGCTCAGACTTCATTGGCAGAAAGGGAATGGGTGACCACCAGGCAGAGCAAGGGAACTAGGCAAGCAGGGCAGGAATCTCCCATGGCTATTTCCCTGCAAAACATATATATCATTTTGGATATGTTTGAGAGGAATGGCCTTTCAAGTGAAAACTGCAACAGCCAAACCTGTTGCAGTATAGTTAATTCTGTTGCAGAAGGGAGGAGTAAAAAGTACGGGAATGCAATTATTATAGGGGATTCGATTGTAAGGGGAATAGATAGGCCTTTCTTTCACTGCAAATGAGACTGCAGGATGGTATGTTGCCTCCCTAGTGTAAGGGTCAATGTTGTCTCAAAGCAGTTGTAGGATATTCTGAAGGGGAAGGGCAAACAGCCAATACACATTGGTACAAATGACAGATTAAAAAAAGAGATGAGATTCTAAAAGCAGAACGTAGGGAACTAGGAAGAAAGTTAAGTAATTGAACCTCAAAGGTAGTGATCTCAAATTACTTCCTGTGCCATGAGCTAGTCAGGATGAAAATGGCATGATGCATAGAATGAATACACGGCTGAAAAGGTGATGTGAAGACGAAGGTTTCAGATTCCTAAGGCATTGGAACTGTTTCTGCGGGAGGTAGGATCTGTACAAACTGTATGTGTTATACCTGGGCAGGAACGGGACTGATGCCCTTTGGAGAATACTTGCTCGAGTGGTTTGGGGGGTTTAAAGTAATATGGGAATTGGGAACATTTGTAAGGGTTCAGAGCAGAGGGAATAAAGAACAAGAGGAAAAGACAGTAAGGAAAATAAGACAAGTGATAGGCAGAGAATTCAAGGGCCAGAGTCAGATAAGGATGAGAAAAAAAAAGTAGGAAATGGAAAAGCAATGTTAAAAATGCTCACCTTACATTTTGTACCTTAATGCTAAGAGCATTCAAAACAAAATGGATGAATTATTTGCATAGATAGATGTAAAGGGGTATGTGGCTTCAAGGTGGCCAAGAATGGGAACTAAACATTGGGATGTTTAGGGAATGTGAACTATTCAGTGTTCAAGAAGGATAGGCAGAAAAGAAAAGATGGTGGAGTTGTATTGTTGATCAAAGATGATATTGATATGATATTGAAGAAAGATATTAGCACAGATAATATGGAATCTGTATGGATTGAGTTAAGAATCCAGTTTGATTTTCAAGTTTGCTGATGGCACCACCGTATTGGGTTGGATCTTAAATAATGACAAGACAGAGTACAGGAATGAGATAGAGAATCTGGTGAACTGATGCAGCAACAATAATCTCTCCTTCAATTTCAACAAAATGAAGGAGGTTGTCATCGACTTCAGGAAGTGTAAAGGAGAACATGCCCCTATCTACATCAATGGGATGAAATAGAAAGCTTCAAGTTTTTAGGTGTCCAGATCACTAGCAACCTGTCCTGGTCCCCCCATGCCAACACTATAGTTAAGAAAGCCCAGTAATAGTTCTACTTTCTTAAAAGACTAGGGAAATTTGGCATGTCAGCCACAACTCTCTTCAATCTTTATAGATGCACCATAGAAAGCATTCTTTCTGGTTATATCAAAGCTTGCGGTGGCTCCTGCTCTGCCCAAGGCCATAAGGAACTACAAAAGGTCATGAATGTAGTCTGATCCATCACGCAAGCCAGCCCCCCATCCATTGATTCTGCCTACACTTTCCACTGCTTTGGCAAAGCAACCATCATAATTAAGGACCTGCACACCCTGGACATTCTCTCTTCCACCTTCTTCTGTCAGGAAAAAGATACAAAAGTCTGAGGTCATGTACGAGCCAACTCAAGAACAGCTTCTTCCCTGCTGCCATCAGACTTTTGAATAGACTTATCTTCCATTAAGTTGCTCTTTCTCTACACTCTAGCTATGACTGTAACATATCATTCTGTACTTTCTCATTTCTTCTCAATGAACAGTATGCTTTGTCTGTGTAGTGTATAAGAAATAATACCTTTCACTGTATGTTAATACATGTGACAATAATAAATCAAATTAAATCAAATCACAAAACAACAACTAACAATGGTGGGTGTGGTATATAGACCACTTAATGTGGTGGTAACGTTGGGAAAAGCATTAGACAGAAAATAAACATGCATGTCAAAGGAACATTTGTGATTATGGGTGACTTTAATCTGCATATAGATTGGGAGAGTCAAATTAGTCACAGTACAATGGAGGAGGAATTTCTGGAGTGCATATAGGATGGTTTTCTGGAGCAATACATTGAGAAACCAACAAGGGAACAGACCATCTTGAACTGAGTGTTGTGCAATGAAAAAGGATGAGTCAAGAGTAGAAAGAAGTAGTGTGTGCAGTTTTGGTGTCCTTATCTGAGGAAGGACGTCCTTGCTATAGAGGGAATACAGCTTACCAGGCCGATTCCTGGGATGTCATACGAGAGACCATTAAATTAGTTAGGATTATATTTCTTGGAGTTTAGAAGAGCGAGAGGGAATCTCATAGACAGGGTTAGACAGGGTAGATTCAGAAAGAATGCTCCTGATGATGGTTGAGTCTAAAACTAGGGGTTATAGCTTGAGGGTAAGGGGTAAACATTTTTAGGACTGAGGTGAGGTGAAATCTCTCCACCCAGAGGATGGTGAATGTGTGGAATTCACCACCACAGAATATAGTTGAAATCAAAATGTTGCCTGATTTCAAGAAGAAATTATTTATAGCTCTTGGAGTTAAAGGGATCAATGGTGGTGGTGGGGTGGGGGGGGGGGGGGGGGGGGGGGGGGGGGAGTGCGGGAATCAGAATACTGAATTCGATGATCAGCCATGATCAAGGCTCGAAGGACCGAATGGCCCACTCCTGCTTCTAGTTTCTATGTTTCAATGTAACAAACTGAGGCTGATAGTTGAGCTTTCTGAGATTCGATCAATTTTGGCCAGTTGCCACATTGACAGCAATCCTCAGATGAATCCACACAGAAGTATTGTAGAACGATGAACAGCACTTCTGAATTGCTGACATTGAGGCAAATCAAAAAAAAAAAAATCCCTTAGGTAAACAGAAATGCACTAAAAATTTGCTAGACTTTAATAAAAGGAACATTAGAAATGTTAGGCAAAAAAAAAAGATCCATCTAGTTTCCTCTTTACCATTCCGGAGGCTGCCTGATGATAATGGAATTATTGACTAATCATAGCAATCAATCTTTATCATTGCCTCATGGTGGCACAGTAGTTAGCACTGCTGCCTCACAGCGCAGGGACCCAGGTTCAATTCTGGCCTCAGGTCACTGTCTGTGTGGAGTTTGCATATTCTCTAAAATCTGCGTGGGTGCTGTAGTTTCCTCACACAGTTCAAAATGTGCAGCTTAGGTTGTTTTGGCTGTGTTAAATTGACCCTTAGTATCAAAGGGAATAGCAGGGTAAATATGTGGGGTTTTAAGAATAGGGCCTGGTGAAATTGTTGTCAGTGCAGGCTCAATGGGCCAAATGGCCCCTTTCTGCACTGTAGGGATTCGATCTTTAGACCCAGAAATGACACAAGTTCAATTCCTGTGGTGGAAAGCTTTGAAATCATAGATCCAAAGTCATTTTTGCTTCTAAACATGTTACATTTAACAAGTATCATGTCTCAATTGATTTATTCTTTGTGTGACAAAATGTTTACAGTTTTTCAAAAAGCACTCTTCTATCTTACAACTGTGATAAATTATCTCCTTCTCATGTACTGCGTCTACATCACAACAGTAATGACACTTCAAAAACACATGTTCTTTCTTCTTTCCAATGAACTTATTTCTCTCTGTTGTCTTCTGGTGCAAATCACTATGCTGAAGACATTGTATTAATAACATTCTCCATGACTTCCAGCTTCTGAGTAACCATAGCATTGTGTCATCTTAATCCTCCATAGGACTTCCCGCATGCACCCTCATGCACCACGCCACTCCTCCCACTACCAATCATCCCCTAATTAGCTTTCACTAAACTGTTCTTTAAACTCTATTAAACCCTCATAGGACTTTGGATTCTCAGCCTAACCACAGTACACACCCATGCCAAGAACACCCTTGGGATCCTTAGTACCCCACAAGACCCACTAGCAATACACCCAATCACCTCAGGGACTTCCTAACTGCACATGAGATTCGCTGACTACAGACCCACTTGGAGTACTGTGTGCAGTTCTAGTTGCCTCACTATAGGAAGGATGTGGAAGCTATTGAGAGGGTGCAGAGGAGATTTACAAGGATGTTGCGTGGATTGGGGAGCATGCCTTATGAAGATAGGTTGAGGGAGCTAGATCTCTTCTCCGTGGAGAGACAAAGGTTGAAAGGCAACCTGATAGAGGTTTATAAGATGTTGAGAGGAATAGATAGAGTAGATTCTCAGAGGCTATTTCCCAGGGCTGAAATGGTCGCTACAAGAGGACACAGGTTGAAGGTGCTGGGGGGCAAGTACAGAGGAGATGTTAGTGGTAAGTTTTTCACTCAGAGGGTGGTGAGTGAATGGAATCAGTTGCCATCAGTGGTGGTAGAGGCGAACTCGTTGGGTTCTTTTAAGAGACTTCTGGATGAATACATGGGATTTAATGGGATTGGGAGTTACAGATAGTTCTATGGCCTGATAAGTATAGATATGATTGGCACAACTTGTGGGCTGAAGGGCCTGTTTGTGCTGTAGTGTTCTATGACCACTGTGTTCTCTACCACCTGACTACATCCCCACCTCCCAACTGCACTTCTGTTCCTTCATTACCATCTTCACCTGCACTCCCTCCACTCCTGTGGATTAAACCCTCATCCCCCAACAGCTCCCCCACTGATTAGGCCCTCATCTCCCAATGACCCTCCCAATCCTGGCAAATCCTTCAAGCCAAGACTGCCCTTTCTCGCTCATTTACACACTCACCCCACATTGACTACACTCCCATCCCATCAACTATTTCTATTTTCTCAACTTGCCCCTCCCTCAGCTACTGTCATTCCCATACCAATCCCTGGCCACATCCTCACTGCACTTACCTCCCCCCTCCACTGACTTCCATCTCCAATCCCTACTTATCCCTACAATCTCACAATTGTATCTGAATGCTATCTTTATCTGGGTGCTCTTGCAACACAATTGAAACTGAATGCTCCTTCCCACCAGAACACGTGCAGTATCCTGTTAGTTATTTCTAGCATGGTACACCACCTTCAGATGCAACTGAATTGGTGATATCCTGGCAACACAAACCTCTGGCTGGCAGCTCCCAGAGGAAGGACATCTACTCTCCAACAGGATTCTTGGAGGGAAATTCCCATCATAGCTTGCAAGAAGTTCAACAGTGAGCAGATAAATGCTCAGTTGGGACTTAATACCATTGAATTTCCAAAAAAAAGCTGTGAAGTGGTTTCCATTTGCTTTCAAGATCCTCCATGATGTGACCATTAAATTTGACCTTATATATTATGTAAAGCTGGTATCATTTATGGTTGTTTCAGAATTTGTTGATTTTTACTTGAAAAGCTATTTTTTTGAGGGGAATGGTGGCATGGTGACATAGAGGTTAGCACTCTTGCCTCACAGAGCCAGGGACCCGGGTTCAATTCCAGCCTCGTGTCATTGTCTGTGTGGAGTTTGCACATTCTCCTCGTATCTGCATGGATTTGCTCCGAGTGTTCCCATTTCTTCCCACAGT
Organism: Sphyrna mokarran; assembly: GCA_024679065.1. NCBI lineage: Eukaryota > Metazoa > Chordata > Chondrichthyes > Carcharhiniformes > Carcharhinidae > Sphyrna > Sphyrna mokarran. Next base: position 63,616,634 of record JAGIQG010000006.1, on the reverse strand, counting down.
CCAAAGATGTGTGGGTTATATTGAATGGCCATGCTAACTTGATCCTAGCGTCAAGGAATTAGCAGGGTAAATATATGGGGCTACGGAAATAGGGCCTAAGTGGGTTTGTAGTCAGTGCAAACTCAATGAGCCAAATGGCCTCCTTCTGCACTGTAGGGATTCTATTCTATCTATATCAGTTTTCTTTACAGTTGCTTTGTCATGGATTGTGAGTTTTTTAAGTTAGCATGTGTGATTATTTCATAAGACATCCTCGTTCAGAATTCATTGAAGGAGTACAGTCTTTATGCACAAATTTCCCTTGCCAGATTGCTGGGATTTTCTCCCAAACATGAATAAGGTTACTGTGTTGTGTGGTCTTCCAGCCATAGTGAGGTGAACATTCCAGCATCTAACTAAAGACTAGTTGTGCTTCTGTTAATAAGAGATCCTTTATGAATTTCAATAGAACAGAAAATTTCTACTCCAGGCAACCTCATCAGTATCAAAAAACAACTGAGAGCAATGGGGTGCAATATTGAAATTTTTGACACCAGCACGGTTAAACAAAGACAAATTATTGTTCAAATTGCCTGATTTTTTTTATGACTTGAGGTAACTTCCTTTTTTTGAGTATTACTTAGTGTTAACATTTGCTTTTAATTTTTATTGCAAGGAAATCTGTACATTCTATGAAGTTTATTTTCTTGTCAAATAAAATTAATTATTATTTAGAAATTCATTGACAAGATAAAAGATCCCAACTAGTAAATTGGATTAGTAAATTTGCAGATGACACTAAAGTCGGTGGAGTGGTAGATAGTGAAGAGGGGTGTTATAGTTTGCAGAGGGACTTGGACAAGTTGCAGAGCTGGGCCGAGAGGTGGCAAATGGAGTTTAATGTGGAAAAGTGTGAGGTAATGCACTATGGCAGAAATAATAAATGTGTAGAGTATAGGGCAAATGGTAGGATTCTTAGTAGTCTAGATGAACAGAGGGATCTTGGTGTGTATGTGCATAGATCCCTGAAAGTAGGCAGTCAGGTCGAGAAGGTTGTTAGGAAGGCATATGGAGTCTTGGCTTTTATTGGTAGAGGGATTGAATTTCGGAGCCGCAACGTCATGTTGCAACTGTACAAAACTCTAGTGCGGCCGCACTTGGAGTATTGTGTGCAGTTCTGGTCCCCACATTATAAGAAAGATGTGGAGGCATTGGAGAGGGTACAGAGGAGGTTTACCAGGATGTTGCCTGGTATGGAGGGCAGGTCTTATGAAGAGAGGCTGAGGGATTTGAGGTTGTTTTCGTTAGAAAGGAGGCGGCTAAGAGGGGACCTAATCGAAACATATAAGATGATTAGAGGTTTAGATAGGGTGGACAGTGATAGCCTTTTTCCTAGGATGGAGAAAGCTAGCACGAGGGGACACAGCTTTAAATTAAGGGGTGATAGTTATAGGACGGATATCAGAGGTAGGTTCTTTACCCAAAGGGTGGTTCGGGAGTGGAATGCCCTGCCTGCAGCAGTTGTAGATGCGCCAAGTTTGGTGGCGTTTAAGAGGTTAGTTGATAAGTATATGGAAGAGAAGGGAATGGTTTAGTTTGGAGGGGCATTGCTTTTTATATTGGTCGGCGCAACATCGAAGGCCGAAGGGCCTGTTCTGTGCTGTAATGTTCTATGTTCTAGTTAAATTGTAAAGCGGAGTTGGGAGATGATAGTAAATCTGGGCATTGATGCCTGCAGCAGCAAGATGTGTCCATTGGCAGCATATGTTGAAAAATCGGAAAATGTCGCTCTTGGCTTTGGATTGTTAATTTAAATGGTTCGAGTATCATGCACAATACACACATGGATTTCCAACAGATTCTCTGACTAGTGAAACTCCCCAGAGATAGCAATTAAATCACAAAATGAACGCTTATGATTTCAGAAAATCATTATTTCTTTTAGTTTTATGAGAAACATATAAAAGATAATTTCTAGAATTTGCTGACAGGGAGACCCAGGCACATTTGGTCAGCCAATGATCATCCAATATGCAGATGAGCCTCAGTAACTGTGGCATGAACTTCAAAAGTCAGCATGATACAGCTGTAGTGAATTACTGTGACTTTGATTATGCTTGCTCCAAAAACTTGAAAAATAGCATGGCCACAGTGATAATTGATGATGGCTTCTAAGCCTTTTGGCTAAGATCAAGCCCAAGTTGGGCGCAAAGCCTTATCATAGCAGCTTGGATCTTATTTGTCTTCCTTGTGGGGACAATGAATTGAATTTGGTTTTTGGAGCAAGCAAAGGATGGATTTGAGTTTGTCCAGTCCATTCTGAGCATTGACTTTATAACTTTAAGGATATAATCTTTTTTCAAATTAATGATCATTATCACTTTAGAGGTTGTCCAGCCACCTTCACTATTGAAGAACATTTAATTAATTCTGAGAGATGACAAATGTCTTTAACTAATATAAAAACCAGATCCCTGTAAATGAAATAAAGCATTATTTTTGATTTGATTTGATTTATTATTGCCACATATATTAACATACAGTGAAAAGCATTGTTTCTTGTGTGCTACACAGACAAAGCATATGTTTCATAGAGTAGGAAATGAGAGAGTGCAGATTGTAGTGTTACAGTCATAGCTAGGGTGTAGAGAAAGATAAACTTAAAGTAACGTAGGTCCATTCAAAAGTCTGATGGCAATAGGAAAGATGTTCTTGGGTTGGTTGGTACATGACCTCAGACTTTTGTTTTTCTTTCTCAATGGAAGAAGGTTGAAGAGAAAATGTCCAGGGTGTGCCGAGGCAGCAGGAAGTGTAGAGAGAATCAATGATGGGAGGCTGGTTTGCATGATGGATTGGGCTACATCATGACCTTTTGTAGTTCCTTGTGGTCTTGGACAGAGCAGGAGCCATATCAAGTTCTGATACAATCAGAAAGAATGTTTTGTATGGTGCATCTGTAAAATTAGGTGACATGGCTGAAATTTTTTTTCGAAGTCACAGTCAATATAGGCTTTGGATAGTATTCTTATTATTTTAAAGTGATGATACATTTTCCGTTTGTCAAAGTAAAAATGTCTCTCACCATAACCTACAGAAAAGTATAGGTGCAGTTGATTAACTTCAATAGATTAGTAATTTTGCTCAAATAGTGAATTGGGGGAACAATGTCAAATGATCACCTTCTGCACTTGTCCCTCAAACTTTCACAGCAATATTTAGTGTACATTTAACAACTATTTTCAATTGACTTAAGGGGTGTGAGAAAGAGTTTCCAAGCTGCATCTGAGGTTTCTTATGAAAACTGGAAACATTACTCTTTCCAAACAAGGCCAGTAACATAGAAGAATGCCTACTTTGTGCAAGGTCTATTAAGAAGTAAACATGCTATCAGAATTGGGACTCACCTGATCTTCCAAATCTAACTTGTGGCCAACATTGAAGAAAGAACGGATTTTATAAGTATATTTTGGTTCTGTTTTTATAATGGGTTACTAATCACTGTCATTAATGTGGCTTGTGCCAATCCCTTTATTTTTACTATCCTTTAATGACCCTAGAAGGCATATACATATTAACAAGCAACATTAAAATGAAAGCAAATTACCAAGACAGCATAGTTGGTGAGGTCAATGACAGAAATGTCAATTTTTGGAGCTTTGATTTGCTCCCTGGAACTCTGTCTCCAGTTCGAGTAAGAGATGCATTTTATATTCTTTTAATGAACAAAAAATAAATTAATGGAGGTAAGGTTGTGGGGCGAGGATACGGTGTGGTGATAGCTCCTGGTTAGGCATAATAATTGAAAAAAACGTCAAAGAAAACTGAACTAATTAAACCAAAATACCATTTCCTGGGATGATGATGCACACCAGCCCCTGTGGCGCCCTCTCCAGGGCCACCTGGTCATGGACATAGCCATTTAGAGGAGCTTCAAACCTAGACAATCGGATTTAGAGGCAGGGACAGAAACCTCCACACTACAAGATCACGTGCATTTTGTATGTTTGATTAGAAATCATAAGCAAGTACTGTCATTGCAAATTTTAGGCTATTGGATGTCTGCTGTCAGTTTGTATTCCAATACAATTTCTTTGCACATTCCTGTACTTTAAACATATCTATTTTGTAGATGTCTGTCCTTGTTACAATAATAGTCAGCTGCAACCATAGAACATAGCACATAGAACATTACATTGCAGTACAAGCCCTTTGATCCTTGATGTTGCGCCGACATGTGAAACCAATCTAAGCCCATCTAACCTACACTATTTCAATATCATCCATATGTTTATCCAATGACCATTTAAATGCACTTAATGTTGGTGAGTCCACTACTGTTGCAGGCAAGGCATTCTATGTTCTTACTACTCTGTGAGTGAAGAGCCCACCTCTGACTTCTGTTCTATAGCACTCCTCAATTTAAAGCAATGTCTTCTCATGCCAGCTATCTTCACCCAAGGAAAAAGACTCTTGCTGTCCACCCTATCTAATCCTCTCATCATCTTATATACCACTATTAAGTCACCACTTAATGTTCTCTCTAATGAAAACGCGTTCAAGTCCCTTAGCCTTTCCTCAGTTATAGCATTATCTGTTCTGGGAAACTAGCAGTTTAAAGACAGAAACAATCAAAGGAACACCCTGGTAAGCTTATTATTGAAGTAACTTCTATGTAGGTTCATCACAGAGTGCTTGAAATTGAATGTAGCAATGTAACCCTTTAAAGTGGGGGGAGGGGGATGGGGGCCAGTTCCAGACAACCATGTGATCAGCGGAGGCCCTATGGGTTATTCCTGTAGTAAGCTGAGCCAATTGGCAGGTAGGCACATGCTGGGGAGGGACTTGCAATTGGAACTAGGGAATCAAGTAGAGCATTTGCAATGTAACCTAGGCTGAACTTATCATATTATTCTTTATTTGGCAATAAAACGTATTGTTGATTCAAGCCACATTGGGTTGCCTTTGATCTATTACATTGAGCAAGGAGAAAAGTACATCTATCAAGGATGTATAACCAGTAATCAACAATTTAGCAGTCTTAAATAGGTGTGACTCATTGCATTAGCAACATTTTTGGCTTAGTATGGTACGTCATTTCAGCACTGTAACCATCAGCATCTACTATTTAGGTTCAGAGTTTCCTTCTGCTTTTTAGTAGATTTTTGCTCTTCTAATTAGTTAAAAAGAAAATAAAAGAAAAAAATTAACCAATGAAACAAGGAAAAGGTAGCCCATATAGTTCATCCTTTAATAATAATAATAATCTGGAAAACACTAATCTGACTAACTTCTTCAAAGGTTCACTAAGGCAGTGTAATCATGAAGCATTTTGAGTAGGGAGCACAGCACCTGTCTTCTTCATCATAAATTAATTTTACAGCAAGCTCACTACATGTTAGATCTACAAAATAACAGACGTGAAGAGTCTTATGCCTATTTCAGGTGTCCTGCAAAGAAATCTATACTGCTATGACAGGGTTTCTGACAGGTGCTGATGGAATATGGGACATTGTGCCATAAAGCCAATGCTTTTACCTTTTATTTCCAGATGGAAAATGGATACAGCTAGAGGCATTGGAATTTTTGAGCCATAAGTGATCCTCCTCAGTGAAGCATTGATCCAGATGGATCAACCTCCGTTAAACTGTCTCTTGCAACATTAAGATTTGCTAGATCTGTGTCTGAGCCTCTTTCAAGAGGTTGTTTGCATGATCTTAAGTTAGAGGGCTCATTGCCATCCTCCAGGGAGACAGTGGTTCCTACAGCTCTGAATCTAGACACATTCTCAGAGTAGTAACAACTATTGCAGACAAACTATTTGTTTCTGTCCTGCTATAACACTGACATCTGCATGGCAATATGGAAAATTGCCCAGATATATCCTGTACACAACAAACAGGTCAAATCTAACCCAACTAATCACTGCCCCTTCAGTCTACTTTTGCTCATCAGTAAGGTGATGGAAAGGAACATCAACAGTGCTATCAACTGGCCTTTGCTTAGCAACAACTTGCTAACTGACATTCAATTTCTGTTCCACCAAAGACATGCAGCTTCTAATTTCATTACAGCCTTGGCTCAAACAAAGGAGCTGAAAGCTGGAGATGATGTGAGAGCAACTGTCCTTGAGATCAAGGCAACAGTTGACTGAGAATGGCATCAAAGTCTGAGTAAAACTGAATCAATGGGAATGGAGAAACCCTTTGCTGGTTGGAGTTATACCTGGCACAAAGGAAGACAGTTTTGGTTGATGGAGGTCAATCATCTTAGCTTCAGGACATCACTGTAGCAGCCCCTTAGGGCCCAACGACCTCCAATTGCTTCATCAATTACCTTACTTCCATCATAAAGTTAGGAGTGGGGAAGTTGAATGTTCAACACCATTCATGATTCTTCAGATTCTGAAGTATTCTGTGTCCAAATGCAATAAGACTGGATAATATCTAGGCTTGAGCTGATATATGGCAATTTAAATTTGTGCCACATATTGTTTGTCCATTGTCATCATTGAAAACCATTAGTCATTTTGAGGTTGGTTGCAATGTGTCCAAAGATCAGGCCAATTTGGGCATGGAATGTCCTGGTGCACATTGGACAGACTTGTGTAGACACTGTAATGGTTGCGCTGATGGCTCTGGACTTGCGCAGCTTACGTTTAAGTTGTGCTTCAGCAATACACCTTGCTTTGTGAGCTTGACAGCCTTTGTGGATGAGGCAGCGCCAGGTAAGGGCGGTTTTGTGCCAACATTTCCCACGTGGTCGTGTCAGTGTCAAGCAACTTCAGGGAGGCCTTGAGTGTGTTTTTGAAATGTTTTTTCTGCCTTCCATGCAAGTGTCTTCCAGCAGAGAGTTCCCCAAAAATAGCTTGAAGTTTCCGCAGATTGAAGAGCTTCCCATCCACTCTGTAGTTGAGGCTGATTCCAGCAACACTGTCCTGGAAGGCATCATTCAGCATGGCAGTAAACATCATGCTGAACAGTGTGGGTGTGAGCACACTGCCCTGTTTGACACCATTGGTGACTGGGAATGTCTCAGAGGATTCTCCGCCATCCAATACTCTTGCCATCACACCATCACAAAACTGGTGTCCCATCTGAATGAATTTGGGGGGGGGCTGAATTTTGACATGATCTTGTTGGCTTATAGTATTAAAGACTTTTGCGAGGTCAACAAAGGTTGTGTAGAGCTCGCGATTCTGCTCCTGATATTTCTGAAGTTGGTGCACAGCAAAAATAATGTCAGTAGTCTCGCGACTTTTGCTGAAGCCACACTGTGACTCTGGAAGCAGACACAGCTCCAGATGAGTGACCAGATGATTTAGCAGGACTCTTGCGAAGGTTTTTCCTGTGATGGAGATCAGCGAGATTCCTTGGTGGTTGTCACATACTTGCTGATTGCTCTTCCTCTTGTAGGGGTGTACGATGGAAGCATCTTCAAGTTCCTGAGGAATGGATCCTTGCTTCCAAAAGGACTCGAACAACTCAGTGCACTTCTTAATAAGTACAGGACCAGCAGCTTTGTAGATCTTTGCAGGTATGGCATCTACCGCTGGGGCTTTGTCACTGGATAGCTGACAGACAGCTTTCATTACTTCGGCTACTATCTGTGGGTCATCCATGGTGCTGTTGATATCGACCTGGGGAATCCGTCTATTGCCTCATTATTAACAGATGACAGTCGATTGAGAACGGCTTCAAAGTGTTCAGCCTATCTCTGCAGGATCTGAGTCCTCTCTGTAATGAGAGTTGTACCATCTATACTCAGGCCGGGGACCTCTGGAGAGATTGAGGTCCATAGAGAGTGTTGAGGGCTTCATAGAACTGTTTCAAGTCGTTTCTGTCAGTGTATTTCATCTGCCTTGGCGCCCACCCAGGCATCCTCTATTTTACGCAATTTATTCTAGACTGTCCTGAGAGCACTGGTAAAAGAGCACTGGCAGCTGATAATGGATCATTCTGACAGTCCCGATGAAGACAGTGCTTTTCAACAAGTGGAGCCTATATTTTTCTTTCATTCTCATCGAATCAGTCATGCTGCTTTTGGGTAGAGGGCCGAGCATCTTCAGTGCAGATGAATGGACAGCATCCCTGAAGCATTCCCAGTTGTCCTTAGCAGTGCCTGCAAGGTGTAGGTCAGCAAGCTTGATTTCTAAGTCTTCAGCCAGTGCTGAACCTATGCTGAGGTTTTTTAGCTTGGTCGCATTGATTCTTTTCATAACCTTGCTTCCTTGTGGTTGCTTCTTGGGTCTGATGCGGAGCCTCATTTTGGAGACAATGAGCCTGTGATCTGTCCAGCAGTCAGCACCACACATGGCCTTGGTCACTCTGACATCCTGCCTGTCTTTTCTTCTAACAATGACATAGTCGGTAAGATGCCAATGTTTAGAGTGGGGATGCATCCAAGAGGTCTTGTTACGGGTAGGCAGACAGAAGGTTGTATTTGTAATGAGAAGGTTTTGTATTGCACAGGTCTTCATTAAGAGTATGCCATTATTGTTACACTTGCCCACTCCATGCCTCCCAATAACTCCCTGCCAGATTGCAGATTCACCCCTACTCTTTGCATTGAAATCGCTAAGTAAGATCAGCTTGTCGGTACTACTCACTGTTGATAGTAGAGCGTCTAGTTCTTCGTAGAGCTTGTCTTTCATCTCATCCGGATCATTCGTTGTGGGAGCATAAGTGCTGATCAGGGTGGCTTGACTTCTGTTCTGTAGCGGAAGCTGTAATGTTATAAGCTGGTTGTTCACACTCTTGGGTAGATTAGCAAGTTTCCGAACAAGATGACTCCTGACAGCGAATCCAACTCCAGCATCACGACGCTCATTGCTGCCACAACCGTTCCAGAAAAAAAAGTGTATCTACCTCCTGTTTCAGTCAACTGACCTACATTGGCAAGACGAGTTTCGCTCAGGGCTGCAATGTCAATGTTGTATCTTGCAAGCTCTCTGGCAACTAATACCGTTCTCCTCTCTGGTCTGTCTACTGTAGAGTTGTCCAAAAGTGTGCACATCTTCCAAGTGCCAATGGTGAGCAGTGTCACCTTGTGTTTTCTTTTGTTTGTTCAACTGCAAGATGGGATCCCTGCCAGCACAATAAACTGGCTAGGGTATAGTGAAGCAGACAATGTTTCAGGCACCTTATCTAGCCCCTTCCTCATTTTACGGAGATGAGCAGTGCGTTCCTGAAGAAGACTGCTCAATTGCTCAGGCAGATGCCGAGTTTCAATGCTGCTTCAGTCAGCGGAAACGACCATTAAACCTGAGTCGCCTGTGTGCACTACAACTCCCAGTGTATCCACACCTGCCTCTTTGTCACTTGCCCATCGCCACTAGACTTCAAAGATTGAACAGGACACTGATGATGATGATTACGATGTCGAGACTAGCGCTTGGTTTGGATTAAAGTGAGGGATAGTTGCGCAGCATCAGCCTCACTCTCTCTTCCCAATTCCCATCTAGATCCAATGACAAGAGTCAAGACGGCTGGAGATAGGACAAGGCACAGTGGATGACCGAGAAGTCTTCTGTGTCTTGTCCTGCTCTTCGTGTTCCACGATGCTTGCAGAGACTGCTTTCTTGACAGTTGAACCATCCATTTGTCCTGTCCACTCAATCTGCTGAAGTCTGTCTTCACATGCTGGGATAGACATCTCCCTATCTCACCGAGAGTTGAGACCCATCAGCCACCCTCACCTGGTTTAGCCGGCTTGTTGAAGCCATCGCCCGGGATGTGGCTGCTGTCACATACAAACAGCTACTGGGAGCCACAGGTGAGAGCTGAGTGCCAGATGGGGACAAAGGGTGAACAAACCACCCCAAAAAGGATGCAATATGTTCCCCTACCAGAGGTACTACCCCCCCCCCCCCCGACACCCCATAAGTGCCAGGCAATGACCATCTCCAATAAGAAAGAATCTAATCATTGCCTCTTGACATTCAGTGGCATTACCATCACTGAATTTCCCACTATTGACATCCTGAGAGTTAACCATTGACCAGAAACTGAACAGGACCAGCCACATAAATACTGTGCTACATGAACAGGTCAAAGGCTAGAAATCCTGTGGTAAATAATTCACCTCCTCATTCCCCAAAGCCTGTCCACCATCTACAAGGCACAAGTCAGAAGTGTGATGGAATATTCTCCACTTCCCTGGATGAGTGGAACTCCAACAACACTCCAGAAGTTCAACAGCATTGAAGGCAATCCAGTTAATGGATGAAAATCAGTTCCATGCCAGCCGCTATGAGTTTCCCAATCCACCCTGGCGGGCACTGGCAGAAGATGCCAAGGAAAATTCACGCCAGCCTGCTTGATTGCTACCTCTTTGAGAAACATTCAATCTACAAAATGCACTGCAAGAAATCACCAGCTTTCCCTAACATCTTCCAAACACCTAACTATTACTATCTAAAATGACAAGAGCAGCAGATAACTGTGAACACCAATGCATGGAAGTTCCCTTTCAAGTTAATCACCATCCTGACTTGGAAACATGTCACTGTTCGTTCACTGTTGCTGGATCAAAATCCTGGAACTGCTTCCCCATCAGCACTGTAGATGGACTTACAACTCAGAGACTGCAGCACTTTAAGAAGGTAACTCACCACCATCCATTCAAGGGCAAGTAGGGATGAACGATAAATTCTGGCTTAGGCAGTATTGCCCACATTCTGTAAATTGAGTTGAACAAAACTTAGTAATTCCAGTTAGGAGCAGAATTCTTCCCATCTGAGACTAAGACTCATGACGGGGGCTGGGATGTGGAGTGGTTTTCTGCTGCTGACAGGAAATCACGCACATCTTTTTGGTTCTTACCTCATTAATGATGCATTTGGGAGTTTAGTGCGTATCCCATGGTGAATGGGCTTGATTGCATGCCTCTTGCTGTTCTACTCGGGTGCCATATTTAAAAGCTACCCAACATTACTGACCCACTGATCAGGAGAGGAGATGGATATTTACATGCTGAGGGTGAAAGATAGGCCTTCTTGATGACACTGAAGCTAGAAGATCCACTTCTGCCCCCTCTAAATGTTGTTCCAAAGTCCAGGATTGTTGGTGATCTCCAATCCAAACTCCAGAATCAACTCCTTCAGGTAAGTCCTGACTTCTGCAAATCATATTGTTCTGGATATGTACTGGACAGACATTTTTTCCTGCTGGTGTAATGGAGATTCAGGCATGGGGGGAAGATTCTAGTTAGGCTTTCATCTACATCCAATTAATGGATGTAAATCTGCTCCATGCCAGCCGCTGTGAGTTTCCCAATCCACCATGGCGGGCACTGGCAGAAGATCCCAAGGGAAATTCACATGAGACATGAAACCAATTGATAGGCCTCCCACTAAATTCTTCTTTCCCCGCCTGCCAAGGAACATTCCAACAGGAGCATGGAAGAATTCTGCTCAGGCCTTGGAGGCTCAGCGAAAAAGATTCAATATTAATTCTCTTTCTCTCTGCAGATTCTGCCTGATCTGCTGAGTATTTCCATCGTTTTCTGTGTTTAAATCTATTGTAAGATTGTTAGCTGCCTCTCCAAATGAGATTCTTAATATTAGAAGTACTTTGTGGTGTCTTGATCCTCTAGTGATCAAGACTGTTACTGTCTCTAGGATTGGTTTGCAGATTGCAAGAAACTTTATTGAATATGTTGCTGTTATGTATCTTTTCATTCGTATGTGGTTTCAATTTTATGCATGAAATCCATCTCTGTTGCCTCCAATTCAGGTCAATGCTCCTTGATGCATAACTACACCTCCAAGGTTGTGGTCCTATGGCTCCTCAGCTAAGGATGATGGTTTCTAAAAACTTCATTGAAAAATGGCATTCTATCTGTCTGACACACTAGCTCCTTATTTTAACAGCACCTACTGTTTTGCCACAAGTGATTTTGTTGCATTGTACTGGCCTTTACACAAATAGGATGAACATGATAAGATTATTAGGAAAGTGACAGCAGTTGAGGCGGCTAACTCCCCAGTGGGCATGCCTAGATGATCAAGTCTAATAGTGTCAAAAATGAAAGTTCATGTCAATTTAAGTGATTCTTTAGATGCACAACTGGGAGGGCTTCAACAGTACATATTGTTGAAGAGTGGGAAATCACTGACAGCAACTTTTGGATTCAGTGGTCACCTACACATTTGCAGATGCCAAAAATCACTGTCAATTTCACAGAGCAATGACAGCCTTGTCATCATTAAAACCTTAACTACATGAGGAGAGTTAAAGCTGGGTATTATGCAACATATGGCTCAGTTGCTTGTTTTACAAGTCTCAAGTCAATATTCATCCTCACTTGCTTGGATCATTGCAGCTGCAAAACCACTTAGGAAGCTCATCACCATTTATATAGAGCCAGTAACTTTGGTGCCTCTGCAAATGAAACCCAAAAGCTACCATTCCATTTTAGCTCCTGGAACAATTACAATAATGCTGTGAAACACCATCAATTTAAGTTATCCTGCAAGTCAAATGTAATCCTGTCTTGAAAACATATTGCGATTCCTTCATCGTCACCGGGCTAGTTTTTTGCAATTTCTATTTATTGCTATAATGGGAGCACAAAGCCACTCTATACTCAACCATGGCAGGAGACTCCCAAAGAGACATCAGAAACACTATAAGTCTATCTTCAAAACACCCCTGAAGATCACCATCAACAGCTCATGGCAGTCCTGGGCTTCTGACAGATCAAAATGGGAGAAGGTACATTTGGGAGAGCACCAAATTCATCAAGAGACTTTATCAAGAACATCCAGAGGCAAAATTGAGGCACATGAGAGAATTCACAAACCTCCCAACAACTCATCCACCTGACCCTTGAAGCACAATCTGCCCCTTTGAGCAGATCAGCCAATTCAGAACCCATTGAACCAGAGCGCAAGCCAGTCATCCTTAATCCTGAGGACTGCCTAAAAAGAAGGAACACCAACATCACAATGAATTTCCAGAAATAAGGTGGCTCTTCAGAGACTCTTGCAAATAAGCAAGTTCATGGAAAATTGGCATGGAGAGAAGATTGGCTAGCTAATGGGAAACAAAGACGTAAAAGGGTCTTTTTCTGTTTGGTGTGATGTAATAAGTGGTGAACACAGGAATCAGTGCTCAGGCCTCAATCTTTTGCAATTTATGTGAATGAATTGGATGAAAGGACTGTAAGGATGGTTGCTAAATTTGGTGGTGACACAAAGATAGTTTGGAAAGTCAGTGTGCAGAGAACACATGGAGGCTACAGATGGATCTAGATAAGTTAAGCGAATGGACAAAATGCTGGCAAATGCAGTGTAATGAAGGAAAACGTGAAATGGCTCATTTTGGCAGGGAGAATAAGAAGAATTCTAAATGATGAGAGATTGCAGAGCTCTGAGGTGCAGGGAATTTCGGTGCCCCAGTGCATGAATCGCAAAAGATTAATACACAGGCACAGTAAGTAATTAGGAAAACTAATAGAACATTACTGTTTTTTATGAGGAGAATTGAGAACCAAAGTGGGGAGATTATACTTCAGTCATTCAGAGTATTGTTAAGACCACGTCTGGAGTGCTGATATAGTATTGACCTCCTTATTTAAGGAAAGATGTAAATGCATTGAAGCAGTTCAATGAACATGTACAGGACCAACTCCTGGACTGAATGTGTTGCCATTTGAGAATAGGTATGTATCTGCTGGGATTTAAAAGAATGAGTGGCAACTTAATTGAAACAGGTAAGATGATGAGGTGTCTTGACAAGATGGATGTGGAGAGGATGTTTCTTCTTGTGGGAGAATCTAGAATGAGGGGGTCACTGTTTTAAAGTAAGGGATCACTCATTTAAGACTACAATGAGTATTTTTTTCTCTAAGGTTCATGAGTCTTTCAAACTCTTGCTCAAAAGGCAGTGGATGTAGAGCCTTTGAATATTATTAATTCAGAGGTAGAAGATTTTCACAAGCAATGGATTACATGAGTTTGTGGGATTGTGGAGTTAAGGTTACAATTAGATCAGCCACAATCTTATTAAATGACAGAGCAGGTTTGAGGGGCCAAATACCCTATTCCTGCTCCTAATTGATATGGTCGTATGTATAACAACTTTAATCAGGCAATTGAGGTGGGCCTATTAAAACATGAACTCCTTAATTAAGGACCAAATTGATGGGCCAGTCAGGGAATGTCTTGCTTTGTACTGAACCAGGTGTGTCAATTTCTCTGGGATTCCAAATGTAGACTGCCAACTGAAAGCAATCTGCGTGCTGTTGTTAGAATTATAAATAAAGGGGATTTTGGTGAAGGGACTTTTGCCTCTGAAGACTTAGTACAATATGTAAGAATGGAGCAGAAGGCCTATGTAACCAGGTTTTCAAGGTGACCAGTGATGTGCAATAAATATCTGGCCTTGTCAGCACATCTCACAAAGAAAGTATTTTTGAAAACACCATAACAGTGATGTTAAATATTCTACAATGTACAGTCTGGATGCAGCACAGAGTAATTAAGCTCAAGTGGTCCTGCTCTCTCCAAAATAAGGGAACATACAACAAATTTCATTCAGCAATTTGCTTTCAACATTTTTGCAGTTACTAAAAATTTTTTTAATAAATAAAACTAACAGAAGCTTGAGCTTTAATAATGTCCTTGAACATGATCGTAGTCTAAATTTCAGATATTTCTTCATGATGATTAGTTTAATTCAGTTTCATCCCAATAGATTTTTCACCATTCTCTGAACTGTGATATTGCTCTGTACTCAAATCATAAGATGCTGTGCTCCATGCTTAATAGTGAAGCATCATTCTAGTTGAATGGATTTCAGATTGCAATTGAGCTGTTTGCTTCATTAATAGTTTCACTGGATGTGCTAAACCAGAACCCAGAAGAAGACAATTATGATTCAGCTCTCTACTTTTCCTGAAAGATTTTAAAATCCCTGCCTGGCATCAGCTGATCACAACTGCTCAGCTTATTTCATCTCCTTTCCTTTATTGAAACCTTGATGTAGTCCCATCCAATGCCACTTGCATCTTCATGTTGACACTTGTCTGCTTGCACAGTATCACTCAATATATGTAATATTATTCATATTTTGACTAAGGAGACTCCATATTTGCAAATGAGGCAATTTCTATTTCTTGCACTTCATTCGCAGCCAAATTTTGATAAAATTGCTAATGGTTCATAATTGATGGTAGTTGGGAACAGGCTAGTCTGATTAATATTTAGTGGTCTTTCCTTTTCCGCTTAAATTTCCAGCATGAGAGCTGGAGAGACAATTTGATAGCAATTAGGGTATGCTTGATGCTAAAAAGTGTGTAACATTGTTTGACAGCTGTGGTAGCATGCAGCTTTAAGGTCAATCTTTCATGTGGAATTAAAAAGTAGGAATTTGAAGGTTGCAATCTATGAATTTTTTTATTCATTCACAGGTTCTAGGTATCAGTGTCTTGGGCATTATTTATTGCCCACCCTTAATTGCCCTTGAAAAGGCAGTGGGGAGCTGCCTTCTTGAACTGCTGTAGTTGATATGGTATAGATATGTCCATAAAGTTGGTAGGGAGGGAGCTCCAGGATTTTGACCTAGCAACAGTGAAGGAGTGGCGATATATTTCCATGTCAAGATGGTGTATGGTTTGGAGTGAAATTTTTAGGCAATGATGTTCCCATGTGATTGTTTTCCTTGTTCTTCTGGATTAAAGCAGTGATGGGTTTGGAAGGTGTTATTTAAGGAGTCCTGATGAGTTCCTTAAGTGCATCTTGTAAATAGGACACACTGCTGCTGATGATCATAGGAGGTGAAGGCAGTGAATGTTTGTGAAAAGAGTAATAATCAAATAGGCTCCTTTGTCCTGCTGTCAAACTTCTTGAGTGTTTTTGGACCTGCACCCATCCAGGCGTGATGGGACAATTCCACCATACTCCTAATTTGTGCCTTGTATATGGTGGACAGGCTTTGGAGAGTAAGGAGGTGAATTACTTGCTACAGGATTCCTAGCCTTTGGTCTGCTCTTGTAGCCATGGTATTTATATGGCTAGTCCAGTTTAGTTTCTGGTCAATGGTAACCCCAAGAATGTTGACTTGGGGGATTCAGTGAAGGTAATACTGTTGAATATCAAGGAATGTTGATTTGCTTCTCTCTTGTTGGAGATGGTCATTGCCTGGCATCTGTGTGATGCGACTGTTACTACCATTTGTCAACCTAAGCCTGTTTATTATCCAGATCTAGCTATATTTGGACATGAACTGCTTCAGTACCTGAGGAGATGGGCACGATACTGAATATTGTGGAATCACCAGCAAACACCCCAACTTCTGACCTTATGATTGAATGAAGGTCATTGAAGAATTAGTGAAGTGAGTTTGAGATAGTCCACGACCTTGAGGACTTTCAAGAGTCAACCACATTGCTGTAACTCTGGGGTCACATGTAGGCTGGAGCAGGAAAGGGTGGCAGATTTCCTTCCCTAAAGGACATTGCAGAGTCTGCACCTTCTCCCCATTCCTGCTTGTGTTTCCTCTGGGTAGTATAATTTCCCCCCACAGTCGGAAAGCCGTGCTGGTTAAGTGCATTAGCATTGCTAAATTCTCCCTCAGTATACCTGAACTGGCACTGGAATGTGATGAATAGGGGATTTTCACAATAACTTCATTGTAGTGCTTATGTAAGACTATTTATTATACTAATAAATAAATCAGTTGGGTTTTATGACAATCGACAAGAGTTTCATGGTCATCATTAAACTATTAAATCCAGATTTTGAAAATTGATTTAAAATTCAGCATCTGCCGTGGTAGAATTCGAACACAGGTCTCAAGAGCACATTTCATACAAACAGACTAAGAAGGGATGTGAGGAATGCAAATATAGGTTTATAATGTGTGTACACGATGAACAATGTAAGTCAGCTACAAGCACAAAGAAACATGTGCAATTAAGATGTAATGTTAATAATGGAAATGTGGCTTTAAAGAAGTGCTGACTAAAGGCTTAATGTTCAACATTCAGAAAAGGTAAGGAAGGATAAAAGGGAGGAGGACTGGCGGTACTGATGAGGAAAGATAATGCAATGTGGGAAATAGAGGATTTCCTTGAAGGGAAAATGGTAGAAATTATTTGGTTAGAGTTGAGAAGCAAGAAAGATATGATCATGCTGCTGGAGTTAAACCGTAGGCTTCCAGGAACCTCACTTACTGTGCTGTCTGGAGGAAATACACAATTCTGTAACCAATGCTCAGGATTCCCTTCACACACATTGTTAGCCACTTTAACACTTGAATAGCAGGTTAGATGTAAGGATTCGCATTCTAATCAGCAATCTCTGACTGTGCTGATGTGTGCTATTGCAGACCAGAACACTGCATTTGCCTGAGGAAGACACAAGAGTGTTGAAAGCTCGCAATTTTACTATCAAATAAATCGGTTGGATTAAAAATTGGTGTTGCTAAATTCTTACTGAGTCCCTTCCAGGAAGGAGGACAGGGGAACAAATTTGCAAATATTCAGGTAAATCAGTGGAATGTGTAAGAGTTATTTTGTGAGGATATTTCAAGATGAGGGACTCTAGTTTCAAGTTCAAGCATCCTCAATGTGAATCTCTCTTGAGGAAATCTGAGGCTCTCCTTAAAGCATGGCAGCATTGACATTAATGACTAGGAGAAATTTTCTACCAATCAAAATGGCAGCAACATGTCCATGAATCTGCATCATGCTTTTGAGTTCAGATGTCTTTATGATGAGGCACAGCAGTGGCATAAAGAGAAAGAAAATGAAGCAAGTCCAGCATTCTGATCTTGCTATCTCATGAGATATCCTGTCCAATGTGTCCAAATATCTATGGATTGAAGATCAGCCTGTCCAATCACATGAAGACTAAATGGCAGCAACTTGTAATCTTGAGTAGGCTTCATTGTCATATTGATAATTATAGCAATACTGGGCGATTTCAATTATCCAGATTAATAGGAGTAATTTTAGAATAAATGTAAGGAAGTGAGGACAGGAGAGAAGTATTTCTGAAGTGTACTTGTCCTTGATCAGTTCAATTAGAAAGGGGGCATTGCTGAGACTGCTGCAGTGCAATGATGTGCACCAAAT
This sequence comes from Sphyrna mokarran, assembly GCA_024679065.1. NCBI lineage: Eukaryota > Metazoa > Chordata > Chondrichthyes > Carcharhiniformes > Carcharhinidae > Sphyrna > Sphyrna mokarran. The sequence goes on along the minus strand of JAGIQG010000006.1, from coordinate 63,598,577 downwards.
TATCCACGTGTCTGGATGAGAAACATTTGGAGAAAAATTATGATTCATTTTGTAAGACTTGGTTTAGTAACAGAAAATAATAGGGAATAGCCTAAAGTAGAACTTTTAAATTGGAAGAAGGCTTCAATGGGATAAGAGAGGATCTAGCCAAGTGGAACCAGAGACTGACATTTAAAAACTGTAACAGAACAATAGGTGATCTTTAAGAAGGATGTGTTGTAGGTATGTTACTAGAAAATGGAAAGTCGGAAAGCCAGGTCTCCTTGCATGATGAAGCAGATAGAAAATAGAGGGCAACAAAAATGTGGGTGAATAATTCAAATGAGACCCAAACCAAATAAAATAAATTCAAAGATGAAGTGAAAAGGAAAATAAAACTGCCAAAGAGAGCACATGGGAATAGGATGGCAACTAACATAAAAGGGAAGCCAAAAATCTTCAACTGGCATGTAAATAATAAATGGGTAATAAGAGTGGAGGAGATTCTTTGGGACAAGGTGGATGTTGTCTGTTCAGACATGCAGGGAAAGGCTATGTTAGAACAAAGAACAAAAATAATTAAAGCACAGGAACAGACCTTTCAGTCCTCCAAGCCTGCACTGACTATGCTGCCTGACTTAACTAAACACCACCCCCCCCACCCATCCTTCCGGGGACCATATCCCTCTATTCCCATCCTATTTATGTATTTGTCAAGATGCCTTTTAAAAGTCACCACCATACCTGCTTCCACTACGTCCCCAGGCGATGAATTCCAAACACCTACAACTCTCTGTGCAAAAGATCTGCCTCGTACATCTCCTTTAAACATTGTCCCTTGCACCTTAAACGTATAAGATAATGAAGGGGATAGATAGGGTAGAGTTTGAGGCACTCTTCCTGCATAACAAAGATAGCAGGACTCGAGGGTATAGCCTCAAGATTAGAGGGGTGCGGTTCAGATCAAAGTTGAGGAGGAATTTCTTCACACAGAGGGTGGTGAATCTTTGGAATTCTCTGCCTGATGAAGTGGTGGAGGCTTCCTCGCTGAATATATTCAAGTCAAGAGTGGAGAAGTTTTTGATTGACAAGGGAATTAAGGGTTACGGGGAGAAAGCGGAAAGTGGTACTGAAGCACTGCAGATCAGCCATGATCTTACTGAATGGCGGGGCAGGCTCAAGAAGCTGGATGGCCTATTCCTGCTTCTATTTCTTATGTTCTTATGTTCTTAAACCTGTGCCCCTAGTAATTGACTCTTCCACCCTGACTATCCATTCTGTCCATGCCTCTCATAATCTTGTAGACTTCTATTAGGTTGCCCCTCAACCTCCATTGTTCCAGTGAGGACAAACCAAGTTTCTCCAACCTCTCCTCATACTTAATGCTCTCCATATCAGGCAACATCCTAGTAAATCTTTTCTGTACCCTCTCCAAAACCTCCGCATCCTTCTGGTAGTATGGCGACCAGTTTGAACACTATATTCTAGATGTGGCCTAACTAAGGTTCTATAAAACTGCAACATGACTTGCTGATTTTTAAACTCAATGCCTCAGCCAATGAAGGCAAGCATACCATATGCCTTCTTGACTACCTTCTCCACCTGCATTGTCTCTTCCAGTGACCTGTATACCTGTACATCCAGATCTCTTTTCCTATTAATACTCGAAAGGTTCTGCCATTTACTGTGTATTTCCTATCTGTATTAGACCTTCCAAAATGCATTAGCTCACATTTGTCCGGATTAAACTCCATCTGCGATCTGTCTGCCCAAGTTTCCAACCAATCGATATCCTGCTGTATCCTCTGATAGTTCTCGTCGCTATCCACAAATGCACCAACCTTTGTTACTTCGTGAGTGCTTTGAATTGGTGTTTACTAAGGATAAAGATTCAATTAAAATATCACTAGACGTGGGGATGATAGAAGTGATGGTTGGAGTGCAATTTGATTAACAGGAGGTACTGGAAAGGCTGCCTATGCTTTGAGTGGATAGGAGGCCTGGGATAGATGGATCACATCAAAGGTTACTAAGAGAAATGGTAGCAAAGATAGTTTCATCATAATTTTTCATACCTCTCTAGATATAGGGGAGTTGCCAGAAGACTGAAGAGTGGCATACATGACATCCTTGTTTGAATAAAGACAAGTCACAGGTTGGTCAGTTCAACATTATTGGTGGATGAAATGGATAAAGCACCAATAATTACGGACAGAATTAACAGGCACTTGGAGAATCATGAGTTGGGGAGAGTCAGCATGAAGAGTTAAAAGAAAATCACCTTTGAATAATTTAAGTAGTTCTTTAAGTAGTTTATCATTTCTGATAAAGTAGTAGTGAATTTAAAGTGAAAATGGTGGATGACGTCTTCGTGGATATTGTGAAATTTTTTTAAAGTACCAGATAAAAGGCTAATTAATAAAATTGAAACTCATGGAATATGATGATTAGTGAGAGTTTGGAAAGAAAAGTTGGCTTAAGGAAAGAAAGCAATGAGTGAGGAAGGCGGACAATGATGTTGTCTAAGTGTGAGTGCCAGTCTTTGTATATTCTGATATATATGAATGAAACCTTCTGTACAATTTGCTGCCCATTTGGTCATAACTTGCTGGGCATCAATAAGTTCGTTATAAGGATACCTGCAAATGATATATGCAAATAGAAAATATTGACACAGACAAACTAGTACATGGTTGTTGAAATTGGAGACCTGTGGAGTTTGACTAGTTAGAGGAGAATTAGAAGATGATCAGAAAACAGAAAGCTCTTGGCTGAGGAAAGGGTACAAAGAAAATATAGGCCAGGGAAGCCTGCAACTTATCAGCTCAGCAGCACTACTATACCAGAACAAGGCTCCTGAGCTACACTAGGTAATACTTAACTCAAAATTGACCAAAATGCTATAACCCATTATCTCACATGATGGAAGCATTCTAAAAAAATACTGAAAAGTTTTACGTAGTGATTTTTTGGCAGAGCAATATGGAATTAAAAAGAGGAATCTTCTGGCTGGGCTACTGGTTGGAGAACTGGTGAGACCTCCTCAGGAAAGGCCTGCTAATTCCTGTGCAACTTAAGTATTTGACAAGCCAATGATGGGCCTTCTCCCAGGTTTAGAACTCGAAGGACTGCAGTTTCATCCATCAAGAACTGTTGTTCAATCAGAAAGCAGCAACTCCTCTGTTTTTAACAGTGCTATCAGGAGGCACCTAGCACTGGTGAATAATCACTGGAAGGAGGCTGTAGAATAGAAGTCATGGGGTTACTAGTTAACAGTAGCAGCAGCAGCAGCTGGATGAGCATTAATTGCTCACTTAATTACCGCGTTTGGTAATAGGATGGGAAGGTCATCCATGGACCTTGCCATCACAGACTTAATTGGGCAGGGGTGGGAAGGGTATCTCTTCCTGCTTGGTTAAATGCCACTCCCTGCTCCCCCCCCTCAAATCCCTTTCCTCTCTCACCAAACCCATCTTGAGAGAGAGAAGACAATTATGCCTAATGACACAGTTTTAAAGATTATGCAGTGGTGGAGGGACATAGAGGTTGATGGCATAGATCTTTTGAAAATGCTGGAACATTTGAGAGAATAGTTAGCCAAGTATATAGGATATGGATCTTAGTAACTGGAGGTATTCAGTACATAAACAGGGAGATTAGACTGAGCCTTCATTAAATTCTGATTAGGACACAATGAGAGCAGTGTATCCAATTTTTGCCACCAATGGAAAACTGACCCCAGGGACAAAGGATACAGGTATTGTCATAGTGCAATTTAGTCAAGAGATGTTTATAGTGTATTCTGACCGATAAAATGCTACTTTTAGAAAGCAACCAACCAAACTAGAATTGAGGAGATGTGGAAAATATATCAATGTTGTTGAGTCTTTCTTGGATTGCTTTCATTAGAAATGATGTAGAATTTCTCCATAAGAAGTTAAATAATGAGGTAACCTGCATGTGGTCAACAAAATTGGGAGGCTTCATAGTTTTAACTATCTCCTTTCGCTATACACTAGAAATACGTAGCAAATCTGTGCATTTCTGAAAATAGAAAAATAGGTTAACTTTTTCATGGTAATCTTTCAACAAAACCTATTTGTACATTTTTATAAATGTCACAAATGTATTACATAAGAGAAAAAACCTTCAAGAGGTTTTTCTTAATTTAGTTTTTCCTCAGAATTTAGCCCTATTGCTGTATCAGAATAATATGGTTCAACCTAAATCAATTTTTGAAGGGACATATATGAATCTTGGTTTATAAAATCCAATTCATTTAATATGCAGACTCAATGAATAAAATTAATATAATTGTGGTCAATTGTGTAACTCATGTGCTGTCATGAATGAAAGTGCAAAGATAGCTCTGGCCAATGTGAATATGTACGCAGTTAAAAATATTCTCTTCAAGGTTACATTTTCTTAAATGTGTAGAGGTTTCTCACAACTTGTATTCAGTTCTCAATGTTGTTGCAGTTGGAATGAAACTGATTTCCAGTCTAGAGGCAGATCTATATTGTTCCCAGGTGGTATGGTGATATTAAAAGCAGAGTAATTACACCTTAGTTCTTGAAACACACACATAGTATTTTTGGTGCTGAAGGAGTCTTCAGCCAACAGTGTATTACATGTTACTATTCTGAAAATCAGCAGGGCTGCATTATGAGTTGTATGTATGTGCAATAAAATGCCCAAAGATGGAATATCCAAAGTTGTGAAAAGCTGCAAAGAATTCTCAATGTCCTTCTTGCCCTATTGCAAGGAAAAGACAACATATTGATTCTTCCTGCTCTGTCCATACCCTTTATGAATGACTTGCATTGCTGAGTCAAGTAACGAACCTTCAACCATTCCCCCAGCCCTGAAATCACACACTGCTTGTAATGTATTACAATTAAATCTGTTTTTATGTCAATGGTCTTGTTGAATTTAAGGCAGGAAATTGGAATTGACAATTACCTGATCAGATCAGTCATGATCTCATTGAATGGCGGAGCAGACTTGATGGGCTGAATAGCCTTCTTTTGCTCCTATGCCTTATGGTAACTACTAAGTACTTTATTAGTAAGAAGCATTCACTGAATCTTTGGTGAAGCTCCTATTTAGTTGCTTCCATTAACAAGGCCAGAGAGTCAGCATATCTGCTGACTTATTCTGAACAGCAACAGTATTATAGCTTGTAAGATACAACAAGAATGAGCACCAGAAAAAACTGAAAGAATAAAGATTTGAGTGAAAATTTTCAATGAAAATCAATATGAAGCTATTACTAACAAGACACAACAATATTGAAATATAGCTGACATACAGTGGCTACATTTTTCTCAAAGATGACATTAAATCTAGTAATGCACTAGAACTGTGTATTCATTTACCAATGTTATGTCAGTATAAATAAGCCCAATCTTCTTCAATGTCTCTGACTAAGTGATGCTGGAGCAGCTGTAAGGGTCAAGACAGCCATTTTGATTATTTAACAACCTGCTTTATTGTAATTGAAATAAAAGTGAATTGCCATGGATGCTGGAATCTGAAACTCAAACAGAAGATACTGGAAGTCTCAGCAAGCTTGACAGCATCTGTGGAGAGAGAATAGAGCCAACATTTTGACTCTGAATGACCTTCAACAGAGCTTTAAAAAAACAAGAAATAGGATGACTATTATGTTGTGGGTGGGTAGTGGGATGGGGGTGGAGAGTGAATAGGCAGAGGTGGAGCAGCAAAGGCTGATTAGAGGGCCAGCAATAGTTGGAGGTTAAGAAGAGATTGACAAAGATGTCATAGATAAAAGTGAAAATGGAACATAAGTAGTGATGTTCGTGGTTAAGAAGGGTGCTGATTGTATGTATCATCATGGGATGAAAGCAAAATAGGTAAGAGGGCAATCCATGGCTTACAAAAGAAATTAGAGTATCTGATCTAAGGAAGCGGCATACAGGTTGGTCAAGAAAAATAATAAGTCTGAGGATTGGTAGCAGTTTGGAATTCACCTGCATGCTTACCTTCAGTGACTGTGCATAAGGACATCCAAAATTCCACTGCACACTTCCCTTACAGCCATTCAGGTAGTAATCTGCCTTCTTGTTTTTGCTTCAAAAATAAATAACATCACATTTATTTGATGTTAAATAAATCATCAAATTATTTAATGATAATATGATTATCATCATATTAATCAAATATGATTAATATGATATTAATCATATCATAGCAAATATGATTGATTTGCTATCATATTTAGCAAAGAAGGATCAAGCCATTGATTAAAAAGAGGAAATATAGTACAAAAGCAAACGTGCAAGAAACATAAAGACTGACACTGAGTTTTTATAGATACGTGAAGAGAAAGAGGTTGGTGAAGACCTGCAGACAGGTCCCCTGCAGACAGAAATGGTGGAATGTATAATAGGGGACAAAGAAATGGCTGAGCAAATGAATACATTTTTTTGGTTCTGTCTTCCCAAAAGAGCACATAAATCAGATGCCAGAAATGTTGAAGAATGCAAGATTAGTAGAGAAATGGTGTTGCGAAAGTTGATGGATTGAATGTGGATAAATCCCAAGAGCCTGATGATCTACATCCCAGAGCACATAAGGAGGTAGCTCTAGAAATAGTGGATGCATTGGTGATCATCTTCCAGGAATCTAAAGACTCTGGAACAGTCCCTGAAGATTGGAGGATAGCTAATGTCACTCCAATATTCAAAAGAGAGGTAGAGAAAAAAAATAATAAACAGAAAGCTTAACATTAGTAGTGGGGAAAATTCTCAAATCCATTATTGAGGACTTTATAACAGAGCATATATAAAGGAGTGGCATGATCAGACTAGAGTCAGCATGGAATTATGAAGGGCAAATCATGTTGGGCAAATCATATTTGACAAATCTGTTGGAATTCTTTGAAGATGTAATTAGTTGACAGGGGAATCAGTAGATGTGGTATATTAGGACTTCTAATTACAGCCTTCTTTACCACTTTCATCTTCCTGGAAGATGATCACCAATGCATCCACTATTTCTAGAGCTACCTCCTTATGTGCTCTGGGATGCTGTGAATACAGAAACAGGAATGTATTGTTGCAACTATATAGGACCTTGGTGAGACCACACATACAGTTTTGGTCTCCTTTTTTGAGAAAGGATGTTCTTGCTTTCAAAGGCGTGCAGTGAAGGCTTATCCGGCTGATTCCAGGGATAGCGGGATTGATGTATGAGGACAGATTGACTAGGTTAAGATTGTTTTCACTGGAATTCAGATGGATAAGAGGGCAGAGGTCTCATAGCGACTTATAAAATTCTAACAGATCTGGACAGAATAGATGCAGAGAGGATGTTCCCATTGGTGGGGTCTCCAGAACCAGGGGTCACAATCTGAGGATTCAGGACAGAAGTGAGGAGATATTTCCTCACCCAAAGAATGGTGAGCCTGTGAAATTCATTACCACAGGAAGTAGTTGATGCCAAAGCATTGAATGCCTTCAAGAGGCAGCTGGACGCAGCTTTTGGGGCAATTTGGGATCAAAGGTTATGGAGAAAAAGTAGGATTAGGCTATTGAGTTGGATGATCAGCCCTGATCATAATGAATGGCAGAGCGGGCTCAAAGGGCCAAGTGGCCTTCTCCTGCTCCTATCTTCTATGTTTCTATAGTTCCAAATATGCAAGCACAAAACCTTAAATACAATTCATCTACTATAGCCAATGGGGGCAAGCCTAGCAAGCAATGCAGATGGCGCACCTTCATGTATGGACGCAGAATATAGCCAACTTTTAACGTTGTAATGAAGACGTGTGTGACTTGAGAATATTGGAAGTGCCAATGTAGGAAGTAAAGGCCAGAACATATGGTTCAATGTCAGGAGATACCACAACCAGAGGCCAGCCAAGTATAATATTCTGAACAGCCAAGAGCAGCATAAAGACAAGGACCAAAAAATTTCTAGCCAATATATAAGGTCAGATAATGTGAATGACCAAACTACAGAGAACACAAAGTGAGCTGACTCTCAGCATGATGAACATAAAATATGTTTTGGCACAGTGATACCAACAGAAACCTTTGACAGCATCCAGATATTATATGCCCACAGATAGAAGGTCAGCATAATTTGTGTACAAAATGTCATGCACTGGAATGTGTGCACCCAAAGAAGTGGCAAGTGATGATTCAACCACTGCCAAACTCACTGTGTACAAAGGCTCAGAGGTTCCATTTCTGGGATCCTTTATAAAAATTCACCATAGTCATCCCAAGAATGTAACATTGTGGACATCACAGCTGCATTGCTTACAGCAACACCGTCATTAACCATAGCATTGTTGAGGCAATGATTAGGATAGGGAATCCACAAAGAACATCTTCAGAAACCCGGTGCTTATACTGGGAGTTGATCACATAACCCTGCAATGCAGATCGTGAGCCAACAGGATGCATGGCATTGAACTGAATGTGTAAACCCATTCCAAACTTGCAAACTTCATGTTGCAGAACCAATACAAACTGACTATTTAGCAGATAACTGTGGTCAAACCTCCCAGGAGTACGTGATGCAATACTCAAAATAGACGGGAAAAGGTAATGAATTGCCCAACCTGAATGCTGGACGCAGTTCCAAATACAACACCAAATTCATGATTAAAAACATCAGTATATGCTCAGAACCAAGATTATACAAAAGTAAAAATACCCAATGGCATGACAGTGAAATGAAACAGATGCCAAATCAGAACAATAACATAGTAAAAAATACTGAGTAATCCTTTAGAGAACAAAATATATTAAAGGAACACCACAAATAAAGCACCCATGATTAACATTCTGAAAATATACCACAGCCTCTAATAAAAATGACTCTCACAAAGTCTGCAAGGGTAAGCAAAAATGCCAATACGTTTTGGAGAATTGATCTGTGTTAAATCACATTCAGACATAATGTTATTTCCTTTTGCTTTCATGTACATAGTTTAATTACTTAAAGGCAAACTTTAAGTTTAGATAAGTAGGGATATTGTGATGTGATGTGTATATATCTCTGAGGGGGGGAATATCTGAAAGTGTTGTCAATTATTACACACTTCAATGTGATGTATTTGTTCCATGACTTCCAAGCAATCAGCAAGCAGTAGGGTAGAGATTAGATGTACCATCCCTAACTTTCAGTGAACACTTGCATAAGTGCCTTCTTTTCAAATAAAGAACCCACATCATTGCTTCACCTTTTGTGTGTAATTGGTACATTTATATCAAACAGAAGAAGAATGTAATGGTAACAGTGGACTGTGATTTAGAAAATTTTCCATTGCGCTGAACCCCCAGCAACATACCACCTCCATTCCAGAGGTACCACAATACTGTTTGTGTATTTCTCCTGAGAGTGTTCCTTTCACTCAAAGCTGAATGTGTAGGGAAGCTGCAAAAATTCTTTAGAGTGCCTTCCAAAATGGATTGTTTTTTACATGCTGACACAATGATTGCCTTCCAACTTTATGCTTTTTTCTTAAAGAGGAAAAGGTTTGCAGCCAAAAGAAGGAAGTGTTATATCAACTCCCCATGTGCTCTATTTGCAAATCACCATGCAGATGAATCAGAATCTGACTACTGGAAGGAAAGTAAGAAGAAAGAGTTGAATGCACACACAAGAACAGACATCAAATGGAGATACAGAACAAGGATTGCCAGATTGATTTGTAGTGAGTTTTGTCACTGATAGGATATGTGCTGAATGATTTAATGCAAAGTGGGAAAATGAATATGGGGAGAAATCTTTTATTGATTTGCTGGGGTATTGAAAGCTAAGAATGTATTATCCATTCCCCATTGCCGTGGATATAGCTGAGCAGCTCGCTATGTTTCTTCAGTGGGGCATTAAGAGCCACATTTGGGTAAGACTGGAATCTAGTAGGTTGGACATAAAGGCACTTTTTTTCCCAAAAGGACATTAATGAACCAGTTGTGTTTTCTGACAATGTGGCAGCTTCATTGTCACTTGCAGCCAGGGTAGTAGATTGATGTTAGTAGTTCCAGGCGAGAGTTACATGTCATCAGGTAACTGCATCAAGTTCATTGCTGAAGGGGAACAGTGCTAGCAGCAGCCATTTAGCAGTGAGCTTGGCTCTTCTTACTTGCTATCTGTGTCTGTGACTGGCACCCAGCACAATTCAGTTATTGTTTTATGCAGGAGGAGTCTCTTTTTTACAGCTTTGGCAAGAGACCAGTGATCTGCCTTAGATGTGCAAGAGCAGATCGGCCTGGAGTTGCATATTCACAGGTATTTGAAGATGATAGGCCAGTTTCATAAATAGAGGAGTTGAACACTAAAACAAAGAAGTCTGGTTAACCATTCACAAATTATTGACTTGGCTACACTTGGAGAATTGTGCATAATTCAAGGCACCACAGGAAGGATGCAAAGAGTGTAGAGATGGCACTAGATGCGAAGAACCCCTTGAGTTGACGAGACTGGAGGATCTGAGATTGATCTCTTTACAGCATAGAAGGTTAACAGAAGACCTCATAAAAATATTCAAAATGATGATGGGTTTTGATAGAGCAATTGGGAAATAAATGTTTCCTCTCACAAAGAGTTGGTGACCAGAAGCATAGATCTAAAATCATCTTCAAAAGAACAGAAGTGGTAATTATTAGAAATTATTTCACACAGTCGGACCTGTTAGGACCTGAAATACATTACGTGAAAGGCTGATGAAATTTGGAACTTGCAAAAGGATCTGCATTTAAAGAGAATTAATTTTTGAGAAGAGAAAGTAAAAGTTAGGATGTGAGACTGAATTGGACAGTTTCCTAAAAGAGCCAGCACAGCTATGATGGGCCAAACAGCGATAATTGTCCATGATTCTAAATATTTATCATTTTGTAAACATACTTTTAAAATATTGTGATATCTTAAAACATTTTGCAGTAAGTTTTAAAATAAGTTTTAAAAAGTTTGAAATAATGAAATACTGGCAGAGACCCACAAAACATTTACAGTCAAGTTATTATGCTTAGCCAATTCCACCATATTATCCACCTGTGCTATGCCACCCCTCTCACGCCAATCCCATGCCAGTCCATCCTTCCAATGAGATTCCTCCGATACCATCCACTCCTTATAACTCACCACATCCCATCTCGATAGGCCAAGTGACCTAATTCTGCTCCAATGTCTTATGGTCTTATGCCCTTATCCTGCTTCCTTGCCATTGCTTCCTTCCCATGTCACCTATCTGATGCCATCCTCTCCTTCCCACTTATCCCGTTGTATTCTCCACATCCTTACACTATTCTATCCTTTCTATGCCATCCCTCCTATATTATACCCTCCCTCTGATGATGATTTGTACCAGCCATCCTTCCCATGCTGTCCCAGTCCACTCCCGACAATCCCTTCAACCATGGAAGCATTATTCTCAGATCCAGTTAACTTTTATCGTTTTACTTTTCCTCAAACCACCAATCCCCATCATCCACCTTCCCCCTGCCCCGCCCCCTCCCCTCCCCCACCCCCCAACCTTTCAAGTTGCCACCACCTCCACTGTTTGCACTAACTGCTCTTCCTGTGCCACTTTTCCTCATTTCCCTTTCCAATCCTAATTGATCTGGCAAAGTAATTGTTTTTGGGCCCATCTTAGCTACTAATATTCTTTTCCCACAAATAAGCTGGATTCCTGTCATAAACGCTACAGACTATTGGCAAGCTGCATATGTGTTAAACCCTCTGGTCTTCCATATGCTTTCACTCAGCTTTGCCCATCTAATCAACCCACTGACCAATTAAGGAAGTGCATCAAAAACTGTACACGTCTTCTATTTTCAACATTTAAATTACCCTGCAAGAGAAAGTTACGATGTACCTGTAGCCCACAGCAAGTAATTTGCCTTTTTTCTGAAACAAATGGAATCCTTCAATAAACCTCACCCATCCATTATTATTTGCATGCAATTGCAAAAGGATGCCAACTCCAGTAAAGGGCACAGGAAAATAAGTACGTTTGCTTTAGGGTATAAGTTTAGTGAAATATGTCACTGTCTCGCCTTTCTTGATTCTTAGTCCTGCAACTGCCTATTTATAGCTGATTCCTCTGAAGAAAACATTTGATTGTAAACTGAAACAAATTATGCTTCAAACTATCCGGTAAGACTAAATATACAATATTGTTAAATCAGCAATTATTCAGCAGGGAATGCTGAGGGTAATTCCTAATTTAATTTTTTTTTAACATGAGCTTCAAGGCTGGAGTTATTTTCCTTGAAGGAGAGGAGAGATGTGATCCTATAGCTTTATACATTTGGTGATGTAAAGAAAATGAATCATTCAGCTAAATTTTGAGAACGATCAGTGTACAGACACTGACAGGATTCATTGTTACAAATTTTATCACCAGTCAAAGTACCCAAGTAAACAGAATAGTTACACTTCATGGCAGATGTGATACTTCAAATGGAAATCAAAGTGACAAAACTTTCCTGAATGTTTCTGCTGAAGATTCTTTTCAGAGCACTAGTGGGACATCACCAACATTAAAATGTGCTGTTTCGCACTACATAAATCAGATGATTGATTCTTACATAGGAATAAGAATAGGCCATTTAGCTTCTGCAACTTATTCTGTAACTCAATAGATCATGGCTGATTTCTATCCCAAATCCATTTACTCAGCTTGGCTCCATATTACTTAAGGCTCTTGTCTCACACAAAACTATTGATCTCTGGTTTTAAAATATTACTTGAACTAGCATCTGCACATTTTTGTGGAAAACAGTTCCATACCTCCAATACATTTTGTATAAAGGAGAATTTCCAAACCTCTTTCCAGAATGGTCTGACTGCCACTCTAAAATTGTCATTTTTCCTAAGTTCCCAATCAGTCAAAAAAGTTTCATTACGTCTGCCCCCTCAATTCCACTCAAAATCCTAAAGAAAAACTCAATCTAATAAACCCTCTATATTACTGGGAATACAAATCTAGTCATATAACTTGTCCTCACTATTGATGTCTTGGCAATATTTTGAATCTATACTCCTAGGGCCATTACATCCTTTCCAAGGTGGAGTGCCCAGAACTGTACGCAGTACTCAAGATGTAGGCTGTACTCTTACTGTCCTGTCTGCTATGGAAATCAGAGTGGGCGAGGGGTGGAATATGGAAAGGTCTGTTGACTTTGGGAGGGATTTTACAGTTCTTGGATGGGTGAGGACATAGAAGCTTGCCCATAATCTTACCAGAATTTGCATAGCTGTAGAAATAGTTCCCCTTTTTTATTTTATCACTTTAATTGTAAAGCTATCATTCAATTAGTTTTTCTGATTATTTTTCTTTCTGACCTCAAAATTTTGGTCATCTGTTTGTTTGGGTTCCAAGTCACCTTGGACATCCATTGCTTATATAGGTTCAAAATAGATGATTCCATGTATAGTTGCATTGCACTTGACCTAGTTTTGCCCAGTCATTTAATTTATCAAGTCCTTTTGTAATTTTGTGCCCAAATCTTGACTATATGGAGTTATTATTTTTTTGAGTTATTAATAAATATAATGAATACATAAGGCCCTTTCACAGATCCTTCTGGTTCAGTTACTTCCATGATGCAGAGATGCCGGCGTTGGACTGGGGTAAACTCAGTAAAATTTGACAACACCAATTTTAATTCAACTGATTTACTTGATAGTAAATAGAAGGCCACAAAGGCCAAAAGCTCGTGGATTTGCTATCAAATAAATCGGTTGGATTTAAAATTGGTGTTGTCAAATTTTACTCAGTTACTTCCAATCAGAGTACACATCTTATAATTTCTCTCTTCTGCTGCTTAGACAACCTTTTTTTTTTCAGTTTATTAAGATTTTTCAGACCAAAATTGAAATTATCCCATCTTTCTTGCTGCAGGAACCATAATGGTTAAGACAGAAAATTTGAACTCGAAGGTCTGTTGAGCTCAGGTCAGACTTTCTGGTCTTGGGGCATGTGCAGGTAGTTTGCAATGATGTCTTGTGATACAGTGAGATGACAGAACAATATGAAGTCAATGACCATAGAGAATAATCTACAATGTCTCCTCCAAATGCATACACACACTAGGTTAAAAATAAAGGGGAAAAACAACATCCCACCAACAAATAAACAAACTAAAAAGCATGCTTCTTAGTAAGTAAATAGAAAAATAAAAGATGATTTAGACCAATAAAGTAAGATTTTGAATGAAAAAAGAAAGCAAGAGGCAATCTACTGTAGTGTGGGGATGAGCTGTAATTTCTTTACAGTGGTTGCCAAATCTTGAAAATTTTGTAGTAAAATCATGTAGAGTGAGCTTTTTTTTTCAATTTAATGAAATGTAATACATCTGTTATCCAATGGGAATGGGATGGAGGAACACATGACTTCCATCGAAGTAAAATGGAAAGTCTTGCCAGATGAGTCACAAAGGCTATAAAATCAGTATTATATCCAGCAAATGGAAGAAGTGCAGTCAATAGGAATTGTGTCAAATAGATGTTTGCAATATTTCAGAAATAGTTTTAGAGGTGGCTGTCCAGTAACAGTATGAATGGGCAAGGCCAAAATGCATGTATCCCAACACCTGTCACAAATAGGATGGATATCATTCAAGATATCAAGATCTTAGACAGTGTAACTTTAGTCAGATGGGTTCAATGGAAGATTTTACACTGTGTCATGTTGTGTTTAATACAAATAGATGCAGAATGAATGTGATCTAACACTGCATCTCAAACTTCATCTGTGAATTCCTCTCCAAAGTCTTGCTTTCATAAGGCTTTTGCAATGAAGGACAATGAAGAGAAAGAACTTTAGCATACAGAATAGTTATATCTGCTCTCATAGTTGGGGCTATGCATCAATAGGGGAGTGTAGGAAATGCAGGAAACTGAATGGTTGTAGCGCATACAAAGTTGCATAACTGCAAGTGTCTGAAAAAATGGATCTTGGAGAGAAAAATGTGTTTATAATCTGTTGAAATAATATAATTATGCCATCAGCATATAGATCTTTACGTGTTTGAATTAAAAAGTGGACTAAATATTATTATGTAGGGAATAGAAGGAAGAAAAAAATGGTTCGCTGAAAGTGGAGAGACTTAAATTGATATCCTTGGTATAAAGAGAGGTGGCTGACATGATGGGAGAGTAAATTAAAGCTACCGAGGAGGAGGTATAAGACACTGATTCTAATTGCAACCAGAACAGGGTACCAATTGAGTGCCTGTAATTGATATAGGACAACCCTAAAGAAACCAGCCCAGTAATAAAATTAGAAATTGGGTAAAACCATACCTCCCAAAGATTTTGGTCTTTGCAAAACAGGGGTAGCACAGGAAGTGGCGTGGTCGCACAATGGTTAGCACTGCTGTCTCTCAGTACCAGGGACCCAGGTTCGATTCCTGGCTTGGGTCACTATCTAAGTGGAATTTGCACATCTTCCCCATGTCTGCATGGGTTTCCTCTGAGTGCTCCGGTTTCTTCCCTGAGTTCAAAAATGTAGGTTAATTGACCATCCTAAATTTACCCTAGTGTCAGGGGGATTAGCAGAGTAAGTGTGCCAGGGTGGGATTATGGCAATTGCAGACTCGATGAGTTGAATGACCTCCTTCTGCATTGTAGGATTCCATTGGATTCTATAATCAAAATTACTCTGCAAAGTCTTTGGATCTTTCTATACCAAACGAACTCTGAAATGAGATGATTGACTTTATCAAAAAAAGGACTTTGCAATAAAAATTGGGATAAACTGAAAAAAGTATGAAAACTTGGGGAGGGAATTAAGTTTGACAATGTTAATGCACTGCTGGAGACAGTAGGAGGACAATGGACCAGCACTTTAAATCAAGTTCTAACATATGCAAGGAGAGGGACAAAGTCACATTTAAAGAGATTATCAATTTATTTTTGCTCCATGTAGAGATGCTCATTCACCAAATTAGGGAAAACACAACCTGTTTATTTACAGGTTAAGACTTTACCAGAGGCATAAGTCTCATGACTGCAATCAGCTCCCAAGCTGAGTACAGAAGCTTGCGTTTACCAGGGTGATCCCCACTTTGTGCCCTGATTAGTTCCCTGGATCATGTGACCTTACTCTGCAAATTGATCCTCAAAAGAATAATCGCCACATCCCTCCCCTTCTACATCCATTTCAACAAATGTCAATTTACACACTCCAAGATAATAAATATTTAATACATGAATTTTGTCAATTATAAGTTAAATCTTCCAGGGAGTTTCCGAATCTGTGTGGGGCAGTGTACCTCCTCAATCTGGGACGCTTCTGTTGGATTTCTGTCAGTGAAACCATTATGACAGGTGTCTCTTCAGGCACAGCCAGTTAAGTTCTATCTGTTTACATGGAGATGTTGATTGTGCCTGCCACAGGGTGACTAGGTACTTCAATACTAAAACAGTCGGCAAAGTTGCCTGATGGTAATACAATTCTAGATCATAAAATGACTACCGGGGTATCGCTTTTTTTCTCAAATGTTCTATATGTTTTTGGATGATCCTCCCTCTGTGTCCACTCGATTAAAACAGGAGTCCAGTTTTAGAGACAATGATTCCAGGGACCCAATTTGACTCCTATAAAAATTCCTCATGTAGATGGCATCATCCACCATAAGGTGGATGCCATAATCCTGAATCATGACTTGTGTGCTGACTGCTTTGGCTGGTCTCTATGCTCCCTGGCAAATTTGGAAACTTGAGACTCAATCATGTTCTGAAACAACAGTTCATTAAAAACGCTGCTGGTGAGATTCCTACTGTTGCAAGTGGAGGGGTCCCAGAAGGAACATGAAGGAAGCGTGAGACTGTGGTCTTCAAGGTCCCCCCCACCCCCCCACTCCTTCTTTCAGCCAGACTTCAAAATTTGTATGACTTGCTCAGCTAGTCCATTGAATGCTGGATGGTAAGTCACAGTTATATTGTGCTTTATACCATTCAGTGTGAATCTTTGAAACTCAGCAATTGTGAATATTATTTCATTGTCAGATACTATGACTTCAGAGATTCCATGGCTGGAAAAACATTTGCATAATCATTCAATGATAGCGTGCGATGCAGGAGACTTCACTTCAAAAATATCCATCCACTTACAGTGTGCATCATTAATGAGCAGAAATATGGGCTGTGATTCTCCCACCTCAACTCGCAACTTTTCTGGCGGGTCAGGATGGGAGATGTGCATGTTGCCCTTGTTCTGGGATTTGCGATTGCATCAGGAATGCATGTGCATCTCCCAGAGCTGGAGAACAGTGGGAAACCAGACCATGCTGGAAACTGACGAGAAGCCAGGGAAGCCATTTGAATTTTATTAAAATATGTTTTTAATGTACTTTAAATGTAATTATCGGGAACTTACTGGTCCCGATTGAATCTCCCACCTTGTCAACAGTACTTCATTCCGGCAGTGTTTAGAGTAGCTTTCCACATTTGGGGAACTGGCAGGAGACCCCACCGAAATGAAGGGGGAAATTGGGGCCCCCCAGGGGTTTGGGTGGCAAGAGGGTGATGACCGCTGGTCTTGAACACCCTGTAAGAATCTGGCAACACCAATTTTAAATCCAACCAATTTATTTGATAGTAAATCTGCTAACTATCAAATAAATCAGTTGGATTTCAAATTGGTGCTGCCAGATTCGTACTGAGTTTACCCCAGTCCAACGCCGGCATCTCTGCATCTTGGACACACTGGCAGTGCCAACCTGTGCCCTTGGCAATGGCCAAGAGGCAAAGTTTCCATGCCTAGAGAGAACCTTGGCATGCTCACCAGGCATTGGGCAGTGCCAAGGGAACAGGGTCTATTGTGGGGAAGGCCTGGGGCATTCAGTGGAGGTGGTGGGTCCCACTGTCACCCTGCATTGGAATCAGTCTGGGATGGAGGAAGGGCACAATTGGGGTGGGCTGGCGGGGCGGTCGACTGCTGGGGAGGCTTGTCTCCTGGGAGGCATCTGCCACAGTGAGGGGTGAATCGCTGTTACTGTGTGTGGGGAGGGGGCTGCTGGTATCAGGGTGCTCCAGGATGGGGGGGGTCAGGGCTGGCCTGAGAATTGTTATGTAGCCATGTGGGGGTGGTCTGGAGAGACTGCACTATGGGGGTCTTGGGCTGGTCGGCGATGGGCTGGCCAGCAAACGGGGTGTCTAACAGATCGGAATCGCTGTGTGTGCACAAAAAGGTCCCACCCACTTGGATTTTTAATGATATTCACAAGTGGGACTTCTGCAGTACACAAAGTGTGGAGATTCAAGTGAGAAGATGAACTGACAAAACAGACTTGATCTAGAACAGTTTTCCTACCAATTCAGCCCTTTTGGGAGAATTGACCCCATTGTGCCCATGGATGGACT
Source organism: Sphyrna mokarran (assembly GCA_024679065.1). Taxonomy (NCBI): domain Eukaryota; kingdom Metazoa; phylum Chordata; class Chondrichthyes; order Carcharhiniformes; family Carcharhinidae; genus Sphyrna; species Sphyrna mokarran. Next base: position 63,580,247 of record JAGIQG010000006.1, on the reverse strand, counting down.
AACATAGTCAATATGGACTTGTACTCAGGTTGGCCAGGTCAATCCCAAGCATGCAATGGGATTGATGCAGGCAAGCTTTGTTGCAATTGGCAATGTTTACAGGCTTGACTGGGTTTTTGATGTTCACCTCAATACCAGGCCAATTCGTATAACTTCTGACGAGTTCTTCATCTTTGAGAAGTCCTGATGAGCAGTGTATAATTCCATTAGAAGTGGCTCTACTTGATACAGGAATAACAACTCTTGCTCCTCCGAGTATCATGCTTTCTTAGCAATTCAGTTCACCCTTGCGGATCCAAGGGGATCTTTGTTCTATTTTAAGATAAACAGAATTGAGGCCTGTCTTAGTGTTTGATTGTGATTCAAATGATTCAATTCAATTTGTCTGAAAATTTTGTATGAACTCAGTAGGATATCCATCTAATCCTGGACATTTTCCACATTGATTGATTTTAGCTGCCTTAGTATATTTCATCTATGGTGAAAGGTTCCTCTAAGCAACTCTTTGAGCCTTGACTAATGGTGGGGACAAAATTTCTCAAAGGCTGATGTGTCAATAAGATATTTGGATTTGTAGAAAGGTAGCACAATATTATTTAAATTAATTGTTTATCTTCTAAGGATCAATTGATAAGCCTGCAGGGGTTTGGATCTGTGTAATTAGATGTATCGGGGGCGACTAACAGTTAGTGGGCCAACAATTAGTTTGCCTTGTATATGTCGTGTTTTAAACAGCATCTCCTCAACCTGATGTGTAGACAATGTATCAAAATCAGTATATAATGAGATTCTCCTTGTATACAGCTGGAGATGGATTATTGGCATAAATGTTATTCAATTGAATAATGCATTCCAATAGTTCAGGTAATTTTTTACTCCTCTATTTTCTTTCAAAGGCAGCATAGGATATGATCTGTCCTCTTATGCAAGCCTTTGAAGATATAAAAGCAACAATCTGGGGGCTGACAAAAAGTTAACAAAGTCAACATCTGAGAGCATATGTGTATTAAATCACCAGGGGGAAGGTGATTCAGGCCTGTCTCAAGGTAGTAAATCCATTGCTAGAGCAGCGTGATCAGAAATAATTGCGGCATTGCATGAACAGGAGTGGACAGCTGGAAGAAGTTTATTAGCTAATAAAAAAAATCTATATATATGCATATGTGGGATGAACAGGGGAGGAGAAAGAATACTCTTGGCTAGTTGGGTTGAAGAAATACCATGTGTTTGAGATTGCGTACTTCTGAAGGAATGATTGAATAACCTCAGCAAACTTCAAAGGCGTGCTTGTTTTAGTAGAGGAGTGATCAAGGGCAGGGTTCAATCAGCAACCTCCTAAAATAAATAAATGTGAGCCCACATGTGGCAATAAAATGAGTGAAAGAAGTTTTCATTGTCCCAATTAGGGGAATATACATCAGCAAAAATTAAAGAAGTCCTATTTATCTTAACCGTAATGGTAATTTTTCAGCCATTCAAACCTGTCATGACATTTGAGGCTACCAAGAGTAAGGATTATACATTAAAATTGCTGCTTCCCTTGCTTTTCCATGAAAAGTTGAATGATAAAGTTGGCCTCTTCATCCTTTGTGAAGTCTAAAGTGATCTGAGACTCCAAGGAGGGTTTCTTGGAAGAAAACAACTTGGTGCACCCAGATGTTGAAGATACTATAACACTTTGTTTTGCTTGACAGGTTAATTCAATCCCTTAACATTTCAGCTAGCAAAATTTAGAGCACGTTCCCCCCGCTATTGTGACTTTTCAGATTGAGTCATCTTTTCTTGGAGAAAGACATAACATAACAATTATCGTGGGTAGAAGGAGGAACTATTGTAAAGTTATTATGGCATACGCTGAGCGATGTGATAATGCCCAAACAAATTTTATAAAACCGTAGAAGACCAAACATGACAAAACAAAAAGGAGACAACAGAAACACTAAAAACACATCTACAACCTCCAAAGCACTTCACACTATCAAAGGCAGCTCTTTTTTGGCTGCAGCAAGGGTAAAATCTGGAAATATGGGCAGCCTCTAGCCCTGTAGAATAGGGAGCAGCTTTCCTGGCTTGGTAGTGGATCTGGAAGATCTGAATGTGAACATGGTAGTACTGAACCCAAATATTAAAGGGCTGTGAACATTCCCATCCTTAGGGCTCATTCGCAATGCTCTGTGAGCCTGGTTTAAGAGAAGCATGTCCTTTGGTCCAAATGTGGAGATGCTGATGTTGGACTGGGATAAACACAATAAGAAGTCTCGCAACACTAAGTTAAAGTCCAAACTCATCAGACTTTAACTTGGTGTTGTGAGATTTCTTACTGTATTCAGTTTTAATGCATCCTGCAACAACTGTATGACAAGCTCCATAGGGCAAGGGCCCTTTCTCCCTTCATCCACACCAAAGAGTAAATGTTGTTTTTCCTCTGATTGGGCTTAATTATTTTAGTCTGTAGGTCTGTCACGGTATCACCACAGAACTCTTGAGTACTCAAGATTTTTCAAATGGTTTTCCTGCAATTCAAAGGCTGCTTGCAGTGTTGTAATGAAGGACTTGAACTCTTCCCTCACAGAGACTTTATCTAAATGGAGGCTTGTGGTTAGCATGTCGACTTTTCTACATATATCATTTTGGTATGACTCCAATGCATTATAAGCAGCTTTATGATTAGACAGGTCCCCTTATCTTAGCAGTTCATTTCTCCACCAGCATGAGTAGCATCAGGTCAAGCTGAGGTTCAGGGCCTGCTATTGCAGTGTCCTTCTGAGATTATTGTTTTTTTTTTGGCCATTTCTCAGAGCTTTGTGAGCAAAATTATATGCACTTGCACTTATACACAAAAGGTGTACGTTGAGTGAGAGAAAATTAATGAAAGTATGCCTAAAATATCATGAATTTTGTCATTACCTCATGGATCACAGGGAAATGCATCTTATGTTATTGGCACACCCCTTCCATTATCTGCCAAAACAATTTCTTAGCCAAATCAATTATTTATTCTTGATTCCATGAATTTTACTTTTAGGGAACAGTTCTTCATGTGGAACATTATTGAATGCCTCTGAAATTCCATCTAAATTACATTTCTCTAAGTGCTTAGTCATTCTCTCAGTTACAGATTACAATATAATTTGACCACAATAGATAATAGATTAACAGGTCGATATTGTACTGTTTTGCTGTCTCATTTTTTTTAATAAATAATGGAGTTAGGTTGGCAATATTCCAATGTAAAGGGATGTTGCTTGAATCAAAAAACATTTGAAAAATTAAGGCTCAAACATCTGTAATTTCTTCAACTTTAACACATTGGAGTGGAAAACTTTAGGCTTTGGGGATTTGTCAGCCTCAAGTGCCATTATATTTCCTAACAACGTTTTCTTGTTTACCTTAAAATCTTGAGTACTCAAGAGTTCTGTGGTGATACCGTGACAGACCTACAGACTAAAATAATTACGCCCAGAGGAAAAACAACATTTACTCTTTGGTGTGGATGAAGGGAGAAAGGGCCCTTGCCCTATGGAGCTTGTCATACAGTTATTGCAAGATGCATTAAAACTGAATACATTAAGAAACCTCACAACATCAAGTTAAAGTCTGATGAGTTTGGACTTTAACTTGGTGTTGCAAGACTTCTTATTGTGTTTATCCCAGTCCAACATCAGCATCTCCACATTTGAACTGAAGGACATGCTTCTCTTAAACCAGTACCAGGCTTTGATTCATTATTAGTTCCTCTGAATGTCCCTATTATCAAGACTGACATAAAGGCCTGGATTTTTGTTGCTAAGGTGAGTGGCTTTAGCCAGGAGATTTCCAGGTTCACCACACTTACATCGGTAGAAAGGAGTCCACGTGGCAAGATCTTCAATCTTGGTGAATAGGGTGGTTAGGTGGGGTGTGATGGGATGGGAGTAGGCGCGGGACAAAGTAGGCATCCTACCCTGGAAATAGGTTGGAGCCACAGAGCAAATAAGTGCCCAGGCAGGATGGTTAAAAAGTCCACTTCAACTCACAGGGACTTTGCCCCAGTTGTTTGATTATATTTTCAGCCCTCTATTGCTCATCGCCAACTACTTCCCATGCCAGCTCATTGCTAATTCATAGTCTCAGCTCACCTCCACAATTCCTTATAGCCTCCATGCCAACTCATGGCCTTTCTATGCCCATTCTTTCAGTGTACAGGAGGAATAGAAATTATGAACTCTATAGTAACAATAGCATGTGTGGAAATGCCCGAAAAAAAAACTCATTCATATTTTTTTGAAAAAAAGAACTGGTGTTCGTACAACTCTATCAAAATATCAATGAAACAGACCTTTAATGCATCAATAACACAAACTTGAAGCACATCACACCTTTTAATCTTGTGCAAGTAAGCACTGAGACACTGACAAAAGAGACCATAGGAAATAACATATCACAACCATATAAAGATGTTAACCAAGCAAAGCCAATATTTGTCAACCAATATGTAAGCAGCCTTACATTCACATAATGCTTTCATGATTCTGGGCTTTCAGCCAAGTGTATTGAGGTGTGTCTATTAGGTAACAACATAAATGAAATGGGAGATAGTTGATAACTGATTTTGATTTGATTTACTATTGCCACATATATGAGTATATAGTGAAAAGTATTGTTTCTTGCATGCTATACAGACAAAGCACACTGTTCATTGAAAAGGATACGACAGAGTACAGAATGTAGTGTTACAGTTAAAGCAAAGGTATAGAGGAAAGATCAACTTAAAGGGAGGTAGGCCCATTCAAAAATCTGATGGCAGTAGGGAAGAAGCTCTTCTTGAATCAGTTGGTATGTGACCTCAGACTTCCGTATGTTATTTCCAATGGAAAGGAGAATGTCCAGAGTACGTGGGTCTTTAATTATGCTGGCTGCTATTCTGAGTAGTGGGAAGAGTAGACAGAATCCATGGATGGGAGGCTGGTTTGCGTGATAGAGCAGGCTGCATTCATGACCTTTTGTAGTCCTTTGTGGTCTTGGTCAGAGCAGGAGCCATACCAACCTGAGACACAACCAGAAAGAATCTTTTCTATGGTGTATCTGTAAAAGTTGTTGAGAGTAGGTGAGAGGTAGACCAGGATATTTTGAGGATGTTTCCTTTCCACATAAGCAACTATGGTGTTGCCCATCCCCTCATCATGTTGATCATGCAGAACCACAATATCAAATTCATAGGTGTCAGTGTGGTCATTGAAGACATTTATATCTCAAATACTCAGGATGACACTATGGCACAGTGGTTAGCACTGGTGCCTCAAGTGTCAGGGACCTGAGTTTGATTTCTGGTTTGGACCTCTGTATGAAGCCTACATGTTTTCCCTGTGCCTGCGTGAATTGCCTTTGGGTGTACTGATTTCCTCCCACGATCTGAAAGATATGCTACATTCATGGTGCATTGACCATATTAAATTCTCCCTCAGTGTACTCAAACAGGCACTGGAGTATGGTGACTAGGGGATTTTCACAGTAACTTCATTGCAGTATTAATGTAAGTCTACTTTTGAAATTAATAAAGTTTAAAACTGTTTTTGTACTTAGACTACAACTAAGCTTTGTTAGTTTTTTCTAAGGATGAATATTTGACTAACAGGTGAAGCTAGATGTTTTACGTTGCTACAATACAATAGCAACATAAGTGATATTTACCAGATACGGAATGGAGAAGCCAAAATATTATTCTATTAGACAGATGGGTGATGCAATATATGAATTTCATTGTCAATGTTTTGCTAACTATGTAGGTCATATATCCTAAAGACTGGCAGCAGATCATATCAGAAAAGTAAGTCCATTCTGTGGATCACAACAGGCAAAAATACAGTCATACCTAGCCTGAACTTACTTTAAATTTTTTTTAATGTTTATTTATTAATGCCACAAGTAGGCTTAGCTCAGCTTTCATGAATGCAAAACATTTATTAATTAATTCCCAGTGTGCTAAGAATTACAATGACAACCAATTAAAAACAGGCATGCACACTGTGCCAATTTCAACTAAACAAAATAAGTAACAGCCATTCACTGGTTCATTTTTCAGGGCAATACCTTGACCAATCAGAGTCAAGCTGTTTGGTTTAAGTTGCAAACAATTCTTGGCAGTTAACTATCACTCACCATGAACTGATACATTCTCCGTGGCAATGCCGTTACCAATTACAGCCCACTTGGGAACAAATCAGCAGAGTTTTTTCTTACATTTTAAATTTGTTGATTCCCCTTGCTGAAGAGCTTCAATCAAAAATTGTCTTTTTTCAACAATACTCAAGTTCTGTACTACCAAATGATTATTTTGATGGTATACTTGTTATTTAGGGTGATTCAATTAAAAATAAGGTGTTTAGTTTACAAGGGACAAATGTAGAATGTTCAGTTTTTGTGTGTCTTTAATTATGTGAGTTGGTTTACTAATTTTGCTCATTGTGCTTGATTGGCTAAGCCAAAGTGTGGACTCAGAAAAAAACAAATTATTGAAAAGCTTGCAGTCAACGTTTTTAAGCACTGTGAATAAAATCTGTTGTACACATAGAAATTAGTACCTTGACTTTTGAGACATGAGATTTGATTCTCAAAAATCCTGAATTATTCAGCTTCCAGACTTCAAGTTTTGACTTGGGCACAGGTCCTAATCTGGCAATATGCTTCTTAGGTAGCTTGCATGGAGGAGACTAGTATTTACATTTTTAATACTGTGCTGGGTGGTTTTCTAACATTGCAGTCTACCATGGAGTATGTTAACCATGTTAGTGATTGTTTAAGGACTGTCAAACATTCTCCTAAAGGCAGTCAAACTGCTGGCATAGAGGCCAGACTTACCTCTTCTAGATTCAATGCACTTGGGAATTGATTAGAAAGAACTCAATGGCAGGACTTTACTGATTTTTTTTTTGTTGTTGCCATGAGGATTGCTGGCATGCCAATCAGTGGTCATGTGTCATTCCCGAGTGTATGGATTCGATATGAATGATGGCATTTTTAGACCATTAGCACATCACTGCAAACACAAAGTGGAAAGAAAATCTCTTTAATTTTAATTTTGTGTTCTTCAAAATGACATGTATGGAAGTCATATGTGATTCATGAACAACAATAAATCACTTGTGAAATTTGAACCATTATACAAATCCCATGAGATTATCTTGTTATTATTACTTCAGTACACTCATTAATCTTTATATAATAATAATTTTGTCTCATATGTCACCAAGTGCACTTTCCTTATTTTGTTTCTCAATTTACTCCATTATCTCCTGAGGATAGTGGTTTTGCTGTGTGGTCTGACTTCATTCTTGTTGACAGCCATTCAATATATCTTGGCAATGTTGAATTTTCCATTGCTGAAGGCAATTACAACTGTAATGCTTTTTACATTAATTATGATCTACTTTAACAATGATTCTAATATTATAAATAGTAATTTCTACTTTTGGTTATTAATGGACTAATTGATGATCGGAGACATTAATGTCAAACAAAATCCCATCCTTGCTTGGCATTCACACATGCAAAGTTTATGGATTACAATATTTGACTGACTTTTCAGCTCCCTATCTGAAAGTCACTAAGTCCAGCAGTAACCTAACACTGCTAACTTCAGCTGCTAACAAAAAACACAGCACTGACCAAGGCTGAATCAGAGACTTACTTCAACATAACTCAGAAACACATCTGGAAGTGTGCATTCCTTTAAGCAGTAAAATAGTCCATTGAGATTAGGGAGTTACTGTAAATCACCAACATATATATGAAAAGTGAGGCCTCTGGTGGAATAGGAGATGGGTTGGTGATAACTTGGTAGTACATTCTTGAGCTTGGTCTGATTGGAGTCCCTGGCCACAATAAACAAGGCTTCAGGATGTTTTGTCACAAGGCTATTCATAGTTGTTATACTTTGACCAGCGCGATCTTCATGTCTGCATGGGGTATAATCCTGCCATCAGAGTAATGGAGGTGAACACCCACAGAAGGTAGGAGGGGGTGGCATTTTAGCATCAGGTGTTCTAGGTCTATGGAGAAGCCATATCTAGGTACCATAAGGTGTTGATTAGGAAGTAGACCCCACCTCCCCTAACCTTGCCTGAAGCCACTGTACGGTCCATTTGATGGATTGAGAAGCCCTCTAATTGTAGGCACTGTCTGGTGAAGCAGGGATTAGCCACGCATCTGTGAAACAGAGCCACACTCACTTGCCAAGGAGAACTGAGAGACTGTTGTGTACTCTAAGTTTGTCTTGCTTGTTTCCCAGAGATTGTACATTTGCAAGTAGTAAGCTGGGGAGGGGAGCCTTGGGACCACATTGCTTCACTCTCACTTGCAGACCTGCACATTGTCCACTCTTCTTGGAGTAATTGCTTCTTTTTGAGCTTGGGAGAAGGTGAGAGTAGCTTGTAGTTTTAAGGATATAGTTGTGTCCAATGTGTGAATAGAGGATTTGTTGCCTCGCTTGCAGTTCTTGCACTGGGAGATGGGTCTGCACGGTTGGGAGTTCCGGGTCACTGTCGGGTTACAGTTTGGCCTCCCTGTTTGCTGCATATCCAGACTGCATTCCGGCATGAATAGGTCGAAAGCGAGTAAGCGGGTGATGTCCCTGGGGCTGAGGTTCGTGGATGAGCTGGCAGCCGAGTCTGTGTGTTGGGTCCGTTGGGTCATTGCCAGGTCAGGGTCTTTCTGCAGAGGCCAAAGGACCTCTAGACCTGCAAGTAAATTTTAGAAGAGCAGTATTGGTGATTGTAGACTATCAGAGTTAATATTTAAGAGTGTGGGGCAACTGTAGAAGGGGGGAGTGAAGGGAGTGTTGGAGCCTGCAGAGGTCACGGTTCTCTGGGTCAGAGGAGTTGGGGGCTGCGGAGGAAAGGGGTCCAGTCCCAGGGATGTAGTCTGGTCATTGGAGACTAGTGGAGTGAAGCTCCCGGCTCCCACTGCATTTTCCTGGGGTCTAGGATACTTCCGGTGTTGGCCAGCAACAAATGGGAACAGTGACTTCCCATGCCTCCCGCAGTGTAAGGGTTTAATTGTAATTGTGACTTGTACACTGTATGTATACATCATCACTGGAAGTGATGCAGCGACTCATGATCTAGGTCTCCCTTTTTGAGCCTTATGAAAAGATATAGGCAGAAGAAGAGATGTTCCAATGAAGTTATTGTTACTCCCTACCTCAACAGGTGCTGCAAATATTCTCTGTTAACACAGCATCAGCCACAGGTGCAAAGTGGCTGTGTGAGATCCAGTGTTGTCACCAGAACTCTGAATGCCTCCATCTCTCAATTGCCAATGGCCTGTACTTTTGCATTGCTCATATCTTCAGGGGTTCCTGCTCTATCCAAGCTTTTGTCAGCAGATGCATGGAAACATCATGATGGGGAAGTTATACTCTGCATTGCACAATAACCTGACTTGGAAACACATCCTTCACTGTCACTGGGTCAAAATCCTGGAAACCCATCCCTAATAGCATGATGGGTGTACCTACAACACATGGATCGCAGCAATTGCAAGAAGGCAGCTCATCACCTACTTCTTGAGGATAATTATGCTGGTATTGCCACTAATGTCTACGTTCCATGAAAAGAATCCTGGTCATCGTGGCCATGGCTGTAGTGTAACTTGTGGTTTTCTGCCTTTTCCTTGAGGTAAAAAAATCCAAAGAACAATACAGCACAGGAACAGGCCCTTTGGTCCTCCAAGCCTCTGCTGCTCAAGTGCCAACTATATCATTTGTTTGTATCCCTCTATTTCCAATCTGTTCATGTGACTATCTAGATAAGTCTTAAATGATCCTAGCACATCTGCCTCAACCACCTTGCTTGGCAGTGCATTCCAAGCCATCACCACCCTCTGTGTAAAATACATCCCCCTGACATCTGTGTTGAACCTTGCTTACCTCACCTTGAACTTGTGATTCCTTGTGTTTATCACCTCCGACCTGGGAAAAAGCTTCCCCCTGTTCACGCTGTCTATGCCCTTCATAATTTTGTACACCTCTATTAGGTCACCCCTCATCCTCTGTCTTTCCAGGGAGAACAACCTCAGTTTACCCAATCTTCCCTCGTAGTTAAGACCCTCCATACCAAGCAAAGTCCTGGTAAACCTCTTCTGTACTGTCTCCAAAGCTTCCATGTCCTTCTGGTAGTGTGTGACCAGAACTGGACGCAGTATTCCAAATGTGGCCTAATTAATATTCTACATGGCTGCAACATTATATGCCAACTTTTATACACTATGCCCTGTCCAATAAAGGCAAGCATGCCATATGCCTTCTTCACCATTCTCTCCACCTGCGCTGCCACCTTTGAGGATCTGTGGACCTGCACATCCAGGTCACTCTATGTGTCTATATTCCTGATGATTCTGCCATTTATTGTATAGCTCCCCCCCACATGGACTTTCTCCTCCTGCAATGAGAAAGGCAGTGAGTTAGGAGTATGAGGCATTCACTGATTGCTGAGGACGGAGGATAAATATTTGAGAATAATGATTACGTGGACAATAAGACAAGGATGTGTGTAAGTACAGTCTTGAGATGGAGAATTACAGAGGAGGCTGGAATGAAAAAATTTGAAGGTGTGTCAGTGAGAGGAGCACAGTGCAGAGGTGAGACACTGATGGCTGCCAGCTGAGAGTTGAAGTACATTAACCTTGCCAGGCCTCATAGGTCATTGAATTTTTTTCCAACATTGGATCTTGGTCTGGGTCTTACACTTTGATGGCTGACAGCCTCAGCAAATTGAAGGCATGAGTGCTTGATGAAGCTGGTTCACCTTATCCTGTCATCCTCAGGAAAGAGTGTCGTGTCTTCACTGTACCTATTATCATTTCCATGGACAAGTCAATAGACCTGGAGGCAACCTCTCAAAGGTTTGCCTTTCTGCAGCAAGACTTGGCTCCTCCACACTTGATTTCTTCTTGCAAGCATTGCTGCCAATATGAATCCTGCTGGGTTCTCTTTAGATAGAGTCAAGATTGCTAGTTTAGTTTTGTTTTCCCACCTTTGCTGCTTGATTAATCGGGGAACCCAATGGTGAGATATTAATTAGTTTACTCTGGGAAAGAGCAAGTCACACAATTTAGTTGGTTCAGTTCTTGACCCAGAAATAGTATTGCTGCATCAGCAGGAACTAAATGGAGAAGATTCAACTCCTCAATAAAGAAAGCATTAGCTTTTAATATCTGTACTTTAATTATGTTCAGGCTTTCATTATTAGTTTGATATTTCCATTCTGTGCTGCAGACATCTTATATATATTCATACTTTTTCTTTTCAATGATAGACATTTGAATCAGAGGCAAGGTTCAGATAAAATACTCAACCTTAATTTTCTCTCTATCTTTTTGTATTGGAACTTTAGCTCTGTCCCTGAGAAATAATTACTACAATGAATAGCATAACATGATTTTCCAGATTGAAATAATAGTAACTGACAAATGCAACAAATAGTTTTCTAAGCTTTTCTAATGAGGTTGAAAATAATATCTAGCCAATATTCCTTGGCATCTTCATTGGCCCTGAAATTTATTTTCAAGAAATGAAAAATTACCTGTAAAAGAAATCTCACAAATTAAATGTAGAAGATCACTATTTTTGGCGTATTAAATGCCTCACAACTTCAGGGATCCAGATTCGATTCCTGGTTTTGGGTGACTACCTATGTGGAGTTTGCACTTTCTCCCTGTGTTTGAATGAGTTTCCTCCTGGTGCTCAGGTTTTCTCCAACCATCCAAAAATGTGCAGGCTAGGTTGATTGGCCATCCTAAATTGCTCTTTAGTAAGGTAAATTTGTGAGGTTATGGTGATATGGCCTGGATGGGATTGTTGTCAATGCAGACTTGATGGGCTGAATGGCTTCCTTCTGCACTGTAGCTATTCAATGATTCTACAATTCTATGATAAATGTTTTAAGTCTGTTCATCATCAAATCACATGATGGATTGCAATTACATTTTCTATAAATTTATGAACTAATGAAACATTGAAGTGATTGGTAACTGATAAGCATTTCTTTTTTGGCAGGTTATCACTATACAAGACATTGAGGTTACAAAGAATAAGTTTAGATTCTTGTCGTGAAGCAAAAATAAGGAAGTATAGACAATTATGACAAACGTGAAATTAATTCATACTAATTTTGAAACTTGTAATTTTAGATACACGCTTATTCAATTCATTCTCAGTTATTTAGCTTGCTGCATTCCAAAATACATTGGTTTTTGTAAGTAATCGGAAACCTCAACATGAAGTGTGCTGAATAAATTCGGGTTTTTTTTAACTAAAGTCTTTTATAATCAAAATCTAACAATGGAACAGGATCCTTATCAACTGCTTATTTCACTTGCTGCCAAACAGTCTCTTACACATTGGCTGGAATTTTACTGTTCCGCTTGCCACAAGAAATGGAGTGGGTGAGGGGCAGACAATAGGAAGGTCCATTGAGCTCAGGTGGGATTTTATGGTTTTGGGACAAGCTAAGCCATAAAATCTCGCACATTTCATCTAATCACAGTGCAAGTAAGAAATCAAAACTGAAGATGCCTCTATGCATCAGCGTGCTAACTGGGTACATGTGTTTCTGAAGTTGTAATGTTTCTCCCTTGGTAGCCAGTAGGAATATGCTCCTAGAAAACATACATTTTATTTCCATGGTTGTCAGTGAACTATTCATCTGATCTCCATAGTGATCAAAGAATCTCTCCATTTAACATAGGTGTTTGGCAGTTCAAGTCTATGATTCCATGGTACCCAATCCCACTCTCTAAGGAATTCCAGACTGCGATTATTAACCAATGCAAAAGTATGAACTTACCTCCTAATTGTGTATTTAATGCATGGGTCTATTCTGCAGTGTGTAGACTAACAAATGTAATTACCAGGAAGTTTTGAAGATGAGGAAAGAGTAGTCTGAGACATTTGTTCATTCTGCTCTACTGATTATATAAAAAAAATTTACAACGCCTTTTACATTCTTAGGACATGAAGCTTTGGCAATAAAAGGAAGTTACTTTCTTAGCAGGCATATATTTGCAATGAGAGATTGGTGTGCATTTATACACTTATACCTTTAATGAGCATGTTAACAAAAACTTAAAGTTCCTATATCTGGCAGCCAGAAGTCCATCTCTCATTCATGCGGAAAGACCCCACACTTGCCTGCCAGTGGAAGTCTGGTTTGTTATCTAGACTTTGAGAGAAGATGGTAGGACAGTCAGAGGGGCAGATTGAGAGGCTTCTTGCAGCACTTGTTGTCCATCAATAGGTGCTTTTGAGGGAGGGTCAATGGTATCAGTCATTGATAAATGCAGTTGCTCTATTATATTTCAACCATTATGTGTGGAAGGAATTCATGGGCACTTGAGTGTTACAATGACAAAAGTGGATGCCACGCACACCAAAATGCCATTGAGGCATATTTGTGTGGCCTTTCCTGAAACCGAAACCTTTCTCTTCAGGTGATCGAAGCTATGGGTTGACAGTGACTGTGGTGTTCGGCAGTGTTGCAAGTTGCTGATGTCACACACTGTTCAGACTGGGTTCTAGTGATGCCTGGATAAAATTTGGAAAGTAGTAAAATTAGTGGTGGCCATGTGTGACACCATCCTGCACAATGTGTAGCCACTGCATTACTGCTGTCATATCTGCCAGTTGCGTATCTTAATTGGCACCTTTAGTATCATAGGCATTGTTGGGCTCGACACAAGGTGAAATTTTCTTTCATTCTTTGACAGCCCCAAACAGAAATGTACATGGTGTGTGTTGTATAAGACTTCTTAGATATATCTGTGGTCTATGTTGAGGCCAGGAATGATGCTGGATTCAGCCATGCTAATAACATGTCCTGTTGTATTCTTTATTGTCAGGGATGGAAATTTCTTTGAAGATATGTGGCTTCAATGTAAGGGTTTATAATGTAAATTCTGCTCACTGGAAATTGGCTGATGGATTTCATTTGTGAAAATAATGCATAGTTAGGTCCATTTCCTCTGTATTAAGAAGTTTCTGGCAATAATCCCCTAATGAATGGCCATGGGTACATGGCCTGTTACTCAGGTTGCCTACATTTGCCACCCTTCTTTTCCACTGCATGTTATCTCCATCACCTTAGATGGGATTCTCCTCCCTCATCTCCTGTTCCTTATTTTCTTCATTGTCCTCCTCCACCAATGAGCTAACTCTGTCAATAGCTTCTGTCCCCTTGTGTATTTTGTGTGTTGTTTCCTCTTCCCTGCCGTATTGCAAACCACATCCTCTTCTTGAGAAACTTACAGGTAATTACTGAAGAGTTCCTCCAGGGCCATCAAGGTATCTGAACTGCATTTTCAGAATGCCAGTAGCCTGCTCAATGATGCTTCTCACTACACTTGCTGCAGCCTTGTCTTCCAGAATTTGTCTGTAGCCACCTGAAATGGGTCACCAGCCACCTCCTTCAGGGGTATTCCCTATCTTTCAGAGGCTAGCCATGGATCTGTGTTGGGGGCTGACACAGCTGTGAATTCCTCAGTATGAAAATATCATGATAACTTCCTGGAAAATGTTCACAAATGTGCATTAACACCTTGTTGTGTCAAATACTAAGTGGACATTCAATAAGTGCTCATGAAAGCATCTGACTGATGAACTTGTGCCCTTACAGCGATATGTGCATCTCCTTGAATTTAGAGGAAATGGCGTCTTTAAAGTTCCCAGTCTTATGCATCTGCAATTTCATATCCATAGGAAAGTTTATGTTTTCCCAACCTAGTCCTGGTCCCTGCCATGCCAACACTATGCTTAAGAAAGCTCACCAATGCCTCTACTTTCTCAGAAGAGTAAAGAAATTTGGCATATCCCCTATTACTCTTACCAACTTTTACAGATGTTGGGACCACAATTGTTTACTATTTACATAGATGATTTGGAGTTGGGGACCAAGTGTAGTGTGTGAAAATATGCAGATGACACTAAGATGAGTGGCAGAGCAAAGTTCACAGAGGATGTTGAAAGCCTACAAAGGGATACAGATAGGCCAAGTGAGTGGCGAGGGTCTGGAAGATGGAATACAATGTTGATAAATGTGATGTCATCCATTTTGATAGAAATAACAGCAAAATGGACTATTATTTAAATGGTAAAAAGCAAAGAGACCTGGTGTCCTTGTGCAAGAATCACAAGGAGTTGGTTTGCAGGTGCAGCAGATAATTAAAAAGGCAAATGGAACTTTGTCCTTCATTGCAGGAAGGATGGAGTTTAAAAAAAGTGAGATTATGTTGCAGCTATATAGGATACTGATGAGGCCATAGTTTTGGTCTCCTTACTTGAGAAAGGATATACTGGCACTGGAGGGGATGCAGTGAGATTCACTAGGTTGATTCCAGAGTTGAGAGGGTTGACTTATGAGGACAGACTGAATAGATTGGGGCGATACTCATTGGAATTCAGAAGAATGAAGGAAGATCTTATCGAAACATATAAAATTATGAAGGGAATAGTTAAGATTGAACCAGGGAAGTTGTTTTCACTGATGGGTGAAACTAGAACTGGAGGCATGGCCTCAAAATAAGGAGCAGGGTAGATTTAGGACTGAGTTGAGGAAATTCTTCAATAAAAGATTGTGAATCTATGGTATTCCCTGCTCGCTGAAACAGTTGAGGCTCATTGAATGTTTTTAAGGCAAGAATAAATTTTTGAACAGTAAAGGAATTAAGGGTTTTGGTGAGTGGACGGATAAGTGGAGCTGAATCTAGCTGAGTCCATGATGTTATTGAATGACAGAGGAGGCTTTAGGGGCCGGGTGGCCTATCCTGCTTCTAGATTTTATGTTCTTAAAACTGCCTTTGGTTTCTAACACCCCGGTTTTAACAAAACTGGTTTCACACTGGTTTAATATAATTATTAAATTGACCTTGTTCCTTGGAGAATTTCAAAGAATGAATGCATGAATCTTGAAATACTTGATAATATTCTTTAAATAAGCAATGTCTTAACTCCCTAAATTTCACCCCTTTCATAGTTAGAGAAGGCTCTCAATTCTCAGATTTAACATCCAAGAGACCTGCTTTAATACTAAAGCCAACCTGAATTGTGCTTTCAAAAGAGATATTTAGGGGTGCACTCATACTTGACAATTCATGTCACACTCCCACTGCAGTAAGGTCAGAGAATTTGGCACCCAGCCAAATTTCCATTCACTGCAGCAGGATCAAAAAGTCTCATTGTTATGAATGGTGGTAAGATTCCAGCCTATGTGTTTCATTACACTGACAATTTTCCTTCTTTCCACTCTAGCAGGGCAATATGTGCACTAAGTTGAGTGCCATAGCTGCCCTCATCGCAATGTGGCATTTGCCACTGCAAATTTTATTCAGAAGTACAGCAGAAGACATCCTGAATTCTGTGGACAAACGTCAGCAGAACTTTCTTCTCCTTCCAAACAATCTTTTGCAACACCAAAGTTATCAGGGATCATTCACATAATTTGTCCAGGGAAGTAAATTTAGAAAATCAGGTGATGATCATCTTTATCAGTGCATCCACATTGGAGAGACAGCAAATAAATACAAAGAATGGGGAGTTTCACATTGTCAGGGAGACTCCAAATCCACCAGTAGAGTCACACAGGACAGAGATTTTGCAAATGTACTCAATATGGACAAGGAATCAGAAGCCTTCATAAACACTAACAGATCTATACAAGATTGTATAAATGTATGGCAACCGGAAAGAGCTCTCCTTATGTCTGTCAGCCAAAAGTTTTGAAAGCTGCCATCATTTCTCACAAATTCAACAACTTTCAGAATTCACATCAGAAACTGTTTTGAAACTTAATTAAAAGAACAGTTACTACTTTGTTATTTTTCAATGTTTGAATATTTCTATTGGAATGGCCTTGAATAATCACTAATGATCCATGTTTGTATGTTTTTTCATGTGATCTTGCGCCGCCCCCGAACACCTGGTTGCACTCACTCCCAATATTTTACACTTGTGCTGCCCATAAACTGGAATGCACCATGAAAATAACAGCCTGTTAGATTAAACTTATTAGTAGTGTGTTAATTGACTTTTCGGGACCCGTTCTTCATCCATATTGGCACCTCAGCTATGACTCTCACCACCATTTACAGATGCATCATAGAAAGTATTCTTTTGGATTGTATCAGAGCTTGGTATAGCTCCTGTTCTGTCTAAGACTGCAAGGAACTACAAAAAATCATGAATGTATCCCAGTACATCTCACAAACCAGCGTCCAATCCATTGACTTGGTCTACATTTCATGCTGCCTCAGCAAAACAGCCAGCATAATTAAGGACGCCATGTACCCTTGACATTCTCTGTTCCACCTTCTTCCGTTGGGAGAAAGGTACAAAAGTCTGAGGTCATGTACTAATTGACTCAAAAACAGCTTCCTCCCTGCTGTTGTCAGACTTTTGAATGGACTTGCTACACTTTCACTACACCATAGCTATGACTGTAACATTACATTTGCAGTCTCTCGTTTCCTTCTCTATGATCAGTATGAATTGTCAGTATTGCATGATAGAAACAATACTTTTCACTGTATGTTGATACATATGACAATAATAAATCAAATCAATGCAAATTTTACCAGCAATTGGTAGAATGGCAAGAAATTATCGAGCCAGCATCATCACATCATATTTTACGTAAACATAGTGGGAGGGCTGCTCAACTTGCCTCCGTAAGTTGAGTCCGAAGTCCAAAAATCCAGCCACATGGTTCTTTGTCGCATCAACTTGTTTCAATCTCTTTATTCTGATGGTGACATATTCCTGGATTGATACTGTCTTGATACAATTTGGTTTCATATGCATAAAAACAAATTACTGCAAATGCTGGAATCTGAAACTAAAAGAGAAAATTTTGCAAAATCTCAGGTGGTCTGATAGCTTCTGTAAGGAGAGGAAAGAGTTACTGCAGCTTTGGAATCTGAACAAAAGGTTCAGGGATGACAAACAGTCATATGGACTTGGAACATTAGCTCTTTTCTTTCCTTACAGATGCTGCCAGACTTGCTGAGGTTTTCCAGCATTTTCTCTTCTGGTTCCAATTGTGTTGGTAAAGGTGCCCAACACAAAAAATTATGATGCCAATACAGAATCATAGAATAGTGTCATAAAATCCTCACAGTGCAGAAGGACGCCATTCAGCCCATTAAGTCTGCACCGATCACAATCCCACCCAGGACTTATTCCTGTAATCCAACAAATTTACCTGGCAAATCCCCTGACATGAGGATCAATTTACCATGGCCAATCAACCTGACTGGATGAGATTTTCCTGGATATTGGCAAAGGCTGATGTTGGACGGGAAAAGCAGCATTGAATCTGTTGACGGCAGTGCCATCTTTCTCCATCAAATAGCTCAAGACTTTGAAATAAAAATTCAATCTCACAACATTTCAATGGAGGGTCAGCCTCTGATTATCCCCACCCAGTCAGCAAATTAGAAATGCGAAGATTAGGGCACCATTTTTAAAGGCTGCTCCAGCGCTCACACCAGTTCACCCTGGAACCCTGCATCCATGCAACCCACCAACATTTACTGGGCACTATTGAAAACGTCTACAAAAGTTCAAGAAGAAACTGAATTGGAAAATTGATTAGTTAAATGTGTTGATATGTAATTTATTTGTCTGAGGTTGGTTTGATTGAAATGTGCTTTCATTTGTATTATTCTATTTCATATTTAAAATATTTCCATAGAAAGTGATTGTTCAGTGATTATATTCTCAATTTAAAATCTACATTCATGTTTAATGCTATTCGAATGTTATTAAACAAGAAAATTAAGGATTAGTTGTCCAAGCAGTGGGTTTCAAACTAATATATTTTAGCACTAACCAGAACAATGCGCAGACTGTTCAAGCATGATGTTAGAAAGCATTTAATCATGCAAATGATTGCAGAAACCTGGGAGCTCTCCTCCTAGGTTAGTTAGGTCAATTGAAAACATTAAAAAATTAGAGTGATAGGTTTATGTTAGGTTATTGTGGGCAGATAGGTTGTGTTGAGATACAAATCAACCATTATCTAACTGAACATGAGAATGCAAGTGCTGAATAACCTAACTTACCATGTACTAGAGGTACAGATCAGCCACGATCTAAGTGAATGGGAAATACGTTTTTGGGGTAGAATGTCCTAACACTTTTATGTTAAATGTACACAGCAAGGTATATCATTGCTCGTAGGTAGTCAGGCGTCTAGTTAAGGTTTTTAAGATTTAGTCATGACATCATAACATAATACAGACACGGAGAAATCATCCCATTTGGCGAGGGAATCCAGAACACTGGATATAGTTTTAAACTCAGTAAAGTTTTACAACACCAATTTTAAATCCAACCAATTTATTTGATAGTAAATCAGCGAGCTTTCAACTTTTTCGTCTTCGTCAGGCAAATGCAGTGTTCTGGTCTGCAATAGCACACATCAGCATAGACAGTCACAGATTGCTGATTAGAATGCGAATACTTACATCTAACCTGCTATTCAAGTGTTAAAGTGGCTAACAATGTGTGTGAAGGGAACACTGAGCATTGGTTAGAGAATTGTGTATTTTCTCCAGACAGCACAGTAAGTGAGGTTTTTTACTAACCCAGACAAGTCACGGGGGTTACAGATAGTGTGACATGAAGCCAAGATCCCTGTTGAGACCGTTCTCGTGTGTACGGAACTTGGCTATCAGTCTCTGCTCAGCGACTTTGCGTCGTCGTGTGTATGGGCATCGCTCGGTAATCACCAGGCAGGACAGTTCCCTTCCTGTGGGTGAACACTTCAGCAGTGGCATCTCTACATTATAGTTCTAAAATCAGTATCGGGATGATGTCATCTTAAAGGGTACTGGAGGAATTCAGAAACTCGCCCTCAGGAAGTTGGTTTTTGGCTAGGTTAATTAAAGTAATACATTTATATTAGTTGAGTTACTGCTTGTTTTGAAAGCAAGACACAGATCAGTCTTAATCTAACTGAACAGGCTCAGGAAGCTGAATGGACTATTCCTGTAACCATGTTGCAAAGTTTATCAATGGATAAGGATCCATGATGGGATTAATGTATTTTAGGCACTGATTAACTTGCATTAAATTAATGGTGAAACATTCCTGGGAAGCTAAATGGCCAATGCCAGCAATTATAAACAATGACTTAACATTAATGACTGGCAGCAAAGAATCACATCATATACCCTTTCTGTTCTCTGTTTATTTTTGTTCTTCTCCCAATTCAATCAAATCAAGTCCAATTCAGGATCTCAACAAGTTGAGACATTCCAATTCAAGCTGACAAGACAGCGTTCTCACCTCCTGTCTTGGGCTTGATCTACATGACCTAAGCTGATTGGAGTAGGCATAGCTCCTCCTCCAAGGCTTGATCTCATTTGCATTTAGCCAAAAGGCCGAGATGCTGCCTTTAAAAATTGCTTCAAGTGAAGCTAAAATGTAACCTAATAACTTCAACCAAACACAGCATGTCAATACTACACTTGAACTTAGCTGAACGGCTCCTCTGGTGTATTATCAAATGGTAACCTATTTTTGCAGTTTAATGCTGTAGCTAAATGAAACCCAAGGGTTTGCAAAGAACAATTTCATCAAGTTTAAGTGATGGGTCACTAGCTTACATTTTAGCTTCATTTGAAGCAAATTTTGAAAGTGACATCACAGTGCATGCCTTAACCTCACAATGTGCTTCGCTGTGTTATTACATGTCACAATGTGTCTATAAACTGGTTACATTCTAAACAGGAGGCTGCATAATCACTTTAAGTGAAGGCAATGGAGCTGCACTAGTTAAATGTGTGAGTTACCGAGAATGTAGTCGACCAGAAGATCTGAATAAGTTTACTTTGAAGGGAGAATGAAGAGTGGAAAAGTCATCAATGGAAGGTTGTGGATATTGTAAGGTTTGTCTGAACATAGTTATCTTGTATTGTAATTTGGGGACGGACATTACCAACTCAGGAGTGCTTCTGCAGCAGTAAGCTTGAATTGACAGATGCTTATTGCCATGAGTAAATCTTTCTTTCATGGTATTGCTCATAGATAGTCCAGTGCTGGAACCCTCATTTCTGATTGTTAATCAAATCCACTCTGAGGCTTCTTTTAGAGTCCCTGAGTGACTCTTGTGCTGCCAGTCTGTAATTCTGACATTCATGCCCTGTCTTGTGACTTTATTCAGATACATAATAATGATGTGGCTCAGTCTTAAGCAAATTAAGTTAGCATGATTTTGCGAAGCATAAATTGCAACTAGCAAAATTCTAGTCAAAGAATTTTGAGGATGTCACCAAATCGCTGGAGAGGAAATGTCTATAGGTGTTATCCATCTGGAGACCCAGATGCATTTCAGAAGGTTCTGCACAGGATATTATGAGAATATCTGGGATTGAGGTAACCTTGTGATATGTGTTGTAGTAATTGGTTTTCAGGTGGCAACGCAATGTCAAGGTAAAAAAAAATCTGAGAAATGATGTTCCCACGAACTGAGTCCTGGCTTTTCATGATGCTTTTCAACAGCTGAGATGAAAGAATAGAATGCCAAATATTCAAGTTTTCTGATGAAGCTAAAGCAAGCGATGCCCTACATACTCTAGGTGACAGAGAAAAGTCTGAAGAGAACATCAATCGACTTAATAAACAAAATTGCAGCAGATGGAATGAAATGTTGGGAAATGAAAAGTCACAAATGCACAGTCAAAAATGTTTTTGAAAGCTAATGAAATGTTCCTTTTCATTTTAAGTGGGTTGGAATCTGTGCCACAATTTTTCAATGCTGCATCTTAAATCCAAATGGCAACACAGGTGCAAAATCTGCTAGAGGTCAAAATAATGAATTGCATCAGTGAGATCTTGGACCATAATTGTCTCCAGTCCCACTATCTACAAGATGCACTATAGCAATTCATCAAAGATCCTTAGACAACACATTCCAAACACACGATCACTTCTGATAAGAAGGACAAGGGCAGCAGATATATGGGTATACCACCAATTGCATGTTCTCCTTCAAGCCATTCACTGTTCTGACTTGGAAATATATTGCTATTCTCTGTAGTTACTGAATCAAAATCCTGGAACAGCATTGTGGATTAACCCACAAAACATGGAATGCAGTGATTTAAAAGATGGCTCCCTACCACTTTTTCAATGACAACTTGGGATGGGCAATAAATGCTGGCCAGTCAGTGACGCTGATGTCCCTCAAAAGAATATATTAAAAAAAAATTGACAGGATGTGACAAATGCTGTTCACAGGGACCTGTATTGGGTAATCAGTTTTTCACATGAACGTCTCCCACTGGGAGGACAGATGTAAGTGGGGGGGGGGGGGGGGCAGTGTCAGCCTTGCACTCTGGAAATGCCCAAGGGGCAGCGTGACATTGTCCACTAGGCATTGTGCAATGCCAACGGGGTGGGGCCAGAGGGGTTCAGACCTATTGGGGGGACTTGCTGCCACACTGCATTCGGGATCAGTGGCAGATGCATGAAGGAGGTGATTGAGGCTGGCCATCCAGGTCCAATGCGGAGAAAGGGGTGTGGTGAAATTGGAGCTTGCCCAGGAGGTCCTGGAGGCCAGCATTTTAAGGTTGAGGGGGTCAGAAGCTCAGCGATACAGAGTTGCAGGGCAATCTGGGGCCATTGTGCATGCGCTGATCTCCCTGTTGATTGGTCCAGGCACAGTGGCCCACTCTCTGCACTTTGCTGCTAGCCTCTCTGGCGGAAATAGATCTCCAGACTTTGAGAGTGAATCATGCTATGACACTGTAATGCACAGACTGTTGGAGATTCATTCTGGAAATCACGTGAGGAAAAAAAACAGCGGGAGTCACACCCACTTTCCCAAATGTTGGGAACTCTTTTGGAGAGTTTCCTGCCCTATTTTTTTAGTTGGGTGAATTGAACTCCATGCGTTAAGGTAATGGTGAAATATAGCCAAGAAGCTGAATGGTTTACTCTGGTTGCTGTAAATACATAATAATGTTTAACACTAATAGCAGGAGGCAAAGAATCACATTAATGCCGACTACCGGCACTCCCTGCTCTATGGGACATGATCAAACTGAAACTATTGTTGCAGTCTCGTTCGATAAATTATTGTTCCCTAAGTGAAGCCCAAGGGTTTACAACACACTGTTTCATCAAGGTGTGGCTACTCTTAATGTGACATCACAACGCATGTCCACAGTCACAATGTGGATCACAGTGACAGCAAACATCACAATATGGTTGTCAATTGGAGAAGTTTGAGGTTGGAGGCTGCACAATCAGTTAAAGTGAAGGAATTACAGCTACCCTGACATACTAACTGACTATTTTAGAGTGAATGTTGTTGGCTAGAAGAAATGAATAAGTTTACTTTGTAAAGGCAGCAGGAAGAATGAAAATACCATCAACCAATAGATTCAATGGAAGGAGCAACAATGAAGAAATAGGCTTATCCAAGTTTTCTGATGGCACAAAGTGCTGTAAATAATGGAAGTAGGAATGAAAAGTTGTAAATGAACATTGATAGACTTAGTGACGAAAATGTGGCAGATGGAAATGAGGTGGGACAATTCAATATTATTCAATTAGGAGAAGGCAAAAAGTAATTTAAAAAGCTAATGAAATGTTCAAACAGCTGTGCCACAGATTTTAAATGATCTGTTTTGGACCACATCTGGAGGATTAAATGCAGCTCTGGGCTTCACATTCTCTGGAAGCATTTTGGTTCTGGAAGGGATGTAACTTTGATTCACAGGAATGATACTGGGGATTGGAAGGTTAAATGATGAGGACATGTTGTTTGGACTGAGCTTCCACTTCTTCAAGTTCTGAAGCTTCAGTATGGATCTAGTTGAGTTTAAGATTCAGTCATATCATCATAATATAATTCATCAGATGGAGAAATTCCATCTGGTAAGGGAATCCAGAACAGTGGACATATTTTTAAAATCAGTTTCAGGGGTGATGTCACCGTAAAGGGTAATGGAGGAATTCAGGAACTCAGTCCTGAGAAAGTTGGTTTTTGGCTCAGTTAAGTAGAGTGATAGATTTATGTGAATTAAGTTACTGTTTGATACGAAAGCAAGACACAGAACAGCCTTAATCTAACTGAACAAGCTCAGGAAGTTGAATGGACTACTCCTGTACCTTGTTCCTAAGTTTTTATTAATCGAAAAGGGTCAATGATAGGATTAATATATTTCAGGTATTGATTAACCTGCATTAAATTAATGGTGAAATATTCCTGGGGGCTAAATGGCTAATGCCAGCAATTATAAACAATGACTTAACATGAATGGTTGGGGGCAAAGAATTAGATCATCCACTGTTCCAGTGCTCTGGAGCGTAATCAAATGGAAATGTATTTTTGCAGTTTAATGCTATAGCTAAATGAAACCCAAAAGATGCTAAGCACAGTTTCATCATGGTTAAGTGATGTGTCAGATGATGACATCAGAAAAAATGTTTTAACCTCACAATGTGTTTCACCGCATTGTCACACATTACAATGTGTTTATAAACTGGCTACATTTAAAACAGGAGGCTGCAGAATCACTTTAAATGAAGGCAATGCAGCTGAACTAGTTAAATGTTCACATTCATTCCAACACAGTCAACTATAAGATCTGAACATGTTTACTTTGTGAAGGAGAATGAAGAATGAAAAAGTCATCAATGG
Source organism: Sphyrna mokarran (assembly GCA_024679065.1). Lineage (NCBI taxonomy): Eukaryota > Metazoa > Chordata > Chondrichthyes > Carcharhiniformes > Carcharhinidae > Sphyrna > Sphyrna mokarran. The sequence goes on along the minus strand of JAGIQG010000006.1, from coordinate 63,555,570 downwards.
AAGGTTGTGGATGTTGTAAGGTTGTCTGAACATAGTTATCTTCTATTATAATTTGGGACAGACAGTACAAACTCTGCAGAAGTAAGATTGAATAGATAGATATTTCTAGCCATGAATAAATCTTTCATGTCATTGCTCGTTGTTGTAGGTAAAGATACCTCTGAAACAAATTATGAGTCAAATTATAGCAAGTTTATCCAAAAGCTTTTGGGAGATGCACCTGGCACCTTACAGCGGTTCCCCCGGCATCTCACTGAATACAAGAGCATATATTTATACCCCTCCAGTCATGTACGCATCTTCTCATTCTCAGGTTCCCAGGCTGAGGGTTGCGTTCCATCATGGGAACATGGCTGCTTCGGCATTTCTTCACGGTTATCTCAAGGCTGCAGTCGATGTGTGTGATTAGCCCTTAGCTAACGTACAGGCTGACAAGTTAAACTTAACGGGCCGGTATAATAATCTATGCTTACAAGTTGCATAATATATGTATATGTATAATATGTTGGTACATGACACATAAACGGTGTGTGTGTATGTGAGTATGCATTGTTATTATATATATAAAATATTGTTAGAAATGCAGCTTCACTATATTAGGCGAATGTTACTTAAACTACAAGCTGTGTTAGCTACATTCCTGAGTGGGCTTATCATAAACTTATGTATAATGGAAAGGGCAGTTGTTGCCTCCTAGTGTGGGTCACTGAAACTTGTGTACAATAAAAGGGATAACTGCAATCTGGGCACATGAAAACAAAGTACATTTAACTGAAATATATGGAAACAAGGCTTCAGGATATTCATCTTGATATTTTTCTCACCTTCTTAAGTGTAACAAAGTTCATTAACTCATTCACTACTGCACTCGTAGATATTCGGGTTCCTGAAGCTTTGTTTCTGATTGTTGATTAACTCTATTCTGAGGTTCCTTTTGGAGTTCCTGACTGACTCTTGTTGCTGCCAGTCTGTGACTGTGGCATTCATGCTCTGTTTGGTGATTATAATCAGACACATAATCATTAGTAGATTTTCCATGGTGTGGCTCATACGTAAGCAAATTAAGTTAGCACGACTTTGTATAGCATAAATTGCAACTGGCTGATCGAGTCAAAGAATTTTGAGGATGTGACCAAAATGCTGGAGAGAAAATGTCTAGGTGTTGTCTATATGGAGACCCAGATGCATTTTAGAAGGTTCTGCACAGGATATTATGAGAATATATGGGATTGAGGTAATCTTGTGATATGTGTTGTAGTAATTTGGTTTTTCAGGTGGCAATGCAATGTCAAGAAAAAAAAATCTGACGTGATGTTCACTGGAACTCGGTCCTTGGCTTTTCATGAAATTTTTCAATAATTGAGATGAAGGAATAGAGTGTCAAATGTCCAAGTTTTCTGATACTACTAAAGCAAGCAATGCCCTAAATAACTAGGTGGCAGCGCAAAGTCCCAAAAGAACATCAGTTGATTTAATGAACAAAACTGCAGCAGATCGAGCTAAATGCTGGGAAGTACAAAGTCACCCACTTTGAGCCTAAGAAATAGTAATCAGAAAATTTCCTAAATGGGTGAGAAGCTGGCAAAAGAAAGACTTCTAAAAGTTGCTTTAGACTGTCAAAAATGTTTTAGAAAGCTAATGAAATATTCATTTTCATTTTAAGAGGGTTGGACGCGATGCTACAATTGTTCAATGGTGCATCTTAAATCCAAGAAGCAATGCAGGCGTAAAATATGCTAGAGGCCAAAATGATGAATTGCTTCAGTAAGATCTTGGATTATAATTGAGCCCAACTCCACTATCTACAAGATGCACAGCATTAATTTGCCAAAGATCCTTGCATAACATCTTCCAAACCCATGACAACTTGCTTCTAGAAGGACAAGGGCAGCAGATGCATGGGTACACCACAACATGCAGTTCCCTTCCAAACCACTAACCATTCTGACTTGGAAATATATTGCCATTCCTCTGCAGCTGCTGGGTCAAGATCCTGGAATTGCCTGCCTAATTGCATTGTTACGTCAACCCACATGGACTGCAGCGATTAAAGAATGTGGTTCGCTACCAGCTTCTCATGGGCAACTAGGGGTGTGCAATGACTGGTGGCCAGCAAGTGGCACCTATATCCCACAAATGAATTAAGAAAAGATTGACAGGATGTGACAAGTGCTATTCCCAGGAACCTCTACTGGGTCCTCAATTTTTCACATGGAGGTTCTCTTCAGTCAGTCATGTAAGACAGTGGCTGCAGGGTGGGAGGGCAGGGGGAGTATTGATGGTGTAGGGGGATGTCAGTCTGGCACCTTGGCCCTGCCCAAGCGGCATCTTAATTCCTACTGGGCATTATGCAGTGCCAAGGAGATGCAGCTAGAGTAGGTAGAGATGGAGGGTGTGGGACCTTGAGAGGATCTGCTGCCACACTGCACTTGGGATTGCCAGCAGAAAGAAGAAGGAGGTGATCAAGGCTGGCCATCTGGGTGCTGAGGAGTGGGAGAAGAGGGGGTGGGGGGAAGAGGAGGTTGGTCAGAAGTGTCTTAAGGGAAGGGGCTATCAGAGGGGTGGAGTATTAGTACTGTCTCGGGCTGTGGATCGGGAGATCAGGGACTACCTTGGGTGGAGATCAGGAGATTGAGACTAACAGGGTGGGGGTTTGGGTACATTTGGGGTGGAGTGATATCCAGGCTTGCCCAGGGAGGTATGGGAGGCCAGCAAGTAAGGGATGTTCAGTGTCAGAAGTTCAGTGATGGGCGGTTGTGGGTCAATATGAGGTCATTGTGCACGCGCCGAACTTACTGCTGATGGAGCAGTGTGTGCACAGTTGTCTGCTCAGTGCTGTGCTGTCAGCCTCTTGTACGGGAATCAACCCTGCCTCCAGACTTTCAGAGTGAATCATACTGAGGCACTCTATGAACCATAGAGAGTCAGAAATTCTTTCTGGAAATCACACTAAAAAACAACAGTGCGTGTTAGTTTCACTTTTCCGCACATGGGAGACTGCATAATCACTTTAAATGAAGGCAATGGAGCTGCATTAGTTAAATGTTCGAGTTGGAATGAATGTGGTCGACTCAAAGACCTGAATAAGTTTACTTTGTGAAGAGAGAATGAAAAATGGAAAAGTCATCAGTGGAAGATTGTGGATATTGTAAACTTTATCTGAACATAGTTATCTTGAATTGTAATTTGGGACAGACAGTACAAATTAGGAGTGCCTCTGCAGGAGTAGGTTTGAATAGATAAATACTTATTGCCAAGAATAAATCTTTCATGCTATTTCTTATATGTAGTTGGATGCCTGGAGATTCACTTCTGATTGTTAATCAACTCCACTCTTTGTGAAGCATAGATAGCAACTAACTAATTCAGTCAAAGAATTTTGAGGATGTGTCCAAAACACTGGAGAGGAAATGTCTGTAGATGTTGTTCATCTGGAGACCCAGATGCATCTTAAAAGGTTCTGCACAGGATATTATGAGAATAAGTGGGACCTGGGTAATCTTGTGGTATGTGTTGTAGTAATTGGTTTTCAGATGGCAACGCAATGACATAACATAAAGAAGAAAATAAAATCAGACAAATGATGTTCCCAGGAACTGGGTCCCTAGCTTTTCATGAGGCTTTTCAATAATTGAGACAAAGGAATAGAGCGTCAAATGTACAAGTTTACTGATGACACCAAAGCAAGTGATGCCCTAAATATTCTAGGTGGCAGCGCTTCAAGAGCACTGCAATCAACTTAATGAACAAAACTGCAGCAGATGGAGCTAAGTGTTGGGAAGGACAAAGTGACCTAAGCCTAAGAAAGAGCAATCAGAATATTTTTCAAAAAATGGTGAGAAACTAGCAACAGATAGATCTTCACAAGATGTTTCAGATAGCCAAAAATGTTTTAGAAAGCTAATGAAATGTTCCTTCTCGTTTTAAGAGGGCTGCAAGCTATGCCACAATTTTTCAATGCTGCATCTTAAATTGAATTGGAAACGCAGGAACAAAATCTGCTAGAGATCAAAATAATGAATTGCACTAGTGAGATCTTGGGACACGATTGTCCCCAGCCCCACTATCTAAAGATGCACTGTAGCAATTCATCAAAGATCCTTAGACAGCATCTTTCCAAAAGCATGACTACTTCTATTTTGAAGGACAAGGGCAGCAGACATATGAGTACACCACCATCTGCAAATTCCTCCAAGCCATTCACCACCGAGACTTGGAAATATGTTGCTGTTCCTTTGCAATTGCTGGGTCAAGATCCTGGAATTCCCTCCTTAACAGCATTGTGGGTTAATGCATATGAATTGCAGCGATTTGTAAGGGCAGCTCACTACCACCTTCTCAAGGACAACTAGGGATAGGCAATAATGGTGGCCAGCCAGCAACACCTATATTCACCAATGAATAGAAGTAAGTTTGACAGGATGTGACAAGTGCTGTTCCAGTACTGGGTCCTCAGTTTTTCACATGAAGGTCCCCCATCAGGAGAATAGGAGTAAGGGAAGATGTCAGCCTTGCACCCTGGCACTGCTTAAGGGGGAACTTGACACTGCCCATCAGGTATTGTCCAGTGCCAAGGGGGCAGGGTGACTGGGGATGGGGCAGACGGGGTGGGGCCTATGGGGGAAACTGCTGCTGCACTGCACTTGGGATCGTTAACAGAGGGAGGAGGTGGTCGAGGCTGGCTATTGAGATGTGGTCAGAACTGTTGTAGAGGTTAAGGCTGTTGGAGGGGTGGTGGGTCGGTACTGCCTACGTGAGGATCTGGATTTTGGGACTGAATGGGGTTGGGGTATTGGGTGATTTAAGGCTGGCTGGGAGATCGGAGCTGGTTGGAGTGGGGGAGAGGATACATCAGGACTTGACCAGAAAGCTCCTGGAGGCCAGTGATTGGAGGTTGAGGGGGGTCAGAAGCTCAGTGATAGGGGGTTGCAGGCCAATATGGGGCCAATTACGTATGTACCGATCTCCCTGCTGATGGATCGACACATGTGCAGTGCTTATTCAGTGCTATGCTGCTAGCTTCTCTGGCGGGAATAGGTCCCACTCCAGACTTTGAGTGAATCACACTAGGGCACTCTGTGATGCACAGAATATTGAAGATTCATTCTGTAAATCACGCTAAAAAAAAACAGCGGGAATCACTCCTGCACATTTTCCCGCACATTGGAGACTTTCTTGCGAGTATCCTGAACCTGTTTTTCGGGTTGGGTTAATTGAACTCCATGAGTTAAGTTAATGGTGAAATATTCCCAAGGACTGAATGGTTTACTCCAGTTGCTGTAAATATATAATAACATTTAATACTTATGGCAGGAAACAAAGAATCACATTATTGCCCTCCACCAACACTCTCTGCTCCCTGGGATGTGATGAAACTGAAACCTATTATAAAATCAATCATAGAATCCTAGAATCAATCATAGAATCCAGAAAGAGGCTCTTTGGCCCATCGAATCTGCACCGGAACAATCCCACCCATGCCCTCGCCCATATCCCCTACATATTATACCCACTAATTCCTCTAAACTATGCATCCCTGGACACTAACAGGCAATCTCTTAGCATGGCCAATCAACCTAACCTGCACATCTCTGGACTGTAGGAGGAAACTGGAATGCTTGGAGAAAACCCACACAGACACGAGGAGAATGTGCAAACTCCACATAGACAGTGACCCAAGCTGGGAATCGAACCCAGGATCCTGGAGTTGTGAAGCAGCAGTGCTAAGCACTATACTGCGTGCCACCCCTATTGTTATAGTCTAACTCAGTAAATTATTGTTCCCTATGTGAAGCCCAAGGATTTACAACACACTGTTTTATCAAAGTGTGGTTCCTTTAATGTGATATCACAATGCATATCCACATCACAATATGGATCACAGTGACAGCAAACACCACAACATGCTTGTAAATTAGAGGCTGTACAATCAGTTAAAGTGCAGGAATTATAGCTACTCTGACATATTAACTGACAGCTCTAGATTCAATGTCATTGCCTAGAAGATTTGAATAAGTTTATTTTGTAAAGGAAGCATGAAGAATGAAAACACCATCAACCTCGGAAGGTGATCCAATAAAGGAATAGGGAGCAGCTTATCCAAGTTTTCTGATGGCACTAAATGCAGTGAATAATGTAAATAGGAATGAAAAATTGGAAAGAAACATTGACAGACTTGGTGACAAAATTGCACGTTGGAGCTTGATATAGGCAAGGGTAATACTATTTTAATTTGGGGCTCAGGACAATGTATCAGAATATTTCTCAAGTGGCGAGAAGCTGCGTTCTGACAGAGAAGGCAAAAACAGGCTCAGGAAGCTGAATGGGCTACTATTCTATCCATGTCCTTCAATTTATCAATGATAAGAGTCAATGATGGGACTAATATATTTAATGTTCTAATTAACCTGCCTTCAATTAATAGTGAAACATTTCATAGAAATCCTACAGTGCAGGAAGAGGCCATTCAGCCCATCGAGTCTGCACCAACAACAATCCCACCCAGACCCTACCCCTGTATCTGTACATATTTACCCACTAATCCATCTAACCTATACATCCTGGACACTAAAGGGCAACTTAGCTTGGCCAATCCACCTAACCTGCACATCTTTGGACTGTGGGAGGAAACCAGACCATGTGGAGGAAATGCACACAGGCACAGGAAGAACATGCAACTCTGCACAGGCAGTGACCCGAGCTGGGAATTAAACCCAGGTTCCTGGAGCTGTGAAGTAGCAGTGCTAACCACTATGCCACTGTACTGCCCCTGGGGAGCTAAATGGCCAATATCAATGATTATGAACAAAGACTTAAGAGTGGTTGGGGTGTGTAATAGACTCCCTACTAAGTGGAGTCAGACACTTTAGGAACTTCCAAGCAGTTATTGGATAGGCACATAGAGCACTCCAGAATTATAGGGATTGGATAGCTTGATCTTGGGATTGGACATAGCTCGGCACAACATTGAGGGCCAAAGGGCCTGTAATGTGCTGTAATGTTCTACGTTTCTATTAATGGCTGTGGGCAAAGAATCACATCATCCTTGTTCTCTGGCATTGACAAATGGAAACCTATTTTTGCAGCTTAACTCTGTAGCTAAATGAAGCCCAAGGCTTTGCTAAGCATAGTTTCATCAAGTTTAGGGGATGGTCAGACCATGAAATGTCTTAACCTCAAAATGTATTTCAGTGTTATTACATATAATGTGTTTATAAACTGTCTACACTTAAAACAGGAGGCTGAATAATCACTTTAAGTGAAGGCAATGGAGCTGCACCAGCTAAATGTTCGAGTTGGAGTGAATGTGGTCGACTCGAAGATCTGAATAAGTTTACTTTTTGAAGGGAGAATGAAGAATGGGAAAGTCATCAATGGAAGGTTGTGGATATTGTAATATTTGTCTGAACATAGTTATCTTGTATTATAATTTGGGATGGACAGCACAAACTCAGGAGTACCTCTGCAGGAGTAATGTTGAATAGATATACTTGTTGCCACGAGTAAATCTTTCATGTTATTGTTATAGTTAGTTGGGTGTCTGTCTGTTTTCTCATTTCTGTCTGTTAATGAAGTCTATTTTTTGTGAAGCTTAGATTGCAACTGACTAATCAAGCCAATGAATGATAAAGATGTGTCCAAACTGCTGGAGAGGAAATGTTTGTACATGTTGTCCATCTGGAGACCCAGATGCATTTTAGAAGGTTCTGCACCGGATATTATGAGAATAAGCAGGATTTGGGTAACCTTGTGGTATGTGTTGTAGTAATTTTCAGATGGCAACGCAATGTCAAGGTATAGAAAAAAATAAGATCTGACAAGTGATGTTCCCAGGAACTGGGTCCCTGGCTTTTCATAAGGCTTTTTAATAATTGAAATGAAGGAATAGAGCATCAAACGTCCAAGTTTTCTGGTGACACCAAAGCTAGCGATGCCTTAAATACTCTAGGTGGCAGCGCAAAGTCTCAAGTGCCTATTAGCTGACTTAATGAACAAAACTGTAGTAGATGGAGCTAAGTGTTGGGAAGTACAAAGTAACCTAAGCCTAAGAAAGAGCAATCAGAATATTTTCCAAAAAATGGTGAGATGCAGGCAACAGATAGTTGTTCAAAAGATGTTTAATCAGTCAAAAATATTTTTGAAAGCTAATGAAATGTTCGGAGTCGGGGATTGAAGCTGGTTGGATGGGGATTTGGGGAGATCGGGGCTGGCTGAAATTCGGGTGGTGGGGGGGAGGGTGACATTGGAGTTCTGCCTGGGAACTTTCTGGAGGCAGCAATTTGGAGATTGAAGGTGTCAGAAAGTCAGCGATAGAAGGTTGCCAAGCAATCTGGGCCATTGTGCATGCACCGATCTCCCTGCTGACAGATCGGAACATGCTCAGTGGCTCGCTCAGCGCTATGCTGTTGGGCTCTTTGGTGGAAATAGGCCCCAACTCCAGACTTTCAGAGTGAGTCATGCTAAGGCACTCTGTGATACACAGTGTGTTGGAGATTCATTCTGTAAATCATGCTTAAAAAGAACCAGTATCACTCTTATTTCCCCGCTGGTTGGGGACTTTTTTGGGGAGTATCTTGGACCTATTTTTTGGGTTGGGTTAATTGAACTCCACGAGTTAAGTTAATAGTGAAATATGCCCAAGGAGCTGATGGTTTACTTTGGTTGCTTAAGAATATAATGACATTTAACACTAATGGAAGGGGTCAAAGAATCATATTATTGCCAATCACTAGCACTCCCTGCTCTCTGGGGCGTGATCAAACTGAAACTATTGTTGTAATCTAGCTCAGTAAACTATTAAAGCCCAAGGGTTTACAACACAATATTTCATCAAAATGTGGCTCTTTTAATGTGACATCACGATGCATGTCCACACTCACAATGTGGATCACAGTGACAGCAAACATCACAATACGGTTTAAATTGGAGAAGTTTGAGGTTGGAGGCTGCACAATCAGTTAAAGTGAAGGAATTACAGCTACCCTGACATATTAACTGACTATTTTAGAGTGAATGTTGTTGGCTAGAAGAAATGAATGAGTTTACTTTGTAAAGGGAACAGGAAGAATGAAAATGCCATCAACCAATAGATTCAATGGAAGGAACAGCGAACTTCTTATCCAAGTTTTCTGACGGCACTAAGTGCAGTAAATAATGGAAATAGGAATGAAAAGTTGCAAAGTGACAAACAATGTAGCAGATGGAGCTTGATGTGGGCAAGTGGATTGTTAATCAATTAGAGCCTAAGGAGGATTTATCATAATATTTTCTAAATAGCAAGAGGCTGGGACCTGATGGAGAAGGCAAATATAGTTTAAAAGCTAATGAAATGTTAAAACAGCTGTGCCATAAAATTTTAAATGATCTGTTTTGGACAACATCTGGAAGATTGAATGCAGCTTTGGGTTTCACATTCTTTGGAAGCATATTGGTTCTGGAAGGGGTGTAACTTTGATTTACAGGAATGATACTGGGAATTAGAGGGTTAAATGATGAGGTCATGTTGTTCGGACTGAGCTTCCACTTTCTCAAATTCTGAAACTTAAGCATGGGTCTAGTTTTTCAAGATTTAGAAATGATATCATAGTATAATGCATCATAGAACATAGAACATAGAACATTACAGCACAGAACAGGCCCTTCGGCCTTCGATGTTGCGCCGACCAATATAAAAAGCAATGCCCCTCCAAACTAAACCATTCCCTTCTCTTCCATATACTTATCAACTAACCTCTTAAACGCCACCAAACTTGGCGCATCTACAACTGCTGCAGGCAGGGCATTCCACTCCCGAACCACCCTTTGGGTAAAGAACCTGCCTCTGATATCCGTCCTATAACTATCACCCCTTAATTTAAAGCTGTGTCCCCTCGTGCTAGCTTTTTCCATCCTAGGAAAAAGGCTATCACTGTCCACCCTATCTAAACCTCTAATCATCTTATATGTTTCGATCAGGTCCCCTCTTAGCCTCCTCCTTTCTAACGAAAACAACCTCAAATCCCTCAGCCTCTCCTCATAAGACCTGCCCTCCATACCAGGCAACATCCTGGTAAACCTCCTCTGTACCCTCTCCAATGCCTCCACATCTTTCTTATAATGTGGGGACCAGAACTGCACACAATACTCCAAGTGCGGCCGCACTAGAGTTTTGTACAGTTGCAACATGACGTTGCGGCTCCGAAATTCAATCCCTCTACCAATAAAAGCCAAGACTCCATATGCCTTCCTAACAACCTTCTCGACCTGACTGCCTACTTTCAGGGATCTATGCACATACACACCAAGATCCCTCTGTTCATCTAGACTACTAAGAATCCTACCATTTGCCCTATACTCTACACATTTATTATTTCTGCCATAGTGCATTACCTCACACTTTTCCACATTAAACTCCATTTGCCACCTCTCGGCCCAGCTCTGCAACTTGTCCAAGTCCCTCTGCAAACTATAACACCCCTCTTCACTATCTAATTCCATTCATCAGATTCCATTTGATGAGGGAGTCGAGAACAGTGGACATATTTTTAAAATCAGTTTCAAGGATGATGTTACTATGAAGGGTAGTGGAGGAATTCAGGAACTTTTCCCCTAGGAAGTTGGTTTTTGGTGAGGTTAATTAGAGTGAAAGATTTATGTTAATTGAGTTACTGTTTGATATGAAAGCAAGACACAGATCAGTCTTAATCTATTTCAACAGGCTCAGGTACCCTGTTCCTAAATTTATCAATGGATAAGGGTCAATGATGGGATTAATATATTTTAATATATGATTAACCTGCATTAAATTAATGGTTAAACATTTCTGGAGCTAAATGGCCAATACCAGCAAGTATAAACAACGATATAACATTAATGGATGGAGACAAAGAATCACATCGTCCACCCTTTCTGTTCTCTGGGGCATTATCAAATCTATTTTTGCAGTTTAACGCTATAGCTAAATGAATCCCAAGAGATGCTAAGCACAGTTTCATTAAGTTTAAGTGATGGGTCAGACCATGACATCACATTAAATGTCTCAACCTCATAATGCATTTCACTGTGTTATTACACATCACAATGTGTTTATAAACTGGCTACATTTAAAATTTAAATATTGGGTCAGACTATGACATGCCTTAACCTCACAATCTGTTTCACAGAGTTATCATGCATCACAATGTGTTTATAAACGGGCCACATTTAAAACAGGAAGCTGCAATAATCACTTTAAATAAAAACAGAGGAGCTGCACTAGTTAAATGTTCATGGAGTGAATGTGGTCTGGAAGATCTGAATACGTTTACTTTGTGAAGGAAATATGAAGAATGAAAATTTCATCAAAGGTAGATTGCCGATTATTGTAAGGTTTGTTTGAATCTAGTTATCTTGGGTTGTAATTTGGGATAGACATTAGAAACTCAGGAGTACTCCTGCAGGGATAAGGTTAAATATATAGATATTTGTTGCCATGAGTAAATCTTTCATATCATTGCTCATAGATATTTGGGTGCCTGGAGCCTCATTTCTGGTTGTTAATCAACTTGATTCTGAGCTTTCTTTTGGAGTTCCTGACTGGTTCTTGTGCTGATGTAGAGATGCCGGCATTGGACTTGGGTAAACACATAAGAAGTCTGACAACACCAGTTTATTTATTTGATAGTAAACTCGCAAGCTTCCGACTCTATGGCCTTCATCAGGCGAATGAGGTGCTAGGTCTGTGCTGGTATGTGTGCTGTTGGAGACCAGAATACCTTATTCACCTGACAAAGGCCATAGAGTCGAAAGCTTGCGAGTTTACTATCAAATACATAGGTTGGATTTAAACTGGTATTGTCAGACTTCTTACTGGCTCTTGTGCTGCCACTCTAAGTCTGGCATTCATTTCCTGTTCTGTGACTGTATTTAGATACATAATCATTGGTAGATCTTCCATGATGCAGCTCATATGTAAACAAATTAAATTAGCATGGACTTTGTGAAGCACAGATCACAACTGGCTGATCTGATCAAAAGATCTTGAGGATGTGACCAAAATGCTGGAAAGAAAATGTCTGTAGATGTTGTCCATCTGGAGGCCCAGATGCATTTTAGCAGGCTTTGCATAGGATATTATGAGAATGCATGGGATTGAGGTAACCTTGTGGTGTATCTGTTGTAGTAATTGGTTTTCAGGTGGCAATGCAATGTCAAGATAATGCAGCTCTGGGCTTCACATTCTCTGGAAGCATATTGGTTCAGGAGGAGGTGTAACTTTGATTCAGCTTATCCAAGTGTTCTGATGGCACTAAGCGCAGTAAAATAATGGTAATAGGAATGAAAAGTTACAAATGAACATTGATAGATAGTGATAAAATATGGCAGATAGAACTTGAAGTGGGCAAATGCAACATTATTCAATTAGGAGAAGGCAAAAAAATAATTTAAAAAGCTAATAGAGTCATAGCGGTTTACAGCTTGGGAACAGGTTCTTCGGCCCAACATATCCATGTCGCCCTTATTTTTTTTAAACCACTAAGCTAATCCCAATTGCCTGCATTTGGCCCATATCCCCTCTACACCCATTGCACCCATGTAACTAAATGCTTTTTAAAAGATAAAATTGCACCTGCCTCTACTATTAACTCTGGCAGCTTGTTCCAGACACTCTTACCCTCTGTGTGAAAAAATTGCCCCTCTGGCAATTTTCTGAGATGGAGAGAGAGAGACTTTTGTATCTCTCCCCTCTCATCTTAATCCCAAGCCCTCTAGTTTTAAACTCCTTTACCTTTGGGAAAAGATATTGACTATCTACCTTGTCTATGCCCCTCATTATTTTATAGAACTCTATAAGGTCACCTCTCAGCCTCCTATGGTCCAGAGAAAAAAGTCCCAGTCTGTTCATCCTCTCCTTAAAACTCAATCCATCAAGTTCCGAATAAAACGTTAAAACAGCAGTGCCACAGATCTTAAATGATCTGTTTTGGACCATATCTGAGGATTGAAAGCAGCTCTGGGCTTCACATTCTCTGGAAGCATATTAGTTTGGGAGGGGTGTAACTTTGATTCACAGGAGTGAAACTGGGTTTTAGAGGGTTAAATGATGGGCCATGTTGTTTGGGCTGAGCTTCCACTTCAAGTTCTGAAGTTTCAGTATGGATCTAGTTGGGTTTTTTAAAATTTAGTCATGATATCATAATATAATACATCAGACAGGAAGAAATTATTCCATTTGGTGAGGGAGTCCAGAATAGTGGATATCTTTTTAAAATCAGTTTCAAGAATGATGTTACTATAAAGGGTAGTGGAGGAATCCCAGAAAGTTGGTTTTTGGCCAGGTTAATTAGAATGATAGATTTATGTTAATGTTGTTAATCTATGTTAATAGATTTATGTTAATTTTGATATGAAAGCAAAGAAAGCAATAATCTAATAGAACAGGCTCAGGAAGTTGAATGGACTACTCCCATTCTCATGTTCCTAAATTTATCAATGGATAAGGGTCAATGATGGGATTAATATATTTTAGGTACTGATTAACCTGCATTAAATTAATGGTGAAATATTCCCAGGAGTTAAATGGCCAATACTAGCAATTATAAACAATGACAACATTTAATAGCCGGGCAAAGAATCACATCATCCACCCTTCCTGTTCTCTGGGGCATTTATCAAATGGAAACCTATTTTTGCAGTTTAATGCTGTAGCTAAACGAATCCCAAGGGTTTGCTAAGCACGGTTCCATCACGTTTAAGCAAGGGTCAGACCATGACATCACAGTGCATATCTTAACCTCACAATGTGTTTCAGTGTTATTACATATCACAATGTGTCTATAAACAAGCTACATTTTAAATGTAACGGATGGTTCAGACCATGACATGCCTTAATATCACAATGTACTTCAGTGTTATCACACATCAGATGTTTCAAAAGACTGCATAATCACTTTAAGAGAAGGCAATGAAGCTGCACCAGTTAAATGTTTGAGTTGGAATGAATGTGGTCAACTTAAAGATCTGAATAAGTTTACATTGTGAAACGGAATGAAGAATAGAAAAGTCATCAATGGAAGTTTCAGACATTGTAAGGTTCGTCTGAACATAGTTATCTTGTATTATAAGTTGGGATGGACAGTACAAACTCTGCAGGAGTAAGATTGAATGGATAGATATTTATTGCCACAAGTAAATCTTTCATATCGTTACTTGTATGTAGTCAGATGCCTGGGGCTTCATTTCTGCTTGTTAATCAACTCCACTCTGAAATTCCTTTGGGAGTCCCTGACTGACTCTTGTGCTACCAGTCTGTAATTCTGGCATTCATGCTGTTTCGTGACTATATTCAGATATGTAATCATTGGTAGATCTTCCATAGTGTGGCTCATACATAAGCCAATTGAGTAAGTATGACTTTGTGAAACATAGATCACAACAGGCTAATCAAATCAAAGAATTTTGAGGATGTGACCAATATGCTGGAGAGGAAATGTCTATAGATGTTGTCCATATGACAAGATTCCACACAGGATATTATGAGAATATATGGGATCTGGGTAGCCTTGTGGTATGTTACAATAATTGGTTTTCAGGTGGCAGTGCAATGTCAAGATATAAAAAAAAGTTCTGACAAATGGTGTTCCCAGAAACTGGGTCTCTGGCTTTTCATGAAGCTTTTCAATAATTGAGATGGAGGAATAGAGCATCAAATGTCAAGTTTTCTGATGACACTAAAGCAAGCAATGCCCTAAATACTTTAGATAGCAGCGCAAAGTCTCAAGAGAACATCAATCAACTTAATGAACATATGGAGCTAAATATGGGAAAATGCAAAGTCACTCACTATGAGCCTATCAGAAAGGCCTATCAGAATATTTTCTAAACGGTAAGAAACTGGCAACAGAAAGACCTTCAAAAGATGTTTCAGACAGTTAAAAACATTTTAAAAAGCTAATGAAATGTTCATTTCCATTTTAAGTAGGTTGGAACATCAAGCCAAATAGCAACACAGGCGCAAAATCTGCTAGAGGTCCAAATAATGAATCGCGTCAGTGAGATCGTGAGACACAATAGTCCCCAATTCCATTATGAACAAGATGCACTGCAGCCAATGATCCTTTGATATCACTTTCCAAACCCATGACAACTTCCATTTAGAAGGACAAGGTCATCAGATACAAGGGTATGTCACCACCTGCAAGTTCCCCTCCAAACCGCTCACCATCCTGACTTGGAAATATATCGCCATTCCTTCGCAGTTGCTGGGTCAAAATCCTGGAATTTCCTCTCTAATGGCATTGTAGATCAGTGCACAGCATATGGACAGAAGCGATTAAAGAAGGTGTGTCACTGCCACCTTCTCAATGGCCAGTAGGAATGGACAATGAATGCTGATCAGCCAGTGGTGCCCATATCCCATGAAAGAATAAAAAAAAATGACAGAATGTGACAAGTACCATAAGAAGTCTCAAAATACCAGATTAAAATCCAACAGATTTATTTGGTAGCACATAAGCTTTAGGAGCACTGCTCCTTCATCTGGTGAATGGGAGTTGTGTTCACAAACAGGGCAAATATAGACACAAACTCAATTTACAAGGTAGTGAACACCGCTCAACAATCACCAAGCAGGAATGTTCCCTTCCTGTCGGGGAACATTTCAGGAGCAGTCACAGGCATTCAGCCTTTGTTCTTCGGTTAAACGTTTACGACACACGACAACGCAGAATCGCTGAGCAGAAACTGATAGCCAAGTTTCGCATACGTGAGGATGGCCTCAACCATGGCCCTTAGGTTCATGTCACACTATTTGTAAGTCCCACCACTTGCCTGGGCTTGCAAAATCTTGGTTACTGTCCTGATTGGAGACAATACACATCTGGTTGAAGACAATACACAATACACTTGTGCTTAACGCTCTCTCCACTCACATTGTCTGTACATTTAAGGCTTGATTACTTGTAAAGACTCATATTCCAACTATTATATTGTAAATTGAGTTTGTATCTAGATATGTCCTATTTGTGAACAGAACTCCCACACACGTGATGAAGGGGCAGTGCTCCAAAAGTTTGTGGCTTGTGCTACCAAATAAATCTGTTGGACTTTAACCTGTATTGTGAGACTTCTGACTGTGCTTACCCCAATGTAATGCTGGCATCTCCACATCACAAGTACTGTTCCCAGGAACCTTGTACTGTGTCCTCAGGTTTTCACATGGAAATCATATAAGGGGAATGGTGTCAGCCTGGCATCTTGGCACTGCTCAAGGGGCAACTTGATACTTCCTACCAGGCTTTGTGAAGGCCAATGTGGTGGGGCCAGATAGGTGTGGCCTATTGAGGAGACCAATTACCATACTGCATTTGGGATTGCCAGCAGAGGGAGGAAGGAGGTGATTGAGTCTGGCCATCTAGGTGTAATGGGAATAGGAGAGGGGAGAGGGGAGTGATCAGAACTGTTGGAGGGGTTGGAGCTGTATGAGGGCTGGAGTGCTGGACCTGCCTGAGGGTGTGGATTCTGGAGATGGAGACTGCCTGTGTGTGGAGATCAAGAGACTGAGATGAGCTGGAAGCGGGTTTGGGCTGTTTGGAGGCAGGGAGACATCAGGACATATTTATCCAGGGTGGCCAGCAGGCCACCGATTGGGGGATGGGGAGGTCAGAAGTTCAGTGATAGGGTATTGCGGGCCAATATGGGGCCATTGTGCATGTGCCGATCTCCCTGCTGATGGACCAGCGTGTGCACAGTGGCCCACTCAGTGCTATGCTGCCAATCTCTTGAACAGGAATAGGCTCCACCTTTCCAGACTTCCAGAGTTGAATCACATTGAGGCACTCTGTGATGCACAGAATGTCTGAGATTCATTTTGGGAATCATGCTAAAAAAACAACAGTGAGAGTTACTCCCATTTTCCGGCATACTGAGAATTGAGAATTTTTTGGGGAGTATCCTGACCCTGTTTTTGAGTTGGGTTAATTGAACTCCATGAGTAAAGTTAATGGTGATATATACTCAAGGAGCTGAATACTTTACTCTGTAAATATATAATAACAACATTTAACACATTTAATTGCAGGAGGCAAAGAATTGCATTATTGACAACCACTGGCACACTCTGTTCTTTGGGACATGATCAAACTGAAACCTATTATTGCAGTCTAGCTCAGTAAGTTATTGTTCCCTAAATGAAGCCCAAGGCTTTACAACACACTGTTTCATCAAGATGTTGCTCCTTTAATGTGACATCATAATGCATGCCCAGACTCTCAATGTGGGTCACAGTGATAACAAACATCACAATATGGTTGTAAATTGGAGAACTTTGAGGTTGGAGGCTCCATAATCAGTTAAATGTAGGAATTACAGCTACTGTGACATACTGATTGACTGCTCTTCAGTGAATGTCATTGGCTAGAAGATATGAATAAGTTTACTTTATAAAGAGAGCATGAAGAATGAAAACACCACCAACCAGGGGATTCAATGAAAGGAGAACCAATGTAGGAATAGGGAGCAGCTTATCCAAGTTTTCTGATGGCACTAAGTGCAATAAATGAAGGAAATAGAAATGATAAGTTGCAAAGGAACATTGATAGACTTAGTGACAGAACAGGCAGATGGAGCTTGAGGTTGGCAAGTGCAATAATAATCAATTTGAACTCAGGAAGGTGCATCAAAATATTTCCTCAATGGCAAGAAACTGGGATCTGATGGAGAAGACAAAAAATATTTAAAAGCTAATGAAATATTAAAACAGCTGTGCCACAGATTTTAAATGATCTGTTTTGGACCACATCTGGAGGATAGTATGCAGGTCTGGACTTCACATTCTCTGGAAGCATATTGGTTCTGGAAAGGGTGTAACTTTGATTCACAGGATTGATACTGAGGATTAGAGGGTTAAATGATGAGGACATGTTGTTCAGACTAAGCTTCTACTTCCTCACGTTCTGAAACTTCAGTATGGATCTAGTTGAGTCTTTTAGATTCAGTCATGACATGATAATATAATTCATCGAACAGGGAGAAATTATTCCATTTGGTGAGGAAGTCCAGAACAGTTGGCTTTAATATCAGTTTCAGGGATGTTGTCACCACAAAGGATATTGGAGGAATTCAGGAACTCAGCCCTGAGGAAGTTGGTTTTTGGCTCAGTTAATTAGACTGATAGATTTATGCGAATTAAGTTACTGTTTGCTATGAAAACAAAATATAGATCAGTCTTAATCTAACTGAACAGGCTTAGGAAGCTGAATGGACTACTCCTGTAACCATGTTACAAAGTTTATTAATGGATAAGGGTCAATGATGGGATTAATATATTTCAGGTACTGATTAACCTGCAATAAATTAATGGTGAAACATTCATAGACATAAAAACATAGAACAGTACAGCACAGTACATGCCCTTCGGCCCTCAATGTTGTGCCAAGCTTTTTCCGAAATCAAGATCAACCTATCCCATTCCTGGGAGCCAATGCCAGCAATTATAAACAATGACATAATATTAATGTCTGGTGACAAAGAATCACATGTTCTCTAGGGCATTATCAAATGCAAACCTATTTTTGCAGTTTAATGCTTAGCTAAATGAAATCCAAGGGTTTGCAAAGACCAGCTTCATCAAGTTTAAGTGATGGTCAAACCATGACGTCACAGTACATGCTTTAACCTCACAATGTGTTTCACTGTGTTATTACACATCACAATGTGTCTATAAACTGGTTACATTTTAAACTGTAAAATGTTTAAAATGTAACCATAAAATGTAACCAAATAGGCTGCATAATCACTTTAAGTGAAGGGAATGGAGTTGCACCAGTTAAATGTTTGAGTTGGAATGAACGTGGTTGACTAGAAGATCTGAACAAGTTTACTTTGTGAAGGAAAATGAAGAATGGAAAACTCAACAATGGAAGGTTATGGATATTGTAAGGATTGTCTGAACATAGTTATCTTGTACTATAATTTGGACAGTACAAACTCTGTTGGCGTAAGTAAATCTTTCACGTCATTGTTCGTAGGTATTTGGGTTCCTGGAACTTCATTTCTGATTGTTAATCAACTCCATTCTGAGGTTCTTTTTGGAGTCCCTGACTGACTCTTGTGCTGCCAGTCTGTAACTGGCATTCATGTTCTGCCTTGTAACTATATTCAGATACATAATTATTAGTAGATCTTCCGTAGTGTGGCTCATACGTAAGCAAATCAAGTTAGCACAATTTGTAAAGCATAAATAGCAACTGGCTAAACTAGCCGAAGAATTCTAAGGATGGGACTAAAAATGCTGGAGAGGAAATGTTTGTACATGTTGTCCATCTGAAGACCCAGATGCATTTTAGAATGTTCTGCACAGGATATTATGAGAATATATGGGATTGAGGTAACCTTGTGGTATGTGTTGTTGTAGTAATTGATTTTCAGGTGGCAACGCAATGTCAAGATAAAGAAAAAAATGAGATCTGACAAGAGATATTCCCAGGAACTGGGTCTTTGACTTTTTGTGAGGCTTTTCAATAATTGAGGTAAAGGAATAAAACATCAAATGTCCAAGTTTTCTGAGGACACTAAAAGAAGCAATGCCCTAAATATTCTCGGTGACAGTGTGAAGTCTGAGGAGAACATCAATCGTTTTAATGAACAAAACTGCAGCAGATGAATCTAGATGTAGGAAAGTGCAAAGTTGTCCACTTTGACACTATGAAAAATGGTGGGAAACTGACAACAAAGACCTTCATAAGATGTTTTAGATAGTCAAAAATATTTTAGAAAGTTAATGAAATGCTCATTTCCATTTTAAGGAGTTGGAAGCTACACAACAATTGTTCAATGCTGCATCTTAAATCTAACGCAAGCGCAAAATATGCTAGAGGTCAAAATAATGAGTCCTGTCAGTGAGATCTTGGAACGTAATTGTCCCCAACTCCACTATTTACAAGATGTACTATGCCAATTTACCAATGATCCTTAAATACTACCGTCCAACTCCACAATCTCTTCCATCCAGAAGGGCAACAGATACATGGGTACACCACCACCTGCAAGTTCCCTCTAAGCCACTCACCGTCCTGACTTGGAAATACGTCGTTGTTGTTTTGCAGTTGCTGGGTCAATTAGCATTCTGGGTCATCCCGTAGCGCATGGACTGTAGTGATTAAAGAACGCTGCTCACTACCAACTTTTCAAGGGCAATTAAGGATGGGCAATGAATGCTGGTCAGCCAGCGGTGTCCATATCCCATGAATGAATAAAAAAAATTGACAGGATCTGACAAGTGCTATTCCCAGGAACCTGTGCTAGGTCCTCAGTTTTACGCATGGAGGTCAGGTGTAAAGGGGGAGGATGTGTCAGCCTGTCATTGCCCAAGGTGAACCTTAACACTTTCCACAGGGCATCGTGCAATGCTTAGGGGGAGGGGCCAGAGGGGGTGGCACCTATTGGGGGGACTCGCTGCCTCACTGCACTTGAGATTGCCAACAGAAAGACGAAGGAGGTAATTGAGGCGGGCCATCTGGGTGCAGAGGTTGGGGACGGGGTGATGCAGGATAAAGTGTAGTTTGGCCTGTCAGAGGGATGGGGGGAGTCAGTTGAAGATCAGGAAGCTGAGACTGGCCGCATGAAGGTTTGGGCAGATTGGGGGTGGGGTGAAATTGGGGCTTGTCCATAGAGGTCCAGGAGGCCAGTGACTGGGGAATGGAAAGGCCAGAAGTTCAGTGATGGGTGGTTGCAGAGCAATATGGGGCCACTGTACATGCACTGATCTTCCTGCTGATAGACTGGCACATGCGCAATTGCCCACTCAACACTTTACTGCTGGTTTCTTGTGCAAGAATAGTCTCTGCCTCCAGACTTACAGAGTGAATCATACTGAGGCATTCTGTGATGCACAGAGGATTGGAAATTCTTTCTGGAAATCAGGCTAAAAAAACAACAGTGGGAATTACTCCCATTTTTTCAGCTTTTTGGAGACTTAGAATTTTTTGGGGAGTATCCTAGCCCTATTGTTTGGTTGGGTTAATTGAGTTAGTCCATGAATTAATTTAGTGGTGAAATAATGCCCAAAATGCTGAATGGTTTGCTCTGGTAGGTGTACATATATATTAATGTTTAACACTAATGGCAGGAGGCAAAGAATCACATTATTGACAATCATAGGCACTCCCTGCTCTCTGGGATCTGATCAAACTGAAACCTATTGTTGCAGTCTAGCTCAGTAAGTTATTGTTCCCTGAGTGAAGCGCAAGGGTTTACAATACACAGACCCTGATTTTACCATTTACAGGTACAAAAACTTGGTAAAGACAGAAGTGAGATGATTAGTGTGATCCAGGCCCACTTCTGCATAGATGCCCACTTTACTAAAGCTAGAAGATGGCCGCGATCCAAATTGTGCCCAAAGTGGAACAAGGTGATTTAAATGCATTTGCATCCATTTAAATTGAATTAACAGGCTGTCTGCCCAGCTTTATCAGCATTTCCTCCTTTACCATTGCGTTTGCATGTCCAAATTCAGCACAAATGTTTTGGATGCTCCAGCATCTGAAGAGGTAAGTTCAGAGCTTCCAAAGGCTCTCTGACTCAGATCAATGGTGGCGGGGAGGAGGGAAGCTGGATTACTCACTGAGGGGATGGGAGGTTTGGAGTGGAGAGCAGGAAGGCCTGAACATTCTCTGGTGGGGGAAGGGGGATATTGGATGGGAGAGATGGGGAGTGAGGAGAGAAGCATGCCAGATATATCTCTGGTAGAGGGGAGAGGGAGGATGGAGGTCAGATGGAACTCAGGTGAGGGAGTGGGGGACGGAGGGATAGGGAGAGACTACTGCCACCCTGTGGGTGATCCGTGGTGGGGGAACAGGAACTCCGCTGCCAGTCTATGGGCAATCAGTGGGGAGAAAGGGGGTGGTTCAGAGGCTCATGATCAATCTGGGTAACGGCAGGGCGGGTGGATAAGGGGAACAGTTATGTTGTGGAGATGGGGTGATTTCTGTGTGGGCTATTGCTCCCACTTTTTTGTTCCCAGGCTGCTTTATCTGCTTTTTGCGGCTTGGGAGTGATATGACAGGAGTGTGTTTTCCAAGTTCTTTTTCACAGTGGACATATTTTTAAAATCAGTTTCACGAGTAATGTCACCATAAAGGGTAGTAGTGGAATTCAGAAACTCAGCCCTGAGAAATTTGGTTTTTGGTGAGGTTAATTAAAGTTATAGATTTAGGTTAATTGAGTTACTGTTTGATACGAAAGTAAGGCACAGATCAATCTTAATCTACCTCAACCGGCTCAGAAAGCTGAATGAACTACTCCCTAAATTCATCAATGGATAAGGGTCAACGATGGGATTAATGTATTTCAGGTACTGATTAACTTGCATTAAATTAATGGTGAAACATTCCTGGGAGCTAAGTGGCTATTGCCAGCAATTATAAACAAAGACATAACATTAATGGCTGGGAGCAAAGAATCACATCGTCCACCCTTGATGCTGTCTGAGGCGTAATCAAATGCAAACCTATTTTTGCAGTTTATTGTAGCTAAATGAAACCCAAGGATTTGCTAAAAACAGTTTCATCAAGTTTAAATGATGGTCAGTCCATGACATCACAGTGTACGTCATAACCTCATAATGTGTTTCACAGTGTTATTACACATCACAATGTGTCTATAAACTATAAATTGGTGCCTGACGAAGGAACAGTGTTCCGGAAGCTTGTAGGTTTACTATCAACAGGAATTGGTGGCCATTGATTGGGAGAGGCTGTTTGAGGGTAAATCCACATCTGGCATGTGGGAGTCTTTTAAGGAGCATTTGATGGGGCTGCAGGACAGGCATGTGCCTGTAAAAAGGAAGGATAGGAAAGGTAGGATTTGAGAGCCATGGATAATGAGGGAAATTGAGGATCCGATCAAAAAAAAAGAGAAGCATAAGTTAGGTCCAGACAACTGAAAACAGGCAGAGCACTAGAGGAATACAGAGAAAGTAGGGAAGAACTCAAACGGGGACTTAGAGGGGCAAAAGGGGTCATGAAATGCTCTTGGCAGACAGAATTAAGGAGAATCCTAAGGCATTTTTATTCAGATTCCTAGATTCCCTTCCTTGTCCTTGAGTAGGCCAACCCTCTCCCTGGTTACCCTCTTGCTCTTAACATATGTATAAAAAGCCTTGGGATTTTCCTTAATCCAGCTGCCCCTTCCCCCTTTTAGCGTTCCTTACTCCTTGCTTAAGTTTCTTTCTACTTTCCTTATATCCCACACTTGCTTCATGTGTTCCCCTAGCCTTGATAATTACTTCCTTTTTCTCTTTAACTAGCTCACAATATCTCTCATTATTCCAAGATTCCCAAAACTTGCTAAATTTATCCTTCATCTTCATAACATGTGCCAGTACTGAATCCCTATCAATTTACACTTGAAAACCTCCCACATGCCAGACGTTGATTTGCCTCCAAACATCTGCCCCCAGTCTGCATTTTTCAGTTCCTGCCTAACATTGTTGTAATTAGCTTTCCCCAAATTTAGCACTTTAACTTGAGGGCTATGTCTGTCAGTCCTTTAAAGCTTACTGAATTGTGGTCACTGTTCCTGAACTGCTCCCCTATTGAAACATCAACTATCTGACTGGGCTCATTCCCCAATACCAGGTTCAAATGGCCTTTTCCCTAGTTGGACTATCTACATACATACTTATAAATGCTGCCCCATCCCTTCTCCAGCACTGAGAGTCCCAATCAATGTAGGGGAAGTTAAAATCTCCCACCACAACAAGCCTGTTACTTTTCTACCTTGCAAAAATCTGCCTATGTATCTGCTCCTTTATCTGTCATTGATAGTTGGGCGGCCTATAAGTAAACCCCAACATTGTGACTACATCCTTCCTATTCCTGAGTTCTACCCATATTGCCTCACTGTGAGCCTTCTAAGGTGTCCTCCTGCAGTATAATTGTGAAAATCTCCTTAACCAGTACCACAAATCCTTCACCTCTTTTACATCTCCCTTTATCCTCATCTGATACATTCGTATCCAGGGGCACTAATCTGCCATCCTGTCCTTCCCTCAACCAAGTCTTGTAATAGCAACAACATCATTCTTCCAAGTACGAATCCAAGCTCTAAATTCATTTGCCTTACCTGTTACACTTTTCTCTACAATGAAATAAAGGCCTCTTGTGCTGCCAGTCTATAATACTGGCATTCATGGCTTGTTTCGTAACTATTTTCAGATTCATAATCATTGGTAGATCTTCCATGGTGTGGCTCATACATAAGCAAATTAAGTTAGCCCAGCTTTGTGAAGCATAAATCGCAACTGACTAATCCAGTCAAAGAATTTTGAGGATGTCACCAAAATGCTGGAGAGGAACTGTCTGTAGATGTTGTTCATTTGGAGACCCAGATGCATTTTAGAAGATCCTTGAGAATACATGGAATTGTAGTAACCTTGTGGTGTGTGTTGTTGTAATTGGTTTTCAGGTAGCAACACAATATCAAGATAAAGTAAAAATAAATCTGACAAATGATGTTCCTAGGAACTGGGTCCCTGGCTTTTCATGAGGATTTTCAATAATTGGGATGAAAGAATAGAGTGTCAAAGGTCCAAGTTTTCTGATGACATTAAAGCAAGCAATGCCCTAAATACTCTAGGTGGCAGCATATAGTATCAAGGGAATATCAATCAACTTAATGGAACAAAACTGCAGCAGATGGAGCTAAATATTGGGAAGTACAAAGTCAACCACTTTGAGTCTAAGAAAGACCAATAAGAATATTTTCCAAATAGCGAGAAGCTGTCAACAGCTTGTCAAAAAATGTTTTAGACAGTCAAAACTCTTTTAAAAAAGCTAATGAAATGTTTGTTTCCATTTTATGGGAGTTAGAAGCTATGCCTCAATTGTTCAATGCTGCATCTTAAATCCAAACACTAATGCAAGCATAAAATCTGCTAGAGGTCAAAATTATAAATTGTGTCAATGAAACCTTGAGGTGCAATTGCTGCCCCAGCCCCATCATAGATGTAATGAGGTGCCCATCCAGGAACATCAGGAACCTCATTTACGTACATTAACATATAATCATAGGGCTTCTCCGTGTATTGTCCTCCCAACATTGGGATCTCCCCCATCACCAAGTGATAGCGAAGTTCAGAACAAATTTTCAAAAATCGGAATGAGGCAAAGGGGGTATAGGTAGTTACAATCCCTGGGGGAAAACAGGGACATAGCCAGGCAGTAGTTGGTGGGGTGGTCCTCTTGGAGCGCTGCACATAAGGGTGATTTCAGTTGCCCCTTGGTGATGGGGTGTAGTGGTAGGATGCTGCTAGTGTACATGTGCTGCAGGGGGATGGGACGGTGAGGGGAGTACCGTGGTTCATATGGTGGTTCCTCTTTTGTAATTGGAGATCAGGGCGGCCTTTAAAAAGAGCTGTGGAAACCCAATGCTATCAGCGTTTCCAGACTCTGTCCTGCCAGTGTGATGCTGTGGGGCAGGATGTTTTTCTTCAGAGTGTTAGACAATATTCTGGCAAGAGAAGTGGGCTATGTGGACAGCCACTTTTCTTGCCTGGTCCAGCACTTAGAAGGTTAAAAGGAAAGTCCTGCACAAAGTATGAATTTTTACTTATTTGAATGAAGATTTATGGATTCACATGTTTGCAATAACCCATCAGTTGTAAATCTCATGAAATTCTAGTGACTTAACCACCTGGAAAGAAATAATGCATGAAATGCTGAACTTTGGATGTTTATTAACTATTAAAAAGGTAACAACAATCAGAAAGAAAGAAAGAAAGTGTCAATTAGACATTGAGAGGAGAAAGCTTAACTTCGACAACTGAACGGCCTTCTCAACACTCTTCTTATACCATCATACCATGGCATGAAGGGTGGAATTTTATGGCCTCATTTGAGTGAGACTGGAAATTCCTGCCCAAGGTCAATGCACATTTCTGTTATTTGTCCCTCACTCAGTCCGAATCTGCGGTGGGCAGAGTGGTAGAGTTCCAGCGGAAGTGAAAGCTCCAAGAACGTGGATAACATATAAAACCATCTCTCCATAAACATCTTTCAACACCTCGCTACCTACTTTTTCCTCTCAAAATCTCTTGCTGTACAATTTTCTACCAAATGGCTTCTCAAAGCCCATTTTTTGTACGTTAAAATTGGAAAACCCACCTTTGTCAAATGTTGGAAAATAGCCAATTGACCTATAATTGTCAATAATGGAGTAAAACCTTGTCTATTGATTTTTAGCTAATTATACAGTTTTAATTTTAAAACTATACTTCCTCATTAACTGTATGTTGTTTTGAGGTAGCCTATGTGTTGAGCAATGATTGGTTAAGATAGCTATCTGTCATTTAAAGTTGAGACATCTTGAACAGAAGCCCATTCATTCCCTCCAGTAAAGGTTAAGAAGTCATGTTATTGTTCTCCCTGTTGGCATGATAAGGGCATATAATTCCACAGCATTTTAAGAATCGGTATTAGTAATCAAGTATCAATAATGGGATGGATTCACCAGCCGTTCACATCAGCAGAATTCTCTAGTCTTGCTGCAATGAACAGAGATTTGGTTAAGTGCCAAATTTGCCATTCTCACTGACAGCAGGGCGTGTACAGCTGAAGAATTCTGGCCAATGTGTTAATAATTATAAAAATGTTCCAAATTACATTTCCAGCCTTTGAACGTATCAATTAATGAATTATTTATTTTTTCACTATCTCACAATTAGAGCTATCTACTTAACTAGTCTGGCTGGTTTCCAATAATGCTGGTTTTTATTAAATAAGCTATCGATTTGGCACAAAATGCTCAAAAACACATTAATTCAAACAACAAAATGATAGTCACACTAAAAGTAGTGATTTTGAAACAACCAACAATAGCAGTTTCAAGGGACAGGGATGCATTGGAATCATCCATCATGGAGAAAATAAACAATCCATTGCCTAGCTGGTTAGTAACCACACGCGAACTTGTTTCATTTTCTAGTTCTTTCTGTCTTTGTGACCTAAAAGCAGATCTAAAGTGTTTGCCCAATACTTTAGGCAAGGCAATGCCCTTAGCTAGTTGAGTCAGACTGCAAAAGCAAGGTTAGTTTCACCTCAAGCACTGAGATCAGACATTATAGTAGAAGTGTAAATAGGGTAAATTTGACACAGGAGGTTGGAAAACTAGTTTCTGCAGAAAATGTGGATTAATAGTAACTGGCTGATCTATCTAGGAGTGGATGTGATTCGTTGGAAGAACTGAACAAGTTTTCTTTCTGATGAGATTATAATCACTGTCAATTAAATACATCCCTCAGCTCTACAGCCCCCAAACTCAAATAAGTCAAGCATCTTTTCAGAAGAACATTGGAGGATTGGAACCATCCTCCAGCAAGAGTATGGGGCAAGGAAGATTCTCAGGCCCAACTCTTGGCTGGTAGCCACATGGAAACCTGCTTTTACATTCTGAACTGCTGTATTACTGTGACCTAAATGAGGCCCAAGAATGCTTGTCCTGCATTTATATCAGGAAGAGCCCATTTAACTGTATGAGAGAAACTGAAATCATAGGGGAATTCTCATCCTCATACTGAACACCACAGTGAGATCAGATATCTCAGCAGATCTGCAAACTGGGTAAGTTTGAGGTCTGAGCCAGAATAAGCATTTCAATGATGGAAATGGAGCTGTCTCAACCCCTACTCTGATTCTTTTAGGACTGAATGCAGATATGCAGAAGATTGGAATAGTTTCATTTTGTGAAGGAAGTATGAATAATGGAAAATTGCTAGCTAGTTGACACTCTGAAGGCTGTTGCTGTGAAAGGTTGTTTATGCATGAGGTTGGGAACTTTCCTTTTGGGATCACTGGTGTTGAGTTGAGTTTTTGGAAAGAATGAATGATTAACAATGGCAGAGGCTGAGAGAGGGAGTGTGAATAAGTGAATAACCAGCTTCTCAAATTTTCCACCAATACAAAAAGGTTGAGGTTTTGTGGCATAGTGATAATGTCCCTATCTCTGGGCCAGAATCTCTGGTTCACATTCCATGGCAGGACTGGCCATTCATCAAGAACATCCATAACATAACTAGATTGATTATCAGGTTGCAAATCCTTTTATAGAGTGAGTTTCCTGGTGGATATGATGGGAAGTGGGTGTGAAGTGGTAGGTGGCTGGTAGGTTGGTAAAGTAACAGGTGGGTAACATTGTATTTGGGTCTGGGGACTAGTTGGACGGGGTGAGTGAGTGATTGGGGGAATTGGTTAATTCTGCAGATACCCAACAGTTAGACTAGGTCTATCTGTCTAATACATCCTAGATATCCATTTGGATATTACATCGGAATTTAAAGGCTCTGACCGCAGATATTCACAGAAGGTCCTGGGGAGCAGGGGAGTTGCCTGTTGGAAGCTGAAACTTCCCAGAAAATTACCACATGTGTCAGCATGCAAGACCCTCCAGGGTTCTGACACACATCACAGTCATACATCCATTCTCCTACAATCTGGAAACTAGGAGATTTGAGCTTTGATGTTTTCATCACAGTTATAGAGAATGTGAAGATTGATAATGATGCAGACAGCATGATGGACTGTGTTTGAAACATTTTCTGGAGGTGAGTAGAGGAAACATGCATTCTAGGCAGTGCTAGACACACCAGATCTTACAGTGTAAAATGCTGCTCGCAGTTGTAAAATCTATTGCATTTTTAAGCAATAAACATCCTTCATGTTGATTAGTAAACAAATATCATGCACATTCCTAGCTGCTATTTTATTTAGGCATTGATTGTTATTCAACAATATTTTCCTGAAATTAGGGAAAATTACAAAAGCCTAGTTATAGAACAAATGGCCACAAGACAAATGATTGTTGTGTCACCAAGCAAAACCTGCATAATATTAAGGATTAGTATGACACAGAGGATTACATGTGTAACGATTTCTAATACAAATAATAACATCAGGTTCTTAGCCCTGGGATATGACATTATCATCTTTCTTCACTCCAACTCAGCAAGAGATACCTTGGGACTTGTAATTCCCATAATACATCCCAGAATACTGATGTTATGATTATTGTGCTTGAAATAATTAGAGGCTTAGAAGGGGTTGCAAAACAATTTTTCCATGTTTTTCTTCAGTCTTGCAGAGTTAAATCAATGAGCTATTTGTTTTAAAGGTCATTTTGCTTATACCCATTTGTTATGCAAAATTACCAAGTAAGCAAAAATGGAAAATCGAGTGATTATCATTATACACTCGCTTCATAAGTGTTGAATAACTAAGCTGAATAACAAATTTGCCTAAATAGACCCAGTTCAGTTTAATTAGTTTCATGTGCGTTGGCAACAATGCTCTCAAGTGGCACCTACACACCAATAACAGTGCCAGGAATTATTCCAGCCCTTTAGTCTGGACTTTTGTCCAAATATGGACAAAAAATATGTACTCCAGAAATGACTGGCTTTGATATCAAGGCAAAATTTGAGTAAATATGACATCAAGGAACCCCCAGCAAAATTGCGAGGGCAAACTTTCTAATAGTTGGAGTTAGAGCTAGCACAAAGCAAACTGTTTGATATTGCTGGAGGCTAATCATTTGGGCCCCAGAACATTACTGTATGCATTCTTGAGGGCAGTTTCCAGCTACATCATCAATGACTTCATCATAAGGTCAGAAGTGGGGGGGGTGTTCATGATTGCACAGTTTTCAATTCCATTGTCAATTACATTCACATCTCCTCATATGAAGCAGTCAGGCTTTACCTGAAAAGTGGCAAATAACATTTGCACCCCTCTCCCTGGATATTAAAGGGCATTTTCATCACTGAATCCACCAATCAGAGACCTCATCATTAATTAGAAACTGAATTGAACCAGCACATAAATATTGCAACTGCAAGATCAAGTCAGCGGCTGGTAGCTCTGTGCTGAGTAACTTACATCCTTACTCCGCCAAGACTATCCATCATTTATAAGGCACAACTGAAGAGTGTAATAGAGCACTCTGCACTTCTTCAATTGTGTAGCTCCAGCAATATTTAAGAAGCCTGATACAATCCAGGGCAAAGCAGGCCACTTGATTGGCATCTCATCTACCATTTTCAACATTAACTTAATCCATCACTCATGTACAGTGGCTATAATGTGTACCATTTACAAATGCACTACAACTGCTCACCAAGACTCTTCTGGCAGCACTTCTCAAAAAAAAAACAGGCTCAGTTACCTAGAAAGAGAAGGATAGCAGGTGCAAGACTAGTTCCCCTTACACACTAGCCTAACTTGCAAATATATCCTTTGGTTTGCAAAGTTAAATATCGTAACTTTCTAACAGCATACACCTTTACCATATGGAGTACTGCAGTTCATGAAAGTGGCCCTCCGTCACCTTCACAAAGGCAATTAATGAGACTTCCCATTAGCTTCAATTTTGCTGGGGTTTCTTGATGTAACGTTTGGTCAAATGATACTTTGAGGCAGTCACTTTCATCTCACTTCTGGATCCTGTCTCTTTTATCCATGTTTGGGTAAGGGCTGTAATGAGTGATAAATGCTAGCTTTGCTGATGTCTGAATCCCATAAATGAATGAATAGGAAGAAAAAACGATACTTGGCCCGTTTAGGATATCCCCATTCCCACATGCATCAGCATGCAAGAGCCTCCATCACTAAACCATAAACACTTAGATGTGACATGCTGGAAAATGCTGGACAAACTCATGTTGGAGGTTTGATTCCTGATCTAAGTTGAAATAAACAATCTCAATATGAAGAGACATAAGAAACCTATGTATAAACCATTGGCTGGAATATGGGCAGTATGGTGGCACAATGGTTTGTGCTGCTGCCTCACAGCTCTAGAGAACTGGGTTCGATTTCAGCCTTGGGTGCCTGTCTGTATGGAGTTTGCATATTTTCCCCATGTATATGTGGGCACTTGTTGGGTACTGTGGTTTCCTCCCATGGTCCAAAACACACAGGTTGGTGATTTGCCAAAATAATTTACCCCTCAATTTGTGTGTGCGCATTGTGATGAATTTACCCTGTCCTGGGTGTACCCCTGCCTAAGGACCAGTGCTTATCAGAGAAACTCTGATTCCCATGAATTGTTGTAAGTGATAAAGTGAAGTGGTTAAAATGTTGGCATGGCATTATCTTACCATAACTCATGTGAGAGCCTACTTGAATAGCTAGCATCATAATTAGATTTTGTTAATGATACGCTGAGAGTAATTTTCATTTGCTGACTGTTCTAACTCATTTTGTATGTTGATGGTGGTCAGTAGATATATTTGAAAAAATCTATCTCGTTGGCTGTATGACTGGAATTTAAAATCAGCATCAGAGTGAATGGCCAAAGCTCCTGCTGAAAACAGGAGGAAAACATACTATTTTGGGGGTGCTATACCAACTGTAAGCTCCCAAATGATATTTTTGGAAGAATCATGTGGTACTGAACACTAAGCAGCCAAAACCAGCAATGCCCAAGGAGACTGGTTGAGGTTTCTCTGGAAAGATAGGGTTTTTTCTTTAATTTCTTGTGGGCATGAGAAGAATGAATGGGGATGATTTTCCAGCTGCTTTGCACCTGACACAAATCCTGCTATGTTAGGACAATTCAGGGAAAGGCTTGAAACGGGATTTATGCTGGGCACAAACCAGTTGGTGATGTTTCTAGACCCTTCCAGCAGATGTAATTAGATTCATACCCAGCAAGGGCATGAACCTGATTTAAATGTAATTACATATTCAACATCAGCTTAGCACCAAATTT
Organism: Sphyrna mokarran; assembly: GCA_024679065.1. Taxonomy (NCBI): domain Eukaryota; kingdom Metazoa; phylum Chordata; class Chondrichthyes; order Carcharhiniformes; family Carcharhinidae; genus Sphyrna; species Sphyrna mokarran. Next base: position 63,523,851 of record JAGIQG010000006.1, on the reverse strand, counting down.
TCCTGGATGTCAAATACCAACGCTGCCGCCGCACCCCCCCCCCCACACACACACACAATGAACCCATCCTACAGATCCCCTCAAACAAGCAACCACTCCTCCCAAACAACTATCTTATCCCTCTCCATCCTTTCCACTTACTTTATACACTTAATTCCTTTCTGACTTCTCAATGTGGCAAAGTTACTGGCTTTACAGCAGATAGTGCCATAAAATATGATGCTGCTGCGTTTGAGCGAGGGCCTCAGAATCCTATTACACTGCGCTATTCTCACCAACCTGAGTCCAAATATCAGGTTGGAAATGTGTAGTTGCATTATGGTGCAAGTGAAATAAAGAGGAGTGGCAAGGTGACTGTAATAGCCACTCCTTGGAAGTTCAATGGAATGCCAGAATATTCATAAAATAGATGATTTCATTCATTTACATTGCTACCTACAACTTGTACACCGATAAAACAATAATAAAAATTTAAGATTTACCTTGGCCTTGTAGGTAACTGGAAAACTAATTAGGATAGCCATCATTCTATAAGATAATAACTTGGTTGTGACCTTCAAATTGCCATTTGCTGTTTGTTGATAGTGCTGAATTCTGATTATTTTGGTTACTTTGGGGAATAGTAGCAACAAATAAAAGCACAGGCAGGCTTCATTTTCCAATCCATGTAGCAGTGTGTCTGGGGAGGAAGGCTGTGCCTTTCTAACTATGCAGCATCTGTCCTAGGCCAAGAGAATGCACCCGGAGAGACAGTCAGTGCCTTCAGGGAAGCTGTAAGTATCAGTTAACACCTGAACCATCTGCTAAGGGAAACAATTTATATTGTCTGAAGACAGGAATTTCTCTTTATATTACAGATTATTTTTAAAGTTAAGTGCTTTGGGGAAATAGTTTTTTCTGAAGAAGAAACACTGACCTTATATTGTTCCTTACACATCCTCAACATGCTTCTCAGCCAGTTTTTGAAGTGTAGTCATTGGTGTTACGCAGACAATCGCTGGAATCCTACTGCCACTCCCCCAGGGAATCAACGGGAAAGGGCGGACAACAGAAATTTCCTTTCATCTCGGGTGGGAATTTTTGCTCTCGCTTAAGCGAGGCCATAAAATCCTGCCTAATGTGTCTGGCAATTTTTGTACTGCAGGGTCCCACAAATAGCAATATTGTAGTAAAAGGTGAAACTGTCTATGACCTACAGTAAGCAAAGTCTTTATTTAAGCATATGCTGGAAAGAGAGAACTCTTTGATATACTATGCCTCTTGTTTTTGCACATTCTTATAGTTATTACCTTCCTACTTTTCATTATAATGCATCTCATGATTTTTAAACTAACCATATCATTCTATCAGCAGATATTGCTATTATCTCGGCCTTGGGTATGACCTTCAGTTCTATCTTATCTCCTCCTTGTCCTGTTCAGCAATAAATGTCTATGAAAGTTGTTATCGTTATAACTGCTAATCTAGCTATCTCTGGAACTCTTCTTGTCTAAGAATCCCATGATGTCCATAGTATTGACTACATTTTCCATTATGCCTAGAAAGACCTCACGTAACTACATTTGTCTATTCTGTAGCGATTGTTATTATCTCGGTCTGTAGGATTGTTATTATCTCGGTTAGAAACTCCAAGTTTTTATGAAGTCAGCCTAGACAAGATGTTTTGTACTTTGAACTTGGCACAAGTATGATTCAAGTGACCCATGAGGGAGCTTTTATTATACAAAGTTTATTTAAGAATACACAACATATAGAAAGAAAATTAGCAATAATTTTTATCAATAACAAACATGAAAATAAACAACTATGATATTGTATAAACCCTAACAGCTAAATATACTGTTCCAGCTAAACACTTCTACAAATATAGTTCGTGGATCTGCACTGAAATCAATCACACTCTTGTGATGCTGGAGATTGTAGCTTTGCAATATCTGTGTGAATCAATCCTTTGAATTAAGATTTGAAACTCTGACTGCCCAGTCCTGGAGTTTCCAGTGCATCTTGAGGTAGTGATAGAGTCACTGATTGTCTCTAGCTTCTAGCTAGTGAACCACTGATAGCAGAATTTTCATTCCTAAGAGAGAGGCAAGAAAGCCTGCAATCTGCAATCCAAACAGCTTCTAATAAACTGAAAGTAAAATCCTTGTTTAAAAAAGAACAGTCATAAGATACCACTTTGTCCATCAGGCTCCATCCAACATCCAAAAGAATCCTAAGACTCCAGGACACTGCATTAGGTCAAATTAACAATAAACAGTGCTTCAATTATCTTGCTTTAGCAACCAGAAAATATACCAAAAAAGACAGGATGGGGTCAAAATCAAAAATGCCAGGCATGCTTGTAAATCTGCAAAGAACTGCAGAGAAATGTGATAGTATGCTTTTCTTAAAGGCACAGTTCTTTCTTAATACATGTTTTAATATCATTCTTAATTTAAAAAAAACATTGGTCCCACATCATCAATGTGTTAACCAGATGAACTATTTTGAAGGTGTTACCAGAAGAGATATATGTTAACCAGAACACTGAAGAACTCTGATGATCTTTGTCAGAATATTAACATGAAATCTTTCATGTCTAACTGAGCAGGTAGATAGATTGAAGTCTCTGCTTAAGTGTGTGAAATTGAATCATCTTTCTGGGAAGGAAAGCACAGGTGTTGGGCTTTCAGCCCCTGAAAAATTCAGAGGCAGCCACAAATGCTGTCCAGTGCTGAGGGAGGATGGGTAAAAGGCCTGCCTCACTTCTATGTATTGTTCAATAGTCCATCCTCTCACCCAATTCATGTTATTCAATATTAGGTCATCTATCTCTCACCCTTCAGCCCCACTCCAAAATCCCATCCATGCCAACCAATGCTTCTACTCCCACTCCCAATGGAAGACTGTTGTAATATGCCTTTAAGGGATAGCAGTATGCCATCATTAGAAGGGAAGTGCATCATGTGATCAGCTAACCATTTCACTTTGGGTTGAGAACAGAGGGCAGCACACATTGCTCTGCCAGTATCCTCATTTGTTCTTGTGCCCAGTTTAGATAAATGAACCCAAAACATATACATATTCTTATGAGTGATTGGTATCTTAATATCATGGTAATAACACTAATGTTAAAGTTTATTTATTATTAGTCGTAAGTAAATTAACACTGCAATGAAGTTACTGTGAAATTCCCGTAGATGACCCACTTGGTTGCCTGGTTGGGTCAACGCACCTAACCAAGGTAGGCTACTTAAGTAACTTGAACTTGACAATTCTGTTATAACCTTTTATGAGCATTTAAAGTAAAGTCATCATCTTCCCAGATGACCATAGGCTGCACTCCCTTTTGAGGGGGAAAGCTGACTGGTGGTCATTTAACTTGAGGATCACCGCACTATCAGTAATGGACAAGGTTGAGAAGTCAGGCTTTCATGTATAACTTCAGCTAGTATGTGAATTGAACCCACACTGGTGTCACCCTGCATCACAACCAGCTGTCCAGCTAACTTATAGAATCCCTACAGTGCAGAAGGAGGCCATTGGGTTCATCGTGTCTGCAGCGACTCTTCCTCTGATAGAACATCCCATCCAGGTCCACTCCCTACCTTATTCCTTAATCCCCTTGAATATACTCCACTAAACACCCTTAACCTACATATTTTGGGACACTAAGGGGCAATTTAGCATGGCTAATCCATCTAACCTGTACATTGTTGGACTCTGGGAGGAAACCAGAGGAAATCTATGCAGACACAGGGAGAACATGCAAATTCCATACAGCTGTCACCCAACGTTGGAATCGAACCTGGATCCCTGGTGAGTCATCAGTGTTAAGCACCGTGCTGCCATGCTAACTATGTGCAAAAATGATCCCAATTAAGCTAAATCAATCCTTAAGAGGATTTACATCTACTTTGAAATAAGTCACAGATTGCAAGATAAAATATTCACTGCAGCAAAATCAGGGTACGTTTAAACTCTGCATTGAGTTCAAATGGTCTTGTTGAGTTTTATTTCCCCCCCCCCCAAGGTATGAGTCACATCTCATTCTGCTCCCCTACCTGCCAAAGTATGTGCTGAATGTTACTGTCATGCCTGCCACGGCCGCCATGAGAATCAGAGCAGGAAAGGAGCAGCATGTGGAAAGGTCTGTTGACCTCCGGTGGGATGTTATGGCTTCAAGACGAGCAAGGCTGTAAAATCCCATCCAAAGTACAATTCTGACTATAATCTGTTGGAAATGGAGTCTGAACATATGAATCTGGCGTTGCAATGCCATTTTTGATAAAGCGTAAAATCTTCATGACTATGTGAAATCTAGGCCTTACTCTCAGAAGAGCATAGGTGTGAACCCCGCTCCAGTGATTTGAGTACATAACATAGGCTGATGCTGAGTAATGCAATATTCAGGAAGTGGCATTGATTCACATAAGAGGATAAACCAATGTCCTTTTTGCCCTCTCAGGTGAATAGTACCATTTGTAGAAGAGCACAATAGTTCTGGCCAATATTTATCTTTTAAATAACATCATCAACGTGGATTAATTGGCCACATATTTTGGTTATTTTTGTGACACTTTGCTCTGTTCATATTGGCTGGCTATTTTGCATACCTCACACTACTGTCCGCACTTTTAATTAATTGTTCATTGCTCTGGGTTATGCTTAGATTGTGAAAGACTCCACAAAATAGTCATCTGTTTTTATTTCTGTCTCATCTGAAAGGCAATAAGACTATGCTTTGAAATGCCATGAAGAATTAGCTTCTTAGATTAATGCCTCAGGTGTGCTTGAACCCATAACTTTTTGATTTCTTGACATCTGTTTTACAACATTATTTATGGGCAATTACAAAGTTTGTATATGTAACTGTTTGTTAGTTACTGCTATTATTAGTTATTGCTATTATTGTTAGAGTGGAGTCAGTTCAAACGGTATTGAATTCCTCTACTAGCTGTACATAAACAGAAGGTGTTTTGAATTTGTTTATTTTTCCCAACTTCTTGATTTTTGCGTGATTTAATTTCACTTATAGTCCACAGCAAAAGCAACTTAGTTTATTTTGTACATTCAAACTCTGCGAAAGGAATGTCTTGTAACACCCAGTCCACATTCAGACAGTAAAGAAGGGATACAGAAAAAGAGATTTGCAGAAAAGGACCACAAAAATTTGAACATTATTTCACATGAGTTCCAGAGTCAGAATCCAGTGGGGAATTGTAAGATTCACTTTTTGGGTGGTGTTATTGTCGAGTCAGTTCTGCAGCCAATGCTGTGAAGTCTTCCAACAGAGTCAGGTTAGACGGGTTCATTGTTTTGTCTGAACTGAGCTAGCTTCTTTGTGGTTTGCTAGTCAGATGTTAAAACAGAAAACCGAGATGTGCAGCTCAGCGATGTAATATTAATCTGTTCAAATAGCCAGAGTCTTGGATCATGAAGAGCTTCTCTACAATGACTTCAAAAAGGGATGTTTATTTAATGTCTGGAATTGACTTTGTTTCAAGCACTAATAATTCTCAACCATTATAGGTTGAAAGTGGTGCCATTGACATTGAGGGTCTGCTGTTTGGTAAACTTTGTCTCATTAGACTCATTGATAAGGTTGGTTTATTTATGATTTAACTATGAAGTTGGAAGTGTGGTGGAATGGGACAAAGGGAATGTAAATAAGGAAGAATAAAGTGGAAAAATGGAGGTGAGGCAGAAGGATGATGAAATGAATGAATAGGATGAAACAAAATTAAGTAAAATAAATAGTGGGGTGAAGGTGAAGAGGAGAGTTCATGCTCTGAAGTTGTTGAACTCAATGTTCAATCCGGAAGACTGTAAAGTGCCCAATAAGAAGATGAAGTGCTGTTCCTCCAGTTTGTGTTGGGGTTTGCTAGAACATTGCAAAAGGCCAAGGAGGGTTATGTGGACAGGAGAGCAGAGTAATGTGTTTAAATGGCAAGCAACAGAAACATCTGGGTCCTGCTTGTGGATGGAACGAAGGTACTCAACAGATACTCACCCTGCCTATGTTTAAAATTTAAAGCTTATTTATTAGTATCATAAGTAGGCTTATATTCACACTGCAATAAGGTTACTGTGAAAATCCGATGTAGAGTAGACCACATTGGGAGCAGTGAAAGCAATAGACCAGGTTGAAGGAGGTGCATGTGAAGCACTGCTTCACCTGAAAGGGATGTTTAGAACATGAGATGATGAGCAAGTGTTGCACCTTCTATGATTGCATGGGAAGGTGCTATGGGTGGGAGGGAAGTGGTGGGTGTGACGGAAGAGTGAATCAGGATGTCGCAGAGAGGATGGTCCCTGTGGAATGCTGACCGGAGTGGGGAGGGTGGGATCATTGAATGGTGGTATCATGTGCTGGTGTTAGCAGAAATGGCGAAGGATGATCCTTTGAACCTAGAGGCTGGTTGGATGAAAAGTGAGGACAAGGGGACCTTATCCCAGTTCTGAGAGGGAGGGTAGGAGCAGTGGTGCGGGGGATGAGTTGAATATGGTTGAGAACCCTGTCAACCACAGTGGATGGAAAACCACAATGAAGGAAGAAGGGAGACATATTGGTATCATTATTTTAGAAAGTGGCATCCTCAGAACAGATGAAGCGGAGGTGAGAGTACTGAAAGAATGCAGTGGAATGCGATGAAGACATGATGTTGGATGTGAAGAGTTAAGGTAATTGTGGGAGTTGGTGGGCACGTAATCAATACTAGTGGAAAGTTTATCACCAGAAATGGAGATAGAGAAGTCAAGGAAGGGAGGAGAAGTGTCAGAAGTGGATCAAGTGAAGGTGATAAAGAGGTCGAAATGGGAAGCAAAATTGATAAAAATTTTTCCAGGTCCAGACAAGAACATGAAGTGGCATTGAAAGAGTCATCAATGTACCAATAAAGAAGTTGTGGGAGGGGGCTGCAGTAGGATTGGAACAGGGAATGCTTCACATAACCCATAAAGACACAGGCATTACTGGGACGCATGCTGAAGCACATAGCTACACCTTTTATTTGGAGGAAATGAGAGTTAAAGGAGAAACTGTTGAGTGGGGGCATCTGTTTAGCCAGGTGGAGGAGAGTGGTAGTGGATAAGAATTGTTCAGATGTCTGAAGAGGTTTGAGATCATCCAGGTGGAGAGTGGAGGTGTAGAGGGGTTGGACACCCATGGTGAGGAGGACGTTTGAGTTAGGGAACTGGAAGTTGTTGATGTGGTATAGAGCATCGGAGGAACTGCAGATGTGGATGGGAAGGGTCTAGACAAGAGAGAGAGTAGAGTCAAGATAGGAGGAAATGAGTTCGGTCGAGCAGGAACAGGCTGACAAGATGGCCTAGAGGAGCAGTCCTGTTTACATGGATTTTGGAAAGGAGGTAGAAGTGGGCCGTCCAGGGTTAGGAAACTGAGGTTAGAGGCTGTGGAGGAAAGATCTCTGAAGGAGATGAGGTAATTACCATTCTGGAAAAAGTGGATTGGTGTTTGGTGGTAGGAGGAAGTTTTAAAGAGTTGGAACTCAGCCTCTGCAAGGTAGAGGCCTGTACTCCAGACAACAACAGCACTGCCCTTGTTAGCGGGTTTGATGACAAGGTCAGGGTTGGACCTAAGAGAACAAAGTGTAACAAATTCAGAAGGAGATAAGTTAGAGTAGTTGAGAAGAGCAACAGTTCTCAGTGAAAAGATCAGGACCAGGTAAGAGGCCAGAGGGAAGTGTCCACGAGGTAGGAATGCTGGAGGCAGGTGAAAGAATCTGCTGAACAGGCGGAGGACTCTTGCCCAAAGAAGTGAGCAGAAAGATGAAGGTGGTGAAATACTTCAGCATCATGTCGAGCCCGAAATTCATTTAGATGAGGAAGTAAGGGTACGAAGCTGAGGCCTTTGCTGAGTACAGCACGCTCAGCCTCAGACAGGGGAAAGGTCAGAAGGTATGGTAAATAAATGGCGAGTGTAAGAATAGGAAGGATGGGATCCGAGGAAGGGCAGGTGGTGGAGAGAGTCCTGGATGTGTGTTGGTATCGATAAGCTGCTGGAGCTTACATCCCTTAACATCTAAAAGGAAGAGAAAAGGTTTCTTGTTAATGCATCAGATATGAAGAAGAATGAAGTAAGACTGGTGACCAGGACAGCTCTGAGAAAGAGTGAGTCAGTGCTGCTGGAGAGAAACATCAAGGGTGTGCAAGCGTGGATCTCAGGATTTGGGACATTCCAGAAATTGAGAGAATTGTTTTGTTCTGGAGAAAAAGTCCAGTTTAAAAATAAAATATAGCAATAAGCATAGATTTTAAAATATATACAGTGTGGGGTTTCCTTTCAATGTTGGAGGAACCTAACATTATTATTAATGGATTTAATAATGGAGAATTTTCTCTGGCAATGCTTTATGATCTGTATGACAGAGAAGTAACTTATTGATCAATTAGATAGTGAGGAGCTGCAGGTTTGGACTATGAAGAGAGAAACAATAGGCAAATATTTAACCTTGAGGGACTCTTCACTACTTTCTGATGAGCAACAAATATTACCTTACTAGTGATCTTCACATCTCTTTAAAAAAAAAATGGCAGGGCTTTGACAAAGAGATTCAATTAGGTTCCCAAACAAGGTGGAAGAATCAAATACAAAATTAAATTTATTCTTGAAGTTATTCATTTCAATTACAAATAATAATGAAATGCAGGCTATACCAGGCAGAATAAGAATTCATGATTGGAGTTATGTGACTTAAAGATGGCAATGCAAAGCTGCAGACGTGATATCTGGGCCGAATTTTCACCTCCATGTTGGGGTGAGAACAGGTGCAAGTGATTGCAAAAATGAATGTCACAGGCCGATATAGTAACTAAAATAAGTTTTCCATTTGGTTTGCCATCCCCACTGCCTCATCCACCACCTCTCCCCACATCACCACCTCCCCCCCAAACCCATAACAACAAGAACAGCTGCCTGGGGTGTCCACCTAGGGTATTGTCCTGGATGGCCATCTTCCCTAGTAGGCTTTGAGGGCCCTTCTTGTTCACTTAGTCACAGCTACAGTTGCAGGCCGCCATGTTGAGGTGTTCCCCTTCCATTGTAGTCAGCTATGGCAATTTTTTAATACGAAAGTATTAAAAGTTGCTGAACAGGCACCTCAAGGTAGAGGTACCCTCTTTCACCTTTAGCGAGTTGTCTTTCAATGATTGTTTATACAGGATAAATTTTGAACAAATTTTGTTCATTTAGAAGAGAAACAAATCAGAAGTATCTGTTTGGAAATTCATCCTGTTACCATGATTGGTAAATGAAAATGTTGGTCTGTAAGAAGAATCAAATGGTGTTTACAAGGAACAGCTGAGCCAATATTGTGTGTTTTACACCAGTACTGAAAGTTAAAATTTCTCTCAACAAATCAATAAAGGCACATAAACAACTAAATTAATGAATTAATAGAGCAGCAAGCACACTAAAATAGGACAGACTAACAATCAATAAATTAATGGAGCACCTTGCATCAGCAAAGAAATACATTCATCGAGTAGGAGGCACACGAGCAAATCAATAAGTTAATCAAACAGTAAACAACAGTAAATTAAGGAATCAATGGAGCAGCAGAGGAGGTATGGATCTGAAGGTCAGAGAAGGCAGCAATCTCAGAGGTGGGAAGTGGGTTAGGTGGGGCACAGAAGGTATTCATTTCTGTGGAGACAGAAAACTCAGTTGTAAAGTTACTTAAAATTGTAAATGGTAAATTAACAGCCAGAAGTGCAGGAAGTAGAGTTACTATTGACTTGGAGTATGGATTACAGGAGCTGGAGATTCGGCAGAGAATTGCTGACTCAACGAGGAGAGATGGGAATACCAGACAGCCAATTGAATGTCCTGGGAAAAGAACTTTCTGATGGAACCATAAAAATGTTAACATTAAAAGTGTGACTCAAATGTCATGACACAGAAGGCAAGCTTCTTATGTTGGATTATTGAGAGTGATAGGATAGTGCTTATGTTACTGGACTAATATTCTGAAAGCCTGAACTCATGACTCAGAGGTAGGTTCAAATCCCACCATAACAGTTGATTAATTTAAATTCAGTTATCTTAAATCTGGAATAAATAGCAAGTATTGGTAATAGTGATCATGCCTGTCATTACAAAATCCATTCTAGATTACATATTTGTGTACATTTTACATGTTTACATACTTGAAAGTGATGAATTTAGAGGGTTACAGGAATAGGGCTGGAGAATGGGACTAGTTGGATAGCTATTTCAGGAACCAGCACAGATAGAATGGCCTCCCTTTGTGCTGTAAAATTCTATGATTCAATGAGTATGATGCTTTAGGAGAGAAAGTTATCCATTCTTACATAATCTTGGCCTATATGTCATCATATGTAACTCCAGACACATAACAATTTATCCTTAATAATCTCTGAAATAGCTGAGCTAGCCACATGGTTGCAACAAAACCACAGTGTAAAACTAAAAGATGATTAAAACTGGATAGATCACCCAGCATCAACCAAGGCACTCAATACAACACAGACAAAGTGCAAATTCGACCCTGCAACCAATCTCTGGGAATTTGCGCTAAAACTGGGAAATGCATCCCATTGACTAGTCAAGCAATAACTTGACATAGCCAAACACATTGATGATATCTTTTAACTTATATCCTAAATGTCTCCATCACATTCCTCGGATTGTGCTGTCCAACCAACAGGACAAACTCACGATAGATAATGGGACATAATCTCACAAATCCGGTGCCAAGAAAGGTGTGGTCTAACATCAGCTTTCTCTCCCAAATCAACATGACCAGCATTGAGATATGAATCACACAAAACCAGCTACTCGGCTTAGGCATCATTCTAAGATCTGACACTAGATTCCCACAGCAGCTGCTCAACTTGGAATTGAATTCTATTAGTGGACCTCTATTTATCCCAGATTTCCAGGACAGTGGAAATGCTTGGAAGAGATCAAACATCCCTGCTGACTTAGGTGAGTCCCAGACTTGCAAACACTGAAATGGGAAAGTAACAAATGCCCAGCAAAAGTTAATCAGGAGGAATGGGTGAAGTTGAGATATCTGGAAGAGTGCATGTACTTCCAAACAACTGGAAACTTCACCTATCCCATATGTGGCAGAGTGTGCAAATCATGCATTGGACTTATCAGCCATCTCAAAACTCAGCAAACCTGGATTGAGGAAGTTATCCTTGATCCTCACAGATTGCCTAGCAAAAAGAAGCAGTAGCACAGTGGTAACAATCAGGAGAAAATGGACATGGGAGTACTCTGAATTGATGCTAGCTTGCATGATGTTTCTTGAAATCAGGTCAAACATGGATAAGGAAACCTCCTGCTTGTTAGCACCTACTTTCCTCTTCAATTGATGAGCCAGTATTCCACCACCTGGAATAAGTTCTAAGAGCAGCACAGGCACAGAACATACTCTGACAAATGGGAAAGGATGGTGGGGTAGTGAACTTCAATGCCTATCACTCAGATAGGTTTGGTGCCATCACAATTGACTGAGCTGGTGAGTCACAGATAATATATTTGCCAGGTTGAGCTTCTGACAGTGAAACAACATGAGCAAATAAACTACTTAATCTCAGCTAGAGTTACAGAAGTATGGCATTGTTATGGTGCAGAATGAGGTCATTCAGCCCATCATGTCTATACTGGTTCTTCAAACAAACATTATTATCAGGGAAGCAATGACCTACTGTATTACTGCTACTTTATTAATCCAGAAATTCAGTTAATGTTCTGAGGACCTGGATTTGAATCCCATTGCAGCAGATGGTGGAATTTGAAGTCAATAAAAAAAAACTCTGGAATTAGGAATCTGCTGATAACCATGAAAACATTGTTGATTGTTGGAAAAACACATCTTGATCATTAATATCCTTTAGGTAAGGAAATCTGCTGTCCTTACCTGGCCTGACTGTCAACTACTTTCTGAAATGGCCTTGCAAGCCATCCAATTGTATCAGCATTTCAAGAAGGCAGCTGGCCAGCTCACTCAGTATCTCCATCTCACTTTCTCCCTCTCACTGCCCTGCTCCCTCACTGGCTACAAATCTGTGTGAATGAAACAGTGTGGGCTCAGTAGAGGGGTAATGAATGAGTGAGGCAGAGAACAAAGAAATGAGCATGGCAGCGTGGTGTACAGTGAAGTAAAACCAGCTGGAGTTGGGCAATATATGCTGGCCAGCCAGTGAAACCCATGTCCCATAAGTGAATTAAAAAAAATAGTGTCATTCCCTTGCTTTTTCTCCAAATCCCCACACATTATTTCTATTCAATGCCTTGCTTGAATCTGCCCTGACCACAATTCCAGGCCTTGTATTCCAGACCAGAACCACTTGGGTAAAAGAAAATTCTTGCATCACATTTGCTTTTTTTGAAATTACTGTTGATCTGTGTTCTCTTGATCCTTTTACAAGCGGCAACAGTTTCTCCCTGTCTATTCTGTCCAATCACCATGATTTTGAACATTTCTATCAAACTTCTTTTCCACCTTCTCCTCTCCAAGGAAAACAGTCCCAACCTCTCCCATCTATCCTCATAACTGAAGTTTCTCATCACTGGGGCCATTGTTGTAAATCTCTTCTGCACAGTCTCCAGTGCATTCACGTCCTTCCTATTGTGAGTCACCCAAAAATGTACACCATATTCCAGCTGAGATCTAACTAGTGTCTCCTGTAAGTTCAGCATAATCTCTTTGTTCTTGAACTCTATGCCCTCATTAATAAAGCCCAGAATACTATATGCTTTATTAACAGATTTCTCCACCTGTCCTGCCAACTTCAAAGATCTAAACACCCAAGTCCCTCAGCACCCGTACAGATTTACTGGGTGCAAATGCATATGTCCATTATTGTATTGAAAGGAATGACCTTATGGAGGTAAAGCCCTGCTTTCATGATGAGGGCACAGAGCTTGTTAAATGGGATAGATTCGGAGCAGTTCAAACAGCTGAAAACTATCCATGAAGTATATCATCAATTTGCAAAATGGTATTCCACTACAATTTAATCTCATGAACTGACTTATCCCACACTCTATCATTAAGCTAGTGGATCAATCTCGATTCAGTTAGGGAAAGAGCAGCATCTCAAAATAAGGTGCCAAAATTGTGCAGGATAACACCACAACATCTTGGTCAGGAACTAAATTGGATCAGCCAAATTAAACCTACTGTTTTAGTTTGTTTCTGCCATCTGAACTGAATCTTTTCCTACTCTGTTGGGGAGGAGGGGATTTTTTTTTTGCTTTCGCCTCGAAACCGAAAATCCCGCCCAAGATCGATGGAACTTTCTATGGTTTGCCCATCGCCTGCTCTGAGTTTGCCCCGGTTCTTGTTGGGGGAATCCCCTATATCCAATGGAGGAGGGGGTGGGTGGGGGGGATTTCTTTTAGTGCAGATCAGAGCATGCTTTAAACACACTGCTGTGATCTTCACCAGCGCATGCACAGTTGTTCCAACTGCCTGATCTCATTTCTGTACACTACGCTGCCATGCCCATTTCTTTGCTTTTTGCCTTACTCATTCATTATCCCTCTATCGAGCCATCACTGTTTCATTCACACAGATTTGTAGCCAGTGAGGGAGCAGGGCAGTGAGAGGGAGAAAGTGAAATGGAGATACAGAGTGAGAAGGGCAGTGGGTGAAAGACAGTGAAGGAAAAGAGCAGTGGGTGTAAGACAGCAAAAGCACAGGGTAGTAAGAGGGAGATAGTGTGGTGTTGAGAATGGAAGGGTTAGTGAGGGCTGCAAGCAAGGTGGCAAGTGTGGTGGTGATATCAAACTACAATTTTATTAATTACAGTCCCAGATTGTAATTTGTTTGGAGTTCTATATTTTGCAAAAACTACAATACTTAACCATAATATTAGGTTGTTGCTATATATTTAGGTGATTGCATGATTGCTTTAAGAGGAGTCACATGCCTTGATCATGGGGTCATTGAGTAACGCAGGCTTCTGTCTTACTTTCATTTTCTGTTCTATGCAGAAAACATCTCTTTCAATAAATCTGTTGCTTGTTACTTTGAATTATGTGTGCAAACATACCTTTTCTTTTTGTTTAAAACCCCGAATACAGTTACGTTGCTACAAAAAGAAAATTGGCAATGAGTTTCACTGAGGACATTGAGCAAAGATCTTAAGTAGAGTAAAGAACGTTATGGGTTCTTGCACTTCAAATATTGGAAGGCTGGAGGCAAATCAACAATAGGATTAAATAATGAAATATCAGTGATGGAAAACCAAACAAGAAAAAAATTACAAAAATAAATATTGTGTTTCTTAACAGAAAAACAAATTTCGGTAGACTCCTCTATGCTATAGGGTCCAGGCACATGTAGCAGCAGAGCGGGAAATTCACTATGCAGTTTAAAAAAAATAAGGAAGCTCTCTGTGCAGTTTTAAAGGTGGCGGGGTGGCGGGGGGAGGTCAACTCAGAAAAAGGTGAGATTTCAGATACTATCTGACATATTTGAAAAGAAGGGATACTTTGTTGCATGGCTGGGGTCATACAAAAATAAAATACATCAAGTCATTAATCTCCACAGTAAAATGTGGGCTACAGGGAAAATAATAACAAAGAATACTGAGCAATCTCGAGTCACTAGTGCCTGTAAGAAAAAGGATGGTTCAGTTAGGAGCCATAGTGAGTCCTTTTGATGAAGAAAATGAATCATGGAGTTCCTTTGTAGAGCATTTTTAGCAATTTGTACAAGTGGACAAAATTGCAAACAAGTTGCTCATACCAGCTTTTCTCAGCACAGTTGGAAGAAAAACCTTCAATTTGTTCTGAGCTTGGTTCATGCAGCAAAACCAGGAAATAAAATATAGTTAGGAAATCACAACTGTCAGACAGAAATCACATGAAAAGCTCTGCACATTGAAAAAACATTAAAAAAAATCATTTTATTGGTGTTGCATTTTAAAAATATCTTTACACTACTCAATGTTGGATGGTCCTTATTCTTTGATGCAGGCAGTGACATCACAGGCAGCATGACTGCATATGTGCTGAGTGTATTTTCTACAATTGCATTGTCAGCAAATATAACCTCTTTCCTACCTCAACTCTATTCATTCTCTCTCCAAAAATGCTACTAAGCCTGCTGAACTTTTCCCACAATTTCTGTTTATAATTCAAATTTTCAACATTTGCAGTTCTTTGCCTAAGGTGCCTAGAATACAAATATTTGTTGCTGTATACTTTTTAAACATATTTTCCTATGGGGGTTGTTTCGAATTTTGCTTTGGGGGAATCAAATCCATTGATACTTATTCAAATGATACACATTCAATACATTCAATTTGCTTCTACTGATCAAGTGAGCTGCATGCAAAGCTAGATTTTTTAACCATTAACACTAGAGTATTTGAGAATATTGTATAAAGTTTATTTTATTAGTGCTACAAGTAGGCTTACATTAATAATACAATGAAATTACTGTGAAAACCCCCTAGTCGCCACACTCTGGCACCTGGGTACATTGAAGAAGAATTTGGCATGGCCAATGCACCCAATCAAAATGTCTTTGGACCTGTGAGGGGAAACCAGAACACCTGGAGGAAATCCACACAGATGCAGGAAGAGCAGGCACAGAGGATGACCCAAGCTGGGAATTAAACCCAGGTCCCTAGCACTGTGACGCAGCAGTGCTAACCACTGTGCCAACATGTTGCCCATTATCCATTGTAAGGAATGATTACATAATAAAAGCTCATTGGTAATAATGATTTTCAAAGTTGTGGACTGCAAGATGTGCATGATGCATAACGAGGGTTAGTAAAGTTAGTTTACTGTGATTTGAATTCATGTGTTATGACACTCAAATCTAACATTTTGGATTTCAACCATCCATTGTATTTGGCTTTTATTCAATTTTTAAAAAATATTCATTTATGCGATTTGGATGTCATAGACTAGGCCAGCATTTATTTCCCATCCTCAGTTAACAGTAAGAAGGTCCTAGTGAGTTGCCTTCTTGATCTGCTGCAGGTGGTGCTATTTTCCAGTATATATTGCTCTTGTCTTCCTAGATGTTGGTGGTCATGGTTTGGAAGGTTCTTGTTCATGGAGGGATTTAATGTTTGTGAAAGTGGTAGCGACCAAATGGGTTGTTTTGTCCTGCATGGTGTTGAACTTCTTATGTGTTGTTAGAATTGCATTCATCAAGGTGAGTGGAAATTATTCCATTACACTCCCAGCTTGTGCTTTATAGATGGTGGACAGGTTTAACGGGTCAGAAGGTAAGTTACTCATTGCGGGTTCCTTGCCTTTGATCTGCTTAGTAGCCACCACATTTATATGTCTTGTTCAGTTCAAGTTCTGGTCAGTGGTAATCCTAGGATGTTGATAATAGGGGATTCAGTGATGGTAATGCTATCCAATATTAAAGGGCAATGATTAGATCTTCTCTTGTATTGGACACACAGGCCTAGATTGTTGCCATGACATAGGGACTATCAAAAAACTTTCAAAGCTAGGTATCAATGAACTTCGGTGCTATCAAGCTGTCAGAGAACTACTAAGCTGTCAAAGAACTATCAGTCTGTCAAAGAATTGTCAATGCTGTTGAAGACTGCCAAAGTATTGTCAAATCTATCAAATAGCTGTCAAAACTCATTGCAACTGACAAACTTGTCAATACATTTAACACTGCTATACTTGACATAAACCTGAGGCTTATTATTATACAATTTATGCTATATGGACTGATTTTACTTGCTGTCATTATCACAGTGGGGGAGCCTGTTGAATGAGCTATTTAACTGACAGCTCCAAGTTGTTATAGAATAGAAGTATGCTTTCATAAGAAATTAGCTGAAGAAATTTCTATGCATTGAATGAATTTTATCAATGGGAGTTTTCTTTTGTTGAAATAATAACTTAATCAATGGACTCAGAACTTTACTTTATGTCAGTATGTTTGGTTCCTGAGGTTTACCCATGGTAGATTCTAAGTGAGTGTGGTGTGTAGGTTGGCAATGGTTGGCATGAGTTAACATTAAGTTGACATATGGGATATAAGAAGTCATGGGGCTGGTGGGCAATGAGATGACATATATGTGTTGAGGGTTGGAGGACTGTCTTTCATTCTAATCATTTTTAATTTAATTCAATAATGTATCAGTGCACAAAGGCGAGCCTTCCACCTAGCAAACCTCCATACTTGGCAGCCTCTGCACTCATTACAAAGGTGGAGGGCCTGCCTTCTAATTAGCCCACACCCAGAAGTAAAATTGGAACCCCAGGCTACCATTTTTAAAGGGATTTTTCCCGACTCTGCATACCCATGTAGGAGTGAAAATCTGGGCTCAGGTTTGCAACTTTTATTGTGTTTGTCCAAGTTTTTGGCACACAAAATGTCTTGTCAGTGAGCAGGCAAGAAATAAACACTATTACTCAGTTTTTCCCTCTGGGTAGTGATGCACACTTCATCAATCCTATTAATCCTGACTTCCTGTACAAGTTGTGAAAGAAAGCTTCAGATCTTTATAGGCCTCTGGTAATATACACAGTCCTTGATGATTCATTACATCCTCCCCATCTCCTTCGGTTGTACAACTCTCCGAGATATCTGTGCTCGTCCAATTCTGCATTCTTACGCATCTGTGATTTTAATCACTGAACCACTGGTGATCACGTCTTCTGTTCCCTCGGTCATAAGCTTTGGAATTCTCTTCCTACACCTATGTACCTCTCTATGGTTAGGGATTGGGGACAAATGGTAGCTAATGTCACTGGATTAGTAAATCTGCATGCATGGATTCAAATTCAGTTGGTGGAATTTAAGCTCAATTACTAAAAATGTTCTGGAATTAGAAAGCTGGTTTCAGTCATGATGACCATGACAACCATCACCAGTTATTACAATCTATTGTCCTTCAGGGAAGGGAATCTAGGTGAGATTGTGTGTGGTGCAAATTCGATGGGCCAAATGGCCTGCTTCTGCACTGTAGGGTTCTATGATTCATTGCACACTTGTCTCCTTGCAGGCTGGGAAATTGAGTCTGGTCTTTGAGACTTCACACCCATGACATGTGATTGTCACTTAATTGTCCTGAATTAGCCTAGCAAGCCATTCAGTTTCAAAAGAAATTAAGGATGAGCAACAAGTACTAGTCTTGTTAGCAAACCCATATTCTGTGAATGAATAAAGGGGGAAAAATACTGTCTTTCTGCTTTAAAGACCCCTTTCTTTGTTATTTCATCAATGTCTTTTCATTTACTATCTGTCAAACTGAGTTAACATTCTGAAAGTACTTCAGTCAGGTGATGATGTAGAAGATCTTATTTTTAGCAGATAAAAAACAACAGTAACTTGCATCTATTGTAGCTTTAATATGACCACATAAGTCTCACAACACTTGGTTAAAGTCCAACAGGTTTATTTGGTAGCACACAAGCTTTTGGAGTGCTGCCTCTTCATCAGGTGATCTATATATATGCCTTGTTTTGAACCCACTCGCCACTCGTCTGATGAAGGACAGTCTTTCGAAAGCATTGTTGGACTTTAACCTAGTATTGTGAGATTTCTTACTGTGCTCACCCCAGTCCAATGCCCACATTTCCATATCATAGCTTTAATGTGAGTCCAATAGCTTGAAGCTGATTTCATGCAGCCCATGGCACATTTTTCTAAACAAAAGACTGTTAAACAAAGTATTTTAATAGATTCAGACTTCAATCTGTTGGCTGCCTGGAAAAATTTAACTGTGAAATTTAGTCAGCAGCCCCATCCCAAAGAATTGAGTTATGATGCCACTGAAATTTGTCTTGAAGTGTAAAAGTTCTAGTTGTATTCTTAAATGGGAGAGAAAGCTGAGGAAGTAGACTTTGTACCAAATGCTTCAGCATTCCTCATTTAAAAATGTTCATGAGATAAGCAGGTTATCTTGATCTTTCACCAGCTTCAGTGGAAATAGCATTTATGCCATTTCACTGGGGTTTCAACTGACCTTCTGCTGAAATTAAGTGAGGAGACCTGAGAAACCCCTGTGGAATTTCTTCTCTCATACATTTCTAAAAACGTTTCTTGATTTATAAAAATCTTGATACTCAGAAGAAGTTTCTTCTGATTTCCCTCTTGGATTTCTTGCTAACTATCTGACATTGATAACCTCTAGTTCTTCCCCAGAAGAGAAAACATTCTATCAAAACATTTCATACTGTAAAGACCTCAATTTCTTTTTCCAAGAGATAAATAACCCAAACTATTGATCATTTCATGGCACATATATGCATACAGCACTGGTAACACCCTTGTTAATCACCTCTACACCCTCTCCAATGCTTCAATATCCTTATCATAACATAATGACCAGAATTCAGTTACGTTTACCTCAGTGATGGAAAGGGATAGGCATATACTGAAGGGAAGAAATTATAGCTGGGGGAAAGGTAATTATGAGGCTATTAGGTGAGATTTAGGATACATAGATTGGAATAGGAAACTGCAGGGGCTAGGAACATCTGCAATGTGGAACTTATTCAAGGAACAGCTACTGCAAGTCCTTGATAAATATATATCTGTCAGGTAGGGAGGAAGTGGTAGAGCCAGGTAACCGTGATGTACTAAGGAAGTTAGTTCACTAGTGAAGAAGAAAAAGGAGGCTTATATAAAGATGAGATGTGAAGGCTCGCTTAGGGCACTGGAGAGTTATAAATTAGCCGGGAGGGAGCTAAAAAGTAAGTCAAGAAGAGCTAGAAGAAGACTTGAGAAGACTTTGGCAGATAGGATCAAGGAGAACCCTAAAGCTTTTTATAGATATGTTAAGATAAAAGATTGGTTAGGGCAAGATTAGGGCCAATCAGAGACAGTAGTGGGAAGTTGTGTGTAGAGTCTGAAGAGATTGGAGAGGCACTGAATTAGTATTTTTTGTCAGTCTTCACGTGGGAAAATGTCAATGGAGTTGGGGAGAATACTGGGATACAGGGTTGTAGACAAGGCGGATAGGGGTGCATAAGGAGGAGGTGTTAGCTATTGTTAAGAGTATGAAAATAGGTAAGTCCCCTGGGCTGGATGGGATGTATCCCAGGATTCTCTGGGAGGCTAGAGAAGAGATTGCAGAGCCTTTGGCTTTGATCTTCATGTCGTCATTGGCTACAGGTATAGTGCCGGAAGACTGGAGGATGGCAAATGTTGTCCCCTTGTTCAAGAAGGGGAGTAGAGACCATCCTGTGAATTATAGACAGATGAACCTTACTTTTGTAGTGGGGAAAGTTTTGGAAAGAATTATAAGGGATAGGATTTATAGTCATTTGGAAAGAAATGAATTGATTAGGCTTAGTCAACATGGATTTGTGAAGGGAAGGTCGTGCCTCACAAACCTTATTGAGTTTTTTGATAAGGTGACCAAAGAGGTCATCTTATCAAAAGGCAGTTGATGTGGTGTATATGAATTTTAGCAAAGTGTTTGATAAGATTCCTCATGGAAGATTACTGCAGAAAATGCAGATGCATGGGATTGAGGGTGAGTTAGCAATTTGGATTAGGAATTGGCTAGCTGATAGAAGACAGAGGATGGTGGTTGATGGGATATATTCAATCTGGAGTTCAGTTACAAGTGGTGTACCTCATGGGTCTGTTTTTGGAGTCAATGCTGTTTGTTATTTTTATAAATGACCTGGATGAGAGTGTAGAGGGATGGGTTAGTAAATTTGCTGATGATACCAAAGTCGGAGGAGTTGTAGATAGTAAGAATGGATGTTACAGTTTGCAAAAGGACATAGATAAGCTGCAGAGCTGGGCTGAGAGGTGGCAAATGGCGTTTAATGCAGAAAAGTGTGAGGTGATTCACTTTGGTAAGAGTAATATGTGTACAGAATATAGGGCTAATGGTAGGACTCTTAGTAGTGTAGATGAGCAGAGAGATCTCAATGTACAGGTGCATAGATCCCTGAAAGTTGGTACTCAATTGGTAAGGTTGTTAAGGTGTACAGTGTGTTAGCTTTTATTGGTAGAGGGATTGAATTTCAGAGTCGAGACGTCATGTTGCAACTGTACAAAACTCTGGTGCGGCCGCACTTGGAGTATTGTGTACAGTTTTGGTCGCCACATTATATAAGAAAGATATGGAGGCATTGGAAAGGGTGCAGAGGAGGTTTACCAGGGTGTTGCTTGGTATGATGGTAGGTCTTATGAGGAAAGACAAAGGGACTTGAGATTATTTTCATTAGAGAGAAGAAGGCTAAGAGGTGACCTAATTGAGACATATAAGATGATCAGAGGGTTAGATAGGGTGGACAGTGAAGCCTTTTTCCTCGGATGGAGATGGCTAACACGAGGGGATGTAGCTTTAAATTAAGAGGTGGTAGTTATAGGATGGATGTTAGAGGTGGGTTCTTTACTCAGAGGGTAGAAAGGGCGTGGAATGCCCTGCCTGCAGCAGTTGTGGACTCACCAAGTTTAAGAATGTTCAAATGGTCAGTGGATAGGCATATGGATGGCTTTGGAATAGTTTAGATTAGAGGGTCATAAGATTGGTTCCATTGGTCGGCACAACATCAAGGGCCAAAGGGCCTCTACTGCGCTGAAATGTTCTATGTTCTAGAATTGCCCAAATACGGTAAGTGTGATCTAACCAAGATTTGATACAGATTTAGCACAGCTTCTCTATTTTTCAGTGTCCCTCTAAAAATAAAGCCCAGTCCTTGGTTTGCTTCTGATATGGCTTTGCTAACCTATGGCACATTTAGTGGTTGTTGTATTTGTATTCTGAGATCCCATTGTTCCATTACATGAGCTGAATTTGCACCTTCCAAATTGTAATTGACCTTCCTATTCATCCTATCCAATTGTACTGCTTCACATTTAACCATGTTAACATTGACTAGTTACTTACCCATTCTTCAAGTTCACTGTAATTTGTTGCTGTCCTCCTCATATTGACTTTCATTCTATTTTGTTGTCATCCACCAAGTTTTTAATTTGTGGCAATCGTATGAAACAGGCCATCCAGCAATTAAAGTCATGACAGATGTCAGAGAGAATGTTCTTGAATGCATTATAAAGAGTGGAGAATAAGTCCTGTTACTGCACTGTGATGACTGTTAATATCAAGGGCAATTGATGAAATGGTCTCAAACTGCCAAATATCTGCATTGCACACTGTCCTGGGAGAGAGCCATTTATCCCCACAGAGTTCCCTATCAGACTATGGGCATAGTTGGGAATGAACTTGTATTTAGTGGTTGATTGTTTCTCCTGATGGATCAAGGCGAAGCAATTACACATGAGAGAGTAATTAGGTTCTTGAATAAAATATTTGTGGAGCTGTGGTATCCATTAACACCCTATACTTCACAAATGACTACTTCACTCAATTTGCCCTCAGTTACAGCTTCAATATCTTACCATTTCCCCAAGATATCCATAGTCAAATGGTAAGATGGAAAGAAGCATCTACGCTGTTAAAGTACCCTTCTGAAAAGAAACAAAATATTCCAACAGAGATTCAATACAGATCCAAAACTGAAAATGCTGGAAAATCTCAGCAGGTGTGACAGTAACTGTGGAGAAAGAATAGAGCCAATGATTTGAGACAGGATGATCCTTTGTCAGAGATATTTCTGCAGTATTTTGTTTTTTTTAATCTTGCTGTGTAATACAGGTCACCCCATTTACATTGTAGATTGGCTTCATCAGTGCTTCTGATAGGCAAAAACCTATGCACTGAACTCCCAATGCTGACAAAGAAATTAATCCCTGTATTAGCAGTTAAAGACTACACGAAGGTTTCTGATCATGAATGGGTGGCATGGTGTTTAGCACTGCTGTCTCAAGGTACCAGGGACCATTGCCAACTGAATTGTTGGCATTTCCTGACATCAGGAAGAGTATATTTTAAGTGCTACCAAATTAAGATCAGTGCTCACCATGTTTCCCATTCTTTGGGACCCATAAATACTGCTGATAATGTATCATGTTATTGATAAATAATAAGTATTCCAATGGCCTATTATTAGTCTTTCCCCTCCAAACTGACTAATATCACTAGTAATTCCTCTTAAACAATATGTGAATTACCAAAAAACTTTTTGCTAGGTAGGAATCAAAAGAAATGATATCCAGCTGCTGATATGTTTCCAGAAGCTATGGAACAAAGACTAATGATATTATTTCCTCGTCATTAATTCCTTTCATGCATTGCATCAGCTATGTGTTAAATGTAAAATGATTATTGGTGATATAAAATGACAACTGAAGCAGGGTCATTTCCAAGGATTTACATGACTATAAAATAAATTGCCTCTATTAAATCGCTTTGGTGAAAATCCCATGATAGAACAATAAAATTGTATTCACTGTAAAACCTGTTGTAATGACACTTGTTCCAATTGTGTTATAACTATTACTTTACACTCATTTACCTTATTTATTATAGTCAGTCTCTGAAATTCTTGGATCTTGGGAGGGTTAGAAAAGATTTATGGTTCCTCTGAGATTCTGTTCCAGATCATAAAGCCTTTTTGAATTTAAATGGGAGATCTGTCAGATCTTCCATGACCCTTAATACTTAAGACGATATGTGTGTATAGCTGCTGGTCTGTCTTTGAAAATTCAGCCCATACCATCCAAGCACTCAAGAGAACTTACTCCTATTGGCATGAGACCCTTAAGAGGAAATTGCATCTTTGGTAAAGACGTGATCGATCCTCAAAATTCTGCAATAGCAGCAAACTCTGAGGGTAGTTTTCACAGATTAGTTGAGGTGTTGAAAGAGATAAAGAAGCTAAGATTCTAAATCATCCCTCTATACTCTAACAGACCAGCTTTAACGAACATTGATTGGCAGCAGGCGGCCCTTCCATCCATCAGAGAGAGGAAGCCTCCTTGGAGAACTGATAGCCACTGAGATAGGCTGGCACCTCTCCAGGCATTGTGCTGCAGTGGCTGGAAGAAGCATTGCAATGATGTGCCTGAGACCAAGTATTACGACATGGAGGCCAGATAAGTTGTAGGTGTCCAGGGGAGCGGATGGTAGGGGACACTTTGAGTAGTTGGAGGGAGAGGTTGAGGGGGAGGGGGGACTGGTGATTGGAGTCCCTAGGGATAGGTTAGAGGACAATGGGTGTCCAGAGATCTTTGGGCCTTCATAGGAAGATGTCCATCATCAGGAGGAGTTTCTGATGGAGGTGGCTCCCGCTTGCCCAGCCAATATGTAAGTCTTTAAATTTCTCTTTTCCTCTCACAACCCTCCTTGTACCACTTTTGACAGCTGCAGGGTGGGCAGGAAAAGGCCCTCAAGTGACTGTGGTCACTTATGGCTTTAAATGAGACAAAACATGAAGCCCATTTTCCGAGGGTCTACCTATTTCACCATAAAATTGCTTCCAGTTTGGGGTAGGCAGGATCCTGGAGAAATCCCTTCCATGCAGTTTCATGCATAAAACTTCATTAGGATCTTATCAAGGGTTAAGGAGAGATGCACAGGTTATCCACACCTTCAGAAACTTACCTGCTGAAAAGAGGTTGGTGCAAAATGGTGAGTCAATCACAGCTGATGATGGATGGCATCTCTGGCTCCATAAGAGGAACAAGAGGAGACTCGACATTTGGGACAAAGGTGCCCTTGGTGTGCAGAGATAACAGGGAGAGATTTTCCCAGTAACCGGGCACTCAACAGGATCCACATCACTCGCCTCACTATCCCTACCTAAGGTACATACCGTATGCAGAAGAGCAGGAGACTGCCTAAGTCAATTGGTTTCCTATCTGCTCAAAAAGATGGCTGCAGCTGGCAATGGAAATTATGTCTATTGTCTTTTGAATCCAGAGGCAATGAGAGGGACCATCCTTTGCAGGCGACACAAAGATAGATGGACTCGTGGATATTGATGAACGTTGTCAGAGAACACAGCAGGTTTTATATATAGGCTGGAAAATTGGTTGGAGAAATGGCAGATGGAATTTAATCCAGATAAATGCGAGGTGCTGCATTTTGGTAGAACTAACGTAGGGGGGGAGCTATACAATAAATGGCAGAACCATCAAGAGTATAGACGCACAGAAGGACCTGGGTGTGCAAGTCCACAGATCCTTGAACGTGGCATCACAGGTAAGAAGGTGGTGAAGAAGGCATATGGCATGCTTGCCTTTATAGGACGGGGCATAGAATATAAAAACTAGCTTCTGATGTTACAGCTGTATAGAACATTGGTCAGGCCACATTTGGAATACTGTGTCTAGTTCTGATCATTACACTGCCAGAAGCTTTGGAGAGCTTTGGACATGGAAGCTTTGGAGAGAGTATAGAAAAAGTTTACCAGGATGTTGTCTGGTATGGTGGGTCTTAGCTATGAGGAGAAATTGGGTAAACTGGGGTTGTTCTCACTGGAAAGATGGAGAATGAGGGGAGATCTAATAGAGTGTATAAAATTATGAAGGGCATAGATAGGGTGAATAGTGGGAAGCTTCTTCCCAAGTCAGAGATGACAATCACAAGGGGCCACAGTTTCAAGGTGAAGGGGACAAGGTTTAACTCAGATATTGGAGGGACGAATTTTACACAGAGGGTGGTGGGGGCCTAGAATGCACTGCCAAGCAGGGTGGTGGAGACAGACACACTGGGATCGTTTAAGACTTACCTGGATAGCCACATGAACAGAATGGGAATAGAGGGATACAAACGAATGGTCTAGTTGGACCAACAAGTGGCGCAGGCTTGGAGGGCCAAAGGACCTATTTCCTGTGCTGTATTGTTCTTTCTCCTTTGTTCTTTGAAAGATGGAAGTTCAAGCAGCAGGAGAGGAAAGATCAGGACGGCAACAGAGGCCATTCACTCAGAGTCTACCGCTGAAGACACATTTGTCTGCGGATTACCGAGATCCAGTGCTGGAGGAGACTACAACTCTCCAGGCAGATGATCACAGACAACTGTCACTCTACACCTCTAGCACTGCTCACCTTGTCCTTATAATAGCTTTGAACATGGTTGATTTGTCTCATTCCAAGGACCAGCTGCAGAGCTTAGATGTACACAGCCTAACAGCACAGGATCTCACAGATCACTGATGTCCTCTTTGCTAAAGCTGAACAATTCATTCAGTTCATGATAGACACAACCTCATGGTGGCTGAGGATTTTATATATATTGCCACCATCACTGGAAAAATTCAAGTGCAGAGCATCATTGATTGCAAATATATGCTCAATAAGGCATTCGGTCATCGCCCAGACAAATTTATCAAGAGAAAGGACTTTCAGCCCTTCAAGGACACCACCTGGAAAGGCTAAGCGCTGTGCTGCTGCACCTTTTGGTCATCCTACAGGAGTCACCAGGAAGAACAGTGCTGTGGACTGGGGAAGTGGGGAAGGGGGAATTCCACTGAGTTAGATGAAGACTAGGAAGAGGATATCAGACCAGATGAAGTCACATCAGCTGCTTCAGGAGAGCAGGATAGGAGGATGAGATGAACTCCTTCTCCATACAACCATCACTGTGGGTATTCACTCTTCTGAACCTCTAGTAGGACCTTACGTGCTGCATCAGAGATTGTGTGCATCTTCTCATGCCCCTGAACTGTCCTTGACTATACCACTATGTACCAGCCAGAACATTCCACTCTTTCAATGGAAGTGGGTGAAAGCAACGTATTTATACTGCTCCATGGAAGTTGTCTTACCAGCATTTAAGTGTTGAAATTACAAGTGTCTGTTTAGCACATCTGGATAAGTTCACATGATGGTAGTCCTAGATAGGACCTATGGGATTTACATAGTAACTTCATTGCAGTGTTAATGTAAGCCTACTTGTGACACTAATAAACTCCTAAAAATTGTATACTGAATCTAGATTTCAAATGGGCTAGTCTTATTAGCACTGCCTCCATTTAGTACCAGCTTTCACTATTTGATCATAATAACCCCTAGAAATCTACACTGTTGACTTGAAGCATTGTTGCAGTCACTTATCTTCA
Organism: Sphyrna mokarran; assembly: GCA_024679065.1. Taxonomy (NCBI): domain Eukaryota; kingdom Metazoa; phylum Chordata; class Chondrichthyes; order Carcharhiniformes; family Carcharhinidae; genus Sphyrna; species Sphyrna mokarran. The sequence continues at coordinate 63,496,943 of JAGIQG010000006.1, read as the reverse complement.
AACTGACACACATGATCTCTTTAAAACAATCACAAGCTACACATTGATGTGGCACTTGTCCCTGGTTGCAACTTGAAATGAGCCTGAAGCACAATAATTAAAATTACTTCCACAGCCACAGATAAAGAACACCCAAATGGAAATATTGATGCAGATCTTCCTGAGAAAGGATCTGTGCCCATTTTTCTGCAAAACTGCAGGATCCTAATGAATTGCTATTCTGAAAGCTCAGATAAGTAACTTAGGTTCTGCTGAGTTGGGTAAAAATGTCTGAACACTTGGGAACACTGAAGACTGTGGTGCTATCAATGGCTTCATTTAATCTTTGCTGATTCCATTCTGGTTCGATTTGATTTATTATTGTCACTGTATTAACATACAGTGAAAAGTATTGTTCTTTGAACATTGTACAGACAAAACATATCGTTCATAGAGAAGGAAATGAGAGATTGTAGAATATAGTGTACCCATCATAGCTAGGGTGTAGAGAAAGATTAACTTAATGCAAGGTAAGTTCATTCAAAAGTCTAACAGCAGCAGGGAAGAAACTGTTCTTGAATTGCTTAGTACATGACCTCAGACTTTTGTATCTTTTTCCCTGAAGGAAGAAGATGAAAGAGAGAAAGTCTGGGGTGCGCGGGATCCTTAACTATGCTGGCTGCTTTGCCGAGGCATCGGGAAGTATAGACAGAATCAATAGATAGGAGGCTGGTTTGTTTAACGGACTGGACTTCATTCATGATGCTTTGTAGTTTCTTACAGTCTTGGACAGTGGAGGAGCCATAATCAAACAGTGATACAACCAGAATGAATGCTTTCTATAGTGCATCTGTAAAAGTTGGTGAGAGTCGTAACTGACGTGCCAAATTTCCTTAGTCTTCTGAAAAAGTAGTATGTGACTAGGATAACTCCCAGTTCCAATCCCTGGTATTTTCTGAAGAAACTTGGAGTAATATAGTATGTGATTAAATCTCTCAATTCTCAAAGTAGGTGGGAAAATAAATCACAGAAAATTGCTGACATTTGGTCATAGACTGGAGATTGTCCCTTTAATTATCCCTCCTATCTGCCTGCACTGCCCATCACTGATGGGTGGAGTCTACCACTCAGTAATTTTGTGCCCAAAACTGGCATGAATACCTTATTGATGTGAAAGGATAAAGATGTGCATCTAAATGAGTCTCCGACTAGGTCTCTGGGACCTTTTTGTAAAGATAATGAAAAAAATGCTGCTTGTCAGATTGGGAGCTAAATAGGGTGGCATATTTTCCTTGAGATTGTCAGGCAAGGCATTGCACAGCCAATTAAAATCTACTCCACTCTTTTTTGCCTTTGACACAAAACCAAACTAAAAGTGTGTGCTTGTTTAATATTTTATCTGTGATTAAAACTCATAAATGTTCTGATAGGTTTAAGGTGCCAGGGCAAGGTTTAAAGGAGATGTACGAGGCAAGCTTTTTACACAGAGGATGATGGGTGCTTGGAACTCGCTGCCAGGGGAGGCAGTGGAAGCAGATGCATTAGGGAGTTTTAAGGGGCATCTGGACAAAAACGTGAACAGGATGGGAATAGAGGGAGATGGTTCCTGGAAGAAAGGTAGGGGGTTTTAGTTCTGTCAGGCAGCATGGTCGATGGCTGCTTGGAGGGCTGAGGGGCCTGTTCCTGTACTGTAATTTTCTTTGTTCCTTGTTCTTTGATTGTTGAATATTTAAGCATTAATACATAAATAGATGTGTCATCTTCAAGATCATTCTTCACAAATTCTTCATTGGCTTCAATGTATTTTTAACATAAAATACTAACTGTAAAGTTTATGGCAGCAGCAACTAGATTTAAAATCTACTCTGTTATGTTGACCAGAAATTTATCACCAGTTTTTATAAAAACCCATCTGATTCACTTATGTCCTTTCAGGAAGGAAATCTGTCATTTTTACCTGGTCTGACCAACTTGTGATTGAAACCCAACAATGTGGTTAACTCATAACTGCCCACTGATATGGTCCATCAAGCCACTCAGTTCAAGGCAATTAAGGTTAGGCAACAAATACTGACCTTTTTAGTGATGGCCACATCCCATGAAAGATAAATAAAATTGATTTTTAAATTAGTAGGGAACTTCAGCAGAAAGGACTTCAAGAATCCTAACAAGCTGGTAAAATAACAAGCTAAAAGACAAAGAGGGAAAAGGATGCTAGAAATGTGTAGAACAGAATGGATGAATTCTCCAATATTGCTTGCAGTTGGGATTCTCCAGTCCTGCTGCAGTGACTGGAGATTTAGCTGAGCGCCAAATTCTCCATCTCATTGGCAGTGAAAGCGGTGTGTGCGAGACCAGGGAACTCCGCCTAATGATCTTGATCAGTACGTTTCTAATCTTACAAGGAAGGAAGCAGTGATGGATCTAACTCTGAAAAATACAATCCAGGGAGTGGAGTATGTTTCAGTGGGGCAGCATTTAGGAAACCACTGTAACTTCTGTCTCTGACAAGAAAGGTATCAGTACCAGTTATACCTGCACATTCAGTCCACACTGCAGCTTACTAGCACATGCATAGATACTTTTCTGGACTTGCCACTGTAGTCTACAAATTTTGAAGTGTATTTCACAAACTACTGGTTAGAGTGAGATACTTAAAACTTCTTAAAAAATATATAAATACATAAAGGGCAAAAGAGTAACCAGGGAGAGAATGGGGTTCAGTTGACAGAAGTCTGAGGCTGATCATTATATGATTTGTTTGCATGACTGATTTCACTATCTGTCATTATCACTGCTGGGTACCTGTCAGTTCAATTTGACTGCCACTCCAAATGATTATAAAATCTTTGCTATGGGCCTTGTATTTCAAATGTTTCATTTAATAAAGGTAAAGTAATTGAATTAAATGTCATTTTTTATTAACGACCAAGCACCTAAACGAAATATTTTTTATAAGGGATTATTTAGTTGAAGGATTATAAATGTATTTTTTTAATGAATGACTGTATTTTTAACCATAGGGCCTGATTCACTGAATCTACCCATAGCTGTGATTCTCTAGTGCCACTGCAGTGACCAGAGATTTGGCTCAACGCCAAATACCCCATTCTTGCTGGCAGCGGTGGTAGAGCAGGAACAGCTGGAGAATTCCAGCCACAGTTTGCTTAGAATTTTTAAAAATCTCAATCTTTCTGATGTTTGCCCAAGCTGGACTCTGGTTGAGTAGGCATGTAAATGTAAGAGAAAATAGTGGTAGGTTGGCATGACTTGGCAATGGGAATATAAAGGGAGATGGGCAAAGGAGCATAAGTTGGTATTAAGGGTATGAGAGGCCATGTTTTATTAGAGGAATATAGGTTGATACAGAGGATATGAGAGGGTCCCCGAGATAGGTAGAGGAATGTACCTTGGCATGGAAAGTATCTAGGGCTGTAGAGGTTGGGAATGGCATAGGGTGGCATAGGTTGGCATGGTTGGAGTCTGTGTGGGAGTGAGAAGTGTGAGTTGTGAGAACTGAACAGTTGCTTGTTTTATATCTGGGGCAAAGTTGCAGATCACTAAGGTGTACCTTTTACATGGCCTGGGCAGCCCTGTGGCTTTTTCCTCAATATTTTCCGAGGTGGCAGGCCCAACTCTTGTTAACACTTAGGCCCCCAGAACCAAAATTATAACATCCTGGACACATTCTCCTGTGCAAAGTTAAGATTTTATCCTATTCCAGTTGCCGACTCAAGCAAAAATTTGTGTTGTAGTATCATCACCTTTATGTAGTTATGGAAGAGGACAAGGTTGTGAATCTGTGGAATTTCTTATCCAGTAAAGCAGTTGAGGCTACCTCATTGAATGTTTTTAAGGCAGGGATAGATACTTTTTTGAACAGTAAAGAAATTAAGAGCTATAGTTAGTGGCAGGTAAGTGGGGCTGAGTCCATGAAAAGATCAACCATGATCTTATTGAATGGCGGAGCAGGCTCGAGGTGACAGATGGCCTACTCTTGCTCCTAATTCTTATGTTCTTATATAACCAAAGATTAACATACTGAATTGAAGGTAATATAGTTGAAAGAGATCCAGATGGATTAGGATTAATGTTTGGCAAGTAAAACAGTAAATGGGCAATGATAAGTTTTCACAAACGAAATTGTTTGGGTACCTTTTAGATATGTTCCTATGAGGGAAGAAATATGCAATGCTGGAGTTCCATGGACAGATAAAGATAAAATGAAACAGAAAAGAAAGCCCATGATAAATGACATAATTCAGTAGAAAACCAATACAAAATATTAGCGGGAGAACTGAAAAAGGAAATGAGTAAGTTAAGAAGTTTGTATGAAAATAGATTAGGGAGTAACATGAAATGAACCCAAATCTCATAGAACGTAGAACATAGAACAATACAGCACAAACAGGTCCTTCGGCTCACGAGTTGCGCCGATCACATCTACCAATCCACAGACCTGTCTATAACCCCCTATCTTATTCTTTTCCATATACTCATCCAGAAGTCTCTTAAAAGACCCCAGTGATTGTGCCTCAACAACCTCCGATGGCAGTCGGTTCCATTCACTCACCACCCCAACATCTCCTTTGTATTTGCTTCCCTGCACCTTAAATCTGTGTCCTCTCATAGTGACTATTTCTGCTCGGGGAAATAGTCTCTGAGAGTCCACCCTATCTATTCCTCTCAACATTTTATAAACCTCTATCGGTCGCCTCTCAACCTACGTCTCTCCAGTGAGAAGAGTCCCAGCTCCCTCAACCTATCTTCATAAGGCCTGCCTCCCAATCCAGGCAGCATCCTTGTAAGTCTCCTCTGAACCCTCTCAATAGCCTCTACATCCTTCCTATAATGAGGCAACCAGAACTGCGCACAATACTCCAACTGGGGTCTGACAAGAGGTCTTATAAAGCTGCATCATTACCTCATGACTCCTAAACCCTCGATTAATGAAGGCCAGTGTACGTACGCCTTCTTGACCACTTCCTCCACCTGCGAGGCCAATTTAAGAGTCCTATGGACCCGGACCCCGAGATCCTTCTGCTCTACAACACAGCTAAGACTCCTACCCCTTAAATTTTACTCCTTCATCCCATTATTCCTGCCAAAATGGACCATTACACATTTATCCACGTTGAAGTCCATTTATAAATATATAAGTTCTAAAAGAATAATGAAAGGGGGACCAATTTGAGATAAAAAGGCAATTTCCTCATGGCAGCATAGTTGGGGTACTAAATGAATGTTTTGAATTTGAATTTAGAAGACATTGTGAAATGTAACAGTAAGGAGAAGGTAGTAATTTAGGATAATGTAAAGGTTTAGATAAGGAGGAGATATTTAAAGACACGGTAAGATTCAAGTAGAAAAATCATCCCGTCCAAATGGAAAGCTGCTGAGAGAAGACAGCATGGAACATATAGAAGCTCTGGCAACAGGCTTCCAATTCATCTTGGATATGGGAGTGGTGTAAGAGAACTGAAGGATCGCAAATGTTACATTTTTGATCCAAAAAAAACAAGTAACAAAGCTTTTAATTACAGGCCTGTCAGCCTAATGTTGGTGATGGGGACTTTAATCAGTGACAAAGTTAATTAGCATTTCTAATAGTATGGGTTAATAATTCTTCTAATTTATGTTTCACATAGTGTTAGCCAATGAATTAATTATATGCCTAATTAATTAGGAGCGGCATTTCTCCAGGCATCACAACTTCAAATTCTGGAAGCCTAATCTTAACTACACATCAAGCACACTCACCATGGAAAAAACAGGAGGCTTGGTAGCAGTATATCAGGAAAAGAACTCTATCAAACTGAATAAACTTTGCGCTTCTTGTATGAAGTTCCAAGTTCTTGATCAGTTACAGATATGAAACTACTAACATTTTGCCAGGAGATATCTGACTAAAATATTCTGTCCAGTCACAGCCAGTGATTGGAGGTATAAAATAAGTGGTTATATTGATAGGTGCCTTTCCTCAGTTAAAATGGCATGGAAAATGTAAATCCCTCATCCTGCTTTACTGAGAATCCTAATGATAATGTTACATTCTGTGGCCTTTCTAGAGAAGTTTATTTTACCGATATTTTGTTATCCAGCTATGTTTTCCCTAAAGAGCATTCTCAGAATAGAGACGGTTTGTAAATTTTTAATGTTACCACTATTCTCATACAGATAATAGGATTCTTAATCCCAGGATCATGATTTCAAGCCGCACACTGGATGATACTTTTTTCCTCAAATATTTTATTCAAAGTAATTTTTTTATTGATCTCAGCAATGGTGAAACTCCGCAGTTAAGAGCATTTGGTTTCAGTTTCCAAGACGAGCTCTCACCCAGAGGATTTGTTTGCTGGAGGCAACAACTATCTATTTTTGTTATTGGAAGAACCCAACTGTTAAAATAATTTGCCTTTTGAGAAGTTGCATTTCTTTCATTAACTGATTTTGTTTAAGGGCGACAGTTATAAGAACCAACTTGCAAGAAAATGCATAATTCAACAATAAAAAGCTGAGCTGCACTTAAACGCATCAGGAGAAAAGAAGGCAACAAGCTACAAGATTAGGGCAAGACAACAAGGAGCAACAAGGGTTGGATGTGAGCTGAAAGAAAAATGGCAGAGCATGAAGAAAAGGGAACATGTCCTTCAAAAATCTCTCATTTTAAACAGACTGACAATGACACTGTACCTGCAACATGTGCAAGGAGTGCTTCCCTGAATGTTGCAGTACAAAGAAAGGCAGGCTTTTGTTATTCATGGAGTATGGACAATGTTGGCAACACCAACATTTATTTCCTCTCCCTAATTGCCCTTAACAATATAGTTGTGATCCATTTTCTTGAACTGTTATAGTTCATGTAGTGTAGGTACACACTCAGTGCTGTTAGTGGAGAACTCCCCTCTTTTTCATCCCCATTGACTTCTTGATGTCACTCTGTCAAATGCTGCTTTAATGTGAAGCTTGCAATTGCTCTTGCCTCACCTCTGGAATTCAGTTCCTTTATCAGTGCCTCGACAGAAGTGTAATGAGGTCTGGAGACAGATGGTCCCAGTAGAATCCAAACTGAGAACCAGTGAACAGGTTATTTGTGCATAGGTTCTGCTAGATGGTGCAATCAATAACACCTTATGTCTTTTTCCAAGTGATTCAGAGAAAATGATGGACAACATTTGATTTAGGATGATCTTGTACTTTTTAGATAAAACACGGAATCCTCCACATTGACAGTTGTCACCAGTGTTGTTACTATACTGGAACAGCTTAGCTGGCTGTTAGAATTTACCAAATTAGTCTGTCAAAAACTCCATTTTCATTTTTCAACACCCCCATCTCACCCTCATTGGCTCATTTACTTTTCCCTGAAATATTTTGGGACATTTGGAAAGCATAGTATGGAAACTCTGGGGTAATCACACAGTTTTTTGACTGTAATTTGCAATGTAATGTGAGAATGCAACCACCCCTGTCAGATCATAGAAAACATAGAATCCTATAGTGCAGAAGGAGGCCATTCAGCCCATCGAGTCTGCATCGGCCACAATCCCATCCTGGCCCTGTCCCCTAGATGGTCCCCCTGACACTAAGGGGCAATTTAGCATGGTCGATTCACCTAATCCATCTTTGGACTGCAAGAGCAAACCGGGGCACCTGGAGGAAATGGATATGGAGAGAATGTGGAAACTCCACACATTCAGTGACCTAAGCCTGGAATCAAACCTGAGTCCCTGGCAGTGTGGGGCAGCAATGCCAATATGCCACTATGTTGCTATACCATCAGTTCACTGCCATATAGAAGAGGAAAGACATCGATCCAAAATGCCCATTTCCCATAAGCCCATGGCGCTTTCAGGATAAGGAAGTCTGTTTGCTATTTTTCTCAACTTTTCCAAGAGATTTACAGAGCAAATGCACAACCTCTACTGGAAATGATTTTCAATACTCAATACCTCCATCTATGCTTTTCTTCAAGGACAGAGCTGCTGTGGGATTTAATCATTTAAAGCATCTAAAAACTTTTAGTGGAAACAGTGATAGCAAAGGCTTGGAAACATTTTAAAAAATTGTTTATATTTTTACGTTATCAGCTATATAGAAAAACAATTACTCGGATCAATAAAATCCTTTTGATTAATTGGACAGTTTTCACATGAAGAATTTGTCCCTCTGGTCCATTTCTTCCTCTAAACTGTTTCATGAAAAAAAAACTTGCTAGAATTCCCAAACAATGCTTGGCAAAGAAATACTTTTCCATATATTAGATTTGTTTACATTTTTCACAGATCTTTTTTCTATATAAACAAAGTTCTTGGTACATAAATATGATTTACTGAAATTCAGATCTGAGTCTGTAAAAAGTAGGCAGATTCATTGCAGTACCATGTTCTGCAACTACTCAAATGATTATGTCAAACACATATCATCTTCACTGCTTAAACAGTGAGAAATATTGATGCCAAAGGTTACAATCACATAATCTAATCGTTTTTCTGCTATTTCCCCTTGTGTACACATGATTTGACTCCCTTGCTGGGAACTCATTGATGGTCAAACTTACATCCAGTAAATATTAATAGGTCATCAGATGTTAGAGGATATCAAAGCTGAGCACCAATATCATCCTCATTCAATGATCAAGAAACTTCAATGTCATCAAACATTACTGAGTGCTGATCAGAATCTAGCTTTATAAGGGAAGTTTAAAGGAACTATTTCTTTCCTTAGAACAGAGAAGGTTGAAAGAAGGTTTGTTGATTTATTGAAAATCATGAGGCAACTTGAGAAAGTGTAACAGCAGGCTGCTGATTTGGAAACTAGAGAGCATAAAATTAAGATTATCATTAAAAAAAATTGAGCTGATGGGACTCAAGATTAATAGAGTAAGTACAATGCTATTGATCCAAAAATGAGCTTGATGCATAGATGTAAACTAGTTGAAAAGATCATTATGCACCGATAGTGGATTTGTAATCAACCTCAGGTGTTGACAGAAAGAAAATCAGAAGAAGGATGCAACAGAAACACTGAGTAGATGACAAAATTATGGAATATTCATTATAAGTAAATGTACATAGTTTTCTTTTTATCTACCTTTACTTGTGTTTTTCCCTTTGGGGAATAATGGAGATAGATATTTGACTGATTTCCTCTCTGCATTATCTGTAGCAAAATCACAAATGAGCTCTGTAAAAGTGGCTTACCATTTTTTGCTACATATAGTTCACAAAAGAAATCTTCCTCCATTGTTGTGTCCTGTAGCAAGCAAGCACATTACAATTTTAATCAAAAAGTAATTATAACCACAGTGCATTTTGCATTTCTTGATGTGTGTGCAGGAGTTTTTACTATGAGAGATATAAACCTGGATAATTTATTTTTGCATTAAATAAGAAGCAGAAGTTAAATTATGTTGCCAGGAGGTGAAGAGTAATTTTCACAGCAAAAAATTGTACTGGTTGACCTGTGTATGTCATTCCAAATTATTGCTATTGATACCTAATTGCCTGTCAGTTTCACCAAAGTCATTATTCTGAATTTTGTGAAAGAAGTGCTATTGATTGTACACTCTCCCAACTGAACAGAATTCTATAACTGAACATAGTCATATAATACCTTTGTTAAAAAAAATCTCCTTCATAGTGCCTCTAAAATCACTGATTACTTCTTCCATAATGAATAAGAATTATAATATAAAATAACATGGAAAAATTTGAAAAAATTAAGTAATATTTCCTTGTCTTATTAAAGTCACTGCAGGACTAAGTTTGAAATTGATGTTTCTTTTGTTGCAAAGGTTATCCTAGCTGTTGGAATTAATGTGACAATTACAGTTTTCACTCATTGATGACATGTGCATTCAGAATGTTGATTCCCTATGTGGTCTGAAGTCTGAGTTAAAGTCACAGTGCATAATATCACAGTGTACACTTCATTTATACTTATCATCGCCCAGTCTTTTCATCAAGAGATCCCATTTTCTATAATCTGCTATTAATATTCTCAGGTTTTTCCCAACATCCCTTCCATCATTCACAGTCAATATGGCAATGCAGTATCTTTACTTTTTCTATACTCCATATTTGCAGTTATTTACAGATTAAGACAGTTCTAGTCATAGAATTTTACCACTGCTTCTGCAAAAATTTACTCGTTTAGTTCCATTCCTCTGCCAATATATATTTTTCAATCTTATGTTCAACCTCTGATTTCATGAACTTTATGTCTTAATGTCTGGATATGTTTAAGAAATACTAGTCTTTTCCAACAGTAACTTGTATTATAACAAAATAAAACAAAATAAAATGCTTTGCAGGAGCATTATAAAACAAAGTTGGATATTGGGGATTTTCACAGTAACTTCATTGCAGTATTAATGTAAGCCTACTTCTGACACTAATAAATAAATTTCAAACTTCATTGAGCCACATTAAACAACAATGGGACAATTGGCTAATAGCTTTGGCAATGGGGTGTGTTTTCAAGAATATCTTAAAAGTGGAATGTTTTAGGAAGGAATTCTAGAACTTAAGACTTGGGCAGCTAATGGTGCAGTCACCAATGAGGCAGCAATTAAAATTGAGGATACGCAAGAAGTAAGAAATTAGATGATTGTGGCACAGTGGTTAGCTTTACTGCCTCACAGCACTAGGAACCCCAGTTCAATTCAGCCTAGGGTCACTGTCTGTCTGGAGGTCTGCATGTTCTCCCCATCTTTGCATGGGTTTCCTTTTGGTGCTCCACTTTCCTCCCATGGTCCAAAGATGTGCAGGTTAGGTGGATTGGAGTCATAGAGATTTACAACTTGGAAACAGACTCTACAGCCCCCAACTTGTCCATGTTGCCCCTTTGTTTTTAATCACTAAGCTAGTCCCAATTGCCCACTTTTGGCCCATATCCCTCAACATCCATCATACCTATGTAACTGTCTAAATGCTTTTTAAAACATAAAATTATATCCGCCGATGCCACTAGTTCTGGCAGCTTGTTCCAGGCACTCACCACTCTCCAAGTGAAAAAACTGCCCCTCTGGACACTTCTGTATCTCTCCCTCTTGCCTTAAACCTATGCCCTCTAATTCTAGACTTCCCTACTTTTGGGAAAAGATATTGACTCTCTAGCTGATCTATGCCCCTCATTATTTAAAAATCTCTATAAGATCATCCCTCAGCCTCCTAAACTCCAGAGGAAAAAAGCGATAATCTAACCAACCTCTCCTTATAACCCAAACCATCAAGTCCCAACAGCATCCCAGCAAATCTTTCCTGCATTCTTTCTAGTTTAGTAATATTCTTTCTATAATAGGATGACCAGAACTGTACATAGTATTCCAAGTGTGGCCTTGTCAATGTCTTGTACAACTTCAACAAGACATCTCAACTCCTGTATTCAATGTTCTGACCAATTAAACCATGCATGCTGAATGCTTCTTCATTATTACTCTGCAACCCTTGACTCCACTTTCAAGAAGTTATGAACCTGTACCCCTAGAGCTCTTTGTTCTGTAACACTTGCTAATGTCCTACCATTAACTAAGTAAGTCCTGCCCTGATTCAATCTATCAAAATGCATCACCTCACATTTATCAAAATTCAACTCCATCTGCCATTCATCCGCCCACTGGCCCAATTGATCAAGATTGGCCATGCTAAATTGCCCCTTAGTATCACAGGGATTAGCTAGGGTAAATGCATGGAGTTAGGCCCTAGGTGGGATTGTTATTGGTGCAGAGTCGATGAACTGAACAGTCTCCTACTACAATGTAGGATTCTATGATTCTACATCTCAGAAAGCTATGGGACTGCAGAAGATTGTAGAGAAAGGAAAGGACAAAACGATGGAGGAAATTTATCCCATTCTTGTGATAATCTTAAATTTGTGCCTCCAAGTTATTGACTCACTAAGCAATTTGAATTGCTTATTTCATTTGCCCAAAGAAAATACTTCATAATTTTGAACATTTTTATCAGATTCTTTTCTCTGCTTGAACTAAAACAATACATTTTCCTAAGGAAACTGAAACTACAGTAAACAAGTACTAGAGGAACTAAATTGAAAAAACCCATCATGGTTCAATTACTTTTTGTCCTGTATTTTACACTGAGTGTAGACATCCCGTATCCCACTTCATTTTTTTGGATGACAGTCCTTTAACGAAAGGGAAGTGGGATTGATTAGTACACGCTTCCAGGAGAATGTCCGAGCTTATAGAGCTGCTGGCAACCGCTCTGCACAGCACAGCACCAGAAACAAAAGCCAGAGATGGTGTTGCATGTGGGCAGGAGGTGTCAATTAAGTCCAAAATCTCATTCAGCCCCCTTACCTGTCAGACAACAAATTCAGCTTCTCCTCCCTCAGATCCCTTCCTCAAATATCCCAGTCAGTCTCCTTCCTCCCAGACCCTTACACAGCCCCCTTTCAGGCAACACACCTTGACAGTGCCCACTGTCCCCTGTCATCAACATTCTGGCATGGTATCTTGGGGATCAAGGAGGCAGATCCAGTGGCTGTTTTTCCCTCTGCTGCTGCTAGGCTGCAGATGAAGGATCCCTCATGGGCCCTGGGAATTAAATGGGCTCAGGTCGGGGGGAAGGGGTTGACCTTTATCACTTTTCCCAGGGATGCAGGATATCATGCAGGACTGCCCCTTCTATGCCTGTCAGATCCACTGAGGGCCAATAGGGCAGGTCAAGTGAATCCCAAGAACCCATACACGTTTGGAGTCCTGATTTTTGGCTGATGCTCCATTCACTGGAGCATTGAGAGAGGTCAGAGAAATGGGCTCCTCATGCCACAATTTCTGGGCTTTCACCTGAGGGAGATTGGATTTCCTGTGTTTGCAATTGAGGCAACTGAAGTATTTTCAGGGAAATTAGTGGACATTGTTCCCCCGCTCCCCCATCACAATTTATTCTTCTAACTGAAGGGCATCCAGTTTTAATGGATGTGTGGCAATGGTGGTAGATCACAGTTTGCACATCAGGTTTTCAAACAGGAAACTGCACATTGAAAAGTGCACCTGACTTCAACATCCAATTCCCAGTAGCGGGATGACCAAAACATGAGTCATGAGTTTTAGATCTTTGAGTTATTTGGAGTGATGAGGTATTCTTTTGGAAAGGCCCCAGAACTCCTTTGGTAGAGGTAAAATGTTCTTTGGGATCGGTATGGTATCCTTAGGGAGAGGTAAGAGGTCCTTTGGGATTTGTAAGAGGTGACATGAATGTGCATAAAAAGTAGAAAAGTTCCGTGGAACTGTCAAGCTTCTAAGGCATTTAAATTTCCTGCTCTTTATAAAAATTTAAGTTGCTGGTTTTAAAAAATCAGTGTTTACAGTGTATTTTAATATACGTCGGGGGTTATCATTCTCGAACTTGTGCTGCATTACAGATTCTACAATGTATTATTGGCGCAGTGGGGTGCCTGTTAGTTCACAGTTTAATTGAAAGCTACATTGAATATAACATCTTTGATGTGAGGATATTAATACAAATGCTTGTTTTTATGACGAATAAAATAATTGAAGGAATTTAAAAGTATTGCATAAGTTTTATGGATGAATGTGTTTTAAAATAAAAAAAACACTTGGAACTTTATTTGATTTCATCTCATCTAGTCTGCCCATGGTGAGTTTTCATGCCAAACGTAAGAGAAAAGGATAGGAGGGGGAATATGGCTTTGTATAAGCTGACAATATGTTGGCATATGGGTAAAACAGCCATGATGGTGGGTAGAGGAGTTTAGGATGTATGGGGGGTATGAGGGGTCATGGGAATGGGGGGTAAGCATGAGGCAGCATGGATAGGAGCATATGGAGTGTGTGGGGGATGAAGGATGAAGGAGATAAATAGCTGCTTTGTGTTTTATTGTTTTTCTCATAAGTCCTTAAGTATAGAGACGGATATTTTATATGGCCCTCTTCCACACCCAGCAGTCCCTGTGGCTGCTTCTGAACTCTTTCCGGAGGTGATAGGTCCTACTTTCATTAATACCCTGTCCCACTATTCCTGGGTTGAAAATCAGAACATTTCTGGCATCTTCTCCTGTGTTGGATTAACAGAGTCAGGGATTTTCCAAAATATCAGTTGAATCACTCTAAAATATATCTCTGTTCTTGGTAATAATTCCAAAGTTATAACTTGGAACAATTGGAAACAGAAAACTTTTTAAGACTGTTTGGGTATTTAGTGATAATAGAAATCATTAATTGGAATTGTTTACCTTAAGACATATCTAAATTTAAAATGAAGAGTCGGGGATTAATATCAAGCAATATTAAAATCACAAGCATATTGTGTTTTAATTTGGGGTCATGCTGCTTGTAATTATTAAGAATTGCGCTGCAGTAAAAGAGAGATACTGAGGTTGGAAACCAGTAAATCTAATTAGTATTAACTGTGAGTCTCAATTCTTGTAAAGCTCTTGCTAATACAATTGAATTACTTTGCTGTGGTTGTGAAATTAAGCTGATTGCATTAGAAACATTCTCATCAAGATATTTTCCCAATATTATTAGATTACAAAAACAGCAATGAAAACAAGTGTCTATTGGCTGTGCAGTGAAAACTTTTCCTTCATAAATTGCAATTGTTATGCAAGATCCATTGATTAATTAAAACTTATAATCTCCATGATAGATTCAATGACCAGCTGAGGTCCCATACAATATTGACTTCTAACCAAAAATTCTATGGGAGTATAATTAATAATGTTCTTTTTGACATGCAGTAGAAAGGATTGAGAACTTCAAGATTTTAGGTGTCCAGATTACCAACAACCTGTCCTGGTCCTCCTGTGCCAACACTACAGTTGATAAAGCCCACAGACGCCTCTACTTTCTCAGAAGACTAAGGAAATTTGGCATTGCAGCTACAACTCTCACCAACTTTTACAGATGCACCATAAAAAGCATTATTTCTGGTTGTATCACAGCTTGGTATGGCTCCTGCACTGCCCAAGACTGCAAGCACTACCAAAGGTCATGAATGTAGCCCAATCCATCAAGCAAACCAACATACCATCCATTCACTCTGTCTACACTTCCTACTATCTTGGCAAAGCAGCCAGCGTAAGTAAGGGCTCCACAGACTCTAAACATTCTCTCTTTCACCTTCTTCTGTTGGAGAAAAAGATACAAAAGTCTGAGGTCATGTACCAATTGGCTCAAGAACAACTTATCTGCTGCGGTCAGACTTTTGAATGGACTCACCTTGCATTAAGTTGATTTTTCTTTACACACTACATTCTGCATTCTCTCGTTTCCTGCTCTGTTTTGTCTGTATAACATGCAAAAAACAATACTTTTCATTTATGTTAATACATGCGACAATAAAAAGTCAAATCAAATCAAAAAAGTATTGCTGTTGATAAAGCAATATTTATTTGAAAATGCTATTCTAACAATCACAAACTATTCTTCTTTGCTACTGGACATTAAAAAAATCCTAATCTAAGCCCTGAGAGCACAGGAATTTAGATTAGACCTGCTTTGAAATAATTAGCATTTGATTTATACCAGGCATTGTTGGTGGACTTAACTTTGTATAACTTGAATACTACTTAAAGTCGTACTGATCGACTTTATTGATGCATTTTTATGTAATTTTCAATTTCTACTAGCCTAGTTTTATTAACCAACCATATATTTCAAACCCCTGGCAGAATTAATTAAAGTGAAAGTTGTACTTTGTGCAGTCATTTTTAATTCATTAACTCTACAATACACTGTTGAACACTGAAAATAAACCTGTAGGCAACTCTGACTATCTTCGTTTTCACCCAGGTGCATGAACCCAGGACATCATCTGTGCTCTTGCTGATTAGTGCCAATGGCACAATGATCCAATCCCTGGCATTGCATTTTCAAAATACTTAATTACTTGATTTCTGTTGGCTTTCTAGCTCAAATCTATCTATTTTTTTGTCTTGGTATTTGAATCATTAACTATAGAAGTACTTTATCCCTGTTTTGATGCCAAACAGAATTTAAAGGTAAGAATGATTTTATGCAGACTTGTTGCTTTTATATGTTGTAGATCCAACATTGTCTGTCTTTTACTATTTTGGCATGAAAACTACTTTAAACAAATTGTTTGCAGTCTCATGTCACTAGGTCACTAGGTACAGAGCTTTCCTATGCCTTTGTTAAGTGGAAATTAATTACTGTTCATTACTTCAACAGGTTTTTTTTTAACCATAGATCAGGAATTTACATTTAAATAAAAAAAACATTGTTTATCAAGTAACAAACATTCACTTTCTCTCAAATTTTATGCATTATTTCTGACCTCATAAAATAAGAACACCCCACATTTTTTCACCATTACTTTAACACCCTAGGGTGTAAAATTAGGGAAACTAATGGTTCAGTGGTTAGTATTTTGGTATTTCAGCAAAGGGTGAAATTATCTTATCAAGAAATTAAGTTCTGTGGCAGGGTCCGGCACGTAGAGTGTTTCCCGCTCCAAAGGCTGAAAGAAAACATACCATGGGTGGGATTCTCCGACCGCGTGTGCCCCAAGACTGGAAATTCCCACCTGAATTCAACAGACCTTTAAATGGTTTGCCAAATGTTCCACGTACAATTCCTGAAGCGGGCGAGACGGAAAATTTTCAGCCTGTAGCTTCCAGTCCTAACCTTGTTAATTAGGTAATTGGGTATTTTGTGCTGTATTTCGTGGCAAGGCAAGCCGAATGGCAAGTCATCCATTATCGTATCTGGGCACCGTAGTGAAAAGGTGCCCAACGTCACTGATCCACCATTGGAGAAAGAAAGTGGATCTGCTGAAGATGGAGAGGATCACCGGGAGCATTATGAAGCTAAAAAATCTTCCTCCTTGGTGGCACAGACCCTGGAAAATCACCCTATATTGTGTTACCTATGTTACCTACTGCTTTGGTTGCTGGCAGTTTCCATTCCAAACTCTTGAGGTAGCCCCAGGCATTGTTACAGTGAGACAAAAACAGAAAATGCTGGAAACAACTCAGCAGGTCTGACAGCATCTGTAGAGAGAGAAAAGAGTTAACATTTACTTGAAATGTTAGCTCTGTTTTTTCTCTCCAGATGCTGTCAGATCTGCTGAGATTGTCCAGATTTTCTGTTTTCCTTTCAGATTCCAGCATCTGCAGTAATTTTCTTTTACCATATTGTTTTGGTGAGTCTTGATTGCAACATGCCACATCATTCTAGATGTGTTTTATACCGATGTGTTTCCCTATTGCCATCGGGCGGAGAATCGGGTTGGGGGCAAAATTTCTGGTTAGAGCTTCTTCCATCCCACTAGTAGGATGTAAGTCTGTTTCACGTTGGTCTCCAGCAGGTTTTTAAATTCACCATGACAGATACCAGTGGAAGATCCCATGGGAAATGTACACCAGTGTGAAACCAATTTTTGGGCCTACTGCCAAATTGAATTTGCCAGAAAGGGTAAGAGAGAACTCCAAAGTATATGGCTTTCCAATTGCAATTTGGGCTTTCTCAGTATCTGCTCACCAAGAGATCTTGCAACTGTTTACCATGTCTTAGAATGAGCAACTGTTGTGCAGAGAGAAATGTAAGATGTCGCTATTGTTAGGAGCAGCCATTTCTTGAACCTATTGAGAGTTTTTTTTAGTGTGAAATCACTGAATAATCATGGTAACTGATGGCTTCTGGGTGACAAGGCTGTTCCCCTATTTCTTGGATAAAGACTGTACAAAGAATTAGTAGCAGATGAGCAGTGTTAGGGGATTGCAGAATAAACCATGTGCTTTTAGTAAAGTATTAATTGAGAGCACCATTGGGATCATAACGTGGTGAATTTACTGCAGAACTTATCAAGTCAGTAATTCTCTCAATATAAAGGAGGTTGGTTTTTTTTGGCACTGTAATTTAGTATTTCGTACTGTGTCCCCTTGGTTTGGTGCTCTGAGGGAAAGCTGCAGGCCTAACATACATCAGTCTCCTGGGAACAAGCTGCTACTTGCATGTTGCCATCAACCAGTACAGCTGTGTTTTAATGCTTTGGAGATATGTTGACACACCAGCTTCTATCTGTGCAGGGAACTTTACTTACAGCATTTTTGAAGTGTGTTCTCTCTGTTTCTTTCTTCAGTTTAGTTTCTGTTTCTCTAACACAATTTTGACCAGTAGTGCACACATGGGACAGTCAACAAACAGACATAAACATTGAACAATTGTACACTGCAATCCACATTCCACCCCCAGACCTTGGATCAGCCATCCTACAGCTGATCAGCAGGATAGCTGTTGTAATGGCAATTATTAAATCCTCAAAGCCCAAAGAAAAACAACAGCTGAGTTCCTGCTGTCAGGATCTTGAGGCTAATATGTGAAGTACTGTTTATTTTATCTCCTACTGTTAACAGAAATAGTTTTCCCTTCCTTACAGGGGAAGGCACTGACTGATCCCTGGCCACTTATTAGTTCAAGGTCTGCAACATATATTGGCATCTAACTTGGCTCGCTAGCGCTGCATTTGCGGGTATCTCAAAGTTGCATTTGGAAATCCTGTCTGGAGTTCCAGATAAGGGTTTACTTGGCAATTGTTCAAAAGGGCTAACTTCCCCTGGACAATTAATTTATGCTGGAAACCACCTGGCAAAGCAATTTAAATTGCTAACTTCCAATGGTTCTGCAGTTTTCACTCGTAATTACTCCCAAAGAGTTCGAAGGAAACAAAGTACCTCTAACTTCTGTGCAATTGTTTAAACACAGACTGATTCATGCATGGGACATCCCCAACCCATCAGGGGATCTCCACACATTTTGAACCACACATCTCCATACACCACCTACAGTATTCCCATCACCCTACTTGACCTGACCTCCCCAATCTCATGGGGCTCAAGTTCATACCAGTCCAATTGCCCCCTCAACCCAAACGATTCCTACCAGCCCCCTGCCTGACCCCCACCCCCATTCCCAACCTGAAGTGGCCCCATGCCCCCACCTGCCTCAACACCCCTCCCCCACCTCCCCTACCCTGATGTCAGACCCCCACATCGCAATATCCAAACACTGAAGCCCCATTATCCAACTCATAACTCCAGATGAGTGAACATCCACAGTACAGCTCCCCAAACTGTTAATACTGGATCTTCCACCCTTCCATGTCTGGATTCCCCCACTGACATCTGGATTTTCCTCCTGTCTCATTCACTTACATTAGAAATTTACCTTCTCCCTTTTAATGGGGCCCATCCCTGCTTTGCGACAGCTAGTGTGGCAAAAAGTGGGTTTGTCCTCGGCTTCGCTCCGTTCCTTTCACACTTCATCACTGGAGCTGTGGACATGATTCACTTCTTCAGTCTCACTTTGCCCGAGTCAGGAAGGACAGGCCATATATGCACTTTACAATTTAAGTTCAGGTAAGTGTGTACAGAGTAGCAATCCACCTTTTGAATGCTGCTTTGAGGAAATTGCAGAGCAATGTAATTTCAAATTACAGCACAGACAGGCATTCAGCTCATTTTATCTCTGCCGACTTCTTGGTTGAGTTATTCAGTTAATTCTGTTCGCTTGCTCTCTCTACCACACCCCCCGCATCAGCTCTTTCTATTAACTGAATTTCTGGGTATTTATCAAATTCCCTTTTCTTCCATCATACACTCGAGCAGCTCATTCCAGGTCACAGCAAATTTGTTGAGAAATGTTTCTGCATGTTGTCTCTTATCCTTTTGCTAATTAGTTTAAATCTATGTCCTTTAATTGCCAACCCTTCTGCCATTGGAAACAGTTTCTGTTTGTTCACCCTATGAAAACCATTCATCATTTTTAACACCGTGTTAAATCTTCCCTTAACTTTCTCTGCTGTAAGTTTCTTCACATAATTAAAGTCCCTCACCCTTGCAGACTTTCTTAAAAACCTCTGAACTATATCTAGGGGCTTGATATCCCACAAAGTGTGGTCCTGAATACTCCAGCTTTCACTGTTTTATAAAGATTTAATATTTTCTTGTCTTTGTAGTCGATGCCTCCTTTAGTAATGTTGAAGATTCTTACATTCATTAAGACAGCCTTCTCACACTGTCCTGCCACCTTCAATGATTCAATAAATTTTGGTATAAGGTGATACGTTTTGTTACAAGTAATAAGGGGAGCACATATTCCTTGAAAAATCAGGGTATGAAATACATTTCAATAGTGGAGATGAAAGTGGTGCGACGGGGGCCTGGTGTCATGTTGCTGGATTGTGAGGTGTCACAGCCTGACAGGAATTCACTTATTGGGGTGAAGGCAAATGGCCTATCCTAGACCTCCCTCACCCTTCATAAAATTGGAGCCAGGTCAGTGGCAAGCAGAAGATCATGCAAAGGTCACCCGCAGAACTTTATGAACCACCCCCACCTGCAACATCAGGAGACTGCAGAATTCTGTCCCTTAATACTATCTTACTCATAGTTTAATACATCTCTGAATTACATATCTTTTGCAAGCTTTGAAATTATGCCTTGAAATCACCTATTCAGATGTATACATATATGTCAGAAAGAGCATGGGAGCTAATGATGAAGCAAAGGATGGCCTGCAGTATATATCCCTGAAATATAAAAAGCCAAGCATTTCAATGAAGTTCCTTGATGCCTATAATGGAAAGCTTCCTGATTTTACTGCTAATGACAGCTGTAAATTCTACAGTAACATCTGCCAGTTGCTCCACATCTTTGAAGACTGATGTTGGAGACTATGTCTCAATGTTTTCTTTCTTTAATGTACTTCTCTTCAGACAAACTCCCATGGTTCTATGTGCCACAACTTAATAGCTAAGACTTGCCCTCCTCTCAATCTTTGTTAAATATGCTGTCACCCACTCCTCGATTTTACAGTTCCCTCATGAGCCAGTGGATTAATCAGTGCCCATCCCCACTTTACAATCTAATTTCCCATGCACTGGATCTGAGACTGTGAAACAAGTGGTGCAGGGGTTAAAACCAAGAAGGATGTGGCAGAATAATACGCAGCTCAAGGAATCATAGGTGGGCTTCACATTTTCATTTCCCATGGCTTCAGCGGGAATTAATTTTATATTCATCTTCCTTTTCAACATCCAGTCTTGCGATGTAACAGAAACACTTATGAAAAGGTCAGATCTGAATTCTGATTTTTCTCTTTTGTTACTAAATGTACAATATTGGTCTGGAGGTCACAGGCTATCCTTGCTGCTTTTCTATTTTCCTTGGTCAATATTTTGCACTTTTTCCCATTCTTACCTCCTTCTTTCTCAACTTCTGCACGATTTCTGTCATTGATCTGGAGCGAAGGAGATAGAGACAAAGAAGACTGTAGAAGTTTGCACTGTACGTAATTTCAAGGAGATGTTGACTGGGATTCTCCAACCTCACCTGTGGCTGGGATTCTCAGGTCCCACTGCAGTGAATGAAGATTTGGTTGAGCAGAAAATTCACTGTTCTCGCTTGCAGCAGTGGTGGTGTGTACAAGATCTGCGAATTCTGGCCGTTTTCGTAAAGGTATAGGTGCACAGTGACTGATCTGGTGCTAGCAATGTACTATCTAACTTGCCACTTCTCACATTCAAAGTAGATGCCTGGATAACTGCTTCATGTATTTCTCCCTATCGGGTGTGAACTCTTTAAAGTCAAGATGCCCCTTCTGATTTCCTGTTTTTGATGTACACAATGTACGTATGTTTATCCTGGAATAGGATTGAGTGATGTGGTTAAAGCCTAGCAATCAGGAGTTGCCCTCTGTGTAATATTGGTGAACTGATGTTATCATCCTGTTCAAATTGAGGAAACGTTTAAAGCTCAATTAAGTATATTTATGGGATGGCTACAAAATTTGTTGCTCATATTCCTTCAAAGGGAAATTCAGTGCACAACTTTGAATTTTAGACAGTGAAATATAAATTTGTGGCCAAAATAAAAGGGAGTGCACAGTGTTACCTTATTTGGCCTGGTCAAGTCATTGAAGTTACTCTGCACTTTTTTAAAGATATTTAATTGAAAGACTTGTAGAGACAACTTTGCAGCTTCCGTG
Source organism: Sphyrna mokarran (assembly GCA_024679065.1). Classification (NCBI taxonomy): domain Eukaryota; kingdom Metazoa; phylum Chordata; class Chondrichthyes; order Carcharhiniformes; family Carcharhinidae; genus Sphyrna; species Sphyrna mokarran. The sequence continues at coordinate 63,474,967 of JAGIQG010000006.1, read as the reverse complement.
GAGACCTGACAGTTTTTCCTACTCTTATGTGCTCAATTGTTCCAATGAGAGTTTATAGTGTGCTCTCTTCATAACTGTGTGGGATCTCTGTATGGTTTGTCCTGTTAAAAGGCTTCATTTTTAAGGTATTTCTGTCTAATGTAACTAATTGTGCTATGCTTTAAGCTAAGTCAAGCAAATTTGGCCACATTTTAAAACTCAACTTGGAATTCTGCATTCAGCCTAGAAATTTGGCAACTTCCTTTGCAAGTACAAGGCAGGTACTTTCTGTTTGTTTATATAAACAAACTTTCTGATAAGCTAAATAAGCTTTCATGTTCATGAAGCTGTGAATTGCTTATGCTGCTAAGACATATTCTGAACCAGTAATTTCATAACATAAGTATCTGGATATCTGGATAAACATCTGGACAGATGTTTAGTCAGTTCGATCCAGACTATGTTTTGAATTTTTTGACCAGTACAATGCAAGCTGGCTTTTGCTGCTTTTTGTTTATTCCTCTCTCTCTCTCTCTCTAAGTAATCTCTTTAGATTTCTGTACTTGCTAAATTCTAAAAGATACTTAATAAAGACGTTTCTGCTTCAAACCAGTTGTGCCCAAGTCTATTCTAAAGGAATGAAATGATCCTACAAACTGTAACGCCTTTTTTATTCTGCTTTCAATCTACTTGTTCAAATAATTATACCACATGATACAGTGAAACATAATCATGCATCAGCCATTCAGTGCTGACCTTACTAGCTAACAGTGAACTCAGTGAACATTATTTATTTTTTGTTGCATTTTTCAGCTAGTCTCGGCATTTTTGAAGACTGCCCTCTAATTTCTAAGCAGTTGTGAGACAGTGTGCCCTCAGTATATAAGAACAGCTCCAGGTGTTCAAATAATGCTGACCCAACAAATTCTGATAGATTCAGATTTTGCAGAGTATTCATCAGAAGAACCCCAGGCACAGATCTGCTACAAAGTTCACTGCAAGGACTCTTAGCCAAAATGAAATTTTTGCAGATTTATCAAACTAATCACCTTTTCACCACAATGATGAATGGCGACTGCAATGAGAAACAGAGAAATATTCATTATAAAAGTTTTTTTATGATGTAAACCAATCAGATAAAACTACAACCTGAAATGTGATTTTATCTTTTATTAATTACATTGTGGAGAATTTTTCTGGAGACTTAAGTTCAGCCTTGTGACCTTTCTGTTCTCCCTGTTAAATAACATGCATTTTCTCCAATCCCAGATTAAATTTTATAAGTTAGTAGTAATAAATCTCTTTGAGTAAGTGACTGATCAAAGATGGTAACACGGGTTTGCTGCTGTGAACAATTTGCAATCAAATTTGATTTCCAGTTGTTGCTGTGAGCTTCCACAGAAAATCCATTTCAAATTATCTCTTTTGTGGAAGGAGTTATTTCTGTCGCCAGCGGCTAAACTCTGTTACGTAGCAGTATTTACAGAGAATAAATCCAATCTTGTTTTATAAATGGATTAGTTGGGATACAAACCATAGATGTGCAGTGTATACAATCAACCTAGGAACCAGTGCAAGTCTCATTTTAGTGCATGTATTATGCAAAACATATCTCTCCGAATGACACATTTTTCTTTTGAACTCTACAGTCACTCGCGTGGTGTTGGCCCATGAATAAACCACAAATCTTAAAGGAATGGCTTTGAAAATGTGCCACAAAGTCTTAATTTTTAAATATGCATTGACATTTATTTGTGTTTTGCTTCATGGATTAAATTATGATACTGTGGAAGGCACCAATCTTGCTGAAGTTTTTTTTGTTGTCATGCATTTGTGTCCCAGTGGCACTGATCTGTGCATAATTAGTACATTTAGTTTGGCAATCCTTCTGACTCATTTGCTACCAGTGGCTTGGATGTTTGCTTTCACAGGCTGGTGCCACTCTAAACAGAGGCACCATTACTGGCAGCTGGACCTCGAAAACATGCTCAAAAATGGGGGAGTTTATCTTAAATTTCTGCTATCACACACAATACCAACACACACTTATTAAAAAAATGAAGAAACAATTGCTACTTCTGAATTTTTTTTTGCAAAACAGATTACTACAAGCAGGAACAAAATAAGTCCAGGTTGGTGTTTTGTTGCAGTACTGAGATAGTGCTGCTTTTTGGGTGAGTCATTTCACTGACGTATTGTCTGACTTCTCAGGTCAACGTAAAAAATTTCATTGCAGTACTTTGAAATTTTTGCTGATACCTTGGCCAATATTTATCCATCAACCAAAAGCAGTAAAACAGCGGGGGGAATCTTTGTTCACATAGCACCTTCTCAGAGCAAACATGGGCAGTCTATGCAAATTCCAGCTGCAATCATTACCACAGGTACTTCAAATCTTCTCAATTTGAAGAGGAACTATGCAAGGAAATTGTCCCCACTATCAGTGATTATTGACTACACTTCATAAGTACTTCATTGGCAGTATATCACCTAAAAATTCTCCAAGATCTGAAAGACATTGGGTGGGATTTCCTGGCCCTTCCACCCAACAGAATCTTCTGCTCCATCAAAGACAAGCCTGGAGGTGGATTACCTAATGGCAGTATGGACAAGTCATGCAAAATGCCATAGACATTGGCAGACTGGAAAATACTGCTAGTGGCTAAAGATGAGTTTCTCCTGCTGCTGGAACTCTCACTGACAGGTGGGGAGAGATGCAGAAAATCACATATATTATACAAAGGCAGGTTTTCTTTCTTTCCTGGGAAACTGTGGAAGAATCCATGTAAAAAAAAGGTAGCAAGAATGAACAGCAAGCAAGTGAAAGAGTTATATATTATGTAACAGCTTAAAACATTATAAAGCGTTCATTGATTTTAAAAAGAACAGATTTAGTTTATAATGGCTAACTCCACATCCTGTTATGTACAAACTTCTACAACAAAAGGAGAGATTCGAGAAGATTAAAAAAAGCCGCAAGAGCAAGATTGAGTGTAGAACCAGGGGACTGAAGACAGAGCAAGTGGAAAGAAAGTTAGGAGATTAAAAACAGCACGAGAGTGCAGTCAGATGTCTGAGTGCAGGAGTTTGGAACTCTTGAAGTGATGTCAAAAATGGCACAGGACAAGTGGAAGCAACTGATTGGATGAGTACAGATGGATAAGCATTTGTTACTTTTACCACTTATAGTTTGAAAGGTCTTTATTTTGTGGTTTATAGTTTGTAGAGGCAATATTCTGTAGTAATGAGGACCAGGGAACATAGAACATAGAACACTACAGCACAAACAGGCCCTTCGGCCCACAAGTTGTGCCGAACACATCAAAATCTACCCAGCCATAGACCTATCTATAACCCCCAATCCCGTTGGGTCCCATATACTCATCCAGAAGTCTTTTAAAAGACCCCAGCGAGTTCGCCTCGACCACCACCGATGGCAGCCGATTCCATTCACTCACCACCCTCTGAGTGAAAAACTTTCCCCTAGCATCCCCTCTGTACTTGCTTCCCTGCACCTTAAATCTGTGCCCTCACGTCGCGACCATTTCAGCCCTGGGAAATAGTCTCTGAGAGTCCACCCTATCTATTCCTCTCAACATCTTGTAAACCTCTATCAGGTCGCCTCTCAACCTTCGTCTCTCCAGGGAGAACAGTCCCAGCTCCCTCAACCTGTCTTCATAAGGCATGCCTCCCAATCCAGGCAACATCCTTGTAAATCTCCTCTGCACCCTTTCAATAGCTTCCACGTCCTTCCTATAGTGAGGCGACCAGAACTGCGCACAGTACTCCAAGTGTGGTCTGACAAGGGTCCTATAAAGCTGCAGCATTACCTCCTGACTCCTGAACTCAATCCCTCGATGAATGAAGGCCAGTACACCGTAAGCTTTCTTAACCACATCCTCCACCTGGGAGGCCGATTTGAGAGTCTTATGGACCCGGACCCCAAGATCCCTCTGCTCTTCCATACAGCTAAGACTCCTACCTTTGATAGTGTACTCATTCATCCCGTTGGATCTGCCAAAATGGACCACAACACATTTATCCGCGTTGAAGTCCATCTGCCACTTCTCCGCCCAGTCTTGCATCCTGTCGATGTCATGCTGCAACTTCTGACATCCCTCCAGACCATCCACAACACCACCGACCTTCGTGTCATCGGCGAACTTACTCACCCATCCCTCCACTTCCTCATCCAGGTCATTTATGAAAATGACAAACAGCAAGGGTCCTAGAACAGATCCCTGGGGCACTCCACTGGTGACCGACCTCCATGCAGAAAAAGAGCCATCCACAACCACCCTCTGCCTTCTGCAGGCAAGCCAGTTCTGGATCCATAAGGCCAAAGCCCCTTGGATCCCATGGCCTCTCACCTTCTCAAGAAGTCTTGCATGTGGGACCTTGTCAAATGCCTTGCTGAAGTCCATGTACACCACGTCCACTGCTCCTCCTTCGTCAATGTGTTCAGTCACATTTTCGAAGAACTCAATTAAGCTCGTAAGGCACGACCTGCCTTTTACAAAACCATGCTGACTATTTCTAATCAACCTAAACTTCTCCAAATGCTCATAAATCTTGTCCCTCAGAAGCCTCTCCATCAGCTTACCAACCACTGAGGTCAGACTCACCAGTCGGTAATTTCCAGGACTATCCCTGTTCCCTTTCTTGAAAATAGGGACCACATCCGCAATCCTCCAATCCTCTGGAACCTCTCCCGTCTCCATCGATGACGCAAAGATCATCGCCAGGGGCTCTGCAATGACATCCCTCACCTCCCACAATAACCTGGGGTACATCCCATCTGGTCCCGGAGACTTGTCTATCTTGATAGCATTTAAAAGTTCTAACACATCCGCTTCCTTAATATCTACATACTCAATCTTTTCAGTCTGCCGCAAACTTGTAGTGCATCCTCCCAGATCACTTTCCACCGTGAATACTGAGGCAAAGTACTCATTAAGCACCTCTGCCATTTCTTCCGGTTCCATACAGACTTTTCCCCCTTCACCTTTTATGGGTCCTATCCCTTCTCTTCTCATCCTTTTACTTTTCACATATTTGTAGAAGGCCTTGGGATTCTCCTTAATCCTACCAGCCAAGGCCTTCTCATGACCCCTTCTGGCTCTCCTAATTTCCTTTTTAAGCTCTCTTCTATAAGCCTTATACTTCTCTAGATCCCCAACATCTCCTAGCTCTTTGAACCTTTTATGCACCTTTCTTTTCTTCCTGACTATGTTCACCACAGCCTTCGTGCACCACGGTTCCTGCGTCCTACCAAAACCTCCTTGTCTCACTGGAATGTTGTCGTGCAAAGCTCCAGACAAGCATTTCTTGAATATCTGCCACCTTCCTTCTGTGCTTTTCCCCAAGAACACCTCCTTCCAGTTTATTCGCCCCAACATCTGCCTGATGTCTTCATATTTCCCCTTATTCCAGACAAACACCTTCCTAGCCTGCCTGATCCTATCCTTTTCCAATGCAAGGGTGAAGGAGATAGAATTATGATCTCCATCCCCAAGATGCTCTCCTACCGAGAGATCCATCACCTGTCCTGGTTCATTAGCTAGTACCAGGTCCAGTACAGCCTCTCCTCTCGTAGGCTTGTCCACGTGCTGTGTCAGGAAACCCTCCTGAACACACCTAACAAACTCCTCCCCATCCAAACCCCTTACCCTTGGGATATTCCAGTCGATGTTTGGGAAATTGAAGTCTCCCATCACAACAACTCTGTTATTTCTACATCTCTCCAGTATCTGTTTCCCTATCTGCACCTCAACTTCCCTGTCACTATTGGGCGGCCTATAGAATACACCCAGCAACGTCACCGACCCTTTGCTATTCCTAACTTCCACCCACAGAGACTCCGTAGACATTCCCTCCTCGGTATCCACCTTCTCTGCAGCCATGACACTGTCCCTGATCAACAGTGCCACTCCACCACCTCTTTTGCCTCCCTCCCTGTCCTTCCTGAAGGATCTGAATCCCGGGACCTGTAGTACCCAGTCCTGTCCCTGAGACATCCAAGTCTCTGTAATGGCCACCACATCACAATCCCAAGCAGCAATCCACGCCCTAAGTTCATCCACCTTATTTACTACACTCTGGCATTAAAATAGACACAGCTCAGTCCCTCAGACTGGACATTTCCCTTCTCCTCCACTTGTCTAACCTGCCTCTCATCCTGCCTTGAGTCCCTCCCTACCTGGGAGCTAACTTCCTTGCTCCCGGTCTCCACATCACTATTCCCTCCCCCTAACCTTTCTAGTTTAAAGTCCCCCCAGTAGCCAAAGGGAAGAAGGGCCCAAGAGTAATTGATAATATTTGACTGTACATATCTTTCAAAAGATTTCATTTAAAGGAATAAGTCATGGCAGGAGAGCTCAAAGTTGTGGTGTGCTTCTCCTGCTCTATATGGGAAGCCAGGAACATTTCCTGTGCCTGGTGCCAGTATGTGTGTGCAGGAACTGTTTCCAGCTGAAGCAGGTTTGAAACTGAAGCAGCAGCTGGAGATTCTGGGAGTATCTGCAAGGCGGAGAGTATCATGGATAGAACAAATAGAGAGGTAGTCACACTGCAGGCTCAAACTATGTAGGCGGGAAGGGAATTGGTGACCACAGGCAAAGCAAAAGAAATAGCCAGGCAGTACAAGAATCTTTTGTGGACATTCCTCTGCAAAACAGATATACTAGTTTTGATGTTGTTGGGGGCATGGTCTCTCAGGGAAAAGCATCAACTGTTCAATTCACTGCACCACAATTAGTTCTGCTGAAGGCGGCAAGAGTAAAAAGTATGAGAATGCAATAGTTATAGGGGATTCAGTTGTAAGGGGAATAGATAGGTTTTTTTGTGGCCACAAACAAGACTCCAGGATGGTATTTTGCCTGCAAAGGGCAATGATAAGTATCTTGGAACAGCTATAGGACATTCCAAATAACAAAGGAAAGTACAGAACAGGAACCTTCAGTCCTCTAAGCCTTTGCTGATCATAATGCCCTAACTAAACTAAAAAAAAATGCTGCCTTTATTCAGTCCATATCTCTCTATTCTTTCCCTATTATGTACCCATCCAGATTACTCAGTGGTTGCGGTACACATTGGTACAAACAGCATACATAAAAAAGGAATGAGGTCCTAAAAGCAGAATATAATGAGTTTGGAAGTAAGTTTAGAAAATAGAACTTTAAAGGTAGAGATTTCTGGATTACTACTCGTGCCACATGTGAATAGGAACAGAAATAGCAGGATATATCCAATGAATACATGGCTGAAGGGATGGTGTGAGAGAGAGGGTTTTAGATTCCTGGGATATTGGGATCAGTTCTGGCAGAGATGGGACCTGTACAAACTGGATGGGTTATATCTGGACAGGACTGGGATGGATGTTCGAGGGAAAGTATTTGCTAGAGTGATTGGTCTAAACTAAAATGGCAGGGGTGGGCACTTTTGCAAGGATTCAGAGGAGAGGTAAACAAGGATAAAAACAAAAGAGGGAAAGGGGAATAAGAAAAATGACAGGCAGGGAAGTTAAGGGCCAGGATCAAACATGGCCACAGTGAAAACTAAGGGGACAAGGAAAGTTGAAATGCTAAACCTTTAGGCTTTGTGTCTTAATATGCAAGACATCCATAAAATCGTGAATTAATTAATCATGCAAATAGATGTAAATGGACATGATATAATTTGGATTACAGAAGCATGGCTACGAGGTGACCAGGGATGGAAATTGAACATTTGGTGTAGTAGGTCCTTAGGAAGCACAGACAAAGAAAAAATGGTGGTGGAGGTACATTGCTGATGAGAGGTAAATTAATGCAATCGTGACGAAGAAAATTAGTTTTGTCAATGCTGAAATTACATAGCTCGAGCTGAGAAATTCCAAGGGGCAAAAAACATTAGTGGAGGTTGTACATAGATGCCCAAACTGTAATGGTGATGTTGGGGATGGCATTAAACTGGAAATTGGAAATCCATGTGATCAAGGAACATCAGTAAATATGGATGATTTTAATCTCCATTTAGATTGGAGAAATCAAATTAATAACAATACCACAGAGGAGGAATTCCCTGGGTGTGTATGGGATGGTTTTCTGGCCCAATTCATTGCGGAACCAACTAGAGGACAAACCATCCTAAACTTGCTACTGTGTAATGAGAAATGAATAATGGGTAATCTAGTTGTGTCTGGCCCCCTTAGGATGAGCGATCATAATATTATATAAATCTTCATCAAGATGAAAAGTGATGTAGTTGATTCTGAGACTAAAATCCGGAATCTAAAAAAAGGGAGTTATGGTAATATGAGCCATGAGTTGGCTATCGTGGATTGGGAAATGTTACTTAAAGGGATGTCGATGGATAGGCAAAGGCACATTGAGGAGCTGCAATAATTGTTAATTTCTGTCTGGTGTAAAAATAAAACAAGAGTGTGAGATGCAGTGGCATTTGTTGAAGCTCGTCCCGAATAGCTCAGTGACGCAGGACACTGTGGTCTATGGGCTGTTTCTGGGGATGCACACTGAGACAAATATCACCTGCATTAACTTGGCGAAAGACACACTTTGGTCTGCCCGAAACTTCCTGATACTTCAGTTGAAAGAATTATCCTCGACCGAGTGTTGCAGACTGCACATTCCAAGGTCCAGAATTACGTGCTGAGGGATGCACTCAAGGTTGGGACAGCTGCCACAAAGGCACAATGGGGAAAGACCACCATGTAAAGCTTTTCAACCGAGGCATATCGAGGGCCCAGTAACTGCAGAATACCCTCGGCCTTTGTAACTGTATGCAAAACTGAAAAAAAAGCACACAGTAAAATCTGAGGCACGTATATGTTTTAAGTAATGAAATGTAATGAATCTAATGTTGTGTAAATAAGCATAGCATTGTATTGCAAAAATGATTTTTTTGCACTGCTTGTAATTTTTAGATCTGCTGTTTTGCAGTTGTCTATTTGGGAGTTTCTTTTAATGAAAAAAAAACAGGAAAGGTAGTCAATGCATGGTTTAGAAGGGAAATTAGAGACAAAATTAGATCCAAGGAAGAGGCCTTAAAATAGAGCAGAAAAACAACAGAGCTGATGATTGGGAGCTGTTTAGAATTCAGCAAAGGAGGGCAAAAGCATTGATAAAGAAGAGGAAGATAGAGTATAAGAGTAAACTTACAGGGAACATAAAAGCTGATTGTTAAAGCTTAAAGAGAAAAGGATTGGTGGAGACAAATGTATGTCCCTCACAGTAAGAAACTGGGGGAGGAGGGGATTCTCCTACCCTGCTGTGTTGATTTTAGGCTCCAACAGATCTGGAAAGCAGCAGGAAGACAGATAAGTTTTTTAAAATCTTTATTTAAATGTAATTAGAACACATGTAAAGCAGAAAATCAGAAGTCTATGGGCTCACTAGCCTCTCCCCCTTGCCAGAGTGTTTCATTCCAATCAGGTTTATAGCAGTTCCTCACTTTCGGAGAGCTAGCAGCCCGGCCCCACTGGACTGAAGGGGGGAGTAATCAGAGCCCCCAAGGAGTTCGAGCAGTGCCTCCAGTGCATGAATACTCTAGCAATGTGAGCACCACTGCCCAAGGGGCATGGGGCAGTGCCAATGGAAAGGGTCTAGGGAGCAGGGGCTGAGGGGGAAATTGGTGAATTGTGGGGTCCTACTGTCTCTCTGTCATTGGGATTGGTGGAGGCAAGAGGGAGGCCAGTGACTGGGGCGGACTGGAGTTGTCAGCCGCGGAGGGTGTGGACGGGCTTGTCACTGCAGAGGTTGTGGGTGGGCAGATTAGGGTGGAGGGGTCCCTGTGGGAGGGGTAGTATTGTGGGAGTCCCGGGCTGGACAGCGATTGAGCTGGTCAGCAAATGGGAGGCTGGCAGTTTGGGACAATTGCACATGCCCAGAGGCCCATTGGTTTCAACCTCCCAGGTGGGAATAGTCCCCACTTTTTAATGATATTCATGCTGATGGCTTCTGCAGTGCACGGAGTATGGGAGATTCTTATCTGAACTCCCACTGAAAAAAACAACATAAATTACTCCAGCTTTCATGCAAATTTGACACTTTGAACTTTTTTAGGAGAATTCCACCCAGGAAATTTATAATTGGAAACAAATAAATGGCTGATCAACTAAATAAATAATTTGATATTGAGACAGCTGTTCCATTTACATTTCTGGGCAATGATAATACCAGGATGTTGACAATGAGTGATGGTAATGTCATTGAATGTCAAGGGGAAATGGTCAGATTATTTCTTGTGTGAAATCAAAGTATAGATTAGTTCTAATTGAGGTTTCAGTTCAGTTCACCCTCATATGGAGATTGCGTCCAAAACAGAGTGTAAAGAGGTCCTGAGAAATGGGAGCTATTAAATGCTGCATGTACTGGGGAGTCTGAATGCAGCTTGAGCAACAGAGCTAGATTCTGGCTATAGTTACAGGGTCAATATTAACAGATTATAGGAATATTACAGGTTAGTATTAGGATATTAGGGACTCATGCCTATTACTACCAGTCAGACTTATAGACTGGCAGTGATTATTGTATTATTTTGTTTATGAGGGTAATCTGAATGTTACAATTACAATTACATTACCACTACAATTAATGATTAATAAATTTCAGTGAATTTCTTTTTGTTACTGCTTAAATCAAAATTCTTCACATCTCTCATTCAAAATGAATCCCTCCCCTATCTTTGTTTCTGTCTCACCCTCACTTCCCCACTCGGGTTTCCCCTTCTTGGTGAGTTCATGGATGGCCGTCTGATCCTCAGAATTTCTCTCACAACAACTGCTGGCACAAAACCATATCAGACGTCGAGTTACCTTCATGAAGTAAAGGCAAATGTGCTTGCAGACGTTATGTGCCCAGACAGAACATGAGCAGATATCACCTATTAAAACCTCTAGGAATGCCTCCAACGAATGAGGACAACCCAAATTAAAATGAAAATATCACCAGGATCTGTCTTGAAAGTTCAATTGGATTAATGTGCTTGCAGAAAGGCATAAGGCCATTGAAATTGATCTTTACCCAAATTTTTGAATCCACTTAAGCAACTGCATTGATGGGTGAACAAAAACAGACTCAGTAGTAATATATCATCAAGGGCTTTACAGCATAACAGAAAAAAACATTTGTTTTAATACACTTCTTATTGTCATGACTGAACCTTTTATTTGCCACTGTCTCCTCTACATAATCACACATGGATGTGATTATAGCCAACTGTGCCATTCATCCTTATCCCAGGGTTCTTAGATCCCTGTATTTGGATCTGCCAATTAATTTGCAACTGCAGTTGGAATGATGAGTCGTCATGGCAACAATGAACTCTTCCAATAATAGCGTGAAAGTCATAATAAGTGGTGACAATGACACAAAGGTACGAACAGATAATGACAGCAGATCAAACGCAAGTTAGCATTATTTTTAATAACAGTGATAACTCAAACTTTAATCCTCTAAGGTCAACAATAATGATTAGCCAAATTCTTTATTGGTCAACCATTATCGGCAGCTCTGGAGAGTTATTTACTTTGAATACTATATTTTGTATGTTATCCTTTGAATACTAATACAGATGTTTTTCATACAGAAAATAGAATGACTAATGAATCCTGTGGCAGTGTTATCCAGAGAACTATTATTACGTTTGGGATGCACTACTGTAATTTAGTAAAGGAAAATTTCTGAGACAAATGATTATTCGAATTTTGGCCGTTTCATATTAGAGCATAGTCAATTCAATGTTAGTACAGTACATCAACAGTACAAGGTCCAAGTTTCTGTAAGATAAGACTTATTATCCCAGTGCCTGTTAAATCCGGTGTTATTTCAGTTTATAGAATAGAATCGTAGAATCACTATAGTGCAGAAGCAGGCTATGCAGCACATCCAGTCTGCACTGATTTTCCGACAGAGCATCATATTCAGGCCCATCCCTTGCCCTAGCTCTGTAATCCCATGCATTTACCCCACTAATCCCCCTATCTTTCATATCTTGGGACGATAAGGAGCAATTTAGCACGGCTAATCCACTTAACCAGAGCGTTTTTGGTCTGTGGGAGGAAACCAGAGTACCCAGAGGAAATCCACCCAGACACGAAGAATGTGTAAACTCTACACCTACAGTCATCCAAGGCAAGAACTGAATCCTGGTCCCTGGCATTGTGAAGCAGCAGTGCTAACCACTGTGCCACTATGCTGTCCTGACTTGAGGAAATCTAGTGTAATTTCACTACAGTAACTAAAAATATATGATTGGATGCCAAGATGAAGGCAGAAATCTAGAAAACTAAGTTACTTAATGTATACATTAGATGTAATACAGACTTTTTTCATAATACTTTCACAATTACCTTTAAACTGCAGCTCATTTTCTCTCTCTCATTCATATAGTACCATTGATGTTGTATGTGCTAATTTTCAGATCCCCCCTAAGCATATCAAATTTTTTGTCCATACCTGGAGTTGTTCTGCCTCCAATTAATGTCTCTCAGGAAATGCTCCTGTGGTCTTTTACTTTTGAATACTAAAGTTTATACTAATAATACATAGGAAGAGTTATTGGGCAGCTTTGGTATAAGCTCCAGAGAATCAGCTAGCTGCCAGGTCAGCAATGTCACACTTTTGTAGCACAGCAGCAGTCAACTGCCTCTCATTATACAGGTCCTTAGGTTTTACCTAGGAGACTCACGAGAACAAAGGAAAGAAAGTCATAACTAGATACACAGGGGAAACATGGTTTAGGAGTTTGTTTAGCACTCTACTTCTCTGGGACTATGGGCCCTGATTCTCCCAAAACTGCTGAATTGGTGGGAAAACCATTCTAAATCCCGACTGTTTAGTCAGTTCAGCTTTTCGCCCGAGTCTTCCCCCACTTTGTGCACTGCATATGTCCCTGTCATGAATATTATTAAAAATCCAGGGGGCGGGACCTATTTACACCAGAGTCTGACAGTTCTGGAACTCTGAGCAAATACAGCAACTCCAATCTGTCAGATTCCCCATTAGCTAGCCAGCTTGATCTCTGGCCAGCCCAGGACCCTTGCAGTGTTGCTCCTCCAGCACCTTCGCCCCCCCACCCCCTCCCCCAGCCCAATGATCTGGTCCCCACACCAGTCCTGACCCCCCATTCTGGAACACCCTGATGCACAAACCAACAAGCCCCCACCCCCCCCTCCCCACCCCACCGAGTGCTGATCCTCATGCCCCTCAACCCAACCAGCCTCACCCCAGGGTCAGATCCTCCCCTGGGAGGCAGATCCCTCCCACCCCTCAAAAACCAACACATCCTTCCCCCCTGAGCCTGCCCCAATCGCTGCCCTGTCTCCATCCCAGATCAATCCTGTCTGCAGACTGGCAGCAGAACCCCTCCACCCCATTGATTGCCCCTAGGCCCTGCTCACAATAGGCTCCTGTTCCCTTAGCACTGTCCGATGCCCGATGAGCAATCCAAGGTGTCTCCTGGGCATGGGCACTTTGCCCCTTGGGCAGTACCAGGAAGCACCAACTCCCCCACTGCCAGACTCTCTGGTGGGCCCTGACTGCCCCACCTTAATTCCAGTGGGGTTTCCCCTCCAAATGTGGGAAGTTAGAGTAAACACCGCTGGAATGAAATACTCCTGGCGGGTTGGGAGATTCAATTAGAACTTGAAAGTTCCCAATAATGAACTGCTAAGCATATTTAAAATACAATTGAAAAAGATTCAAATTACTTACCTGCTTTTCTGCTGGTTTCCAGCATGGGTCTGACTGCACATGCGTTCCTGGGGCATGTACCAATCCTGCTACAAGGCTGACAATGCGCACCTCTCACCATGACCCACCAGAAAAGTTGTGAATCACGATGGGAGAATTATGGCCATGGTTTCTATTTCATCTTCCCGCACTGCTGTTTCACAGCAGCAGGAATCTGGGTTCTATTCTGGCCTCGGGCCACTGTGGAAATTGCAGTAAGAAGTCTGACAACACCAGGTTTAAGTCCAACCAACTTATTTGATAGTAAACTCACACAAGCTTTCGAGGCTCTGCTCTTCGTCAGTTGACAGCAGAGCCTTGAAAGCTTGTGTGAGTTTACTATCAAATCAATTGGTTGGACTTGAACCTGGTGTTGTCAGACCTCTTACTGTGTTCACTCCAGTCCAATGCCTGCATCTCTACATTATGTGGAGATTGCACGTTCTCCCTGCATCTATGTGAATTTCCTCCAGGTGCTTTTGTTTTCTCCCATACTTTAAAAAGACAGGTTAGGTGGATTGGCCATGCTAAATTGCCCCTTAATTGTGCCAAGATTTATAGATTAGATATATTAGTGGGGTAAATATGTGGGGTTATGGGTTAAGAAAGAAAAGGGCCTGAGTATCTTGCCTGTCAGAGAGTTTGTGAATAATTGATGGGCTGAATGGTTACTTGCTGCACTTGAGGGATACTATGATTCAAATTTAACTTTTTTCATTCATGGAATTTGTTGTAGGAAAAGAGAATGCCTGTTTATGCTATATTATGATGGTCATGAAATTTAGAGTTCTGTGAGAAATTGTCCACTGATGTATTTCTTTGATCAGTAATTTGTGTCTAACACATGAGGATGTTGGTACTAAAAGTTCATGGATGTATTGACTTCAATGGGAATAAAATTGGAGAAGCGTAAAATGAACTGGCAATTTGCGATCACCCAGTTTACATTAATACATGGCAATCACAATCTACCAGTTAGAGTTTATGCCCTATTTCATGTTGATTTTATTCATCCTGCCACCTTGATTTGTCATGGTGTAATTCTTCTTAATTATACGACAGAGGAGGTGGAAGAGACTAATTTAATATGATCATTGGTAAAGTTGTTTATCAATTATATTGTACCACTCTGTCACTATTCCTATCCTGAAGAACTCTTCACTTTGTGTTAGGAAACTAGTAATTGATTCACTAAAAGTATTTACAAAAATTTCAAATAGCTAATTGCCATACTAACATCGAAAAACACAACATAACAAACAGATAAAGGAAGTGAAAGTAAAGGATTATCTGGATAATAGTGACTACAACATAAAATGGTTTAGGATAATATTTCAAAAAGGATATAAACACGATAAATGTCTGAGTTATAAATTGGAAAAAAATTGTTTTCTTAGCGTGAGGGTAGAAGTTGGGAAAATATAATGCATAAAATAATCAGCAAACAATCATAAGTAATAACACTGGGAAATGTTATTCAATAGAACCTCTAAAAGAATATATTTTGTTCAAGGAAGAGCAAACCAAACATCACTGAGAAATGATGAATGAATAAAAATATAAAAGAAAGGTGAAGTTAAGGAAAGAGGCATAGTGGAATAAAACACAAGAAGACCAGGAAGGAATAAATGAAATGGAAGCAAGAACTAGCAACAAAATTAAATTGTCATGGATCACAAACAAAAATATATTCTACAGCCAGATGAATAAAGAAATGTTGAGATGAGAATAGGGATGTTAAGAGGATAAAATCAAAAGCAGCAAAAACGTTGGCTGTGTTTCTCCCAAATTGGGATTAAGTGCCCACACCGAGGGAAAAAAGGGATCGTTTCCTCCAGCTGCTGGGAGCATCTGTCAGGTGGGATTCACCCACCTGAAAGATGCAAATTCATGCATCCTAAGCAACCTATTCACAAACCTCATTGTTCAGAAATAAAAAAGGTGACCTGATCTCCATGCTAGAAAACAGGTTCTCATCTGTCCAAAAACAAAGCATGATTTCAATCATGTTTTGGAGAGGGGGGGATGTGTTGGTGGGGGGAGGTCTGTAGGTTGGTGAGGGGGTGACTTGTGGGGGAAACCTTTTTTTCTGAATGGTTGGTAGTGTTGCCCTGGCCCCTCAGTGTCCAGCACATCAAAGGTGTGCTGGCCATTACTAGCACCAAAACCTGGTGCAACTCCAGCTGGAGTAGTGGGTGAATGATGGGATGGGGGTGATGAGTGCAGTGAATGGCCCATCAACCCATTATTAAATTTAGCAGGTTTGCATAATTACCATGTTACCGCCATTATGGATGGAAATCCTGTCGGGGCCAGCGGGGTGGCTGGGAGCATTGCAATGGTTGCTGCCCATAATAAATATTAATTAGATTAATCAAGTTCAAAGAGGATAAAAGGCCTGGTCCAGGTGGATTGCATTGCACATTTGAAAAGAATGTAATATACTTATTGTGGGAAGGAGATAGAACATCGTCAGGAAGTTGGAGACCAATCAGTTTAACAACAGTAATGGGAAAACTAATCAAATTTGTGCTGAAGGAAAACATTGAAAAATACTCAGAGACCAAGAAAAGAATCATCAACATAGATTTCAAAATAATAGTTTTGCTTGAGCAATCATTCAGTCATTTGATAATACAGAATTTGACTATTGGGTTGAGATGAACTAATTTAGTACAAACTGAGGATCAAACCTGGAACTTTTCTGGAGGGAATTTTTCTGAAATGTACGAGGCAAAGTAACATGTTAAATGCCTTAATGATTTTGCTATTTGTAGCACATGAAGGAAATGTCTCCAGGTCTATAAAATTCAGCTACTTATTCTCCACAGACTGCACTGATCTATCAGGGGAACAGTGTTTCTTACTGAGGTATACTTCATAAAATAAATTAAACACCATGATCAGTAGAGTAGACTATCAAATAATCCAGAAGAACATATCCAATCTTACCATGACATCCTGACAGTTTAAGAAAAGCTACAGTTCATTTGTTTCACAAAAAAAAAGTCTCAATTGGTTTCATCGCAAGGCAATTGAATTTAATAAAATGTAAATTATTTAATTAAGTTTTGAAGTGCTACCATCAACCGTGTGGTACAGTGACTGATTCTTTGCTGACAGGAGACATGTTTTACTCAGCATTAATGACTTGACTACTGAAATTTTTCAAATGTGCAATGTAACTTAGAAATAAATAAATCATTTCACAATTGTGAAATCATTACACTTGCTGTAATTTCAGCATTTGGTGATAAATTGTCTCTTTCTTATCATCGTAACTGATTTATTTCTTCAAACTCTGGTTTTTGCAACACATCATGCTTGTGATGCCATAAATCTAATCCCTGAATTAGATGATAGAAATGATTAATCTTCTGTTTAACATGGGAAAAAAAAGCAAGACTGTGGACCATAATACAGGGGATAATACTAAGGTCATAATACTGAGGCTACCATTCCAGATGTCAGAGCAGCTTTCTTGAGAGTCAACTCATGGAAAGCGACTGCCCTAGATGGGGTATCTGGACGAGCACTCAGAACCTGTGCGGATCCACTGGCGGGGGCTATCTTCAACCTCTCTTTACAACAATCTGAGGTCTCCTTCTGCTTCAAGAAGATGACCATCATCCCAGTGCCAAAGGAGAGCCAAGTAGTGTGCCTTAATGACTATTGTCTGGTGCTCTGCCATCTATCATTATGAAGTTTCAGCATTTGGTGATAAATTGTCTCTTTCTAATCATAGCAACTGATTTATTTCTTCAATCTCTGAGTTTTGCAACACATCATGCTTGTGATGCCATAAATCTAATTCCAAATTCCTGGATTGCCTACATCCACAGCAGATGCATCTCCCTGGTTCCTACACTCAACTCTGGAGCACCTAGATAACGAAGACACTATGTCAAACTCCTATTTAATAATTATGGCTCAGTCTTCAACACCATTAATCTTACAAAACTCATCTCCAAACTCCATGGCCTGGGCCTTGGCTCCTTCCTCTGGAACTGGATCCTGAACTTCCTAACCCACAGACCACAATCAGTAAGAATAGGCAACAACAACTCCAAAATCGTTCTCAACATTGGTGCCCCACAAGGCTGTGTTCTCAGCCCCTACTATACTCCTCGTACATCTATAACTATGTGGCCAAATTTCCCTTCAACTCAATTTTCAAGTTTATTGATGGCAGCACATATGTCAGGTCTCAAACAGTGACAATGTACAGGAATAAGATAGAGAATCTGGTGAACTGGTGCAGCGACAATAATCCCAATGTCAACAAAATAAAGGAGATTGTAATTGATTTCAGGAAGTGTAGTGGAGAACATGTCCCTATCTACGTCAATGGGGACAAAGTAGAAATGGTCAAAAACTTCAAGTTTTTAGGTGTCCAGATCACCAACAACCTAAGTTGGTCTCTCCATGCTGACACTGTAGTTAAAAAAGCCCACCAATGCCTAACTTTCTCAGAAAACTAAGTAAATTTGGCATGCCAGCTACAATTCTCACCAACTTTTACAGTTGCACTATAGAAAGCATTCTTTCTGATTGTATCACAGCTTGATATCGCTCCTGCTTTACCCAAGACTGCAAGAAACTGCAAAAGGTCATGAATGTAGCTCAATCCATCATGCAAACCAACCTACCATCCATTGACTCTATGCTTCCACGTGCCTCAGCAAAGCAACCAGCATTAGCTAGAACTCCCACGAATCCTGAATATTTTTTCTTCCACCTTCCTTTGTCAAGAAAAAGATACAAAAATCTGAGGTCACGTACCAACCGACTCAAGAACAGCTTCTTTCCAGCTGTCATCAGACTTGTGAATGGCCCTATCTTGTGTTAAGTTGATTTTTTGCTGCACTATAGCTATGACTGTAACACTACATTTTGCACTCTCTTGTTTCCTTCTCCATGTATGGTATTCTTTGCATGTATAGCACATAAGAAACAATACTTTTTGCACTAATGTATGTGTATTTTGCACTAATAATAAATCAAATCAAAGGGGCAAAAAAGAAACCTGACACAATCCCCAAAGCTGCCAACACAGAAACTATACACAAATCCAATGCGTATGGGCTGATTTTAAAATCCAGTATTCCTTTCAGAGAACACTCCAAAGAAGTTGCAGCCTAAAGGGCAGAATGATGGCACGGTGGTTAGCATTGCTGTCCCACAGCACCAGGGTCCCAAGTTCAATTCTGGCACTGAGTTACTGTCTGCGTGCAGTTTGCACATTCTCCTCATGTCAGTGTGGGTTTCCTCCAGGTGCTCTGATTTCCTCCCATAGTCAAAAGATGTGCAGGATAGGTGGATTGGCCATGCTAAATTGACCTTAATGTCAGGGACACTAGCAGGGTAAATGCATGGGATTGTGGGGAAGAGGCCTAGGTGGGATTGTGGTTGGTACAGACATGATGACCTAAGTGGTCTTCTTCTGCACTGTATGGATTCTATGATTTATGATGCAATAAAATATCAAACAGAATGGAAGGCCCAGTAGAAAACTAATTGTAATGTAGGATAGGTTCTTAAATATAGCCCATTTATACTGCAGGCTACTTTCAGTGGCACAGAATGAAAAAAATGCTTGCCAGAGTAACCATCTGCCAGCAAAACCTGGTGGTTAACCAGAGAGATTCACATTCTGTAGCTGCACCTAATTCAGTCGATAAAAAGAGTTTAAAATGTTTGTTCGGACCAGTATTCGCCAACCTTTTTTGCTAACTTGACCAAAGAGCACTATAACCAAAATGACAGCCGATTACAAGTAACAAAGAACAAAGAACAAAACAGCACGGGAAACAGGCCCTTCGGTCCAACGAGCCCGCGCCGCCTCCCCGATGTTCCCACCTCTACCTGTGATCCCTGTCTATGTTAATAGATCTATGGATTAAAAACCAAATTTGAAACAATTTAGGGAGAATTTGTTTTGCCAATTAGCCTAAGAGCACATCTTTGGGATGTGGGATGAAACCGGAGCACCCGGAGAAAACCCACGCAAGCACGGGGAGAATGTGCAAACTCCCACAGACACAGGCCCAAATCCATGTATCTGCACAGCACAGCGATAGTCACTGAGCTGTCGTGTTGCCCATCAAATGGTCCAGGTCAAGCGTACACTAACGACGCGAAGCATTAGGATACTCTCATAAAAAAATCCAAGAGCAGCCCTCTCACGACCTATCGCGTGTATGCCCCTCGTTAGACAACAAGGTGGACCAAAGCACCTGTAGGATAAAAACAAGTACATCAATATTATCATCTATTTACACACTTCCCAGGGGCTCCCAAGGCTCATGATCCCTATTTTAAATCAGTTTTCTATACCCGTCCATTCCCATTCTGTTCATGTGCCCATGTAAGTATTTCTTAAATAACTCCTAAGTACCTGCCTCCATCACTTTACTTAGCAGCGCATTCCATACCCCCACCACCCTCTGTGTGAAAAAACTCCCTCTAGCATCCAAATTATACCTTACCCCTCTCACCCTAAGCCCGTGACCCCTCGTGCAATTAGAGTTCATCCTCGGAAAAAGCTTAACCCTGTTTACTCTATCTTTACCCCTCATAATCTTGTACACCTCTATTAGATCTCCTCTAAGTCTATGTCTTTCTAAGGAAAACAGTCCTAACTTGCCTAACCTCTCCTCATAACTCAGACCTTCCATACCAGGCAGCATCCTGGTAAACCTCCTCTGCATTCTCTCCAGAGTCTTCACGTTCTTCCGGTAGTAGGGCGACCAGAACTGGACACAGTATTCCAAATGAGGTCTAACCAATGTTTTATACAACTGCAACATTAAAGGCCAGCTCTTGTACTCTATACCCCTTCTTATAAAGGCTAGCATACTATATGCTTTGTGCTTTCTTCACAACCTTAGTTTATGATAAGAAATATTTGCAAGTTAGGATTTTTTTCCACACTTGAGAAAGAAAATTTGAAGAGAAGCGAAGTCCAATTTTATCCCACCCATTCACTTGTATTCAGAATAAGGACTGGGATGAATAATGGTAATCTGGTTTATTGAAAGAATATAAAAGCTGAGAGAAAGGGATGGTGGAGCAGTTAGTTAGTTATTTTATGGTTGACTTGATAGCTCTGAAGTGAACATTATAGGTTCACATTAGACTCTGTGCTTCATACTGAATCAGGAAAATGAAGAACGAATCATCCCAGAAGACCATTAGAAGCCACAAATGAGATGTAAAGCTTTAAATGACAATACTTAATTTGATGGAGATTAAATAAGATTAGATTGAAAATAAATAAAGAGAATCAGCTATTCTTATACATAACGTTATAAGGCTTAGATGGTCATGTAAAGAGTCAGATGAGTGTTGAACTTGTGATTATTGCCTTCATCAGGAAAAGTTGAACAAATTTATTCAAGGTCATTTATAAGCTCACTCTGACAATCAAATGACATAATTTGCTAAGAAGCTGTATCAGATAATTTAATTTGTCTAGTGGTGATGCTGGGAATTATTTAAGAAAGCATCCTGCAAACAAAAACTAAGAAAATGATATGACCACTTATTTTCTTTATTACACAATGAGCCAACTACATAATTTAGGCTAAGCCAATACTTAGATCCTCAATTTCTCACGTTACATTTATATTTTTTACAGTAAAATGAATTGATTTTGTACGCTGTGTGAAAATCTGATAAGATACAGATAGGGCAAGATGGGGAAAGCTGGAGACCAGGGTTAAAAACTTGGACAGAATCTAAGTTTGGTAGCAGGCAGGAAAATTAGTATGATCCCACTGCTCGTGATCTTCTGTTTTTCAGCAAATTAACAATGCATCAGCCAGGAACTCGGTGAAACTCACTGTGGGGCGAGCAGAACATTGTCCACTCTGCCATTACCTCATGGATATTGAAGGTCCTGGTCCCATATTTAAATGGCATACAGGCACTTAATGAGGGAGCACTTACAGCCGTGGCTCATAGTGAAGACATGTGAATCTCTCTGGTTAACCATCAGGCTTTGCTGGCAGATGGTCACTCTGGCAAGCATTTTTTTCATTCTGTGCCACTGAGAGTAGCTTGCAGTATAAATGGGTTATATTTAAGGACCTATCCTACATTACAATTAGTTTCCCATTTGGCTTTCCATTCTTGATATTTTGTTTGATATTTCATATCATCGAAGATCATAGCATCTCTACAGTGCAGAAAGAGACCGTTCGGCTCATCGTGTCTGTACCGACCACAATCCCAAGCAGGCTCCATCCCCACAACTCCATGCATTTACCTTGCTAATCCCCCAACACATAGTGATAGATGTGAGCAACTACATCTTGGGACATGCAAGAGTACCTCTGGCATCATCCCTAGAGAACAACACCACTGGTAATACACCATGGTCAGATATGGTATCCTGAGGTATAA
This sequence comes from Sphyrna mokarran, assembly GCA_024679065.1. NCBI lineage: Eukaryota > Metazoa > Chordata > Chondrichthyes > Carcharhiniformes > Carcharhinidae > Sphyrna > Sphyrna mokarran. The sequence continues at coordinate 63,452,852 of JAGIQG010000006.1, read as the reverse complement.
TAATGTCATTATAATAACATAACAGAGGCTGGAATTGGAGAAAGCACACACCACTTCAAGAGAAGCCATCAGCTTTGTTAATGCTCAAGCAGACAGAATGGCAGGAAAACACTGTAATCATCATCAGTTTAAGACCTCAGTAAGCCCATGACAATCAGAGACATTTACCTCCCCAAATTTCACACTCAGTGGTAAAGCTGTGATAAGGAACAACAGCAGCTTTCCCATTTTTTTGTTGGGAATATCAAATGTAACACTTTAAAACCTTGTTATGCAGCTGCCTCCTGTCAGGTGCCAGCATGTGGACACAATGGTGGGAAAGGGCATGCATGGCGAAATGAAGGAGGTGCGATAGGGTTGGAGAGAAGGGGTGCAACTGTGTGGCACCAGCAAAATTGCTGTGCTGTTGTAATAATTGTTAAATGGGCTCCTTAATTAACTTAGTTGCATGTCTGCCACTAGCAGGCAGGCTGTCATCATCCCTACTCACCCACCTTGGGGGAAAAACGCAAGTTACATGTTGGAGAGCTAGTACAATTCTTTTTAATGCAAGTTCCTGACCCTAGCCTTACCATTCATAATGCCTCCAAAGCTGCCTATGAGAGGCTAGAAAAATCCTGCCTAAAATGTCCAATAGCACAACTCAAAGAAAAGCAGGTAGTTAACTTTGCTAAAAACTATCCTTCAACAGGTTTACTTAAAAACATATAAAGTGACAATTTATCTCATTGGCTGCTTTTTGGATCTTGCCTTGTGTTAATTTGGTATCAGTCATAGCTCAGTTATACAACTCTTGTTTTTTGAGTCTGAAAATTGTACACATGGGATTCTTCAATTGCTTGAGATCAAAAATATCAGTTGATGATTGATGCAGTTCTGAGGAACGGCTACAGTGTTGAAAGTGCCAGCTTTTGGGTGACATTTTGAACTGGGGTCTGTTTACGCTTTCAAGTGAATTAAATGTTTATCCTTTATCATATCAACAAAACAGAGAATCCAGTCATTATCACAGGTGTGCTTGTGGTGTCTAAAACTGGCTGCTATATTTCCTAGCTTCCAATAGTCAGAGGGAATGTGGATTGGGAGTGGCTACTTGAGGGCAATTCCACATCTGGTATGTGGGAGGCTTTTAAAGGCCACTTGATTGAACTGCAGGACAGCATATCCCTGCAAAAATGAAGGATAGAAATGGCAGGATTCAGGAACCATGGATGACAAAGGAAATTGCAAGCTTAGTTGAAAGGGCAAAGGAAGTATACAATATGTCAAGGCATCTAAAAACTGACGAAGCCCTTGAGGAGTATAGTGAAAGTAGGAAGAAGCTTAAAGATGCAATTAGGAAGGCAAGAAGGGGCCATGAAATGCCTTTAGCAAACAGGGTCAAGAGGATCCTAAGGTTTTTTATGCATCTGTTGGGAGCAAGAGGATAGCAAGAAAGAGTAGGCATACTCGAGGACAATGGAGGGAAGTTATGAATGGAGCTACCAAAAATGGGTGAGATCCTTAATGAACACTTTATATCGGTATCCACCAAGGAAAAGGACCTGATAGATGTTGAGATCAGGGATAGGCAAACACTCTAGAGAATGTCAATATATTGAAGGAGAACATGCTCAATATCCTAAATTGCATTAAGGTAGACAAGTCCCCTGGCCTGGATGTGGTCTATCCCAGATCCCAGAGGCAAGGAAAGAAATAGCTGGGGCTTCAGCAGATATTTTTACATCCCCTTTGACCACAGGCGAGGTTCCAGAGGATTGGAGAATAGCCAATGTTTTTCCCTTGTTGAAGAGAGGAAGTAGAGATAATCCAGGAAGTTATAAGCCAGTGAGCCTGACGTCAACAGTGGAGAAGCTTCTGTAGAAGATACTGAGGGATAGGATATATGCATGTTTGGAAGAAAATGGACTAGTTAGTTACGAGCAACATGATTTTATATGGAGAAGGTCATGTTTCACGAACTTGTTTAAATTTTTTGAAGAGGTGATAAAGATAATTGATGAGAGAAGGACTGTGGAGATAGTTTATATGGACTTTAGTAAGGTATTTTGACAAGATCCCATGTAATAGATTAGTACAAAAACTAAAATCACATGGGATTCGATGTGTGCTGGTTAGATGGATACAGAACTGGCTTGGTTATAGAAGACAGATATTAGTGGTGGAAAATTTCAAAATGAAGACCTGTAGCTAGTAGTGTTCACAGCAAGAAGTCTCACAACATTAGGTTAAAGTTCAACAGTTTATTTGGTAGTAAAATCCACAAGTTTTCAGAAAATTGTTTACAGAATAAACCTTTATATGCCTTGTTTGTGAGCAGAACTCTCCACTCACCTGACGATGGAACAGTGTTCCAAGAGCTTGTGGGTTTTACTACCAAATAAACCTGTTGGACTTTAACCTGGCGTTATGAGAGTTCTTACTGTGTTTACTCTAGTCCAACGCTGGCATCTCCACACTTAGAGTATTGTGCACAGTTCTGGTCTCTTTTTCTGAGGAAGGATGTTCTTGCTTTCGAGAGAGTGCGATGAAGGTTTACCAGGCTGATTTTGGGGATGGCAGAACTTAAGTGTGAGGAGAGATTGACTAGGTTAGGATTGTTTTTGCTGGAGTTCAGGTGAATGAGGGGGGAATCTCATTCAGACTTATGAAGTTTTAACAGGACTAGTCAGTGTAAATGCAGGGAGGATATTCTTGATGGTGGAGAAGTCCAGAACCAGGGGTCACAGTCTGAGGATTCAGGGTAGACCATTTAGGATGGAGGTGAGGAAACATTTCTTCATCCAAAGAGTGGTGAGCCTGTGGAGTTCATTACCACAGGAAGTAGTTGATGCCAAAAAAATTGAATGTACTCAAGAGGCAGTTGAGTGTAGCACTTGGGGCAAACGGGATCAAAGGTTATGAGGAAAAAGCAGGATTAGACTGTTGAGTGGATGATCAGCCATGATCATAATGAATGGCAGAGCTGGTGGTGTTCCACAGGGATCAGTGCTGGGGCCTCTGTTGTTTGTAGTATACACAAATGATCTGGGGGAAAATGTAGGGGGTCTGATTAGTAAGGTTGCAGATGACACAAAGATAGCTAGTGTTGTTAATAGTGACGGGGATTGTCAGAGGATAAAACAGGATATAGATACATTAGGCACCAAAATGGCAGGTGGAGACAAATGTGAGGTGGTGCATTTTAAAAGATCAAATTTGAGTGTGAATTTACTGTAAATGGCAGAACCCTGAGGAAGCTTAACATAGAGGGATCTGACTGTGCAAATCCACAGTTCCCTAAAAGTGTCAACACACGTGGCCAAGGTGATTAAGAAGGCATATGACATGCTTGTCATGATCAGTCAGAGCACTGAGACCAAGAGTTGGGAAATTATGTTACAGTTATATAAAACTTTGCTTAGGCTGTATTTGGATTATTGAGTGCAGTTCATGTCATCACATTACCAGAAGGATGTGGAAGCTTTGCAGAGAATACAAAGAAGGTTCACCAGGATGTTGCATGGTCAGAAGAGTGTTGCCTATGAGGAAAGGTTGAATAACCTAGGATTGTTTTCACTGGAAAAACGGATGCTGAGGGGCAACTTGATAAAGCCCTACAAAATTATAAGAGGCACAGTGGATAGTCAGAGGTTTTTTCCTTGGGTGAAGTGTTAATTACAAGAGAGCACAAGTTCAAGGTGAGTGGAGGAAAGTTTAAAGGAGATGTGAGGGGGAAGTTATTCACACATAGAGTGTTAAGTGCCTGGAACGCACTGCCAGAGGAAATGGTGGAAACAAACACATTAGCAACATTTCAAAGATATCTGGCTGGGTACATGAATGGAGAGGGATTAGGACAATATGGATTGAGTAAGGGCGGAAGGTTTTTTTTAGTTTAGTTAGGGCATCATGATCAGTACAGGCTTGGAGCGTTGTAGGGCCTGTGTCATAGAAACATAGAAACACAGAAGATAGGAACAGGAAGAGGCCATTTGGCTCTTTGAGCCTGCTCCGCCATTCATTATGATCATGGCTGATTATCCAACTCAATAGTCTAATCCTGCTTTTTCCTCATAACCTCTGATCCCATTTGCTCCAAGTGCTACACCCAACTGCCTCTTGAGTACATTCAATTTTTTTGGCATCAACTACTTCCTGTGGTAATGAACTCCACAGGCTCACCACTCTTTGGATGAAGAAATGTTTCCTCATCTCCATCCTAAATGGTCTATCCTGAATCCTCAGACTGTGACCCCTGATTCTGGATTCCCCCACCATCATGAATATCCTCCCTGCATTTACACTGACTATTCCTATTAGAACTTCATAAGTCTGAATGAGATTCCCCCCTCATTCACCTGAACTCCAGCAAAAACAATCCTAACCTAGTCAATCTCTCCTCACACTTAAGTTCCGCCATCTCCAAAATTAGCCTGGTTAAACCCTTATTGCACTCCCTCGAGAGCAAGAACATCCTTCCTCAGAAAAGGAGACCAAAACTGCACACAATACTCTAAGCGTGGCCTTACCAAGGCCCTGTATAATTGCAAAAATACATCCATGCTCCTATGCTCGAAATCTCTCGCAATGAAGGCAACATGCGATTTGCCGCCTTTACAGCTTGCTGCACCTGCATGCTTATCTTCAGTGACTGGTGCACAAGGACACCCAGGTCCTGCTGAGCATTCCCCCTCTCCCAATTTACAGCCATTCAGGTAATAATCTGCCTTCTTGTTTTTGCTTCCAAAGTGAATAACCTCACATTTATCCAAAATATACTACATCTGCCATTGATTAATTACTCACCCAACCTGTCAGCTCATTCTGAAGGATCTCTGCATCCTCATGAGAATTCCCCCAATCACCCAACTTGGTATCATCTGCAAACGTTGAAAAGTTACATTTTGTTCCCTTATCCAAATCATTAATATATATTGCGAATAACTGGGGTCCCAGCACCAATCTCTCTGGCACCCCCACTAGCTACTGCCCACTAATTTGAAAAACATCAATTAATTCCGACTCTTTGTTTCCTTTCTGCCAACCAGTTTTCTATCTATCTCAATACACTTCTTCCAATCCCATGCACTTCAATCTTGCACAATAATCTCTTGTGTGGGACTTTGCCAAACACTTTCTGAAAGTCTAAATATATCACACTTACTGGTCCCCGTTTGTCAACACTACTAATTACATATTCAAAGAATTCCAACAGATTTATCAAGCGTGATTTCTCCTTCATAAATCCATGCTGACTCTGTCTGATCCTACCACTGCTTTCTAAATGTTCTGCTGTAAAGTCCTTGATAATGGATTCGAAGATTTTCTCCACTACTGATGTTAATCTTACTGGTCTATAATTCCCTGTTTTCTCTCAACTTCTTTTTGAATATTGGAGTGACATTGGCTATCCTCCAATCTGCAGGGACTGTTCCAGAGTCTACAGAATCCCAGAAGATGATCACCAGTAATGCATCCACTATTTCTTCAGCCACTTCCTTAAGTATCTGAGATGTCGATTAGCAGGCCCTGGAGGTTTATCCGCCTTCCTTCCTGTCAATTTTCCTAGCACCATCTCACTACTAATATTGATCTCCCTCACTAAATCTTCCCTCTCATTAAATCTTGTATTCTCCAATATTTCTGGCATTTGATTTATATCATATTTTATGAAGATAAAACCAAAGTATGTATTCTGTTATATGGCCATTTCTTTGTCCCCTAATATACATTCCTCCATTTCTGTCTGTAAGGGACCTACATTTGTCTTCACCAACTTTTACTTCACATATCTATAGAAACTTTTAATGTCACTCTTTATGTTCCCAGCAACTTTTTTTGGACTGTATTTTCCCCTTCTTAATCAATCCCTCAGTCCTTTGCTGAATTCTAAACTGCTTCCAATTCTCAGCACTATTATTTTTCATGGCCAATCTACATGCTTTTTCCTCAGATCAGATATTTTCTCTAATTTCCTTTGTAAGCCATGGATTGTTTTTTTATCCATTTTGCTTCTGTGTCAGACAGGAATAACCAGCCGCTGCAGTTTCCCCATGCATTCCTTAAATGTTTGCCATTGTCTATCGAATGTCATCTCCTTAAGTAACTCTCCCCAAGCTATCAAGCCAACTCACGCCTCATATCCTCATAGTTTCTTTATTAATATTCAACACCCAAGTCTCTAAATCAACTACTTCACTCTGTATCTTGATTCTAACATGTTACGGTCACTTATCCCCAAGAGTTCTCGTATAGCTAGATTGACATTGATTCCCTTCTCATTGCACAGTACCCAGTCTAAGCTGGTCTGCTCTCTAGTTGGCTTCTCCACATATTAATCAAGCAAACCATGCCAAATATGCTCCAGGAATTCCTCCCCTTCAGCATTGTGGCTAATGCGATTTGCCCAATCTATGTGCAGATTAAAATCACCCATGATCACTGATATTCCCTTATCATATGCATCTCTAATGTCATGTTTAATGTCATTCTCAGCATCATCACTGCAGTTTGGGGGTCTATATATTACACTCACTAATGTTTTTTGCCCCTTTGTATTTCTCAACTCTACCCACACAGATTTCACATTGTAAGAGTCAATATCTTTTCTCACGATTGTGTTAACATCCTCTTTAACCAGCAGTGCTACTTCACCACCTTTTCCTTTATGTCAGTCCTTCCTAAATATTGAGTACCTTGGGATATTCAATTCCCATCCTTGGTCACCTGGCAGCCATGTCTCCGTAATCCCAATAGTATCATATTCGTTTATATCTATCTGCACGATTAATTCATTCACTTCATTTCAAATGCTCTACACAAAAAATCTTTAAACTTGTCTTTTTAATATTGTTTGCCTTGCTCCCAATATTTTTCTCTATAGCCCTGTTTGAAATTTGTCCTTGGTTTCTCTGGTTATCTCTTTTCTTATTCCCTTTTCCGCCCTTTGTGTTTGTCCTTGCTGCCTCCTTCTCTGTCTCCTTACAAAATGCCTATCCTTCTGGTATATTTGTTTAACCCTCCCCAACCACTTTGGCAAGCACTTCCCCTAGGACATCAATCCTAGTCTGCCCAGGAGTAACCCATCCGATTTTACAGGTCCCACCTCCTCCAGAACCAGTCCCAATGCCCCAGGAATCTAAACTCTGCCCATGACACCATCTCTTCAGCCGCATATTTATCAGATATCTCCTGTCATTTCTACTCTGACTTGCATGTGGCACTGGTTGTAATCCTGAGATCACTACCTTTGAGGTCTGATTTTTTTCTTTCTTGCTTTCTGCTTTTAGGATCTCATTCTTTTTTTTAACCTATGTCATTTGTACCAATGTATACCACGACCACTGGCTGTTTACCCTCCCCCTCCAGAATGTCCAAAGCCGCTCTGAGATTTCCTTGACCCGAGCACCAGGGAGGCAACATACCATCCTGGTCTTATCTGTGGCCACAGAAACACCTCTCTATTCCCTTACAATTGAATCCCCTGTAACTATTGCACTGGCACACTTTTTAACCCCTCCCCTCGGTATCAGAATCAATCATGGTGCAACAAGTTTAGCTGCTGCTGCTTTCCCCTGAGAGATCATTATTCTCAAAGGTATCTAAAGCAGTATGTCTGTATTACAGGGGAATGGCCACAGGAGATTCCTCCACTACCTGCCTATCCCTCTTACTCTGCCTCGTGGTCACCCATTCCTTTCCTGTTGGCAGAACCTGAGTCTGCAGTGTGACCATCTCTCTATACATGCTATCCATAATACTCTCAGACTCACAGATGGTCTACAATGTCTCCAACTGCCTCTCCAGCTCTGAAAGTCTAACTTCCAGGAGCTGTAGCTGGAGACGCTTCCTGCACACATGCTGACCCAGGGGATTGGATTTCCTTCGTGTGCTGTACTTTTCTTTGTTCTTTATTCTCAATTCCTTTCAAAAGTACTTAATTGTTTGTAGAGAGATTTGGAAAGTTCTGAGATCATGAAAATGTTCCCTTTTCTTTTAATTGGCAACTGCATTTGAATTTCAAATAGCAATTACTGCTCATAAAAATAATAATTCGCTGATTGCAAAATATGTCCAGACATCCTGGAAGCTCAAAGGTAATAAATAAAACTCATAAATACAAGATTTTTTCTTACATGTATGTTTTGGAAAGGATTTTTAGGAACATTGTTCAACTGACTGCACTGATAACAGGTCAAAATAAATGCAGCAGCAAATATAGTGTGAAATTACCCATGTTGTGGGAAGGAGTTGTAGCAGAAATGAAAGTAATTGAAGAAGAGATGGTTCACAAAGCTTTAAATGGTTGCAAAATAAATTTCATGCAATGTATAAATAAATAGTACTGGAGAATTGATCAGTTTATTTATTTGGCCAGATTGTTTACTCTATGGCATGTATAGATTTTAAATGCAACTTCCAGTTTTGTGGACTTCTCCTCAGTCACTGCTCTGCCTTCTCTCCTTATCTTCCCTGCCTAACTTCCACTTTACATACTCCATGCCCAGTTTTACAATTTTGAGTGTTCTTTCCCTTTCATTCCTCCTGTCCTTCAACCCATGCCTTTTTACCACTTCTTTTCTAGCTCCTCTTCCTCTTTCCCCTTTCCCTGCTCATTTCATTCTCTCATCTGCTCTTCCTTCTTTCTTTCTCCACAGTCTCTCTTTTTGGGTTGGAAAGCCATAACTAGGGGAGTGCAAGAGGGATCAGTGCTCCATGATTAACGATCTTTATCTGTGACTAGGATGAAGGGACTGAATGTATGTAGCTAAGTGCGCAGATAATACCGAATAGGTATCAAAGTAAGTTGTTATGAGGAGACAGAGCGAGGAATCTTACCAAAAAAGAGTGTTGGTTCTGACGAGAAAAATGACATGTTTCCTCCAGAAAAATAGATGGGTTTTGTCTTCCAATCTTATGACACTCTGACCAAAGAAATTGATGGTGCTTGTTTCATACTGTTACTGAGAGGGACAGGGGCCTGGCTGCACTGAAATCAAGATGTCATCTTTAGAAGGCATTTGGGACTCTCCTGTCTTATTGCAGTGAATGGAGATTTGGCTGGGCACTGGTAGCGGGATGTGTGAGACTGGAGAATTCCGACCTGTAGCTATGAACTTGGATTAAAATTTTAGAAAATGCATTCATTTATACCTTTAATTTTGAACTAAGGCCGTAATTGTTGTTATACTAGTTTCAGTATGTAATAGGAAATGGATGTAAGGATTATTTCTCTCTCACTATGTTTTAGCTGACTGACTGTGCATTTTGGAGGCATTAGCTCATGTTCTGTCTGTTGCACGAATATGTAACATAGATTTAGGAATTCCAATGTGTAATTTTGGAATAATTAGAGCAAATCTATAAAGGAGAAAAGAACGACAATTTTACCCTGGAGAAGTACGAGTGCAACATGTTGCCACAGGCAAAAAATGAGAAATGGTCTTTTACTATTATTGTGGAATGCATTGTGGCTACATTGAACAAAAAATAATGACTGTGCACTACAGTTGAAAGATTCTAAACATTCATTTTTTTAGATTAAAACCTGTGACTATAGAAGTCAATATTTTCAATTATAAGGTTCACTTTGCAGATAGAGCAAAATGACACTAGACCCAGTATAATTATGTTGCTGTCACAGTGTGAAGGATAACTGCTTCTTTAGTAGAACATTAAAATATATGCAGACACTGTAAGACTGCTGATAAGGAAGGGCTTATGTCAATTCACCGCAATATTTGACAATAATACTGTATTTTACTATTCTCTGGGTCAGTTTTTACAGTGAACTCCTGCAACCATGAATCAAATAGTGGTGTGCAGTCAGTAGGATCAATTAAATCATAATTACTTCATTAAGTAGGAAGCTAAGCAACAATAGATGAGGTTTAGGTCTTCTTTCCATCTATGACTTGTAAACCATTGTGTCCAAATTGTAGCTGAGTACGCCATTCTTGAGACAAAAATTTACAACAACTAATAACAAAATTTTGGACAAATGTAATTAATCTGTGATATATGACTTGTTCTCCTCTACATATTGTCTTTTTCTACTTAATATATAGTTTTGCTGAAAAAAAATACGTGCCAGAATTCCACCACGGAATCAGAGTGGGCAAGGGGCGGACAATGACCTCGAGTAGGATTATCCGGTCTCAGGTTGAACGAGGCCGTAAAATCCCGCCCATGCTGTCACAGTTTTGCAACTTGTATTCACTGGGACAAGAGTACCAACTGTAAAGGGATCAAATATTTATACTACATGAGAAGAGACTGCTGATTAGCTGGCAAATGAACAGTCCATGCTTGCAAAACTCAAAATGTAGGGCGAAATTTTTCAAAGCATTGAATGGCAAGAAAACGGGAGGTTTTCTCACTTGTTTTTTCAGTGAGGAAGGTGATGGTAACTTATGGCACTCTGTGCAATACGGAACTGTAATATGAATCTTGCCATGCCAGTAGGGGGAAAGATGGAATCTTAGTTTGCCAGGAAACCGGCTTGTGAGCTCTAGGGGCAATAAACTGGGAGATCTGTCATTCCGCTCCCCCACCCTTCCCTATGGACATAGCCAGCATGGCAAGCCAATAAGATTCCAGTGTTCAATATTAGATTGGGCAGCACTTGCTAAACAATCCTAACTGTGCCAAGAATTATACTGATAATCAATTTAAGATTATTTTTGCTGTATGATTCACTTGTGCGTACAAGAAACTACATGTATTGATACATAGGGTCCTATATATATTATAGACAAAAGGAGCATGTCCACACAATGCACCTCTTTCAACTAAAGTCTGGGGCACAGCCATTCCTTGGCTCATTTCCCATGACAACATCTTAATCAATCGGTCAATCTGCCTGGTTTGAATTTAAACAATAGCCTGGCAAGTAACTGTTCCCTACTGCATACTCCATTGCAAAACTTCTACCAGTGTCCACTTGTCTACCAATCAGCACTCTCATCTTATGCAGCATTTATTATTGTTCTCTTTACAAATGGTATTCTTACAAATCCATCCTGAAAAGTGCGAGGCAAAATACTTCAACAGTGTATCTCTTTTTTCAGCAATATTCAAGTTCTGTACTACCAAGTACATAATTATAAATCAAGTCTTTATTTATTCAATTTTTTTTCCATGGTGAATTATTTATTCAGCAACAAACCTCTCTTCACTGCACAGCTCGTGGTCATAGAAAGACAAAAATAAAACATATCCAACTTTTTAACTTTATGTGGTTAAACACTACACCAGAGTTCAGTAAATGAGTTCACACGGGTCCAGTCCACTGTTTGGCTCAATTTTATAGGGGGATGGAAATCAGACTCCTGTGATTATTTGGGTAGAACATTGTAATGATGAATAAAAGGATATTTATTGGCATCAAAATAGTGCACACTGTCTGAAACACTGGTGAGTGTAAGTCCCAAATAAATGCGGCATTATTTTACAGCAAAGCAATGCTACTATTTGAAAAGAAATCTCATTTTATGCCAGATCTTAAGATTAAAAGAGATTGAATCAAAATTAACTTAATTGAAGATGTGTTGGAGCTAAAGCATTCTGAATCAACAATAGAGGTTTTTTTTAATATTACTGGAATTGACAGAAAGAAGGAAATTGTCCAGTCGTTGAGATGTAGACAGACCGAATTCATGCTGTTAAGCGGTCACGAAAAGCCACTTATTTATTGGATCAATTTCACCAGTTGTGAACTGAATCAATATGTGAAACAATTCAAAGCAGCATCTCAACTCAGGGTTGAAGAATGAGGAAAGAAAAATAAATGCCATGGGAGATTTGTCTTTAGAAAATGAGTTTAACAATTTGTTACACTCAATGCACAAAGGAACTATTTTTCTCTTAAACATTGAATTTATTGCTTTCATGTGAGTGTTGTTTACCATTGAATAATTGCATGTATTGGCAAGGAGTGAATACCATGAGCAATATTTTCAAGTGAGTGCAATGCACTTAACTTCAATTCATGATGTAATTGAAGATACGATTGTTCACAAAGAAAAGACAACACTGGCTTTCAAACTCCACTGCCGTGCTCTAGACTGACCCCACCTTAAATTGCAGGATGGGTTCGCTGGATGTTCGAGTGACACCATACTGTTTTAAACTCCAGAAGAGCCATATATAAAAAAAAGCAACTCAATTTTCTTCTGCTCCTTAGTGAGCAACATAGCAGCATTTGAATGATAATCTTGGGTTTTCTCAAGGTCCAATACTAGACTTTAGCTGTTCTGAGCGTAGAACTTACAGAACTTGAAAGCCTAAAAGACAAAATTGCTCTGAATGTGTAATGACATCTTGCTTCCAAATTTAGGATGCCTGTAGGCTTTGTCTGGCTGTACTCCATTCCCTAATCTCTATTTGAAATTCATGATACTGCTTTTCTGGTATAGGAGTGGCAGGGCAGGAACCCAACAGATCCAGGATCTGCCCAAACTCCTTGCTTCTTCTACGAATTACATGCATTACATCCTTTCCAAAAAATTTGGCCCAAAATATCTGCTATCAGGATGATACTGAACAACAGTTTGAAAATATAGTACAACAAAATAAAGGGGAATTATTGAAGAATTTGTTGATATCTGCCTTTACAATATTTATGATTATGCAACAATTTCCTAAAATAACAATCCCCTTGAAAGATGTACCTACGTAAATGATCTATTATTCATATCAAATTGTAAAATTGCAGTACACCAGGCTATGAAACTACTCCATTTACCTATATGTAAATTTGGAAAAAATACTTAAAGATTGATTCAGTTTTGTCATAATTTTGATTTTTCATTTTGAAAATTTTTACATTTGTATGCATTGAAGAACAAAACAATACAAAGTAAGTTAATACATAATTTCATATTTATGTAGTACTTAAGGAAGTGGCTCTTGAAATAGTGGATGCATTGCTGGTCATCTTCCAGGATTCTATAGACTCTGGAACAGTTCCTGCAGATTGGAGGGTAGCTAATGTCACTCCAATATTCAAAAAGAGAGGTAGAGACAAAACAGGGAATTATAGACCAGTAAGCTTAACATCGTAGTGGGGAAAATTTTTGAATCCATTATCAAGGGCTTTATAGCAGAGTATTTTGAAACCAGTGGCAGGATCAGACAGAGTCAGCATGGATTTATGAAGGGGAAATCATGCTTGACAAATCTGTTGGAGTTCTTTGAAAGATGAAACTAGTAGAGTTGACAAGAGGGAACCAGTAGATGTGGTATACTTGGACTTTCAAAAAGGGTTTGGCAAAGTCCTGCACAGGAAATTATTATGCAAGATTAAAGTTCATGCGATTGGAAGAAGTATATTGAGATGGTTGGAAAACACAGCTCCAGAGACCGGGGTTCGATTCCCAGCTTGAGTCATTTTCTGTGTGGAGTTTGCACATTCTCCCCGTGTTTGCATGGATTTTATCTGGGTGCTCAGGTTTCCTCCCACAGTCCATGCTAAAAATTGCCCTCAGTGTCCTGAAATGCATAGGTTACAGAGATTAGTGGGTAAATATATAGGGAATTGGTGGTAGGGCCTGGGTGGGATTGTGGTTGGTGTAGACTTGATGGGGCCAAATGACCTCTTTCTGTACTGTCGGGTTTCTATGAATTCTAAAATTGGTTGGCAGAGAAGAAACAAAGAGTAGGAATTAATGGAGTGCCTTTCAAATTGGCAGGCAGTGACTATTGGGGTGGCAGAGGGATCAGTGCTGGGACCGCAGCTATTCACAATATATATTAATGATTTGGATGAGGGAACAAAATGTAACTTCTCCAAGCTTGAAGATGATACCAAGTTGGGTGACTGAATGACAGACATTGGGAGAGGGAGGTGTGCAGCAAGACTTGGGTAGCCTTGTGCATCAACCACTGAAGGTAAGCATGCAGGTGCAGCAGGTGGTAAACAAGGCAAATAGCATGTTTGCCTTCATTGCGAGAGGTTTTGAATGCAGGTGCAGAGATGTGTTTTGTTGCAACTACACAGGCCACAGCTAGAGTATTGTATGCTGCTTTCTGAGGAAGGAAGTTCCTGCTCTCAAGGGAGTGCAACGAAGGTTTATCAGGCTGATTCCGAGATGGCAGGACTGATGTACGAGGAGAGATTGACTAGTTTAGGATTGTTTTTGCTGGAGTTCAGACTATTAAGGGGGTTCTCACAGAGACTTATAAAATTCTAACAGGTCTAGACAGGATTGATGCAGGGAGGATATTCCTGATGGTGGGAGAGTCCAGAGCGGGGATCACAATCTCAGGATTCAGGATAGACGATTTAAGACAGAGGTGAGGAGACATTTCTTCACTCAAAGATTGGGAGTCTGTGGAATTCATTACCACAGAAGTAGATGATGCCAAAACATTGAATGCATTCAAGAGACAGTTGGATATAGCATTTGGGGCAAATGGGATCAAAGGTTATGGGGAAAAAGCAGGATTAGGCTATTGAATTGCATGATCAGCCATGATCTTAATGAAGGCAGAGCAGGCTCGAAGGAATGAATGGCTTTCTCTTGCTCCTATCTTCTGTGTTTCGATTTTTTTGTATCTGGTCTATCATTTCTCCAATTGCATCAAACAAGTTCAATGTTCTCAGCATAAAGTATAACCGTGTTAGTGTCCAGTCAGTATTCCTTCATTGATCCCTTCTCCTGGCAGTGGAGTGTTCTATTCATTTATCGGGCATGATGTTGCTGGTAAGCTCTGCAAATATTATCAAGTCCTACTTGCCCTTAAGAAGTTGGTGTTTAGCTGTCTTCTTGAAATGCTATTGTAAGTATGGTGAAAGTACTCCACAGTACTATTAAGTAGGGAGTTTCTGGATTTTGATCCAAGGATTATGAACAAATGTTCAAATATCTCCGTGTAAAACTGGCATATGATTTTCAGGGTAACATGGTGTTGGCTATGTTTCATAATGCTTCCTGCTCTTCATCTTGGTGGTAGAGGTTGTGTGTTTGAGAATTGTTGTTGAGGAAACCTTGAAAAGTTACTGTATTCCATCCTATAGATAATAAACACTGCAGCTAGAGTGTACCATTGATGGAGGAATTTAATGTTTCAAGTTTTGAATGGAGTATTGGTCAAGTGAATTGCTTTGGTCTGCTGGTATCCAGCTTCTTGAATTTTTTTTGGAATTGCACTCATCCAGGCAAGTGGAATCCTGATTTCTATTTTATTGATGGTGATATGGAGATGCTGGCATTGGACTGGGGTAAACAGAGTAAGAAGTCTCACAATACCAGGTTAAAGTCCACTGTGGCTTTTGCTACCAAAAAAACCTGCTGGACTTTGTGAGACTTCTTATTGATGATAAACAGGCTTTGGGGAATCAGGAAGTGGGATATTTATCACAGAATACCCAGCCTATTTCTTTTACCTACAGTATTAGAATGGCTAATCCAGTTAAGTTTAATTGGTGATGTTGATGGCTGGGGATTCGACAATGGCAATGTCATTGAATGACATAGGATGGTGTTTTGTCTCTATCTTTTTGGAGATGATCATTTTTTGGCACTTGTGACATACATGTTACTGTTAATTAATTCATACCTGGATGTTGTTCAGGTCTTATTACAGCCATTGGTTTAAGTCCTGGAACAAAAAGGGCAGAAGACTGACAGTCTTGTGACATTCCCAGATTAAGAGAGCAGACAGCAACACACAGCACGGGAAACAGGCCCTTCGGCCCAACGAGCCCGCGCCGCCGTCATAACTATATAGTAGCAATTCCATTATCCTATTATAAATTTAGGTTAATCCTAATATGGAAGACTCTCACTATAGGGACAATTTGTTTCCCAATCAGCCTAACAGCGAATTTTTGGGTTGTGGGAGGAAACCGGAGCGCCCGGAGAAAACCCACGCAACCACGGGGAGAACGCGCAAACTGCTGCAGACACCGGCCCAATTCTAAGTGTCTGTACAGCTACAGCGATAGTCTCTGAGCTGTCATGGTGCCCTTCAGTCATGGTGTGCCCTTAAAGTGCCCTTTATGTCATGGTCCACATAAAGCACTCATTTACGACATGAAGCACCAGGCAACCCATGAATCAACATCCAAGAGCTGTCCTCGCACCACCTGCCGAATGCATGCTCCTTGTTGGTCAAGTATGGACCGAATTACCTGTGGAAAAAAAGCCATAGTTAAACAGTCCTACTATATCCCTCTATCTGCATACCGCTCATGTGGCTGTCCAAGAGACCCTTAAACAGCCCTAGCGTGCCTGCTCCCACCACCTTACTCGGCAGTGCATTCCACACCCCCACTACCCTTTGTGTGAAAAACTGCCCTCTAATATTCGTCTTATACATAGCCCCCTCACCCTAAGGCCATGACCCCTCGTCCTATCCATTTCTGAAGGTGGAAAAAGTTTACCTCCATTTACTCTATCTATACCCCTTATAATCTTATACACCTCTGTGAGATCCCCTCTAAGCCGACGTCTTTCAAGGGAAAACAACCCCAGTCTATTTAATCGTTCCTCATAAGACAGTCCTTCCATACCAGGCAGCATCCTGGTAAACCTCCTCTGCACTCTCTCCAAGGACTCCACATCCTTCCGATAGTACGGCGACCAGAACTGGACGCAGTATTCCAAGTGAGGCCTAACCAAAGTTCTATACAACTGCAACATCAAACTCCTACTCTTGTATTCTATACCCTTTTCTATGAAAGCTAACATACTATACGCCTTCTTTATCACCTTCTCCACCTGTGAGGACACCTTCAGGATTAAGGATAAAGGGAACTGATGTTATTTGACATTCAGGTTTAGTTTCTTCTTTCCCTCTTAGGCAGGCATTGAAGACTAATTCACTTCCAGTAGTTACTCTCTTGAACTCATTTTAAATTTGTAATGTGGGAACTTTTGGCAGAATTTGCCAGTATGCCCTCAGCAAACGTTCTTTTTCTTCTACCAGAACTCACTGAGGAATGTAATTTCCTACTACAATACAGTTGTTAAAACCAAAAACGAGTCCAATCTAGCTCAATTACAAACAACCCACTTCCTCTCCAGAAAGAAGGAACAATTAATAAAATAAAAGTAGGATGGACTATTCAAATTAAAAATAAACACATGAAAATAAACAAATGAAAAATACATAATTTGGCACTCATGTCAGATGAATTGTCAATTTCCTTCAAGTCTTGGAAGACTTTAAATGCATTGATTACATTCCACCAAGCATGTACCAGAGCACTTCAGTTAATGTCAATTAGGGAATTCTTTTCTTTGCTGCCTAGTCAATGGGGGCAATCTGGGGAAGTGGACCACCTACCTTTTGTAAAACCTTTTTCATTTTCAATCCATTGATTTCCCTGTGAATTTTACAATGGGTGGATGATCAACTCATGCAGGGAAGCTAAACATTATCCCAAAGGTTTATAATAGTTTGAAGCTGGCAATTTACTGACAATCCATTTACAATTAGCATCAGCAGTATGTTAAATATGCAGAATCAGCAGGATTGGTTGGAACAGATCAGTTGCCTATGAGATAGAATCCAGTTTAAACCTTAATAAATTCAACACTTTGTCAGTTACACTTTGTTTATAATGAATCAGAAAATCATTTCAATATAAGAACAATACAGCTGTCATGAAATATGTTAAGCATAAAGCGATCTATGTTTGTTAGAGAGGTGAGTTCATAGGCCTGTTTTGGGAGGTGAAATTCCAATGGAAATTAACTGTGGTATAAAAGAGCAAACACTGGATATAGCAGCATTTGTGCTGAAAGTAACAGAGTTAATGTTTCACATCCATATGGCCCTTCTACAGAACTGAGGAAGAATAGTAATGTAAAGAATTATATAGGCAAAGCGAGGTGGAGGTGGGGCAAGATACAAGGACAGTGATAGGTTGGAGCAAAGGATAGATCGACAAAGGTGTCATAGACGTAAGAAAAAATATGTTAATAATGTCATTCAAGACTGAAGAATGGTGAGAATTGTAAGAGTTAAGATAGCAGAATACTTTAATAAGAGAATAAAGATTTGTGCTCAGTGGCAGCAAACCTGAACAACAAGTGACAGATAACAATGGGATGGGGATGGGGATGGGGATGGGGATGGGGATGGGGGGGGCGGGGGGGGTTGGTGAAAGGGGAGGGATGAGAAAGCCGATTGTACTGTAAAATTAAAAGTGGGGCCGGGGGGCAGATGGTGATTCAACGTAGAAGGGAAAATTCATAGTCTAAAGTTCTTGAACTCAGTATTGAGTTCAGAAAGCTGTTATATGCCTAATCGGAAGATAATGTTTTGTTCTTCCAGTCTGCCTTGGGCATCAATGGAGCATTGCAACCAGCCAAAGACGGATATGTGGGCATGAAAGCAAGGTGCTGAGTTGAAATGTCAAGTGACTGGAAGATTGGGGTCAAGCTTGTGGCTGGAGCAGAAGTGTTCTACAAAAGGTCACCCAGTGTGCATTTAGTTTCCCCAGAGTCTAGGCCAGAGCAGTGGAAGGAGAATCTTTGAATATTTTTAAGGCTGAATTAGGTAGATTCATGATTAACAATGAGGTGAAAAGTTATTCAGGGTAGGCAGGAATGTGATATTAAATTTACAGTCAGATCACCATGATGTTGTTAAATGGTGGATCAGACTCAAGGGGTTGAATGTTCTACTCTGGTCCTAATTTGTAGGCTGCCTATATGTATTCAGCAGAAACAGTTGTCTATCTATCCCATTTGTTCCTCTTAATAGCTTGAAAACTTCAATCAAATTGTCCCTTAACCTTCTAAATTTCTGGTGCAGAGCAGCTGATCAGGGAAGTAGGAACACTTTAAATGGAGCAGCAGAGCAAACCTTCATTATATCCAGAGACAGAGCTCAAGAGGTGACAGCAGGATTCAGGAAGTGAAGCGTGACAAAAGGAAGCAGCTGATTGGGTGACTAAGATTGGCTGGTAAGTAATCACCTTAAGGGACTGACCCCAAATAGCAGTAAATTAAGAAGTTCAATATTAAAGGATTAACTGAGAAGCTCTAGGGATAAGGAAAAATCAAAACCAGTGTAATAAATTGATAAGTAATTGTAATAAGTAATACAAGGATAAATACATAAAGTAGAATTAGACAAGGAGACAAAATATTTAACCAGTTCGTCAAGCAAACCAGCCTCTCATTCATTGACATCGTCACTATCCTTGTACCCCAGATATATTTTCTTCCATCTTCCTCCATAGGGAAAAAATTTACAAAAGTCTGAGATCATGTGCCAACAGACACAAGAACAGCTTCTTACCTACTGCCGTCAGACTTTTGAATGGTCCTATCATATATTATCTCTTCACTCTACTTGTAGCTGCGACACCATATTCTGCACCTTATCTCATTTGCTGATGTACTTCATGAGCAGTATATTTTGCCTATACAGCATGTAAGAAACAATACTTTTCACTGTTTATGACAATAAAGCAAATCAAATCAAATCAAATTAGAAAAGTTAGCTAATAAGACAAAGCATGCTTAAGTTTAAGACATAGCAGGTGAGGTCAGCTGAGTGGGATGTGTGATCTGTATAAATGGGAAATCGTGGACCATATCAGCATCCTTGGTGTGCAGTAAGTGCTCCCCACTGCAGAAACCTGATCTCTGGGTTTTGGAACTCGAGTGGTGGGTGGCTGGAGACATTGGTGCATCCACAAGGCTGGGTTATATGGATTGCATGTTTAAAGAAGTGGTCACTTTGCATCTTAAGGGACTGGAGGAAAGAAAGGTGACCACCAGGCAGTCCAAGAGAAACAGGCAAATAGTGTAAGGATGCCCTAGGGCCCCGCTTTCAAATCGGTTTTCTATTTTAGAAACTGATGAGGGCATTGGTTTCTAGAGGGAATGCAGTCAGAGTTAAGCTTCCGGCACCACAAACAGCCTGAATGTACAGGAAGGGAGGAAGAAGGAAGGAAGAGCAATAGTGATAGGAGATTCATTAGTTAGGGGAACAGACAGGCATTTTTAAAGCCAGAGACATGAGTCAAGGATGATGTGACGCTTCCCTGAGATCAGGGATGTCACTGAGTGGCTACAGAGCATCCTAAAGGGAGAGGGTGTCAATTTGCCAATTGAACACCATTAGTCTGCTGGGAGTAGTGCTGGAGGATGGGGCATTGGTGGGGGACCATGATTGGGAGGATATGTGAGGGGCATGTCCAGGATCCGACAGGGCACATATCAGGAGTGCTCTGATGCCTAATGTGGATGATCAATGTGGGAGGCAAGTATGCCACCGATTGAGGGAATTGGGAGTCGGGGGGTGGGTTGGTATTCTGATGTTATGGGGTGAGGGGGTGTCTCCCTGTACATTGTAAGATCAGGGTTCCTTTGTAAAATGGCACCCAAGCTTTCTGCAGTTAACTCACCAATCCTGCCCCCTCGGTACTGGCACACAGTTCAAAAAACTGACTGATATTGGCAGATTGTGACGTGGAATATGTCTGAGAGACCCGTGTGGTTCAACCCATTTTTTTTGACGTTATGACACTTAGAAATCTTTTGGGAAAATTCCACACAATACTTTGAACATTTGGGCTACTATTTTAGGCCAATATAAAGAGGAGCAGGGGAAGATAAAAGCAGTCCTTCTCAGCATGTACTTTCTCAGGCCTAAAATTTAATCCATAGTCTCACATTCCCAAGTGTGTCCATATTCAGGTTATTCACTGAGACAGTTAAATTGATGAAAACACCATCACCTGTAACAATGAGTAAGTTTGCAACAATTTAAGTTTAATTCAACTAGGGAAGGCCCTAGGGAAATTATTGCAACTTAAATTATAAAGTTGAGTCAGATCTCAGAGCATTGTGCCTTCAAAGCCACTGATATGTTGCAGGACTGTTTCACCTGCGGGGTAAATAATGAGACCATCCAAAGAAAATTATCAACAGAGGCAGATATAACTTTTAATGATAGAGTATGCTGAGAAGGATGCACAGGAGCTTCAGAATGTGCTAAATGACATGGTTCACCAATTAGGGTGGGAAGCTGCAGTTCGCAGTGGCACCAAAAGGGAATATGTAATTTTAAAATGGGAAGCAAATGCAGCATTGAGTGAGAAAATTTAAAATAGTGAACCAATCAACTAAAATTGAGAGGAGTGTTACCAATGCAAGGTAATCACTCCCCTGAAGCCAGCAGGTATAAAGAATCTGAATGTTTCTTCTACCACAGGAAAGGTCACTTAAGGCACTGATGTAAACATAAGTCAAATCTACCCAGTAACAGAGTTAGTAATACATTAGCAGTACATAAAATGGAAGTGTCCTTAAGAATTTGAATGTTCACTCATTGTTCAACATAAAAAAATGGAAGGTAGACACCTCCTCTCCTCCCGCCATCACTGTGATACTTTTGGTAAATGGTAAGCCCTTAAAGATGGAAGTTAATACAGGAGCCTCTGCCACAGTAATAGGTGAACACATCTTTCAATATTTGCAATGAGTCCCGCTATTGAGTTTGAAGGGTACCACCATAGTATCGATGTGCCATTGGCAGCAGTCAGCTCAACTCCCAAAAAAATGGTGTCAAACCAAAGTTTTTGGGTTGTGATTGGTTCAAGGTCATCAAGTTAAACTGGATGGAGATCTTCCAAATACAGACAGGAGAACTGCCTGAGTGTTTTTTTGTAATGAATTAGGTAAAATAAAGGGTCTCCGGGTAAATATGTATGCAGATTCAGAGGCAACCCATTTTGTTCAAGCAAGGCCAATGCCATTTGCCTTGCAAGTAAAGTTGGACAGAATTGGAAAGATTGGAAGAACTGGGTATTTGCAGCTAGTTCAATTCATGGGGTTGGAAGCATCCATTGTCCCCTTGATAAAGCCTGATAAGACTGTCTGCATCTGTGGACAATACAAATTAACAATTAATTAGGCTGCCAAGTTAAGTATCCAATTCTGAAGATTGAAGACCTATGTGGAAAGCTGGTTGGAGGTCAGTCTATATTACAGAGTTGGATATGAGTCATGTATATCAGCAACTTGAGTTAGATGATCTTCCAAAGGTTATGTTACAATAAGCATGCATAAAGATTTGGTTCATTCTATGCACCTACCTTTGGCGTGTCGTTGACATGTGCTATTTTCCAGAGAACAATAGAAAGCCAGTGAGCCAGTTTCAAAGAAATGAAATCACATATACAAAAAGATGAGTTAAGTTGCAAAGGTGGCATCATACTTTGGGGAGACATAGTAGTCATCCCTGTACTAGGAAAGGAGTTGCTTTGAGCTGAATTATACAGTGTCCATCTGGCTATATCTAGCATGCTTGCCAAGAGTTACATATGGTTGCTTCATCAATGCTGACATTGAGAGTTTAATGAAGTATTGTGAACAATGCAAATTGCAACAAAGGTTGCCTGCTACAGCTCTACTGCACACTTGGGAATGACCATGGGTAAGAGTTCATTGGTTATGTAGGGCCATTCTTGGGCACAATGTTTTTGATCTTTGTTGATGCAAGTTCAAAGTGAATGGAAGTGTTTCAAAACTAAGTCTACAATATCATGCACTATTGGGAAACTCCTCAACATTTTTTGACTCACAGGATATCTGAAGTCATGGGGTACGATTCTTCAGCCGTTCATGCCAGTGGGATTCTCTGGTCCCATTGCAGTGAACAGCGATTCAGCTGAGCTCCAAATTCTCCATCCTTGCTGGTAGCGGCAGTAGGGCATTAATGGGCAGAGAATTCTGGCTACAGAACATAGAACATAGAACATAGAACATTACAGCACAGAACAGGCCCTTCGGCCTTCGATGTTGCGCCGACCAATATAAAAGCAATGCCCCTCCAAACTAAACCATTCCCTTCTCTTCCATATACTTATCAACTAACCTTTTAAACGCCACCAAACTTGGCGCATCTACAACTGCTGCAGGCAGGGCATTCCACTCCCGAACCACCCTTTGGGTAAAGAACCTGCCTCTGATATCCGTCCTATAACTATCACCCCTTAATTTAAAGCTGTCCCCTCGTGCTAGCTTTCTCCATCCTAGGAAAAAGGCTATCACTGTCCACCCTATCTAAACCTCTAATCATCTTATATGTTTCGATAAGGTCCCCTCTTAGCCTCCTCCTTTCTAACGAAAACAACTCAAATCCCTCAGCCTCTCTTCATAAGACCTGCCCTCCATACCAGGCAACATCCTGGTAAACCTCCTCTGTACCCTCTCCAATGCCTCCACATCTTTCTTATAATGTGGGGACCAGAACTGCACACAATACTCCAAGTGCGGCCGCACTAGAGTTTTGTACAGTTGCAACATGACGTTGCGGCTCCGAAATTCAATCCCTCTACCAATAAAAGCCAAGACTCCATATGCCTTCCTAACAACCTTCTCGACCTGACTGCCTACTTTCAGGGATCTATGCACATACACACCAAGATCCCTCTGTTCATCTAGACTACTAAGAATCCTACCATTTGCCCTATACTCTACACATTTATTATTTCTGCCATAGTGCATTACCTCACACTTTTCCACATTAAACTCCATTTGCCACCTCTCGGCCCAGCTCTGCAACTTGTCCAAGTCCCTCTGCAAACTATAACTCCCCTCTTCACTATCTACCACTCCACCGACTTTAGTGTCATCTGCAAATTTACTAATCCATCCTTCAATACCCTCATCCAGATCATTTATAAAAATTACAAACAGCAGGGGCCCCAAAACAGACCCCTGAGGTACACCACTTGTCACCGAACTCCACGATGAATATCTCCCATCAACCACCACCCTCTGTCTTCTATCTGCTAGCCAATTCCTAACCCAATTAGCTAAATCACCCTCTATCCCATACATCTGCATTTTCTGCAGAAGTCTTCCATGGGCCACCTTATCAAACGCCTTACTAAAGTCCATATATACCACATCAACCGCCTTACCCCCATCCACCTCCTTAGTCACTTTTTCAAAAAACTCAATGAGGTTAGCAAGGCACGACCTACCCTTCACAAAACCATGCTGACTATCCCCAATCAATTCATTTCTCTCTAAATAACTATAAATCCTATCCCTAATAATTCTCTCCAATACTTTGCCCACAACAGAAGTAAGACTCACTGGCCTATAATTCCCTGGAAGGTCTCTCTTCCCCTTCTTGAACAATGGGACCACATTCGCTATCCTCCAGTCCTCCGGAACCACACCGTAACCAACGAGGACCTGAAGATCAGAGCCAGAGGCTCTGCAATCTCCTCTCTTGCCTCCCAGAGAATCCTAGGGTAAATCCCGTCCGGCCCAGGGGACTTATCCAACTTCAAACCCTCGAGAATATCTAGCACATCCTCTCTATCTACTTCGATACCTTCCAGTTTGCTACCCTGTACCTCAGTGTTCTCCATAACTACATTTACATCACCCTGCATGAATACCGAAGAGAAATATTTATTCAGTACCTCTCCAATCTCTTCAGGCTCCACGCACAACTTCCCACTGCTGTCTATGACTGGCCCTAATCTTGTCCTAACCAATCTTCTATTCTTAACATATCTAAAGAAAGCTTTAGGATTCTCCTTAATCCTATCAGCCAAAGTCTTCTCGTGTCCCCTCTTAGCTCTCCTCAATTCACTCTTTAGCTCCCTCCTGGCTAATCTATAGCTATCCATTGCACTAACTGAGCCTTCAAGCCTCATCCTGACATAAGCCTCCTTTTTCCTTTTAACCAGCAAATCAACTTTTTTCGTACACCAAGGTTCTCTTACTCGACCATTTCCTCCTTGCCTGACAGGGACATACTTATCAAGGACTCGCAGCAGCTGCTCCTTGAATAAGCTCCACATTCCAGATGTTCCCAGTCCCTGTAGTTTCCTAGTCCAATCTATGCACCCTAATTCTCTCCTGATGGCCTCATAATTACCCTTCCCCCAGCTATAACTACTGCCCCCAGCTTCATGCCTATCCCTATCCATCACTAAGGTGAACGTAACCGAATTGTGGTCACTATCACCAAAATGTTCACCAACCTCCAAGCCTAACACCTGGTCTGGCTCATTGCCCAGCACCAAATCCAATGTAGCCTCACCTCTAGTTGGCAAACTAGTGTCAGATAACAACACTATAAGCGGTGGCATGGTAGTATAGTGGTTAGCACTGCTGCTTCACAGTTCCAGGGTCTTGGGTTCAATTCCCGGCTCGGGTCACTGTCTGTTTGGAGTTTATACATTCTCCTCATATCTGCATGGGTTTCCTCCAAGTACTCCGGTTTCCTCCACAGTGCAAAGATGTGCAGGTTAGGTTGATGTGCTATGCTAAGAAATTGCTCCTTAGTGTCCAGGGATGTGTAGATAGAGGGATTAGTGGGTATAATATGTGGGGACATGAGGGTAGGGCCTGGGTGGGATAGTGTTCAGTGCAGACTCCATGGGCCAAAGGTTCTCTTTCTGCATTGTAGGATTAATGGAACAATTTTCTTGAGTAATGAATTTCAAAATTTCATATTTTTAAATGGTATCAAGCAAGTCAGGATACATCGAAACAGAACCACCTGCAAGTTTCTCTTCAAGTCACTCACCATCCTGACTTGTAAATATATTGCTGTTCCTTCACAATTGCTGGGTCAAAATCCTGGAATTTCCTCCCTAATGGCATTGTGGTCAATCCATAACAAGGGACTGCAGTGTCTCAAGGAGGAAACTCACCACTACCTTCTTAAGGGCAACTAGGGATGGGCAATAAATGCTGGCCAGCTAGCAATATTCATGAACCATATATTAATAAAAAAAAGGACTGTGCCTTATCACCCAATATCCACAGACTGGCTGAATGCACAGTCCAAACTTTCAAGGCAAGACTTAAGAAACAATCAGGGGTGACCATGGAGGCCAGAATCTCGCAATTCTTCTGGGTTACAAAAACACTCTGCAATGGGCCAGTACTTTAGGATCAGACTAAGCTTGGTTTTCCAAATTCAGGAAGGGTAGAAGCTAGTCAGCACCTTCAGAAAAAAAATCATAATTCAGGTAAATCAGCAAGGTCATTTTCAATAGAGGAAGCTCTGTATGTCAGAAATCTTGGGAATGGCTTGAGTGGCGTCCCAGGATTTGTTGTATCAAAACAGGATCTTTGTCTTGTAAAGTAGATGTACAAGGAAGAATCATCCACAGGCACGTAGACCATTTAACAGGATGAACATTGTCCCAGGAGCCAGTACTGCTTCTGAAACCATGTTTTTGACTATACAAGCAGTGAAGTACTGAGCCAGCATGTGATGTCCAAGTTTGTTGTCTCTATTAAAACAGATAGACCTGAGTTACCAGTGCCTGAGGAGGTGCCTAATATAATGGTTTCTGCTGAAAGCACCCAAATGGAAGCGCTCAACTTGGGAGTTACGTTGCTCTATAATAAATCAGAAATTGAAAAAACTCACTGTATGCTGGCTGAATGTATGCACTTACTGTGCTAATTACTGGGAATTGAGCTTAATTATTGTTGATGTATAAAATAACAGAGAGGGGGAGGGATATGGTGTTTGTCCCCTTTAAAGATCTGTCTAGAGAATCATGTGACTCAGGTAACCAATCATGAACCTGGGATGAAGTGTCACCTTGGTAAATGTAGGCTACTGTATCAGTTTGATTCTGGAAGCTGACTGGCAGCCATATGGTGCAAGCTTCTGTAATATAGTTATATATAAATGAATGTTGCAGTTGTTATTTATCTAACTGGCAAAAAGGAATTATTACACAGTATAATGAAGGGAATGAAAATTGAATTCAATAAAGTTTATTTATTAGTCACAATTAAGGTTTACATTAACACTGCAATGAAGTTACTGTGAAATTCCCTGAATTGCCACAGTCCAGCACCTGTTCAGGTCAATGCACTTAACCAGTACGTCTTTCAGAATTTGGGAAGAAACCGCAGCATCTGGAGGAAACACACACAGACACAGGGAGAATATGCAAACTCCACACAGGCAGTGACCCAAGTCATGAATCAAACACGGGTCCCTGCAGTGCTGTCCATGCTGCCCCAATGTTTTAATCAAATAAGAAAAGGAAGCAATAGTATTATTCAATTGTTCATCCTATTGATAAATCATTCCTTTTAATAAATGCAATGTTATATCCTTAACCATAAGCAATGATCTGTAGAGGTCACTTTTGTTAACATGTCAGATAACTAGTTCATTCCAATTATGTATACAATTTCAACTTATTTTAAAATGGAAAATATAATTCCAGGCACTGATTGATATAAAATGAAAACATATGCTTCATCTTTATTTCAGCAACTGTTCGCATGTGAAAGTAATATTATATAAGATAAAGTGTATGCTTTCTGTTTCGAAACATCTTAGTATTAAGTTGGCTATAAATGTATAGCATGTGAACTATGATCTCATCTGTTTTTGTAAATATCCATATTCCTTTCATTTCTGCAGAATGCAGAATGTTAATAGCTTGTGCTATTGGCATCATTAAATCAGTCATTACACAAATGTAATCATAGCTTATAGCCATTTGGTGTATTCATTGTCCTGTACAAATCACTAAAGGTTTCTGTGGCACCTTTTACCCATTAATATCATTTTACCCCTGCAAATGGCTTTGCATTTTGCTCCCAGCTACATTTGGAAGTGAAAAGCATTAATACAGTCATTTTTTTGTAACATCACATTGCACACAGATTAAAGAGTGGCAAAGGTTTCATGTAACCTTAAAACTTGGGATGGAGCAGTCTTGCCTGAATAATGTGTTTTCATTATTAAGTAAAAATCAATCAAAGGGATTGAGCTGTGAACAACGTGACTGAATGCGTGCTGATCTTATTTTTACTGTTTTATCTAAAGGGTTGCGTTCCCAAAATAAATGATGTGGCACTAAATTTTAATGAACTAACAATAAGTCATTCAGATGTAATTTGGATTTGACAGAGAGTTTGTAAATTTTAGTGATAAACTAGTTCCAGAACTGCAGCTGTATTATCCATTTTGTTGCTATTGATTACTTTAGAATTGTTTAAATTAAATTCCATTTTCATAGTAACTTTCTTGGTGTTTTGATATAAAGGAGAATGCTATTAATAAATTGTTAATTTAAATCAGAACATTGAAAATATATCTCTAAAATAACAGCATGTTTTGAACTTTCTGAAACCTGATAGATGACCTTTCTTAAAACAGCTGACAAATGAATAAAAATCAAATATCATCATAATTATCCCACCAAAGAAATGGATGAATGGGTTACAAGGTCCAGTTAGATCAAAGTAGATTATAGTTATCCAGCAGTATTATTTTTGAGCTGTAGGATTGAAAATCTGCAGCCATTCAGAAAGAAAACTGTGCAAACTTCTTTTTATCATTAAATGCAGCATCTTCTGCAAGTAATTAATGTTTTGTGAGAAGAAGATCCAGCACTCCTTCATTCATGGAAGATGATGAGTGTTATTACCAAGGCCAATATTTATTGCCATCCCTAATTATTTTTGAGATAGTGATGGTGGTGAGCTGTCTTGAACAGTTGCAGTCCATATGGTGTTGGCATAGCTCAGTATATTTGACTCAGTGACAATAACAAAGCAGGGATATATCTCCAAGTTAGGATGGTGTGTCTTTGAGGAGAACTTTTAGGTAGTGGTGTTTACATACATCTGCTGCCCTTGTCTTTCTAGAGATTATGGATTTGGAAAATATTTGACTGTCAAAGGAGGTTTAGTGATTTGCTGTTTTGCATCTTGCAGTTAGGACATATGTGTCGATGGAGAAAGAAGTAAGTGTTGATAGGGTGCCAATAAATTAGGCTGCTTTGTCTTGGATAGTGTCTAGCTTTTTGATTGTTCTTCCAAATGCGCTCATCCAAACAAGCAAAATGAATTCCATTTCTTGTGTTATTTAACTTGTGCCTTGATTGTAGGAAAGGCTTTGGGGAGTCATGAGGTGAGTTATAAATCACATTGTTTACAATTTCTGTCCTACTCTTGTAGCCACAGTATATATATGATTGGTCCCATTAAGCTCCTTATCGACCTTAGGCCCAAACATGTTGATAGTCAGACGACAACAGCAATAACAATACCATGGAATGTGAAAGGTGAATGGGTAAGATTCTCCCATTTTGGGGAAGTTTATTGCCTGGTACTTATAAAGTACTAATGTCACTTGTCACTTATCAGTCCCAACCTGAATGTTGTGATGTCTTGAGGCATGTGGACACAGTACAGATGAATTATGAATGGTACTGAATAGTGTGTTACCATCAGCAAACATTCACATTTCTGATCTTGTGATGGAGGGAAGGGTTATTGATGAAGCTATAGGTGATTGGATCTAGTACATTACCTTGAGGAATCTCTGCAGGTGTTTGGCCCCCAAAATCTGTAGCTTTGTGCTAGATATGACTCAAACTGTGGAGAGGGGAAGACTGCCTCCATCCCGTCTCTCTCCACAGACCCAGCAATTTCTATTGGCTTTATTTTTTCTAGAACATAGCATAATTTTCCTTGATGTTATACTTGGTCAAGTGCTGCCTTGATGTCAAGGTAAAATTGTAGACTTCATAGATGTTTGCATTTGTTCCTGTCGTTCACATTTAGTACAAGAAATCATCCCGACTTCTTGCATTTTGTAGGTTCAGCAACTGAAAACCTCTGTAGGTTGTAGGGATGTCTGTCCCATTGATTTTTGGCTCCCATGTTTATGATATTAAATTGAAGTATCAATGCATTTAATCATTCAAAACATAGTTTCAGATTTTATTTTGGTTTATTGTTAGCAAGTTTGCTACATTCCATAATAATTGTGCAAAGACGTTTGGTTACTATAGTAAAAATCTCCAAAATATGATTTGAACAATTAAAGTGTTTAAGCAGTCTTTTACATAGATTGGGTAGGTGTATGTATCACTCAAAAGCATATGAAATTGGGAGAGAAGATGTTGGGCACATGTCAGAATGTCATTGGGCACTCGCACAATAGTCAAGTCAGTATGGATGTGGGCAAGAGTCAAATGCATGCC
Organism: Sphyrna mokarran; assembly: GCA_024679065.1. Taxonomy (NCBI): domain Eukaryota; kingdom Metazoa; phylum Chordata; class Chondrichthyes; order Carcharhiniformes; family Carcharhinidae; genus Sphyrna; species Sphyrna mokarran. The sequence continues at coordinate 63,422,899 of JAGIQG010000006.1, read as the reverse complement.
TGCCAACAATCAAGCAGGCAATTTAGCCCATTAATAAGCCAACTGGATTCAATTTTACATAGCCCATCTGCTTTTACAGTTGGCGGACTATTTGGCCACATGGCCTTTATGTTTTCATTGTAACCACGGTCCAGAGCAGAATGAGATGTCAGAGTTGAAACAAAATTTTAAAATATGTCTAGGTACTGATGTTTGTGTTTCAAAGTGCTGCATAGACACGTTTTGTATAGTTTTTCTTACAGCTCAGTAGCCCCCTAAGAAAGCTTGAGCGACTATCCCCCTAAGGGAGCACAATAAAAGTGCCACCTAGAGCTGATGGCCATGTTACTTTTTCATTCTTGTCTACTTTCAGCTGCCAACCTGGTGTTAGAGGTGGATTTAGGCCTTAATTTCCCCTTAATTGGGTAGTTCAGAACCTCAGTAGGCCGGAAGGTGGGAAGGCTAGAGGGCAGCGTACCAGCCACTGCATTTTGGGAATGGGTGGGTTGGGAGGGAAGGTAGTGGGCTAGCTTACCTGTCAAATTGTACACCCCTTTTTGAATAAAATATTTATTTTTCTTTTTCCCATTCTAATGCAACATTCCCCAAATCTAGGGCATTTTGGAAAATTAAAACCAATGCACCAATTATCTTCCTTGTCACTTCTTTCGAGATTCTAAAATAAAGTCCATCAGGACTCAATGATTTGTCAGCCTACAGCCCCAACAACTTGCTCCATACCGCTTCCCTGGTGATAGCCATTTTTCTAAGTTCTGCCTTTCCATTTCCTGGCTTAGAGGATTTCTGGGATGTTATCTGTATCCTCCATAGTGAAGACCGGTGCAAAATACTTATTCAAATCATCTGCCGTTTTCAAATCTCTCATTATCAATTCCCCAGATGCATTTCCTATAAGACCAGCACTCACTTTCATTTTGTTTTATAGAACCTTTTACTATCTACATTTCCTTTTCTGGCTAATTTTCTCTAACTTTTCCTTCCCTATCAATTGTTTTGTCATTCTTTGCTATTCTTTATATTCTGATCAATTTTCTGAACTGCCATCCATCCTTGAGCAATTATATGCACAAAACTAAATTGTTTCACGTACACTGATAGAGCAATTTTAAATAGTGCCATTATTTTAAAAAATATTATATGGATGGCTAGATTTTGAATGGACATTCTGAAATAATCTTTTACAGAATTAAATGTTCAGAATTCTCCCAACCTGCCCACCTCTAAAATTCTAGAGGGCAGGGGAAGGGCCGTGAAAAGGTCCATTGAAGTCGGGCGGGAATCTTTGGTTTTCAGGTAAGCACGGCCAGAGAATTCCGTGCTAAATGTTCATAATGTTGCATGAACAATAATAATATTACTTCCCAGCCAGACTCTCAAAATCCAGGCTCATCACGTAACTACTATGAGTGAACAATAATATTAGTCTCATCCCAAAACCCAAGGGAAGAACCATTTAAACTAGCTGAAGCAGCAGGATGCGGAACAATGGAAGGGATATCAGCCCTTGAAGAATCAAGTAAATATAAATTATTTTTGTCTATTTTGCTTAAATAGACATAAAAGTAACTAGACCATTTTGATTGATTAATTAATACAGGGGAGCATTTGGAGCCTTAGTAAATCCAGCATGGGACTCACACCTACTTTCAACTGTTGTGACTCCTGTTGAAAAGGGAGGGGACTCTTCAGCAGATAGTGGTGGACACATGCTCAGGATAATCTGAAAATCACTGAGGAGGTGTCTTAAAGCGACATTAGTCCCTAACTAGAATTTGGGGAGGACTTACATCGGACTTAAAGTGATTGATTTGTGCTTCACCACAAACATTAAATCACTGCCATCAATCGACTTCACTTCTGTTTCCCTACTTGTTGGGACTTTCAAATCTGTCTCATTTAAAAATAAAATCATTCCTATCTGGTGGGCAAAAGCATTCTCTGATCAGAGGGCTAAGAGTACCTTGACTGTGGTGGTACTATGCAGCAGGATTTGAATCTTGAATCAATCCTGAGATTCATAGCAAAATTTATTCAAGTTAAATAATGTAATAGTTGAATTTGGCACAATTCTGATCCTCTGGGGCGCATCATCCTCTTTGAAGAAATATGAAATTCCCTTAATCTAAATGTATTAAACATTTGCATACCAATAGCTCATCTAAGATCCTAATTTTAAAACATTTATTTATTTATAAAAAGAACTAAAATTCCACTGAAAATGTGGGTGTGCTGGTTTTAATTGAGCAATTAAAGGCTGTATGATTTTACCAGCGAAAATTGAAAAGAATCTATGAATGGTACAGCACCAACACAAGCAAGTAACAAGCCATCTAACCAACTTAATATTTAGTAAAACATGTTTTATTCCAATACATTTTTACATCCTTAAGCACTCACAGTTTGCATGCTTCTGTATTACATATTTTTGTGAACTTAAATGTAAGCAGAAAAAGGATGATAATGGATAAATTTGATCATAAAGAAGCATCCCTGCTTTGCCTTCATTATGTAGGATATGATGCAGGAAGACAAGGAGAGTGTTGACTGTAAGAGAGGCAGGTTTAGGAAGTCAGAAGGGAGCAATATAATTGTAGGAACAAAGAAACTAGGAGCAGAAGTAGTTGGCCCTTTTGGCCCTTCAAGCCTCCTCCGCCATTCAATATGATCATGGCTGCTCCTCTATCTCAGCACCATATTTCCACTTTCTCCCCATATCCTTTGAAGCCATTAAAGCCTAAAAAAATCTCTTTCTTCAATAAATTCAATGACTTAACCTCTACAGCCTTCTGTGCCAGAGAATTCCATAGGTTCACTACCGCGTGAATAAGTTTTCCTGATTGCAATCCTAAATAGTCTACTCCCTATCTGAGACTGTGTCCACAGTTCTAGATTCCCCAACCAGGGAAAACATCTTGCATCTAGTATATCATGTAAGAAGTCTCATAACACTAGTGTAATGTCCAATATGTTATTTGGTAGCAAAATCCACTAGCTTTTGGAACGCTGTTCCTTCGTGAGATAAATGGGAGTTCTGTTCACAAACAGGGCATATACAGACACAAACTCAATTTACAAAATAATGGTTGGAATGTGAATCTTTACAGATAATCAAGTCTTAAAGGTACAGACAATGTGAATGGAGAGAGCTTTAAGCACAGGTTAAAGAAATGTGTACCGTCTCCACACAGGACAGTGAGATTTTGCAAGCCCAGGCAAGTTGTGAGAGGTACAGATAATGTGACGTGAACCCAAGATCCCGGTTGAGACCGTCCTCATGTGTGTGGAACTTGGCTATCAGTCTCTGCTCAGCGACTTGCGCTGTCGTGTGTCGCCTTGGAGAATGCTTACCTGAAGATCAGAGGCTGAGTGCCCATGACCATAGAAGTGTTCCCCAACAAGAAGAGAACAGTCTTGCCTAGTGATTGTCAGGTCGTGTTCATTCATCCATTGTCATAGCATCTGCATGGCCTCCCCAACGTACCATGCCACAGGACATCCTTTCCTGCAGTGTATCAAGTAGACAATGTTGGCCAAGTTACAAGAGTATGTCCCGTGTACCTGGTGGATGGTGTTCTCATGTGAGATGATGGCATCTATGTCAATGATCCAGCATGTCTTGCAGAAGTTGCTGTGGCAGGTTGTATGGTGTTGAGGTCACTGTTCTCCTGAAAGCTAGGTAGTTTGCTGCGAACAATGGTCTGTTTGAGGTTGTGTGATTGTTTGAAGGCAAGAAATGGGGGTGTGGGGATGGCCTTGAAGATAAAACTTGTAAAATATTCACCCTAACTGCAATATTTACTAAGCATTTGAGATGCAATCAATCATGAAGGGGAGGAAAAAAAAAACCAAGACTGTTTGCTAGTAATTCATATTCTGTCAATCAAATTACTACAACGGATGCGGACACCAATGCTAACCTTCCAATATTACAAGGGTATTCTCCACTGAAACTGACTGTCCAATTATTTCAAAGGGGGGGTTCACAGAAGCTATGGGTTATGAGAGAAATCCTGATAGATCATTTCTATAGAGTACTTTGAAGAGGGCTTTTAATAACTGAGCCAATTCCTATTGTGGAATGACTACTGCAGTGATTCTGAAGGCTTCTATATGTCTAAGGATGCTTTGTACTCCGAGGGAGGAGGGGGCAAGGAGTTAAACACAGTGTCCATCTGTTTCTCTGGCATTACTGAGTGAGGGTGCCCCATGGAACCTGGTGGGGTTGGGTTTCACCTACTGTGAAACCTCTCTGAAATGCTTCGATGGTGAGTTTCACTGGGGAGCAGCCTTTTAACATTGGAAGGTCAGCATCTGGTTTCTGCATCCTTCAAAACAGTTTATTGACAGATATGAATTACTTACTTGTTTGTTTAAAACTGACCAGGGCACTTTAAAGGTTTTTGGTACAGAGGCAATAATAAATATCTTACCCCAGAATGATGCCTGAATTCACGACCTTGAAAGTGAACAACACTCTTCCCCGATTGACAAGAACAAGTGCAACTATTAAACTCCATTCCGAGATCAAACTCTTCCCCACAGCGCAAGCACACTCAAGCCCGAGGTCCCTTGGGTGACCCTCACTCTACAGTGACAGAAGAGCACTTGGACACAATACTTAATACCTTGCCCCGTCTCCCTTGGAATAGAAGTTTGTCAGGACCTGCACCAAAGCCCAACTTGTAGACCTCCCACTGGAAGGGTGTGGGTACATTGCATTTGGGCATTGAATCAGACTCCAGTCTGCTAATTTAACATATACAAAGAGGTTTTCAGATTTGTCAGATTCCAGCCCATTCTGGGCAGGTAATGATAACTGGAATGTGCCAGAATGAGACAGAATGTACAAACATTAAAGTGCATGAGCAAATAAAGACAGGAAAGGGAAATATGATAAAAAGACAATTAAAGTGTCCTTATACACACAACATTCATAACAAGATGGATAAAAGTTGACATTTATTGCAAGGGAAATCGACTAAATAAGTAGAGTAGCTTTACTGCAGCTGCACAGGGGATTGATGAGACCACATCTGGAATATTGCATTGAATTTTGGCTTCCTTATTTGAACAAAAGGTATAATTCTGTTTGAAAAAATAGACAAAAGTTTTCCTTTGGCTTATTCCTGGAATGAAGAGCTTCTCCAACGAAGAAACACTGAACAGGTTTGGCCTATAGGCTGTTGGAGGTTAGATAAATGCGCAGTGACTTTATTGAAACAGAAACTCTGATGGGGTTTGGCCAGAAAGCTGCTGACAGTTTCCTCACATAGGGGAATTCTGAACTAGGAGTTGCAGTTGAAATACAAAGGATCTTGCATTTAAGACAGAGACAGGGAAGAATTTCTTCTCTCAGAGGGTCCTTAAATTTTGGTTTTTCCTTAGAAAGCAGTGGAGGCTTATATATATTCAAGATTGATTTAGATAGATTTAATAAGGGAGTGAGGAAAAGGCAGGAAAGTAGAGTTAAGGCCTCAATAAGATCAGCAATGATCTTATTAACTAGGGAAGCAGGCTCGATGGATAGAATAATCTACACTTACACTTATGTCTTATCATCTCCTGAGTGGTTGGTTATGTAGATAACCCTTTTGTCTTCTGTTTGGTTTCTTCTTCTGCCATTGGTTGTGTTGGTTGTCTTATTGGTCAGATCAGCTAACTCTCCATGTCTCTGCCCCTTTAAAATCTAGACCAGGAATTATTTTCTAATCTTCTTCCCACTTAGAGAACTAGACTGGCCTCACCCAGCTGCTAATCATTCCAGGCTAATTGCCACTGATTTGAAAATAACAGGGGAAATAAAAGCTGAGACCCAAAGCTGCCAAATTACCATTATCAATTTCACATTTCTTCTGAAGGTCAATTTCACTCTCTGAGTTTTGCATAATTTTTGTACCAAGCCATTAATCAGAGAAAGAAACAGGCACATTAGTATTTCTTATTTAAGGACTCCACTGCGATTAGACCATATTCATTGAATGCGTGCCAATGTTTCAGACTGTGTAATCTAGGCCAGAATTTTATGTTCCTTGGTGGGTGGGTGCGGGTGCGGGTGCGGGTTGGGGTGAGGGACATGTGGCAGACCCAGAAGATGTGAAATTGCGCGAGAAATCAGGTGCATGTCCCGATGCCAGCGTGTGATGTTCCAGACAGCGCAAGCGAGAGTCAGAAGCACACGTGCTGACTATTGAGAAAGCAATTATGCCTATTAAAGAGCCAATTGAAAGTAATTTTATTTGCCCTGTCTACTTTTATGGTTGATAGATGGGCCGATTGGCCAGATGGCCAACCTTGATCCAGGGTGGCCTGAAATGTCAGGGCTGAAATAAAATTTGAAAAGTTGTCTGGGGAGTGAGGGATTGTCTTTAAATGTGCTGGTTCAACACAGTTTGCTAAGTTTTTTCAGAAAGATTTAATATGCAGGAAACTACAGCTCCCCTAGATTACTCCGCAGCAACTGTCTGCCTTGAGTGAATCCATTAGAAGTTGCAACCCACACTGCTCTTTCTCAGTGCATGCCCTCTTTCCACCCTCCACAGCAGCACTAAGTCTTTCTCAGTGCACAATTCCCGCTGGATGCCGGTTGAGTTTGTGTGCCCGACAGGTGCAAAATTCAGGCCCTAGTAATCTTGTAATGGAACAAATGTTACACCAGTAGGGTGGTAGCTCAACTTAATGTTCCTTTCCTGGGAAATAAATTAGTAATTTTTGATCAAGTACTTTTACGTATTTATTTTATGATGTTAGCTTGGTTTTAGGGATTTTAAAATTGCTATATTCTGAACATAAAATTATCCCTTTTAATGACATCAAGATTGCTGGGCCTAAGGCTACATTTTCAGGAGCTGAACCAGAAGAAAAGTAGAAGCCTTGGTTTTGCAATGACTAATCAACATGATGGAAATAAACTAAAGAGACCTTAGACATGGCTTGCTTCAAAGTGGAGCTGGATCTAGATTATTATCAGTTATAGTGAGGAGATCTTCACTCATGTTAGAATGATGGGGTTGTGAACAGGTAGGTGCAAAACAAAAAATATAAACTAATGGAGCCTCAGGATTCATACAATGACCGAACTTCCAGCTGTCAGCTCAGCAGCAGCAACAGAGCTAGAATTATGGGGCCAGGGGAATCATAACAGTAGCAGGAACATAAAATCGATTAGGTAAACTGAAAGCTGAGGAGGATTTATAGATGGTGAATTTCTGATCTAAATTATTCACAAAATATTAGGAGTGTTTTGTAACATGAAATTGTTTTTGGAATAAAACATTACACCAGCAGGGAAAAAAAAAATGAATGACAGAAGGCAGGATTCTGAATGATCCACTATTTGGCACAATTCCCATCTACTGTATATAACTATAGGAACATGACTCAAATCTGACTGTCCAAAAACCTGTGTGAAAACTAGGCAATTTTATAATATTCCATGCATCAATTTTAGTTCAGTAAAATTTATAAAAACTTACTTACTTGGACAATTCAGCTAGATGTGGTATGGATCCAGAGTACTTATTGGTTTTGCCACTTCCAAGCTTCACTCTACTCTACACTCCACACAACCATTGACCCTACCTGGCCCAGTTCAAGTGAAAGTCGTTACATTTCTTGGCATATCACTGATAAATAGTTCAAATCTCACATATGTAGAGCAGAATGAGTAGAACAATTACTCTATTGATTTTCAATCTGGCAAGCAGATTGCTGTTCTTCATTTCTAGACTGATGTTTGAAATCTGCCAAATCTTGTTTTGGCAATTCTTACACAAATTCTCTGGTCATTATAGACAGCTGGAGAGAATGTTCTGCTGAGATAAATGAACCTATCCATTGCTAACACACTCTGGTCATGTGCTGAAATCTTGGGCTTGAGACAGAACTTTCCAGAGCCAGGCTGCTGCATTATGCAAATACAGCCCATAAATTATTTCAGGTTCCCACTTAATCATAAGTTTGAAATTGAGCTCAGGACACTGGAAGATTTGGGTATTACAAATTCTCTAAATGGGTTACACCTATTGTCCCTATCCTCAAACTACATCCTACTGTAAGAATTTGTAAGGATTCTGAATTAACAGTTATTCAAAGAACTCACATAGACAGATACCACATTAAAATTAAAGATTTTAGTGCCAAACTAGCTAACAGTTAAAAATACACCAAGTTAAATATCAGTCACATCTACCAGCAGATAGAGTTAAAATGTATTTATTAATCATAAGTAGGCTTACATTCATACTGATGAAGTTACTGTGAAAGTCCTCTAGTCACCACCATCCAGTGCCTGTTTGGGTATACTGAGGAGAATTTTTTAACATGGCCAATCTCCACATCTTTGGACTGTGGGAGAAAATCAGATGAAGATTCACAGGTTACTATTAACACCTCCAAGGATTTATACCAGTATACATGTTTATCTTTTGAGATTCATCAACCTGCAAAGTGCATGATGGAAAGCTTATTACAAGGCATCCCTAATGTTGTGGTTTATCTTGACGACATTCTAGTTACTGGAACCTCACCTGAGGAACACAGATCAAACTTGGAGGTGATTTTGAGAAGATTTATAAAAGATGGGTGTTATGTTGAGATGGGAAAAATTCACTTTCCAGACAAATGAAGTTACATATTTGTATTTTAGGGTAGTACAAAGAGTTGGTTTGACATGACTAATCAACATGATGGAAATAAACTAAAGTCCATTAGAAATTGCAACCCACACTCCTCTTTCTCAGTGCCTGCCCTCTTTCCATCCTCCACAGCAGCACTAAGTCTTTCTCAGTGTACAATTCCCGCTGGATGCCTGTTGAGTTTGTGTGCCCGACAGGTGCAAAATTCAGGCCCTAGTAATCTTGCAATGGAACAAATGTTACACCAGTGCGGTGGTAGCTCCACTGGTTAAGTTAAAGCTGTTAGGGAGGTTCCACAGACAATAAACACATCAGAGTTAAAATAATTCCTTGGAATGGTGAATTATTATGGTAGATTTTTAGAAACTTTAGACACACCACCAGTTATTAAAGAAACATTAGGGTTAAAGATGGGAAGAGGAAAAAAAAGAAGTATTTACCAAAGTGTAAAGCAGGCTTTGCAATCATCAGCATTGTTGGTGCATATGGATTCGACCAAAGCACTGTGATATATCACCACATGGAGGGGGAACAGTTTTGTCCCATGAGATGCTTGATGCAGTTGAAAGGCTAATTGCCTTTGCATTTAAAACATTAGATGTAGAAAAGAAAGTATTCCCAGATAGATAAAGACAGCTTATCAGTCATTTAGTAAATCAGAAAGTTTCATACAAACATTTCATCAGTCAGAGTTGCTTAATCCCCACCAACAAAGAAGAACAGAGATAATATGTGGGAATGATGTGTTATGGGGGTTTGTGTTATAGTCCTATCCAAGGGCAACAACTTTTATTACAGGAATTGCATGACTTGCATCTGGGACAAAGCAGGATGAAAACACTCATCCGAAGTTATATTTGGTGGCTGGGCATTGATAAAGAAATTTAAGGAATAGTCAACCAAAGCTTCAGTTGTTGAAGCCCAAGAGGCATTGCCATCATGGCGAATATGCATCCTTGGGAGTGGCCAGTAGGCCGTGGGCAAGGATACATATCAACTATGCAGGGTCATTCATTGGACTTATGTTTCTTCTATTAGTACATGCACATTCTAAATGTTAGATATCTACTGTTGAAGTCCTCAATGGCCACTGCCATTACTGACAAATTGAGGAAGATTTCTGCCCTTCATGGCATCCCAGAAGTCTCAGTGTCAGACAGTGGCACATCATTTACAGCAGAGGATTTTTAAAAATTTGTCAAATCAAACAGTATATACCTTAGCACCCAGCCTTCAGTTGGTAAGCAGAACATGCTGTATAATCATTCAAACCTTTGATGAAAAAAGCAAGTTAATAGGCCTCTACTCCATGTATAGTCAGTTTCTTGTTGTTATACAATACCATACCAAGTGTGAGCATAGGGACATGCCAGCTGAGCTACTATTGGGACACCATTTGTGGGCATGATTTTGGATATTCCCAGATTTAACAGGGAGGATGAAAGCAGGAAAGTTTCCCAGAAAGAGAATCATGATTGAAGGAAAAAAAAAATAGAAGGTGGGATTTTACAGCCTTGCTAATCCTGAAACCATAAAATCCTGCCCGAGGTCAACTGTTTTTCCATGATCCACCCCTCTCCTGTTCCAATTCCTGTGATGGGCAGGACGGTAAAATTCTGGCCAGAGTTTTACAAGTTGATGCATAAGTCTTGGTCAGAAATTTTGCAACAGGACTGACATGGGAAGTTGGATAGATTTGGGAAAAAACAGGACCGCACTCCAACGTTGTAATGATACAAGGTTGTCATGTCAATAAAAGTGTAGGCCATCTGAGGAGGAGAGCAGAGCCTAATAAGCTCAATAGAGCTCAATAGGCGACTTCTGCAATAGATTTGGATTCATCAAGGTTGTATACAAGGATCCAGATTACAAATATGGAACCAGAGCAACTAGCAGTTTCTGTAACTGTGGAGACAGCAGAGACAGAGTATGCTCTCAATCCTAGATTGGCGAGTTTACCTTTCACAACCATCCAATTAGATTCCTCAATTTCAGAACAGCATAGCACAGAATGGAAACATTCTACCAGGCTCCAGAAGCCCCCAGACCAACTTATCATGAGCTTTCTTGAGAATTCTTGATGTTCTTTGTAAATTTCTTGCCTATGTTAATAATGTTCTTTTTGCTTTCATCGAGAATTGAATTCAGGGGTTTGAGCAAGTGGGAGAGGTGGGGGGGTGTGGTAGGGGGGGAGGAATGGCATGGCCCAGTGCTTTAATTTAAAAAAATGGAACACAAAGTGCTCATGAAAAGAAAATAACACAACCAATTAATCCACAATAAGAAGAGTAGAAAAGAATAAAAATATAACATAATGAGAATTCTCTCTTGTCACATTTTTGTGCAACAGAATTGATCAGATATCTTTTTTACGGAGTTCCATAAGTGGCCCAGAGAGCTTTAACAAAACATATTGCTATAAATGTTTTGCAATAAATGTAAGCTGTACCCAAGACAAAATAATCAAGAGATTGGATCACTGATGGCCAAATCAAAATACTGTATTTTTTATGTTGGTATTTGGTTTTAACACTGGAAAGTCACGAAGAAAAAAGTAATCTAAGCATTTATGTAAATCTCTGATATACATATCAAAGTGTGTAACATGAACTTAGTGACTTTGAAGCATAGTGACTATTGCATTCAACAAGATCCCACTAACAGCATGAAATGAATAAGCAATTTTTTGGTTTTCAGTGATATTGGTTGAGGGAGAATAACTAAAGAGGACTGTTTTCTCTTTTTTATGCAGCACCATGCACTATTAAATCAATCTGAATAGGCTGACAAGATCAAAGCTTAATATTTCAGCTAAAGATTGCCCTACTAACAATTCAGCACTGTTGTAGCACATATTAGAGTGCCAATTTATATTATTAGGTTCAATCTTGGAGTCAGTTAATATAGTTAACCTCTAAAACTCTGTCATGGATCTTGATACTGTTTTTTTTTCTCTTTTTCTCAGGCACCTCAGTTTCAGTATAAATTGAGTGGCTTAGTGATTGCTTATTTGTAGCTATCAAATACTTTTTATGAATTTTCAGCTGTTTCTGGTTCTTTTTAGAAAAGAAAACTATTTGTGTTTGAAATTCATAATCATTTTCACCAGTCTATTTTGTCATACTCGTAATAATGATACTAGTAGCAACTTTGATCGTTGTAAGAATCTCCCATGCATGGTCGGAAACACTATATATGATCAGACTGAAAACTATGCATTTACCTGGATACATTTAAAAAAGCCAGACTTCCAGTCCACAATGCAAAAGAAGAATCGGCTCAGAAGACATGCCCACTTTCCTGACATAATAGCCATAAAGTAAGTTTAACTGTGTAGTGTGAATGTTAATGAAGGTCTGATGAATAAATATCAATGATTGAGTGAGTGGATGAATGAGCGAATGGGTTGGATGGATAAGATAATTAGGTAGGATGGCAAGTAGTTCAGGTGGTCAGTATGGAGGTGTTAGGGTGGGTGTCAGTTGGGTAGGATGGCAGGTGGTCGGGATAGTAGGATAGCAGATGGGGAAAAAAACGTAATAGCTGAGAAGGGCATAGTTGGTGAGTGGTAGGTGGTTGGGTGGCAGGTAGGTGAATGGTACATATGTTGGGAGGCAGGTAGGTGAGATAGGTAAGATGGTGAGTGGTTAGATGGGTTGGGTAGTTCAAGTCAGGTTGGCGAGGGTTGTTAGGTCAGGGGTTAGTCATATCAGGCCATGGTATAGTTGGGTGATGGGTGTTTTCAGGTCAAGTTGGGGGAGGGTAGTTGTAGGGTGGGAATTGGCCATTAGTCGAAGAGAGAGTTGGGGGAGTCAGTGTTCCGACATGCACCTTATGTCATGTATCTAGTCTCTGACAATACAGAGGCCAGAAATCTGGACCAATGGGCACTTTGAGAGGGGACTTGAGGAATAACATTTTCATCAGATGATGATGAGAATCTGGAACTCACTGTTTGAAAGGATTGTAAAGGCCTCATTGAAGAAGGTTTTAGATGAGCACCTGAAATGCCATAGTGTACAAGCTCTGGGCCAAATGTTGGAAAATTGGATAAGAATAGATAGGTGCTTGATGGCAGACACAATGGCCAATGTGCCTCTTTTTGTGCTGTGCGACTCGATGACACTAGTTTGTTTACTTTTTGTTTAGTTGACATTTGACATTGTTGTTGCTTTCATAGTCTGTAGTGAAATTATTATGGAAACAGTATTAAAATAATTCTATATGAAACTGCTCTTCACTTCATATTGATGTTATTATTGTTATGTACCTTCAACACAATGTTATCAAATAGAATCTCCCAACTAAACCAACATATCTCCTGAATTATTTATGCTTTTGTCCAAGCATGGTGCCCAAGATTAAAGTTTGGCTCTCTCTTTTTACCCTCGGCTTTTGCTGCCACTTGGCTTCCTCAAATCTGCCTAACTCTGCCTTGATGTGGAATTGTCGGCATTGGACTGGGGTAGGCACAGTAGAAATTTCACAACACCAGATTAAAGTCCAACAGGTTTATTTGATAACACGAGCTTTTGGAGTGTTGCTCCTTCACTAGGTAAGTGCCAATTCCACCTTGATTAAATTCAAAGACCAAGCATCCACCACTTTCTGGGGAAGAGAATTCCACACACCAGCAACTGTTTGGAAGAATGGGTTTCTACTTATTCCTGTATTTAAAGGGAGACATAGTATTTAAATTATGTCTCTAGTTCTAGTCTTCCCCAGAAGAGGAAACATCCTTCTGGCATCCATCCTATCTTGTCCCCTCAAAAATCTTTTGTTTCATTAGGATCAGTTCTTGTTCTTCTAAATGCAAATCGATAACCTATCTAAACTTTCATCATAATATTCCCTCTTTCATCCAGGAATGAGTCCAGTGAGCCTTCTCTGAAATACTTCAAAAGCAATTACATACTTTTAAGTAAGGACATCAAAACCGCATACCATATTCCTGATATGGTCTCACCAATAACCTGTACAGCTCCACAGAAGCTTTTCTATTTTTATGTTCCATTCTTGTTGCAATAAACACAAAATTTCCATTTGCCTTCTGAAGCACTTGCTATATCTGCATAAAAATTTTAGGTGATTCATGCGTCAGGACACCCATATCCCTGTCCACCACCAAGTTCTGCAATCTCTCTCCATTTAAGTGGTATTTGATTTTCTATTCTTCTTGGCTGAAGAATGTCCATTTGTACTATGATGAGAGTTGACAGAATCTGGTGGGCTCTTTGATCTCTGTCATCAATTTGGGAAGGAAATCCAGCATTTGATAAAACTGCAATAGGGTACCTGAGGCTTTGATTTGATTTGGTTTATTATTGTCACATGTATTAGTATACAATGAAGAATATTATTTCTTGTGCACTAAACAGACAAAACAAATTGTACATAGAGAAGGGAAGGAAAATGGAGAATGTAGTGTTACAGTCATAATTAAGATGTAGAGAAAGATCAACTGAACGTGAGGTAGGTTCATTCATAAGTCTGATGCATTAGGGAAGAAGCTGTTTTATGTCAGTTGTACATGATCTCAGACTTTTGTATCTTTTTCCCAAAGTAGAAGGTTGAAGAGAGTGTGTATGAGGTGTGTGAGATCCTTGATTATGCTGGCTGCTTTTCCAAGAGGTAATAAGTATTAACAGTGTTAATGGATGGGAGACTGGTTTGAGTGTTGGAGTGTGCTTCATTCACAACTCTTTGTAGTTTCTGGCGTTCTTAGGCAGAGCAGGAATCATACTTAGCTATGAATAAAATCAAAAAGAATGTTTCCTATAGTGCATCTGTAGAAGTTGGTCAGAATTGTAACAGACATGGAAAATTTTCCTTAGTGTGCTGAGAAACGTGAGGAATTGATGGACTTTCTTAACTATAGTTTCAGCATGGGGGGACGGGACAGGTTGCTGGTGATCTGCACACTTGAAAAAACTTGAAAAGCTCTCGATCATTTCAATTTCATCCTCATTGATGTAAACAGGGACATGTTCTCCACTACACTTTCTGAAGTCGATGACTCCCTCCTTCATTTTGTTGACATTGAGGGAGAGATTATTGTCGTCGCACCAATTCATCAGATTCTCTCTTTCCTGTACTGTATCCTGTCATTGTTTGAGATCAGACCCACCACTGTAGTATCATCAGCAAACTTAGAAATCGAGTTAGAGGGGAATTTGGCCGCACAGTCATGTGTATATGGAATATAGTAGGGGGCTGAGAACACAGCCATGCAGAACACTGGTGTTGAGGATAATCATGGAGGAGATATGTTGCCAATCCTTACTGACTATGGTCTGTAGGTTAAGAAGTTCAGGATCCACCTGCAGAAGGAGGAATTGAGCCCCAGAACATGAAGTTTGGAGATGAGTCTTGTAGGAATAATGGTGTTAAAGGCTGAGCTGTAGTCTATGAATAGGAGTCTGACATAGGGGTCTTTGCTATCTAGGTGTTCCAGAGTTGAGTGTAGGGCCAGGGGGGAGATGGTGTCTGCTGTGGACCTGTTGCAGTGACAGGTGAACTGTAATGGATCCAAGTAGTCTGAGAGGCAGAAATTGATTTGTGCCATTTCCACTAAAGCCAAGGGAAGAAAAAAAACTAGAGGACATGGGCTACGGGTGAAGGGGGAAAAGTTTAAAGGCAACATTGGGGGGCGGTTTCTTCACATAGAGAGTGGTGGGAGTGTGGAATGAGCTGCCAAATGAAGTGGTGAATGCTGGCTCACTTTTAACATTTAAGAAAAGCTTGGACAAGTACATGGATGAGAGGGCTGTGGAGGGATATGGTCCAGATGCAGAACATTGGGGGTAGGCAGAAAAATAGTTCAGCACAGTCAAGAAGGGCCAAGGGCCTGTTTCTATGCTGCAGTGTTTTATGGTTCTATGACTATCCTTTCAAAGCATTTCATAATGATGGATGTCAGAACCATGGGCTGATAGTCATTAAGGCAAGCTGCTTTTCTTTGGCACCGGGATGATGGTAGTCTTCTTGAAGCAGGTAAAGCTTCAGATTGTTGTAAAGAGAGTTTGAAGATGTCTGCAAATACCCCACCAGCTGGTCCATGCAGGACACAAGTGCTCATGCAGGTACCCCATCCAGGTCAGTTGCTTTCCGTGGGTTGAATTTTGAGAAGACTGTTCTGACGTTGGCAATGGTGACCTCAATGCAGGTTCATCCAAGGCTTCCAGGATGGCTGATCTCTTGCTCAAAATGGGCGTAGAATGTGTTGAACTCATCAGAGAGGAGTGTATTGGTGCTGGCAATTTTATATGCTTTCATCTTGTTGCTGTTATGTCTTGCAGACCTTACCATAATCTGTGGAAATTACGTGACCACGCTGGGACTCTAGCTTGGTCCAGTATATCTTTTGGCATCTTTGATGGACCTCTGTAGATCATATCTGGCTTTCTTGTATAAATGAAGGTCACTTGACTTGAAAGCTTCAGACTTGGACTTTAGCAGATAGTGGATATTCCTGTTCGTCCATGGTGCCCATTGGGAAACAAGCAGATTTGCTTCTTTGGTACATCGTCTTCTATATACTTACTAATGAAGTCAGTTACTATAGTGGCATAGTCATTGAGGCTGGTCGCAGAGTTTCTAAATACTGACCAGTCCACTGACTTGAAGCAGTCTTCTAGGAAATCATTCGATTCCTCAGATCAACATTGCACGACTTTCTTTAATGGATTTTTCCATTTCAGTTTTTGCTTGCAAGCCGGGAGCAGGTGCACATCCTTGTGGTATGATTTACTGAATTGTGACCGTGCGATAGACTGCTAGGCATGTTTGATATCTGTGTAACAATGGTCTAGGGTGTTTGGACCTGTGGTGGAACAGGAGATATGTTACTGATATTTTGGTAGAACGCTTTTAAGCTTGGCCTGATTAAAGAATCAGGAACTTGGCAGAATTACAGAGAAAATGTGAGGTTTAACTCTCTAATGAATTCGTTTTCTGCCAGGATTGATAGGGATGTAGGGACACAAACCTAGGAGTATTGTGGTGTTATGGGGTGTGGTCCCAGGTCTGGTGTCACTGGTTTGTAAGTTTCTTGAAGGAGACTGTGAAAACAGAATTTATGATTTTATGACTGGTTCCTGCATAATTTCTTCAGTGTGAAGTCTATGCATGCTTCGCTATCTCTCTGTGTCTTTCATCTGCCACGATTTAGAATGTTTGCATATTTTTGATCACAAATTACAATAATTTTAATCAAATCCCATTTGTCTGAGAGGGTTTCAAAATTCATTTATTATTTGTTAAAAGAGGAAAGAAATGCTTAAATGGTCACGCCATATTCCTGGGATGGATTTTCATCTGGGACCTGCACTCAGAACTACATCCAGCTTTTTCCTAATGTAGTCATATTTGTTTAATGTATATGGGGGTGTGTGTGTATCAGGAACATGTGGCATCTTTTTATTATTCATTTATGGGAATTAAGCATTGCTGGCTGGCCAGCATTAATTGCCCATTCCTATTTGCCCTTGAGGCAGCTGAGAATCAACTACATTGCTGTAACTTTAGAGTCACATATATGCCAGAATAGATTTCCTTCCCTAAAGGACATTAGTTGAGCCAGTTTTTTCTACAATCGACAATGGTTTCATGGTCATCAGTAGATCCTTAATTCCAGGTATCTCTTATTGAATTCAATTCCACCATCTGTCGTGGTGAGATTTCAACCTGGGTTCCAGAACATTTAGTTAAGTTTCTGGATTACTTGTCCAGCAATAATATCGCAAGGTCATCACCTCCGGCAATGGATCCTTCTCCACAGTGGGCAGTATAGTAGAAGGGTCTGACACACACAGGATTAAAGCGGGAATGCATACCACCCACATAGTCATATAAGAAAGCACATAATGTGCACCCTGGCCAGTCTAGTGTTGAACAAAAGTGTTTACCAGCAATGGAGATAGATTGAAGATGTCTGCAAATACCCCACCAGCTGGTCCATGCAGGACTGAGTGCTTGACCCCTCCGTTAGAACAGGTAGCCTTCTATTTAATAGAACATAGAACATAGAACATAGAACAATACAGCACAGAACAGGCCCTTCGGCCTTCGATGTTGTGCCGACCAAAATAAAAAGCAATGCCCCTCCTAACTAAACCATTCCCTTCTCATCCATATACTTATCAACTAACCTCTTAAACGCCACCAAACTTGGCGCATCTACAACAGCTGCAGGCAGGGCATTCCACTCCCTAATCACTCTTTGAGTAAAGAACCTACCTCTGATATCCGTCCTATAACTCATACCCCTTAATTTAAAGTTGTGTCCCCTCGTGCTAGCTTTTTCCATCCTAGGAAAAAGGCTATCACTGTCCACCCTATCCAAACCTCTAATTATCTTATATGTTTCAATAAGATCCCCCCTTAGCCGCCTCCTTTCTAACGAAAACAACCTCAAATCCTTCAACCTCTCTTCATAGGACCTGCCCTCCATACCAGGCAACATCCTAGTAAACCTCCTCTGTACCCTCTCCAATGCCTCCACATCTTTCTTATAATGTGGCGACCAGAACTGCACACAATACTCCAAGTGCGGCCGCACTAGAGTTTTGTACAGCTGCAACATGATGCTGCGGCTCCTAAATTCAATCCCCCTACCAATAAAAGCTAAGACTCCATATGCCTTCTTAACAACTTTATCCACTTGACTGCCTACTTTCAGGGATCTATTGACACATACACCAAGATCCTTCTGTTCCTCAACACTATTAAGAGCCCTACCATTAGCCCTATACTCTACACATTTATTGTGCCTGCCAAAGTGCATTACCTCACACTTTTCCACATTAAACTCCATTTGCCACCTCTCGGCCCAGCTCTGCAACTTGTCCAAGTCACTCTGTAAACTAAAACACCCCTCTTCACTATCTACCACACCACCAACTTTAGTATCATCTGCAAATTTACTGATCCATCCCTCAATACCCTCATCCAGATCATTTATAAAAATTACAAACAGCAGGGGCCCCAAAACAGACCCCTGAGGCACACCACTCGTCACCGAACTCCACGATGAATATCTCCCATCAACCACCACCCTCTGTCTTCTATCTGCCAGCCAATTTCTAATCCAATTAGCTAAATCACCCTCTATTCCACACATCTGCATTTTCTGTAGAAGTCTTCCATGGGCCACCTTATCAAAAGCCTTACTAAAGTCCATATATACTACATCAACCGCCTTACCCCCATCCACCTCTCTGGTCACTTTCTCAAAAAACTCAATGAGGTTAGTAAGGCATGACCTACCCTTCACGAAACCATGCTGACTATCCCCAATCAATTCATTTCTCTCTAAATAACTATAAATCCTATCCCTAATAATTCTCTCCAATACCTTGCCCACCACAGAAGTAAGACTCACTGGCCTATAATTCCCAGGAAGGTCTCTCTTCCCCTTCTTAAACAATGGGACCACATTCGCCATCCTCCAGTCCTCCGGAACCACACCCGTAACCAACGAGGACCTGAAGATCAGAGCCAGAGGCTCTGCAATCTCCTCTCTTGCCTCCCAGAGAATCCTAGGGTAAATCCCGTCCGGCCCAGGGGACTTATCCAACTTCAAACCCTCGAGAATTTCTAACACATCCTCCCTATCTACTACAATACTCCCCAATTTGCAACCCTGTACCTCAGTGCTCTCCACAGCTACATTTCCAGCACTCTGCGTGAATACCGAAGAGAAATATTTATTCAGTGCCTCGCCAATCTCTTCAGGCTCCACGCACAACTTCCCACTGCTGTCTATGACTGGCCCTAATCTTGCCCTAACCAATCTTCTATTCTTAACATATCGAAAGAAAGCTTTAGGATTCTCCTTAATCCTATCAGCCAACATCTTCTCGTGTCCCCTCTTAGCTCTCCTCAATTCACTTTTTACCTCCTTCCTGGCTAATCTATAGCTATCCATTGCACTACCTGAGCCTTCAAGCCTCATCCTGACATAAGCCTCCTTTTTCTTCTTAACCAGCAAATCAACTCTTTTCGTACACCAAGGCTCTCTTACTCGTCCATTTCCTCCCTGCCTGACAGGGACATACTTATCAAGGACTCGCAGCAGCTGCTCCTTGAATAAGCACCACATTCCAGATGTTCCCAGTCCCTGTAGTTCCCTAGTCCAATCTATGCACCCTAATTCTCTCCTGATGGCCTCATAATTACCCTTCCCCCAGCTATAACTACAGCCCCCAGCTTCATGCCTATCCCTGTCCATCACTAAGGTGAACGTAACCGAATTGTGGTCACTATCACCAAAATGTTCACTAACTTCCAAGCCTAACACCTGGTCTGGCTCATTGCCCAGCACCAAATCCAATGTAGCCTCACCTCTAGTTGGCCTATCTACATACTGAGTCAAAAAACCTTCCTGCACACTCTGTACGAAAACTGACCCCTCTAACGAGCTAGAGCTATAGCTATTCCAATCAATATTAGCAAAGTTAAAGTCCCCCATCACAATTACCCTACTACTTTCACTCCTAATCAGAATTGACTTCGCAATCCTTTCCTCAACCTCTCTAGAACTATTAGGAGGTCTGTAAAAGACTCCCAACAGGGTGACCTCTCCTCTCCTGTTTCTAATCTCAGCCCATACTACCTCAACAGACAAGTCCTCATCAAACTTCTTTTCGATCACCGTGATACAGTCTTTGACCAGTAACGCCACTCCTCCCCCCCTTCTACCCCCTTCTCTACTCCGACTAAAGCATTTGTACCCCGGAACCTGCAACATCCATTCCTGTCCCTGCTCTACCCAAGTCTCTGAAATGGCCACAACATCGAAGTTCCAGGTACTGGTCCAAGCTGCAAGTTCCTCCCCCTTATTGCGAATACTCCTTGCATTAAAGTATACGCATCTCAAACCATGCTCCACCCCACCCGTACGCCGCTGTGTTTTACAACTCTCCTCTATAACCCCCTTACTCACATCCCTCTCAGCACCCCAACTACTTAGGATCCCTATGGATCCTAATGGAACAAATGGAACAAATGGAATTTGGGCCAGTTACTTTCTGAGGGCTAACTTTTGAGAAGGCTGCTCTGATGTTGTTTGTAAGTAGTTGCAAGAAACAATAAAGACTTACTGTTAATCTACATGTGGCTAAGAAGAGTTCTTTAGATTTCCCAATCTGCAATTCATGTCTTTTAACAGCCAGAGAGGTAAGAATTGAAAAGCCTGAAGCAGTTTAAAAGAACAGTGGCTTCCTGGCTGTCTGCTTTCCTTTTGCTGCAGGCATAGTTCTGTCTTGCTGTTAAAAAAATGTTTGGGATTCTGGTTTCATTTGGATTGGCTTGAAACTGGCTTATCTGTTTGAATTGTTGACTACTTTATTGGGAAAAAAGCTAAATATGTCTGATACAACTACAAAATGAAGAAGCATACCTGTTCTAACAGAGAGATCAAGATAATGATCCTGCAGAAATTTGAGAAGAGAAGAAATAACTTATTTCTCTGCCGTAATTGGAAGTTGCCTGAGGCTATGGTATTGAAGGAATGGCAGTAGGTGACTGCCAGAATAAGTACCACAAGCAGTGCCCAGAGGGCCTTGTACTGCAGAAAGCAAAATCAATGATTTCACTGGGAGGAATGAAGCAAACATTTGCAATGGGTATCTCTTCTATATGCTCTGCACTAACAAACAAAGTCATGACCTCTCGCCTCCAACCTGTGCTTTCCATAATCTCCCCTTTTTACATGGTTGTCCATGCCTTGCTGGAAATGCTCAGAACGTCTGGCAAAAATGGTAGAGAGAGAGAAATGGAGTGAATGTTTTAAATCAAGTAAAGTTTATTTATATATCGCAAATAGAGCTTACATTAACACTGCAATGATGTTACCATGAAATTTCCCTAGTTGCCACAGTCAGTCCCTGGCGATTGTTGAGGGTCAATGCACCTAACCAGCACGTTTTTCAGAATATGGGAAGAAACCGGAGCACCCAGGGAAACCTACACAGACATGGGGAAAATGTGCAAACTCCACACAGACAGTGACCCTGGCCAGGAAACAAACTCCGGTTCTTGGCACTGTGAGGCAGCAGTATTAACCACTGTACTACTGTGCCGCTCCAATGATCTTTCATCAGAAATCTGGCATATTCTTCCCACATTTCTTCTTCTTCTGGAAGAAAGAGCTTATTAAGTAAGGGTATCAAGGGTTGAAGAATAAAACAAAAATAATTAAAAAGGTTAATCGAATGTTGACCTTATTTCAAGAGTGCTAGATTATAAATAATGGAAATTACCTTATACAAAATTCTGGTTATAAGTTATAGAACATAGAACACTACAGCACAAACAGGCCCTTCGGCCCACAAGTTGCGCCGATCACGTCTATGCCTACAAAGCCATAGACCTATCTGTAACCCCCAATCCCATTGGATGCCATATACTCATCCAGAAGTCTTTTAAAAGACTCCAGCGAGTTCACCTCTACCACCACCAACGGCAGCCGATTCCATTCACTCACCACCCTCTGAGTGAAAAACTTTCCCCTAGCATCCCCTCTGTACTTGCTTCCCTACACCTTAAATCTGTGCCCTCTCGTCGCGACCATTTCAGCCCTGGGAAATAGTCTCTGAGAGTCCACCCTATCTATTCCTCTCAACATCTTGTAAACCTCTATCAGGTCGCCTCTCAACCTTCGTCTCTCCAGGGAGAACAGTCCCAGCTCCCTCAACCTGTCTTCATAAGGCATGCCTCCCAATCCAGGCAACATCCTTGTAAATGTCCTCTGCACCCTTTCAATAGCTTCCACGTCCTTCCTATAGTGAGGCGACCAGAACTGCGCACAGTACTCCAAGTGTGGTCTGACAAGGGTCCTATAAAGGATATACTAGGTTTGTATTGCCTTAAATATTGAAAATTTAAGGAGTGATCAAATTGAGGCAACTAAAGTACTTAATAGATAACAGCAAAATATGCGGATGCTGGAATCTGAAACAAAAACAGAAAATGATGGAAAATCTCACAGATCTGACAGCATCTGTAGAGAGAAATAGAGCCAATGTTTTGAGTCTAGATGACCCTTCGTCAGAGCTAAGAGCAAAGAGAAACAGACAAGATTTTTACTGAGGGAGATATTTAATAGGGTAGATAGATAGAGATAAATCATGTTTTCCAGTAGGACAGCTCAGAACAAGGGACTATGACCTTCACATTAGATCTGGGCCATTCAGGAGAAGCATTTCCTCTGCAAACAGAAGTTAAAAAAAAATCAGAATTCTGTTCCAAAGGATTGTTGAGGTTAGGTCAATTGACAAGTTTGACACTGGGATCCACAGAATCATAGCGGGCTGTTCTCCCATCTTGCTGTGCTAATTTTTTAATGTGGTAAGTCATGTGTAGGCTGATTCGCAGGATTCGCACAAGCGTTCCTGATGTGTGTGCACCTCCCAGTGCCAGATAACTGGCGCAGTAGGGACTATGCTGGAAGCCAGCAGGAACAGCAAAGTAAGTCATTTTAATCTATTTTTAAATCTTATTTAAATATGATTATTGGGCCAGGACTAAAGTCTTTGGGCCCGCTAGCATCTCCCACTCTGCCAGTACAGGCTAATACTCCACTTTCGGGAACTAGCGGCCAGACCTCGCTGGAATGAAGGGGGAGACAATCAGGGCCCTCCACAGGGATTTGGGCGGTGGGGGGTGTTGCCCCCTTGGCATCGGCATCCTAGCAATGCCAGCCTGTGCCCCCAGCACTGTCCAAGGGGTAAAGTGCCCATGTCCAGGGGGTATCTTGGCACTACCCATCAGGTTCAGGCAGTGCCAAAGGAGTAGAGCCTATGGTGCAGAGCTTAGGGGGTAGGGCCTACTGGGGGCGATCGGTGGAGAAGAGAGTTCCTGCTGCCACTCAGCATTTGGATCGATTGGGGCTAGAGGGAGGCCAGCAATCAGGACAAGCTGGGGGATGGTCTGTTAGGGGGGGTTCACCTCCTATGGGAGTGGTCTGCTGTGGTGGGAATGTGTCTGCTGGGGAGGGGGGGGTCTGCCTCCCGGGAGGGGAGGTGGACTCTTCTGCCAGGGGAGGATCATCACTGCTGAGGTTTGCTGGAGATTTGGGCGTTCCAGAATGGGGGGGCTCAAGGCTGGTTATGGGGAATGCAATTGGGCCATGGGGGTGTTCGGGCCAGCACTGTGTGGGGTCCTGGGCTGACCAGCAATCAAGCTGGGTAGCAAAGTGCAGGCTGACAGGGGCCACTGAGCTCCGAAACTATCAGACTCCTGCAATTAATAGGTCCTGCTCCCTGAGCTTTTAATGATATTCACAACTGTGAACTATACATTGCATAGAGTGTCTCAACTTCCACTGAAAAAAACAATTGTGAATTACATCAATTTTCCCCTGAATTCAGCACTTGGAACTTTTTTGAGAGAATCGCCCCCACAAAATCCCTACAATGCAGAAGAAGGCCATTTGATCCTTTGAGTCTGCACCAACAACAATCCCACCAAGGTCCTATCCCCATAACCCCACGTATTTACCTTACTAATCTCCCTGATACTAAGAGGAAACTTTTCTTGTCCAATCCATCTAATCTGCACATTTTTGCACTTTAGGAGAAAACCGCAGAAAATCCACACAAGCACTGGGAAAATCTGCAAACTCCACATAGTCATCCAACGCTAGAATTGAACCCAGATCCCTGGTGCTGTGAGACAGCAGTGCAAACCATTGTGCCATTAGTTGAGTATTGAGTAGAGTATTGAATGTACTGTCTTGATTACATTAGTATGGAATGATTGCTTTGTGGTGTCTTTCATTTCAGAAAGGTGATGCAGTGACAATCCAGAACAGAGAGATGATAAGGTGGGGAATTGTTAAACAATGGGGATTTGTAGTTTCATTCAGGGAACTGGAATCTGACTGTGCTTTCATGACAGTCACTGTGAAATACATGCTGAGTGCTTCCAACCTTCTTCCTCCCCGCTCCCCCCTCCTGGATTAATCAAGATCCATGTTGGCAAGGATTGTACCTTATGATGGCCAGGTAGTGGAGGTTGCAGCAAAGAGTAGTCACTATGACTCGCATTGCATAAACCAGGCAACAAAAAAGTTGCTTCATATTCCCAATGGTCCACCTCATTAATATTGCAGCATGTTTCTCTTTATATAATTGCTGGCTATGTGTGTGGTTTGTGAAAGGAGTCGTCAGTCAGATGTAGGGAGGATAATCTTTGACACCCAGCAGCTACCGAGTGGTTCAACATGATGACTGAAAAATGCTGGATTGGAATAGTGCAGGATAGATCATGGCTGCTGCCATAGCAGAGACGGTGGGTATTCATTTTCATGATGCTCTGGATGTGATCGCCCAATAACTGCATGCCTTTCTCATCTTTGGAACATGGCACTTATAAGACCGTGTCTCAGCAATTAATAGGTTCCCACACCATTGGGAAACTTGATATCCAGACATTTCTCTATTTCTCCTGCTTCTCTCTAAACTGACAGGAGAGAACAAAACTTTATCTTTTGGAGTTCACAGCCTCAGTAACTTAACTGATACAGGGAAAGATGGTGAATTGTATTTTGCTTGCTACGTCATCTCATTTAGCCCAGTAATATCTGCTGACAAGTATTTCAGAACCATGGTAATGTTAACAACTACTTGGAGTGCCACCCTCATCCCACTGTGAGGCTGTTGACCGGCTACACGAAATAGCAAAGTTAAGTGATCAGATCCTTGATGAAGCACAGTTGCCTGATATGATACTCTGGGAATAGATGCAGTTTGGAATTATTCTCTGATAATCCTTGGTAGAGAAGGCTTCTTGCTGAGAACCCTCCGCCTCCTGTCCTGTGAACTGATTGTCTTCTCCACAGCTTTCTCAAATGCTGTATTTCTCCCTTGGGAAACTGAAACTATAGCCTCATGATTGGGTTCTCAACACCAACTGGTGTTCTCAGGAGCATATGATAACTTCCCAGCTTTCGGCACCATTCTCCATAGACTTAACCAACTTTACAGAACTCTTCCAAAAATCCAGTATTTCCATTAGACCGGCAAGATCAAATAGTAGAAAACATTTATCACACAATTTGGATAATAATGACTTTAAGTAGCATTGGTGGAGAGTGCTGCTGAACACATACTTTGTGGTGTGTATTTAAGGGACAGCTTTAGCTGGAAATTCAATTCAAAAGTAGTAAAAGCAGGAAAACAGAGTTAAATGCAAGTTTGCACCATAATCTTGCGTATTCTGCAAGGGTAATATGTAATAACCATGCTAAAGCCCTCAACAACATGGCATTTCCTATGGAACACAGAGGACGTAGATGTGAATGATACTAACACCATTTTTCACCTAAGCCATAGTATTGAAAGAACCAACAATATAGAACTGAATTTTGCGGCCTAAGACCTTAATCTACAGAGTCACATTTAGGCAAAAGTATCCCAAAGCATCCACAAGTATCTCTATTCTGGCAATCCTTCAGAGGTAAGATAAGTTTATTAATGTTTCAGTCAGTAAGGATAATTTAGGAGATGAGGGGATAGAGTGGATGTTCAGAGACTATTTCCTCAGGTGGATGTAGCTTTACTAGGGGGCATAATTATAAGTTGATGGTGGGTGATATGGAGGAATGTCCAAAGTAGGTTCTTTACTCAGAGTGGTTGTGGTGTGGTGTGGAATGGACTTCTGCTGTGATAGTGGAGTCGGACACTTTAGGAACTTTCAAGCGGTTATTGGATAGGCACATGGATCACACCAGAATGATAGGAAATGGGATAGCCTGACCTTGGTTTCGGATAAAGCTCGGCACAACATCGAGGGCTGAAGGGCCTGTACTGTGCTATACTGTTATATGTTCTATGTTCTAGCCAATGGCACCAAGCCAGGATTCCGGTAATACATGCAGAGTCACCCAATAGGACTCTATACAAAAAAGGGAAACTTCTGCCTAAAGTTCTAGCCTTGTCCAGCAAGGATGAAGCATTTTAGTAACATGCATGACATTGTTCTAAACACAACTGCCTCCTTTACTGCCATTCCTTGTGGATAAATTTATCCTCTTATCAAAATTCATAATAAGAGATTTGTCTATTCTTAATAGTTACGGTACTCAGGAGGTTAAAATTCACTTTTATTTAAAATGCACCTGTCTTTTGTCAGTTGAGGAAGGAAAAGGGGAACCATTCTACCCTCTTTCCTCTATCTGTAACAAAAGTGACTTGGTAGCTTCCCCTCTCCCTGATGTGTTATTCCGCAGGGTAGTGTCCTCAGCCTAATTATCTTTAGCTTCTTCATCTGTGAACCTCCTTCCATTATAAGGTCAGAAGTGGGAATGTTTGTTGACATTTGTATAATATTTAGCTCTATTTACAATTTAAAATTCTTCAGATAAAGAAGTACTATCTTGTGTTGATAAGTGGCAAGTAACATTTGTACCACCTACATGCCAAGCAATGATCATCTCCAACAAGAGTAACAACCTTTCCTGGACTTTTAGCAGCATTTTCAATGTTGGGTCTCTCATCATTAACATCTGGTCATCAGCGTTACAGAACTGAATTTTCTGGCTTAAGACCCTAATCCACAAAGAGCCAACATTTAGACAATGGGGTCACCATTGTGCAAAACTTAACTGGACCAGCTACATAAATAGTGTGGATACTCTGCAATGTGTAATTCACTGCATTCTTAAAACCTTCTTGTACCCTAAAGGTACCAGTCAGAGTGTGACAGAATATTCTTTTCTTGGTTGAATGAGTGCAGCTCCAATAACAGTGAACTTGTTTGGCACTTCATCAATTTTCTTAAAAATTCATTCCCTCCATCTCCAACACAATGTGACTGTAATGTGAGCTGTCTTCAAAATGTACTGCTGCAACTCACCAAGGCTCTTTGGACACCGAGGTTAACTTTGCAAAGTTAACTGATAGCATGGTGAGATTGATTTAAGAAAGCATCTTTAACCATTTAAGAAAGCATCTCACTGCCAGTATTGTCTCAAAGGCAACTGGAGATGGGAAATATTTGCCTTGCCAGTGAAGCCCATTTCCCACAAATAAAAAAAAATAAAGAAAATCAAATGATAAAGCCCCCTTTCCAATCCTCTCCACCATCCATCAATTAATTGTATTCCTAACCTAACTCATTACATACTACCATGCCACTCTTCCTGTGTCTGGCCATTACCCATTATGTCCACTGCCCCAATTTTATACTGATTGATGTTCCAACGAATGGGCAGAAAGACAACATGAAAACATAGCCAAGTCATTTTAGCTTGAAAACAGAAAACCAAAAATTTCATCACAATGTGCAACTAGATTTGTAACTGTATGGGTCACTATAGAATCCTAATGAGATCCTAAATTTACTTACAATTGGTAATGTGTACTACATGAATAAATGTGTACATTATGAATTGGCAGGTTTATTTGTGAATTTGTAAACAATAGGATTATTCCATAACTGTAAATAGAGTCTGTTTAAACAGAATTTGGTGGGCGATTAAATAAAACAAAAGGCTAAATATTTTTCTACAATTGCTTTCACAAATTGTAACCCCAGCACCTCTTCCTGTTGAGACAAAAAGCACAAAACATTCATGCCGCCTCCTCATTTCCATGATTCCTATGTACAGCCCAGCATGATTTGTACCATTGGCTGACTGCATACGCAATAGGAGACTTAATAACATGTGAGCACATGTCCTAGCCAGCTTCCAGCTCTTTATGGTAGTCTGCCCTTTTAAAGGGACGCTCCATTGAATCATAGCAGGATGTTGCTGCATGCACAATGGAACTGGAAGACTAGGATAAAGAAACAACTCCCAAGGTTATCAATGAGTTGCTGGAGGTCTTGGTCAAAGGAGACAGGTCATGTTTCTGCATCATACCAGGACAGTGTTCATCATCTTTCTGCTGCTATGCCATTCTCTGCTGTAAAGATGGGGACAGGTCCTCCCACCCTAAGGTAATTGAACTAATTAAGTGGCTCATTAAGGGCCTCTTCCTGCTGCAACGGCATTTTACCAGTGACGGTGGGCTCCCTGTTTTGTGAGGAGACCATCTGGTAAGCTGTGCTAGCCCTCTGCAAGTTCAAGGGACTAGTCTCCTATTCAGGCATTCTATAGCCCACAGAAGGATCTCCAGTAGCAATGGCCATTCTTATGGCAAACTCCTGCCTAACTTCACCAGAGCATTCCTAAGCCCTGCGGCAGCTTATTTTTGTGATATGGTGTGCCTTTAGCTTTAAGAGGGCATAACTTAAACCACTTAAAATTATTACATATCTCAACAAATTCTGGTGTCATTGACATGTTTATGTCAAAGAGAAGCAGAAGCTAATGTGCTGGTTTGCAGGGATGTGGCAGGGCAGGAGTTGGTAGGGGGTAATGAATACTCTTCAGAGATCTGCTGTAGACTCAGTGGGCTGATTGGCCTTGTTCAGCATTGTAAGGACCCTATGACGATATCTGTAATGGCAGCATAGTTTTGAAGATTTCAATGAGAAATCTATAACCCTCAACAACAGAAGAAAGCAGCTGTTATGAAGTTGAAACAATTATCAAAATTAACTGTGTGAAAGGGTACTGTAGTTTTGTAAGGAGCTTATCTATCATGGCGAGAATTTTATGGCTGTTCTCACCAGCAGGGCCTTTTTGGTGATGGTGGGCACCATAGAACAGGAAACCCCATTGACCAGAAGATCAATCGCCAGCCTTTGCTGCCATGAAACATGCCATGGGAGGTGTAGAAAATCCCATCCCATACTTCTGTTCTGGGGTTGCACCTTAACTTACTCAAGCAACGTGAAGAAACTTGCATTGCTGTCAAAAGTTCCAGATAGCATTTAAATTCCTGTAAAAGTTAAAAATTAAAATTACTAACACCAAATTGGAAGGCATTAGATCTCCTGTCAGAAGTTAGTTTGGGTTCTGATACACTGTTGAGTTGTGTTTTCTGGACCTTAATATTTCTGAACCAAAAAAAGTCATTAAAATTAATGTTAATAATGAAGGCCTCCACAGTCAGAACATGCCAGGCCTGTTTTACAAAGCTCTTTAGATAAAATATGGTGAACCATCAATAATTATGAGTGAAGTTTAACTTCAGAATACACTGTCTGGAATTCAAGTACTTTAGGCAACAATAACAGAGACAAGTGACAAATTCATAAGTAGATGGCGAGACTTTATAACCGGGAGTAACTATGACTCTCTTAATGGAGGACCCTCTTGGGGGGACTCGCTTGAGGTTTCTGGTTATTCCCTCGGGAGTAGCTATGACTCTCTTAAGGAGGACTCTCTTGGGGGGACTCTCTTGAGGTTTCTTGGTTACTTTAGCTGTGCGTGTCTTGTCGTTTCTGCCGCACAGTGAGCTGCGCCTCCACGTCGGTCCCGCCAGGCAACGTCACCGCTCCTCCATCGTGGTGACGGCTAAAGCAGCTGTCCCAGAATCGACGCGGAGTAGTTGTATGTCTGGATGCCCGTGTCAGGCTGCAATTACAGACAGGTGGATAGATGGATTGGCTAAGCCGAAAAAAAGGCGTTAAAAAGCCACTCCCGTAACTGTGCGGGTCTTCTGGTTTCTACCCACAGTGAGTCAATCCCTTCTGCGGGAGCCACCTGGTACCGTCTCCTTGGGCACAAGAGAGGGTATTCCGTGACTGGTCGAGAAACAAATAGCGGGGGTGATGCATGCCAGGTCCATGACCACTACTTTCGACAACTTGGACTGCTGCCATCCAAGCGTGGTAACGTTGGAGTGGACTGTGGTGTGTGTTGCGTAGCTGTGGTATTCTTGGCGTTCTAGACCACAGTGAGTCATCCCTTACTGATGGTCCCGCAGGGGACACAGGCCTTCCAGCTGGCAGGTGAAGGCCTGGAGGAATTTGACTGGCAGAGAACAGCCAACACGCTTCTATGCCTAAACCTGGTAATCGGTCAAAGAAAAAAAGTCTCGACAAGTTCCGGCTTGTCCCGGGGATAGTTGGTGAACCGCTGGCGGATGCGGTCACGGCTGTCTAGGTAGTAGAAGCACCTGCGACCCCCTACCCACAAGATTCGGTACAGAGGGTGAGACGAATGAACCGAGCCTGGAGTGACGCGGAGAAGGGACGTAGTGCTCCATCTTGTCTCTAATGATCACTACCAGAGGATGGCAACGACACCGATATCCACCCTAGGTGTCGCGGTACGTATGGGCAGCACGTCAGCCCAGTGATTAGCACTGTCGGTTGGCCAGCTACTTGGACCCAGGGTCGGTTCCCGACCTGGGCCTTGTGGCTGGGGGAGTTTGCACTTTCTCCCCGTGTTTGCGTGGGTTTTCCCCGGGTACTCCGGTTTCCTCCCACATTCCCAAAAATGTGTTAACTAGGTTAATTGGCTATGACAAAATTGTCACGTCACCTAATCTGGCTCCCCTGAATTCGGTCTAAACTTATCCCTTAAATTTCTAAATTACCTCCTCATGCAAGAGAGCCGAGCACCGACCACACAGTACCGACAAAAGGCTCACTAAATGCCCAATAAGATCAGAGAGGACGGTACCAGCTCACAACCCAGCTAATTAACACTCTTAGCAGGGTATCCAACCGAGCCACAATTGACATCAAGTAGACCCCAGCTGGGGCTTTGCGAGCCACAAATAAGGATCAAGCAGACCCCGGCTGGGGTTCTGCGTGCCACAATTGGTAAGATCAAGAAGACCCCGGCTGGGGCTCTGCTAGTGGTAGACCAAAACGTCGACGAGTGACGTAAAGACTCGGAAAAGGCACTCATGCGAGTGTATTAAAATAGCATAACTGGCTGACAGAAAAATTGAGCTCACAATAGCATTTACTATAATTGAAGCTTTTCAAAAAGACATCTTGGACAAATACAAACATTAAACTATGGAAGGGCGATGATGACATGGACACGAGTCCAAAGCCATATTAATGGGTAAACAAAGTCTACGTGCCATGTATGATTCTGCCCCATTAGCACAGTAACCAATACAGAAAGGCCATGTAAGCAATGCCAATTCTGCCTGCAGTAAAATGGCCTGAGGACAAGTTGATACTGGCAAATTGCCACACCAACAAATGGTTGACATTTTTGTGCCCTCTACATCTATAGCAATCCTCTTCAGAGCACTAAAGCCTTGTCCAAAATGTTCATCTCCTTTTGCTACAAAATAATTTGTCTGCTGTCCACTGTCAACCAGTGCAACCTGATTTACTCCCCTCCCAGACTGTAACTTTCAGTGCACTGATTTCCTATCCTTCCATATGGTTTTCATAGTATAGTGTAACTCCTGCTAAAGCTGACAGAATGCTCAACTGCCAGGAATTGAAATTGAATGAAAAATCTTCTCTCAAATTGAGTCACCTGAGAATTGGAGGCAGTATTGACTTGTGATTTAGAAGTTGCTGTCATATTAAAAATTTTTATGCCTGAGGAACCAAGATCACTCTGAATCCTTCCACACTTCATACATTGAGTGTTAAAGGAAAATGCTATACAGCCTGAAGGTAATGGCCTCAGAGACCCTGCCTTAAATTATCTCCTTCCCAAGAGTTTAATCTGAGTATCTGACATTTCCAGTTTAGTCTGTTATCAATTAGCACATTTTTGGTAACATGATTAAGACAGATAATAGAACACAATGTCCTACAAAAAAAAACATCAAGGACTTTCTTTACTTCTACTTCTCAAATGATGTTAGTTACCTGAACAGCAGGAGGGAAGGAAACAAGATTACAAAGAGAAAAATTAAATCAGGTCATTTGGTAGCAGGAAATAGGGCATTAGAGGAGGTAAAGTTTCCTTGTAAGAAGCCATTATATCTTAAGCAAGAATTTCTGAGAACTTGCAGGCAAATGCAAACCACTGGCATGAAAGTAGCAAACTCAATCTCTATTTGCTGTAACATGCTGGAGCTTCTCAGATCTGTGAACCCTTGGCAGTGGAGTCAGTGGTGAAAAGCCCTTTAGATCATTGTTTGCAAATCAGCCATCAAATATTTTTATATTGCTCACAGCTTTGCCTGGATGATCACTATATTTGCCTGAGACAACTAAATAGAGGCTTTAGTAGGGCTATTAATTTAATGCTGGTTAGTGGGGGGGTGGGGAGAGTGGTGTGCAGTGTTCTTTAAACTTTGTAATTTTGGATAATTTGAGCTACTGATCAGAGAAAGAAAAGTTAAGGATTGAAATTTTTTTTTATTATTTTCACCCAGTGTTGGAAATTCCGAAATCAAGAATAGTAAGAGCTGAATGCAAAGGATTTTGTCTTAATGAAAGCAATTTATAACCTGCTGAAACACATGACACGTTCATATCATCACTTCCATTATTACTTTGAGGAACACAAGTCAAATTCCAGTGCTGCAAATATATCTATTATGCCATTGTTCTGAACAATCAGCCAAGTCACAAACTAGTAAAATTTTGGAGTAAAATATTCACTGTCTCATTTCAAATAATGTGAAGAAATCTGAAGCTTATAATAAGTGTATTGGAACAACAGGAGACCACGCAGCCCCACAACACTGTTCTGCCATTCGGTAAGATTGGTGTAAATTTTATCAGCCTGCCTTGGTCCCATAGGTCTTAACATACGGGCAACATAGTGGCACAGTGGCTAGCACTGCTGCCTCACAGAGCCAGGGATCTGTGTTCAATTTCTGGCTTTGGTCACCGTCTGTACAGAGTCTGCATGTTCTCCCTGTGTTTGTGAGGGTTTCCTCCGGGTGCTCTGGTTTCCTCCCACAGTCTGAAAGATGTGCTGGTTAGGTGCGTTGGCCATGTTAAACTCCCTTTTGGTGTGTTCTGGAATGTGGTGACCAGGGGATTTTCACAGTAACTTCACTACAGTGCTAATGTAAGCCTACTTGTGGCACTAATAAATAAACTTTGAACCATTTCAATGATTTGATTCAGAATCTGGCTAGAATTTCAATGGGTAGACAGGAATTCCATTCTGCTGATAGATTGAGGCCTTAGTTTTCAGTAGTGCTTTTTTTTGCATTTCTGTATCCCTCTAAGTGTCACTATTTAACTTCTGGCCATTCACTCAATTTTTGTTTTTTCTCTCTTGTATTTTCTTTCTTTCCATATCCTGGAGCACATGGAAAGAAAGATGGCAATTCAGATGGGTATTGGAGATTAATAGTACTTCATCATAGAATTAAAGTTAACACAACTTTTCATAAGAATAAAACCATAGGTTGATACTTGTTTGAAAAACAAATTGAATACAATTATTATGTTGAGAATGAATTATTGCTGTATTTTTGGAGAATGCCACTCAGAAACACTCAATTAACAAATGTAACTTTACTGTGTGTGTCCTTTCTCATACCTGCTGCTTCTCTGTTCCCTGTTCTAGGTCACATTCCTTGCATACGTTATTACAGCGGGGCTCTCTGTGATCTTTGAGTTCAATCTGATTTCTTCGGAATTCAAGAGGTATAAAAATAGTTTCAATGTTATTTTATGCAGGATTAGGACAGAATAAGGACTGGTAATTTACACAAAGTCCCTCTAAGTTATCAGGACAATAGAATAAGCAAGTTCCTGGAATTTCTAAATAATGATGCATCTTTCTTACCTCTTAGGAATATAGGAACAAGGGTAGGCCATTCAGCCCATTGAACCTGCTCCACTTTTTAAATATGATCATGACTGATCGAACACTTCAGTATTATTTATATCCATAATATTCCTGCAAGAGATTGAGCTGGAACCCTTCTGCTGCTATTTTATCTTTCTCTGGTTGTCCTTGGTTGTTGGCCTCATAACATGACAAGGTTGCAGTAACCACCACCCAAAAGAATGAGAAAGGAGCAGCAACACCTTTAGCAGCCAGGAAAGAACATCAGAGCCAAAGTGAGAGAAAAGCATTATTAAGAGCATTAATAGCAAGAAATCAGTGCAACTGTCATGCGACTACTACTGCACTTTATGAATCTCTTAGGAAGGGAGATCCAGTGGGAAGGAGCAAGGAAGACAATAGGATTAAGCATGCTTCTATGTCTTAGGCTCCACTATGAAAGCCTGTCTCCAGTGGATCAAGATTTTGCTTTGTTAAACTTGTGTGCAAGAATAACATCATGTTAAAAAAAAAACACACATAAACATCATTTTAAAGGATGAAAGTTGATTTAGGACCTGCGATGTCAGGACTCTCATGGACATCCAACAGTGACTGACCAGAATGACCAGTATTGCTATAGTTGACTTGGAGCTTAGACATATTCCCAAAATGGGATTCTGCCCTAAGTGAGCAGATTGGGCACTGGTTAGGATTTCCATGATTTCATGTTAAAATGGCATTGGGGTTCAAATTGCATCAAAGGAGCTGAATTTACATGATACACACTACCTGCTACTAGTGAAAATCTTGGCTAATTTAAAAAGCTCCACTAGGAAATTGGCAGCCTGTGTGAACATAGTAGGAATGGAGCTTTGTTCTACTGGATGAACGCGGCTAAACTTGTCCATGCCTTATTGCTATAGCACAATAATACACCCTGCAGTTCAGATATCACACAGTATATTTACTCAAACAATACACAACATGACCATTAATGTACTTTCATAGAGATTCTGGCCATTATTGATTTTAACCTATTGGAGATGATATTTTCTAGGTAACTGAAACCTCTTTTTAAATGTCAATGTTCTTGGTGGAATCTCCAGAGAAAGAGTCCAAATGATTGAACACAGTGGGTTATGACTTTTCTCAAGGAATTCTACCGATCTTCTAATGAAGTAACAGCAGGAGATCAAGAGAAGCCAACTAGATTTCTTTCCTTAAAATTAAAGACCAAGAATCAACTTATTTTGTGGAAAATGGTAGTGCCATATTTCAGTTAGTGATTCAGGAAATGTCCAGATGTGACTTCAGGGCATATGAACTTCTGCATGTCTCCAAATAATATACAAGAAATAGAATTATAGAAATCCTACAGTACAGAAAAAAGCAATTTGACCTATCGAATCTGCACCGACCACAATTCCATCCAGAACCTATTCCCATAGCCCTACATATCTACCCACTAATCCCTCTAACCTACACATCTCAGGAACTAAGGGCAATTTTTAAGCATGGCCAATCAACCTAACCTGCACATCTTTGGACCATGGGAGGAAATCGGAGCACCTGCAGGAAACCTACACAGACACGAGGAAAAAGAGCAAACTCCACACCGACAGTGACCCAAGCCGGATATCAAACCCAGGTCCCTGGAGCTGTGAAGTAGCAGTGCTAACCAATGTTCTACTGTGCCGCCCTATGACACATAATCAGTACGCTGAATATGATTTAATTGCCTTTGTGGGACCAATGCATTTTCATTTGCTTCATTTTGGAAAATTTTCCTTCAAGTTGAAAGTGCAATTATCATACGGTGTATCTGTCATTTACAAAAGGATTACTGGTATTACAAGAAAAGAACTGAGATGGATACAAACATGAACATCTCTAGCAGACAGTAACCCGTCAATGTTCATTTCATAAACCTATACAGGTCCCCAAAAGCAATCAATATGCTACCATATAAATTGCTCCTGGTATCAATAATAATAGTCCAGTATTATGCACTATTTCAACATGAACAGATTGGAAGCTTTTTTCTTTAAGGATGAACTCTGCAGTTTCATAAATGGGCATCTATAGATCTGATTGATGAACGCAGTGGAGAGCAGCAAATAATGCCTCTGTTGATTGTTACTGCAGATATGTTAGAAAAATGGTAAAGCAAAGTTCCTCACAAACACATCAGCAAGGAATTGAGAAATTATTTTGAACACTGCTGATGAGAAAAGCAGCACATGAATCCAAAAGCATGCCACCAGCGTAGTAAGTAATAGTAGAATTCTCAATTGTATTATTTATGTACAGTGGCGAGCAGTTCAGCCACACTTTTCTCACAGGCAGGGATGGTGTGAAGTCATGCCCAATTTCATGCTTGGAGCCTAATTATTTTTTCACAAGCGAATATCTCTCCAAATCACCTGGTAGGTCAACAACTGATACATCCACCCATATCAGCCGGGAGGTTCAAAGTTCCCAGTGTCATAGTCAAATGCCAGTCCAACGTATACATCTCACTCTGTCTTCTGGAGACCATCCACAATATCTGGCAGCCAGAAGTAAAAGCCTTCCTCCCTCAACCAGAAGACAACCGCACTTGAGCCATCAGGCCCTTGTGCCATGACTTGCAGAGTCTGGGCATAGAGGCATGTTCCCTATTCATGGGTTGGCTAAAAGAAACACCCCAATGTCACCTCTTCAGACTGGGAAGTTGTTGTCCAGGTCGGTTGCATAGGCAATCACGCCCAAAAATTAATAAAATGCAGAAAGTAGATGAATTGTCTCATCCACTCCACCAGGGTATGTCATGTCTCAAATCATTCACTTTTAAACTCTCATCATACCCTCAAAAGGCTACTCACATCATGGATCTCACACATCTATCAGTGGGGGACATATCAACACTCATTCTCTCATGGAGACTTTCACATCATTTACATTTGACTCAATTTGATTTCAGGATCTGATTAAGTGATGGAGCTCAGATCCATACTAGATTGCTGGGAGAGGCCAAACTCCTTTTCCCCCCATGACTGATCCCTCTTCTCCCAGTAACATTGGCTGCTTCCTCCATGAATTTGATCAAGGCAAATATCATTGACATTCCATCCTATTATGTTGCCCATACCCAATCCTCTGGCCCTTCTGGGGAGGCCTTACCACACACAAAGCATACGCGAATTAACTCAAACCCTATTCCATCCTCTCTACTCGAATATCTTTTCACTTCTTCACAGAGACTAAGCTGGCACACAAGTGAGCTCAGATTTGAGGGAAGGATGGCTGAGATACTCACCTTGATTGAATTCATGGAGGATGCAGCCGACATTACTGGAGAGGAGAGGGATCAATCATGGGGGAAGAAGCTTGACCGCTCCCAACAATCTAGTACAGATCTAAGCACCATCACTTAATTAGATCCTGAAATCAAATTGAGTAATCTGATATGGCTTAAGGTTGTCCACTAAATTTCTGCTTTCTTTTTCAGACACCAGCAGGCAACAGCTATCCAGCTCAGTAGCAGCCTGAGCCCTCAAAGCACATCTGTTTACTAAGTGGCTCATAAAAATTTGTCACAGTGCTGTGAATGATTCGGTCAGAACTCAGTAAGAATTTAGCAACACCAATTTTTAATCCAACCGATTTATTTGATAGTAAATCCGCGAGCTTTCAATACTCTGTGTCTTCCTCAGGCAAATGCAATGTTCTGGTCTGCAATAGCACACATCAGCACAGTCAGAGATTGCTGATTAGAATGCGAATCCTTACATCTAATCTGCTATTCAAGTGTTAAAATGGCTAACAATGTGTGTGAAGGGAATCCTGAGCATTGTTAGAGAATTGTGTATTTTCTCCAGACAGCACAGTAAGTGAGGTTTTTTGCTAACCCAGGCAAGTTACGGGGGTTACAGATAGTGTTTCATGAAGCCAAGATCCCTGTTAAGACCGTCCTCATGTGTGCGGAGCTTGGCTATCAGTCTCTGCTCAGCGACTCTGCGCTGTCGTATATCACGAAAGCCCCCTTGAAGAACATTTACCCGCAGGTCGGAGGCCGAATGCCCATGACTGCTGACGTGTTCGCCCACAGGAAGGGAACTGTTTTGCCTGGTGATTGTTGAGCGATGCTCATTCATCCGCTGTCGTAGTGTTTGCATGGTCTCCCCAATATACCATGCTTCGGGACCTCCTTTCTTGCAACGTATTAGGTAGACAACGTTGGCCGAGTTGCAAGAGTATGTACCATGTACCTGGTGAATGGTATTCTCACGTTTGATGATGTCATCCATGTCGATGATCTGGCATGTCTTGCAGAGGTTGCTGTGGCAGGGTTGTGTGGTATTGTGGTCGCTGTTCTCCTGAAGGTTGGGTAGTTTGCTGCGAACAATGATCTGTTTGAGGTTGTGCGGTTGTCTGAAAGCAAGAAGTGGGGGATGGGGATGGCCCTAGCGAGATGTTCATCGTCATCAATGATATGTTGAAGACTCCGGAGAAGATGTCGTAGCTTCTCCGCTCCGGGGAAGTACTGGACAACAAAAGGTACTCTGTCCACCGTGTCCCGTGTTCGTCTTCTGAGGAGGTCAGTGCGGTTTATCGTTGTGGCACGTCGGAACTGTCGATCGATGAGTCGAGCGCCATATCCTGTTCTCACGAGGGCATCCTTCAGTGTCTGGAGGTGTCTGTCATGATCCTCCTCATCTGAACAAATTCTGTGTATACGGAGGGCTTGTCCATAGGGAATGGCTTCTTTAACGTGTCTAGGGTGGAATCTGGAGAAGTGGAGCATTGTGAGGTTGTCTGTCGGTTTGCGGTACAGTGAGGTGCTGAGGTGACTGTCCTTGATGGAGATGCGTGTGTCCAAGAATGCAACTGATTCTGGAGAATAGTCCATGGTGAGTCTGATGGTGGGATGGAACTTGTCGATATCATCATACAGTTGTTTCAATGATTGTTCACCATGAGTCCAAAGGAAAAAGATGTCATCAATGTATCTAGTATATAACCTTGGTTGGAGATCTCGTGTGGTGAAGAAGTCTTGTTTGAACCTGTGCATGAAGATGTTGGCATACTGAGGTGCGAATTTGGTCCCCATGGCTGTTCCGTGTGTCTGGATGAAAAGCGGATTGTTGAAGGTGAAGACATTGTGGTCCAAGATGAAGCGGATGAGTTGTAAAATTGCATCCGGAAACTGGCAGTTGTTGGCATGGAGTACTGAGGCAGTTGCAGCAATACCATTGTCGTGGGGGATGTTGGTGTAGAGCGCCGAGACATCCATTGTGACAAGGAGTGTCCCTGGTTCTACTGCTCCATGTGTGCTGAGTTTCGATAGGAAGTCCGTAGTGTCAAGATAAAAGCTGGGGGTTCTTTGTACGATGGGTTTCAGGATGCCCTCGATATAGCCAGAGAGGTTCTCACACAGGGTCCCATTGCCCGATACGATGGGACGGCCGGGTATGTTTGCCTTGTGTATCTTTGGGAGGCACCTCAGTATGCCA
This sequence comes from Sphyrna mokarran, assembly GCA_024679065.1. NCBI lineage: Eukaryota > Metazoa > Chordata > Chondrichthyes > Carcharhiniformes > Carcharhinidae > Sphyrna > Sphyrna mokarran. The sequence continues at coordinate 63,383,216 of JAGIQG010000006.1, read as the reverse complement.
ACATCTTCATGCACAGGTTTGAACAAGACTTCTTCACCACACGAGATCTCCAACCAAGGTTCTATACTAGATACATTGATGACATCTTTTTCCTTTGGACTCATGGTGAACAATCATTGAAACAACTGTATGATGATATCAACAAGTTCCATCCCACCATCAGACTCACCATGGACTATTCTCCAGAATCAGTTGCATTCTTGGACATACGCATCTCCATCAAGGACGGTCACCTCAGCACCTCACTGTACCGCAAACCGACAGACAACCTCACAATGCTCCACTTCTCCAGCTTCCACCCTAGACACTTTAAAGAAGCCATTCCCTATGGACAAGCCCTCCGTATACACAGAATTTGCTCAGATGAGAAGGATCGTGACAGACACCTCCAGACACTGAAGGGTGCCCTCGTGAGAACAGGATATGGTGCTCGACTCATCGATCGACAGTTCCAACGTGCCACAACGATAAACCACACTGATCTCCTCAGAAGACGAACACGGGACACGGTGGACAGAGTACCCTTTGTTGTCCAGTACTTCCCCGGAGCGGAGAAGCTACGACATCTTCTCCGGACTCTTCAACATATCATTGATGACGATGAACATCTCGCTAGGGCCATCCCCACCCCCCCACTTCTTGCTTTCAGACAACCGCACAACCTCAAACAGATCATTGTTCGCAGCAAACTACCCAACCTTCAGGAGAACAGTGACCACAATACCACACAACCCTGCCACAGCAACCTCTGCAAGACATGCCAGATCATCGACATGGACGACATCATCAAACGTGAGGATACCATTCACCAGGTGCACGGTACATACTCTTGCAACTCGGCCAACGTTGTCTACCTAATACGTTGCAAGAAAGGATGTCCCGAAGCATGGTACATTGGGGAGACCATGCAGACACTACGACAGCGGATGAATGAGCATCGCTCAACAATCACCAGGCAAAACAGTTCCCTTCCTGTGGGCGAACACTTCAGCAGTCATGGGCATTCGGCCTCGACCTGCGGGTAAATGTTCTTCAAGGGGGCTTTCGTGATACACGACAGCGCAGAGTCGCTGAGCAGAGACTGATAGCCAAGCTCCGCACACATGAGGACGGTCTTAACAGGGATCTTGGCTTCATGACACACTATCTGTAACCCCCGTAACTTGCCTGGGTTAGCAAAAAACCTCACTTACTGTGCTGTCTGGAGAAAATACACAATTCTCTAACAATGCTCAGGATTCCCTTCACACACATTGTTCGCCACTTTAACACTTGAATAGCAGGTTAGATGTAAGGATTCGCATTCTAATCAGCAATCTCTGACTGTCTGTGCTGATGTGTGCTATTGCAGACCAGAACACTGCATTTGCCTGAGGAAGACACGGAGTGTTGAAAGCTCGCAATTTTACTATCAAATAAATCGGTTGGATTAAAAATTGGTGTTGCTAAATTCTTACTGAGTTCTTACCACCCCAATCCAACGCCGGCATCTTTACATCATGATTCGGTCAACAGATTTAGTACTTTTGGAATTCATTTATCTCAAGGTTTAATCATTCTCCCACTTCTGTGAGAGCATCCAGTCTTGAGATAAACATTCTTGTGATGGCAACCTCAGTGCAGCTAGTCTGCATAGTGCAGAGCCTTATGTATTGTCAGGGAGATGTATTTAGACGTTTATTACAGGTGTAAGATGGGAAAGCCTTGAACACTTCTTCCTTAAGGGACAGCATGGTTGAGGTTAGCTGATCAGCAATGATACTTTATTTTTTATTCATTCATGAGTCATGGGCATCGCTGGCTGGCTAGCATTTACTGCCCATCTCTTGTTGTCCAATGGCAGTTGAGGGTCAACCATATTGCTGTGGCTCTGGAGTCACATGTAGGCCAGACCAAATAAGAATTTCCTTCCTTAAAAGATGTTAGTAAATCAGATGAGTTTTTCTGACAATTGACAATGGTTTCATGGTCATCAAGAGATTCTTAATTCCAGATATTTCTTATCAAGTTCAAATTACACCATCTGCCATGGTGGGATTCAAACCTGGGTCCCAGAACATTAGTTGAATTTCTGGATTAATAATTTGGGGATAATAGCACTAGGCCATCATCTCCCTGCAGCTCTTCAGTAGCATTTGGGTTTCCTCATTATTTGTGTCCAAACCCAAGACGTGCACTTTGGAATGAGATCACATTTCTGCATCTCTCATGACATCATTTGCTGTCAATCATCAGTGGGTTTGAAGTTCACAGAATGAAGGTATTAGCAGATCACAGATGACCACGGCTAAGAACAAATTCTAGTGAGTCACAAATCCAATGCACAAGGACTCGTTCTCTCAACAATAAATCAGCTCTCCCCTGAGGTGACAGGGAATGTCTTGGAGAGTGAGGGGAGATATGGGCATATCCTTTCACTTAACTTCCTGGAAGCTGCCAGCTTTAAAATATCACAAGTACGCCTTCCATGGCTTCCTTCCTCAATGGCATCAGCAGCCCTGCAGGCTTTCTGCACCTCCATGTTTTCATTGTTCAAAGAGCTCTCCCATCCTCCTCCAGTTCATCTTCTGGTGAAAATTCATCATTTGCATCATAAGATTGTAAAGGGAACAACACTGCCATTGTGTGGAAAAACCCTTTCAGGTGTATATTCCAGAGAGCCACCTGAGCAGTCCAAGCTTCAGAAGTGTTGTGCCTGCCGCGTAGTACTGTTTTAATCCTTACACCGTGGACAAGTAAGTGCTAGTAGGCATCTTATCAGCACAACCAATATTTAAGACACACAATCAATAATCACCCTCCCAACCAACAATTTGTTATTTTACAGAAAATATGAGAGTTCAAGTCCAATACAAGATCTTGACTTAACTTTGCACGACTAGCAAGTAGCAAGCAGATATTTGCTTTTATCTGTATATTTTTCTTGGTCGTCCTGTGCATAGTCTGGTCCTTTGGGTCTGGTCTGGCACTCTTGATCTTCCTTCTCAGATGTGGTGACTCTCCTCATGCTAGTCATCACTGGCGATGGTCACTGTCGTTGTACCTCATTCATGGGGTCAGAGATAGAGAGTATTGTTGGTTGTGCAGCACCCTTTATACCCCATTTTGTTTCACATCCCTTTTGGTCATTGCTAATCAATCGATCAGGACTTGATCACCCTGATCGATACAGTCCAATTGGGTGCTGCCACACCAATTTCTGGGTTTGTCCCCAGTGGCCATGTCTGTAGAATACATACCTCCCTCTCAAATAAGGGGTTACAGTGCCCCTATGTCTGGGAAACAACCCAGTGTGATCAGAAAGTCTTTTCTGTCCTGGAGATGACCCATATCTTGTGTATTTACTCGTCTGTGTTGCAGCCTGTTTATCTCTATCTTTTAGGCTGCAGCATGTGTTTTTTAGTTCTTGCCCAATTGTCCCAGAGTGCTTCACAAGCTGCCATTTGGCCACAGAAATACATCTTCAGATGTCCAGTGTGGGACCATGTGGAGTTATGAACCGTGTTGTATCTCTCCTTAGCGTGAATGTGAGGGTGATGCACTGGAGTCATCAGCCAGTGTCTAAGTAGCCCTTATCTCCCAGGAACCATCCCAGAAGATGTTCCGTTCCTCGAAAATCCTTGGCACCTGGTAGTGACTGGGGATGCAGGAGTCATGGTAACTCTCAAGCTAGCATGTATACGCCTGTGCAGCATCCCCCAGTCCACAACACATTATGCATAAAAGAGATTACTGATCCGCTTTATAGAAAGGCCCGTCATTATAACAGATTTTTTTCTGGACAAAGACCGTTGAGTTCAAAGATTTACTGGTCTTGTGGCTATCTTAGTACAGGCTAGACAAGCTCCATGACAACAGCCATGAAGACATGCTAATGATGGTCACATATCAATTGTACATGATGGAATGGTGGCCATGCAGTTCATAAACATTAGGGGCTGCTGCCATGGATGTCTAAAAGCTTGCAAGGTAAGATATGGAAGAAAAGGAAATCTAATGCTGAACACAAAGAGCTCTAAATACTACAGAACACCAAGACGAATATAGAAAAAGGAGTGGTGAAATCAAAAAGAAAATTAGGAAAGCAAAGTGAGGTCATGAAAGAATACTGGAAAGACAAATATCAAGGAAAACTCAAAGATACTTTTATCAATACATTAAAAGTGAGAGGATAACCAAAGAATGAGTAGGACTCACAAAAGACCAAAGAGGTAACCTATATATAGAGGAAGAAAGATTTGGATAAAGTACTTAGTGAATACTTTGCATCTGTCTTCACAAAAAGGGGGAAAATGCAGACATCATAGTTCAGAAGGAAGAAGAGTACGAAGTATTAGATGTGATAAGCATAGGGAGAGAAGAAATATTAAGGGAATTACATTCTTGAAAGTTGAAAAAAAGCATCAGGGCCGTAAAAAAATATGTACTTCAAAAAAGCCAAGGAGGAAATAATGGAAGATCTGATGTTTTATTTTTCAATTCTCACTGGACATAGGTGAGATGCTGGATGATTAGAGGTCTGGTAATGTAGTATCTTTATTTAAAAACTGATGAATAAAATGAATAATTACAGGCTGATCAATCTGACACAGTAGTGGACAAATTATTGGGATCAGTTCTGAGGAACAGGATAACTGTCACTTAGAAAGACATGGATTAATCAAGACCACTGTCATCATGGATTTTTAAATAGAAAGTCATGCCTGACTAACTCGATGGCGTATTTTGAGAAAGCACAAAGATGATTGATGAGAGCAATGTGGTTGATGTGGTCTATATGGATTTTAGTAAAGCTTTTGACAAGCTCCCACATAGCAGATTGGTTAAAAAAAAAGCCTATGGAATCAAGGGGAATGCAGATAGCTGGATATAAAATCGGATCAGTGGCAGGAAACGAAAGATAATTGTTGATGGATGTTTCTGCGACTGGAAGGCTGTAGGCAGCATTTGCAGAGGATAAAGTAGCCTAGACAACACATTCATCTTAATCAAAGCAATTCTACGCAATCAATTCTACCCTGAAATTGATAAAGTTGACCACCGCTGTAAGTTCCACTTAATAGATGTCAATAATGAAGGAAAGTTTGCCTATATAACTGGCAAAAAAACAGGAGTAACAAGAATACCCAGATAAATAACCCCTGAAAGGCCATCTGAAGGAAAAACTAGAAGAGGGAGGGGTCTACCCCTTAACTTGCTCATAGCCTCCGATTTTGTGAACTTAATCTTGTAACTCAAAAAAAAAATCTGGCTATCACATCAATAATAACAGAACCAGAGAGGGACACATTTGGCACAGAAACAAACAGCAACACATCATCTGCATAAAGTGAAATTTTATGCAACCCATAAACTTGAGGGTTTCATCCAATGGCCTCCATCAAAGATGTAATGGCCAGAGCAAACAAAAAGGCAGAGAAAGGACATCCCTGACTCATTCCTCTCCAAAGGTCAAAATTCTTAGATCTATAACCATTTGTAAGGATTGCAACCACTGGAATCCTATAGATTATTAAAATCCACATTGCATAAATTTGGATTGCGAGTAATGCAAGTAATTCTATTCCACTCTATCAAAAGCCTTTTGGCATCTGGAGATCACAAACCCATTCATAGCACACTTTTAAAAGATTGGTTTAATATTTAGCAACCTCCTAACATTAATGCATGGATTTCAACACTTAAAAATCCAGTCTGATTACCCTGAATAATCACAGAAAAGATTTTCCCCAGGCTCATTGCCAGAACCTTAGACAACATTTCAAGTTGACATTCAATAAGAAAATCGATCTGTAAGAAGTACACTGCACAGAATTTTTACCTGCTTTTAGGATTAAGGAGACATTTACCTCCTGAAGTGACTGCAGTAGCAACCCTACACCAAATGAGTGATTATACAGAGAAGTTAGTGGATCTAATAACAAGTCTTTGAATTCCTCACAGAATTCACACCCTAAATCATCAGGGCCAGCCGCCATACCAGTCTGAAACTCCTTTATGGCAGAGACCACCTCCTCTCCAGCAATCGGAGCATTCAAAGCTGTTCTCAGATCCTCTGGGGCAGAGGGAAGTTCGAGAGAAGAGAAAAAATGTTTCCAAAAGTACCAAAGCTCCCTCATCTTGACCCGATTCATATCAATTGGTATATGCTCTTAAAAGCCCCATTAATACCTTTTGCCCTAATCTTCCAAATTCCCTCAGAGGCCACAGTTGAAGCAATTGTCCAAGAATCTGACTTCTTCCTAGCAAGGAAAGCCAAATCTACTTGGTTTATTTTCAAATTCATATCATGTCTGCTCAGCAAACCTCAAACTTTTTCAGCACACTGGGTCAACAGAGTCAGTACCGCCCTAAGTACACCAATTTTTTTCAATTTGGCTAGGCAAGGATTCTCACCATACTCCCTCTCCACTTCAATTAGGCAGACTTCCAAACTGGTGTTTCTGTTTAAGTAATTTACATCTGTTTTTGATCAAAAATGAGATGACCAAACCTCTAGCAAAAGCCTTGCAGATCTCTCAAATGACAGAGGGCTCACGTCAGTAGGATGTGAGCAAAAAGCAAAAAGCATCTAATTTGGTCTTGAAGTATGAGATGAATCTATGGTCTTTAAATAAAAACACATCAAATCTCCAGGACCTGGACTGACAATGTGTCCCTTTGATGAGAAATTTGGAAAGGACTGGAGTGTGGTCAGAGATCCCAATGCTAGCTATAATACAAGAAGCAACTGACTACAGGATCATCTTTGATACAAGGAAATAGTTGTTTTTATTCTTGGTGTGCAGAATTCTCAACACGCCTCCATCACCCACCTCTTTACAGGCTGAAGCCAATGCCTTCACTTGCTGCACAGGATGATTCCATACAACAGGGAGTTTGTCAATTAGTGGCTTAAGATGGCGAAGTCATCACCAATAAAGGAATAATTGGAGGCCAATTCAGCAGAGTCCATTAAGACCTTTGTGATCATGTCTGGGAAATAATTAGGAGGATGACAGACATTCATTATCAACATATTCTCCCTATATCTCAACCCCTTAACAACTACATACCAATCCTCTTTAATTATGCACAACTTTCTAAACTAAAGGCAGATTCTTATTAACCAACACTGCTACCCTTTGCTGGTTGAGAAAGAAGCAAATGACATTTCCCCCATCCAGTCCCAGTTTGAGATGCTCCCTGTTGTCCACACGAGTTTCTTGCAATAAAGCTATGTCAACTTTGTCCTTTTTAAGAAAAGATAAAATCTTCTTTCTTTTATAAGACCTAGAAGGGTGTTGACAGGGTGAATTTGGAAGAGATATTTCTTCTTCTGGGAGAACTTAGAACTAGATGTTTAAAAATAACGGGTTGCCTATTGAAGACAGTGATGAAGAAAAGTTCTTTCTGTGAGTCTTTGAAACTTTTTCCTTAAGGTGATGAAAGCAGGACATGTACTGTTATTCCACATTCGTGGAGTATTGTTGACATAACACTTAAAGTTCACCAGGGAATTTTCAAAACTAAATAACTCCATAGAGAAAAGGTTTTGGTGTCAGGAATTGACAGTGGGGTAGAACAGAAAATCAATTATTATTTGCCAGTCAAGCAAATGTAATGTTCAATCTTCAAGGTATCAGAACTACCTCCAGCTACATTCAACTTTGCAGATCCTATGTGTATACGTCTTCTTGAGTTATCCTGCAAAGCGGCATGGTAGCATAGTGGTTAGCACTGCTGCTTCATAACTCCAGGACCTGAGTTTGATTCCTGGCTTGGGTCATTGTCTGTTCGGGTTTCCTCCAGGTGAACATAAGAACATAAGAAATAGGAGCAGGAGTAGGCCATCTAGCCTGCCCCACCATTCAATAAGACCATGGCTAATCTGAAGTGAACCAGTTCCACTTAGCCGCTTTCTCCCCATAACCTTTAATTCCCTTGTTTATCAGAAGTCTATCTACCCGTGACGTAGATATATTCAACAAGGTAGCCTCCACCACTTCAATGGGCAGAGAATTCCAGAGATTCACTATCCTTTGAGTGAAGAAGTACATCCTCAACTCCATTCTAAACTGCACCCCCCCCCCCCCATTTTGAGACTGTGCCCTCTAGTTCTGCTATCCTTTCTAAGCGGGAAGAATCTCTCTACCTCTATCCTATTTAGCCCCTTCATTATCTTGTAAGTCTCTGTAAGATCCCCCCCTCAACCTTCTAAATTCTAACAAGTACAGACACAGTCTATTCAATCTCTCTTCATAAGCAAACCCCCTCATCTCCAGTATCAGCCTGGTGAACCTTCTCTGTACTCCCTCCAAGGCCAATATATCCTTTCGCAAATATGGGGACCAAAACTGCACATAGTATCCTGTCTTGGCCTCACTAGTGCCCTGTACAGTTGCAGAAAGACCTCCCTGCTTTTATATTCTATCCTCCTCGCTATGAAGGCCAACATTCCATTCGCCTTCTTGATCACTTGCTGCACCTGCAGACTGTGTTTTTGTGATTCATGCACAAGGACCCCCAGGTCCTTCTGCACAGTAGATGCTGCAGCTTTTCACCCTTCAAATAATAATCCCTCCTATTATTCCTACCAAAGTGGATAACCTCACATTTGCTAACATTATACTCCATCTGCCAGGTCCTTGCCCATTCACTCAGCCTATCCAGATCTCTCTGCAGACTTTCTACACCTTCCACGCAATTCATTTTTCCACTCATCTTCGTGTCATCAGCAAATTTTGTTACCCTACACTCAGCGCCCTCCTCCAGATCATCTATGTAAATGGTAAACAGTTGAGGCCCCAGCATCAATTCTTGAGGCACTCCACTAATCACCAACTGCCAACCAGGAAAGCACCCATTGATTCCAACTTTCTGCTTCCTGTTAGATAACCAATCCTCAGTCTATGCTAACACATTACCCCCAATTCCGTGCACCCTAACGTTCTGCAGCAACCTTTTGTGAGGCACCTTATCGAATGCCTTCTGGAAATCCAAAAACACCACATCCACTGGAATGTAGATTGGCAAATCTACATTCGCCAATTCCGCCCTCATCTTATTATACTCCCCTCTGTTCAAACAGAGGACACAGGTTCGGGACCCTACTTTCTCATCCTCCATCTCTATCAGAAATTCAACCTACTATGATCACTCATCCCAAGAGGATCCCTCACAAGAACATCCCTAATTCTACTTGCCTTGTTATACTATACCAGATCTAAGATAACTCGCTCCCTCAAAGGTTCTGTTACATACTGTTCAAGGAAACTATCCTGACAGTATTCCAAGAACTCTTCCTTAAGCCCACCGCATACGACTCGAGTCAACCAATCAATATATAGATTAAAATCCTCCATAATTATCACCGGTCCTTTTCTGCACACATCAATTATTTGCTTGGTGCTCCAGTTTCCTCCCACAGTCCAAAGGCATGCAGGTTAGGTTGATAGGCCATGCTAAAAAAATTGCCCCTTGATGTCCTGAGATGTGTAGGTTAGAGGGATTAGCGGGTAAATATGTAGAGATATGAGGATAGGATGTGGGTGGGACTATGGTCGATGCAGATTTGATGGGCCAAATGGCCTCTTTCTGAACTGTAGAGTTTCTATGATTCCTAACATGAGCATGAGTGCAATTGTGAACAAAAGGATCAAATTAAAGAGAATGCAGAATGAAATATGAAATTTAAAGATGCTTCCCTGAAGCCAGGATATAAATTGCTTGTGAAATGTAATTGTCACATTTGAAAGCAAATGGCCACCTATGACATCTGACAATTTGTGGTCAACTGCTCAAAAGATCCGATGTTCGATGCTGAGCTTGGATCACAATCCCACCAAACATACCACTCTTCAAAGCACCATAAGTATTGAATCCAATTCCAACATTGACATCTCAGATGAAGAACAAATTAAGGAGATGACACCTGATATGAGACGATAATCTACTCATGAGAGAAAATGCCCACCAAACTTATTGACTGTGTTACAAAGTGAACTTCATTAATTAGATGGTGAACTAATCTTCCATTGCATTCTTTATAAGTTAAATTAGTACAAATGTTTAAGTATGTTGTAGTTTTACTGGTGAAAGTGAATGTTCAAGTTGTGTTTAAGTTTATTGTTTACACTTCTGGAAACAAAGGCCAGACTTTCTGCCCCAGTAGTGGATGTGGTGAGTCATTGAGATATCCATCAACTTTGGTGGGACTGGAAGATCCAGCCAGCAGGAGGAGCCAGAAAATTTTCGCCAAGCCATTGAAACATCTTTTGGCTGAGATTTTCCAGCCTATCCATCAGCAAGATTTTGCAATCCCAGCGAAGGCAATCCCCACAGCTGGTTCTCTAGCAACACAGCCAATGAGCAATAAAATCATCATTGGATCCAGCAGGATTGGATCATCCCATCAGTAGCCAATGTTAAGCTGCATTGCCACTGGAAAACCCCCATCAGGAAGCCTGAAAAATCCCAGCTAATGGCTAAAATTTTTCAGCTGTTCCCAATGACGGTATCTTCTAATCCTGCTGACGGTTACACATTATGATGTGGAATCACTGATGGTGGAGGGTGCAAGCAATAGGAAAACTTATAGAAGATCTCACTGCCAGCCAATGGTGGGCCATTTCTGCAGCCCCAAAACATACTGTGCAATGTGAAAAATCCTGCCATATGCCTCTCATTTACTAAGAAGGGAAGGGACATAATGTATTTAAAATTGCATTGTGCATTTTGGCCATTTGACATTTGTACCAGCAGAGGGGGTATAGCCGGAAAAGATAATGAAAGGATCTATGCCCTGTGTTTAACAGCATATATACTTGTAATTCTGAGTGCTTCAGTCTGAATTTCATTGTTCCTTCACAACAGTAATTTCTTGAGTGATTGCTGGACCAGATGTAATAGATGATTTGATGGCCTTTCAGGAATGAATAAAGAGACTTTAGACTGTTCTTGCACTAGTTTGTTGTGCAATTGAGCCTGTGCCCAGCACCAGAAAACTATAAGAACCCAAAATGGCTTCAATTTAAGAACATGCTTTAACATGCAAACTTCTGAAAAAGTGCTTTAAAAATTTTTCTTGCTGTTTTAGGTTTTAAAGATAAATAGTTAGGTAACAATATCAATTCGCCATTTGTGAGTAATGGAACTTCAAATTACTGAAACATCTTTTAAATAAATATGAAGAACTCCTTTGTATTGAAATTGGAGTGCAGTAGTTGATTCATTTGTAACTGTTACGAAAATAAATTTGAAACTTTTTGAGCCTCCTCAAAAGCTTATGGACAAATTGAATTAGCAGGAACTCCCAATGGTGATTAATTAATCCAAGGACCTGGCCAGTTTGTTGGGTGAGGCCTACTTCTGTTTGCTCTCTTGGAGCAAAAGAATATCACAAAAACTCAATCTGTGCTGAATGGAATTTGTACTTAAATTGCCAATTGAATTTTAAAATACTGCAGCTTTAATGGTGGTGGGATGTTGAGTGGGCAACTAATCTCCTCTCAGGAAGTCTGTATTTGATTGATACAGTCCTTTAAAGAGGCAGTTTGCCTCCAGTTTAACAACCTTCCTTATTTCAACTAAGATTGGATTGATTTCTATAGTCTTGGGAAATCTGGCAAGTAAAAAGAATCAAGAAAGCCTCTTTGGGTATTCTTAAGATAAGAAAGTGCCTTTAGATACTATTTGTAGATCAAGAGGCACAAAGGTTGTTGTCAAGTGAAATGTGGGTAAATGTACCTGACTAACTTTGACCAGTTTGCAACAACCATTTTCAGCTCAGGTGCATTACATGGTGAGATAGACAAAGCAAACAAGAGTAGGGTGAAAGCCCAACACAAACTTATTGAACAATTTATCAAGGAAAAAGAATATTCAATCTTTTCACAGGACTCTTCAGGAAACTTAATTCTTTAAGTAAACAGTTTCAAATCTACACTACCTATTTACTTACAACTAACACTTCTGAGATTCACTACACCCTATCAATATACTTGGAAACTTTGTCTGAAAAGACTGGTAATATCCATTCAGCTCCTTTCAGGACCCCACAATGGCTTGTTCCATCACAGCTTTAGTTGAGTCATGAAGCTTATTATATCAATCATTTCTTCTGAAAGTTTGCATATTGGAGTCCTTGGGCCATATTGCAAAAGTTATGCATGATCATCAATCCCACATAAAATGCTGGGAAAGCTCAGCAGGTCTGGCAGCCTCTGTGGAGTGAGAAAGAGAGTTCATGTTTCAAGTTGAGTTTTCTTTGCCGGTCAGTGGTACTACCCAGATACATTTGACTCAAAGATAATATGATGAGTTGCTGAGGAACAAAATAGAAAATGATATCGACACTGTGCCAGATTTCCAAGCAGAAAATGGAAACAAGAAGGAACAATTTTCAAGTGCAATGTCTAGTGTTTGGTCTGCACCTGCATTATTGTTAATACCTGCATTAACCATAGGTAGCTTTGTGAGCATTTCTGACAGTTGCCTAAAATTGATGTTAGGACCCTTGCATCAATTATTCAGGGGTGCAGCATCTATTTAAAAACTAGTAGCAGAAAGTGAGCAAAGCTGAATGGAGTAGGCATATGGGGTCCTGCTTAATGCAAGTGTGGCACTTAAAACTGAATAGAAAATACTAAAGTTCACAGTTTATTAGTGTTACATGTGGGCTTACATCAACACTGCAATGAAGTTACTGTGAAAATCGCTAAATGGTACACTTTGGCACTTGCTTGGATACACTGAGAATACACTAAAGGTCTGGGAACTAATTAGTTAGTAGTAGTCTTATTGGGTGAATTCCTAAGAGGGAATGTATGTCGCAACATTATGAATAGATGCATTCACTGCCCAGACACAAGGATGCAATTCCGATTCTGCTCCATTTAAAATAAGGCTGGGGGCTGGACTGGAGTTGAAGATGGGTGAATACCTATTCATATGCCCTGACCCACAAATGTTCCTGTTAGCATCTGTGGCTAGCACAGCTACCTCACAACGCCAGGGATCTGGGTTTGATTCTCGGTTTGGATCACCATTTGCTTGGAGTCTGCATGTTCTCCCCATGTCTGCATGGGTTTCCTTTGGTGCTCTGGTTTCCTCCTACTCTGAAAGACATGCTGGTTAGGAGCATTGGCCATGCTAAATTTCCCCTCAGTGTATCTGAATAGATGCCAGAGTGTGGCAACTAGGGAATTTTCACATGACTTCATTGCGATGTTAATGTAAGCTTACTTGTGACACTGATAAACTTTAAGCATTAAACATATCTATTCAACTTGGCAGTGAGCCCATGGGAACATCCATTTTGACCTTGCACTAGTGCCTGCCATTACCAGGCATCATGAATGCAGTTATAGCCAAGAAGGATGGTCATGTCTACATTTGAAGGACAAGTAAAATATTACCATGCTGTGGTTGGCTGAGATACTTGATACAGATTTGTATTGATGTATGACTGTAAAATGAGATTGATTTTAAGCTAATGAAAGGCAGAATTATTGATTGGAAAAAAGTATAATTGATGTGTATTTGACAGATCTTTTGGAGAGGTTCTGTAGCTCTATCCCAGTGCTATTTAACTCTTTGGAAGTTGGCTAATATGTTTGCTTTGTTTTGTGCTATGTTTTATGTTAAATATATTTTGTTCTGTCTTTGCACAGAAGTATTTGGCTTGCAAATTTTCAATAGTCTTTGTTAAGTCACAATTGGTCACCTTCAAATTTCCCCATGACATCATCCAATAAAGGAAATAATTTCTTGGCCTCCTTGTCCATCTGATCTGCCACCTTGAAGAACCGGTTGTCATGAACTCCAAAGTCTTTCACTTTGTCAACTTTTTTCAAATTCTTCAGGTTTATTGCTTCCTTTGTTTGCCCAAATGCACTACCTCACACTTTTCTTGATTAAACTTCATTTGTCATTTCTCTGTCCACTCAACCAAACCATTGATATCATTCTAGATCTACCCTCTTCGCAAGCAATTTTTGTGTCATCTGCAAATTTACCAATCATGCATCCCATATTTAAATCTAAATCATTAATATATACAACAAATAGCAAGTGCCACAATACTGAGCCCTATGGAACACCACTCAAAATGTTTTCCATTCAACAAAACATGAAGTATTACTCTTTCTTTTCTGCTGCTGAGCTAATTTGGGATCCAACTGGCTGTATTCCCTATGTCCCATAAGAATTCACTAGTCTGACCAATCTACCATGTGTGACTTTGAGAAATGCCTTATTAAAATTCATGTAGACAATTTCCACTGCACTACCTTCATCAACCCTCCTTGTTACTTCCTCAAAAGTTCTATTAAGTTAGCTGGGCTAACCTGCGATGCCTATATCCTATAAATAAATTTTTAAAAAGGAAGACACAATCTTCCTCTAACAAAACCATGCTGACTATTCATCTTCTAAATGACAGCTTAACTTGTCTCTCAGAATTATTTCAAATAACTCACCCAGTACCTAAGTCAGACTGACAGACTGATATTTTTCTGGCCTATCCCTTGCACCCTTTTTAAATAATCATACCATGTTCACAGACAAAGAACAAAGAACAAAGAAAATTATAGCACAGGAACAAGCCCCTCAGTCCTCCAACCCAGCACTGTCCAGGCTGCCAACTTAATTAAAACACCCTATCCTTCCCGGAACCATATCTCTCTATTCCCATTTTATTCATGTACTTGTCAAGATGCCCTTAAAAGTCACTACTGTATCTGCTTCCACTACCTGTCCTGGCAACAAGTTCCAGCCAGGCACCACTCTGTATAAAAAATCCGGCTCATACATCTTTTTTAAAACTTGCCCCTTGCACCTTAAACCTGTGCTCCCTAGTAATTGACTTCCACCCTGGGAAAAAGCTTCTGACTATCCATCCTATCCATGTTTTTCATAATCTTGTAGACTTCTATCTGGTCTGCCTCAATCTTCTCCTCATAGCTAATGCCCTCCACACCAGACAATTTCCTGGTAAATCTTTTCTGTGCTCTCTTCAAAGCCTTCATATCCTCCTGGTAGCGTGGCGATCAGAATTGAACACTACATTCCAAGTGTAGCATAACTAAGGTTCTATAAAGTTGCAACGTGACTCGTCAATTTTTAAACTCAATATCCCGGCCAATGAAGACAAGCACGCTGGATGCCTAATTGACTACCTTCTCCTGCATTGCCACTTTCAGTGACCTGTGTACCTGTACACCCAAACCCCTTTGCCCATCAATACTCCTAAGCGTTCTGCCATTTACTGTATACTTCCTATCTGTATTAGACCTTCCGAAAAGGATTACCTCACATTTGTTTGGATTAAACTCCATCTACCATCTCTCCAACCAAGTCTCCAATTGATCTATATTCTACTATATCCTCTGATGGTCTCAATACTATCTGCAAATCCACCGATCTTCATGTCATCCGCAAACTTACTAATCAATCCAATTACATTTTCCTCCAAATCATTTATATATATACTACAAACAGCAATGGTCCCAGCACTGATCCACTTGTCACAACTCTCCATTCAGAAACGCATCCTTCTACTGCTACTCTCTGTCTTCTTTGACTTCTAGGACGACTATCAAATAACTTGGTTGGACTTTAACCTGGTATTGTGAGACTTCTTACTATGTTCTTTGACTGAGCCAGTTTTGTATCCACTTTACCAGTTCGCCTCTGGTCCCATACAACTTCATCTTCTGCACCAGTCTGCCATAAGGGACCTTGTCAAAGGCCTTACTGAAGTTCATGTAGACAACATTCACTGCCCTACCCTCATCAATCATTTTTGTCACTTTAAAAAACTTAATCAAGTTCATGAGACACAATCTTCCCTTCACAAAACTATGTTGCCTTTTACTAATACGTCCACTTATTTCCAAGTGAGAATAAATCCTGTCTCGAAGAATCCTCTCTAATAATTTCCCTACCACTGATATAAGGCTCACCAGACTGTAATTATCTAGATTATTCTTGCTACCTTCTTAAACAAGGGAACAACATTGGCTATTCTCTAGTCCTTTGGGAGCTCTCCTGTAGCCAGTGAGGATACAAAGATTTTTCTCAAGGCCTCAGCAATTTCCTCCCTTGCCTCTCTCAGTATTCTGCCATCTTTCAAAATATGTCCCAGCATATTTTGTACTTATAGGCGTGTTGCATGAAGGGATATATAGGCATTTCCTAAAACTGTGGGTTATCACATTTTGAATATTCAACATCCAACAGAATGGAGAGATTTTTGGTTTAACATTTCATTTATAAGAGAGCATGCATTTCTGCCTAAGTACCACACTGAAGTGTCAGCTTTGATTATGTACTCAATCTGCAAAAGAACCTTGAGTCCATAACCTTTCAACATGGTGCAAAGTGTACTACTGAAGATTCAAGCCGACACTTATTTATTCAATATAAAAGAGTCAAATCAGTGCATGAGCTGAGTAAGTGAGTTCTGAGAGCACACATTAGAAAATGCATTAAAATATTCTTATGTCGGTATAGAACATATCCCATCTCCCTTTCCTCTGTAGCCATAGGTTAAGATATTGCCAAGGATTGACATTAAATTGTCAGCAAAAAGCATAATGAACTTTGTATTATCCTATTTGGGCCCTGCAGCATGGTAACACATTTTATTTATAGCTTGCACAGTCAATTCTCATTTACACCACTTATTTTCATGGTAGAATTCCTTTAAGCATTCTGAAAGATAGCCAATGGCTTCAGGGTAATATGTGTTCATGTGCATCTGATTGTGATGCCTTAGATGCAGGACAAAAGTTTTGCTATTGATGAATTAAAGGGAATCAGTGCTAAACATTGTAACACTGTTTAGCTATCAAACATTATACTGTATAAATATCTGAATATGAGTGTTCTTGTTCAACACAGGTCCACACAACGAGGCTGCCAAGTCTGGTATAATCAAATTTTGTATCATTCACATCCACTCTTGCAACACATCTTGTTGATTCTAAGCTAACATTCAAATGAGTGGATGGATGTACAGGCTTACAATGTTAGGCCTCAAGCCTTATTACCGTGGAGCCTGCAAGCTGCTGCCAAGAAAGAGATATGCAAGAAACTCACGGGCAAAGAAGAATTAACGATCAGGCTACTGTGATGCCAACAACAACCCTAAGATAAATTAATAAAAGATCATGGTGAGGGAATGGTTGAGTTGAAAGGATAGCAGTGACTCCAAAGGGGTGGGTGGTGGTTCTAATCATGGCAGAAAGGAAATCATTGGGGAGTGGAGGCTGATGAAACTGTATAAATGGAATACTAGCGGTAATTGAGGTGAGGGTGGAATAAATTCCTGGGATTTGGGTGTGCTGACTGGCAATACTTTCAGGTGAGTATATTTAGAGCGCTTATTTCATCCTTAACTGTCATTTTAATAGCTCATGCTTTGCTACAAATTCTCCTAAATGCAGCTGGCCAGGCACCAGAGGTCATCAGGTCAACAGAATACTGTAAAGGGAGCTTTAAACAAACGTTTAATCCTATTTGATTAATGCCCGAACTAGTGTTTGTTTTAGACATGGGTCTGGATGTTGCTGTATTTGTACTTGCACAAATATGACAGATGGTGTATTTCTTTCTTAGAAATAAAGATGTACTTGATGCCTGCCATGTTGAGAACTTAGGTAACCGCTTTATGCCACAGAAATAGGCACTAAACAGTTATACTAAGGCCCATATTTTTTGCCAACAACAATTCCTATACTATGCCAAAACTAGCATGGAGTTTAATCTGGACAAATGTAACAAATATGCATTTTGGAGGATCAAATTTAGGTGAGAATTATACTGTAAATGGCAGAACCATTAATATACAGAGGATCTGGATGTGCAGTTCCTTAAAGGTGATAACATAGATGGCCAAGATGATAAAGAAGGCAAATAGCATGCTTACTTTCATCAGCCAGAGTACATGAGTTGAGAAATCATGTTGCAGCTTGGTTGGGCTGCATTTGGAGTATTGCATTAAATTCTGTCACCACACTACCAGAAAGACATGGAAACTGTTGGAGAGAGTATAAACAAGGGTCATCAAGATGTTGCCTGATTTCGAGGATGTTGACTATGAGGGGAGATTCTTTGCACTGGAAAGATGAAGGCTGAGGGAAGACCTGATAAAGGTCTACAAAATTATGAGAGGAATAGACAGGGTCAGGTCCGGGTTTTCCCAGGGTGGAAGTGTGCAAGGTGGAATGGGGAACAGGTTCAAAGTGAGAGGGGGAAGTTTAAGGTAATGTGCAGGGGAAGTTTTGCATGTAGAGTAGTGTGTGTCTAGAGTGCACTGACAGAGGAGGTGGTGCAAGAAAACATATTAGCCACATTTTTGAAGCATCTGGATGGGTACATGAATAGAGAGGGAATAGAGTGATATGGACTGAGTATTGGCAGAACTTTTATTTTAAGTTTAGTTAGGGATTCATGATTGGCACAGGCTTGGAGGATCAAAAAGTCTGTGCTGTACTTTTCTTTGTTCTAACATGTATACTTCGAACTGCACCAACCTGTTAACACAGTTCCTTTAAGATGCTAAAGAAGATTGTCATCATCAATTGATCTTATCTTCAGTTAGCAAAACATGTAACGCATTCTTATTTTAAGATGAAACATTGCAATAAAAGATGCAGAAAAATATATAAATTGTTTTCTTGTTGTTAATTCTAAGATTGTCAAAATTAATTCAATTTGTTTGAATATAGTATATTGTGCTCTTGTTTCAGATTTATGAATTAATAACATTTAGGACAAAAGGACAACATTTTTATTGCTCTACAGGAAGGTAATACAATTTCAATCTTGGAAAAAAATTACTCTCACAAGAAGTCATGAACAAGCAACTTGTGAAAGACCCAACACAAACAGTCCTTCGTTTTGGTCTCCTATGGAGCTCACAGACATCCACAGAAACTGTGCAGAAGCGGATAGTATATGCCCAAATGGAAAACTGCAAACTTTCTTGCGTGTGACTGCGGTCACCCACACCGGACAATGGAACACATAACAACCCAATGCCCGACTTATAAATACAAAGGAGATATTACACACTACCATTTCTGATGTAACACCCTGGCTTGGCCATCTTGATGTAAAATTATACATGTTGCTCTATACCCAGCCATACAGGAGAAAAGGTCAGCGAACAGTCCATTACCACCCAAAGGAATGTCCTCATTCTGTTTAATTTGATGTTTTATATTTTAACCATTATCAAACAAAGTTGTTTTGATGGGGAAAATTCTGGTTTTATCAATATCAGATTGATGAATGTGTTTTTCCTCTGTAATAGTTTGAAGATTAACATTTCATTATGATGTGAAAACTGATCCAGATGCAGTCATTACTTTGTACTTGCTGCTTAGTCAAAAGAGTCAATGTGCCAGGCAATTACTTTAAATTTAACAAATATATGCATTTGTACAGTCTGATCACTCCAGCTATTTCTTACTTACCATATGCATAAATCTACTTTGCCAATATCTTTTTTTAGATTTGTTCATGCTGGCTGAACCCATCCCTGAAGGCATTTTTTTAAGGAGTCAACAATGTTGCTGCTGTGGCTCTGGAGTCACATGAAAGCCAGACTGGAGACAGCAGTTTTCCTTCCCTAAAGGACATTAGTGAACCAGATGGGTTTTTACAACAATCAACAACGGTTTCATGGTCATCATTATACTTTTAATTCCAGATTCTTATTGAATTCAAATTTCACCATCTGCCATGGTGGGATTTGAATCTGCATCCCCAGAGAATATTATCTTGGTTCTCTGGATGATGAGTTCAACAACAGTAACACTTTATCATCATTTTCCCCTGGAATTCCATTGGAATGATTTCCTTTTAGTTTGTTTTAGAAGCTTAGTTAAAAGTTCCATTTGTTTCTATGACATGAACCTTGAACAATTTCATCTAATTATTCAATTTATAAACTGCCTTTATAGTTGGCTTAGTTGACAATTTAATACCATTCACTTTATGTTAAATGCATTCTTGCTGCAGGAACGGCTACAGCACAACATTCTTTCCACTAAATTTCATAAAAAAACAATTTAAACCCTTTGTGGAAATTCACTTCCTAATCTCACAATTCATTTTATTTGGTTTGAGATTAAAAATCTTGGAAATGTTTTCCAAGTGGATGGACAATAAAAAGCAACATAGTTTGTGTCTTTATATGCTCTATTTGTGAACAGAACTCCCACTTACCTGATGAAGGAGCTCCGAAAGCAAGCAGCTTTTGCTATTAAATAAACTTATTGGACTTTAACCTGGTGTTGTGAGGCTTCTTATGGATGACAGAAGCTAGAGAATGGATGTAGAGGGTTGTTTTTCAAACTGGAAGCCTGTGACCAGGTGTGCTTCAGGGATTGCTGCTGGATGCACTGTTATTTGTCATTTATATTAATTTAGGGGAATTTAGGAAGCATGGTTAGTAAGTTGCAGATGAGACCAAAATTAGTGGCATAATGAACAGTGAAGAAGGTTATCAAGGATTGCAGCGGGATCTTATTGAATAGGGCAAGTGGGCCAATGAATGGCAGATGGAGTTTAATTTAAGTAAAAGCAAGGTGATGCATTTTGATAGATCAAACCAGGGCAGGACTTACTCAGTTAATACTAGAGTATTGGGAAGTTTTATCGAACAAATAGATCTAGGGGTACTGGTTCATAGTTCTTTGAAGGTGAAATCACAAGTGGATAGAATAATGAAGATAGCGCTCAGTATGTTTGGTTTCATCAGTCAGAACATTGAACACAGGAATTGGGACATCCTGTTGAAATTGTACAAGACACACTTGGAATACTGTGTATAATTCTGGTCACCCTACTATAGAAAGGATATTATTAAACTAGAAAAAATGCAAAAAAAATTAGTCTTTATTATTATTAGGAGATTGTTTTGGCAGATAAGGAAAAGGAGAATCCAAAGAGCTTCTACTGATACATAAAGGGCAAAATTAGTCGGATGCTAACAGGACTTGATGGTTTGAGTAATAAGGAGAGGCTAGATAGACTGGGACTTTTTTCACTGAAGTGTAAGAGGCTGAGGGGTGATCTTATAACATCTATAAAGTATTGAGGGGCATAAATCAGCTAGATAATTAATACTTTTTCCCAAAGTTAGAGGAGTCTAAAACTAGAGGGCATAGGTTTAAGGTGAGAGGGGAGAGATACAAAAGGGTCCAGAGGGGCAATATTTTTCACACAGAGTGTGTGGAACAAGATGCTACAGGTAATAGTAGAGGTGAGTACAATTTTGTCTTTTAAAAAACATTTAGACAGTTACATGGATAAGATGGGTATAGAAGGATATCGGCTAAATGCGGGTATTTGGGACTTGCTTCATGGTTAAAAATAAAGGGGTGGCATGGACAAGTTGGGCTAAAGGACCTGTTTCCATTCTGTATCCCTCTATGACTCTAATATGGAGCACATGCAATGTAGAAAAGATCTGTCTTTTGTCTCCAGATGCAAGCTAACCAACATTTTAATTGATCATTATTACTGCTGCTGGGTGGGCAGCCACTGTTAGTATTGATCCAGATTCAGCAAGGTAACACAGAGTTGGGCATGTACCAGGCAAACTGACCCAACCTCCTTCTTTCCAATATTGTCCTGATTTTGTCTTCAAGTCTGCCTCTATGAGCTGGAAAGATTCTACCCACTGAGTGTGATGCCTATCCGTTCCCGTGGTCATCTTAAGGTCAGTCTGGAAGTTCTCTTTGTTGGTAGGGATTATCTGTCATTTCCATTAGTCAGACTTCTTTCATGTTATGTGCCCTATCCATTTTGATCACTTGCTCCTATTAGATTGCACTTCTCCATTCAGAGATGTAGGTAGATTTTAAATATCAGTTTGCTCTAAGTAATGCTACTCCTTAGTTCCCATCAAAGGCATCCAACAGAACAGCACAACAGCATACATAGCACTGGACTGCATGCAACTACATTTAAATTAGAAGGCCATATCAAGTTTGTGATGTGCTGCCTGTATTGGTTGTAATGCAGTGCGCAGATTAATGTTCATCATTATCCCCATGACCGTATCCAGAGTCTACTGAATGTTGTCCCTAAAATTAATTCAGACGACTTTCTTCCTCAATGACCCGTTCTCTCTGGCAGCTGGTCTTTGCTTGCAGTCAGGTGTCCAATGCTTTTAGTGGATCTATTTATCTTTTAATGGCTGATGTACGATCAAACAGCACATTTTTATAGCTGGTGACATTTAGGATCCTGTCATTTTTATATGTGTCACAATTTGTATTAAGACAAAATATGCTGCTACAATGAACATAATCAGATGTTTGCAATCTATTTTGTTAATTTCTAAAATTGTTGTTGTCAAAATAAATAAACAAGTAGATCCCACTGTAATGAATTGGATTATAATGAATTAATTTAGGATGTTCTGGCCGTAATTCTATAGAAAAAATAGTATTTAAGTGAACGAGCACAGCATATACTCGATTCTGTTACACTGTCTAGGGGATTACCTGACTTTATTTTAGAAATTGGTAATCACCAAATCGATATTAATAATACGCATGAGCTCCCAAATTAATTTGTGATAGATTTCCCTTGGCATTTTTCATGTTGTGTAATGCACAATGTATTGAACTGTGATTGAACTGGAACTGGATGTTTTTGGAGGACAGGTCCCTTTATCTTCACAAAGTCTAAGGAGTTTAATCCTGAGACTAATTGGAAATTTATGTTATTATAAAATGTTTGTTGTTCTCTCAAATTATATTGAGTCCTATAAAGGGGAGATGGTTGGTTCCAAGAACTAGTTTATAAAAGTAGTGCGTGACATTAATTACCGTATTGTAGTCCTAGGTGCTGAACACACAAATACTTTCTTTGATTCTTGCTCTACCACTTCACAATTTAATATTAACATTCTTGAACAAAATACATTTACATTATTGTTCGATAGCTGAATGTTTCTCTGTTGCACAATCATCACTGATACTTAGTAAAGAGGCCCTTTAATAATAAAGTTGCAGAATCATATACTGATATAGCTGAAGGAGACCTATGCAGTCACTGGGAGAACATGCAAACACTAACAGACGCCCAAGACTGAAATTGAACCTGAGTCCCTGGCACTGTGAGGCATGCTTCCTCCTTAGCTACTGAACATGAAACAATGGGAGTTCCACCAGCAGAGCTGCTAATGGAATGTCATCTCAGATTGCGGTGGAGATTCGCGTTTTCAAATTTAAGAAACCAGAGACCAGCCAACTTATGATTTGCAAAATGCATCATGGACATTTATGGTAGATAAATCAAAATATGTGAAAAACTTCGGAAATAGATCAAGTTGGATCCCAGGAATTATTGTCTCCAAGACTAGACTGCTTTCGTACTAAGTGGGTATTGAGGGATGGATCATTCATAAACACATGGACCATTTGAGGAATTGAGGGATAGTTCAGCAGACAATGTTGCCATTAAGAAATGTTTTCGAACCAAGAACATTAAAATAACTGATTGACATGTTATAGACATACCTGATATCTCCATAGAAGCAAATAATAAGGTATCCATTATAGCAGTTAGTTTCAACTCTGTGGCAACTTCTGAGACTACAGAAGTGTACCAATCTACAAAGAAGAGAAGATCCTTCAAAGACTCAATTTATAAATGTCCAACTCATATATATAAAATGTTTAGATAGAATTTAAGACAAAATAAATTGGTTAATGAGGGTTTTATAAAAGAACTAAAGGGGGAGGGATATGGTGATTGTCCCTTTAAAAACAACATAATCAAGTAGGGGCCTCATGTTCTGGGTGACCAATCAGCACCTAGTGGGAAGTTTTCCTCAGTACAGGAGTTATCCTCAGTAAACTTTAAGCATGCAGTTCATGTAACTAGTTTATAAAACATTTTCTGATAACTAAAGGTGTCCAAAAGTATATAATTACATAACTTCAACCTAGTAGACCCTCCTCCTTCAATACTTTAAGTGGATTGTTATTTTCGCTCCCACTCCACCACTCCATCACCTGATATCAGCAGAAGAAAATAATAACTTAGCACAAGACTGTAGAGTTCAAAGAAGCATTTTTGGATTGATGGAGCTAGGACACAAATTCAAAAGCATCATAATAACTGTGAAGGAGCCAGAATAAAAAGCCACATAGGTTAATAACAAAAGTGATAAGATATTTTTGTTCAGGTATTGCATGTTTATTATAATCCCGCGGCGTTCATTGTTTGCTTCCCTTAACCTAGCAATAAGCTTTAGATGAATGGCAATGACTACAATGCAGAAACAAAATTACATTATTACTATAGCAACTTTTAAAAGACAAATGCCTTATATGAAGAATTACAAACATTCAACGATCACATTATAATAGTTTCCTTATGGAATGACTTGCAGCACTGGTATGTAAAAGATCTAGGAAACAAAATGTTTTTTTTTGTTTGTCTTGAATTGTATTATTTGATATTTTCCCTCCAACCATTTTTTGGTGTGTTTAAATTCTAGCTATCCATTCAACTAATTGTGTTGATAATATCAAAAATTTTGTTTTTCTCATGCCTGTATATAAAAATGTATCACTTAATCTCCCCAAATAATCTAATTATCATGGGCAAGTTGAAAATATGTTGAATAGTTAGATACTGCAATAACATGAAAATAAAATATTGCAGATGCTGAATCTGAAACAAAAACAGAGAATGCTAGAAAAAGTAAGCAAGTCCGGCAACATAGAATGCTGATATAAAGTGAAAACAACAATTTATATAAATTGTATTTATCAGAAGTCTCCAGATGAGGGCAAGTTGAAAAGCTTTGACATGTCTCTTCTTTTTCCAGCAATATTCAAGTTCACACTAACAAAGGGATATGTGAGAGGTATAGATATGATATTATTTATCTATAAATAAATGAGATATATACTGACCTCTTTGTTTAATTATAATGATACAACTATGCATCTATTGTTAGAAGCTTGTTGGAACAATCACCTTATCAAAAACCTGATGCAAAATGTCTCTGAGTAGTTAACCATGCTGACAAAATCTTTAATGGCAGTAGAACAATCTTGTCTGGAGAAACAGCTAAATATTAATTCTTGGAATTTTGTCACCATTTCTGAGGTAGTGATACTTTCTGCTCCCAAAACATGATCCCAAACTGAGTTCCTATGGAATCTAGATTTGAGATATGTCAACCATTGGACTTCTAAAGGATAATACAAGCTGAAAATATTTCTCTTACCTTATAAATCTTTAACTATTACCACTCTATTTTTCTTGGAGCTATCTATAATCTCCTTCCATATTTGCTCCTCAATTTCCCGCTGACTATTTGGGGGCCTATAATACAACCCTATCAAAATGATTTTCCCCTTCTTGTTTCTCAGTTCTAACATATAGACTCAGTGGGCGAACCCTTGGATATATCCTTTCTCAATACTGCTGTGATATTTTTCCTACTCAAAAGTGCAACTCCCTCTCCTTTTTTACCCCCTGTTCTATCTTTCCTGTAGCACCTGTGTCCTGGAACATTAAGCTGCCAGTTCTGTCCTTCCCTTAGCCATATTTAAGTAATGGCTGTAATATCCAGTCCCATATACCCATTCATGCCCTGAGTTCATTTGTCTTGCCCATCAGGCCTCTTGCATTGAAATAAATGCAGTTTAATCTGGACTTCCCTTGCTCTCAGTCCTGCTTTTCTTGACATGTCTAATACTAAGATTACAACACTACTTTTACTATTTAATGTGCTCTTTTTAACTTCTGTGCTGTCCTTAACCTTCTTTTCTGTCTCCCTACAGCTTTGGGTCCCACTCCACACCCGCCAAACTAGTTTAAACCTGCCCAAGTGACTCTAGCAAATTACCTGATGGGGGATTAGTTTCCCTCCAGTTCAGGCGTAATCTGACCCTTTTGAACAGACATGATGTTGCGATGCCGGCGTTGGACTGGGATAAACACAGTAAGAAGTCTGACAACACCTGGTTTAAATCCAACCGATTTATTTGATAGTAAACTTACAAGCTTTCAATCTTATGGTCTTCATCAGGTGAATGAGGTATTCTGGAGACCGGTGGTTATTTTGTGAGAAATTGGTAAATTCTATTAATGTGATGAAGACTTTGTCATCTTTATTGGGCCCATTAAATGGTACAAGCTAGGAGCTGTCTTCATGCTTAAGTTTGCACATGGCTCTGTCAAACATTACAATGCTGCTTGATTTGGGTCATGCACTCCCTTACATCACTGTATTCAGCTCCAATCAAACCTATGTGTGTCAGACCCTGATATAACAGCTCCCCCAGGCCTTTATCTTTATCCAGTATATTCTAAATTGCAATGGTTCATCTCATGTTTTACATTGTCATTGCTGCTATCATAAATTCACATTGTCATTTCTACATGATCACTACCCCATCTCCCCCCACTTCAAATCCACAAACACCTCACCCAGAGCTTCCTCA
The DNA here is from genome assembly GCA_024679065.1 of Sphyrna mokarran. NCBI lineage: Eukaryota > Metazoa > Chordata > Chondrichthyes > Carcharhiniformes > Carcharhinidae > Sphyrna > Sphyrna mokarran. Next base: position 63,356,745 of record JAGIQG010000006.1, on the reverse strand, counting down.
TTTGTTATCCTTCCATAGTACTAAAGCAATGGAAGAAGATTTCTTGAATACATAAGAGGTGATTTTCTCAAGCAGTATGTTGAAGAACCAACTAGAGAGCAGGCCATCTTGCCTGGATGTTGTGTAATTAGAGAGTATTAGTTAGTGACCTTATGCGTGAGATCCTTTGGGAAAGAATGACTATACTATGGTAGAACTTTTCATTAAGATGGACAGCCATGCAGTTAATTCTGAGGCTTGGGTCCTGAATTTGAGGAAAGCTATCTTCGATGGTATGAGACATGCATTGCTCATACCAAAGCATACTAAAGTGGTTGACAGTGGATAGGCAATGATAAACATTTAAAGAACACATTGTGCATCCCTCTCTGGCATAAGAGTAAAATGGGAAAGATGGTTCATTTATGGCTGACAAGGGAAATGAGGGATGATGTTAAAGCCAAGGAGGAAGCATATAAATTGGCCCAAAAAAGCAGTAAACCTGAAAAAAGGGAGAAGTTTAAAATAGGAGGTCAAAGAGTTTAATTTGGAAGAGGAAAATAGAATACAAGAGTAGGCTTGCATAAAACATAAAACTGAGTATAAAAGCTTCTATAGATATGTGAAGAGAAAAAGATTGGTGAAGTCAAATGTAGGTCCCTTATAGTTAGAATCAAGTAAATTCATATTGGGCAACAAAGAGATGGAAGACCAGCTGAACAAGTGCTTTTGATCTGCCTTCATTAAGGAGAACACAAATAATCTTCCAGAAATACCAGGAGACAGTGGGTCTAGCATGAAAGATGAACTGAAGGAAATCCTTATTAGTCGGAAAATTGTATTGGGGAAATTGCTGGAAATAACCCAATGAGTCCTCAAGGCCTGATATGCTGTATCCCAGAGTACTCAAGGAAGTGGCTCTAGAAATAATGGAGGCAATGGTGATCATTTTCCAACATTCTATAGACTCTGGAAGAGTTCCAGTGGATTGGAGAATACTGTAACATCACTTCTTTAAAAAGGATGCAGAGAGAAAATGGGGAATTATAGACCGGTTAGCTTGACATCGATGGTGATGAAAATGCTGGAGTTAATTATTGAGGACGTAATAACTTTGGAAAGCAGTGACAGGATCAGTCCAAATCAACATAGATTCGCTAAAGGAAAACCATGCTTGACAAATCTTCTGGAATTTTTGGAGCATGTGACCAGTAGGGTAGACAAGGATGAACCAGTGGCTGTTGTGTATTTGGACTTCTAAAAGGCTTTTGACAAGATCCCACTCAAGAGATTAGTGAGCAAAATTAAAACTCATTGTATTGGAGGAAATGTATTGATGTGGATAGAGAACTGGTTGGCAGGCAGGAAGCAAAGATTGAGAATAAATGGGTCCTTTTCAGGAAGGCAGGCAGTGACTAGTGCGTACCACAGGATTTAGCGCTGGGACCCCAGTTACTCACAATATACATTAATGATTTGGATGAAGGAATTGAATGCAGTATTTCCAAATTTGCAGATGAACTTTAGCTGGGTGGCAGTTTATGCTGAGGAGAATGCCAAAAGACTGCCGGGTGACTTGGACAGGCTGGCTGAGTGGACAAATACAATATAATGTGGATAAATGTGAGGTTATCCACTTTGGTGGCAAAAACAGGAAGGAAGATTATTATCTGAAAGGTGGCAATTTAGGAAAAGGGTAAATGCAATATGACCTGATTGTCATGGTAGAAGAGTCACTGAAGATTGGCATGTAGGTATAGCTGGTGCTGAGGAAAGATAATAATGTGCTGGCCTTCATAGCAAGAGGATTTGTATATCAGAGTAAGGATGTCTTGCTACATGTCTTGCAACAGGGCCTTAGTGAGGCCACACTTTGAGTATTGTGTGCAGTTTTGGTCCCTAATCCGAGGAAGGACATTCTTGCTATTGAGGGAGTCCAGCGAAGGTTCACTGGACTATTTCCTGGAATGGTGGGACTGATTTATGAAGAGAGGTTGGATTGACTGGACTTGGACTCACTGAAATTTAAAAGAATGAGAAGGAATCTCATAGAAACATATAGAATCCTGATGGGACTGGACAGGCTAGATGTGGGAAGAATGTTTCTAATGTTGGGGAAGTGCAGGACTAAGGGCATCACAGTGTAAGAATAAGTGGTAAGCCATTCAGGACTGAAATGAGGAGAAACTTCTACACTCAGGATTTCTTAAGATGATTTTCTCAACCAGTATATTGAGGGATCAACTAGAGACCAGATCATCCTAGCCGGGATATTGTGTAATTAGAGAGGATTAATTAGTGACCCTGTGGTGAACCTATTGAATTCACTACTATAGAAAGCTATTGGGCTAGTTTGTTACATATGTTCAAGAGGGAACTGAACTTGGCCCTTGTAGCTAAAGAGATCAATAGGTATGGCGAGAAAGCAGAAGTGGATTCCTGAAAGTGGATGATCAACCATAATCATATTGATTGGTAGTTCAGACTTGAAGAGTTGAATGGCCTACTCCTGCAACTATTTTCTATGTTTCTATGTTCAGGTGACCTGACATGAAAGACAGGATACTTAGGAATTCAGCAGTCAACTACTATAGTGTTTACAAATTTCTGATTCAATGCAAAAACAGTCATTTGTGGCTCTGGGTGATTTTTGTGATCATTTCTATATGGTCCTCCCCATAAAAGATTCCATTTAATGGAAATAATAAAACCCAAAAAAAGTTTTAATTATTTCACACAAGTGGTCAATGTCAGTGAATTCAACTTTAAAAAGCCATTTCCTACAACTGACTCAATAGCTGCGCACATTACTCAATTCACCACTCTGCCTTCATTTACCTACTAATAATCTATGTCAAATAAGCATCACAATCTCCATTCTTTGTATATTTACAGTGCACTCACAGTAATGCCCTTACTAAAATGGTCAATACCAGAAGTGTGAGCACATGCCACAGATACTACAGATCATATGAACCCAAAATGATACCTGTAGTGCAAAATCCAAACTTTGTATATAGAGACATAAGTTTTACAACACAAAATGTGGTCCTTTGGCCCAGCATGCCTAATCCCATTTTTCTGCTGCCATGTATGCGAGGGTGTTTCAAGTGCTCATCTAAATACTTCTTAAATGTTCTTAGTGTTCCCACCTCTACCACATTTTCAGACAGTCAGTTCCAGATCCCTATCGCTGTCTAAGTGAAAGTATTTTGTCCCTCAAATTTGTTCTAAATCTCCTGCCCCTTACCTTAGTTACTGATCTCATTACTAAAGGAATATTTTCCTTCCTATCTACATCTCTGACAATTTTATACATCATGATCATGTCCTACAATCAGCCACCCTCTCTGTTCCAAGAAAAACTTCCAGCCTAACCAGACTCTCTTCATGGCTGAAACACACCAAACCTGCCAACATTCTGGTGAATCCCTCGGCACCCTCTAACGTGCAGTCACATCCATCCTGGTGACCAGAATTGCACATAAGTGGAGTGATCAGCAAGTTTGCAGACGATACAAAAATGGCTGGACTTGCAGATAGTGAGGAGCATTGTCAGGCAATACAGCAGGACATAGATAGGCTGGTAGCTTGGGCAGACAGATGGCAGATGGAATTCAATCCTGATAAATGCGAGGTGATGCATTTCGGGAGAAAGAATGTAGGGGGGAGGTATATGATAAAGGGTAGGCCTATTAAGAGTATAGAAACACAGAGGGACCTGGGAGTGCAGGTGCACAACTCTTTGAAGTTGGCAGAGCAGGTGGAAAAGGTTGTGAAGAAAGCCTATGGTATGCTAGCCTTTATAGGAAGGGTATAGAGTACTAGAGCTGGCCTTTAATGTTGCAGTTGTATAAAACGTTGGTTAGACCTCATTTGGAATACTGCATCTGGTTCTGGTCACCTTATTATCGGAAGGACGTGGAGACTCTGGAGAGAGTGAAGAGAAGGTTTACCAGGATGCTGCCTGGTATGGAAGGTCTGAGTTACGAGGGGAGGTTAAGTTTTTTCCTAGGATGGACTCAAATAGCATGAGGGGTCACGGGCTTAGGGTGAGGGGGTGTAAGGTATAATTTGGATGCTAGAGGGAGTTTTTTCACACAGAGGGTCGTGGGGGTATGGAATGCACTGCCAAGTAAAATGGTGGAGGCAGGCACTCTGGAGTTATTTATGAGATACTTAGATGGGCGCATGAACAGAATGGGAATGGAGGGATATAGAAAACTGATTCAAAATAGGGATCATGAGCCTTGGGAGTGTGTAAATAGTCGATGATATTAATGTATTTGTTTTTATCCTACAGGTACTTTGGTCCACCTTGTTGTCTAACGAGGGGCATACACGCGATGGGTCGTGAGAGGGCTGCTCTTGAATTTTTTTTCAAGAGTATCCTAGTGCTTCATGCCATTAGTATACGCTTGACCTGGACCAGTTGATGGGCAACACGACAGCTCAGTGACTATCACTGTGCTGTGCAGATACATGGATTTGGGCCCGTGTCTGTGGGAATTTGCGCATTCTCCCTGTGCTTGCGTAGGTTTTCTCCGGGTGCTCCGGTTTCCTCCCACATCCCAAAAATGTGCTCTTAGGCTGATTGGCAGAACAAATTCTCCCTAAATTGTCTCAAATTTGCTTTCAATCCATAGATCTATAAACATAGACAGGGATCATGGGTAGAAGTGGGAACATCGAGATGGTGGCGCGGGGCTTGTTGGGCCGAAGGGCCTGTTTCCTGTGCTGTTTTATTGTTCTTTGTTCTTCTTTGTATAATATTCTAGCTGTAGCTTAATTAGCATTTAATATATTTTCATCATTGCCCCCCTACTCTTATATGGCTCAGCTAATAAAGGCAAATAATCTATATGCCTTCTTAATAAGACCATAAGATATAGCAGCAGAATTAGGCCATTCGGTCCATTGAATCTGCTCTGCCATTCAATCATGGATGATATGATTCTCATTCACATTCTCTTGCCTTCTTCTCATAACCCTTGATTCTCTTATTGATCAAGAACCTATCTATCTCTATCTCAAAGACACTCAATGACTTGGCCTCCACTGCCCTTTGTGGTAATGTGTTCCACAGATTCATCATCTTTTGGCTGAAGAAATTTCTCCTTATCTCAGTTTTAAAGGAGCATTCCTTCACTCTGATGTTGCATCATTGAGTTCTAGTCTCTCCTACTAGTGGGCGCATCTTCTCCATGTCCAATCTCTCTACGTCTCTCAGTATTCTTTAAGTTTCAATTAGATCCCCCACTTCACCCTCCCACTCCCCCACCCCCCATCCTTCTTATCTCCATCGAGTATAGACTCAGGCTCTTCAACCACTTCTCATATGACAACTCTTCATTCCTGAGAGATTCTTGTGAATCTCCTCTGGGCCACCTCCGATGAATGAGCATCGCTCAACAATCACCAGGCAAAACAGTTCCCTTCCTGTGGGCGAACACTTCAGCAGTCATGGGCATTTGGCCTCCGACCTGCGGGTAAATGTTCTTCAAGGGGGCCTTCGTGACACACGACAGCGTAGAGTTGCTGAGCAGAGACTGATAGCCAAGTTCCGCACACGAGGACAGTCTTAACAGGGATCTTGACTTCATGTCACACTATCTGTAACCCCCGTAACTTGCCTGGATTAGCAAAAAACCTCACTTACTGTGCTGTCTGGAGAAAATACACAATTCTCTAACCAATGCTCAGGATTCCCTTCACACACATTGTTAGCCACTTTAACACTTGAATAGCAGGTTAGATGTAAGGATTCGCATTCTAATCAGCAATCTGTAACTGTCTGTGTGGATATGAGTGCCTCTGCAGATCAGAACACTGCATTTGCCTGACGAAGGCGCATAGCGTCGAAAGCTCGCGGATTTACTATCAAATAAATTGGTTGGATTTAAAATTGGTGTTTTAAAACTTTACTGAGTCCACCTCCGAAGACAGCCTTACTTAGGTGTGTGGCCCAAAACTGCTCACAATATTCCAAATGGAGTCTGATCAGAGGCCTTAGCAGTACATCCCTGCTGTTGTATTCTATAAATAATTGCTAAACTTGAATCTGTCTCACATAATCATGTAACCTATCTGTCCCTGTTGTCTTTGTAGATCTATGGACATATAACCCAAGGCCTCCCTTCCTGGCATTCTACTATTCATTGTGTATTCCCTTGCCTTGTTAATCATCCCAAAATGCATTGCATCACAGTTTTTAGGATTGGATTCCATTTGCCACTATCCTGCCTATCTGGCCACTTGTCTATATCGTTCTGTAATTCTAAGCTTTCATGTTCGTTATTTAATGCATGAATAATTTTTGTGCCATCTGCAAACTTACTGATCATATCTCGTATTTGCTGGTCTAGATCATTACCGTACTTTATAAAAGCAAAGGATTCAGCACTGATTCTTGCAGTACACCACTGTTAGCATAACCTATGTGAACTTACAATATTTTTGAAAATGCTTTTAGACTTTTTCAATTGCATTAATTACCATTCAATATCTTCACTACAAAACTTTACAACAAAAATGTTGAAATAATGTTGTTTGCAGTAAATGTATAGGACAGAAAACCACTAAGAATAATGTACCAATTAAAAATAATTATCCCAAAATATCCAATTCAAGTAAAACAATCATCTTGTGCAATCATTTATCAGAATTAAATTGTAATTTAAATACATAAATAAACATCAACCTTGAGACCATAGTTCTTAAAGCTATCAAAAGGAAAGGTCAAATTAGAATTTCCATTTACATGGAAACCAATTTACTATATTATGTCTCTTTACTATGATGGATTTACAGAGTAATGACCTAGGTAGAGAGATGCATGTAAAGCTGTGTTTCTGTATTTTTTAATCATCTCTGAATTATTGCTTTAGAAAACCAAGAGTTGGATGTGTTTTTCCAATTATATCTGCAAAAAAACTGTGGCTCACTTGTCTCGTGAGGGCTGCATGTATTATCTATGAGGAGAGTATTTATATACAGTCTACCATATATAATAGGACATTGTACATAAAGATCTACCTTATGGTTGGCTTCCTCCATGAATTCAGATACAAATGCACATGTTGCAAATTACACCATCTATTCAACCATAAATACAATCTATAAGTTGTAATTTTGCTTCCCAGACAAATGGAAGGCTGGTTAAAACTGATTTTGGTATTTAAAGTTATTTCTGATGTTGTTTAACACAAGTGAAAAACAGTACTAGAGATGTTTATTACATAAAAATCAGATGTGCAAAAATACTCATGAGATTTTCTATATTTTTTTATTGAATTAAAGGACCGTGACAAGGAAAATAATACTTAAATTTATAAGTTTACATTCAATGCAGATAATAAACTGTACATAAAAAATATATTTTACTACTATATCACCTTCTCTCAAGACTAACTGATATTTGAAGAGTAAGCAAAACTGGATTGTGGTGGCTGATAATGTTTGTTATGCAGTCCTTGTCTTATCAACTGATTGATGTAACCCCTGATTTCAGCCTAGTTTAGGTATTAAACATACAGGAGGGCAGAGAGATGATGGCAATTTGTGTGCTCTTCAGGAGAGACAGAGCTAAAGCCAGTCGTGGCAATGAATACTTCAGCTTTTTTGTGTTGACAGCCGAGAAGGCGATGTAGTACTCAGCTTTGTGAGCATAGAGTCAATGACCTTGATGATGCAGCTGTGTGATACAGTTTGGAAAAGGTGGCTGATGTTCCACGTAATAGACTAAAAGAATTCAGTAGTGAAGAAATCAAAGACTATGGGCCCGATTTTACCAAACATTCGCGCCCATTTTCTGGCGTGAAATTGTGGAAAATTAGCATGCATTTAAATCGATTTAATGAACCGAGCGCCCAACTCTACCACTTTACAGTCTTCGCGTCTGTTCCGTATGCGTGCTGTAAGCCACCTGCAAAATTAAAATCTGAAGCCAGTTTTTATTCTGCAAGGAAACCACCGAAGCCCATCCTCCTTGACTATCCTTCACAGACCCCCTGCTAACCATCCCCGGCAGACCTCCATCTTGGGATGAGACCCCCCCCGGGAGGCAGGCCCCCTTTGGTAGACCGTCCCCGGGATCGGACATCTCTGAGAGGCAGTCCCCTCTCAGCAGAACACCCTCTCCTGGAACAAACTTCCCCTGGGAGGCAGGCCTGCCCCAATAAACCCCCTCCCTCCCGGATCAGACCTCCCATGGGAGGCAGGCCCTCCCAGCAGACCCTACCCCCTGGATCAGACCCCCGGGAGGCAAGGTCCCTTGGCAGAACATACCCCCAACCTACCTCGATCGCTGGTCTCCCTCCACCATCTATCTCGACCATTTCACAGCCATGGCTAAAGTGACCGTGTTTCACACCTTTCTGCTGGTGTCCAGCAGAGGAGAAGGAGGTTCAGATGGATTTCTGGTTGGGGGTGGGGAACAGGGGGTCCGCTGCCACTCTGCGAGCAATCTCTCCTCCCGGAGTGGATATGTGACCATGCCATCTAACTAAACCTTCAGGATCAAGCGATTCCTTGCTAAGAAGATGAAGCAGAATTGGCCAATTCCACAGTGAAAACCGGCAACAAGATCATGGACAACTCTAAGAGGAGACACTGGAGAAGGACCAAGCTGGGCCTGTAAACAGATACACTATCACTGGAAAACTACCAGCCACAGATTACTCTTCCCTGCAGAGGCAAAGAATGGGAGCCAGCCCCCCTCAGCCAGAGATCCATCTGTGCCCCCTCCTCCTCTCTCCTCTCCCTCCCCCAGAGGATGATCTATGTCAGAGAGCCGCTCTCTCCATTTTCTGCTTTTTTTTCCTGCAACTGGTTTTAATGATTCATCACACAAACAACTAAACATAAATTAAATCCACACAAATGCAGTCAGGAACAGAAGGCACAGAATTAATGTGAATAGGTACTGTCTAATTAACATTCAGAACATTTTCTCTTTGCATTTAAGCCATGTAATAACAGAAACAAAAACAGGTAATCTGTTTTTTCATTCCCTGTGTCCTTCCTGTAGAAACACATCTTAATAAAATAAATGGAGTCGATCAGAAATAAAAAAACACACCTATCAAAGTTCTACTGATGTCAACACCAGTCAAGCAATCCAGTAATGGTTGTTTCTAAAATCCAAAATTTTGAAGACTACTTCTTCGTCCGGAATTTGCTATAATTGTCAACTTTAAATTCATCTTCAAATTGCTCCTCTTTTGTTCTAACTCTTTTGGGAACATGTTTGTGCAATCTTGCTTACATTTGAGCTTCTGGCAGAAGGGAAACATCGACTGGCATCATATTAATTTTTTTAGGTTCCTTGTATCAGATATTGATAGTGAACTCATCAGGTTGATCCACCAGAAGAAGATACAGCCTGGCATAGACCTGCCTTCTAAAGTGAACTACTGATGTTGTACTAGAATTATTCCACCTGGGTACGCTGACATCGGATACACGACAGGAAGCAATCTTTCAGAAGGCACAAACCGCCACAGTCGTGCGCTCCAGCCTAGCGCCCGGGCTCGCTGACTCTTACTTTTTTCAAACTGTGCATGCGCAGTTCATATAAATGGTCCGTCAGCACCAAGACCAGCCCATAGTGCAGATCGAATTGGAGCTGGCAAAACGTGTAGAGGCACGCTGGAATGAGGATTCCGGACTCGGATCCACATTACACCCTGATCTGGCCCTCAGGCTCCGATTGGTAAAATCGGGTCCCTATAGTGTTTCTTGACAGCTACTAACAAAGTGTTTCTCTGCCCTTTGGACAACTGGCAATAGTTTCTGTCACAGGTTAAGGAGGTCTGAAACAGCCTACCTGGAAAAGTGGACAGTCTTGCCTTAAATGGATCTTCAGATTGGTCCAATTGGTGACTCTTGGCCTGTAAGCCCTGGGTGCTAGGTATGGCCTTATACAAGCTGCATAGCCCCATCTTCTAATGCAGCAGTTGCTGCATATGTTCCTCTAAATTTTTTCCCTGCTCAGTATAAACAGAATTGCATACCAAATAAGCACAGAAAATTTACATCAAGGACAAAAGGGCTTGAAAGGTCTTGAAATTTCAAACATTCCTGAAAAAATAGACAGCAAAATAAATCCTTAGATTCAGACACCTGCAGCTCAGAGAACTGTTTTACATAGCTTATGTAGGTCTCAAATACCAAATCCTTCCTGTTTCCCTGACAAGTTCAGGATTCGGTGAGCTTTCTCTCCGTATGATTTTCATTCAAACTTGCGTCAGGGCCCACATGACATCATTGGAGCACATCTTTTGCATTTTAATTAGGGTCCAGATTTGAATACCTGTCTCAGATTAAGAATCGATCATTCAAATAGCAGCAGGGAACGGTTTGGGATTGTGTTGGAAGTACTCAAACAGCAGATGGGCAGGTTTAAGATGATAATGATAGCCTCTCGATTGGTAACAGACTGCAGGTACACTACAAATCCAGTGCATAACTTCCCTGCATTTATTCAACAGAAATCACCAGCACACAAAGTATTCCTCTATATGCCAGAGTGCAACTAATGTGGCTTTTTACTTTTAAAAATCATTGAATCACTGTCAATTCATGGAGTAATCCAATCAGTCCCATTACTTTGCCCACTCCCCATACCCTGGCAGGTTTATTTCATTAAATTACTCATCCAATCTCCTTTTGAAATCATTAATTTTCTCCTCTCCCCCTACTTGTAGGCAGTGGTTCCAGGTTATGCCCCTGAGGGTGATTTAGAGGGTGATTTAGCTAATTGGATTAGGAATTGGCTGGCAGATAGAAGACAGAGGGTGGTGGTTGATGGGAGATATTCATCGTGGAGTTCGGTGACGAGTGGTGTGCCTCAGGGGTCTGTTTTGGGGCCCCTGCTGTTTGTAATTTTTATAAATGATCTGGATGAGGGTATTGAGGGATGGATCAGTAAATTTGCAGATGACACTAAAGTCGGTGGAGTGGTAGATAGTGAAGAGGGGTGTTATAGTTTACAGAGTGACTTGGACAAGTTGCAGAGCTGGGCCGAGAGGTGGCAAATGGAGTTTAATGTGGAAAAGTGTGAGGTAATGCACTTTGGCAGGAACAATAAATGTGTAGAGTATAGGGCTAATGGTAGGGCTCTTAATAGTGTTGAGGAACAGAAGGATCTTGGTGTATGTGTCAATAGATCCCTGAAAGTAGGCAGTCAAGTGGATAAAGTTGTTAAGAAGGCATATGGAGTCTTAGCTTTTATTGGTAGGGGGATTGAATTTAGGAGCCGCAGCATCATGTTGCAACTGTACAAAACTCTAGTGCGGCCGCACTTGGAGTATTGTGTGCAGTTCTGGTCCCCACATTATAAGAAAGATGTGGAGGCATTGGAGAGGGTACAGAGGAGGTTTACCAGGATGTTGCCTGGTATGGAGGGCAGGTCTTATGAAGAGAGGCTGAGGGATTTGAGGTTGTTTTCGTTAGAAAGGAGGCGGCTAAGAGGGGATCTTATTGAAGCATATAAGATGATTAGAGGTTTAGATAGGGTGGACAGTGATAGCCTTTTTCCTAGGATGGAGAAAGCTAGCACGAGGGGACACAGCTTTAAATTAAGGGGTATGAGTTATAGGACGGATATCAGAGGTAGGTTCTTTACTCAAAGAGTGATTAGGGAGTGGAATGCCCTGCCTGCAGCTGTTGTAGATGCGCCAAGTTTGGTGGCGTTTAAGAGGTTAATTGATAAGTATATGGAAGAGAAGGGAATGGTTTAGTTTGGAGGGGCATTGCTTTTTATTTTGGTCGGCACAACATCGAAGGCCGAAGGGCCTGTTCTGTGCTGTAATGTTCTATGTTCTATGTTCTATGTTATTACTACTTGGTGTGTAAAACAGATCTTCCTTTTATCTCCTGCTTACCTTGAACATGCAACCTTAAATCTGCATCCCCTATCCTTGTATTATCAGCATAAGACCTGTTTTTTGTTATCAACTTAATCCAAACTTATCATAATTTTGTACACATCTATTAAATCTTCCCTCAATATCCTTTATTCCAAAGAGAACAATCTTTAGACTCTCCAATTTAACCTTAAAAGTAAAATCCTATATCACTAGAATCATTACAATAGATCTCCTTCACAACCTCTCAAGGGTCATCAAACCCTTCCTAAACTGTGGCAACCAGAACTGTGGCATTACCAGAGCTTTATGTAGCTTTATATACAGCATATCTTTCCTACTTTTGTACTCAAAATATCTCTTTTATGAAGCCTAATATACTTCGCTAACTGCTCTCTCAACATGTCCTGCTACCTTTAAAGATCTCCATACATGTAGCTCAGTACCCTCTGCCCCTTTTAGAATATATCATCAAATCTATATGGACTCTTCTACCCATTTTGCTAAGATACACTTTCCTGTATTAGCCTGTTGCAGTCAATCAGGAACATCCTTCCTGTTTGCCATTCTTCTCAATGCAGTACATTTAAAAACTTTGAAATTTTAAACTGTGTTCCAATAGCCAAGTTATGTGTATGTATTTATCAAAAAACAGTCATCTTAGCACGGACCCTTGAGAACCTCACTATCTATCATCTTCTAGTTGAAAAATGACCATATACCATGATTTGCTATTCTCTCTCCTTAAACAATTTTTTTAAAAATCAAAGATGATATTGATCCTCCTCTTCCAGGAGATTCAAATTTGTCAACCAAGTTTTAATGTGGTACCTGTCAAGCTTTTTCTCAAAATTCACATAAAGAATATTCATTGTATTCCCTTTTTCAACCTTCTTTGTTATTTCATCAAAAAATTTAATTAGTCAGACAAGCACAATCTATCTTTTATAAATCTATGCTGGCCATCTTTAATTAACTCAAAGCTTTCCAAGTACTCATTGATTTTTTTTTCCCCTCAATTATTTTTCTGAAACCCTAATCACCACTGATGCTAAATACCCTTTCACCTTTTCTCCAATAAGAGTGTTGCATTTAACATTCTTCAAGATTGGAAGACAATGGCAAGATCTTTCTGCTATCATGCCTACTTCCTCTCTCAACGTGAGCCAGGTGACATAACTACTGTAATCCTAGTCAGCCTTTCCTATATCTCCTTCTTCCCAATTTTCACCCTATCTACTACCTCTAACATTGTCACTTCTGATATTTTGTCAGATTCTTCTTTCTTAGTTTAACACGACTACAAAGTGTCAATTGAGTATTCTAACCTTGCCCTGTGTTTCTAAGCACACATCATCTTCTCCGTTCCTAATTAGATCAGCACCACCTCTTACACTGTACTATTTACGTATCAATAGAAGTTTCTTGAGTTCTCTTTTATGTTGACTATCATTCTATTGCTCTCTTTGTCAGTCTTACTTCTCTTTTTACTTCCCCTCTCAATCTATTTTATTTGACTTGGTTTTCACTTGAATCATGCTTCATACACTCTTTTAATGAGATAAAAGTGAAATACTGTGGATGCTTGAAATCCAAAATGAAAACAGAAAATACTGGAAAATCTCAAAGGTTTAAGGAAAGAAAATCAGTTAATGTTTTGAATCCAGAATGACTTTTCTTTTGAACTGGTCATCCAAGCAATCCTGCCTTTAGTTTCCTACCTCTTGCCCTTGTTGGAATGGACTGAGCCTGTACCTAAAGTTTCTCCTCCCTGTTGATCACCTCACCCAATATTCTGTTACAGGTTCCTGTCAATCTATGTTTCCATATTACTTTGACTAGAATGATTTTTGTCCAATTTAGATGTTCTACATTAAATTCTTTGTTGCCCTTTTTGTTACTACTCTCATTTTTATACTAAAATAATTATTCTGATCTTCCAGGATTGAAGAACAAATATTTGCCACTAGCCATACTTGTAAGCAATGTCTCATTGAGAACCTTTGGGATCAATATCCTGAAGAGGGTCACCTTTGGATTGCCACTCCATTCCTATTTCTCTACACTAAAGATAAGGCTCCACATTCTGGCCTGACTACTAAACAAAATCTCTTCAAAAATACAGAATGTATCTGTTCTGGGAATCCTCCTTCAGAATGCAGGTTCATCAGGGAACGTCAAGCTACACCTCCTTTTTGCAATACCAACTGCAGTATTTTGTTAAGTCTTCATTCACTAACAAACTGAAAAGTTTTGTGACATTTAAATTTTCTATGTGTTTGCGAATGAGCCTGTGAGACAAGTAGTTAAGCAGGTAGAGAGTCTGGATGGGTGGACTGCCAGCTAGGGAGAATGGCAATATGGTTGGTGCCAAACTAGGGAAGGTAGAAGGATGCTAGTTAACAGAGTAATAGGATGGTAGATGTCAGGATGGATAAGGTGCTAGATGGGTAGGATGTCAGGTCAAATCATGGGGGTATTGGTGATCTGGGCCTTTGTTTCAGCTTTTAATTTTCTTCTTTAATAGTGCAATTATATCTCTCTTAATTTAAGTACATTGCTATGTATATTCTGTAAGCCTTTTAACCTATTGTTATTCTTGAACAACTTTCATATCCAATTATTCAAAAGCCAACCTCTATATTGCAACAAAACCTTGTCTACTGTGCTTGGAGGCCTCTACAATAATATAAAATAAACTAGTTAATATTTAAATCAATAACTCCTCCTAAAAAGCTGCATTAGGATTTCAGTTAACCATGCTCAATTAAGATGCTGTTGGGATGTGAAACCTAATTAGTATGTGGAAGTAGTGTAGAAGTTATTTTGGTGAATTATTCCATGGGTCAATAGACAGATAAGGAATTAGATCTGTACGACTGGTAAACTGCTTATGAATAGCTTATTAGCAGACCATAAAAATAAGTTTAAGCACAAACAACTGATTACAAGCGAATACAAATTATCAAAGAAGGCTCGATGACTAATGATGGTATTCAAAGGAGTTGTGGAACTGATCATAAGGAACGGCATAGGTTGCAACAAGAGATGATGCAAAGGACTAGTTAATTAAATACAGAAGGCACATGCAAAGACTAGAAGCTTAATATGGATAACAGAAGAGTATTTTTACTCCATGGTTGATGAAGAACTTAATGCACCATTGGATATTTTATAATAAACATAGAAGAATCATAAAATCCCCACAGTGCAGAAGAAAGTCATTTTGTCCATTGAGTCGGCACCGACAAGATTCGTACCCTATCCCTGTAACCACACATATTTACTTTGCTAATTTCCATGACACTAAGGGGCAATTTAACATGGCCAATCAACGTAACCCACACATCTCTGGAGTGTGGGAGGAAACCAGAGCATCTGAAGGAAATCTGCACAGACACAGGGAGAATGCGCAAACTCCACACAGGCAGTCACCCTAGGCTGGAATTGAACCCAGGTCCCTGGAAATGGAACATCATGTGAGACATAGAAAATCATGTCTCACAAATTTGACTGAGTTTTTTGAAGAGATAACCAAGAAGGTAGATGAGGGCAGCACAGTTGATGTTGTCTACATGGACTTTAGCAAGCTCTTTGTCAAGGTATGCCATGGTAGGTTGTTGCATAAGGTTAAATCTCATGGGATTCAGGGTGAGGTATGTAAATGGATACAAAATTTGCTTCTTGACTTAATTCAAAGAGGGGTTGTAGAGAGTTGTTTTTCAAACTGGAGGCCTGTTATCAGCAGTGTGCCTCAGGGATCAGTGCTGGGTCCACTATTATTCATCATTTATACTAGTGACTTGGATGAGAATATAGGAGGCATGGTTAGTAAGTTTGCAGATGACACCAAGATTGGTGGTGTAGTAGACATTGAAGAAAATTATCCCCAATTGCAACAGGATCTTGATCAATTGCACCAGTGGACTATTAAATGGAGTTTAATTTAGACAAATGTGAGGTGATGAAGTTGTACAAGACATTTATACACCACATTTTGAATTCTGTGTGCAGTTCTGGTCACCTTATTATTGAAAGGATATTAATAAACTAAGATTTACTAGAATGCTATGGGAACTTGATGGATTGAGTTCTGAGGCTGAATAGACTGGGATTTTTTTCTCTGGAGTTATAAAATAATGAGGGGCACAGATCAACCAGATAGTTAATATCTTTTACCAAAGGTAGGGGAGTCTAAAACTAGAAGGCATAGGTTTAAGATGAGAGGGGAGAGATACAAAAGGGTCCAGAGGACAATTTTTTTCATACAGGGGGTTATGAGTGTCTGGAACAAGCCGCCAGAGGTAATAGTAGAGTGGGTACAATTTTGTCTTTTAAAAAGCATTCAGACAGTTACATGAGTATGATGAGTATAGAGGGATATGGGCCAAATGCAGGCAATTGGGATTAGCTTAGGGGTTTTCATAAAAAAAGGGTGGCATGAACAAGTTGGACTGAAGGGCCTGTTTCCATGCTGTAAACCTCTATGCTCTAAGCAGGTAGAGTGAGATGAGTCACCAAGAAGACAAAGAATAAAAGAAGACCTGTCACATTTGTCAGCCAGCATGCTTAATCTGAACTATTGCTCACTACTTGTAACAATCTGTTTCTCCTGTCAAATTATAGATTTTAGAGGTTTACACATGGAAACAGGCCCTTCAGCTCAACTTGTCATTGCTGCCCTTATTTTAAAACCCCTAAGCTGGTCCCAATTCCCTGCATTTGGCCCATATCCCTCTATATTTATTTTTACCCAAGTAATTTTATAAATACCTTTTCAAAGAAAAAAGTTGTGCCTGTCTCTACTACTATCTCTGGCAGTTTGTGCTAGACACTCATCATCCTCTGTGTGAAAAAATTATCCCTTTGAACCCTTTTGTATCTCCCCGTTCTTGCCTTAAGGGTCCCTCTAGTTTTAGACTTTCCTATCTTTGGGAAAATATAATGACTATCTAGCTGATCTATGCCCTTTATAATTACTTAGATATTTAAAAGACCACTTCTCAGACCTCTATGTTCCAGAGAAAAAAGTCCTGGTCTACCCAGGCTTCTCCTTATAACTTCTATTTCTAGCTTAATAGTATCAAAGAACAAAGAACAAAATAGCACGGGAAACAGGCCCTTTGGCCCAACGAGCCCGCGCCGCCACCCCGATGTCCCCACCTCTACCCGCGACCCCTGTCCATGTTTATAGATCTATGGATTAAAAACCAAATTTGAGACAATTTAGGGAGAATTTGTTTTGCCAATTAGCCTAAGAGCACATCTTTGGGATGTGGGAGGAAACCGGAGCGCCCGAGAAAACCCACGCAAGCACGGGGAGAATGCACAAACTCCCACAGACACAGGCCCAAATCCATGTATCTGCACAGCACAGAGATATCCTTTCTATAATAGGGTGACCAGAACTGTACATGGTATTCCAAGTGTGGCCTTACCAATGTCTTGTAAAACTTCAACAAGATGTCCCAAATCCTGTATTCAATGTTCTGATCAATGAAACTAAGCATGCTAAATGACTTCTTCATCATCCTGTCCACCCGTGACTCCATTTTCAGGGAGCTATGAACATGTACCTCTCAATCTCTTTGTTCTGTAATTCTCCCCAGTGCCCTACAATTAACTGAATAAGATCTGCCCTGTTCAATGTACCAAAATGCATCACCTTGCATTTATCAAAAAACTCAATCAAATTTGTGAGACATGATTTTCTACTCACAAAGCCATGCTGACTATCCCTAATCAATCCTTGCATCTCTAAACTCCTGTAGATCCTGTCTCTCAAAATACCTTCTAACAACTTATCCACCATAGATGTGAGGCTCACCGAGCTGTAGTTTTCAGGCTTTTTTCTGCAACCTTTTTTAAACATTAAAATTCGTGTATTATTTTCCATTTTAAACTATCTCCCCTATTGGTTGCAGTTGATTGCTTGAGTAGATAATTGATTACATCAACTAACTGCTTAAATTCAACAATCAACAAAATGGCGAGCATCAGGTAAGGGCAACACTCTGATTCGATGACACCATACTGGAATGGCTGCTGAGTGCGTCAGAAACAGGAGAGATACACTTTGTACCAACAATGGAAGGAAGAAAAATGTGTCTCTTACCAATATTTGATTGCAGGTAGCTGAGGAGGCGAGCAACAGGGAAGTTGTGCCCACTTCTTAGATGCAATCTATGAAGCAGTTTATGGATTTAGCTAGGTTAGAAGAAGTATACAACTATACATTATCCCTTAAGCACCACTTACTCACCTCACAACAATCTTCCATGCTGTAACAGTTAAGTGTCTCCACCACCTTACTTCTCATACCATTTATTTCAGAAGCTTGCAGCCTTTACTTTCTACACACGTGATCATTACCCTACATATCCACCTACCACTTACCCCAATCTTTATGCAATGTGATTCATTTCGCTCTTAGTCATATTCACTGTACCCATTGGGTGAATATCGCACCTTCATTCACTCATGGGTCTGTTTATTCACCCTTCTTAGGAGAAAAGAATGCTGAATATGGGGGTAAAGCACAGAACTGAGATTTGACCTGTCACAAACAGTGCCATTCCCAGATCCCGTGAAGATATCTAGAGCCATGTAATACATCTGTGTCGCACTTGGTAAGAGAATGAGAGACAGGGAGCTCTGAGAGAGCTGGTGACATAAATACAAATATCTCTGGCACACATGCTGAGCTAATTCAGTCAATGGTGCAATGATGAGAAGACTGAATATGGTGACTTTGCTACAATTAAATAATCCCTTTCTTTCGTTTTTTGGAATTTTCGCGTGTACAGCAAGTGCCACATCTCCCGTTGATTTCATATTACCTCTCTGATTCTGTTCACTGCTCCTTTTATACCCACTGTGTTTTTTTACTCTCCTGCTGGTTTAGCAGGATCATTGTGAAAACATAGAAGTGGGAACTCTACTCTCAAAGCAGTCCTACTTCGCACTTGTTGCCCTCCCATATCCTCAGCCAGTACTCAACATGCTGTCTCTTCACTATCTAATCTGCCCCTGCGCGATTAGATCGTGCAAGAGGGACAGTGTTTGATGACATTCCCACTTGCTCCAAAATGCAGAGGTGATCAGTCAAAAGCGCTCCTATAGTCAGAGTAGAAATTTAAAAAATTCGCCTCTACTTGTGCTGAAACAGCACAGGATTTTATTTCTGTGGAGAGCACTGGCAAGGCCAACATTTATTAACTGTTCTAAATGACTTTGAAGATAAGGATGAGCCATCTTCTACCACTGCAATCATAAAAAATGACAGAAGTAGACCATTTGATTTGAGTCTCTCTTGATCTTTAGTTCCCTATTATTTCCAAAATATTTTTGGACTCCTACTCCTGTCTCTACCTCTAAATGTCCCAAGTTTAGTTTCACTAATTTCTTCCTTGTTATATAACCATAGAAAATTTTACGATCTATTTTTAAGTTTCTTGCCAATCTAATTCTATTTTCTCTTTTGTCATAATTTTTCTCTCATTTTTTAAATCTTCACAATCTTCAGGCTTGCAACTTTTTTTTGCACATTATAACCCTCTTCCTTTATTCTAGTGATATGTTTAACTTCTCTTGGTAATCACAGTTGGACCACTATTGTCTTGGTATTTTTGTTTCTTAGGTAATCGTTTATTCATTATGAATTAATTATTTAAATGTTTGCCATTATCTACTTTTAGTAGATTACATTATAACTTTTAATCTAATTTCCACTGTAGCGTGGCTAAATTGCTAACTTGCCCTTTATAACTGCATAGTTTGCATTTTCAGATTTAGATTCATGTTCTGAACTTAATAAAATCACTCTCAAATTCAGCATGAATTTAAAAGTCTTCTATCCAGAGGCTCCCTCTAACATAAAGTTATTAATTATCCTTATCTCAATGTCAGATATTGGATCTAATACTAACTGGCTTCTTGACATATTGGCCTAAATTTCATGGTTGGGGCAGAAACCCATTTTCCCATCTGCTATTTAATGGCAATTAAATTGACTTGAAGACTTGAAGCAGGATTTCTGCCGCAATGAGGTGGGAGGCTAGGTAGGAAGTGGGGGAGAGAGAGGGGGGGAGAGAGAGAGAGGAGTGGGGAAGAGGAGGAGAAAGAGAGAGTGAATGGTGGCCACTGCTGAAACTGCAGCAGCCCCAGGGGATGCAGGCTGTAATTAATTACAGATCAAAGATGATTTCAGGTTCTCACTGCAGCCAGGCTGGCAGGCCTGAATGTGGGTGTTGAGGGGATAGAGAGCAGGGGAGGGAGGCAGGATAGTGTTGACAGGGGAGAGAAAATATGCACCTGGAGTAAGACCTTGAGTGACTGGCAATGTAGAATGAAGCCCATAAAAGAGGCACTTTTCCTTAACTAACCATCAGCCCTTCCAGTGAAACGTAGCAAGCTGAACACATGACCTGGTAAAATCCAAGAGGGGGCAAGTGGAAGCTTTTAATTGTCCAGTAACTGGCCACTTAAGGCTCTCAATTGGTCCATGGACAGTTGCGAGTCCTGACTCCCCTCTTCTGCGACTGCTAAAATTGGAGCAAGGATGATTGGAAAGTAATTGCCCACAATACATGGAGCCCAGTTTTATGACATCCAGTTTTGCCAACCTATTACTACAAAAAAAATAGTTTTGCTCCGTATATATGAACATTAAAGTCCATGTATTACCCTTATCATCATACTAATTTTTGATGTATGCTTTGTCTGACTCTACAATTACTGGTATGGTGTCAAAAAAACCACTTCCATAAATGTTTATTGGCTGTTGTTCTTTCTTAGCCCTATCCAAACTGATTACCTTTCTTGCTTTTCCAAATGATGATCCTTTATTTGTATTGTTTTTATTTTATCCTTTATTATCAGGATGAAATCTTACTCTTTTCCATCTGCCAATCTTTTCCAAAAGTCAATAATCTCTAAATATTTAATTCCCAACCTTAAAAACTGCATATCCACACTTCCTTAATGGTTTTGAAATGCCAAGTAAAGGTTTATCATCCTAATAACTTTAAAAATATAAACTCTACTCACTTTGGAATCTTCTGGAATGAACTTTGCTTCATAAAATAGACACTGATAAGTTGTAGAAGAAAGCTGTTGAGAGTACTTTGATTTAGTTTGAGGATTCAAAAACTGCCACATTGTTTCAATGGGACAAAAGGATGTGTTCCAGATTAGAGATGTCACAACCTATCCCCTGAAACCATCCAAAAAAGTAGTTCCTGAAGTGAATGGACAGGGATAGGCATGAAGCTGGGGGCTGTAGTTATAGCTGGGGGAAGGGTAATTATGAGGCCATCAGGAGTGAATTAGGGTGCGTAGATTGGACTAGGGAACTACAGGGACTGGGTACATCTGGAATGTGGTGCTTATTCAAGGAGCAGCTGCTGAGAGTCCTTGATAAGTATGTCCCTGTCAGGCAGGGAGGAAATGGACGAGTAAGAGAGCCTTGGTGTACGAAAAGAGTTGATTTGCTGGTTAAGAAGAAAAAGGAGGCTTATGTCAGGATGAGGCTTGAAGGCTCAGGTAGTGCAATGGATAGCTATAGATTAGCTAGGAAGGAGGTAAAAAGTGAATTGAGGAGAGCTAAGAGGGGACACGAGAAGATGTTGGCTGATAGGATTAAGGAGAATCCTAAAGCTTTCTTTCGATATGTTAAGAATAGAAGATTGGTTAGGGCAAGATTAGGGCCAGTCATAGATAGCAGTGGGAAGTTGTGCGTGGAGCCTGAAGAGATTGGCGAGGCACTGAATAAATATTTCTCTTCGGTATTCACGCAGAGTGCTGGAAATGTAGCTGTGGAGAGCACTGAGGTACAGGGTTGCAAATTGGGGAGTATTGTAGTAGATAGGGAGGATGTGTTAGAAATTCTCGAGGGTTTGAAGTTGGATAAGTCCCCTGGGCCGGACGGGATTTACCCTAGGATTCTCTGGGAGGCAAGAGAGGAGATTGCAGAGCCTCTGGCTCTGATCTTCAGGTCCTCGTTGGTTACGGGTGTGGTTCCGGAGGACTGGAGGATGGCGAATGTGGTCCCATTGTTTAAGAAGGGGAAGAGAGACCTTCCTGGGAATTATAGGCCAGTGAGTCTTACTTCTGTGGTGGGCAAGGTATTGGAGAGAAT
Source organism: Sphyrna mokarran (assembly GCA_024679065.1). Classification (NCBI taxonomy): domain Eukaryota; kingdom Metazoa; phylum Chordata; class Chondrichthyes; order Carcharhiniformes; family Carcharhinidae; genus Sphyrna; species Sphyrna mokarran. The sequence goes on along the minus strand of JAGIQG010000006.1, from coordinate 63,334,761 downwards.
TATTAGGGATAGGATTTATAGTTATTTAGAGAGAAATGAATTGATTGGGGATAGTCAGCATGGTTTCGTGAAGGGTAGGTCATGCCTTACTAACCTCATTGAGTTTTTTGAGAAAGTGACCAGAGAGGTGGATGGGGGTAAGGCGGTTGATGTAGTATATATGGACTTTAGTAAGGCTTTTGATAAGGTGGCCCATGGAAGACTTCTACAGAAAATGCAGATGTGTGGAATAGAGGGTGATTTAGCTAATTGGATTAGAAATTGGCTGGCAGATAGAAGACAGAGGGTGGTGGTTGATGGGAGATATTCATCGTGGAGTTCGGTGACGAGTGGTGTGCCTCAGGGGTCTGTTTTGGGGCCCCTGCTGTTTGTAATTTTTATAAATGATCTGGATGAGGGTATTGAGGGATGGATCAGTAAATTTGCAGATGATACTAAAGTTGGTGGTGTGGTAGATAGTGAAGAGGGGTGTTTTAGTTTACAGAGTGACTTGGACAAGTTGCAGAGCTGGGCCGAGAGGTGGCAAATGGAGTTTAATGTGGAAAAGTGTGAGGTAATGCACTTTGGCAGGAACAATAAATGTGTAGAGTATAGGGCTAATGGTAGGGCTCTTAATAGTGTTGAGGAACAGAAGGATCTTGGTGTATGTGTCAATAGATCCCTGAAAGTAGGCAGTCAAGTGGATAAAGTTGTTAAGAAGGCATATGGAGTCTTAGCTTTTATTGGTAGGGGGATTGAATTTAGGAGCCGCAGCATCATGTTGCAACTGTACAAAACTCTAGTGCGGCCGCACTTGGAGTATTGTGTGCAGTTCTGGTCGCCACATTATAAGAAAGATGTGGAGGCATTGGAGAGGGTACAGAGGAGGTTTACTAGGATGTTGCCTGGTATGGAGGGCAGGTCCTATGAAGAGAGGTTGAAGGATTTGAGGTTGTTTTCGTTAGAAAGGAGGCGGCTAAGAGGGGATCTTATTGAAGCATATAAGATGATTAGAGGTTTGGATAGGGTGGACAGTGATAGCCTTTTTCCTAGGATGGAGAAAGCTAGCACGAGGGGACACAGCTTTAAATTAAGGGGTATGAGTTATAGGACGGATATCAGAGGTAGGTTCTTTACTCAAAGAGTGATTAGGGAGTGGAATGCCCTGCCTGCAGCTGTTGTAGATGCGCCAAGTTTGGTGGCGTTTAAGAGGTTAGTTGATAAGTATATGGATGAGAAGGGAATGGTTTAGTTAGGAGGGGCATTGCTTTTTATTTTGGTCGGCACAACATCGAAGGCCGAAGGGCCTGTTCTGTGCTGTATTGTTCTATGTTCTATGTTCTATGAATGGGTCGTTTTGCAATCAAGACAGTGATTGTCTCAAACCCTAAGTTGATTGTATGTAAACAATAATACAGATTGTGCTACTGTACACCATATTTGCAAGAGAGCTTTGAGAAACCATATGGTAAGACACAAATGTTGGATTCTCAATTTATTCTTAAAGTGTTGTTTGTAAAAAGACATAATAACAACAACTGCAAATACATCAGCAGCAGAAAGGGCAGCAATACCTATGCCATAAGATCTGGGACTGTAACATCACAAGGCCTTCAAGCCTCTTCCTTTACAAGTCAGCAAATAAAGCAAACTGACCTCCTTGTAACATGGTTACAAGTGAAGTTCTTCCTGATCAGCAGCAAGTTTCTCTATAACCAAATCTTGCAATAACTCTGATATTTGCCTTTGGTCCATGGTATCGACTCAATGGCTCTTCTGCACTGTTCTGTCATTCTGTGAATTTAATTCACCTAATTACATTTTAGAACATAGAACACTACAGCACAAACAGGCCCTTCGGCCCATAAGTTGTGCCGAACACATCAAAACCTACCCAGCCATAGACCTATCTATAACCCCCAATCCCATTGGATCCCATATACTCATCCAGAAGTCTTTTAAAGACCCCAGCGAGTTCGCCTCGACCACCACCGACGGCAGCCGATTCCATTCACTCACCACCCTCTGAGTGAAAAACTTTCCCCTAGCATCCCCACTGTACTTGCTTCCCTGCACCTTAAATCTGTGCCCTCTCGTCGCGACCATTTCAGCCCTGGGAAATAGTCTCTGAGAGTCCACCCTATCTATTCCTCTCAACATCTTGTAAACCTCTATCAGGTCGCCTCTCAACCCTCGTCTCTCCAGGGAGAACAGTCCCAGCTCCCTCAACCTGTCTTCATAAGGCATGCCTCCCAATCCAGGCAACATCCTTGTAAATCTCCTCTGCACCCTTTCAATAGCTTCCACGTCCTTCCTATAGTGAGGCGACCAGAACTGTGCACAGTACTCCAAGTGTGGTCTGACAAGGACCACACTTTAAGAGTGTTTTAATTTTAATTGTAATTTTAAGAGTAAAAAATCCTTTTCTTCACCAGGTCTGCGCTATATGCTTTCCATGATAAAGCAATTACATGAATATTGAAGATGCCTGTGTTTATGACTTATAACGATGCGCTATTCTGTTTCACTGTATTCTTCTCAATTGTGTCTGCATTTGTGTATGTGTGCATTTATGTGCATGTGCAGAGTAACCAACCATCCCAGATTTTGTGAGGTTGCCCTCTATTTAGAGTGGTTGTCTTGTTTTCCACAGTACTACATCCAGAACCCTGTTTATCCCACGATTGCAAGATACCTCTTCCTTTTCAAAAAACACACTTATTATGGATTATGAAGAAAGGTAGTAGAGCTTTCAATTCTCACTCATCCCTATTCATAACAGTTAAATCACATATCTATGCTATTAATTATTATGACTGCTTTGTGCATTCAGATATAATGGCTGGAAATCTCTGGCCACTGCTGCCAATAAGAATGGAGAATTTGGTGCTCAGCCAAAACTCCATTCACTGCAGCGGGACTGAAAAATCCCAGCTGTGGACAAGGTGGGGGAATTCCGGCCAATGGCTTTATCATTTATTTTTATATATGCTGTCGCTTTAGTCTCTAATTCATAACATCTTCATTGAATTCTCTGTAGCTTCCTGACCTAATCAGCTAATTAAATAGCAAGTGCTCAGTATCTTTTTAAAATATTTTCAGGACCTCACCTGTCCAACTTTTTGAGAGTGGGGTGCAGAGAGCAGTTGAATATCGCATAAATATAATGCTAACATTGGCAACTGGGAATTCACTGTTAAGTATTCCTCAAACTGAAATTTAGATTAACAGTTAAAATTTGACTCAAGTTTGAAAACATGAAAATAAACTGCAAGCAAATTACCCAGTTAACAAAAAGTGCCCATGAGTGGCAGTTAACTGTCAATCAGCTGTAAATAGCAGGTGCTAATTAGTGAGCTGGAAGCTAACTGAACTGCAGGAACTTGGCTGTGAATCATAGCTCTATAGAAGAAACAGTATCTGCTATGCCCAGAGTGAGTCACAGAGAATGTTTGCAAAACTAAATGTGGCATGAACATCATGTGAAAGTCAGGAATTTGGAGCAGAGGGACGATGAAAGTCCTGCTTTTTATTTTCATCACCAATACATGTAGTTTGAGGTAATAAATATTTAACATTTCTGGTTGGAGATTTGCCTATTGCAAGTTAATGTGTAAAAATATAACATCACACAGCCAACTAAAAAGTAGATGTAAATAACTTAGACAAACGTATGGTAAAAATGTGCCTGGATTGTGAGAGTTTGTAGACAGTAATGTCCTGAGCAAATATGAGATCAAGTGTAGTGCCTGTTGTTTTCAGCTTAGATCCATTATGTCCCTTTTGAACCATGATTTGGATTGACTTTGAATTAGCTTTTGGAATAAGCAAATATACTCGTTAAGGGTTTGCCCCCATCCACTCTGTGCATTAGCTTTGAAACTTTGAGAAAAGAATAACATTTTAAAAAAGTGATAGTGTCCGAAGCAAACATTTTGACAGTAGATGTCTACGTCTTGAATGTCCCTGCTCAGAGTTATTAAACTGGTCTGCAAGTTGGGAAGACCCTGATGCATAAGGAAGGGAAAGCAATACTGGGCAGTTTTCTTTAGACATCTGTCACACCTTGTAGAGAGATATGGTTTTAGAATGGGTTGGGGTGACTAATCTTAAGGGGAACTCAGATGTGACAGATAACAAGGAACAATGGAAACTGATTTGATCCAACAGATGAAGGGAGGGATTTTCCAGCTTTCAGGATCAACCAGCCTTGCTGAAGGTGGAACATTGCCATGCAGGGGAACTATACAAAATGCTGTAAACATCAGATAGACCAGAAGCTCCCTCTGACATTCAATAGTGAACCATGTAAACCACTGGAAAAAGTGCCATGGGGACTGGAAGGGTTCTGCCCAAAGGCTATTCCAGACTTGAAATGCCGGCTCTGTTCCCTCTCCAGGGGAACTCTGCCCCCTCATCCGCAACACTTCTCTCTGATTTCTTCCCTGGATTATGTGACCATCACTCAGCAGAATTATCTTTAAAGGGACAGTCAATACATTCCCATAAAATTGCAGTAATTTTAGGTGCAGGGGACTAAGTGATTGGAAAGAAACCTGCAGAAGTTAATGGACCCCACTGTCTGCAAACGTGCCCATGAGGAAGCACAAAGTCCTGTTCAATAACTGTCAGAAAGAATTGTTGGTACAGTGGTTAGCATTGCTGCCTGAAAGCACCAAGGATCCAGGTTCAATTCCAACCTTAGGTCACTGTCTGTGTGGAGTTTGCACATTCTCCATGTGTCTGCATGACATTTCTCTTGGGTACTCCAGTTTCCTCTTACAATCCAAAGATGTGCAGGTTTGATTGATTAGCCGTGGTAAATTGTCCCTTAGTAAGGAAATTAGCAGGATAAATACATGGGGTTATGGGGATTTGGCCTGGGCAGGATTATTTTCAATGCAGGCTTAATGGACTGAATGGTGTCCTTCTGTACTGTAGGATTCTATGAATTCTAAGTATCATTGCAAAATACTGATAGATAACCAATGTAATTCATATAATTATGAAGGGAACACATCCAGGCATTTATAAAGCAGTCATTTTAACATCAGTGATAGGAATCCATACTAAAGGAGGGAATAGAATAACATCCAGAAACAAAAGCATAATAAACAAGCAAAGATGGGAGTATGTATGTGTGGAGCATGGTCACTGACATGGACCCATTGGGCAGAATAGCCTGATCCTAAGTATTTAATCCTATGAAAACTGAAACTGGTGATGTTTTAATATTAGGAAATGGAGAACATGTTGAGTAATTATATTGTATCAGTACTTGCAATAGGTGAAGAGGTCAGCTGTTAGTATTACAAAGGCTCCAATGTTGAGTTTGCTTGCAGGCTCCCAAGAGTTCCTTTGTTCAAAAGCATACGGTACTCAGTATCTACTTGAAGTATCCAAAATCAGAGAAGTACTGAAAGAAAATCTCCTTCCATTTTCTGTGACCTCCCCTGCTCCCACAATCAGCAACCTTCTCTCGGTGACACCCATCCTGTTTTCATTCACCTCCAAGCTGGGTCCCTTGCTGATCCTGGGCCTCTGGTGGATACATTGTTGGTAGCTACCACTGCATCTCAGACCGTGCTGCCCTGCATTGAAGAGCTGCTGGCCTCTGGCTGAAAACTTTTGGGTTTGCACAGAGAAAGTCCTGTGTTGGTCATGGAAGTTCCCAACTGGCACTTGTGGGTCTTCATCTGATTAAATTATACATATGGAGTTAGTTGTTATGTTATTCAGTTACAGGATATAGGTGTCACAGGCTATGCCAGTCTTTATTGCCTATCCCTAATTGCCCATCAGAAGGTGGTGGTGAGCTTCCTCCTTGAACCACAATAGTTATGAGGTGCAGGTGCATCCAAAGTGCCGTTATGGTGGGAATTCCAGGATTTTGACTCAGCAACATTGAAGGAATTTTGCATTTCCAAGTCAGAATGGTGATTATTTGGAGGGGAAGCTCCAGGTGATGGACTTCCCAACTATCTGCTGTCATTGTCTCTCTAGATAGTAGTGGTTGTGGGTTTTGAAGGTGCTGCCAAAGTAACCTTGGTGCGTTCCTGCAATGAATCTTGGAAATAGCACATATTGTTGCCACTGTTCATCAATTGTGGAAAGAATGAATGATTGTGGATGGGATAGCTTTGTTCTGGATGGTATCCAGCCTCTTGGGTGTTATTGGAGCTGTACTCATCTGGGTAATTGGAGTGTATTCCATTACATTCCTGGCTTGTGCCTTGTACGTAGTGGGCAGACTTTAGGAAGACTGGAGGTATGTTATTTGCTGCAGGATTCCAAGAATGGATCCGATAACTTGACATGTTTCTCCCTCTAACTAAAAAGGGTGAAAACTGAACTATACTCATCCTCCTGGAGGCTTCACATCACTGGAGTCTGATAACTCTATCCCATCCTTGTCACCTTGGCCAATCATAAGATACTTAATAGCATGGCACTTTCTTATTTGTCCAGTTGTTTTGGGATGTAGTCCCCTCTTTTGGCACTAACTCTCTGTCACAAAGTAACAGCAGACACTATCACAAGGTCATAATGGACGTTACCATCGGCTCACTGCCAAGTTGAATAGACGTGTGTTCCCATGTCCCAGGCTTACATCTATTTCGTGGCTGGACAATGAATATATTTATTTATAATGTTGTTTAAATCATTCCCTCTAGGAATAAGATTTGCTGACTGACCTGCTCCCAGGCCTTTGGTTTTAACTATTGATTTCAACTGCTATGTCTTTCAATAATTATACTTGACCAAAATGAACAATGCATTTGAAATATTTTTAAAGTATCAGCACATATATTTTAAAATCCTAACCATCTGTTTTCACTCATTTACTGTATCCACATGTGTATAAGCAGTCTGTGCTAACTTGCCCAATAATCATTTAACTTTTTACTCATTCCTTGCCCTCTGAAAGACTGCATCCTGCCTATAAATCTATTAGCTGCTTAAAAATCCCCTTCCACATATGGAGACTCATAGAAGAAAACAGAAAAAAAGCCAAACTGCAAAATGAGCCCTCTGGTTATGGAACATCCAAAAGGCAAGGAGAGACATTTTCAACTCCCACAAAGATCATGGTATTGTGGTAAATGTAAAAAGGAAAACTGCATTTGTACCATGAATGAACAGAGTGCACACACTCTCAAGAAAGAAAAACAGAACAAGTAGATGGGGAATTGATAAAAAGTGGTTCAACTCCAAGGAATGGAATAGGCATATCGGATGATATCAACCAAGTGCCAGAAACATGGACGACAACTCAAACTCTGAATCAACAAAAGTTGCCCAAATCAATAGACCTTACCACTCCAGGTGTGACCAGAGTAAGATCTGAAAGAATTGTCAAGCTTCCAGACCACCTGAATTTAAAGGATGGGATTTTCCAGCCGCATTTGTTCCAAAACCAGAAAATCCCGCTTGAGGTCAACTGACCCTTGCATCATCTGAGTCTGACTCATTTCGATTCCTGTGGTTGGCAGGATGGGAATATTCCACCCATAATGTCAGTGACTTGGGGGTGATGGATGAAAGGGTAGCATGATTGTAATATCAATATGTTGGATGGCATAGTGTAAGGGTATCTGGCATAGCAAGAGTTAATGTTAATGTAGGACTGAGAAACAGTACTGCACATAGTATGATGTAAAAACAATACATGGCCTGAAACTTTAGTCATTCTGGACTGAACATAGACCTGTATTGAAGCAAGCATGGATTAGCCCACAGATTGAGCTATACACTGTATTTATGGACATAGTTCAGTGTTATCAACAAACAGTTAATGCTCAATCATTAATTATGACTTAAAACCTGTTTGTGAAACCTACCGGACATACATATATCATTCAAATGTGAGTCAAAAGATCATGAGTTTAATGCCCTCTGGAAGTAATTAAACAAAATAAATCTTGGCTGACATCCTCATCAAGTGCAAAGGGAGTTATCTCTTTGCAGATGTGTCTTTAGGTTAAGATATTAAATCCTGCTGTCTGTCCTGGTTGTGAAGTAATAATGGCCTTTGGTTTATCTTGTGGATATGAACAGTTCTATATAAATGTAAATTTTCATTCATTGCACGAGAATGCATGTTTCCTGAATTTTCATCCATCTAATTTTTAGAACACTCTACTCAAGAAAACTGTGGATGCTTGGTCATTGAGTTTATTTAGAGTAGGGTTGATAGATTTTTGAATTCTAAGAGAACCAAGTAATGTGTGGATTAGGCAGGAAAGTGGGGTTGAGGTTAAAGATCAGCTATGAGTTTGTTGTATATGGGAGAAGAAATGAGAGATTGTCTGAACTGCTCGTGGTTCTATTTTTTGTATATTTATGTCCTGATGAGTAAACTATTAAAACATAAAAGTCAGAAGATTATCAAGACTATGCATAACTGATATCAAAGCTTCTCTTTCATAAATCTGTACTCTTGAATTTTGCATAACCCTAGAATACTGATTATTCAGTTGTTGACAGAACAATGCTCTTGCTTGAAGCCAATTACAAGGCTATCAAATCAGAGTACTCCACTTAGATGTATGTCTCATTTTGACTAAACCTATTAACATTTATTGACAAGAATTTCACAATTGTTTGCCATTGTTTCCAAACTATTTATTGTATAAATTACTTATCATATTGTCCTGGAAATTGGATAATTGGAATGGCAAGTTAAAAGAAAATGTTGAAAAAGTGGTAATTGGTGAATTTGTTCTGTCTTGCCAAGTTCATATAAATGTCTGAGTATTATGGCTATAGATGCAAGACTATTTGGCATTAGGAAAATCTCATTATATTTTGGTACCAAGGGCAAAATTCTACAGCCTCAAGCTTGCTGGTTTGAAGTAGGAGTGCTCCTAAAATGTAATATGTTACCTGCATTGACAATAATACCATGATCTTTGTGAGAATTGAAAATGTCTCTCCCTATCTTTTGGATGTACCACAACAGTGGGATCACTTTGCAGTTTGGCTTCTTTTGTTTTCTTCTGTGAGCCTCCATATGTGGAAGGGAATTTCTAACTAGCTAATAGATTTAAAGGCAGGATACCGACCTGACGTGCCATCCAGTGATCTATTTCAAATGGTAAGACAGGAGGCTTTTGAGTTCCATTACATCCCCTCTCCTCCACGGCCCCTTAAGGTCATACACAGGACCTGGGTAAGGGGTTAGCAGATATTGGGACGTGGTGAGGTAGGGGGAGGAGAAGAATTTGGGAGGTTGTTGAGGGGAGATGGGAGGGGAGTTGGACTGGAGGTTGCGAGTGGGGAAGCTTGGAGGGTGGTTGGAAGTGCCTTTGGGCAAAAATTGGAGGCCTGGAGAGGTTTGGAGGGGGTGAGCATAGAATGAGTGGTGGTTTAAAGGTGGGTGGAAGGGATTTGCAATTGAAAGAGAGTGGGCAGGAGTTGGAATAGGCGAGGGAATGTTGTGAGGAGATTTTTGAGGAAGATTGAAGGGAGGTCTGGGGAAGGTTAGAGAGGAAGTGGTAGGGTGGACTGAGGGAGTTGCAGAGAGGTTGATGGGGGCTTTGGGAGGAGGGAGGGTCACTTCAAATGTTTAGTACCCGAAATTAAATACAGTTTATTTCTGAAAATTCTGCTTTAAATTTAAATCAATATATGATTAACAGTATAACTTGCCATTATGCCCTAAAGTTGATACAATCCTTGTGACATGCTATATTAATGTACTAGAGTCTTGAAAATTTTGCGTCTCATCAAAATAAATGTAAAAACCAGGAGTGATACAGAAAAGAGCGTTGACTCACTTTCATCCATTTTATTACTCTTATGAAGTCTGGGAATGAAACCTCTGTTGTCATTAAGAAATTGCTTAAGGAAGGTTTTACAAATCTCTACTCCATCCTCGATTTACCTCACCCTACACTTGCTTGTTTAAATATTTAGTAGATGTTACTCACATTGTGGGACAAAAATATTGCTTGGAATTTCTCAATTATGCTCAATCATCCATTGTAACCTTGGCAAAGAAAATCCATTGAAAGCCCAGAGAAACAACATAAAGCCCTCTTACCAAAAAGGGCCTTTATAGGAACACAATTCTTAAGTGCTTCTATAAATGATTTCTCTCAGAATTTTGCTGCTACATTTTTTCTCTGCCTTTGGAGTTTCTTATTTATTAATTACATTTTTATACTTAATTTGCCTGATTTTCCTACCCTCAAACAACAATTAGATTTTTAAAATTATGCTGTTTGCATATTTATTTAGTACAAATGTAACACAACATCATATGGAACCTGTGGCTTGTACGGTAAATTCATACCGTACAACACAATTATACAGCAATGGGTTAGCATTAAAAAAGTTATGATAGAAATGTTGACTTGCTTTGTAGTGATTTCTTTATAACCACTTTCCTAATATCAGTTGATTGCTCTATAATTAATTATCCTTAAAGAATCAGCATCGTCTTCCAACTTCATCGTTGCAACAATCACGCTGCTTACAACATGTAAGTATCATGAAAAGTTTGCATTTATACAGCACCTTACACAAAGTCTCAAATCACTTTACAGCAATTATGTATTTTTGAGTTTTAGATGTTGGTATAATGTAGAAAATGTCATCAAGTGGCAGAGCAAGGTCAAGAGTTGCGTGGCTTACTCCTGCCCCTAATACATATGTTTGTGTGTCACTGAAGAACTGAGGTGGGTTAAATAGCCTTGGCCATCCATAACTATTTTGGAAACAAGTTGTGGTCGGAGATCTTTTCATCTTGTTGCTAGAGAAAGTTTACTTGTGCTCAGGCTTATTGGGGGTAAAATTGCCAGGTCAGGGGTATGTAATGAGTTCATAGTAAAGCAGGGACCTGCTTTACATTAATCACAAGAATCTTTTTATTGATATTGATCTTGTCCTTTTGTCTACTTACCTATTATCTCACTCTAACTTGGTGCTTTTTATGAATTTTTTAAAGTATTGAAATATTGTGATAAAGTTGTGTTGAATAGTAGATATCAAAAATATGTTGTAGTGATGCAACAATCAGTAGTGTCTTCAAACTTGCTGATCAAAGAAATACACATAATTGTGAAATATTCAGTCATTGACCTTTGGCTTCTTTAAAGTTGAGACATCTGAATGCTCTAATTCTTCTCACTGACTGTGACGACATACATTCTTCAATATTTCCACAATGTATTGAATTATTTCCCCAAATATGAATTTATTCTCACAGTGTTCCTATGGTACAATGAGCATAACTTTTTAATGAGGGCTGAAGCACTCACCAAAATCAGTGTTATCACTGCACAGTGTTATAAATAACTATTGGATTATTTTCCTGTTAAATTAAAGATATTGCATAATGTGTTGAAGTCAAATTTGTACCCTCTGATTTGTTTAAAAGTCTCACTGTGATCATCCATTTGGTTCACAAAAACTAACACTGCATTATATCGGTACTGCTCTTAAAAGTAATATCCCATGCTGCATATATATCAGATGACTTGTAACTGACAGCGTCATTTTGCTCAGATCTTTCTGTAATTTTTTGGTGAATTGATTTGTGACTCTTGAAAGATGAAAAAATATCATGCATGATTGGGGAGGGATGTTCAAGTGTTGGAGAGGTGCATGAAATAAGGGGCCTAGAAAAAGAAGAAGCATCACGGTCTACATTTCTCTCCCTAGCTCAGGTCATACCTCCTCACCCCACGATCCTGAAACCCAAGCTGTTATCCACTTTTCCTCAACCAGTCAGACACCCTGCACTTACCTGAAGTCTGGCATCCATTACCTTTCCCTCTTCAGGACTGCCTATAGCGGCCATGGCTTGAGCCTGATGCTGGAAATACAGGGTTGTCAGGCAAACAGATTAGCTAGCATTTCTCCAAGGCAGGACTTCAGATAGGAGTGGAAGACTCAACATTCAGGATGGATCATTAAATTGCTTGGGGCAGCCAGAATTAGTGAGGTGTGTACCCTATCGACTTATTGGGTGGTGTGTTAGGAGACCTCACCATTTGAAAAAATTCAACCCCAAATCTCCTAATGAACATTGGAATGGTCTTCATATAACCAAAAATATCTACCTAAAGGACTTATTCTATTAATCTACACTTATTCTAGTAAAGGGGTAATTCTAATTGGGAGTGTATTTGTATAGGCTGGAATGGGAAGGCCTCAAATCCACCTGACATTGAGGCTCCAGCTTTTTTAATTGTGGACCTCATCTGGGCCATGGAAATCAGCTTCCTGCCAATTAACAGGAAATAAAAACGACATCCATAGTTAACAATGGAATGAAACTTGTTTATAAATTTGGTAATGCAAGGGGCAGGGGAGATTTGGTCATACATCTCAACCTTGGTATCTATGTTCAAATCCAACCACATTTGTGGGATGACAATTTCTTCTGCCCAACAGCTTTAGGTTTCCGATGTGAAACAAATTTCAACATTTTGACCCCATTTTCCACTGACCATGGACTTACCATTCAAGCTGATTACCATCTCATTCATTGAGATTACAAATTGGTAGATATTGAAGAGTTAAAATGCCATCTTTTCTCAGTGCTTTTCTGATTTTGTGATAACACCGCATTATTGAATCAGAGCAACAGTAACTATGCTAATGCACCTTGAAGCTAACATTAACAGCTCAAAAATGGGAAAATATTACACATATGTTAAATTTCCACTCAGCTTCAGCACAAAATAAAACAGATATAAAACATAGAGGTTGTTGTAAAAAGAAACTGTACTTCTTTTCTACTCACTTTCTATAAAAAATGAAAAATTATGGAACATAGGATGGAATAGAGGAATATGAGTTTGTTATTCAATCCTTTGAAACTAGTCTACTATTCAGTTAGACCATGGCTGATCTATACATTAATTCCATTCACCACCTTGGTTCTGTAGCCCTTGTCTTGTAAAAATACAACAGATGGACAGCATACACCTGCAATTTTACAGTTAATATTTCTTAATGCAGCTGGCTTTCTTGTTTTATCAGTTAACATTTGTAATGCTTATTTGAACTCACCTTTGGATCTTTTTTCTCAAAGGAAGTAAATATTCGAACAGGATACCAATGTTGGGCTTTTCCTTTATATGCAGTGTTGGTGATCCAAATGGATTAAAACTTTTCTTTTGGACAATTGTGTAAAATGTTTGATATGTGTTTGAAGTTTATTTCATTAGTGTCACAAGTAGGCTTACATTAACACTGGAATCAAGTTACTGTGAAAATTCCTAAGTTGCTACAGTCAAGCACCAGTTTGGGTACATTGAGGGAGAATTTAGCATGGCCAATGAGCCTAACCAACACATCTTTCAGACTGTGAGAGGAAATCCATGCAGACACAGGGAGAACATGCAGATGCCGCAATGGCAGACAACCAAATCGAACCCAGGTCTTTGGCGCTGAGCAATGATGCTAACTGCTGCGCCACTGTGCTTCTGGTCTGCATGTCTACTATACATTTCTCCCATTTTTACTTTCAGTTGATTTCACGAGAAATGATAGTTGGGAGAGGTGTATAACAGGCAGCTGATCTGATATTGCCCAAAGTCAAAATTTGAGAATCAAAATTTTTCTGCTTGGTTAGTACAATTATATTTTGGAAAGATAGCTTTTGCCAAATCTTTTTGAAACATATTGAAATTCATTTGTTTATCTGAGTGACTAACCTGAAAGTATGAAGACATTTAACATATTATAAAGATTTATGTATTTCAGAGAAAAGTGCTACTGTCTTTGTAATCAAGAAAATGCTAAAACCACAAATTTCTGCATTTACAAAGAACCATTAAAATCTGATACAAAAGACTTTCTTCACATCAGCATTAATGTGTAAATGAAGTAATATCTCATTCTGGATCATTGTGACGGTATCTCATAAAGAAATCGACCAATGCAAAGCAATAAATGATATTCAGCTCTTTACTATATTGAGCTGAAAATATTTTTACCATTTAATTGTAACAATGTGAATGTAATCTTTAAAATCTAAAATAGTAGAGCACACAAGATGCAAGTCTCCAAATTACCAGGAACCATGAACTGCTGCTTCAGTTATAATGTGTGGTGTATAAATTATGTTCTATGCAATATGTGAAGTTCTTCAGCTAATCATTGGTGATAAGGGTTTTAGCAAGTGCTCATATGAATAATATGGGACTTTACTACACTCCACACATGGAAATGTCACAGTAAAATGTAATGTCAGTGTACCTCGAAGAATTTTTTTTTAATCATGTTCTCTTAGCTCTCATTGTGGCACCAGGTTATCTATAAGGAGCTCTTTTATTGCTCCTCCATTGCATTAAATGGGGGATGTTTATTTTTACTTTGGGAGTTAGTGCAGGGATATAAAACTATCAGGAGGAAGCATGTTTGCACATCAGGTGACAGAAACTCATTCATTTTCAGTTCTAAGCTGCAGGTTTTAGTTTTGGAAGGGGCATCAAGCTGAGAAAAAGTCTCTCACGTCTCTCAACCATTATCATGGTTGTTTCGTTTGTAATTCATAACAGTTATTGCTAATATTCTTACTGTGCCTATTAACTATATTCTTAAATAAATTCTATTTGAAAAAAGCTGCCTAGTAGGTCATTTGAATCATACTTGAGGTGAAACACATTATGCTTATCCTAGCCAAATTCAAGATGCAAAACTTATAATCCAGACATACTTTATAATATCCTGTGGAGCTTCTGACCTAAACCATAACAGAAGACAATGGAACTTGGTGAGTAATGCTCCTGTGTATGACAAGCAGTCTTATATCTAACAAGTATAACATAATACTTGATAGATATGCCTCAGAAAATGTGTACAACTGGAAACCGCTGATTAATAAAAAATAAGATAGGAAGTTATGCAATTATACAATGAAGTTGCTCTTCCAATAATGATTTAAAAAGATAGGCACCATCTTGATTCAAGAGGCTTCGTCAAAGGTTTATTTGTTCACTTGATTTTTTCACTTCAGGAAATGCTTATTTAAAATTCATTATAATAGCAGATGGAGATTGTAGATTTCCTCGATCTGCTAAATGTGTATAAAATGGCATTAAAATTTTATATTCATTCTCCTAGGTGTTTTTGCAGGATATGTGCACTTATGTGTGCCTTAAACTCCTTTACATATTCTGTTTTTGTAATGTTACACAATGTATTTCTTTTCCCTTACATGTCCATTTAGAATGATAGATTCCCTACAGTGCAAAAAGCCCATTGTCAAAAGCTACACTGACAACAATCCCACTCAGGCCCTATCCCTGTAAGTCCACATATTTACTCTATTAATCTCCCTGACATTTCCCATAACACTAAGGAGCAATATAGCATGGCCAATCCACTTAATCTGCACATCTTTGGATAATAAGAGGTAATTTAGCATGGACAATACACCTAATCTGCATATCTTTGGACACTAGAGGGTGATTTAGCATCACTAATCCACTTAACCTGCACATTCTTGAATTGTGGGAGGAAACTGGAGCACCTGGAGGAAACCCACGCAGACACAGGGAGAAGATGCAAACTCTATACAGGTAGTAGCCCAAGACTGGAGTCGCATCCAGGTCCCTTGCGCTGTGAGGTAGCAGTGCTAATTGCTATGCCACTGTACTTGCTGTGCAGAAATACTGTGTCTTTGTATGCTGTGCTTTATTTTCAAACAAAAATTGATCACAGCAACATAAATACTTTAGGGACATTGTCATAATTGCCACAGCAATTAGAAGGAATGGAAGATGCCAGAGGCTTCTGTAATATAATATAAATAAATGGGTTTGGGTTATGTACTTTCCCTTTAAGAGTCAAGTCAGTGACTCCTTGTGTATTAGCTCCTCCCAGTGAGGGACCCAGTTGTGCAGCCTTAGATCTGACTGTGGAACAATGCACACCTGCAATAAAGTGAAGCCAGTGCGGGGTTACCAAGTTTACCCCATAGTTCTTTGGTGACCCAAAGTCGATTGGTGCATACATTAGTAGCCCCTGTTTCATTTTAGGAAATGTTTGACAAGACTAATATGAGCATAGAACAATGGCCTGATTCAGATTTTTAAATTCCTTCAACTTAGTAGCTTTTAGTGTAACAGTGTGAAGGAAGAAAAATTATAATTACAAGAAAATGCTGGAAATATTTCCACATGAAGTTGAAGGTTTCATAATTTTGACAAAGTGGCAGCTAATAAAGGTGAGGCCAATGGGAAGTGGGGGAAAATACTCTTCAATGGGAGCAATTGTTCTTGGTACAAAAGTTATGGATGTTCAAGATCAATTTTCGCAGCCCAAGAAATCGCTGCAGTCATTCCTTAGAGGAGCATGCAGACATAGCTAATTTCTACAATGATTGCACAGTGCTAACATTTCAATATTGGCCTCTTTAGGTGAGTTAAGGCAAAATAAGTTTGTCCACAAAAATTGCATCCTGCACTATCTTCACTTTTCCATCATGGCTCGTACAAAATAATTGCTAATATCACTTACAGTATGTGAAATCCAGCATTCTTGCTCACATCTCAGTGTAATTGACCTGCATAAAGTAGAATGAAGATAACTAGTGATTCCTGTAAAAACAAAACATGCTCCCGCACCCCCCAAAATTCATAACATTTTTGATAGAGGTCTTCCTTTTTTTTGGGAGTCTCACATCACAAATTTAACTGGACTTCAAATTTACCTGCAGGCCCAGCCTTATACTAGGGGCTCCATTAAAACTTTAGATGGGATTTTACAGTCTCACTCAAGTGAGACTGTAAAATCAGATTGGAAAACCCCGCCCAAAGTCAACAGACACTTCCATTGAACGCCCTTTGACAGCTCTGATTCTGTCGTGGGTGATAGAATTCCAGACTCCATGTGGACACAGTCTTCGCCAACCTACATAAACATAAGAGATAGGGCAATACTAAAGATTCCCAAAGTCAGCACCATGTCCCTCAGCCAGACTTTGTGCAGCAATTGCAATTGTTTACCTGGTTTTCACATGTAATAATGCTCAGTGACAGCTGATAGAAGTGAAGCCCTCCAGTCTAAGCCAGCTGAAGCCTCTTTAACTTCTGGAAACCCCACAAATCACAGTGGAGCCAACAGCAGGGCTGGCATGTGGCACTAGGCTGGGATGAGGAGGGACCTCTTTGAGTAATATGAAGCAATGAACCCAGGAAGGGATTTTGAAGCCAATAAATATTTTTAAGCAAGAACCAAGAGGTAGAGAAAAAGGCATTGGGACAGTTGTGGAAAGAGGATCTTAAAACCTGATATATCTCAATTTTTCCTGTTCTGATAAAAGGTAATCAACTCTGCTTCTTTTAGCAGAAAAGCTACCCGACCTGCTATTTCCAGCACATTTTGTTTTTACACTCATCCTAATGATTTTTTTGAACCTAGGTATTACAATACAACTTTTTAAATTCCAAGACAGGTCATAAAATAGAATTTTATATTAACTTTCATTTTTTGCTTTGTGCTTCTCCTTAAATTGTATTTTCTTTTTTACTCTGGGCCACTTACCAAGTTCTCTGAGAGAGAACACAACATTGATGGTGAATGACATATTGTTATATTGAGCATTATCACTGCGTGTTGTGGATCCCATTCTACCAATAAAAACCTGTCTGTCTTTCCGTATTCATGCTCACTTGTACCTGCATAACACTTCAGATGAAATCAGTTTTGTGCTGTATTGAACACATTTCATAACTCTTAGGTTCATTGCTTGGCCTTACAAATAGTGGTCAAATGTGTCATGAGATCTTTTAAAGTGTGAAAAACTCATTATTGCAGGTGTTGTGAGAGTGATTGTTGCTTACAAGTTTACACTAAAGTATCAACTATGTCTCAATTGGCAACACCATCACCTCTGAATCACAAGGTTCGAGGACTTAAAATTTAAAATTCTAAATTGGGGCAAGCCCAATTTGATGGTATCAGGCAGGAACTTTCAAAAGTTAATTGGGAGAATCTGTGGAAAGGCAAAGTGATGTCTGGTAAGTGGCATGCTTTCAAAAGTGTGTTAACCAGGGTTCAGAGTAAACACATTCCTCTTAGAGTGAAGGGCAGGACTGGCAGAAGTAGAGAATCATGGATGACTTGGGATATTGAGGCCCTGGTCAAGAAGAAGAAAGGAGCACATGACATGCATAGGCAGCTGGGATCAAGTGAATCCCTTGAAGAGTATAGAGGATGTAGGAGTAGAGTTAAGAGAGAAATCAGGAGGGCAAAAAGGAGACAGGAGATTGTTTTAGCAGAAAAGGCAAAGGAGAATCCAAAGAACTTCTACAAATACATAAAGGGCAAAAGAGTAACAAGGAGGAGAGTAGGCCTCTTAAGAATCAACAAGGTCATCTATGTGCAGATTCACAAGAGATAGGTGAGATCTTAAATGAACATTTCTCATCAGTATTTACTGTTGAGAAAAACATGTATATTAGGGAAACTGGGGAAATAAATAGCAATGTCTTGAGAAATGTACATATTACAGAGAAGAAGGTACTGGAAGTCTTAAAGCATATCAAGTTTGATAACTCTCTGAGATCTGATGAAGTGTCCTAGTACATTGTGGGAGAATAGGGAGGAAATTGTAGATCCCAAACCAAGATATTTGAATCATCGATAGTCATGAGATGCCTGAAGATTGGAGAGTGGCGAATATTGTGCCTTTGTTTAAAAAGGCCTGCATGGAAAAGCCTGGGAACTACAGGCCAGTGAACTTCACATCTGTGGTGAGTAAATTGTTAGAAGATATTTTGAGAGACAGGATTTACAGGCATTTAGAGATGCAAGGGCTGATTAGGGGCAGTTAGCATCGCTTTGTAGGAGGAAAATCATGTCTCACAAATTTGGCTGAGTTTTTTGAAAGGATAATCAAGAAGGTAGATAAAGGCAGTGCAGTTGATGTTGTCTACATGGACTTTAGCAAGGCTTTTGACAAAGTGCTGCATAGAAGGTTGTTGCATAAGGTTAAATCTCACAGGATCCAGGGTGAAGTATCTAAATGGATATAAAATTGGCCTCTTGACAGAAGCCAAAGGGTGGTGTTAAGGGTTGTTATTCAAAGTGGAGACCTGTGACCAAATGGTGTGCCTCAGGGATCAGTACTGGGTCCACTATTATTTATCATTTATATTATGATTTGGATGAGAATATAGAAGGCATGGTTAGTAAGTTTGTAGATGACACCACATAGTGAACAGTGGCATAGCGAACAGTGAAGAAAGTTATCTTCGATTTGCAACGGGATCTTGATCAACTGAGCCAGTGGGCTGATGAATGGCAGATGGAGTTTAATTTAAACAAATGCGGGGTGATGCATTTTGGTAGATTGAATCAGGAAAGAATTATTCAATTAATGGTAGGGCACTGGGGAGAGTTACAGAACGAAGAAATCTAGGGCTATATGTTCATAGCTTCTTGAAGGTGGAGTCACAGGTAGTCAAAGTGGTGAAAAAGTCATTTGGCATGCTTGGTTTCATTAGTCAGAACATTGAATACAGGAGTTGGAATGTCTTGTTGAAGTTGTGCAAGACATTGATAAGCCCACATTTTGAATACTGTGTGCAACTCTGATCACCCTATTATAGAAAGCGTATTACTAAACTAGAAAGAATGCAGAAAAGATTTACTAGGATGCTACCAGGACTTGATGGATTGAGTTATAAGGAGAGGCTGAATGGATTGGGAATTTTTTCTCTGCAGCGTAGAAGGTTGAAGGGTGATCTTATAGAGGGGCATAGATCAGCTAGATAGTCAATATCTTTTCGCAAAGGTAGGGGAGTCTAAAACTAGAGGCCATAGGTTTACGGTGATAGGGGAGAGATACAAAAGTATCCAGAGGGGCAATTTTTTCACACAGAGGATGGTGAGTGTCTGGAACAAGCTGCCAGAGGTAATAGTAGAGGCAGGTACAATTTTGTCTTTTAAAAAGCATTTAGATAGTTACATGCATATGATGGGTATTGAAGTATATGAGCCAAAGGCAGGCAATTGGGATTAGCTTAGAGATTTTCGAAAAAAAAGGGCAGCATGGACAAGTTGAGCCGAAGGGCCTGTTTCCATGCTGTAAACTTCTCTGACTCAATGACTTGAGCACAAACGTCTAAGCATGGTGGCCCAATAGTTAGTTCTGCTACCTCGCAGTGCCAGGGACCTGAGTTTAATTCCTGGCTTGGGTGACTGTCTGCGTGGATTCTGCACAATCTCCCTACATCTGCATGAGTTTCCTCTGGGTACTCTGGTTTCCTTCTACAGTCTGAAAAATATGCTGGTTAGATGCATTGTCCATGCTAAATTCTCCCTCAGAATACCCAAACAGTGACAAGGAGGTTGATTACAACTTTAATGTAAGCCTACTTGTGATACTAATAAATAAACTTTTAAACTTTAGGAAAACTCTCCATTGCAGCATGGAGACAACACTGCACAGTTAGAGGCAATAACTTTTGGATGAAATGTTCAAATCAAGACCCTATTGGTCAACTCCACTAGATGTAAATTCCTATGCATCATTTTGAAGAAAAAGGGAGTTAACCCTGCTATCGTAGCTAATTTTTATCTTTTAATTTATATCACAAAAACAGATTTGTGTGATCATTATCACAATGCTTCATATGAGTTTACTGTACAGAAATTGGCTGCTGAGTTTTCTACGTAAGGACAGTGACTAACTTTTAAATATACTTCATTGCCTGAAGTGTGTCAGATATTAATTGATTGTGAACAGTATTATACACTTGTAAATATTTCTTTCTCTTTTCTATTTCTCATTATAAATAAATTATTTATTCCAGGATTTGATATTTATCACTGCCATTTATTTCATTTAGAGTGATGAGTCTGCCAGAACTCCAAATTGTGTTTATTTTGCCCCATAGTAATATAAGGTAAAAATGACTGTAATCACTTGCATTTATTATTTAGCGGGACTTTATGGACCAAAAGAATGTGCATCGAGATCCTTTAGTGTCAGACTTATACAAGGTATAGCTTGCACGTGGAAACATTGATAACCATGCATCACTTAAAGAGGTACATAATCCAGCAATAACTACAATTATAATTTTGTCTGGAATTCAATAAACATTGTGAATTCTTGCATAAAACTGGTAAAGTAAGCAGGATTGCAGATGCACTTTATGGTACTTTAAATATTTCTAATTAATTATCTTTGATATAGATAAAGTGACCCGAATTTTCTGCTTCTCACAGTAAGCTGATAATGAGGTGAAAAATGTCTTCAGGAACTGTTTTGCCATCTCTCATTACTTCTAAGATATTCATATTTAACATATTTGCCTTTACATACCAGAAGAAATGTGGTGGGATATTTTTGTTGGAGATGGCTGAATTTATAAGTTCAAAGAGCTGGACAAAATGATTTAAAAATGCTTATATATATCAGAGCATGTTTTTAAAATTATGTGCACATCTTCCAGTCTCTGCCCAGCTCTGTGGTGAATGGTCATTATTGATCTTCCATAATCCAAGTAATATTGTTCCCAGATGGACTGATGGAGGAGGCTGGGGATACAAATATTCAAGTTAGGATCAGGAGTAGGCCACTCGGCCCCTTAAGCCTGCTCTGCCATTCAATAAGATCATGGCTGATTTGATTGGAACCTCAACCTCACATTTCTGTCTACTCCCAATAATCTTTCACCCCTTATTAATCAAGAATCTTTCCAGTTCTTCTTTTCAAATATTCAGAGATTCTATCTTTTGGGGAAGAGTGTTCCAGAGACTCTCAACTCTCAGAGGAAAACATTCTTCTCATCTCCGTCTTAAATAAGTGACCTTAATTTTAAACAGTCTAGATTCTCTCATTAGAGGAAATATCCTCTCCATATCGACCCTTTCAAGACTTCTGAGTTTAGATTTGTGGATAGCAATGAGAACCATCAGAGGATACAGCAGGATATAGGTCAATTGGAAACTTGGGCGGAGTATGACAGATGGAATTTAATCCAAACAAATGTGAGGTATTGCATTTTGGAAGATCTAATACAGATAGGAAATATACAGTAAATGGCAGAAACTTAAGAGTATTGATAGGCAAACGGATCTGGATGTACAGATACACAGGTCACCGAAAATGCAATGTGTGGAGAAAGTAGTCAAGAAGGCATATGGCATGCGTATCTTCATCAGCCAGAGTATTGAGTTTAAAAATTGGCAAGTCATGTTGCAGCATTATAGAACCTTAGTTAGGCTCACTTGGAATATAATGTTCGATTCTGGTTGCCACCTTACCAGAAGGATGTGGAGGCTTTGGAGAGGGCACAGAAAAGATTTACCAGAATGTTGCCTGGTATGAAGGGCATCAGCTGTGAGGAGAAGTTGGAGAAACTTGGTTTGTTCTCATTGGAGCAACAGAAGTTGAGGGGACACCTGATTGAAGTCTACAAGATTGAGAGGAATGCACAGAGTGGATAGTCAGAAGCTTTTTCCCAGGGTGGAAGAATCAATTACTAGGCGGCACAGATTTAACGTGTGAGGGGCAATGTTTAAAGGGGATGTATGAGGCAGATTTTTTACACAAAAAATGTTGGGTGCCTGGAACTCGTTGCCAGGGGAGGTAGTGGAAGCAGATACGATAGTGAATTTTAAGGGTGTCTTGACAAGTACATAAATAGGATAGGAATAGAGGGATAGGATCCCCAGAAGGGTAGGGCGTTTTAGTTAAGTCAGACAGCATGGTTGGTCAGTGCAGGCTTGGAGAGCCTGTTCCTGTGCTACAATTTTCTTTGTTTTTTTTCTGGATCAACTCACTTCTGAACTCTGATAGATACAAACTTAACCTATTTGGTTACAAAATGTGGTTAAGTAACAACTTCAATGACAGCTAGTAAGAACAGGAGGGATTCATGGTCAGCAATGTGTGGGAAGAAACTGGAACCTCTTCCATCCATAGCTCCAGACTATAACATACTGTGAAAGTGCACACTGCCATAGCAATTCACACTCCTTTCAGGGGACATAGTGGAGGGAAAGGGGTGGGGGGAGGGAAGGAATAGTAAATTGCCTAGATGGTGGATCAGAAGCATGTTGGAATGTTAGACTTACAGCTTAGATAATTTCCACATTATGGGTAACAATTCTTTACCTTAAATAATTTCAAACTAAACCAGGCAGCTCATCCCATATCAAAATGGAGCATTCATTTTCTGTAATTTTTTATACTAACTCCTGATTTGGCTGCTTTTCAAAAATGGTACGGGAACTGGCATGTGTGTAAGGTGTTCTGTGGGTCTCCTGCTCCTGGAACTTGATCACACGAGCCAACATATGGCTGTATTCAACCATCCGCCGATGACCTATGTAAGGCTCTCCTGTCTTGACATGGTGACACAAGCAACAACATCATGGTTAAAATTCCACCCTCCTATTGAATAAAATAGCAGAAGGTTGAGAACCTACATTTTATACCCTAGCAGTTTAATTTTACCAAGTTTTGAGTAAGATTGATAATCTTAGCAAATAAATTGAATTCCTTCACCTTGTACACTGGCATTTTTTATGTATCTACCCACAAGAGTCCCCAAAGCCTAAGCAATTTATGCTGATGTTTAAGAGGACTAATGAATTTTAGTAAAGGTCTAAATTCTGGATAAACAAAATGCTGTTCGAATATGCATTCAATCAATCATGTTTTATGCCTGCTACAGACTTGCAAGTAAAGTGAGAAGGCATTTTGCTCTAAATTATTAATTCAGTATAAACCCATATAGACAGCAAAAAAAAAATGATAGGACATATACACATCATGTCAGAATCTATATATCACCAACTGAATTTCCTTTGACAACAATTGTCTTTTTTTGGTGAAGGATAAATTTCACATCTTTGTAAACATTTTTTCCATAGCCATGCTTAAACAGCAATGGCAAAAAATAATTTCCTTTTCTTCATTGAGAGTCACTTTCGTCTTCACTCTCTGGATAGTAACCTGACAGGTTGATCTCTGCATAGAACAGAACTGACATCAATATCATCTCATTGAACTTGATGGATCAAAATTGTGTATCTTATAATGGGCAGGCAATTCACCGTGCAGCGTGATTCTACAAGTTACCAAGTTGCAAATTACATACACTATGTTTAGTGAATGGCCTGAACCTTCCTTTTCCAATAGAGGCAAATGCTGAAACAACTGTCACCACCTCAACAGTGCTTGGTGATTGCAATTATATTAACATTTGAGTGTTGTGCTGTACCTCAATGAGTTCTTGGGAATTGCATATTGCTGGCCCTGCCGTTTCAATCCTTAAAGCAGCCAAGACCAATAGTGCAAAACTTTTGGATATTTTCCTCAATGCTCCTCTGATTCAATCCAAGAACAGAGGGCAGGAGCAAAGTGACACTCTGTAAGCCTCTATAATAATAGATTCCACAGTCAATCTGGCAGAAGGTGGATTGTTTAATTCATTTGGGGTGGGGCTTGGGAGGCCTTTGTCTCTAACTGCCCTACTTGAAACAGAAAGTTTCGAGCTTGCAAGTCTAAAATATACCCTGGTGGGATGGGTGGTTTTCAGTTATATATTATTCACTCTGCAAAACTATGGGAGGATCAGGAATTGATCAGCATCTGTGTAAATATATGAGTAATGGACCTAACCCACAAGTTGAAAGCCCCTGCCCCCATATCCTTTACAAGTATTGTGAAAAGTGGGAGTTGAAAATCATTGTTGGTTATAATTCACTTCAATTTATCACAAACTTCATTAGCAATTTGTGATGAAAATAATACATGCCAGGTAGTTCATGCTTCCCTCAAATCTCCTATGATCATGTACCTGCCACAATGTCCCTTCCTCTCAGCTGCTTTGTGTTATTAAAGGTATTGACAGAGACAATCCTTCCACTTGTTCACTACTACTATGGCCTTTTTTGATAAGCAGTGCAGATCAATAGAACAGTCTTGTTCTCCACATGGAACATAGCATTAATTAATTTGACTGTGTTCAATTTCTTTCTTTGAAAGTATATTTCAAATCTTTATTATAAACATCCCATAATTATGCTCCTCAAGATCATGCGTTTATATATCTTCTACAATCAACTACCCAAAATATTAATTTTATTTTCAACCAATATTCAATCAGGGCTTGAAATGATCTTTGGCATATGTACTGCCTATATTTATATATTACTGCAAACAGTCATAAGTTTACTCTGATAAATTTTGAACTTGAGAAATGTGAAGGGAATATTATTACATCTGGATCCAAAGTTTCCTTAATTAGTACTAATGTATTTGGATTGCATGTAAACTTTAGAGCAAAATTTGTGCAATCACCTCTTTGATTTGTTCATGAGTCTTAACACAACCCTTTAAGGACAATTGACTCTTTCTTCAGAAATAGACGAAAACATAACTGTTCAAATTATCATTGAAATGTTAGCCTTTCCAAACATCAGCTTTCTTGAGCTTCATCTGCAGGCTTTTACTTTGTCACTATGATAAGCTGACAAAGTAAAAAGAGGCATATGTCATATTTAGGAATTGAATTAGTAGTTAGAAACAAAATATGATTGTAAACCCTATTCGATGTAAAAAGCTTCTCCGCTATGTGGCAAAACCAATCTAACCTGATATTAAAGCAATTTCCGTTTAGTTTTGATGGCTGTTAAATACACCTGTGTACTGGATAGTGACTGAAACTGAAAGTCCAAGCTATGCGAAACATACTTAACACTGACATTTGCATTTATAGTAAATGTTTCATGGAATGGAAAAATTGCACCCTGCAATAGGGAATGAATTAATGAACTTTCTAACACTGAAGAGATGAGAAAAATATTGGGACAAATATTTTCATATATTTCAGATAAATGTAACTTTGCTTTCGTGTGCCCAGACTGTAGCTGTTATTGTACACAAATTTTAGGTGACCCAGACAGGGAGGCAATAACTACTCTTTCCATTACACACAAGTTTATGATAAGCCCGCTCAGAAATGTAGCTGACTCAGCTTGTAGTTTAAGTGTCTTTCTCCTAATATAGTGAAGTCTGCATTTCTAACTAAATTTCATATATATATATATTGATTATATACTGCTTATGTGTCATGTACCAACATATTATGCATATACATATGTTTTACAACTTATGAGCATAGATTGTTATACCGGCCCGTTAATTTTAACTTGTCTTGTCAGTCTGTACGTTAGCTAAGGGCTAATCACACATGTCAATTGCGACCTTGAGATAAACATGAAGAAATGCCAAGACAACCATGTTCCATGATGGAGGACAACTCACAGCCTGGGAACCTGCTGAGAATGAGAAGATGTGTATGTGGCAGGGGGTTATAAATATATGCTCTTAACTTGTATTTGGGGAGATGCCTGAGGAACTGCTGTTAGGTGTCAGTTGTATCTCCCTAAAGCTTTTGAACAAACTACTGTACTTTGACTCACAATTTGTCTCAGAGGTATCTTTACCTACAACATACCCAGTGTATAGATCCACTGCATAGGTAACTGAATTGTAAAAAAACAAATCAAAGGTGAAGAAATGACTTCAAATAATTTTGTATAAATTCCTGTTATAAGAAGAAAAATGGAAATCTTGATTTATACTTTTCATTATTGACAGGAGGAGGAGCACAATGAGAATAAAACAGTTATAGCAATAGAGAATTGTACAATTGAGGGATAGCTCGCACTCTCCGTAGCCAAGAATGAAAATCCTGAATGGTGTGTTTCTTATCTGGTACTATTGTCTTTGCGGCTGCAGACAAATGGGAGGGAGTACATCCAATTGCCCTAGTTGATGTTGGAACAAACAAGATAAATAGGAACAGGGAAGAGGTCCTGCTAAAAAATTAACTTGAGTTAGACTCCAAATCAAAAAAAATGGGACTCCCAGGACAAAGATTATTACCTGAGCCATGCACATATTAACATGTGATATAGAGATGCCTGCATTGGACTGGAGTAAACACATTAAGAAGTCTCACAACAGGTTAAAGTCTTCCACACACCTAACGAAGGAACAGCACTTCTGAAAGCTTGTGGGATTATTATCAAGTAAACTGGTTGGACTTTAACCTGGTGTTGTGAGACTTCTTAACATATTAACATATGAGCAGACAGATCTGAAGAATTGACACGTGGCTAAAGAGATGGTGTGAAAAAGAGGATGTGCTTTTCATCGAACACTGGCACTAATACAGGGACAGGAAGAAACTGCCCCAATGGGAAAGGACCTGCATCCCAGTAGAAAGGGTAAATAAGAAGATGGCAAAAGCTTTCAACTAGTAAGATGGGCAGAAGGAACTACAAGAAACATAAGAAACTGAAATGTAAACACAATAGGACAGGAGAACATAAAGAAGAATAAAGTGAAAGAGAACATTGATACTAGGACTAAATAGAAGTCTAAAATAACGATTAATCATAAAGTGAGAGGAAATCCTACTATAATATGTTAAAATATGAGTGTTACAACGTTTGTCCCAACCCAAGAGATTCCAGCACGCCCAATACATGGGATACATACTGCACATCCTGGCCCGCTAGCACCTCGCAGATCTGTATTTATGGTGGTGTCACATCCGTGCTGAAATCAATGGGGAGAGACAGAAATTATGGTAATACTTATTACCATATATTTTAAATATGATTAGCAGGCTGGGAACTGAAGTCTTCTTCCACCCCCTGCCAGAGTGGTTCACTCTAATAGGGATTACTACAGTTCCCCACATTTGGGGAGCCTGGTCCGTTCATGGTCAGGGGGTCAGCAACTGGGCCATGAGAGGTTGGAGGCTGACTTAGCAGGGGTCGCAGCGCTATGCTGCCAGCCTCTCCAGTGGAAACAGGCCCTGCCCCCTGAATTTTGGAGTGATTCACGCCAGTACAGTCTGCAGCTCAGAATGTGGCAGATTCATTCTGAAACTCTCGCTGAAGAAACCAGTGTGATTTACTTCAGCAGAGGGAACGTGTGTCAGTAAAAAGGAAGCATATGATGGGAATGTAACTATTAAGGGAAAGGTTGGATAATGTCACAGATAAGAATAGAAAGAAGGCAGAAATAGTAAATGATTATTCTGCTTCATTGTGCAACAGGCCAGTTGGTCAGATAGATGAAACATTGAATAACAAGATGAATACTGCAATAATTGCATTTAAATATAAAGGGGGTTTGTTTTTAAAGAACAAATCTATCTCCAATAAGTAAAATCCAAACAGATCAAGGATTTGATCCACATATTTGAAAAGTACAGAGCAAAGAGATAACAGGGACAATAATTTTCATATTTAACAATTCATTAGAGAAATGGAGGAGTGGAGCATAAAGTTGAATAAATGGGATTCCCTCTGAGATTCTCCCCACTCCAACTAGTCACAGCTTTACTTTGGAGTAGACGTGGTCTTGAATGGGAAACCTAACACACTCATGGCTATTTATGGCCTTTTTCCAGCCAGCCTCAACTATATTGCTGACGGGCACTGGTTGGATCCAAACGCCAACCAGAAAAGGCGTTCACCCTCAATCTTCAGACCCCTTCATGTTGGGGTGCCCTCAACACAGGGAAGTAGGGTGCCAACCAACAACATCCCCCACCCCCAACACTGAGACCATGCTTTCTCAGCAAAGCACGGCATCCCCTTCTCCTTGTACTTACTTGAAGTGAGGCCCTGGTACTTTGGCACCTGCAATTGATTAGCTGACAGCTCTCCAAATTGGGACTTGAGTCCGAGGGTAGCTGGAAGGCTCGGCTGCTGTCAATCCATTCTCAATTGAGCATTAAATGGCAGCAGATAGTAAAGATTCTCCACTGAATCTCAGGAGGATGGGAGCTGTGTGCTCAGCCTCCTGAAATTTCTGGCCTTAGATTTTCAAAAGCATTTGATAAGCTGTTCCATAAGATTAGAGAATGTAAAGTCAAAGGCAGAATGAATTGCCAACTGGTTTAAGACAAAAACAGATTGAAGTAAAACCTAATTATTCAGGGTGGCTGAAGGTAGAGATTGGTGTTCCACAAGGATCAGTACTGGAGCAACAGTGCATTGCACAGTTTACTTTAATGATTTGTCATTTGGAATCAAAATACAATTTCTGAATTTGAATCTGACTCCAAATTTGAAGGGGCTTCGATAGTCAGATTGAGGAGGATTGCAACAAATTATAGGAAGACATTAACAAATTACATATTGGACAAATAATTGTTAAACGTCGTTTAGCACAGAAAAGTCTTCACTTCTCCCACACTGCCTCAGAGCTCTCCCATGCAGATTCACTTCAACTTTTGAGTTATGACTGTGCCAGTTTGATTTAGTTCAAGCAAGGAAATTGGTGGTTCTGCGCTCTTACTATGAGACTTGCTTTAAAGCTCACCCTCTCACTATCCGAGTCCCAGAAATTTACCTGGAAACTCATAATGTGAAGGTAATGTTGCATCCTGCTACACTCCAGCCTCTATGAAAACATTTTGCACACTGATCTGTACATTATTTCGTATAAGAATGTGGCCCTTGTCAACTCTGGAGCGCGAGTACAATGTGCATGCTGTGCATAACCCTGTAGCACAACTCATTGCATCTTAGGACTGTCTGTCTTCTCTCACACTTGACACTGATGTCCATATAACTCTAGATCTATCTCCACTTTCTCACACCTGACTGTGATCCCCAAAGGAAAAAAGATTTGGGCTAGTATTCTTATTTTCCTGTTTTTACTGTTTTCCAATTGAAGATATACAAGACCAGTTCAGACCTGTATTCTTATTTCCCTGTTTTTATTATTGTTTTAAGATATACAAGGCCAGTTTGGATCCGTATTCTTATTTCCCCATTTCAACTATTTTTTCCTTGCAGTCTGTACTCTCTCACAATAACTGTGAGTCCAAGGGGCATTGCTGCTCTCAGACTCCAAACTCCTGGTCCCAGATCAAGAACTATGACTTTTAATGAGTTTCCCTTTGCACTCAGGACTGGATGCTGCACTTCCTTCCTTCTCATTCCCCTTTCATGGGTCACAGTATAGTCCATATCTCCTGCTCATTTCCTATTCTGGAGTCTGTGTGCATCTCCTCCCTTTATGCACCATACTTCTGTTTGTCAGTGTTGCATTTTGATTTGTTGGGCTCCAGCATCCTGTCCCCATTCCCCTCCATCAGCCATCATACTCTCCCTCTTTTTCCACCCCATTACAATGCCTTCTCCCCTTTGCACTCTCCTCACTCCTCCCCTGTCCATCTGGTGGAAATGTGCTCTCTGTCTGAGTGTTAGAACATAGAACATAGAACATTACAGCACAGAACAGGCCCTTCAGCCTTCGATGTTGCGCCGACCAATTAAGAAAAAGCAGTGACCCTCTAACCTAAACCATTCCCTTTTCGTCCATAAACTTATCTACTAACCTCTTAAACGCCACCAAACTTGGCGCATCTACAACTGCAGCAGGCAGGGCATTCCATACCCTTACCACCCTCTGGGTAAAGAACCTACCTCTGACATCCGTCCTATAACCACCACCCCTTAATTTAAAGCTATGTCCCCTCGTGCTAGCTTTCTCCATCCTAGGAAAAAGGCTATCACTGTCCACCCTATCTAAACCTCTAATCATCTTATATGTTTCAATAAGGTCTCCTCTTAGCCGCCTTCTTTCTAACGAAAACAACCTCAAATCCCTCAGCCTCTCTTCATAAGACCTGCCCTCCATACCAGGCAACATCCTGGTAAACCTCCTCTGTACCCTCTCCAATGCCTCCACATCTTTCTTATAATGTGGGGACCAGAACTGCACACAATACTCCAAGTGCGGCCGCACTAGAGTTTTGTACAGTTGCAACATGACGTTGCGGCTCCGAAATTCAATCCCCCTACCAATAAAAGCTAAGACTCCATGTGCCTTCTTAACAACCTTATCGACTTGATTGCCAACTTTCAGGGATCTATGCACATATACACCAAGATCCCTCTGTTCATCAACACTATTAAGAGTCCTACCATTAGCCCTATACTCTACACATTTGTTATTCCTGCCAAAGTGAATTACCTCACACTTTTCCGCATTAAACTCCATTTGCCACCTCTCGGCCCAGCTCTGCAACTTGTCCAAGTCTCTCTGCAAACTATAACACCCCTCTTCACTATCTACCACTCCACCGACTTTAGTGTCATCTGCAAATTTACTAATCCATCCTTCAATACCCTCATCCAGATCATTTATAAAAATTACAAACAGCAGGGGCCCCAAAACAGACCCCTGAGGTACACCACTTGTCACCGAACTCCACGATGAATATCTCCCATCAACCACCACCCTCTGTCTTCTATCTGCTAGCCAATTCCTAATCCAATTAGCTAAATCACCCTCAATCCCATACATCTGCATTTTCTGCAGAAGCCTTCCATGGGCCACCTTATCGAACGCCTTACTAAAGTCCATATATACCACATCAACTGCCTTACCCCCATCCACCTCTTTGGTCACTTTTTCAAAAAACTCAATGAGGTTAGTAAGGCACGACCTACCCTTCACAAAACCATGCTGACTATCCCCAATCAATTCATTTCTCTCTAAATAACTATAAATCCTATCCCTAATAATTATTTCCAATACTTTGCCCACAACAGAAGTAAGACTCTCCGGTCTATAATTCCCAGGAAAGTCTCTATTCCCCTTCTTGAACAATGGGACCACATTCGCTATCCTCCAGTCTTCCTGCACTATACCCAGTTCAAACCAGCCAGAGTACCACTACAGAATGGTGTACTTTAGGACTATGGAAGCACCCACCAACTACAACCAATCCTAAACCCATAGCAGTGGGTATTCCACTTGTATCATAACAAGACCAATGGCAGGTGGGCTACAAATGTTGCACTGATTTTAAGTCACGAGAGAAGTCAGGTCTGACTGGTGCCTGCCACTCTTTTCCAAATGTTGTTCAAACCAGTCTGATTTCCTGATGGCATGATGCAAAACTGGAAAGAAGCATATGGTTCCAGTGAACATCATCTTTAATGAACATTGAGGTGAGTGTAAGGAATGCAAATAGTGCTCACGTCACTAATCAACATGATAGCTGACCCACTATCGGGAGAATTGCATCTGTTTTCACACCCGTGGGATTCCAATCTTTCAATGTCAGCTCGATCCTCCACTGCTGCCTGCCACAAAATCTGCCATAGGCAGGATAGGAGAATTCGGCTCAATGTCTCCGTGATTGTTTCTTGATGACCTTCTTTTACTATTAACAAAATTAAATTAGCAAGTACAGACATTCTGATGAAAGGTGACATCTGAGAAATAACAATGCTGTTTCTTTTATTTGATCTGCTTCACATTTACAGCATTTCTGTTTTATTTCTGTTACAGTCTTTGCATTTATATTTGTAGCCTGGTGGCTAGAGTGCTTAAAGGACTTTTGTTTTGTATAGAAAATAATTTATTGGCATTGTGATTCAGTAGAAAGCCAGTTCAGTCTTTGGCATATTTAATTTACTTCCAGCATCAGGGTAGAATCAGATTTATATTGGTTGTCTGTATATACCAGTTTTCCCACTAGCTCATGGCTTTTTTTATTACAGACAATGTTTGTGGCTGTTGGAATGCTATTATATGGCAAAGCCTTGGCTGCCTCCCACTTAATATTGTGACAGAAAAGTTCCACTTGCAAAAATGTAAACCTTGAACTGACTTCTAATAAGGTTTTGCAAATGTTGATTTTTCAAGCTGGGTGAATTGATGATTTTATTTGTGAATATATAGAAATTGATAAAGGATTGCTTTACTCACAGTATTGCCTTGAAAAAATATCAGCATTGATATAGGATGTGAATTATGTAAACTCCCTTGCCTATATTTTTAGTAGCTCCTTGTATTTAAAAGGAGAACTAGATAGATCTTCTTTTTTCTTTCCCTTTAGCAACTGCAACCAATGTTCTTCAGATCTTGCACCAATAATCCTTCAAACTGTATTCTGGTTAAAAAGGCAACAAACTCCTGAATCTACAGTAGATTTACATGTTGACATGAAAATCTTAAAGTTTTGCCAAAGATGTGTGTGTTAGTTTGATTGTTCCTAGATACCATAGGGATTAATGGGGTAAATATGTGGGATTACAGGAATAGGATCTGAGTGGAGTTGTTGTTAGTGCAGACTCAATGAGCTGAATGGCCTTCTTCTGCATTTTAAGGATTCTATGTTTGTTCTTAGTCACACCTGTTTTGATAATGGATGTATACGTTCCACCAACCTGTGATCTAGAACCAGGGGACATAATCCCAGAATATGGGGTAGGCCATTTAACAAGGAAGAGGAATTTCTTTACTATGCGAATGGTGAATCTTTGGAATTCTCTAGCCCAGAGAGAATTGGGATAGAGAAATGAATAGATTTCTGCAGACTAATGAATGAAGGGATATGAAGATGGTGCAAGAAAGTGACATTGAGATTGATGATCAGTTATAATCTAACTGAATGGTTTGATGAGCTGAATGGCCGACTCCTTTCCCTATGTTCCTATATTCCAAATGCAGCTTTTCATTGTTTTCCTTTTTGCTCAACAAAGAATTCATCCTCCACTCCCAATCATATCCATTCTATTTCATGCACATCTGCTCTCATCCCTTTCCCTTCCTCGCAGACCATGATAGTATTTCCTCCTGCCCCATCAACTTCATTATTCAATAGCACACCTCCCCCATTTCTGCCAGCACCATACTCTTCTCCTACCTCTACAGGATTTTGAAGGGGCCATTCCCTCTGTGAAAAGTTCACTTTTCCATCATCCCCAGCAACCTTGCTCTTCCCACGTTGCTCCTTTCCATGTAAGTGCAGGAGATAGAGCAGCTGCCTTTTCACTTCCTCACTCCTCACTGTTCAAAACTATACACACTTTTTACTGTTGAAACAATGATTCAGTTGACTTCTTTCAATTTAGTGTTGTATTTAGTTCTGTACTTGCTGCTCACAATGTGGTTTTCTCTACAATGGAAACAGCAAACAGAAAATGCTGTAAATACATGGCAGGTCTAGCAAGATGTGTAGACAGAGAAATAGAGTTAATGTTTTAGGTTGGTGATCCTTCATCAGAATTGGAAAACATCTGTAATAGGTTTTAAGTAAGTGAAGAGCGACTGATAAGACAAAGAACAAAGGGATGGTCTCTCATAAGGTGGAGGGTAAAAGAGATTAAGGATGGGAGAGAGGAGTTCGCTGGCCCCTTCTCTGCTCATAGGAATCCTGACATCTCCCTGAATCTGGTGCTAGAGATAAAATGAGATTCTTTCCAGGCAGTAAACCTGTTGCCTTTCACCTGTCCTGCCCTGCTGGACCCCATCATGTTCCTGCCCAGATAAGACAGAAACCAGATAATAATGCAAATCCACTATTTTGCATTTGACTAGTAGGTAGGCAGACTGATTCAGCAGCTCCTGCAATGTACCTGCCTCTCCAACAAGAACTGCATTTGGTGAGCTTTGTTGATGGCACAAACATTTGTGGATCTGGTATGATGGACATTAAAGGGGTCAAGGAGATAAGTGCAGCATCCATGTGCCTCTCTACCACTGCCAGACTGCAGAAGAAGAGTCTCTCAATGGATCTGGGGACTGTAGGGGTCAGGTTGGGGACAAGGAGTTGACCTCGGTACACTCCTTGGGGATAGGGGTCTTGTGGTAGGGCTGCCTTTCTAGCCCTGGGAAACCTGAAGATCACTTCACATGATGATTTTAGGCAGCCTTTGTCTCAATGCTGAGATCGGAATGCTCTTTAAAAATGGTGCCCCAATATCAGAAATGCTGGAGTGGCCATCATGTTTTACCGCCATGCATAAATTTGCATTGATCAGGTGGATGAATCTCGTTTGACAGGCATTGTTAACATCAGTGGGAAACACTCCACTTTTCCTGCTGGCATGAGCACTTAGAGCCAAGTTGGATGAATCACATCCAAAATCTATTTTCCTTTTTCTTGAAATGAGAATCTCTCTCACTCCTTCCAATGTGATTGAAAGGACCCCCAAGTGTGTCAATACCATTGCATACCCACTGAGTGACTATTTTACAGAATACCGCTGATCAGTCCACAAGCATGACACTGAGCTTCCAATTACTGGTCATGTTAATTCTCTATCTTATTGCCACTCTAACCTTTCTGACCTTGGCATTTTACATTGTTATAAAGCTGAATGCAAGCTGATGGAACAGCATCTCATTTTTTGACTGTGCTCTTCACAGCCTTCTACACTCAGTGAGGGTGATTCTCCCACTGCTGTGCTGCTCTAGCAGTGCAATAGGCCAGGAGACATCAGTGGAGACTGTTTAGCATCTCCTTGCTGGGTGCCACAGCTTGGTACTTTTCTAGAGCATGGATTTCCGGCATTATCAGCTTCACTCCAGAATCCAGTGCTGAGCTGATTTGAACATTGAAATCCTTACTTAAATCTTATTGGTGGGACCAGGACTGAAGTCTTCGGGCCTGCTAGCCTTTCTCCTTCCTGACACCCCGCCCCCAGAAGTGATTCGTTCCAGTGGGGTTCACAACTGCTCTCCATGAATGTGCAGCTGGTGGTTCGACCCTGCTGGAGTGAATGGAGGCCATGGAGCTCCCCCAGGAAGGGTGACATGGGCATTGCCAGCCTGGCCTCCTGGCACCACTCAAGTGACAGTGCCTACTGGCATTGGGCAGTTCCAAAGGTGCTGGGGCAGAGCCTATGGATTGGAGATAAGTGGCAGTGGGGGTCCCACTACCATTCTGCAGTCAGGGTCAGTGGCAGAGGGAGGCAAGAGAAGATCGAGGCTGGCCATTGGCATGGGACGGGTCTGCTGCAATAATGCAGGCTCAATGGCTGCTTGTGGCAGGGAGGGTTTGGGACTCATTAATGGGGGCTTGGCTGGAGTTCAGGGAGATCGAAGTAGTTTGGGAGGGGCGTGGTGTCACAGAGCTGGCCAGTGATTGGCAAGGTCAGCCATGCGGAAGTACTGTGCATACGCCAATTTCCGCTCTGACAGATCAGCACATGTGCAGTGGCCCGCTCAGTACTATGCTGCCAGCCTCTTCAGTGGGAATAGGCCCTGATCACAGATTTTCATTGTGAATCTTGCTCATGCATTCTGGGTGTAGGAGATTCATTTTGACAATCCTGCTAAAACATCAACTAGAGCTAGTCCAGTTTTTATGTGAATTTGACATTTAGAATCAAAATGGTAAAATAGGCCCCTAAGTTCTGGGCAGACTTGAAACTGGGAATGTTTCAGATCTGACTTTAGACCCAATCTCAGGGGCCCCCATATACACTCTGCCTAAAAAAAATCAGCGATTCCAAATCACGCTGCAGAAGCA
This sequence comes from Sphyrna mokarran, assembly GCA_024679065.1. Lineage (NCBI taxonomy): Eukaryota > Metazoa > Chordata > Chondrichthyes > Carcharhiniformes > Carcharhinidae > Sphyrna > Sphyrna mokarran. Next base: position 63,298,492 of record JAGIQG010000006.1, on the reverse strand, counting down.
ACAAAATAAAGGAGATTGTCATCAACTTCAGGAAGGCTTCAAGAACACACCCCTGTCTACATCAATGGGAATGAAGTAGCAAGGGATGACAGCTTCAAGTTTTGAGGTGTCCAGATCACCAACAACCTGTTTTGGTCCCCTTATGCCAACACTATACTTACAAAAGCCCATCAACGCCTCTTCTTTCTCAGAAGACAAAGGAAATTTGGCATGTCAGCTCTGACTCTCACAAATTTTTACAGATGCACTATAGAAAGCATTCTTTCTGGTTGTATCACAGCTTGGAATGGCTCCTGCTCTGCCCAAAGCCACAAAAAAACCACAAAACTCATGAATGTAGTCCAATCCATCACACAAACCAACCTCTCATCTATTGACTTTTTCTACATTTTCTGCTACCTCAGCAAAGCAGCCAGCATAATTAATAACCCCATGCACCTCAGACATTCGCTCTTCCATCTTCTTCCATCAGGAAAAAGATACAGAAGTCCAAGGTCACATACCAACCAACTCAAGAACAGCTTCTTCTCTGCTGCTGTCAGACTTTTGAATGGACCTTGCATTAAGTTGATCTTTCTCTATACCCTAGCTATGAGAGTAACACTATATTATGCACTCTCTCATTTCCTTCCCTATGAACAGTTTGCCTTGTTTGTATCATATGCAAGAACCAAACTTTTCACTGTATGCTAATATGTGTGACAATAATAAATCAAATCAAAGAATCCCGCGGGCAGGGCTTAATATGTCTAAATTGCTGCTGCTCCAATCGATGTATCCAAATGTGCATGTGCAGAAAAAAAATAGAATGTGGCTCCCCTGCCATATCACTTCTGGGCTGGATAATGCCTTCCCCTGCCCCACAGATATTGCCCCACCTCCACAACATTACCAACTCCCTTATCCCCCCACCCCATGTCACTCAGTCTGATCACAAGCCCCAACTCCTGCATTTCGCCTCACTGATCACAGGCAGAGTTGCAATGGGCCTCCCTCTCACCCTGATTGACAACAGGAATTGGGTTCCCCCCAATTCTCCCTCATTGATAACAGGCAGAGTGGCAGTGGACCTCCCTCTTTCCCTTTATGATCACAGGTAGAGTGGCAGCAGATTCCTCTTCCCCCTCATTGATCATAGGCAGAGTGGCAGTGGATCCCCCGCTCCAACTGTGTACTACCACCCCCCCCGCGCCCCCCCAACCCGTGCCACTGATCTCAAGCAGAGAGCTGTCAGACATTCGGCACTTACCTCCTCACTAACCAAAGCACCCAAATTGGACTTTTGTTGAGTATGTCTGTTTCACACCGAATCTGAATGGGCGAACATGGTAGTAAAGGGGGAAGTGCCAGTGAAGTTGGGCCCATTAAGTCAATTTAAATGCATATGTGGATCATGCAATTCATGTCACACCCAACTTTACCAACTTTTCACACCCTCAGAATTATTTTGGGAGAATCCCGGCTAACATTATTCAACAATTTTGGATAATAATCTGTCTCTTATAAAGTTTCTCTTTTCTTTACAGGTTTTCTTTCTGCTCCTTCATTTCTGTTTGTATATTTTTTGTTTTGCTTTCAGTAACTGTTCATTATTCTGTCACTTTTTTCTCCAGACATGCCTTTCATTTTTTACATGTCCCATTACCACTCCCTTTGATCTTGCATCATGAATGCCATTTAATCTCTCCTTCCCTGCTGGATTAAAGGATTGCCATTCATTGAAAGGTGAGAAAAATTAAGATAAGGTAATGATGAGAAAGTTAGCAGAAGAGAAGACTTCAGTGAATAATTTGTACTCTGTTGCCACTTTTATCAGCTATTGAGTCAGTGTAGGAAAATCATTCTTATGTTCTTTTTCAAAGCAGCTAGTTTTTCCTCCCCAGGAATATTCAAGTCCAATTTTTTTTATGCAGGGTGCAATTATAGCGACACATGAGCTGAAGCTTACCTCAGAGCTCCTTTCATTCTGTCACAGCGATGAAATCACTCCTTGAAGATCCAGTTAGTTTTCCTTCACAAAGGCAACAACAATAGATACTTGTTTCCAACTGAAGGACTCTGCTGCTTACTTTTCATGAACATATGTTCAAACCTATTTTAAAAAGCAGGAAGGTCCCACCAGAACCTTCACCTTCTCTTCTTTATCAAGGCCACCACTGAAACAATTTCCAATTTTCTTAACAAAGGAAGGCCAAATATCTGGCCTGGCTCCAGATATTTCAACAAGTTTAACATCAACCATTCTTCTGTTCTTAATCTGAAATATCAAAATCAGAGTCTAGTGATCTATACAGCAACCTGATTGGAATTTTGAGGTGCAAATGGAGCAAGTCCTTTCAGGAAATTGGACATTTTTTTTGGTAGTACCAGGAGCAACAGGAGTGATCTTCTTGGGATCAGAACAAAATCCCAGCCCACGTAATGCCTTGCCCCACACCCACACGTATCCCAGGAAGACCCATTTTTCTTTACCATTAGATTGCGGCTATTGGTGAATTCATCATGATTTCTTGACCTCTTACAACCAACAATAAGCATTGGAGTGTCCTCTTGATAAATAGTAAACACTTTATTATTTTAAAGAAAAACACAAATGATTGTCAACAATTTGTATGAAAAATGAGATCTAGACGGCATTTATTCAACAGCAAAAATTCAGATTTCCTCTGAGGACAAGTCGAGAACAGAAATTAGATCTTGTTGATTGTAGTAAAACCTTTAAATGCATGATAATGGACAATAAAAGATGTTTGGCAATTTGTACCAGGAAATGCAGAAACCCCTGCTTTCTGAAAGAGAGGCAAAGTTTAAGCAGATGGCCATTACAAAGACAGCACAGGAGGAAGTATTAAATACCCCCGTAGGTAGAATGGTAATGAGACAATCAGGTTCTTCAGAAGTTTCCCCGATTACAGGGGAAAGAGTACAAGGGGAATGAAGCAAACTCAAGGAGAGTAATAGGTGTCATAATTGTCAGAAAAAGGGTCATGAAATAAAGGGCAGTTGACTGAAAGGGGGAGATAAGGAAGGACAGATGGGTGAGACAGCCCTCTGAGACTCCACCTCATGCACCCACACAGGCGGAGTAGATATCACAGACAGTAATCCAAATGGCGGCAGATGAGTTGCAGAAATTATTAGGATAGAAATGACAGTTAGTAAGTCTCAAGGTTACAGAGTGAGATCTCTGCATGTATGTGTAAAGGCCAAATTAGAGAATTATCATTGTACTATATGAGTGGATACTGGGTCAGCTATATTCATAACAAGTTTACCCTTGTGGACCCCCTACCAAAGCATACAATTAATAGAAGTAGCTGGGGGAACTAAGATGGCTATATTAAGTTAGCATATTATGTTAGAGATAGAGTGTTGGGAAGAATTAGTTCAGATTTGGATATGTTTAACAGGAAAAGGTAATATTTTGGGAATAGATTTGTTAGAACTGTTGGGAGCTGTATTCGATGCTAAGGCAGATATAATGTTATAAAGTCCTATAACTGAAAATGTTGGGGTCAGAAGCAAAACGGTACAATTTCTTGGATAGCAATCCTCCAAACAAATTGGGAGGTGGAATGGTGTGGGGAAATTTGGCTTTACAGTATCCCCAAGCTTCGCCTGTGCATAAATAAGATTGTAGGTATTTGGCTGTTCTGGTAACGATTCCCGGACTGCCTGTTAAATGGTATTTTATTAAGCTGGAAGCAGTTAAATCATTACAGACTTAGAAAAGCAACAAATAGTGACTAAAACCTCCTCTAAAACTAATTCACCCATCTGGCCAGTTTAAAAGCCAGATGACAGTTATCGATTGACTATTGATTATACAGCCTTAAATCACTATGCAACTCGAACATCCATTAATGGCCCATTCAGCTACTATCCTGAATAACATTGGGTCTGAACAGATGATATTCACAAGTCTTAGACATAACTAATGGATTTTAGTCAAGTCTTGTGGCGAAAAGGTAACATAAGGATAAATTTAGACTTCTGGGGTACTTCTCTGTCCAAATTAGATTCAGTTGCCAGAGATGTGCATCAGTGCATGAGAGTGCAGGAATGTGCCTTGTGTGCAGTGAATATTTCAGAGCCACTCATCTTGAGGCAAAAATAATTCACCATAGCCCCCACACAACCGTCCAGCTCCTGGAAGCTGGGAGATTTAAAGAGTTTCCAATGGAAGACATTCAAAATAGGAAGTAAATCTTTTACCAGGAGATAGGCATGTAGAAATTAGCATAGATGTAAGGGAAAAGCTGACAGGAGGACTGATGGTGCAAATAACAGAGCACAAATATGTTTCAGAAGTAAACAACAATGTAAGTGAAGGTTTAGTAGAAGAGCCACTTGTAGGAAAAGGGATAATTAATCGGTATGGAGACAGAGCGAGAAATATGTTAATGGAAAACCTGGCACTGGTAAATTATGAGAGAACAATGATTGCAGAACAAATCCCTGGGAATAATTCAGCACAAGTAGCAGAGTTATTAGCTTTAACGAAGCTTTAGAATGGAACAAAAGGAAAACAAGTTAATGTTTATACCATCAGCAAGTATGCATTTGGAATAGTGCATAGCAGCCTGGGGTAGGCACGGTTTTGTAACTTCTAGTGGGAGACTCACACAGCATGAGAATCTGATTAAAGATTTACTCCAAGCAGCCCGCAGCTCTTTAGAGCAATAATAAAAGTTCAAATCCATAAAAAGATTGAGAATCAGACACAGAAAGGAAGCAACTTAACTGATAAAGCTGAGAAGGCTCTAGTAGAGCAGGTATGGATATAGATTACAGGAGCAGCAGCTGTGTCAGTTGAACACTGCTTAGATATTGGTGCGAAACAAGTGCACGAACAAGCAACTGAAGAGGAAAAGGAAATGTGGAAGAAGGATGGAGGACAAAACGATTATGATGGAATACAGAGAAGGGAAGGGAAATTAAAGGCCATGAGGTAATGCAGCAATTGCTGCTGAAAGTGTACCACAGATTAGCATATACAGAGAGAGGCAAACTGTTTAATTAGTTCAGAAAATGTTGATGATAAGCGAAGTTTTGTCAGGGATGCCTGCAGTGCAAACTAGTAGAACCAGGTCGTCCCTGCAGGATTAAAATGGAAAGTCAGCCAAGACCCAAAGGACCATAGGAAAATTTACAAATGGATTTCACAGGGCCCTTGCCACTGGTCTAAGGAAAGATGTATTGTTTGGTAATTGGAGATCAGTTTACCTGATGAGTTGAAGCATTTCCATGCAAAGATGCTACAGCCAAAACTGTAGCTTTGATATTAGTTGATGAGATGATACCCAGGTGGGGAATGCCTCTTCAGTTAGATTCTGATCAAGAAACCCACATCGCAGGGAGAGTTTTAAAAGAAGCTTGTCGAATGTTAGGAATAAAGCAAAGATTTCATATATGCTATCATCCTCAGAGTTTAGGAATGGTGAAACGAACAAACTGAACATTGAAGAACAGTTTAGCTAAAGCAATTTTAAAGGAGAAAATAATTGTGTATGGGCCTTGCCTGCAATATTGCTGCGACAAAAGGCTACTCCAGCCCAAGGAATATGACAAACCTCTTTTGACTTGATGACAGGAAGAGCAATGTGCCTCCTAGAGGATGCAATAACAGGAGCAGAACTTGAAATAAGCAAAGGAGTAGTATTTCAATGCCTGAGGGATTTAATAGACTGTCTGCATTCTCTCGGAAAGCAGATAATCATCCAGCAGCAGCATTGAGGTTGGCTTGAACTGGCAGGAGAGACTACTCCTAAACTGTTTACACAAGGAGACAAGGCAATGGTGAGATTCATTTCAGCCGAAAAAGGATTAGGAATTTGTTGGGAAGGACCTTTTGATGTGGTGGTCTCAGGTGCCCTAATAAGTGAGAAGCATGGTCTGTGATGGTGGCACTAACCCAGCTAAAATCATATTCAATGAGTAATCCTGAAATTTTATATTAACAACAATAGTAATTCAATTAATTTGGATTTACAGATAACCAAATTATGGCACAAGAATAATAGCTGGGTATTTGAAGAAGGAAAGTAGAGACAATTTGATTGATAAGTTGCTAACTCTAAGGCCGGAAAGCATTTTTGGTTTATATTTACAGAATATTACCTGCTAAAGTGAAGATGTTTGAATTTCCACAGCTGCAATCAAGATTGATTAAGCTGCACCCAACATGAAGGCCTAGTCAAGAGTGTGGAACAGTCTAATGTGATTGTTGCATGGGTCTGTAAATGAGTTTTATTTACTTGATATTGACCAATGATTGAGATTTATTCTTCTTTAAAACAAAGGGGAAAGCTGTAAAAATTATAATGATGAGTATGTGTGTTTATACCTTTTTATTGTTGAATGTACAAACTTGGATTCAGGTAGGACTAGCAACTGAGGTCTTTCAACATTCCCTCAAAACATGTGTGTGAATACTTACTTATCTATGCTAGAATGTCTACACATTCATATGTTCACACATCCTCATCCATGAAGGAGGAGGAATATTTTTACAATCATCACCTCAGACAAAGTCAGAACTGATAATGGCCGTTCAAACAGCTCAGGATCTCAAATATCCTGGACATTATATGCTAGGATTTTCTAGTTTAGAGGCAAGGGAGGAGTTCCATAGCATATGTCCTGTGCTGGAAGGGTAAGCTATATAAAGGAACACTCATCTGTCCATAACCTAAGAAGATCAGCTCCCAATTTAGTTTTAAAACAGCTAACATTGAAACCAAAAGGAATTTATTGTACAGAGAATATGGAAGGTTGTAGAAAAAACTTAGGCATAAGCAAATGTGATTACACAGTTAGTCCAAGAAGTGTGTTATGCCTAAGTCCACCCAATAATGATCAATTTTGCAATATTTCTTAGTGCTTTAGTGGAGGCAACATTATCTAAATCTCAGTGAAACTTATTGGATTTGCAGGGAAAAGGCATATCCTTGGCTCCCTGTGAGAGGGAGGGGGCCCTGTTACCTTGGATATGTAATCCAATTCATATAGCACACTTTTAAACTCCCTCCCCTGCCAAGACATCTGTAGCTATTATAGGGACAGAACAATTCTTTGCCATGTTGGTTCCTCAATATGAAGTAGCTAAAACAATATGAGAAGTTCTGATTCTATGGTCCATTTTGGAACATGTTGCCAATGATATTACAACTGCCCTTATCAAGATCAATGATGAGATGATGCCATGTACACTGTGGTACTTCAGCACAGATTGGTATTGGATTATGTCTTGGCAGGAAAGGATGGGGGATGTGCAGTATTTGGATCAGAGTGTTGCACATTCATACCAAATAGTTCAGAAACCATAATTAATCTGGTAGAACACATCAAGAATGAGATGGAGAAACTCAAAGACTCTGAAACATTTACCTTAGATTATTGGCTCTCAGACTGATGAAGCTCTTTGGGGACAATAAAATCTATATGGGATTATATTATTTTGCATTGTAATCTTGGCATTGGTGGTAATCATAAACTTGTTTAAATGTGGCTGTGAAAGACTTACTAAGTTCACAGAAGGTACAACATTGGTGATAACAGTCAAAGCAAAGAAGAAAAGATACCAGGCATCAAGTAATCCTTCAGGAAATAAAAACATGTATTGGCCATATCTATTGGGCCAGCCAAGAGCCAGAAGGGTGTGGGCTGCAGCAGGGAAAACAGAACCCCTGCTTTCTAGGCGCATCCCATCGGAGAGTCTTGCATTCAGCTGAACTCAGAAAGCACAAAGACTTTATGAAGGACAATATGCAGTTAAAGGTGTTCTTTATTTGACCAACATCTGTTGGAAAAAAGATGGTCATAGGATTTTAACCTCTTTAACATTACATCAGATGAGCACAACAGATATACACTTCTGAAGATTCGATCCTCCCACCCCACCTGTTATCTAAGCTGGATGGTCCAATTACATTGATATATTTTATTTATTTCTGCTAATAGCATTCTACCTTCTAGCAGAATTAGGAATTCATTGGTCAACCAAATCCATAGATTCTTCCTCCATTGCCTCATAACTTCACCTATGCAAATCTGGTAGGTTCAAGGATTGCACCTGACGCCTAGAGTCCTGAGAATGAGAAATGAGTCATCTTCCTTATCTGTTTTCTGTCCCTTATATCAGTGGAGGTTGAATACGTCTCTTCATTGCAGCTAGAAGCTGAATGTTTCTATTCATTTTAAAAACCTCGGTAGTTTGTAGCTGCCTGGCCTGCCCCTGACAATAGGATATATACTCTATACTCCTTTGTTTCAAAAGAATGTGGTCTGTCTAATCAAATCTGTTTCCCATTATGCTAAGGGATAAATTGCTTGTTGGCCAAGGCTCACAAGAAAATACAAAAATACAATTTAAATCTATAATGCTTGTTCAAAAATGGCTTAATATGTGTTTATACAAACAATGGCTTTGTGTGGTATAGAAGTGAGGCATATTGGTATGTCTTTAGTATTTATAAGGCACATTGAGATCCCTATTTTAAACTAATCTACTTTGTTGTAATAGCTTTAGAAAACAGGGGTTTCTGTATCCCTTTCTATAGAATTATAATAAAATAAGAATGCTGCTCTACTCTAAATCTTTCAAGTGAGTGGAATTCCATTATATAATCAACTCTTTATTTTAATCTTGGTTCTTGGAAAGCTTAGGTTGATTGTTCGGCAGAAGGTTTACCTGTGAGTTTGAAGTTTTGATTAATTAAGGCTAAAGAATGATTCTTTTAGTGCTGTTAGTGACCTGCACTCAACTGAGCTGCATTTGAGTCATTTGTTTTGTTTGCAACATTAATTGGCATGAGTGTTAAAGCATTAAATTTCAAACAAATTGTCAAAAAAGAAAAGATATTTGCTAAGAAATTGTAAATTTAAGAAGTCTCTCTCAGCTATTATTTCATTCTTAGGATGTTAAGGATAATTACATTGTAAGCCTGAGAGTAAGTGTCTAAGGTATCTAAATATTTTGGCCAGTATTTTTATAATGGGTGACTTCTAGTTGTTTCAGACTTGCTTTGGCTTGTACTTTCATATTATTCCAAGTTCATAATTTGGGCCAGTTAAGAGGCTTCAATGGAGGATACATCTCCAGAGCCCAGAAACAAAGTCCCAGCAATTGCAAAAATTGTAGTTGGACTTTATCTTCATATAGCAGCTGATCCCAACATCTATTGTGCCTATTCAGGCTGATTGTCAACTTGGGGACTACAGTTTCAAAATAGCTACCTCAGTGATAGTGGCACTGTCCTGGAAGGAAGTGGGTGACTGGGCAAACAGTGAGAGGGGCTGGAAGAGACTCCTCCTCCTGGCTCCATATTTAACATTCTAAAAAATTAATTGCATTTTTTTCAGTAATCAATGCTGTTAAGTTGTTTCCATTTCCAAAAAAAAACTGAGTGCAGCAGGGCTAACTTTGGCATAAATCAGTTGTCTAAGAAGCATTTTGTCTATGTTGTACATGTAAGGTCATGCTGCTTGCTTAATCTGAGGAATAGGTAATCCAGCTAACCTACACTTTAGGGGCAATTTTCATGGGCATGCACCTTCAGAAATAGGATTCCCCACTTGGCCTATAAACGCTGCTGATCCCTTTTACAGAACATCATCTGCAGAAATATTAATAATATTTCACGTTGCACTTCTCCAATCATGTGTGGAACATTTTATCAAAAGCACATATATGGTTGAGAAAAACCAAAGACCAAGAATTTGACTCAAGATTTAAAAGTTGAATTTCAAGGAAAATTTAAAGAATCTTGAACTTCATAGTCTAGATAATAACCACTTTAGATAAAGAAAATCCAGAATGTTATTTTTAAGGCAGTAAGATTATAGAACCAAAAGACTATTAGTGGGTTTGCAAGGTGGCTGGGTAACGTTGAAACTTCAGACAATATAAAACTCACAGATGCCAATGCCCCAATTTAAAGGCGTATCTTTTCATCTGACAAGAAGCTTCAGGGAGAGCTTACCAAAGACTGTTATGATCTCCAGACATAAAGCAGCCTGATGTCTCTGAAATCTATGTATTCAGTTCAAGATAGATCAATGATGCACTTTTCTTATCAAATTCTCTCCTTTTATTAGCTTTAAATAAATCATGTTCAGTATACCTAAGTCATTAATAACACCTGCCATACACTTCAGATAATTGCACCTTGCCCTGTAACATACTGGTATTTCATTAGTCTGTAGAATCTTCTCCTTTTGCCTAGCTCAACCTCTTGTATCACTTAGCAACTAGATGCCTTGCCACTAAGTTCAAAATTAACATTCCCACAAGTTTCCCGTTAGTTTGGTTTGGTAGTGACCATCACATGATCTCATGTCCAAGCATGCACCTATCTTATCTGAACAGTGAATCAGTCCTATTCATGAAGCGCCTTGAGTATTCTGCCATTAGAATTTTACTGATAAAACTTGGTCTTTTCTACGTTCATGGTTTTCTTAGAACACGGTGTGTATCCTTATGTCCTTTACCATCATGCCCTACTGCAATCTGCCTTTGGCTAAAGTGAACAATGATCTTTTATAAATTACATTTATCAAGTAATTTAGTACATTCAAAATTTAACATATATGTTTAAATCATTATCTCTTGTTTAAACTTCTTACTTCATTTCATGTGTGCAAACTGCTCCCTTGTCAGCTTATAATTCTGATTTAGATCCATGTAATACAATGCTGGTAGTTCTGTCAGTTTCTTAATCATGTCTAATGGTTTAAAATCTTCTCTAACCCACAAGGACTTTTTCCTTTACCTAAGAGGACCAAAACTAAAATTAATGAAAATAGGAAAATCTATTAAGAAGTACATTTTAAATCTGTGATTAAAAAGCTAATAACTTACAATTAGATGGTCATCCCCTTAACCATAATTAGTTGTAATATCCATCAATTATCTTATTCATACAGCAATAAGCTGTAGATGCTGGAAAAATGAAATTAAAACAGAAAGCACTGGAAATACGCAACAGCATCTAACGGGAAAGAAACAAAGCTAACAGTTTGAATTGAATATCTTCTTTAAAGAAGAATATTCAACTCAAAATGTTAACTATCTCATCCATTTGTCAAATATTCTTCAATTTCTTGCTTCCTACTAATTTACTCAATGAGGAACAGTCAAGTTGGATGAAGAGAGCCAGAATATCCTTGTTGAGGATTTTCTCCAACAGTGACATAGTGCTGGCACCAGCTTGGTGCCTGAAGGTGACTTAGGGCTGAATGTTATGTTGGGGAAGGGGTTCCCCTATAAAAGTTAGGGGAGAGGCCACCTGGGCATGCTGGCTTGTCCCACAACCATTTAGCAGATGTCAGACCTTTAATCAGCATGAGGAGGGACTTCTGCTTCCATCTGAGAGGAAATCTTACCTCTGACAACTGTGAACTAATCAGAAGGGTCTCTTGTCTCAGCAGTGCCACAAGTAGCAATGTCAGTACTGAGGCTACAGTGAGTCCCCTGAAAAAGATGAGCCAAAAATCTAAAACAAGGAAAGTCTGAGTTCTTGCTGGGCCTGTTCACTGTGAGGTGTTAAGTAAGGGAAGAGGTGAAATGCAGTGATGGGAGTTGAGGACAAATACTCTTGGAGGTCTTCCATTAATTGTTATTTTAAGGGTCTCAGTTGGCCAATAGGCCCCCTGACACCTCCCAGAATGAACTAAATTACCACAGGGCAGATGGGGATATGCAAGTGCTAAATAAAATGCTGCTGCCATTATGCCAATTTTACACACCTGCACCTAGCCCAAGGAGCTGTAAAATTCAGCTCAGTGACCAAACTGGCCGTACTTGTGAAGTACTACATTGTTTCAAGCTTCCGCACACTTCTATATTTCCTATATGCCAAGGGGGTAATACATACTTTAGCTTATATCATCCATTCTTGAAAATCTGCCAACCGCAAAGGTTTGAGGCTGAGGATGGTGGCATCATGTGAGGCGAAAGAAAATAATGATGATGTGAAAGTATAATGGTGAGCAAGAGGAGAAGAATTTGAATTGATTTCTTGTGAATTATGAGGTTGATGAAGGCAAGCAGGACATAATGAAGTGTAAGAGAAAATCAGTTACAAACCCAATATAAAGAGTATCTCATGGCATATGCTTCATTGTCAGAGGTTTCACAATCCCATGCACCAGTTCTAGTACATGCCCATAGAGCAAGTTATGTATTATTAGTGAAGATATGGTTCCAACTGATTCACAGGGGTATGAGATAGATAGAGAAATAGCCTGTAAAAAAGGCTGCTTGAGTACATTCTACTTATATGTAAACTCAGCATTTGAAGCAGTTGAAAGTTTTAATAGTTTTTATAGTTGCAGACATCAATGGAACATGTACAGCTTCAGTGGAGTCTCCTGTGAGCCTCACAAGCAGTTAATATGCTTGTTCTGAGACCACAAGAGGAGATTATTACTCCTGGTGCAATGAAACACAATTTTTTAAAGACAATTATTATAATGACAGCCAATCCTGAGTGCCAGGATGTAAATTGAAGTCACAAGATATAAATTGGGCCCATGATATACCAGCCTATCTCTTATGTCAAAATAGTATAACCGGTGCATTGTATCCTCCCATCTCTGTGAATGTCATGCTAGTGATATATAGCACAAACAATTAGAAATGTTAACATTAAAGTAAGTCATTTCAGCAAACTAGCCAGTAATGGTGCTAATCTTTCACATTAACTATTTCTATAATCCCATGTTTTACATTAAGCAGTTCAGATGAAATGTATTTAATTAATTAAACCTCAGTTAAGTTACCTTCAATTGGCTAAATAGGTGGCTAAACCTTTCTTACCAAATTATCAAGGAAGAAACCAGACCTCAGACTGCCAAATGGGACTGGACATATTCTGGGAGGTATCGGTGAACTGAAAGCCGACAGTATGGTAGCAGCTAGTCAATTTTTTCACTAGCCATTTCACCCTTACTTTGTTGCTCTCCCAGATTTATTTTCTTTTACATTTATTTTTCTTTTTTTTTTTCCTTTCCCTCCCTACAACAACCATCTTGGAGAGCTTGAAATTTTTCATTCTGGTTTTCAACACAAGTTATGTTCTGTTTCCCAAGATTAGAAGAAAATAAATAAAACAATACTTGCACTGCGTTGACTGAGTTAATAGTGCATCAAATTTGGCAACAAGTTGCAGCTAATGTGATATTAAACTTTCTTAACATCCTTGGACTGCCCTCCCAATTCACTGAGATGAATAATTTAACAGTGCCTTTAACTTGTTTACAGATATCAACATGGATACAGAAAGCTTTGCCTGTCTATCTGATCTCAATAGATCTATATGAATTAAGATGTATTTGAAATGTTGATATTTAATTGTTTTAATCGAATACCCATACTCGAAGCACAAACTGCCAGTGCCACGCACTCCATCGTAACACTATTTGCAGAACCTAGAAGTGTTCAGTGCATGATCCAAGTCTGAAGTACAGCAGTGGGTCAGAATTGTGATTCTGGTTTGGGACAGGCCCTGTTGTGAAGTCGCTTGCTATGGCTGTGCAATCTCGAATCAAGGTCATGTTTATCAATCTGAAATTTTTAAGCACAGAGTGAAGTGAACTAAATCATTTTAGAAATTTGTGTCTTTCCCAAGATAATCAATTTCGATTTGTATTTATGTCATCGATCTGCCAATTATATTTTGAGTGACAGGATAAGGAAGAGCAAAAGTAAATCCTTTGGGGGTAATTTGGGGCCTTTGTTTGTTGTTAGCGTAATGGCGACACGAGTCCAAAATAAAATGAGAGCTGGGAAATGATGGGGGCGATTCTCCTAAATGTGCTGAATTGGCAGGAAATCCCGATTGTTCGGGATTGAGTTCAACTTCTCACTCAAATCTCCCCATTCTGTACGCTGAAGAAATACCAGTCATGAATATCATTAAAAAACCTGGGAGTGGGGTGGGGGGGTAGGGTAGGAAGGGAGGAGGGGGGTTGTGGGGGGTGCCTGTTCATTGCCAGAGTTTAACAGTTCTAAAAATCTGCATGTGCAGTGGTCTCAAACTGTCAATCTCCCATTTGCTGGCCAGCCTGGGACCCTGCAGTTCTGCCTCTCCAGTAACCTCCCATGGCCCGATTGCAGTCCTCACAACAATTCCTGGGCCAGCCCTGATTTCCCCACCCTCCCAAGTTCCAGAGCTTCCTGATATCCAGGACCCACCCCCCAACAGTGGTGATTTCCCCCTCACTCTGGCTGACCCCCTCCCTACCCTTTGCTGAACCCCCTCAGGGTCAGATCTCCCTGGCAGACCACCCTCCCAAGCCCCACCCAATCGCTGCCTGCCCTTCACCCCAGACCAATCCCAATGCAGAGTGGCAGCAGGACCTTTCCACTCCCACCAATGGCACTTAGGCCCCCACCCACAATAGGCCCTGCCCCCTTGGCACCACCCGATGCCCGCGTAGTGCAGCGAATCAGGAAATGTCAGTGGAGTCCTGTAGCAGGGTTCATGACAGGCTTCCAGCTAATCATGACATTTCCAGGCCATTCTTCTTAATGTATTCAGAGCAAAGCTGATTGTCATATGAAAATCTCAACTTCAATGATATCAGCAAGCCTGGGACAGTATCATCCAGGATCTCTAATGTCTCTCCACCACTCCCCCACCCACCCCCCAACACCTCCTGCTAGGAAAGGATCCTACTGGCAGAGATTAAAGCTGGTACCCATCATATCCTGGGAATCAGGTGTGATGGCCTCGATGGTGAGGACAGATACCATTGAGAGCTCTGAGTGGACAGGGTGGGTAGGGGGGTGCTCCTTGGGCAACCTGGCATCTTGATAGCGTCCATTGGACAGCCTGGGACTGCCCTTTTCCAAGGGGCAAGGCTTGAAAAGGGTGGGGTCTACTGGGGATAGGGTTGATCGGTGGTGAGGAGTATCTGCTATACTCCCTGTATTAGGGATCAGTCGGGGAGGGAGGAAGGGGTGCAATGAGGGAGGCTGTAGAGATTGGGGGGTCATGGCTGGCCATTGTGGAGGGGAGGTGAGGGGAGTGGGGGTGGGAGTTGGGCTGGCCCGGCATTGGGGGGATGGTGATGATCTGTTTTAAGTGTATTTTTAATCTATTTTAAATGTTATTATCGGGCTAGCACAGAACTTGCTGGACCTGATCGCATCCCTCACCTCACTAGGGGCATTTCACTCCAGCAGGGTTTAAAGTAGCTCCTCACATTTGGGGAACTAGCAGGGAGCCCTGCTGGAGTAAAAGGGGGGCAATTGGGGCCACCCAAGGGGTCGGGCGGTGTAGGGGTGGTGCCCACTGGGCATGGGCACCCTGAGAGAACCAGCCTATCACACTGAAGTTGCCCGTGCCAGGGGCATCTTGGCACTGCCCAGCAGGAATCAGGCCTATTATGACTGGACACAGGGGTGATCGGTGAGTGGGAGGGGTCCCACTGCCATTCTGCCTGGAGAGCAGCCTGGACTGGAGGGAGACCAATGATCGGGGTGGAGTGGGGGGGATGCTCTGCTGGGGAAAGGGCTGCCTCCTGTCTGAGGGATCTGCCTTGGGGTGGTGGGTGGGGGGCTGGTGGTGGTCTGCCAGCAAGGTCAGAGGAGGGGGTGGTGAGGGCCTGGAGATTGGGACTTCAGGGACGGATGGGATCAGGGCTAACCCAGGATTGTCATGGGGGCTATGATTGGACAGTGATGGTGTCAGGAGGAGCAGAACTGTGGGGGACCCGGGCTGGTCAGTGATTGAAATGGCCATCAAACAGGTAGACTGACAGATTGGGGCCACTGTGCATGCACACCATATCGGAGCTGTCAGCCTCTGGTGTGAATCCACCCCCCCCACCACTCTCTCTTGCCAGCCCCCCCATAATCTCCCAACCTCCAAGCTTCTCCCACCATTCCCTATCCACCCTACTGCGCCCAGGTTTTTAATTATATTCACAATTGGGACGTCTGCATTGCATGGAGAAGAGAGTTGGGTCTGAAGTTGCAATGCAAATGCTGCCATGAATGATCAATTTTCTCAGCAATTTTGGGAGACTCACAGTGGTTTCCGAATGGTAAAATGTGAAGCAGGCTGGTTTGGAGCTTTTTGTTGTTTTGCCTACTGTTTAGAAATGTATTTGCAATGGATAAAAAGATGGAAATGAGATTTATAATTAGGTAATTTGAAAAAGGTTAATGAGAATAGAATTGTGAGATGGTAAGGAGAACTGCCCTTCCCCCACCCACCCCACACTCCTGGAATCCATCTCCTAAGCCCAATCCATGGAAAGTGACCCCCCCCCCCCCCACACACACACACACCCCCGACCATTAAAAGCTATCCCTCACATGTCTAACAGAGTTCTATAGCGATAATGATAATGAGGGCTAATAGACTGCCCACCTCAATTATACGGCAGATATAAACACCAGGACCCCTGGTGGGGCCCCTGCTGTGCATCCTGCTTTTCACAGCCGTATGATAAGACCATTCAATGGCAGAAAGCTTGAAGCTCTCTATCGGGTACAAGTCAAACATCACTGAGGATGAGAAAAGCACCGCTCTATCCTGACTGCAAGTCATTATCATTTTTGTGCAGAGTCCAGCCGGTGGCTTCAGCTCCCTGCCCATGATGCCTGGCCATGATGTGGAGATGCCGGCATTGGACTGGGGTAAACACAGTAAGAAATTTCACAACACCAGGTTAAAGGAATACTGTTCCTTCATGAGGTGAGTGGAAAGTTCCACTCACCTGATGAAAGAACAGTGTTCCGAAAGCTAGTGGGTTTACTATCAAAAAAACTTGTTGGACTTTAACCTGGTGTTGTGAGGCTTCTTATGATGCCTGGCAACAGCATGGGAGCATACTGCTCTCACCATATAACTGATAAGGTGTTAGTCCCCATGGTGGCAGAGTGAATCAATCCTAATCCTATTCACTGATTTGAACCTAACCATGTCTCCTGAGCAGTGTACACCACAGAGGGTGCTGGCTGCCTGAACACTCACCTCCACAATCCCCCTCTGAGTTGAAGGCATCAAATTCACATTTACATGGAGCAGTTTTATGTGATGCTTGTGTGATGTCATGACATGCCCGCTGAATTTTCAACGATGGTTTGATTTGATTTATTATTGTCACATATATGGTGAATGCTGTTTAAATGAGAGGAATGCTTTTGGAGCTGGGTGAACATGAAGTCAGTGAAACAGGCAGCAGAGGCTACAAGGGAGAGTGCTGGTTCATCAGTAAGTGCTATTTTTCCTTTTTGCATTTGGCATTGTAGTTGTTGTACACTACAATAGTATTCCTGTGTAATTTCTGTGGTTTATAGTTTGAAAAGGTTATATTTGGTAGTAATAAGGAACAGGAAAGAAAGGCCTTGGAAAATTGAATATAATCTGAAACAAAACATCTTTCAAAATTTTAATTTAAAGGGGTAAGACATGACAGGAGAGCTCCAAACCGTGGTTTGTTTCTCTTGCACCATGTAGCAGGCTGGGGACAGTTCCAGCCCCCTGGGTCAGCATGCGTGCAGGAAGTGTCTCCAGCTACAGCTCCTGGAAGCTCAAGTTTCAGAGTTGGACAGCAGCTGGAGACACTGTGGAGCATCCACGAGTCAAAGACTATTATGGATACAAAGTATAGAGAGATGATCACACCACAGGCTCAGACTCTGCAGGCAGGAAGGAAATGAATGCCCACCAGGCAGAGCCAGAGAGATAGGCAGGTAGTGCAGGAATCTCCAGTGGCCATTCCCTACAAAACGGATATAGTTGAGGGGAATGACCTCTGTATGGAATCATGATTGGTTCTGCTGCAGGGGAAAGGGGTAAAAAATATGCTAATACAGTAGTTATAGGGGATTCAATTGTAAGGGGAATAGAGAGGCGTTCCTGTGGCCACAAACAAAACCCCAGGATGGTATGTTGCCTCCCTGGTGCTAGGGTCAAGGATGTCTCGGAGCAGCTGCATAACATTCTGAAGGATGAAGGTAAACAGCCAGTGGTCATAGTACATGTTGGTATAAATGACACAGGTAAAAAAGGGATGAGGTCCTAAAAGAATAGAGGGAGCTAGGAAGAAAGTTAAGAAATTGGATCTCAAAGGCTTCAGGATTACTACCAGGATTATTCAGGATTACTACTGGTGCCATGTGCTAGTCAGAGTAGAAGTGACAGGATATATCGGATAAATACGTGGCTGAAGAGATGGTACCAGGGAGGGATTCCTGGGGCATTGGGATGGTTCTGGGGGAGGTGGGACCTGTACACATTGGATGGGTTACATCTGGGCAGGACTGGGACTGATGTCCTCAGAGGAGTGTTTGCTAGAATGGTTGGGGAGGGTTTAAACTAAAATGCTGCGGAGATGAGAACCTATTTATGGAGTCCAAGAAGGAGGGAGCAAAGACAAAATTTGGGGAGAATATTCCAATTATATCAAAAATCAGAAAAAAATGAAAAGGAAGGAGAACTCAGATGTTATTAATGTTAGAATTCAAAACGAAGGTAAAAAATAGCATAAGGACATTTTATCTGAATGTTCATAGCATTCGAAACAAGGTCAATGAGTTGACAGCACAAATCATTACGAATGAGTATGGTTTGGTGGCCATTACAGAGACACGGTTGCAGGATGATCACAATTAAGAGTTAAATATCTAGTGGTATCGGATAATCGGAGGGACTAACAGGAAGAAAAGGGAGGTGGTGTAGCTCTGAAATTTAAGGATGACTTTAGTGAGAGATGATATAGGTTCTATGGAAAAAAAGGTTGAACCCATTTGGGTGGAAATTAGAAATTGTAAGGAGAAAAAGTCACTGATAGGCACAGTCTATAGGCCACCAAATAATGACATCATGGTGGGGCAAGAAGTAAACAAAGAAATAATTGATGTGTGTAAAAATGGTACAGTAGATTTTAATCTACATATCAATTGGTCAAATCAGGTCAGTCAAGGCAGCTTTGAGGAGGAGTTCATGAAATGTATCCATGATAGTTTCCTTGAACAGTATGTAAGGGAACCTACAAGGAGCAAGCTATGCTAGATCTGAGACAGGAATAATTAATGATCTTGCAGTTAGAGATCCTCTTGAAAGAAGCGATCGCGGTATTGTTGAATTTAAAATACAGATGGAGCATGAGAAGGTAAAACCTAATACCAGTGCCTTGCACTTAAACAAAGAAGACTACAAAAGGTTAAGGGATGTGTTGGCTGAGATAGATTGGAGCAAAAACTTTATGGTGGAACAATTGTAGAACAGTGAAGGACTTTTAAAGCAATCTTTCACAGTGCTCAGCAAAAGTATATACCACTGATAAGGAAGGACTGTAGAAAAAGAAATAATCAGCCATGGATATCTAAGGAAATAAAGGAGGGTGTCAAATAGAAAGAAAGTACATACAAAGTGGCAAAAATTAGTGGGAATCTAGAGGACTGGAAAATCTTTGAAGGTCAATAGAAAGCAAAGAGAAAAGCTATAAAGTAAGATGGATTATGAGAGTAAACCAACTCAGAATATAAAAACAAATAACAAAAGTTTCCACAAATATATAAAACGAAAAAGACTGGTTAAAATAAACATTGATCCTTTGGAGGATGAGAATGGAGGATGTAATAATTGGAAGTGAGAAAATGGCTGAGGCATTGAACAGATATTTTTTATCAGTCATTACAGTGGAAGACACAAAATAACATGCTAAAAATTGGTGACAGTAAGGCTATGGCAGATGTGAACCTAAAAACTATCATTATCATGAAAGAGGTTGTGTTAGGCAAGTTAATGAGACTAAAGGTAGACAAATCTCCTGATCCTGATGGAATGCATCCCTGATGGCAGGAGAAAAGCAAAAACATTAGTGGTAATTTATCAAAATTCACTGGACTCTGGGGTGGTTCCTGTAGATTGGAAAACAGTAAATGTAACAACACTATTTAAAAAATGGAGGTAGATAAAAAGCAGCTAATGATAGGCTGGTTAGCTTAACTTCTGTAGTAGGGAAAATGCTTGAATCTATTATCAAGGAAGAAATAGTGAGACATCTGCATTTAAATTTCCCATTGGTAAGACGCAGCATAGGTTAATGAAGGGAAGATCATGTTTGACTAATTTGGTGGAATTCTTTGAGAACATTATATACGTGATTTGGAGTTGGGGACCAAACATACTGTGTTAAAATTCGCAGATGACACGAAAGTGAGTGGCTGAGCAGTGTGCAGGGGATGCTGAAAATCTGCAAAGGGTCCAGCAACTGGAGTACAATGTTGGTAAATGTGAGATCATCCATTTTGGTAGGAGTAACAGCAAAATGCTCCATTATGTAAATGGTAAAAAAATTGCAACATGCTGCTGTGCAGAGGGACCTGGGTGTCCTTGTATAAGATTCACAAGGGGTTGTTTTGCAGGTCTAGCAGGTAATTAAGAAGGCAAATGGAATTTTGTCCTTCATTGTAGAGGGATGGAGTTTAAAAACAGTGAGGTTATCTTGCAGCTGTATAAAGTCTTGGTGAAGCCACTACTGGAGTACTATTTACAGTTACTTGAGAAGGGATATACTCGTGCTGGAGGGGTTGCAGAAGAGATTCACTAAGTTGATTCCAGAGTTGAGAGCATTGGCTTATGAGGAGAGACTGAGTAGACTGAGGCTATTCTCATTGGAATTCAGAAGAATGAGTGGAAATCTTATAGAGACATACAAGATTATGAAAGGAGTAGATTAGATAGAAGCAGGGAAGTTGTTTCCTCTGGCAGGTGAAACTAGAACTAGGGAGTATGGCCTCAAAATAAGGGGAAGCAGATTTAGAATTGAGTTGAGGAGGAATTTCTTCACACAAAGGGTTGTGAATCTGTGGAATTCCCTGTCCAGTGAAGCAGTTGAGGCAACCTCATTGAATGTTTTTAAGGTAAGAATAGGTAAATTTTTGAACAGTAAAGGAATTAAGGGTTATGGTGAGTGGGCAGGTCAGCAGTGGAGCTGAATCCACAAAAAGATCAGCCATGATCTTATTGAATGGCGAAGCAGGCTCGAAGGACCAAACAGTCTACTCCAGCTCCTAGTTCTTATGAATTAGTATATAGTGAAAAGTATTGTTTCTCGCACACTATACAGACAAGGCATACTGTTTATAGAGAAGGAAATGAGAGAGTGCAGAATGTAGTGTTACAGTCATAGCTAGGGTCATAGATCAACTTAGTGCATGCTGAGTCCATTTAAAAGTCTGATGGCAGCAGCAGGGAAGAAGCTGTTCTTGAGTTGTTTGGTACGTGACCTCTGACTTCTATATTTTTTTCCCTATGGAGAAAGGTGGAAGAGAGAAGGTCCAGGGTATGTGGGATTCTTAATTATGCTGGCTGCTTTGCTGAAGCAGCAGGAAGTGTAGACAAAGTCAGTGGATGGGAGGTTAGTTTGCATGATGGATTGGGCCACATTCATAATCTTTTGTAGTTTCTTTTGGCTCTGGGAAGAGCAGGAGCCATACCAGGGTGTGATACAACCAGAAAGAATGCTTTTTGTGGTGCATTTGTAAAAGTTGGTGAGAGTCAGAGCTGATATGCTAAATTTCCTTCGTCTTCTGAAAAGTAGAGGCATTCTTAACCATAGTGTTATGCAGGTGTGGGGGGGGAGGGGGTAAGTCCTGGAAAGATTGGTTGCTAATGACATGATAATTCATTTAAATACACTTTCTGTGGTTCCAAAGCATGTTTCACGCCACTGCTCTGGTGAGAGGCTGGGAAGTTCGGAACTTGGAATTTGAGTGCACAACGTCATTAATGCAGACGGAGAGTGTGAGCTCGAAATCACTTCCATTAAAGTTTGTTTTTAACTATGTTGAATTTCAGCAGGATCTCTTGGCCTCACTTGGGCAAAACTGAAAATTCCTGCCCGATGTTAATGGAGATTTCCAATGTCAAACCCTCACCCATGCCAATTCACTGGCAGGCTAGGTGGAAGAGTTCCGGCCTTTGTGTCTGTATTAGGTCCAAAGTGGGATGTTTTGGAAACTGATGCTGACCTTGGACATTGTAGAGCTGGTCAATAAACTAGTCTCAGAACATGCTTAGCTGCTGGTTTTTGGGAGAGTCCAGTATAAAGAATAGTCCTAATAGATAATGCTACACATTGACAGCTTCATTCAACATCAGACGCAATGGGGAAAAAAAAATAATAATCACTCAGATATTACCTATTTTGCAAAGATAGAAGACAGGAAAAGGAGTTGGCCATTCAGCTCCTTGATCAGCACCCAATTCATCACCTTAAAAATCACCAGCATGCAGTATTTACTATCTGCAAGCAGCAATGCACCAAAATGCCAAGGCTTCTTCACCTGATGCTTCCAAATCTGCAACCTCTGCAACTAGAATGACAGGACAGCAGATGCATAGAAACACAATGACCTCTAACTTCCTCTCCAAGTCAAATACAATCTGGAGTTAAAAATTAAAGTTTATTTTATTACTGTCACAAGTACATTCACATTGCGATGAAGTTACTGTGGAAGTCCCTCCTCGCTAAACTCTTGTGCTTGTTCAGATACACTGAGGGAGAATTTAACATGACCAATACACTAACCAGCATGTCTTTGGACTGAGGGAGGAAACTCATGCAGACGTGGGAAGAATGTGCAGACGCCACACAGAGAGTGACCCAAGGCAGGAATCAAACCCAGGTTCCTGATGCTGTGATGTACTAGTGCTAACGATTGTACACTGTGCCGCCATGACATAATCCTGAACTCCCTTCCAAACTTGCGCTACGTGGATTGCACCTGCTCAACTCAATGAGAATTAGGGATGGGAAGTACATACTGGCCTTGCCATGTCCCAGGAAGGGATCAAAAATGAGATAGGTAGACCAAAAGGTATAAATAATTCAGAATAAGGGATTTTTTTGAGTGAGAAGAACAAACAATATGATTTATTTTTAGCAAGTTTTCTAAAGTAAATGTAAATGTAAATAAAATGTAAATAATCTAAATGTAAATGTAAATAATATTACAAATTTAATTGTGAGACTTACATTTATCAGTATGATGTGTACTAATTTTATCTCAAGTTAATCATATGATAGTAAATTTTGTTTATTATATTTAATTTGCCAGTGGATCTTGGAATACATCATGAACTCTACTTCATTCTTGTTATAAACTGAATAATATCATAGGGTATATCCACTAGTCTGTTCCAAATGTATTTCTCATTAATTTAATGCTATGCCAGAAATGTATTTGCATGTTATGAATCAAATATTATAGAGCCTTATGGCCCATGGCTGGCTTCATAAATAAATAACAAGATTACAAAATAAAATAAAACACTGCTAGGAACCTGACATAAAAACCATCATTGGGTCAGACAACATCTCTGAGGGAGAAACAAAGTTTAGTAGAGGGAATGTTAATCCCCAAAAAATAGCATGTTTAGGTTGATTGTGTTCAAGTTTCAAGTGTTAAAAGTTAGAACCCTATGTCCACTTTTGCTTTCAGTGGAGGTAGGGTAGAGGATGAGCAAGGAGGGTGTTGGTACTTTAAGGATTATAGTGAAGTTGCATTTCATTTTTGGTCATCAGTTGAATTTCCATGGTGCATGGTTCACTTTGCCAAGCATTGGGAAACCCAACAGTCAAACTGAGAGGATTGCTGGATAAGTGCCTTTTGACTTATATATAGGTTCCATCGAGTTGCTGAGCACAGACTGATGGCCAAGTTCCCCACACATGAGGACAGCCTCAACTGGGATCTTGGGCTCATGTCACACTATCTGTAATCCCCACAACTTGCCTGGACTTGCAAAATCTCACTAACTGTCCTGTCTGGAGACAGTACACATCTCTTTAACCTGTTCTTAATGCTCTCTCCACTCACATTGTCTGTACCTTCAAGACTTGATTAGCTTTAAAGACTCGCATTCTAATCATTATTCTGTGAATTGAGTTTGTGTCTTTATATGCCCTGTTTGTGAACAGATCTCCCACTCACCTGATGGAGGAGTAGCACTCTGAAAGCTAGTGGTGTTTGCTAGCAAATAAGCCTGTTGGACTTTAACCTGGTGTTGTGAGACTTCTTACTGTGTGCTATTGCAGACCAGAACACTGCATTTGCCTGACGAAGACACAGAGTGTTGAAAGCTCGCAATTTTACTATCAAATAAATCGGTTGGATTTAAAATTGGTGTTGCTAAATTCTTACTGAATTCTTACTACCCCAGTCCAAAGCCGGCATCTTTACATCATGACTACTATCGACACCGCATACTGCCGGATCCAAGTGGAGAGGATCTCCAAGAGGATTGCACATATCAACACAGACATCAAGTTTCTACAGAGATGCAAGAAAGCAGACAGGATACCAAAGGGACTACAGATCACGAACCCACTCAGGTCAACCTATAACACGGACTACGCTGAGAGGTTTTGCCGTCGCACCTCTCTCACATTCCTCAATCACCTCATATACCAGCTCTATAGCAAACGCCGCACCCTGGAAAGTAAAATGGAATACATATTCTCAACTTGCGCTCAGGACGCAGACCAGCTGCGAAACTTTGCCAAGCAGATGAGACGAAGAAACTACACTATTTACATGCACACCAAGAACGGGAAACATGAAAAACTCGGCATCGCCACCAGCAACAACCAAACCTCCCTTGGCACCACAGTAGAAAACGACACTACTGCAGGGAGGTCCACTGTTAACTTGTCGCACTACACACTTCAATCAGAGGAAATCGAAGTTCTCAGCCGAGGGCTCAATTTCTGTCCCACCACCAAAATAGACCCCATCAGTCTCGCAGCGGACACAGAGGAATTCATCAGGCGAATGAGACTGCGTGAGTTCTTCCACAAACCCCCAAGAGGCCAATAGCGGACTCAATGAGACAGCTAATGAACCAGAACAGCCGACAGAGGGATCCGC
The DNA here is from genome assembly GCA_024679065.1 of Sphyrna mokarran. NCBI lineage: Eukaryota > Metazoa > Chordata > Chondrichthyes > Carcharhiniformes > Carcharhinidae > Sphyrna > Sphyrna mokarran. The sequence continues at coordinate 63,273,594 of JAGIQG010000006.1, read as the reverse complement.
AGTGCAGCAACCAAAGAGGAATGAATCCAATTGGACTCCTCCGGAAGGCCGCTGCCCCCGACTGGACATGTATGCCCAAGCCATCAGGAGGTGCGTGAACACCAGATTCATCAACCGCACTTACAAGACAGTCCCGAACATCACCCAAGCACAACGCAAGGCCATCCGTGCTCTCAAGACCAACGGCAACATTGTCATCAAACCAGCAGACAAAGGAGGCGCCACCGTCATACTGAACAGAACAGACTACTGTGAAGAAGTGTACCGACAACTAAACAATGAGAAACACAACAGACAGTTACCAGCAGATCCGACCAAAGAACACACTCGTCAACTCAACACTCTGATCAAAACCTTTGATCCGGACCTTCAGAACACCCTCTGGGCTCTCATTCCATATACTCCCCGCATTGGAGATCTCTACTGCCTCCCAAAGATACACAAGGCAAACATACCCGGCCGTCCCATCGTATCGGGCAATGGGGCCCTGTGTGAGAACCTCTCCGGCTATATCGAGGGCATCCTGAAACCCATTGTACAAAGAACCCCCAGCTTTTGTCTTGACACTACGGACTTCCTACAGAAACTCAGCACACATGGAGCAGTAGAACCAGGGACACTCCTTGTCACAATGGATGTCTCGGCGCTCTACACCAACATCCCCCACGACGATGGTATTGCTGCAACTGCCTCAGTACTCAATGCCAACAACTGCCAGTTTCCGGATGCAATTTTACAACTCATCCGCTTCATCTTGGACCACAATGTCTTCACCTTCAACAATCAGCTTTTCATCCAGACACACGGAACAGCCATGGGGACCAAATTCGCACCTCAGTATGCCAACATCTTCATGCACAGGTTCGAACAAGACTTCTTCACCACACGAGATCTCCAACCAAGGTTATATACTAGATACATTGATGACATCTTTTTCCTTTGGACTCATGGTGAACAATCATTGAAACAACTGTATGATGATATCAACAAGTTCCATCCCACCATCAGACTCACCATGGACTATTCTCCAGAATCAGTTGCATTCTTGGACACACGCATCTCCATCAAGGACGGTCACCTCAGCACCTCACTGTACCGCAAACCGACAGACAACCTCACAATGCTCCACTTCTCCAGCTTCCACCCTAGACACTTTAAAGAAGCCATTCCCTATGGACAAGCCCTCTGTATACATAGAATTTGCTCAGATGAGGAGGATCGTGACAGACACCTCCAGACGCTGAAGGATGCCTGTGAGAACAGGATATGGCGCTCGACTCATCGATCGACAGTTCCGACGTGCCACAACGATAAACTGCACTGACCTGTTAGAAGACGAACATGGGACACGGTGGACAGAGTACCCTTTGTTGTCCAGTACTTCCCTGGAGCGGAGAAGCTACGACATCTTCTCCGGAGTCTTCAACATATCATTGATGACGATGAACATCTTGCTAGGGCCATCCCCATCCCCCCACTTCTTGCTTTCAGACAACCGCACAACCTCAAACAGAGGTCGGCACAACATCGAAGGCCGAAGGGCCTGTTCTGTGCTGTATTGTTCTATGTTCTATGTTCTAGATCATTGTTCGCAACAAACTACCCAACCTTCAGGAGAACAGTGACCACACAACCCTGCCACAGCAACCTCTGCAAGACATGCCGGATCATAGACATGGACGACATCATCAAACGTGAGGATACCATTCACCAGGTGCACGGTACATACTCTTGCAACTCGGCCAACGTTGTCTACCTAATACATTGCAAGAAAGGATGTCCCGAAGCATGGTACATTGGGGAGACCATTCAGACACTACGACAGCAGATGAATGAGCATCGCTCAACAATCACCAGGCAAAACAGTTCCCTTCCTGTGGGCGAACACTTCAGCAGTCATGGGCATTCGGCCTCCGACCTGCGGGTAAATGTTCTTCAAGGGGGCCTTCGTGACACACGACAGTGCAGAGTTGCTGAGCAGAGACTGATAGCCAAGTTCCGCACACATGAGGACGGTCTTAACAGGGATCTTGGCTTCATGACACACTATCTGTAACCCCCGTAACTTGCCTGGGTTAGCAAAAAACCTCACTTACTGTGCTGTCTGGAGAAAATACACAATTCTCTAACCAATGCTCAGGATTCCCTTCACACACATTGTTAGCCACTTTAACACTTGAATAGCAGGTTAGATGTAAGGATTCGCATTCTAATCAGCAATCTGTGACTGTCTGTGCTGATGTGTGCTATTGCAGACCAGAACACTGCATTTGCCTGATGAAGACACAGAGTGTTGAAAGCTTGCAATTTTACTGTCAAATAAATCGGTTGGATTTAAAATTGGTGTTGCTAAATTCTTACTGAGTTCTTACTACCCCAGTCCAACGCCGGCATCTTTACATCATACATTGGTATAGTCAGAGGTAGAATGACATGAATGAAAGTTTCAGAGCAGGTGAGCTGATGCTAGGATGGTTTTGGCATTGTGTTGATATATGGTTACAACTACATCAGAGAGTCAAATATGATACTAAAATTGTGAACAGTCTGCTTTGGCCTCAGAAAGTTGGATAGAATTTGTGTTGAGAAACAGAATTTGTGATAGGGACTGAAGACAATGACTTCTTTCTTCCCAATGTTTAGTTGGAGGAAATATTTGCTCATCTAGTCCTGGATATTGGACAAACAGTCTGACCATTTAGGGATAGGTAAAAGGGTGAGATGATTGATGTAAATAAATTATCCTACATTAACTAATGTTTGTAACCTAAATAATTTTATTTATAAATATTGCAGAATTCTATGTTGCAACACATATTATCAATTATACTTTGCTTTCTTTATTGTACTATTTATCACCAAAGAGTAGAACAGTTACCTTTGTTCAAAACAGCGAAGATTAATTTCTACTTTGAGTCTTAGAAGGATTTATTTTTAAAAGGAAAAATAATTCAAAATAGGAAATGCAATCAGGTGTTTTTAGGAGACAAAAGATTGCAAACATTTTTTATCAAAATCCTTCAGATCCATTTAAGGATCTGATTGAAAATGGAAATTTATTTGTTTTTCTTTCTAAAATTCATCAGCTTGATGTTCTGGATGAAATACAATGGGAAAGTCTGAAACCATGTGTCTTTTCTTCCTGTTTCTGTCTGCTTAAGGAGAAGGTAATGAAATGACTTCTCCTGATGTAACAGGGCCCTTGGGATCACTTGAATCTAACAGTTGATGGCAAAATGCAATACATTGGCAACGTCAGGTGTTCCAGTCTTGAAGAATCCACTGGGATAAAAATTGAACACTATGATCACCTTGACAGCTATTGGCAGCTCTATCTCTGCCCTGCTCTGAGGGGAAAGGTCCAGTTCCAAGCTTTGTGAGCATCTCTTTGGTTGGCTGAGCACACTGCTGGCTTAGCTGTTGGTAGTGTTATAATCCAGGTCAGAAATTCCAAAGTATTTTGTGAAGTCAACCTAGACTATAAGTTTGTATTTTGAATTTGGCTAAGGTAAACATGAGATGCTCATTTCAGGTATGATTCAATGACCCACTAGGGAGCTTCTGTGAAACAAAGTTTATTTAAGAATACAGTTAATATATCAAAAGAAAATTAGCTAATTACTAATAATTGTTTGTAATTACTAACATAAGAAAAGAACAAACATGATGCTGTATAAACGTTAACAATTAATTGCACTGTTCCAAAAAAGAATGCCTCCTTATAAATATAGACCAATCACAGTTTTAGCACAGGAAACAAGAATGCTCACCTGGTTTTGCAGCTCAGCAATGCCTGCTGTGAATATGTCCTCTGGATAAAATTGAAACTCTGACTTCCCAGCCTTGTATCTTCCAGCAGATATCAATGTAGAGATAAAGACACTGCTGGCCTTGAGCTTTTAGCCAGCAAACCACTTACAACAAGATTTTTACCCCAAAAAGGCAAGAAAAATTGCTTCCAACATGGTAGAATTTTTAATAACAGGGAGAGAGGCGCACACACACTGCCTTCAGTCAGGAGTGCACATATCTTTTAACTAAAGCAGTAGCCAGAAACCAAAAACTGAAACTAAAAGACTCTTGTCACCTGACCTGTCAATCATTCTTCCCCTTAACAATTCAAAAGGATCACTAACATGTAAACAAAACCCCATTTAAACCACTTAAGCAGCAATAAAAAGACATCTAATCAGACAGCTGGTGCCACAACAAAAAAAGGTTTGCTTAAAAACTGCAGAGAATATGATTAAAAAATATATTTCTTAAAGGTACACTAATATCACAGTAGGAGAATAGATCTAGATACTAGGTGGGAAGTCTTTCTGTTGACAACATCTTCCTCTTCTCTCTAAAAACAGCTTGTCTTTTCCACTGCCTCTTCTCTATCTCCCTCTGATGATGGCACTTAGGCAAAAGTGCAATCACAGCCCCATGGCTCCAAGCAAGTGGTGAGATCAGAGGCCTTTCCTAATATCTAACACCACTTCCTGCTGCCTTATCCACTTTCAACAATGCCTCTATCAAGGCAGTATTTCCAACAGTTGTGCAAAATCAAACAAATTTGCAAAAGCACCTCACAAGTTGGATGGAAATGCCTTTAAATGGAATTGTTGGGGAGTCCCTTGTTCAACTGTATATATTTAAGAGAGCACATTAACTGGAGGGGTGAAATCCAAAATGTCAGAGCTGATGTCAAATCCACATTGTCCACTGATTGATGTCACAATCTATCCACTCTGCACATTTCCCGTGCATGGGTTCATGCTCCACAATTGGCACAGGCTATTGGCTGAAGTACTCATGAGTGATCTTTGACCAGTTTTTACTTTAACCAGCTCACAATAATACCAAAACTAATGACACGACTGAGCTGCATTTAAAAGCTTATGGGTTTTTCTAATGACTATAGTAAATTTTAAAAAATGCTTTAACATTTTCACAGGACATGACAACTGATCAAAGACATTGCTGATCAAATGGAATGTTTAGTTATTAAAGAACTTCCCTCAATTTAAAGTTTGATCCTGCACAATTGGAAATGATTGTAACCTGTTCAACCTAATCAAACTGTTGCTATGACAATGCTACCCACACACTCTACACAATGATTTATGAATATAAGAGGCAAAAGAATAAAGTATCTAAAGTTATATAAGATGGTCATGAAAGTTGATTGTTACTTCAACAATGATAGAAGATGTGTGTTCTGTTAGCTGTTCTGATAGCAGCAATCATATTGTTGCTTGGCAGAGAAAAAAAAAGGCAAAGGTGAAAATGTTGAATGTATATTGGTGATACTAAATTCAGACAAATTGATATTGATAAGGACCAGTTATCTATAGCGTGCCGCATTAATAGAGAAAAGCATTTTAAAAGATCTCACAGCTTGGATTTGAAAAACAGTCTAGTGGACATTCATGAGCTTCATCTGAAGTGACAAAAGCTGAAAGAGGCAGGCACATGTAAAGAACTGGTGGAATATCTCAGGCATAACTCCAATGGAAAAGCTAGGCCATCATGCTCTGTGGAAAGTTTCATCATCACCGTCATCAACTGTACTCACTACCTTTCTCACATTCACTTTTAGTGATGAGTTTTCATTCCAAAAATTATTTTTTATAACACAAATAATAGTAAATTCTGGGTTAAGAATGTAAAATTCAGTTTAATATGGGAATTACTTTGGGTGGTCATTTTATTGCTTGCAAATTTTATTGAAATCAATAGCGAAAAACCAAAGTGCTCCAAGAAGATGATAAATTTATGCTCGGTTATTTGCTCTTTGATACGTTGTGTGCATCAGCAACATGATTCATCATGAATTTCTTGGCAATTTTTCAGCCATGAAGTTCTATCTGTTCCACTGTCATGTTGTCATATTAAAATCTAGTATATATCTCTAATATCGCCATTGATAAATCTAACCAAAAAAGCACAGAATGCAATTCAATTTGTCCAGGAAGGCAAAAGAAAAGTGAAGCATTGACTTCCATTTATAATGGGTGTCTTTCTTTGCCATTTAAGAACACGTCGCCACAGCAGTCAGGGTCTCCTATACAAGTCAGTTCTTATATGCCAGGAGAGGATGAATAATGCTTTGTACTCTGTCAGAGCAAATGAACACTCAGCTTTTCACACTAACTACAATGAGTGATGCAGGGGAAATGGGCCTCGGGGGCACTGACATAAGATCATGCCTCATCACCCCATTGTAGTCCATCCACTTTTCAGGGGCAGAGATCATTGTGCCTCCCTCACACCGTGTGGTGATTGTCTGCTTAAGGATGAGTCTGCACAATAAGGATCACATGACCCAGGGAACCAATTGGGGAACAGGTTGTGGGATTATCCTGGTAACTTGGGCTTCTGACCTTAGAGGCATCTTGGGAACTGATTGCAGCCACGAGGCTGCAAGCCTCTGGAGAGCCTCCTCTCATCTGCTGGGTTCAAGATGTCTATTCCTAACTTCCTGGCCCAGGGATGAGTCATAGTATCAAAGTGTAGAAGGAGGCTTTTCGAGAACAATCCCATCCTGACCCTACCCCGTAAACCCAGTAATCTCCCTGAGACAATTTAACACAGCTAATTCATCTAACCTGAACATCTTTGGAATGTGGGAGGAAACTGGAGGACCCAGGGAGAGTGTGCAAACTCTACACCGATAGTGACCAGTGTTGGAATTGAACCCATCTCCCTGGCACTGCCCCTAGTTGCTAAATTTTGACATTGGAGGCTTCTGTTACCATCATGTTGCTTTAATCAGTATTGTTAGTAAGTTGCTATCTGGGCAACTTTTAAATATGGCATCCAGATACCACAACAGGGCACCTGCCATACAACCCATTTGATGAGCCGGATTCTCCGGCCGTGCTTGCTACCGCCCGAAGTTAACAGACCTTTGTACGGTCCTCCCATTATGATTTCCGTGGTTAGTGGGGTAGAAATATTCTGGTGGATATGTCAAGAAACTTCCAACTGCATAACTAATGAAGCTAGGTTTGTGTGAATTCCTGGCGGCGTCTGCAGTTTAAAATACTTCCTGTCTCTGCCCCCGCAATGTGGCTTAATCCCAGTTGGGAAAATTTCATTATATGTTTGAAGATAATTCTCCAAAACTGGTAGAGCTGCACACAGTCATTGAGTGAGAGTATTTTAGAATGACAGATGCCTTCATTTTCTGTCCATTATCTGTCCATCTGAAATATAAGTCCCCTTATAACTATCTATTTTGCTTTTTCCAAGTGCTTCATGAAGCTCATAGGTCAGTAGTTAACTGCTCAAGCTTTGTAGAAGCTCACCAACCATAAAAAATACAAATGGTGGTATGCCATTCAGCCCATCATTCCTTCTCCAACTTTCAATAAAATCATGGCTGACCTGATGGTAGCCTCAACTCTTTTTTGTTGCCTGTCACCCCTCCTAGTTCCATCCTCTTCCACCCCATAATCCTTGACTCCCTTGTCTATTAAATATTTGTCTAACTCAGCTATGAATATATTCAATGACCCCCCCATCCCCTCCGCCACCACCGCTGCCGCCACTCCCCCCTCCCCCGCCCAATGGCAGCCCTGATTAGCCCTTCCCACCCTCTGCTACTGATTCCTATGCAGAGTGGCAGTGGGACACCCCCAAACCCACTGATCTCTGCCTCATAGGCCCTGCCCCTCAATAGTCCCAAAACCCTCAAGCTCTACTTCCTTGGTATTGCCTGATGCCCAATGGGAAATGCTAAGGTGCACTTTGGGCAGTATCAGGATACTAGGCTGGGACTGCAAAGCTGGCAATGTCGAGGGAGCACCCTCCCTTTACTCTCAATCTCCTGGAGAGTCCTCAGTGGCCTCCCTTCATTCCAGTGCAATCAAACTACCAGTGCCCTGTTGTGGAGAACTTGTAAACCCCACTAGAGTCAACCACTTCTAGCAGCAGAGAAAGACTAGCAGGCCCGGAACTTCAGTTCCACACCTGCTAATAGAATGCAGATTTAAATTTTCGGTGCGGAGATGACAACGCTGGAAATCATGGCCCTGGAGATGTGCAGAGGCTGTGGTGCTTGGCAAGGAACCCTGTAAATGGTTTCCTCTAATGTTCCCCCGGCCCATTGTGCTCTGATGCACTCAGTGGGCTGGGAGAATCACCTTCTACTTCTTTTTCTCTAAAGAGAAAGAATATGGGCCAACCTACCCTTATTAGACAGTCTCTTCATCCTCGGAATCAGCCTAGAAAACTTTTCCCAACTGCCTCTGAAGGTATGGTTAGAGACTGGTCCTTTCAGACCCATAATTGACCTGAGCCTGGATCTTCCTTATATCATTCATGCTACGTAACAAATTTATGTCACCAATCACATCCTTTTACGTTCTACTTTCAAACATGATTTTCATTTGTGTGCTTGACTCTAATTTTAACATATTTTGAAATTTCAGTTTAATTCCATTTCTATTATCCCTGTCACTAAACTCTTATTTGGACTTTCCTTTTAACAATGTGGAAATATTTCTACTTTGTATTCTACTAATTCACATTTGATAAGTTATGAATGATGATGTCATGTGAATAGTTAAACTGTGTTGGCTTGACTTAGTGGTAATGTTCTTGTCTTAAAACCAAGTGGTTGCAGGTTCCAGTCCCACTCCAAGATCTTTGTACATAATCTAGGTTGACACTTCAATGTAGCAGGGAGGGAGCTCTGTCTTTTAGTGACACTTTAAATCAAGATCCTGCCTGTCTGTTCACATGTACGCAAATGATCCTTCCACCAAAATGGATTAACTGATCCTTTCTCTTATTGATAGATATTTGTAAATTACTGTACATTAATTACCTGTCACCTTTCACCAACATAACTTCAATTACATTTCTAAAATAATTTATTGGATGGGAAGTTCTTTTTGAGATCCAAATAATATTTTGTAAGTACAAAATAGAGAACAATAGCACTGAAACAATTCCTAAAAATCTAACACCTATTATTTGCCTTTTCATTAGATTTAATTTTTACTTCAACTCCTTATATGTCCAGAATGTTCCAGCATAAGTTTGTTTGTTTTTGGTTTATAGTAAAATATATGCATTGATATATATTGATCGTGGAACTTGCAGCTTGGACCAGTACCTGGAACTTCGATGTTGTGGCCATTTCAGAGACTTGGGTAGAGCAGGGACAGGAATGGATGTTGCAGGTTCCGGGGTACAAATGCTTTAGTAGGAGTAGAGAAGGAGGTAGAAGGGGGGGAGGAGTGGCATTATTGGTCAAAGACTGTATCACGGTGATAGAAAAGAAGTTTGATGAGGACTTGTCTGTTGAGGTAGTATGGGCTGAGATTAGAAACAGGAGAGGAGAGGTCACCCTGTTGGGAGTCTTTTATAGACCTCCTAAAAGTTCTAGAGAGGTTGAGGAAAGGATTTCAAAGTCAATTCTGGTCAAGAGTGAAAGTAATAGGGTAATTGTTATGGGGGACTTTAACTTTACTAATATTGATTGGAATAGCTATAGCTCTAGCTCGTTAGAGGGGTCAGTTTTCGTACAAAGTGTGCAGGAGGGTTTTTTGACTCAATATGTAGATAGGCCAACTAGAGGTGAGGCTACATTGGATTTGGTGCTGGGCAATGAGCCAGACCAGGTGTCAGGCTTGGAAGTTAGTGAACATTTTGGTGATAGTGACCACAATTCGGTTACGTTCACCTTAGTGATGGATAGGGATAGGCATGAAGCTGGGGGCAGTAGTTATAGCTGGGGGGAAGGGTAATTATGAGGCCATCAGGAGAGAATTAGGGTGCATAGATTGGACTAGGAAACTACAGGGAATGGGAACATCTGGAATGTGGAGCTTATTCAAGGAGCAGCTGCTGCGGGTCCTTGATAAGTATGTCCCTGTCAGGCAAGGAGGAAATGGTCGAGTAAGAGAACCTTGGTGTACGAAAAAGTTGATTTGCTGGTTAAAAGGAAAAAGGAGGCTTATGTCAGGATGAGGCTTGAAGGCTCAGTTAGTGCAATGGATAGCTATAGATTAGCCAGGAAGGAGGTAAAAAGTGAATTGAGGAGAGTTAAGAGGGGACACGAGAGGATGTTGGCTGATAGGATTAAGGAGAATCCTAAAGCTTTCCTTCGATATGTTAAGAATAGAAGATTGGTTAGGGCAAGATTAGGGCCAGTCATAGACAGCAGTGGGAAGTTGTGCGTGGAGCTGAAGAGATTGGTGAGGCACTGAATAAATATTTCTCTTCGGTATTCACGCAGAGTGCTGGAAATGTAGCTATGGAGAACACTGAGGTACAGGGTTGCAAATTGGGAAGTATTGTAGTAGATAGGGAGGATGTGTTAGAAATTCTCGAGGGGTTGAAGTTGGATAAGTCCCCTGGGCCGGACGGGATTTACCCTAGGATTCTCTGGGAGGCAAGAGAGGAGATTGCAGAGCCTCTGGCTCTGATCTTCAGGTCGTCGTTGGTTACGGGTGTGGTTCCGGAGGACTGGAGGGTAGCGAATGTGGTCCCATTGTTCAAGAAGGGGAAGAGAGACCTTCCAGGGAATTATAGGCCAGTGAGTCTTACTTCTGTTGTGGGCAAAGTATTGGAGAGAATAATTAGGGATAGGATTTATAGGTATTTAGAGAGAAATGAATTGATTGGGGATAGTCAGCATGGTTTCGTGAAGGGTAGGTCATGCCTTACTAACCTCAGTGAGTTTTTTGAGAAAGTGACCAGAGAGGTGGATGGGGGTAAGGCGGTTGATGGAGTATATATGGACTTTAGTAAGGCGTTTGATAAGGTGGCCCATGGAAGACTTCTACAGAAAATGCAGATGTGTGGAATAGAGGGTGATTTAGCTAATTGGATTAGGAATTGGCTGGCAGATAGAAGACAGAGGGTGGTGGTTGATGGGAGATATTCATCGTGGAGTTCGGTGACAAGTGGTGTGCCGCAGGGGTCTGTTTTGGGGCCCCTGCTGTTTGTAATTTTTATAAATGATCTGGATGAGGTTATTGAGGGATGGATCAGTAAATTTGCAGATGACACTAAAGTCGGTGGAGTGGTAGATAGTGAAGAGGGGTGTTCTAGTTTGCAGAGAGACTTGGACAAGTTGCAGAGCTGGGCTGCGAGGTGGCAAATGGAGTTTAATGTGGAAAAGTGTGAGGTAATGCACTTTGGCAGGAACAATAAATGTGTAGAGAATAGGGCTAATGGTAGGGCTGTTAATAGTGTTGAGGAACAGAAGGATCTTGGTGTATGTGTCAATAGATCCCTGAAAGTAGGCAGTCAAGTGGATAAAGTTGTTAAGAAGGCATATGGAGTCTTAGCTTTTATGGGCAGGGGGATTGAATTTAGGAGCCGCAGCATCATGTTGCAACTGTACAAAACTCTAGTGCGGCCGCACTTGGAGTCTTGTGTGCAGTTCTGGTCCCCACATTATAAGAAAGATGTGGAGGCATTGGAGAGGGTCCAGAGGAGGTTTACCAGGATGTTGCCTGGTATGGAGGGCAGGTCCTATGAAGAGAGGTTGAAGGATTTGAGGTTGTTTTCATTAGAAAGGAGGCGGCTAAGAGGGGATCTTATTGAAGGATATAAGATGATTAGAGGTTTAGATAGGGTGGACAGTGATAGCCTTTTTCCTAGGATGGAGAAAGCTAGCACGAGGGGACACAGCTTTAAATTAAGGGGTATGAGTTATAGGACGGATATCAGAGGTAGGTTCTTTACTCAAAGAGTGATTAGGGAGTGGAATGCCATGCCTGCAGCTGTTGTAGATGCGCCAAGTTTGGTGGCGTTTAAGAGGTTAATTGATAAGTATATGGAAGAGAAGGGAATGGTTTAGTTTGGAGGGGCATTGCTTTTTATTTTGGTCGGCACAACATTGAAGGCCGAAGGGCCTGTTCTGTGCTGTAATGTTCTATGTTCTATATATACCTCTTGGACTCTCTTCATTGCTATTTTAAAGACTTTCCATTGTATAACGCCCCTTGGTTTTTCAAGATTACTTTCCAGATTACCATCCTTAGTTTCACCCTCATTTCTGCATAATTTGTTCTTTTTCCATCTATTAATTTAGTCATTATTCTACATATGTCACTTTCAATCCCAGTCTTGCTCATCATGTACATCAGACTCCTTGGACCAAATTGTCTGATTCTATTGATCGCGGGAACAAATCTGGTAATGGCCTCCAAATATTGGAAGTGGCCAAAAGTGGGATTTGCTCAGGTAAGATATCAGTTTAAAGTTTTCTCTGTCACTGCTGGTGACATGATCAGGTTCACAGCCAGAAAGGCACAATCCACAACATCTCTTGCCCCCAATGTATATAACCACCCCCCCTCCAGAGAAGTGGCATCACACCGGTGTGAATCACTACTGTTTTCGAGAATGAAAAGCAGTTGTGACAATCACATTGGATGCATGGAGATGCCTACAACCCCCACAGGTTGAGGGATACACCTGGGCATTGTCCTCTGGCAGTTGCTACCTGGTTGGTCAATGTCTGTGGGGTGGAACACCAGATGTCCTGGGGGAATCTTTTTGAGGCCTTTGTCCCTCCAGCTGGCTGTACGATTGTTGACAGTACTTTGAAATTCCTTAGCAAGCTGTTATATCGGACAAAGAAAAAGCCGATGAGTTTCACACAGCTTTTGTTTCAGCTGATCTTATACTTTGTGCCATTTTGGGATGATCCTATTTTATCTCTATATTTTCTGCTGGTTAATTTACACAGAGGGAAAAAAGATGAGTCCAAGCTAGGATTAAACATCGGAAAACTCCTCTCCAGCTCTTTATTACAATCAATTTAATCTCACCTTTGGCAGATACTCCACATCTTACTCAATAATTTTAAATGTCCATTCTTCCTTCAGCTCCTTACCATGCATTGCAGTAATGTGTTACAAATGACAACTAATCTTAGTGCAAAGAAATGCTTCGGAATACCTAACAAAGTAATGCCTATTTTTCTATTCACATGAAATTCAAATAAGCTAACAATCTGAACAGAATTCAACCCCTTCATTGCTTTGAAAACCTCAATCTAATTTCCTTTAATCCTATCTTTCTATAATGAAAATAATTTCTACTCACTTCACTTTTCTTGATAACTAAGAGCATTAAAAGACAATATTATCTTGTTCATTATCCTCCGGAATCCTGTTTCTTTATATGTGAAAAATAGTAAATACCACATTGAACATAGTATGTGAGGATCTCCTATAATATCAATGTCGTTTCTTAATGTTATATTTTATTGTCCCTGCAGTGGAACACAAATAAAAGCCTATTTAGTTTTCCAGTGACCTTATCAGATTGTTTGCACTTTCAATGGTTTATCAACTATGCCTGCCATGTTCCTCTCCTACTATCCAAATTTCCGCAAGTATTCTTATATGCTTAGAGCTTCCCAGACCCCAAACCCATAACACTGTACTTTCCATACTGAAGATTGTCAACTACACATAGCTCAATCCCCTAACATTTCTAAATCTGTATATAACTTATTTATTTCATCTAATTTACCAAAATTTATACTTATTTTTATAACAATAATATAGAATTGCAGCATAGATGCAGGCCACTCAGTCCAACTAATATGTGCTGGTATGAAGCATAAACTTCACACTGAAGCAAAGTGGGAAGGTAACTAAACCTACTAACCAACCAATTAAATGCTGTTTTATCAGAGTTTTCTAATTTTACAGTGGTTGCACAGGAACAAGGGAACTCAGAGTCAGGTATAAGGAGACAATGGAGGTTGGCATTGGGCTTCAGACAGCAGTCATTGTGAATGGCAGTGTGGTGTGGCAGGAAGAGTGAATCAGTGTAGATACTTGCAGTGACATGTGGGAGCAGGGATAAACTTGTCAGCACAATGGTGGCATTCCACTTGAGTGCAACTTTGGGTGTGACACTTGCCTGAATAGAGGGGAGGTGAGGAAGAGGCAGATATCCCTGAAAATTGGGTTATGTCCAATCAATGGTCCCTTGCTCTTCTTGTCTTCAATTCTCAGTCCTTTCTGGTTCCATAACACATAACAGTAATGCAATCCCTACTCTCAGAGACCTGCTTCAACACAAGGAGCTATTCTGAACTTCCAAATGGAAAACAACCAATTTGGAGAGAGCCTTGCTTGTTTTCTTTCACATGAATTCTTGTTATGTTCTGATCTGCCAAACAGGAAGACAGGCTGAAACTTATGTCACTGCAATTAGCTTTCAATTTACCTTTTTTTTACCTTATGTTCTCATAGAAATCTCAAGTCACAAGGGCATTTCTTGGATCTTAAGTATGTCATAAATCAGGAATCCAATTAATCTTCTTTCAGAATACTTTCCAGTTTACCTTGTTCTGAAAGAAGATACTGCATAGAAAGAAAATACAAACTTTTCCCAAAGCACATTGGTCATCATAGAAATCCATGAGATCTTTATAATTCTTGAAGGAGATACCTCCAGTTTTCTCTGAGAAATGAACTGAGTTTAATTTTTAATAGCCTACAGTTTCCCCGTTGCTAAAATTAATTCCAACTAACAGCATGCTCCTCATCTTCATTGAATCTTCTTTCATATGTGAACTCACCTGAAACCTAGCACTAATGCAATTAGCTACAGCAATAATGTGCCTAACCAACTGATGTCTGGAGATACTCAATCACTCTTACCCAAATGCTGCCACACACGGTAGTTGGATCCTATCCCACATTGAAAATGAAACCCAATAGTTTATTTTCCCTACCATTTTTCATGAAGTGCTGAATAAGAGCACAACTACTGACAGTGTCATCAAATATTCTGCCTTTCTTCCTTCTGTGTTTGGCTACTCCACATATTTGACCTATGTATGAGTAATTGAAAACCCCAATGAAGAAAACCACACCATATATCAGAGCTCTTCTTAACTAATGGATTTTTTTGTTGTTGCCTCTTTTCCATTCTACGCTGTTATCTTTGACATTGCATTGTACTTTTTTATGTTACCGTTGAACGAACATATATTATTCTGGCTATTTCCAAATTGCTTTCCTATCTCATAGAAATTAAATGAATAATTAATTTCTTTCTCCAGAACTAGAGCAAGAAATATTTATTTGTTTATTGGACTAGAAACAAGTTTAGGCAGGAAACAATCCTGGACATTTCAACCACATGCATTATTTGTAATCCAATTTACCTGGTATGATCAAAACTGTTCACTGATATTGTGCCTTTGTTCTTTGATTTAATTTGATTTATTATTGACACATGTATTAGTATACAGTGAAAAGTATTTTTCTTGCGCACCATACAGGCAAAGCATACCATTCATGGAGAAGAAAACAAAAGAATGCAAAATGTAGTGTTATAGTTATGAATAGGATGTAGAGAATGATCAACCTAATGCAAGGTAGGTCCATTCAAAAGTCTGATGGCAGCAGGGAAGAAGATGATCTTGAGTTGGGTTGGTATGTGACAGGTCTCTGAATTGTCTGCAGATATTCTCACTCTATCTCAATTCTGTAAAATTGTACTCTGTAAATTGTACCATTTCCCTTCTTATTCTTTAACTCTAGCCATATTGGAGGCAGTTTCAAGTTAGAAAAATGCAAAAGCTTTGAAAAGGTTTGCCTATGAACTGGTAAGTTCTGAACTGGAGAAAAAGTCGAAGATACTTTTAAAACAATACAGAATCCAAATTTCTGAGTTTCTTAAAACTCCTCAGTGAAAGCTAGGTAAAAACATAAATCAGTAAGGAGCGCAGTGTTAAATTTCTCACAGAAATGTAACAATAAGTTGTTGCTTCCTTACCTACAAGGGGAAACAGCTTTCATCACAGTAATGCCATTTATTATGTTTCTGAATCACATTAAGATGGCTATCTCAATTGTCTTGGACTAGAGCTCGGACAAGGAACAATGTGATCATCAGTAGTGACCAGCATGTTTAGAGATGTGCATCTGCACAGCACAGAGGGGACCAGCTGAAAGAAGCAGCTTTGAAGAGGAATAATCCCTGGCATACAGTCCATATGTAGAGATGCTGGCGTTGGACTGGGGTAAACTCAGTAAAGTTTGACAACACCGATTTTAAATCCAACTGATTTATTTGATAGTAAATCCACGAGCTTTCGGCCTTTGTGGCCTTCGTCAAGCGAATGAGGTGTTCTGGTCTCCAAAAGCACACATATCAGCACAGACAGTTTACAGATTGCTGATTAGAATGCGAATCCTTACACCTAACCTGCTATTCAAGTCTTAAAGTGGCTAACAGCAGAGGTTAAAGAAATGTGTATTGTCTCCAGACAGCTGTAAGGATTCACATTCTAATCTGCAATCTGTAAACTGTCTGTGCTGATATGTGTGCTTTTGGAGACCAGAACATCTCATTCGCCTGATGAAGGCCACAAAGGCCGAAAGCTCATCGATTTACTATCAAATAAATCGGTTGGATTTAAAATCAGTGTTGTCAAACTTTATAGAGTC
Organism: Sphyrna mokarran; assembly: GCA_024679065.1. Lineage (NCBI taxonomy): Eukaryota > Metazoa > Chordata > Chondrichthyes > Carcharhiniformes > Carcharhinidae > Sphyrna > Sphyrna mokarran. The sequence continues at coordinate 63,257,161 of JAGIQG010000006.1, read as the reverse complement.
CATAGACAGAGGTTCTACTTCCTTTACATTTTGGAATATATGTTCCATATGACATACATTGTCATGTTGGGTAGTGACTGATTAAATTTCACTTATGTAATCTAAATCTTGCAGCAATGATTAAAGGTTTTGGTGAATAGTAGACCTGCATTATTTCCACTATTTCATGGTAGGTTGTTGTGCTCCACCCCGCCCCGCCCCGCCCCCTGGCCTCCATTATGAAAGTTGAGACTACTAGATACATTGCAATCTTGTTCACTTGGACAAAATAGTCAAATTTCTCTGTATCTGAGCTCTGTTGCTCTGCATTGTCATTAAATGGTCCCATGGCAGCAAAACCTTCCACCATTTTTAGTAAGGAAAGGGCCTGTATAAGTATGGTATGACATAGATTTTCAGCATGACCTTGCTGCTTTTTTCCCCAAAGCAAGACAAACCTAAGCTAAGTTTTTTTCCCTTTTGTGTTTTACAACACCGCAGCTGTAATTCTGTTGTTGCAGCACACTTGCTATTCACAATGCTCCTGTTACTGTTACAAATCTTTTTGGGTAGAGCATGTGGTCAGCTACTTTCTGAACTTACTTTCTCCAGAATCTTCAATTATTTTTCTGTTCCTTCAGTGGCTGTAAGCGTTGTTCTGCACTCTTCTATCACCAGCTTTTGTGTAGCCATGATTTCAATTATTTATTCTTCCATTGGGTGTCTACAATGTTGTCGGACTTCTTCCACTTTTTTTTCTTTTGGAGCAGCTGCAAGTGTAGTCCAACCACTTCTTGCCAGTTTTCTATGTGGTAGGTTTAAAAGATAGAGTGTAGGCCTCAAAGCTTTAAACTAACAAAGAGATTTATTGAAAGGATGTTCACACCACAGGCTGCCAGAATAGACTGCCCATACATATGGCTGATGATGTCATCATTAACATCATGTGATCAGTCTCTTAAAATGCTTCTGTTTCACTGCAAAGCTGCTAATGAAGAAACAAAGAAATAATGTAAATACACAACAATCTATTTCTCTATTACCACTCATAAACTACCAGGTTCTGATTCTTGTCACATAATGGAGATTATAAACCCCGTGAGCATCTTTTGCCCCCCCTTCACTAACACTTTTGCATGCAGCATATATAAGGTGGGATTTTATGGCTTTGCATGTCCCAAAACCATAAACTCCCACCAAGGTCAATGGACCTTTCCATGGTCCATCCTCACCTGCTCTGATTCCCATGTTGGGCAGGGCAGTAAAATTCTGGCCGTAGTCAATTGTCTTGCAATTCTATGCATTGTATATGTAGTGTTGTGGCATTTGGTGCAAATGTGTTGCCCTTACAAGCATAAGAATAAACGATGGCCACATTTTGTAATCTACACATATCATGAGGTTTAACTGCACTAATATCCAATTATTCTAATTGATTCACTTAATTGTTTGATACACATTCCCCTCATATCCCTGTGGCACCAAACTTATAGAAATCAAATTTTGCTTATTTTCTTTGCAGCTACTTCATGACGGAAATTTCCTTTCATTAAAATCAAAATCTCTAATGAAAACTGTACTTTTATATCTGCAGAAACTCAACAACCACTGAACTTACAGACAGAAATTTAAACTTAATAGAAATGGGAAGAATTGCCCATTTCTGAAACCGACTGAAGTAACAGAAGAACTCAACTTCATTGTGACCAACTAAATGGTCAGAAATGATCTTTCCTGGTCCTGTACGTTACTATTCACCTTCATTGTAGCCTCAGTCCTTCATTAATGCATATTCTTGGTTTTTTTATATGCTCTGAATGCTCCATAATTCTCTTAGATTCCAAAAATGTTGTATCCCCTACTTCATTTTAGATAATTTTATATTGAACAGGACACATAATTATTTCTGCACATATTTAATTTAATCTGACGATAAGGTTCAGGAGGTGAATTCTTTCAAGCTTAAAGTCAAAATGAGTAGGAAAAACTGCAGAATCCTTGAAAAACCAGTGCTAATGTGCATATATTAGTTTTGGAGTTGGCTAGCTAATGGAATAACATTGCATTTAAATATAAACAGAAAGTACTGGAATATTGCAGTGTCATCTTGGGTGTTTGTTAAGGGGCTGGATTTTCAAATAACCAGAGTTGGATGGACTCATAATTCCTCCCTTGGTCTATTTTTGAATGTGCCAGTTTGGAGATGGTATGGTAACAAGTCCACAAACAACTGATAACCAATAAGCAATATTAAGGGCACATTGAGGTCATTCTGCTGATAATAACAGAATTTCATTGATCAGCTCACAGGCACCATGTTGAGATCAAATATTGGCTAAAAGATAGAAGTGCCTCCCAAATCCTGCACCCAATCCTACAATTTAAACCATGATTAACAGGGAGCCATAGTTACGGCGATAGGCCCTGTGTGCAGGGTTCATCCAGCTCACCATCATCTACTCAAGGACAATTAGGGGTAGTCAATAAATGCTGTTCACATCCCATGAGTGAATTTTAAAAAGCTGCCTTTCTTTTGTGTAACATGGAGAATAGCAACACTCATATGTACTGTAGACATTTTTGTCTTGGTTAAAAAAAAGCCAATTACAAAAGAATTGTGTATCTTCATGGCAAAATGCTAAACAAGTTTGCACTGATTTAGTGCCCTGTTGCATGACGATATATAAAAAAATCTATCAGAGGCAAAAGGGGAATTTATCTGGTATTCTTTAAACTGCAAAAGGCGTCTGATACTAGTAACCCATATAATTAATTATCGTGTGTACTACATACAATATTGACAACTTGCTTAGAAAAGAAAGGCTACGATTTCATTTTTGTTGTGTGCGCTGCTCAGGCTATGCAGTATTTTTTGCGAACAATTGTCTGATACTTGGTAATAAAGTAGGTGATGTGACAATGTGAATATTTATGGATGCTACTTTGATCTCTGAAAGCTTACATGTTATTCAATGCATCCAAACATACATCCGGAACTAATTAAAGGAATGAATGCTATATTATTGCGGAGCTGTTATACCCTTGCCTTCAGGATGTTGCCACATGTAATCATTAACATACTGTAACAGCTTTGGGCTTGTTAATTCTATAAACGACAGAATGATGTGTGACCCTGATCACAAGCTGTCACCTTTTCAATAAGATACTAAATCGATAATGCATTCCTTGTACATTTAATATGTTCAGGGATTCACTCTGAAAGAAAGGCATGTAAATCATAAGAATGTATCCAGTGTGTAGTGATCTTAGTGAAGCTCTTCATCATTTGTACTTACAAATCTGTGTGTTGTGTAGATTAGATGCACGTCAAATCCATAAAAAAATCACAGAAACATGGGGGAAGGTATAAATAATAGAAAGTGAATTAATTATAAACAGATTTTGGGATTAAAAACTTATACCTCATTTTCTCTTGTTCGTTTTCTGTTAAGTACATTTGAATTAATCAAAAACAAACACCAAGTGTAATTATTTGTCTTACCTCTTTTCAGATGTGGGCTTTCCTAGAAATTAATAGGTTTCTCCACAAGAAGATGGCCCACCATCACTCATAAGGACAAAGAGGGATGAACAATCAATGCCAGCCTTTTCAGCATTACTGACATTCCAAGATGAATAAAAAATAAAGAATGGCACTGAGCTATATTTTCATAAATGTTGGCAGTTTTGTTTTGATTTGAGCTTTGGTACGTCGAATACCTTGGGCCTTGGATACCAGAGTAGAAAATAAATCAAACATAGGAATAAAGAGAGAAATGAGAGGGTCATGGCAAATATTGCAGGCTCAAAACAGCAAAAGCCCTAGAGTACACAATGCGCATGAGCGAACTTAAAAAGGAAATTAGGAAAGCAAAAAAGAAGACATGAAAGGATACTGGCAGATAGAATCAAGGAAAAAATTAAGTTGTTTTACAAATAAAAGAGTAGGGCCCAATAAGAACCACCGTGGTAATTTGTATATTAAACAGGAGGACATAGGTAAGGTTCTAAATAAATACTCCGTGTTGATGTTCACGAGTGAGAGAGATCAGTGGTATAGAAATCAGGGAAAAAGACTGTGATACAATTAAAGAAATTAACATAGACAGAGAGGAGGTTCTGCGTGGTCAGGTAGGCTTAAAAGTAGATAAATCTCCAGGGATAGTGAATTAGGCAAGGGATGAAGTAGGAGGGACAGCGGCAATAATTTTCACTTCTCTGGCCATTGGAGAGGTGATAGAGGATGGTGGACCACCAATGTACCATCAATCAAAAAGGGAGGAAAGAAAAAAAAAATCAGGAAACTACAGACTAGTCAGTCTAACCTCATTGGTAGGGAAACCATTGGAAGCAATTCTGAGAAACAGAATTAATCTGCGTTTGGAGAGACAGGAATTAATCAAGAACAATCGGGAAGGTTTTGTAAAGGGGAGATTGTGTCTGGCCAGCTTGAATTTTTCAAAGCAGTGACCATGCATGTAGATGACTTAGTCTTCCTGGACTTGACAAGGCTTTTGACAAGCTCCACAAGAAAGATTAATAGCAAAGATAAGAGCCCGTGTAATCCACGATATGTGGCAGATTGGATCCAGAATTGACAGAGTGACAGGAAGCAGAGGGTGATAGTTGAAGAGTGTTTTTCAGACTAGAAAACTGCAGTGGGATCCCACAGGGATCAGTGTTGCATCTCTTGCTGTTTGTGGTTTATATAAATAACTTAAACTTGAATGTAGGAGGGTTGGTCAGTGAGTTTGTGGATGATATGAAAATTGGTAGGATAATAGCTAGCGAGGAGGAGAGCCATAGATTACAAGAGGATATAGATGGGTTGGTCAGATGAGCTGATCAGTGGAAAATGGAACTCAATCTGGATAAGTGTAGGGTGATGCACCTGGGCAAGACAAACAAGACAAGAGATAGGGCAGGACCCTGGGAAACACTGAGGATCTGAGGGATCTTGGTGTGCATGTACCCAATCACTTAAGGTAGAAGGACAGGCTGTAAAGTGATTAAGAAGGCATATGATATATTTAGAGCCATAGAGTTTTGGAGGTTTGCACGATGGAAACAGGCCCTTCAATCCAACTCGTCCATGCTGTCGGTTTTTACCATTAAGCTAGTCCCAATTGCCAGAATGTGGCCCCTATCCGTCTATGGAGGGATGCGGTGCTTAGTGTATATTAAGGCGACTGTAATTTTCTATTAGAGTACGTACATATAGGATGAGTCAAAAAATAAAACAGCCACGTTACAACAGCATATTGAGTGTTTCTTATTAACAACTTCACAGGCTGAGAGAAGTCCCTGGAAGTACAAAGAACAAAGAACAAAACAGCACGGGAAGCAGGCCCTTCGGCCCAACGAGCCCGCGCCACCACCCCGGTGTTCCCATCTCTACCTGCGATCCCTGTTTATGTTTAGAGATCTATGGATTAAAAACCAAATTTGAGACAATTTGGGGAGAATTTGTTTTGCTAATTAGCCTAAGAGCACATCTTTGGGATGTGGGAGGAAACCGGAGCTCCTGGAGAAAACCCACGCAAGTGCGGGGAGAATGCGCAAACTCCCACAGACACAGGCCCAAATCCATGTATCTGCACAGCACAGAGATAGTCACTGAGCTGTCATGTTGCCCATCAGATGGTCCAGGTCAAGCATACACTAACAACTAACAAGTATACTGGAGAAATTTACAGAGGTGTGGAGGGTGATCTCATGAAGGAATTTAAACATGAGGATCAGAATTTCTAATTTGCATTAACAGGAAGTAACTGGAAACCAATGGAGGACAGGAAGAATGGATTAGTTCTTAGTTACTCCACACACCAACACCCTGATATCACCTCCGTCAAACAGCAATAATCCCAGTTACTACCTCCAAACTTACACCAAAAACTCTCTTCAAATGTTGCTTTTACTATTTCCATTGCTTATAAATTCTAAATGTTTTTCCATTATGATACCTTTATCTCTCAAAAATTCCTAGATCATCACTTCTTACTGTCTGTTACTATTACATACTGCTTATCCATCTCCTACCTTAATATCTTGGGCGATCTTCCTTTTTTCCTCAACCTCTAAACAACGTAATACAAAAATTCAACACAAAACTTAATATTGTGTGAACAAACACTTCATCCAACCTGTTGTGAATGAGCCCAAAGGAGATATATAGATGTTGCATTAAAACCTGTGATTATGATTTGCAGCACACTTCATTGTTTTTCACCGTCTTGCTCACAAAATTCTACTGTATCCTTTGTCGCTTTGAGTAAGCCCACAAATATTACATTATATTTTCAATATATTTGATAGTCATGTTTAATTCAACAAAGAATGTCATTTTAAAAAAGAATGAAGGGTGTCCAGATCACCAGCAACCAGTCCTGGACCCCAGTGCCAACACTATAGTTAAGAAAGTCGTTATGCCTCTACTTTCTCAGGAAACTAATGAAATTTGGCATGTCATCCATGGCTCTTATCAACTTCTGCAGATGCACTATAGACTGCATTTTTTCAGGTTGTATCACAGCTTGATATACCTCCTGCTCTGCCCAAGACCGCAAGAAACTCCAAAAGGTCGTGAATGTAGCCAAATGCATCACGCAAACCAGCTTCCTATCCATTGACTCTGTCTACATTTATTGCTACTTCGGCAAGCAGCCAGCATAATTAAGGATCCTGGACATTCTCTCTTCCACCTTCTTCTGTGGAAAAGTCTGAGGTCACGCACCAACTAATCAAGAACAGCTTCTTGCCTGCTGCCATCAGACTTTTGAATGGACTTTCCTTTAAAACAGTTGATCTTTTTCTACACCCTGGCTATGACCGTAACACTGCATTCTTGCACTCTCTTGTTTCCTTCTCTATGAATGGTATACTTTGTCCATATAACGCACAAGAAACAATACTTTTCACTGTATGCTGATATGTGACAATAACAAATCAAAGCAAATCAAATTAAATCAAAATTACATATTACATTTTGTGCAAATTTGATGATTTATCAAAATGAGCACCAATTTTCAATTGTCCTTTCTAAATGGGGAAAAAAAAAATCAGGGAAATGTATAACAGGCAGTTGAATCAATGTAAATCAATTTTACATAAACATCCAAAGGCAAAATTACTCAAAAGTTTTTAGCCCAGGAAGATCACAGAGCATGGCTGGGGACACCAGCGCTCAGACACTGACCTTCCCATTATGAGTAAAGTGCCCATTAGCCCTACTATAACAGGCAATGCATCTGACCATTACACCTCTCCAAAGATGCCTCTTCATTATAACTGCTCTGGCCTCAACAATTATAACAACATTCCTCAACATTTATGTTTTTTTCTCTCTTGCAGGCTGTCACAGGACGTTTGTGCAGCATTAATCAGGAAGTGTCAGGGCATGTATTGTAAAAATGACAAATGCCCTCTTTCATGTAACAACCAAGTTCCTCAAATTGATCATCACATCTCAGGCAGTAGAAATACAGAACTAAAGGACTTCTACAGGATAGCTGGATTCCTCAGAATGTATGGTTCCATGAAGATACACATGTAACATTGAAGACACCAAGTGAACAGTTATTGCCATTGTGAATGGACAAAGGTTTCCATTCCATGAATGTATGGCTCATCTGTGATACAAACCAAGCCTTTTCCTTACTCATCCTTCAAAGTGTGTCAGAAGGTAAATCCACGAGAATGTTGTCATTGACCAATTAATTGCAGAGGCAGAATCTCAGCCTTTTCTTCCTCTACTCCTCCAAACAGATGGTAGCAATGCTATCTTTTCAGGCCAATAGGAGCTTGACAGGAATATTCTTCTCAGTGAACAAGTCCAGATTCATTTTTAAAATCATAGACATTTACAGCAGAGAAAGAGGCTATTTGACCATTCATGCCTATGTTGCTATTCATTTGAATAGTGAGTGGGAGAGACTGTCATTGACAACAAGACAGCATCTGAAAGGATGTGGCATCAAGGAGCCAAGCAAAACTGGAATAAGTGGGAATGAGAGAAAATTCTCCACTGGTTGGATGGTTGAGGTTGTTGCAAGTTAATCATTTCACTCTTGGAACATCACTGCAGGAGTTTGTTAGAGTAATGTACTAGTCACAAATACCTTCAGTTAATTCATCAGTGACCTTCCTTCCATCAAAAGGTCAGAAGTGGGGATGTTTGTGAATGATTGCTCAATGTTCAGCATCATTCACAACTCCTCAGACACTGAAGCAGTCTACATAGAAATGCAGCAAGAGCTGGACAACATTCAGGCTTAGCCTGATAAGTGGCAAGTAACATTTACACTACACAACTGCCAGGAAATGATTGTTTTAAAAATTCATTTCATGTGGGTGTTGCTGGTTAGACCAGCATTTATTGTCCATTCTTAGTTGCCCTTCAAAAGGTGGTGGTGAGTTTCCTTCTTGAACTGCAGCAGTCCCTGAGGTGTAGGTGTAGATCCTCTTTAATTGAAAATGGTCATTTCCTGGCACTTGTGTGGCACAAATATTACTATATATTCTTTGACAAGAAAAATCTCATCTGGAAATTCTGCAGTGAGTAATTCTTTGATTCCCAAAACCTGTCCGCTACCTAAAAGGCACAAGTCAGGACTGCAGTGAAAATCTCCACTTACCTGGATGAATGCATCCCCAACAACACTCAAAAAAATTCACATCATGTGGAACAAAGTAGCCTTCATGATTGGCATCCTATTCACCACCTTCAGCATCCATTCCCTCCATCACTGATGCACAGTGACAGCAGTGAATATCACCTGCAAAATGCACTGCAAAAACTCACTAGGACTCCTTCTCAAGGTCAAGTACAGATAGGAAATAAATACTGGTCTAGCCAGAGACACCAGCATCCCATGGAAGATTTTTTTAAAAATTCTGGCTTTATGTACTTTTCATAAATAACATATCATGAGTCAGTTGCCCAGTATTTTTCAAAGAAAACATTTATTATATTAAACACAATGTGATTTTACATCAAGCAGTGTGTTACAATTGTAATAAAAGATGTGAGGTGTATGGGGGAGGGGGGTTTGTCAGGATGATGGAGTGAAGAAAGGCTTGGGTAAAGTCACTGGTGTGCATTAGGAAGTTGTACTGCAGATTGTTGGGCTGGGAGTTTGTGTATTTTCTAATGAGAGTGAAGAATCTAGTGGCAGTCAGGGAGGAGAGTGTGACAACATATTATTCTTGCTTTTTCTTGTGAAAACTTTTCACTTTCTTCACTGTTGATCAGTACTGAATGCAAAAGAGTTGTAAATCATTGTCAGTGTCAGTACAGTCAGAGATGTTGGTGTGCAGCTCTATAAAAACACACTTATGACTGCGATGATCTTGTTTTGCATCTCTCAGATGAGGGGTTGAAGTTCTTCATCACACAAGGTGGCTGTGATAGTAGCTGCAAGTTTGGCATAATACCAGCGGGCATAGCTGCTACTGAATATGGCACGATTATATCAATCTTCACTGATGCTGTTGATGAAAGATGCTGTCAAATGGGTTGCTGCATATATATTATCTGGCTCCTTACCTCAAAGTGTTTGACTGCTGCTGGTAATCAGTAGAGTTTCTTTAAATTATTCTATAGCTTTTGTATGTTTTTTGTTTGTCAGTAACACAGTTCACAGAATCATAGAATTGTTTCTGTGCAGAAGGAGGCCATTTGGCCAATCACGTCTGTACCGGCTCTCCCACCAAGCATTATGATTAGTGCCATTTCCCTGCTTTTTTCCCATAATCTTGTACATTGTTTGTATCTGAATAATCATCTAATTTTCTCTTGAATTTCTCAATTAAATCTACATCCACCAAATTTCCAGGCAGTGTATTCCAGACCTGAGCCATTTGCTGCAAGAGAAAGTTATTTTCACATCATATTTTTACTTATTTTGCAAATCACTTTAAATCAATGCCATCTCAGTCTTGATCCTTTTATGAGTGGGAAGTTTCTTCTTGTCTATTCTGACCAGCCCATTCATGATTTTGAACATCTCTATCAAATTTCCCCTTACCCTTCTTCTCTCCAAGGGAATAGTTCCAATAACTCCAATCTACGCTCATAACTGAAGTTTCTCATGCTTGGAACCATTCTTGTAAACCTCTGATGTACTCTCTCCAATATGTTCACATCCTTCCCATAGGATATCATCCAGAACTGTAAATTATATACCAGTTGAGGTCTAACTAACATCTTGTATAAGTTCAGCACAATCTCCTTTATCATGTAGTCTATGCCCCTCTTTAATGAAGCTCAGAATACTATATGCTTTATTAGCTGCCCTCTCTAGCTGTCCTGCCACCTTTACTGACATTTGCTCATACACACCGAGGTCTCTGTCCTGCACCCCTTTGAAAATTTTACCCCTTATTTTGTATTGTCTCTCCATGTTCTTCCTACCAAAATGCATCACCTCACACTTGTGCAAATTGAACATTGATACAGACAATGTGAGTGGAGGGAGAGTTAAGCACAGTTTAAAGTGATGTGTATTGTCTACAGCCAGGACAGTTAGTGAGATTTTGCAAGCCCAACCAAGTCATGGGGGTTACAGATAGTGTGGCACGAACCCAAGAATCCAGTTGAGGCCGTCCTCATGGATGCAGAACTTGGCTATCAGTTTCTGCTCAGCGATTCTGTGTTGTCATGTGTTATGAAGGCCGTGTTGGAAAACACTTACCCGAAGTTCAGAGATTGACCACCAAAGTGTTCTCCAATAGGAAGAGAACACTCTTGCCTGGTGATTGTCAAGCGGTGTTCATTCATTTGCTGTCATAGCATCTGCGTGGTCTCCTCAATGTACCATGCCTCGGGACATCCTTTCCTGCAGTGCATCAGGTAGACAACGTTGGCTGAGTTGCAAGAGTGTGTGCCATATACCTGGTGGATGGTGTTCTCATATGAGGTGATGGCATCTGTATCATGATCTGGCATGTCTTGTAGAAATTGCTGTGGCAGAGTTGTATGATGTCATAGCCACTGTTCTCCTGAAGGCTGGGTAGCTTGCTGCAGACAATGATCTGTTTGAGGTTGTGCAGTTGTTTGAAGGCAAGAAGTGGGGGTGTGGGGATGGCCTTGGTGAGATGTTCATCTTCATAGATAACATGTTAAAGGCTCCGGAGAAGATGTTATAGCTTCTTCACTACGGGGAAGTGTTGGATGACAAAGGGTACTCTGTCTGCCATGTCCTGTGTTTGTCTTCTGAAGGTGTCAGTGAGGTTTTTCGCTGTGGCGTGTCAGAATTGTCGATCGATGAGTCGAGCACCATATCCTGCTCTTATGAGGACATCTTTCAGAGTGTAGAGCTGTCTGTTATGATCCTCCTCATCTGAGCAGATTCAATGTATACAGACGACTTGTTGGTAGGGGATAGCTTCTTTAATGTGTTTAGGGTGGAAGCTGAAGAAGTGGAGCATCGTGAGGTTATCCATGGGCTTGCGATACAGTGAACTATCGAGATGACCGCCCATGATGGAGATGCGTGTATCCAAGAATGCCACCGATTCCGGCAAGTAGTTCATAATGAGTCTGATGGTGGGATGGAACTTGCTGATATCATCATATTGTTGTTTCAGTGATTGTTCACCATGAGTCCAAAGGAAGAAAATGTCATCTATGTATCTAGTGTATAGCATTGGTTGAGGGTCCTGTGCAGTGAAGAAGTCTTGTTCAAAGCTGTGCATGAAGGTGTTGGCATATTGAGGTGCGAATTTTGTCCCCATAGCTGTTCCGTGTGTCTGGATGAAGAACTAGCTGTTGAATGTGAAGACATTGACATTGGAGTCCAGGATGAAGTGGATGAGTTTTAAAATTGCATCTGGAAATTGGCAGTTGTCGGTGTTGAGTACTGAGGCAGTTGTAGCAATGCCATCATCATGGGAGATGCTGGTATAGAGTGCCGAGATATCCATTGTGATGAAGAGTGCTCCTGGTTCAACTGTTCCATGTGTGCTGAGTTTCTGTAGGAAGTCCGTAGTGTCGTGACAAAAGCTGGAGGTTCTTTGTACAATGGGTTTCAGGATGCCCCTGATGTGGTCAGAGAGGTTGTCACACAGAGTTCAATGTCCAATATGATGGGAAGGTTGGATGTATTGACCTTGTGCATCTTCGGGGAGATAGTAGAGATCTCCAATACAGGGAATACATGGGGTGAAAGCTGGATAGTGCTCTGAAGAACTGGATCAAAGATTTGCTCAGTGTGTTGAGCTGATGGGTGTGTTCTTTGGTCAGATCTGCAAGTAACTGTGTGTAATGTTCCTCGTTATTCAGTTATCAGTACACTTCTTTGCAGTAATCTGTCCTGTTCAGTATGAGTGGCCCCTCTTTTGTCTGCTGGTTTGATGACAATGTTGCATTGGTCTTGAGAGTGCAGATGGCATTGCATTGTGCTTAGGTGATGCTCAAGATTGTCTTGGGCGTGTGGCTGATGAACCTAGCATTGATACACCTCCTGATGGCTTGAGCATATATGTTGAGTTGAGGACAGTGGCCTTACACTGAGGAGACCATGCAGATGCTATGATAATGGATGAATGAACACCATCAACAATCATCAGGTAGGAGTGTTCTCTCCCTGTTGGGGAACACTTTGGCAGCCACGGTCATTCAGTCTCTGATCTTCGGGTAAGCAATCTTCATGACACACCACAATAGAGAATCGCTGAGCAGAAACTGATAGCCAAGTTCCACATACATGAGGACCACCCCAACTGCATTTTGGGTTCATGTCATACTATTTGTAATTCCAATGACTTGGCTGTGCTGGCAAAATCTCAATAACTGTCCTGGCTGGAGACAATGCATCTTTTTAACCTGTCCTTAACCCTCTCTCACTCACATTATCTGTACCTTTAAGACTTGATTAACTGTAAAAACTCGCATTCCAATTATTATTTCATGAATTGAGTTTGTGTCTTTATGTACCCTGTTTATGAACAGAACTCCCACTCATCTGATGAAAGGGCACCGCTCTGAAAGCTTGTGCTTCCAAATAAACCTGTTGAACTTTAACCTCATGTTGTGAGCTTCTTACTCTTTAAAGTTTACAATACTTCCATATTTTGTATCATTTGCAAACTTTAACATTGCTCCCTGTACATCAGGATCTAGATCATGAATATATATTAGGAAAAGCAAGGGTCCCAATACTGACTCCTGGAGAACACCACTTCAAATCTTCCTCCAGTCTGAAAAATAGCTATGAACCGTTACACTGTTTCCTATTAGTTAGCCAATCCAGCATCCACGTCACTACTGTTCCTTTTTATCCATGGCTTTTCTCAGAAGTCTGTGGTGCAGTACTGTATTGAGTGCCTTTTGAAAGTTTGTGTACACTTCTTCAACCCTTTTGGCTCCTTCCTCAAAAAACTCCAGCAAGTCAATTAAACAAATTTTCCCTTTCAAACTCAAATGCCAAATAATTGTTTCTAGAAGCTTGTCCACCACTGATGTTAAACTAACGGACCTATAATTGCTAGGACTATGCTTACAAACTTTTTGAACAAGGGTATAATATTTACAATTCTTTGTCCTCTGGCACCTCCTCTGTGTCACAGAAATATAGATAAAAGGATGAGGAGGAGGTCATTTGGCCCTTCAGCCTGTTCAGCCATTCATCATGATCGTGGATCTAGAAGAGACTGGAATATTATGGCCAACTTCTCTGCAACTTCCATTCTCACTTTCTTCATTATCCTTGGATGCATTTCATCCGGACCATGCCTTATAGATTTTTGAGTTACAACAGTCTATTCAATCCTTATCAGTTTTGAACATTTCTCGGGACAGAGTTTCCTTCTCTATCCCCATTGCCTGGGTAGCATGTACCTTGTTGATGCAAAGTATTCAATTAATCTGCCGTGCTCCCAGTCTCCATGTGTAAATATTCTGTTGGACCCTAATCAACCTTACTCTTTTTAAACATTTTTTCTATTCATATGTTAACAGAAGACTTTGGTAATCCCCTGTGTTTTGGTTGTCAATCTTTTCTCATAATACCTCTTCCCTTTTTAATGAGTTTTTTTCACCTCCTGTCTTAACCTTCTGTATTCCTTTGGTCTTCAACTGTACTCTCTACCTTACACCTGTCATAAGCACACTTTTTCTTCCATATCTTAATTTCTATCTCCTTTTTCATGCAAGAAGCTCTGGATTTGTTAGCTCTTTAGCTCTACGTTTCCCTTTTAAGGGAATATACTTTGACTGATTCCCAAACATTTCTTTTTTGAAAGAAGCTCATTGTTCAGCTACAGTTTTTCCCATCAATCTTTTATTTCAGTCTAACATGCCCAGCTCTGTCCTTGCCTCATTGTTGTTGGCTTTTCCTCAGTTAAGCATTTTTAATCTGGATTGCCTATTATCCTTTTCTATTGCTATCCTGAATTTTACAATGCAATGATCACTGTCTCCTAAATGTCCCCCCAATGACACTTGATCTACTTGGTCCATCTTATTGCCAAGAACCAGGTCTAAGAATGCATCCTTTCTTGTTGGACTATATACATATTGTAATGGAATTTTTTTTCTGAACACAATCTAGAATTTTTGCTCCTCTCCACCCTTTTTACTACCCATTGTCCCACTTGGGTATTTCAAATCATTATCACTGCTCTGTAATGTTTGCATCTAGAACAAAGAACAAAGAACGAAACAGCACGGGAAACAGGCCCTTTGGCCCAATGAGCCTGCGCCGCTACCCCGATGTTCCCACCTCTACCCGTGATCCCTGTCTATGTATATAAATCTCTCTGTGATTTCCTTGAAGATCTGTTTCTCTACATCCTTTTAATTAGTTAGCTGTCTATAGACAACTACGAATAATATAATTGCATACGTTTTGTTCCTTAGCTCTAGCCAAATTGATTCTGTCCTTGAATCCTCTACAGTCATAGATTCATAAACTCATTGAGGTTTACAGCATGGAAACTGGCCCTTCGGCCCAATTTGTCATGCAGCCCTTTTTTCAAACCCCTAAGCTAATCCCAATTGCTCGCATTTGGCCCATATCCCTCTACATCCATCTTACCCATGTAACTATTTAAATGCTTTTTAAAAGACAAAATTGTATCCATCTCTACTACTACTTCTGGCAGCTTGTTTCAGACAGTCACCACTTTCTGTGTGAAAAAATTGCCTCTCTGGATCCTTTTGTATTTTTCTCCTCTCACCTTAAACCTATGCCTCCTAGTTTTAGACTCTCCTACGTTTGGGAAAATATTTGACTATCTTACTGTTTATTTTATAGATATCGATAAGATCACCTCTCACCACCCAAAAAGTCCTCTCCTTATAACTCAATCCATCGAGTCCCAGTAGCATCCTAGTTAATCTTTTCCGCACTCTTTCTAGTTTAATAATATCCTTTCTATAATAGGGTGACCAGAATTGCACACAGTATCCCAAGTGTGGCCTTACCAATGTCTTATACAACTTCAACAAGACATTCAACTCCTGTACTCAGTGTTCTGACCGATAAAACCAAGCATGCTGAATGCCTTCTTCACTACTCTGTCCACCTGTGACTCCACTTTCACGGAACTATGAACATGTACTCCTAGATCTCTTTGTTCTTGGACTGTCCCCAATGCCTTACCATTAACTGAGTAAGTCCTGTCCTGATTCAATCTATCAAAATGCACCACCTTGCATTTGTTTAAATTAAACTCCATCTGCCATTCATCAGCCCACTGGCCCAATTGATCAAGATCCCATTGCAAATCAAAGATAACTTTCTTCACCGTCCACTATGCCACTAATTTTATTGTCATCTGTGAGCTTACTAACCACTCCCTCTACATTCTCATCCAAACCATCAATATAAATGACAAGTAACAGTGGACCCAGCACTGATCCATGAGAAACACCACTGATCACAGGCCTCAATTTGAAAATCAACTCTCTACATGCCCTCTCTAGAGCATCCTCTTTCTCAAGCATTGCAATGCTCTCCTTAACAAGTACCATTTCCCCTCCTCTGCTCCTTCCTTTCTAATTTTTTCTGAATACCTCATTTCCAGGAATATTAACACCCAGTCCAGCCCTTCCTTGAGCCAGGTCTCTGTTATCGCTACAACATCACAGTTCCACAATGCAATCTGCACCTTTAACTCCCCAATTGTATTTACTCCACTCTGTGCATTTACATACAAGCACAGTCACTTTAATTTAGACATCACTATTTATTCCCTTACTTCAACTTCACCTATTAATTTACTACTCTTGATACTAGTGCTTTCTCTTTTTCCTGTTATATTGTCACCATAGTAATCCTCTCTAATATTTCTTCTTGGTTCTCATACCCCTGGTGCGTTAGTTTAAAATGCTCCCAAAAGCACCAGCAAAACACCACGAAAGGAACCACCAGCTCTATTCACGTGCAACCTGAGTGACTTGTACAGGTGCCAACTCCCCCAGAGCAAGCACTGGTGTCCCATAAATCTAAAGCCTTCCCTCCAGCACTATTATTCCAGCCACACATTCATTTTCTTTATTTTCCTATTTTTGTACACAGTTATATATGGATTACTCCAGGAGTAATCCAGAGATGACTACATTTGTTATTTTGCTAAGTTTGCTAATTTTCTACCTAGATCTCTAAATTCTGACTGCAGGATCCTATCCACTTCCTATCTAAATCATTGATGTGAATATGGACTATGATCTCTGGCTGTTCATCCTTCCCCAGAAGAATTACCTGTAGCTGCTCTGTGACATTCTTGACCCTGGCTCCAGGCAGTCAACATGCCATCCTGGAATGACATCTACAGCTACAGAAACACTTGTCTGTTCCTCTAACTAACAAATGCCCTATAAATATTGCTGGTCCCTTCTTCTTCCTTCCTTCCTTTACAGTCAAGCCACTTGTGTTATAACAAATCTGTCTGATTGCACTCCTCTAATGAACCAATTTTCAAAATAGAAAGCAATTTCTAAGCAGGATTCCAGGGAATTCTTGTTCTACCAGATTGTGACAATACTGTGCCTTTAAGAAATGTATTTTTATCATGTTTCTTCTAAGGGGAATGTTTAGAATTCAGCCCCATGTACACGGTGCTGATTTGTCTACACCAGGCAACTCAGTTGCTGAGAATTCAAGTTAATAATTGATCTTAGCTAATGGAGTGTTTATGTTAATTGGAGTTAATGCACTTATGTTTGTTTCCACTTCCCCTCTCCCTTAGGTTTCAAAGTAGGGTTTTGATTAGGTTGATTGACAGAGAAAGAGTCATGTAAAGGGGAGGAGCTAAGCTTATAGGGAAAAGCTCACGGTTTCTGCTTGGTTTGAAAGCTATCAGAAGACAGGTCTCTCTCTGTCTCTTTTTCTTTCACTCTCATTGAAGATGTTCAAAAGTCGCTAGGACTGTTAACAAGTGCAAATATGAAAGTCTTTGTATTGTTATCTGATTTTGAAGAGTGTATAAAAGGAACATTGCTTAAATTAGAGCTAATAAAGATAGATTGGCAGTGAAGAATTGGATCGTGTTATGTTAAGTATTTCAGTCAATAATAGTTAAGATAATTAACCATTATACATGACTGTATTGTTAAATAAAGTTTGTTTTGATGAAAGCTTCCTAATGTGTTAATAGAATCATACCTGGAATGAAACATGTTCTCCCCATGTAGAACATAGAACATAGAACATAGAACATTACAGCGCAGAACAGGCCTTTCGGCCCTCAATGTTGCGCCGACCAATTAAGAAAAAGCAATGACCCTCTAACCTAAACCATTCTCTTTTCATCCATAAACTTAGAACATAGAACATAGAACATAGAACATTACAGCTCAGAACAGGCCCTTCGGCCTTCGATGTTGCGCCGACCAATATAAAAACCAATGCCCCTCCAAACTAAACCATTCCCTTCTCTTCCATATACTTATCAACTAACCTCTTAAACGCCACCAAACTTGGCGCATCTACAACTGCTGCAGGCAGGGCATTCCACTCCCGAACACCCTTTGGGTAAAGAACTGCCTCTGATATCCGTTCTATAACTATCACCCCTTAATTTAAAGCTGTGTCCCCTCGTGCTAGCTTTTTCCATCCTAGGAAAAAGGCTATCACTGTCCACCCTATCTAAACCTCTAATCATCTTATATGTTTCGATTAGGTCCCCTCTTAGCCGCCTCCTTTCTAACGAAAACAACCTCAAATCCCTCAGCCTCTCCTCATAAGACCTGCCCTCCATACCAGGCAACATCCTGGTAAACCTCCTCTGTACCCTCTCCAATGCCTCCACATCTTTCTTATAATGTGGGGACCAGAACTGCACACAATACTCCAAGTGCGGCCGCACTAGAGTTTTGTACAGTTGCAACATGACGTTGCGGCTCCGAAATTCAATCCCTCTACCAATAAAAGCCAAGACTCCATATGCCTTCCTAACAACCTTCTCGACCTGACTGCCTACTTTCAGGGATCTATGCACATACACACCAAGATCCCTCTGTTCATCTAGACTACTAAGAATCCTACCATTTGCCCTATACTCTACACATTTATTATTTCTGCCATAGTGCATTACCTCACACTTTTCCACATTAAACTCCATTTGCCTGCAAGCGTTTCCTCTGGGTGCTCTGGTTTTCTCCTACAGTCTAAAAGTGCTGGTTAGATGCATTGACCATGCTAAATTCTCCTTCAGTGTAACCAAGCAAGCGTCAGATTGTGGTGACTGGGGGATTTTCATTGTAACTTCATTGTAGTGTTAATGTAAGTCTGCTTGTGAACTAATAAATAAACTAAACAAAAAAAAACTAAACACCTGATTCTCTTAGTAATGCCAAGATAAAAAAAAAACTGTTCAAGTCTAGTTGGCTTCATAACATTGGGGTTTCTGCTCTGGTATTCCAACACTGCCTAATTCTGTTCATTAACTTCACTCAAATTACACCAAAGTTACTCAAGGAATATTGAAATCAACAGCTTAAGTAACTGGTGTGAATTCATTTTCCTGGTGGATTGTGTAACTTCCCAACACAACCATGCTGTAATTATCACATAATTGATACTGAATTAATTCAGATTGAAATAGCATGATGCTAACAATAAAAATGATAGTGGTCCACCTTCTGGCTTTGAAGACTGAAAAATCAGGATATTTATGAAAAATAATGCTCAAAACCAGGTTAGTAAGAGTGTCTTTAAAGACTGTCATTACAGAATATAGCAACCAACTATCTGTCACCTCATCAACATGTAGATTGCCAAAGAGCACATATTGAAACACATTTCATCGCAAACCCCTCCAGAGCAGGTTCATAGAAGACATCTACTGCTAGAGAGGAGAAAAAAATAACCCTATAGGATAAGTTCTAAGGCTCACTTGCAGCAGATGTTGAGCTGAACACTAGGGCTCAGATGTATACCTCCTATTGCTTCTGCAGAGTGCTAAAAGTAGATTCATACCTATAATTAGATCAATGAGGGAAATAATATTTGACGTAGATTCAAATCATATTGCTGAAACACCAAAGAATATATATATACACCTGTTTTAATGTTAGATTACACTCTTTTATTCACTATAAAGCTACATTTTATTTCTACAAAGTATACATAACAGTTTTTATAAATAGAATCATAGAATTCCTGAAGTGCAGAAGGAGGTCATTCAGCTCATCGAGTCTCCACCAACAATGATCCTAGGTAAGCCCTATCCCTGTAATCCCACATATTTACCTTACTAATCCTTCGATGTTAAGGAGCGAATCAGCATGGTCAATCAACCAACCCGCATATCTTTGGAGTGTAGGAGGAAACCAGAGCACTCCGAGGAAACCCATGCAGACTTGAAGGGCGGGATTTTACGCCTTGCTTGTCCCGAATGTATAACACTCCACCCAAGTTAATGGATCTTTCCATTTTCTGCCCCTTAGCTGTTCTGATTCTCATGATGGATGGAACAGTAACATTCCAACCTAGGAGAATGTGCAAACTCCACACAGTTTTGTAGAAATTTGGCTGATTGATTTTGCTGTGGCTGTTAATTGTAATCTTGCCCATCTTTTTTGTGACTAGAATTTTGTTTGGAATATATTCATATTTAGTTAGTTGAATATTTGAACCAATTAGCTTAGTTAACAATATAGATTTTTTTCTTCATTCGTGGATATGGGCATCATTAGCTGGCCAACATTTATTACCCATTTCTAGTTGCCCTTGAGAAAGTGGTGGTGAGCTGCCTTCCTGAACCATTGCAGTCCATGTGTTGTGAGTTGACCACAATGCCATTAGGGAAGAAATTGTAACATAGTGAATATTTCAACAAATCACAATGGGTGAAACTTTCCCATATTCTATCAGAGTATCAGTCTCTGAATGAAAATGGGCATGTCGTAACCAAATACAATACCTTTAGTTTAATTCTAAAACAATTGGCACTGCTTAAAAAAATTGACTGATCAAAAAGAAATTGTCACCATAAGCTATCTTCAGGGAATATGTGCAGCTGCATAAATCAGCTTATTCTCAAAGCAGCAGAATAGGTTGAAATTTAGGTTGCAGCATATTCAGTCTTTTCCATATAATTAAAAACCTTATGTCTCACGCACACCCACAGTATTGAACCACTCTAACTTAGTATTTCAAGGATGTCACAAATCCATATGGGAAAATTATGGGGATGATTTTGCATCTGCATTTGTTCACATCGAGAACAGTGACACAGGTGCAAAATTTTGTGAGAATCAAGAATTTTACTGGTGAGATCAAGTTTCCTGATTTTCTCCATCCCTCATTGATGATGGAAGGATGTTAGAATAGAATAGTTGGGAACCTTGTTTAATTACATTTTAATGCTTTAAAATATGTTTAAAGGGCCTCCCCTCCACATGATCCACCCTCACAGAATACTGAAATCTCACTGGTTGGAAATGGTGAAGAGGTTCCCGCTGGCAATGTTAAGATAAGTATTGTCCCCACAGATTGGCACTGCTAACCAAACAGTTTACTTTTTGTGCTGATCAGGGCACCCTTTAAAGGTGGCACCTTAGTCTCTGTGGATTATCCTTGCTAGCTTTATCAGACCACATCCTATCAGAGTATGTTATGGATCCTACCTACCAACTCTATTTTTTAAAAAAATGCTTGAAAATCTGGAATAAAAACTCAGCTGTGCACCTGAAGAATTACACACAGTTTACAGTCAGAGACAGACACTGTGATAAAATACAGGAACGATTTCCCCATTGTGATTTGTTCAAATATTCACTATGTCATAATCTATAGATTAACTATGCTAATTGGCTCAAATATTTAATTGGCTAAGTAAAATATATTCCAAATAAATTCTAGTCGCAAAAATATAGGCCAGATTGCAATCAACAACCACACAGAATCAATCAATCAAATTTATATTTTGTTGCAAAACTGACACTAACAGGGGATCTTTTGCTGATAGATTATTTTCAGGTATCAGGACCATTTTAGGTATCATTCTTGCACAGTTGTGCAATGTATCCTCTGCTTTGGTTTTCTAGAAGATGGCATATTAGCCATCAAAGATGAATGCTGCTAAGGCAGGTAACTGATACTGAGATTGCCTCAAAAGGAATGAAAATTTCACTCTCAGTATGCCCATGTAATACAACATTCTTTAATTGTCCAACAGAAAATATCTTCAAGTTACAGAGTCAATGTTGTTTCTTCACAAATCCTAATACAGGTGCACTGCAAATAAAATTGTATTAAAATAACATCATAATCCTTAAAACAATCAATCATACCCAAGAATTTAATATAATACAGTAGAATTGCTTCCAACATTTTTTTCTGGCACAGGACTCATCCTATCTGTTGCTTCTCACAGCTTCAACTGGGAAGACAAGACTTCCTGCTGACAAATTTTGTTTGTGAGATAGAAACATTTTATCAGAATCTTGGCTTCAATTCTCTCTTGTGGAATTACAGTGCCCAATGCAAGCAACAACTGTGAGGCAAAACCCACTCCAAAAAATAAAAATATTTCATTTTATATTTTTTATTCTTTAAGATGTCAACCGAAGTTTCTGATCTAAATGCAATGTTTGAATTGATAATTTTGGGTGGGTGGGGAAGACTTTTATGATTATTCTAGGGCCAGACAATGTGTTTTGATGTTAAACTGAAATGCAGCAGTGACTAGGAGTTATTTAGTCATGTCAACTATGGTAAATGACTAAATGACTCAGCACAGGTGAGAATATATTTTATGATTCTGTGTGAAGTCTTGTACTGGGAAAAAGAAGAATAAACAAATAAATCCTTATTGGAAAATATGGTGAGAAATAAATATGATAGGTAATCATAGTCAGTCAGAGGCAGCTATTGTTGTGTTATAATAAAATCATCCTTGGATTTGCTTTCTATATTTTTTATTTTTTCTTTTCTTTGTCAGTCCAAATAGGCTTACATTAAACTGCATTTAAGTTACTGTGAAAATACTCTAATTGCCACACTCCTGACGCCTGTTCGGGTAACTGAGAGAGGATTTAGCATGGCCCAAACCATCTGACGAGTACATCTTTCAGAACATCTTTCTGCACAAACACAAGCCACCAAACGCTCACATGGAATTTGGTAAACACATATGGGCTCATTTCTTAAGACCAGCATATGAAAACAGTTATACGTAGGTATAAAGATTAAAGACACCAGAGCTGTGTATGTGCTCTGCTCAGAGCAAAAGTGAAACTAAAATTCTATCACATGACACATGTTATCCCGCAAAGCAAATTACAACAGTTATTACAAGTCTTGCCAATTGTATGTATTTCCTGTCTACCTTAATTTTATTTTGGTCCTCCTAATGTTAGAACTGGAAATTTGACTGGATTTTGTAATCGAGATCCATAACTCAAGTTGGGAAATTTCCTGACTCAGCAGGCCCTTCTAAATAGATAGTGGTTTATCAGACCCAATTGTAGCTCCAGGCACATGGGAGAGTATGGATTCAGGGCTACCTTCCCCAAGAATAGATTGAAGGCTGCTGCAGGATTGAGTGCTTAGCAATCTCAGCCTATCATGCATAATTGAGTGAAAAACCAGGCTTCCATAAAGGGATTAACATTATTAATAGAGTGCAGAGAAGTGAAAACTTTGCTTGACTAACAGTTTTTATGATGTTATAATAAATTATTTTTCCGTGATCTCTTTTATCAATGATTCAATGTTGATTTGCACAAGATAGTGTCAAACGTTTATAGCTTCTGTTATTGTTACTTTACAGCCTGGTTGATTGGAACTTTCACAGGTGAGTAGAAAAAGCAATTTATAAGAAAAAATTAAGAATGTATGGATTTTTTAAGAAATTACATTCATGTCATTGATTTATTGGTTTCTTACAGAATGTATGTTGGATGAATCCACAGAACTCATCTCCCAAATAATTGGCAGGAAATTGAGGAGCAAATATGTAAGGAGATGACAGATGGTTTCAAGAAAAATAGGGTGGTAAAAGTCAGAATTTTAACTTTCCTAACATTGACAGGGGCAGCCACAATATTAGAGAGTTGAATAGAGATAAATTTATTAAATGTATTCAGGGGGAATTTCTCATTCAGTATGTGTGGCCCAACTAGAAAGGGGGCAAAACTTGACCTCCTGTTGGGAAATAAGAAAGGGCAGGTATCAGAAGTGTTAGTGAGGGAGCACTTTAGGATCACTGACCATAATTCTATTGGTTTTAAGATAGCTTTGGAGAATGATAGGTCTGCCCCAAAAGTTAAAATTCTAAATTTGGGCAAGGCCAATTTTGATAGGATCAGGCAGGAAGTTTCAAAAGTTAATTGGGGGAGTCTTTGGGAAGGTTAAGGGATGTCAGATAAGTGTATTAACCAGGGTTTAGAGTAAACACATTCCTCTTAGAGTGAAGGGTAAGGCTGGCAGAAATAGGGAATCCTAGATGACTTGGGATATTGATGCCCTGGTCAAAAGAGGAAAGAGGCACATAACACGCAAAGGCAACTGGGATGGAATGAATCCCTTGTAGAGCATAGGGAATGTAGGTCTAGAGTTAAGGGAGAAATCAGCAGGGCAAAAAGGGGACACAAGATTGTTTTGGCAGATAAAGCAAAGGGGAATCCAAAAAGCTTCCACAAATACATAAAGGACAAAACAATAACAAGGGAGATAGTAGGGCCTCTTAAGGCTCAACAAGGTCATCTATGTATGGATCCACAAGAGACGGGTGAGACCCTAAATGAATATTTCTCATCAGAATTTATTGTTGAGAAAAGCATGGATGTTAGGGAACTTGGGGAAATAAATAGTGATATCTTGAAGACTGTACATATTGCAGAGAAGAAAGTGCTGGAAGTCTTAAAGCACATCAAGGTAGATAAATCTCTGGGATATGAAGAAGTACATTGCAGGACATCGTGGGAGGCTAGGGAGAAAATTATGGATCCCCTAGCAAGATATTTGGACCATCGATAGTCATGAGTGAGGTGCCTGAAGATTGGAGAGTGGCAAATGTTGTGCCTTTGTTTAAAAAGGGCTGCAGGGAAAAGCCTGGGAACTATAGAACATAGAACAATACAGCACAAATAGGCCCTTCGGCCCACGCGTTGCGCCGATCACATCTACCAATCCACAGACCTATCTATAACCCCCTATCCTATTCTTTTCCATATACTCATCCAGAAGTCTCTTAAAAGACCCCAGTGAGTTTGCCTCAACAACCTCCGACGGCAGTGATTAGGAACAATTAGTATGACGTTGTGAGTGGAAAATCATGTCTCACAAATTTAATTATGTTTTTTGAAGAACTAATCAGAAAGTTAGATGAGGGCAGTGCAGTTGATGATGTTTACATGGGCTTTAGCAAGGCCTTTGACAAGGTACTTCATAGTAGGTTGTTGCATTAGATTAAATCTCACAGGATCCAGGGTGAGGTATCTAAATGGATACAAAACTGACCTCTTGACAGAAGCCAGAGGCTGGTTGTAGAGAATTGTTTTTGAAACTGGAAGCCTGTGACCAGCAGTGTGCCTCAGGGATCAGTGGTGGGTCCATTGTTATTTATCATTTGTATTAATGATTCGGATGAGAATATCGGAGGCATGCCTAGTAAGTTTGCAGATGGCACCATAATTAGTGGCATAGTGGACAGTGAAGAAAGTTATCTTCAATTGCAACGGGATCTTGATCAATTGGGCTACTGTGCTGACAAATGGCAGATGGAGTTTAATTTAGATAAATGCGAGGTGATGCATTTTGGTAGATTGAACCAGGGCAGGACTTACTCAGTTAATGGTGGGGCATTGGGGAAAGTTACAGAACAAAAAGATTTAGGGATACATGTTCATAGCTCCTTGAAAGTGGAGTCACACGTGGAAGAGTGGTGAAGAAGGCAATTGGCATGCTTCTTTCATCGGTCAGAACATTGAATGCAGGAGTTAGAATGTCTTATTGAAGTTGTACGAGACATTGAGAAGGCCACACTTTGAATACTGTGCGCAATTCTGGTCACTTTATTATAGAAAGGATATTATTAAACTAGAAAGGAAAGGTTTACTAGGATGCTAGCGGGACTTAATAGATTGAGTTATAAGGAGAGGATGGATTGACTAGGACCATTTTCTTTGGAGCGAAGGAGACTGAGGGGTGATTTTATAGGTGCCTATAAAATAATGAGGGTCACAGATCAGCTAGATAGTCAATATTTTTTCCCAAAGGTAGTGGAGAAGGGAGGAATACGAAAGTGTCCAGAGGATCAATTTTTTCATACAAAAGGTGGTGAGTGTCTGGAACATTTTGCCAGAGGTAATAGTAGAGGAGGTAACAATTTTGTCTTTTAAAAAACATTTAAATGGTTACATGGGTAAGATGGGTGTAGAGGGATATGAGTCAAATGTGGGCAATTAGGGTTTAAAAAAAAAGATGGCATGAACAATTTGGGCCAAAGGGCCTGTTTCCATGCAGTCAACCTCTATGACTCTAATTGTTACTGCACAGAAGTAGGCCATTCAATCCATCACATCTGTTCTGTTCTTCGAATGTGTAACTCACTTACTGAATTATGTTGCCTTCTCCACATAATCTTGCACATTCTTCCTTTTACGATAACTGAATTTAGCTGGTCTCCACCGCACTCATTTCAGATCTAACCACTCACATTATGAAAAGCTTTACCTTATATTGCTGTTGTTTCTTCTATCAATTAGGGTGCCATTTCCTTCTTACTTCTTTCAGTTGTCAAAACATTTTTTCCAAATCCATTCTGTACAGGCCCTTCACGATTTTGAAAAGTCTATCAAAGCTCCTCTGAGCCTTTTCTTCACTATGAAAAACAGTCCCAACATCTCCAATCCATGTTTTCCATGGAACTATTCCCCTGAATTGAGGATTGAGGGTGAGTTAGCTAATTGGATTAGGAATTGGCTATCTGATAGAAGACAGAGGATGGTGGTTGATGGAAATTATTCATCATGGAGTTCGGTTACAAGTGGTGTACCTCAGGGGTCTGTTTTGGGGCCCCTGCTATTTGTAATTTTTATAAATGATCTGGATGAGGGTATTGAAGGATGGATTAGTAAATTTGCAGATGACACCAAAGTCTGAGGAGTGGTAGATAGTGAAGAGGGGTGTTATAGTTTGCAGAGAGACTTGGACAAGTTGCAGAGCTGGCCGAGAGGTGGCAAATGGAGTTTAATGTGGAAAAGTGTGAGGTAATGCACTTTGGCAGGAATAATAAATGTGTAGAGTATAGTGCTAATGGTAGGATTCTTAATAGTGTTGATGAACAGAGGGATCTTGGTGTATGTGTGCATAGATCCCTGAAAGTAGGCAGTCAAGTCGATAAGGTTGTTAAGAAGGCATACGGAGTCTTAGCTTTTATTGGTAGGAGGATTGAATTTCGGAGCTGCAACGTCATGTTGCAACTGTACAAAACTCTAGTGCGGCCGCACTTGGAGTAGTGTGTGCAGTTCTGGTCCCCACATTATAAGAAAGATGTGGAGGCATTGGAGACGGTACAGAGGAGGTTTACCAGGATGTTGCCTGGTATGGAGGGCAGGTCTTATGAAGAGAGGCTGAGGGATTTGAGGTTGTTTTCATTAGAAGGAAGGCGGCTAAGAGGAGACCTTATTGAAACATATAAGATGATTAGAGGTTTAGATAGGGTGGACAGTGATAGCCTTTTTCCTAGTATGGAGAAAGCTAGCACGAGGGGACATAGCTTTAAATTAAGGGGTGGTAGTTATAGGATGGATGTCAGAGGTAGGTTCTTTACCCAGAGAGTGGTGAGGGTATGGAATGCCCTGCCTGCGTCAGTTGTAGATGCATCAAGTTTGGTGGCGTTTAAGAGGTTAATAGATAAATTTATGAATGAAAAGGGAATGGTTTAGGTTAGAGGGTCATTGCTTTTTCTTAATTGGTTGGCGCAACATCGAAGGCCGAAGGGCCTGTTCTGCGCTGTAATGTTCTATGTTCTATGAATCTTTTCTGCACTTTCTCCAATGCCTTAACATTAACATCCTATTTTACTCTCACCCAATAAGTAAATCAGGGACATTGTATGCCTTATTAATTGTTTTCCCAACTGTCCTTTCATCTTCAATGAATCATGCACATATATACATACCCTGATTACTCTGCTCCTGCATTGGAGTTTCCCTTGGGTAAACACAGATTAATTAGGGAAAACTAGCATAGATTCCTTAAGAGAAATCATGCTGAACTAACTTGCTGGAGTTTTTGTGGAGATATAGAGAGGATTGATGAGTGTAATGCTGTTGATGTGGTGGATGGACTTCCAAAAGACATTTTAATACAATGGCACACAACAGACCTTTGAGCCCCCTGGAATAAAAGTGACAGCAGTAACCAGATACAAAATTGTGTGATAGGAAACAGAGATTAATGGTTAATAGATAATTGTCAGGCTAGAGGAAAGTTTGTAGTGGAGGTCTCCAAAGGTTAATTTTCATCCTTTGCACTTCTTAATATATATAAATGACCTAGTCTTGGTGTATAGGGCAGAATTCAACATTTGGAGATGATACAAAATTTGGAAGACATAGCTTCCCTGCCTCTGCTATTGTATTTTCATGAATTAAAATGGGTCCAAATACGAACAATTATTAAAGGTTAAAATCTTGTTTACGCATTAATGTCAAATAGAAAATGTAGCATTTCAGAACTCAAACATCCCCTTTACATCATGAACAAAAGACGCAAATATCCTCCTTTTCATAATGAAAAAAGTGACAAATTTACATGCACTATCATTTGTAACTGTGAGTTACCTAAATCACCCACTATACCACAATTGTCCTTATGTATTAACAGACTATTTATTATTCTTGTAAGTTGCTACATATATGTTGCATACATAATTGTTAAATTATGCATGTCTTTTAATGATATGCATGCACATTACCATTGGCCATTCAGTGGGTAATGTTCTCCATGTCATTTGATGTTGCCGTAGTAACTGTTGTTCCACTTCCATTGTTGGGGACTGGTAGACCCCTGAGAATGATGGTTGTTTTGTACTCTGTACAGCTGGTGAGTTCCCATCTTCCTGATCAGTCAACCACAGGGAAGAAACATATTCTTCAGTTTGTAAATGACCAGAAGATGATACGATGTAGGAACATAAGTACATCATCGAGCCTGCTCTACCATTCAATGAAATCATGGTTGATCTGATCTAATCCTCAACTCTACTTTGCTGCTCCATAAGCCTTAATTTCCTTACTGATCAAAAATCTATCTATCTCATCCTTGGACATACTTAATGACCCAACCTCCACAGCTCTCTGCTCTGATGAATTCCACAAATTCACTACTCTGAATGAAGAAATTCTTCTTCATCTTATTCTGAGGCAATAAAATGACCAGATTTTATTCATTGCAGATGCTATGTTTGTTTCCTCATATAAAGCACAAGTCAGCATGGCAACTACAGAAAAACAAACTAAACATCAGAATTGGGAGGTGAGTTGGCTATTTGGCTGCTCAACACAATCTGGCATTAAATCAAATCATATTTGATAGCCTAACTCAGTCCCACCTGTCCACATTATCCCATACTCAGAACAGTTCAATTTTCTGAATGGAAACTGACATGATGCAAAGATTTTCCCAGAGCTTAAGTCAGCAAATTTTACGAAACATGTGCATCATTGTTCATGTCAATTTGAAACGACCTTGTTAACTGGGTATTTGGCTTTGAAAGACACAGCTGGGTCACTAACTGTACATTTGTAGAACATAATTATATTATGTTGACAAATGCCACAAGCTGGACTAGTGCCAGTTCACAGAGTAGCCTATCTCTGCAGATTCAGTTTCTCTCTGGAATGAATTTGCAATTAATTATACATGCACTGTATCTTTTTAATGGTGCTATTGTTGTTTCATTAGTTGTCCTTGATATCTATGCTTAAAATATGCTATCCCAATCTTGACTTTATTACTCGAATGTTTGCTGCAATTAATTGCTGGATCCATTGTAGAATCTTGGAAATTGCACCACAGCAGGAGGTTTTTGCCCCATTGTGCCTGCACTGCTTTTGAGTCTTTAACTGGAGTTATTTGTTCTTATTTTATTTTCCTGCCTTGTTCCCAAGTATTCTTAAGTTCTTTAGAAATGCATTTTCGATTTCATTTAAAATTATAGTAAATCTCTCCCTCAATAGCCATTCTATTTCCTAACGGCATTTTGTGTGAAAAATTCCAATTATGAACTTCATTTTTCGAGCAATTTTTCCCAGGATGTGATCCCAACAATGTATTCATCAGCTCACCAACACACTTGTTATTGATAGATTATAATAGCGTATTCTGCTATACCCAGTGCTTTGTGTTTATTAATCACATCTACAGTCTCTCTCCTTCACTTCTAATCTACCACTTAGCGTTTGTGTAGGAGCTTTATGACCTTAGGATGTCCCAAAGTTTTTCACAGCTAATGAAGTACTTCTTGAACAGTGTAGTCACTGTTATAATGAAGGGGAATGCAGCTAGCTTCCACACTAATCAGCCGTACACTCAGCAGTGTACAGTCCTGTGTCACTAAAATTACAAATGTTTAAAGCTCACCAACCTGCTGTAGAAAACTTTGTTCATGGGGAGGTGGGGGAGGGTGGAGCTAAGTGAGGGTTGGCTCAAGTGGTAGGTGGGGAGTGTTCCACCAAGAAGAGGGGGATGCCAGAGAAACTCGTGGGAGGGTGGGGTGGTTGTCAGGTGCACTCAGGGAAGAAGATCTCATGTCAGCTTGTAGTGGGGGCGGTGTTGGATCTGTTCTTAGTGAGTAAGGTGAGCTCCAGGGAGGTGTCAGGTTCACTCTGATGGTGGTTCTGATCTGCTCCATAGGGCAATGGGGGTGGGGATGAAATCAGATTGGTGGTAAGAAGGGAACTTAGAATCAGGCCTGCAGGTTAGGATCAGAGGGAATCCTATGTGGCTGAGTGTCAGGGTGGGCGGGGGTGGTGTTGAAATCCTATGGAATGAGGGGTTATTAGAGGTCATAGTCAGGGGACACGGAGTGTGGAGAGTGTCCCATGTGCAGCTCAATCTTAGTATTTAAAATAGTTACTCTGAAATTATATGTGGTTTTATTTCTTCGAATTTTTTCAGAGTAATTATGGCTGCGATTCTCCCATTCTGACCTGCAACTTTTCTGGCTGGTCACGGTGAGAAATGTGTATCACTGGCCTTGTTCTGGGATTTGCACATTTGCTGGGAATGTACGTGCATCTCCCAGAGCTGGTGAACAGTTGCCGGTCAGACTACACTACAAACCAGAGAAGGCAGCTGAGTAATTTGAATCTTTTTTCAATATGTTTTAAATGTCATTTAAATCTAACTATCTGGAATTTACTGGTCCCAATCAAATCTCTTACCCCTCCAGCAGTACTTCTCTCAGGCGGCTTTAGAGACATTTCCCATGTTTAGGGAACTAGTGAGAGATCCCACCGGAATGAAGGGAGGAGCAATCCATCCCCCCGGAGGTCTGGCGGCAGAAGGGTTGTGCCTCTGCACATGGGAACCCTGGCAGTGCCAGCCTGTGCCTCCTGGGCATTGCCAAAAGGGTAAAGTGTCCATATCCAGAGTACACCTTGGTACCACCATTTGGCATTAGGCAGTGCCAAGGGGGTGGGGCCTATTGTAGGCAGGGCTTAGGGGCAATCAGTGGGAGTGGCCAGCAATTGAGTAAACGGAGATTCTAACAGACTGGGGCCACTGCACATGTGCAGAGTTCCAAAACTGCCAGACTCTAGCACGAATAAGCCTCACCCCAACCTTGGTTTTCAATTAGTTTCACGATTGGGACCTCTGCAGTGCACAGAGGGGGGAGTTTCGGGTGAGAACTGACAAAACAGTTGGGATCTCGAACAGTTTTCCCACCAATTCAGTACATGGGAGATTCACAGCCTAATATGAGTAAAACTGGTAAGTCACTTTGTTGGACGATTTCAGGACAGTGTAATTGTCCAAGGGAAGTTACAATTGCTGGATAACACCTCACCTGGGAACTTCTGAGAGGGATTTCCCAGTGCGATTTTGGGTCATTCCCCAAATCCGACACAGGGTAGCTTGGAAGTTTTGAGCAGATACTCTGTTTCTGTTGCAGGTTCAAGGATAAATATTGGTTACAACTATTCCCATGCTCTTTGAATATTTAGCCCCAGTTGAGAAGTAAAGCCTAATTGCCTCTTTGTTAAATTTTAGTTTCTTGTACATTCTCCTCAGTGAATTCCTCATGTAACCTGTAATTCTCTATATTCTATGGTGGGGAACATAATACCAGATAACCTTTGTAAATGCGGAAAAGTGTGAGGTAATTCACTTTGGCAGGAATAACAAATGTGTAGAGTATAGGGCTAATGGTAGAACTCTTAATAGTGTTGATGAACAGAGGGATCTTGGTGTATGTGTGCATAGATCCCTGAAAGTTGGCAAACAAGTCGATAAGGTTGTTAAGAAGGCATACAGAGTCTTAGCTTTTATTGGTAGGGGATTGAATTTCGGAGCCACAACGTCATGTTGCAACTGTACAAAACTCTAGTGCGGCCGCACTTGGAGTATTGTGTACAGTTCTGGTCCCCGCATTATAAGAAAGATGTGGAGGCATTGGAGAGGGTGCAGAGGAGGTTTACCAGGATGTTACCTGGTATGGAGGGCAGGTCTTATGAAGAGAGGCTGAGGAATTTGAGGTTGTTTTCGTTAGAAAGAAGGCGGCTAAGAGGAGACCTTAGTGAAACATATAAGATGATTAGAGGTTTAGATAGGGTGGACAGTGATAGCCTTTTTCCTAGGATGGAGAAAGCTAGCACGAGGGGACATAGCTTTAAATTAAGGGGTGGTAGTTATAGGACGGATGTCAGAGGTAGGTTCTTTACCCAGAGAGTGGTAAGGGTATGAAATGCCCTGCCTGCTGCAGTTGTAGATGCGCCAAGTTTGGTGGTGTTTAAGGGGTTTATAGATAAGTTTATGGATAAAAAGGGAATGGTTTAGGTTAGAGGGTCATTGCTTTTTCTTAATTGGTCGGCGCAACATCGAAGGCCGAAGGGCCTGTTCTGCGCTGTAATGTTCTACGTTTACAAGGTCTATGTTGACAAGGTCCCACATGCAAGACTTCTTGAGAAGGTGAGAGGCCATGGGATCCAAGGGGCTTTGGCCTTGTGGATCCAGAACTGGCTTGCCTGCAGAAGGCAGAGGGTGGTTGTGGATGGCTCTTTTTCTGCATGGATGTCGGTCACCAGTGGAGTGCCCCAGGGATCTGTTCTAGGACCCTTGCTGTTTGTCATTTTCATAAATGTCCTGGATGAGGAAGTGGGGGGATGGGTGAGTAAGTTCGCCGATGACACGAAGGTCAGTGGTGTTGTGGATGGTCTGGAGGGATGTCAAAAGTTGCAGCAGGACATCGACAGGATGCAACATTGGGCGGAGAAGTGGCAGATGGACTTCAACGTGGATAAATGTGTTGTGGTCCATTTTGGCAGATCCAACGGGATGAATGAGTACACTATCAAGGGTAGGAGTCTTAGCTGTGTGGAACAGCAGAGGGATCTTGGGGTCCGGGTCCATAAGACTCTCAAATCGGCCTCCCAGGTGGAGGATGTGGTTAAGAAAGCTTACGGTGTACTGGCCTTCATTCATCGAGGGATTGAGTTCAGGAGTCAGGAGGTAATGCGGCAGCTTTATAGGACCCTTGTCAGACCACACTTGGAGTACTGTGCGCAGTTCTGGTCGCCTCACTATAGGAAGGACATGGAAGCTATTGAAAGTGTGCAGAGGAGATTTACAAGGATGTTGCCTGGATTGGGAGGCATGCCTTATGAAGACAGGTTGAGGGAGCTGGGACTGTTCTCCCTGGAGAGACGAAGATTGAGAGGCGACCTGATAGAGGTTTACAAGATGTTGAGAGGAATAGATAGGGTGGACTCTCAGAGACTATTTCCCAGGGCTGAAATAGTCACGACGAGAGGGCACAGATTTAAGGTGCAGGGAAGCAAGTACAGAGGGGATGCTAGGGGAAAGTTTTTCACTCAGAGAGTGGTGAGTGAATGGAATTGGCTGCCGTCGATGGTGGTCGAGGTGAACTCGCTGGGGTCTTTTAAAAGACTTCTGGATGAGTATATGGGATCCAATGGGATTGGGGGTTATAGATAGGTCTATGGCTGGGTAGGTTTTGATGTGTTCGGCACAACTTGTGGGCCGAAGGGCCTGTTTGTGCTGTAGTGTTCTATGTTCTACGTTCTAAATGCTGCATAACTCTTCCTTTTCTCCCTTCTGTGTTGTTTTTCTCTTCTTCATAATAATTACATTGAAGGCCAAAGAATTCAACCATCTTCTCTTGTTATAGTTGAATCTCCTTTTATCAAACTTCTAGGGATTACTATTGACCAGAAACTGAACAGGTACAACCATACATATATACTATGGATAAGAGCAGGTCAGAATACCATCTATAAAATGTACAGAGTTGGTCTCCTTATTTACAAAATGACAGATTAGCAAGGAAAACTTTTCAGAGAAGGTTCACTTGACTGATTGCTGGGATGAAGGGGTTACATATTTACGAGCATATGAAATAGGAACAGAAGTAGGCCATTTGGCCCCTAAAGACTTCCTGGCCATTCAATAAGCTCATGGCTGATCTATTTGCATCTCCCTCCTCATCTATCCCAATAACCTTTGATTCGCTTTCTTAAGAAGGATCCATTTACCTCTGCCTTAAAAAGATTCAGTGACCCCATTTCCACTGCCTTGCAAGGCAGAGAATTCCAAAGTCACAAACCTTCTGAGAGAAAAAGCTTCTCATCTCTGTCCTATAAAGATGATCATTAATTTTAAAACGGTGCTCCTCATTCTGGATTCACCCACAAGTGGTGACATTCTTTCCACATTCATACTCTCAAGACCATTCAATGTTTTATAAACTTCAATCAAGTCATCCCTCAACCTTCTAAACTCCAGTGGAAACAAGCCCAGTCTTTCTAACCTATCCTTATAAGATAACACACTCATTCCAGGTTTTAATGCAATAAACTACCTCTAAACCACCTTTAATGCATTTACCTCCTTCCTTAAATAAGGAGACCAAAACAGCACCCAGCAATTGAGGTGCAGTCTCACATTGCCCTGAAGCATACCTTCCTTACTTCTATGTTCAGTTTCTTTCACAGTAAATAACAGTATTCCATTAGCATTCTTGATTACATGCTATATCTCCATGCTAATGTTGGTGACAGGTTGGATCTATATCCACTTGTGTTCAGAAGAATGAGAGACAATCTTACTAAAACACATAAGATCCTGGCAGATCTTGACAGAGTGGATTCCAAAAGGATGTTTCCACCTGTGGAACAGATTAGAACTTGATTAGAACAGCTTAAAAATAAAAGATCTCCCATTTAAGATAGAGACGAGGAGAATTTTTTATTTTCAAAGCTCTTTTCCTCAGAGAGTAGTGGAGGCAGGATTATTGACTCTTTTAAAAGTTGAATGAGGTAGATTTTTGATTGACAAGCAAATCAAAGGGTATGGCAGATAAGAAGGAAAATAGATTTGAAGCCATAATAAGATCAGCTATAATATTATTGCATGGTGGAGCAGGCTTGAGAGGCTAAATAGTTTGTTGGAACCCGTTTGAAATAAATGGGTGCTTTTCTGGTTGGCAGTTGGTGACTAGCGGCGTGCCGCAGGGATTGAGCTGGGGCCTCAATTGTTGACCAGATACATAGACAATTTGGATGAGGGGACCGAGGGTAGAGTAACAAAGTTTGTTGATGACACAAAGATGAGTGGGAAAGCGAATTGCGTGGAAGACACAGAAAGTCTGCAGAGAGATTTGGATAGGCTGAATGAGTGGATGAGGATCTGGCAGATAGAGTATAACATTGGCAAGCGTGGGGTTATCCATTTGGAAGGAATAATTACAACACGCTACTGTGCAGAGGGACCTGAGAGTCTTTGCGCATGAATTGCAAAAACTCAGTTTGCAGGTGCAGCAGCTGATCAAAAAGGCCAATGGAATGTTGGTCTTTATTGCAAGAGGGATGGAATATAAAAGCAGGGAGGTCTTTCTGCAACTGTACAAAGTACTGGTGAGGCCGCACCTAGCGTGCCGTGTGCAATTTTGGTCCCCTTATTTGCAAAAGTATATAATGACCTTGGAGGGAGTACAGAGAAGGTTCACCAGGCTGATACCAGAAACAAGGGGGTTAGCTTATGAGGAGAGATTGACTAGATTTGGCCTGTACTGGAGTTTAGAAGGGGTGAGTTTGGAGGGCTGATCTTATCGAGACATATAAGATAATGAAGGGGTTAGATCGGTAGAGGCAGAGAGAGTCTTTCCACTTAGAAAGGAAACAAGAACTAGAGGACACAGCCTCAAAATAAGGCAGCGGGGGGGAGGGGGGGTGGATCAGTTTAGAACAGAATTGAGAAGGAACTTCTTCTCTCAGAGGGTAGTGAATCTCTGGAATTCTTTGTCTATTGAAGTGGTGGAAGCTATCTTGTTGAATATGTTTAAGTCACAGGTAGATAGATTTCTGATTAATAAGGGAATTAAGGGTTATGGGGAACAGGCAGGAGTATAAATAAACCACTTTCAGATCAGTCATCATCTTATTGAATAGTGGGGCAGGCTCGAGGGGTTAGATGACCTACTCCAGCTCCTATTTTTTATGTTCTTATGTTCGTATATGTGTATGTATTTATCTATTCAGCACAAAGCAGGAGTGTGATGGAGTACACTTTGCTTGCCTTGATGAGTGCAACTCCAACAGTGCTCAAGAAGTTTGACACCATCCAGGAAAAAGCAGATTGTTTGATTGACATCCCATCCAGTACCTTCAACAATCAATCATCAATGTAAGTAGCAGCAGTGTGTACCATCTGCAAGATCCACTGCACCAACTCACTAAGGTTCCTTTGATAGCATCTTCCAAACTCATAATCCCTACCACCTAGGAGGACAAAGGCAGCAGATGCAGGGAAATACCAGCACCTTTCTGCACTGTAGGGATACTATGGTTCGATTCTATGGTTCTAGAAGCTACAAGCTCCTCACCAAGCCATATATCCTCCTGAACTGGAATGGTAATGGAGAGTCATTAGTCTGTGCAATTTCCATTCCTAGAAAACAATAGAGATTTGGTCATTGAATTTGTGTGAGACTGAATTAGAGTTTTAATAGATCGGAGAGTCAATGCTTCTGGAAAGTTGACAGGAAAATAGAGTTGAGACCACAATTAGATCAGCCATGTTCGTATCAAATGGCAGAGAATGTTTAAAGGCCAAATGGCCTACTCCTCTTTCTATATCTTATGTTCCTATGTTGCTTTACCATCGCTGGGTAAAAATCCATGAACTGCCTTCCTAACAACACTGTGAGTGGACCCACAACAGATTGACTGCAGTGATTCTGGAAGCTAGTTCACCATCTCTCTCTCAAAGCAATTAGAGATGGGTAATAAATGCTGGTTTAGCCAGTGATGCCCACATCCCATGAAAGAATGTAAAGAAAATTGTTATCACTTTGCCTCAGGATCAAATGCTGGTATAAACCTTTTAACCTAAAGGATATATTGAGTTGGCAAAGGTTTTGTGCACTTAGTCTGCCCTATAACTCTGGTAGCATGGTTGTGAATCCACAAACATTCTAGAAAGGTAGAAAATTCCCTGTGTGTTTTCTTTGAGAGTTACTGATGTTTCATCTGAAAATTTATAAATGCTTTGAGCAGTATCAGAACAAGTCATGCATTAAGTGGTCTGGCACACCTTCCTTCCATGGTTTGGAGCAGCACATGGCCTCAGACTCCAAGTAATGTGTCTGCTGGAGGCTAATTACCCTGAGACCTGTCCTGAGGATTAAAGTGATATTCAACCTTGCCGGAGCTTATCAGTTCATTGAACCATATCTGGCACTGCATTTATGATCTTCTGGTAAAATTCTGCCACTTAGAATTACATTGATGTCCTGCAGGCATGTTTCATCAGTGTGGGTGGCTTCCTTCAGTTACTCTCTGGAAAAAGATCTCTCTCGCGGCCTCTAACATTTGTCCTGTGTTCCAGGCTTTTGGTTCCCCTGGAATATCTTGGAGATGACAGCAGATTGAAACAAACAGCAGCTACAGCTGTGGCCACTATGGTCTGCTTAAATTGAGCCTGCCTTTTAAAAGTCCTGCTTCTATTCCTGCCCCTAGAGCTGCTAATTGAACAGTGAACCCATCTCCATGTGAATTATGAGGTAATTCCTGTGCATGTTATGCATCATTTCTGTTGCCCAGCAGGAATTGGTTTGTGACCTGGGAACCATCTTAAAGCTGATCCCATCCCTGATACCAGAACTCTGCCTCAGTTCTTCCAATTGCTTTTTTTGTAACTTGAGAGAGCCATTAACTCTTCAAACTATGAACATTTCCTATGCTTGCATGTAATAAATAAGTGGAAACTACAGAGAAGATGCAGAGGAGAACAGTCCAGATAATACCAAATTGTAGAGCTATTAATTTCAAGGTAGGGTAACTGGGGCAAGATGCTATTGGGAAGGAGATAGTTAGAAAGAAAATGATTGACAGCTTGGGACATAATCTAGTTGGATAGGTTATCTGAAACATAGATGACTAAATATGTAGGTGCAATGGTCATGTGTATAAAATTAAATACTGGGAAATATTTTGTTCGGCAGGGGACAACTGCTCTGAACAACTTTCTGGACATCAGATGTGCATGAGAAATGGAAACTTGATGGGTGACTGACTGAAGAAGGTATTACCAACATTGAAATTCTTATTTTGAAATTTGGAAGCATCAGTCTGATCTCTCACATATAGTTCTGTGGAATTCTCTTCATGTTTAATTAAGTTCCGGCAGATAGCAACTGTGCTAGATAAACAATACAAGAAATAATTAATGTGAATCCGTGAGTCACATTTAATGAGATGCAAATCATTTGAAAATGTTTCATTTTGTAATTGAATTTGGAAACAATTGTTGTTATAAATTTGTTGCATGTTTAATTTATAATTTGCTTATGTGATGGCTGTTCTTAAATTTTATCGCTGCTGTAATGTGTTGAGTCCTAAGAATTGCAAATGATGGGTGGAATGCGTCATTGTCCCATTGCTGGAGGTTCATTACATACTACATTGGTTCAAGCTGCTTCATGAACTTCACAATAGACATTGTCACCAAGATACAACACCTGTTGCAGCAACAGTGCAAGCTCCAACTTCACGATAGACATTGTCGCCAAGATACAACACCTGTTGTAGCAACAGTGCAAGCTCCAGCACTTATTAAGATCACCATATTCCTTAACCTTTGTGCAACATGCTCTCTCCAGACTGCAGCAGGTTAATATCAGCAAAATATCCAAATTTGTTGCTCACAAGAGTATACCGGATTTCACTGAGGTTCTCCATCAGTCGGGAGAATGAAGCAGGGCAAGGGGGCACTAGATTTCACCCACTTTGCAGTATCACCAGTGTACATAAACTGCATTCCCATTCCAAAGTGTGTTCCCCATCATCATCTTCACATATTTGTCAGTAGAAAGGCATGTGACCATAAGCTGTGTATAATCCTGCCCACTGCATAGCTTCTTATCATCACTCATGGATCTTTTAACCTCTGCCATGCTTCGTTCAATCTCTACTCTCACGAAGCCATCACTTCACAAGTTGCCGACTGGGGAAGTTCAGGCATTTGGTGTGATTTTGCGGGCCATTAGGCACCAGTGCAAACTGAAGACAATGATATTAAATTTGATGCTTTTGAGGGATTTGAGTTGGGAATTCACTGGCGGTTACAACAACAGGATTGGGCATTGGGATAAGTGAAAGTTAAGAAATGTGCAACCTTGTACATACTGGAGTTTCTAGAAGGTTGGTAATGGAAGGGGTCACACATGACATAAACCTTTGTTTAAGAAGGAATTTTCTTGTCACTAAATGTCACTTTGATATGGTGACATTCAAAGGTATTTTGCTCAGAAAGCTGCAGAATGGATAAACACTTATATTGAGATGTCCTTTCATGAGAAACAGCAAGAGAAATAATCAGCTATGATTGTTGGTGACAGCCTGACCTTGTAAACATTTGTTACTTTTAATCTGATTCAATTGTTAAACATTAGTTTAACTTCCTTTTTCATT
This sequence comes from Sphyrna mokarran, assembly GCA_024679065.1. Lineage (NCBI taxonomy): Eukaryota > Metazoa > Chordata > Chondrichthyes > Carcharhiniformes > Carcharhinidae > Sphyrna > Sphyrna mokarran. The sequence continues at coordinate 63,217,572 of JAGIQG010000006.1, read as the reverse complement.
AGACTAGAATTATTCTTACTGACATGAGTTTCTATTAATTCTTTAGGGCTGTGTTCAAAAGTACAAAAATATCAAGCATGTCCAAAATCAATTGCATTTTTGCAATGATTCCTTGATATTCTCTTCCATATTTATATTGATAATTAAGTGAACTGGGTCATAATTCGAGTTGTTTTTATGGCAATGATGCAAAGCTACAGTCAACATGCTGTAACTATAACCCATCCTAATGGAACAGTTTCAGCAATAATAAACAGCTTGAATAAGATGAACTATTATTTGGACTCACACAGAATTATGCATCTGAGTTTCTGGTCATACAATGTTACATGTTACATTGATTTAATTAACAAAAAGTGAAAGCAGCAAAAATAAATGATTGGAATAAAGGGTACAATTTGTTCCAATTGAAAACTTTGTGTAGCTAATGTCAAGGTTAAGATCAAATTTTAACCATGTCTTTATTAGCTTTTATACAAGATAAAGCATTATTCTTTATTGTGATTTCTTCTCCATTTTGCTGTTTATATTGTATCTGGTTAATATGTGTCTTACTTTGAAATCTAGAACTCAGCATGCTCATTGTAAGCTGAAGGTTAATTACTTGATAAGATCAGGGAGAAGTAATGAAGGAGAGTATATTTCTCCATCAAGTATCAGAGCTGGGTAAAATGGCTTGCATACCTAATAAATAGACTTTGTTACATATAATTTATTTTGAAACCATTTTATTTATTGGGAAATACTAATAGTGCTGTTTATGATTGTTAAGGATGATGTGGTTAATTTATTTCAGTATATAAAGCAATGTTAATTCATACAAGGAATCTATCTGAAAAAAAAGTCCCATTACTGTATCATGTTATTCTTAATGTGAAATACTTCAAAGATTTGTGGTATGAATTAACTTGCTGCTTTTGGATTTGAATAGAAATGGTTCCAATAGGTTGTTTCAACTGGAGTGCCCATTTAATGGAGCCATAGTACCCTATGGACCTGGCATCATTCAGACATGTAACTTCTAAGTAATAAGAGCAGATGACATTGACCATACTGGACAACAATGCCATATCTTGTTTTCTTTGATCCATTTAGGAAGTGCAGGTACACACTGCAAAGGAAAGGGCCAAAGCTAGAATAGACATCTCTTACTTTGAAGTTGTAACTCCTACGGAGGACTGAGCAATGGAAATAGTCTGCATTTCTGACGAGGAGGAAGTTGGCCCTGGCAAAATAGGAATTCATGTTGGAGATGGTAACTGTCAAGGGCAATGAAATCAAGGAGGCCATAGAATCCCTACAGTGAAGAAGAAAACCATTTGGCTCATTGAGTCTGCATCAACCATAATCCCACCCAGGCCCTATCCCCACATCCCCACCATATTTATCCTTCTAATTGTCTGACACTAAAGAACAATTTAGAATGGTCAATCCACCTAATCTGCACATCTTTGGGCTGTGGGAAGAAACTGGATCAACCGAAGAAAACCCACACAAACATGGGGAGAATGTGCAAACTCCATATAGACAGTGACCCAAGGCTGCAATTGAACCAAGGTCCCCGACAGCTGCCCACTGTGTCACTGTATTCCACTCCATCTACCAGCATACCAAACACTGAGTTGCACTGGGAACCCTCAACATTGCAGAGGCTTCTACTGACCATAATTGGTTCTCAAGATCTTTTCCTGTGTCTCCCTCAGATGCAGACTTCCATCCCTGGAGAACCCCTTCTTCCCAAACAGCAGCCTAAGAACAGAAGAATAAAACACCTTACAAGTATTGTCTAATTCCCCTCCTTGTGCTTACTAACAATAAACAACAAGGCATTAATGATATATCGAGGATGATTAACATACAAATATGTAGGATCATTTATCAAGGAATTGAGAATCTGATAGCAATGTTACAAAGTTAGAGAGGTTGGAGATGTGGAAGGAACTGTGAAAAGTCCTATGAAGGAAAGATGCAAAATGTCAGGAGTCACAAGAGTGAAGGCCCTGTTTAAACTAGCTGGAATCTATTCTCATATGTTCAAATTTGCTGAGGTGGTGTGAGGTCTTGGAAAGAGGGTGGAGGATTCCATTCAGCTCATGTGAGTCAACATGTGTTTAGAATGCGCAGAATATGACATGAGAATATGAAATTCCTGTAGTGGATCAAGTTACATCCTTGGAACTACCGTCTCCGTATAATTGGACCCCTGTCATATCCATAGAGGGATAGATTGTTTGTAAACACATGGATCACTTGAGCAGTAGAAAGAACTCCAGCAGTCAGTGCTACTATCAAGAAACAAATTCAAACCTGTAAGAAGTGAAGTAACTGATCAACCTGTTATAGACATCACTGATGTCTCCAATGGAAGCAAATAGTAATGGGCTGCCTGTGCCAGAAGAGGTTCCTCATAGTTACAATTGCTATTGATGACGATCTGCTGAGTATCTCAGAATACCGAATTACATCATTCTACAAGCAACAGAAAAAATCCTCAAAGATTCCATTGATAACTGTTTAACTTGTATAGTTAGAATTTGGGCTTGAGTAATTTGATTATTAAAGGTTGTATGGAAAAGTTATGGTGCCGAGGGGTTGGGTGGGTGATGCAATAGTTGTCCCTTTAAGGGCAACACAGCACAAAAGGATCACCTGGCTTGAGGGACCAGTCGAGACTAAGAGTAGGTAATCATCTTAGAGGATGAAGTCCTTTCTTAACCCAGGCCTTGGGTCACTGCCTGGGTGGAGTTTGCACATTCTCCCCATGTTTGCATGGGTTTTCTCCGGATGCTCCAGTTTCTTCCCATAGCCCAAAGATGTGCAGGTTAGGTGTTGGCCATGCTAAATTGCCCCTTAGTGTCAGACAATTAGAAGAATAAATATGGTGGGGACGCGGGGATAGGGCCTGCATCAATCGCAATATGGAATTGTGATTGATGCAGACTCAATGGGCCAAATGGCTTCCTTCTTCACTGTAGGTATTCTATGGCCCCCTTGATTTCATTCCCTCGACAGTTACCATCTTCGACCTGAATTCCTATTTTGCCAGGAACAACTTCCTCCTAGATAGAAATTTCCATTGCTCAATCCTCCATAGGTGTTACAACCTGAAAGTGAGGGATATCTATTCTAGCTTTGGCCCTTTCCTTTCTTAACCAGGAAACATAAAAAAGACATTTAGAAGGGACTGGGGAAATGGTGGGCTGCTCAAGGGCAGCTCAGGGTGCTGCTGACTTCTGTAAAATTTCTTCCCTTAATGAATAGCTTTTGAGTTCCTGATGAAGCCTGCAAAAGAGCATCATTCCATTTCTAACTCTGAGTTAGAGTGTAGCTACCTTGGAAATGCTACACAGATTAAAATAAAAGGCAGAATTTTCCAGCCATTCCCACCAGTAGATCTTCCATCTCTGCAGTTGGAGAGCCCCCCGAACAATGGTAGGTGCAAACAGCAGAAAACTTCATTGACAGTGGTGGGACTGGAAGGAAGATCCTGCTGCTGGCCAATGATGGACTGCCACCACTGCTGCGGGAGGGGAGGGAGATCCCACCCCTGGTCTAATATATGAGTAACTACACAACTGACTTCCCAGTCAACCATATTGACTCCCCAGCTAACTTCACTGAAAACCCCCCACCACCCCCCTCCCCTCCTCACAACTATCCCTGTATGTACCCAAATATGACACAGATTGGTAATACAATAATGAGGATACTTTATTTGAAAATAAGTCTACATAGAGTTAACTGGAAAACTACATGTACACATCAGATTCTTTTTTTGCTGCTTGTAGACAGAAAACAAATCTTGGGACTAATACACTACATCTTGTGAAGGTGGTAATGATTGACAGCATGTAAAATATGTTCTTAAAGGTACATATACCATATATCATGACATCTCTCCTGAATCCTGATTAAAGTTTTATCTTTAAATAATCAAATTTAAGTTGCAACGTCATGTTGCAACTGTACAAAACTCTAGTGCGGCCGCACTTGGAGTATTGTGTGCAGTTCTGGTCCCCACATTATAAGAAAGATGTGGAGGCATTGGAGAGGGTACAGAGGAGGTTTACCAGGATGTTGACTGGTATGGAGGGCAGGTCTTATGAGGAGAGGCTGAGGGATTTGAGGTTGTTTTCGTTAGAAAGGAGGCGGCTAAGAGGGGACCTAATCGAAACATATAAGATGATTAGAGGTTTAGATAGGGTGGACAGTGATAGCCTTTTTCCTAGGATGAAAAAGCTAGCACGAGGGGACACAGCTTTAAATTAAGGGGTGATAGTTATAGGACGGATATCAGAGGCCGGTTCTTTACCCAAAGGGTGGTTCGGGAGTGGAATGCCCTGCCTGCAGCGGTTGTAGATGCGCCAAGTTTGTGGCGTTTAAGAGGTTAGTTGATAAGTATATGGAAGAGAAGGGAATGGTTTAGTTTGGAGGGGCATTGCTTTTTATATTGGTCGGCGCAACATCGAAGGCCGAAGGGCCTGTTCTGTGCTGTAATGTTCTATGTTCTATGTTCTAAATTATTTATATGACAACAAATGAAAATAACATTATTTCTGAATAAACCATTACACAAATAATAAATAAATAATAAATAAAGAGACCAATGGATAGTTTGCTTATCCATCCAGACTTAGCTATTGTGATCTTGCTGGTGGTGCTTTATGTTTTCAGAATGCTTATGTTATTAATAGAATTTGTGTGGTCTGTTGAAATCCATAATCAGGATGATTGTATTTAAGGTGTGTATATTTCCTTTCCCTCTGAGTGATGTTTCCTATTGAAATTGATATGAATATGCTTTTCTGTGTGTTCAAGTGGAAATTTTTAAAAATTCATCTTTATGCTGCAGGTAATCAGTATGTCAGGTGGTAATGCAACTCAAATTTTGGGAGAACAGGATAAATAATCATTTCAACCTTGCAAATAATTAAGTTAAGTGGAGTTAATGGACTTTAATTTACTTAAGTTCCCTGGAATTTCAGTTTAGAGTGATTGACAAGGTCAAGTGATGATGTGATTTATGTACAGAAAACAAAACAGTTTTTGTAGAAATGATTTGGAGTTTGGCTGTTCTGGTTGAAGTTTGGAGAATTTTACAGACTTTTGGAAGCTTGATATCTCTCTGAAAACTCTAAGGTAGTCTAATTTATTATAGCAAGTATATTTGTGATTGCAAACTATAGTTGAAGTGGTCTTTATTTCTGTAAAAAAAGTTATTATTTGGAATCAAAAAATGATAAGTTAGAATTAAACTTGTTCCCTTTTCATTTTTAAATATTATTCAACTGTTAATAGTTAGTTGCTCCATTTATTAGAGCTATATTTAAACTGGATTATTAAATAAAGTTTGTTTCACTATAAACTGATTTTATAACTCAGTGTCTATGCTCATGCCTGATACTTTCTTAATTGAGTTGAACTTTAACTGGATTTAGGGTGTTTTAGAAACAGAGGTGCCTCATGAAGTTGTGAAACTTTTTGTAGATGAATAGTCAGGTGGTTTGTTCTCAGGTGCATTTGGAAGCTAGAACATGAACAGAATTTGGACTGCATTAGAAATCTTTCAGTTATGACAGTCTAGCTGTTTCAAGTAGTTTACTGCTGGATTTGTTATGTTTAAGATTTTTCAAACTGTGGTCTGTGATCTGCAATGTTAATACTTCTGAAGTCCAGACACTACAATATAATGGCTGTTCCTAATGTCATTAATTATTATCTCTTTCCAAATTTGAGCACTAATATTTTTCTTTGTTCAAAAACAAAGGCCTGGATTTTCACTGACTTGGAATGATTCAGCAGCCATTTAGAAATGCTGGTAGTGTTCCAATTCCAATGTTCCTGATCTCTTTCCCAGGCTGTCTGAATTTTGGACTGCCTTTAAAGGATATGGTTTGCTTCAAGTCAGAAGCCCTCATCTGGCTGTCTGTAACACCATAAGACATAGGAGCAGAATTAGGCCATTTGGCCCAAAGAGTCTGTTCTGCTCTTCAATGAGATTATGATTGATCTGACAATGATAATCCTCAATTCCACTTTCCTGCCTTGCCCCATAAATCTTGATTCCCTTATTTATTGAAAATCTGTCCATCACAGCATTGAACATATTTAACGACCCAGTCTCTATACCCCTTTGTGGAAAGAGTTCCACAGATTAATTACTGTTGTCCTTGTCCCTTTAAGGGCAACATAGCAAATAAGAGTCACATGGCCTGTGTGACCAACCGGGACTCAGTATTGAATTACCTCATAGGGTGATTGACTCCGAGACAGAAACGTTCTGAAAGTTAACTACAAATCCATGCAGCAATTGTACAATTCTTATTAATGGCTATCCTGGTGTCCACTAATGAAGTCTATGAAAATGCATCATTACAATTATCCTGAGAGAAAAAAAATCCTCATCACCTCCATCAAGTTAAATCAAAAGTCTTAAAATGATAAATTAACAGATACCTCCTACTCCTCTGTTTCTTGGAGTTAGGGCAGGTTTTAAAGAGTCTTGATTCACAGCCATTTAGAGGAGTCGTGAATCCTTGGGTACAATGAGGGGACCTTTAGAACCTTCCTTTTAAAAGGTTCCCATCATGCCTTCTATGTCAAATTATGTTCCCCACTCACGTCCATATCCCCTCATTTCCCCTATGCAAAGCTCTTCCTTTCTACCCACACCCTCAGGCTCCTCATGCTCTTTATGCTATCTGACTAGCCTCACTACCGGACTACCCCAACCTGACTATCCCAACCACCAGACCATTACACCCCACCCTCCCACTCCTCTCAAGTCAAACCTGAATACGAGTCCCAAGCTGACTACCACTTCCAACCATCAGGTTACTCCTCCCCCCACAACTAATCCAATTCAAATACTCCCTGGCACATCTACAAACTCAACCATCTCACTCATTCGTCCATGTACCACCTTACCAACTCTATCCACTTCACCAATATTAAGTGACTTGTCAACATACTCCTTAACCAATTTACCCACCTACCAACTTGTCACCTTACCCATTGTTCTGACAAAGTTCCCCAAATGACACTGCATTGCACATTTTCTGAGGAAGCTGTGATGTAAAGTCTCAGAAGAAAGACGCAGAAGTGTCAAGTCAGAGGAATTTTCAAGCTGGGCAGGAATTTGCCTGTCATTACCAGAACTAGAAGATTCAGGCATTGTGTTTGAACATATAACATTCATATTCATTCATGGTGAAATGAATAGAGAAGTGAATGGTGCTAGTGCTTTGAAGAGTCAACAGCTTACAATTTGCGATAATCATTGCTGCTGCTGCTTGTTTCACCAGTTAATTGTCTTGATGAAGTGGATTTAATTTAATCAATACTCACTTCCATGGAGAATTGTTTCCATTGTAACATTCTGATTGAAATTGTAAACGCATGGAAATTATTTCCAGATTTTTGGTCTGCTAAATGATAAATATGTTTGCTTCATAGATTTAATTTGAAACAAATAATTTCATTACTTAATATAAAAAGATATTTTAAATTAGCCACAGTCCAGGAAAAATAACAAGCAGAACCATTCCTTCCTGCTTCAGATATGTGGAGAAGGTTAAATGTGTGAAACATTCTGAACATCTTATAATACCTGAAATGTGATGAATCAAGGGCTATCCAGTCATACAGCTGTACACACACCAATGTAAACAACCAGCAAAGCTGACTGCTTCAGAAAAACACAAATTGACTAAAGGGTTGTCAGCTTGGAAGGAATGTTGAATAAAGGAGCTATGGCATGTGAAAACCAGAGTAGAGATGTTCTTCTCTGGGAATATGTGTGTGCTGAGTGAAAGACTGGGGTCAGAGCCTGTGAAATTATGCTGTTAGTTCTTCTTGGCACTCCTGTAAAGGGCTAGCATGGTGATGATTGGCCAACTGACCTCTCTATGCTATAACCATTCTATGTTTGGATGATTCTGATTAGGCAGCATTTGAAACACAAAATCATTAGCCAAAATTTTCTGGCCGTTCCCACTGGTGGGATCTTCCAGTCCTGGATGGGTCAGGTTACCTGCCTGGGAATCCACCGTTACAGGTAGTTGAGGGCTGGAGTGTGAGGAGAACAGTTAGTCAAATAAAATTTTACTTTGTTCCTGTAGCTTGCATTGGTGTGACTTGTTGGAACTACCCCCCTCCCCCCACCCAGTAGTCTCCATATTGATAGCTTTCTTCTTGTCTGTGTAGCCCAGTTTGGCTTGCTGCACTGCCCCTGTTGATTAGTAAGGCAACAAGTTTCAGTCAAGTGATGATAATACACACAATGTGCACACAATGGATCAAAATCATAGTAATTTGCACAATGGGGGCATGTTTGATATCCTATCAACATTCCAACTGTGGTCATTCTCCTGAATGACTTTATTTGAAATTCCATCCTCATGGTGCTCACAGGTACATCAGTCATTGTCATTTTAAACCTCACTGACTACCCCTCACCATTTCAATCAATCAGCACCTGGGAAGAGTATTCACACTTTAAATAAATTCCCAGAGATATGTTCAGGCATTTCTTTTTCTGTTTATGCAGTAACTACAAAATAAGTTAGCTAGCTTACTCAGGTCGTCGTTGGTTACGGGTATAGTGCCGGAAGACTGGAGGATAGCGAATGTGGTACCATTGTTCAAGAAGGGGAAGAGAGACTTTCCAGGGAATTATAGGCCGGTGAGTCTTACTTCTGTTGTGGGCAAAGTATTGAAGAGAATTATTAGGGATAGGATTTATAGTTATTTAGAGAGAAATGAATTGATTGGGGATAGTCAGCATGGTATTGTGAAGGGTAGGTCGTGCCTTACTAACCTTATTGAGTTTTTTGAAAAAGTGACCAAAGAGGTGGATGGGGTAAGGCAGTTGATGTGGTATATATGGACTTTAGTAAGGCGTTCGATAAAGTGGCCCATGGAAGGCTTCTGCAGAAAATGCAGATGTATGGGATAGAGGGTGATTTAGCTAATTGGATTAGGAATTGGCTAGCAGATAGAAGACAGAGGGTGGTGGTTAATGGAAGATATTCATCGTGGAGTTCGGTTACAAGTGGTGTACCTCAGGGATCTGTTTGGGGGCCCCTGCTGTTTGTAATTTTTATAAATGATCTGGATGAGGGTATTGAAGGATGGATTAGTAAATTTGCGGATGACACCAAAGTCGGAGGAGTGGTAGATAGTGAAGAGGGGTGTTCTAGTTTGCAGAGAGACTTGGACAAGTTGCAAAGCTGGGCCGAGAGGTGGCAAATGGAGTTTAATGCGGAAAAGTGTGAGGTAATTCACTTTGGCAGGAATAACAAATGTGTAGAATATAGGGCTAATGGTAGGACTCTTAATAGCGTTGATGAACAGAGGGATCTTGGTGTATGTGTGCATAGATCCCTGAAAGTTGTCAATCAAGTCGATAAGGTTGTTAAGAAGGCATATGGAGTCTTAGCTTTTATTGGTAGGGGGATTGAATTTCGAGCCGCAACGTCATGTTGCAACTGTACAAAACTCTAGTGCGGCCGCACTTGGAGTATTGTGTGCAGTTCTGGTCCCCACATTATAAGAAAGATGTGGAGGCATGGGAGAGGGTACAGAGGAGGTTTACCAGGATGTTGCCTGGTATGGAAGGCAGGTCTAATGAAGAGAGGCTGAGGGATTTGAGGTTCTTTTCATTAGAAAGAAGGCGGCTAAGAGGAGACCTTATTGAAACATATAAGATGATTAGAGGTTTAGATAGGGTGGACAGTGATAGCCTTTTTCCTAGGATGGAGAAAGCTAGCACGAGGGGACATACCTTTAAATTAAGGGGTGGTATTTATAGGACGGATATCAGAGGTAGGTTCTTTACCCAGAGGGTGGTAAGGGTATGGAATGCCTTGCCTGCGTCAGTTATAGATGCGCCAAGTTTGGTGGCGTTTAAGAGGTTAGTAGATAAGTTTATGGATGAAAAGGGAATGGTTTAGGTTACAGGGTCACTGCTTGTTCCTAATTGGTCGGCGCAACATCGAGGGCCGAAGGGCCTGTTCTGCGCTGTAATGTTCTATGTTCTATGTTCTAACTCTTTAGAGTTGATTTTATGAAGACATTGCATCCATATACCATATTGTGTTTTAAAAATGAAGTGTCCACCTCCCAGTCAGCTTGATGTGACACTATACTCCGATCAAAGGCAAGGTTATTTCTACTCTTAACTACAGGGATCATTGCTTTTCTCAATCAACGTACATCATCGCTAAGTGGTGATACTGGTATATTTATTTTAGAAAAACTAGCTGACACTCATTATTTGAACAACTCACTGACTTTCAAGCCACAATCTTCAATCTCGTATTTAAAAACAGTGGAAATTCAGCTTTCAGAAGCTGAGGAACTTTATACATTCAGCAGCAAATCTCTTTCTTTCACGAAGTACCATCAACTTAACTCAGGACAGACATAGATGATATGAATTTATCAGTTTTTCATGAAGTAAGGTTAGAGTTTATTTATTTATTAGGCACAAGTAGACTTACATTCACACTGCAATGAAGTTACTCAAATCGCCACACTCCGGTGCCTGTTTGGTACACTGAGGGAAAATTTAGTATAGCTAATTCATTTAACCTGCACATCTTTGAACTGTGGGAGAAAATCAGAGCACTCAGAGGAAATCCACGCAGACACAGGGAGAATAGCAAAATCCACACAGACAGTGACCCAAGCCGAGAATCAAATTCAGGTCTCTGGCACTGTGCGGCAGCAGTGCTAACCACCATGCTACTGTGCTGCCCAGATGGTGCTTCAGAAGACAGTGACCATCCCTATGAAAACCTGCGACGCATGAATTGGCTCTTCCCAGACAGCAATGAGAAATAATCCTTGCAGCATTGAGTGATGTCTTGTTGATTGAGGTCCTAGAGAATGAATCGTCTTTCCTATTATGAGATGTAGATTAGGAAGTTACTGTTGTCCTTTTAGAAGAATCAACTGTACATTTCACAGCTGAGTAGCATTGCTCATTTTCTCACTTGTTGTTCATGAAGAGTCTTCAACAGAAGACGCCTTGATTAAGACTAGGTTAGAATCAATGGAAGCTCACATGAAAGAGTTGGTATCTTCCAAAGATAAAAGCCAATTTCCACCCATACCTCAGTTCTAGCTGAAAGTCTTCCTTTCAACGAGACTGCCGCAGAATCTTCAGCAATTCTGAAGCTGCAGATAGGAACATAAGCAGGAATAGACCATTCAGTCCACTCAAAACTATTATAGCTGATTATCCTCTTCAATGTCCTTTATCCACACTATTTTATCATTGGTATTTAGAATGCCAAATGACTGAGCATTCATAGCTTTCTGGGGAAGGAAATTACAAAGATTCATAGTCCTTATAGTAACAAAGTAACTCCTAATGTTTAAGTTTTGTGTTTAAGAGTTGATTACTGTCGAAGGTTAACTAGTGTGTGACTCATCTCAGCTCATCTCTGTTTGTGAAAGGGACTGCTGGAAGCATATGGTCAGTAAGATACATGCAGTAGCAACTGGGAGAGAGCACATCCTGAGTGTGACATTGCCAGAGCGGGTGTGTGTTTTGGGAATTTGCAGCACAGTGGGAATTCAGCACAGAGGGGAAAGGGGTGCTTTTTTTGCTTTCTAACTTTTTAATTTTCAGAGAGAAGTCTTGCCCTGCTATAGGAATAGAGGCCACAAAGGCAAGTAGACTTTGACTGGTAAGTAATGGGTAAATTGCTTTTCTCAAACTTGTACCTATATTAAGGAAAGATAAGAGTTCCACCTTAAAAACTTAAATAATTTTCTAATTGGCATAAATTTAATGCAAGAGTCTTTTAACTAAAAATGTGACTGGAGAACTTGATCCCATGTTCTGCATTGCCTGCAGTATGTGGGAACTCCTTGACACTCCTTGTAGTCTGGGTGACTGCATGTACAGAAAGCGTCATTGGTTTGAGCAGCTTGAGAGCTGGGTTTTGGAGCTTGAACATTGGCCAAAGGTACGGCAGTACATCCACAAGACTGAGAATTTCATAGATGGCCTGTTTTTAGACATGGTCATTCCGCAGTTTAGGAGGTGCAGTCAGAGAAGGAATGACCACCAGTCAGCAGCAAGGGGGAAGTGGGAGTGGGGGGGTGGTGGTAGTGGGCGGTAAGTAGGTACTTAAGTAAGCTTCAGAGTGCATTTCACTCAAGGACCATTTTTCCATATCAGTTCCTTTGATGAACGCAGCCAGAGTCAAGTTTATGGGACTGTGGATGGCTCAGCTGTAAATGGGGAAAGGCGTAAGTGTGAAAAGCAATAGTGGTTGGAAATTCGATAGTGAAGGACACAATCAGGCATTTGTTTGACTGCAGCTATGATTCCAAGATGGGGCATATGAGTGGAAATAAAAGACAAAAAGATCTTCAGGCCTGCCAGCCATGACACTTCCAATCCGGGGAACAGTGGACAGGTCATCCCTATGCCCCCAGCCAAAGCGCACCTAATTCCTTGGAGGACCTTTTCTCTGCAGCCTGGCAGCAGCAAAAGGGCAAAGGCCATTGGACATATCTCCTTGAACCCCCTCGGTTCTCAAAGTACCAGATTAGGATGTCAATGTGATGATGTGAGGGAATAGTGCATGGCAGGCATTGTCAAAGAGTGTGGCTTGAAGGTGGGCTGAGTAGGGGCTTTGAGGGGGAACAGTTGTTGAGGAGGGATGGGGATTGAAGATGTGGTCTCAACAGCAGGGAGCTGAGAGCAGGACTGAGTAGGAGGGTTAGGTTGGGACGTCTTCATGACTGTTGGTGTAGGGGGGTGAGTGTTACCTGCTTTTGTGGGTAAGAGAGTGTCCCTCTTTGCTGAGGGGTTGGTGGTTCTCTCAGGGGAGACACCATTTCATTTATTGTGGGAAGGGGGGCCTGTTTCAAAGTGTAGAGATCGGGACACTTTATAAAAATGGGCCTAGCCAGTGTATTCCTCCAAATTAGTTTATTGGCATCTTTCAGATGGGTGAATGCCACTTGAAGGACACTGACAGTGCCAACGGGAAATACTCCTTTTTTCCCACTGACGTATGCACATAGCCTCAAAGCTGGCAAATTTAGTCTGCGAGTGTAGTCCTCCCCTTTAATTAAAACCACCCCTTAGATTTGACTTGCAGGCAATAGAGATCTGTAAGAACTAGAATGCTAAATGGGCCAGTTAAAGTCTGTGAATAACTATGCATATGAGCTTGCACATAAAATTAAGCATGATTAACATTTGCTCTTTCAGGCAGGATTTATACAATTAGGAACAGCAGAAATAATTTTCTGAATTATATGTCCTGAAGATAACCACTTCATAATGAAAATTTAATGGGAAATACATTAGGTAGCCAGGTATGTCTGTGCACTAATGTAGACATGACATGGAGATGCCAGCGTTGGACTCGGATAAACACAGTAAGAAGTCTCACAACACCAGGTTAAAGTCCAACTGGTTTATTTGGTAGCAAACACCACTAGCTTTCGGAGCTTTGCCCTTTCGTCAGGTGAGTGGAGAGTTCTGATCACAAACGGAGTGTATAAAGGCACACACTCAGTTTAAAGAATACTGATTAGAATGTGAGTCTTTACAGCTAATCAAGTCTTAAAGGTACTGACAATGTGAGTGGAGGTAACATTAAGCACAGGTTAAAGAGACGTGTATTGTCTCCAGAAAGGGCAGAAGTGTTGGACTTGTCGGACTACACACTTCAACCAGATGAAGTCAAAGTTCTCAGCCAAAGGCTCAATTTCTGCCCCACCACCAAAATGGACCCCATCAGTCTCTTAGCGGACACAGAGAAATTCATCAGGCAAATGAGGCTGCAGGAGTTCTTCCACAAACCCCAAGAGCCAACAGCAAACACAATGAGACAACCAATGAACTGGAACAGCTGACAGAGAGATCCATAGTGCTGTAACTGAAGAGGAAAGAGTCCAATTGGATTCCTCCAGGGGGTTGCTGCCCTCAACTTGACATGTATGCCCAAGCCATCAGGAGGTGCGTCAACACCAGATTCATCAGCCACACTCACAGGATAGCCCCAAACATCACCCAAGCACAATGCAATGCCATCTGCGCTCTCAAGACCAACCACAACATTGTCATCAAACCAGTAGACAAAGAAGGGGTCATCATCATGCTGAACAGAATGGATTACTGCAGAGAAGTGTACCGACAACTGAACAATGAGGAATATTACAGACAGTTATCCGCAGATTCGATGAAAGAACACACCCATCAACTCAACACTCTGATCAAGACCTTTGATCTGGACTTTCAGACCACCTCTGTGCTCTCATCCTCCACACACCCCGTGTTGGAGATCTCTACTGCCTCCCAAAAATACACAAGGACAACACACCCAGCCGTCCCATCATATCGGGCAAAGGGACCTTGTGGGAGAACCTCTCCAGCTACATGAAGGGCATCCTGAAATCCCACTGTACAAAGAACCCCAGTTTTTGTCGCGACACTACGGACTACCTACAGAAACTCAGCACACATGGAGCAGTTGAACCGGGAGCACTCTCGTCACAATGGATGTCGCGGCATTCTACACCAGCATCCCCCATGACGATGGCATTGCTGCAACTGCCTCCATACTCAATGCCGAAAATTGCCAGTTTCCAGATGCAATTTTATAACTCATCCACTTTGATGTCTTCACCTTCAACAACTAATTCTTCATCCAGATACATGGAACAGCCATGGGGACCAAATTCACACCTCAATATGCTAACATTTCCTTACACAAGCTCAAATGAAAATTCTTCACCACACGGGATCTTCAACCGAGGCTATACACTAGATAGATCAATGACATTTTCTTCCTTTGGACTCACGGTAAACAATCACTGAAACAACTATAAGATGACATCAACAAGTTCCATCCCACCATCAGACTCACTATGAACTATTCTTTGCAATCGGTTGCATTCTTGGACACACGCATCTCCATTAAGGACAGTCTTATCAGCACCTTACTGTACGGCAAGCACACAGATAACCTCACAATGCTCCATGTTTCCAACTTCCATCCTAAACACGTTAAGGAAACCATCCCTTACCGACAAACCTCCATATACACATGATCTGCTCTGATGAGGAAGATCACAACAGACACCTCTAGGAGCTGAAAGATGCCCTCTTAAGAATGGGATATGGTGCTCAACTCATCAATCGACAGTTCTGATGCGCCACAGCGAAAAACCTCACCAATCTCCTCAGAAGACAAACACAGGACACGGTGGGCAGAGTATCCTTCATCATCCAGTACTTCCCCGGAGTGGAGAAGCTATGACATCTTCTCCAGAGTCTTCAACATGTCGTTGATGAAGATGAACATCTCACCATAGCCATCCCCACACCCGCCCTTCTTGCCTTCAAATAACCACACAACCTCAAATGGACCATTGTCTGCAGCAAATTACCCAGTCTTTAGGAGAACAGTGACCATGACACCACACAATCCCGCCACAGCAACCTCTGCAAGACATGCTGGATCATCGATATGGATGCCATCATCTCACGTGAGAATACCATCCATCAGGTACACAGAACATACTCTTGCAACTCGGCCAGCGTTGTCTACCTGGTACGCTGCAGGAAAGGATGTCCGGAGGCATGGTACATTGGGAAGACCATGCAGACGATATGACAACTGATGAATGAACACCCCTCGACAATCACCAGGCAAAACTGTTCTCTTCCTATTGGTGAACGCTTCAGCAGTCACAGGCATTTGGCCTCTGATCTTCAGGTAAACATTCTCTAAGGCAGCCATCATGACATATGACTGCGCAGAGTCGCTGAGCAAAAACTGATAGCCAAGTTCCGCATACACGAGGACGTCCTCAGCCGGGATCTTGGGTTCACGTCACACTATCTGAACCCTGATGACTTGCCTGGGCTTGCAACATTTCAGTTACTGTTCTATCTGGAGACAATACACTTCTCTTTAACCTATGCTTAATGTTATTTCCACTCACATTGTCTGTACCTTTAAGAATTGATTAGCTATAAAATCTCACATTCTAATCACTATTCTGCAAACTGAGCATGTGCCTTTGTATGCTGTGTTTGTGATCAGAACTCCCCTCTCACCTGGTGAAGGGGAAAATCTCCGAAAGCTCGTGGCATTTGCTACCAAATAATGACGGACTTTAACCTGGTGTTGTGAGACTTTTTACTGCACTTATGTAGAATAAAAGACAAAATACCATGGATCTGAAAATAATACACAGGAGGATAGGTTTTACTGTCCGGGTTCTCTCTGAACGATTGAGTGAATGTGGTATTTCTCTTCCATAGTCTAGAGACTCTTCAGGTAAAGCCACTTTGATCTCCCAAGGCCAGAAATTGTACTCAAACAGCTTGCACAGAGAAAGGTTAGCTGGAAGATCTACATTTCTATTTTGGAATTGGGGTCTTCTATCTGCTGATGTCGATCAATAATCAAACAGCCTCGAGTGCTTTAAATTCATCATGCATAGTGGTGACAATGAAACTAAAAACTTATATATCTGCCTCCTTCTAGGACACTAGTAAGCCTTCCAGTTAGTGGGTCCTGGCAATAAACAAAAATATCAGATACTCATAGATATCCCCTGCTAGTGTGCCGTGCCCAGCATGCAGAACCAAAGGAAAATTATATAAACAACCAGGAACAGCCCTGGCCATATCTTTCAAAACTAATTGTGGGGTATACCTACTGCAGTGACAAAGTCTCAGGACATTCTTATAAAGATGAATCATGGTCTGTGGCAGAGTCTTATTTGTCTCCACATTTTTCTTTTACACTGCTCCGTATCAATGACCTAAACATAGAGCAGGGAAAATCCCTCCTTGTGTATCTGATAAAGATGTATAGAAGTCAATACCTCTAAAAAAAAATTCTGAATTTTTCCATGTTAATGCTAATAGATTGATTAACAATTATTTGTAGAACGAATCAATTGTGATAGCGAAATAGATAGTTTGAAGACAAATCTGAGCAATAATGTCAATTTAGAATCAGTGAGTAACAATTTTACCAAGTAGGCATCTTTGTTTCTCTTTGTGCATCTCCTCTTAAATATTTCATTACAATAATATTTAAAATAATCAAATTGAAATCCAATTCCAACACAAATTATATTAGCATTATACCTAACATTTGTCTCTCCGTTGTTTTATTTTCTGCCCCATTTAGATCAGGAGCTACAGAAGAGTTGTGGACATATATGAGGTACAAAGTAATTTTTGTAAATGTTCTTTTTAGTTGTGTTTATTTTCCCTTCATCTATTTCAGTTATCCTTTCTCAGTAAAAGAGAAAAATAAAAGATCTGCAAAAAGAAGGCAGCCAGCTGCTGAGAGTTGTATGAAATGATCCAAATGATCTATGAATATCTGACATTCTCTAATTTTGTTACTTTATCTTTGAAAACTACTGTAACTATGGAAGACCTGGAGGCCATCAGACAAAAGTTTTCCGTCCACAAGAATCATAGTAGGCAGACACCGACCGCACACAAAGGCCTATTGGCCTCGGTGGATTTTTCCACCTTGGACGAGTGTGGCCAGAAAATCCCGCCCATTGTGACTGTTCTGGCTCTTTGTTAATATAATGCAAACTTAATAAGGCCCATTAGCGGGTGTGGAATCATGAACATCATCACTCAATGTGTGATGAAAATGATACACTCAGCATGCATACTTTCTGCTGCCTGCTTGTCATCACTGTAGTGAACAGCCCAGTGATAAATTGCTACTGAATTGCAGCATGTTCAGTAGGGGTCAGGTTTGTGTGAGGTTAGCACTGATTAAATCAAACCTGCACTATTTAAATGGAAGGTTCACTTTGGTTGGAGCATGTCCTAAAGGTGGATGGGAGATACTCCATGAAGAGATGAAACTCTATCAACATAGCAGCAGCCAGAGAAAGGGTTCCAACTCAGCATCGGAGATTTTAGTGCAAGAAATGAAAAGAAATAGAGATAGTGGCTGGAATTTTACCATTTTGTCCACCTCAGGAATCGGGATGGTCAAGGGGTGGATAACAGAAAGATCCATTATTCTCGAGTGGGATTTTCTGGTTTGGGGACAAGTGAGGCTGGAGATAGTGCTTGACATTGTTAATGTGTATGCCACTAACTATACAGTATTTCTGAAGGTATTTGGGATAAGGAGATGTTTCCGCCTTATGAGATTATCAGAAATAGGAGCAGGAGCTTGTCATTTGGCACTTGAGCCACTTTTCAATAAATTCGCACTTGATCTGATTGCAGCATTAAATCCACTTCCCTACTTCCCCAGGATTATTGTAGATCAATAATCTATTTAACTCAGACCGAATCTATTTAATGCCGCAGCCTCCACCGTTCTCTGGGAAAGAGAATTACAAATATTAACAACACACTGAGAGAAGAAATTCCTCTCCATTCCAATCAGGAGACCCCTTATTTTTAAACTGTGCTCACTAGTTCTAGATACACCCACATCATTTCAGTGTCCATCCAGGCAAGCACCCTCAGGACCTTATATGTTTCAATAAGATCACTTCTCATTTTTCTGAACTACATTGGCCCGTAACTTCCATGCCAAATGCAACTGTAAGCCGAATGTGTCCCGTGTATGCACATCAGGACAACATGGAAGTCCCAGCACATGCATGCTGAAAGAGCGCCAAGTTTGAACTTCGAATCGGTTTGAAGCGCTGAGCTGCAATCTCGCCCTAACTTCCGTCACTTACATTGATGATCGGTGAGTTTTTTGCCCTTATTTATTTGCACGCATTTATTTGGTCTAGCTGCAGTGAGTAGAGATAGCAGACATTCTTTGAGTGGGGTAATTTGTAAATGTTTTAAAAATATGACATGTCCAAAAAGTGAAAGGAAGATTTTTCTATGACAACTAATTCCAGTAAAAAATTGTGTTCATATATAACAGTATCACAGTGGTAAATACTGCTGTCTCATAGTGCCAGGACCTAAGTTCAATTTGAGCCTCGAGTACTGTCTGTGTGGAGTTGCACATTCTCCCCATGCCTGTGTGAGTTCCCTCTGGATGCTTGGATTTCTTCCCCCAATCCAAAGAAGTGTGGGTGAGATAGATTGTTATGCTATATCACCACTTAGTCTCAGGGAGATTAACAGTGTAAATATGTAGGATTATGGGGATAGGTTCTGGGTGGAATCATTGTCAGTGCAGTTTCGATGGGCTGAATGACCTCCTTCTGCACTGTATCAGGAACCTCTTTCTAGCCAACAGAGCTAACCAACTCCCCATATTTCCAATATGGACAAATACAAATATAGGTTACTTAAAATGAGTACTTCCCATCTAGCTTGTTATTATCAGCAAACTGATGCATTACTTTCTCAGTGGAATCCTGAGCCTATATTCTCCAGGTGTAGAGTCACTGACAGAGGCTTAAAATCCAGCGAAAACCTTCTTGTCATGAGATCGTAATCTGATTTCCCCCACTCCTCACAGGCGATGTAATCAGGTGTGAACATAAATTTAATACATTTG
Source organism: Sphyrna mokarran (assembly GCA_024679065.1). Taxonomy (NCBI): domain Eukaryota; kingdom Metazoa; phylum Chordata; class Chondrichthyes; order Carcharhiniformes; family Carcharhinidae; genus Sphyrna; species Sphyrna mokarran. The sequence continues at coordinate 63,198,067 of JAGIQG010000006.1, read as the reverse complement.
CATAAATTTAAATATACTCATGTACCATCTTGTCAAATGTTACTCCTTGCTAAATTTTCATACCTCGCCAATGTGAAACACATTGGCAAGATTCTCAATAGGTCTACTCAGATGTAAAACTTGTTGAGTGGATACCTCCAGGGGCAAAAGTCAGTATAGCCCTGGGGGGAGAGACATAGCCAGGCAATACCCTGACAATGCCCCTTGGCATTGCTCCTTGTCACATGTAGACATTTCCAGGTTGGAACTGCCATACTATAGTGTCAAACAGGCCATGCCAACCTGTGCTGGGGCAATACCAGAGGCAGGCTCTTGAGGGAGATTCATGGTGGGCACAGGGAGTAGACACTGAGGGAATGCCGATGGTGATAATGGGGATGTCAAGGATGATTGGGGGACGTTGATGTGGTTGCTGCTGATGTTGGAGAGGGATGAATAGGGATGTGGGCGTTGATGATGATTGGAGGGATGAATGGGGGTACTAGGAATAATTGGTGGGGTGGGGGGGAGGAAATGACCCCAGATTCCTCAGTGGTGGGAGAATAATTTTTTTATAGTTGTGACCAGAGCGAATCTGTTCCTGGCTCTAACAGTTCCTGTTGCATCAGAGTGATGGTGCAAATCCTGTCAACTTTTTGTTTAGATGTTAAGATGACAAGATCTGGAGAGAAAACACATTAGTGAAGCTGGAGAGCTACACACCAATTTTCTGAACAGAATTGACACTTTGCCAGCTTCTGGTAAGTTTGCTCCCTCTGTCTCTTCATCTAAATGGCAGATGAATTTCTGGACTGTGTATGGAATGACTTTTTAAAGCAGTATGTTGAGATACCAGATAGGAAACATGCAATCCTACTTTTGGTATAATGCAATGAGAAGGGTTAATTAGTAATCTTATGTGCTTTTCTTTAGGGATCAGTGTCCACAACATGGTAGAATGGGAAGTGAAGAGTGTTTTTGCAGATGTAACTAGTAGAATTGATAAGGATGAACCAGTGGATGTGGTGTATTTGAATTTTCAGAAAGTTCTTGCCAAAGTTCAACATAAATGTATAAAATTAGGCACGTGTAATTGGGTTAATATATTAGCATGGATTAAGAATTGATTAGGAGATAGGAAGCAGAGAGTAAAAATAAATGACGTTTTCTCAAAGTGACAGACGGCGACTAGTGGGCTCTGCAAGGATCCGTACTTGGATCCCAACTATCCATAATATACATCAATGACTTGGATGATGGAACCAATGTAATTTTTCCAAATTTGCTAAAAATGCAAAACTTGGTAGGAAAGTGAGTAATGAGAAGGATGTTAAGAGGCTTCAAGATGATTCAGACAAGTTGAGTGAGTGGGCATATACGTGGCAAATACAATATAATATGGATACATGTGAAAGTATCCAATTCACATGGAGAAACAGAATGACAGTGTTATTTAAACCGTGATAGTTTGGGGAACGTTGATGTACGAAGGATCTGGATGCCTTAGTATATTTGTCACTGAAAGCAAGCGTGCAAGCAATCAGTTAGGAAGGCAAATGGTATGTCGGCCTTCGTGGCAAGATGTCTTGAGTACAGGAGCAAAAATGTCTTATTGCCGCTATGCAGGACTTTGTTGAGACCACACCTGAAGCTTGTGCAATTTTCTGAGGATGGATATATATTCCATTGAAGGAGTGCAGCAGTAATTCACTAGACTGATCCCTGAGATCACAAGATTGTCATATGTGGAGAGATTAGTCCAACTGGACCTGTATTCACTGGAATTTAGAAGACTGAGAGGGTATCTAAGTGAAATGTATAACATTCTGACAGAGCTGGAGAGGCTAGATGTAGGGATGTTGTTTCCTCTAGCTGTTAGTCTAGGACAAAATGCCATAATCTCAGGATATGGGTTAGACCATTTAGAACTGAGTTGAGGAGAAATTAATTCAGTTAGAACGTAGTGAACCTGTGGAGTTCTCTACCATAGAAGACTGTTGAGGCCAACTCAACCATGATCATGTTGAATGGAAGAATAGGCTTAAAGGGCTGAATGGCCTACACCTGCTCCCACATACTATGTTTCTAATTCATCAATATAGATTGTAAATAGCTGAGGTCCCTGCACTAATCCATGTGGCATTCCATTATTCACTACCTGCCTTATTCATGACTGCTGTCTACTTTCTATCAGTTAATCCTCTACCCATGCTAAAATATTACCCCCAACTCCATGACCCTTTATCTTGCCTATTAATGTTTTGTATTATTGAATGCCTTTTGGAAATTCAAGTATGCTACATCTACTGGCTCCTTTTTATCTATGATGGTTTCCTCTGCTCATTTCTAAAGCACTTCCCATCCTCAGACATGTTATTGTTTGTTGCAACATTGTAAGCCTCTTTTGTTATTCAAGCATTATCCTTAACTTCCTGAGACAGGCACAGATTAGTCTTTCTCGTTGAGTTTTTATCAATGGAATGTATATTTGTTGAAGATTTTGAATTGTTTCTTTAAATGTTTCTCCTACTAATTTACCACCATAACTTTTAGTCTATTTATTCACTTAATCTTACCCAGTTCTCCCCTCAAATTTACGTTTATGTTTAAAATTCTTATTTGTGATTGGAATACGTCATTTTCAATTTTAACATGAAATTCAATGGTATTATGATCACAATTGCCCAAAGGTGTGTTGAATATTGTCAATGGTGAAGATGCTGTAATTTCTTTCAAGTTTGAAGTAAAACGGTAGTTGATCTTTATTGCCTGATTAAGGTCTTTGGGATCTAGGGAAATCTGTGGCTGTTCATGTCACAATGATGGAACTTGCCCAATCTATAGGCTCTGTGACTCCAGTGATCCCTTTTTTTTTTAATCGATTGGCACTCTCTTTCAAGTTTTGATTTTAGTTGTATTAATACTTTGCATGGAATAAATTACTGGTTCCATCTCTGGGATAATTTTTTTTTAAATATTCAGTCATGGGCTATGGCCATTGCTGGCTGGGCCAATATTTATTATCCATCACTAATTATCTTTGAACTGAATGGCTTGCTGGGCCATTTGAGAAGACATTTTAAGAGTCAACCATGTTGCTGTGGATTTAGAGTCACATGTAGCCAGGCCAAGTAAGGATAGCAGATTTCCTTTCCATCATTGTGACACGGACATCATGTTAGTGAATCAAATGGGTTTCTAGAACAAGCGGCAACAGTTTCTTGGTCATCATTGGGCTTTTAATTCCAGATTTTAATAGAATTCAAACCTAAGTTCTCAGAGCATTACCCTGGATCTCTGGATTACTGCTACTCCTGTGACAGACATCCACTCCACTGTCTCAAAATCTTCAAAGCATCGAAACTCCTGTCAGACCTCTGTGCTACATTAGTTCCAATCAGGTCAGCAGATTCAGGCTGGATATAGAACGACAATGAACATTGTTTATGAACATTGACATTGTTTATGAACAATGAACATTGTCAGGAGCACACAGCCAGAGAGAGGTAGCCTATAGTCAGAGCCATGTACTGACAGAAATGTTATGAAGCAGACTCGCAATATGCTGAAGTATATTCTGCCTACCTGGATCAGTCATGTGGAGTTTTATTATACAGCCCTGATGTTGTATTCAGATTCTTAATTATGTGATTCCTCCTGCGTAGTTTTACAATAATAGAGACCAGCCCTTCCCACCACTTAAACAGTGCAAATAGCAGGAAGAGACTGAGAAGAGGCAAAAGAAGGGAAGGGTTATCAGATGCACCAGAGTTCCTAGTTACCAGAGCTCTCAGAAAGCAACTCATCAAGATGTACCTCATCAGAACCAGTCTTCCCCTCCTCAATATACCATCAGTCACAAAATCCATTGTTTTTTTTACAGACTACCAGTTTTTTCTCTTCATGTTGCATAGAATGATTCCTGACATACTAGTGTATTTGTCGTTTCAAATCAATAAAATGTCAGCTTGATTCAGCTGATAACATGTTCATTTCAGAGTTAAAAGAATGTAGTTTCAGCCTGTACAGCAGCGAATGTGCAAAAAAAACCTAAGCTGTCAACTCATTGTAGTACTGAAAATATGCTGTAATGACACAGGTGCTGTCCTTTCAAATGAGGCAGAAAATTGAGGCCCTATCTGCCTAGGCTTAAAGATCCTTCCAAGTATTCACAGGCAGAGAGTTCTTCCAATGTGTTACTCAATAATAGGCTAGTTCTTCCAATCAGTAGCAAGGCTGAGGTGTACCTGTGTGGAGGGAGTTTAGGGGACGAGCATGGGGATTGGGGTTAGGGTGAACATTTTGGCTTGAGAGTGTCGGGGTGGTGCAGATCAGGGAGAGGGATGGCAAGATGATCGCTGTGCAGTTTTGCTTTTAAGTACACTTTGTATAAGAAAAAATACTTTGCAATACGTCTTCCTGCAAATCACTTCCAAATCTGGTCCATCAGCTAATTCATCTGGAGTAAATTAATGGGTAGGATCAAGATATAGCATAATTCTCTGACAGCAGAGTCAATCCTAGGCAGAGTAGAAGGCATCTACAGGACTCTTTGAGCAGTACTGTCTTCCCATTAAGCTCACGCAGAAGTAACATGCATATGCACATATTGAAACTTTTTTTGTCCCAACACTCAACAATGGCGACCATCTCAACTTAATTGTTATTCAGATCAGAAAATCTGGGCCGTTATTTCCTCATCCACATCCACAATCAAAATGAATTTATTGAACATTCATCTTGGTGTTGTTTGTGGTATTATGTGCCAAAACTATTTGCTGACAAAGCAACCCCCACTAAAGGAATCCATTGTGCAGTAATTTCCATATATTTCTGAGATGCCTCATTGTGAAAGAAAGCAATTTTGGGGATTCTGTAGTTTCTTACTAAATAGGGAATTTTAAAACTTTGTAGTGGTTTAATAAATATGGGTACAGGTGGCTAGTTGATTCAATTCATCAACAGCAGTTGTAGCAATCAGTTTGCTTCTAAACATATATTAACATATTTTATGATAAAATTGTCAAAATATTCTTCGTACTCAGATATGTGGCCAAATTTATTTTTCAGACAAATTATAAAGAAAAATATTGGTAGGCAGGAACAACTGTTTAGTAAATATTGTCACCATGATAAGAAAACATTCTCCTAGCTTAGCTGAACTCAGCATAGGCAAAAAAGTTGCTTTATACGTACTCTATCTCTTGCCCAAGATGCACACGCTGAACAAAGAACAAAGAAAATTATAGCATAGGCAAGGCCTTTCAGCCCACCAAGTCTTCTGTGACCATACTGCTTGACTGAACTAAAACCTCCCAGCCTTCTGATGTAAAATAAACCTACAGGAAGTATAAATAAAGTTTTTTTTAAACAAGAATAAACCAAGCTTGAATTAAGGTTTTTGAACTGAAATTTATCACTTTTAATATTTACAATGGTACATTTATTTCACCAATCTGTCGTTGATTTAAAATTCAAATGTTTATCCACAATGCTTTATTATTGAAAATCATTTGTTAGACTGCAATTCTGAAACCTGTTATGGAACTTAAGCTTTTAATATTTAATATTAACTGAACATTCACAGTTAATGTTTAATTTTCAGAAATGCATTTTGTGTGTGTGAATATTTTAATCTGAAGAATAAAGATCCAGGCTGCAATATTCTGCTCTTATGCGTTGTTATGATTGGTGTTACGGAAGGGAAAATAATGGTTGCACCACCTCCAACGATTTCAGCAATGAACTACATGGCGTGCCATGTTTGCAATGATACTAAAGCAGGCATGCTGTGCATATAGAACTACAGAATTCCCACAGTGCAGAAGGAAGCCATTCAGCGCTTCGAGCCTGCACCGGCAACGATCCCACCCAGGTCCTATCATTGTAACCCTATCTATTTACCCTGCAAACTCCCCTGACAGTAAGGGGCAATTCAGCATGGCCAATCAACATAACCTACATATCTTTGGACATTGGGAGGGAACAAAAGCACCTGGAGGAAGCTCACACAGGCACAAGGAGAATATGCAAACCCCACACAGCTGGTCACCCAAGACCGGAATTGAACCTGAGTGCCTGGCGCTGTGAGGCAGCATTGCTACTACTGTGTCACTGTGCTGTCCCATATACCTGACCAGAGTAACCTGGGGTCTTCATTGAAACCTTTCCTTCCTCTACTTCTGCCAGGGGCAGTACCTAAGGCAGCTCCAATTCACCTGGAACAGGAATGGCCAAACTTTCTCAATCTTAGACTATATGAAACAATTTTCAGACCTGGACAACCATTACTGACACATTTTATCAATATTGCACACAGTAAACTGTGTACCCTAATTTTCACTTCTCACAAAAGAGTAAACAGCCTCGCAGCTTCCACCCTGTCAAGTAACTTCAGGATCTTACATGTTTCATGATCAGCTCACATTCTTCTGAACTCCAGTGGATACAAGCCCAATTTTCCCAACCTTTTCTCATAAAATAATCCCCTCATCCCAGGTATCAGTCAACTAAACCTTCTTCAAACTATTTCTAATGCAAGTATATTATTTCATAAATAAAGAAAGAAAACCTGTACATGGTACTTTAGACGTAGTCTCACCAACACAACTCTGTCAATATGTGCCAGGACATTCCGCACCCGAATTGGTCTAATCAGTCATCTTTGAACACACCGCAACCAGCCTGAAAATGACTAATGTGTCGAGATCCTCATCAATAATGGTAGACAAATGAAACACCAACACACTATATTCTATTCCCTGTGCAATAAACATTAACATTCAAATTGTTAAATGGGATTAAATTTCTCCTTAATTGTCTGCCATCAATGAATACCAATCTACTCAACCTAATTTCCCAGTTCACTTTTGTTAGTTCTATCCCCATATCCTTATAATTGATTTTTTTTGATATTTAAAAACTAGCCTTAAACCCACTCTTCTCCTCCTCGATCTGAATGCGAAATTTAAAGATGATGACTATTACCTCGAGGTTCTGACACAATGAGGTCAGTAACTAATCCTGCTTCTTTGTATACCATTAGGCTTAAATTTGCCTATGCTGTGGTTGGCTCTGGAATCACTCTATTTAAGCTTTATTATCACAGTCACCTCGTCCTCACGATCATATTCTTGATGTTTGTCTCCCTGGTCACTGCTCCCATTCCCTTTGAAGTGTGTGCTTGGAGGGTCCCTTGTCCTGCTGGGAAAACATGACCACTTTCCTCCATCTAAAAACCAACATCAAAACTTTTATGCCAGAACAGAAAATATAGCAGCCACTCTTTGGCCCATTACATGAGTGATTTTATAAAAGCCATTTGTGGACATGGTTGTCGCTTGCTGGTCAACGTTTATTGCCCATCCCTTAGTGGGCAGTTGAGAGTCAATGACATTGCTGTGGATCTGGAATCACATGTAGACCAGATCAAGTAAGGATGGCAAATTTTCTTCCTAAAGGTCATTAGGGAAGTTCTATGTTTTCCATCAAAGATTTTCCATTAATAGTTCCACCGGATAGAGGGCCTAGCAGCATTTCATAACTTCTAGCTATAGCTGTATGTTGTATTTAACCATACCATATGCCTCACACTAGACTGCATGCCAGCCATGGAAATGATAAAGCTGCACAGAGTTTTCCTGCTGCCTACATCACCACAACTGAGCTTGGAGGTAACTGTACATACATTCCTATACCCACAATTAGGTCTAAATAAATTTTTATTTCATATTCATAAATTCACATTATCACAATTCTATTAGGGATGTTTTTACATATCATCATCAAAAATCCTCTTAAGTATTATATGCTTTAATATTCAATTTTTAGGGTTTTTTTTTAGCTAAACCATCTAAACTATTTGGATATATCTCCACTTTGTATGTAACACTCAGTCAATTGTGATTGACTGAGAAGAGAGTTAAATATAGTGCCCCTATATTCATTGCTGGTTAAGTTGTGTGATTTTTTTTAATTTAATGATTCAATTCTAGAATATGCTATTTCAAAATGTAATTTTTGTACAAATCAACGGTTAAGGGCTTGAAGTATTTATATATTCTCTGGCCACTCACTTTGTATTCAAGTTTGTGTATGCTACATTAAAGGTCATCAGGAAAATCAATGCCTGCTGTCACATCCACAGTAATTGCTGAATCAGAAATGTGCTGTTGACAAGTTATTACTAATGTTTATACACAGATCCCTATTCATTGGTTAGTCTATAAATGCACAAATTCTCTCGTCCATTGCCTAAGGCCTTCCGTTTCATAATGTGACACATAGAAAGGAGTGTATGCAGCCTTGATTTGTAATGTACAAGCAGTGCTAAACCATACCTTGCTTGGAAAGGACAGGCCGGATTTAATCCTACCATTCTTGAGGCTGCTGGCGGTCTCAGAAAAAATTAGAAATCTGGGTTTTACAAACGTGTTGAAATTCCTCCTCGGCCCCCACACCCTTCATGACAACGTGAAACATGCTCCTTGACTTTTTTTGGCAGACTGTTGCAAAACCTGGAGAGAAAAACTTCTGTTCCCCTGAAGGTAACGATGCCGGGTTTCACGCCAAAAACAACACTCTGCATTTTTTGGTAAGCTTTAGCCCATTATCATGTACCATGTGATCTTAAGTTCTGCTTTGCAACTTTCTAATAATAATCAATGAATTTAATGTTCCCAACAATAATGTTAAGTTACGCAAGATGTCATTCATTTATTTGAGAGTAGACATTGATGTATTTTCTTCAATTTAAAACTATTGATGTATGTTCATATATCCCAAAATACTAGCATTCTTGTTTTCTGATGGACTGTTGCACCAAAAAAATTAAGCTGTATTTTGTTTCAAGTGTTGACTAACTTATTCCATTTGCACTAACAATATTTTATTTAAATTTTGGGTTCCTTTTCAGCATGACCAAGGTGTAATGCCAAAAATAAATATATTGCCTCAGTCTAAGTATGAATGTGGACTCTAATATTCAATGTCTTATGCTACTATTTCATCCATTTCAATAGATAAGTAGAACCATTTGACTAGAGTTTTTTGGAGTCTGGTAGAGCAAGCAAGATAGCGGTCAGACTTGGAGAATTGCTCTTAGGAATGTCAAAATCCCAGCAGTGGGAAAATGGCTCCCAATACTATCAGTGATGGATAGATTAGGAAAGACAAAACTTGCCTATTAGTGGTAGGACCCTCATAATTATGCAAAATTGACAACCTGCAATCAGTTTAAACGGATCTTATCAGATTCAATGCAGCCTCCTTGAACAAGTGACATTGACATGAGTCATTTATTCCTTCAATATCCAGCCAATGAACATTGGTGACTTAAATGTGGTTCACCTGACTCACCGTGAGAATTCTTTTCACTTGAAGGAGAGTGAGTCACAGGGAGTTGTATTGTTTTTGGAGATTTTTGCTCTGTATTTAAACTTGCTAAGCTGACACTCTAAGGGGAGAAGTCTGAGATAGGAAGTATCTAAGCCTAAAGGGTTGCTTCAAAAATTAAAGTAACAGCAGATGTCAGGGGACGAGAGCGGTCAATCATTACAATGACGTTATGTATCTGAGTACCAAAGAGGAAGACACTTCAGAGTTGTCTTTAAAAAAAACAGACGTTAGGGTGCAATAGAAATTACTCTTTCATTCTTGAGCATTGGTGCTTCACTATTGCTTGGTCAAAATCCTGCAGTTCCTTCCCCAACAGCACTGTGAACGCACCTACACGACAAGGACTGAAACAATTTAAGAAAATAGCTTTTCATCACCTTCTCAAGAGCAATTATGGATAAACGCATCAGAACTAGGAGCAGGAGTAGGCAATTCAGCCCCTCAAACTTGTTCCGTCAATCAATACGATCATGGCTGATCTTGTCTCAGCCTTAACTCTACTTTCCTGCCTATTTTCCATAAACTTTCAATTCATTACTGATTAAAAATCTGTTTATCTCCTCTATAAGTTTACTCAATGTCCCAGCATCCACTGCACTCTGAAATAGTGAATTTCACAGATTCATGACCCTTTGAGAGAAGTAGTTTCTCCTCATTTCTGTTTTATATCTGCTATCCCTTATCCTAAAACTATGACCTCATGTTCTAGATTGCCTCACATGAGCAAGCGTCATTTCGACATCTACTTTGTTAATATCTTTTATAAAGTTATAACCTAGAACATAGAACATCACAGCGCAGAACTGGCCCTTCATCCCTCGATGTTGCGCCGGCCAGTGGACCCTCTAACCTAAACTATTCCAATATCATCCATATGCCTATCTACCAACCATTTGAATGCCCCCAAAGTAGGCGAGTCCACAACTGCTGCAGGTAGGGCATTCCACGCCCTCACCACCCTCTGTGTAAATAACCTGCCTCTGACATCCGTCCTATAACTACCACCTCTTAATTTAAAGTTATGTCCCCTCATGTTGGTCATCACCATCCGAGGAAAAAGGCTCTCACTATCCACCCTATCCAGTCCCTTGATCATCTTATACGCCTCAATTAGGTCACCGCGTAACCTTCTTCTCTCTAATGAAAATAACCTCAGGTCCCTCAGCCTTTCCTCATTAGGCCTTCCCACCATACCAGGCAACATCCTGGTAAACCTCCTCTGCACCCTTCCCAATGCTTCCACATCTTACTGTTCTCCGGAGCAGAGTTTTTTTGGAGAGTGGCTGGTGAGACTCCTGATTTGCAATTTCTGTCTTTCACTTTAGTTGTTAGAGTGTTTATTTCGGCGCTCCGTAGCGGGAGATAGGCGCGGGGGGCTGCAGGGAAGGAAGCGCGGGAGTATAAAAGGAAGGCCAAGGTAGACAGCGGGCAGCGTCGGGAGCGGGCAGTGGAGTGAGACGGGAATTAGAGTGAGAGCAATAAGGGCTTAAGCTCACTGGGCTTGGGCGAGCGCAGGCTTAGACGCGGTGAGTACCTTGATTCCTACCTAATCAACACTCTTTTCCCAACACCCTTAAAGGGGGTATACAAAATGCCACGACACTTGGCCAAACGCGTCCACTGTGTACGCTGCCATATGTGGACCTTCTTGGAGGCATCACGTCTCCCGAAGGCCCACATATGCGCAAAATGTTTAGAATTGCAACGTTTAAGAGCTAGGGTGAGGCAGCTGGAGCTGCGCTTGGAGGACATGTGTCTAGTGAGGGAAAATGAGGTTACAATGAATAGGGAAGGTAGTCCTGCGGGGACCCCAGGATCTAGTAGTAGGGACGGGCTGGTTATAGATACGAGGAACAAGAATAAAAATCAAGGCACAAAGGCCATCTCAAAGGAGGATTCCCAGAAAACCAAGGGAGGGGTAAAAGCTGTGATGGAGAGGGCAAGTGAGGGGGAACAGAATGCCACAGAGACCAGCAGGAAAGTAGGAAGTGAGATATTGGTGGGGGATGGGATGGTTAAAGGGATCGATAGGCGTTTCTGTGGGCAAAAGAGAGACTCCAGGATGGTAGTCTGCCTCCCTGGAGCAGGGGTCCAGGATGTTTCAGAGAGGGTAGAGGGAATTTTGAAGGGAGAAGGGTCTAAGGCAAATGTAATAGTTCACGTAGGACAGAAAGATGTAGGAAGAAAGCGCAGGGGGGACATACGTAGGCAGTTTAGGGAGTTGGGGGCTCAACTGAAAGGTAGGGCCTCCAGGGTGGCGTTCTCTGGGCTGCTGCCTGTGCCCGGGACCGATTGGGTAAAAACAAATGAGACACTACAACTAAATGCATGGATGAGGGGTTGGTGTAGGTCAGAAGGCTTCATATTCATTGATCATTGGGAAGTCTTTAGGAGGGAGGGTCATCTATTCAAGAGGGATAGGGAGCAGTTGACTGGGAAAGGAACACATATTTTAGCTGGGAGGTTAGCTGGAGTGTTTCAGAAGTATTTAAACTAATAGGGACGGAGGGTGGGGAGAGAGAGGGAACTGGGAGTGGGAGAGAGAGGGATGATAGGGTAACACCAGAAGGTAGAAAGGAATATCCGAGAGCTGAGGGTCTTCAGTGCATGTGTTTTAATGCGAGGAGTGTGACTGGCAAAACAGATGAACTGAAGGCAATAATGTTCACGAGGAGTTTAGAAGTGGTGGCGGTGACCGAGACGTGGTTGAAGGAGGGGCAAGACTGGCAATTGAATATTCCAGGGTATAAGTGTTTTAGGCATGACAGAGTTGGTGTGAGGAGAGGCGGGGGAGTGGCTTTATTAGTTAAGGACAACATCATAGCAGTGCAGAGGGAGGGAGGTATGGATGATTTAGGAATTGAGTCTCTATGGGTGGAGTTGAGGAATAGGAAGGGAGTGGTTACTCTGTTGGGTGTTTACTACAGACCGCCCAACAGCCCGCGGGCCGTGGAAGAAGGGATATGCAGGGACATTCTAGATAAGTGTAGGAAAAATAGGGTAGTAGTAGTGGGAGATTTCAATTTTCCTGGAGTAGATTGGAGAGAGCCCAGAGCTGTAGGAGTGGACGGGGAGGAATTTGTACAGTGTGTTTTGGAAGGGTCCTTGGAGCAGTATGTGGATGGCCCGACTAGAGAGGGGGCTATACTCTGGGGTTCTGGGGAATGAGCCAGGGCAGGTGGTTGACGTCGAGGTAGGAGAGCACGTGTCAAATAGTGATCACACCTCTGTCTGCTTTAGGATATTAATGGAAAAGGACGAGACCTGCCCAAAAGGGAAGGTATTTAACTGGGGAGGGCTAGATACAGCCAGATTAGGCAAGATCTTAAAGATACCGACTGGGATAAGCTTTTCGAGGGCAGGTCGACGAGGTACATGTGGGAGTCTTTCAAGGGAAAACTAAACTCTCTGCAGGAAAGATACGTGCCGGCAAGAAGGAAGGATGGGAAAGGTAGGATTAGGGAACCGTGGCTTATCAGGGATATTGAGGACTTGATCAGGAAGAAGCGAGAGGTTTACATTAGATCTAGGCAACTGGGGACTGAGACAGCGCTGGAAGCTTATAGAGAGTGTAGACGGGATCTTAAAAGGGGTGTTAGAAAGGCAAAAAGGGGCCACGAAGTGGCTCTGGCAGGTAGGATTAAGGAAAATCCTAAGGCATTTTACACCTATGTAAGGAGCAAAAGGATGGTTAGAGGCAAGATTGGACCTCTCAGGGACAGAGGAGGGGATCTATGCTTAGAGCCTGAGGGAATGGGGGAGATCCTGAATGAATACTTTGCGTCGGTATTCACGCAGGAGACTGGCCAGATGTCTGTTGCTGATGTTGACAAAGTTGAGGATCGGTTGAGGGAAATAAGGATTACGAGGAAAGAGGTGTTGGGGCTGTTAGGCAGCTTAAAGACATATAAAGCTCCGGGGCCTGATGGCATTTACCCCAGGCTGCTAAGGGAGTTGAGGGAAGACCTAGCTGGGCCTCTGACGCAAATCTTTGTCTCTTCCTTGGACACAGGTGAGGTCCCAGAGGACTGGAGGATAGCAAATGTAGTACCGTTGTTTAAAAAAGGTCAGAGGGATCACCCAGGGAACTATAGGCCGGTGAGCTTGACTTCAGTTATAGGTAAGCTAATGGAGAGGATCCTCAGGGACAGGATGTATGAGCATCTGGAGCGCTGCGATCTGATCAGGGATACGCAGCATGGCTTCGTCAAGGGGAAGTCTTGTCTTACAAATCTAGTGGAATTTTTTGAAGAAGTGACAAAAACAGTTGATGAAGGACATGCTGTTGATGTCGTCTACATGGATTTCAGTAAGGCGTTTGACAAGGTTCCTCATGGTAGACTGATAGAGAAGGTGAAGGCGCATGGGATACAGGGCCGGGTATGTAGATGGGTCGAGAACTGGCTCGGGAGGAGGAGACAGAGGGTAGTAGTGGAAGGCTCTTTTTCCGGCTGGAAGCCTGTCACTAGTGGAGTGCCACAAGGCTCAGTACTAGGTCCTCTTCTATTTGTGGTCTACATAAACGACTTGGAAGTTGGGGTAGGTGGTGAGATCAGCAAATTTGCTGATGACACTAAGATGCTTGGATTGGCGGGTACAGAGGAGCAGTGCCAGGCAATACAACAGGACATAGATAGGTTGGTAGACTGGGCAGATAGATGGCAAATGGAATTTAATCCGGATAAATGCGAGGTGATGCATTTTGGCCGGAAAAATGTAGAAGAGAGTTATAGGATAAAAGGTAAAACTATTCGGAGTATAGAGACGCAGAGAGACTTGGGGGTGCAGGTTCACAAGTCTCTGAAGGTGTCTTCACAGGTGGAGAAGGTGATAAAGAAGGCGTATAGTATGTTAGCTTTCATAGAAAAGGGTATAGAATACAAGAGTAGGAGTTTGATGTTGCAATTGTATAGAACGTTGGTTAGGCCTCACTTGGAATACTGCGTCCAGTTCTGGTCGCCGTACTATCGGAAGGATGTGGAGTCCTTGGAGAGAGTGCAGAGGAGGTTTACCAGGATGCTGCCTGGTATGGAAGGACTGTCTTATGAGGAACGATTAAATAGACTGGGGTTGTTTTCCCTTGAAAGACGTCGTGCTTAGAGGGGATCTAATAGAGGTGTATAAGATTATAAGGGGTATAGATAGAGTAAATGGTGGTAAACTTTTTCCACCTTCAGAAATGGATAGGACGAGGGGTCATGGCCTTAGGGTGAGGGGGGCTATGTATAAGACGAATATTAGAGGGCAGTTTTTCACACAAAGGGTAGTGGGGGTGTGGAATGCACTGCCGAGTAAGGTGGTGGGAGCAGGCACGCTAGGGCTGTTTAAGGGTCTCTTGGACAGCCACATGAGCGTTATGCAGATAGAGGGATATAGTAGGACTGTTTAACTATGGCTTTTTTTCCACAGGTAATTCGGTCCATACTTGACCAACAAGGAGCATGCATTCGGCAGGTGGTGCGAGGACAGCTCTTGGATGTTGATTCATGGGTTGCCTGGTGCTTCATGTCGTAAATGAGTGCTTTATCTGGACCATCTGAAGGGCACCATGACAGCTCAGTGACTATCGCTGTAGCTGTGCAGACACTTGGAATTGGGCAGATTGGGTCTGCGGGAGTTTGCGCATTCTCCCTGTGGTTGCGTGGGTTTTCTCCGGGCGCTCCGGTTTCCTCCCACATCCCAAAATTTGCTCTTAGGCTGATTGGGAAACAAATTGTCCCTACATTGAGACTCTTCCATATTAGGAATAACCTAAAATTAGAATAGGATAATGGAATTGTTACTATATAGTTATGACGGCGGCGTGGGCTCGTTGGGCCGAAGGGCCTGTTTTCCGTGCTGTGTTGCTCTAATCTTTCTTATAATGCAGCGACCAGAACTGTACGCAATACTCCAAGTGCGGCCGCACCAGAGTTTTGTACAGTTGTAACATAACCTCACAGCTCCTAAATTCAATCCCTCTACCAATAAAAGCTAACACACTGTACGCCTTCTTAACAACTTTATCAACCTGGGTGCCAACTTTCAAAGAGTTATGTACTTGTACCCCAGGATCCCTCTGCTCGACAACACTATTAAGGGTCCTTCCATTAGCCCTATATTTCATATGTCTGTTATTCCTACCAAAGTGAATCACCTCACACTTATCTGTATTGAATTCCATTTGCCACCTCACGGCCCAGCTCTGCAACCTTCTTATGTCCCTCTGCAAACTGTAACATCCTCGCTGTCTACAACTCCCCCCACTTTGGTATCGTCAGCAAATTTACTAATCCAACCCTCTACACCCTCATCTAGGTCATTTATAAAAATGACAAACGGCAGTGGCCCCAAAACAGATCCTTGAGGTACACCACTTGTAACTGCACTCCAGGTTGAATATTTCCCATCAACCACCACCCTCTGTCTTCTATCAGCTAGCCAATTCCTAATCCAAACTGCTAACTCACCTTCAACCCCATGCATCTGCACTTTCTGCAGTAGCCTACCATGAGGAACCTTATCAAATGCTTTGCTAAAATCCATATACACTACATCAACTGCCTTACCCTTATCTACCTCTTTGGTCACCTCCTCAAAAAACTCAATAAGGTTTGTGAGGCACGACCTACCCTTCACAAAACCGTGCTGACTATCCCTAATCAATTTATTTCTCTCTAGATGTTTATAAATCCTATCCCTTATAATTCTTTCCAAGACTTTGCCCACAACAGAAGTCAGGCTCACCGGTCTATAATTTCCAGGATGGTCCCTACTCCCCTTTTTGAACAAGGGGACAACATTTGCCATCCTCCAGTCTTCCGGCACTATACCTGTAGCCAATGACGACATGAAGATCAAAGCCAAAGGCTCTGCAATCTCCTCTCTAGCCTCCCAGAGAATCCTAGGGTAAATCCCATCTGGCCCAGGGGACTTATCAATTTTCATACTCTCAAGATTCACTAACACCTCCTCCTTATGGACCTCAATCCTGCCCAGTCTGCAACCTGGTTTTGCAGTATTCTCCCCGACAACACTGTCTTTCTCCTGTGTGAATACTGACGAAAAATACTCAGTGTCTCTCCTATCTCCTCAGGCTCCACGCACAACTTCCCACTGCTATCTCTGACTGGCCCTAATCTTGCCCTAACCAATCTTTTATTATTTATATACCTGTAAAAAGCTTTAGGATTCTCCTTAATCCTATCTGCCAAAGTCTTCTCGTGTCCTCTTCTAGCTCTTCTCAACTCCCTCTTTAGCTCCTTCCTGGCTAATTTATAGCTCTCCAGTGCCCTAACTGAGCCTTCACGTCTCATCATTATATAAGCCTCCTTCTTCCTCTTCACCAGAGATTCAACTTCCCTAGTACACCATGGTTCCCTCACTCGACCACTTCCTCCCTGCCTGGCAGGTACATATTTATTACGGACATGCAGAAGCTGTTCCTTAAATATGCTCCACATTTCAGATGTCCCCAGCCCCTGCAATATCCTGCTCCACCCTATGCATCCTAAATCTCTCCTAATAGCCTCATAATTACCTTTCCCCCAGCTATAACTACTGTTATTCGGTATGCGCCATCCCTTTCCATCACTAAGGTAAATGTAACTGAATTGTGGTCACTATCACCAAAGTGCTCACCCACCTCCAAGTCTAACACCTGGTCTGGTTCATTACCCAGTACCAAATCCAATATAGCCTCACCTCTTGTTGGCCTATCTACATACTGAGTCATGAAACCTTCCTGCACACATTGAACAAAAACTGACCCCTCTAACGTACTTGAACTATAGCTTTTCCAATCGATATTAGAAAAGTTAAAGTCCCCCATTACAACTACCCTGTTACTTTCACACCTATCCAGGATCAACTTTGCAATCCCTTCCTCTACTTCTCTGGAACTTTTTGGAGGCCTATAAAAAACTCCCAACAGTGTGACCTCTCCTTTCTTGTTTCTAATCTCAGCCCACACTACCTCAGCAGACAAGTCCACATCAAACGTCTTTTCTGCCACTGTAATGCTGTCCTTAACTAACAATGCCACTCCTCCCCCTCTTCTACCACCACCTCTGCTCTGACTGAAACATCTGAACCCCGGAACCTGCAACAACCATTCCTGCCCCTGCTCTATCCACGTCTCTGAAATGGCCACAACATCAAAGTCCCAAGCACCAATCCAGGCTGCAAGTTCATCCACCTTATTGCGTATGCTCCTCGCATTAAAGTATACACACTTCAAACCACCCTTCCGTTTGCCACTATACTGCTGCGACCTAGAAACCTTATCCGTGACCTCCCTATTCACATCCTCCTGTATACTGGCACATAAATTCAGGTTCCCATCCCCCCCCCGAATCAGTTTAAACCCCCCCTGAATAGCACTGGCAAATTTACCCCCCAGGATATTGGTACCTCTCCGGTTCAGGTGCAGACCATCTTGTAGAGGTCCCACCTTCCCCAGAACAAGCCCCAATTGTCCAAATACCTGAACCCTTCCCTCCTGCACCATCCTTTTAGCCATGAGTTCAAATGTTCTCTCTCCTTATTCTTTTCTATGCTATCCCGCGGCACAGGTAACAAACCAGAGATAACCACTCCGTTTTGTTTTAGCCCTGAGTGTCCACCCTAACTCTCTGAATTTCTGCTTTATATCCCCATCCCTTTTCCTACCTACGTCACGGGTACCTACATGCACCACAACTTGGGGCTGGTTCCCCTCCCCCTTAAGGATCCCTAACACTCAGTCAGAGATATCACTGACCCCAGCGCCCGGGAGGCAATATACCAACCGCGAGTCCCGCTCCTTCCCACAGACTCTCCTATCTATCCCCTTAACTAGGGAGTCCCCAATCACTAATCCAGATCTTTTCTTCCCCCTTCCCACCTGAGCATCAAGGACAGGCTCAACTCCCGAGACCTGTACTCCATGGCTTACCCCGGTTGTATCTTCATCCCCAACAGCATCCAAAGCAGAGTACTTATTACGTAGAGGAACAGCCTCAGGGGAACTCTGCACTGACTGCTTCTTACCCCTTCTAACAGTCACCCATGTATCACATTTAGGAGTAACTATCTCCCTGTAGCTTTTATCAACAGCCATCTCTGCTTCCCTAATAATTCTTAGTTCCTCCAGTTCCAGCTCCAGGTCCCTAACACGGTCCTCAAGGAGGTGGAACTGGATGCACCTCTGGCAGGTGTAATCAGCTGGGACACTACCAGTGTCCCTCACCTCAAACATCCCACAGGAGGTACATCGCACTGCCTGCACTGCCATCCCTATTACTTCCTTTACACAGAAACAAATATAAACTTAAACTTACCTGCTCACACTTCTAGTTGCTCTCCTTTTTTTATTAGGTTAGAGGAGGGGGGAGGGTTGGGATACTCTACACATGTAGAGTATCGGGATTCTTCACCTTCCCAATTTATGGAGGTCCAGGTGAGAAAAAAAAAATTCCTGCACAGGCCTCCCTGTGACTACTTCCTGTTTCCGGTTTCAAGTTTAAAAAAAAATTAGAGATGATTTTTGGAAAAAAAAACACAGAAATTTACTCACCAGCTCTCCTCACACCAGCCACTCTCAAGGAACAATATGGCCGATTCTCCGAGATTAACCTCAATTAGATCTCTTCTCAGTCTTTTAAGCTTCAGAGAGTATAGGCTTAAAATGCTCAATTACTCTTCATAAGACAGACCCTTAATCTCTGAAATCAATTTAGTGAACCTTCTCTGAACTGCTTTTAATGCTATTACATCCTTCCTAAAATAGGGGGATCAAAACTGTACACAATACTCCAGATGTGTGATCTCACCAATGTCTTGTATATTTGCAGTAATACTTCCTTATCTTTATATTCTATTCCTTTAGCTATTAATACTTATTTGCTTTCTTTATTACCTACTCCACCTGCAAATCAGTTTTCAGTGAGTCACGCACAAGGACACCCACAACCCTATGCACTGGAGCACCTCAAAGTCTCTATTTAGAAAATAAGTTGCCTTTCTGTTTTTTCAGATCAAAATGTACAACCTGACACTTTTCCATATTAAACTCCATTTACAACATTTTGATCCATTCACTTAACCTATCTATTGCCATTTATAATTCTTTTACTTGCTCATTACAATTTACTATCCCAGCTATTTTAGTATCACCTGCAATTTTAGCTATAGTATCTTTTATCCCTGCAGCCAAATTATTAATATAGATTGTAAATAGTTGGGGCCTGAGAACCGAACCCTATGGCACCCCGCTAGTTACTTCTTACAGAAAACATTTATCTTAACTGTCTGCTTTATGTCAGTTAGTTAGTATTTTTATCCAAGCTAATAAATTTCCCCACCTTATGCATTAATCTTCTGTTCACCTAGCTGGGAAGACTGCATCCCCTGAATAATTTTTAAAAAGTTGTTGGAGATATACTGCCTAAAGAGACAATGAGCGGTTTTCCGGCTGCCCTCGCTCCAAAATCCTGACCAAGTTCAACAGACCTTTTCATGGTCCCAATCACCATCCCCCCACCATCTTCCTTCCCCCTGCCCTCTCCACCATAATTCCCATCGTGGGCAGGACAGGAAACTTGCATCAATATCTCTCCAGGAACATGGTTACAAAAATACCCATCCACATGCAGGATGATCTGTGTCCATGGGATACAATGGGCAGCCTATGCCAATAGCACTGAGAGCAAATACAGCTCTTAGTTTCTACATGGATGGTTCTTCCAAGGGACATCTGTGTCATTTCCCAAGTAGCTACTGATTGTCAATGCACTGTACAAGCGGCCAGCAAAACTCATAAGATTGTAGACAGACGAGACAACTAGACAGAGAGAGCAATGTGATTTACAGCTATGGTCTTCTATCCACATATTCAGGATGAAAGAGAATGTGTTCATGTTGTCTTCAAGCACCTAGTCACATTTATTAATTTTGCAGTTAACCAACATATAGTGGCAATAGTGTGTGCACCATCTACAAGATGCATCAAGGTTTCTTCAACAGCACCTTCCAAATCTGTGACCCCTACCAAGTATAATGACCCGGCAACAGACAACATCACTTGCAAGTTCCCCTCCAAGTCACACACCATCCTGACTTGGAGCTATATCATAGTTTCTTCATTTCACTGGGTCAAAATCCTGGAACTACCCCCTCCCCCCACCCAATTAGCACTGTGGGTGAACATGAAAAGAAATCTCCACCAACTTATCAGTGCAATTATAGATAGGCAATAAAATCTAACCAGTACCACCTTTATGCCATTTAAAAACAAAAGAAGTGTGAGTCTGTGCTTCCTGAAATGTTTTTGATTGCTGTAGTACACTCCACCCCAACATCTGCAAATGTGGTGGGAGCAGGCTATGACACTCTCCCCTTGAGGCCTTTGATGAATGGTGCAGCCATTCTCTAGGCATCCTCAAACCTCGATGTCCCACATGTACATATAGCACTCAGATACCTGTGCCAATCAGTCAGCCACCTCTGATGGAAGACTTTATGTTGGCAGAGCAATAGGGAGCTCCTAACAACACTTGAACATCGGGGTGCCTCAAGGAGAACACAAGTATGTCAGGTTGCATCACTCCAGCTTCTTGGTGCAATGTGGCACTATCTTGCATGCCATTGACTAAGGTATTCCTACAAGATTGCTCAGGGCATACCAACACCCTTTCACTGGCCATTGCTGCAGTGAGTTGGTGATGCCAGTGATGATCTGCAAGAATACACTGTCACAAAGTATCCACTGTGCAGTCTGCTGGGTTTGCCTCTCTATGACAATCAGCATCCTCTTCATGGAAGAAATAATCACTCTCCTACCTGAGACATAATAGAGATCATGGCCTGGCTGGACTCCTCCATTGTCACACATATCTGCTCAAAGCCTCAGACAGCTCTGCCACATCCTGGCCTGTCTGCATGCATAACTCTAATGGATTGACAGTGAACATGGGCTCAAGATTGATCCCCCATTGCTATTTACAGAATGCAATGCAAAAAGGAAAAACAGCAATTGCTACACTCTTAAAATTGTTGTACTACAAAGTACATTTCTCAATATGACATCAGCTCACAGTTTAAAGTGCTTAACAAGGGATTGTCTCTGAGTAAACTATAGTAATTTAGATTTTACTAAAATCACACATAACTCCCAAGCAACACTTCAGGTGTGGCAAATATATTATTGGCCGGGATTCTCCCAAAAAAAAAATCTAAGTTCTTAACATACGGGAAAATGGGAGTAAATCCCACTGTTTTTTTTTAGCATGATTTCCAGAGTAAATCTCCAACACTCTACATCAGAGTGACTCAGAGGGGCTAAATCTGCTCTAGAAGACAGCAGTATAGTGCTGAACGGACCACTGCGCATGTGCCAATCTGTCAGCATGGAGATCGGCGCACACCCAGTGACCCCGCATTACTGAACTCCCGATGGTCGACCAACCACGCAAATCCCTATTGGTGGCCTCCTGAACCCCGTTCCTCACCTCCCAATCACTGGCCTCCTGAGCTTCCCCGGGCTCGTTGCTGGACAATCCCAATCTCCTCCAACAGTTCCAAACATCACCGCTGGACTTCCATATTGGAATGGGGCTGATTACGTTGGAAATCCTCGTCTGGGAGATTCGCTGGGGGCAGCGCAGCGGGCTGAGAGAATCACATCCTATTGATTGGCATTTACAACTCAGCTCTTTGCCAGTTTTGTTTAATAATCAACATTATTCTATGCAGACTTCTTAAAGCTTTTTTCAAACAGCATTATTCATGCAACTGTAGAGATTAAAATCATCGACTGAAAGAGATTGCCATGTCTACCACTTATAAATGTGTTCCTTACACATTGTAGTGAATGGAAGCTACTGCACCTGCAAATGTCTACGTGAAAGTAAAACAATTACCACCATGTTCTCTACCACAGAATATTTAAGGACGTAATATTTTGTTGAAGTACAGTCTCTTCCCTACATGATGTTTATGATGCAAGTTTGAATACGGCTGGATTTTTATTTATTAACTTTAAATGCATGAATTGTCCTGCTTATGGCTGAAAGGCTTTTTTCTGTAGATGAGAAATGATGCACAGTTGAAGCAACATGCACATTTGGTGTAATTGACTAATAAATCCATTATGTCAGCTTCAAGGGGAACAGCATTATGGAGCACCTTGACTGGGCATTTTACTAAAATATGGTTTTCGATTGAAATGTCTAAAACTAAAAATTCAATACAATTATTTCACTAGTAAATACCTTTTCTTAGCTTTCTCAGGTACTTTCCAACTTGGTTCAATCTAGTCATTAAATTAAGATGTTATTGAAAAATTGATACTCGGAAGCTAAACCTTTTAAGCAAAATATATGTTGTAGTTTATCAGACCTGCATTTAGATTCCCCTCAGTCAAACATTTTTGAAATTAACATGCTCTCCTCATTTCCATTCACTCTTGCCTCTAATTAAGAATTCCATCTGCACTGTAAATTCACCAACATGTCAGGCCTAACTTATTTCTAAGTGTTTACTTGGAGAAACATTGGCATAAAAGAATCAATTCATACCCACAGACATGAAATAACTGCCAAATCAGTTTTGATTTCATCAGTCTTCTGAACATTTATCAGAAAATTCTAACTGAATATCTACTTTCAACAGAGAGAAGGTAAAACAAATCAAACCAATGACAATTCTAATAAAGCTTAATGATGTCTATTTTAATGTATCCAAAACCTGGAGTTTAGGAATATTTGTGCCCCAACTGAGAGAGTTTCAGGAAGTCATTTATTCATGTTGTAAATGGTGCATAACCAAAGCATGTCGAAACTTCTAATACATACAATTCTAGATAATTGCAATAGGGGGCACTCTCAGCTCAGAACAATCTTCAAGTTTGCCGTATTGTCAATTGCTTTTCTTTTTAGGAATTAGATCAATACATTTTTAATGCATTTTAAAATTCCTTCGTGCCCCTTCTAGCTTTGGGTTCTCTTTTTGATGTCTTGAATTTTTCATTCAATTCATATGTTCCATTTGCTTTTTTTCTGTACTATGTCTTTCATCTTGCTTGTCACATTTTCTATTCCTCTTGCCACTTGCATTCTTTGCTCATCTTTTATTCCTTCACCCTTGCCACTTCTTGGTTTACCTGTCTTTCTTTCTATTTTACTCTTCTTGTGATCTCTTGCTTGGTCCTTTATCTTCCCCTTGTGATCTGGAAGCACATCATTACCTATTGTACAATAGCAGAGTAACAACTGTTGCTGCTGTCTCTATGGTTACCACCTTGCTCAATGAATGAATGCAAACTTTACTTCAATTATGTTGGGACTGATTCAAAAAACACCAAAAACATTAACAACATTGGATAATACCACCTGGAATATGAGCCAAAAGGAACTTGTGGCAAATATTTGCACCAATTCTGGGAGAACAGTGCAAACACAATTGAATAAACCAAAGGCTAGGTTTAGAGTTAGCTGAAAAATAATTATTGGCATTCATGCCAATAATGACTTGACTAGAACATCCATCTGTGCAATCAGTGACACATCAGATCAACTCTTTGCAGCTCTAGCAGTATGCAAAAGCTGAGCTGGCCAAAATCATAAAGCTGAGGACTACGATCGTAAAGTCTCTTCATCTGTGGCTTTCATCTCTTTAGATTCTTGCTTACTAACATTTTTTGTGCAGCTTGTGGAACTCACAATATTTCTGGTCAAGACTGCAAAACTGATGTCAAAAGGAGATAGAGAATCTGCAAAGGCAGATGAAATGAATGGGCAGAAATTTAGCAAATAGAATGTGGGAAAATATGACCTTGCCAACTTGGCATGGAAAATAAAAATGCTGTGCACAATTTAAATGGAAAGATGTTGCAAATAACTGACAAACCTCAAACAAACTACCCAGCCTTCAGCAGAACAGCGACCATGACACCACACAACCTTGTCACAGCAACCTCTGTAAAACGTGCCAAAGCATCAACATGGATACCATCATTTCACGTGAGAACACTGCCCACCAGGAACACGGTGTATATACACATGCAACTCAGCCAACGATATCTACCTACAGGAAAGAGTGTCCCAAGGTGTGGTACATCAACGAGATCATGCAGAGCTCAATGACAGCAGATTAACGGACACCATGTGACAATCCCAGGCAGAAGAGTTCCTTTTAATTAAGGGAACATTTCAGCCTCTAATCTTTGGGTAAATGTTCTGCAAGATGGCCTTCAAGACACACAACAATGCAGGATTGTTGGGCAGCAAATGATAGCCAAATTCTGCACACATGAGGGTGGCCTCAACCTGAATCTTGTGTTCATGTCACAGTATATGTAGCCCCCATCATTTGGCCTGGGCTTGCAAAATCTCATGAACTACCTTGGCTTGAGACAACTCATACCTCTTTAATCCGTGCTTATCCCTCTTTCCATTCTCATTGTCTGTATCTGTAAAGACTTGATGACCTGTAAAGATTCACATTCCAATCATTGTTCACATTCCAATCTATAATTATTTTGCAATTGTGTCTATATATGCCATGTTCATGAACCCAACTCTCCACTCACCTAATGAAGGAGCAGCACTCCTAAAGCTCGCGATTCCAAAGAAACCTATTGGACTTTAACCTGGTGTTGTGAGACTTATTACTGTGTCCTTTTGTGGGGACCATGAATGAGATTCAATTTGAATTTGAATTGGTGTTTAGAACAAACAAGGAGGTAGATTGTCCTGTTCACTCTGTACATTTGGCTTTATAGCTATGAGCAAGGAATAAAATTTAAAAACTCATTTGTACAGCAGGACCTGAGTGTCCTCGTACTTAAATCAAAAAAAGTTAGTATGCAGGTACAGCAAATGATTAGGAAGGCATAGCAACACAGAAAATAAGAGCAGGAGGAGGCTATTTGGCTGTTTGAATGTGCTCCGCCATTCATCATGATCATGGCTGATCATCCAGCTCAATAGCCTAACCCTGCTTTCTTGGATAATAGTTAATCCCAATCACCTCAAATGCTATATTCAGCAACTTATTGAATACAGTCAATGTTTTGGTATATGGAATGTTGGTGTTTGGCAAATTGAATGTTGGTGTTTATTGCAAAGTTAATGGAATGTAAAAATAAAAAGGTTACTAAAATAAAAGATGTTTGTGCACACGGAGGATGTTTACTCAATCCATTCCTGGGATGAAGAGCTTGTTTTATGTAGAAAGATTAAGTAAGAATTAGGAGCAGAATTAGGCCAGTTGGCCCATCGAGTCTGCTCCGCCATTCAATCATATCTAATATTTTTCTCATCCCCATTCTCCTGTGTATTGACAATACACATCTCTTTAACTCTCTGTGCCTAACACATCTCTGTGCCTAACCCCCTCTCCACTTAATCTTTAAGACTTGATTACTTGTAAAGACTCGCATTCCAACCATTACCTTGTAAATGAGTTTGTATCTATATGCCCTGTTTGTGAGAACAAGTCCTCATTCACCTGAAGAAAGAGCTTGAGAGTCCGAAAGCTAGTGCTGCCAAATAAACCTGTTGGACTTTAACTTGGAGTCATGAGACTTCTTACTGTGCTTACCCCATCCCAACACCGGCATCTCCACATCTTGTATTCTAGCCCTCTCGACATGAATGCTAACATTGTATTTGCCTTCCTAACTGCCCAGTGGGCCTATACATTCACTTCAAACAGGTTGAACAGGCTGTGCCTGTACCTATTACAGTTCAGAAGAATGAGAGGTGATTTTATTGAAACATGTCAGAGTGAGGGGATTTGAAAGGATGAATACCAGGAGAATGCTTCCACTTGTGGAGGAGACTAGTAGAATTAGGGGATGCAATATAAAAATGAGATTAGAAGATATTTTTTTCAGGATCATTATTATGTGGCATTTACTTTGTTAAAGAGCAGTGGAGGATAGGCCATTGAAATTATTCAAGGCTGAGTTCAAACATTTTTTTGAAAGACAAGGGAGTCAATGGTTAGAGTCGTAGAGGTTTACAGAATGGAAACAGGCTTTTTGGCCCAACTTATCCATGCCACCCTTTTTTTTAATTCCTAAGCTAATCCGAATTGCCCTCTATACCCATTTTATTGTCTAAACACTTTTTAAAAGACAAAATTATATCCGCCTCTACTACTGTCCCTGGCAGCTTGTCTTATGTTCTTACTTAACCTTTCTGAATAAGATAAACTTTCATCCCAGGAATGGATTGAGTAAATATCCTCTGTGTATATAAACAAACATCTTTTATTTTAATAATCTTTTTATTTTTACATTCCATTAACCTTGCAATAAACACCAACATTCAATTTGCCTTACACCAACATTCCATATATCAAAACACTGAATGCATTCAAGAAGTGGCTGAATATAGCATTTGGGGTGAATAGGATCAAGCATTTGGGAGAAAGCAGGATTAGGCTATTGAGTTGGACGATCAGCCATAAACGTGATGAATGGCGAAACAGACTTGAATGGCCAAATGACCTCCTCCTGCTTTTATTTTCAATGTTTCTATGCCTTCCTAATCATTTGCTTTATCTGCATACTAACCTTTTTTGATTTTTTTATACCAGGGCACTCAGGTCCTGCTGTACAAATGAGTTTTTTTTTAATTTTATTCCTTTCTCACAGTTATAAAACCAAATTGCCCCTTCGGACACTTTTGTATCTCTCACATCTCACCTTCAACTATGTCCTCTGGTTTTAGATTCCCTGACCTTTGGGAAAAGGTATTGACTATCAAGCTGATCTGTACCCCTCATTATTTTATAGATATCTATAAGATCATCGCATGGAGGGGCAGACAAAAAAATAAAATTGAGACCACAATCAGGCAAAATCAATATGCTTTTTCAGCCTATCATAAGGGAAGTCATGTATGACTAACTTAGGAGTACAGGAACATGGAAAAGTAGAAGGTCACTCAGACCATCAAGCCTGCTCTACCATTCAATACAATCATTGTTGACCATTTACCTCAACACCTCTTTTCTATGTTATCAGCATTTTTCTTGATGCCATTAGTAATATAATTTTAGGAGATAACAAGAAACATGGATAGAAAAGAACCTATAGATTTGTTATTTTTGAATTTCTAAAAGGCATTTGTGACATATCAGAAAATAAGAACATGTGGTGTAAAGGGTAACATATTAGCATGGATGAAAGATCACCTATGAAAAAAGGAAGCTGAGAGTAGGAATATTCGTGAGCAGCAGGAGAATCCTGCACGAAAGCTAGCACGAGGGGACACAGCTTTAAATTAAGGGGTATGAGTTATAGGACGGATATCAGAGGTAGGTTCTTTATTCAAAGAGTGATTAGGGAGTGGAATGCCCTGCCTGCAGCTGTTGTAGATGCGCCAAGTTTGGTGGCGTTTAAGAGGTTAATTGATACGTATATGGAAGAGAAGGGAATGGTTTAGTTTGGAGGGGCATTGCTTTTTATTTTGGTCGGCACAACATCGAAGGCTGAAGGGCCTGTTCTGTGCTGTAATGTTCTATGTTCTATGTTCTATAATCCTGCCCAAAACCAATGACTTGAATGCAGGGATCAAATGTATTATTGCTGTTGACACAAAAATAGGTGGGAGAATGAGTTGTGAAGAGAATGTAATGGGTCTGCAAATATATATAATAGGTTAAATAAATGGGCAAAAATATAGCAGATGAAATATCAGAAAATTTAACATTGCCCATTTTGATAGCAAGAATAGAAACAGAGGTGGAGAGAGATTGCATAACTGTAAGGAATAGAGGAATCTGGGTGTTTTGGTACATAATTTGTCTGCAGGTACAAAAGTGACCAGGAAATGAAATTCAATATTATAGTTGACTGCAAGGGAATGGAAGATTTGCTATGGTTGACTAGGGCATTAGTAAGTCCATAACTAAAATACAATGCATAGTTTTTGTCTCCTTTCTTATCTTAGGAGGGATGGTTAGACAGGTGGAGCCTATATCCAGTGGAGCTTAGAGCATAGATCATACAACACTACAGCACAAACAGGCCTTTCGACCCACAAGTTGCGCCGATCATATCTCTACCTATCAAGCCTATCTATAATCCTCAATCCCATTAAATCCCATGTACTCATCCAGAAGTCTCTTTAAAGATACCAACGAGTTTACCTCCACCACCACCTATGGTAGCCGATTTCACTCACTCACCACCCTCTGAGTGAAAAAATTACCCCTGACATCTCCGCTGTACCTGCTTCCCAGCATCTTAAACTTGTGTCCTCTCGTAGCGACCATTTCAGCCCTGGGAAATAGCCTCCAAGCATCCATCCTATCTATACCTCTCAAAATCTTATAAACCTCTAACAGGTCACGTCTCATCCTTCATCTCTCCAAGGAGAAAAGACCGAGCTTCCTCAACCCATCCTCATAAGGCATGCCACCCAATCCAGGCAACATCCTTTTAAATCTCCTCTGCATCCTTTCAATATCTTCCACATCCTCCTTGTACTGAGGCAATCAGAACTGCGCACAGAACTCCAAGTGGGTTCTGAGAAGAGTCTTATAAAGTTGCAGCATTACTTCCCGACTCCTAAACTCAATCCCTCCATTAATGAAGACTAGTACACCATATGCCTTCTTGACCACATCCTCCATCTGCGAGGCCGATTTAAGAGTCCTATGGATCCAGACTTCAAGGTCCTTCTGCTCCTCTGCACTGCTAAGACTCCTACCTTTGATATCATATTCCTTCATTCCATTGGACCTGCCAAAATGGATCACTACACATTTATCTGCGTTGAAGTCC
The DNA here is from genome assembly GCA_024679065.1 of Sphyrna mokarran. Lineage (NCBI taxonomy): Eukaryota > Metazoa > Chordata > Chondrichthyes > Carcharhiniformes > Carcharhinidae > Sphyrna > Sphyrna mokarran. The sequence goes on along the minus strand of JAGIQG010000006.1, from coordinate 63,168,936 downwards.
ACCTGCTACTTCTCCTCCCAGTCTTGCATCCTATGTCTCGCTGCAACTTCTGATATCCCTCCAGACTATCCACAACACCACCAACCTTCCTGTTATCGGCAAACTTACCAACCCATCCCTCCACTTTCTCATCCAGGTCATTTATGAAAATGATAAACAGCAAAGGTCCTAGAACCCTGGGGCACTCCACTGGTGACTGACCTCCATGCAGAAAAAGACCTATCCACAACCACTCTCTGCCTTCTGCAGGCAAGCTAGTTCTGGATCCACAAGACAACAGCCTCTTGAATCCCATGCCCTCTCACTTTTTCAAGAAGTTAGGGACTTTATTAAACGCTTTACTTAGAAGGATAAGTCCCTGAGGGAACTTGACAGGGTGGATGTTGCAAGGATGTTTTCCCATACGAGAAAAGCTAGGACTAGTTTAAAAATAAGGGATCACACATTTATTTAATTTTTTCTCTCCCAGGTTAATCTATGAGATTATTTTCCCAAGGGAGCAGTGGACATTGGGTCATTGAATAATTTTAAAGAAGCTTCTAGATTGACAAGATATCCAAAGACTATAGATGATAGACAGGAAAGTAGGGCTGAGGCCAGAAATCAGACCACTCCTGACCTAATCCAGTAAATGGAGCAGGCGGGAGAGGCTGAATGGCCAACTTCTGCTCCTAATTGGTAGGTATATACGTTCATATGTTCTTCACGTGGCTTCTTTGAAAATCTTCTGTCTCATTTAAACCTACTGTTTGGTTATGCTGTTGTTTAAATTATTTATGGAACAAGTGACCATCGGGGGAGGTCTAAAAAATGCGTGAATACATCCCACTGCTCCGATGTTACCAGGCTGTTCTCACAACAGTTACAAACAGCTAACAAGTGCTCTTGGTGTCATTCATGTTGATTGTTTATCAAGGCAGCCAGTTACTATCCATGTGCTCCTGCATTTTCTGCAATTTTTATTTTGAAGATAGGTATGGGAAGTAAGTCACATTGGGAATTGAAAGTAACTCTGCCCAAAGTGTGGAACTGATCTAGAATCAGTTGAAGCATTTTTAAGAATTTAAATGCAATGCAGTGATTATAGAAAATTATAGTTTGCCATTATCTAAGAAAAGATAATTAAATAAATGAAAATGCAGAGGGCTAAGTTTGAGAGGTCCTGAAAACCTGAGTGAAAACTGTATGCCCATCCAAAAGAATGCATGTAACATGTCATTGTTATGCAAATATGGGTGATTATTTTATTCAGTCGTAGGAATGGGAGTCTCTGATCCGGCCCCCTTTTATTGCCCATCTCTAATTGACTTTCAGCAGGTGAGTGGTGAGCTGCTTCTTCAAATCACTGCAGTCGTATGGTTTAGATACACACAGTCATATTAGGAAGGGAGTTCCAAGATTTTGACACAGTGACAATGTAGCAATGGCAATATAGTTCAAGTCAGGATAGTGTGTGGCTTGGGGGGGAACTTGCAAGTGGTGGATTCCCATTTACCTGTTGCCCTTGTCCTTCTAGGGTTTAAAGTTTTAGGATTAAAAACTTAAAGTTTATTTATTAGTTTCAGAAACAGGTTTACATTAACACTGGATGAAGTTAGTGTGAAAACTCAATGGTGGTAAAAGTCATTGGTTTGGAAGGTATTATTGAAGGACTCTTAGTGAGTTGTTGCAGTGCACCTTGTAAATTGTATACAAGATTGTGATATTCGTGTTTTTTAATTAGCTACAGCATCAGTGAAAGGCTCAAAATCGTAACTTCCTAGAGCATCATTTGAGAAGGTTTTGTGGCACAATGGGCAGCATTGTTGCCTCTGGACCACAAGCTTTGTGTTTGAGTTCCATTCCCAGACCTGATGGCCATGGAAGGTGCAATTATAATGTTGCAAAGCAAGTTGATTGTTGACCTGTAAATTCTTCCAACATGCCTGTAGTGGTGTGGTCTGACATGCTTGATGTGGTTGGCATTCCTTAAGCTAGAGTTTCTGTTGAAAGGCTGGTGACCTGTTCCAGGAAACGTTAGCTGTGGAAGCAGATATAAGCATATGCTTTACAAATTTATTCGTCCCAGCAAGTGGAAAATATTTTATTACAGACTTGACTCATGTCTTGCAGATGGTGGACATTCATCATGGAATCAAGAGGAGAGTTGCTAACCCAGAATTACCAGTCTCTGAACTAGTCATTTGCTAGAGTATTTGTAATGTTGTTCTAGTTAAGGTTTTAGAAACGGTAACCTACAGAGATTCAGTGATGATGATGATATTGAATGTCAAAGGGAAACAGTCATTCTCTGGCACTTAAGTAGCATGTATGTTATTTGCCATTTATCAGCCCAAGCCTGAATGCTGGCCAGATTTTGCTGCATGTAGATGTGGACTGCTTCAATGGTATTGATAGTCAACATTGTGAAATATACCATCAGTGAAATCTCCATTGTGACCTTATGATGGAGGGAAGGTCATTGATGAAACAGCTGCATATTTGGGTCTAGGACACTATTCTGAGGAACATTTTTAGGGATGCATTGTGCTTTGTTGTGCTATTAATAATTCCAACTTGTGGAGAGTTTTTACTCCATTCTAATGTTGCTAGGGCTCCTTGATGCCACAATCTGTCAATTACTGGCCTGGCATCAAGAGCAGTCACTCCCACCTCTTGATTTCAGCTAGTTTATCTATTTTTAGACCAAGTTTGTTTTGAAATGAAGAACTAACTAAGTTGTCTTGGCAGAACCTAAACTAATCATCAGTGAGCAGATATATGTCTTTAAGTACCACTTGATAGCACTGTCAGTGAGCCTTTCATCACTTGCTGATGATTGAGATCAGACTGATTGGACAGTGATTGATCTAATTGAATTTGTTCTTTTTTAATGACTGGACATAACTTGTCAATTTTCTATATTGTCAGGTGTTTAAACCAGTGTTTAAACTGGAGTGAAGATATCTTGACCATTGTTTATCACTGATACTTAGGAAGGAAAATTATTCCCTGAATACCCTACATATGATCGTCTGCTGAGACCCCTTCTCCTCCTTTTTTCCAACAGCTTGCCCTATTCTGCTCTGTGTGGTTTCTGTTCATTCTCTAAGTCATAATGTACTACAAGGGAATGGCTGTCATTGCCTTCAGTCTGGGAGCAAATGGTTTGTGCAGAAGCTTTGAATTCAATAAAAATCCTTCAGTGCCTCCATATAAAACAACTTTTTCCACTTGTCAAACTATGGTCCCCTTTTCTCAGAAGTTGTGCTTCAATCAACTGTTGAAACTAAATATCTGGTATCCTTTTAAAGTGACATTAAAAAAGGTGGGATCGTAAGCTGCAATAATGAAAAAATGAAATTTGCAAATGGATATGCATGTGGATAGGTTAAGTAAATGGGGCAGGTGAAGTTTAAGGTTTATTCATAGTATTGCTGATAGTATTAATACAGCTCACCACTGCCTTCTCAAAGGCAACTAGGAATGGGCAATAAATGCTGATCAGCCAGAAATGTCCATGTCCCACAAACGAAAAAATGAGAAAAGAATAAATTGATAAGTATGAGGTTATCCATTTTGATAGGAAAAATACAAAGGAAAAATACATTATCTAAAGGGAGAGAAACTTTGGTAGTGCTTTATGCAGAAGAATCTGGGTGTCCTCATACATGAATTTCAGAAAATTAGTATGCAGGTATAATGCTGCTGCTGTAAAACATATTAATGAGATTACACTTAGAATATTGTTACAGTTTTGATCCTCTTACATGAGGAGGGATGTAATTGCATTGGAATCAGTTCAGAGGAAATTCGTTAGATTGATTCTGAAAATGAGGGGTTATGACTTACAAAGAGAGATCAGGCAGTTAAGGCTGAAATTTGCTGGAATTAATAAGAATGAGAGGAGATATAATTGAGATGTACAATATAACAAGGAGGATTGACAAATAGGTCATAGGTGTGGAGAGGATGTTTCCTCCCGTAGGGCAATCTCGAACAAGAGCTCATAGGTTTAGGATAAGGGGTGGTAGATTTAAAACGGGGAAGGAGAAATTACTTCTCTCAAAGTATCGTGAGTCTGTGGAATTCACCACCCCAGAGCATGGTGAATGCCAAAACTTGAATAAATTTAAGGAAGAAGTGGACAGATTTTTAATTAGTAAGGATTTGAACGTAATTCAAAGTAGTGAACAACTGGAGAAATGGGGTTAAGGCCAAGATAAGATTAGCCGTAGTTGTATAAAATAACAGAGCAGACTCAAGGGGCTGAATTGCCTCCTCCTGCTTCTAGTTCTAATGATTCTTATGACATTTGGGAAGACAATTATTGCATTGTAACTTTTGCATGGGGTTAATTGCACAATCTTAACTGACTCTAATAAATTAAAAGAACTCTGACTGAAAGCTAACAATTCAGTTTGAATTTTATTTGCTTTCATGTGAAGTATAGTTTTTTTATTATGAACTCTATTAAAATTATCAGTTTATATCTACATAAAAAAATGGTGTGTCCTATCACCTGTAAAGAGTTAATATGGGTTTTTCAATGTTAATTGTGTCCACATTACATTTTCAGTTGTCTGTGATACTTGTAGCAGTACTTTTCCAGCTATCATCACTTTTGTCACGTTGTTACTGTCACAAAACCCTAATGAAAAAAATGTAGCAAGTATTTGCCCCCTTTGCACTGAAAATACACTGCATTTTTCCCTGATGCCTCAAAAGGCAACAAATAATGTTTTTTTCTCTGTACAGTAATTTACAGAACTCATATTAACAAGAAAAAAATAGTCAAGTAACGTGCCAATAACTAACATTTTCATTGTTGTGCCCACATTTACCATCCAATTTTTCTTTGGAATTAGAACTTTTACGATTGTTGTTGCTGTAGAACTCCTGGGGGTTGATTTTCTCATCTGAAAAATAGATGCCAGCAACTGAAAATCAAACAAAGCGGCACCAGCTCAGTGACCAGCATCAGACTCAAGAATACTGGACAATGAAAACAGGTAATCAGAAACAGACTGGTCAAATGATCAATGTAAGCACCAAATAATTCAAACATTTATAAACCAACCACTGGCTCATCATAAATAAATGGTCCCTTTAAGTTTCAAAAGACTTCAGTGCAAGGCATTGATCAGTCAGTGAGTGTTTTGATTTTCAATATTTGAGTTTTCTTCAGGGGATTAAAGGGATTGGATTCGAGGTGGGGAATTGCAGAGCTTTCTTTACCCTGAAATAAAAACAAAATATTGCTGACACTGGCAGGTCTGTCAACTTTTATGGACAGAGAAACTGAGTTAACATTTCAAATCCAATATGACTTTCCTTTATAACTATAACAGCTCTGGGTGACTTCTAGTTTAAAGTTTGTTTGCTCACATGAATCAACTTTCAAACAGCCTTTGAATGGGGGCAGAACCAGGAGGGAAGCTGTTTAGAAGTTGACATTAGAGTCTCAGGCTCTTTGTATATCCAGCTGTCAAATGGCTGATGCATACCAGTTGCATTTCTCTCGGCATCGGAACTGAGTGTCAACTGGGCATATGAAGTGCTGTAGGGAATGAATGGAGCTGCAAGGGATGTTGTCCTGAGGTTAGTTGTGCGGGACAATGCCGGATATGTCAGAGTCTGGGATCTTCTAGTCCCATATGGAACAGCAATCATCTTTTGCAGGATGATAAATTTGATGAACTAGCCAAAGATCCATTAACTTCAAATGGGAATCTGTGGTCCCATGGCAGGAAAGATAGGAAGATCCTAACCAGAATGTGGGGTTTGATACCCAACACTGTCATGCTCTCATCGGTACTATGCTTCTGAAGCCCTGGATCATCCTAGCACAGGATCCAGGTTGGAGAGACCAGATGCTGTGTTCTCTTCCTTTGCCACCTTCATTTATGCTTTCTTGGTCAAGAAGATATCCTCATCCTCTCCCTTTAGGAGAGCTCAGCTCACCACAGGCCCTCAGCTCCCTCACTGGGAACTCCAAGTAAGAATGGGAAACCCAGGGCAGCCTTTCCAGGTCTTCTCAACATCATTGTGGGTGCTGCAATCTAAAAAGCTCCACAACTTGGTGAGCTACTCTGAAACATCCTGTAATCCACTTAAGCAGAAATCCTTTGACAAAATGGTCATGGTATCATCTATTCTCCTGAATTTATTAAGAAGTCCAGATTTTTTTTTAATTCGTTGGCTCTGGGAAAGGGTAATCAGAAGGTGTGTTACTCCAGAGATCAGTTTTACAATACAATAATAGGCCAAACATCACCATTTTTCAGGCTAAAGTCAAGCAGCTAAAATCAATCAATAAGAATAGGCAATAACACTTCCTCCACAATAATCCTCAACACCGGTACCCCACAAGATGTGTTCTCAGCCCCCTCCTATACTCCTTATATACCAATTACTGTGCGGCAAAATTTCCCTCCAATTCGATTTTTTAGTTTGCTGACGACACCACCATAATGGGTTGGATCTCAAGCAATGACAAGACAGAGTATAAGAATGAGATAGAGAATCTGGTAAACTGATGTGACAACAATAATCTCTCCCTTAATGTCAACAAAACGAAAGAGATTGTCATCGACTTTAGGAAGTGTAAAGGAGAACATGACCCTTTCTACATCAATGGGGCGAAGTAGAAAGAGTTGTAAGCTTCAAGTTTTTAGGTGTTCAAATCACCAACAACCTATCCTGGCACCCCCAAGATGACATTATAATTAAGAAAGCCCACGAATGCCTTTACTTTCTCAAAAGACTAAGGGAATTTGGTATGTCAGCTCTGACTCTCACCAACTTTTACAGATGCACCATAGAAAGCATTTTTTCTGGTTGTATCACAGCTTGGTATGGCTCCTGCTCTGCCCAAGACTGCAAGAAAGTACAAAAAAATCGTGAATGTATCCCAATCTATCAAGCAAGCCTCCTGTCTATTGACTCTGTGTATACTTCCTGCTACCTCAGCAAAGCAGTCAGTATAATTAAGAACCTCACACACCCCGGACGGGTTGAGGTAGGAACATCGGGGTGGCAGCGCAGGCTTGTTGGGCTAAAGGGCCTATTTCCCATGCTGTTTCGCTCTTTGTTCTTTGTTCTTTGATCTTCCTTCGGGAAAAAGATACAAAAGTCTGAGGTCACGTACCAACCAACTCAAGAACAGCTCCTTCCCAGCTGCTGTCAGACTTTTGAATGGACTTATCTTGCATTAAGTTGATCTTTCTCTACACTTAGCTACAACGACAGAACTACTCTCTGCACTCTCTCCTTTCTTTCTCTATGAACGGTATGTTTTTTCTATATAGCATGCAAGTAACAATACTTTCATTGTATGTTAATACATGTGACAATAAAAAATTAAATCAAATCAAAAAAATCAGCTGGCGGTTGAAAGTGTCTCTTAATGTTTTTAATCACCATGACCAGAGCAGTTCTTTGACTGCAGTTGTTTAAAGAACCAGACGATATATACGGATAGCACCATTATAATTGAGTGAGGAGTCAATGGCATAGTGCTATTGTTACTGGATCATAATCTAGAAACCAAAGGTAATGGTCTGGGGACCCTGGTTCAAATTTCACCATAGTAGGTGATGAAACATGAATTCAATAAAAAAATTAGAAAGCAATTACTGTAAAAAAAAGATTTGGTTCACTAATGTCCTTTTGTTTGGCCTATATGTGACTCAAGATCCACAGCATTGTGGTTGACACTTGAAGATGGACAATAAATATTGGCCCAGCCAGCAATGCCTACATCACATAAATTAAAAAAAGCCAATGAGAAAATGCCGATAGGTGGGCATTACAGAATCAGAATGGATTACAGTGGCAAAACCGAGCAAACAAGTTGAAACATTCTTTGATATAAATTTTTACAATGGCGAAATATTGTAACATGATGTTGATGTCTATTGACATATCCTAAAGGAAGACCTAATAGTTTAATTGGTGTCAGCATTGAATTTTCCCACATACTCTACTGGCCTTCACTGTAATATGTCTAAATATCAAGAATATAATTTTTCTCAAGGCAAATAGAAATGTATTTACTGTCTGCTTAAAAGACAATGGAGGAAGGGGGGTGGGTGGGATTTCCTGAGTCCGCTAGCTCCCGGTAAATATCGCAATGGCTCAGAGAGAGTCCGCACTGAGAATCAAACCCATCCAGACCACCGATCCCAATCAGTTTCCTGTGTGGGAAGCCTATAAATAGTCAAATTGCCTCCTTAGCATCCTATTAGCAGGCCAGGATGTTAATTCAACAGCCATTTGAGATGCTCCCATCCCTTCAGTTAGATGTCACATGGGCATGAATGTCACAGGTCTGAAAAATGGGGACCTGGTGGACTGAGCACCGAGAGGGAACAAGGAGATAAAACCAACTTAAAAATTATACTTGAGTGTACTGGAAGAGGGCGGGTCTCACAAAGCACCTGTGGGTTAGGATTGCCCATATCGCTGGCTCAGGAGTGACTTTGAGGGTTTCTCCCCTCACCCTGGGGCAGTGGAATGGCCTGGCTGACCATCCTCATGATGTGGGAGAAAAGATCAGGATAAACACTAAGGTGGCACGAATGGGCAATTGACCTGTCGTTATATAGCTTGATGTCAGTTCCACGTCTCACTGTGATGTCTCCTTCCCCAATGATAATGTCATGTGCCTTATCAATCCGCAAGTCTGCATTACTCTTATGAAATCTATGGGTACACTGGGCTTGCCCATGGTTCAGTCAGTGACCCTGACTTGCTGGCACACATTCATGAACTTCCACTCATTGATATTGTCAGGCAGATTTGGGATCTTGCCCTTTCAAGACTGACTGTGGTCCATGTACAAAACTTCTTAATGCCTCTCAGTCACAGCTGCAAACCTGGTGAAGGAGAGGATCAGCTAGGGAGGGTTATGTGAATGAGCATTTCAACCAATATCAGCTGAATCAGTGTTCTGCCAGTCAACCCTTGTGACATGGAGGCATTGCTTATTGAGTCAATCATACAAAGTCCCATTAAGGATTTCACTCTCCGGTCTCAACTCCACAGCTGTTCAATCTAGCTACATCGACAGGTCAGTGGATAAGGTCTCTAGACCCGCAGGGCTGTCCTGGCCTTCCCAAGATCTGGGGTCCTGTATATCTGTCCATAACTCCTCAGCAGTGGCATAGCACACAAGTTCCTGACACAGCTCATACAAGAATGCACTAGGGTCCCTCTGCTCCCAAGGAAATGCAGGAGGAGCACAGTGGAGTCCATCTTGGCACCAGAAAACTGTCCACAAGCGTTTCCCGCTGAGATGAGTGGTTCTAATGAGGATTATCTGTGACAATGTTAGAAGATGGTGCAACGGGATTGAGGGTGTTTAATGTGAAATGACTGAGGTTAGGGACATACATGATGCCAGGGTCAGGGAAATGAACATTTACCCACGCTGACCAGAGCAGGTCATTCATTTTCTTGTAGCATTGCATGCCCGCACTCTTGGTCAATCTCTTTGCACTCACTGTCATCTCTTCCCATGCCTCCACTACTATGGCTGATAGCAGCCTCCTACTAACTCTTGGGAAAAGAATGGCCTTCCTCTCCTCTACAGCTGCCAGTATCCTCTCCACCTCCAACTGTAGAAATCTGGGTGCTGACCTTTTCCCAGTCACATTGTTGGCTTAAGTGAGAGTGCTATTGAAGGGAGCACTCAAATACTGCTCTCACTTGTAAAGGGCTAATAGCTGAATCCTGACTGCAGTGAATCAGGTGCCAGGCACCGGAAAGTCGGTGTGAAACATATGGGGGGAGAACTGGCCCATTACCAGATTCTTAAATGTGAGTGAAGTTCACTGAGAGCACCAACAGGAAACATTCCAGCTTTCCTGCTGTCGTGGGCACATGGACCCAATTTGGGAGAATTGTGGCCAACATATTTATAGAAAAAATGCAAAAAGAAATTATGAAAATTACTACCATCATGATATTGTAAAACAAACTGTGCAGTAAGCATCTTGCTGTTCATTTAATATGCTGCTTCAAGTTTTTTTTTAAATAGTGAGGGAGATCTGAGAAGTGAGAATTATTGTTTGGAAAAGTCGATCATTACCCTGTATAGCCTAAATGTAATTCTTGAGCCAATGTACTTCTCTGCTAATATCTCTCTAAAGCAAACCACTCAGTTATAAAGAACTGCTTCATTCTAAATATCATCCCAAGTAATAGAATTTCCTTTGATATGAAAGAAAGATCTACACAATATGTTTGCTAAGTACCAGCCTTGGTAATGATTTAGACATCCAAATCCAGTGCCTTACAGGACTAAAAATCTAGGTTTTCATATTTTATATAGATGTAACCTGCTCTGTGGCTGGACTTCACCTCCTGGTATTCAATGACACATTACTGTGTATTGGCACCCTCCCTGCTAAAACTAGTTCTCTACGGTGTAAGGGAGCATTTGTATGTGCTCATATTGTAGGTACTGTAAGCTTGATATGTTCCCTAACCAGAGACAATTTGCTCTTTCACTGTCCAACTGGTATATGGCCAAACATTATTTATCATGCCTTGTATCTTAGCAACAATCTTGGGCTGGGATTCTCTCAAAAATTTCTAAGCTCCCCCCCAAAAAATGCAGGAAAATGGGAATAAATCCTGCCATTGTGTTTAAGCGTGATTTCCAGAATGTATCTCTGACACTCTGTGTATCACAAACTGCCTAAGCATGATTCACTCTGGAAATCAGGGGTGGGGACTATTCCCACTTGAGAAGCCAGCAGCATAGTGTTGAGCGGGCCACTGTGCATGCACCAATCTGTCAGTGCAGATATCGGCGCACACGTGTTGGCCCTGTACTGCCGGCCTCCAGATCGCTGCCCCACCCCCTCACCTCCGACCATCCCATCCCAGTCAACCATGAACACCCCCCCCCCCCCCCCCCCCCCCAACACCCCTCCCTCCAACTGCCCCTCCCTGACCAACATTCCCAACTCCCCACTAATCCTGATGGCCAGCCCCGATCACCTCTTCCTTCCCTCTCCCAATCATCCCCAGTGCAGAGTGGCAACATGTGCCCCACCCCCATTGATCATTCCCATTAGGCTATGCCCCAATAGTCCCCACCCCTCTGGCTCCGATCCTTGGCACTGCCTAATTCCTGGTGGTAGAAATGCTGGCAAGTTCAGAGAACTCTGTCCTGGGCCCACTAATTGAATGCAAATGTGCACTTCCATATTGTAATCAGCTCTGTACTGATTTCCGGCATGGAGCTAATTGTGCTGGAAATCTTAATTATGTAGACTTGCATGATGCCCAGCAGGAAGCCAACAACATGCCCCTGCTGATGTCTCCCAGCCCACTGCAATACTCAAGCAGCGTAGTAGGCTGGGAAAATTTGCCCCTTGGTGTCTGATGTGGCTGTCTATTGTGGCATTTGCATTTGAATCACTATGGCAAATACAAATGAAGATTATTAGGTAACAATTGCCATCTGCTAATATTATGGCTCTGACTCTGATACTCAACCTCACATATTCATATTGTCACGTGAAATGTGATAGAATGAACCACTGGTGTTCTATATGAGGGGTAAACCTTATGTTTAGTTTGGCTATCCATTCAATGGCCTCCTGAAATGCTGAGTTGAAGAATGAAGTTCCTTCATCAGGAGATCGTAGCATGCTTGCTGATGTGATGTGTTCTATAGTCTGGAATTCATGGCACTATCACATTCAGGCTGTCCCCCATTTTCCACCTATTCCCCATTAGCGGAGAGCAGGAGTAAATTCCTCAGAATGAACTCCTGGTGGGAGGCAGCTACAAATAAATAAATAGTTTGCAAAAAACTAGCCCGAGGACAAGGAATTAATACAGCTAAATTGTATTGCCACACTCATAGTAGTTCGAATCAAGGTTAAGCTCCAAGTAAATGGGCACCTTCTAGACATGGAAGTAACCATAGGATTCACTAAATCTATTATTGGAGAACAAGCCTTTAGGCAACTCCAATTGAGCATCTTGTCTAACAGGCAGCTGTATGATTCATGCCCTTTACCAACTCTGTCCACTGCTGGGTCAGTGATGAGATCTTGGTTTTTTTAAGCTGCAAATGTTCCCTAGTTCCTTCCAACTGGATAGTGGGTTGACACCAGCTGCATGAATATTAGGTGTTGCTTCCAAAATGGACAACATGATTTGAGCTACTTTGTAATGCGGATTCTTTAAATCTTTGCCATTTGGAAAGAGGCTTATGATTTTTTTCAATCTTGTGCAACGTAATGGCATTGGGCTGAATGACTGGCAGGGCAGCACCGATGGTCATTCAGCTGGAATGAACTTTAATTTCTTCACTGAAACCATTGCACTTGATACCAGCTGCATGTCCATGATGTTCGTGTGGTGGCTGAAGGACCATGAGACAGACAATTATTCTCCAGTAGAGCAAACAGTGCAAAGTATTCTGGCCAGTCTCACTCTGATTTTTACTTTTTGGCTGATATTGATGAGATGAGGCCAATCGCTAAGAGTTCTATCCAGTTATTTTGAGTGGGGACCTTCCACAGAAGGAAGTATTAGGTTCTTTTCCAGTCATGTTATTGCTCAGATGGAACATCAACACAGTTGTTATTTCTGGTTTGGACAGAGGCACCAGCTTGGGAAGTAGCATTCCCGTAGTCCAGATCACTGGTACATGTCTCTCTTGCTTCGTCTAGCATTAATCCCTGCATCAGCAGAGCTATCAATAGCATTGAAAATCTTTTGGAATTTGCTGCAAGACATAAAGATAATTTTAAAAAAGGCCAATGCAAGCACTGACCCTTCTGGGAGATTGATGTTGAGCAAGTTAGACTGGTCATGTTGACAAGATAAACTGGGAAATTAATAACAACTTACAGGTGGGTCAGGATCTTGCTAACTTAGTTTTTTCCCTAGTCGTTTTTAGGTCACGAACCTGGTTGCCAGAACGTTAGAACTTCCAATTGTTCCTGCTCAGAGGAAATCAATTAAAACCTTTGGGTTACTCAACCAAGTAGGGAGATTGGGGGGATAACACGGCCACTCCGTCACCTTTTTTTTTAGGTTTTAAGGTTTCCCACAGAGGGCGTTGAGAGGTTGCAGTGAGTTGAACTCTCCTAAAGAGAGAGGATGAGAACGTTTTTGTACCAAGCAGGCATAGATGAACATGGCAAAAGAAGAGAGTGAAACCATGTGGTCACTGTAAACTGGACACCTTGTATCAGGACAATCCGCGACATCAGGAGGATGGAGCAGTAGCATAACACCATCAGGGGTCAAACTCCACACTCTAACTTATCTAACATAGCCCTGCATAACAAGTCTCAGGTCAATACTCCTCACAGCTCCATTCATTCCCTGCAGCAATCCATATCCCCAACTGAACAGCTAACACTCAGAATCACACTCACCCCATTGGCTTCTCACATTTATGCCTTATGATCGCCCTCCACAATTAGCATTTTTCATTCCTCGGAACACAGACTACTCTGAATACTGCCACCTGACCATTTTCCCTCTTTACCGCAGTAGAGTAAGAGGCAGGGACATAGGCTTATGGGATATAGATGGAATGGCCCTTCAGTCACAAGCATCTTCTTAGGCTCTGACAATGTCTGTCCACCTGGTCCACTGGGAATGAAGGCAGTTTTGCATCCTAAGATTGTCGATGTCAGCAATGTTTTGCTGTCAGAGTCTGAGCCACCTCAGGCACTTGTACATGAGCAGAGTGAAGCTGAAAGTGACAGAGGTGTTGATAATGTGAAGTACCTTCCAGGTACTTGTCAATCACTGTCATCTGAAGATAACATTTTCTGATAGAAGGCAAAATCTGTCTCAGCCTGTCGATACTCTTTAGTGTAATCGATCATCGCCTTTACAGCTTGCCAGTTAGGTTGAGGAAATCCCTCCCACTGTGTTCTTGCCTTCTCCTCACTGCAGAGCTGGGGAGATAATGTGAGACTCTTTCGATAGAAGGATTCCACTCGGAAAATTCCTCTTGAATTGCCTCCTTAATTAGTTTAATTGTTTTGTTGCCTCAGCTACAAGGGTACCCAACTTCTCCACCAACACTCCTTGGAAAAGACAGAAGAAATTAAATGGGATATCAACCTCTATACACTTCTGATCAATGTCTCATTATCCAGGCATCCAAACCCATTTCTAGAAATGTGGAAAGATGTTCCACATGGCCTCCTCGCCTGTATTAATTGGTCTAGACTTAATAACTAATGTCATCACAAAGATATTGAATATTTAAAAACAGCCTCCTAATCTGAAAAAGTATGAAGCATGATGAACCATTGTTTCTGTTGCCTGGCTTGCTCTGCAGGAAGCCTGTTCTATTTAGCAGAACGGTTGGATGGGGTGGGGGGATAAGATCCATGGTCATCTTGAAGGCATAACCCATCCACCAGCTGGTGGTGGGCAGTAGAGGACTAGTAGGGGAAAAGGTCCTGTCTCCATGCTGTTAACCCCTACGACTCTAAGGTAGAGAAGAGGCATCTTGGCCAGGGTCCCTTCTGTCTATGAACAACTCCAATTGCAATACCAATAAACACAATCCCAATTCCCCATTCACCAACAGTGCCACACCTTACCATCCCTCTGATCCCAACCACCACAACATCAATCCTGAAATAAAAATCACAATTCACAATAGCTCTACAACCTCTTTGCCAATTGGTTAGGAATATTGCTATGTTGTGTTCCAGGGGATTGGCAGTTGTTTTTTTGAGTGCTAACCTGCTGCCCTCTCTCAGCATGGCAGTGTTTGTCCTCCCACTACAGCTACTCTGCTCTTGTCTATCAACCAGCCAACTCAGACTAATATCTCAGTGCCAAGGTAGCGCAGTTCGAAGTACTAGACCCAGAGCATTATGAGGTTATCTTCCAATGCCAACTCTCTCACATAAAAGTCAATAGCCTTCCACCAGCCATACTGCAGCCTTTTCGGTAATACTGGCATTTCAATTTAAGCTATAAACAACAAGTTCAGATCAGTACCCTTATTTCCCAGTTTTTTTTCTATTGGGAGGAACCATAATACAGGTAAAAGAACATGCAAGACCTGTATAAAGGGGATGGGCAGGGTGATTAGTTTACATTTGTATGTTTGGATTTTGAAACAATGTTTGGAATGTTTAATTTAGCTTTAACTTTTGGCCACTGGTACTCACAATCCTGATGGCAGCAATCTGAGCTGACAGAGCAGTAAGCTGAGCGTGGCATGAGAGTATTTTGAACTTGTACATTGGAAATCTGAACTTCCACTGCAGTGGTTTAAATGTTGCTTCACCTTGTGCTGCAATGGAATCTGAGGCGACGGTCATTGCATGCTTCATCAGGATTTGGTCCGCAAGTTTGCTAATGGAATTGTCCACCAATTCCATGCTAGAAAAGAGTAACTCTATTTCTGCACAGAGCCCAATGCCAAGTTTGGTGCCTCTGTCCTCCATGTCCTTTAAACTAATGCAGCTTTTCTGACTGCCTACATACCAAGCCTTCCATTGTACATGTCCATCCCCATCAGCATTCTTCTGTAGCCTGCCCATCAAATTGCTCCTCTGAGCTCTATGCGGTAGAATTGGTGTGTGAATCTGTCCTCAGATGAATTAGCACCTTAGTAACAGCATCCACCATGATCCCCCCCAAACCCCATTCACCCT
Organism: Sphyrna mokarran; assembly: GCA_024679065.1. Lineage (NCBI taxonomy): Eukaryota > Metazoa > Chordata > Chondrichthyes > Carcharhiniformes > Carcharhinidae > Sphyrna > Sphyrna mokarran. The sequence continues at coordinate 63,153,289 of JAGIQG010000006.1, read as the reverse complement.
TTGCTAACTGAAACCTCCTGCCACCTTGTTTGGCTGAAGGCTTCTTATGTCCACTGTTTCCCTAGTATAGATCAGCCTCTCTGACCTTCTCTAAATTATCATAGAATCATACAGTGCAGCTTGGCTCTTTTTCCATCAAGTCCACACCAATATATTAGAAACACCAAACTCCACTTAATTCCATCTGCCAACACTTGGTTCGTATTATTATATTATGATGTGCCAAGTGCTTATCCAGATACTTTTTAAAGGATGTGAGGCAACCTGCCTCCACCACTCACCCAGCACATTCCAGACTATCACCACCATCTGGGTAAAAAAGCTTTTCCTCACTTCCCCCTAAACCTCCTGTTCCTCACCTTGAATCAATGTCCCCTCATGACTGACCCTTCAACTAAGGAGAATATCTGCTCCTTGTCCATTCTGTCCATGTCTTTCATAATCTTGTACACCTCGACCAGTCACCCCTCGGTCTTCTCTGCTCCAACAAGAACAAGGCAAGTCTATTCAACCTCATTTCATAACTTAATTGTTCCATCCCAGGTAGTATCTTGGTGAATCTTCTTTGTAGCCTCTCCAGTGCAATCGCATCCTTCCGATACTGTGCCAACCAGAACGACACACAATACCCTGGCTGTAGCCTCACCAAAGTTCAATACAACCCCAACATGACTTTCCTGCTTTTGTAATCTATGCCTCAATTGATAAAGGCAAGTGTCCCATATGCCTTTTTCACCAGTTTACTAACTTGCCCTTCTACTTCCAGAGATCTGTGAACAACCATACCAAGATCCCTTTGTTCTAAATAACTTCCTGATGTCCTACCACTGATTGAATATTTTCTTGTCAAATTACTCCTTCCAAAGTGTATCTCCTCACATTTTTCAGGGTTAAATTCCATCTGCCACTTATCCACGCATTTGAGTATTCCATCTATATCTTCTTGTAGCCAAGACACTCTGCCTTATTGTTAACCACCCATCCAATCTTGATATCATTTGTGCCAATGATACACAGGGGCAGTTTCTGAGCTGGTGGTTGTAAGCATGAGATCAGATGACAATGTTTTTCATCATCACTGTTTTGTTGCTCTTCCACTTGTTATTCTTCTACCCTTGCTTGGGCAGGTGGCAGCTCCTGGAATTTTATGCATATCTAAAAGGAGAAAAACACAAGGAAAGAGTTCTGTTGGGGGTGAAGGGCTGGGAGGTTGATATGGGAAGTAAACTGTACATTCTTACACCATTTGTAGCTTGCAAATCAGAAGGGATTGTGAGATGAGGGGTAAGTAGGATGTCAGTGACCTGTCGTTAGCTATCTGGGAGATATCCTGCTGACCCCAAAAAGAACCTGAGGTGTAAACATTCTGGGCTACTGTCACCTTTAGAGCAACTGATATAGCTTGGCCACCTGTACAGTTAGAGGGTATTTCATGGCCAACCATGTCACAGATAGAAATGATAGTGTCCCCATAGAGGCAGAGCCTTCTTCAGCATTGAACGTTGAAGTCCAGGCAGCAAGAGCTCTTCCTGGAGACTCTGCCGGCTGGGTAATGGTGTCTTCACCAGATCCTTCTGTGTTGCACTTCCTGCTAGTCCTGCTCCACTTCTGCCTGCTTCTCTTGGTCCATAGTTCTGATTCTGGGATTCTGCCTGCAGGCAACTGATCCTTTCTCTTCTGGTCCTCTCTTCCTCTTCTGAAGAGGTCCCTCCAGCAGAGTCCACAATTCCCATTTCTACGCTAATATTTTTGCAGGTTTCTACACTGAAGGCACTTATTTGCAGAAGACCTCTGGAGTGTAGATGCAAACCACTCAGAGCCAAATTCTTAAATACTCAGTTTTGCATCTGCCTGTAGGCCTTTTATCTGCCCTAGATGTAGAATCCATTAAAGCATGAAGGTTGCTTGGTAACCTAGGCTTGTACTGAGCATAACTTCACATGGCCCATTAAAAGCATAGTGAATTGCCATTTAAATACCTTTACTTAGCGATTTAAGTGTTGGTCGGTGTAGTTCTTTCACACACACCTACTGACTGAAATAACATAAGATGCTGTGATAATGCTGGGATGCCTTCCAAATGTCCCAGTTAACAAACAATCAGGACAACCACATGAAATTCTGGCCATGACATTTGAAGATAAATTCATGGAGCCTGATCACTTGTGGGAGATCATTGAACTTTTTCAGACATTGCATTCAGATCCTTGGTGATAAATTCCCATATGTTGCTCCATCATCTTCTAAACTTTAATATTGAGGGCTTCCTGTGGACACAGCTCTTCTCTCTTCCTTTGCATCTCCTCCAAAGACTCCAGAACCTTGTTGCTTTCTTTACCTCATGGTGTGCCTTTCTTCAATTTTTTTCCTACATTAGAATGACCTGTCCAAACAAGTTCTTTCACCACCTGCTTCAGCCTCAATGCATCTCTCCTTTGAGGATGCAATTAAGTAGTCTGAACTAGCTACAACTTGTACCAAGCTGTTAGGATGCTAAGCATGCAAATGCTCAACAGAGCAGTTAGCACTGAACTACGTGCTGCATTGTGGTAAGACACAAGCGTCACACTGAGTGGGTATAACACAATCAGGCATTATGAATCCTGTACCTTTTACCTGGGCTTTACTTTTTAACTCCCTAAAGGATTATAAACTTGAATGTCAATAACGGTTTATTTCTCTTTAAAGATTAGACTGCTGTTGATTTCTAGAATAATGTTTAAAATCATGGGTTTTTTTTACCTGCAGTTTTTATTTTCACATTTTCAGTTCACAACAAATAATAATCCAACTAATAGCTAATAATGTAGCCATTACAGCGAATAATTATTGCAGAATATTTATAAGTTTGGTTGACAAAAAAAGATAAGTAATAGGAATAAACAAAATAAATTAATGCAGATCTTGTATGTGGATATATTTATATAGTAAGAAGCCTCACAACACCAGGTTAAAATCCAACAGATTTACTTGGTCGCAAAAGCTACTAACTTTCGGGCCTCTGACTCTTCATCAGGAGAGTGGCGAGTTCTCTCCACTCACCTGATGAAGGGCCAGAGATCTGAAAGCTAGTGGCTTGTGCTACCAAATAAACCTGTTGGATTTTACCCTGGTGTTGTGAGACTTCTTACTGTGTTTACCCCAATCCAACGTCGGCATCTCCACATCATGATAATATTACATAGCATCCATTAGTGTCATTTCAATGCACTCCAAAGTAGACAGGTTTCAGACTAAGTTGTATTTCAGTAACTTTAAAAAGTGAAGAGAAGTTCCTCCAATAAAGCACAAATTCACAACATCTATGCATCCAGTGGTTTCAGCAACAAAAGCTACAATCCTGTTGATAATTTGTTTCATTATATGCAAGCCCAAAGGACAGTTCCAGTTGTCTGAGAGCCTCTATAAAACCCAGAGCAGATGCAGAGTTTCATGCAATTTCAGTGCTTTTCATTATTCCATATTCAAGTTACCACTGTGAAGTGAGGCCGATTCAGACAGAATAAATTAAACCACGTCTATTGAAAAATATGTCAGGGAGGAAGTGGTATTCTAATAACTCAAAATCTGCTGGAGCAAGGCCTCCTCTGGTGAAAGGCATGTGTTGCATTTTCCCTCATGCATTTTCCCCAACTAACCTTGCCTCACAAATTACTACATATTGATAATGGGCTCGACAAGACATCAGGGACACAGTGAGTAATAAGATCAACAGTCCTTAACAACAAGATTTAAAGACAGAGAAATCAACAGGGCAAATGACAGAGACAGAAATAGGATCGATTAGAGTCAGGTTAAAATTAAAGAGAAATATAAATAAAGGGAAGCAAATATTGAATGAAAAATGAGAAAAGAGACACAGATCAGAAAAGTAAGATGTAAAAAAAATTGTCTCATAGCAATTTGTTATGTTCACAGTTTTAATTGCTCCCTTTCTGGACCTCCATAATTGAACATCATGAACATAAATCTTTTCATTAGCAGGAGATTTACATCCTGAAATGCAGGCATTAACTTCCTGTAGTGAGTATTTATGGTGCAAATTTAGCAAGTCCTTGATGTTCATGGAAAGATTGAGGGGGTGATTGTGTTTTTCTTCAATACAAACATTGGGAGCTGCTCAAATCATGCAGCTATTTGTGGCAATTTGCAAGTCAAGACTTATCTCTTTCTTCTTTCAGGTTATTGGATTTTGCAAGCACAAACAAAGACATGCATCTTTAATTGACCATTATTTTTCCAGCAAATTCTTGCCCATTATGTCCTAAAATCTTTTCATTCATTGTGCACTTTCGGTTCAAAAAATAATGAAGCAAGAGGTGTATCTGCTGACCACAGACAGGTCCTCGTTCTTCCTAATGAGAATTGTTATCAGAGCCAGGCAGAAATAATTGGAACAAAAATAAAACAATCTGAAAGTGTGGCAGGAGTTTTATGACGCTCTGATAACATTGACAAACACTAGAAGGTCATTGTATTTTGCATCCAGAAGAAGAGGTAATTTTGTGGAACACTGAGGGCACAGTAGATTGAAATGTCTGACTTGATGAGTGTCAGTTCAATAACCTGTACATCAGCAGTATGATTTAGGAAGAAATATAATTGTCTCATGACCCCACCTTGTGTATTGTCAAATTGGCACAATCAATGATTCAGGATTGCATGTATTACCAGTGCAGACAATTGTCTAACACAAGCACAACTGTCAGTCTATCAACTCCCCGGAATAGATTACATGATCACTAACAATCCCTTCTCCATACTCCCTGCTGAAACGATCAATCTCACCTCCCTCCTTTATCACAGTCATGAATCTTTCAAATTGCATGTAATCGCTCAATGTCAAATTCTTATGTAAGCAGAGAGTCAGCTGGCAAAGATTAACTGCATTTGAAAAGATGGGCATCATGTCAAGGAGGAACTCCACTGAGAAGGACAAACTAATCTTTGGAAATTTAACCTGTGAGAAGAAGGCATTTCCAACCAAGGAGGTCCTCTCAAAAATGGAAAAGTTGCTTTGCCAACAGTTGATTATCAACAGATTCTTAGTTAGCCGAATTCTATTGTGTACTAAACTAAATGATTCATTGCTGCTGCCTGCTTAACGATTACATTTTGGCTACTGTTGCTAAATTACTAGACTTCTTGTCTGACATCCAATATTGGATGAGTAGACATTATCTTCAATTAAGTATTGGGGATTTAAAAGCCATTGTCTTGGTCATCTCTACAGCTCCATTATCTCATTATCGACTCCATCCCATTCGCTGGCAATTGTTTGAAACTGAATCAGATTGGCTGGAACCTTGGTGTAATTGTAACTAGGTAATGAGCTTCTAACCATATATCCATGCCTTAACACAGACGGTTTATTTCCACCTTGAAATTTGGTTATTACAATGTGTTCTTGGACAACTTCCCACATTCTACCTTCATAAGCTTAGAAGTCAACCAAAAGTTACAATTATAGTATTTTTAAGACTCATCATTTGTTAGACTTTGAGACATGGGAGAATTTTCTAACCTCCCAGATATGTGTTTCTCAGTGGTGGGAGGGGACATGCCATTTGCTGGTGATAGGATCCTCTTGTCTCATTGCTGTCATTAGGATTTCCCAATGAAACCACCTCATCCCAACACAAAATCCATGGAACGAGATGCACTGCCAGTGAGGCAGGAGAATTCTGTTGGCATGATGACCGGAGAACTCCCTTGGGATTATTACATTTAAGATAAATGACAGTGTCATACTGCCTAATCTGACAGCCTGGATGGTTGTTAGCGATCAAAGAAAGGTTTAAGTTGTTTTACTGTGAAGAAGATGCATAACATTTACATTTAGGGACAGCAATCTCTGATTTTACAATAAGTAGGAATGAATTTCCCATTGTCCCAGGATGTAGGCATTAGTTGTAAACAATTGTACTGTAAGCTGTCCATTGAGGACAGGGAGTTGAAGTTAATAACATCTATCTGATGCATAGTTAATCTGTTTCACAGTACAATGGGAGAGAAGATAGAAAAAGCCATTTTTGAGATTGGGTTATAGTTTCCCTACAAATCAAAAAACAGCACAGACAAACAACAATTTTATGTAGTCAATAAAAGGAAGATGTTTTTTATTTTGTAAGCTATCATAGCCAGATGTTGGGACTAGCAGTCTCTGGTACTTCAAAGCATTCCTGGACATTTGTCTTGGCATGACTGAGGAAAGAAGAATCTTTGGAGCAGGCTTTATCACTAAGGGTGGATTTTGGACACTCTCCGCAAACTAAGGAAAATACTTGGAGATGATCATTGACAATTGCCAGTCACTGAAATGGCAGCACTTGAAGTTGTATTTTAGTGAATAAGCCCCTCTTCACCTGTCCAAAACGGCCTATATTTAAATAAGAAATCTATTGCTGTTGAATACTTTGGTGATGACATTAGTCTTCTGATTTATCATCTCATCATATGATTGACTCAATCTGCAACTCAAGGTGGGAACAGACAGGAAAGACCTTGCATGGGATTATCTTAAAGGCATATTAGTTGTCTTTTTTAGCTGTCAGTTAATTTCTGAATGTACTTTAATATGTCTTCGGCTTACCACATATTACAAGCCCTAAACTATTTTGCTTGCTTTCAAACCAATTTCACTGCAGTCAGTCAGGACTGTCAGAACAAAGAACAAAGAACAATACAGCACAGGAAACAAATCCTTTGGCCCTCCGAGCCTGCACTGCTCATTGGTCCAACTAGACCATTGGCTTGTATCCCTCTATTCCCAGTCTGTTCATGTGGCTATTTAGATGAATCTTAAGTGATCCCAGCATGTTTGCCTCCACTATCCTGCTTGACAGTGCTTTCCAGGCACCCACCACCCTCTGTGTAAAATACATCCTTCTGATATCTGAGTTAAACCTTATTAGGATTCACATCGGAGAATGTATGAGAGAGTAAAGACGATAGGATATTGTAAGGAAAGCTAGAGAAGAGGTATGAATAAAACACTATGGAGGAGGCCACACAATCAGTCCTCAGGAAACACTTTCTAACAATTGTCAGATACTTCTGCTTCTTAGAGGAGGATATCACCAGACATTGTGTTCTGCTGAAACTTCAACCTGAGCCTATGATTGTCAAAGTTACCAAAGCTCTGAACTATGATATAGTAGGCTCCCTCCAGACTATAGCAGAAGACATCAGTGACATCTCCACGTTCGCACTCCACCTTCGTAACAGGGAGGTTGTCGAGGCCCTTTCCATTAGGGGAACATCTACTTTTTTTGTCTGTGCAATGTGCCATAGACTGCACCAACATTACTTTGTTCCTTGTCTTCAGCCTGGCTTTTTGAATATATCTTTTTGAATATAAAGGGATTCCATTTTTCAGTGGCATGCAACAGTCAAAATAATGGCAAATGTTGCTGCTTTGGTAGAATAGCTGATAGACTGTGTGTGAATTCTTAGATGTGGGTAAGTGAGGCTTGTAACTGTGATGACTGTGAGCATTATGAGAAGGAAATTTGATGAAATCTAATGTAGTGATTGTAAAAAAGTAAAGGGCAGTGGAGGAAGGGGAACACAATTATGGGCCTGGGAATGCTACAAGTAATGAGGCTCATAAATGGTGCAGTGGTAATCTAAACGATTGAGAGCAGTTATCTTAATTTAACAACTGCAGTTGTACCATTGATACTTTCTTGGCATCATAGGCATATTCTCACTGCGCTGCTTGTGATATGAATATACTCAGCAATCTCTTCTCAGTTGATGTCTGGATGACTTGCTGCTCCCTAAGGGACAAAGGGATGTCTCTCTTCCTCTCCAATGGCTGTGCAACAGGCTGTGCAACCTGATTATTATCTTGTTTAGCTGTCTGTTATTCAAGTTATTCTTGAATTCCTGTAGTCAATATATACCTCCCCTTTGAAACGGTGCTACCTATAACTTTAAGTAGCTTTATGGAGTCCCGATATCAGCCCATTACCACCAATTAGGCATGAAGACAATGAATAGAATAAGCACTGGCTACATGTACAAATGATAATAATTAGCATTAACCTTAACTGGCACAGGCACTGTAATCCCTACCCCTTATAAAACAGCTATAATTCAATTTTTAGATCAATAGTTCTTTTATAATTGAGTACAAGAAGTTGATGTGCCGATCAATGCCTTATAAGTAGCAGAGATATTTTTTCATCTCTATTCACAAGGTCCAAAATTATTGTTGATAGCAGCACAGGCAAGCTTTCATGAGCAAAAAACCCAACAGCTTTCTAAATGGAGGCATGATGTATAACACAGGGAATGCCAGACAAGGGAGGACTACTGAAAATCTTCAGCAATAAATATTCATTCAATTGATTGCTGTATTTAAAAATATACTATGGGTAAGAACTTTCCATTACTAAGATTTTTCCCAATGACACCAAACAGAAATGAAGGGGCAGTAAATCCAGAAGTTTTAAAATTACGAGCTCGCCACTGAAAACAGTATTGTACAAATTTACTACCTAATTGATCATCAGTTTTAATTGCTCTTGCACGGAATTTGCAAGAGCTTCATTTATATAGCCAATTAAAAGTTAGTGGCACATTAATAAATCCCCGCACAAAGTCCCATTGTTCATGGAGCATGCAGTACATGTGATGTGCCTATATCTAATTGGTATTAAAAACCTGTCTTGTCTGGTCTTTCGTGAGTGTTTTGTTCGAGAGGAACTGCTCAATTTTTCAAACCAGTGTGGCTACTGTTTCGCTCCCTTGCCTTTGAAAGATGCAAAGGCATTTGGGAGAATGACAAGTGCCAAGGTTAAGAAACATTTAAAGACCTGAGCCAATTAAAACAACACAGGTTACTGGCAGAGAGCATATAGGTTTTTTGTAGGTTGTCTACCAACAATCGACTGATCAACTTACAGGAACATCTGGAATTAAGGAGAAAAATACCAGTTGTAAGTTACAAGTATATGCATCCTGGTCCCATTAATGATTGGTTTTGTTGGCCATTCATCAACAGTGCTCCACACTAGTATGAAACTGCATGAGTTCAGGTATAGATCATTGTGTAGAATTTGAAGGATGATGAACAATCAGTGCTCGTCATCCTGAGAGTTAGCACCAAATGTGTAGCTAGTAACTCTGTTATATTTCACTACCATTTAATGTTCACTTGAGCATTGATTGGCAATGGATGAGGCTGCCATCCATCATTGGAAAGAAATCCCATTTGTAAGAGTTATTGGCCAAAAGCATTGCAACCTGGCCAGGTACAGCACTGCAGTGGCTAGAAGTGGTACTACAGCATGCTGGCTGAGACTTTTTGAAAAGATAGTTTTTGGGTCTCTCAGAAGGTAATATAGGGGATGCCTAATGGTGTTGAGGGGGGTTGAGGAGACAATTGTAATGTCAGGGAGTTAGACAGAGGCAGGGGTGAAGGGAGAGGATCCCAGATCTCCAATGTCCCAAGAGGAAGGTGTGCCAACTCAGAGGCAGCCTTAAGAGTGAGACCTCTCCCCACTTCCCACCCTAAATGGGGAAAAGTACAAATATCACTTTCCCACTCCACCCACACCTCCTCCTGCCAGGCTAAAAATTGAGGATAGGTACAGCCACTTAAGGCCTTATAAGTGAATTGGCAGGTTTCCCAGCTGAGGCATTATTCTTCCAAACGTGATTTTGTGCCTGAGTTTGTGAAATTCTGCCCATTGAGTCTGTTACAGAAGATTGGCTCAGTTACAACCACCAGTTCCATGCAAGTCATTTTGCAGCTAGCTTAACCCCAAAGAGATCTTACCATGTTTCATGCTTCAGAGGGCAGTCACCAGTTGGTTCTTGAACAACTAGAAATCATGAGTTTGAACACAAAGGGAAAATCTCCCTTCTTACCTACTCGACTTCTCTATGACCTTTGGCATAGTTATCCACACCTTCCCTCCAATACCTTTCCATTGCTGTCCAGCTGGATAGGACAGTTCTCATGAACTTGCATTCTTATCCACCTAATCATAACCAGAATATGGTATGAAATATCTTCTCTACTTATTTTCACATCATGATCTCTGATTTCCCACAAGGAACATTCCTTGGTTTCCTTTCCTATTTCCAGTCTACATGCTGCCCTTTGATGACATCATCCAAAGGCATGGTGTTTGTTTTTCCATATATGTTCACAAACGCGCTGTCTACCTCACCATCATCTCTCTTGATTCCTCCACTGCTGTTAAATTATCAAATTACTTATTGAATATCCAGTTTTAATTGAGCAGAAATATCTTCCAAATAATATTGGAAAGATTGATTATATTAATAATTATAATAATATTGGAAGACTGGTTTTAGTCCTTGCTCCAATCCATAACTATCATCTCCTGTCCACTTGCAGACAATAGTCTAAAATCAAGCCAATCTGTTTGCGACTTTGAGTTTCATCTGAACCTGAGTTAAGGTTCCAGCCTCCATGCCACTCTTAGAGATCTTAATCTACCTTTGTAACATTGCCCGATTCCATCCTTATCTCAGCTCCTCTGCTGTTGATAGTCCATCCATGCCTTTGTTACTTCGAGATACAACTATTCCAACATTCTCCTGGCTGGTCTCCCTCAATGTGTCCTCCATAAACCTGAGGTCATCCAAAATCCTGCTATCTGGAGTTAACTCACACCAAGCCTGTTGCTGTATTTATATTAGCTCTCGGTTAGGCAACATCTTGACTTTAAAATTATTATCCTAGTTTTCAAATTTCTTCATGGTTTCATCTCTTCCTATCTCTGTAATCTCCTCCAATCTCTCTGAGATATTGGCATTCCTCTAATGCTAGCCTCTTATACTTTATTTCATGGGACATTGGCATTGCCAGCTGACCAGCATTTATTGCCCTAGTTGCCCTTGAGAAGGTGATGGTGAACTGCCTTCTTGAAACATTGCAATACATGGACTGTAGGTTGACCCATAGTGCCATTAAGGAGGGAATTCCAGGATTTTGACCTCACGACTTTGAAAGAACAGCAATATATTTCCAACTCAGGATGGGGAGTGGTTTGGAAGGTAACTTGCAGGTGATGGTGTTCTCTTGTCCTTCTAGATTGAAGTAGTCATGGGTTTGGAAGATGCCGTCTAAGAACCTTTGGTGAATTGCTGCAGTGTATCTTATAGAGTGTTGGTGGTAGAGAGATTGAATGTTTGCAGATATACTGTCAATTAAGAGGGCAAATTTGTCCTGGATGGTGTCAAGCTTTTTGATTATTGTTGGAACGGCATCCTTCCAGGCAAGTGGGAAATATTTCATTACATTCCTGATTTGGCCTTGTGGACAGGCTCCCAAATAATTATTGCTCCACTATAAGCGGAGCCTTCAGTTGCCTTGACTGTAAGCTCTACAATATCCTCTCTATACTTCTCTGCCTTCCTATCTCTCTTTTCTGTTTTAATATATTCTTAAATGTCTAATGCCTTGCTCTGTTTTATAATGGTTCTGTGAAGTATTTTGGAATGTTTCATTACATGAAAGACACTCTATAAATATATGTTGCTTTTTAAACTTCACTAATTGGGCATTAAACACCAGGAAATTTTCCACATTGTGGTTAGCAGCACAATACAATTTGTACTTGCAAGTGATTGTTAACTCAGCATGGACTCAGCAGATACCATATTCCACTGGTTAGAAGTGAACAAGCTGTTTGCCTCCAGGCAAAAACCATCAGAATACTAACAGGAAGGTACAACAGTGTAATAACTTTGAAGGCAAATTTTTGTGTCTTAAAGTTATAGAGGGTTTATATAAACAATAAGTAGATGTATACAAACAAGGGTCTGACAGAACTGAATACAAGACTACTTTCCCCTTCTCTCTGGCTCCAACTAAGATTCCTCCCTGATCCAGGATGGATGTCCTTGCACCTGATTGGCTTGGCTTTCCACACTGCCATCCCATAGGAATTGGCCTGATCATGTGGCCTTCAGGAATTACTCTTAAAAGGACTGTATCATTACACTCCTCCTCCTCTACCCCTCACCATGCCACTGGTCCAACTCCTGACTTTACCTGCAACTTTTTACAATATATATTAATGATTGCCAAGTTTGCAGATGATACAAAGATATGTAGAGGGACAGGTAGTACTGAGGAAGCAGGGGACTTGGACAGGGTAGGAGAATGGGCAAAGGAGTGGCAGGTGGAATACAACGTGGAAAAGCGTGAGCTTATGTACTTTGGAAGGAGGAATCGTGGCATAAACTATTTTCTAAATGGGAAAATGCTTGGGAATCAGACACACAAAGTGTCTTTGGAGTCACTGTTCAAGATTCTCTTAAAGTTATTGTGCAGGTCCAGTTAGCAGTTAGGAAGGCAAATGCAATTTCAGCATTCATGTCAAATGGGCTAGAATACAAGGGCAGGAATATACTTCTGGGGCTGTATAAAGCCCTGGTCAGACTCCATTTGGTGTACAATGAACAGTTTTAGGCTCTTCTTCTAAGGAAGAATGTGCTAGCCTTGGAAAGGATCCAGAGGAGGTTCACATGAATGATTCCTGGAATGAAGAACTTGTCGTTTTGAGGAACAGTTGAGGACTCTGGGTCTGTATTCATTGGAGTTTAGAAGGGGGGATCTTATTGAAATTTATAGGATAGTATGGGCTAGGACAGTGGATGTGGAGAGCATGTTTCCACCAGTAGGAAAAACCAGAAGTAGAGGGCACAACCTCAGACTAAAGGGACGATCCTTTAAAACAAAGATGAGGAAGACTTTCTTTAGCCAGAGAGTGGTGAATCTGTGGAACTCTTTGCCACAGAAGGCTGTGGAGGTCGGGTCATTGGATGTCTTTAAGGTGGAGATGTATATGTTCTTGGTTAACAAGGGGATCAGGGGTTTTGGGGAAAAAGCAGGAAGATGGGGATGAGAAAAATATCATGACATCGAGTTGCTGGCATTGTACTGGGATAGACACAGGAAGTAATCCCATAATGCTAGCTTAAAGTCCAACAGATTTATTTGGTAGCACAAGCTTTCAGAATATTGCCCCTTCATGAAAGCTTGTGCTACCAATTAAACCTGCAAGAAAAATATCAGCCATGAATTGAATGGTGGAGCAGATTCCAATGTTTTATGGTTTTATGGATGAAACAAAAGGAACATTAACATAGATATGTGAGTTACAACAGACATCAAGATTACCCAAGATAAACTCATCACAAGTTCAATTACTCCAGGGATTTCCAGACTCTAGTAGAATGTTTAAATCCTGCATTCCTCTCTTCAGTAAGTGATGAGTCGGATTGAACAGTTGTGGAAGGCAAATGCATTTATCCAGATCGAGATCCTCTGCTGTAGTCTCTGTCTCCTCAATTACTAAAACTGCTGGTTGCTCCATGAAATAATCTTACAGAGGCCAGATTTCCATCACCAATCATCCTTTTATTTACAGTGATACCTGAACATCTTTCAATGGATACAGAGTGCAAGCCGGTCCCTAGTCTATTGACTGCTAAGTGAAGCCAGCTGCTTTTAAACACCTGTTGCTCCTTTCCTATTTTAACTCTGATACATTTTCAGCTATGACATTTCCTTTAACTTTACAGTCCAAAGGATGTAAATCTTTAGCGTCTATCCTGAAACTTAAATATGTAACTTTATCTGCCTGGAAAATGCATTTGTCTCATTTCAAATGGACACCTGTTTCTTTAAATCTTCTCAAAACTCCCCCTAAGTTTGATCTGTGTTCTTCAGGTGAGCCTCTGTAATTTGAACATCATTTAGATATACCGCTACATTAGGGTTTGTACGCTGGGAAATGACACAGGCTGATGAGACTCCAAAAGGTAGACATGTTTACTGGTATAAAAATCCTTGTGGGTGTCGGTAGTAACTAACCTCTAGAAATCTTCATCCAACTCCAGTTGCTCTAGACATGGCTGAGGTCTAACTTAGTATATTTTAAACCCCTGGATAGTTTGGTGTACAGACCTCATTTCTAGCAATGGAATCTATCAGACCTGCTTAATTGACTGTCAGTCCATATTCCCTACAAATTCTTACAATGACATTCAGTTTAGGATTGGGACTATGAGTGCAGACCATTCAGAGAACAGGATTTATGCGATCTAAACCTTCCAATTTTCCAAGTTTAATTTCAACCTTCTGATGTAGTGCATAGGGTACTGGGCGGGTTTGAAAATAATGTAATTGATGCATTGGGATTCAGAATAAGTTTGGCTAGCTCATTTTGAAAAACCTACACAGCAACTGCTGAAAACCCCCTTTCTGTAGGAGACTGGATTAATTAGGTTTGATATTAGGTTTAATACTTCCAACCAATTTAATCTTCTTAAGACAATCATGGCATATTAGGCAAATTTTATGACCTTCAATCACCAGAACAGATAGATGCATTGTTTGATTTTTGTAGGACTTGGTAACTGTGAATGACCCTGAGGTCCTCAATGTCTCTGCTGTATATGTAGACAATGTGCTCAATCTCAACATTTGGAGACATTTTTGAAGGTAATGATATGTTTGTTCCCTGTTTGTCAACTGCCATTTTAGAAGATCGGTCATTTACCACCAAGGCTATCTTTATAGGGAGCATTTTAATCAGTTGAACCTGGTTTTGAGTACAGGACTCTGATTCCATGTTGGGGGTCTGCATAGAGTTTTTTTTAAAGGAGCTAAACTAACTATTGTGGGGTTTGTTTTTGCATATTCTGTCCTGACTTCTTCACTCTCCACCATGCTTGTAAATGACCCTTCTTATTACACCTGTAACATACATAATTTCTGCATCAGCAAGCTTCTTGTGAGTATTCTCCCCCACATCAAAACCAAGCCATTACTGTTCCCTAACTGTTTTCCCTAACTCCCGGACTGCTGAATGAAATTTATATCTCACCATAATGATTGAGAGTGGGGAGTTAAAATGATTTTTGATCAATTCAACTATCTGGTCAAAAAACTATGGGTAGAATTTTCCTGTCCCATCCATAATAGGAATCACAGCGAGCTGGTGGGACTATACAAAGGTCCATTGACCTCAGACGGGATTTTCTAGTCTTGGGGAGAGTGCAGTCAGAAAACCCTGCCCCTGAGTTTGGAATATCAGGTGATGTTAGACTTTTCACTAGCTGTGAGTTTGCAGGTTGTGAGCAGCATAATCATTCACTTTTCTTTTGCTGTGATTTCATTAGCTACAAAGAAATAACACAGCCTTTCAATATACTGTCCCCAGTTTTCCATTTCTGAATCAAATGGTTTCAAATTAAAGACATTTTAATATGCACATGTACCTTGCTTCTTCATATTTTAGCTACTCAACTCTCCTTCCCTTCTGACTACACACAATGATCCCCGATGACAAGTGACAGTATTTTCTCATTGCCAGTATAATAACTTTGAATCCTTGTGGCTTAAGGTTGTTATTAACAATGATAAATAGATATATGTAAACAAGAGTCTGACAGATTGGAATACATTATAACTCTCCACTTCCCCCTGGCTCCATTTGAAAATCTTCCCAACCCAGGACTCACACTTAGTTGACTCGGCTTCCCACATTGCCAGTCCATACGGTCCAGCCTGATCATGTGGTCCTCAGCAATTCCCCCCTTAAAGGGACCACACCAGCACAGAGAGTGAAGAAACTACAACGTAAATGTTGATGAGCTAAATGGCCTCCATGGAAAGTGTTGCAACAATTTATTTGATCTTGCCTTCCATAGTTCAATTGAGTTGGGTGGAAGGTGCAATCATGCTTACTTTAACTAGTTATCATACAAATTAAATCAATGCTCCTCTGGCTTCAGGAATATGAGACTATTTTAATTTCCTGACAAGTGATTTAGGTATGGAAAAATGACTTGCATTGCATGGACTTAAGAGATAAAACTATATGCTAAATTTCATAGTTCAGATTGACACTATATTGTACTGTTAAAAGTGAAGCACTTTTAATCTAGGAGTTTATTTCAAATAACTAAAAATAAAAATCAAAGTAATAACTTGCATAAATTAAGTAATTTGAAGAAGAAATAACACTGTATAGCCTGAAATGACATTGGGTATCATTTGGATTTTCTTATAAACATATACCAAGTGTGAATTTCACAACACACCAGCTACAGCGCATTGCCTCTTTAATAGCAGCAGATTGACTTTAAATTGTTCAGATTAACTTTAAATGGTGCTGGCCCGTCACAATTTTAGACCCCCTGTTGATGCATACAGCCAATCCAATTATCAGTATAGTTAGTACTGGTTGCATGCTCCAACTCACATTGAGTAGTATACAGCACAGATTGGCTGCTCCCTTGCATCAGAAGCCAAACACGTTTTGCATTGCCATCCTGCACCTGTTTTCAGTGGCTATCCATTTTTTAATGTGTTCATGTGAAATGAGACCATTGAGTCATCTTCATGAACCTCTGCAGTCCATGTGTTGTCAGGAAGCATGTTTAGGATTTTGACTCAATGACAAAGAGTTCATGGTGCTAAGGTTGTGCCTTTAGTTATCTGTCTGGTTTCATTTCTTTTAGACTCAATAACAGTTTAAATACAACCAACTAAAATACGAGGCCACTTCAAAGGGCACTTAAGAGTCAATCACATTTCTGTGAAATGCAGATGGAGAGGCAAGGCTATTAAAAGTCCTACATCCCGATGGATCCGTTTTTCACTACTCTTCTGCTAAATTTTGTAGATGAGAATCTCACCCATTAACATTGCATGTTCAAACCAGATAAGCGAAGTGTGCGTTGCTGTCTACATTGCCAGAATTGGTTAAAATGTGAATGCACTTCCTGTATTAATCTTTCATTTGGTGATATCCATGTAATTATTTTGTGCCAAAAATCTGAAGTGAAAATTTGTAATAGCATGACTTTGCATACAACCACATCCAAATTGATCTTCTAAGGTGAGTAAAATATTACAAGGTATTAACATTTACTAATTAAAGAAACTATCTCCACTTAATTTTTATTGACACAGTATTCATTTTTTTGTTTAATCTGAAGTGGCATCTGGAAGATCTATTGCAAAATCTAAATTAAACACCTCCACTAATTAGAAATAAATATGTAATACTGTGTGAAAGAGCAGCAATTGAATTGAGCTGAATGCTTTTATTGCAAAGCATTGTATTTTTGGGCGTTTATAAAATAAGTATTATCAGCGTTGTTGGTGCTTTGACTTACAGAATGAATGATTTATTTTTGTCAGTATCTTCACACCTCAGCATTACAAAAGTTGTTTATTCAGATTACTATCCTTTAGATTTCAATGTAATTTTAGACAGTACTACCAAGTACATAGTTTGGGTCCTAGTGATGATTACTGAATCAACATTTGTAAGATGTTCTTTCAGATAACAATCAAATTATGACTCCAATTATTGAAATTCTCACCTTTTAGCTTATTGGAAGATATATTGCTACATTTTGCACTATTGACGGTCTTTACTGAAAAACTGGCCCTCAAGGGGACAAAATAAAGGACACTGCTACATACTGGTGTCTACTCCCAATATCAACAAAAGTTTGTTTTCATCTTCAGACATCTCACATAGTGGGCAAAGCAAATTGACAACTCATTTTACAGTCTGTCTACTTTTCTTTACCAAAGCCTTAATAGCTGGAATTCATCAAGAACTGCAATGTTTAGAATTTAGAGGAAGAGGTTCCTGACTTATTGTTTCATGGACTAAAAGTCTAGAAAATAAAAAGTTAGATTTCCAGCTCTATGTGACTTGCTAAGCTGTTTGTGTGGTAGACTGTATGTTCTTTATAAAAAGTGCAGTCAGTGACAGGCACCAGATGATCAGTGTGTTTGTTAGTTCTTATCCTACAGCAGAGCCTGATCTCCAGTTACCTCAGATTTCCTTGCCAGAATTTCCTTGACGGCAAATGCAAGGTATTCCTGAACTGGCAACTCCACCATAACTCAAGGTCGAGGAAACAAGCCTACAGGCAACTGATGGCTGAGGTGCAATAAATAACCCATGACCCGAAACAACAAACGGTGGATGGAAAGAGTGCAGGAGACTCAGTGCATTCACAATGTGTATGGCTTTTTTGGTGCAATGAAAACCATCTATAGTCTGAGTATCCAGGGACCCACCCCACTGAGAACTAAAAATGGAGAGGGGCTCATCACAGATCGAGCAACAGTCAACACCCACTGGAGAGATTACTTCAAGAACGTTCTCAACCAAGACGCAGCCTTCAATGCAAGTATCCTCGACACTATCCCACAATACGCTACCCACCACCATCTCAGCACAACCCCAGCCATGAGATCGAAAAAGCCACCCAATGGCTGAGAAACAAAATGCCCTCCAATGCAGATGGAATCCCTGCTGAAATATTAAGATACAGCAGAGAGGCACTCTTAACAAGAATCCAAAACCTCATCAACCTTGTCTGGAAGAAAGAGAGAATGGGAGATCTCAGAGACACTTTAGTTGTAACCATCTTCAAAAATAGAGCCTGTGGAAATTACAGACGGATTTCCCGATTCTCCGCATGGAAAAGGTCTTCACAAGAATCCTCCACAATGTTTCCACCATGTGACCGAAGAGCTCCTCCATGAGTCTCAACGCAACTTCTGCCGAGTAAGAGGCAATTTGGATATGATCTTCAGCATGTGACAAACCCAAGAAAAATGCAGGGAGCTGCATCAACCTCTATATATGGCCTTCTTTAATCTTATAAAGGCCTTTGACTGTGTCAAACAGGAGAGATGGTGAAATATCCTCCTCAAATTTGGCTGCCCATAGAAATTCTTCACCGTTCTCCACCTGCTCCATGATGCCAAGCAAGCTGTGATCCTCACCAATGGAAACATCACAGAGCCAATGCAAGTGCAAAGTGGGGTTAAACAAGGTTGTGTCATTGTACTGACAGTGTTTGCCACCTTCATTACAGCAACATCCAATCCCATCACCTTGAAGCCCCCCACTGGAGCTAACCTTTCAGATAAACAGGGAACTGTTCAACCTCTGACCTCCAGGCCAGAAGAAAGACCATCCCAAATTCTGTCCTCGAGCTATAGTACACAGATGACACTTGTGTGTGAGCAAACTCAAAGGCTGAGCAACAAATTATTGTTATCACAATCACCGAGGCTGATGGGAAATTAGCCTTAGACTGAATAACTGTAGAATATTTCTACCAGCGCACAGCTGTCAGACAAAACATCCTTCTGACCATCAACATTCACAGTAAGCCCCTGGATAACGTAGATCATTTCCTATACCTCAGGAGCCTCCTCTTTGTGCAAGCAGATATCAATAATGAAATGTAGCAATGAAAATATTGGGCAAAATCTAATCAAAAAATGGCATAGTGTTAGTTCCATCGAGAAAAATGGAGTGATTCTCACAGATGGGCCAGTGCATTTTCAGACCAAATGTTATATTTCATTGCTAAAAATTTTTATCCCCATGAAAATCATACCACACCTGTTCCCTCCGATTTGTCCGCCCTGCAATGACTTAACTACTGCAAGCACTGGGGAGCTCCATATAGACATTCCCCAGTAATTCCCAGCACTTGTTCCACAACGCAAGGAATGGTAGCCAAGACGTCTGCAGCTCATTTTCAGAGGGAATTCTGATCAGGCTGCTGGATGGAGTGGTGTGAAGGTGGGATAAACTCTCCCCCTGCTCCAGGAGAAGGCCTTTCAACAGGGTCATTGTTCCTGTTTGGGATGCAGCAGCAGCCCTTGTCAGTGCAAACACACTCAACAGGAGGAGAAGGCAGTAGTGTCAGAAAAAGATGAACAATCTTCTTCGCTCAGGCAGAGTAAGTGAGCCATCTCACATGAACCATGCTGGATAAAATTCAACAAGATGCCCAAAACTGGTTTTACACCAGTGAGATCTTCTGATGGTGCTCACCATGGCGAATTGGAAATCTCACTGGAGGCCTGTGTGGATGTAAAAGATTCCATGATATTATACTCCCAGACATCGTGGTCAATGATTATCCCTCAACAAATGTCAATAAAGCAGATTAACGAACATTATCACGTTGCTGTTTGTGAGATTTGGCTGTGTACAATTTGGCTGCTGCAATTCTCACATTACAACCACCACCACATTTCAGAAGTAGTTAATTGATTGTAAAGTGCTCTGGGACATCCTGAAGTTGTGAAATGCATTATGTAAAGTCTTTCATTTTATTGGCATAGTGATACTCAGTGTCTAGAAAATACATCAGATTTTTTGATAAAGCCAGTGGACATAGAATCAAGGGATTTTATAGATTTAGAATAGCTTGATTTTATACTACAAGGAGGTGGAGAGTGATTTTGTTAAGAGTTCTTTCTTCTAATTCAGACCCTGATGTATTTATTGAGGATGGAAAACACAATCGGTTGAAGTGTCCTGCTTTCCACAAGGGAGAATGTGTGTTACATTGATTGCTTTCAGACCAGATAAAGCAAAGTAAAGATGTCAGCTGTGGTTGTTAACATTCTTTCTTGAAAGTCAGAAGAAAGCAGTTTAAGTCCCAAACCAGAGTCTCAAGCACATAAACTACAGTGACATGTTGGACAACAGGTTGAAGGCAGAGTGGGGAATTTCTGAAAGTACATGTTGTATCAATTCCCTGCTGCATTCCTGCCTCTGTTTGCTCTTACTGGAAGTGAACTGCTATGGGATACACCATTAGCTGAATGCAATGAGATTAAAAGCTCATTTAGGTGCCATTTCCAGAATTTGCAGGCATCTTCCCAATGTCGGACTGGATGAGGCCAGACAAGTCAGACAAGTGACTTGGGTGCATGAACCCAGTGGCAGGACAGGAGGATATCAGTCTCCTCTCAGTTACCAATCATGGAGCTGCTAAGGTAAGCAGGCCACAGCCATGGCCAAAGCAATTTGTGGAGGTGTCCATCATCCTCTAACTGCAATGACAACTGTGGATATATATTATTGAAAAATTTTCAATAAGCTTCAGAACAAGCCTCCATTTTGAAATACTCTTTTTGTTCCCCTACCTGTCTTAGCATCCCAACTTTCCCAATTGGGCTGAGGTCATCCAACACTGTGGACTACTCACTTCAGGAAACCACCGACCAACTTGAATTGGATGGTGGCCTCTTTAATCACCTCTTAGAAAATTCCAACTACATGTGTTTATGACCCAGATATGGTCCCAACCCTTGAAAGTTTTCAAAGTGCATCAGCTTCCACTCATCAATGCATTGCTGACTGTGATTGCATGGACTCTTTAAGGAGGCAATTTGTAGAGACCAGGTGTTTGGACTGGATCCGATGGAGTGGAAGTTGGGAAATCAAACTAATCAGATGCACGCTCCCATGCTCTTGGTTAGGAAAGATCCTCAGTTGGAGCCCGGGAGCAGTGGAGGATAGTGATATGTTCAGTTCTGTCAGATGCTTGTTTACATATATATATATCTATTTATCGTTGATAATAAACCCCTTTAGACTTTTGCCCCGATAAGTTGTCTTCAATATATTATACTGAGAATATGCTGCAACTGTGAGGGGTACCATTTTTTGAATGAGACTTTAAAGACTTGTGTATCTACTCAGTGAAACTGAAAATATCCTGTTGCATTAGTTCAAAGAGGAGCTGCAGGGTCTCTACATGATTCAGACAAGATATGTCCATCAACCATATACGCTAAAGCAGACTATCTGATCATTACCATATTGCTGTTAGCAGAAGATAGCCGTGCACAAATGGCTGCCATGCTTTCTACATTACAACAGCGACTATGCTCCATGTGATCTTTCATCGGCGAGAAGCTGCTTTGGAATATCTTGAGGTGTCGAAAAATACTGAATTAAAAAATCAGCTCTGTGATGCTGCAGCTAGAGGTGGCACTAAGGAATCTGGAGAGTTCTCAAGGATGTGCCATGCTTGCACTGGAAGCTTGTCAACAGCGTAGACCATGACAACAAACAACAGTTGATGGATGGAAATTTTCCAACTTGGTCTGTGCAGCTCCACTGAACACATTTGATCCACCCATTAACTATTTTTATGGGGTAGCTCTCCCAAAAATGCTGAAGTGGTGAGAAAACTACTGTAAATCACACATGTCTTTTCAGTTCAGCTTCAGACCCCAATCTCCGCACTCTGTGAATATCATTAAAAGTTCAGGGGAGCAGGACCTATTCCCGCCGGAGTCTGACAGTTCTGGAACAGTGCGCATACGCAGCGGCCCTAATCTGTCCGTCTCCCCATTTGCTGACCAGCCCAGGACTCCCTCAGTGCTGCTCCTACAGCTCCCCAGCACAGCCCAATTTCAACTTGCAAAAGCATTCCCGGGCTAGCCCTGAGCCACTCCAGTTCCAAAGCGCTCCGATCTTACCCCTACTCCCAGCACTGAGGCAGACACCTCCTCCCACCCCCACAGCCCATCCCGATCACCATCCTTCTTACAACCCTGATGGATCCCAATACAGAAATGTTATTGGGAGTCCCCAGCCCCACCGATCGCCCTTTAGGACCTGCCCACAATAGGCCCTGCCCCCTTGGCAATGTCTGCTGGGCAGTGCCAAGGTGCATCTGACATGGGCACTTTGCTCACTGAGCAGTGCCAGAGGGCACAGGCTGGCACTGCCAGGGTGCCCATGCCCAAGGGGTAACATCCACCTGCTGCCCGACTCTCTGGGGGCCCAGATTGCCCTCCCTTCATTCCGCAGGGGTCTCCTGCTAGTTCCCCATAAGTGGCGAGGTGCTTTAAACTCCATCGGAATGAAGTATTCCTGTAAGGATGAGAGATGCTTTCGGGCCCGGAGAATTCCATGCCAGGCCTGATAATGAGATTTAAAATACATTAGAAAAAGATTTATATTGCTTACCTCTCTTCCACCAGTTTCCAACGCAGTCTTGACTGCAAGTACTCGCACTGAGTCTGCATAATAGATAGGTTAATGTTCAATATAATACAGTTTGCTATCAGCATCATCTCCAGCATTATCTGTAAGCCCAGACGATGACTAACAAATTTAAGACCCTTAAATCATCTTAAATTTAAGATGATTAACAAATTTAAGCAGCAATAGTAAAACCATTTTGAGGTATAAACTCTAGTGGACTGAATTTAGGCTACTCTTGATTTCCTGTGTGAGAGGATGTTTGATGTCAGTGCACAACGAAAAACAGAGTTTCGGCTGAGCTTCCTCACTTGTCTATCTCCCTTTCCATCTCCTCCTAACAAGCCATCATTTTGACCAAGTTTTTGGTAATCACTGCAAGTATCTCCACTTTGGTTCGTTCTTGTCTGCTTAAGCTTTTGCAAAGCAGTTCTGGGAAGTTTATATTTTAAAGACACAAAATGTAAATTGTTATTTTCATTGTGTAAATGTTATATTGGCCTTTGTTTTAGTCAGAAATGAAGATTCATCGAAAATGAATTTCATCTCTGTAATGCCTGGCACCACCTTGATGGGGCACACTCTACTGCCATCTGCTCTTAATGGAATGCATGTGCTATGCCCTCAAGAAAGGAGCCCAGCATGTGGTGGAAACCGCAGAAAGAATGTTATCCTCATGTTGATGCAAAGCCAAGATGACTAATTTGAAGCAATGAGCTCCATATAAATGAATTGCTTTGCCAGTTTACAAAGAACAAATACTGAGCTACAAGATGGGCTTTGTACTCATGTAATTTAAAGAGTCAGGCAATCAATTTATAGGTATGATAACTTTGAAGAATATCTGCTATTGCAAAGGGTCTTGATGCACATTGTTGGAGATGGTATGGTGGCTACACAAACTTGGTAGGGAATATTGTTGCATCCCTACAAGATTAACAGAAGAGAAGATGACTTGTTCACTCAAAGGCTGCATTGGGTATGAAGGAAGTACTGGTAACGTTTCTGGGTCTGCAACATGACATGGAAGTGGAACCGAAGCTATAGAGAGAGAAAACTCTGTTTTCTTGGAGCTGGATCCTCAATGCCCTTTGACAGTGGCAGAAGATAGTCTGGTAGACCAAACAATGTACCTAGCATTCTGATGTACTGGTCCTTCTGATTTAAGATATGAGCAGCAGAATTTTAAATGATCTTGCATTTAAGGAAACAATAATATGAGAGACCAACCAATATTGGAATTGTCAAATTTCGAGAGAACAAATGCATGGATGAGGGTTTTAGAAATGAATTGAGGTGTGAAATTGGACAATGTTATGTAGATGGAAATAGGCTGTGTTAGTGATGGCACAAATATAAGATCAAGGCATGAGAATAGAAAGGGATTCAGTAACATGTGCCCATACCATTGCAATGATTTTGATTATAAAGGTGTTGGAAGATATAACCAGATGAGGAGGTTCCATTTAGGAGGGAAGGTGACATTACTCCATAGCTAGGTATCCATTATGACCATGATGCTATTGCAGTTATCCAATGGTAAGTTCATGGATAATTGATGATGACATTGGTCATCAGTTGTGATGATAGTTGGTCCACTGACTGTCCATAGGACCAACAGGGAGTGAGCTGAGTTGGATGGGGGGGAGATAGGAAAGATTGGGTCCCAGCAGATGCATCGAGTGGAAAGTTCTATAAGAGAATAGTTTGGAGTATTTGAGGTTGCTGCTGGTAATGAGTGTCTCGATGAACTTTATGAAGTTTGTCAAGGGGGAAACTGTAGAGTTATCCAAGCAGGAGTCAGCCTGAAATGGAAGCAAGAAATTGAAGGAGCACTTGAAGGCTTGTGGTTGGGAATGAGAAGGGCAAAGTGTCTGAGAGGAAAGATGTGAGAAAAGGCATTAGAATAAAAGAGAGGGAGCTAGAAGGGATAAAAATGCTGTTCCCTCTGAGATGTTTTGTCCACAGCTATGGACTAATTGGGAATATACTACTCAGGGATTAACAGACCACACCCAAGCAGTGGTCCCTTTAACATATATGAATGCATCCCTACATGGAAATCATAAAAGGACCACATTGTCCAACAAATAGGTTGAATGCAGCAACAGGACATGAGAAGAACACTGGTAAAGATGGCCATTCTCTTCAACTTAAGATGGGAGCATCTTAAATGGGGTTGCTGCATTTCAGAAATTTCAGTGTTGTAAGCAATGGTTTTACAATTTTAATGCAAGCCAGTAAATTAACACCTTTGATTACCACTGTATATAGTCCCTAAATTTATATTAGTAGTATCAGGGTAAGGACAAAAAGCACTCTCAAGAATATTCCAACATCTTGAACTTAATTGTTAAAACTCTTTATACTATAAATGGATCATAAAATTTCAAAAGGTAGGACAAAGTGCCACTGCATCTGTTAATTCCATTTAAATTAAATTTTATAGGTATTATTATGGTTAAGGAGGACAATTAAGGAACCAGACTTATGCTTTCTAAACAAGGCGTCATTGCATCTTCCATTAATTATATGGATGTGCCATAAGTTTTGCTTCACAAATCAGCCAGAATTTTATCAGCCCGAATTTTATCAGCACACCCACCAGGAGAATCAGAGCAGGCTAGTGGCAGAGTATGGGAAGGTCTGCTGACCTGAGGCGAGATTTTACAGTTTCCGGATGAGCGAGGTCATAAAATCCCACCCATCAACTCTGTTACTGAATAGATTTGCTTTATATGGAAGCTGCATGCCAATACATATAAGGAAAAAATGTATAACCTCTGTAGCAATGGGAATGTGACTGGTAACCAAAAAATCATCATCCTTTGGAATCCATAAAGCATTTGAAAGTGCAGCCTATGGTATAACCTTCTTTATCATTTAACTTCAGGTGTGTAATAGGGAAAAATTTAACTGTAATGCAACATATTAAAACAATACATTCCTCTATCTTCCTAACAAACAGTGTCCTCTACATGATGCCAAATAATGTCTCTTCTCCACAGTATTGAATGGCTCTTCTTGAAAATGCTTGCCATCATCACTTCCAGTAGCTTGGAGAATTTGCTTAATGAACAAAAGAGGTTTCTACTCTCAAAGGTGGAGCTGAAAGTTTGACCCCTCCCCCATCATCTGGTTCAGGTTCTCAGGATCAAGATTTGGGACAGAATTTTCCCAAAACATTTCACAACAGTAATAAAAATGGGCTGTACTGTGTTGGTATTTTCAGCGCAATCTTTCGGCACTCAGTGCAATGAAAGAGCCTCAAAGTGATTCACACTGTCATGGAGGCTCTAGGCACCTGACTTGCCCAAAATGGCTGCAGCTGTATATTGTTAGGCAAGAGGAGCTGCATGTAAACTGAATCCAGATAGCCCCAACAAGTCAAGACCGCAGCTTTGGTGGTGAATTTTAATTAAATAGCAAGGGAGGTGTTCACACAGATGATTGGGAAAGAATCTCTCATCATATGGGTTGTGGGAACCCTCAAGATCCTTTTGCACTGTGGAACTAAATCCAATTGGCTGACGACTGCTCATGGAAAAAGCAACCAAAGCCAATTAAATTTGTGAATCCTTCCATTGCTTCACTCAATTCATCAAGGGATGATTAAGAGAAACAACTCCATTCCATTTCAGAAAGTTAGACTGCTTACAAATTCCTCATTGGATCATCAATAACCCTCAAAGATTAGCTTTGCCCCAGGATTCACAAATCTTTTGAAACACAGATTATTCTTAATTGGTCTCTTTCACCACAACTTTTAAACTCATATTGTTGTGCAAAACCACATGTAGTTTTGTAATGTCTCAAGACAATAGCTTACATGCCATTGTACTAAAACACTGTGTTCAGTACCATTCAGGCTTAACTGAATAGTCTTCACTAATAAGAGAATTTCCAATGATTTTCAGTAGAAATCTGCAGTAAGGTGAACTTAAAAAAAAATTACTTTAGTCTCTAAAAGCAAGAATAGGCATCGTGGCACAATGGTTAACCCTACTGCCTCACAGCATCAGGGACCTAGGTTCAATTCCGGCTTTGAGTCACTGTCTGTGTAGAGTTTGCATTTTCTACCCGTGTCTGCATGAGTTTCCTCCAGGTGATCCGTTTTCCTCCCACAGTCCAAAGATGTGTGGGTTAGGTTAATTGGCCATGTTGAATTGACCCTAGTTGTCAGGGAGATTAGCAGGATAAATGACGGTTACAGGAATAGGACTTAGTAGGATTGTAATCAATACAGATGGGCTGAATGGCCACCTTCCATGCTATAGGATTCTATGATTCTGATTCTTAGGGTTGGGAGGGGTAAGGGGGGGGGGGGGAGGTGGAATCAGGATATTGAATTTGCTGATCAGTCACAATTAAAATAAATGATGGAGCAGGATCAAATACTGTACTCCCTCTTCTAGTTTCTATTTTTATGTAATAGGCTGAGAAAAGGGAAGAGTACGTAAAAACCATTGAAACATTGGCATGTAAATTGTCAGGGTACCCTCGAGAAGGTTGTCCTGTTTTTATTTATTTGCTTTGTTCCTGTCATCTGTTAGCATATAGTGAAAAATATTGTTTCTTGCGTGCTATGCAAGTAAAGCATACCGTTCATAGAGTACATAGAAGGAAAGAAGAGGGTGCACAATGTAGTGTTACAGCTATTGCTAGGGTGTAGAGAAAGATTAACTTAATGCAAGGTAGACCCATTCAAGGGTCTAATGGCAGCATGGAAAAAGCAGCTCTTGAGTTGGTTGGTACGTGACCTCAGACTTTTGTATCTTTTTCCCAGTGGATCCTTGATTATGTTGGCTGCTTTCCTGAAACAATGGGAAGTGTAGATGGAGTCAATGGATGGGAAGTTGGTTTGTATGATGGATTGAGCTACGTTCACAATCTTTTGTAGTTTCTTGCGGTCTTGGTCAGAGTAGGAGCTATACCAAGCTGTGAAAGGATGCTTTCTATGGTGCATCTGTAAAAGTTGGTGAGAGAGTCGTAGCAGACATGCCAAAGCAACACATTCATATTAAAAATTGTTCATATAAAATGATGTTCAGTCTTTAAACCAAATGCTGGAAAATAGTTAGAATGCAGGCTAATTCAAAGCATTATATCATAAGTATGTTTTGATACTATTATAGGTCTTAACTATTCAATCTATGATGCTTAATTACTTGGGCTTGTTTATAAAAAAGACTGTCCTTACTAGTGGTAAGATCATTAACACTGGACAGAAATAATTTACAATGATACTTTGACAGATAAAGATGTCACATCGTCCAGTTGTTTGGAGAAAACTTTGTGATAGGCAAGATAGTTATGGTTAAAAATGCAGATATACAGACTACAATCTTCTGGACTGATAAAAGTTTTGGGTGTCAGGACTATTCCCAGGTTCCGATCCTTGCTCATATCAATGCAATCTTACAGGAGATGGCCAATTCATAGGCAGTTTCTGCATTCAGCTAAGGATAGCAGGCAGGAGATCAGGTCAACAGCATGATCACAAACATTGGCTGGAATTCTCCCTGCTTGCCTGCCACTGCAATTTTAACAGGTGGCTTGCAGAGAATGTGAAACACCATTGGTGATCAGGCAGGAACTTCCAGCTTTTAGACCAACATGACTGGAAGATTCTGCCTATTGTCTTTAAAGGGACATTAGCAAGATAGTACATCCTCTATCCCAATATGATTGACTCTCTCAAAAAAATGACCACTGATACTTCATTCATCTGGTTCTCTTTCAATCGTTGAAGTGGTAACGATTTCACAGAGAATCATTTGTTTTAAGCCATTTTAGTGTGTCTCATCCTTCCAGCTGACTTATGTTGAAGTTAATTTCAGTGGATTATTGCTATTGAGGGAGAACATGATGCTCGATATTTTCTCCCAGTTTTCACAAAGAAAGGAATCATCTATCAAGCTATCCTGAGCTAATCTCAGATCCTGCTGTTTATGTTTCTCTATTTAACTCCTTACTGTTGTATTACTGAAATACTAATCTAACGTTACGTTTTCTATCTGCAGTTACAGTATTTGCCAGTTCTTCTTTGAACCTCTGTTTCTGCTACTGAATGTTCTGTTCTCAGCTCAGTGTGCTCTTACATCTTTCTCCCCAGAGGACTCATATGTTACTCATTCTTCTTATTTGGTTTTGATTAATTTATTAATTCATTTAGCTCAGTCATGAGCCAAATTGTTTTATTCCTTTGTTGACTTGAATGCCTGTCAGTTACTGGCAGTGATGTCTCCCCACTGTGACTTCACCTCCTTCGAGCTGACAGATTCCTGATGGGACCCATGCAATGGTCAGAAATATCTCTGCACTGGTAAAATAGGGACAATTGTATATTTAATTGCACAAATTGGCTTCCCACTGCTGTCGGGCTGTTAGCCATTGCTATTGGGAGCACAGCTCTAGTAAAATTGCATGGAGGCCAGAACATGTAGAGGAGCCAGCCTAATGCTTCTCTTTCAGAATTTCCATATCACCCCAGCCTCTTTAACCACCTCCACAAGCAGCAGAAATTCCGGACAACATGTCTGTCATGCTTGGTGTGGTCATGCTTCAATGACCATACTAAGCATGACAGCAGAAAAATATTACTGGTGAAACTCAAGGGACAAACATCTAACAAGTCTCCAGGATCTGAGCCTTGGCTTCTTAGAGAGGGAGCTGCAGAAATATTGGATGCAATGGCTATGATTTGCCAAAAAATTCCTTACATTCTGGAATAGTTCCAGTAGATTACAAGTTAGCAAATGTACAGGTCTATTCAAGAAAGGAGGGAGAGAGAAAATAAGGAACTACAGCCCCTGGCAAGAATGCACCCAAGTTCCTCTGAACATTAACATTTACAAGTTTCACATCTTTTAAAAAATATTCTGCTTTTCTATTCTTATAACAAAAGTGAATAACCTTTTCCCTTCATTATACCGCATCTGGCACTTTATTTTCCACACACTTAACCTATTAATATCTCTTTGCAGTCTCTTTGAGTCCTCTTCACAGTATTTTTACCTAGCTTTGTATTATCAGTAAGCTCCCACCGAGCTCTGCACACTGTGAATCTTGGTAATTCTCCTTTCGAAGGCTATGGTTATTCAGTTGCTGAGTTTGTTAAAGGTTGAGATTGATTGATTTTTGGAGTATAAAGAAAAAAGAGGATATGGAAATAGGGTGGAAAGAAAAACTGAGATCAAGAATCAACCATAATCCTGTTAGATTACTAAGTCAGGTTTGATTGTCTCCTGTTTATCATTGTTTTACTCTTATGTCATTCCAGTTGTCTTATGGGTGTGGGCATTAACATGGCCATGGGCATGCATTGGAAATTTGCAGAGTATTTTGATTTGACATTATTACTGCCATTTTGGAGACCGACGTTCAGAAAAGACTCTTTCTTAACCTCACATGGCTGCTCACTTGTTCCCTAACAGCAAGGAACCTCCCAACTAGTCCTTCGCATATACCAACCAATGCCATTTAAAGGGATCATTATCACCTTTCAGGTTATTTGCTCTACTGGCTCTTGCTATAATTGTGCAAGTGTTTGTTGTCTTCTAGAGTTTTTTTTAAGTTGTTAAAGTCTACAGGGAGTGATCTATCAGGTGCTAGTGGACTTGGCCCTGACTTTAAACAGTTGCCACCAAGCGAGAGTGCAATCATAGGTAGTATCCTTGCAATTCTGCATGACTAGGCAATTAAGCAGAGGTTACGCAGAGCACTGGAAAGTTACTGGAAGAGTGAGAAGTACAAGAGGCTTGCAACAAGATGCTATATTCATTAAGGATGTTCAGCAAGCCGCCCTCCAATTCAAACCAGGAAAAGAGTGATAGACAACTGCACTTCAGTAACGATGTCCTTACTGAAATACATCAAATGTTGCAGTCACAATTTCAACTTTAGAACAGGATAAAGTCAGCATTGCCAGTGGCTGCGTAGGTGATGGTAGACATGAAGGGAGGAATTTTCTTGTTCCACTTGCTATGGGAATCGTTGGAAGCATGGGGTGGGCCATGCGAAGGTCCGTTGACCTCGGGCAGAATCTCCCGGTTTTGGGGCGAGGGTGGCCAGATGATCCCACCTGAAATGTTATATATCTGGCTCATTCCAGGCCCGAGCTGGAGATATTTTCAATATTTCACAGTTGTCATTCACTATTACGCAGGGGTGTTGCTCAAAGAGAGTGGACTTGATTTCCCTGTTTCTTGCCAGAAAGCAACAGATGGCACAGCCACATGACTTCCACATGATGGAAGCAGAGACAACCAATGATTTCAAGGGGAAATCAGATGGACACGTGAAGGAAATAAACTTCCAGGGCAATGGGAATCGACCTCAAGAGTGGGATTGACTGATTTGCTCTGCGGGAAGCAGCCATGGATTCAATGAGCCAAATGGTCTCCTTTTGTGCAGTATGTAATTCTCAGAATCCACTTTATGTAGTGCTCTGTCAGCCTGGGAACTTTAACACATGTTCTGCTACAACCTTAAGGCAATTATGTGGCGAATGACTTTTCAGTTTATAACAGAGGAATTATTGTTACGACATTAATGTTGCACTGTTGAGAAGGTGAGAGGGCATGGGATCCAAGGGGCTTTGGCCTTGTGGATCCAGAACTGGCTTGCCTGCAGAAGGCGGAGGGTGGTTGTGGATGGCTCTTTTTCTGCATGGATGTCGGTCACCAGTGGAGTGCCCCAGGGATCTGTTCTAGGACCCTTGCTGTTTGTCATTTTCATAAATGACCTGGATGAGGAAGTGGAGGGATGGGTGAGTAAGTTCGCCGATGACACGAAGGTCGGTGGTGTTGTGGATGGTCTGGAGGGATGTCAGAAGTTGCAGCATGACATCGACAGGATGCAAGACTGGGCGGAGAAGTGGCAGATGGACTTCAACGCGGATAAATGTGTTGTGGTCCATTTTGGCAGATCCAACGGGATGAATGAGTACACTATCAAAGGTAGGAGTCTTAGCTGTGTGGAAGAGCAGAGGGATCTTGGGGTCCGGGTCCATAAGACTCTCAAATCAGCCTCCCAGGTGGAGGATGTGGTTAAGAAAGCTTACGGTGTACTGGCCTTCATTCATCGAGGGATTGAGTTCAGGAGTCAGGAGGTAATGCTGCAGCTTTATAGGACCCTTGTCAGACCACACTTGGAGTACTGTGCGCAGTTCTGGTCGCCTCACTATAGGAAGGACGTGGAAGCTATTGAAAGGGTGCAGAGGAGATTTACAAGGATGTTGCCTGGATTGGGAGGCATGCCTTATGAAGACAGGTTGAGGGAGCTGGGACTGTTCTCCCTGGAGAGACGAAGGTTGAGAGGCGACCTGATAGAGGTTTACAAGATGTTGAGAGGAATAGATAGGGTGGACTCTCAGAGACTATTTCCCAGGGCTGAAATGGTCGCGACGAGAGGGCACAGATTTAAGGTGCAGGGAAGCAAGTACAGAGGGGATGCTAGGGGAAAGTTTTTCACTCAGAGGGTGGTGAGTGAATGGAATCGGCTGCTGTTGGTGGTGGTCGAGGCGAACTCGCTGGTGTCTTTTAAAAGACTTCTGGATGAGTATATGGGATCCAATGGGATTGGGGGTTATAGATAGGTGTATGGCTGGGTAGATTTTTGATGTGTTCAGCACAACTTGTGGGCCGAAGGGCCTGTTTGCGCTGTAGTGTTCTATGTTCTATGTTCTCACAAAGTGTCCATCAAGAAATATGTATTCACTCAATATAGTGAGTAATTCAATCTGGGGGATGGCCAGTTTTGTAAACAGGTAACTTCTTGCTCCAATTTTTTAAACTAGTGTATAAACCTTGGATACTTGCTTTGAGCTAAATATAATTTTCAATTGAAATTCTTCTAGTTTTTGCACTTGTTTGACTGATTTAGAGAAACTTGTACAAATCATTGAAAACTGCTGTCATGAAATGCATTCTGGGATTCTCCTATCCAGTTGTACTAAATACCGCTTTTACCAAATGAACCTTTCAGTGACTTTCAGGCTAAATGTTCTACATTGTATTGGTTTTGTTTGTATGAGAAAGCAAAGGATTCTGAGGGAGTGATGAGCAGATTAATTGACCGATTCATGACTTATTGAAAAATGTCCTCTGCTCATTTCATCTTGAACCTGAGCAAAGATGCGGTGATATATTTAGAAACAGCAACCCTGTATTTAAGCAGGTCAAAAATATTTGACTCCAATCATCCATGCGCTCTGAAAATTGACAAGAAAAATAAGTATCAAATAAATACATTCTCTGACTCAGGCATAGTCACAGTGCTGAAGTATGATTTCCCAATAATTGTAGAATGAAAATAGAGGAGTAATTCATGCATATGGTTTTTTTTAATCTTTTATCTTAGAAGTCAATCTGTAATGGAAAATAATTCCAAAGCTAAATTTTTTGATTGGGAATAAGGAAATGACATTGCGGAATTGCTATAGGTGTGAAGGAATATGCAACATTAAACATCACACCTGAGGCAGTCAGGGCTGATGTAGCCTCTTGAATGTACCAGGTAAAAACATAGAAGGAACAAAATAGGAGCAGAGTAGATCATTAGGCTCTTTGAGTCATCATGGCTGATCCTCCATCTCAACACTATACTTCAGATCTCACTTCATACTCTGGATGCCTTTAAGGTCTAGAAATCCATCTATTTCCTTTGTAAATACATTAAGTGACTTAACCTCCACAGCTTTCTATGTAGAGAATTCTATAGGTTCATCATTCTCCAAGTTTTTCTCATTTCATTCCTAAATGGTCTACAAACTATATCCTGAAACTGTGACCCTCTTCTTTACAACCCCACAACCATTCTGTTCAACCCCGTCATTTCAAACAGTTCCCCACTTATTCTTCTAAATTCCAGTGAATACAGGTCTAGTTGACCTAATCTCATCTCATCTGACAATCCTGCCATCCCAGGAATCAATCTGGTGAACCTTCACTGCACTCTCTCTAGGCAAATATATCCTTTCTTAGGTAGCCATGACGTGGATATGCTGATATTGGATTGGGATAGGCATAGTAAGAAGCCTTACAACACCAGGTTAAAGTCCAATAGGTTTATTTGGAATCATGACCTTTCAGACTGCTGCTCCTTCATCAGGTGAGTTAGGTAAGGAGACCAAAGGTGAGCATAGTACTCCAGATGTGCTCTCACCAAGGCACTGTACAGCTGCAGGGAACTTGTTGGTAACTAAATCAATTCTTTAAGGAAATCTACTTATTGATGTGGGGGTTAAACATGGTTGAGCCTCTCCTCTCCACGTCAGTGGCTTACAGTCTGACAAAAAATGTCCAGCCACTATAGATACTCACTCCCCTTTCTAACAATACCCACCTCCTCTGCCCACTCCCCCAGACTTCACCTCCATTTGCTGCCTTGAGTGCATCCCCATCCCTCCCAACCCTCAGGGGTTCTTTCACTATCTACTGTACAGTCGAGGTGACTGAATCCACTTCTTCCAGATTGATTTTGTACTACCTTTGCTGAATGCTCATCCCTGTTTATCACTGGAGGGGTTCTTCTGCTGCTCACTGTACAGTCAAGATGACTGAGTTGAGATACAACTAAATAACCAATATATGTGATGGTAAATATGGTTAATAATAACCTCTAAAATGAAGGCAGACCTCTTACTGTCGCAGAGGTTGAGGAAAAAATATGGAGAGAGGAAGTTGATAAGGAAATGTAGTAGGATAAATGCAGCAGACCTAATGATCTCTCCAGCTGGCTTTTTGTCATATCATGCAGTCACTCCGCATTAGTTCCCAGATATGGAGGCCTGAAGGAAAATGGCTGGAAGACCTCGAGCAGTCTGTACTGAGAAGCATAAGAGCACTTGCTGGAATAAGTGAATGAGACTTACTTTTTCCCACTCTTTTGAACAAGAAATTTTGGATGGCCAGTGAGGAAAAGTTGTCATTGTGCAGCTGTAAAGGGGTATGAGCAACGCATAGAATGTTCATTGTATATATCATAGAGGGAAACAGGTGAAAAGGCCTGAAAATGACACTGATTGCTATAGAACAATGGAGTCTGATGCATCCAGGGAACATGGCTTTTCAACAGTTCTGTTGATTCCGCACATGGTCAAATGATTAAAGTTCCTATTGGGGAATTTGAAATTAGTCAACCCTAAGAGCAGAAGGAATCAAAGCTAACATTGGAGTATTGGGAAGCCTGTAGACTGCTGAATCCAAGAGAATCACTATGAGAGGCCGGGTGGCTCAGTAGTTAGCACTGTTGCCTCACAGCACCTGGGACCCAGATTCAATTCCGGCTTCAGTCACTGTCTGTGTGGAGTTCGTACATTCTGTCCAAGTCTGTGTGGGTATCCACTGGCTGCTCCAGTTTCCTCTCACTGTCCAAAGATTTGTGGGTTAGATTGATTGGCCATGCTAAATTGACCCTAGTGTGAAGACATTAGCAGAGTAAATGTGTGGGATTACAGGAATGGAGCCTGGGTGGGATTGTAGTTGATGGGCTGAATGGTCTCCTTCTGCATTGTAGGGCTTCTATGAATTCTGAAGAAATAGAGTAGCAAAATACCTGCTGAGTAATTAAAACTGTAGCATTGTCATAGACACACCAAGCATATTTGGCATGATTCAGTAGTCTGGAATTTTGCAAATCTACTTCTAAAACAAAAACGTATTAAGGTGGCAAAGTATCAGACTGTGAGAAAGTGCAGAAAATTCTACACTGCAAGCTCTGTTAGTGGGAGTATAAAATGAATTGATTCTTTTGAAGACGTAAGCCAACAATGTCATCTCTAAAAAACAGAAGATCAAAATGAAAGAACCCTAACAACAGTTAAAATAATTCTTAACCAATGCCAAATGCAAGAACCAGAGGTTTTCTCTGAGAGCAGGACCAGAGTTCAGGATTGTTTCTGGGTCACAAACCTCCATAACAGGGAAAACAGTGATTCACTGAGATTTTTCACAGCAATGCTTTAAAATCAGCATGGCTTTTTTGGTTTTACCCCTTAATTTGATCATTTAATTTAATTGGTTTGTCCAAAATAGGATACTTGACATGGGACAGGATCTCCATCCAATTAAAGTGAATTCTCAAAGTTGGAGGGTCAATCAGATGCCTTCCATTGCAGCCTATTGCTCTCCTCAAGCTGGAAGGTTTCTGAATGATCCTCCAACTTTGAGAACTCACCCTTAATTGAATGGAGATCCTGTCCTCATGTCGATTATCTTTTTTTGGACAAACCAATTAAATTAAGTTATCAAATTAAGTGGTAAAACCAAAAAAAACCCATGCTGATTTTAAGGCATTGCTGTGAATATCCTAATGAATCACTGTTTTCCCTGTAATGGAGGTTTGTGACCCAGAAATAATCCTGAACTCTGGTCCTGCTCTCAGAGGAAACCTCTGACTCTTGCATTTGGCATTGGTTAAGAATTACTTTAACTGTTGTTAGGGTTCTTTCATTTTGATCGTCCATCTTTTAGGGATGGCATTGTTGGTTTACATCTTCAAAAGAATCAGTTTATTTCATACTCCCACTAACACAGCTTGCAGTGTAGAATTTTCTGTAATTTCTCACAATCTGATACCTTTGCTGCCTTAATATATTTTGTTTTAGAAATAAATTTAAATCATGCCAAACATGTTTGGTGTGTCTATGACAATGCTACAACTTTAATTGCCCAGCAGGTATTTCGCCATTCTATTTCTTCAGATTTCCTAGAATTCGTACAGTGCAGAAGGTGGCTATTTGGCCCATCAAGTCTGCATGGAAGCAAAGAACCTTTCTGGACCTGCCTGGAATGCCAACCACTTTCCCTTCCTCCACCCCAGGTCTACTCCTGGGTGCCCCCTTCCAGGAAATTTAATTGGCCCTCACCAGTGCTTTTCATTGCATAGCACAGTTTCACTTGGTACTTGGTTACTGCCTTTGTTGCCTTTGACATGGTGTCATGGACGGTACCCTGAGTGGTAGCAGGAGATCCATGGTCTGGATCTCCCGTCACTGCCTGATGCATGTTGTAATGGACCAGGCGGGAAGCTTCACCTGAAATGAATTGACAATGTTGTTGACAAACGATTTTGTGATGCTCATGGCCTGGGAGGGGATGCCAGTGTCGGGGTGAACGTGCTTCACCATTTTGTAGATGTACTTTGCAGCAAGGTGGCACAGTGGTTAGCACTGCTGCCTCACAGTGCCAGGTTACTGTCTGTGTGGAATTTGCACTTTCTCTCTGTGTCTGTGTGGGTTTCCTCCAGTTACTCCAGTTGTCTCACACAGTTTAAAGATGTGCATATTAGATGGATTGGCCATGCTAAATTGCTAAAATGTCAGGGGGATGAGGAGGATGTGTGGGGTTACGAGGATAGGGCTCGGGTGGGATTGTGATTGGTGCAGACTCGATGGGCCGAATGGCCTCCTTCTGCACTGTAAGACTGTACAATTCTGTGATTCTACTTAGCGTAACTCTCCTTCCTCGATTTCCTTCTCTTCTTCCTGACCTGTGGGGCTGTTTTGTTGACAATTTGTTTGGAATCTTTCTTGGGAGCTCCTGCTTTCTTGTCCTCAGCCTTGATGCCCTGTCCCGACTGATGGGGAGACTGGAGATTGTCTGGAAAATTCCAGTTGCCCTACTTTAATTGTTCTCAATTAATCCAATTGGCCACCCAGCAAGCACTGCTTCCTCCCCCCAACCACTTCTTCAAGTGGATAGCTCTGTTTGCCATTGTAAAAATTGTCTGGAGGTAGGATGGAATCATGAAGGTGGCACATCAGCCTACAGTGCTAATATACAGCCCCACTGCTTATGGAAAATTCTGCAGAAGTCCTGTAAATGTTCCTCTCAGTTTATTCCTTTGCAATTCTAGAAGCATTTACTGGCTTCTGCATGCTGTGCTCTGAACAAAGAAAAAATTAGA
This sequence comes from Sphyrna mokarran, assembly GCA_024679065.1. Classification (NCBI taxonomy): domain Eukaryota; kingdom Metazoa; phylum Chordata; class Chondrichthyes; order Carcharhiniformes; family Carcharhinidae; genus Sphyrna; species Sphyrna mokarran. The sequence continues at coordinate 63,115,544 of JAGIQG010000006.1, read as the reverse complement.
AGCTTTTATGCACAAAACTAGAATTTTGATAGAAGATCAGTTATTATTCAGGTCACTGAAGAGCCAGGTTGAAAGAGAAAAACAATGGGATCTGCTCACCCACCTGTTATCAAGATGGAAAGATATTTTTATCCAAACCTCAGGAAGAGAAATATAGTCTCCAGTGTTGACGTAGTCTGCCTTAAAAGGGGGAGAAGAAAGATCCAAGTGCACCTTGGGAGAGATAATTAAGAGAGGAATTCATACTCATTCGAGTCTAGAGTTAGATTTAAAGGAGAAAATATCCAAAAAGGACAAAATTCTACCACTTGTGAGAAAGTGACTCAGAATATGGCCTATGGTGAGATAAAGATCCTCAAGGACCCAATCCTATTTGTGAAATTGGTGTCCCCACATTCATAAATAAATTGTGCATGCACATAATTCTGACAAATTCTTTCAGGTGTAGAAAGGATACAGTTACACTCTGTCAGCAAGTCAAAACATGAGTTATGAGTGACGTATTGTATGTGTGAAGTGTATGTAAAATGTAATTAATTGAAAGCTTCATGTTGTAAGTTAATGCTATCCACTGTGTAGGATTTGTCCAAATTGTTGGTTCACTCTGTAAAACCTTGACTACCTTGTTAAATTTACAAAAGCATTTCTGAAATTGTGTCTGAATTCCTGGAGTGCCATTTTTCACCCGATAGTAAGTACATGTCACGCTGCAGACATTTCTCATGTACAGCCCAGAAATTATAAATCGTTGCTTTCCAGATGAACACAGTTTTCTATCCAATAATTTAAATTACAGCAGATACCCAGAGAGCCAACTTTAACTCCATATCTATGAAGAGAATGGTGAATGTGCTTATTGCAGAAAACATGACATCAGTCACATGCTTAACACAGACATAAACTTTGCACTGATTAATTAAGGGATTAAGACAATATTAAGGGATGCCATCCCTTACATCAACTCAGAAGAAGCCTGGGACAAAGAAGTTCAGGACTGTGGTAATTTTGGCTGTGACATGCAAATCTGTGCTATCTATGACATTTGTTTGCTGATCTTCATGAAAGATTCTGCAGCAGCCTCCTTGGAGAGGTATCATCTCATTATAAACTATTGAACTGGGGCTTTACACTGCGTGGGAAGGTAAGGTTTTCTGTGGATCAAGCTTCCAACTATTGGTATCATCTACAGCTGCAGCTCTATTAGTTCCTACCTCCGACAGCTGCTCCCATTTCTTTTCTTTTTTCCCAGAATATGTTTGCTGGAAAGATGCCATATATATAGAATCCCTACAGTGCAGAAAGGAAGCCATTTGGCTCTTTGAATCTGCACCAACTCTCCAATCGAGTATCTTACCCAGGCCCTTCCCATCCCCATATTCCCTGTAACCTATACGTCATGTGACACTAAGGGACAACCCCCTAACCAGCACATCTTTGGATTGAGAGATGAAACTGGAGTACCCAGAGGAAACCCACGCAGACATGGGGAGAATGTACAAACTTCACACAGGCAACCAGCCAGGGCCAGAATCAAACTGGTGTTCCTGGCACTGTGAGGCAGTACTACTAACCACTACGCCACCATGCTGCCCCTTGTGAAGGAATAAGTTTTGTGCCAAAGACCTCTTAGCAGCTTAGAAGGTTCTACAACAGTTGCAAGCATTTTGGAAACATCAAAGATAAAAAAAAACTGCTCAGGTATAAGCAAGTAAAATGTCTTCCAAAACCTGTGACAGCTTTATCTGAGAATATTTGAAGATTTGTATCAGTATTGTCGAAATTGGGCACTTTTCAGTTTGTTCTGCCATGTTTGTTGGGTTTAAGTTTATTTATTAGTGTTACAAGTAGGCTTACTTTAACACTGCAATGAAGTTACGGTGAAAATCCCATAGTTACCACATTCCGTCACATTTTCAGGTACACTAAGGGAAAATTTAGTGTTGCCAAAATGCCTAACCAGCACATCTTTTGGACAGTGGGAGGAAACCGGAGCACCCAAAGAAAACCCATATAGACACAGGAGAATGTGCAGACTCCTGCACAGTGACTCAAGCCAGGCATCGAACCCAGGTTCCTGTCGCTATGAGGCAGCAGTGTTAACAACTGTGCCACCATGCCTCCCAAGGTTTAACCTGGAAGTGGCCAAAGGCAGAGATAAAAATAGTGTCTTGTTAAGCTCATGGTATGTCTGTTACGTGGATTGGTATTTAGATTGATTGGTGATAGAATCCATGATTACAAAGCTTATGGGTGGGATTTTCCAGCCATGCTTGCCCCAAGGTCAGAAAATCCTGCCAATGTCAAAGGACCTTTGCATACTTCATGTATTGCCCATTATGATTCTCGGGGGTGGAGGGGGGGGGAATGAGAAAATTTGGCCCCATATCTTTGAGTCTGACTCTAATTGAAAATGTAAATTGAAAGTGAAAAAGGAGCTTAGTTTCAAAAAAGATTAAGACTGAAACAGACATTGAAAATGAAATCTGTAGGGAGTTTGAAACTTGCTGAAACCATATAAAAGGAAACAGAAACATCAGAACTTAGACCATGGTTTAATACAGACGGGCTGAAGAAAACAGAAGCCAGATACAGGAGCTGGAAATAAGCAAATGTATAGTTGCTGCAATTATCTCTGTAATGAAGATAATATTAGTCGACGTACACGATCCAAACCATCATAATCACATTCCGTCACCTGTTCAGGTACACTGAGGGTGAATTTAGCATGGCAAATGCGCCTAATCAGCACGTCTTTTGGACAGTGGGAGGAAACCGGGGCACCCCAAGGAAACCCACGTAGACACGGGAGAACGTGCAGACTCTGCACAATGACTCAAGCAGACAGTTTTGCAGACAGTTAACATTTTTGACAACTATTTTATCCCTAGAATGACAATGTGGTTTGTGCTGTTGTCAGCTAGGTATCAGGTTAAATCCTTGAAGAAGAAATGACTAAGACGAGTGACAAATGTGCTGAGTGAACTGCTGAGCCAATTGGTAAGATCTGTCTTTGTTGTATCTGCTATTTAATGCAGAATTCAGAGTATATCAAACTGCAATTTGTCTGATAATTCATGTTTACTTTATGTTGATTCTAGGTTTTAGAGTATAGGTAATTACCAGGATAGCATTTGTTTAGATGAAGTCTTTTAGAGTAAAAATTCTTTTGTTTTAAACTGCGGAGTCTGTGGCTTCATTCTTTCAGTAAGTAAGTGGGATTTTATGGAATTGCTACAGTGCAGAAGGAGGCCAGGCCCCATTCCCATAACTGCATGCATTTATCCCAATTTATCCCCTAGCATAAATTGCAATTTAACATGGCCAATCCATCTAATCTGCACATCTTTGAACTGTGGAAGGAATTTGGAGCATCTGGAAGAAACCCACACAGACAGGAGGAGAATGTGCAAACTCCACATAGACAGTGACTTGAGACCAAAACTGAATCTGTGCTGTGGGGCAGCAGTGCTAACCACTGTGCTGTCTTCTTTTGTCCTTTTACTGACAAAATAAGTTACAGGTCTCAGAACAGTTTAATTCTAAACCAATAACTTGTTTCAAACTCTTTCTTCCTTAAATTAAGTTCTGCCTTATACCTCAGATAAGCTGCTTCCTATGTGTGAATCTGATTTCAAATCTGCATGTAATGATTTGATATTCTCAAATGCCTATTCTGTTCATATTGTGAACAACTGGGGTTCTCAAAAACAGCACAACATTATTTGAGTTAAATTCCTGGCATGGTGTTTTCAATCTAGGGCTGTGACATCATGTTTTCTTGCTGCATTTATGTCATATTCACCTACTATTTCTATTGGGCAGGATTTACATTGTAAATTCTATTAACATGGCTGTTATCAATATGTTACAGTGGGGAAGAATTACTCTGATCTCAATTTGCAGAGACAACATTAATTCATTCAAGAGAATATTACCAGGAACATTAATCTTTCCTAACCAATATTACATATAAATGTTGTAGAAATCATAGAAGAATCATAAAATCATAGAAACACTACAGTACAGAAAGAGGCCCTTTGGCCCATCAAGTCTGCACCAAGCACAATCCCATCCAGACTCTACCCCAAATCTGTATTTTACTCGCTAATCCTCTCTAACCTATGCATCTACAGCCAATTTAGCATGGCCAATCAACCTAACCTGCACATCTTTGGACTGTGGGAAGAAACTGGAGCACCCAGAGGAAACCTACACAGACACGAGGAGAATGTGCAACTTCAACATGTAGTGTTGGACAAGGATTGCCTGCCAAACTACAAGTAGGGAGGCCCAAATAATATCTGAAATCTAATTTTATGAAAACTCACCACCTGGCATGGAGGGTTGTCTGTGAAAAGTGCACATCAGAGTTTAGATTCAAACCCCTACTATTTTCCATTTATTAATTTCAATGATGGAAATTCATGAGAATCCTCATCTGAATTTCCAATATGACAATGAAAATTACAAGAGCATGTGTCTAAAATTCTGATAACATGTTCCCAGTGACAAAGTTTCTCTCCTCCCGGGGAGGACAAACATGATTGAACCAATTTATTCAGAAAGGAAAGGTACTCTTCAATTCATGTGCTGAGGTTAATGAGTTCTATCTGGTGAGTGGCTCTTCTTACTAAGTATGGAGGAATGCACTATGAGGAAGCTTATAAACTTTCCTGTACAATTCAGCTGATCCAATGGAAATGCAATAATCTTCTCTCATCTGTCAGTTGTCTGTAGCCAGCTTTAAACTACAGCTCCAGTTTCATTGTACTTGAAGTTTCTCTGGATTACCCCTCATCCAGCTAGAGCATCTAGTCCTGTAATGTAATTCCTATAATCCCACATTGAACTGTCATTCTTACAGCGGGTCACCTTAGGTTGATCCCCTGGATTTGATTTCAATCTCTCTGTTTAGCACATGTTACTGACAGCACTTATTCACAAGGTTTTAGCAATGCAAAAGTGCCCCCATTACGCTCTGTAGTCAAGTTAGATTCTTGCAAATAATACCCGTATTAGGTTCAGCAATAGTTGCTGAATTTTGGTTTGCTGCACACCTTTACTATTAAAACATTGCTCAGATTCTGAAACAAAGGAACACTCTCTGCCAAACATCTTAGCTTTCACCTCATCTTTTTCAAATGTCATTGATGTAGTTTCACAACAATCTGACTCAAATTATGTCAACTGGATATGGAATTTTTTTCAAAATGTTGTCTTTAGCATTAAGATGTATAAATTTCAGTGGATCTTTTGGGGCGAAATTGGAGAAGGGCCTTGACTGGACATGAGGCTTACCCCTGCCACGCTTTGAAGTGACACAAGAGACATGCAAACTTCATGCTGTCTGCTCATTTTCATGAGTGTGAAGTGAAGTTTAGTTGGTGCTAAACACGCTGATGCTTGCTCAGCAAAGACACAATTTCAAGCAAGGCTTTCACTCAGCTGCATTGTGCAAAGTCAGAATCTGAAAGGGGCTTTATAAGCTGCTGGAAGTGGAGGAACAAATAAAACTAATGATTTGCTGTGTAAAATGCTGGAAGCCGCTGGCAAAAAGGTTGTCAGCAGAATTTCTTTGCTTAGAGAGAAAACAAGTTGGTTCCCTGTCCCAGCACTCGGGACCTCAGTGACCTCCCATTTGCAATGATGAACAGCATACTGAGATATGATGGTAATGCCATTGACTCAAGCCTGGATCTACTTGCATTAAATGTGAGGGTCGCATAGATCTGAAAGCCAGTGTTAGCACTGTCCCCAGACTGCTCTGCTACTGTAGGTCTCTGTCATGGATTTGGCACAATTTTATGACAACATCCCTAGTGAAATGCACAGCCAGAGATGCTGGCTGAAATGTAGGAAAGAGAAATGCTCCTTGAAAACCTCACATAGAACATAGAACATAGAACACTACAGCACAAACAGGCCCTTCGGCCCACAAGTTGTGCCAAACACATCAAAACCTACCCAGCCATAGACCTATCTATAACCCCAATCCCATTGGATCCCATATACTCATCCAGAAGTCTTTTAAAAGACCCCAGTGAGTTCGCCTCGACCACCACCGACGGCAGCCGATTCCATTCACTCACCACCCTCTGAGTGAAAAACTTTCCCCTAGCATCCCTCTGTACTTGCTTCCCTGCACCTTAAATCTGTGCCCTCTCGTCGCGACCATTTCAGCCCTGGGAAATAGTCTCTGAGAGTCCACCCTATCTATTCCTCTCAACATCTTGTAAACCTCTATCAGGTCGCCTCTCAAACTTCGTCTCTCCAGGGAGAACAGTCCCAGCTCCCTCAACCTGTCTTCATAAGGCATGCCTCCCAATCCAGGCAACATCCTTGTAAATCTCCTATGCACCCTTTCAATAGCTTCCACGTCCTTCCTATAGTGAGGCGACCAGAACTGCGCACAGTACTCCAAGTGTGGTCTGACAAGGGTCCTATAAAGCTGCAGCATTACCTCCTGACTCCTGAACTCAATCCCTCGATGAATGAAGTCCAGTACACCGTAAGCTTTCTTAACCACATCCTCCACCTGGGAGGCCGATTTGAGAGTCTTATGGACCCGGACCCCAAGATCCCTCTGCTCTTCCACACAGCTAAGACTCCTACCTTTGATAGTGTACTCATTCATCCCGTTGGATCTGCCAAAATGGACCACAAAACATTTATCCGCGTTGAAGTCCATCTGCCACTTCTCCGTCCAGTCTTGCATCCTGTCAATATCATGCTGCAACTTTTGACATCCCTCCAGACCATCCACAACACCACCGACCTTCATGTCATCGGCGAACTTACTCACCCATCCCTCCACTTCCTCATCCAGGTCATTTATGAAAATGACAAACAGCAAGGGTCCTAGAACAGATCCCTGGGGCACTCCACTGGTGACCAACCTCCATGCAGAAAAAGAGCCATCCACAACCACCCTCTGCTTCTGCAGGCAAGCCAGTTCTGGATCCACAAGGCCAAAGCCCCTTGGATCCCATGCCCTCTCACCTTCTCAAGAAGTTTTGCATGGGGGACCTTGTCAAATGCCTTGCTGAAGTCCATGTACACCACGTCCACTGCTCCTCCTTCGTCAATGTGTTCAGTCACATTTTCGAAGAACTCAATTAAGCTTGTAAGGCATGACCTGCCTTTTACAAAACCATGCTGACTATAACATTACCATCGGTAATGTTGCTTCTAGAAATCCCTCTTCCTCTTGCTTTCATGAACAATTCCTCTCCCTGCTGCCTCTGTTCCATCCTCATGTCATTCTACAAGCCTAAAGGAATTGCATCCATAACTCTCATGACTGCAAGAAAGTAGTGGTATGCCAGAACCTTTCAAATACAAGAACATGAGCGATACAAACAGAAGTAGGCTGTTCATTGGAAGATAGAAACAGGAGTCGGCTGTTCAGCCTACCAAGCCTGTTCTATCATTTTATGAAACCATGGCTGATCTGTGGCCAAACTTCATATACCTATCTTTGGCCCATATCCCTTAATACCTTTGCTTAATAAAAATTTATCTGTCTCAGATTTAAAGATTGTAATTAATCTAGCATCAACTGCCATTTGTGGAAGAGAGCTCCAAACTTATAGAACTCTTTGTGTGTAGAAGCCCCTCGTGCCTGCTCTGCCATTCAATATGTTCTTGGTTGTTCTGATTGTGTTCTGAACATCACTTTCTGGTTAGCCTCTCTGCACACCCCATCCCCCATAGGCCTTGATTCCTTCATTAAGAAAAATTGGTCTCACTCATTCTTGAACATATTCAGGGACCCAGCCTGCCCTGCAATTTGGGAAAAGAATTCCACAGATTAATGAATTTCTGACCTCACATGAACAGAACAGGGAATAGAGGGATACAAATGGTTGGTCTAATTAGGACAACATGACTGATGCCGGCTTGGAGCGCTGAAGGGCCTGTTCCTGTGCTGTACTGTTTTTTGCTCTTTGTTCTCAGTTTTAAATGGCAGACTCCGAATAATTAAGCTGTGCCCCTAGACTCTGTCACATGGGGAAACATATTCTTAGCAACCATTCTGTCAAGTCCCTCAGGATCCTAAATGTTTCCACAAGGTTATCTTATTTTTCTAAATTTTAATGAGTATAGTTCAACCTACTCAACCTTTCCTCACTAGAGCACCTCTTCATCCCAGGAGCCAGTTGAGTGGACCTTCTCTGAACTGTTTCTAATGCAATTATATACTTTATTAAGTCAGGAAAATAATTCTGTCCACAGAATTATTCTAGATGCAGTCTCATAAATGTCCTGTATAGCAAAGCAGTACATTCTTTCTTGTATATTCCATTCCCCTTGCAATAGACAACATTCCATTTGCCTTTACAAACAATTGTGTACCTTCCAACTAATCTTTTGTGATTTGTGTGTCAGGAGACATAGGTCGTTCTGTTCTTTAGATTATTAAATTTGTGGTTATGCTTTTTGTTTTTTTATATAGAATCCCTACAAATGCAGAAGGAGGCTATTCACCAGCCAGACCATGCACCGACTATAATTTCACCCAGTCCCTATCCCCGTAACCTCATGTATTTTATCCTGTTAATGCCCCTGACACCAAGGGGCAATTTAGCATGGCCAACCAACCTAACTGTACATCTTTGGAAGGAAACTGGAGCAGCCAGAGGAAACCCACACAGACACGGAGAAAACATGCAAACTCCATACGGAAAATGACCCAAGGTCGGAATTGAACCTGGGTCCCTGGTGCTGTGAGGTAGAAGTGCTAACCACTGTGTCACCATGCCACCCATCTAATTTAGCTCCTAGCTGTTCATAATCTTTAAATCCCAATCTGGAATTTATTAGAAATAATTAAATTTAATCTAGAGTCTTTCAAAATTTCAGTGTACCCCAAAGCATTTCATAACCAAAACCAATCAATTAATTTTTCATTTGGTCACTGTTGTTATGTAGCCAAACACTACATTTAATTTAAGTAAAGCAAGCTTCCAGAAACAGTGAATGAAATGAATGATGATTTTAAATTGTTTTGATTAACTGTTACATTTAAGCTAGACAATTGAGAAAACTGAACCATATAGTTAAATCGATCTGAACTGGCAAATAGATTGTTTGTTTAATAACTGAAACCAAACGCAGCAACCCCTGCACTGAAAGGATATTCTAGATTTTATATACTGGTATTAGGGCTTAAAGCCACATGGGGGAATTTAACACCCAGAATTGATTCTTGGTCTGTGACTACAATTCTGCTATAACAGGCCTATTTCCGGGTTTAACAGAAATAGGTTTGGATCTGTGTGAGTAATTCAGAATTTTAATTAGTGCAAGTGATGGGGTATTTATTGCTGCAGTTAATGTCCTTAGAAGACATTAATGATGTGTTTTTAAATTTGAATTTACTTGGTTGAATTTTAATACGCTTAACATGGGATTTCTGGTTCTGATGAAAAAGAGCAGTAAAATGAAACGGATGTGGAGCTTCTGTTCAAATGGGTGTGTAGATTTGTGATTGTTCAACCTCAGGAAGAGATCACAGCTGCTAGAGAGTTCTTGCATGGATTATAGCTCTCTCATAAAATTTGAAAACTTTCAAAATGACAGGAATAAAAGGAAGGTTCATTGAATATATCTGCCAAATATTAGAAAAGGAAGACTGTCTCCATTTATGGCAGTTATAAATGTGCTGTGCTGTAATCAGCACCCCTACAGGAGAGAGCTATTCAGAAGGGAGGCACATAAGAAAGGGATTGAGGCTAGAGGAAGTATTTGTTGGCATGCTCAGATTCCTTGATCTTTTGAAAGAATGGCTTTCAGACCGTGGTTTTCATGTCAATGAATGATTGAATGCTTACAGTACAGAAAGAAGCTATTCAGTTCAACAAGCTAAACTGGGCTTCCCAATAACCCCATGTATTTACCCTGCTAATTCCCCTGATACTAAAGGGGAATTTAGCATGGCCAGCTAACTGAACATAAACATCTTTAGACAGTAGGAGGAAACCAGAGCACCAAATGAAAGCTACAGAGACACAAGGAGAATGTGCAAACTCCACACAATCCTCCGAGGTTAGAATTGAAATATTGTGCCACCATGCTGTCTTGTTGACAGGAGATACTTTGAGTTTACAGAAGAAAAGCTATTATCTTCAAGACCTGATAAACATGCAAACTTTAAAGCCCACAACCACTCTTTACTTCCAGCTCCTACAAGTGCACTAAAACAGATAAGGACTTTGCGGTCTGCTACCCTTAATTGCACCCAATTGTCATTCCTTGTCATGCATCATTGGATCTGGCTACTACCCTTGTCCTAAACGTATTATCCACCCTGAACATCTCCAGTTCCATATGTATATTGTACATTTAGATCCAGCTGAAATTGTGAGATGAATATGCATATTGTTTGCTATGTAACTTGGAGTCACAACATTTAAAATGATTAATTTTAGTTCAGTTGCAATGACAGATTATGACTCTCTGAACTGACTGCTAAGTTTCACCCGCACAAGTCTGCAATTTCCTTACCTCATCTCATCTCATCCCTTCCCCCGGCTCAGAAAACACCCTCATTGGAGCCATAGATTTCCCTATCAGATACAAGAGGCTTCCAACTAATCTGAGTTAACGCTTATGAGAAATTATCTTCTCTTAAATGCACTGTTAAACTATGAATTGTTATTTTTTTTTAAACACAAAGAACTCTATCCTGTCTGTCAGGGGAACCTTCCAGCAGTGCTAATCCCTAGTGGTTCCATCTAGGCTCACATTACTTAGGAATTGGCCAAGTCATTAGCTGGCCTCTTGGGTGGCCTTAGGATGCTAATGAACTCGTATGATAGCTTTCCATAAAGAAAGTCCATATCCAGTGCCAAAGCAAAGGACTTAAAATCTTCAAGTGTGTCTCTGCCACATAGTTGATTGCTAAAAAGCTTTCATCAAATGTTCTTATTGCGGATTGTTAAGCAGAAGGAGTCAACAGTGTGACAGTCTATTATTATTTTCCTGCCGTGCAATCATAGCCCAAGGTAGTGCAATCAGGCTGGCTTCTTCAGCAGGTTCAGGAGCCAATATAACATGTGAAGCCATTTTCATTCATATCACATATGTGATGTGAAGGAAGCAGTTAGCCCCATGTGAAAAAAGCCACAAAGGTGTGCAATGGTTCACAGTACAGCAGACTTCCTTTAGGTTGAGCTACTTACTTCCAGCTGTAAATATGAAGAAACGTAAAACCTCCCTCTGTGCACAGCTTTCTTTTAAATGTTTGGACTGACGATTACAAAGTAAATGGGCTGAAGCAAATCTTTCATAGCAAAATCAACAGTTAATTGCTGGAAGGAGAACAGGGAGGCAATGGTGCAATGTTGAGAGAAACAGTCCAGCAAACTCTTTAAATATTAGGCCCAAATTTGTTGTTATGAATATTAATTAGGAAAAGATAGGTTCCTACTGAGATCAATGGAAAAAGACAGAGAGAGAAACAGAGAGTGAGATATACAAATAGTACAGCAAATAGATGAGTGGGTGGTAAAAATAAGGAAATGGGCTGAGTTAGAAAATAAAATAGAAAGGGCTACAAAGAACAGTAGGGATGAAAGTGAGAAACAATTAAGAAGGCACCAAATGAGTGATACAATGGAAAAATGTGACAGCAGGAATTGTATGTATAGTTAAGAGCTGTGAAAGACAAACAAAAATGAGAATAATGGCTGGATTTTTTGCTACAGAGGCATACAGCTTGAGTCTGAAGGAACATGTCAGTTTAAAGGGCTCAGATAGGCTCTACAGAGACCAGAGTAACATCGAGTTGGGCCTGTCAATCCCAGAAGCAGATCCTAGGTGGCAATGGGTTTGTGTATTGGCTGGAAGGCCCAACTTACTTCTTGGGAAATTTGTACCAGTCAGTTTGGAAGCTCTCGAGGACCTCCAAACCTCACTCTCACCTTACTTCTATAGAACATATGACTACTCCATGCCAATCTATGCTCCCATGTATCTAAGACACCTCCATACCTCCTCATGGCCCCACCCACCCATGCCTCTGACACTTCTATAACCTTACATAGCCACTCATATCCATGATTGGCAAACTACAGGAGCATGTGGATGTGAAAAATTATCTGAACAAATGAATGAGAGAACACAGGGAATATAATTTATGGCTGGGGTAGGGTACAATCTCATGAAGCTCCCCTGAAATATGTATTGGCCATTGTCCAATGCAAATCATGATCCAAATTAATCTTAGCAAAAGTCTGCTGCCAGCTTTTGGTGTGTGTGATGGGTTAAGTTTCCACAGAAGTTCCACTTAATTATCCCTCTGTAGCTCCTGTGCAAGGCAGAAGTGCTGAGAGCCAACTCAAGGCTCTAGGCATTTTGATGAACATTGGTATTTGATCACACTCAGCCTCAAGCTCCTTGCTCCAGGTTTTTGTCAGGCGTGTGTGATAGGCAGCTCAGCTGCATCTTTACAGGTGTAAGCTATGCATCCTGACCTTCTATGTCATGTGATTTGGGATCAAGTTAACTTCAGAACATAATGATGGCTAGAAATGCCAACTTGCTGTATTTCTAGCATTGGAATAGGATGAAAAAGAACTCCAAGTTCACAAACCACAAATTGAATTATCTGGAAGGCCCAAATTCCTGCCATCTCACTAGAAATGGAAGTTGTTGCAATTCGGGCGGAGAGAAGTCCTGGAGTTAATAATTTAGTCACAGCCAGGTAATTAATTGCAAGGAGGCAAAGCAGAGCCTTGAGTAAAGCAGATATACAATCTTTATATGTCTGTCACTGTTTATATGACATTTCACATTAGCAGTAGTCTGAAGAACACAATGAAATGCACATCACCCTCTAATCACTTTTCTCTCCCCCGAGTCAAAGACAAAGACAGAAAACTGCAAGACCATCTTGCTCTGAGGAAAAGGAGATGGGGTCTCAAAGGAGGCATTACAACATCCTTCTCTCACACCATCCATCAGTGCAGATATCCTCGTGTTGAGGGATGTGTGATCTGAGGCCATTCATGCTCTGATAACTGTGGGATGCCAGAGTGACATTGAGCCTAGGGCTGATAATGAAACTCTGGAGTCATCAACATGGCGACAGCTGCTGGAACTGTGAGGTGAGAGGCAGATCTGCCCAAAACTATGTGCACCCAAGCATGGACACTGAAGTATCCATCTAGGTCAAGAGTACTGCCTTGACTATGGCATAGGTGTACTTGGTTTCTTCAGTGGAAAGAATGGTGGTAGTCATGGATAGCTGCATCCAGCAGACCACTCAGCAGATGCTGGAGATGCAAGCAGCCCTACTTTGCCTTCAGCACATCCGTGAGTTTTATAGAGTAAACGTTGGGATAGAGATAGGGTGAGGCACCTGGAACGACTGTCAAGTCCTTGGATTTTTCTGATAGCCTTTGGTTGCTGCAATATCTACTCTCTCTTTCCTCACTGGAAGTCTCAATGCCTGTGTGAATGCAATGCATGGCAGATAACCATATACAACTTCCAGGGCCTTCCACCCACCCCTGCTTTGTTCACACAATTGTTGCTCCCAAGATGACACCAAAATGGTGTGCCCCCATTGGCAAGTTTGTTCCTGCTTCTGACTGCCACTGCCAACGCCCACATCATTCTACTTTCCATTCCACACCACTTTCATGTTCACAATGGCTACCACCACCTGGAGCTAGTATTGATCTTCTACTGCCTTCATTTCCTGGAGAGGCTCTGAATTTCTGCACAGAAATCCTTGTTCATGCTATGTAAATTTCAAAATCCTAGGTAGAATAGTAGTTAGTTTCCTGTTTAACAACCTTAATTATCTTCCAACCACATGTGAGTGCCAGGCTCTCCCAGTAGGCCGGTTGCAATTTGGAATATCCAAATGTGATTTAATGAATTGGGCTTCCTTCCTGATCCTTTTTGTCACAAAATTAGAATTCTTCCACATCCCAGCCAGAGGGCTGATAAAATCCAATCCTTTATTTTTAGCTTTTCAGATTAATAGGTGTCATGTGATAGGAGACATGGGAGATTGAAACTTCAATTTCTTGTTAGAATAGATGCAAAAACATTCGTTTATCAGTTGAGAGAAAACACAACTTGTTTATTTACATGTTAAAATTGTATGGAGGCTTACAGTCTCATGACTGCAATCAGCTCCCAAGATGAATTTGAGTACCGAATCTCACACTTAACAGAGTAATCCCCCACCCTACTCCCCAGTTGGTTCCCTTGGTCATGTGACACTTACTGTGCAGATTGATCCTTAAAGGGACAATCACCACAGTAGAAGTCAGACCTTATTGTAGCATAAAAACCAGGAGGAGAAGAAGAACCATGAGACTCAATCAATACTGGGAGAGAAGCTGTGGCTCTTGGATACTCACATGAATTTTTGCAAGCAGGCCAGCAGTATAGATTTCTGCAAAAAACTGACCAACTTGCCATTCTGAGCAGTGTGTGTGCTCTCAGATACTCAAATAGCAATCATTGTAGGAGCGAGCTATCAATCAGAGATCAGAAGACAATACTTCTTGACATTTTCCAGTCTCTCCAGACTGGCCTGTAGATGTGCTGAGTTTTGGCTTTTGACAATTCTGCCATTTGAGACCCCTGTAGTATCACTATTGAACTGGACAAGTCCCAATGTGAAATTGAGTCATAATAGGGGCCAAGCAGTGGATTAGATGTTCTATCTGACTGCACTTCTGACAATGCTATGGTGCCACTGAAATTCCTACACCAGAATCAATTCTGCTGTGTTTATGACTTTCTTGCCTCCATTTGTAGTTTAATCAGTGGTACTGATTTGTTACTGATGGCACAAAACAGATAACAATCTCTTGGATTAATAAAGAAGATTAAGGGTGACCTTTTGAACTATTTAAGTCACTGATGAAATCTGCTAAAAGACAAGAGAAGTGTACTCCTGTAGTTAATTAAGGAAGAATGTTACTAACAGAGAATCGGAGGCCAAATGGATGCATCTATCCATGAATCACATTAAATGGCACCAAATGATAATGACAAGGCTGATTCAGCTACTGCTGAAAATGAGCTCCAGAAACATGAAGTTAGAAGCTATATGGTTTGTTTTGGGCATGAGATGTCATTGTTCTATCAGCAGAATAGATACCTGTGTTTTCTGTTTCATCCTAAACAGCAATATTATCAATTCACATCCAGTACCAGTTTTCTCCAGCAGATCATGATGTTTACATCTTGAACAATTTCTTTCAACTGTGCTCATTTCTTATTTTCTTACCCATAATGTTTTTGTGATATGAACTCGCATTGATGTCAGTTTTCACTGTGTTTTGTATTGTATGTGTATTATTTTTTGTTCCAGGCCGATTTGGGCCTCTTTCCTGCTCCTTTCCTCGATTCTTTTGATGATTGCATCGATCCTTTTCTTGCCTTTGACTACCAACTCAAAATTCAGGTTGATACAAATATAAAATAAATGTCCATATCCTATGAACAAATAACATAAATGCAATGATCTTTAGTTTGGGAGGGAAAATGGGTCAAAACACATTTCTGCTGTGGTTTTAACCCAGCAGCATCCCATTGAGAAAAACTGCTAGAGGGTCATGCAGGTAAACATCCTGTCTATACCCTACTTAAAGACAAATGTTTAGAGAAGCTGCAACCATCTTTCTCTTGATAGCCCCGATAGCTTTAGCGAGTTCTCTGGTGGCCCAACAAGAGGCCTGAAAGTGAGTAGAGCAAGAGAACATCAATTCAGGTGGAGAAGAAACTTACTTTGTTTTTTGCTAGAATTATCTGGGCCTTTCCTTTCTGCACAGCATCTTGGTGTCATTCCAGCATTTTGACCAATAATTCAAGATGGATGCTTTTGAAGCAACCTCTGTACATTCATATTCACCCTGTTGTCAAAATCTGGTCCTATCCCTGGAAGAAGAGACATCAGAGTATTGCACCATCTCTAAATAACCTGCCTGGTTTGTCAAGCTGGCTCTGCAAATTCAGGGTCTGCGTTTACAGGACAAAGCTAAAAGGACTGGTTGAAATTCAAAGATGTTATAAAGAAAAGCTACAGTTTGTATTATAGCCTATATGCTCCTGCCAGCACTTCCATACAAGCTACTACCTGCCAGCTAACAATTGTTACTCTTTGCTATAATTATGTGAAAGTATCACAATATTGTTCATTCCATTTCTCCACAAAGATAACAGGAAAATAAAATGCCAGGCAGCTTGTCACCTAGTAGTCTATTATTGCATTTAACTAAGGCAGCCCAGAGCCATCTTGCCACAGCAGATCTAGATAGCTGGAGCACAGTGAAGGAGCCACAGAATCATGATGAGTAGTTTTCACGGGAGGTAGTATTAGAGACAGGAAGCACAAGACCTGGAGATGATGTCATCTTCTTTCTGAACAGCTGTGGCCAAAACCTCCAGTTTCTAATACAAAATTCAACACCCATAGTTTCAATGCTGCAAGTGATGTTTTGGTCTCAAACTGGCTCACACATTTGTCCAGTGTTCCCTTAGATGGGTGCCACCTTAGTGAGGATATTAGGACAGGTTCTGGAACTAAGGAGATTAGGCAAAGTTTGACATCTGCTAGTGTGTATTGCTGCTTTGAGGCCAGAGCTGTTGCCATTTTCATTAACTTCCTATCTTGAGCAGGCACAACTGAATTCATGTTCAGCTGCATGAAAGGGGTATAACTAACACTACGGAGAAAGCACCAACAATTTCAAGTTATTTGTTGCTTAATTTCTCGTGGTTCCATTTTTAGTGTGTAGCATACTGGATACTTTTTGGGGTTAAGGCAGAATCTTGCAGAGGCAATTAAGGGTCTCAGTTATTGGCTGGAGAGCTAGTAAGATTGCCACATCACCTTTTTTCAAGAATGCTCATCGCATTTGGCTTCAGCCAGATTGCAAAACTGAGGTGACGGTGCAATATCTGCAAGACTAGTGTTGTTATTCCTGTCCGCGAACCCACCATTGTCATTTCGGTGCAGCATAATGAGGAGGTCCCCGTGGACAAGGTGAGGGATGCTTGCAAGACTAGTGTTGTTATTCCTGTCCACGAACCCACCATTGTCATTTCGGTGCAGCATAATGAGGAGGTCCCGGTGGACAAGGTGAGGGATGCTCTGAAGGACAAAGGGTGGTCAAGGCCATCGTGTCTTCCAAGTACTGGACAAGGAGACCATCCACTATCCGCAGCCCAGTAGAGGTCTTATTATTGGTGGACTCCAGGTTGGCTAGAGTTTAGTGTTCTTCTGTGTGGTGGGCTTCTGAAACCTGCTGACGTTTACAGTCTTAGATTAGCTTTTGAGGCTGTTTGCTGCATGTGCTTTGCTTTACTTTTTGCCTGAAAGTTTATGACATTGTGTTTCTTTGCTCCCCCGCCACCAATTATTTAAACCGAAACATTTCTTTTCTCAGCTAATTCCTTTAGTTTGGTAAGAACTTATTGATGTTGGTAAGGGCACACTTGGAATACTGTGTACAATCTTGTCACTTTATTATAGAAAGGATATTATTAAACTAGAAAGAGTGCAGAAAAAAAATTACTAGGATGCTACAGGAACTTGATATTTCAAGTTATAAGGAGAGGTTGGATAACTGAGGATAAATGAGGAACGATTAAATAGACTGGGGTTGTTTTCCCTTGAAAGACGTCGGCTTAGAGGGGATCTAATAGAGGTGTATAAGATTATAAGGGGTATAGATAGAGTAAATGGTGGTAAAGTTTTTCCACCTTCAGAAATGGATAGGACGAGGGGTCATGGCCTTAGGGTGAGGGGGGCTATGTATAAGACGAATATTAGAGGGCAGTTTTTCACACAAAGGGTAGTGGGGGTGTGGAATGCACTACCGAGTAAGGTGGTGGGAGCAGGCACACTAGGGCTGTTTAAGGGTCTCTTGGACAGCCACATGAGCGTTATGCAGATAGAGGGATATAGTAGGACTGTTTAACTATGGCTTTTTTTTCCCCACAGGTAATTCGGTCCGTACTTGACCATCAAAGAGCATGCATTCGGCAGGTGGTGCGAGGACAGCTCTTGGATGTTGATTCATGGGTTGCCTGGTGCTTCATGTCGTAAATGGGTGCTTTATGTGGACCATCTGAAGGGCACCATGACAGCTCAGTGACTATCGCTGTAGCTGTGCAGACACTTGGATTTGGGCCGGTGTCTGCGGGAGTTTGCGCGTTCTCCCCGTGGTTGCGTGGGTTTTCTCCGGGCGCTCCGGTTTTCTCCCACATCCCAAAAATTCACTCTTAGGCTGATTGGGAAACAAATTGTCCCTACATTGAGACTCTTCCATATTAGGAATAACCTAAAATTAGGATAGGATAATGGAATTGTTACTATATAGTTGTGACGGCGGCGCTGGCTCGTTGGGCTGAAGGGCCTGTTTCCCGTGCTGTGTTGCTCTAAAAAAAAAATTGAGACTCTTTTCCCTGGAATGTAAGAGGCTTAGGGTGATCTTATAAAAGTCTTTGAAATAATGAGGAGCACATCTTTTCCCAAAGGTAGGGGAATCTAAAACTAGACGGCATAGGTTTAAAGATGAGAAGGGAGAGATGCAAAAGGGTTCGGAGGAGCAATTTTTTCATACAGAGGACGGTGAGTGTCTGAACGAGCTGCCAAATGTAGTAGTAGAGACAGGTACAATTTTCTTTTCAAAAAGGATTTAGACAGTTACATGGTTGTAGAAGATTTGGGACTGACCAGCTTAGTGGTTTCAGAAAAGGGCAGTATGAACAAATTGGGTTGAAGCGCCTGTTCTGATACTATAATTCTCTGATTCTAACTACCTTGTGCCATTTAGGCAAGTAAGAGACCAGCAGTGAACTTTTAATGAACCGCCGAGGTAAGAAGTCCCACCCACCTGAAGCTACTAGCAAATTAGAGGCTTGTTTCTCTTCTAATTGTGTACTCAGTAGCTCTACATAGAACTTGGTGGCTACTGTTAGTATGATACTAAAGCTGAAGATTGCCTACAGACTTAAACACAAGTGAGTAATGATGAGAAGGGAGGTCACAGAGTGAAGGGTAAATAGGTGGGGGTGCGGTTGACTACAAGGGTCTATCTTTGATCAGATACTGAATGCTTTTGAACAAGAAACCCAAGCTAGCTTGGGAGCTGCAATAATCCTGCATAGGATTGCTCCTTGTGTGGTGCCCCCTTGCCACAATTGGGTTAAACTTAAAAGCTTCAGTTGGCAATAGGGCAAAAAGGCTGAAGGCAGGAAGTTGGCAGAATACCCACCCATCACCTTCTTGTCAAATTAAATACACCACTTCCACCAAACATGCCATGAGGGAGGACAAAAGATTCCACCTTCTGTTACTGCTACTAAATTCTAATAGGGGAGGCACTGCAAATTGGGAAGATGCTGGTTTTGATTGCAAGACTTCAGGCCACTTGTGACTCATTGGGATATATACATGCCTCACTCTTAACCTCCAAAATAAGTGTTTTATCTAAATCTGAGCTGTTGGTTGCATGCATCAGATGGAGTGATAATATTTCTTCTTCATCTGAATCTAATTCTTCTAAGGCTACAGACTTCTGCACCACTGTCTGACAGTTCTTGCATATCTGAACATATAGGGATAGAAAGGATGAGGTTGGTGTGACAGAAGACAGAAGGGGGAGAAAGCAAGAGGAACTTATACAATCACTAATACTATCTGCAGCTTGCAAATCAGGAGAGATATGGAATCAGGGATAGTAGGATACGAAAAGGTGAATTAGGTAGAGATACAGTGTACTGCCATCTTTGATATTTTTTAGCCCTACTGCTAGCCACAGCCTGCTGCCCCAATGTCTGTCGACACTGTCTCCTCCAAAGGTTAAAGATATGCAGCATGCCTGTACCCTGCTGGTCAAATGCCTCCAGCTATGAGCCACTTTCTATAGGCCAGACAGAGGCAGAAAGAGAGAGGTGAAGACAGTGACATTCTCTCCCTGGCACCCCAGCAAGCTCAAAGACACAGAAGCTGCAGACACTCACACACACAAACTGCTTTAGTAAGTTTCCCCAATCTCTGCATCTTCCCATATGGCCCAGGGTTTGAACTGAAATTTAAAAAGCAGCGTTGACAAAATGCAGGATTCTGAGCTGAGTTTCTCATCCCCCTAACCCTGTATATATAAACTAGAAATTCCCTTGGACAGAGCAGAGGGACTGTGTGTGTGTGTGTGTGTGTGAGAGAGAGAGAGAGAGAGAGCCAGGCTGGATTTGGGAATGACTACCTGTCTCCAGAAAAAAAAGGTCAGAAATAAACCCTGCATCTAAATCCATCCAGGATTAGGCTCCAGTGTTTTGATTCTGTGCAATGCAATATTTATTCCCCCTACTTTAATCACTAATGATTGCTAACTTTATGGGTGTTCAATTTGTCATTGGATAGGCATATGGATAACATTGAAATAGTTTAGGTTAGAGGGTCATTAGATTGGTTCCACTGGTTGGAGCAACATTGAGGGCCAAAGGGCCTGTACTGTGCTGTAATGTTCTATGTTCTATGATTTAACCAAATAAGATGTGCCTGTTACTGTTTAATAATCTGGTCATGTGCCCAAGAGATTTGAAGGGAGAAGTGAGGCTATGAATGTGAAGTATGAACTGTGATTGGTACAGTTGGTCAGCCAGTAAAGAGGATAAGAGCAGTGACTGAGACTTGCTTCACTTCTAAGGAAATGGCGCATGATGATGAATTCATTAACCATTACAACATCTTTCAGCACTGTTTCTCGGTCCTCCTGGCTAGACTACTTGCACTAACTGTGATAAAACCTGCTCTCAAAGCTTACTCGATGTCTATACAGCAAGAGGACCCCTCTCATATACACATCCTGTCCAAAGCTCTCCACTGCCACGTTGGAGATTCGTCTTGCTCATAAACAACTCTTTCTGCACTTTCACCCTGACAACAGCTAGAATACATTTCACCTTTAAGAAATGCTGACTGGCTTTAAGTAACACACAAACATAGGACCCCTGCTGAGACATACCTTTCTTTCTGCAACTTGGTCAATATGGGGCTGCAAGCTATTCTCCTTGTAATTAATGTGTTTATACTGGCGTGTGTTAATTGTGTGACAAAAGTCCTTTACCATAGTCTGGGGCTGCCCAATTTTGCCCTCATAGTTTTTACAAATGAAAAGAATTTTTGAGTACAAGTTGTTTCAATCGTTGGGAGATATGCCTTGGAACTTTCAATCTTAGCATCAAGTATGAAGGAATTCAGCAATCACAAATATATAGCTTTTCTAGCCAGGAAATAGCAACAATGTAGCTCAGGAACATCAGCAGTGCAGTCTTTCCAATGTCTTAGAATGGCTCTGCTGACTGCTATATAAAGAACAAAGAACAAAACAGCATGAGAAACAGGTCCTTCGGCCCAACGAGCCCACGCCGCCACCCCGATGTTCCCACCTCTACCCGCGATCCCTGTCCATGTTTATAGATCTATGGATTGAAAACTAAATTTGAGACAATTTAGGGAGAATTTGTTTTGCCAATTAGCCTAAGAGCACATCTTTGGGAAGTGGGAGGAAACCGGAGCACCCGGAGAAAACACACGCAAGCACGGGGAGAATGCGCAAGTTCTCACAGACACAGGCCCAAATCCATGTATCTGCGCAGCACAGCGATCGTCACTGAGCTGTCGTGTTGCCCATCAAATGGTCCAAGTCAAGGTACACTAACGACATGAAGCACTAGGATACTCTCGAAAAAGATCCAAAAGCAGCTCTCTCACAACCCATCGCGTGTATGCCCCTCGTTAGACAACAAGGTGGACCAAAGCACCTGTAGGATAAAAACAAGTACATCAATATCATCATCTATTTACACACTTCCCAGGGACTCCCAAGGCTCATGATCCCTATTTTAAATCAGTTTTCTATACCCCTCCATTCCCATTCTGTTCATGTGCCCATCTAAGTATTTCTTAAATAACTCCAGAGTGCCTGCCTCCACCACTTTACTTGGCAGTGCATTCCATACCCCCACCACCTTCTGTGTGAAAAAACTCCTCTAGCATCCAAATTATACCTTACCCCCGTCACCCTAAGCCCATGACCCCTCGTGCTATTCGAGTCCATCCTAGGAAAAAGCTTAACCCTGTTTACTCTATCTATACCCCTCATAATCTTGTACACCTCTATTAGATCTCCTCTAAGTCTACGTCTTTCTAAGGAAAACAGTCCCAATTTGCCTAACCTCTCCTCGTAACTCAGACCTTCCATACCAGGCAGCATCCTGGTAAACCTCCTCTGCACTCTCTCCAGAGTCTCCACGTCCTTCCGGTAGTAAGGCGACCAGAACTGGACACAGTATTCCAAATGAGGTCTAACCAGCGTTTCATACAACTGCAACATTAAAGGCCAGCTCTTGTACTCTATACCCCTTCTTATAAAGGCTAACATACTATATGCTTTCTTCACAACCTTCTCCACTTGCTCTGCCACCTTCATAGACTTGTTCACCTGCACCCCCAGGTCCCTCTGCGTTTCTATATTCTTAATAGGTCTACCCTTTATCATATACCTCCCCTCTACATTCTTTCTCCCGAAATGCATCACCTTGCATTTATCAGGATTGAATTCCATCTGCCTTTCTGTCTGCCCAAGCTACCAGCCTATCTATGTCCTATTGCATCACCTGACAATGCTCCTCAGTATCCGCAAGCCCAGCCATCTTTGTATCATCTGCAAACTTGCTGATCACTCCAATTACTCCCTCTTCCAAGTCATTTATATATATTACAAATAGAAGAGGTCCCAGTACTGACCCCTGCGGCACGCCACTAGTGACCAATCTCCAGCTAGAAAAACACCCTTCCACTATTACTCTCTGTCTCCTATTACTAAGCCAGTTACTTATCCATCCAGCTACCTGTCCTTGTATCCCATTAGCCTTGACCTTCTCGACTAACCTCCCATGAGGGACTTTGTCAAACGCCTTACTAAAATCCATATAGACGACATCAACAGCTTGCCCTTCATCCACCATTTTCGTCACCTCCTCAAAAAATTCTATCAGATTTGTAAAGCATGACCTCCCCTTAACAAATCAGGACTTGAGTTCCAAATTAGTATCCCCGTCGGTAAGTATAACTATTGAATTTTGCCAGATGAGCTAGTAGAGGAGGCAGGTCTTCTGAATGTCATTCCTCGGTCTGTCTTCTCACAACACAATAGCTGCTATGATGTGGTATCCAACTACAAGGGCCTCATCACGTCACTAATTTAACAGGGCCTGAAATTAGCTGAGGCCAAATTACTGCCTTATGAGCTGAAAGCCAACACATTCAAACAAGGTCACCAGGGCAGCCATGCTGCTGTGCTCTGAAACTTCTGGCACCATCAGAATCTCGCTATCATAGATCACAGAATCCCTTCAGTGTAGATTGAGGCCATTTGGCCCATCGAGTCTCCATCAACAACAATCCCACTCCAGAATCTATCCCCACAAATTTACCCCCCCCCTAATAACCTACACATGCCCTGACACTAAGGGGCAATTCAGCATGGCCAATCAACCTAACCGCACATCTTTGGACTGTGGGAGGAAACTGGAGCACCCGGAGGAAACCCATGCAGATATGGAGAGAATGTGCAAACTCCACACAGACGGTGACCCAAGTCGGGAATCGGACCCGAGTCCCTGGAGTTTGAGGCAGTAGAGCTAACCGCTGTGCCAAAGTGCTGCCTGATGGTACTCCGCTCTCAGTTTTCAGGCTCCTGCCACAGAGATTGTAGTGAGGAGAAACAAAGGATTAAATAAGAGAGCAAAACAAACACTGACTGAAAGGAAGGGAAAGGCCTGTGGGAGCAGACTTTAAGTTTGGTGACATTTCTGTGATTGCATAATAATAAAATACTGAGTATACTGCAGGCTGCCCTAGACCTGCATTTATTTGGTCAAATGTTGTAAGTGCTGTGAGAAATACAGCACTCCTGTTGCTGGACTGGGGAATGTTATTCAGTTGCTGTGATACCAATGTTAAAGAACCATTACAGCACAGAAACAGGGTCAACTGGTCTTTTCTAGATGTTTATGCTTCACATAAGACTTCTTCCATCCACTGCATCTAATCAGCATACCTGCCTATTCTTCTTTCCTCGCATACTTATCTAGCTTCCTCCTAAATTCATCTACACTTTGGTTTCAATTAATCCAGGCAATATAAAATTACAAAGTAATGGAGGATGGCCATTTGTGTGTTAAATCATCAGGAGAAAGAGACCATTCAAATACAAGAGATTAGCCCCAAAAGAGCAATAAAACTCAGAGAAGTTGAGCTCCTGCAGAGCGGCACGATGGCACAGTGGTTAGCAATGCTGTTTCACAGAGCAAAGAACCTGAGGTTCAATTCCTAGCTTGGGTCACGGTCTGTGCGAAGTCTGCACGTTCTCCCCATGTCTGCATGTTTTCTCTGGATGCTCCCATTTCCTCCCACAATCTGAAAGGTGCTAGGAGCCATGCTAAATTCTCCCTCAGTGTACCCAAACAGGTGCCAGAGTGTGGCAACTTGGGGATTTTCACAGTGTTAATATGTGTGATGCTTTTAAGTAAATGAACTTTACTGAATATTTGCATATATTAGATTGCAAAAGGTGCTAATTTATCTTATCTGGTTTCAATATTGTGATAAACCACCCCTCTCCCAAACAGATAAGAACATTGAACATTGAGCTGAGAAATCTGATAGTCTAATTAACATATCGACAGAAATATTGAGAATAATGCAAAGAAATGTGATAATGACAAGATCTCAGATTCTCAATTTCAGGCAAAGACAGCAGCAATTTACCTGTGCTATCATTCACTCTATCAATCACGCTCACCAGCCCATAGAATAATGGGACAAATGGTTTGCAGGTAACGGTTTGCCAGAGGATGAGGCACAAAGTGCAAGGAAACAAGAGGGTGTAGAAATGGAAGGGAAATTTAATCTTCCTCAAAGCCATGACACTCCTAATGTAACAGCATGAGGTCAATGAGATTGAGGATCCTGTCCTGAAAATAATTGCAAAACAATTCCTCATCACAATTCAGCATCTTCCAGAAAGGAGGTAATCTTGTAAGTGCATTCATTAAATGTCCAATGCCGTCCCACTTCCATGATCCTTTTCCATGAACGCTAACACATTCCCTAATAACATTGTACCCCTGCAACCAGCTTTTCATCTACTGACTGCATTCTTCCATGAGGATATCTCCTGCACAACCATCATTTGATCATCCTATACACAAGCAATCACCATATCAGCACATGTTCCTCCCTCAACCCTCCCCCCGCAATCTAATCATGCTTTACCCCATGATGTGGCCACAAAAAACTGAAAAGCTCACACCTTAATCACACAATCACACCCTGTTCTGATGATTATTGTTAAGTCTCTAAACACACTCTACTTCACAATTGTGCCTCAGAATATTTGCTGTCACTACTAGTCATAGTTCACCAATCATGGTCTTGCCCCACACCCCATCAACATGATCCACACTTAGTCATTGAGTCATACAGTGCAGAAAAGGCCCTACAGCAAATAGACTCTGCACCAAGCCCAGTTTCCTGCTCCCATATCCTTGGATGTTATGATATTTCAAGTGCTGATCCAAATGTTTTTTAAAGGTTATAAGGTTTCTGGCTTTCACTATCTTGTAAGAAGTCTCACAACACCAGGTTAAAGTCCAACAGGTTTATTTGGTAGCAAACACTATTAGCTTTTGGAGCACTTGCTGCTCCTTTGTCAGGTGAGTGGGAGTTCTATTAACAAACAGGGCATATAAAGGGCATACAAACTCAATTTACAAAATAATGGTTGGAATGTGAGTCTTTACAGGTAATCAAGTCTCAAAGATACAGACAGTATGAGTGAGAGAACGTTGAGCACAGGATAAAGAGATGTGTATTGTCTCCAGACAGTACAGTTAATGAGATTTTGCAAGCTCCAGCAAGTCATGGGGTTACAGATAGTGTGGCAAGCATCCAAGACCCCGGTTGAGGCTGTCCTCATGTGTGCGGAACTTGGCTATCAGGCTCTGCACTGTCATGTGTCATGAAGGCTGTCTTAGAGAATGCTTACCCGAAGATCAGGGGCTGAATACCCATGATTGCTGAAGTGTTCACTGACTTCAAGGGAACACTTCTGCTTAGTGATTGGTGAGTGGTGTTCATTCATCCGTTATCATAGGACTTGCAAAATTTCACTACCTGTCCTGGCTGGAGAGAATGCACATCTCTTTAACCTTGCTTGGCCCTCTCTCCGCTCACATTGTCTGTACCTTTAAGGTTTGATTACCTGTAAAGACTCGCATTCCAAGTATTATTTTGTAAATTGAGTTTGTATCTTTATGTGCCCTGTTTGTGAGTAGAACTCCCACTCACCTGACAAAGGAGCAGCAAGCGGTCCGAAAGCTAATGATTTCTGCTACCAAATAAACCTATCTGACTTTAACCTGGTGTTTTGAGATTTCTTACAGTGTTTACTCCAATCCAATGCCAGTATCTCCACATCTGCACTACCTTACCAGGCAGTGCATTCCAGATTCTCATCTGCCTCTAAGTGAAAAAATGCTACTTTCTTAATGCCACAATTATACCCTATACACATTCTAGCACCATGAACAGCATACTGCCCCCCTGGACACACAGTCTTAACCTCCTTCCTAGCTCCACCTTGTGACTGTCATCTCATGATCCCCACCAACTGTGCATGACCTACCCTTTCCCACATCTCAAATATGTTCCCCCCATGAACATATTCTCAACCTAAAAAGCATGCTCTAACATAATCCTTCTCAGTCCTGTGATCTCTTATTCCCCCAATCCCCTGATGCCCACCAGCAGTTCGATCTACTCCTCTGCTGCACCCTTTTACAACAACTTTTCCTGTCCAATTGGCATACAGCCATTCTGTTAATCGGACCAGATGTTGGGCAGGAAATTTCAGAGCATTAAAGAAACCCATAATTTCAGCTTTTCCATTTAGAAATCCTGCTACACCACACCTTCTCCAAATACACAACTTGCTAAATACCCAATTTTTCAATCAATGATGGGCAGACGTATGCTTACAGTTTGGAAGTTGAACGAGAGTTAATTTCTTTCTTAGTGCTCAGCAAAGAAAAATTGCACTTCACTTGTCTCATTCCATGAGATGGGCTTCCATTGAAGAGTAGTTGAAAGAAGATTAATTGCGCTTTGTAATTGACTGAGAATTCACTCTCTTTCAGTTTGTTTCCAGTTGCCTTGACCTATCTTCAATACAGAAATCTAGATTATTTACTAATTGAGAAAAGCAGTAAGAGCCAAGGCTTAAGTATAGTATGCCACAAAGGAGTGGGAAAGAAAACTAGATAAATCAAATCCATAAGTAATTAGGAAATATCAAGCTTGAGTTTTAAAAGGAAAGAAAGACTAATTAACCTTTGAGCAATTCCACAGCTCTGATCAACATAGGCTGTGATTTGATGCCCAAAGCACCTTCTCTAGCTTCTTGTGCATCATAAAGAAAAGTTAACACTTGCCTCTTGTAGTCACATCAGCTTTCAGAGTAATATTCATGGAGTACTCTTGTCACAGAAAGCATCCCAACAATGACTTCAAACAAAACCATCACAAAATTAATTAAACGGATGTTTAAAACATCTGGTAAAGTATAGAGCACTCAGGTTTACTATGGACAGGAATAAGGGAGTACTGAAGCTTTTGTTTTGCTTTCCTTACTGGCCATAATCACTCACTGTAGTTATAAAGAAAGAAGGTGATTTCTTTCTTTCTTAATCTTTCTTAATCCATTATTTTATGGTGAATAGCTAGCAACAAGCTTTGTGTGAGTTTAAAAAAAGAGGATTATTTATTCACACTTCCAGCTTGAAAATCTAAAGCTATATCGTGCACTCAACACACACACACACATGTTGTGTGCATGGGGAAAATACAGCAAAGAGCACAGTACCCTTTTACAAGTTACAAACAATGGAATAGTTTGTATTTCATATGATTGGCTTGTCTTCATGCAAGTCTGGTAGGAAGAGGTTCTTTTTTACCCTTGAAGTGTAGCTGGATTCAGTAACCACAGTCCTATATCAAAGTCATTACAGGATGTCCTCAAAGACGTAGCTTTCCAGCATGTCACAAAGTTAATTACTTGTAGTGTTATTTCTAGGATGTTGGTTTTCTGTCCTGGCGGACTTGAAAGAGAACAAGTTTGGAGACCTTTCAATATTGCAGTCTCAAGCTTTAATGTCGTTTCCTTTGTTGCTGGCGTTGCCATTTCTTATTGTGAGGCTCACAAGCTGAATAGTTTCCCTTTGTTACTTGAACTAAGTATGATTGGTCATCTAAAGATAGTTTTTTTATGGAGAATGGGGAAAGGCAAACTGAACTGCTTTATTCTTCTTGCCATTTATCCATTACAGAAGTTTTTTTTTTAATTTTCGAAACCGAGTTTGGCATCTTTCACTAAATCTTCTGCTTGTGAAGTTAATTTTAAAACAACTTCTAACAAACTCTCATTGGGACTAAATCAGATGTATTACTTATTCATCCGTTCTAACCCAGGGGATGGTCTTCTCAACTGCATACCAACATACAAGAAGGGAATAGGAAAGAAAAGAGTTTCACAACTAAAACTAAAAACAAAAAAAATCAAAGATATGAATTTGAATTCATACGAATTTTAAATTCCAAAATATCAGAATCTAGTGAGGATGCCTTCGTGTAAGAGTTAAAGTTCAGGTCGATTCAACTAACTGAAAGGAGGAATTGGCAAATTTTCTCAAAGTTGATAATAATGCAGCAAAATGAGGTTGGTATACAGAGACTTACTATGGTCTAAAGGTGATAGCAGAAATCTTCCAGAGAATCAGGCTTCAAAAAGGTGTAGACTTGAGGCAGGCTTTCTTGTTAGCCTGGCATTCTGCTTTTGTGATAACTGGTTGGATAGTAACAGCACACTGCATTGGGAGTTCAGGGA
Source organism: Sphyrna mokarran (assembly GCA_024679065.1). NCBI lineage: Eukaryota > Metazoa > Chordata > Chondrichthyes > Carcharhiniformes > Carcharhinidae > Sphyrna > Sphyrna mokarran. The sequence continues at coordinate 63,086,559 of JAGIQG010000006.1, read as the reverse complement.
TGTAACATGAAAACTTTCCAAAGGCCAAAGTGGCTCAAGTCATGTAGCGTTGCCCATTGATGAGTCACATTCAGTTTAACAGTAAGCTGGCCTCACCATGGAGTGTTTTAAATGTCAGGAGATGGCACATAATTGGCTAGTGACAGGATCTTCTGGTCCCACCGTTTTCAATGAAATTTTTCATTGACTCCACCGCATGCTGCTGGGAAACTCTCAGTGGGGTGCATCGTTAGAGATCCCATCAGTGTGTACAGCTAAACCAAATGAGTTTATGTCTCTGGCCAAAATATTAGTTCACCTTAGGAGACAGATGGTGGCTATTAGAGCTGCCACAGGTGTAACAAGTTATGATGGCTCTCTTTTTATTGTAAGTCCAAGCTGGGGAAATGGACAAGCTGTTGCTCCCTTGTTTCATTGATTCTATAAGGTCCACGCAATGACTGGTGCGAGATTCTACAAGGATGAGGATTGAACTTTGTTCTGTATTTACAACTGGAAGTTCCTAGAACAGTAGCCAGCTTGCAAATCATGTGGCCTCTCGCAGCCATGATTTTGTCCAACAAAGTCAATTTTTAACTAATCAGGAATTAAGGTTTGAGTTGCAATTTAAGATCTCTTTCATGTCTTATAAGCATGACAATTTCAATCAGGTGATCACATAATCAATACTTAATTATCTGAAGTTTGATCTGAAGTTGGAAACCATTCCTACATAATGGTTAATGGATAGTGGCCATTCACACTTACATATTATTTCTCTACAACTCTCTTTGTTAGGTTTCAAGCTCATAATCAGCGAGTCTATGAGACCATAGATTTTGATCAAGTCCACAAAGAATAGGAAGTGTGAATTCCCAAATGATTTTGTTTTGATATATCCAAGGAAGACACTCTGCCCTTGGTTACCCAGTCAGAAACATTACAAAGATTTGAGATACTTTTGATTTAATGCAGAAATCCTAACCCTTGGCAGACGCCTTAGCAGCCTTTTAATGTCTATTTTCAAAATTAAAGATAGTTCCACGAAATTCCACATTGAATACAGACCATGTTTCAAGCTATTAATATGACAAGGCTCTACTGGAGCATGACAGATGCATTTACTTTAGAAGAAAAAACAGAAATTGCTAAATAAAGTGATGTTATCTGATCTTCATTTGAGAATCCCTTGTAAATTTTGCTTGTAAATATTTATCATACAAAGCATCAGTTCAAGGCATAATTTTTATCCATATGTGAGTTGTTAATAGAAAAAGCGATACTTAGATCAGCAAAAATGTGAACACTGCTGTATCTTAATTAACTTTGATGGAGTATAAGAGTCATACCTGGTGTCTAAAATGAAGCAGATGCTCTACTAATTTCAAAACCTCACCAACTGTTTGATTCTAGGTCTTATGTTTATGTATAACATCAGAATGATCATGAGGCGGATTTAACTAAGACTAATAAACACCAACAAGTAGCTCCTATTTTTAGTTAAACACTATCATCAAGAGCACAACAGAACAAAATGCTAAAATATGATTCATGTAATTTGTTGTATTTTATAACTGCAAGGATGTTATAAACAAACTCCCTTCTCTGTTTCAGTAAAAGGTTGCACAAGGCTTTGCGCAGTAGAAGTGAGAGGCCAATTGTACACCCCCCCAATTGATTTAGCTTTTGGGCGGTTTGGATTTTAGATGCTCTGGATGATAAAGGGTAAAATATAAAAAAGGATTAACACTTTTTTGCAAATGGATCTGGAATGAATTCAAAGATCGAAGATAAGAAACATAAAAAAATGCTGACACATTTGCTTATATCAGGCAACATTTTAAACGTGATCCACTGGCCCTCTCATTCTTTGTATGTTCTGCAGACATAAAAGTCAGTAATTTCAAGTTCTTTCTTCATGGAGACAGTGTTGATTACTATTTGTACAGCTTTATGATCCCTGATATTTCATTTCTTTTATCCATTGTTTGTGAACAATGTTATTTTACAAAGATTTAATGGGCCAAATCATTTTGGAAAAATGATGAAGAGTTCATGACACACAATAGTATTAATGCACAAATTGAGTAGCAAGTTCAGGTGAACAAGAAATATACCATTAGTTTCAAGTATCTAGGATTTGCTCAAATGCTCTGTCCATACACTCCAACACCTGCTGATCCATATTCACAATGTTTTCCTATCCAGTTTACCTTTACTTCCTACTTTCTCTGCACGGCTTCACTTACTACTCACACAGTCTACACTTGCTATTCTCATCTTCATTGAAATCCTGACTTTCTTACACCTCACTGCTTGCACATATGTGTTATTTGACCAGGGAGATTCTCAAAATAGCTCACAAGGGTGTTACAAACAAATTCATTTCCCTATTGCAGGAAAATGTTGCACTAGGCTTGGAGCAGTAAATGATGATTGGAGAAGCCAGCGACCAGTTGTATACCTTCCCACCTCTTAAGGACAACGTGCTGTGCATCATGGACAGGGGATGGGTCTTGTCCACGCTGAGTAGAAAACCTGGAGAGGATGTCATGCAGGATCTTTGCAAGTCTTGCCTTTTTTTAACTTCCTCTTTTTTATTGCATCATATTTCAAGACAAACTGCAGCTTCTTTCTGCTCTCCCTTCACACTAAAGTGCATTGACCTGAACAATCGCTGGACTGTGGCGACTAGGGGAATTTCACAATAACTTAATTGTAGTGCTAATGTAAGTCATACTTGTGACTAATAAATAAACAAACATTTAAAAGGTAACTCTGCACTCCCTTTCATTTCAAATACAAATAAATGTCATAGTCCCTGTGTCAGTGCAGAAAATGGAGGGCATCCTTCCTAAATATTCAGTGATATTTGACCCAGCATTTTTCATACATTCGTTGCTTGGATATGGACATTGCTGGTTAGACCAGCATTTATTGCCCAAAATTGAGGGCATTTAAAGTCAACCACTTTGCAGTGGATTCAGAGTTACATGTAGGCAAGAAGCAGGTAAGGACAGCAAATTTCATTCCCTAAAGAATATTAGGATATCAGCTCAGTAGTTGGGCCATACATACTTCACAAAGTAGGTCAGCAGAAATGTCTTCACGTGGTGAATCACTAAGTGTACAGGAGCTAGGGCAAAAGGACAAGCTGCCAACTCAGGAAGTGAGATTACATGTTCGCACTCTTCAAGGAAGTCAGCTGATGGCTTTGATATTGTTGTCTTCTGAAGGATGTTTATGAGAAGGTACCGAGAAGTTCTAAGAGCCAACAAGCTGATACTTAATAACTGAGAGAGTGATGGAGCATCTGGTAACAGCTTCCACAACAGCTAACACCGCTGTTTTGTTGGCAGTGGAAGATAAGTTGCTGAGGGGCTACCAGTGGATCTCATCACTACTACACTCCGTCCTTACACAGTTACAGTGTAGGACAGCACAATGTTATTCAAGGTCTATCTCGGATCTAGGGTACTTATTTAAATATTTTAATGCACTTTCTGAATTACTTGGGTATTTGCCTTAGAATTCCCAGAAATCCTTGTGAACAATAGGTAAAATTGGCAATTAGGAGACTGATTGGAAGCAACTTAAGACAAAAATAATATATATGTATTGTGTATTTAATGTCACATGACCGGTAATGACATAAACAGAGAGATTTATAGAATTTTATACTTCTTCCATCTTCACATTGGAACAAGAATACCTTCTTAATAAACCTTCTTAATAAACTAGTGTGGCACTTCATTACCTCTCTTTTTGTGGTAGCTATCAGAGAATACATCCCAAAGAAAAAATGGTGATGAGAGTTGGAAGAAAAAATATTTTTTTTGAGAAGGAAACAAAACCCAATACTTTGGAGTGTAAAGTCTTTCAAAGGCAAGGGAAATAAACCACTGATGCATTACAAGAATGTTTAGAAAGAAACGGAAATTGTGAGTAAACAAGAAAAAAAGGTTAAACTTAGCTACCATTCAATCAAGTGGGTAAATATCCAAGCTGCAGAGACCATGTAATGTTAAGGACAATTATCTGCAGGAATGGAGAGTCACAGGAACTGTGTGACCTTAATGAAAAGCTACTATTAGGAAGAAATGAAAAATTCCAGGCAAAGGAAAACTGGCATTGTTAGCTAGGGTATTCTCTTCCATTATATGAGGAAGGGGTGGAAAAATGAAGGAAGTATCAAACTTGGGAGCCTATAACCAAAACATGGAAAAAGCTAGTGCTCCGGTGTATTTGATGAGCATTGAGAGACTTGAAAATCAGATGAAGGAAGGTTCCAAAATTATCTCCAAGCAAATCAAGTACCGGATGACCTAAAAGTTGGAACATTTCTCAGGTTAGTAGGATGCAAAGTGACCAGGTATCATCCTGACTCGAAACATTGGCTCTGTTCTCTTTCTGATGCGATCAGACCTGCTGAGTTTTTCCAGCATTTTCTGTTTCAATTTCAGATTCCACTATCTGCTTATTTGTTCCAAACTCACAAAGCTACTGAAGCCATTGTACACTTCCCTTTGTGTCAAACAGGTATGGCACTAGATAGAAGAATGCAAAAGAGCTTTCAAAGTGATAAAGGAAGCTTTATTGGTCCATTTCAATCCCAAATTGAAGTTACAGCTTCCTTACGATGCATCACCTTATGGGTTAAGTGCACTCATCTCATCCATGAAGCCTCGGGAGAAGAGCAAGATAACCTTTGCTTCATGAATGTTTTTGACAGACTATAGAATCTTGACCCCAATCTTCAGGCTGCATAAAGGTATTCCTTCTTTAGGAGCTATTAAATTACAGACATGGGTTTTTAATATTATTGACACAAATCTACAGTTCAGAGTGGAGTTTTACAATGAGAAATCGGAGTAATTATTCCAACATGCTTGCTTGGAAAAATCATTGAACCAGTACATCTGGGATATACAGTTGTGGTAATAATGAAGGAACTAGCACATAGTTGTATTTGGTGGCCAGGATTAGATGCACAAATTGAAGATAATGTGAAGTAATGTTAGTCCCGTGCAAATCTAAGAAACACTCCATTGCTGCAACCCTTACATCTGTGGGAATACTAGAAACAGCAGTGGCATGGAGTACGCACAGATTATGTTGGTCCAATAGAGGGACACGTGTCTCTCGTATTGATACTTGCACATTCTAAATAACCAGAAGTATCGATCATGATATCCATGGCAACTAAATAGACTGTTGAAAAGTTGGATGAAATATTTGCTATCTGAACAAATAGTAAGTGACAATGGAATCTAATATCCTTCAAAAGAGTTTAAAGACAACTTGAAAGGAAATTATATCTAACACATCAAGCTGGTTCATCTGCATCCAGCAACAAATGGATTGGCCAAATGATTTGTATAGTCCCTTAAACATTCACTAAAGGCATCCAAGGACAAAGGGGCATTATCAAGATGAGTAAGTAAATTCTTGTTCTCCTACAGGAACACTGCACACAAAATTCACCAGTGATGTTGGCTTAAAAAGGAAACTTGGAACAAAGTTTAACCTCTTGATACCACCTGATATGTCAGAAATAGTCAAACTACAACAAAAATTGCAGATTAAGAAAGCTAAACTCTAAAAAGAGAGCATTTAATCCAGGAGAATGAGTACTAGCAAGGAGCTACAATGAGCAATGGGCCATCTTAGCAAAAACAGGTCCAATAGCTTACACCGGACAGACAGATGATGAGAGAATCAGTTGATGCCATACTGACCACTTAAAAGCCTCCAGAAGTGAAATCACTGGCTCTTCATCTGAAACATTTACATTAGAAAAGTCAAGTAGTGATATTTCTGAATAGAGACTAACCACAGAGATAAATCTTCAACACTAATTGACACTGACACTGAAATAGTTTCACATGAAAAGTTACCAATAGAAGGAAAATAAGACACAAAATACTTAAAGGTCTCGATTAGTCAAATCCCAGAACATTGGATACAAACTGAAAGAAATGGATATCTACCTGACAGACTGTCTTATTAATTGTACATATATATGGGAATCATGATGTGGAGCAAACACAACTCTCTACTAACCTGATGAAGAAGCAGAGCTCCTAAAGCTTGTGATACCAAATAAACTTGTTGGACTTTAATTTAGTGTTGTGAGACTTTTTACTATATATGGGAAATAATGGTGCAAAGTAATATATTTGCTGCTTAATTAGACCTGTTGTCAAAACATTGGAAAATATTGTCATTTTATCACTAAAGAAGAAAACGGGGAGGAATTTTATATAGTTAAAATGGTTGTATCTATTCTATCTATTATGTCACATAATCTGTCTGACACAAGCAGACAGATTCGAGGGCTTATGTGGTTCTTCCATCTTCGACCTGGAACAAGCCACACTTCATTATAAATCTGCATTGTGTTTAACTGAAATCCACTAGTGTAGCACTTCATTCCTTTTTTCTTTGTGGTAGGTATTTGCTGATACATAACTGGTAAATTTGGTTGTTGGATGCTATGGAAGGATTTGCAATTTCAGTACTGATTAGAATTCTTCTAGAATCCTAGAATCCTTATAGTGCAGAGGAGGCCATTTGGCTCATTGAGTCTGCACTGACCACAATCCCACTCACGCCCTATTTCCGTAACCCAACATATTTACCCTAATCCCCTTGACACTAGAGTCAATTTATTGTGGTCAATAAATCTAACCTGCACATCATTGAACTGTGAGAGGAAATCAGAGCACCTGGAGGAAACCCATGCAGACGCATGGAGAATGTGCAAACTCCACACAGACAATGACTCAAGGCCAGGATCAAACCCGGATCCCAGGTGCTGTGAGGCAGCGATGCTAACCACTGTGCCGCCTCTTGGTGGAAGTCCTGAAGGAATTCTTTATCTTCAGTTTGGGTGAGCGAGGAAAATAGGATAAGAAGTGTTCAGAAATGCAATTGTAGGCAGAGAATGAGGCGAAAGAGGAGCAGAAGCAACAAAGGGATGTGTTGGAAGTGCAACAAGTATTATATTAATTCTAATGAAGTGGTTTGTGTATACACAGTAAACACTAAGAAATTAGGATTTTAAATAAACATGTATTATCTGTCTTGTAAAAACTTTATGAGATTAGCAAAACAACATTGATTCATTCTCTGAAAGGAGAATTTCTGTATATTTTGACTTCTCAGTAGCACCTGGAACTGATGAAGTCACTTGGCTAAGGCTCCATTCGACATTCCTAAGCTGTTAAGATGACAGCTTGTGTGCCTCCTTACATGCACAGGTATTTAGACTGAACCAGGATATGATTCTCAACGTGATTTGAACTAAAAAGCTGATCTCAAGCAAATTACCAAATAAAGAAGGGGAGGTAGTTTTCGTCAGGTCAGAAGTTTTGATAGGTTTTGATAGATCATTGGTATTGGATAAGCAACCAGATCACAAAAAATATTAAATGTTCAGGCACAGACCTTGGTGAGATTATTGTGCTTATCGACAGCCAGCTTGAATGAGGATGAGGATTGAGGGTGGAATTCCCTAACACTTTAACTATAGATCACTCTGTGCCAACCACATATCCATTCTTTGGGATTAATAACTCATATTCAATTGTCATGGGTCATATATTATTCCTGCCTAATAATTAATATAAATTCTGCTTCTTAATAAACTATCTTAAAATATTTATGAATAGTTGACTGCCTACCTTAGTGTGAGGAAAATAGTGGTGACGTGAAAGTATCAGGGAAATCCAAGAAATTGGATTTCTTTTTGCTGGTTTTATATTTTTAAAACTGAGGGAAAATATAAGCTTCTTATGGATTGTTTGGTCATGCTAATGGAACTGGTACTGGATACCACATTGCAAAAAGAACAAATGGGCACTTAACATTACCCCTACTATTAACACTTTAATAGATACCCCTTGCTGCTGAATCCAAAAGATTAGCCCACTTAACCAAAGTGATTCAGACCACAGTGAAGCAACAATTGGTCCAACTGTTGTGTGCCTTGAATTAAAATTATCCCTTGGAACTTTGTCACTGTAAATGTGACTTCAGAATTTGCATTTATTCATTAGAGCATGTGAGTATCATTGGCAAAACCAGCATTTATTGCCCATCCCTAATTGCCTTTGAGAAGCCATGATGTGGAGATGCCAGCGTTGGATTAGGGTGGGCTCAATAACAAGTCTCAAAACACCAGGTTAAAGTCCACAGGTTTATTTGGTAGCATGAGCTTTCAGAGTCTTGCTCCTTCTTCGGGTGAGTGGTCACCTGATGAAGGGGCAGTGTTCCAAAAGCTCATACTACCAAATAAACCTGTTGACTTTACCCTGGTGTTGTGAGACTTCTTATCATGTCTTTGAGAAGGTGATGGTGAGCTGACTCCTTGAACCATTGCAAATTGTGTGGTACAGGAACCCACTATGATATTATGTTGATCGGTAATTTTAACCTGTAGATGATGAAAGATTGTTGATATATTTCCAAGTCAAGATGTTGTGTAACTTGGTGGAGAAGGTGCTGGAAGTAATATTCTCAATCACCCACTGCCCATATCCTTCTAGATGGTAGGGATTGCACATTTATGATATCTGCAGAGTAACTGAAAGAAGTGCACACAGGGGTATCCATAAAGACTGAATAGATAGATGAATGAAATGTGTAGCAAATTTTAATTGAAATGGACTTGGAAGCATTGACATGGATTTTTTTCTAGATGGATAATTTGAACCCATGTCAACGACTACCACAGATTACTTTAAAGTAATTTCCCTAGGTCGTGAGTTTCTATTTAACAATTATGTTACTGTGCAACATAAGTATGATAGATCTGACAGTGCTCAGAGCTTCCTGATATTACAGAACTACTTCTCCTGTATGGTGAAGTAAGCCTCCAGCTGCATGGCCAAATGCATATAAGATTCAGAACAAATAAATTTCACTTATCCAATTAACAAGTCAGCTATGCTTTCTAATCTCCGGTATCATCAACAATGATCACGCTTCTAGCTCAAACAGTGCCTAGTTGTTATTGAATGTTTTCATTTGGTCCCAACCCGTTATGGTGTAAAACATTACAAATGGGAGGTTGATGAATTTACTAACACCAAAGTTAATTTTGATGTTTTAAAATTACAATGTAAAACACTGCAACTGCTCATTTTTAAAAAAAACACCGATCGACTTCATTTTGAAGATAATTACCCCTTTTGCAGTTATTGCTGTATTTTTAATATGTTTTTGTTTAAGCTGTCAGCATTACTTATTATATTGGTATTATTGTCTAGGAAATTAACAAGCCTTACTGTAAAATTATCTTGAATTAGCATCCATGGGTTTTCTGTTATTTTACAATTTTAGTTGTATACACTTGTTCAGCTCGCTCATGTTGCGTGGCTTTGTGACTAATCACTGTTTAAAACAAATTAAAGCAAAGGATGTTCAATTTTGCAGAATTATATTAAAATATGTCAATCCTCAATTCAAGCAGCTGAGTTTCTGTTTCTCAGGCAACCAGTGCTGCATTCTGATACACATTTTAATCTATTGCTGTATTTCAAAGACAATTGGTTCTCTCAAAAAATAGAAGCAAAATACTCTTACGTTTGAAACCTGAAATAGAGATCTGAAACCGATCAATCTATGTTATTTGAATTGTGTCTTTGACTATCCTTCAGATCCTGTCAAAATTCACTGCAAAAATAACTGCCTCTTGTCCTATTGTCTCTGTGGTCACACCTAGTGGAAGAAATGGTAGAGGAAGAAACAAGGTAAAGGTAGATACCTAGGGGAAGCATGGTAGAAGGAGCAGGGTGGCTACTATTGCTACTTGTTTTGGTAATAAGACAGAGACCAGGTACCTTTATTTCGTGCTTAGTTATCGATGGAGCATGTGACTAATTTCAGGCCATTAGAGGTGTAGGATTGTCTGACATGATTAGAGGTTCCAAGATATGTTTGAAATAGAAAGCTTTGGCCTTGAATTGAAGATGGGGACCATAGAACACTGACAATAGTGATATAGCAGGATATTTTAGCAGAAGAGGATGCTTCATTAATCACCTGAGTGATGATCACCCTTGCAGCTGTTACCGAGGCAGCCTCCTGACACTAGTCCATCTGATTTTTCTCTCAATGGTTCTCTGCCTCTGCTGTGCCCACCTCTCGTGGATGTGATAGATCTAACCTCTTTTGTACTGCAAAGTTGAGAGACGTTGCAAGGTATCATTTTGCAAGTTACTGTTCAGCTGCATGTTGCAGTGTCCCTTACAATCTGTCAAGGCTGTAATGTGCCTCTGTACTTTTCTGAATTACAGCTCTTGTTGAAGCATATGCCTCATTATCACACTCCACAGTTGCTTGTTGTTACAAATTTAGAGGAGTCATGATCCATAGCAGTAGGAGTTTTGCTTTGTTACACACAAGCCATCTGCTTCCTTCAGATTCTTCTTCAAAGAGATCAAGGAGGTCAGAATTTCTGAGCACAAAACATTATGATAATCTCCAGAAAATCTGGCATTGATGTGCAAAATTCTTTGCATCGAGTCACACCTTTTATAGGATTACATGTCATAATACCTACAGTATGGATTTAGACCATTTGGCCCAATCAGTCAGTATTTTCTTCTTATATTCCACAGGATCCTCCTCCTAGTTGAATAAACACTTTCTACCCTGTCACTGCATCTCCCCTATTAGATGCACCAATGCTATCTGCTTTAATCATTCATTGTGACAGCAGGTCCCATAAGCTCATCATTTTCTATGTCAAGGAATACCTTTAACATTATTTATTTGATTTGTCAATGATAATCTTCTATTTATTTCCCACTACAACAGAAAAAAAGTTTTCCATTTCGAATCAAACTTCAGAATTTTAAAGGCCTCTATCCCAGTCTCTATTTAATCTTCTCTGAACATTCGGTGCATAATACCCCTTCTTATTCATAAATCTTAAGAGGTTTAGCTATGAGAGGGCAATTCTCCTAATCCGCAGTGCTCAAGTAGCACATCAGGCTGAGAGTATCAGCAGGGGCTTATAGTGGGATTTGTGATCGGTGCCCAGCCTATTGTGATCGTCCCATTTTTTAACGTAATGATCCTTGCACCAGAAATTAGCTTGAGGCTGATTAAAATGTGGAAATCTGAATTCCCATCATTAGCGAACTCAGGACAGTATCACCCAAGTACGCTAATGTCTCTCCGCTGGTAGAGAGATTCCCACCAGCGGGGATTAAAGCTGGTCCCAACAAAGCGGACCAGGGGTGATCATCTCAATGGTGAGGACAGAGACCACTGAGGTCCCCCAGGAGGTTGGAGCAGAATGGGTTCTCCTTAGTCAATGCCAACCTGGAACCTGGCATTCTAGTAGTGCCAGCCTTGTACCATAGCAGTGCCCACCAGACACCCTGGCATTGCCCACTGGGCACCCTTGCATTAGCCACCAGGCACCAGATAGTGGCAGGGTGAGGTCTGAGGGGGGCTTACTGGAGAGGGGTCAATCAGTGCAAATGGTGGGGAAACCAACTGTGCACTCTGAATTAGGGATTCGTGGGTCTGGGAGGGAGAGGGCGATCGGGAATAGACATGGGATATGTTGCATTGTCTAAACTTCTACTCAGAAAGGATGTTTACACATCATCCTTAGCATGATATTTCATCACAATCATAGATTTCGGCAATACTTGCCAAAATATCTTAAGGATCAATGCAAATCATTGAATACTATAATACTTTTCCTCAGATGTTAGTGTTGGCTATTTTGATTGTTGTTTTGATTTGTTCCTGACCTGTAAAATTAAGATTTCAATTGTCAGATGGGTTTTATGAAGCTCAGATTGAGTCAATGATTGGTTAACTGATGTCTAATCGGGAAGTGCAATGAAATTATTCCGCCTACATGCCAGTGAATTGTGTCTCAATTCAATGCAAGTGTTATGTATGTTGATATGAGTTTTTGTTGTGAAAAAATAAAGATTACGAGGAAAGAGGTGTTGGGGCTGTTAGGCAGCTTAAAGACATATAAAGCTCCCGGGCCTGATGGCATTTACCCCAGGCTGCTAAGGGAGTTGAGGGAAGACCTAGCTGGGCCTCTGACTCAAATCTTTGTCTCTTCCTTGAACACAGGTGAGGTCCCAGAGGACTGGAGGATAGCAAATGTGGCACCGTTGTTTAAAAAAGGTCGGAGGGATCACCCAGGGAACTATAGGCCGGTGAGCTTGACTTCAGTTATACGTAAGCTAATGGAGAGGATCCTCAGGGACAGGATGTATGAGCATCTGGAGCGCTGCAATCTGATCAGGGATACGCAACATGGCTTCGTCAAGGGGAAGTCTTGTCTTACAAATCTAGTGGAATTTTTTGAAGAAGTGACAAAAACAGTTGATGAAGGACAGGCTGTTGATGTCGTCTACATGGATTTCAGTAAGGCGTTTGACAAGGTTCCTCATGGTAGACTGATAGAGAAGGTGAGGCGCATGGGATACAGGGTCGGGTATGTAGATGGGTCGAGAACTGGCTCGGGAGGAGGAGACAGAGGTAGTAGTGGAAGGCTCTTTTTCCGACTGGAAGCCTGTCACTAGTGGAGTGCCACAAGCTCAGTACTAGGTCCTCTTCTATTTGTGGTCTACATAAACGACTTGGAAGTTGGGGTAGGTGGTGAGATCAGCAAATTTGCTGATGACACTAAGATGCTTGGATTGGCGGGTACAGAGGAGCAGTGCCAGGCAATACAACAGGACAGAGATAGGTTGGTAGACTGGGCAGATAGATGGCAAATGGAATTTAATCCGGATAAATGCGAGGTGATGCATTTTGGCCGGAAAAATGTAGAAGAGAGTTATAGGATAAAAGGTAAAACTATACGGAGCATAGAGACGCAGAGAGACTTGGGGGTGAAGGTTCACAAGTCTCTGAAGGTGTCTTCACAGGTGGAGAAGGTGATAAAGAAGCTGTATATGTTAGCTTTCATAGAAAAGGGTATAGAATACAAGAGTAGGAGTTTGATGTTGCAATTGTATAGAACGTTGGTTAGGCCTCACTTGGAATACTGCGTCCAGTTCTGGTCGCCGTACTATCGGAAGGATGTGGAGTCCTTGGAGAGAGTGCAGAGGAGGTTTACCAGGATGCTGCCTGGTATGGAAGGACTGTCTTATGAGGAACGATTACATAGACTGGGGTTGTTTTCCCTTGAAAGACGTCGGCTTAGAGGGGATCTAATAGAGGTGTATAAGATTATAAGGGGTATAGATAGAGTAAATGGTGGTAAACTTTTTCCACCTTCAGAAATGGATAGGACGAGGGGTCATGGCCTTAGGGTGAGGGGGGCTATGTATAAGACGAATATTAGAGGGCAGTTTTTCACACAAAGGGTAGTGGGGGTGTGGAATGCACTGCCGAGTAAGGTGGTGGGAGCAGGCACGCTAGGGCTGTTTAAGGGTCTCTTGGACAGCCACATGAGCGGTATGCAGATAGAGGGATATAGTAGGACTGTTTAACTATGGCTTTTTTTCCACAGGTAATTCGGTCCATACTTGACCAACAAGGAGCATGCATTCGGCAGGTGGTGCGAGGACAGCTCTTGGATGTTGATTCATGGGTTGCCTGGTGCTTCATGTCGTAAATGAGTGCTTTATCTGGACCATCTGAAGGGCACCATGACAGCTCAGTGACTATCGCTGCAGCTGTGCAGACACTTGGAATTGGGCCGGTGTCTGCGGGAGTTTGCGCGTTCTCCCCGTGGTTGCGTGGGTTTTCTCCGGGCACTCCGGTTTCCTCCCACAACCCAAAAATTCGCTCTTAGGCTGATTGGAAAACAAATTGTCCCTACATTGAGATTCTTCCATATTAGGAATAACCTAAAATTAGAATAGGATAATGGAATTGGTACTATATAGTTATGATGGCGGCACGGGCTCGTTGGGCTGAAGGGCCTGTTTCCCGTGCTCTAAAAAAAAAGCTTTTGATCATCAAAATAAATCATCTTGCAATTCCCTGACCAGTTCTTTGATGATATGGTATGCTATAGAGAGAGAGAGCTGTGACTCAACATGATTTAGCGACGGCATGCATTAATAGGCTGAGTCAGGTGCCTTGTAAGTTGTGTGAAAGAATTCTGATCAAGTAGAAAAGTTGTTTATTAAAGAGATATATTATTTGACTCCATATCACACCTTTTTAAATCAAATCTTTCAAAATAAGTAACCATAATTTAGGATTTTCAGTGAGCATGGAATAATGGGTTATCTTTCTATTTATGTTGTGCACGGGTCAGTCAATACACTACATAAAGTACAGAAGGTTAGGATAATTAGAAAATGATTCAGTGTCTAGCCGGGCAAAATGACATTCATAAATCACAGCTGAGGGGTTGGAATTTAAAGTGAGTTCAACACACCTTTAAAAACATTAGAAATAGTTTTAATGTCTTTTAGAGGGGAACTAAGCTCTTTTAAGATGTTATTATACATGTATATCGAAAAGCATCTTGACAGATAATAGAAGTCATGCGGATGTAACAGTAATTTGCTGGCAGTACATTTACTGTCACTTCTTCAGATTGCAGTAGAACCCCAATGTCAAAATAAATATTCCAATAGAACTGGTTCATTTGAGATTGTTCTGAAGATATTCTCAGCAGCCAAAGGTGTCTGGAATTCTAATGATAGTCATGCATTAAGTTGACAGAATTTCTTTTATGTGACAGACAATTAATTAATTTCAAAATTAAAAAAAAAAGTTTTTTAAGAGTTACACTAACCTACATATATCAATTAATGAAATTAATTAACTAATTAATTCACTGGTTAGTTAATTCATTTTTTTCATTTTTTTAATGCATTCACATCATGTACTACTCAATCATGTAGATGCTATATACCTGAAATATTGATGGCATCAAAATATAAGAAAGAAAATCTTAACTTAAAGCCATTACAATTGTTTCATAAAGTCTGCCCTTCTCTCCTGCCAGAAATTCCACTGGGCAGCTTAGCAGGCTGTTTGACTGAACAGTTTTAATAGATAATATTTAATGGCAAAAAACATTTTTGTTAACATCCCAATTGGTGATATAGTCAGATAGATCCCAGACTGGAACCCTTGCTCAAAAGACTGCAATGTTTATTTAATAAAAACAATAAGGAACAGTGTCACAGGATTATCAATCAGTTTTAACAATATAAAACAAACATTAATACGCATGAAAAAATTGAATTATATGGTAATGCTCCTTTACTCTTCCTTTGGCTTAACAAATATGCACAGGCTTTAAGATTAGCAGGAATTACAAAGTACATTTAAGCGCCAATGGTCTCATTAATAAAGTCCCTTCTAAGCAGGTAGATGACTGTGGTCAAATACAGTTGCTGCGCTCTGAACCCAAGTTAGTATCCATGGCCTTTTCCTCAGAATCCACCCAGATCTTGATTTGATTGATTTGATTTATTGTCACATGCATTAATATGCCGTGAAAAGTATTATTTCTTGCATGTTATAGGGACAAAGCATATCGTTCATAGAGAAGGAAATGAGAGAGTGCAGAATGTAATGTTACTGTCATAGCTAGGGTGTAAAGAGAGATCAACTTAATGCGAGGTAGATCCATTCAAAAGTTTGATGACAGCAGGGAAGACGTTTTTGCATCTTTTTCCCAATGGAAGAAGGTGGAAGAAAGAATGTCTGGGGTGCGTGGGGTCCTTAATTATGCTAGCTCCTTAGCCAAGGCAGAGTCAATGGATGGGAGTCAATGTGTGATGGATTGCGCTACGTTCATGACCTTTTGTAGTTTTGGACCGAGCAGGAGCCATACCAAGCTGTGATACAACCAGAAAGAATGCTTTCTATGGTGTATCTGTAAAAGTTGGTGAGAGTCATAGTTGACATACCAAATTTCCTTACACCTCTGAGAAAGTAGAGGCATTGGTGCGCTTTTCCTAATGATAGTGTTGGCACGGGGGGGTGGGGGGGGGGTGGGTGGGGTATGAGGATACGTTGTTGGGGATTTGGATACCAAAATTTGAAGCTCTTGATCCTTTCTACTTCATCCCCATTGATGTAGACAAGGGCATATTCTCTTTTACGCTTCCTGAAGTCAATGACCATCTCCTTCATTTTGTTGACATTGAGAGAGAGATTGTCATTGTACCAACTCACCAGATTCTCTATCTCCTCCCTGTATTCTGTCTCATCATTGTTTGAGATCCAACCCATCACAGTGGTGTTGACAGCAAACTTGAAAAACAAGTTGGAGATGAATTTGGCCCCATAGTCATAGGTGTATAAGAAGTATAGTAGGGGACTGAGGACACAGCCTTGTGGGCATTGGTGTTGAGGATGATCATGGAGGAGATGTTATTGCCTATCTTTACTGATTGTGGTTTGTGGGTTAGGAAGTTCAAGGTCCAGTTGCAAAGGGAGGAGCTGAGGCCTAGACCGTGGTGTTTGGACATAAGTTTCATAGGAATAATGGTGTTGAAGGCTGAGATGTAGTCAATAAATAGGAGTCTGACATAGATGTCTTTAAGACTGCAGGGCTAGAGAGATGGTGTCTGCCGTGGAACTGTTGCGATGATAGACGAATTGTAGTGGATCCAAGCAGTCCAGGAGGCTGGAATTGGTTCTTGCCATGACTAAACTTTTGAAGCGCTTCATAATGATGGATGTCAGAGCCAATGTGTAGCAGTCATTAAGGCATACTGCTTGTCTTTTCTTTGGTACTGGGATGATGGTCATCTTCTTGAAGTGGATAGGATCTCAGATTGTTATGAAGAGAGGCTATATATGTCTGCGAATACTCCCAGCAGCTGATCTGCACAGGATCTGTGTGCTTACCTGGAAACCCTGGCTAGTCACTTTGTGTGTTTATCTTCGAGAAGCTCTCTGATATCTGC
Source organism: Sphyrna mokarran (assembly GCA_024679065.1). Lineage (NCBI taxonomy): Eukaryota > Metazoa > Chordata > Chondrichthyes > Carcharhiniformes > Carcharhinidae > Sphyrna > Sphyrna mokarran. Next base: position 63,069,706 of record JAGIQG010000006.1, on the reverse strand, counting down.
AAAGGTGATGCCAGGTACAGGTTCTTTTGGGGCTTTCAGGGTAAAGGGCATTCTTGCTCAAAAGGGGCATAGAATGCATGAGATCATCAGGGAGGGGTGTGTTGGAGCCAGTGATTTTACTTGCTTTCATCTTATAGCCTGTTATGTCTTGAAGACACTGCCATAGTCAACGGGGATCTGTGTGGCAAGCTTAGGATTCTAGCTTGGTCTGGTACTACCTTTTAGCATTTTTGATGGATCTCCTTAAAATATATCTGGCTTTTTTGTATCAGTCAGGGTTGCCGGATTAGAATGCCTCAGACCTAGACTCCTGTAAACACTGGATATGTCTAGTTCATCCATAGTTTCTGGTTGGGAATCATGCAGGATTTGTTTTTTTGGCACACAGATGATTGCCACATGAGAATTTTCAAACTCCAGTCCTAAAGACACACTTTAAAATCTTCTGTCATAACAATAACACTTTCCCTTGGCAGTTTGCATGCCAAAATCTATACCAGATTTACCAAATAACACTTTTAAACAAATCTTCCATTTTTAACAGCAAATCCAATCCAGGAATTTACACCAACCTCTTTCGGATGTTTTGACTGCTGTACAAATTATTCATAATTGCTTTAACTCTTGATTGCCAGACTGTATTAAAATGGCATCAAATGTTCCATTTACCTCTGAAGTTTGCTGTCCCACTTTCAATCTAATTACTTCAATCGTCTCTTTAACTCAGAATGCTTTGTTTAGGTCTCCATGAATTCATTTGAACAATACCAGGTTTTCTGTTCTCTTAACTTCAATCATCTTAAACATTCTTCCTGTCCAATTTCCTGGTAATCTGAACTTTAACTTATATCTTTGGAAGCATGCATTTTTATAATTCCTTTGCAACTCCACATTGTCCTCCAACTGCTCTGACTTCCAGTTAAAACTAAGACCCCAGCAAGTGGTCTCCTGTTGCTAAGCAACAACTTCTATTTATTCTTCATGATGTAAGCTCTCAAAGCACAATGGAATAACAGTTGAGAATCCAACACCCACAATACAAACATGTTTGTTCAGCACAAATCCAACTATAGGTTTTAACCTTCCAGGCATAGAAACATTATATTAAACATACTTAAAACTGTACCTTATTTCTGATGTTTACTAACATAAATATAATTCCCTTAAAACTATTCTTATTTTCCTAATAGTATACAATGAGTTAAGTTCAACCCCTCACACAACTCTTTCGCTGAAGTCTTCAACTATTGAGACCCAGTAGAAACAAAGGTTATCTCTAATTAATAGTATTTAATCTTATGAATATAACCAATACAATTGCATATTGATTGAGGTGTTATATAGATATACTGTCCATTTGTAATTAAAATAGGAAATTCAAGGAATGATTTCATTTATTATTGTCACACGTATTAGTATACAGTGAAAAATATTGTTTCATGTGTGCTATACAGACAAAGTAGACCATGCATAGAGAAGGAAAGGAGAGACTGCAAAGTACAGTTTTACAGTCATAGATAGGGTATAGAGAAAGGTCGACTTAATATGAGATAGGTCCATTCAAAAGTCTGATGACAGCAGAGAAGAAGCTTTTCTTGGGTTGGTTGATATGTGTCCTCAGACTTTGTATTTTTTTCCCAATGGAAGAAGCTGGAAGAGAGAACGTCCAGGGTGCATGAGGTCCTTAATTGTTGGTTGTTTTTCAGAGGCAGTGGGAAATGTAGACAGTGTCAATGTGTGGAAGATTGGTTTGCGTGATGGGTTTCGTGCATGACACTTTTTTTTTGCAGTCTTGGACAGAGCAGTATACAAGCTAAGCTGTGATGTAACTTGGAAACTGGAAAGAATGCTTTCTATTATGCATCTGTAAAAGTTGTTAGTCGTAGTGGATGTTCCAAATTTCCTTAGTCTTCTGAGAAAGGAGGGTCATTGGTGGGCTTTCTTAACCATAGTGACTACATTGGGTTGCTGTGATCTGAGCATCTAGAAACTTGCAGCTCACAACCATTTTGACTTTGTCTCCATTGATGTGGACAGAGGCATGACCTCCTAAAGTTTATGACTATCTCCTTTATCTTGTTGGCATTGGGGGAGAAATTATTGTTGTTGCACCAGTCCTCTATCTCTTTCTATACTCCATCTCATTAATTGAGATCTGACCCACTACGGTAGTGTCATCAGCAAACTTGAAAATCGAGTTGGAGGAGAAGTCATCTACATGTAAGGAGTATAGTAAGAATATAGCCTTGTGACGTACAGGTGTTGAGGATGATCGTGGAGGAGATGTTGTTGCTTATCCTTACTGATTGCAGTCTGTGGGTTAGGAATTCTAGGATCCAGTCACAGAAGGAGGAATCAATCCCCAGGTCACCGAGTTTGGAGATTAATTTTGTAGGAATAATTGTGTTGAAGGCTCAGCTATAGTCAATAAATGGGAGTCTTCATTATCTAGCTATTCCAGGATTAGGCATAGGGTCAGGGAGAAGGCATCTGCTATAGACCTGTTGCAGTGAACTGTAATGGATCCAGACAGTCATAGAATCATAGAATCCCTCCAGTGCAGGAGGAAGCCATTCAGCTTATTGAGTCTGCACCAACCATAATCCCAACCAGCCCTATTATTGTAACCCTACATACTCAACCTGCTAACCCCCGGCACTAGAGGCAAATTAGCATGGCCAATCAACCTAACTGCACGTCTTTGGACTGTATGAGCAAACCCAAACACCCAGAGGAAACCCATGCAGACATGTTGAGAATGTGCAATCTTCACACAGGCAGTGACCCAAGGCTGAAATTGAGCCCAGGTCCTGGCACAATGAGGCAACAGTGTCAAGGCCAGATTTGATTTTTACCATGACTAACCTTTCAAAACATTTCAAAATGATGGATATTAGAGCCACCAGATGATAGTTATTAAGGCACTACTTTGGTATAAGGATGATGATCATCTTCTTGAAAGAGATGAGGGCCTTACCTTGGTGTAAAGATGGAAAGAGATCTTCCATCTTCAGCGTCTCTGGTAGATCTATGGAGAGAAACGGAGTTAGTATTTCTGATTGCAGAAATCCCAGATTCTAGAACTCTATTCTCAAGACCAGAAATGGGATTCTCCCAACAGGACATGACTTCTATCTGCCCTTCAACAATGCTGGAACTTTAACTCCACAGGACTGTCACTAAGGCATGGCAGATCAGGCCACAATAGTCATTATTTGTACATTCTTTTACTGTTTCAATATATTCTAATTGCCTCACAGAATGTATATCTTAAATTGGAGTATACTGTTATTCTCCTTCTCTAACTTATAACCGCTGATCATAAAGAGACGATTCAATCCAATATGGGTAGCCTATAATTTTGCTAATTTCCTTTTTACCTGTAAATCAGTGGATTAGCACTTAAAGTCTAGCTGGAAATGCATGAACTCATTTGCCTACTTGATTCAACTTTCAAGGAGGTTTTGGATGGGTGCCTGGTGATCGTATTCAAGTGGAATTCAGAGTTGAAGGTATACTCCAGAATTCTGACTATGACTTTCACAGGGAAATGAGAGTAGCTAGGACTGCTCATGACATACCAGTTCTCCAGGTGTTGAGAAGTTTAAAAGTGGCCATTAAAGGAGCAACAATGGCCTTCCAAAAGATAAGATTTTTATTTAATATGTATGGGACTAAGACCATCCTTCAGCCACCACAGAGAAAATATCTATTCTGCTACTGACCCATTCTGATATAGATGGACAGAAAAGTGAGAAATGGAATTTAACCCTGGGGAGGAAATACGCAGCAAGAGAGTACACAATAAATGGTTGGACTCTGAGAGGTGTAGAGGAACAGAGGAACCTTGGAGTGCATTCTTCCAGATTCTTGAAAGTACAGGACGGATAGATGAGATGGTCAAAAGGCATGCAGTATGTTTTCTTTATTGGCCGAGGCTAGAATATAGCTAGAGTCTGTGTGCGGTTTTGATCATCATGTTTCAAGAAGGATGTGATCGTACGAGAAGAGTATACAAAAGGAATACAAAGAGGATGTTGCTAGGAGTGGAGTATGTAATCTATGAAGAAAGATTGGAAAGGCTGAATGTGTTTTCTCTAGAACAGAGGAGACTGAGGGGATATTTACTTGAGGTGCATAAAATTGTGAGGAAGCCAGATGGAATGGACAGGAAGGACTTATTTTCTTCATGAACAAAGTCAATAACCTGGAACCTAGATTTGAAATAATTGATAGAAGGATTTGAATGAAGTTCAAAAATAATATTTCGCCCAAAGCATCGGGAGCTGTGGAGTGTCTAAAAGGGCATTTAAAGAATAATTGAACAATTAAGTATAGATAGCTGTAAGGTGAACAAAATGAACAAATTCTGAAGCTTGAGCAAATTTACCAGCATGCTTTGAGAAGGTGTGAGCAGTGAAAACTTCATTAAAACCTGCTGAACTAACTTATTCGCTTTGCTTTTCGAATTACTGATAGAAACTGAACAAAATCAGTCTGAACTAGAGCAGAATGTTATCAGTGAAACATCTGTAGTTGGGAAAGGAAATTAAACTTCTATAAGTTAATGGGTTTTTACACAAATGTACAATGAACTCCTCAAACCTTCTGTAAGTGATCTTGAGGCCAGCTAACAGCTAACAAATAGTAAACCCAGGCTTCATCTTCCAAAGATTGTCAGCTCAACTATTTCAAGTCAAATATCAGAGAAATCCCCAGTAAGAGTGTGGATTTTTGCTGTAGTTTGAAGAGAACTTAAGAACTGACTGAATTCTGTGCATCAGCATGCTTTGCAAAGCTGAGAGACTTTTAAAGATGTAAAACAAAATGCTGATTGCTATTAGCTGTCTTTTTAAGACTATGAGAACAATTAGATGAAAAATATCTGATAGTGAGACTCATAACTCTACAGATGGATAAAAGAAACTGAAACAACAAACAGTCACACTTCAATGATGTCCCTAGCCTTTCGTCAGTATATAGCAACACTTTACGTAAATGCCTGAAAGTAGGTTTGAAGACTAAGGCTAAGATGCTTCAAAGGAATTATAAAATTGTTCATGAAAAGCAGAAAGAGATAGAGAAAGAAACAAAGCATGGTGTACATGCAAAGACTCACAGGCCATGGAAGGTAACCTATAGGTGAGCTTTTACTCTCTGGTTTAAACAATGAATTTGATGCACTATTGAACAATTTGTATAAAAGTCCTATTATAGTCCAATGAGTCTCTGTCAGTATATCAACCTAGGTCCACACTCGAGGAAGGGTATACAATATTTTGTAAAAGAGCACTTAATATAATTGTTTCAGAAAGGAGTGATTGGCCAGTTTTCCAAGAATACCTACCGTCAATGTTGAACTATTCATTCGGTGGTTATATATTTCTCCTCTTGAAACATTGTTCAAGCTGAAATTTTGATTATTTTTAACTAAAATAACTCTTTAAAATAGAACTCCAGTGTTACTGTCATTCTCATGAGTCTTAGACCCTTTAAGAAACAAGAGAAAAGACTTACATATGCATTTAAACTCTGTATTCTACATGGTTACAGACCATAAACTGAAAGGTGGGATCACATTAAACTGCTCTTTTACCATTGGCACAAACATCATGGATTAAAGAGCCAGCTTCTGTGCTGTAAGCCACATTATGTTTCTATTGGTGGGATTTTCTGGCCTTTCACGGTGGCAGGATCTACTAGCCCTGTTGAAGGCGAACCATGAGGCGGATTTCCTGGCAGCGGCTTGGGCAAGCCATACACATAACACCAAAGACCTTGGCAAGACTGAAAGATTCCGCCGACAGCCAATGGTAAGTTGCCTCTATAACTGGAAAACACGCCGCGAGGATGTGCAGAAGATTGTGGCCTGTCGATTGAATTTTCTAATCCTCCCCCTCCCGCAGAATGTTTTGTAGCAGAGGAGGTGGCTCACCATTGACCGGCAGTGGAATTCTCCAGTTCTGCACTGTCATTGGGATTTCTTGTTGTGTGTTACTGTGGATTCCATGCGGTGGTTTTGATGTTGGTGGGAATGGCCACCAAATGATCCATTTCTAATGATGTTGGTTGTCATGCCTTCAGCTACCTAGCTGTAGATTTTTGACTTTCATTCCTTTACCGTCTATAACCGTGGGTAAAATTTGAACCATACAGTGGAGAAGAATGGAAGGTAGCAAAATGCTGGTAGGTGAAAAGAGGAAGAAAGTTCAATATGTTACTGCACCAGGATCTTCCTGGTGACAGCAGATTGGCAGGTGGAGGCCTTGATTGAAGACAGTGGGGAGGCAATTAACTTGTTAATTAAGCGTATTAATTAAGCTTGTTATGCACCTCAGTCACTTTATTGGAATGCACTCAGGCTATTGTTCTTCCACATACACTCCAGTCATATACATGGGACACCCCACAGTTTTCACTATTTCCATTAACTTAGTCCAAAATATTAATTGTCTGATCAGCTGATCCTCGCCACTCCAGAAGGAAATCAGACTTCCCAGCAAGCCCATGCCATTAGATGGAGTAGCTCCAGAAAGAGATCAAGGAACCTGTATGCCACCAATGCTCTGTCTTTTCCCATTTCTCAATCACATTCATTGCCAGGATATATACACATACACACAAGCTGCATACATCCCCTATCAGCTAGTCTCCCTTTAATGAGGACCATCCAGTTTTTTGGGGGTGGTTTTCAGGGCTTCTCTTGCCCTTATGCTACTTGCTGGCAATGGAAATGGTGACAGGAAGCTGACATGCCCACTGGCATTGCTATTTTAATCGACCACGAGCTTTAATTCCCATTCCTGATATGACCTAAAAATCAGGCTTGAAGTGAGTGCTAACATTTACAGCTGAAGGTCAACTCCATTGCACTGCTTCAGATTTGCTGCCTTGTTTGCTAGGGAAGTCATAAAGGTTCAAGAGATCCACTATTACAACCAAAATGAGGTAATTACCGTTTGCGTTTAGTTTATCCATGTAGCCAGTTATCTATTACACTCAGGGCCCTTGATATTGTTAAAAATACTGTATATTACCACTCCTTAATCACTACACCATAGGCGACTTTATCTGAGAATAATCAAATAACTGCCCTTGCTCTGTTATGAGGCGACGTTATTCAAAGTTGATAACTAATCGCGAGTGCTTATGAACATTTTGCATTTTCATCATGGCGATTGATTACAGATTATTTCATTGTTTATCAGCTGACTAAATCATCTTAGTCTTTGCTGTTAGTCCTGCCAATTACTTTCATCAATCCAGTTCATTCTTTACATAGGTTAAAAATGTTAGAAGTAGAGCATTGAGGTATACCATTTCCCAAAGGGGATGTGATGACTGCGAGCATCTGGCAGAATGTCTGCACATAAATGGTTTTTCTGACCAATCATCCAATCAGCTTGTTGTTCTTCCTCTGACAAATTCCTATAAAAATAACACACAACTAGAGTTCAGTGGCTTTTTTAAGGAACTACAGAGACTAGGCAAGAAATTATGTTGTCCATTTTATATAACTGTTCCGTTGAAAACACTTACGTGTCTCCGTACTATCAATGTCTGCAAATGCTTTTTAGCAAGCACTGTTTAAAAGCAACTACCATAAGAACATGAATCAAATGGATATATAATTCTAGCTTTTATGCATCCTTTTCAGTTTATTAGATTCAGATTTAAGATTTTTGTCAGTATTATTCAGTCCATATGCTGGATTATGCATTTCAGATATAGTGGGAATATAGGACAGCAGACAGAGAAAAAAACAGATTCAGAGGCTGTCATCTGAAAACTCTATTATTTTAAATATATGCTGATTACATTTAATTTCCCAATGACTGCATTCTGTCAAGTATCAGGCAACACTAGCACTGGACCTTTAACCTTAAAATCTTTCTTTTTGCTAACTTTCAAATGTCAAGTCTATCACAAAACAATATCTTCAAGCATTTTTTCCAACCACTCATATGGAATTCCACTCTGACTATTCTTTTCAAAGAGTTCATTTAGCATTGAATGTTATATCAAAACAATAGTGGCTCAACTGTGTGAGGCTTGAGGTGCAGAATGATAATTTTATCGTGCCACATGATTAAGTATCTAATGTAGACGCTCCCTCTCTCCTTGCTGTGTGGGACATGTTCAAGAAGCCTGGCTTGCAGGGTATAGAAAAGAAATTGTGCCAGCATGCAGCCCTTGAAAGGCTGCTGCATAAATTTGAAGAGATGCAGGCCAGGATTTCATTGGCAGCAGTAACATCCTGACATTGGGGTGCAAAAGCATAGCTGGCAGCGGGAGCAGGACGTTCGGATTTCAGGCCCAACATGAATAAGGAGCAACATTCCCCACAGGAAGGATAGGCGTGAGAGAGGATACCAGAGAGGGATAGGGAGCAATAATGCCATGGAGGCTGTAAACCCAGCATCGGATCTATGGATGAAGATTGAGTTCACTTGTGATGCCCGAGATCCAGTGCTGGAGATAACTCCACAAATGGTCTCACAGATCTGTGCCTTCACTGCTGAAGACTTCACATCTCACAGCACTTCTTACCGTGCCCTGTTTGTAGCAGTCAAAGTAATTGTGGCCTTGAACTTCTTCGCTTCTGGATCCTTTCAAATATCAGCTATGGACCTCAGAATCATCTTGCAAATGGTAGCACACGATTGCATCACACTTATTAATACAAATCTTTTTTCAAGAGCTGTCTAATATGTGTGTTTCCCAATAGATGGGGCCACACTGGCATTAAAGGTTTTGCCCCCATTTCTTTATTCCCTCAATGAGTTTGATCACTTGCTCAACATTTAACTTTGTGGCTATCACTAGGGCTTCAAGCTTATGTCTGCTTGCTTTCCTGGCATCTGCAATAACTCCTTCACTCTCCAGTGGTCCATACTGTTTTAGCTCTTTATTCCATCTACCAAACTCTGTGGATTGATTCTGTGGATCAAGGGATGGCTACTCTCCCTTTAAGTAGCCCTGAGATGAGGCCACAGAGGCATTTCAAATGAAACCATCTACTCAAAAGGAGCACCAATAAGCAGGCCATTGGGCTATGGAAGATATGTTTCTGGCACCTAATTAGCAAGGCGGTTCCTCTTCAAATCATGGCCTTACGGGTAGAAGAGAGGGAGGCACTGAAAACTGTTCATCGTGGAAGCAGATGAAGAAAGAGGAGGAAGATACAGAAATTAGAGTTGCACTAGCTGCATAGGGAGCTGCCCAGCCTTGACAAGGCCTTAAGAATCGTGTCAGGATGCCACCAATATCAAGCATCACCTGAACTAGATGTGGTTCTTCTGTGTTCTCTAACCCAGGATGACAGAACTTTGGAAATCACATTGAGCTGCATGCATAAGCAATTCAATTAAAGCAAGAAATAGACAGGAACTCTGTGGGGAAGTGGGCATAAAATTTAAAGAAAAATAATAAAAACACAATGGATGGGAATCTCCAATCTCATTGCCCTGCCAGTGCTGCCAACATGAATAGAGACTGTGGCATTCACTAGAAAATCCCAGCCACGGGCGAGGTCAAAGAATTATGGCCAATGGGTCACAAATTCTTTGGAGTGACAATCAGCAGTGCAACTTGCCAGTGCTAAAATACAAAAGCATCTGTCCCAGCCAACCCTGCTGACTTAGGATGGATGAGACTCAAGCAGTGAAGCAAGTCCTTGGTTAGAGTGGCAAAGTGTTAATGGCAGTAAGAAGTCTCACAACACCAGCTTAAAGTCCAACAGGTTTATTTGGTAGCAAACGCCACTAGCTTTCGGGGCCCTGCCTCTTTGTCAGGTGAGTGGGGAGTTCTGTTCACAAACAGGGCATATAAAGACACACACTCAGTTTACAGAATACTGATTAGAACGCGAGTCTTTACAGCTAATCAAGTTTTAAAGGTGCAAATGGTGTGAGTGGAGATAGCATGAAGAGATCTCTTTAGCCTGTGCTTAATACTATCTTCACTCACATTGTCTGCACCTTTAAAACTTGATTAGCTGTAAAGACTCACATTCTAATCAGTATTCTCTAAACTGAGTTTATATGCCCTGTTTGTGATCAGAACTCCCCACTCACCTGACGAAGGGGCAAAGCCCTGAAAGCTAGTGGTGTTTGCTGCCAAATAAACCTGTTGGACTTTAACCTGGAGTTGTGAGACTTCTTACTGTGTTTACCCAAGTCCAACACCAGCACCCCCACAAAGTGTTAACGGAGCAAAACAAAGGAGGACGATCCCTTTTCTATGGCGCCAGCTGCTGCAAATGTTTAAATATCCCATTGAACATAATAGGCCAGGGACAAGGTAAATGAATGATGTGTGGAGGGAGCTGGGGGCAGTCAATCATCTGGAGGGGAAGTCAGACATCAGGGGGGTTGTCAGATATTGGGGGGGTGGGAATTTGTTGGCAGTGGTCAGGTTTGTGGGGGTCAGGCCTAGTTGGATTACGAAAAGCAGGTTGAAGTGGAGATGGGGATTCCTGTAAAGTGAGAGATGGGGAATATTGTGGGGTGTGGGGTATTTATTTGATGGAGCGGGGGAGAGGGCATCACTGGGAAGTGGGGGGGGGGGGGAGGTGGTGGTCAGGGCAGACGGTTTTTGTGGTTTCATTAGACAATCATGATCAGCATAGGATTGGAGGGCCAAAGGGCTTGTTCCTGTGCTATACTTCTCTTTGTTCCTTGCTCTTGTCCTCTGGATGTGTGAGGGGAGGGGGGGCATGCGAGGCTCAGACTGGGTGTTTAAAACAGTTGTGGGTGAAGTTAGAAATATTTTCATTTCTTTTCACTCTTTCATAATGAAGATTTGTGTAAAACTGGCAGAACCATCTGAGGTTAGCCATATAAATCACTTTGTTGGATAGTTCCTAGTGCAGCACAATTATCCAGGGGAAGTTTCTGGACAATTGCTGAGTAAACTCTCACCTAGGAACTTCCCAAAGGGATTTCCCAGTTCATCTTTGAGTATACTCCAATTCCTATGTTGAGGAGCTAGGAAGTTACGAGCTAATATATGAAACATCTGCATCCATTTAAAGAAATCAAAATGAATATTAAAAATGTAGTAGAAAAGAATTGTAAGTTGTCCTTAGCCTATAGGTATTATGAAACTGGGAAAAATACTTGCTATTTCTGCTAGGCTACATTGTACCAAAAAAAAACCTCAATAGACTCAGCACCTGCTCTGCTCTGGGAAGCTAGTTTCATAAAGGTATTCTAATACATAATACACACATACATCAACCTCCACCCATCTCTGCTCCTGCCCCCAAAAAATGCTGTGGTTAGAATTTTTAGCTTTTTCTCCATGGTGCAGAACTTTTCCATTGGTAATAAATGTCTGAGTCGATATGTACAGTAGGTGAATTGGCAGAGAAGTGTTAGGAGTTGACATGGAGGGAACAATGGGACTTTGGGGTGGATGATGGCACGAGTAGATAGGGTTGGCACATTTGGACTTGGGGAGTGGATGGAAGGGTTAGTTAGTTTAAGGGGCCAAGACTAAAAGCGTCTAATATCTCACAAAGCAGTTGAAACTTAGAATGGGGTTTTCTGTCTGCACTTGCCATAAAACCAGAAAGTCCCACCCAAGTTCAACGGGTCTGCAGCTACTCCAGCAACTCACCCAGACCCTTGCCTGTTACAATTCTCACTGGGGGCAGAGGAGGAAAATTCCTCCCTAAGTCCCAGAGAACTGAGATAAGCCTTTTAAGCAGCTTGCCTTGACACTCACATATCCCTGTGGCTACTTATGATCTAGCTCTGGGAGCAACTAGCCCCACTTCATCCTGCCTTCCCCCAGAAATGCAAATTACGTCAATAGGAGTACTTTTTTTTCATGTGGCAGGTATGCATACAGCAAAAATAATCTGAAGTAGATGCTGGTCTTGGCTTTATTTTAATTTATTTTGATCCTGGCCTCTTACATACACATTAATTGTGATTGGAGCTTGATCATCAGAGGATAAACCAGACCTTTGCATGGGATATATGGGCAATTTACTATAAATGCAGCTTTCAGGATGAAAGTCTCAGCTGACAAGAGCAGCTGTTGAAAAGATCACACACATATATCATTTATCTTGAAGAAGCACAGTGTTATCAGTAAAAGGAGCCATACATATTTGATGCTTCAACACCAAGCGCGGAACTGCTGCGATTATCCAGTTTGTCTGTTATCTAGTGGAGACAGAGACAGTGGCTTGGCCTCTATACTCAATAAGTAATAGACTCACAAGTGTCCCATCTGATTGATGAGACTGTGTGTGAGAAGACAATTTTCAACCTGTTTTATTAAGTCTTGCAGGAAATTTATTTCTTTCGATATTTAACATCTGGACAGTTTTCACACCGATATTAAATTAAATTAACAAGAAAAAAATGATATAATTCTTTTTTCATCAAATATTATATAAAACAATAGATTAAACGGCTGAATTATTTAATGAAGAAAAAGTAATCTGGTATGAAAAATATTCTTCACCATCTGACTGTGTGAATTTTATCGCTGTTCATAATTGGTTTGTGTATAAAGACAAAGAAATTGAATATTTGGGGCCTGCACCTCAAAAGCAGAAGCAGGGGAGTGACTTGTGGGAGGGTAGCATGGACTGGGACACTTGTGATGGCTACATTCCTTCAAATGTTTTGTCAATTTTGTACTACAATTTCACAAACTGTCCAGGTCCTTTGCCACTCTTACACCAACGCAGCAGATGGGATAATTGCTTCCTAACGTGGAAATTATATCGTTTGCTACAAAATACATGTTACAGTTTTATTTACATGTAGCATTGAATTCTCCCAGTGTTTCCACAGTAGCGCTCAATCACAACTGTTGATAATTTGTTCTTCCTCAGTTTCTCAAATCAAGGATAGCGCCTGCCAGGTTTCGTGATTCGTGCATCTTCAGAAGACTCAGCAAGCCAATTGTGGAGCATATGGTCTTTGGGCAGAGAAGACAAGGATTACCCCGAGGGAGGAAGATTCTTAAGATCAGGTTCTGCTCTTTTTTCTTGCACTGTTATCATTTCTCCTCAGCAGATTTAAGCCGTCAGTTTCTGACTACGTTGAGATGAAGCACCACCACACAGCATGGTTAACGGTAAATTCCTCCCGTACACTACTCTGAAACCGACCTTTGTCCCTCACATGGTACATGGTCAAGGATTAGCTATTTCCTTGTTTCCACTCATCTTCATGCCAAATTAGAAGTCTCATTCTATGTTATCAGTGACATGGGAATAGAAAATATTAAACATAGTTCCAATCTTATAGATTTTTTAAAAATTAAACTATTTATTTATAGCTATATGCAGATTTAAAAAAACACAAGTCAATAACTATTAATCACACACTATATACATTATATGTGTTGACTGGCATGTACTAATTCAGTTTCCCTTGGCACTTAACGTTTGTCCTTTTGTTCTGATTGCACAAGCTCCTAGTTACTGTTGGAGTAAATTTCAGTTTCTAATTTTTTCTAAACACTTATGTAATATAACAAATATTTTCTCAAAGCTTCAAAACACTGACAACATTTTGCTGTTAATTCCTTTTGAAGTTTAACAATGTAATATCTCAAATGTACAATGACTGTTGCTGCTTGGCAAAGTGTTGTGCTTCTGACTCCGTTATACAAACTCACCAATCACACTCATACGCAATTAGTATAAGTAGATTTGGTTTGTTTAAAGACTACAACCATTGTTTAAGCATTTTGTCAGATATCTCAACAAGGGATTCAGCAACCATCATTACCTGCATCAACAGCTTCACTGACTGACTGCTGGTGAATTACTGTTTCACATTCACTTAAAGTAAAATCACAACATCCCCTTCTTGTCTCCAAAGATAACCTTACATACATTAAGAGTAAATACACATACACTGCAGGATGGTTGCAAAAGCTATCTACACAAAATATATATTTCTGTTCATCCAGTAAGTGCTTAACAGACTGTATCATGTAGAGGTGGCTTACTAATCCTCCTGGATCCTATGATGGTATAACATCCCTGAGATCTGGTCTTATCATTTTGGTGTTCTTGACTTGTAGATGCATTGACATCCTATGTATTGTTGGAGTGCTGACTGGTTTCATGGTGGTCTCCCATAATTTTATCTTTAAGTTCAACTCGGAATGTGTTCCAGATGCAATAGGAATGCTGGGGTTTATACAGCTGCACAATTCCCTTAGTCAGCTTCTGTTTCTCCTTGATGTTGCACGATTCAATGTTGTGACCTAATACGATCCAGACTCACTCCACAATTTAGATACTTGCATGAATAACCAGCTTTTCTGGGTAGAATGTATCAGTCAAATGTTTTTATCCTATGTGCAGAGTAAGTACTTTTGAACCTACATGTCAGTCATGTGCTATATTTCTTCTCTTTTATTTTTCAACATGTTTCTCCTGCATTCCAGATAATTTGTACAGCATGGCAATGTTGTCCAAATCTGCCTCTCCAACATGATTTCCACTGGTGATGATAAGCTCATGTATAAATGTGTCACTTTCAAGAGTAACAAAGTAAAATATGGAGATCTGTTTTGTCTTTGCACTTCATGATCAATGTGGCAATGGTGAGGACCATTGGATCTGGGATGTATAACAAGGCTGTCACATGATTTATGTGCCATTAAAAACATATGTCCCTGTATATTGTGGTTTGCTGTTTGCTTTAATTTCTTCGTTTCAACTCGTTATAATCCATGCAGACTCAGAGGGCCCGATTTTACCAACAATTTGTGCCCATTTTCAGGCATGAAATTGTGGTAAAGTCGGGTTTGAGGCATTTATCATGATCTGCACCCGAGTCTGCGCAGATCGCCACTTTACCGAGACCCACGAATGGCGGGGGTCCATTCTGCACCCAAATCAAGCACAATGACAATTTAAATACACTTGCATGTATTTAATAAATTGAATTAGTGAACTGCCTGTCCAACTCTGTCAGCATTTCCTCCTTTACGACTATGTCTACCAATCTGGAACAGGCTTTAAGGGACCTGCTGAATAAAAGTCTGAGTCGGGTGCTCCAGCCTCTGAAGAGCGCGTGCAGTGTTCCCAACAGCTGACTCAGATCAGTGGTGGGAATTATATATTTCCCATATAATTTGCTTGCTTTCTGAGTCCTGCTACCATGTAAGAAGTCTGACAACATCAGATTCAAATCCAAACAATGTATTCAAATAAACCTGGTGTTGTCAGACTTCTTACTGTGTTTACCCCAATCCAACGCTGGCATCTCCTCATCATGTCCTGCTACCATGCCAGTACTGGTAGCTGAACCTAATGATTGCAAATGTTACTATCCAGCCACTATGACTTCATACTTTCTACTATCTGCCAATAATGTGTTGATATTGTGATCTTTCTTTTTCTCCAAAAAGTCTTTTTGGAAATATATAAACATAGAAACTAGAGTCTGCATTCATTAATTGTGATCATGGCTGATCATCAAATTCAATATCCTGATCCTACTCCCACTGCCCCACTCCCCCACTCCCTTCCATATCACTTGATCCACTTAGCGCCAAGAGACATATCTAATTTTTTTGACTGCCTTTGAAGCCATATAGCAACAGTTTGCATACCGAGAGTCCACACACAGCTTGATGCAGCCACACACAAAGGTGGCCATCAGGATAAGGATGATGTTGGGAATGGAAATAAATGCAGCATCGTCAGATCCTGGCAACTATCTTCTGAACTGAGAATTCCATAGAATTTCAGAGCCCACCTCCGGGTGTTGGATATTACATATTATTTTGCTGCATATTCTTAGCGTTACAAATGGTAGGGGATAAAAATCACACAGAGTGGTAATGGAATATTCTATAATGTTCAAAGGCTTCTCATTGCAATTTTGATAGAAAGATGAATTTGTGAAATTCAAATAAAAATTCAAATAAAGCGCGAATAAAAATCCCAGAATGCAGTTAAAAAATTCAATCACTTTTTAAGTAGGTTGCCATTATGCCCTTTTACACACCATAAACAACCCAATTATCATAAAAACAACAAATCTTATGATTCACTGTGAACAACTCCAATGCCTGATCTCTTAGTAATATAGCAAAATTCTCACAGTCAAAATTCACTGGATGCTCCATTGAAAACTCATTGGACTATTTTTGAGTTCTTTCATTGTATGTAGTGGTCACTGGCAAGGCCAACATTTGTTGCCCATCTCTAATTGGTATAAGTGATAGGGCCAATCAAGTTGCCATGCTTCTGGGGTCACAAATAGGCCAAACCAGGTAAGCTCAGCAGATTTTAGGGGCGCCAGTGAACTGGATGGCTTCTTAAGGTAATCAATGACAATTTTGTGGTTATTCTTAATGAGAACAGTCTTCAGTTCCAGATTTTCTATTAGTTGAATATATCAATTAAAGTACACCTGCAGACGTTGTGGGGTTTGAGCCCATAATCCCAGCATTAACCATTTGACCTATAGATTACTAATTCAGTAACATTACTACTAGCTCACTACCTCATTATAATGCTTCAGACATTACCAGGGCTCAAATATACTGCAATGTCAGACTATTCAGATTTGTCTTCTGGAGGTAGAGCCACTATCCACTTCTACAAAGTGATGGAAAGATTATTAGAGATTTCTTCTGTCAGGAGATATTCACTCTGGCCCTCAAATGGAGTCTGTTAGTGGCAATGTGCATCACTCAGCAGTGGGGCTCACCTGAGTTGTCAAGGCTAGGAATTAGGTCTGAAATCCTAAGATCAAGGCAGTAGCAAAACAAAAATTAGGTGGCTTTCAGATGAAGGTGCGACACATAATCCAAAGATGTGTGAGTTAGGTTGATTGACCATGCTAAATTGCCCCTTATATCAGTGGATTAGTAGGGTAAATATGTGGGTTATGGAGATAGGGCTTGGGTGGGATTGTGGTCTGTGCAGATTCAGTGGGCCAAATGGCCTCCTTTTGCACTGTCTGGATTCTATGAGTACCTTAATTCACCCAAAGTATCTAGCCTCTTCTTCCAAGGAGGTTGTCAGCTGAGAAGTTCCCAAGCCTGGATTGCATCCTTTAGTAATTTCAAGACATTTATTTCTGCCCGTAGAATTATTGACTGATGTGTCAACATTTGCAATGAAAACTGTCTATAAATTTTCTATACTGCAGCTATAATCTCCCACCAGTATCTGCATTCTAATGTCTTTCCTGTGACTCTTTAAACCATATTACAGAGGCACTGCAACTTTATTTTCCTTCCTAAACATTTGCATGTTTTGTTAATATATTAAAACATGAAATTTCAGCTTTAAATTTAAATGAATTATGAACTGCTATGTAGTGACATGATAAGTGTCAGCAATTTAAAGTTATTAATAAAGGTCACTTTCAGCCTAGCTTGGATCTCTTGGTTTGGATAGGTGATAGAGGCACAGTGCTGCCTTTGCATTCAGAACTATGGTCACGATTCTCCCCAAAAAGTTCTAAAAGTCGAATTTACAGGAGAACTGGTATAAATCATGCTGATTTTTTCGGTGCGACTTCATACAAGAATCTCCCACATTCTGTGCAACGTGGAAGGTCACAATCGGGAAGATCATTAAAAATCAGGGGGGGCCCTTGCACTGCTGTCCCTCCAACAACCCCCCCCCCCCCCCCCCATTGCCCAATCACAGTCCATTCTCAGGCCAGTCCTGAAACTGTCCTCTCCTCGCTGTCCCTGACCGCTCAATATCCAACTCCCTACCCCCCTCCCCAGCTGCGATGGTTCTCCCTCCCACCCTAATAGAACCTCCCCCCAGCACACCAGAACACCACCCTTCCCAGAAGGCAGACACCCCCTGGCAGACCTATCCTCTGCTCCCCAAGGCTGACCACCAACCCCCAGCCACCCTGATCGCTGACCTCCTTCCTGCCCCCATCAATCACAATGGCAGAGCGGCAGAGGGTCCTTCCCACCCCCATCGATCGCCTCGTAGGCCCTGCCCCCTAGCAGGCCCAGCCCCCAAGGCCTCAGCCCTCTTGGCACTTGCCCATGCCTGATGGGCAGCAATAAAGTGCTCCCTGGGCATTGGCACTTTGCCTCTTTGGCAGTGTCAGAGGGCACAGACTGGCACTGCTAGGGTGCTGATGCCTAGGGGCACCAATCCCTACCACTGACCCCTTGTGGGCCCCAATTGCCTTCCTTCATTCCAGTGGGATTGCCCACTAGTTCCCCAAAAATGGGGAGCTAATCTGAACCCGATTGAAGTGAAATATTCCTGACTGGTGGAAGATGTTAGCAGGCCCAGAGAATTCAGTCCAAGCCTGTTAATTAGATTTGAATTACATTAAAAATAGATTTAAATTATTTATCTAGTGCTCCCACCAGTTTCCAGCACAGCTAGATGGCGCCAGGCATCTGATACTGGGAGGTGTGTATGTGGTAGGAACATGTGAGGGAATCCTGCAAATTGGCAGACATGCGATTCTCCCGCCCTCCGCACTAATGGCAGATGGGAGATGTTTCCTAGATGCTGACCAATGTCTACCCACATATTTCCATCGCCGTTTTCTCCCTGTGAGGTTGGAGCTTGGGATATGTGCATACAGCATGGGTGTGTGTGTGCGTGCACGTGTATGTGTGTGTGTGTGTGTGTGCGCACGCGCGCGAGTGTGATTTAGTCTGCTATGCATTTGCAACTTATTGCATTTGCAACCCATTGGTCAGCAGAAACGCAAAAAGGACCAAATGCACAAAACTAGTACACAGCCTCTCCATTAGCAAGTCCATGTAGCAATACATAAAATCTGGGCTCCTTCCAACTCTAGGCAAAAGCTTCTGAGAAACCTGGCATTCATGAATCAAGTTCCCAGGATTAACCCTACTATCCTGTGGATATGCTGAGATAGTTAAAGATTAAGAGAGTAAACCCTGATAAAAGAACTGATAGGAAAAATATGTCATTTAACCAGTGACTCATTAGACAAATCTGGTATCAACTGCAGTGTTTTGCATTCCTTTGGATTCAAATGGGAAAGGTGAGGGGGAATCCTGTCACTTGGACAGTCCAGGGTCTCCATAAGGTTTGCCTGGGCTTATACTCTGAAGAAGACACTCCCGGATTACTGCAAAGCAGAAACAAAACATAGAGACAGGAATCACGTTATAAGACCAACGTGACTGGCATAGAGAGAATAGATGTAATGGGCTACCTCTGGCAGTAGAAGGAACTATCACATCCTACAGGTCAGCCATCAGTTATTTCAAGTCAGGCAGTCCCCCGATTACAATATTATTGCTCTAATTGTCTACTGCTCCAATGAGTGCTTGGAGCTTAGAATCTCTGCTCAACATATGGATAGAATCCATCACACCAGGCAAATAAAACAAACCAAAAAAAAGGAGATGCTGACTTTTCGACTGGCAAGCTGTTACATTACAAGTAGGCGCATAGTTGATATACAGTTGACAACCAAGGTACAAAACCAAAAGCAGGCAAAGAAGATACTGGCCACAATTCTCTGCCGTTCATGCTGGCAGGATTCTCCAGTCCTGCCAGCTGCCCACTCTTGACCACAGGTTTCCTGACAGTGTGGGGTGATATCAATAGGAATTTCCATTGACAGTGGCAGGACCAGAAAACCCAGTCACTACCAAACAATGTGCCACCTCCTATCAACAAGAAACATATAGCTGGAAGGCTGGAGAATTATGCCCAATATTTAACACTGCACTGTTAAACAGATCAAGTTGAATTTATGCACTGAGTTAATTTTTTTAATTCTTTCATAGGATGTGGACCTTACTGGCAATGCAAACATTTGTTGCCCATCCTAATTGCCCTTTGAAGGAAGTTAGGTCAACCATATTGCTTACATTGCTGTGCGTTTGAAATCACATGTACACCAGGCTAAGTAAGGATGGCAGATGTCCTTCATGTCTTTTCCGAAAGGACATTAATGAATCAATGGACTTTTACAAAAATGAATGATGGTTTTACATTCACTAAGACTAGATTTCATTCCAATTTTTTTTTGGATTAATTAATTTAAATTTCACCAGCTGCTGTAGTGGGATTTGAACCCACGTCCCCAAAGCATTAACCTGGGCTTCTCATTATTAGTCCAGTAACATTATGCATTCCTCCCCTTTAAAATCTTTGAGGCATTTTATCACTCCATGTTTCATATGCAGAAATAATACCATTGTCATTGATGACTCTTAATGCGCTGCAAATATTTTAAGCTTTAAAAAGCTCAGAAGCCTTGCCACAAAAATATTTACAATAAGTTCAAATACACTAAAGTGAAAATTATTATATGATGCTTCATTCAATGAAATTGAAATCTTAATCTTATTGGCTTCATTTCTATGGAACATGTTCATTATCATTGACTGTAATATAACTGAAGATACATTTTCCTTATCTCCTTTAGCTGGTGAAACTGTAGGAAATACAAACATATCAATCATGCAGATTTCTGCAGGGATGTGCATTCTCTAGACATATTCACATTGGGCTTGCAATTGCAATTGTTTTGGAGGAATATGCTTCAGTGACAGTACAATAAGGCTACTAAATGGACTTCTAAAATCTCAAATGAATAGCATTTTCAAGATTTTTTTTACTTTAACCTATTTAATGAGCTTCTTCCTCATTCACTTTTGTTTGATTAAAACAATAATTTGCTTTGATAACCTTGTACTTTAAAATTGAATGTTTGCAGTGGGAATCAGGGGAGAAAATACTTGAGCTTGATCTTTGGAAAAGGTAGGTGGGGGAAAGCTGAAAATTCAATTGCACTTGCTAATTCTGCAAGATATAAATTTATGAAGGGAGTTTCCTAGTTACTCTAAAAATTCTGTTCATTTTGTTGCTTATTATGCCTGAATGGCACACATGTCAGCTGAGAGCAAATACTAATGACTTGGCCCAACCCTGTAAATAATTCTGCCCTGACAAGTCATGTGTCTATGTCCAGTACTATTATGGGACGTGTAGTCCCCCCCCCCCCCCCCCCCCCCCCCCCCCCCCCCCCCGCCGATTTCCAGTTTCAAGTCTTGCTTCGGGGACTGAGCATAGCATCAAAGCTGACACTCCAATGCAGTACAGAGGAAGTGCTGCACTGCCATCTTTTAGTTAAGATGTTAAACTGAGGTCCCTGCTGCCTATTCAGCCCGATGTACAAGAACCCATGGCATTATTACAAAGAAGAGTAGGGAAATATCTGTACTTTAGTCAACACCACAATGAGATTACCTTGTTATTCTCATGTTGCTGTTTGCAGAAATTTGCTGTGTGCATATTTTCATAGAGTTTTACAGCGCAGAAAGAAGACACTTGGCCCATTAGGTCTATACCAGCCATCAAGTAGCTATCTATTCTGCACTTGGATGTTGCATTTCCTGCTTTATAGCTTTGATTACACTTCAAAAGGAGTCAAGTGGCTGTAACGTGCTTTAAAGTGCTAAAGTCCGGCAGTCATGAAAAGTACTGTATTAATGCAAGTATCTCTTTATTCTTACTCCTGCACCTGTGATGGTAAAGAGGGAATTCCAAATTTCTGACTCATTGTGTTTTTCCTATTTTTCACAAGCATGAATGCGTTTCTCAGATTTTCAAACAATATTCTTTGCTTCAGTAAGATGTGAAAACTGTTTCTTTTGCTGTGATTTCTCAACTGCTGGCCAATTTGACCAGCATCATTTCTCTGTGTCTCAGAAAAAGAATACAGCTGTTTCTGGAACTTTTGGAAAAGTAGTCAATTAAATTTTGAAAGGAACTAGCAGTCAAATACAAAAAGAACCAATCTCAAAAGCTATATATATTTGACAATTGTGTGTTAGATGTCCTCTCAAGGCTGTTACCATGGGAACTGCGACAACAAATTTCAGTATATCAGGGTAGGCTTTGTATATAATGTTCGCTTTAACAAGCACAATGACTAAATTTTAAATGGGCAGTCACCAAATTCACGTCTAAATAAAGATTCATCAGACTTAAAATGAATGGTCCTGGAAGGCAATGACTGAAGTATATATAGGGGAGGGAGATGGAATTTGTAGTGACAGTCACCTCTTTGTGATCTCTGTCTATTTCCTTCATGTTAAGATATTCCAATAGTTAGGGAGGGCATGTGTTTCTCATACCCATACATTTTCCCATACTGATGTCAGGAGAGGAGAGAGGACTGACCCAAAGCCCTGCCATTTTTGTGTCAGCTGCTAATACTAGACATTTCAGTATTTATGCACCTTGGGTCTCCAGTGTAGAGTTTGGAAGATGTTACCCTTCAGGTGACCAATCACCTCAGATGATATCAGCACTTCATGAATTGTAAATTCATCCATTTTAATCATAACTCGCAAAGTTTTGAAAAAAATAATCATTAACATTGCATTGTCATTTTGATTTATCTCTTATTTGTCTTCTATTCTTCCTTGGTTAAAAACATAGAAATATAGAAAATAAGTGCAGGAGTAAGCCATTTGGTCCTTTAAGTCTGCACCATGATTCAATATGATCTCTCCATACCCCTTGATCCCTTTAGCCCACAAGGGCCACATCTAGCTCCTTCCTGAATATATCCAATGAACTGGCCTCAAAGCTTTCTGTGGTAGAGAATTCCACAGGTTCACAACTCCCTGAGTGAAGAAGCTTTTCCTCATCTCAGTAGTATAACCTGAATTCCCAGTGAATGGCTACCCTTATATATTTTTCAGTGCAAGTCTACTGAAACAGGAAAAGAGGTAACAAAATCTGCTAAGACAGACAATCTGAGTATCAACTCAATTTGGCCCTCTATAGATACGGTTTCTGCTCAGAAACCACAGCAGTGCTTCAGCATCAGCAACCGCTTTTTGCTGAATGTCTTGAGATGAGTTTTCCCTCGAGCTTCAGGACCCCAATACTAGGATCAAATGGAGGTCCTGAGCTAACACTTGTTGAGACCAGTAAGACCAGCCGCTCAAACTTGTGGAGAAGCTTCCTAACTGGCTGTCTCTGTGTCCACCAATCAATTAGAGAAAAATCAGCTAACATTGCTTTTCACTGCCACTGGTTATTTAAAAGTGCACTTACAACAAATTTGGAAGTGTAGTCATCATTATAATGCAGCAAACACAGTAGCCAATTTGCGCACAGCAAACTTTCACAACCAACAATGTGGTAATAACCAGATTATTTCATTTTGTAATATTGACTGAAGGATAAATATTGGCCAGGATACCAGTAAAAACTTCCTTGCTTTTCTTCAAACTAATACCATGGATTATTTTAACTCCACTGAAAAGGGCAGCTGCTGCTTCAGTTTAAAAATTTATTCAAAACATGACAGCCGGGATTCTCCTGTTCCACCTGCCAAAGGAATTGTAGTGGGCAGGACGGCTGATCATGCAAAAGTCCATTGAGCTTGGGTGAGATTCTCTGGTTTTGAGGATTGAAGAATCCCACCTGACACGTTCATCAAGGCAACATATCCTCAATATTGCATCAGTGTTGATTTTTCAAGCAAGGACAAATAGCTGAGGAGTCTCAACAGGCTCACTGAGAAAGGTGGGTGCTGCTAAGGCAGATCAGAAACCATGAAATTGTCTCAATATGGATGTTGGCTCTATTCTCTCTCCACAGATGTTGTCGGACTTGCTGAGATTTTCCAGCATTTTCTGTTTTTGTTTCAGATTGCGGCATCTGTGGTATTTTGTCTTTATCAACTTGGAGGTGTCCTTGTTGGACAACGTGGAAGGCCTCACTGAAGATAGATGAGGTCATTAGGGATATCGCAAAGGAAGACTATTCAATAATAATCCACATTATCCCCATCAATAGGTCATGGAGGCTCAGGCTTTAATTTTACCTTGGCCTGCCACCAGGATGCTTCCTGGATTGAGTTGGTAGCTTCGCCACATGGTGACAGCCACACTGACGGTGATAAAATACTAGTGGCAGCTCTCAGTAGATTTTTAGTGGCACTGATTGGCTGCAATCCATGGTGTTAGCTGCATACCATGGACTGCATTGGCTACACTCCATGGAGTGAACAATCAGTCTGTGAACATCGGAATGTGACTGGGGCCCATCTTGACGTAATCTCCTGTATTGTCCCAGCCTTAGGCCCTCCAACCCGTCCTATAAGATCAGGAAAATCCAGTCATCTAAGAAGAGAGATTCAGACTACAGACAGTTTGGGTAACCATTTGAAATCAACGGGTATCAATCAGATTAAAATAATCCAGGTAAATTGCACTATACTGAGAATATAGCAGTAATTTGCACCAAAAGAGGGAACATTCAATCTGCTAACATTATTATGAGTCCATCACCTGGTGTACGATGAAGTCGCCTGCATGAATGCAATTTTTTCAGAAGACTGCTTTGTAATTGTTTTTTGTTCAACAATCTCTTATTTAGAAAGGCTAATTAACTGCTCAAATATGTTAAGTACTAAGAAGATTGATGGGGGCATTCACTAGATAGTTGGGTAATTCTGTTCACATTCAACTGATGCATTTGTATAATATTCCTTTGCTCGCTTTTATGCACATCTGAAAAAAGTTACAAACCCTAAAGGATGCAACATTTCATTTCAAATTACACTGAAAATTCTATGTCCGACTTTTGAAAAAAGAACTATGAGAATCTAACCCATGTTTACTTACAATACCAGTTACACCTGTGGATATTGCTATGATTTAAATTTGTGAATTAATAGAAGTTTCATGTGTTGTTAGTTGAGTTTCAGCCTCCAACCCCTAATAGATCCAGTGTCTGGAAGAATAAGGGGAATCAATTTGACAGCACTGAAAGCAGATTTGTATTGCAGGATTAACCTTGACTGCAGGCAGTCTGTCAACTTCACACTGCCTGTTAATTAATATAATTGCAGCATGCAACTAGTACTCATCATGCTGTTGAGTGACTATGTGCCTCAGCAGGGGGCCCAAATTTGTGAGAGGTGAGCATTATTTAAAGTAAATCTGAAATATTTAAAAGCCAGCCCACAACTTTTACATTGAAGTGCATTGTGGTTGAAAAAGATCCTGGAAATTGTTCTGATGTGGGAATAGATGTTACAGTAGTACAACATGGCAGAGTACAGAGTCCAATATTTTCTCAAGCTCCTTTTTTCTAGAGTAATGTTGGAACTCATTCAAACAAATGGAGAATATTTAATCATACTCTAGACTTGTGCCTTGTAGATGTTGGATGGCTTTGGAGAGTCAAGAGGGAAGTTACTCATTACAAGATACCCAGATCAGATGTGTTTTTGTAGTCACAGTATTTAGATGACTGGTCCAGCTCAGTTTCTGGCCAATGATAACTCCCAGGATGTTTATAGTGGGGAATTCAACCATGTTATCATTGTCGAATGAATGTCGAGGATGTCTGGGTTTTTAAATAAGGATGTGGAGATGTCGGCATTGGACTGGAGTAAACACAGTATGAAATCTCACAACACCAGGTTAAAGTCCAACAGGTTTATTTGGTAGCACAAGCCACTAGCTTTTGGAGCACTGCCCCTTCATCAGGTGAGTGAGAGTTCTGTTCACAAACAGGACATATAAAGACACAAACTCAATTTACAAAATAATTGTTGGAATGTGAATCTTTACAGGTAACCAAGTCTTAAAGATACAGACAATGTGAATGGAGATAGCATTAAGCACAGGTTAAAGAGATGTGTATTGTTGCCAGACAGGATAATTAGTGAGATTTTATAAGCCCAGGCAAGTCATGAGAGTTACAGATAGTGTGACATGAACCCAAGATCCCAGTTGAGGCCATCCTTATGTTTGTGGAACTTGGCTATCAGTCTCTGCGCAGTGACTCTGCATTATCCTGTATCGTAAAGGCAGCCTTGGAAAATGCTTACACAAAGATCAGAGGACGAATACCTGTGACCATTGAAGCGTTCCCCCATAGGAAGAGAACAGTCTTGCCTGGTAATTGTTGAGCAGTGTTCATTCATCTGTTGTTGTAGAGTCTGCATTGTCATTGATGAAGACAAACATCTTGCCAAGGCCATCTCCACACTCCCACTTCTTGCCTTCAAACAACCGCACAACCTCAAACAGACCATTGTCTGCAGCAAATTACCCAGTCTTCAGGAGAACAGTGACTACTGTACTACACAACCCTGTCACAGCAATTTCTGAAAGTTATGCCAAATCATTGATACGGATGCCATTATTTTATGTGAGAACACCATCCACCAGGTAGACGGTACATACTCTTGCAACTCGGCCAACGTTGTCTACCCGATACGCTGCAAGAAAGGATGTCCTGAGGCATGGTACATTGGGGAGACCATGCAGATGCTACAACAATGGATTAATGAACACAGCTCGACAATCACCAGGCAAGACTATTCTCTTCCTGTTAGCAAACACTTCAGCATTCGACCTCTGATTTTCAGGTAAGCATTCTTCAAGGCGGCCTTCAAGACACACGACATTGCAGAGTCGCTGAGCAGCGTCTGATAGCCAAGTTCAGCACACATGAGGACAGTCTCAACCAAGATCTTGGGGTCACTACCTGTAACCCCCATGACTTGCCTGGGCTTATAAAATCTCACTAATTGTCCTGGGGACAATGCACATCTCTTTAACCTGTGCTTAATGCTCCCTCCATTCACATTATCTGTACCTTTAAGACTTGATTACCTGTAAAGACCCACATTCCAATCATTATTCCGTAAATTGAGTTTGTGTCCTATATGTCCTGTTTGTGAAGAACTCCCACTCACCTGACGAAGGAGCAGTGCTCCAAAAGTTAGTGACATTTGCTAGCAAATAAACCTGTTGGACTTTAACTTGGTGTTGTGGGACTTCTTATTGTGTTTAAATAACCCCAATGATGGCTCCTCCTGCATGTGTACAAATGCTCTTTGAGTAACAAACAAAAACACTGAGTAAATCTAGGGAATGCCAGTTTATAAATTGTGCATCAAATCAGTCATGATGACTTATTGGCATCATAGAATCATTTTGATTTTATTTATTATTATCATATGTATTAGTACGCGACGAAAAGTATTGTTTCTTGAGCACCATACAGACAAAAACACGCCATTCGTAAAGAAGGAAATGAGAGAATGCAGAATGTAGTGTTACAGTCATAACTAGGGTGCAGAGAATGATTAACTGAATGCAAGGTAAGTCCATTCAAAAGTCGGACAGCAGCAGGGAAGAAGCTGTTCTTGATTCAGTACATGACTCAGACTTTTGTATCTTTCTCTCAAAGGAAAAAGGTAGAAGAGAGAATGTCAGAGATGGGTGGGGTCCTTAATTATGCTAGTTGCTTTGCCGAGGTTGTGGAAGTGTAGACAGAGTTAACGGATGGGAGACTGGTTGGCTTGATGGTTTGGGCTACATTCATGACCCTTTATAGGTCCATGCAGTCTTGGGCAGAGCAGAAAACTGTACCAAGCTGTGATACTACGAGAAAGAATGCTTTCTATGCTGCATCTGTAAAAGTTGGTGAGAATTGTAGCTGACATGCCAAATTTTCTTTGTCTTCTGAGAAAGTAGAGAAAGTAAAGGAGCTGGAAGTCTTTCTTAACTATAGTGTTGGCATGGGGGGGCCACGACAGTTTGTTAATGATCTGGACACCTAAAAACTGTATGAATAAGTTAAACCCCATCTGAAGGCAACTGTAGTCAGCCAATTTCCATCCATCTGGGCTAGGAAATGGCATTCATTTGTTTAATCAAAGAATCATAGAACCCTTACAGTACAGAAGGAGGCCATTCGGCCCATCGAGTCTGCACTGACCACAATCCCACCCAGGTCCCATTCCCACAATTCCACACATTTTACTCTGCTAATCTCCCTGACGCTAATGGACAATTTAGCATGGCCAAACAACCTAACCCATACATCTTTGGACTATGGGAGGAAACTGGAGCACCTGGACAAAACCCATGGGGAGAATGTACAAATTTCTCCCAGACAATGACCCGAGGCTGGAATTGAACCCAAGTCCCTGGTGCTGTTAGGCAGCAGTGCTGATCACCATACAACTGTGCCACCACTTTGACTATGATGATGTGGGTTTTCTCACTTCTATTTTGACTTTATTAAATAAACACAAGTCACCTTTGAATTACAATTATATGAGTCTGTTTACCAGCTTTTCAGACCAGGTGCCTCCAATACCTTAGTTTTAAAACATCAACCCCAAATTAATAGCTATACTCCTGAAACAAGCGAAATATGAAATTAGACATTTTTACAACAAAAAAGCTATTGCATTCATTCCACTTGCTGATTTCTTTCCCATGGCCTTACATGTGTTTCATTTGCTAGTATATATCCAATTGCTTTACAAAAAATTTTAAATACTCTATTAAATGTAGCCTTAAAATTGTGAACTGAACAATTAATAAAGCCACTAAAGGTCACTGTGAAATCTTGTTTGCTTAAACTTTAGCAAATCCCAACATTCCCATCTCAGTTTGTGGATTCAAAGTCCCTAAAAAAGTAACAATTTGTTAGAATTTTGAGGAAGACCAGTGAAGAAAAAAATCACCTTAACACCAGAAGAAGCGAGAGAAAGACAGAAAGAAGGCAGTGTGTTAATGACTACCACTGTCGCATGATCTAGTTCAGATAACGTCAGCATACATAATTTGTAGGGATCAGGGGTAGAGCAGGGATTATCAAGGGGGATGCACCCAGCACTTCAGCAAGCAGCAGCAAGAAGGAGGGGCCATCACAAGTGCCATCTTTCTGAGGTGTAGAGCAGGTGATTAGGGTTGAGTACTAGTGAAGCAGCTAAATGAAGACCCCACAGATAAGAGCTTCAGAAGATGGCTAATGAATGAGTCAAAGCAAATTCTGGGTGTGAGAGATAATCTGAATGAAAGTTTTTGGTCTTTTGTGAGGGAATGTGTAATCTGCCTCCATTTTGTTTGTGTCTGGATACAGAGCCTGAAATTCATTCTTTAGGACGGAGAGTCACTTTCAGCCAGTGGCGTCAGGACCTGAAGTCATGCATAGCCAAATTACTGAGGCCACAGTTTCCAATGCAGTCACTGCAGCTAACGTGGAACATCAAATATCAGAAATGGAATAGAATATCACTGTACTGGGACTCAGGCAGCAAGTGAACATTGGGAGATGAACATGACTTTAAGCTGTATTTGAAATTATAAACAATGACTTTGTTCCTCCTGTTCAGCTGGTTGCGACTAGAAGATTGCCCATCAAAATAGAATAAACCCTATTTAAGGAATGGCAGTGAGCAATTTAATTCCCTCTGAGCCACTGTTTCTAACAGTAGCTTCCAGGTCTTTTACTGAGATGAATTTTGCATTGAAATTAGACAATATTATCATTGTAATTTATCACCCTGGCTACCTGGTGACCTCTTTAGCACCTAAAATATTTAGCCCAAATCATTCCCCGTGTCTCCATTTATAAAGCCAAGAAGACATTAATACATATCTAAGCTATCCTCTCCGCCTTCATATTTCATTTTCCTTGCATTTAGCTATTCTTTTATTCATCAGATGTTTATCAAAATATATATATATATATAAACATATAAAGTTTACAAAGATGAAGGTAATGTTCCTACTGGTGTTACCTGTTAATCTTTTCTCAATCTCTTTGACCCTTATTCCCTTCTTTAATTCTCTACTACAGTTCAGGTGTAGCACAGCATATGTAAGACTCTTTCATATGACTGCATAGTCTGAATATTAAGCAACACTGAGTCTGTTTTGGGATGTGAAACAACTTTCTAAACCTTCAGTAAGACAAGCAGGAAGTACACATTCATTAAGATCAAATGATAAACAATCCTTTTGTTATATATAAATACAACTTTTGCCTCTGTGAAAGCAAATTGAACCATTAATGTCGTAATGTGCCTTTAAGTGATATCAGCACGTCAACAATAGAAGGAAAATGTGTAATGTTTTCCAGTGTTAGTTTCACATTTACTTTGAGTAGAGATGTCTTCAAGCTTCATGCCTGTTTATAACTGTTCTCACGTGCCTCGTTTCAATAAATGAACCCACAACATGTATACCCAATCCTTTATGAGAAATTGATGTATAGTATACTGTTATAATAATACAGCATGGTAAACAAAGGTGATAAGACATGTAGTAGGAAGATTCAGCATAGGCATAAACACTGTTAGCTCATGCAATGTGGCATGAGAAGGCCATCAGTGTTTCTTCAGACGACAATGAAGTCACAGCGGTGAAGACTGTTGGAAATGTAATAGGTGACTGTGAATAGAAACTTTGAAGGCCCAATGCTGAGATAGAGCTCAAATATAGATCTCTCGTAGTGAGATTTCAATGCTCAGCCTGTCGATTCAATGAATGGGAAAATGCTTTGAGAGGAACAGCACCGGACTAGTTATGTAGGGAAAGATAAGTAAGGAAGTTTTAGGCCAAATCAAAAATGGATAAAGATGAGCTAGACCAGTGAAGATTGCATTTGTAACAGGTGATTTTGGGAATTGCTGCACAATAACTTGAATAACAATGCAAAAACAATACATCTTTGTGGGCAGAGCATTGAACAGTGTGTGCAAGTGGCTACAGGAAAATTCAGCCAAGTATTATAGGAGAAAGCATGTCTAAAGGATATTGTACATACACAGACTTGATTAGTGAACACAAAATGCATTCATCAGTACAAATTGTACAGCAACCTCATAGCTGTAGCTAACTCCCAAAATGTCTGTGCCTAAGAATCTCTCTCACCATGGGTCCTTGTGTTTACAAATGATCCATCTCTCTATGTCCACTTATGAAAGAGGTTTGGTCTCAGAGACAATAATTCTGGGGATTCAACTTGATCCATTACTGTAGTTTTTATGCATACAACTTAATTTAACATAAATGATTGTGCTATCCTACATGAATCATAATTTTCTTTCTGATTACTTTGGCTGGCTTCTACCATCCCTGGCAAATTTGGAACATGAGGATCAGTCTCACTCTGAGTGGATGGAATTTTCTGCCTGCACTCACCCCAAATCCAGAAAATCATGCCCAAGGTTAACGGATCTTTGCATGGTCTATCCGCTGCCCGTAATGATTCCTGTGACAGGCGGACAGGGAAAGTCACCCCAAGGTCTTGTTAGCAACTCTGCTAGTGGAGCTCCCATTCAATGTCAGTAACATGAAGCAGATAATCATCACCTTCAAGAAATGTAATGTAGAACATGCCCTTCTCTATATGGAAGGGTAATGAAGTGGAGATGATTGAGAGTTTCAAGTTTCTACATGTCCAGATCACCAATAATCTGCCCTGGTCCCACCATGTCGATGGTAAGAAAGCCATCAATGACTCTACTTTCTCAGGAGGCTAAGGAAGTATGGCATGTCCGCTACAACTCTCACCAATTTCAACAGATAGATAGCATCCTTTCCAGATGTATCCTTTCCATTATGCTCCTGTTCTGATTAAGACCACAAAACACTCCATAGAATTGTGAATGTAGTCCA
This sequence comes from Sphyrna mokarran, assembly GCA_024679065.1. NCBI lineage: Eukaryota > Metazoa > Chordata > Chondrichthyes > Carcharhiniformes > Carcharhinidae > Sphyrna > Sphyrna mokarran. Next base: position 63,038,272 of record JAGIQG010000006.1, on the reverse strand, counting down.
GTCCATCACGCAAACCAACCTCCCATCCAATGACTCCACCTACATTTCTTGTTGCCTCATGAAAGTAGTCAGTGTAAGCAAGGACCCCACGCACCCTGAACATGCTCTTTTCCACCTTCTTCTGAGGGGAAAAAGATGCAGAAGTCTGAACTCATGTACAAAAACCAACGAAAGAATAACTTCTTCTCTGCTGCCTTCAGACTTCTGAATGATCCTACTACATATTAATCTTTCTCTTCATCTTATCAATAACTGTAACACTATATTCTGCACCATATCCTTTCCTTCTCCCCGGTGTACTCTATGAATGGTATGATTTCTCTGTAACAGCTCATAAAAAGCAATACTTTTCATTGTAGCCCAATATATCTGACAACCTTACATGAATTCTGGTCATAGAATCATAGAATCAATCAATCAATCTTACATGAATTCTGGTCATAGAATCATAGAATCCCTACAATTCAGAAAGAGGCCATTTAGCCCATCATGCCTGCACCAACAATCCCAGTAAGAATTTAGCAACACCAACAATCCCACCCAGGCCCTATCCTTGTAATCCTATGCATTTACCCTGCTAGTTCCCCTAATGTTAAGAGGCAATTTAGTATGGTCAATCCACCTAACCTGCACATCTTTGGACATCAGTGTAAATGCACTTTAGAAAAGAATGAGAATCGGAAGAAGGTGAATGATCTTCTTCGCTCAGCCAGGGTAACTGAACCACCAGCAGTCTCCCATTGGACCTGTCACACATCCCTCTCACCCCAATCCTTTCCTTCACTCAATCACCCTGGTCTTTGCCAATACCAGGGACCAGGCTTCCCCTCCCTCACACAATCACCATGTTCCCCCAATAGCTCTTATGTTCTTCATGCTCCAGCTCCCACCAAGGCCCTGTCTGCCATAGCTCCTCACCATCTTAAATATCAACACTCCCACCTACACTCTTCCTCTCTGTGCCATTACAAAACAAACTCAACCACAACAGGCATCTGTGGACACAGCCAGCTAGAGTCATGGCTGAGCTGAGAACCATCACGTGTTTTGAGGTGCAAATCGTTGAACAGAGGAAGAACGTGCCTGCACTGTTGGTGGAGTGGGGCAGCAGAAAAACATGAGAATCTTTTATACAAATGCTGTTATTCCTCAAGTCTCAAGTGAGCAATCAATGTTCATTCTGTATCCTCTGTAATGCACTGATGCCATGTGCCTTCTCTTACAAGCTGGCAATTGGAATAGGCCACACCATCCTCACCCTCTCTGGACCCACTAGACTTCAGCAGTTCAGAGGGGGAACTTCTCCAACGCATCACTGAGGAGGAATCACAACTGTTACCTGCACTTGGCACCAGTGCAGACACTCATACTGCAGTGAGATCATTAAGTAGACAGGCTTCATCTCCATGACAGGAGATGTCAGCACCACACTGCAGGCACTGGTGTGAATCAGTAAGTATTTGCACCAAAAAATGGTGGAGTTTCCAAATTTCACTTCATTCCCCTCCAATCTATAGAGGAGGACAGGGGATCCCTGGAGTGCAAAGGGATCAGCAGTTCAATTCTGGACTCTCCAGCTAGTGGGCCCTGGGTATCTTCGGTCCATCTGACAGCCAATTCCCTGTGAGTGACACACCTACAGCCCCTGACACTGATGAGAGCACAGTCAAACATCTATGCTGCCTGAAAGCAGATCTGGACCCTCAATATCCCAACTTCCAAAGGGTCAACCGTGAAGGTCATCTGAGGCAAAAGGGCATAGAAGCCTGCAGGTTGCCTCCGTCTCAGCTGTAGATGATCAGAAAACACCTAGACATAGAGGGACGGCAAGAAAGATCAAAGAATCCGGTGCACTTAGTGAGCATTGGTGAATATAGGCACTAGATAGGCAACCATTTTGATTTGAATAGTTGGCAATAAGTTTCATTCTGTTCATCCACAGAACCCCCACTCTGTCTGTCCATGCCACCAAGCTTGGGGGAACCACTAAGCTCACATAGCACCTCATCCCTGTGGAGTGTGGGAATGACAGGGCTATGTCCCTCTTACCAGCCTCACTAAGGAAGGGCACTCCCTCAGCAGCGATAAGGACAGGAACCCAGGAAGGAGGACACAGGAAGTGCTTCTTATATACCAGCCTCCACAACTCCTTTAAAGCAAGAGCTCTCTCGCCATAAAGAGAAGGTAAGCCCTACAGTGACCCCTCTTAACACTTCTTCCCAAAATGGTGACTCTGGGACCTCCAACCCTAGCCCAGAGTTGAACTCATTTGTGTCCTCCGGGTCTTCTCCGGTACCCCCTGAGCTGTGCACACAATGCAGAGTGCTGGCTGCCTGAGCACTCACCTCTGAAATCCCCCTTAGAGGTGAAGCTGCCAGGTTCATGTTTATGACTAGCAGGGTAAATTCATGGGGTTGCAGGGAAAAGGACCTGGATGTGATTGTTGTCGGATCTGTTGTAAATGGAAATAGTGTGTCGTCACATCGGTGCCTGCCGGTGAGGGAGGATGTCTCAAAATGAGTGCTCGCTAGTGACATACTCATGAGTTTCCTGAAGTCCCATAGTGTATTTCATGCCATTCCAGTGAGTAGGGGCCAGAAAGATCAGAATTCAAAACTCGCTGGCACGAGTCGCATTCTCCGGATTTTGAACACAGCACTTCCATTCCCGCAGACAGGATCAAAATTGCACCTCCTTATTTTATTCATAAGGTGCTGTTATTTAAGTATAACTTTTAAAATGGAGGTCTTTTGTAAAGATGAAAAGACATAAATTAGTCTCATCTTTTGTTAAGTACTGTAATTTATGATCCTCATTATTACAACCAATTTCTAACATCTGCTGTGGGAAAGTTATTAGAATATATAATTAAGGACAAAGGAACTGAGCACTTATAGAAATTTGAACTAATTAGCCAATATGGATTTATAAAGAATGGGACATGTCAAATTAACTGACGTTATTGAGGAAGCAACAGATGGCATTTATGTGGACTTACTGAAGGCATCTAATAAAGTTCCACATAAGAGGTTTTTAGCGGAATATAGAATTCATTTTCAAACATAAAATTCATGGAAACAAAGGCAAATTGTTGACCAGGTCATGATATTAATGCATAGGATAGTGACAGTATTAAAAATTGGCTGGTGCTTTTGTTGGAAGGATGAGACTAATGGTGTCCTCACCATTTTTATTAATGACTTAGATAACATATTGTTGAACTCTAAAGTTTTAAATCCAAATAAAGTTTGGTGGTATAAGAAATCATGTCAAAAGACCATGAAATTATAAAGATAGAATAGGCACTGGGCAAAATTGATTTTAATGACAGTTATGAGATCACTCATTTTTGTACCAAAAAGGGGTAGGTTTGAGGATTTTTTTAAAATGATGAAAAGCTAGAAATAGTGGAAGTCCAAAGGGACTTAGAGGTCCATGCATACCGATCACTAAAATGTAACTCTTCTTTAGGAAGAGTGCTACAGACAGTGAGAGCCAATAAGCAGTTGTGGTAACATGGCCCTTTGAGAACCACATAATGAGGCCAAACCCTATAAAGAGGCAGTGTGGCAAGGCAAGCTAATTGTGAACAAGAGTGTGAAGCTTGTGTCAGGGAGGAACCTCAATTGGAGACAGGGAGGAGAAGAGAGTAAACATGTATTGCAGTTTTTTACATCTTTAATTGTACAAATATAAATATCATAAAGTCAAAGATTCGTAAATGTTTACAGCATGGAAACAGGCCCTTTGGCTCAACTTGTCCATGCCACCCTTTTTTAAAGCCCTAAGCTCGTCCCAATTCCCCGCATTTGGCCCATATCCCTCTATTTCCATCTTATCCATGTAACTGTCTAAATGCTTTTTAAAAAACAAAATTGTACTCAAGTCTACTACCAACTCTGGCAGCTTGTTCCAGACACTCACCACTCTTTGTATGAAAAAATTGCCCCTTTGGACTCTTTTGAATCTCTCCCTCTCACCTTAAACCTATGCCCTTTAGTTTTAGGCTCCCCTACCTTTGGGAAAAGATGTTGACTCTCTAGCTGATCTGTGCCCCTCATTATTTTACAGACCTCTTTAAGATCACTCCTCTGCATTCTATGCTCCAGAGGAAAAACTCCCAGTCTATCCAGCCTCTCCTTATAACACAAACCACCAATTCCAGGTAGAATCCTAGTAAATCTTTTCTGATCTCTTTCTAGTTTGATAATATCCTTTCTAAAATAGGGTGACAAGAATTGTATACAGTATTCCAAGTGTGGCCTTACCAATGTCTTGAACAACTCCAACAAGACATTCCAACTCCTGTATTCAACGTTCTGACCAATGAAACCAAGTACGCTAAATGCCTTCTTCATCACTCTGTCTATGTGACTCCACTTTCAAGGAGCAATGAACATGTACCCATAGATATCTTTGTTCTGTAACTCTCCCCAGTGCCCTACCATTAACTGAATAATTCCTGCCCTGGTTCAATCTAACAAAATGCATTTCACCTCACATTTATCTAAGTTAAACTCCATCTGTCATTCGTCAACCCACTGGCTCAATTGATCAAAATCCCTTTGCATTTGGAGATAACTTTCTTCACTGTTCACTATGCCACCGATCTTGGAGTATCTGCAAACTTACAAACCATACCTCTGATGTTCTCATCCAAATCATTAATATAAATGATAAATAACAGTGGGCCCAGCACTGATTCCTGAGGCACACTACTGGTCACAGGTCTCCAGTTTGAAAAATAACTCTCTACAACCACTCTCTCGCTTCTGTCATCAAGCCAATTATGTATCCATTTAACTATATTACCCTGGATCCTATGAATATTTAACCTTATGCAACAACCCCACTATGTGGTACCTTGTCAAAGGCCTTACTAAAGTCCACGTAGACAAGGTCAACTGCATGACCCTCATCTACTTCTTGGTTATCCCTTCAAAAAACTCAAACAAATTTGAATCATTGGTTATAATTCAGTTATATTTGAAGCTATAATGAGTCACCTCTGTTGAGTATTACAGCAGGCCTCTCTTTCTTTTTCACTTGTTCATTGGTGAAAGGCAACGGGTGGAATTGTCCCATCGTGATGAGTCAGGGAAAGGATGTGTTGATAGTTTAAGATATGTTGAGATCAAAAAGGAGGAGCTATTGAGGTTGAGAAACATTAAGGTAGACAAATCCTGAGAGCCTAATGGGATATACCCCAGAGTACTGAGAGAGGCAAGGGAGGAATTTGCTGGGGCCTTGAGAGGAATCTTTGTATCCTCACTGGCTACAGGGGAGGTCTCAGAGGATTGGAGGATAGCAAACATTGTTCCTTTGTTTAAGAAGGGTAGCAAGGATAATCCAGGTAATTACAGGCCGGTGAGCCTTACATCAGTAGTAGAGAAATTATTATAGAGCATTCTTCGAGAGAGGATTTAATTGTACTTAGAAATAAGTGCACATATTAGTGAGAGGCAACATGATTTTGTGTAAAGGAGGTCGTGTCTCATGAATTTGATGGAGTTTTTCGAGAAAGTGACAAAGATGATTGAAGAGGGTAGGGCAGTGGATGTTGTCTACATGGGCTTCAGTAAGACCTTGACAAGGTCCTTCATAGCAGACTTGTGCAGAAGGGATCAGAGGTGAGCTGGCAAGCTGTATACAAAACTGGCTTGGTCAAAGAATGATGTAGAGATGCCAGTGTTGGACTGGGGTAAATACAGTAAGAAGTCTGACAACACCAAGTTTAAGCAGTTGGACTTAAACCTGATGTTTCAGACTTCTTACTTGTTCAAAGAAGACAGAGGGTAGCAGTGGAAGGGTGTGTTTCTGAATGGAGGGCTGTGACAAGTGGCATTTCTCAGGGGTCAGTGCGGAGACCTTTGCTATTCGTAATATATATGAATGATTTGAATGAAAATGTAACTGATTTGATTAGTAAGTTTGTGGATGACAAGATTGATGGACTTGCTGATAGCGATAAGGACTATCAGAGGACATAGCAGGATATAGATTGCTTGGAGACTTGGAGAAATGGTAGATGGAGTTTAATCTGGACAAATGTGAGGTAATGCATTTTGGAAGATCTAATAGATAGAAAATATATAATAAATGGCAAAACCTTTAAGAGTATGACAGGCAAAGGGATCTGAGTATACAGGTACACAGGTCACTGAAAGTGGCAATGCAGATGAAGTAGTTGTCAAAAAGGCATATGGCAAGCTTGTCTTCATTGGGTGGGGCATTGAGTTTAAAAATGGGTAAGTCATGTTGCAGCTTTAGAGAACGTTAGTTAGGCTGCACTTAGAATATAGTGTTTAATTGTGGTTGCCACACTACCAGAAGGATGTGGAGGCTTTGGAGAGGGTACAGAAAAGATTTACCAGGATGTTGTCTGGTATAGAGGGCATTAGCTATGAGAGAGGTTGGAGAAACTTGGTTTATTTTCATTGGAACAACAGAGGTTAAGGGGTGACCTGACAGAAGTCTACAAGATTATGAGATGCATGGACAGAATGGATCGTCAAAAGCTTTTTCCCAGGATGGAAATTTCAATTACTTGGGAGCACAGGTTTAAGCTGCAAGGGACAAGTTTAAAGGAGATGGACGAGATGGATTTTTCACAAAGAGTAATGGGTGCCTGGAACTTGTTGCTGGGGGAGGTAGTGGAAGCAGATGCGTTAGTGATTTTTAAGGGGCATCTTGACAAATTCATGAATAGGATGGGGATAGAGGGATATTGTCCCCGGAGAGGTAGGGGGTTTTAGTTAAGTCGGGCAGCATGGTCAGTACAGACTTGGAGGGTAGAAAGGCCAGTTCCTGTGCTGTCATTTTCTTTGTTCGTTGTGCTTGCCATGGGAATTGTAGTAGTCTGGGGTGATGGGGAAGGGACGGGGAAAGAGGTGGGGGACCATGCAAAGGCCCATTGACCCTGTGTGGGATTTTCCAGTTTTAAGGTGAACGTGGCTGGAAAGTCCCACCCAGTCTGCTTGAAAAAGTTGTTGCTTCAATTGTCACGAACAGGTGACAATTTTTTTGTAAGCTTTGGAAGACGTCTCTTTCGGTAAATGTTTATTATTCAATACCCGATAATACTCAACTGCACCTACACTCACACAGATAAGCACACACTCAGGAAAAGTGTGCGATTCTAAATGTAGCATGCATTTATATTCTATGATTTCAAGAGTACTTCTCACACATATTTTCCCCATTGAAACAGCGTAAGGTCCTTAAATCTTACTGTCCACTGCAAAAAAGTCCCAATAGTTTAAGAGAAGTAATTTTGCTTTTGTTTTATGTTTGCAATAGCAGATTTCACTCACCATTCTCCAGCCAAGGCATAAAATTATAGCTCTGGTAGAAAGCTCAAGACCAATTTAATTCTCTGTCCACATGTGGTTTAACAGTTTGTGTTCTTTGCCAGGGGTTTTTTCCCTTCATTGTCATAGATATATGACTTCCAAATGCTGGGTCAGCATTTGTTGCCCACCTCTAATTGCCCTTGACTGTCTTGTCATTTGTCTTGAAGAGGGAATTTGAGAGTCACCACATTGCTGTGGACCTGGAGTCACATTAATACTAGGATGGCAGATTAGTGAACTAAATGGGTTTCTGCAACAATTATTTCATGATTTCAGATTTTATTGAATTAAAACTGGGTTCCAGAGGATTACCCTGGGTCTCTGGATTACTAATCCAGTGGCAATACCAATGCACCACCACTCCCCTAAAAACATAAAAACATAGAAACTAGGAGTAGGAGTAAGCCATTCAGCCCTTTGATCCTGGTTTGCCATTCGACTTGATCCTGGTTGATCATCAAATTCAATATCCTGAACCCCAATTCTGCCAATATCACTTGATCCCTTTAGCCACAGGAACTACATCTAATTTCTTCTTGAAATCAGACAACATTTTGGCTTCAGCATTCAGTGGCAGTGAATTCCACATATTCACCAATCTCTGAGTGAAAAAAATTCTCCTCACCTCTGTTCCTTATCCTCAAATAATGACCCCAAGTTCTGGATGCCCCAACCATTGGGAACATTCTTTCTAAATCTACCCTGTCTAACCCTGCTGGAATTTTATGAGTTTCAATGAGATCCCCTCTGACTTTTCTAAACTCCAGTGAATATAATCGTAACTGACTGTCTCTTAAAGTGGCATAAATGGTATCTCTTCTCATTGTCCTCACAAATATTTCTGAAGGTTAGACCATTATCTTTTTTATAATATGATGACCAGACTACAGGCAATGCTTCAAGGGCATTCTAACTAAGATTTGCCATGAGGTTGAAGCTAACATTCCTACTTCCAATTGTATAAATGAAATTTATTTAACCAGACTTGACTGAACCTATAATTTCAAAGGTTTGCAGGAAGAATGAAAAAGGGATTGACTTCTGTAGTCAGAAAGAAAAGGTAATTAAATATCTGTAGAAAGAATGTGGAATGTCTTTGTGGAGCTATCTGATTTTTATATGGAAAATGGAAATCAGTTTTCTTTGTGTAGCTTTGACATACAAAATTTAGAACCTGCACTTGAAAGTTTAAGAATATGTGTCAAAATCCTTGTAGCCACATCAGCAAAAGTAAATTTCAGATTTACTGCTTGGAGTAGGCTTGTGGCACAATAGAAGCATGTGGGGAATTTCAATTTTAGATCAATATTGTCTGATTATTCCTGCTCTTTCTCTTTCTCTCTCTCTCTCTCTCTCTCTGCCTCTCTACATATGGAGACAGCATACATAAGGTTGGCACCAATGAGCCACAATAGCACTGCCTCTATACATAACCTCCAATGCTCTCTCTCATAAAAACAAAATTCAGCTCTATCAGAATTAGTTCTTTTAGCTTTATGAATGCACCAGCCTCTAAGATTTTCATTCAATTGAATGGCGTTGATGGAAATGGTTGCATTCACATTTGTCAGGTTGTAAAGGAAATAGTGAACCACCATGAGCCATGAGGCGCCTTTTCATAAGTATGAACATACAAACAAATATACAAATTAGGAGCAGCAATAGGCCACTCAGCCCTTGGAACCTGGAAGGTTCTTCCCCGAGCAAGTTCCAAACAATGGGACTGCGCCAATGTGTTCACATAATCACTAAAGTGCAAAAGGAAACAATTTGGCCCATTGAACATGTACTGACAAGTATCCCATCCAGGGTCTATATATCCATATAACCCCTTGTATTTACCCTGCCAACTTCTCTGACAGAAAAGGACCATTTTGCATGGCCAGTTAACCTAATTTGCATGTTTTTGCACTGCTGCTTCACAGCTCCAGGGACCTGGGTTTGATTCCCAGCTTGGGTCACTGGCTGTGTGGAGTTTGCACATTCTCTTCATGTCTATGTGGGTTTCTTCCGGGTACTTCGGTTTCCTCCCGCAGTCCAAAGATGTGCTGGTTAGGTTGATTGGTCATGCTAAATTGACCAAAGGTTAGAAGATTAGTGGGTTAAAAAATATGTATGGATATGGGATAGGGCCTGGGTGGGATTGTGGTCCGTGTAGACTCAATTGGCTGAATGGCCTTTTTCTGTACTGTAGGATTTCTATGATTTTTTTTCTGACATGGGAGGAAACTGTAGCACCCAGAGGAAACCATGTTGACATGGGGAGAATGTGCAAACTCTACACGAGCAGTGACCTGAAGCTGGAATTGAACCCAGTGCCTTGATACTGTGAGGTAGCAGAACTAACGACTGTGCCACTGTGTTGCCCTATGTTGCTTTAGGATGCTGTTCAGAGTAGCCTGGCTTTCATTGTATGAGTGGTTTCTATGTGTGGATAGGTAGCCAAGGGGAATCATTAGCTGCATTCAGAGCAGAAAGCTCTTAATACCTAGCAACCACCCTCTGGATTGACTTGGTGGCTCAAAGATAGCTGGAACTGTAGATTATTGCAGAATGAAGGCATCACAACTGCTGCTAGGAACATGATAGTCTGTGCTTGGGTGTATCACAACTATGCATAAAAGGAATGACGCCTTTGTAGCTGCAGTACATCCCATTGAGCAGTGGCATCTGCAAAGTCACATGCACACAGCCTGTCACTGCTATGGTATTGGGAAGCCAGTTATCCTAACTCTTCCTGCTTCCCTTTAAGAGCAGAGTATGAAATCCCTTTTTCCTGTATACAGAACATCTTTGATCTCTGGGATGCAGTGATCAACACTAAACTATGATATGTTGACAATTTCAATGGTTCAAACCTGGAAGGATCCATTACTGTCAAAATTGAGGATCATGGTATACTTGATGACCACAAATAGTGATTTTTCCACTCTGCTATGAGGCTGCAGGTTCAATTCAGGCCCAGTTTTATGACTACCTTATCAGTCGCAAACAGTCGCAAACACACTGTTCTGCTCCTCGCTAAAATGAAGGTAGAAGAAGTGGTCTCCGATTAATCTGGATAGGTAAGACCTTTAGCTGAGAGCCTTTCCCCTCCTCCTTTAGCTGCAAGCAGCTTCTTTTCCATGTATTGCCTCCACTCCTATTTCCATGCATTGTTGCTGTCCAAAGGGAACTGGAACTCTAGCTCCAAGTGACTGGGGGCAAGGTATTTGTTCAGAGGCCTTCCAAAAAGCAAACAATTCACAATCTCTTCCCAAGACCTAGCACCACCCTTATTATGCTAATACACGTGTAATTTTGCTAGTTTGTGAGAGAGCATTAACAGGAACGGCAAGTCCAAAATGATAGTCTGGGGTTAATTCAATGTTATGACATCATCATCTAACCAGTTCAAAATTTCAAGAAGTGTTCAGGATGACTGTGCTATTGCCCTTGGTACTACAACCTGGGATACCAAGCAAGCTCTGTCTCATACATGATCATCAAGTATTGTCCCATAAGTCATCAGAAGTAGTTCAGGAAATGTCTTCCATAGCACCGAAAATGTTGGCAGTACAGAGCACAATTTTCTGGCCACCTCACCATTTATTGCTCCTCTTATTTCTGGGGATTGAACTTGAAATTTGACCTTGGCACTATGTGAGAATGTAGCAGATCAGCCACCTATTGTAAATCTGCTCAGATTTCTTCTCCATTAAAATCAGTGAAAAAGAAAACTGCATGTAGACATGATGGTTGGCTGATCTGCAATTGCTCACTTTGCATCCTAGCCAATATAGAATTTCATCGATATTGTGTTTGCCTTCTGAAGCTTCCCCAGTTTTGAATTTGTAAGTGTTTATTCACAGAGAAGCTAAGGAATATCTCTCCCATTTACCCACATATAATATGGGCTGGCACAGTTGAATCTCCTGTTTTGTTACTTGTATGCATTGCTATGTTGAATTCTACTTGTTGTTCAATCAAACATGGCTTCCAGAGTGATTCAGCTTATGGTGTCTTTCCTGGTTACCTCTGGTAATAATGTTGACAACTTATAAGCCTGCAAAGCTCAATTTCTGTTTTTTGTGATGTTAGGTAAGGAGTGTTAAGCAGATGGTTGAATTCAGCACCAATTAACAAAGCTAAAAAGACATATAATTGGCTGAGCAATAACTGGACAAATATCACTGTAAAACTGTCAGAGACAATTTCACAACCTGACAGTCCAAAGAGTTGATCCAGCTTTCCAGTTTGGAATACTTATGATAGATTGAAATATTTGTTAAAGGGTTTTTTGACAGCTTGTGGTAAGTCTGTAAGAAGGGCAGAAATCTTGTTAACATATCTGAACTCTAAAATCATCAAACTAAGAGATTGATTAAGCTGCAATTATAATTAAGCCATCAGTGGCTTTTTGCCATTAACTGGGCATTGGGTAAAAACAGAATTGACTTTTCAGAATGAAGCAAAGTCAGCAATCAGACAAAAGTGCATTAAAAGCTTAACAAGAATTAAATAATTATAAGAGTATTGAAACAAAGATAATGAATTAACTTCCTAAAACAAAATTAATTCTTTATGAATAGTTCAGAGCCAAATAATACATAGATGGTCTAAGAAATAAGTACTGCCATAGGCTGCTATAGAAGTAGGTTTTCTTTTCTTAGTGCACTCTCTTAATTCAGTGACACTTCTAAGATGTTAAAATAGCTGTGCCACTTGTTATTTGCAGTGTAAGTAAAATTACTTGCAACACATAGAGGTAGACAAATATAGAACAATTAGATAGGATTCCATCATTTCTTGGTCATTGCATATCTCATTCTGGAGTAAAACATGTTTATAGGCAAAAATTAAATTCCTATCAACATTGTTCAATTGATTTTAGAGAAAATGGGGCTGATTTTAGTCAGAACGTCTCGCATCCAGAATGGTAGATGCTTTCTTGGAAGTAGCACCATTCTAATGTCACGCTTTCTCCAGGATAGAAAGCAGGCTGGAACAACAAAGTCTGATCAGCTGCACTTGCCAACACACTGCTAAATATATCTGTAGACTGTGGCACACAATTATGGAGAAAACTGCTTCATAAAGCCTGGGTCATCAGAGAACTAGTTGCAGAGCTGGGCCATCTGCTGCAAGCTACCATTGCAGCACAGGACTGGTACATCCAGTAACAATATTGGCCAGCCGTAATCTAGAATTTGGCACACTTTTTCACAGGATTGCTGCAATGCTGCCCAATGAGATGGTCACAAATGCCTCACGTAGCAACACTTCCAATTAGCAGACATCAAGCAGAGGAATTTCTCATAGCCATTCTGACACTAACCTGAAAAGCTCTCTCTATATTCTGGCTTACTTTCTGTTCATTTTATTATGCCACTTCTGTCTGAATCCTCTAATCTTTCAGACTTGCCAAAAGGATGTCAATGAGTTGAGATGCCATTGGTGGCATTCCAATTACTCTATGTCACATCCCTGTTTATTCGCAGCCAAAAAGGAATTTGAATGAGGACCCTTGTTGTAAAATTTAACTTTGATCACCTAGCTTAAATCAGTAACGGATGTTCTAACAAATAGCCTATCTAAACCAGTATTCCTGCTGGCATCCTCAAAGGGCTTTCAACTCTGTGATCAGAATGCCAACCTGTTTCTGGTGTAAGAGTCTTTTAAGATTCAAAGTGGGGACATATGAATGCATATTTGTAACTTTTTGAATCATACACAGGCCACAGGTATTGTAATAGTAATCCCTGTGAATATCAAGATGGTTAGATGTTCTCTCATTGGAGGTTGTCTTTGTCTTGCACTGGTGTCACACAAATATTAATTACCACTTACTAGTCCAAGCCTGAATGTTGGCCAAATCATTTTGGCATGGACTGCTTCATTAAAGGTGTTTCTGAACAGAATTGAACAGGATGCAATCTTCAGCAAATATTCCCACTCTGATCTTACGGAGAAGGAAAAGTCATTGATAAAACAACCTAAAGATGATTGGGCCAGGAACATTGTCCTAAGAACTCCTTTAGCAATATCCTGGGACTGAGATGATTGATGTGCAATCATAGTCATCTTCCTTTGTGTTACATATGAACCCAGCCAGTGCAACATTTTCTGTTGATTCGCATTGTCTTACCAGGGCTCTTTGATGCCACACTCAGTCAAATGCTGCCTTGATTCAAGGGCAGTCATTCTTATGTCACTTATAGAATTCTTTTTTTTTTTGCTCACATTTGGACCATTATTGTCCTGACACTGAGGCTGGAGTTTTATCTTCTCACTGCCTGGGAACAGACTGGCAGACCAAGGTGAGGTTAGTGCAGAAAGCTGGGGAATACCAGGGCCTGTCACCTATCACCTCCACTAATATTTACCAGTGGTGCTATTTTATCAGTAGTTAGGTGTTCACTGGTTGCAGGCTCGAAGGATTCCTCCCATTTGGTCACACTGTGGCCATATAATGGTTTACTTAGAGAAAAAGGACCCTAGCCTCTCGATTATGTCAACTTCCACTTGCTATGGCCTTCCTGGCTGGCTCTGGTGAGGCTGACCCAGTTAGCTTTGAGTCTGGCCTCCTCTATGACTCTTCAGTGAGGTATAATTGAAGCCCCAGTAGTGGCCACCACTCCCAATGGGGCTATCAGTAATGAAGAGCTGCCATCATTTGACTGGCTTACAGCTGTTGGAAGTGGGACAGCTTCCTACATGGGGTCAGAAACTACAACCTCAGGTAGTTAGCTGCCTGACAACTGTAAAATTCAGCCATAATTTCCTAGGCCAAAGGAGGTGGGCTCACCCCTGTCATTTGAGCTGGTGGGTGGAGCAACTACATTCTCATAAATTCCAGTCCTTCATGTCAAGCAGTCCTAAGATGACCGTCAATAAGCAGATTATTGATGAGTAGGTGCTACTTGATAGCACTGTCAATGGCACCTTGAGGACTGCATGGTGGTGCAGTGGTTAGCACTGTTGCCTCACATTGCCAGGGACCCAGGTTCAAATCCGGCTCTGGGTTCTTATCTGTGTAGAGTTTACTTGATCTCCTCATATCTGTGTGGATTTCCTCTGGATGCTCCAGTTTCTTCCCAGAGTCCAATGTTGTGCAAGTTAGATTGATTAGCCATGATAAATTGCCCTTAGTTTCAAGAGGTCTAGCAGGGTAAATATATGGCATTACTGGGATGGGGCTGGGGTAGGATTGTTGTCGGCACAGGCTTGATGGGCCAAATGGTATCCTTCTGCACTGTAGGGATTCTATGGATTCTAACCTTCCATCAGTTGCTGATATTTGAAAAAAGATTGGTTTGACCTCCTTTTGTTTGATAGGCCTTCCCAGACAGATTTCCACTAAGTTAAATATATTCCTGCCTTGTCACTGTACTAAGAAAAACTTAGCCCAAGGCATGGCTAGCTCTGGGGCACAAGTCTTCAGCACTACAGCTGTGATGTTGCCAGGCCAGTAATCCTGTTGTATCGAATGGATTAACCATTTCTTGATATCAGACAAAGTGAAGTTAATTAGCTGAAGATTAGTATCAGTTATGGTTAGACATCAGGAGGAGGTTGATTTTAATCATCCATTCTTCAGTCTTGTATTTTGCACTGATGTGCTGAGCTCCCTCATCGAGGATGGGGAAGTTAATGAGGCCTCCTTCTCCTACTGGTTGTACAATTGTCACCATGACTGGATGTGACTCGACTGCAGAGTTTAGTTTTGGTTGTGAGATTGCTTAATTCTAAGCATTTTTGATGTATAGTGGACAAAACAAATGCTGTGCACACCACCAAAGGTTAAATTTCAAATTATTTTTGTGGCATCAGAGAGATGTTCCTGTTGGGAGTGGGCAGTAAATTTGTTAAAAGGTCAATTTGCAATACTGTGTTGTTCAATTTCAGTCCCTGACACATCTGGAATATTGAGCAAAATTCACAACAAACTGGTAGAAAACTTAATGCAAAGCCTTAACAAGAAGGCAGATTGTGTTTTGTTTTTTTCAGTGCTGTAAACAGACAAACCTATTCACAGTCTCTCCTTAAACCCCTGTTAAATGCAAGAGGCATTTTTGTGATCATAATGCAAGTTGTTTTTTTTCATCTTCCTGATTATTGCTGCATCTATTTGAACCAAATGAAAATAATTAAAATGAAACATGAATGAGCTAATTTGCTGCCTTTATGTTATTCTCTGTAACAGTCTGGCAACATGCAACTCTGAATTACTGAAATAACACTTATGACAATCTAATTTTCTCTCAAAGCTCTTATCTATATTGTAGTTGATGACTTATCCTCTTCTTTCATTAATGGAAAGAACTACGCTACATTGGACTTCTTTCTCACATTTTTCTTTATTGTACTGACCTCCTCATATATCATCCAACACTAATCATTCTTCTGCTGTTGATTTCACGTCATATTCATTAGTCATCTTCAGATTCTAGTTTCATTGCTTATGATTTTTACTTTTTTTGTAATATTATGATGGAATTACTGTATTCTGATAAATATTTCAATTGAACCATGAAAATCTTGCTTCCTGAAAACTTTTACCTCATCTTCATCTAACAAGAAAGGTATAGTGGCTCCCTTGTTTAAGCCAAAGATTGAATTGCTGTTGAGACATGATGAAACATTTGAACACTGATTAGTGTATCTGAATTAGGGCTTCACTGGCTTGATTTAGGCAACTGTGCAAGGAATAGCTTCCATGGGCTGGTAGTGTAAAGAAAAAAATCTTCTCCACAACTTTGCCCTCTTCACCAACCAAAGTCACAAGATATGCCAACTATAGACTTGCAACTCCTGTCACCTCATCAAGTCTGTTACAGTATCCTGCCTGCACAAGCACAACACAGAGAAAACTTTGGAGGATTAGTTAATAAATCAAAATAATTATCATAGCTGAAGTGCTGACAACAGTGAACATGAGAACCTGGGAGAACAGAGAATGCCATTTCTTTACACAGAAAGAATAAATGTTCCTAGAAAGGACACTGATGTCAGGGACCCAATCTTCAAAGAAGCTATAAGTAGGAAGCATTCTTTTCATACATAAGTGAGCATAGTGTTCATGCCATGATTGTAAGGCAATGGAGAAGCAGAGAGTCCAATACTAATATGTCTAACCCTTTGTAATAAACTTCCCATTTCATGCCCTTGAGAGAGAGAAAGAGAGAGAGAGAGAGAGAATGCAGAAGATTTTTACATGAAGGAGGTGAGGGGGAGGTAATGACAATGTTGGTATCTTTTGATAAATACAAATTTTTGAATGGGAAGATGAATTTCTTTTGGGAGTCTCTCTCTGTGCTACAGAAGAGGAAAAGGATATGGAAAAGTTATAATGAAGGACATCAGAGTAAGGCAAAATATAAAGCATATATTTCCAATCCCTGCTCATCATTGAAGGTCTTATTTAGATTTCTCAGTCCATCAATGCCTCTGTGCTTGGAGACTACAGGTGAGCTATGGCAATTGCTGGCTGAAGACTTGCATCCCACAATCAAGAAGATTAGTTCCTTTTCTGTAGCAGTTGAAATGACTTTTCCTTGAACTTATTTTACTATTGGACCCCTCAAAGTCTCCTTGGATGCCTTTGTCACATAATTAATCAGTAGCTCACCATTGTGTGAGAACAACCCATGTTGGTTTATTTAGGTAGGCTTCCGGTTCAATACCATCTCTAGGACAACAGTTTTCCTTCCCCTAATTCTACTCTGCCAATTTTGAGGAAGAAATATTGAAGCAGAACAGCACATTTGAACTATTTTCTGAGATTTGGAATCCTGATTTTGCAAAACTGCTGTGAGGATTCATGTTGGAAGCTCTATGCTTGATCTATTGTTCAATCATTGGCTGAGATATTCCAACCCCATCTGTGGCCAGATCTTTCCAGTGCCACCGAAAGTTAATGGGGACAATTCTCTAAAAAAAACAAGTGCTGAATCCATGTAAAAATGAGTAAATCCTGCTGGTTTTTTTTCAGTGGAATTTTCAAAATGGATCTCCAACACTCTGTGCACTATGGGGAGTACTAGTGAGATTCACATTGAAAATCTGTGAGTGGGGACTTTACCTGCTGGACAAGCTGGCAGCATAGTGGTGAGCAGGTCATTGCGCATGCGCTGATCTGTCACTGCTGAGAACAGTGGATCACAGTTGCCCCTGTAACTGGCCAGCATGGCAATCCCAATTTGCTGCCCTTCTACCCCTCATCCCTGATTGCTGTCCTCCCAAATCTCTTCAGCTGAGCATCAATGTTCCATCTCGTGCCTGTGCCTGCATCAATATCCCCAATTTCCTCTCCACACCAAGCAGTCCTGACCCTCTCTCCTGTTGGTCCTGATGCATCTCCCCACCGCCCCCCACCCTCCAGCAGGATGGCCAGCCCTAATCACCTACTATCTTCCTCTGCTGCCAATCCCGATTGCAGAGTAACAGCAGGACTTCCCATTAATCTCCTACCATTGGCCTCGCTCCAATATGTCCCACCTCTTTGGCACTGCTATATGCCCCTGGGTTGACCACCAGTTCCTTGTTAATAGGAAACTGTTGTAAACCCCACTGAAGTGAACCACTCCTACCAGAGGAGGTTGTGGGTTAGGGGAAAACGCTAGTGGGAACTTCAGTCTTGGATCCACTAACAAAATACTAATACCGATTTTAATATTTAAATCAGCTCCATGCCAATTTCTGGCATGGAGCTGATTATGTGAAAAGCCCCAGCCCTGGAGATGCTGTGTCACCCAGTCGGGAGATTGCTAAACACCTTCCACTGATGTCTCTTGGCCCGTTGTGCTGCTAAAATTGCACAGTGAGCTGGGAGAATTGCCCCTAATGGCTGGGACTTCCTGGCCCCAGTGTGGCGACCCACTATCCCACCAAGTCCTGATTTGGAGTTTTGCAAATGTTTTTGAAAATTACTTCACCTTCCTGTCTCTTTTCCACCATCAGAAATCGCATCTTTTTAACCGAACCTCTGTTGTCTTCTTGCTTCCATTCTCCTCCTTTATTCAGTGTCCATCTTTCCACTTCAAAGGGACTGAGTTGCTCTCACATCAGGAAAATTTCTTTTGTAGCCAACTCATACTTTATAGGCAGATTTGCAATTTTGGTATACAATGCATAGAAGGGATCTTCCATTAAGAGGCTTAATGAACATGGGAAAAGAAGAAATAAGAGCATGAGAAAACCATTCAGCCCCTTGAGGCTGCACCATTATTCAATTATATAATGCTTATATAATATTATATAATCTTCAATCTTTAATACCATTTTCCTGCACTATTCCCATCTTTTGATATAAATGCACATTGCTTTTGGCAAGAATCATCAGGCTCTCAAACTGATTAAATACAATAATAACAAATAATTTCACTATATTATGTGAATAAAGCTACGGCAATGTACCCTTCATCTGAGTTCAGACTGGTAATGCAGTGATTTCTGTAACAGAGGAAATAGGAGAAAGCCCAAATATTTCTTGGATTGTTTTTTTTTTATCATTTCAATTGATATTAGAAAATTGGTTTTATGCATTTTATATTAGAAAGAAGTAAACAAACTTTGCATATTTTCCATACTAACAGTAAATTGTGGAACACGGCTAAGAATCAATCAAAGAAATCACAAACAATACTTATCAATGTTTCCTCCTGATACAATCTGAATAAACCTGCTATGATCTGGCAGTGGTAAATGCAAACCATGCAAACCAAATTCCAAAGGGAAACTTGGCAAGCTATCATAAAACTTTTCTTTTTAGCATTTACCATGAGAAAGTTTGGGTACTGAAGTCAAAAGCCACAAATTCCAGTGACATGTTTGGAGATTTTAAATAATAACAAAATATATATATTAACAAGAGAAAAAATCTTGAACACACAACATTCTCCTAAAATGATTTCCTACTTGATTTGACTCACAAATAAACACCCTTCAAGACAATAACCCTTATAGATATTTAATCTATAAAATCCACTAACAATATCCCCAGGGAAAAACTGCTGTCATTTTAATAGGCATACCACAAGATATTTCACTCCTCACCTCCACTCTGTTCTGGAACTTCAAAAGAACCTTTAAAACAAATGCCTGTTTTCTGAAAAGCCAAACATTTTTCTGGGTTAACAGAGCAGCCTCATTTAGTTTCCTTGCAGTTATTCTGCAGCATTTCAGTACATGACCACTACTCCCAACATAATTTACATTTCTCCTTAAGTATCTTTATTTGCTTTCATCTTTATTCCATTATCCTTAGCCTTCTTTGAAACTCACCTTTCCCAGAATATAAGAATGTTTTATGTTTTCCCTGTTGCTATCAGCTTCAGGTCAAATGCAATGTTATAACTTATTGATTACATTTGAGTTGTAAACCCTCTGCAATCCTTTGAAATTTAGCAACTCAGCACAACAAACATTATTTGCCTCCTAATGCAAATTTCTACCCATATTTCTATTTGCCTATAGAAGATCCAACTTGACCATATTTACTTCAAGTAGCTGCCTTCCACATCCAGACCCCTTGCTGCCCTCAACTCTCTGATGCCGAGCCTCCCTGCACACCTCACTGCTTAATTAAATTTTATTCACACACATACACATTGTCCTCACAAACTTGCTTCATAAACTATTACAACAAATCACAAAAATATTAAAAATAATGCCATCTTTCTTCATAATCTGGAAACAGCTCTTAGCCAAAGATGATAGTAAGAGAGGAATGGGGAAATAAACATGTTTTTTTTTCCCATTAGGCAATGGCTATTCTGTATCTTAATTCTATCTATCTGTCTGGGTTCCCGCTACCTACCAAGGATCTAGCAAAATCAAAGCAAAATACTGCCAGTGTTGGAAATCTGAAATAAAAGCAAACAATTCTCAAAATGTTCAAGAGATCAGGCAGCATTTGTGGAGGGAAAAACAGAATTATTATTTCAGGTCAATGAATTTTAAAAGCACATGAAAATGTGAGAAATGTAATAGACTTTAACCAAATACAGAGACAAAGAAATGGGGGACAGGGAAAAAGAAAAGGTCAGTGATAAAGTGGAAGGTCAGAAAAATTGAATAATAAAGGGGATGCGATACAAGGCAAAAAGAAATGATAATGGGACAATTAAAAAATAAAAGATGTTCCAGGGGACATATAAGTATAGAAGAGGAAGGAAGCAATGCTAACTCTAGTTCTGGGGAATGAATCAGTCAAGTGGATTATGGTTAAGTGGTAGAGCATTTAGAAATAAGGATCACAATATCATTAAGTTTAGAATGATAATAAAAAAGGATTAGGACATATCAAATGTGAAAATACCTAACTCGATGAGTTTAGAAAGAATCTAAAATGAGCAATGTGAGGCCTTCAAAAAGCAAGTCACTTAGAACCAGAATAGAAGAGAAAAAGGGAAAATAAATGCGAAGCAAAAGTCTAGAAATGTGATTTGAAATACTACTTGACTGGATCTCAAGAACCTGTTGGAAAGACAAATCCAGTTCCAACTATCATTTATGTGGAGGAATGCTTTCCAAGATCACCTCTGAACAGCTTTATTTTTATTTTATGGTTATGTTTCCTCATGCTGGATACTCACAGAAAAAGAAATAGTTTATCTTTGTCGAGCCTAAGAATTATCTTTAGTTAAATTTTTAGATTGCCCCATCTGTTATGAAACACATGTAAATGGGGCCTGAAATGTACAATTAAATGGAAAGTGAAATGATAACTTTTATATGCTGGATTAATTTAAACTTTTCAGAGCTGACGAGTTCAGACAAGGCAACTGTTGTAAGCATTGTTTGTGAAACAAGGAACGGAAGGGCAAGGGATTTAAGCAACAGGACCATGTTTCCAGCATAGCTCCAACAATTGATTGCTACTTAAAATGTTGACCAGTCTTTCCTGATCTCCAATCCTAGAAAACCTGCTGTGTATTTGCAGCATTTGTTGTGCTTCATTCATAGATGATGCAGGCTTAGACCCTATGCTAAGCATAGAGATCAGCAAGAGGAGAATATTTGAAAAAAAAGGCAGAACTGAAGAAAGGACATGGATTTATATACATGCTCTTTGGACTACTCTAAAATACTTCAAATTGTGTTAACTGAAACAGGGATACAGTTACATAGTTAGTTAGTCGAGCCTCAAAAATTAGTAAACAGGGTGAAGACCACATTAATCAGTTTTCGTGTAGTGTTTATTCCTGGAAGAAGATTAGTTAAGGAACTAGGAAAACACGTGTTCTGCTTTGAAGAAGTCCAGATGACCTTTTGTATCTAAGTAGACCTCAGTTTAATGCCTCATATGAAAGAAAGCACAAGGAGCAATAGTGAGAATGATGGCAAATAGATTGGTAAGGGAAAGAGTTAAGAAAGTTAGACAAAGAAAATAAGTATGCAAACCTTGGTTTCTTGGTGCCTGGTTCTCTGGCTGTAAAATACCATACAAATGTTTCTGCTGTGAGCCCAGTCAGGTGCTTCCTCGCTGAGGGAATTAGTGTAAAATATTGACTGAACGCCAGCAGTGCCATTTTTCATATCATCAGTCCCACTAACATTGTCACTTAACAACAAAATAGAATCCAACAGCAACAAAGGTTTAACCCCACTCCCAGCAATGTTGCCTCAAGGTATCATCAACTACTGCCTGGTTACTGATTGATTCTTACTGGTTCATGAAGCAGTCGTAAAAGTGCTTGATGATTTCTAAAGTTCTTCAAAGCTTTAAAGTTTACAGGGAATATTGCAACACATGCTGAAGAACTTTGCCCTGACTTCAATGATTCTGCACAAAAAACTCTTTCTCCCAGAAATGAATGTGATTTTGTAGAATCCTACAGTGCAGAAGGAGTCATTCAGCCCATCAAGTCTTCACTAACCACAATCGCACCCAGGTCCTATCTGCATAATCCCATGTATTTAACTTAGCTAGTGCCCTGACACTAATGAGCAATTTAGAATGTAGTAAGAGGTCTGGCAACACCAATTTTAAATCCAACCGATTTATTTGATAGTAAATCTGCTAGCTTTCGGCGTTTGTGCCTTTGTCAGGCGAATGAGGTATTCTGGTCTGCAAAAGCACACATATCAGCACAGACAGTTTACAGATTGCTGATTAGAATGGCCAATCCACCTATCTTTGGATGTGGGAAGAAACCAGAGCACCCAAAGGAAACGTACGCAGAAATAAGAGAACATGCAAATTCCACAAAAGACCCAAGCCGGGAATTGAATCTGGATCCCTGGTGTTGTGATATAGCAGTGCTAACCACTGTAACACCATTCACTTTCCTTTGGTCTACAGCAAGAGAATAAATAGACACAATACAGAGAAAGACAAGTAAAAGGAGAAATGACTAGAATTATTTAACAGGTCAGGCAACAACAGTGGAAGGAAAAAGAAGGAGGGCTATTGGCCCAGGCCATCTGGTCAACAACATAGTGAGAGGCATAATGCTAGCTCCTGATAAATTTTTACTCTGTAGCCTTTGGATCCTCCTGTTGCGGCTCCAATAACAAGTAGGGGGAAGACCTAGTGACAAAATGCAACTCTAGAAAAGCCATGTTCTCTTTTCATCATGAACTGGACTCACACCTTTTAAGATTTGTGTTCAGTTCATTGACTTGCAGAGGTTTTAAATGTCCCTAGCTTGGTTACATTTATCTCACCCTCAACTCTGCATACCTAACGTCATTCAGCCTTCCTCATTCCTTGACAATGTTCACCCACCTGCACCCCAACAACGTTCATGCCTCCTCACTCCTCCACAATGCTTATTCTCCACAACATTGCCTTAATAATGCTCACCCTCCAACAATATTCACTGTACCCGCACCTCACAACAAGACTCACCATAGCTCTTCCTCAGCAAGACCCCTCATCGTCCCACTTCCATAATAATATTGTCGCTGCTCCGACATCAACTATTCTAGCGGTCGTGGGATTCTGAAAGATAGGTAGACTGGAGGGGGATGCGAGTGACGTGAGATATGCTAAGAAAGGAAAAATAAAGAGCTTTGAAAGGAGTTTTCAAAATTATGATCTGCCTGGACAGAATAAATAAAAAGAAGCTTCTTCCCAGTGGTAGGATCAGGATCTACGTCAACTTAAGACTGGGCTTGTTCATGCTCAATTCATCTAACTGCAATACCAATAAAAACAATCTCCCAATTAGCAACAGTCCCATACCTTACTTTTCACTGCCACTGACCATCACAACATCCTCATAGCCACAATACTGAGTTAAAAGTCAATACAAAGAAGTCTGAAATTGCAGTGGTTCAGACAGGCAGTGGGACACTATCATCTAAAAGGCACTTAGGAATGTGCAATTAATGCTGGTCCATTATTTAATTTATTTAACCATCTAAACTGTGAGCAATAAGAAGACAATCATTAACATTGGTATTGAGTAAATGAAAGAGCAAATGCGTTAACTACTAAACCTGAGAAAAATAATTAATTAGCAATTTTGAAAAACTTGAGGGTCAATAAATCCCTTGGGACAGATGGGATACATCCTAGGATACTTTGGAGGCAAGGGATGAGATTGCAGAAACTTTTGCTTTGATCTTTGGGCCCTCATTGTCCACAGGGATTGTGCCAGAGGACTTGGGAGTGGTGAATTTTGTTTCTCTCTTCAAGAAAGGAAATAGGAATGATCCTGGTAATTTTGGCCAGTTAGTCTTACTTCGGTGGTTGGTAAGTTAATGGAAAAGATCTTGAGCGATAGGATTTATGACCATTTGGAAAGGTACAACTTAATCTGGGATAGTTAGCACGGTTTCATGAGAGATATGTCCTACCTCACAAACTTGATTGAATTCTTTGAGGATGTAATTAAGCGCGTAGACAAAAGTAGAGCAGTTGATGTCATATACATGGATTTTAGTAAGATGTTTGATAAGATTCCCCAAGCTCATGAAGAAAATCAGGATGTGTGGGAAAGAAGAACATTTGGCTGTTTGGATAAATAACTGGCTATCTCATAGAAGTGGACAAAGAGGACGGCCTCGAAAGCTTAGGTGAGTTTACTATCAAATAAATCGGTTGGACTTAAACCTGGTGTTGTCAGACTTCTTACTATCTCATAGAAGACAGAGGCTGGTAGTGGAGGAAAAATGTTCAACTGGAGGCCAGTTACCAGTGGTATACCACAGGCATCAATGCTGGGTCATCTACTATTTATGATTTTTATCAATGATTTGAAAGAGAGAGCTGAAGGTTAGGTTAGTAAATTTACTAATTACACCAAGATTGGTGGAGTAATGGATGAGGTGGAGGGCTGTTGTAGGCTGCAAAGAGACATTGGTAGGATACATGGGCTGGGCAGAAAAATGTCAGATGGAGTTTAACCCTAATAAGAGCAAGGTGATTCATTTTGGTAGGGCAAACTTGAGTGTGGAATACAAGGTCAACGGCAGAGTTCTGAGGAATGTGGAGGAACAGAGAAATCTTGGGATTCATATCCGCAAACATCTGAAGGTTGCCACTCAAGTGGATAGAGTTATGAAGAAGGCTTATAGTGAGTTAGGGATTATTAACAGAGTGTTTGAATTTAAGAGTTGTGGGGTTATGCTGCTATTATACAGCACCTTGGTGAGACTACATTTGGAATATTGTGTGCCGTTCTGGTCACTTCACTATAAGAAAGATATGGAAGCTTTGGAGAGCATGTAGAGGAGATTTACCAGGATACTGCCTGGTTTGGAGGGTAGGTCTTATGAGGAAAGGTTGATGGAGCTGGGGCTTTTCTCTTTAGAGTGGAGGAGGATGAGAGGCAATTTAATAGAGATTTATAAGATGATGAGGAAGATAGGTAGAGTGGATGTATAGAGACTACCACGGACATAACTGTAAGGTTCATTGTGGGAGATGTAGGAGGGATGTCCGAGTTAGATTTTTTCTTCAGAGAATGTTTGGGGTGTGAAATGCACTGCCTGCTGTGATCATGGAGTCAGACACTTTGGAAACTTTCAAGTGGTTATTGGATTGGCATATGGAACACACCAGGGATGTGATAGGGAGTGGGATACTTGATCTTGGGTTCGGACATAGTTAGCACAACATTCAGAGTTGAAAGACTTGTACTGTGCTGTATTGTTCTATGTTCTATGTTCTAACACAATTAAGCATTTGATCCTCATACATATAATATAGTATATTCCTGTATGATATACACACACACAAGTAAGGGCAGTTAAAATCCAATAAAAAAGGTAAAAAAGCAGACAATTAAGTTCCCTTTGATTATCCTTCAGATGTAAATTTTAAAGCAATTTGGGCTTGGTAGTTTCTTGGATGTTGTCAGATGTAGATGATTTAAGTTCAAGTTTATTTATTTTTGTCACAAGTGGGTTTATATTAACACTGCAACGACGTTAGTGTTATAATCACTTAATTATCGCCCTCCAGTGCCTGTACAGGTACACAAGGGAGAATTTAGTATCGCCAATGCGCCCAACTTACATGTCTTCCAAACTATGGTAGGAAACTGGAGCACCCAGGGGAAACCCATGCAAATATAAGGAGAACATGCAGATTCCACATAAACAGTGACTCAAGCCATGAATTTGAACTCAGTGCCCTGGCACTGTGAAGCAGCTGTGCTAACGACTATACCACTGTGCTGCTCTTTAAACTCACTAGTCAGTTGAAAGTTGAAAAGATAAAGGAGCAATGCCTCACAACAAGATTCATCCATGACTTAACAAGGAGGTTAAAAATAGCATATAATGAAAAGAAGTGGCTTACAATGTTGCATAGAATGGTAGTATGTCTGAGGATTGGAGTTGTTTTAGAAACCAGCAAAAGGCCAGTAAAAAATTGACCCAATGGAGAAAAGAACTAGAACAAGAGTAAATTCGCTCGAATATATAAAAAAAATTGTAAAAACCTTTCATTCCTCAGGAGCAGAGACAGGAAATTATCATGGGTAACAAAGAAACACCAGAGATATTGAACAGGGAATTAGGAAGGAATTCAATGTGGACGCTAAGGGTCTCATCTACTTCACTGGAAAACAGGCAGGAGTTCCACATTGTCTCCACTGAGGATGGCCCAATGGAATGTAAGTACTTATCAGACATAGCACTGACCAACAGTTGGTCTTCCCTGGGAATTAGGGACCTCCAGATACAAATCCGCCTCTTGAAAGCTCCCAGCCAATCAGAAGCTGTCTATTGCTGGCAGGACCACCAGCAGAATTGGCTGCTGCCATAACACACCCAGTTAAAGGCCTCATGTCACTTACTGGCTGCTGGAAGGGAAGTGAGGTAAGAGAAAAGGACAGAGAATAGCTGTCAGCAGGCCACCGTTTCCCAATTCAAATCCCTTGATCCAGACTGAATGTCGTACAACGAAGACAGCCTTTGCATGGCGAACGCCGCCACCACCCCCTCCCCTCCCCCCTTCATTTATCATTGGTGATGGGATGAGGGGCTTAAGTGGATGTTAATTGCTGATTTAATGACCTCAGGCAGCATCCAGGCCATGCATAAGAAGTATAATTTTCAGATTGGAGAAGTTCTCTGGTTTCTTGAAAAAAGGTTAAAGGGCAGGATTTCCAGCCTCACTCACCTCAAGGCCAGAAATTTCACCCAATGTCAATGGATCTTTGGACAGTTTGCCTCTGCCCACTATGATTCCTGTGGCGGACGGGATGGGAAAATTCTGCCCAGAGTCTTTCAAGAAAGATTTCACACTGTATTAACAGCAGCTGGGATTGTAAAACTCAGACAAGAGTTTGAGTAAATTAAATCTATTTTCTCTAGAATATAGAAGGATGACAAATGATCTCACTGAAACAAATAAGATTTTGTAGAGTAGATACTGAGAGGTCCTTCCTTTGGCTGGGGAATCTAGAACATGAGGACAAAGTCTCAGGATCATTTAATTCTGTGATGAGGAGAAATATATTCTCTCAAAGGGTTCTGAATCTTTGCAATTCTCTGCCCCAAAGGATTGTGGATATTTCATCATTGACAATATTTACAGCTGTGGTATAAAAACTGTTGGCCTCTCATGGAATATAGAGAGCAAACAGGGAAAGTCAAGTTGAAGCTGATGACCTACCACAATCATATTGAATGGCCTAGCAGTTTCCACAGGGTGTGGGATCTACTCATACTCATTTCCTATATCCTTTTGTTCTTAGTTCTTCAGTATCTGAAAGGACAAAAGCCCAAGAGTAAAATTGTGGTGATTGGAGGGAAATAGTGTTAGAGCTTGTTTACATCTTTTGCAGTTTGTGAATTTGAGGAGATTATGAGATTAAGGTGAAGTGGGAGGTCAGAAGGAGGCTACCATTATCCTCAATGGTTTTAGCCCCATCATTGGTCAGAGTCTCAACAGAAGCCTCTCTAATTATGGTAACCTTTGCCTCCTTTCTGTGATAAGGATATGCAAACATACCTTGGTTCCCTACAGGTTACCTTCTATTGCCTCTGATTGTGCATCTACTTGTCCTGCATGAGGGGCAGGGGAGGGTAGTGTGTCAGTGAGTGTGTGCAACATGTTTGGATGAATGTGCCTGACATATTTGAATAACTGATAGTGGATGCAAGCTGTATGTTATGAATGTGAGGCTTGCAGCAACACTGAGTGTGTGAAGATGAAGTGAACCTAAAAATATTAGGAGTGATTTGTTCTCGATAGAGATTACTGCTTGGTGAGTGACAGGAATATGGTATATCGGCAGTGTATGAGGTTAGTGGTGCACTTGGTGAGAAGTGGCACTTGGAACTATGTTTACTGATCTTTACCATTCATGTAAGGCTGAATCACAGCAGAAATGTGCATCATAATGTAATTTATAGTTTCTGAGAGTTAAGCTGTATTACAGTGCACTAGAAAATGCAAATTAAACAACCAATCAGATAGTAGCTGTTGACCAAGCAAAATGGTCACTTGCATAATATAAATAATACACTAAAGAGCCAGTCCAACAGAGGGGAGTGCGCTTTTTGTGTGTAATAAAGTGACATTGCAGAACAGGTAAACAAGGTTTATGAATCAAGATCGACAGATTAAGGCCGGCAGCATGTGAATGTGATACCATTTTCAGCATAGAGTAGGTGGGTAAAACCAATTATGGGCAGACTGTGGAGTATGCATGGGAGGTTATCACACAGGAGATTGAAGTAGGGTTATATATTAAGAGAGGCTGAAACACTATCTCGAACTGGGCATCAAATTGGAAGACAAATGACAAGGCGAGAAATGAAAATGAATGTGCCAGATCACAGAATTGCCACTGATGACAATCGTAGTGAAGTCATAGATATCAGATAAATTTGCTTATGTGTATTACTTAATGGAGAAACTTATGACAAGTGCAAGATAGAGAAGAAATGGACTCACAGCAGGATCAAACATTTGTGAATCATACAGCTAAGGAAGATTGAATGTGGATAATGTTCAAATATATTTCATCATTTTTATCTATTCAGTCAACTCTTAAATATTCCAAATGTTTGGTAATTCATTTTACATTAAAGTAAGAATTATGCATAGGTGAGAAGACATAGTGGGAGGATCAGCAAGGTCCTTCTTTATTTGTAGATTTCTTGCACGTTAAGTTAAATTATTGTGGCATACATGGCCCACATGGTGACTGAAACAGGATAATTATACTATCAGAGACTTGCAACATATTGGACCGCAATCCAAATGTATCTGACTTGCCTTGTTTTACTTTATATTTGTGGCTTTTTTTTTATGCAGTATTAAAGTTCCAACCATTGTCCTGTGTTCTACACACATCATACCGTGTGACCTTTGTGGTGCTGATTCCCGCAGACTAAAATATATAATATCTCCTATCAATCAACATATCGACGGGTACTTTACAGATGAATCTGTCAGTGAAGCAGAATCTTCCTCTGTATGATAATTTACCCAGAATTATGTATAGCATAGTGGAATTAACAGCCAAAGTTGAATAACTTGCAATAGCCTAGAGTAACTTGTATTTACTTCATAGCTTAAGAAGTAGCTTAATTGTGAAAAGTGAAACTAGCATTTTCAAAGGCAAATTAGGGATGGGCAAAAGTCCACTGTTAACATTAATATTTGAATGAGTATATATTGAATTCAGGGAAGAACATAAGGACACAATGGTAACAAAAAACAACAGAAGTGGATATCCAAATAGTATTTGGCAGTAATATTCAAAAGAACCAAGACAAAGTGCCTTATAGCTAATCAGCAGGCTATTTTATACCATGCTCTCTTTTGCTTTCCACTGAATTCAGTATGTAATATAGATAAATGATTCACTATGAGCCCATTTTAAATTACTAATATAAACCAATTAGATAAATTTCAAATAAATAAGGAATGAACTAAAGTAATTGAACAATGAGGTATTGCTAAAAGACATTTCAGTCAAACTAGAATGGAATATTTTGTAAATATAGGAGGCCATTCTCCCAAAAAGTTCTAAGTGTCCAATTTGCGTAAAAGTTGTTTTTTTTTCAGCGGAGTTTCAAAATGAAAGTCTCACATTCTGTGCATTGCAGAAAGCATTAGAGTGATTCACATTAAAATGCTTGGGCAGGACATATTCCTGCTGGAGAGGCCAGCAGCGTAGTGCTGAGTGGACCACTGCACATGCGCTGATCTGTGGTGTGCCGTGTCTGCCAGCTTCCAATTGCTGACAGCTCAGCGCCATGACCCCCCCATTATTGCCACCCCATGGCCAATCATTAGCCTCTGCAAACATGCCCAGGTCAGCCTCAACTTCCCCCTCCCAGCCCCCACCCCAAGCCTGTAGCCCCAGTCTCTTGACTTACCCTCCTGATCCCCTCACCCCCACCAGAAGCCCCAACACATTCTCAAATCCCAAACAGTCCCCCCCACCATAGCCCCGACATCCCCAGCCCTGTGTCCCCTCTCTTTACCCACCTCCTCTCCCCTCCCAATGACCAGCCATGATTGCTGTCCTCCTTCCTCTGTCACTCAGCCTAAGTGCAAAGCGGCAGCAGGACTCTCCGCCATACTGATCAGCCCCTAGAGGACCCATCTTCATCAGGCCCCCTTGGCACTGCCCCATGCCCAGTGGTCAGTGCCAAGGTGTCACTGGGCATTGGTACTTGGTGTTTAGGGATAGTGCACGGGGGCCAATCTTCATTGCATTGGTGGCAAAGTCTAGGGGGCACCTCCCCACGGATGGCCAACCTCTGGGGGGCCTCGATTGCTCCCCTTTCACTCCAGTGGGGTCAAGGAGCTATACTAAAGCCCACCAGAGTGAACCAGGCCTGGAGATTTCAGTCGCTGGCCCACTAGTGCTAGTTAAAATATATTTAAATTAGAAACTGCATACATTATGCAGCTCCATGCCAATTTCAAGCACAGAGCTGATGATGCCGGAAATCTGGCACTGGGAAACATGCAGAGGTCTCAACGCAAATGGCATGAATCGGGCACCTCTAGAGTCTCCCAGTCCACAGCACTAAGAAAACAGAGCAGCAGGATGTGAGAATCACCCCCATGATATTTAATAAAGCACACAATAAATATATCAAAGCTTGCCCAGAGTGAACTCTTGATAACAGGTTAGCAATATGAAAAATGTACATTAATTGACCCATGCCTAGAAATATGTAATGACCTTTGATAGGGTGGGGGGAGGGATGGAGTGTGTGAAGGGGGCTGTCTTTCCACATAGCATTCCTGTTGATTTCCCAGTAATTCTGGTAGTGGCTGATATACTGTTTTATTTAAAGATTCAAGGAGATCACTCATGGAGTAACTTTCCTGCTGTGTGAAGATTTGAACCAGAGATAATGGACAACATGAACTGTTCTGCAGAAAGGGACAATTGAAAACTTTATCACTTTCATCATCTGTACAGTAACAAACTAATTGAAAATGCAAATTGAACAGTGTGTTAGATTCTTCAGTCAAATACAAATCCTCAAAGACAACACCAGGTTAATGATACAGTCAAATAATAATGTTGGGTAGAAGATCATCCAACATGTTACACGCTTGTGATTTGATGAAGACACTTTCTACCCTGAGGTGTCATGTCTTCTCAACTTTGCCTTTTTTATGTCATAAAACAAAATAATTTTTATCATGCCATCAATCGCTTTTGAAGCTTCTTTGTCATGCAATACGTGAGGCAGACAAAGTCAATGCTTATATCTGTTCTAAAACTAGTTTTGCCTGGGACAGGAAGTCAGCATGTCACAGAGACTATGGGCAGATTTTTACACCCTTGTTCGGGTGAGGAGGTAAAATCCCATCCAAGGCCAGTGAAGAATCCCGTTCTGCGAGACCTGCCTGCCCAATTCCAGGGCAAATGAGGCAATAAAATTCCTGCCTATAGGTGAAATTTTCCTATCCTGCCTGAAGGGATTTGGTGGTGGTTGCGAGTGGAGAATCTAGTGGGAGCCAATAAGTCAGATACCACGAGTATAAAATCATGTTGCAATTCTCCCAGATGCAGGTTAATGGTAGGTCAGTCTTCCCACTGGCTGGTGGCATGAATGGTATTTGAATTCATTTGCATCTCATGAATGCTCATTAAGACAGCTTCCCACTGGTGACTATCAGGCTTTTCAATCATGCATCACGCCTATGGGAAATCACATTAGTGTCAAATCTGATCGCTAAAATGTGGTATACATAAGCCAGCTCTCAGTCAACAAGAGACTTTGAGGTGAGTACAACAAAGCTTTACCCCATAATGCTGTGCTGCTCCTGATGAACTGAACACTTCCCTGCCAGGTCAGACCAATTTTTGTCCTCTGTGAAGATATGATCTTCATGGACAGCACCATGCTGGACCCATGGACCCTCCTGTGTCTGAAGTCAGAATAGCATTGAGGTTGGAGTTGTGGAGCACAGGGATCTGCTTTCCACCTGGTGCCACACAGCACTGTTTATCTGGACAGCATAACAAAGATCTGAAGGTCTGATGTGCAACCAAATTGAAACATGAGGTGAGTTTGTGAAGGGGCGGAGGGGGAGAGTGGCCTGCAGATGACATGTAGAGGAAAATGGAAGGAGGGTTGTGCAAGGAGATGTGTGGAGAAAGGAGGATTCACAATGTTCGACAGAGAGACAAAAAAGTGGATGAAGAAGGAAAACGATGGAAGGTAGTAGGAGGGAAACTGGACCCTGACAAGTCTGCACGGACAGTTCGCAAACAAGGGATCAAAGGAATATGACATTACTTAGTTAAAGGTGATAGATGAAGACTTCATTGGTGTGTTGGATAGAAGTCAACATGGGGCATGGCCAGCTGGCAATGATGACCTTGGAGAGGCGAAGGGAAGCAGAGGTGGTTGAATTGCAGAACAGCCTTCTTCTTGAGGCTGCTCTCCTTTTCCTTTGGGTTATTGACATTCTGCACCATAAGATGAAGGTGTAGACTGGACAGAATAATATGAATATGTTGGACAGGCATTTAAGTACAGTTTCAGGACTTCTAACTATCAGTTGAGAGCAGTGGATGATTCAGCTGCCAGTTCTCCATAAGAGTCAGAGGGGAACAGTTCAAAAGACATGCTGGTTAGGTGCACTGGCCGTACTAAGTTCTCTCTCAGTGTATCCGAATAGGTGCTGTAGTGCGGTGGCTGGGAGATTTTAAAAGTAACTTCATTGCAGCATTAATATGAGCCTACTTGTGACATTAATAAGTAAATTTAAACTTCTACTCTTACTACCTACCTTGGATCTATTGGAAGGAATTACAAGTTGATAGTCAAACTGGTCATGTTATGAACAACCTTCTGTTGCCATCAAGTCCTGGAGTGTGGTTCAAACCCAGAGCTCCTGCTCAAGAACAGGGACATTACCCATTGTATCAGAAGATCACCATTTCAAACAACAGGAATGGTTAATATAGCTTACATATGGCAAAAAAATCTAAAAGTTATAACGGGAATTGCTATATTACTTGTATTTTATTTTTTACATGCAGATATGTATTTCTAATCATTTTCAAATAACTATTACAAAGATAATGGTATTTCTGTAAACAGTCAGATAATGCAATTCAATGTTACTGAGGGATATACTATATTACTAAGGGCTTTGAGAAGTAGCACTTAGTCAAAAGTCTCATGTTTATAGAAATACCAATGCATTTTACATCCCCATTCTTTTAGTTATGCCTTTAAGGGTTGCCATGTGATCCCATCTTAATTTCACTTTTACTTTGAACAGAGCACACACAATTGTGATTATGGGCACCATGGAGACTGAGGTGTTTTATTGTTCCCTTCAATCACATTTTGTTTTGATGTTTTAAATTTCCTTTGAGATTCCTTTTCTTTTATTTAGTATGCCATTAAAGGGCTACCTTTCAATTTATCCCTCAAGTTGTTGATTTAGTTTATTTGGTTAACCAAAAGTAACACACAACTCTGAAGTCTTCAAGCTTTATACGTATGTATAGCTATTTTCGTGTGCATGGAATGAATAAATGAACCAAGGGGTTTACCTAGTCCCTTATGTGCTTTGTATCTTGTTCAGGTAGTGTATAAGGTACAATATCGTTATAATAATGTAACATCTATTGTTACAAATTAAGTTTTACTATTTTATTTTCAAGCATTGTCCAAAGTTGGGTAATATGCATGAGCAGATTATTTGTAGTGGCACTATTGCCCAATGACTTGATAAACAGAGCACGAAATGTTTGGTAATAAAAGAGAATAACTATTTTATCTCAAGGTATGTTCATTTACATAACTGAAGAATATCTCTTTCCTGGTATATTACACATTCCTCCCTACATCAAGCTAATATTTTTCTGATTATAATTGATTTGTATGCTATTCAGAGAAAACTGTCATTGTAACATTAGAC
The DNA here is from genome assembly GCA_024679065.1 of Sphyrna mokarran. NCBI lineage: Eukaryota > Metazoa > Chordata > Chondrichthyes > Carcharhiniformes > Carcharhinidae > Sphyrna > Sphyrna mokarran. The sequence continues at coordinate 63,004,114 of JAGIQG010000006.1, read as the reverse complement.
CAGCTACAGCTATCAATCTATTGATACCTGAGAGAATACTAGGTTCTTTGGAGACAATTCAGTAGCAGGTGGGGTCAGACATCAAAAGTTTAGGTATTGCAAGGATGGCAAGTATCATGTTGTAAATGCAAAAAGGGATGAATTCTAAACTGAATGATTTTTCAATTAAACGTTGCCCCTCAGTGAAATCATCTGTAAACACAATGTGAGGCTTCAAATGTTTTTTGAAAACAATCACCTCTACCTCTTCTTCAATTAATGGCAACTTAAGGGTATCATCCCATTGTTGTTGATAATAAATCAACATAGGATTGGGGTGGCTTGCCATGCAGGAAGCATGACAAATAAATAAGTCTGACATTTTAGGAATTTTAATGCAGTTATTGGATAGGCACATGGAGCACACCAGAATGATAGAGAGTGAGATAGCTTGATCTTGGTTTTGGATAAACCTCGGCAACACATTGAGGGCCGAAGGGCCTGTACTGTGCTGTACTGTTCTATTTTTCAATGTTTCTATGTATGGCATGTTTGCTTGCATGTTCCCTAGGGTTGTCCTTTGCTCAAAGACCCTCAGTGCCTGATCCAAGGACCCAGTATCAGGAAGAGAAAGGTTGCTGAGAGCCATCTGTTTGCCCTTTGTTGCTGATCCTCCAACCCCCAGCTCTCATGCCAATCCCACCATCTATGATCTTAGATTCAGTATCGATCGTGGATCTCAAATGAGTATCATGCTGGCAGAAACCACCACCTTTCCATTGGGACAACCATTCAATAGATCTGCTACCCTTTATTTGACTGGCAACTCTTGGCAGGCAGGATTTCCACCCTGGCATACTAAATCAAAGGAAAGGAATCTCAAAGGAAATTTATGGCTGAACCATAGCTTGATTCTATGGTAAGGCTCATTGTTGGCTTGTTGAGTGGCAGATTGGCAAATGACATTGCAGGCCTCTCAGAAAAGAACAGATAAAGATATCTTATCAGCATTCCAGCCAGCAACTGAGACCCACTGTTTGGGTTTTGAAGAATAATAATTACTACATCTGGCTTGCTGCAGTCATGTGACCTCTTCCAAGAAGGACTTCCTCGTGGAAGAGGTCCCTTCCATGAGGAAGTCCCTCATGGAAGAGAGTAATAAAGACATTATGCTAGAATGACTTTAGTTTTTGAGCTCATAACATGCTGTCAGAAGTGGAGCTGAGATTGAGCTTTAAAAAGCTGCAAGAGAAGTCACAGTTACTCAAAGAGGAACACTGAAATATTCCAATCTGCTAAAAGCTGCTCAAAAACATAAGCAAGGAAAAACTGAAGGTTGCAAGTAAAATACTTGGTGAGATAAAAATTTGCCACTTCTAACTCTTGCTAAAATGAAAGGAGATACATAGTAGGACTGGCATTTTTTTCATTTGCAATGGGAAAACTATGAGATTGCAATAGATTCAATTCAGAAGGCAGAGCTGATATGAATAACAACACTTTTGTAAACCTATTGGGGAGAGATTGCTACAGATTGTATCCCATTCTAAATCTATCATAAAAACAGAAAAAGACTGAAAGGATTTTGAAAGCCATGAAAACAGACTTTGAAACCTGAGTAAACATGACTTAAGAATGGCATGTGTTCAACATTAGGACTCAAGTCCATTGATTAATATTATCTCAAAGCAAAATACTACAGATGCTGGAATCTGAAAGTAAAGAGAAAATGCTGCAAAATCTTTTGTTTTAAGTCTGGATGATCCTTCATCAGAGTTTTAAATCTAACATTGTCCACAGATGCTGTCAGACCTGCTGAGATTCTCCAGAATTTTTTATTTTTATTTCAGATTCTTGTGTCCATAATATTTTGATATTGTCCAGCTTTGAGAAAGAGTCAATGAGTCGAGAAATTTTGGGTCTGTTCTCTCTCCATAGATGCCGTCAGCCTGCTGAGATTTTCCAGAATTTTCTACTTTTAGTCCATTGATTAATATATGACTGTAGTAACACAGCTCACATAATCGTGTAAATTCAGGTAACTAAAAGATGAACTCATTAAACATAGAATTGTCTTAACAGAAGAGAGCTGTTAGGTAGAATAAATCTACTGAGAGAAAAGAAAAACTCAAGAAAGCATTAGACATATGCAGAAATGTAGAGGTGGCCAGCTAGGATACATATATGTGCAGCAGGCCAGAAGATGGCACAGTGGCACAGTACTTAGCATTAGCAGCAGAGACCTGGTTCAAATCTGGTCTTGGGTGACTGACTGTATGGAGCTTGCATACTCTCTCATGTCTATGTGGATATCCTCCAGGTTTCTTCCCACAGTCCAAGGATATGCAGGTTAATTTGATTAACCATGGTGAATTCTTCTTTGTGTCCAAAGATATGTAGATTAGTGGGGCAAGTCTGTGAGATTACAGAGATTGGATCTATGTAAGAAACTCTGACAGTGACTCGGTGCAGACTTGATGGGCAGAATGGCCTCTAGCACTGAAGGGACTGTAGGGACTATTCTATGATTACGCTGAAAGAAATACCTGGCTGAAAGAATAGAATAATCACAAAGGGCTAAATGCAAGTATTGCAGAGGATAGCATACAACCAGGATTGCCCAGCATGGGGAAAGCAATGTTTTAACTGCAAGAAGCTGAATAATTTTGTACACAAGAATTTAGCTAGAAAGAAGCAAAATCAGCTGATACTGATGATCACTGGAGATACTTCAGCCCAAGAGTCTAATGAAGCTCGATACACCACATAACAGGTTGGTTCCATCAGCTCTATAAGTGATAAACAGTCTGTGACTGTTAGAATGGTGATCACAGAAGGAAAGCATTAAGTGAACAAGAAGTGTCACATTGATACTGCTGCAGCATGCAACTTCATGACCTTCACTGATCTAGTAAGAAGTCTCACAACACCAGGTTAAAGTTCAACAGGTTTATTTGATCGGTATAGGACACCAGATAAACCTGTTGGACTTTAACCTGGTGTTGTGAGACTTCTTATTATGCCTACTCCTGTCCAACATCAGCGTCTCCACATTTTCATCGACCTACATGAAGTGGCCCAACATGCGATCCAAAAATGAAGCCCTTGAAAATAAGATTGAGGCCATGTGATGGCACAATATTCATAGAAAGGACAAATAAGTCTGAGAACCCAATGAAATGACAAGAATTAAAAGTTTGAATAGCCATTCACTGCAGTGAGAGCAAATCTAAAGTTTAGTTTGTGACCTCAAATGTGACAACAAAAATTTACTACATGTCACAGAACACATCATCGACTGCTGAACATTATCTAGAGGAGTACAGAGGTGTGTTTATAGGTTTGGAAAGCTCATCTCAAAGTAGCGGAGAATATATGACTAATTTAGCATCCATGGAGAAGAATTCCAGCTATGAATTTTAGCGAATTCAATGCTAAAAACAAGATAGAAGAGCTAGTAAGAATAATTAGTGGAGTGACAACTCCTACAGACTTGATTAACAACATAACCTTACAGTGTGACACCAGTGAAACAACTCTTGGAGCAACATTAATGCAGTAAGGACATCCAGTATATTTGTGTCCAGGGCAACTCTCCAAGTTGTGTAAGAAGTGGTGATGAAAGGATGGCTTGAGACTGTCAAAGAGACTCTTATGGTCACAAGTGTATGTTGGGCATGCCAAAATGAATTGACAGCCTAAGATGGCATTTCATACAAAGGAAATAGAGCTACCATCCCTCAGGAGATAAGGAGAGAGAGGCAGAAGCCCAATAAACAAACTATCAAGGAATTGGACCAAGTCTGAGAAAGGCAAGAGGGCATCTGTCCTATTGGATAAATATGAGCAATGAAATTAAAGACAACATCAGCAGAGTTTGTTATGAGTATGAGATTAAACAAGCTAGAGAGCTGTTGATGATCTCTCACATCCTAGGCAAAGCATGGAAGAATTTAGAAGTAGGCCTCTGCACTATAACAGGAAGTGATTATCTTCTCACTGTAGATTACTATTCTGACTATTGGGAGGTTTTCCAACTCACTTCAATTATGACAGGAAAAATAGTACAATACTTGAAAGCACACTTCAGTCGTTATGGCACTTCAGACATTGTGATGACTGATAATGACCCTCAATTCATAAACGAAGAATTCAGTCACATTACAAGAGGTTGGGAAACTCAACACCATACATCATATTCACACTATTCCTAATCAAATAGGAAGACTGAGACAGCAGTGAAAATTGCCAAAGGAATTATCAAAAAATCAAGCAAATCTAGCATGGATGGGTAGCAGGGTGGACCAATATTTAGCACTGTTGCCTCACAGCATGAGGGACCCAGGTTCAATTCCAGCTTTGAGTGACTGTGTGGAGTTTGTACATTCTCCCCATGTCTCGTGAATTTCCTCCATGTGCTCTGGTTTCCTCCTGCAGTCCAAAAATATGCAGGTTAGGTTATTGACCTCACTAACTTGTCCCTTAGTCTCCTAAATTAGGGGGGTTAGCGGGGTAAATATGTGGGGTTGCAGTGTTAGGATCTGGGGGGAATGCTCTGTTGATGTAGACTCGATGGACAGAATGCCCTATTTCTGCACTGTAATGATTCTATTCTGTGATGACTGCTGGAGAAGATGCATCTGCGAGGTTTTTCAATGAAATCTGACGTGGCTTATTTGTCATGTTGCCTTTAAGGCTGCATATATACAAATGCACACACACACACACACACACACACTACTGGCTTCCAAAGGATACCTCATGTTGGGTTAATGTCACCTGGAATCAGGCATACGCAATGAGGCAAAGGTATTTACCAGAATCTTTGCAAGTGATGTACAAGAGGTCTCCCATTCACACTGAGCCTGTGCCTTTCACACACTCCATTGTCCTAATACACCAGCAGTGTTGTGGTTACATTCTGGAAGTTTGCTTCAATGTCCAGTTGAGCTGACCTGAATCTCTGCATACCACCAGGAGGCTCATATATTTGCGAGGAGCCATGCTTGTTGTGGTCTTTCAACTGAAATCAAGTACCTTTGCCTTTCTTACCATGACCTACACCCTCCTCCACTAATCAAGTATGTCATTTAATCTTCCAGTTACACATCAACCCATCTCTATTACCCTCTATCTCAAGGTTAATGTCAATGCCCCTACATTCCCAAGGAACCCACGCCTTGTGACAATAGATCTATACCCACCTCCCAAACACATTCTGTCCACCCCAGAAAATGTTCCTTCTTCCCTATCCCTTTTAAAAACTCTCATTGATCTTTCATCCACCATTAGTGAAGCTTTACCCTCCTGCCAGCTCCCACTAACTTCTTTAAACTTCACCATTGTTCCCTATCACCAAGTGCCACATTATGTACAACTCAGACACTCTCATTTGACACCACAGATCCTTCCCTCTGATCCCTTTCCCCACTTCCTACCATACCCCTTCATACCTGCAACCCAGTCTTAGTTACCATCATCCATTCCTCCAGTTATTTCACCCCCCCCACCACTCTGTCCACACACAATGATCCTCCCCACCTTCCTGCTACATTCTCCATTCTGTGACCTTCACAGCATCTCGATCTTTCTTCTACTACACAAATTTCCACTGTCCCCTTCTCAGTTGGCTCCCACACCCACTCCACGTCTTTATTCCTCTCTTCCCCATCTACTCCAACCCCCACCAATACTCTCAGCACATCCTATTACTTCCCAACACTATGTCCTGCAGCTGAAGACCCACCTCCTGGAAATTGCTGCAGCGAGAAGACCCACATTTGATTTGATTTGATTTGATTTATTTTTGTCACATGCGTAGTATACAGTGAGAAGTATTGTTTCTTACTGCTATACAGACAAACATACTGTTCGTAGAGAAGGAAAGGAGAGAGTGCAGAAATGTAATGTTATAGTTATAGCTAGGGTGCAGAGAAAGATCAACTAATGCAAAGCAGGCCCATTCAAAAGTCTGATAGCAGCAGGGAAGAAGCTGTTCGGTTGGTACATGACCACATGCTTTTGTATCTTTTGCCCGCCAGAAGAAGATGGAAGAGTGTCTGGGGTGCATGGGGTCCTTAATTAAGCTGGTTGCTTTCCTGAGGCAATGAAAAGTATTTATAGTGTCATTGGACAGGAGGCTGGTTTGAGTGATATGCTGAGCTTCATTCATGATCCTTTGTAGTTTCTCGCAGTCTTGGATAGACGGCGGGCAAATTGTGGCGGTGGGCAAATTGTTGTACCCCCAGGCAATCTAGGACACCAGTATTGATTTGTGCATGACTAACTTTTTGAAGCACTTCATAACGTTGGATGTCAGAACCATTGGCTGATAGTCATTAAGGCACACTGCCCGACTTTTCTTTAATACCGGGATGATGATTGTCTTTCTGAAGCAGGTAGAGATCTCAGATTGTTGTAAAGAGAGGTTGAAGATGTCTGCAAATATTCCTGCCAGCTGATCAGTACACAATCTGAGTGCTCATCCGAGCCAGTCACATTCCTTGGGTTGACCTTTAATAAACTTGTTTTGACATCTGCAATGGTGATCCCAGATAGAGATTCATCCAGGATTTCCAGGCTGGAACACATGTTCTCACTGACCTCTTACACAAAACAGGCGTAGAATGCATTGATCTTACTATGGATGTATGTGTTGTAGCTGATAATTTTGCTTGCCTTCATCAGTTTGGTCCGCTACTGTCTTTTGGCATCTTTGATGGATCTCCTTAGATCATATCTGACTTTCTTGTATAGGTCACAGTCATCTGACTCAGACGATTCAGACCTGGACTTCAGCAAGCAGTGAATAGCCCTGTTCATCTATAGTTTCCAATTCAGAAATGCATGAATTTGCTTCTTTGGCTCACAGCCTTTTACACACTTACTAATGAAGTCAGTTACTGTAGTGGTGTATTTGTTCAGGCTGGTCGCAGAGTTTTTAAATATTGACCAGCCCTCAGATTCTAAGCAGCCCCGTAGAAGATCATCCAATTCCTCAGACCAACATTGCACGACTTTCTTTAATGAATTCTCATGTTTCACATTTCATGATTGATGCTCTACCCAACTCTCTGCTACACATGGAGCCCGATTTTACCAACCGGAGGCTAAGGGGCGGATCCGAGTGTAATACAGACCCGAACCCTGAAAATCCTTGTTCCAGTGCGCCCATACACTTTTTGCTCCGATCCATCTGTGGTGTGAGTGGGACTTAGCGCCGCTGGAACGATCAGAGTTCTGAACTGCACGTGCACAGTTCGAAAAAAAATCTGAAACAGTGCATCCAGGTGTGAAACACAAAATCAACAGTAAGAGCTATGGGGGGCTGGAATAAGCCGCGATCAGACACCCCCTAGGAGGCAGGTCCACCTGGCAGACCCACCCCCTGGATCAGACCCCACCTCCGCCCACTCTGCAATCAGTGCCCCCTGGAAGGCAGGCCCCCCCACCCTGTGATCAGACCACCCCCTGGGCTGGAGGCCCCTCAGCAAAGCACACACCCAACATACCTCGATTGCAGCTCTCCCTCTACCCTCCTTCTGACTCTCCCTCGTTGCACAGCCTGCAGCACCTTCCTGGTCTTCCACTGGCATCTGCCGGAGCAGGGAGTCGGGCTCAGGTGGATCTTTGGTTCAGGAGAGGGATAGTGGAAGATGGGGTGGAGGATGGGATTGTGGGAGTCTCCACCACCATCCCCCCAACCAGAGATCCATCTGAGCCCGCCCCACTCCTCCAGCAGATACCAGTGGAAGGCAGGCTGTGCAACGACTGCAGGTCAAAAGAATGATGGAGGGAGAGCAGCAGTCCAGATAGGTTGGGTGTGTGCTCCGCTGGAGGTGGCCCTCCCTCCCAGAGGGGAATCGATCGCAGGGGGGTGGGGGCTGCTTTCCGGCTCTGATTTGAGACTGGCTCCAGGGTGGTCCAATCCAGGGGAGTGGGGCTTCCTGCTGGTGGAGTCCGATCCACACACACAATGGCCCCCCACCAGCCGCCCCCCCCGCCCCCCCCCTGCCCAATGAGGTAGGGGGGTGGTTCCAATCAAGATGGGGGGAAAGGGTAGGCAGGTCTGCCGGGGTGGTTAGCAGAGAATCTGCAAAGGGTGTTTGAGGAAGATTGGCTTTGCAGGTTCCCCTGCAGAATAGGAATCTGCTTTGGATTTTTATTCTGCGAGTTGATAACAGCGCAGATCCGGAACGGACCCGAAGATGGTAAAGTGGGATTTGGCGGTAGTGTTGGGCATGTGGTTCATTAAATTGATTTAAATGCATGCTAATGCATTTAACTAATTGCGCTTGGGTATCGGTAAAGGTGCGATCTGCTCAGATTTGGGTGCAGATTGTGCTACAGGCCCCACGCCCGAACTTACCACAATTTTGTGCCCGAAAACCAGTGCAAATGTTTGGTAAAATTGGGCCTCATGATGTTCCAGTATCCTTACTCACTGAAGGCTTCCATGTCAAACTCCGCAAACCTCTGCCCACCCCCCATCACTCCTCCCTACCCCCCAGCCTTCCTCAGGCAAGTCTCAACATGTCTATGTCATGTTGATTCAGACATGTTTTGGATATTTCTGAAATCCTACTAACAGTGCGGATGATTTGGCAGGTGGGATGGGGGGGTACAATTTCAAGTTGAGCTCTGGTTATTTGCCATTTTAGGCGGGAGCACAGCTTCTGATTTTTCGCCTCTGGCCTCATTGCTCCCCCATCCCGTGCTTGCCATTGAACCCACCATGTGGGAGGGAGTGGGGGTGTGGGAGAAGGGACTGGAAAATTCCATCCTCTATTTCATGTTTGTTATCTAATCCTTTATCCATGCTTATATATTATCCCCATTACCACAAATTCCTGTCCTTTGAAGTAAACGTTTAGTTGGCACCTCGTCAAATGTTTTTTTAGAAATTCAAATACAAATACTTTACCCACCCAGTCTGTCATATTCTCAAAGAACATTAAAACATTTTCCAGACTGATTTCCATTTCATACAAGACCGTTGATGCTGTTTGTTTATATTCTTCTAGAATCTTTCCCTCTCCACGGAAACACCATTGTTGAGAATTATGAAATACCTCTTCAAATGCCTGGCTTTGCTTCTCATCTATTTTCTTGATCGCAAAGCTCACTGATTTAAACCTGACTAACAGCCTTCAATTTCTTCAAAGTGATTGTGGTTTGCAAAAGAGGAAATGAAACCATAAGCTGTCGATCAGATTTAGACTCTGTCAACACTGTGGTCAAGATCAATGGGGTGCTTGAGGTACATTCAAGCATGAAGGTAAATAAAAATAAACACAGATAGCTGGGGGATGTTACAAATCCATTGAGTGTCAATGAAATCTTTTTCAAGACACTGCAGGTTCAATTACAAATCCGAAGGTTCCATTGGAATGGAGAGGGTTTCAAAGGATTCAAATTGTTAGGAACCCTCAGAAACTTCAAATTAAAGCTGTGTTCATACATTCGGGCTAAGTGCACAGCTAGATAGATTGCTTCTCCTCACCCTCCCACCCTCTCTATCAAGGTACTTCAAAGGGGTCTTCTCTCACCTGCAGCTTTGATAGAGGGAAAGAAGAAACTTTTGCAGAATGGAGTGCTGTAATAATTTAAAATCTTGACAAGTACCTGAATGGTAGTGGAGGGGTGGGGGGGGGGGTGGTCGGTATGGGGGGAGGGCGCATGGGGGTGTGGCATGGACATTAAAGTTACCTGACCAGAATTTTCACAGATGAGAGGTAGGAATGCATCCTGACATCACCATGCCTGGGGTGCTCTTTAGGTCTGGCAGGCACGATACCCCCACCCTGACGAGAGAGATGAGGTCAATACATTCCCCCCAAGCCTGAGCCCAGCCAACTCCCTAGACCCTTGAGAGACCCTTCCTCTGCAGACTGAAAGCAGCAGAAGACCTCCTTACACCCCCTCAGCATCCAAGTTATCAGTGCTAGTGTGCGGTGGACAGTGCACTGTTGGCGCTGGCAATGTGTGTGACCAGAATGCAGGCTGAGTGGGTAGTCTGAGGGGAAATGGGAGGGAGAGACTGGGTGGGAAGGAGGACTGATTGGGGGGGCTGAGGGAGGAGAGGACTTAGTGCGTGGTCCAATCAGGAAGGGGTGTTGAAAGGGGATCAGGTCACGCTCATGGCTGCATGATGTGTGGAGAAAGTGCCCCATGATTTGAGTCATAGGGGAGGGATGAATGCCCTTCTTTTATGAGGGGTTGGCCTTTGAGATCCAGCATGCCATATCCGCACAATACAAACCCACCTGGTGCCATTCCTGCTGACGGGCTAGGTGAACGGTTAAGGCTGATGGATGGGCCATCAAACCTGCTAATAACATTCGAATTAGCAGGTGAGCTTAATTATTGGGTTGCCGCCCACACTAAGGGCAGACCCCATTGGGGCCGGTGGGATACGTCACATGAATCCCAAGAGCCTTCACAGCTGATGGGAATCTGATTTTTGGATGACACACCATTTACTGGGGCATCAGAATTTCTGTTGGCCATCTGAGACAGTCGGAGCATCAACCCTGAATGTCTGAAAGCTAAATTTGCTGTTGGTTTCAATATATGAGAGACTAAAAATCTGCAAAGGACATAGATAGGTTAACTGAGTAGGCAAAAAATTGGCAGGTGTAGGAAAGTGGGAACTCGTCCTTTGGCAAGAATAGAAAAGCAGTATCTGATTTAAATGGAAAGAGACTGCAGAACTCAATGGTGCGGGGGATTTGGCTATCATGACACATGAATCACAAAAATTTTTAGCATGTAGGTACAACAACTGATCAGGAATTTATTGCAAGAGAAATGGAATATGAAAATAGAGAAGTTTACTTGCAGCTGTACAGGGCCTTGATGAAATTGCGGTTGGACTTGTCCGTCCACTCCCATTGGTAGGATCCTTCTGTCCCGCTGATGGTAAGTCCTTGTCGAGGGTTTCATGACAGAGGTGGGTGCATGAAAATGGAAACCCTATTGACAATGACAGGACCAAAAGATCCTGTCACTGGCCAATTGTGGACCACTTCCGCAAAATATGCCACGGGTAAGGGTAGGCATGGAAACTCCCACCCTACATCTGAAATACCGTGAACAGTTTTGGTCTCTTTATTTGAAAAGGTTCACCAAAATGTTCCTAGCATGAGGGACTTAGTTTATGAGGAAATATTGGACCTGTTGGGTCTCTATCCATTGGTGTTTAGAAAAATGAGAGGTGATCCTGTTTAATCATTGGAGATTTGATAGGGTGAGTACTAGGAGGATGTTTCTACTTGGGGGAAAGACAAAAACAAGGGGATACAATTTAAGAATGAGGGGTCTACCATTTAAGATGGAAACAAAGAGAATGTTTAGCTTATAAAGGTTAGTTAGCACGTCAAATTCTTTTCCTCCGAAAGCAGGCAAGACCTTGAATTTATTCAAGACAGAGTTAGACAGATTTCTGATAGGCAGGGGTGTTAAGGGTTATGGAGGGGTGGGACATAGTGAAGTGGAGTCTAGACACAAGCCAGTGAACCATGGCTTTATTGAATGGTGGTCCGGGTTCAAAGTGCTCTTAAGTCCTATATACCTACATTCCTATCTCCAATAGTCTTCCCAGGCTATTTCCGAAATGTATTATTCTAAGAAGCTGTCCTGAATGCATTCTATGATCTGAGCCTCAAGGCTACTTTTGACAATTTGATTTGCTCAATCTATATGAAGACTAAAATTGTTCATGGTTATTGCAGTACCTTTCTCACAAGTCCCTGTTATTTATTGATTTTTTCTCTGTATTAGAATGTACCTACTCTTTGGAATCTATAAACCATTCCTACCCATGACATTTTTATTTTATTATTTCTTATTTTCGCACAAAATGATTCATCATTCAAATCTTTCAAACCAAAATTATGTCACAGTGTTTTTGTGATGTTCAGTATCTCATCCTATATTGACAGAGATTCCTTTCTTCTCATGTTTTCAAAATGAGCAGAACATGTGATGAAAGATCATCAGTCTGAAACATTAACACCCTAATTTTTCTTTCCCCAGATGCTGCCTGACTTGTTGAGTACTTTCAGCATTTTCTGTTGTTATTTCAGATTTTTAGCAGATATACATTTGTATCTTGCAGTTTGACAGAAGTTGAATGTAAATATAACCTGTAACACAAAAAGTGTTACATTTGTTTCTGGAAAGCAAAGTTCAACAAGCTTAATGTCAAGAGTGAGAAAATTCTACTCTGTGGGTAATGAAATCAGAATTGTTCTTTGAGACAAAAGGCAAAAGCCAAAGTCAATATGGATTAAGGAAAGGAAGGTTATAGCTGATGAACTTTGCAGAAGATAGCAATGCTGTTCAAAATCACAAAACTTGACTTTCAAAAAAAATTTTATAAGTCAAAAGCAAAAGTAATTGCCCAAAGGACCTGGGGGCAAATATCAGATTGGGTAGAAAATTGGTTTGAGAAGAGAATGCAAAGGGTAAGGAGATCATATCAAGTTAGAGTGGTTAACTGAGTCTTGTAAAGGTCAGTCATGGAGCCTTTGTTATTCTAGGTGCTAGGTACAATCGATAATAAGTTTTATGTTTGCAGAAAATATTCCTTAACTCTGATGGATTACAAAATTATAGATCAAAATAGTTGAGTAGGAAGCTTTAAGAATCTGCAATGGAAACCAGTGAGGTCTTATGGAGTTAGAGATAGATCCTTTATCTCACGCTATAAGTTTCATGTTTGAATTGCATTCCAGGATTTGATGGGCATGGAAGGTGTATTCATAAAATATTCAAATGGGTTGATCACCAACCTGTTAATTCTTCCAATATTCTTATGGTAGCTGGTAAGAGTAGGAACATCCCTGATAAACCATGCTAGATGTTGTGTGGCAACCTGCAACTATAGCCTCTGGCAACAGACTAGTGTCCTTTTCTGGGAAGAACTTGTTATGGATACAGATATAAGCATATGTTTTGTCTGCCTTATGCATCATGAGATGCAGGAAGCTTCCAAGTCTATGGGAATACCAAACATAATTCAGAATTAGAAAATCTGGAAATACTCAAGTCTGGCCGCAACTGTGAAGAGAGAAATGGAGTTAAATGAGCAGAGTTTTGCCGAGATGAGAATAGAGGCTATTGTCAAAGTGCCAGTAAAATTGTGGGGAGCCATGGTGGGTTGGCCTCCTGACCATATCCTGCCATTGGGGAACTTTACTGGCAATGGACCAGAATTATTATAGTCCATTGCCAATAAAGTTCTATAATGGCCATTATACTATGCCTGAAGTGGATTATAACTCTAGTCCCAAATACAGACAAACCCAGATTAGGAGCAATCTCTCAATAATCACTCACCTGAGTTCAAGGCAGCAACTTCACACAGACGCTTATTTTGAGTCTGAGCATGTGAACCACGTCTCTCCCAAGGAAAGCAACCATTATGAGGCATTACCCTTTCCCAGATAGCCTGTTAAATAATTTGTTGATCAAAATTATAAGTATTTGGAAATTAAAAGGGTCTGAGATTCTCCCTTCAAAAATTGTATCAGCCCACTTTCAGAAAATACAAGAGAGGTGGTTTCTTATACAGCATTTCAAAGACTACAGGAAATGTTCTCTTGAGTCCCAAAGGCTATCAGTATCCAGTTGAAACTGGAGATGCTGTTCCAAGAATCTAATGGGCTTCAGTTGAACTCTATAGCTAAGAGCAGAAATGCTCAGAGTCGCACTCATATACTGGATGGAGGTATTCCATAAAGCAGTTCCCCAGTGTAGAGTAGACCACAACATAAGTGGTGAATTCAGCATGTGAGAATAGTACATGGAAATCACTGTTTAACCTGGAATGTTTGACAATGGAGGAAGTAAAAGGGAAAAACTAAAAAATTCAGAATACAGTTCAATGACAGTTTATTGTGTGTCTAGTTATTTTCTTTAATCTTGCACATGGTGTATTTTTGCTGGTGTTGATTTTCTCTTCGAGGGAGTATCCAGCCCAGGAATGTGGCATTCTTATTTCCCTTCAGGTAGGCAAGGAAGCTCCCACCATTATGAATTTGAGCACAATTTAAAATTTGCTGAGGTACTTCAGCCCTGGTCACATGTGATCTCCTCAGAGCCCCATTCTGCTTCTCCTCCTTTCGTTTATCTTCTGCCAAATGCAGTAGAGTGGCCAGGAATGTCATGAATGAAAAGGCCGGTTGATCCATCAATCCTGCCCGATAATCATAATGACAGGAGTATCATGCCTAGAACACATACAATCCGTGTATCGTTGGGGGCAGGAGGAGAAACAAAAACAGAGGAAAAACAAGAGCCAGTAAGGGAAAGTTCTTCTTCAACTCTTTCAAGTAATAGAAGTAGGTCCAGGACATCACATTGACCCTATACATTCCCATAAATGTACTTACCTCCCATTTGATGGAATTTCATCCCGCTTGAGGAGAGGTGCAGAGTCAGAACATATCCTATGCAACCTGTCTTTGGGCTATTTGAAGGTTTTGAAGCAGAAAGAAATGAAATTTGAGAATCCCAAATAAAAAAAGATGAAAAAAAATCCAACAAGATGAATCACACACTTGTACAAATGGTTCGAAATTACAAGTGCATTTAATTGGTTTTCCAATTGCTATTCCATGCTTGTATCACCAAGAGAAGTTGGTGAATCTAGCACTGTGTACTATTTCCATTTGTTCCCTTATCTCTACGATGTTGAAAAACAGCATCAGGGTCCTTTCAACATAATTGAATTCCAATTTAAATAACTTACCATCTGGTTCAAGTGAGTGTCTGGGTTGTTCCAGTGAAGGCACTGATTAAAATAGAGATGGATGCTATAACAGGATTGAAGTATAGCACTGCGGATTGAGGGCTAATGTCAAAACCAGACAACAAAAGTTAAAATTGACCCACATTCCACCTTAGCATTATGGTTGTCACACTCAGAATTCCACTGTACTCAAGCTACAGTGAAACCCCTATTTTACACGCCTGATTTAGCACGAATTTGGATATAGGGATATATCCCTATATAGGGATAGCGACAGGGATCTGACTATCGTCATCAGTAATTTTCACTCTACTTCTCAGTGCTTGTCGTCAGAATACAGAAGAGCAAGGGAACGCAGTGTGTCTCAAAACCGCATTGTCAGCACCAACAAAAAAGACCTACTTTTTTCAAGGCAGCATTTCATCCCAGGGAGTTTGACCTCTGCCAAGTTTAACAACTGATTTAGAAAACTAGAATAGAAACTCAAGGACTGCAAAGAACTGGCCATTGTTCATTTTTATATACAATATTGGGTAGGGTCAGTCTGAATAAGGAAGGAGGGTTTCCCAATGGAATGATCTGTTTCCCAGTCATTAAGCCATCCCCAATCCCCTCCCAGATGATGCCAGACCTGTTTCCACATTCACTGAGTTTTTCCTTTCCTACTTTCCCAGACCATGAGTATGTTTCACATCAAGCTCCTGCCAGCTCTATGTGTCAGCGCTAACAAGGTTTCATAGTCACTCAATTTTAATAACCCCGATTTAGCGCAACACCACTTTTCTTGCGGTAACATTTTATGGGCCCTGATTGTCGCGTCATAATGGGACTGCACTATATTTGCAGGAGGTGGGCTGGGAAGAACTTTTTGATACCAAGGAAGAGCTAAATCACTGCTGGAGGATAATAACATGCTACTACCCTACTAATTAAATATATCAGCTATAAAGGAACTACTTGGACTTGAACTGTAAAACAATACTGATTTACCCGGAGGACAGACAGCAGACATGCTAAAACAAAACATTCAGAGATGCTGATAAATTGTTTCAAAAATGCTGACACAATCCAAAAAAACTGATGGCTCATAAAACAACAATATAAAAACAATCCTGAATAAAGGTTTAACCAAGGCCACTGCTTCATTTTTACAAAGTCAGGCAAATCCATGTTTATTGCATCAGGTTTTGTGATTTTTCCAGTATTTGGAGATCATATTCCACTACCTCTTTTGTTTCATTGTGAAAATAGGGAAAAAATAAAAACATATAAAAAACGAACCCAGTCGTTGTATTGGGAGTCCAATGGGACACAAACTTGACATATCTTGAGCTGTAGATGTATCCACTACTCATGGTTGCAAACATTCTGACCTTTATACAGATAGACCATTTCTCTTTCTAACTGCTTTGTGCCATGCAGGAAATCAGCAATTTTCTGGATGAAGAAGATTGGCACTTGTGCATGAAATCCTGAGCCCCATTTAAATGCCATTGAAATGAAAAAAAATCATACAGTATTATACCTTTGGCCATTGTTCCTCTTGCTGGAACTGGAAGCAGATGGCACTTCCACTGGCATATCAGAAGACATCTCCAAATGATTCTAATTATAACCTAAATTGCTGATGATGGGCAAGATGCATGAGATCAAGGGACAGGTTAAAATTTTCAATGGTGAAATCTGCAGCTATGGAGCAGATATGGGTAGGCTATAAAGTGACATTCTGGACAAATTGTTCTTCTGGTTTTGTGAATGGGAGGCCGTGTCTCACAAATTTGATTGAGTTCGTTGAGGAAGTGATAAGAAAAATTGACTGGGGCAGGGCAATGGATGTTATATACACAGACTTTAGTAAAGCCTTCAGTTAGGTTCCTTATGGCAGGTTCATACAGGAGGTGAAGTCATATGGGATCCGAGGTGAGCTGGTAAGATGGATACAAAACTGGCTTGGGCATAGAAAGCAGATCAGCAGTGGAAGGGCACTTTTCTAACTGGAGGTCTGCGACAAGCGATATTCCACAAGGGTCAGTGCTAGGGCCTCTGTTGATTGTCATATATATAAATAATTTGGAGGAAAATATAGGTCGTCTGATTAGTAAATTTGCAGATGATACAAAAATTGGAAGAGAAGCAGATAGTGAGGAAGATTGTCAGAGGATATAGCAGGATATAAATCAGTTGGAAATCTGAGCTGAAAGATGGCAGATGGAACTTAGCCCAGAAAAAAAGTGAGATGATGCGATTTTGAAAGTTTGCTGTAGGATTGAAGTATACATTAATGGTAGAGCCTTTAGAAATATTAACATACAGAGGGATTTAGGCATGTTGATTCACAGTTCCCTGAAAGTGGCAAATTAGGTGGAAAGGTGTTTAAGAAGGCTTGTGGCATGCTGGTTTTCATCAGTTGGGGCATTGAGTATAGGAATTGAAAAATCATATTGTAGCTGCGTAAAACTTTTGTTAGACCGCATTTGGAGTATTGTTCACAATTCTGGTCACCATGCTACCGGAAGGATGTTGATGAATTGGAAACGGTGCAAAAGAGATTTAGCAGGATATTGCCTGATTTGGAGAATAAAGACTATGAAGAAAGGTTGAACAAACTTGGATTGTTTTCATTGGAGCTTCAGAAGATGAAGGAGAATCGGATAGAGATTTACAAGATTGTGACAGGCTTGGATAGAATGGATAGTCAGAGTCTTTTTCCAAGGATTGAAGGATCGATTACTCAGGGGTTGAGAGTGAGAGAGGGAAAATTTAAAAGAAATGTAAGGGGTAAGTTTTTCTCACAGAGGGTGGTGAATGCCTAGAACATGCTGCCAGAGGAGCTGGAGGAAGCAGATTCTATAACAACGTTCAATAACAACACATCGGATAAATATATGAACAGGCAGGGAAGAGAAGATATGGACCACTTAGAGGGAAGAATCTGTGTCAGCATTGACTTGATGGCTCAAAGGGCCTGTCCCTGTGTTGTACTGTTCTTTGTTCTCTCTTAAACAGCAACATTCTGCATTATGACCATAGCTTTTCTGCCACTTACACGACTTATTGAGGGCACAAGAGTGGCGTTGGTATTTTTCAAATTTAAATTTCACTTGTATTTTACATTATAATTGTTTGTTTTCATTCATGTGCACATTGCATTTGTATTATCTGTTTGTTGAGATTAGTTCAGTCAGAGGGCTGAATCTACTGGCACATCTCACCCTTGATAATGCATTATGGTTACATGGGAATTAGGACATTTACTTTACAATGGAAGGAACCATGTTATGTTTTTACATTCACTATTTATTGAACATGGACTAATAAGAAGCAGAGAATAATGATCATTGGATGTTTTTTGGGCAGCCAGAAAGTTTGTAGTTTGGTTGTCTAGAGGTCCTGCTCCTTTTACAGAATATGCTAGGACTTCAGTGAAAACACCAACTCTCTCCTCCTCTTCAGCTCTGATACTGAGACCTCAACAGCATCTCATCAGAGAACATGGGAATACTATTAGTGGCTGTTGCTCCATTTGCAGTGTGCTACCTTCCAGAAAAACCTTTCTGAAATTATTCCACCAACAACTTGAATGCACTTTAGAGGGGAAGATGTGCCTTTTAGAAGTGCAAGTTAATTATTTGTTTACTAGTCATGCATACTCTTGAGACCTCTGCTGAGTGCACAGCCAGTCAGCTGCACTTTTTGCGTAGGGCTGCATACTTCAATCATGTTGATGAACAATCAGCATGAAGTTCATGTGCTGCCCACCTCAACACAATTAGATGGTTATTGTACAAAAAGGTTCTAATTCAATCTGTAGCCCTTAAAACATTGGTAAATACTTGAATTAAATCCACAGTAGTGATTAGTTTTTTAGTATAATCAGAATAATCTGATGTTACTATTTGCTCTCCTTAGTTTTCAGTTAGTTTTATTCCCATCATCCTGGGCTTCCAAGGTTACACCAATAATATTCTAAACCTAAACCCTGTGAAGTCAGTAAACATAGTACAGATCAATGATCTCAAGGCTTCTATCTACATCTTCTGGAGACGTGTCTTCTCTTCTTTAATGATCTCAAGAAGACTAGGAATACACCTGTGACTAGGAGGAATGCAGCTTATTAAACATTGCTGGTATGTCTGGCTATATAAATGCACTGAAAGGTCAAATAATACACTGACAATAGTTCAATAATTTTATAATAATTACATATTTGCCTACTGATACTTTTTTTTAGGATTGCAATCTTCAAGATTACTTCTGGAGTAGGATCATGCCATATTTTTGGTATTCATTTTTTCCCTCATAAGTTACTTCTGTCTTTACTCTTTATTCCCTGGATCTGCAGTGAATCATAAGCTTACAATTACAGTATATCTGTAAATAGAAATAAAGTTAAGAACAATAAATGATAGTCAGTACTAGGAACAGGTAAATAATGGTGAATGAATCTAACCCGAAAGCCAAACTGTATGAAGTACTCATATTCACATTTAAGTAATTAATTTGTGTTGAAATTTTCCTCTGTGAACAAGGAAGGATGAAGGTTTACTTAAAATGTTTCTATTTTTGCCATGAGGTTGGTCTTTTCTTGTTATTGGCAGAAATATTTGTACTAAATTTCTTTACCCTCACTGTATTGGAGAAGCTAATCTATTTAAAATCACGTATCTACCAAACCCTCCAGGCATCAACTTAAAATATCATTTTAGATCATTGCTACAATCTTTCTATTTGCACTTATAGCTGAGGATATCTGGACATAATTCACATTCATGTCGACAATATTGGCCAAAGTATTCAGAGAACTAATTTAAAACTCAAAATCACCCAAATTGAATTACATACACTGACGCACAAGAAGAAATTATGCATCTGCAAATTGCATGATAAAAAACTCAACCCTTCCCATTCACACTCAAAGAAAGCTTTAACTAATCTGCCAACTCCTCCAGTGCAGCCACAAACATGGCTTTCATTTCTTTGCAACAGAGTAGAAATAAGTTTAATGAAAAGACAGTGCAGCAGACAGATGGCATTTAGGGAACACATCTTAATTATGAAGGTATGAGACAGAGTGGCATGAACAAACAGGGATTGAATTTCCTGACTCTTTTGCATAGCTGCAGCAGCAGGTGTGCAGAAACCCTGCAAAACAGTGTACAAAGCATGTAAGTAGCATTTTAGAATGCACTAGAAGTACGCAGTAGACAGATTGTGACACCAGCCAATGAGTATATTGATTTGGCTCCATCAATGCCATTGTTACAGAATGCTCCAGCTAATGCTCTCTGCTAATTTTGCACAGTTGAACATGGAGCAGGAGAGATCTCCCCATCAGTGCTATTTAAAAGAATCATCATATTTAGATTAGTTGCTAATTGAGTTCTGTTGGTTATTCCTTAGTTGATGAAAGTGTTGGGATGTTTATACTGCTACTTAAAGTTGGTAAGGTCTACAGGGAGTGGTGTAGCATGTGGCAAAGGCCTGGGTTCTGATTCTGCTTATGCCACTTTCTCTTAGTTGCAATAGACACTTGGTTTGCAGCATGCCAGTGCAATCCGGAGAAGTGAAACATAAGAAAGCAAGCTATTCAAAAATGGAGGAAGATGTGGTGGAGGAGGATTCACAACAGTTGGCCCCTGTCCAGCCACGGTTTTTCAGGAAATTTCTACTTCGGATTCCATGAAGAATACTGGCTGGATAATTAAAAGTGATTCCAGAGGTGGGATTGGGGGAAAATGCATCTGGGAGATCCAACATTGTGATGTCAGTGCTGGATTTTACAAATGGTAAAAACCATGGCGGGCAGGCCTCTGACAGCAATGCAGCAGTAAGTCAATTAAGGTAGTTAAAATGGCAACTAATTCAAATTTTGCAGCCTCAAGATGCTCCAGTTAATCAGCCACACATTCAAAAATAAATTAGCTACAGGACCTTTAAGTATGACAGCCATAGCTCTGAGGTTAGGCAAAAGGGAAGGAATTACTCAATCAAGATTATCAATAAACCTATTGTTCTACTATCACTTAAAGAAAGTCCTTGGCTACTTGATTGAATGCTTTTACAGCCACACTAATGATTTGTTCTACTCTTGTGTCGGAATGGCATCTTCCACAACAGTGGATATTATTGAATGAACACTTTCCAAACCTGAAGTTAATTTGATCAAAAATGCATTAATTTACAGCCATAATTATTTTCCTTGGAATTAAACAAATTAAAAAAGGAAAGCTCATCAGCATATTACAAACGAGTGATTGATTTACTCCTTTAAATTATTAATCCATCGACATTTATCATCTTTCTGCAGCAAATCAATCTGAACTTCCTCCCAGTGTTTTTTTTCCTCCAGTTTGTCTTCCGTTCTGCTAACGTACATCTTCCTCTTGAAAAATTAGTTGGATTGTTTATGTAATGGTTGAGTGCATTTGCTATCTTACAAAACATGTCTGGTTTTAAAGCATTTATAGGAATCCTTTAAACATTTTATTTGGTAATCATGTGGCTTGTTACTTTAGTGCTATATTCATTTACTATGTGAATTTATTGGCATGTTCTGTTTTGAGCCTATGTTTTCTCTGTCTCGGAGCTTATTGCAGTCTCTTGTCTGCATAAGCTGACCTAATTATATAATTTTGTAGCCCTGTACGGAAGTCTTCTGTCATGTTTTAGATATTTAAGTTTTTTTTTGGACATAACAAGCATTTTCTAATCTTGTTTTCTTTGTGTTTTGTTCCGGTCTGCTGCTGATAAAACTTTCTTTTTGTAGAAAATATTTTTCAATTGCTGAATTAAAATTAGCATTGCAAACATTTTTATTTGCTCCCAACAGTTTTATAAGCTTTCGGTATATACTGGTTGATGTTAGAATTGTAATAACTTGAAGGCAATTTGTTGTGGCTTGAAGTTATGAAAGTATTTATTACCAGCGATACAAGTTTCTTACAACAAAGGGTCTGACAGAACTAAACACGCAACAATTCTCCACTCCCTTCTGGTTCCAACTGAAGATCCTCCCCAACTCTGGACATGCATCCTTCCACTTGATTGGCTCAGCTTCTAATGCTGCCACTTTATCGGGTCTGACCTTCACGTAGCCCTCAGGGATCACCCCTTTAAAGGTGCCATGCCATAACACACGTTCTCCCCTAACTCCTGAGTTCACCAATGGATGAAACAAAAAACATAGAAACATAGACATATAGAAAGTAGAAGCAGGAATAAGCCATTTGGCTCTTTGAGCCTGCTTTACCTTTCATTATGATCATGGCTGATCATCAAATTCTATATCCTCTCTTCCCTCCATATCTTTAAATCCCCCTCAACTCAGGTGCCAAGTAGACCTAGCCCATGTCCTCTGGCTTCATGCTCAGATAGCCCCTTTGGCCTCTAATGGGCCCCACTCTTCCCCTGGTCATCCTCTTGCTTTTAATATTCTTATAAAATGCCTTGAAGTTTCATTCATCTTACCTGCTAGTGATATTTCATGGCCTTTCTTTGCCCTTCTACTTTATTTTTTAAGCACCTCCCCTACACTTTCTATACTCCTGAAGGGCCTCCCCATTTTTAGTGTTCTCTACCTACTTTATGCTTCCTTTTGAACTTTATCAAACCTTCAATATCGCTTGACATTGAGGGTTCCCTGGACTGGCTGCCTTTCTCTTCATTCTTAGAGAAATACATTGGCTATTAACTCTCACTATCTCACTTTTAAAAGACTCCTGCTTTCCAAATGTAGATTTCCCTGCAAGTAGCTCCTCCCAGTCTACATTTCCCAGATCCTGTCTAATTTTGAAATCAGCCTTCCCCCAATTCAGATACTTGATTTCAAATGATGCTTATCCCTTTCCAGAATGACTGATACTTACGGAGTCTTGGTCACTGTAACCAAAATGCTCACCCCATTGACACTTCGACCACTTGCCCGGCTTCATTCCCTAGGATTAAATACAATACTGCCCAATCCTTGGTAGGACTACCTACAGATAGAGCATTGTATGCAGTTCTAGAATCCACATTATAAGAAGGATGTGATTGCACTGGAAATGGTGCAGAGGAGATTTACTAAGATGTTGCCTAGGCATGCAAATTATAGCAGACTTCAGGAATATCCAAGGATATCTCAGCATAAGTTAAGTCAGTCTGGGGAATTCTGGACTCTGGTAGAAAGTCTCAATTCTGTATTATGCTCTTCAAGAAATATTGAATTTGGTTGGACAGCTGCGAAAGTAAACTTATCAATCTGAGATCCTCCTTTGTATCTGCTGTCTCCTCAGTTATGGAAACTGCTAGTTGCTTCAATTTCAAATTTACAATTGGGACCCCTATAATCATTGGTGAATGTCACTGTATTGCAGAGGTTGTCTATTCATCCCCTGTGTCAAGCCCAGGTCTCTTCCTCAGATCATCAAAATGTTTCTTCACATGACAACCTTGTATCTCTACGATGTAGGACAGCGGTCCTGTTCTTTCCACAACCATTCCAGTCACCCATGTCAGTCCTGCTGCAAAGTTTCAGGCCATGACCGAATGAGCAACTTGGAAAACTCTGGAGGCAATCTTGGGCCCACGTTTGACATCTGCAGGAATGGCAGTGGCACTTAAGATCCAGTGAAATCGGAAGGCAATGGCTCTGAGTGAGGGGGTGCAGGGAAAGAATGAAATGGTCAGCAGGAAGGGAGGGGTGGCATTGACTGATGGGGGTAAAAAGTGACTCAATATTTGGGTGAGGGAGGTCTTCGATCAGGAGGGTGAAGGTTAAATGCTGGCTCCAGTTGGGGAAGGGGATGAATGCTTGCTCTGCTGTATATGATGTGTACCATTGTCTGACACTAAACCTCTGGGATGCCATGAATGGCATAAACTATTCCTCAGTTTGTCAGTGGTGGAAATGGCTATTGCGGACTTCAGCATTTGGCTATCCAACTATTTAGAATATATGTGTACTAATATGAGAAACATATGTCCCATGAATGACCCTGCATAGTCTATATGTAGTCTTGCCTATGACTGTCTGGTCACTTTCAAGGATGCATACTTGCAAGTAATGGCAATGCCTGTTGGGCTTCAACAACTGGGGCACTGACTAACTATTCCTTTAATTTCCTTGTTGATGCCCAGACACCAAACATAACTTTGAATGAATGTTTTCATCCTGCTTTAGCCAGAATGTGCAAATCCTACAATAAAGGTAACTTCCCTTTGGGGTGGGATAAAACACAAGTTCCCCACAATAAAACGTTGTCATTGCATGTTGCCTCGTTCTTCTTTGTTGGTAAGATTTAAGTAACTCTGACCTAACGTATCACCATCCTCGTAGCACCACCTTCTTACCTTTGGTAATATTGGGACTCTTTTGGACCAAATTTTTACGTTTAGCTGAGACTAGCAAAGTCTTTATCAGATGCAATGCCAGCATTATCTCTTATGGGACTGGTGGGTGATGCTACTGTCCGCGACAAAGGTAAACAACTCACTGCATCTGCATTTATAAGGTTTGAATTTCACATGGATACTTCACTCATTATTAAACACCGACCAACAATTGCAAACAACCAAGAGGAGTTAAAACAAGCACATCAGCAAGATGGCCAATGTGTCCAAATAAGAGAATACTATCTGGAAAGACGACCAGACCAAACTCCCAAAAACACTGTCCTACATCAGCACTTCAATGATAGGAAGACTTCGCAATCCTTGATGATATCCCAATTTTTATTGACATAATAGGGATGTTGAGATGATATTGGCTTGGTACATATGAACATAAGAATGTAAATACCAGGTGCAGGAGTGGGAAACTCAGCTCCTTGAGTCTGCTCTTTAATTCAATATGATCATGGCTGATCTTTTCTCAGTCTCAGCTCCACTCCCCTGCTCATTCTCCATAGCCATTCAATCCATTACTAATTAAAAATCTATCTCCTCCTTCAATTTACTCAATGTCCTGGCATCCACCATACTCTGGGTTTAGTGAATTCCATAAATACGTGCCCTTTTGAGAGAATTAATTTCTCTTCATCTCTAAAATCTATGGCCTATTGTTCAAGATTGCCCCACAAGAGGAAGCATCCACTCCACATCATCTTTGTCAATACGTTTTCATCATCTGATAACCACAATCAGTTCTCCACTCATTCTTCTAAATTCTAGACAGTAAAGGCCTAAACTGTTCAATTTCTCTTGAAAGGACAAACCTCTCATCTCTGGAATCAATCCAGTGAACCCTCTCTGAACTGCCTTTGATGCTATTACATCCTTCCTCAAATAAGGGGACCATAACTGCATATAGTGTTTCAGGTAAGTCTCGCCAATGCCTTATATAGTTGCAGCAATACTTCCCTACTTTTATCCCTTTAGCTATTAATGCCAAAATTCCATTTGCTTTCCTTATTATCTGCTGTATCTGCATATCATTTTTTTGTAACTCATGCACAGGGACACAAAGGTGCCTCTGAACCAAAGCACCCCAAAGTCTTTTTCCATTTAGAAAATAAGTTGTCTTTCCATCTTTTTGACCAAAATGGATAACCTCACACTTATCCACACTAAACTGCATCGGCCACATTTTGGTCCTCTACCTGAACTATCAGCCATCAATTTGTAAATTGCTTATTTCATCTTTGCAATTTTAGTGTTGTCTACAAATTTGGCTGTTGTACCTTCTATCCTTGTATCCAAGTCATTAATATAGATTGCAAATAATTGGGGCCTGCAGACCGAAATTCATGGCAGCCCATTAGTTACCTCTTGCTAACCAGAAAAATAATGATTTATCTCAACTCTCTGCTTCATGTCAATTAGCTAGTCTTCTAATCAAGCTAATAAATTAAATCTAATCCAATGTGATCTTACCTTGTGTATTAACCTTCTGTGGGCACCTTATCAAACATCTTCCTGAAGTACAGATATACTACATATGTAGGATCCAGTTATTCACTTTGCGTGTTACATCTTCCAAGATTAATCTCCAGCAAATTAGTCAAATATGATTTACCCTTCATAAAGGCACACTCACACTGATGGATTGCATTTTGACTTTCTAAATGTCCTGAGGAATGGATTCTAACAACTTCCTAACAACAGATGTTAAACTAACTAGTCTATAATTCTCTATTTCCTGCCTCCCTTCCTTTTTAAATAAGGGTATTACTTTACAGTTTTTCAAATCTGCTGGAATCTTTCCCATATCCAGGAATTTTGAATATTATGATCAATGGATCCACCATCTTACCTGTCACTTCCTCTAATGCCCTAAAATATAGATCTGGGGATTTGTCCGTTTTAAATCCCAATAGTTTGTGAGTACTATTTTCTTACTGATGATGATTATTCTAAGTTCATTCCTTTCTATTACCTCTGCATTATCTATTACAATTGATACTAGTGTCCTCCACCCTGAAAACTGAAGCACAATATTGCAGCAATTCCCATTATTAAATCCCTGTTCTCATCCTCCAAGGCACCAACATTCACTTTAGCTACTCTCTTCCCTTTTATATATTTAGCAAAAGCTTTTGCTATTTTTATGTTATTTTTCTTTCATAATTTACCTTGGCTCTTTTTATTACATTTTGTAATGCTTTGTTGATCTTGTAAAAGTTTTCCAATCTTCTAGTTTGCCACTAGCTTTTGCAATATGGCGTGCCCTTACTTTTTGTCTTTAACTCCCTTGATTAGCCGTGGATATTTTTCCCTGCTTATAATCTTCGGGGTGGGAGCTATTATGGGCAGAGTCAACGAGCGATTGGTGGGGTTGGAGATTCCAGTTGCCATTCTGCAAGGGGATCGATCTAGACTGGAGAGAGAGCAGTGTTTGAGGTGGGCTGGGGGGGTCATGGTCTTCAGGGAGGTGCCTGCCTCCCAGTGGGATCTGACCCCAGGGTGGGGGTCTGCCGGGGTAAGAGATTCTGGGTGCAGGGAGCTGGATATCAGGGTGCTCTGTGGCAAGGGGGATCTAGGTGGTCCAGGAATTGTTGTGAGGGCTGCAATCAGACTGTGGAGGAGAGGGGTTGGAGGGGCAGCACTTGGCGGTCCAGGGCTGGTCAGCGATCAGGCTAGCCAGAAAATGGAGAGAATGACAGATTGGAGTCACTGCACATGCGCACAGTTCCAGAACTGTCAAACTCTAGCGTCCCCATGTTTTTAATGAGATTCACAATTGTGAATTTTGCAGTACACAGAATGTGGAGATTCAGGTTTGAAGCTGCACCGAGAAAACAATTGTGATTTAGAATAGTTTTCAGAGCAATTCAGCACTTTTGGGAGAATCACCCTCACTATTTGGGAATTTATAGATTACTCCCACCGGGAACTTCTTTCCTTTGCTATTTCTTATTTCTACCTAGACTGATTCAACTTGTTGATCTCCAGTGCTGATATAATTTCTTATGTAATGTTAGTGTATCTTAAAGTGTTTTTTTGAATCATGTTCTCTGCTGCTTTATAGTAGCTTTGATGTCATTGTCAGGCTGTCTGCTAGAAATCTTTTCATTGCTCCTTCAGTGATTTAAATGGGGTTGTTCATTTTTACTCTGGGATTTTTTTTAATGCATTGTTAGGTGGAATGTCATATATTTTGGAGGTTTAGAAGGGACATCAAGATGAAAAGAAGTATTTCTCTCTCTCTCTTCTTTTGAAAATTCTGCTAATTAGCTGAAAGCAAAGCTTCTTCCCTTCTGGAGTAGAAAATCTGTTATAGTTAGCTTACCTGGAGATTCTCTCTCCCTAGTGTTTTGGGAAGCTATTCTGACTTCAAACTATTCTGAGTGTATCCAGAGGGCTGTTGAAAGTTACAAGGCTGAGAGGTCAGGGTTTCAATTCTCAGTTCCAGTATCATATGAGATTAATCTTTGCTGTGATAAACCTGTAGAAAACCTGTGGTTTTGTTATCTATGGGAGGTTTTTTTTTGGATTGGAACATTTTCGATATATTCATTAAGAATAATACATTACCATGGTTGTTTTGATTATGTTTGCAATTGATAAAAGTTTTTTTCTTTCCATTTCTGTTAACTATATTCTAAAATAGATTTTGTTTGATGAAAACTCCCTTGCAGGTCATTTGAATCATACCTGGAGTGAAACATATCATGCTTATCCTAGCCAAATTCAAAGTGCAAAACTTGTGATCCATGTGGGCTTCATGAAAGTATTTGGAGTTTCTGACCTGAATTATATCATTTACTACAGTACTGACACCTTCCTTCACTAGCAAAGCTATACCACTTCCTTTTCCTTTCAGTATATTCTTCAGAAATATTGATTATTCTTGATCTTCAATTCCTAGACCTGATCTCTTTGTAATTGCATTTCAGTAATCACCACAAAATTATACTCCTTTGTCTCTATTACTGTTAACTCATCAATTTTGTTCCAAATGCTTCATGCATTCAGACAGAAAGCCTTTAAGTCTTTTCTACTATCACATTTCCTTATTCTTGTACAATTCCTCATTGCAAAATAATGCTCAAATGTCTGTCCCTTGCTTTTGTTTTTTGGTAACAATCCACCTCAAACCTACAATCCTGCCTTTATCTTTTATTTTGATTTTTTAAAATTTTTCTTGCAACTGAACCATCTCCCCACATCTCCTTAGTATAAAGCTATATCTACAGCCCTAATTATGCAGTTCACTAGGATTCTGGTCTCAGCATGATTCAGAGGATAACTATCCCATTGGAACAGTTCCTTCCAGTACTGACACCATGAATTTGAACTCATTTCTCCCACACCAACATTAGAGTCATGGATTTGCTTCTTTAATCTTATTAATCGTGTGCCAATTAGCACATGACTCAGGTAGTAATCTAAAGATTATTACCTTTTATCTTTAAATTACCTTTTTGGTTCTGCTTTTTAATTTAGCCCCTAGCTGCTCATATTCCCTCAGAAAAATTTTTGTCCTTGTTCTGTCTATATTGCTGGTAACAACATGAGTCATGGATCTTTACCTCCCTCTCTAAGTTCCTCTGCAGCCTAGATGAGATATCCCGAACCCTGGCACCAGATAGGCAACATGTTCTATGGGACTCTCGATTCTGGTCACAGAGAACAGTGTTTCTGCCCCTAATTATATTATCTTGATTTTGACTACATTTCTCTTCTCTCCCCACTTGAATGGTTCCCTGCACCACAGTGCTGTGGTCAGATTTCTTATCCTTCTACAGTTCCCACTCACATCCACACAGAGAGAGCCTGTTGGACAAGAACAAGGGCTGAGGCTCTTCAACCCACCTCCTGGATCCCTCTACCATCCTCAATCATAGTCACACCCTTCTGTTCCTGACCACAGGCCAAATTCGAGGTAGTTAATATAAGGAGTGTTAATATAAGGAGTCTTGAAAGATAGCATCCAGGTACCTTTCCTCCTCCCTGATGTGTCACAATGTCCGGAACTCAGACTGCAGTTCATCAATGCTGAGCCGCAGTTCCTTGAGCAACCAACAGTTGCCGCAGAAATCACAATGGAGTACACCAACTCCCACCTCTTGCAGATATAACATATCACTTGGCTCTCCATCCCTATTTTAATTAATCAGTTTTTTTTAAATTTTCAACTCTTGTTTAGCTTCTTGATCTGTAAATATTTCTCCATATTACCTTTAATCTGAGAATAGGTCATTCAGATTAGCAATTACATACTTGACAATTAAATGACCACTTTCCTGTGATTTCACTCTTGATTGTTTTTTAAACTCAGCCCGCTACTCCATTTGAGTTGTCTGTCACAGGTCTCTGCTTCCAGAAGGCAATAGTCTCCAAAAAAAAGTCAGCAAGGTCACTTAAGGATAGCAAAATGCAAGCCAATTCTTAAAAATCAATCCAATATCTAGTAAACTCCACAACTTCTAATTTCCTGCCTAATAGAAGAAAAGGTGGACGGCCCACTGAGGTTTGTCAGATCTACACACAATGTATTTTCTGAGAAATGGCACTGTTATTCCTAACTCTTGTTAGTTAACTAAGGAGTTGGTTTTTGAGGGAATGGGAGTTAAGCAGCTGTTTCAACGCTGATTGCTGAGAATTAAAAATATCAATGTAACTACATATTTTAATAATCAAAACAAAATTAAATCAACCAAAAGAAAATTAAAATTTACTAATCCGAAACAAAATGTTCAGGCACTTACCAAATTCAATAAGACCCCAAATTCCTCATAGCAAAGAGATAATAAATTAAACAAAACTGACAAAAAAGTAATTTGGCACTATCTAGTCACAGAGCGTACCAAAGGGATCAGTGACTGTTGGCAACCAACCAGGATTGTCTTATAAAAAAAGAGTTCATTATGCAACCTCTTAATGAAATATTGTTCCAAACAAACAATCTGAAAGTGTGCCAGAGTATTCAGCCCACATTACCAGCCACAACAACATCTGTGGCAATTATTGCAGTCTTTGTCAGCAGCTCCAGAGCAGTAGTGAGAATCCATTTGAGGTCTAGAACAACTAGATTAGGATCTTCCTCCTGCCAAGGAAGTACCAACTCGGAAAGCCTAAATACGCAGAGGAATAAAGAGCCAAATTTTCATTCTAATGAAATAATTAATGGCAGCATTGGAGGCTGAAAGCAACAAAACGAATGGTCCATACAAATGGAAATGTTCAGGATGCAGAAATTGGTCAGCAAATGGCAGCACTGAACCTTTTCTTTAATATTTAAATTGCACAGCTGTAACCAGGATACTTTATTGTCTTGTGATCATCTACACACCAGCTTCAGTGTTACAGTGTATTGATTTTCGATGCATTACAATACTATAAACAACAAAGAACAAAGAAAATTATAGCACAGAAATGGCCCTCCATGCCTGCACCAATTATGCTGTCTGACTTAACTAAAACCTTCTACCCTTCTGGGGACTATATCCCTCTATTCCCATCTCATTTGTGTACTTGTCAAGACTTCCCTTAAAAGTTACTATAGTATCTGTTTCCACTACCTCTCCCAGCAATGAGTTCCAGGCACCCACCACTCTCTGTGTAAAACATCTATCTTATACATCTCTTTTAAAACTTGCCCCTCCCTCCTTAAACCTATGCCTCCCAGTAATTGACTCTTCTACCTTGGGAAAAAGCTTCTGACTATCTATCCTGTCCATGCCTCTCATAATCTTGCAGACTTCTATCTGGTCTCCCCTCAACCTCTGTCATTCCAGTGAGAACAAATCAAGTTTCTCCAACCATTCTTCATAGCTAATGCCCTCCATATCAGGCAACATCCTGGTAAATCTTTTCTGTACTCTTTCCAAAGCTGCCACATCTTTTTGGTAGTGTGGCAACCAGAATTGAATACTATATTCCAAACACGGCCTAACTAAGGTTCTCTGAAGTGGCAACATGACTTGCCAATTTTTAAACTCAATACCCCAGCTGATGAAGGCAAGCATGCCGTATACCTTCTTGAGTACTTTCTCCATCTGTATTGCCACTTTCAGTGACCTGTGTACCTGTACATACTCCTACTCCTAAGGGTTCTGCCATTTACTGTATATTAGACCTTCCAAGATGCATCATCTCACATTTACTTATAGTGATTCTGTAAACAATGACGAATGTCTATGATCTCAGAGCAGTCTAGATTTGGAACATTTGAAATGGCAGCAGCAGTAGAGAACGTTTAGTATGTTCTACAAAATTGTCAATGCAACTAAAATTCAGTGCCCTGAAATTCAGTCAGTAAGACAGATACATTTTGAAAACATATCATAAATTATAGATTTTTTATTCTTTATTTAAATGTAGCTGTCCATGTAAGGCCAGCATTTGCTCCTCACACCTAATTACTCTTGAGAAACTGGTAGTGAGCCATCTTTTTGATTCATTTATCCAATCAAGCTGTGTGTACAAATCTTGGGCCTGAGTGTGGGCTCTCCCAGCTCTAGGTTATGGAGTCAAAACCTTCAGCAGCATCATTCTCACTCTCTGTGAATAGTTACTATAGTCAATAAATAGTTTGTTGTTACACTATATGGTGGCTGTCATTCCTTTACTGTACTACATAGGTTGTGGCGTATTTCCGCAAACCCTTAGTGTGTGTGGTCCAATTTAATAATAACTTGCTGCATAATCAAGTTCTGATAATCTCAAAAGGTTAATTTATTCACATTCAAATGTGGAGATGGTGGTGGAGTGAGAGGTTAATAACCTCACGCATAAAGGGGGATGGAAAATAGGAAGATTTCCAACTATGAACAGTTACAGTGAAAGATCCACAGAAATGAATATTAGTTGCATCATTTCCAAAGAAAGTCAAAGTCTGAAGGGAGTTTAAACCGCTCGGCATAATTAGGTGCTGCCAAAACTAAGAACAAAACAGTTTTTTAACTGTTGAATGCATTCTAACACTTGCTGTCCATTAAAATTTCTTGTTCTTTTTTAAATGTTCAGTCAATGGACTAACCACATTGCCAAAATTTGGCACAAAATTCTGATAAAACCCACTCACATCAAAACATCATGTTTTTTTGAAGGCACTGGGAATGTTGTGATTGTTTTTGCTTTCACGTTTGTTGGAACTACCTGACCATGTCTAATGTTGTGGCCTAAATATGTGTTATTACAGATTCACGCTTAGCCAAGTTGATCATTAAGATTCTCGTAGTGAATTAAACAGTTCTTTTACATGTTGTCAACATACCTCCCATGTTTAACTCTTAACTACCAAGTCATCAGTATCAACACACAATTACTCATCCCTGTAATTATCTTTTTCATCAGTTTCTGAAATATTGCTAATACATTCTTCATATAACTTTGGACTCATATAGCCATTTGGCATTACAAACTTTGGTATCACTTCCGCCCTTTCCGATAAGGGTACCTGCCAATATCCTCTCACCAAGTTAGTGTTTACTATAAACTCTGTCCCATATTCTCAGTGCAATCTTCCAAATTAGGAACAGGATATGAATTTTACTTTTTGTCATTGTATTCACTTTTTGATAATGCACATTGTGCGCAAGCAATTTTGAGCCTGCACTCTCTGCCTATAGGAATGGCAGCATGTGCTCAAAATCCAGACAGACTCAGAAAACGCAATTCCTGCTGGTGAGTTTCCAAGTTCCATCCTACTAGCCTTTGGCCAGTGGAATTATATGAAATATGCTGCGGGACCTCAAAAAACTCATTTTAATGCATTAGCCAAGTCATTAGTGAGCACTCTGTCTGCAGAACTTTTCCCTCACCAGATATCCAGCACACAACCAAAGTGACATCAGGCTGGTACCATTTACAACCGCTCTACGTAAGTGTGAACTGGGGACTTTCTTTTCCAAGACAGAGCACGCAGGCAACCAGCATTCTTTATAGGATGTTCACCATTGAGGATCAGTGGACAGGATGTTAGGGATACAGATAAATTGAACTTGAGGCTGGGGATCCCGGACTCATTTTGGGGAGAAGGGTTGGGAGGGGTCACTTGCATGTCTTACATCCTCTTCATGTAAGGGCTCCCCTTGCTTTGAAGAGGTTGTGAGGGCTGGTATGCAGGAAGTGCTTCTCGTGTCTACTGTCCTGAGTTCCTGTCCATATTACTGTTGAGGGAATGTACCTCCTGATTGCTGGCTAGCCAGAGTGTGGGAGGTCTTGAAAACAAGAGGCTCAGCGTTCGAGGATGACTTGAATTACCCAGGGTAGCTCGGTAGCACAGTGGTTAGTGCTGCTACTTCACAGCTCCAGGGTCCAGGGGTCGATTCCTGCCAGGCTAGTGTTTACTGTCACTGTCTGTGTGGAGTTTGCACATTCTCCTCTTATCTGCGTAGGTTTCCTTCAGATATTCCAATTTCCTTCCACAGTCCAAAGATGTGCGTGTTAGGTGGATTGGCCACGCTAAGAAATTGCCCCTTAGTGTTCGGGGATGAATAGATTAGAAGGATTAGTGGGTATAATATGTAGGGATATGGGGATAGGGTCTGGGTGGGATTGTGTTCAGTGCAGACTCAATGGGCTGAAGGGCCTCTTTCTGCACTGTAGGGTTCTATGATTCTATGAGGTCCCAAGAGAGAAAGGGATTATAAGGGCAGAGTGAAGGTTTCAGAAATGGGCTGCGATTCCCCTCATTCAACCTGAAGGGCCTTCATTCTTGGGGGAGGATGACTGCAGTGTGATTGGAATGCACCCTCAAGCTGCAGTGTCAGGGCAAAGGGAAAAGCTGCCTGTCAGTCAAAACTAATTGTCAAAGGCACTTGTGTATAATGATCGATGTCAGTGGGTTATGGGGAGCTGCTCAGCTCTGCACCTTCTGTGACCTGGGAGAAGCAGAATGGCTTCTGGGAATGCATTGGACATGCGAATTGCTGGTCTCTCATTATTCAACTGTGCCTCGGTTGCCACAAAATGCTGACACTTGACCGAACAGTTATCTTTGCCTCCACTTACTAGAGATTATGCCAATAAATGTCACGCAGCACAATCATTTAGCAGAGGTCGTCTTTACACCCTTTGCAGGTGTATGACCCAAGCTTTGAGTTAATCCTAACTATATGTCAATTCTGAGTCTTAGTTGCTTTTTATAAACCAGTTATGGTTATATCTTCCACTCTAAAAAAAATCTTAGCAATTGTCAAAGCCATTTTCAGCCTATCACTTTAAAATCTCATATTCCTGGGTTTCCTTGTGTGCTCATAGCCTTCAGCTTTACTAAATCCATGGCAATCAAAGAATTTTCTCAGTCCCACAAAAAAGAAAACCCCAAAACTATTCTGATATAGGACGTAATGGATGGTCAAATCCCAAAGAAAAGCTTGCAATTTGTATTTTATTGCTGGGAGGTATGTGCACTAAAGTTAGTAGTAATGATTCCAATATAAATCTTGAGGATTTTAAATATGAAAATATTACCAAAAAGGAAAGCAAAAAAAAGTTAAACACACAAATTTACATTTACACAGTTAATAGTAATGCTACAAACTTTTGTGAAAAGCCTTCTGTTTTGTTAAACTCAAAACCAAACAGCTTTTTCTGACAACTGTCCATATAGAGTACGAATACATAAAATTCCCAGTAATATTAGCACTAGGCATCTATTATTGCTGTAAGGAAGGTATTTCACAAGGCTCCTCCCACTCTTACTCAATAAAAGAAATCCATGGCTCTCTGGAATAAACAATTTCTGAAGGTCCCTAGAGATCACATTACTTCCTTCACACTTCTGTCTAAATGCAGCACATTCTTCTTAACGTTAAATGATGACTCTCTCCTCACACAGCTTTTAATCATTCCTTAGATATGCCTTTTCTCTTTCATCTTTAAATCTATTGTTTTTACTTTGCATTGGAAGTCAACATACCTAGAATCTTTCTTGTTTTTATATCTTTTGGGTAAAACTAAATTTAATATTTTGCTTTACTCATTTATAATCTTTGTTTGTTGTAAGCATTTTGAAATACACCAGTTAAACTTCAATTCAATTCCTTATCTTAAAATGCAAATTTCATGTTATTCCCAGGCATTCCATCTTAGCTTTGCCATCTTCACTTCAAATTCTTACTTTTATACCTAACCTGGCATAGTTACCTGTATTTAATGCTGCAGAATGTTGATAATGATGAAAATGGATGTGCACTATGATCACAGCTATAAAGGAAGTAATTGTTTTGTCCAGAGCAGCCTTGATTCAGTGAGGGAGGTAGAAGTTGGACTGGTAGGGTTTGAGGACTGAATTTTTGGAGAGATTGACCTAGAATTGGAAGATTACATCACATATGCAGACCTTAGAAAGGAAAAAGAAGTTACAAATGTTCTGAATCATGGGCATTTTGGATGGCAGCTTTGATAAGCAGAGAGAATTATTTAATTATGTACTACACTGAGGGATGATTGACCATATGGGCTCACTGTAAGCATTTCTGTTGAAGACATTTTACTTATATATGCCCAAAAGAGAGAGCAGTACAAAATGCTTAGATCTTGCAATGCTCAACTCTCCACCCAAGTACTGAAGAAATGACTCATTCATTAAAATGTAAAATTGTAATGTACATATTTTCCGAGAATACGATCTGATTAAACCAACATCAAAAACACTTGAGATTTAACAAGCAACTTGGAATGTTAAGCAGGTTCAGATAATCTCAAGAGGGGCTACCCAAATAGGAGAGCTTCAAACTACAAAACATAAAATGACATGGAAGCATCTTAGAGGCATTTGTACCTCCTAGATCATGTCATTGTTTGGATTAACGATCTAAGTAATGTTTGTATCACTTGTTTCATGCTAGGGGTTGATGCCTGCTGGACGGATCATTGAACTGTTCCATCAGTGTTCAAAATCCTCCCAGCAACAAGGAAACAAATGATCTTAGTCAAAGAATAAGAAGATTCAATGTCTCAGCTCTAAAGCAGCTGAAATGAAGAGAAAAATCCTAAATGCAGGTCATGACTAATCTCCCACATCCAATTCAGTTGAGATGGGTGAAATCAAATGAAGTCAGCTGTACTATGTTCCTGAGCCCAGAACATTGGGAATGAGCATCAACATCACCAGAACTGGTGTGGTACAAAACAAAACTGAAATGTGTGACCTCCTGGAAGAAAAATGAGGAGCGCTCAATGCTCAGCAGAAACATTCAAGCTCAAATCTGGTTCCAAAAGATAAACTAGGAAAATAAAGGACAGATGGTAGAAAGATAAATCCTAGGATATCTAACAATATGCTGACAAGCAAACTGTTTTTGAAGATGCTGCTTTTGAAGATCCTGTCTATGGACAAGATCAAATGGACAAAATCCCATTTGCATAGTATGATGTTTCTCCTGTTAAGATAACAGTACTATCCCACATCACAGAAAGGAAATTTTAAACAATAACTGAACCATGAATCCACATCAGCAATGATACTCTGCAGATTATGCCCCAGTATCCTACAATAAGATCTATATGTGAATAACCATTGAAAGAGGAGCTACAACAAGCAATCAAATGGATAAAAAGCAACAAAACCTGGGAATCGTGTCGACATTTCTGCCTCCTTCCAGACTCAAACTCCAGAATGGAAGATTCTGCCCAAAAAGATAGTTCACTAATGTATAGTTGTCTAAGTTCATTGGTATTGTAGCTGAGGGACTCACAGTTGGTGGATCTTTCTTAGAGCAAAACTCCATTCTCAAATATGGAAATTATCAAGGTATTTCTCTTTTTCCAATAGCAAGGAAAATCCTCACATACGTTCTCCTGAATCACCCATTTCTTGTGGTTGAAGCAATCTGCCCAGAGACACATTGGGGCTTTAGACTTTTGCGAGATACACCAGATGCTCTTAGTTGCATTCAACACATAAATACGTCTTTAGATTCGACTTCAGCATCCCTGCAGCTGAGAATCTGTCCTGGAATCAAGACTGGGGGCCAAAGTGTGGACTGTATAGTTGATCCCATAATTGACAGCAAGGGAGCTCTGGAATGTGTATATAGAATGTTAAAGTTTGTAGGAATGTGCTGGATAGGTGGGGAACATTCACCACGATTGGTAGAAACAGAACAAAAGTGAAGCAGATCACAGAACCAGGGCAGAAGGAAGTGACATTGAAGCATTCTGATTACTTCAGAACAGAAGTTCTGCAGCGTAGCTGGGAGTCAGTGAACTTGTAAATATTGCACTAGTTGAACTGAATTTCTGGCCATACATTTGATTGACCCGATAGAGTCAATATCACATCAACAACCCTGCCATTGAAGCTAGACACCTGTAGATTAGTGAACTGGTCTTTTTGGGCAGAATCTTCCATTCTGGAGTCTGAGTCTAGAGGCAGGCGGAAATGTCAACATCATTCCAACTGAGCAGCAGGACAGCTGAATATTCAATCTTCTGCTGTTCAGTTCATTCATTATGTATTTGCAAAGGGCACAGTGAATTTTGTAGTAGAGTGGACTGGTAGTTGCCATTATCCCATATTTAAATAGCATCCAGACTGCCATTCATTCAATATAGGCCAGGAGTGCTACATTATGCCTCCAGAGTCCAGCCCATACTGGAGAAGCTGGTAGTTGTGACCAACCAAATCCTAGGTCATATGAAGATGCAATTGGCATTGCCTTTTGCTCATTTTTAGAGCACTGCCTGTGATATACCTATGGTCAGGCTGAAGCTTGCCATTGAAGTAGACCCTATTTTCTGGTATCTTCATCTTCATGATACCCGCTGCCCCTTGTTACTCAAGCCTTTACTTCTCCACAAGTGTGCCAGCTTGTGATGGGCCCTCTATTTCCTCATCTGATGAGAGTTTTTAACCAAGGCAGGGTTATCTTCAGCCTGTACTATGGATGGCTCAGTGGATTTTTAAATGAAATGAAGTGAAAAAAAATTAGTATGTCCATCATTTACAGGTTTCCCTTCATCTCAAAACGAGCAAGGCATTCTGCCTGGTCTCTGTCTAGGCATGGCATGTGCACCCCATTGCTTACAGTGAATGACACCCTGGAGGACCTGTGATAGATATTCCTCCCACTCGTACATGACTGCACATGGGAATATTGCTATTTGATGTGTTCTGAAAGCCATGTGCAAGAAGCCTCCTGTGGAACTATTGTACTTGCCTCCATTACCCTCAAGATTCCACAGAAAGACAAACCACATGGAGCTTGTCAGTCATCATCAGTCCTCTTGTGGAATGAGATTTAGAGTCACGTATTGGCTACCATCCATCCGCTCAAGTGGCCAATCTGTTGCAAAATCAATCAAACATTCATTTGCTTACCACACCAAAGATTGATACCATTTATAACATTACAAAACTGGCACAAAAAAATTAAACACAACCCCCTGCTGAGATAAGGGGCTCAGTATCTTTTGAAACTCAACCAGACATTGACATTGGGCTCACCTTAAAAAGAACCTGGGAAATATAAACATATTGACTAGAATTTTACTGTCCCAATTGGAGTGGGAGAGGGGGCAGACCATAGAAAAGTCTGTTGACCTAGGGCAGGATTTCACAGTTTCATGATAAGTGAGGCCATAAAATCTACCCATTGGCTGGAATTTTACCGTACTACTTGCCGCAAGAATCAGGGCAGGGGAGGGGTGGACGGTGGAAAGTTCCATTGACCTTGGGCATAATTTTACAGTTTTGGGATAAGTAAAATCCCTCTCATTAAGTCTATTGAAACTGAAAAATTAATGGCTTTCTTTTTTCTAAGTTATATCAGACGTCCTGTGAACCAAAGCAGTCCAAAAGGAGGTTTCTGTTATTTTATCTCCACATGAAAGTTGTTCATTCCCTTCTTTCAATTTGAGAGAGCTTTAGGGAATACGTCATTTCAGAATATTTTACTAGAGATCCCAAGTAGTCTTTTCTTTAATTTGAAATGCATAGTAACACTTTCCCAATGGGAAAAGTTCTCAAATGCACCTCAACACTTTCTGTTGATGCTGATCTACATAATGGTAAATATATCTTTCCAGAGAAAGGGCTTTACAGTCAATCACTACCGTAAAAGAAAACCTCTAACTTATAATACACCATCTAACAAGTTAAACTGAAAGAACATTTTTGTGTCTGTATTTCAAAGCCTGTCAATGAAAGAATTCCAGGAGAAGCAGATTTTATTTTTGGTTCCCCACTTGGGACTAGTACTCCCCCACAGTTCACTATTTCTCTGAAAAGCTGTGAACCACATCTATATACAAAAAGGGCTGACTTCACTAAAATTATAAGGACGTGTAAAAGTCTCTGTAAAGACTCACATTCCAACATTATCTTGTAAATTGAATTTGTGTCTATATATATTCCCTGTTTATGAGCACAACTCCCACTCAGCTGATGAAGGGACAGTGCTCCAAAAGCTTGTGTCATGTGCTACCGAATAGCCTGTTGGACTTTAACCTGGTGTGGTGAGAATTCTCATTATGTTCACTAAAATTGGACAGGGGTTTGAACTGCAAAGTGCTACCTACAGGATAGTTACCTGCACCCTTATTCCTCATTAGCAAAAATTGCCAGAATATGAGAAGGAATTCCAGAAACAGGTCAATCCACCAACATATTCAAAATGTTCCTGAGTCAGCCCAACTCAGCAAATGTGTAAACCTGAGTGCTTTACGAATATTCTATGGAGGTGTAAAGTTAACTTGCTCTTATTTTTGGAGTATTAGTTTGTCTTTCCTTACACAACAGCTTGTCGGTTTAAGCTTTACCCAATGTTTAATTCTATGTGTATTCACGAATTTTTGGTTTTCCATTTGCTTTAGGTTCACACTGTATATTGTCAAAACATTCTAGCTATTTAGCTCCTCTTAGGCAATTTAACTTTGCACCAATGTATCTGCTACACAAATTATATTTTGGTCTTTTATTTCCATTTCATCCACCCACATGAAATGTGTTGGTATCTCAAAAGTTATTTTAGTATCCATGGCATCTGTTGTGTTTCTGATGCGTGTTCTCAGATTGCCTTTCATAAGATCATTTGTAAAGATAACATTTATAATTTGCATTCTTTGGACACCTACGGCAAGGATTTTATAGACCTTCTTGCCAGTGGGATCTGCTGCTCTTGCCGAAGATGACCCTGCAAAAAAAAAATGTTCATTGACGTCAGGCGGATTGGAAAATCCTACCAGCAGCCAGTGGTAGGCTGCATCTACTAGTGGAAACATGCCATAGGGGCAGGGTGAGGGTGGGAGAGGATCCTGACCTATATTCACTTGAGATTACATTTTGACATGAAGAAGCATAAAAGTAGTGTAGCTAGTTTTTTAATGCCTTATTCTTGGCATTGTAAGGAATGTGAAAAAGAAATTTGATGTAAAGGGAAAGGTATTAACAAAGAGATCACACCATTACACGTCTATTATCATCTTGTGCCTGAGTTCTGATTCACTCCTGGGAGTGGCCATCTTGTATTGGACAATTGGCTATCTAGACGTTGTGGTTGCATTAAAACTATGTTTTAATTTATTTATCAGACTGAATATTGGGATTCAGGATGTGTCCCAACATAAAGTTAAATACAGTTGATTGAAGTTGAAGGAATGTAAACCTTAGAACCATAGAACGCTACAGTGCAGAAAGATGCCCTTCGGCCCATTGAGTCTGCACCGACCACAATCCCACCCAGGCCCTACCCCCATATCCTTACATATTTTACCCACTAATACCTCTAACCTAAGCACCTCAGGACACAAAGGGGCAATTTTAGCATGGCCAATCAAACTAACCTGCACAGCTTTGGATTGTGGGAGGAAACTGGAGCATCCAGAGGAAACACACGGAGACACAAAGAGAACGTGCAAACGCCACATAGAAAGTGACCCGAACTGGGAATCGAACCCAGGTCTCTGGAGCTGTGAAGCAAGTCTCAATACAATTTCATTCTTTGTCAGGCTTTAATAGGAGTCCAGAATTTCAGCATAGTCCATAGTGCTGGGGTCTTGGGAGCAACACTGGTTAGATATCATGTCAGAAACATTGTGGCATGGAAAATGTTTATGTTATACTCTGATTCATTTACTTTCAGCCAAATGTGAAATCTTTGTTTGTGATGGTCTTCTTTGTTAGGGTTGAATACCCCCATTACCCTCAAATATGCCTTCTGTGACATTTTATTCCATTCAATTATATACTGTGCTGACTCACTGAGCTGTTCATGAACAAGCGTGCACACATGGGGTTATATTTCAAACTGCTCAAACTTCCTCAAAATTAATTTTAGGACTCCCGAGAAGTATACCACAATGTTCTTTGGTCCTTAAATTCTCAAATAAAATGTCAAGCTAAATCCATCTTTACCTCATTACTATTTTTCTGTTGTGTGCTGAAGAGACCCACCATATGCACTCACTGCAATGAATCATGTTGAAGACACCTTACTTACACCTCCAAAAAAAGAGGCCAACACAGAGGACAGTTTAACAACATACTCAGCTCTTACAATGTACAACAGATTTCATTCAACATGGTATGAAGATTAAGAGAATAAGGTCTCACGAGTTTCACAGATAAAATGACCTCAGACAAGGCAAGAAGAATCTGAGGATCTGCAAAGTTTCAGTGTCAGGATGGATAGGGTAATTGTAGTGAGATGAAGGGTAGGAAGTTACAATGACAGCAGCACAAATGATTTTGTCCATAAACTCATGACATTTGGTTTTTGAAATGGAGATAAATTAATGGGAGAGAATCATTTAATGAGATAATTGTGCATGGCAGGGAATTGCCATGACAAAATGAAAAGCTTAAAAGTTTATTTATTAGTGTCACAAGTAGGCTTACATTAACACTGCAATGAAGTTACTGTGAAATACAGTGTCTGTTAGATCATGCACTGATTTATTCACTGTTGATTAGAATACACATATGGGTTAAAGGTGACAGCGCTCTGGGTGGCACCATGAGAGACGGAAGGGTGAAAAACAGGACTGTATGATAGTGGTGCTGTGGCTGTCACCTATCTGCCTATTAGGGTGGAAGGCATAAGCAGACTACTACTCATCTGGGAACTAACTGAGACCCTTAAATGATCAGGAATTGAGCTGGCATCAAGTGTCCAACCTACCAGGTGAAACCTGATGAACTAGTATCACGGCAAAGTGATGTTCCTCCTTTATAGTCATGTTCATCAAAGATTCCCTCCAAGGTAGTTTCCCCTTCCCCCACACCAAGTCTCCGTTCCCTAGCACTTGCCAGACTGTCCCCGGCAAGGCCCCAGAACTACTTTGAAATCAGGGCTCTGCCAGACTCTGCACTTCCAGCAACAGCCAGAATCAGTTAACAAGTAATTGTGCTTGGCAGGGAATTGCCATGACAAAATGAAAAGTTTAAAAATTTATTTATTAGTTTCAAAATAGGCTTACATTAACACTGCAATGAAGTTACTGTGAAATACTGTGTCTGTTAGATCATGCACTGATTTATTCACTGTTGATTAGAATACACATATGGATTGAAGGGGAAAGCACTCTGGGTGGCACCATGGGAAATGGAAGGTGAAAAACAATTATAGGCCTATGTTTACTGGTATTCAATGCCTTACACAAATCTGTTTGATATTGTAAGGTATCAATTTTTTTAAGTAATTTTTAAAATATCTGCTTTATGTTTTTGCTTGAAGCTCTCAATCATTTCCATTTCATCACTACTTCCTGAAGTTGATGGCTACTCCTTCATTTTACTGACATTGAGAGTGAGATTATTATTATCACACCAGTTCATCAGATTCTCTACCTCTTTGTACTCCATCTCGCACGGTTCAAAATCTGGCCCACTATGGAGGTGTCATCAGCAAACTTGAAAATGGAGTTGGAGAGAAATTTAGTTACACAGTCACAGGTGCATAAGGAGTAAAAGGAGGTCAGGTCACAGCTTTGTGGAACACTGATGTTGAGGAGGAGGTGTTGTTACCTATCCTGGCTGATTGTTGTCTGTGAGTTAGAAAGTCTAGAATCCAGTGACAGAAGGAGGACTTTTCAGTGTTGCTTAAAATGCTACATCACCTGACTGAAGTCAGTGAGGCTTCAGCAATTTAGAAGCAGCAGGGAGCAGATATAGTCACATGTAAGTGGGGGCTGCAGTGGTGGTTAGGGGAGGGTCATTGAAGCAGGGATTTGTGACGGAGAGCAGAATGAGAACTCATTATCAGGAAGTGAAGATCTGGCATAGCAATGACATAGATTGATAATTCTGTACAGACCAGAAAGACATTTCTGCACCTGCAGTTGGATTAGTCTTTAATTGATTACCTGCTGAAACTGCAAAATACATGTTCCTCACAGTTTCATCCTAAAGTGATCATTGAGCTGCTTGGTATATCATACAATTTTAGTTTCCATATTAAAAAGCCCACTACCTCACTGAGCTGGGGGAAGGGTTGTGGTGCATCATTAACCAACTAGTGTTAGGCAGTTGAGTTGCAATGTACCATCTACAAGATGCCACCAGTCAAGGCTCCTTCAAAGGAACCTTTCAACCCAGAGAACTCTACCACCAGGCATATGGAAACGCCACTACCTACAAGTTTCCTCCAAGTCTCACATTCACACATTGCACTGACATTACTGTCAAAATCCTCTTTTCACCACACTCTGGCACCTGTTCAAGTATACTGAGGGAGAATTTAGCAAGACCAATTCACCTTACCTGCACATCTTTGGACTGTGGGAAGAAACTGAAGCACACAGAGGAAACCCACGCAGCCACAAGGAGAACATGCAAATTCCATACAGCGACCTAAGTAGGGAATCAAACTTGGGTCCCTGGCACTGTGAGGCAGCAGTGCTAACCATTGTGCCACCATATTCCCAACTTGTAAATTTATCACTGTTTCTTCATCTTAGCTGGGCCAAATCTTAACAGTCCCTCCCTATCAATAATGGATATTTAAAGTTTAAGTTTTGAACCATACAGACTGAGGTAGTAAAAGAAGATAGATACCCTTCACTTTGTCAAGGGCAAAAGGATTGGGTAATTCTAGCCTTCCCAGCAATGCACACATTTCTTGAATGAATAGAAAAAAGTGTTATTCCCCAACAAAGTGGAGGATTTATAGCTTCCCTTTCATCAAACTGTTGCCCTCAAAATCTCCAAGGATGGGTTTCCATGGTCCCTGCCTGGTGTATTTTTGGCAAAGGGGCACATATGAAGCAGGTGGTTAGGCAACTGCCTTCTATTCTTCCAGGCTTTGTCCCCATAATGTAATAAATAGGCAGGCACCAAAATCTGTAGCCCTTTTAAAAATAATAATTAATAAGCAATTGATCTTGTTTGTAGACGTAAATAATATAGCCCCACCAAAAAACAATTGGAGTGGGCAAAATTCAGAAGATTATTTTTTTAATCAATCTTGTCTCAATTGTAAACAAGGCAGAAGGACAGGATGATGAGTGCATCCTTTGGAGACAGTTCTCCCCAAAATAAAATGAGGGACATCCCCCATGTTATTACCTACCCTTTTTCCACCCCCTCCCCCCTTACCTTCAAAAGCCACTCCAAATCATTTCCAACTCTAAAAGCCTGGG
This sequence comes from Sphyrna mokarran, assembly GCA_024679065.1. Classification (NCBI taxonomy): domain Eukaryota; kingdom Metazoa; phylum Chordata; class Chondrichthyes; order Carcharhiniformes; family Carcharhinidae; genus Sphyrna; species Sphyrna mokarran. The sequence continues at coordinate 62,959,431 of JAGIQG010000006.1, read as the reverse complement.
ATTAGCCCGGATCCTTCAGGATCTGTTGCTCTTCTTCTTCTTTAGTCTCCTTACAGACCTCTGAATGGCTGTCACTGGCTTCTAGTGCTGCTGGGACTGCTTGGAGCTGCCAGCCAGTCAGATTGATTGGCAGCTCTCGAGGGTGTGACTCCCTCCCTCTGACAGCAGAAGTCCAAACCTCACCTGCCTAAAGTCTTATTGCTATGGGGCAGCCTTGTAAAACATTGGTTGGTGCACACTGACTTTCTTTTGTTGGGGAGAGTGGGACAAGCAGTACACAAGTACCTCCACACTCCAGTAAAATTCAACTCCAGGAAAATGTATTGCTTTCCCTCAAAAGAGTGCCCTGCATCAGGATTTCCTGTAGAGATTAGACTATGTTAACGATGCAAACTATAGGAAATTGAGTGAAATGGGCATTCAGCCAAACTATGCCTTATCATTGAGATTGGTAAAGTCATGCAAATATTTCTTCTATTGATATGATCTGAAAAAAGAATGAATATCCCTCATGAAGAATGTAATCATATTATAAGTTGTCCTTGTGTGTCAGTATTAGAAGCAATAAATTTGTGTAATGAGATTTTCTGGAACATCACAATTTTCAGATAAACAGGTTTTAATGAATACAACAGAAAGACTTCTTTTCAAATTAATTTCTCCTTTTGACTTTATAATATGGATTCACTCTTAAAAATAATTCTTAATTCATTGTTTCAAAATCACATAAATAAAACCATTCTGTTTAGACAGTCGGAGGGAGAAGAGAGCAGAGGAAGATATTGAGGTGAAGACATCAATCTTTTCAGTGAGAGCATACCAGAAGGGATGGAGATTAGATCAGAGCCTGGATACGCTAGGCACTTTATACAGGGTCTTCTCTTGGGCAAACCTTCTGACAAGATTGTGGTCAAAATTCCTGAAGAAAAATTATAGTTAATTTTTTCAAAAGTTGCTGGCTTGAAACACTGTTATGGATTTTCCAGTGGAAATCATGACCCCAGTGTTGTGTCCACATACTCCAAAGATGTGCCAGTTAGGTTGACTGGCTATGTTAAATTGTCCCTTAGTGTCAGGGAGATTAGCAGGGTAAATATGTGAGGTTAGGGGAAGGAAATGAGTTGTTGAAGGTGAGGAAATTGTTGGTGCGGGCTCAAAGGGCCAAATAGTCTCCCTCTGCACTGCATGAATCCTATAACGCTTTAATGTCCTCTGACACAACCATTTGGGGACGGCCTCTTAATTGGCAACCTCTGCACTCACTGTCCTATTATTCTGATGAACTCCTGAGACTGCAGGCCCAATCAGAGAAATCAGCAGGGAAGTCAGGATGGCAATCCTACTGTGAAAAGTGGATGCTGCTGAGGTTGGTGGGCAAGCATGAGAGTACCGCAACTTGGAGATGTCCTTTGCTACCAGCAAATGATTCATTAAATAAAGAGTCTAAAGCCAATAGGGACATTAGGGTGTAGGCAAACCTTTCAGCAGGACTAATCATGGATAGGTTGTTGTCGTTCATCTCTTTAATGCTGTTACTGAAGAATACTGCTCCAATGGCTCCCTGCCCTGCTGACAGAAGGTCACTTCAATTGGACTGGTGGCCTCTACACATATAGCAGAGAACTGTTTCAATGGCAGTAAAGTACAGGCACCATTATTAAAAGGCCCCAACGTAGAGCCTTATTTGGGCTAAGTGGCTACCTACCTCTGTTGATTAGAAAGGCTACTCTTTCCCCAAGCTGCTGGAAAAGACCATGGAGGCAGAATTGCATCGTGGAGCTGTCACACACTTGTGCTACTCACCATCTCCATGCCATCTCCATGGGGCCAGGCAAATCCAATGCACTAGTTGTTTGTCTCTCTCTCTCTCTCTCTCTTTCTCTGCCCCCCCACACACACAGGCATTGATTGACCTAGTGAGTATTTTCTGTTTTCATTTCAGGATTCCTGAATCTGAGCTATTTTGTTTGAAGTGGGTATCATATCAACCAAAATAACCAACAGAAGACTTCCTGCAGCATGTCCAGGGAGCGTATTTTAACAGTCCACTGAAGAAACACATGGAAGATTTTAAGGGAGTGGATTACCTCACAGTGCATTCATCAAGTTGGATGTCTTGCAAATAGAATTCAATTGAGCAACAACTTAGTGTTCGTTTGAAGGAATGCAACTGAATCACTCAATAACCATTTAAATAGGCAGGTAGACAGCATAAATAACACCTAGAAAGCCAATTTCACTTGTCTAAACTTGAGCTATCATGAGAAAACAACAAAATGCCTATCATACACATTTCGCCCAAGAGCTTACCTTTCATTCTATTTGCATCCTCAAACAGGTGGGAAATACTCAAATACATCAAACTGTGAATATTGTGACAATTTCCCACAAAATCAGAATTAACTTGCATATTTTGTTTCGCATGCATTTGCAAAAGTTGCCCAGCCATATGATAAATTCCAATTAAGTCATTTTTGGTACTGTTATACACAAAGGCAAGTGCACTTAACATTTGATCTTATTTACCATTACAGAGGAGGCCGTGCTTTGATGAAACCATGAAGCATCCGATTAATTTATTCCTTATTTCCATTCCCTGCTGGATAATAGGTCATGATGTATGACTATCTTTCATCAGTTATCTCCAGTAGCTCATGAGTCAACTCAAATGCAAAGTTTGCCTTATTTTGTATTTGTAGCAATATAAAGAATATCATGCATTACACAATAAGCAATTTTCTGTATGAAAACATGACTATAAGCCATTCATTATTGCCCAGTGGGTGCTATTTCTCCTGTAGGATGTTGAAATTTTGATGGAATAAATGATGCCGAGAAAGGACTCTTTTGGGAAGAATTCCTGAGCAAACTGTCACTAGAAATACAGATATAAGGAACTAAAAATAATACATGTTTATGAATAGAAGGATGCTACTGCCTCTTTTCTTTATTCTTTCATGGAATGTGGGTATCACAGGCAGGGCTAACATTTGTTGGTCATCCCTAATTGCACTTGAGCTGAGAACAATTAAGTATCAATCAGATTGCTACAGGTCTGGCGTCACATGTGGATAAGACCAGGTAAGGAAAACAAATTTCCTTCCCTAAAGGGTATTATTGAACCAGATGGGGTTTTACTACAACTGATGACAATTTAATAGTCACCATTACTGAGACTAACTTTCAATTCCAGATGTTTATTGATTGAATGCAATTTCCAGCAGGTAACGCAATGGAATTTGGAATCTAGCTGAAAATGCTGAGGATTAGACTGAGCCTCTGGATTATTCATTTAGTGACATTACCATGGCACTACCATTTCCCCTTTCAGATGGTTGCAGACCTGCAAACCACATACAGCAATCATATACCTGGAGGAATTACATAAAAAAGTTAATGATCTTACCAGATCAGCCATGGGAGGAGACCACACTGTTACATTCCGTTCATTCACTGTACCAAAGAATGTACAATGTTTACAACTACCTTTCCATTATACTTCCTTAAATCACTTTCTATTCTTGTCATGAATATTTAACAAGAGCAAGATGGATGAAGCACTACCAAACTTGATCCTTCACTTATATAAATATGCACATTTAAAACAGAATAACCATCTCATGTATTGCTGCATGATGTATGGACTTGTCACCACATGGTGACCCTTCAGTATGACTGCATGTCAACCAGGAAGATGTAACATCTCATTTTGACATTGTTTGCAGAAATGGCAATACACAATTGAAGAACACACAGCAAGGGAAACCCTCATCTGTGCAATATAAATCTTTTATGAGGCAGAAGCCTTTAGAAATCCCAGGACAGAAGCCATATTGGACAGCAAAGATGAGGAAAGGGGAAACATTAGCTCCAGTTATGTTTTACACTAATTATTTTGTTCAGTTCTTTCTCCTCATTTTAATCTGCCATTTGATCACTGGCAGTAGATCATTTATTGAAGCACTTTACTGTCTCGTTCCATCAACTGAAGTGATAAATTTTAAAAATCAGGAAATAAAAGTTAGTTTCATGGTCATCATTATTGAATTTAAATTCTGCCAATTGCTGAGGTGGGACATGTTGAAGGATTCTCATTAGGATTGCATTCTTTCTGGCTCCCTTCCTCCAGTTATGCTACAGACCTTATCAAGTATCAGTGACACTGGGTTTGCTCACATTTCAGGACTTGTATCATTAATTGCTTTATCCTTCCTGTTCCTACTTTTGATATATATGAAAAAAAAACACGCAAAAGCTGGTTTCCTACGTAGATGCTGTATTAGAGACCGCAGCCGGTCTATTTCAGTATCCTATGATTTTTTTTTTGCTAGGACATACTTTAATCGCACACTGTAATTGGCCACCTCAGACTATGGCTACTCAGCTCACATTTAGATAAAGTGTAAGCCTAGTTTCAAGAGCACATGCATCATACACTATCAGTAGTGAATAATACCAGTGAACAAAATGCATTAGATACTTGGTAGGTTGATACTGAACCTCTGTGCAGAAAGCCTTTCTGCAATTATTTGGAAGCATGTTTCATCAGATGGCAGGAGTAGAAGATTTCTAAATTGCCTGCAAGATTTAAAGGTACTGCAGGTGAAAGTAGATTTGGAGAAAGTACAAAGATGTAAAAATGACTGCTGATGTAGTAATTATATTTCAAAGATAAGAGGAGGTACCTATTATAGGAATTTGCAAAGTGGCTCTTACAATCAGCATGAAATTCTCTTTGACAGTACTTCTTGATCCTTGGTGGTCTCCCTGTAAAGGGAATTTAGAGTAACTTGGAATTAAAAGACAGATAAGGTAGATTAGATCAGAGTGAATACAAGATAGAAAAGTCACAAACTGCCTGGGATATAGTTTACAAAGATACTGTTAACATAGGAGCACACATAACCATTATTAGAAAATATAGACATGTATTTTTAAAAAACATATTCTGTACTAAAAGAATATAGCTTGTTAATGGCACAATGCATGATGGGATGTAGTCAAGTAAAAATAATCAGATTCCTCAGAACAATGTAGCTACTAAGCGAAGGGAAGGAAAACTTTTATCAGTAGCTCTAGACAGTTTAAATGAATAGGATATTCACTATATAAGAACACGCTAGAAGTTCCAGACAATTCTAATGAATAGGAAATACATTACACCAAATAAAAGTTGTCTGGCAAGTGTCAGGAGACTGTGAGAAAGACTCTTGAAGCCCACGAGCTGATCACACAGCCCCATTCTGTCCAGGAGCAAAAATTATTAGCAAGGTAAATGATCTATATTAATAATGATGGGCTCATACCAGTTAGGGGAGCAAGGGGTGGATAAACGGCATTTGAAAATTGTATAATTATAATACTAAGAGTGATGTAATTTCAGAGTGATTTGAAACTGCCCCAAATCCTCTCCTTCACACTTTGAACGAAGCTTGGAAAATAAAGGAACATCTATTACCCAGAATACTTGCTTCTGCAAATCTTTGTGTTAGTTGAGCCATAATTAAGAGAGGGAATCTTCCACCTGAAAGCCAGAATAATACTTAGTTTCTGAAAGTGTTCCCACATCTGATAATGTCAGTTTGTGTGTGAAATAATGCACCTTGCAACCCAGTATGGCGAGGTGGTAGCGTAATGATACTTAACTGGACTAGGAATCTGGAGACCCAGCGCCCTGGGGACTGCTAGTGAAATCAAATCTGAAATTAAATGTCGAATAATGGCCACTGTCGTTTGTCGTAAAAATGCATCTAGTTCACCAATGTCCTTAAAGGAAGGAATTCTAGCCTACATGTGACTCCAGATCCACAGCAATGTCTTTGAAATGGCCATGCAAGCCATTCATAGAACATAGAACATTACAGCGCAGAACAGGCCCTTTGGCCTTCGATGTTGCGCCGACCAATTAAGAAAAAGCAATGACCCTCTAACCTAAACCATTCCCTTTTAGTCCATAAACTTATCTACTAACCTCTTAAACGCCACCAAACTTGGCGCATCTACAACTGCAGCAGGCAGGGCATTCCATACCCTTACCACCCTCTGGGTAAAGAACCTACCTCTGACATCCGTCCTATAACTACCACCCCTTAATTTAAAGCTATGTCCCCTCGTTTCTCCATCCTAGGAAAAAGGCTATCACTGTCCACCCTATCTAAACCTCTAATCATCTCATATGTTTCAATAAAGTCTCCTCTTAGCTGCCTTCTGTCTAACAAAAACAACCTCAAATCCTTCAGCCTCTCTTCATAAGACCTGCCCTCCATACCAGGCAACATCCTGGTAAACCTCCTCTGTACCCTCTCCAATGCCTCCACATCTTTCTTATAATGTGGGGACCAGAACTGCACACAATACTCCAAGTGCAGCCGCACTAGAGTTTTGTACAGTTGCAACATGACGTTGCGGCTCCGAAATTCAATCCCCCTACCAATAAAAGCTAAGACTCCGTATGCCTTCTTAACAACCTTATCGACTTGATTGCCAACTTTCAGGGATCTATGTACATATACACCAAGATCCCTCTGTTCTTCAACACTATTAAGAGTTCTAACATTAGCCCTATACTCTACACATTTGTTATTCCTGCCAAAGTGAATTACCTCACACTTTTCCGCATTAAACTCCATTTGCCACCTCTCGGACCAGCTCTGCAACTTGTCCAAGTCTCTGTGCAAACTATACTTTTATATTCACTTTTATATTTTATATTCAGTTCAAGTATAATTTTGAGAGGGGCAATCTGGTCTAACTAGCAATGTCCACATCCCATGAATTAATTCTTTTTAAAAAGCACAAAGCTTAAAACCTTTGTTCAGCTGAAGTGTAATCCACCTACATTCTCAAAATGAAGTTTCAACATGTTAGTGATGTGTTGATTATTACTCAACATTACATAAGTCAATCTTTATTGTTGTTCTGATGTAATGCAGAAATGCCATGAGCTATGACTATATAAGTTAAATGAATTGTGCAGCAACCTGGTTCTTGGATTTATGGTTAAAATTGTGATGCAAATACGGACTTCCCTAAAATGAAAACATTGGCACTGATATCCAGCCAGCAGGTAGCATTGCCCACTGGCCATCTGTGGACATTTATTGTTGGCAGCTGGGATGTTCCAATATGTGCAGCTGGTGAAAGAGTCTTATGTTCAGCTTGATTGTGGAATGAAAAATTAACTCACATATTTGAGTACTGTTTGTTACAAACCAGCTAAAGATAAAAGATGGAATTTATTCCCACCTTGTATGCCCCTTGAAATGGGTTCAATATATAACTTTCAGATCATCAGGTGTCTTGCAATTTAGTAAAATGTCGCAATCTCCTCATGTTATTTGGGGAAGAAGATGAAATTAGTTGCTTAAACAAAGACATCCATCTTTTTCATTTTACATCTATGTTATTGACTGATATGGGTGATATCACCAGTGCATTTTGGACTGACCAAGAGCTTACAGCATAGGGCTATTTTGATATTCACAGTTATCAGTACATCATTTCTGTGGGTAAGATTGGCCTTAGGTGACTGTTCAGCCTCTGACCCAATTCATTCACAGTTCTGATTGTGAATTTCAGACTGTGTAAGTGCTGCTTCTTTTGACAGTTATGGTAGCTGCAATTCACTCTATAAATAGAGGTACATTGATTGCTGCAGCCTCAGTCACTGAGCATCCTTCTTCCAACAACTAGCAGGCTGGGCGAGGGTATGTATTAGGAATTTCATCATTTGGACCCAAGGGGAAATGGACATCCTGTAGCATATGGTGTTACCCTGCTTGCTGCAGGCTTTGAACTTACACCTTGTATTTGACATCTCACACAGGTTTCACAGACAGCGATCAACCCAATTCACAGTTGGGCAGTAGGTATAGAAGGAAGGTGTGGAAAATGTTCCAGGACGGGGTTAGGGTGAGTTCTGATCCCAAGTTTGGAAATACAGATTTGATCCTGGTATGTAATATGAACAAAATCCAATCCTTGACAACAGAGGATCAAATCCTATTGAGCTGGGGACTGATACCTGACTCATGGAGTGGGGGGGAGGATAGTCCTGATCCTTTCTAAAAAATTCTTTCATGGGTTGTGAGCATTGCTGGCATGTATTGCCCATCTCTATTTGCGCATTTAAGAGTCGACCACATTGCTGTAGATCTGAAGTCACATGTGGGCCAGACCACGAAGGAAGACAGATTTCCTTCCCTAAAGAGCATTAGTGAATTAGATGATCATTATTAGGCTTTAAATTCCAGATTGTTATTCAATTCAAATTTCACCATCTGCAGTAGTAGAATTTGAACCTAGGTACCCAAAGCATTACCTTGCATCTCTGGAAAACTAGTCAAGTGATAATATCACTACTCCACCACCATAAGGCTGCTCCTGACTTCAGAGTGGAGGAGGGATCTGACTCTGAGAGACGTTTGCCACAACCCAACCCTGAAGCTAGGGTTGTCTTAGGTAATGGGTTAGAGCAATTATACTTGTCCAAGCAGGGTGGCAGTTGATCCCTCATCCCTGTTTGTATTGGGTAGATGCTAACAATGATGCTGGGAAGCTTGGAGGTTAGGGGGAAACCATATGTTCTTCCTCACTCAGACATAGTGCTTCCTGAGGCTCTCCTCATCTTGTTGAATTTGCCAAGTGTCCCAAGAATGTGGAAACCTGACCAAGCACAATTACATCAGCCATCGCTCAGAAATATGTCTCTGCCTCAGAAAGTCCAAGTCTCACTCCAGGATTCTAGCAAAAAGAAACTCAAGGCTGATTGACCTGTGTAGAACCTAGGGAGAGCTGCACTGTCATAGATGTTATATATTAAATGAAACATCAATTTAGGAGCAGGATTTTCCAGCATCTCCAGCTGGTGGGATCTTCTAGTTCTGCTAAAGTCAACATACAAAGGCCTATAGATTTTGACAGAATTGAAAAATCCTGCTGGTGGCCAATGATTCACCATATCTACCATTGGGACTACCAACTGCAGGGAGAGAGGAGGAGGGGTGAAAAATCCCAGCCTAAGGCCTAATAGGCTTTTTCAGGGAGATGTTATACATTACATAGAGCGATTTTGAAGAGTGAGGACAAAGGTTAGGAGAAACCTCTTTGAATAGAAGGTTTTGGAAACATGGAATGCTTCAAAAGACTATGGCATTTTTTAAAAACAGGACAAATATTTGAAGCAAGGAATAGACAAGGATTGGGTGGGGGATAGAGTTGTGCGGATTATTTTGGACAGTTTTTAAAAAAAGTGAGATAGATTTTTCATACTTCACTGCCAACTCTGTATGTTGTGACTTAATGCACATGATGCCCTATGATTTCTTACCCATTAAATGCCAAACAAGGGCATACAATGGACACTGTCAATGGGCAAGGCTCATATTAGAAGCTTGAATTATTGTCCTTTGTAGGTTATTTTCAACATTTCTAAAAAAAAGGAAAAATAAATCATACTTTAATTTAATAAAGAGCAATTCAACTTCTTGAATGTTCTTTTCCATGTTACTGTTTTAATTAATATTTCAATGAATGAAGTGTATGTTACTCAACTTAGATTAATCATTGGCTACTTATTTCTGCAACTGCTTTACTGAAATATTTGCATTGCATTGAAAATTATTTTGCTGCTCTAGTTCATGACTAGTATTAAACCTGATAAGGAATAAGAGTTCATGAAGTTAGATTTATATAGAATCATAAACTAGTTACAACACAGAAGGAGTTGGTTTTACCCATTGTGTTGTACTGGTTTTTTTGTCAGTCAGTCTCACTTCCCCCACTCTGTTTTTGATGGTACAATGCCATTAGTGAATACCAATTTTGCCATGGTGATAATGCCATGGTTATCTTTATCAGTTAGGTACACATGGTTCATGTGAATGTAATTTGGTTTCAATAGATGAGCATTTTGAATTCAAAGTAGTGAGATCAAATTAATATATTTGCAAAATAAACTGCAACTATTTTGTGGAGATTTTTCTTGATGCAATTTCTATAACAAGATTATATATAATCTTGATAAATGGGATTATGATATTGTTACAGATCATGCATAGTGGAAATCTTCTCCATGCATGCACAACTTTTCTCAGACTTTGCCTCAGAACTTGATTTTGGCTCGCTTTGGGCATATTACTGATAATGAGCTGACAATGTACTCCTCAACTAAGAGACTGGGGATAATCTACAATGGATGCTGTGCTTATTGAAATTATTTGAATGAGATGCCAATACTTATCACATCTCCACAAGCAGCTCAGTCATTTTACATAATGGCATATAGAGTTGGTTACCTCATCAATATCAGATCTGAGTTAAGACCAAAGAGACAAATATGGCAGTAAGACGATGATAGGTACGAGGGAAAATAATCTATTGACTGTGGACTCATAAGGAGCACTTCTGTTCATTTGGTGGTTGGTTTTTCGTTAGGCTGCAATGGCCACATTAACAATCTGGAAAGGAGCAGATTTGATTCATCCTCCTCTCTGTGATGTCCAATTTCAAACAATAGATTTAAAACAGATGTTAACTAATGTTGTGATAAATAAGGAGCCTCAAATTTATTTTAGACAGCTGAGAAAGGTAACTGAAAAATTACCCAATGCAAGATAAAGTGGATGAAATTGTATCAAAATAAAATTGAATAAAGCATAAGGGAGTTACACTGGTAAAATAATAAGGGCCAACCTCCTTTAATTTTCATGCCCGTCATGGGATCTGACATTGTGTTGTAGTGATTGCAAGATAACTATACAGAAATATGTTTTGAATGAAAATGTAGATAAAACTCATTAAAACTGTAAAAGTATTTTAAATCTCTGAAAGGATAAACACACAAATTTTCACTTTCCATCAGTTTATTGCAAACTATTTAATGTTGGATTACTGATTTGATTAACATGGGAAAATGTGTATGCAACAACTTAAAGAGAATTGTAATTCTGAACATTTATATGAAGAGAAAGTAGTATATATATTTTTGTTTTTTTCTTGTTGCTTTTTTATGACAAGCAGTTTCGATTTAAGAAAGAGTATGAAAAGTTTTCTTTCTGTTCTGTTACTTGCTGTCTAACTAATATCATATACCAGGCCTTTAATAATAAAATAACGTTTTTCAATTTTAAAACTCTAAAATTACAAAATACATCGTTTGCACTTTTTATGAGTAGAAGAAATATATCTTGCAGCCTTCTATTTAAAATCTATACATTACTTTCTTAGGTTGTTTGTTTAAAAGTAAAACAAAACTGTTATCTGCTTGCAAATAATAATATACAAACACGAGCTTGATGAGTAACATTGAAATCTTCAAATGACAGCTAAATAAGGGTTGATAATGATGGTCTATAAAAATACAAAACTTAAAAATGTAACTAAAGTGCTTTACTTGTCAATAGCTGTGCCTCCTTTCTAAATCCAAGTTCCACTGGTTTTATAAAGCCTGCAGACCCCATTTAAAATAACAAATGCATCCCATATAACTGTGACAAATCAATGCATTGTTTTCAAAACCATAGTGTAGTCAATGACAGTCAAATCCTGCTTGGACTGTTCTCCCTTATTGTCCAATGTTTTATGTACTATATAAAATTTGACTTATAATGCAAGGGGAGGTAAGAACATTTGTTCTATTGTCCACTGTGCAGCTTTGAAGCTTCTTTTCATTTTGAGATTGGAGAAGGGATGAAACACAATTTAATTTTCTGATATGGATTCCACCCACTGGAATTGAATACAAGTGCAAATCACATTCTTTAATTGGTAAAGCCCAGCAAGATTCCACATGTTCGTTGCAGATCTCAAGAGGCCATCTGTGCAAGTAACTCCACACATCATTACCCTGAATAAAAGTGACAGTGCAAATATTAAAAGAGCACTGAGATTGCAGTTTCTGAGCATCGAGAATAGCTTCACGTCCTGGAAATTTCACCTGATATGATGACAAGGAAGGGAATGCCACAGTCACCATCAGCACTGATGCTTTTCTTTGCTATGGCTTAACGAAATGAACAGAGGACGGGAGACATTATTCTTCCCTAGAACTGTAAACAGCTTCTGTCACTTCTCACCGGTTCTCAACATGTAGAATTCATTTCACTGTCATGTAAATGTATCCTTGATTCCGTGCAGCAGAAGAAATTTATCATCTGCCCCTTGTAGGATTTCATTTAATTTCTCTGTAGCATTGGTGGTTTTATTTTGTGTCTTTATTTATGTCGGGAATGAGAAGGCTGGATTAGTTTTGTGACAAATTGCAAGATTAGGGCTTCCGCAACTGATTGTACGAACACTGATCTTCTTAACCATTGCTTCACATAAATACTTCAGAAGTGAAGAAAAACCGGGAGAACTAAAAAAAAACAAAATCAGAGATTTACTTCAGGCTTTCGTTGTGATTTAGAAGCAAATTGAACTATGGACTGGAGCAGTTGCTCAGGTTAAGCTTCTGGTTGTATAAGAAAGCTGCTGAAAATGACCTGATCCAGATCGCACTGGCATTAATAATGCTGTGGTTCCATAGGGTCAGCTGCTTTGCTTTGCTTGTTGTAGGTCAGGAGTCTGATTTGCTGGAGTCACAGTGCAGCAGTGACTGAGCCAGAAATAGCTGACGCATCTTCAAAATGTTAATTTTTCCTTCCAGGCTTAAGGAGCTGCGGGGAGAAAAAGAACAAGTTAAAATTGTACTAGAGAAATGAATGATATACTGCAATCAAGTGATTCTTTTACTTGAACAAAAATATTTATGGATAGCGTTTCCAGCTATATTATTTACAAAGCGTCCGATCAGGGCAACATGATGGCATAATGGTGAGCACTGCTGCCTCATAACGCCAGGGACCTGGGTTCGCTTCTCGGCTTGGGTTACTGTTTGTGCAAAGTCTGCACATTCTCCCTGCATCTGTGTGGATTTTCTTTGGGTGCTCTGGTTTCCTCCTACAGTCCAAACATTAGGTGCAATGGCCATGCTAAATTCTCCTTTCATTTTCCCTATCAGGCGCTGGAGTGTAGCCACCAAGGGATTTTCAAAGTAGCTTCATTGCAGTATTAATGTAAGCTTACTTGTGACATAAATAACAAAGAACAAAGAAAATTACAGCACAGGAACAGACCCTTTGACCCTCCAAGCCTGCACCAACCATGCTGTCCGACTTCATTAAAACCTTACCCTTCCAGGAATGAAATCTCTCTATTCCCATCCTATTGATGTATTTTTCAAGATGCCCATTAAAAGTCGCTACTGCTTCTGCTTCCATTACCACCACCAGCAATGAGTTCCAGGTACCCCCACCCTCTGTGTAAAAAATCTGCCTTGTACATCTCCTTTAAACCTTGCCCCTCATACCTTAAATTTGTGCCCTATAGTAATTGGCTCTTCCACCTGGGAAAAAGCTTCTGGCTATCCACTCTGTCCATGCCTCTCATAATCTTGTAGACTTCTATCAGGTAAACTTCTCATAATTTTGTACACTTCTATCAGGTCGCCCTTCAACCTCCATCATTCCAATGAAAACAAACCAAGTTTTCCAACCTCTCCTCATAACTGATACCCTCCATACCAGGCAAATCTTTCTGTACCTCTCCAAAGCTTCCACATCCTTCTGGTAGTGTGGTGACACAAATTGAATACTTTATTCCATGTGTGTCCAAACATGACTTGCCAATTTTTAAACTCAATATCCTGGCCGATGAAGGCAAGCATGCCATATGCCTTCTTGACTACCTTCTCCACCTGCATTGCCACTTTGTGACCTGGGTGGACCTATACACCCAGCTCTCTTTTCCTACCAATACTCTTAAGGGTTCTGCCATTTACTGTATATTTCCTCTCTGTATTAGACCTTCCAAATGTACTACCTCACATTTAGGTGGATTAAACTCCATCTGCCAACTCTCTGCCCAAGTCTCCAACCAATACTTTTAAAACCATTTACTTTCATCAAGGTGGTGGATGTCAGTTCTGCGGTTGATATCTTTCAAAATAAATAAATATCAAATATTCCTCCACCAAATGAAAAGTTAGTTGCAAGGATAAACTCTACTATTCAGTTTTCTTATCACATCAGAAGAGTACACATACTGCTTCAGTACAGCAGTTTCACTTTCTACTTTAGACATCCTTTTGTTGCTCTGAGGAACAAACTTAAGAGCTTCTGGCCAACCTATTCTCTGAAATAACTACTTGCGCACAACTTCTGAGGGAGTTATTGACAAACGTTCAGATATTTACCGCTATGGAGCTTTGGGACCCAAAGAAAGTTCAATCAATGTACATGCACAGTGGTTAATCTAGGAATGTTAAACTTCTAATGGATGGAGATATGCTGCCTGGAAAACTGCATGGTTATCTCCAACATTGACCTTTCCATTGCAGACTTGGGCTAAATGTCCTGAAATTGCCCAGAAACCTACTTCAGGATATGCATGCTGTTAATCCCAGGTGTAGGATCAGGGTTGAAAGTGATTGACAGGAGTGATGTATCAGATGGTCTCAAAAATGTCATTAAGAGTAAACTTGCTGAATAATTAACATGCCGATAATATCCAGGACTCTCTAATGGCATTTAAATAATATCATGAATATTTAAATCAGGTTTGCACCCAATTTTATCAGCAAATCAATGCTGGCAAGATTGTGAGAGATGCAAAACCAGATGCAATCCTGATTTTTCATCTTTCACCCTATCTTACCCGAATACCTCGTCAACAACCAGTGGGATGCGCCAGTAAGATCATGGCCAGAAAGTCAAGTTATATGTGTCATTTGGGGGATGGTAGACTATAACTAGAGGAGTGCCTCAGGGATTAGTGCTGAGGCTTCAACTATTTATGATTTATATTACTATCTTGAATGTAGAGACCGACTTTATCGTATCTAAATGTTTTGAAAATAGGTGGGAAAGGTAGAAAAACAAGTCGTGAGGAGGAAACCAAGCACCAGCAAAAGGATCTAAAGTAAATGGGAAAATATTTGTCAGATGGAGTATAATGTAGGGAGATGTAAGGTTGCCCATTTTGGCAAGAAGATTATTAGCAAAATATTATTTAATTGGAGAGAGATTACAGATTACTGCAACAGAGAGGCACTTGGATATCTTTGTACATGAACCACAGAAAGTCAATATGCAGGTACAGCAAACAAAAAGCAAATGGAATGTTAGCCTTTATTGCAAGAGAGATGGAGTATAAAAGTAGAGAAATCTTACTACAACCGTACAGAACACTGTTGAGACTACATCTGGAGTACTCTGAACAATTTTGGTCACCTTTTTTTAAGGTCAGATATGTTTGCAATGGAAGCAGTTCAGAAAAGATTCTCTGTGATGATTCCCAGGATATAGGGTATATCTTATGAAGAAAGATTTAGCAGGTTCAGCCTATATTCACCGGAGTTTAAGAAACTAAGAGGTGATCTTATTGAAGCATGTAAGATCGTGAGGGAGCTTGATAGAGTAAATGCTGACAGAATGTTTGATCACATGAGGGATTCTCGAACTAGGAGGAAGAATTTAAAAATAAGGTGTCTCCCATTTAAGACAATGAAGAGGAGGAATTTCTTCTTTCAGAGGGTCATTAGTGTTTGGAGTTTTCTTCCCCATCAGTGGTGAAGGCAGAGTCATTGAATATATTCAAAATTGAGTCACATAGATCTTTGATTCATAGTGAAGTCAAAGGTCTATGTAGGGTGGAGTGGAGCTGTGGCAGTGGCACATGGTGCAGGCAGGAAAGCAAGAAAGCGGAATTAAGATGAACTTATTTGTTGGAGGAGCAGGCTTGTTGTCTTAAATGGTTGTCTCCCGCTCCTATTTCTTATGTTTCTACACCTGATATTTGCATTTAAAGTAATGAAGGAGAACAGAACAGGAAAGCAGCCAAACACCATTTCATTGCAAAGTGGATCATGGTTTGTACAATGACCAGAAGTTGACTGAAAATAAAGAATTCATGCACAGCATGACTGCATCCAACTAAACTTAAAGAAAAACGTAAAATGTTTGTGAGTCTGTCAAGATAATTTTCAATAACTTCCCATTCATTCAACATAATAATTATAATATGGGCACTTAGAACCACAGGGTCCCTACAGTGCAGAAAAAGTCCATTTGGCCCATTGAGTCAGCACCACTCACCAACAGAACATATTATCCAGAGTCACCCCCTTATCCCCATAATCCTATGCATTTAATCCACTAATCTCCCTAATTTACACATTTTAAAACAGCCCAACATGGGCAGTCCACTTAACTTGAACATTTTCGGACTGTGGGAGGAAACCGGAGCACCTGGAGAAAACCCACACAAACGCGAGGACATTGTGCAAACTCCTTATTGTCAACCAAGGCCAGAATTGAACCCGGCTCTGTGAGGAAGCTGTGCTAACCACTATGCCACCTGGCCACTCTAAACCACAAAAAGAGAAACTATTCCACATTTTAAATGTGTCAGTTATTTAGATATAGCTTTGATGGCTGGAGACTTGGGAGATGGAGTATCGGATGTACAAGGCAGTGAGACTTTGCATTCAGTCTACGCACACCAGTACTGAGAAATGGGATACTCTGCAGCTAAAGCAGGCTCAAACTGTAGTTCTACTGAGAAGGAAAAAAAGTTGTGAAAAGAAATTATAAACATTTAAATGGAAGTAAGGTCTCCATTCGAAATAAATAACAAAATTATAGTATAAAGAGAAAAGCAAGTGATTGCACAGAGTTCATTTCACAAACAGTGATAATGACACTCCAGGTGGGGAGGCCATACTAAAGAAATATAATGCGGCAGGCACTGGAAATTTGAAATAAAAATAAAAATTTTGGAAATACTAAATATGTTCTATGTAAGCCAAGCAACATCTGTGGCGAGAGAAACAGAGGGAATATTCCATGTCATTGAAAGTTGACATGGAACGTTCACTGTCTGACTTGTTGTCTATTTCAGCATTTTCTGTTTTAATATGGAAAATAACAGAAGTATAGTTACAATAGGAACAACAAAAAAACATTTTTAGTTAAATGGTGTGCAACAGAGAGCATTTGGGAAAAAAATAGATATTTTGGGATCTTCTATCCAAATAGTTTGTATTACAGGTGGAGTATAAGAAATAAATTGAGTAGATTAAGAAGGCAAAGAGTATGATATAGTGGCCAGTACTGAAACATGGGCGGGAAATAGTCACGATTAGAAGTTAAATGTTCCAGGATTTATGGAGGACCGAGAAACTAAGGGGGAGGAAATGGTAATTAAAGATACAATTACATCATTAGTAAAAGAGAGCACTGGGAAGGGACTCCAATCAGAGGATAATTGTGGGATAAGAGAGGACTTAAAACTTTACAGACACTTGAGGGTTAGCATACTATCTTTTGATTAAGCACTTCACAGTATTTCAGATTCAAAAGTGCTGCTGCCTTAATTCATCACCACTCTCCACTTTTGCTTTGCCCCATCACCTATTCAACCTTTCTGTTTTCCACTCTATCACAGAACTTCCCTTTGATTCTTACCCCCACTTCGTCCTATTCCTTGCTATTATACTTGGAGAGATTAAAGGGATACCATGATTAACAAAAACCTTTTACATAAGAAAGAGAGCAATCAAGGGTTATGTGAGCTCTTTAAAAAGCAAGGCATCTAATAATGCAAATGAAAATAAGGGTTTGTTGAATAATTAATTTATGTCAGTCTTCACAATAGAAGAAGAGGATAATACATCTTGCATTCTAATGAAACAAATAATGAACCGAGGACTGACTCATTAAAGTTAACAAGCACGTGCAAGAAAACAGAATTAGAAAAAAATGATGGTATAAAATACTAATTCCCAATGTTTCTAATGAAGAATTATAAATAAGTGAATAAATCACTTCCATCATATAAAAAGAGAAAATACTAGAAATACTGATTCATATAGTAACGATAGTGAATTAACGCTAGAGCTAATGACTAGAATTTTAAACCCTCTTTCAGCAGGCAGGACAAGCGTGTAAAATTGAGTGGGATTTATGCCAGTCACCCTCCGGTTTCACTGGTATTTTACTTGTGGCCAATTAATGGCTGGGGAAGTTAAAAACGTAGCGATCTGCCTGCTGGCTTGCAAGCAATCCTCTGTCTTTGTTAGGGTGTCTGACTGACCCCAATATTTCTTAACCTCGCATACATGAAGTTCGGGACTACTCCAAGGCCACCGGTCTGGGATATGTTGCACTCCCAGCAACATCATCATTCATGCTGGTTCTGAACAGCTGCTGGCACTATGAAATTCTGTAAATGTCCCAGAGGATTGGAAAACTGCCTTAAACAGGTAACTATAGGCCAATTATCTTAAATTCTGTCATTGGGAAAATGTTTGAGTTCATTATAAAGAATGTAATAGCAGAGCATTTATAAATACATAATATAGTCAAATAGAGTCAGCATGAAGGATAGTCGTACCTAGTAAATTTAGTCGCATTCTTTAAAGTGATAATGAGCAGGATAGATAAAGAGGAATCGGTAGATGTGGTATACTTTGATTTCCAAAAAACTTTCAATAAGGTACAACACATAAGGTACTTAATAAGGTAAGTATCTATGGTGCTGGGGGTATTATATTACCATTGATATAGGATTGGCTAACTGATAGATGATAGATAACTAGAACAAGAGAGGCATTTTCAGGATGGCAACCTGCAACTACAGGAGTGCCACCAGAATCATTGCTGGGCCCCAATTATTTACAATATATTTTAACGACTTACATGAGAAAAGTTAAATGTTCCATTGCCACATTTGTGGATGAGACCAAAATAGGTAAGAAGGCAAGCGGTGAAGATGACACAAAATGTCTACACTGGGAGAGATAAGTGGGCAAAAACTTGGCCAATAGAATATAATGTAAGAAAGTATGAAGTTATACACTTTGATAAGAAAAACAAAGGAGCTAAATATTACTTAAATAAAGAAAGACTACAGAAAACTGCAGCACAGAGATTTGGGAGTTCTTTTGCATAAATCACAAATGCTATCATGCAAGTTCAGCAGGCAATTTGGAAGACAAATAGGCCTTCATTTCAAACCACTCCACCGGCGAGGGACCAATAAAATTGGAACTTGGAAACCTACTGGCATGAATTGTGTTTTCCAGATTTTGAGCACATACCACCATTCCCACAGATGGATAGTGCACGCCCAAAATCACACTCCCTCCACCCCATCACCCCCCTGTTCTACCTTATGGTCTATAATTAGCCAGCAACTTGTCTGGTGTGGCATCCTACCTCAGAGAAGTAGAAGGCACAACTTCAAGCAAGTTAATACCCAGGCTATATAATGTGCAGTGTGGTTTCCATGCCATCAACTATTCTGATGACAGACCACAAATCTAATTCTGTAAATCTGTTCTTTCTCTCCAATGGTACTACCTGACTTGCTGAATATTTCCAGCATCTTCTCTTTCTATTCAGATTTCTACTATAATCATCAGTATTTTGCTTTTGTATTAGCTATAATCTTCTATGGCTAACCAGGAAGCAGGCTATTCTATATCTGGTAATAAGCAATAAGACATGATTAAACAATAACATGATAAAGGAGCTTATCATTAACAGTGATTATAACAAGATTGCAGGAGTGAACTGTGGCTTGAAGACGAGTGTATCAAATTGGGATAAAGGTAATTGCAATGGTATAATGACAAAGCCAGCTAAAGTGAACTTGGAAACCAGTTTAAAAATTAGGGCAGTAGAGATCAATGGTAAGCTTTTCAGGAGATATTTAAAAACTCGAAACAAATATTTATCCCAGAATGAAAGAAATACTTTTTTGAGAAGGATACCTCAACCCTGGCTGAATAAAGAAGTCAAGGGTTGAAGGAACCCTGTACCCAAAGGTTAGTGATATGTCAGAAGGTTTGTCAGGTTTTAAGAATGAGCAAAGAATGACTAAACAAATAATAATGAGGGAGAAAGTTGACTATGAGACAGAGTTAATAATTTAAAAAACAAAGAAGTTTCTACAAGCATTTATACAGGAAAAGAGTAACTAAAGCTAGAGAGTGAGCCTGGAGAATTGATAATGAAAAACAAGAAGATGACAGAGGCATTACAAACAGATATTCTGAGTCTGCCTTCACTGTAGATAAAAAGATATTTAAAAATCAACAGATGATTGGGTAGGAGGAACTTAAAACAATACTCAGTATCAGTATCTAGACTTAGATCTCCTCTAAGTCTACATCTTTCGAAGGAAAACAGTCCCAATTTACCTAACCTCTCCTCGTAACTCAGACCTTCCATACCAGGCAGCATCCTGGTAAACCTCCTCTGCACTCTCTCCAGAGTCTCCACGTCCTTCCGGTAGTAAGGCGACCAGAACTGGACGCAGTATTCCAAATGAGGTCTAACCAACGTTTTATACAACTGCAACATTAAAGGCCAGCTCTTGTACTCTATACCTCTTCCTATAAAGGCTAGCATACCATATGCTTTCTTCACAACCTTCTCCACCTGCTCTGCCACCTTCAGAGACTTGTGCACCTGCACCCCCAGGTCCCTCTGCATTTCTATACTCTTAATAGGTCTACCCTTTATCATATACCTCCCCCCTACATCTGTATGGTAGCTAAATTTGACACTAAGATGGTTAGAAAATATGTTGTCAAGAGGAAGTAGACAGTCTGTAAAGGGTATAAACTTGTTATGTAAGTGAACAAAAATTTATCAGATGAAGTACAATGTGGGAAAATATAAACATTTTCACTTAGGCAACAAGAATAGAAAAGCAGTGTAGTATTTAAATGGAGAGAGATTGAAGAACTCAGTTTACAGACAAATGTAGGTGTCCTGGTACATGAATCACAAGAAGTTAGTATGCAAGAACAGCAAGTGATTAGGAAGGCAAATGGAATGCTGGTGTTTATTGCAAGGTTAATGGAATATAAAAGTCATGAAGATTTACTGCAGCTATACAGGGCCTTGATGAGACCACATCTGGAATACTGTGTACAGATTTGATCTCTCTATTAAAAAAAAGATATATTTGCATTAGAAGCAGTAAAGAGAAGGTTCACAAACACATTCCAAGGATGAAGGCTTATCTTTCGAAGAAAGATTGAACAGGTTGAGTCTGTTCCCATTGGAGTTTAGCAGATTGAATGGTGATTTTCTTGAAACATATTAAATCCTGAGGGGATTTGACAGGATAATCACCGAGAGGATATTTCCACTTTTGGGAAAACTGGAACTAGGGGATACTGTTTAAGAATAAGATAAAGGGAAATATTTTCTCTTAGAGGATTTTTAGAATTTGGAATTATTTTCCCCAGAGAGTACTGAAAGTTGGGCATTGAATTTAAACAAGACAGATTAGACAGATTTTTAATAGACAAGGGCAGATGGCAAAGTGAAGTTGAGACAACAGCCTGATCAAATGTGATCTCACTGAATGGCTGAACAAGCTCAAAGGGACAAATGATCTACCCATGATCCTGGGTACTAGAACATAGAAGATAGAACAGTACAGCACAGTACAATCTCTTCGGCCCTCAATGTTGTTCAGAGCTATGACTGAACCCAAGATCAAGCTATCCTACTCCCTATCATTCTGGTGTGCTCCGTGTACCTATCCAATAATTGCTTAAAAGATCCTAAAGTGTCCAATTCCACTATCACAGCAGCCTCTGCATTCCACACCCCAACCACTCTCTAAGTAAAGAGTTACAATATTCATTTCTTAATTTTAGACTTGAAAATTACAAATGCAGCTTCATTATTTAAGGAAGATGAAAAAATGAAACTAGCACCTGCTCATCTAAACATTTTAAACTGTAGAATAGAACCACAAATTCTTTATAGTTCAGAAAGAGGCCATCGGTCCATTGAGTCTCTGCTGACTCATAGAAAAAGCATCTCTCATTGCCACGGCCAATCCATCTAACCTCCACATCTTTGGACACAAAGAACAATTTAGTATGACCAATCCACCTAACCTGCACATCTGTTTGGAGACCCAGAGGAACCTATACAGATATGGGGAGAATGTGCAAATGTCACATAGACAGTCACCCAAGGCCATAATTGAATCCAGGTCCCTGATGCTTTGAAGCAGGAGTGCTTATCGCTGTATAACCGACATTTGGTGTGGAAAAGTTATTAGAAATTATGAGTGGGATTTTCCAGCCATTCCTGCCTGCTAGATCTTTCGGTTTTCCCAGTGGTGACCTCAAGCAATGGAGGATGCAAATAATGGAAAATCCCTTTGACAGCAGTGGGATTGCAAGATCTTGCCTCCAGCCATTGCAAGCCACCTCTATTCTGCTAAACATGAGAAATGAGAAAATGCCACTCTATTTACAACAGAGAAATTTGAGCTGATATATGGATCTGTAAAAAGCAGGTCATGCTTAAAGAACCGATCTGATTGTCTTTGAGGGAGTTATTAAAGCAATGGACAGGGGAATGTCTATAGATGCCATGTATGTGGGCTGAAGTTCCTATAGGAAACAATTAACTAAAATTAAAGCCCATAGAATTGAAGACAAATTATTACCTTCTTGGGAGCTTGCTTAGGCAGTTGAAGACACTAAGAAAGGATAATGTGTATGCACATGATTTGGAAGTTGCTGTCCCAAGAGCATCTGTACTAGAGTCTCAACAATTCACAATATTTATTAATGAGTAGATAACTCAAGAGAAAGCCATGTAGCCAAAATTTCTCACAAGACAGTGATTGGTGATATCAAAAGATTGGAACATAAAATTGCAAGGAGCCAATGATGGGTAAAATTGTGGCAGGTGAATATCAATGCATACTCCTGTAAGGCTATCTATTTTAGACCAAGAATGGATAGATCTGAGAATTATTTAATTGTGTGGATCAATTATCTCAGATGGCTGGATTGCTGGTTTGTGATGCAACCCTAACAGTGTGAGTTCAATTCTCTGACAGGCTAAGGTTATTCATGAAAGTCCACCATCTCAATCCTCACCCTTTGCCTGAGGTGTGGTGATCCTCAGGTTGAATCACCACTAGTCAGCTCTCCCCTTCAACAGGAAGCGCAGCTTATGGTCATCTGAGATCATGGCAACTTTATCCTTTTTACCATTTACTTAAGAAGGGCAATGACATCAAAAGAGATGTACAGATGATTAAAATGTATTCATGCATACAAAAAAAATCATGAAGGAGAATGGAATGTTAGCCTTGTTAACTAGAAGCTAGAATATAAAGAGGAGAATGTTTCGTTCAAGTATTAAATCTCTCTGAGAAAGTCACATTTGAAGTGCTGCATATAATTCTGAGCATCACACATTAGAAAGAATATAATGGCCTTGGAATGAAGGTTGCACAGATGCACCAAGGTTTAACTAGAGCTCAGAGGATTAGATCGTGAGCAGAGTTCGCTGAGACTAAGCTTGTATTTTCTGGAATATAGCAAGTCAAGGGACATTTCATTGCAGTTTTTAGGATTTTGAAAGGAATTGACAGGTAATTTCAAAGAAAAGGCTTTCTGCTTGTAAGGGAGTTTAGGGCAGGGCCCTAAATCAGAGCCAAGCCATTGGTCTACACTTCTAAAAGCAAAGGGTAGTATAAATGTGAAACTTCCTTCAATAAAAATGTGTGAGCTTAATTAATCTTTTTTAAATTAAGATCGATAGAGTTTTGCTCATCAAAGGTATTAAAGGATATGGAACCAGGGTGGCTGGATGACATTAGAATAAAGATCAGCCATGAACTCATTGAACGGCAGAATATGCCTATTCTTTTCCTTTTAAGAGTTTGGTACCCCTGCCTGAAGCTGACAGGCATCTTTTCAAGATATATAAATGAGGATCCAATTATCATTTGAACAACTTGTGTTGCTATTTATCTGTTCTGCAATAGACTCACAAGTAAAGAGCACAAACAATCAGGAGGGAATCATTTTCTGCCTTATTTAAGTGGGTAATTAGTTAGTTACTTACAGGTAAATTTCTGGTTTGTTTATTTTAATTGCTACATATATGTGAATATTAAAAAATAGGAATAGCAGTAAACCATTCAGTTCATTAAACTTGCTCCAATAAAATCACGAATGGTCTGTTTGTAATTTGAGCACTACAGTTCTATTGATTCATAACACTCTTTGATTCTCTTGTCTCACAACAATCTTTCTACTTCTGCCTTAAAAATATTTAATGACCACTTCCATCACCTTCTGAGATAGGATTCCAAAGTCATACAAACCTCCAAATGAAAGAAAACTCCTCATCTTTGTCCTTAAAGGTGACCCCTAATTTTGAAACAGTGGAAGCATCATTTCCATGTCCACCAAGTTAATACTGTTCAGGACCTCATATACTTGAATCATGTCACCCCCCACTCTTCTGAACTCCAATGGAAACAACCCCAGCCTTTTCCAACCTCTCCTCACCAATCTCCTGCATGACTGGAATATGCATCTTTACTTGTATGTTCATTTCTTCTAGTAATAAAGGATACCATTCCACAAAACGTCTTAACTAAGTGCTTTACCTGCATGCTAACTTTTTGTGACTCATGCATTTGAACACCTAGGTCCCTCTACACCTTGAAATTCTGCAGGTTGTTCACTGTTTAAATAATACTCCGCCAAAGTGAACAACTTCACACTTACCAAGATTATGCTCCATCTGTCACATTTCTGCCTACCAACTCAACTTATCTGTAGCTGTCTGCAAACTCCTTATGTCTTTTTCATTCTTACCTGAGTTAAACAGGTTTAGCTATCTTGGCTTCACTCTCCTTGTCTAAGATTTTGATTCAAACTGTAAAAAGTCATATCCTGCCAATTAGACAAACCCATATTCTGCCAGCCAGCCAATCCTCAATCCATGCTAATATGTTTTCCCCTACACCATGAGCTTTTAATTTTGGCACTAACCTTTGATGTAGCACCTTATTAAGTATCTTTTAGAAATCCAGGTACAGTATATCTACAGGCTCCTCTTAATCCACAACACATTACTTCTTCAAAGAACTCTATTGAATTGGTTAAACATGCTTTCTTTTTCAAAAACCATGCTGAGTCTTCACAACTACTTTGAGTTTTTCTATGTACCCAGTTTTAACCTCCTTAATGATAAATTCTAACACCTCCTCCAAGACAGCTATAAATTCTAACACCTCCTCCAAGACAGCTATCAAACTAACTGGCATGTAGTTTTCAGTGTTCTGCCTCCTTCCACTTATTGAATAGAAGGGACATAACTTCTTTCCAGTCTGATGGAACCTTTCCAGAAACTAGCGAATTTTGCGAAATAAACACAAATGCAACTAATTGTATGATATATTAGCTTTTGGAGACATTAAACATTTCAAAAAGTTGTCTTGCTAAGTCTACAGTGGAATTTTGAGATGAAACATCTGGTAAACCTTAGGTTGGTTTAATACCATGAGATTTTTACAGCCATTCAACTAGGTGAATTGGACCTTGGTTTAAAATCTCAGCATTGCAGGTGACACTTCCAACAGTACAGCTTTTCCTCGGAATTATGTTGAAGAGTCAGCCTAGAATTACTTTGTTATGTCTCTGAAGTAGGACTTGAACCCATGACCCATACAACTTGGCTGGATGAGCATGAAGTTGCTGGGGCTGCCACACTCCCACAACCTGGACTATGTGTACTGTAGTGGTTTACAAAGGCAGCCCACCATCTCCTTCTCAAAAGCAATTTAGTGATGGACAATAAATGCTAGCCTTGCCAGCGATCCTGTAATTCCGTAAATTAATAAAGATAAACACTCATATAAAACTATAAATGTAAGTTCTTCTGATCGTTGCTTAAAATTTGCTTCCTTATTTTTTCATTGGAAACTAAAATAGGTTTCAGGCAAAATCACATTATCAGGACAACTTCTAAAACATCTGTCCATCAGAAATCAAACTGTAAAATTGCAGGACTTTTGTAAGTCAAAATAAAGTTAACTTCCACATGCCAGTTCCGATTAACACAACTCCAAAGATGTCTGACTAAGTTTTATTATGATATGGTAAATCTTTCATGCTTTATTGGTTCTTTAATACGGTAAGGCTAGAATATTCAATCAATATACAATTCTTATAAATGATAAGCATACAATGGGCTAGAATTTGAGCTCTGCTACACTGTTTCTCAGGGGAAAGAGGGTAAGATAGAGGGGACAAATGCATCCATTTCATGGTCTTGCTTCTAGCACTTCTAGAGCACCTGGAATGTTTCCAGGTTTGAATGTTGTTCACGTGTCCTGGTCTGTCACTGAACACACATTTAACACCTCTGTAAGTATTTCTTCTGGAGATTCATCAGGGCTACATTTTACTGGTTTATTTTGTAGCCGGAACAACAAACCCTGCTACTGCGAAAAGAAATTTACATTGAGCATTTCTGTGGAACCACAAGGAGGCAAAAATATTCCTGTTAGTTCTGCAATGCAATTATGGACTGTTAATTATCTTTCATTCCCCTTCTCACCTGACCAATACTGATGAAGATTGAGGCCTAATTCCAATGGGAGTCTGAGGGAGTACTCTGAGCAAGGAAACATTCTGCATGCAGATAAACAGTTAAAATTATTTGTAGGATGTCAAATTATATTAATAAAATGAACATTTAGCCTTCTTCATTGAGTTAACTTTACAGAAAGTTAATAAATTGGTAAATATATGATCAGCCTATTCCTGCCCTGCATAAAATTGAGGGGGAAAGATAGTCTTTGTCACGATAAGCAGTAAGATCATAGAAATGATCTTATAGAGAGTGTAGACGGGATCTTAAAAGGGGTATTAGAAAGGCAAAAAGGGGCCACGAGGTGGCTCTGGCGGGTAGGATTAAGGAAAATCCAAAGGCATTTTACACCTATGTAAGGAGCAAAAGGATGGTTAGAGGCAAGATTGGACCTCTTAGGGACAGAGGAGGGGATCTATGCTTAAAGCCTGAGGGAATGGGGGAGATCCTGAATGAATACTTTGTGTCGGTATTCACGCAGGAGACTGGACAGATGTCTGTGCCTGATGTTGACAAAGTTGAGGATGCGTTGAAGGAAATAAAGATTACGAGGGAAGAGGTGTTGGGGCTGTTAGGCAGCTTAAAGACATATAAAGCTCCGGGGCCTGATGGCATTTACCCCAGGCTGCTAAGGGAGTTGAGGGAAGACTTGGCTGGGCCTATGACGCAAATCTTTGTCTCTTCCTTGGACACAGGTGAGGTCCCAGAGGACTGGAGGATAGCAAACGTAGTACCGTTGTTTAAAAAAAGGTCAGAGGGATAACCCAGGGAACTATAGGCCGGTGAGCTTGACTTCAGTTATAGGTAAGCTAATGGAGAGGATCCTCAGGGACAGGATGTATGAGCATCTGGAGCGCTGCGATCTGCTCAGGGATACGCAGCATGGCTTCGTCAAGGGGAAGTCTTGTCTTACAAATCTAGTGGAATTTTTTGAAGAAGTGACAAAAACAGCTGATGAAGGACAGGCTGTTGATGTCGTCTACATGGATTTCAGTAAGGTGTTTGACAAGGTTCCTCATGGTAGACTGATAGAGAAGGTGAAGGCACATGGGATACAGGGCCAGGTATGTAGATGGGTCGAGAACTGGCTCAGGAGGAGGAGACAGAGGGTAGTAGTGGAAGGCTCTTTTTCTGGCTGGAAGCCTGTCACTAGTGGAGTGCCACAAGGCTCAGTACTAGGTCCTCTTCTATTTGTGGTCTACATAAACGACTTGGAAGTAGGGGTAGGTGGTGAGATCAGCAAATTTGCTGATGACACCAAGATGCTTGGATTGGCGGGTACAGAAGAGCAGTGTCAGGCAATACAACAGGAAATAGACAGGTTGGTAGATTGGGCAGATAGATGGCAAATGGAATTTAATCCGGAAAAATGCGAGGTGATGCATTTTGGCCGGAAAAATGTAGAAGAGAATTATAGGATAAAAGGTAAAACTATACGGAGCATAGAGACGCAGAGAGACTTGGGGTGCAGGTTCACAAGTCTCTGAAGGTGTCCTCACAGGTGGAGAAGGTGACAAAGAAGGCGTATAGTATGTTAGCTTTCATAGAAAAGGGTATAGAATATAAGAGTAGGAGTTTGATGGTGCAGTTGTATACAACTTTGGTTAGGCCTCACTTGGAATACTGCGCCCAGTTCTGGTCTCCGTACTATCGGAAGGATGTGGAGTCCTTGGAGAGAGTGCAGAGGAGGTCTACCAGGATGCTGCCTGGTATGGAAGGACTGTCTTATGAGGAACGATTAGATAGACTGGGGTTGTTTTCCCTTGAAAGACGTCGGCTTAGAGGGGATCTCATAGAGGTATATAAGATTATAAGGGGTATAGATAAAGTAAATGGAGGTAAACTTTTTCCACCTTTAGAAATGGATAGGACGAGAGGTCATGGCCATAGGGTGAGGGGGGCTATGTATAGGACGAATATTAGAGGGCAGTTTTTCACACAAAGGGTAGTGGGGGTGTGGAATGCACTGCCGAGTAAGGTGGTGGGAGCAGGCACGCTGGGGCTGTTTAAGGTCTCTTGGACAGCCACATGAGCGGTATGCAGATAGAGGGATATATTAGGACTGTTTAACTACGGCTTTTTTCCACAGGTAATTCGGTCCAAAATTTGAGCACGCATTCGGCAGGTGGTGCAGGTACAGCTCTTGGATGTTGATTCATGGGTTGCCTGGTACCTCATGTCGTATATGAGTGCTTTATGTGGACCATCTGAAGGGCACCATGACAGTTCAGAGACTATCGATGTGGCTGTGCAGACACTTGGAATTGGGCCAGTGTCTGCGGGAGTTTGCGCGTTCTCCCCGTGGTTGCGTGGGTTTTCTCCGGGCACTCCGGTTTCCTCCCACAACCCAAAAATGCGCTCTTAGGCTGATTGGGTAACAAATTGTCCCTATGGTGAAAATTTTCCATATTAGGAATAATATATATATTATTATATAGGAATATTAAAATAGGATAATGTATTTGGTATGACGGCGGCGCGGGCTCGTTGGGCCAAAGGGCCTGTTTCCTGTGCTGTGTTACTTAAAAAAAAAAATAAATAAAAAAATCATAGAATCCTGACAGTGCAGAAAAGACCAATCAGCCCATTGAGTCTGACCGACCTGACCTAACTTACCCAGGCCCTCTTCCCTGCCCTATCCCCATAGCCCTGCACATTTCCCATGGTTAATTTATTTAACATACACATCTTGTGATTTAGCACGGCCAATTTACCCAACCTACATATCTTTGGACATTTCATGCATGCATGTAGAAAAAGCACGTTTATCATTTTCTTTCAAAGAAGAAATCTTCCTCTAGTTTTAAAATGTCTGACAGAATTATATAAATTTCGCTGTTATAGTCCGTAATTAATTTCTTCAGCAGTTAAGCCTGAACACTCAGCAAGAACTGAATTTGTTCATATCATTTTATAGTGGAGTTGAGAGGTTTTGAGGTACTGAACAAAACATTTTAGCAATGAAAATGATACTATGCTGTTTATGAGTGACCCAGGAGGGTCATGAGGATTTTAATTACAGCAGTACTATAATGATATGTAGCTGAAAGCCATTAAACTATTTCAACACAAATGGGGGTCATTTTGACTTTGTACGATGGTGCAAAACTGGTGGTATTGAGTTGGTAGCTTGTATTACATCTTTCCCAATTTTTATTATCATAGACTTTAATTATCAGTTAAATGCTAAATCCTAAATGTGAAGCGGTTACATCATTAATGCAATTTAGATTTGCCATGTTATTATATTAATATCTGAAGTACAGCTTTGAACCAAACAAAATAGCCCAAATGCTGTAACATTTAAGAATTGGCCAATCAAACAGGAAGCTAAAGCTAAGGATCAGCCTGATTTTAAATTTTGGCAATCAGTAAAATGAACAGTACAGACATTAATAGAATGAAACTCAGAAGAGCTGTCAATACCAGGCATCACCCATCTATTCTATTGCCTGAAGGCAAATGAACTAAGCAGAGACTAGATTTGAGAATGCCTTTGACCTCCATTTCTCACTATAATCAAGGTATAAATCTGTTTGTAAACTCCAGTCTCTGACTGGCATTTATAATTAGGCTTCTGTCCGTACATGGTCTATGTTGTGATACAAGGCTGTGATCTGCATGAAGCATTGGCAAACCTTTTTGCTAATATCAGTTGAAGCGGTTTTGTTTTCATTAGTTGCCAGCGCCACTCACAAACATACTCACATATTTAATTAATCACATCTGTAGTCACATGTGGGTGGCCTTGGCTGTGTATTACTAGTGGCTCAGTGAGAGCTTACAGCCTGATTTTATCAGGACAGATCCATTCTTGTTTCATGTTTAAACAAGTTCAGATGGAATATAAAAACAAAATACTGGGGATGGTGAAAATCTGAAATCAAAACAGAATGTACTAGAAATACTCAACATTTTAGGTTGATGACCTGCTGCCAGAATGGTTTAGGATGAGAGGCCATCAACCTGAAACATGAACTTTGTTTCTCTTTCCCAGGTAGAGTAGAATTTATTTGGAAAAGCATGGCTCCTGGTGGCAGGATTGTAAGTGGGATCCAAAACAGGGGACACAATGGCAACACAAACTATAAGTGCATATGGTTAGCATGTGAACTGCACGCAATCATGTTGAGAGGCTGGGGATGGTAGGGGAGAGGGGAGGGGGGTTGGTGTGGAGGTGGGGGGGATGGGGGCGTGATGGGGAAATGGGGAGTGGAAATAGCAGGAGGGGCAAGGAATGCCAATCAGCCAGCCATCCCAGAGGGTCCTCTCAATGCATTCCCTGCGTAAACAGTCACTCCTCATCCCCTCTGCCAGTGATTCCACAGCTTCCAATAGTTTAGGCCAAAGAAAGTGCTTTCCACACCATGCAGGAGAGCCCAACCACACTGAAGACCTCAAGGCCTCAGAGCACCAGCAGACAGCCACCAAGGTATGACATGAAACAGGACATCACAGTCAACAACTTGCCTCTAAGTTATAGGCACCGAGTTCAAATCCAAGCATACTGGGTATAAGGGAAACCTCAGATATTTTGAGTTAGAATTAAAATTACTTTATTAGTCACAAATAGGGTTTACATTAACACAGCAATGAAGTTACTATAAAATTCCCCTAGTCACCATATTCCGGTGCCTGTTCGGGTCAATGCATTTAACCAGCACATTTTTGGACTTGGGAGAAAACTGGAGTACCCAGAGGAAATTCACACAGACATGAGAAGAATGTGCAAACACTACACAGATGATCCAAGCAGGGAACTGAATCCAGGTCCTTGGAGCTGTGAGGTAGCAGTGCTAACCACCATGCTGTCAGGGTTTAATGTTGGCAAGTGTTGGGACATTGTAAGTTTATACACATGTATATATCTCAGCTTATAGTTGTTTCTCTTGATAATCGTGTACAAGTTGGCATTTTCTGGGACGTCCTCATCCAGAGATCAAACTGTTTGGCAATTTTCAATGGACAAAGGGACCGAGGAGCATCTCACTTGTGTAGACAACAAAATATTGGAGTTTAATCTTTGTTGCATGATAACATGTACGACTTGCCTTGTGTTCTCAAGGCAAACAATATGACTGAACATGCATTCCCTGGTGACCCCATTATAAATGACATACCAAGGAGACTGCCTAATGCTAACCTTAGCATGTGAAGTGATTTGTTGTTTGTGCACTCATGGGCCTGTCACAATGGGAAAGGAAAAGAAAGTGAAGCCTAATGAATGAACTGACTTAGGTGCATGTACAAAGCCGGTATACTCAAGGAGAGATATATCTTTTGATTTTTGTGATAAACTCCGTGCCACTTGGCCTTCTAGGGGGCACAGGATGTTGGTAGTAAGCTAGCTCTGTGAGGCAGCTAACAGAGATGTGTGCACATTCAGAACAAGCAAAGGTGTGCAGGGAATGTACTACTGGTCACATGGGTGTCTTATTCCTGTACAAACCAATTGGAGGTGATTTTGTCTCTGTCATCCCTGGCACAGCTCTCCATGTCCCTGGCATCTTGGAGAGGTACCATGATATCTCCTCTGTTCTTCCTCATATTCCTCCTGTCATTATCACCTCTGGAGGATAGCAGCTCCTCCATCCTTGAATGGCAATCCCTCTCTTCTTCGTAAAGCCACGTCATTCAATGCACAGTAGACTACAAACCCTGAATACTCCATGTGGTATGTGTTACAGTGCTTTGCTGGACTATTCAAGGTAGCAGATTTTCAGCAAGTCAATGGCCTGCTTTTTGTTTTCCCTGGTCAATCTGTATATTGCACTGGAACACTCATATTATCATTAGAGAATAAGAAATAGAAGAAGGAACGGGCCTTTGCATACAATTCAACAAGACTATAGCTGATCTGATCTTAACTTCACTTTCACGTGTGGTCTTAACTTCACTTTCACGTCTGTCCCACCAGAACCTTTCGTAGACCAAAAATCTGTTCAACTCAGCCTTAAATATATTTAATATCCCAGCCTCCATTTCTGTGTTTGGAAGAAAATTTCAAGCACTAAAGACCCTTTGAGACAAGAAATTCCTTCTTAATTTTAAATGAGAGACCATTTACCTTTAAACACTCTATATATTCTATATGTTATATATTCCCTTATGAGAGGAAACATCCTCCCAGCATGTACCCTGTCAAGCATCCTCACAATTCTCTGTTTCAGTCAGATCATCTTTCATTCTTCTAAACTCCAATACAAAATTGGCTTGATGACAGCATGCAGACACGCTGGTGTTGGACTGGAGTAAATACAGTAAGAAGTCTCACAATGCCAGGTTAAAGTCCAATAGTTAGTAGGGCGTTAGGGAATGTTACAGAGCAAAGAGATCTCAGGGTACAGGTTCATAATTCCTTGAAAGTGGAGTTACAGGTGGACAAAGTGGTGAAGAAAGCATTCAGCATGCTTGGCTTCATTGGTCAGAACATTGAATACACGAGTTGGGACATCTTGTTGAAGTTGTACAAGATATTGATAAGACCACACTTGGAATACTGTGTACAGTTCTGCTCACTATTATAGAAAGGATATTATTATACCAGAAAGAGCGCAGAAGAGATTTATTAGGATGCTACTGGGACTTGATGGTTTGTGTTATCAGGACAGGCTGGATAGACCGGGATTTTTTTCTTTGGAGCGTAGAAGGCTGAGGGGTGATCTTTTAGATGTCTATAAAATAATGAGGGGCACAGATCAGCCAGGTAGTAATATTTTTTCCCAAAGGTAAGGGAGTCGAAAATGAGAGGACACAGCTTTAAGTTGAGAGGAGAGATAGACAAAAGAGTCTAGAGGGGCAATTTTGTCACACAGAAGTGGTAAGAGTCTGGATGCAACAAACTGCCAAAGATAGTGGTGGAGGCAGGTACAATTTTGTCTTTTAAAAAATGTTCAGTCAGTTACATAGGTAAGATGGGTATAGACGGATACGGGCCAAATGCAGGCAATTGGGATTAGCTTAGGGATTTAAACAGAAAAGGGCAGCATGGACGAGGCCGAAGGGCCTGTTTCTATGTTGTAAATCTCTGTGACTCAATGAATATTGACCCACCTTTCCTCACTGCAGTACTTCTTTGGCCCAGGAATGAGTCTAGTGAACAGTCTCTGAATTGCTTCCAATGAAAGTATATTCTTCCTTACTGAAGGAGACTAAACTTTACGCACTGCTCCAGGTGTGCTCTCACTTATGCACTGTGCAGTTGTAGCAAGACTTTCCTCCTCTTATACCCTACCTCCTTGCGATAAATTCTATTTGCCTTGCTGTACCTACATACTAACCTTCAGCAATTTATGTACAAGGGGCTGTGGGTATGACACATGGGTGTCAGAAGCAATATCTGTAGGGGACAGCCTTGGCACCCAGGATCTAAATTTACACTTGGGCAGGGAACTCAAATAGTTCGGGGGAAATAGAAGTTTTGTAAAATATGATCTCCCTAGAAAATAAGCACAGGCCTGAATAATTAATTTTCTGTGATCACAGATTGTCATGGGATGTGGGCATCACTGCCAAGGCCAACACGTTGGTGGGAATGTGCCTCCAGAACAACTATATTCCATCTGGTACAGATACATCTACAGGTGCAATTTGAAAGGGAATTCAGGATTTGGTGAAGGGATGGCGTCACTGTTCCAATGAACTTGCTACTAGTAGACTTACCAGTTGAATGTCATTGGAATGAAACCTTTTCTATTTCTCAAATTCAGTTGCCTATTTCCATAGAGTGCCAACGGTGACATTAATGCACTTACCTCCTGTACATGTAGAACTGTGCGATGACTCCACTGCTCTTGCAGCCTGGCCATCAGCATTAGTTGTGGAATGAGTGAATTTATTCACCCATCTGAACAGGGCATTGGTCACCTTCCATAAGAATCAATGCAGCCTGGGATTTGCAACACATGTCCCCTGTGGAGCCCTGGAATAATCTGTTGACATAAAATTCAGGGCTGCAGTCACCTTAAGGATGACTGGTATTCGGTCCCTTCCAAAACCACAGAATTACAGATCCTGCTGAAGATCTGCATGCAAATCAATGACCATGTATCAGGAGAACTTTAGCTGTGTCTGGTATACCTTCCCTGACATCTGAAGGTTCTGAACACACAGTGGTATTCCTAGTTGCTTTCTTCATGATCTCCATCCCTCTCTCCTGGTGCAGTCTATGTTGCTGTTCAGCCACAGCTGTCCTCTCATGCATGTACTCCTCTACTGTCTGAGGTCATAAAAAATTCAAAAAGTGAACTGTGTGAAAAAGGCATGCAAAAAAATGAGAACACCTGTGTACCAATGGGAATGCATAATCTTCCCATAGGCCAAACCCAGGTCTTTTCCATTCTTGCAATGGCCTCCTCCCACAAGAACCTGCATTAGCACCACATTGATAGACACACACTGTGACCCTACAGCTCCACTATCCCTCAGTCATCCTTTAGTTTCCTCTCATTGCCCTTAACCCATCGAACATCACCCTCTGCCTTCCCTTAATCAAACTTGAGCCTCCAAATATCAACCTTGAATAGTGCCAGCACCCTTCACTCTTGACCTACCAGCCATTATCCAGGAGACAACCTTCTGCTACCTTTCACGCTTAACCTTTCTTTGAAGGGGCAATTCACTTAGTCATAGTCATGATCATTCAGTTGATTCCCTCTCTTTGAGAGTAGACCTAACATGCGTGATTCAACCACCTCTCTTGAGCATAGAGGACCAGAACTCGCAAATGATGGACTACACCCTGTACATCTAAGCCTGGCTTCAATCAGGCACCTACTCTCTCCCCAGCCCTAAAACAGGCCATGCCTTCCTGAACCATAATTGATCAAATACACCCTCTTTCAATCCAAGTACTGCACCATTTGAGGCCCTAATCTGGAAATAAAAGTCTAATACTAACCATGAAACTGTTGTTTGTGGCCATAAAAACCCATTTGATTCACTAATATCCTTTAGGGAAGGAAATTTGTTGGCTTTATCTAGTTTGGCTTATGTGTGACCCCCAGATCCTTAGCAATGAGGTTGGCTCTTAAATGCGTGTAGGGACATGCAATAAATGTTGGCTCAGTCAGCAATGCCTATTCAATAATGAATTTAAAAAACGATTTGCCCCACCCATTCATGCCATCTCCCTCTTCCTTGCCACTACTGATCTAGCTTCTCCTGCTCCCCCTCTCTGTTCTACTGAACCACACAATGAGAAAAACTTAAACAATAAAATGAACAACCTACCTTGTGTGCATTATATTTAAGCTATTGGCAAACAGGAGGCACACAATTCCTGTCCTCTGCTGTGTTAATCTTGAAAGTATTATCTAATTTGGTAAGGGTCCCATTTAATCAATATTCATGCTTTACTAATGCATGGTTAATAGGCTTCCACCACTGGGCAGTGTGATGTCCATTCCATCACTGACACATCACTGATTTATTTCAAGAGCTCAATCCAATATTGATGTGAATGAAATTTTGACATCCACCTAAATTATGTCTCCTCACTTGCCTCATATCCCAATGCTCGAGGTTCCACTAAACTCTACCTTCTGAGCTTCTGGGTATTTTCAGTACAATCTGTTTTTATTTCAGATTGAATAGGGATGCAGACAGCTAGAGACAAATGGTTTAGTGAGGCACAGAGAAGCATATTATCTACTACTTATACCACATGTTATGCTGGAAGCAATCTGGTTAATACCCATAATTAGACTAGTTTCAAGTTTCTCCCTGTAAATAATTGTACAGACCAACTAGAAAGAAGTAAATATTTTTACTTTATGCATGGTATTGGCATGATGTTCCATGCTACACAAACTGCGCGTGCACTTTCACTTTTAATACATCTTAAGCTTTTATTCATCTGTGGTAGGCAAAAGAATCTTCAATGAAATTGAAGAGAGTTTCCCAAGCTATCTTCCTTTTGAGTTAAATCTGTCCAATGGCACTGAACTTCACTGAACCACAGCAAAGCACTGTGATTTTTACTCAGGGTATGGTGAGGAAGCAGGCCTCGAGTTTAATTCAGATGGAATAGGGAATCAAACTCTGTTTTATTGGCACTAACCTCATCCACGCTCTAGCCACCTAGACAGCCGAGCTAACTGGCCTCTCTTCACAAGCTATAGCCAGAGAATTGTGCTTTTTATAGTGGCTTACAAGCTGCCAAACAAAATAAACAAGATAAATTCTGCAAAAGCAAATCATTCTCCCAATAGCTGTCTCCTTTAAAGTGCATTAGGAGAAAAAACATAAGTGTTAAAGATATACTTTAGAGTTCTTTCATTTTGAAGCATGTAAACACACTTACCATTCCATTTGTGGAAAGGTTAAAGGTTTTGACATATATAAATGTAAGGCTATATAATACAAGTTGAAAGAATACTCTGTCTTTGCACAGTTTACTCCTTGAAAGTTTCATAAGGGGGGGGGGGAAGCATTGTTAAAGGTTCAGGCAAGGATGGCCCACCCATACCGAATTTGAAGCAAAACAACTCATAAAAGAAATGAAAATATCAAAGTTAAATTAATGCGATAAAATCACAGGAAATCAAAATACATGTGATCCTGTTTTTGAGAATTAAGATTCAGCCCAGCCTCTTAGCTGAGACTTCAAAGTAGTATTAACAGAGGACACCAATGTACTGTACATTGCACTGTAGATAATACACTTTCCATTTTTTCCTTCTTTCCAGCCTTATGGAACTATTTATGCATTGCAAGAAGACAGTAGTTGAATGGCCTTCTTTCAAGCCTCTGCCAACGCTACTTGAAATGACTCAAGGGACAGCATGTAAAAGTAACATGATTCAACTAATCCATATTCTTGTTTCCATCGCTGCAATGAATCTAAAACCTAAATCTAAAATGTATTAGTGTTCCAACCAGAACATGGCATCATTATACTTAATGCTATTTAGACATATTTAGAGAATGGGTCCAATATCTAGTAGTTCCAAACTTCAGAATAAAAAGAAATACTTGCCTTTATATAGTGTCTTTTACAATTCAGGAAATCCCAAGGCATATTGCAGACATTGAAAAACTTCTGAAGCTTAGTCATTGTCATAATGCAGGAAACCTGACTGCAAGATCATGTAAACAACAATGTAATAAGGACTTAATCATCTATTTTTAATGATGTGGGACAATGAGATGGGAAAATGTTGCTGGCCTGAATGTGATAAGATTCCGGCCATGGTTTGAGAGATAAGTATTTATGAAGACTTGTTTTTTTGTTCAAAAAAAGACTGTGAAAACTCCCTGGCTGTTGTTTACTTGAATGTCATGGGATCATTCACTCACATCAGAAGGGGCAGGAAGTTAATGCTTCTTTTGCAGGATGATGCATTCAACAGTGCAGCACTCCCTCAGTACTACACTGAAGTGTCAGCCTGCATCTGTGATTAAACTTCTGGATTGGAGCATGAACTGTCAACATTCTGTCCCAGAGATGTAAGTACTATCACTGTCTCTCAACTGATCTGTTTTTTTGTTTACTTTGGCTTGCTAAATTCAACTACTATTAAAGCCCTCTCTTTCAGTTATTATAAATATCAGGCTGGATTCTTTGCTGATAACAAACAAGATGTTGTTTCTCAGAGGCAATTCAATTTTCCACCCATCATGGGCAGAGGCAGATTATTCACTTTTTGAACTCACCTCTTGGTTTAGTGTAGCTGTGCTTCAACAAAAGCTAGCTTAATCACTTTATTAGTGATTTCTGCTTCTTGCTTGTCCCTCACAGCCAATGTGACTGGAATTCTCCTCATAAGCCTGGAAAGCAGAGTTCTGGTTTTATTTTGCTAACGTTTCTTCAAAACATTCTGATACTGCAAATTCATGCTCGTAAATGGAGAACTGAGAATTGTTTCAAGTTTGCCACTATCTGTAGTGTTTGCCCATGATTCTGTATGTACATCAAAGCTAACCGCAGTATGACACCAATAAAAAAAAGGATCACTGTGAGCCATACTTAACGAAGCATGCAAATACTTGCACAGTGAAGCAACAGACAACTGATTTTCCTGAATCAAGGAGAAGTCAAGAGCCAGTCACAGATTCCTGGGGTTGAATTTTAATTTGCAGGTGTGTGGGTTTCAGAGTAGAAAGGGGGTTAAAAAGGAAATCAACATTGACAGCCTCCCAAATTAGGCACAGTTCCAACTGGAGTAACTACAGTCTACAGATGGACCATGTTAGAAAGAACAAAGAACATAGAGAATTACAGCACAGGAACAAGCTCTTTAGCCCTTCAAGCCTGTACCAACCATGCTGCCTGACTGAACGAAAACCCCCTACTCTTCCAGTGACCATATCTCTCTATTCCCATCGTATTCATGTGTTTGTCAAGACATCCCTTTAAAAGGGATGCACAGAGAGGTAAAACAGGGCAAATTCACAACACAGGATGCTGAGTTTGATAGCTAATTAGCATAGTGATAGTATTACTGCCTTAAAGCGCCAGGGACCTGGATTCAATTCCAGTCTCAGATCACTGTCTGTGTGGAGTCTGCACACTCTCCCCAAGTCTGGTGGGTTTCCTCTGTGTGCTCTGGTTTCCTCCCACACTCAAAAGATGTGTGGGTTTGGTTGATTGGCCTTGCTAAATTGACCCTTAGTGTCAGGGGAAATGAGCAGGGTAAATATGTGGGGATATGGGATAGGGCATGGGTGGGTTTGCTGTTGGTGCAAGCTCAATGGGCCGAATGGCCCTTTTCTTCACTGTAGGGATTCTGTGATTCTATAACTTGCTGGCACATCAATGTCTCAGGAGGCCCAGGGTCACATACCAGCTGACGATAGATAATTTCAGGCTGCTGGAACAAGACCTGCTACTGAGTGGACCCGTTGACTCTAACTTTGTGGTTGGCAAAGTCACCACTGACCTCAACTTTTTATCTCTGAGCTTCTTCCAGAGCTGCACTAGAGACAATTGCAAGATCATGCAGTTAATGGTACACATGCATAAGACAGATAACTGATGGCTTATTTGTCAGAACAGGCAATTATGTCCATTTTGCCAGTGATGATGCCAGTCAGAGTGGGCAGGTTCACAGCTTTCTAGCTGTGAAATACTTCCCACAGATGTAGGGATCATGTGGTCATTAAGACATCCCCAGATCATCCTGTGATAGTCCTTCCTAATCTTTTCAAAACTCAAGATGGATTGGCGATAATAATGAATGTCTACTTGAAACATGACTAATTACACCAGTGAAAAATAAGACGTTTCAATGAAACACTGAAATTTTAAAGTGAAAGCCATATGACATCCAGATATTTCATTGAGCTGGGCACTGCCATCCTGAAGACGTGCTTTGTGTGCCTAGGCAGATATAGAGGAATCCTTTTGTGTCCACCAAGCAGGGTCTCCAGAATAGACATGGTGTGCTACATTTTGCATAGGATTATGAATTAGGAAGGTTTAGACATGCAGCAGGAACAAGCTAAAGAACATAGGTGCTCACTGTGGCCAAGATGTCTCATTATTAAAAGGTCCATCCAGTCGACAACCATATGCCACTTTCCCATATCTACCTTACCCCTTCCCCCACAAACAGCAGCCTGTAAACAATCAGACAGACTATGTCCCATTATCATTACCACTGGGTATGTAATGTCCCGCCAGCAGAATAGATTCATTAGTGGTGTACAGTCCAAAGAGAGTTGCCCTGGAATTATTCAACATCAAATCCATGCATCTCCCTTTGACACTCAATTGCATTACTATTGTTGACCCTCCCACTATGAAGGACACCAGATCCCTTTGAACATCTATACTTCCCAATATATCACTATTTAAATAATATTCTTCCATTCTGTTTTTCACACTGAAGATAACTTCACATTGAAACATTTTGCATCTATGTTTACCCATTCAGTCAAATTATCAAAGTCATCTTGAAGTCTCCTTGCATCCTCCTCACGATTCACAATTCCATCCAGTTTTATGTTATCAGCAAACCTGGAAATGTTACATTTTGTTCCCTCATCCAGATCATTTATAAATATTTGCAAAGTTGGGTCCCAAGCACTGACCCTGTGATACCTCACTAATCATGACCTGCTACTTAGAAAAATACACATTTATTCCTACTCTCTATTTTCTGTTTCACAATCAATTCTTGATCCAATACATTACCCCTATCCCATGCGCTTTACTTTTGTCCACTAACCCCTTATTGGCCCTTTCAGAAATGCCTTCTGAAAGCCCAAATACACCCTATCCACTGGTTCTCCTTTATCTATTCTATGAGTTACAGCTCAGCAAACTTTAGATACGCATGATTTACTTTTCATCAACCCAATCCACAGTATAATACTGTGATTACAAGAGCAGGTCACCACCACCTCCTCAAAGGAAATTAGGAATGGGCTAGAAATGGGCTTATCTAGCAACACCATTGTCTCTTAAAAGAATAGAAAAAATCATTTGATATAGAAACATAGAAATATAAAACAGTACAGCACAGTACAAGCCCTTCGGCCCTCAATGTTGTGCCAAATTATGTCCAAACCCAAGATCAAGCTATCCCATTCTTTATCATTCTGGTAATTTGATAGCTTAGAGGGTTAATGAAAGGAATAGATGTGTCAATCATTACTGAATGAATTTAATATAGATTGCGTAGAAGGCTTCGTTTCTGTGGCGCCTCTCAAAATCACATCGCAGCCAAAAACTACACCAACCTCCTCAGAAGACATACACATGGACGTGGTGGACAGAGTACCCTTCGTTGTTCGGTACTTCCCTACAGCAGAGAGGTTACGACATCTTCTCATGAGTCTTCAACATGTCATTGATGAAGAAAAACATCTGCCAAAGCCATACCCCACCCCCACTTCTTGCCTTCAAACAACCACACAACCTCAAACATTGTTCGCAACAAACTACCCGGCCTTCAGGACAACAGGGACCATGGCACCACACAACCCTGCCACAACAACCTCTGCAAGATGTACCGGATCATCGACACAGATGTCATCATCTCACATGAGAATACCATCCACCAGGTACACATTACATACTCTTGCAACTCAGCCAACATTGCCTACCTGATACGCTGCAAAAAAGGATGTCCCGAGGCATGGTACATTGGGGAGACCATGAAGACACTACGACAGCGGATGAATGAACACTGCTCGACAATCACCAGGCAAGACTGTTCTCATCCTGTTGGGGAACACTTCAGAGGTCATAGGCATTCGACCTCTGATCTTAGGGTAAGCATTCTTCAAGGCAGCCTTCATGACAGAAATTGCAGAGTTACTGAGCAGAGACTGATAGCCAAGCTCTGCACACATGAGGACAGCCTCAATTGGGAACGTGGGTTCATGTCACACTATCTGTAACCCCCATAAACTGCCTGGATTTACAAAATCTCACTAACTTTCCTGTCTGGAAACAAAACACATCTTTTTATCCTGTGCTTAATGCT
The DNA here is from genome assembly GCA_024679065.1 of Sphyrna mokarran. Lineage (NCBI taxonomy): Eukaryota > Metazoa > Chordata > Chondrichthyes > Carcharhiniformes > Carcharhinidae > Sphyrna > Sphyrna mokarran. Next base: position 62,917,517 of record JAGIQG010000006.1, on the reverse strand, counting down.
CTCTCCACTCACATTGTCTGTACCTTTAAGACTTGAATAGCTGTAAAGACTCACATCCCAATCATTATTCATGTAAATTGAGTTTGTGTCTTTACGTGCCCTGTTTTTGATCAGAACTCCCACCTACCTGACAAGGAAACAATCATTTCCAAACGTTAGCGGCATTTGCTACAAATAAATCTGTTGGACTTTAACCTGGTGTTGTGAGACTTCTTACTGTGTTTACCCCAGTCCAACACTGACATCTCCACATCTATTCTCTCCCCACAGATGCTGTCAGATCTGCTGAGATTTTCTAGCATTTTCAACATTTAAAGAATAACCAGCTACCACAGTTTGTACCTGGGGAGAAATACAAATTCATTTCACCACATTCTTGAGTGCAAAATGAACAATCTTAAACTGATTCCAGGTCATAATCTTCCAAACTCTGACCTGCCCTGCCAGAAAACAAAGTGTTTTTTGTTAGAAACATTAACCACATAATTATCTAGGGCACAGCCTGAAACAGGTATTAGGTGCTTTGAACAGGCTAATTGGATTGCTGACACTTGTGCTGGATGCTGATCACAATCCAACCACAAATGGACAATGCAATTCTATCCACAGTTTTACTGCTTCTTGAGTGGCGTACCCAATGGTTCTAACAGGGACTGCTGAAGCCATTCAAAAAATACTGTCAAATTTTTTTGAAGTTACAATTCAGTGGAGCTGAAGTGTTTCTGCAGTTTAATTCCATTCCATGCCCTGGCTTTGTTTATGTGATCTATAAAGGCCTTACCAGTTCACTGACAGGAATGCATTTTGCTGCAGCCTTTCTGACAGTGCTCCCAGTGCCTCTGTAATCTTATATTCCAGAAACTTCAAGCCTTTCAAGTCAATTAGTTGTGTAATAAAGAAATGATCTTACATTGGACAGTGAAAGTAACATGCAGACAATCCACTTGAAAGCTCAGCAGCCAGTTCTCTTCAAGGCTCACAAAAATAAGCATGGCTTTGATTACCAGAAGTCATGTTAAATTCAGAGTGGTCATTAAATGTAATTTTCATGGTGTAATGGACGTCTAAATTGCCTGGAGGCCTCAGGAAAGTTAAGTTCATGTGTACGGATGTGGGGGCTGACTGAGTACTGGAAAAATTAATGTTTGTTTCATCCATTTGGTAGCCATTTTACACTTGTATGTAATCCAGAAGCAATGATCGGCATTTTTGTTTAATACAGTATCAATTAAACGTGTTCATTTTGTTTTAAGAAGCTTCAGGCTGCAGCGAGTATTGCAGCAAGCATGAAACAAGACCAGAATTAAAACATAATCATTTATTACATACGCCACAGCAGGTAAGGGAACATAGGAAATGAATGAACTCTTACAAAAAAATAGCTTTATAGCTCCTGAAAGGAGGTTGCTGAAGATTACGTGACCACAATATGCTTCTTCGATGTGAATTATCTGTCAAGTAGATAGTGAAGTAGTTGATTCTGAGACCAGGATCCTGAATCTTAATAAATGTAGCTATGATGGTATGAGGCATGAATTGCCCATGATGGATAGGGAAACACTACTGAAAGGAAAGACAGTGGGTAGGCAATGGCAAGAATTTAAAGAATGAATAGGTGAACTCCCAGAGTTCTTTATTCCTGTTTGGCGTAAGAGTGGTAAGGGAATTGTGGTCAAACACTGGTTTACAAGGGGAATTAGAGATAGTATCAATTCAAGGAAGAAACATACAAATTGACAAGAAAAAACAATAGGCCTAAGAGTTGAGAGCAACTCAAAATTCATCAAATGAGGACCAAGGATTGATGAAGAGAAAAATAAAGTATGAAAGTAAGCTAGCGGGGAACATAAAAACCGACTGTAAATGTCTTTATAGAAAGTAAAGAGAAAAAGATGGACAAAAACGAATCTAGGCCTCTTATAGTCTGAAATGGGAGAATTCGTAATGAGGAATAAAAAATAGCAGAGGAATTAGTCATACTTTTCTTCAGACTTCAAAAGGGAAGATGTGGGTAATGTATCAGAATTTCTGAGAGAAACAAATTTTAGTGAGGAGCTGAAGGAAATCAGCATTAGAGGGGAATTGATGGGATTGAAGGTAATAAATCTATAGGTCCTGAGAATCTTCATTCCAGAGTACTTAAGGAAGTGGCCTTGGAAATAATCAATCTATTACTGGTTATTTTCCAAAATTCTTTGGATTCTGCACTGATTCCTACAGATTGAAGGGTAGCTAATGTAAGCCCACTATTTAAAAAGAAGGTAGGAAGGAAAAAAAAACAAGGAATTATAAATCAGTGAGCCTAACGTTAGTACTGGGGAAGTTACTAGAAACCAATATCGAGAATTTCATAACTCAGCATTTGGAAGGCAATGGTATAATCAGACAACATCAGCATGGATTTACAAAAGGGAAATCGTGCTTGACAAATTTATTGGAATTCTTCTATAACTAATCAAATTGATTGAGGAACACCCCAGTGAATGTGGTTTGTTTAAATTTTCAGAAGGCTTTTTTTGACAAGATCTCACATAACTATTATGTAAAGTTAAAGCACATGGGATTTGAGAATATGTCTCAAGATGGATAGAAAGCTGGTTAGCAGATAGGAAGCAAAGAGTTGGCATGAATGGATCTTTTTCTGATTAGCAGTGAGTGAATAGTGAGATCACACAGTGATCTAGGACCCTAACTGTTCACATTCTACTTTAATGATTTGGAAGAGGAAACTGAATATATTATCTCCAAATTTACAGATGATACACAGTTGGATGGGAAGGTAAGCTGGGAGGAGGATGCAGGGATGCTTCAGCATGATTCAGACAGGCTGAGTTTGTGGACATACGCATGGCAGATGAAGTATAATGCGGATAAATTTGAGGTTATCTGTTTTGGTAGCAATAATAGGAAGACAGATTATTACTTGAATGGATGTGAACTGAGAGAGGCAGATAGTCAGCAAGACCTTGGTGTCATCAGTTGCTGTCTGTAAACACACAGGTACAGCAGGCAGTAAAGAAGGCTAACAGTATGTTGGCCTTCATAGCGTGAGGATTTGTGGATAGGAGTGGGGATATTTTGCTGCAATTGTATAGGGCATTGTTAAGGCCACATCTGAATATTGTGTGCAGTTTTGATGTCCTTATTGTAGAAGAACGTTGTTATTATAGAAAGAGTTCAGTGAACGTTTACCAGGCTGATTCTTGGGGCAGCAAATCTGTCACATGAGGTGAAATTCAGTTGGTTAGGATCATATTCACTGGAGTTTAGAAGAGTGAGAGGGGATCTCATAGATAATTGTAATAGGGTTAGATAAAGTAGATTCAGAAAGAATGTTCCCAGCGGTGGGGGAATCCAGAACTAGGAGTTATAGTTTCAGGATGAGAGGTAAACTTGTTAGATCTGAGGTAAGAAGAAATTTCTTCGCCCAGAGAATACAGTTGAGGTCAAAATGTTTTCAAATTTCAAAAAGAAATTAGGTATAGCTCTTGGAGCTAAGGGATCAAGGGAAAATGGGGGGGTGGGGAAGGGGGGAAGGGGAATCAAGATGTTGAATTCAATGATCAGCCAGTGCTGGATAGAAGGGCTGAATGGCCTATTCCTGCTTCTAGCTTCTATATTTGAACAAATAAGTAATAGTGTGAGGGTTGATAAACACAGGCGACACACGGGAATGAAAAGTTGACACTGAGATAAGATATTGAAGTCTACATTTATAGCCCCTTAAAATCTATTTTAATCCTCAAGCAAATATCATATGACATTGAATATATTATGCCCACTGTCTGGTGTTCACAATGACAATAACAATAATGAAAAAAATAGAGACCCAGTCATTTAAACTTTATGGGTCCATGATAATATTGGTTGGCCAATAGAAAAGGGACACAGAAAAATAAGAAGGGTAAATTATTTGTTAGAAAGCTTTCTATCCCCTGAGACTGGCAAAGATAGACGCAAATTATTGTGTTATAAGCATCAAACGTTGTGTCTTTCTGTAATGTAATGTGGCTCCTCTTCCATTCTTTCAACTCCCTGAATATGTGATTCAATTCCATACTTTGCTGGACAATATTTCGCTAAAAAAATTTCTGAACTGAACCATATCTGAATCATCCATCTTATACATGGTTTAACTCAACCATTACCACAGCTCTGACATCGGACCACCAACTGTCTATAGCTATGATTCTATACAAATAAACCTTGACCTTTCTTCACAGTCACTTTCTTCACAGCTGGTCCACTGAGACCAGCAAATTGAGCATGAAACTATATATGATACTACCACTTGAAGGCCAATTTTAATTACGTTAAATAGAATACTGTAGTACATTTCCATAAATGATATAAAGACTGATTTCTGTGTCCTTATTGGTGTCTATCAATCAACCTTCATTACTCTCTTTTGTGTGTTAACGTTCATGGTTTCAAATAGTTGAGAACAGATTTTAAGCCCTGATTTAAATCCCAATAATGTTCATGACTTCCTAATGATATTTAAATTACGTCATGAATATTGAAATTTGCTTTGTGTTCTTTCTGGGCTGATTGCGAGAGGTGAAAAATTGGGCGCGATCTTGATTTTTTTGCCTCTTGCCCTATCTTATACCTAGCTCTTCAACCAACGGGATAAGCCAGTAAGATCATGGTCTTTGGATTTTGGGGGAAAATTCCACCCCATGTGTAAATCACTCCCTTCAAAGAAGAATTCCCTAATTATTGTTCTAAACTGACCTCTTTATCGTTTGAACCAGTGTCACCCAGTTCTACTCTCACAATTTAATTTGAAGCAATATTCCAGGTTTATGTTTTTTTAATTTCATAATCCTGAAAGATCATCCCTCTGACACTTATTTTCATGTCTGAAAACTCATATTTCTCAATAATGTCTTCATAACACTGATCGGTCACATTAGGAATTGGCTATCACCCTTGAGAAGGTGGTGGTGAGCTGCCATCTTGAAATCTCTTTGGCAAAGGTATACTCATAGGAAGTTGAAGGTTAGAAATATTTTCACCCAGTGACTTTGGAGGAGTGATGATATAATTATAAGTCAGATGTGATTGAGAGGGGAACTCGGTGGTGTTCCTAGGTATCCGTTGTCCTTCACTGAAACATTGCTGCCACTTATACCTGCAGGATGTTATAGTCTGACTGACAGCACACCCCCGCCGTGGGTTTCCCAGCAATGAGGAATACATTCAATGGGAAACCCCATTGACAATGAAAAGACAGTAAGATCCACATTGCAAAACATAGCATGGAGGGAGAGGAAAATCTGTTTTTTTTCAGATTAAAGATTGTGGCATTGGAAGTTGTTGAATTGCCATTGATGGAGAGACTGAATGTTTAAACTGATGAAGAAGGTGCAAGTCAAGTTGGTTGCTTTGTCATAGATGAAGTCAAGTTGTTGTTGAGGGCTGCATTTGTTGAAAAAAATGCAGAGTATTCTGTTACACTCTTCTGACCTGCTCTTTTTGGCATAATAATTCTGTCCAATTAACTTTCTGGTCAAGACTGCTTTTCAGGATGTTGATAGTTAGGAATTCGATAATTCTATCATTATTGTCGAGAAGTTGTTAGATTCTCCCTGGTTGGAGATAATCATTGCCTGAAACTTACATGGGCCATATATTTATTGTCACTTATCAGCCTGAGTCTGAGTATTGTCCAGGACTTGCAGCCATGTGGGTAGGGATTGCTTCACTATCTGAGGAGTCACGAGCAATATTAAACATTGTGCAATCACCAACAAACACCTTGACTTTTGATCTTGTGATGGAGAAAAGATTATTAATTTTGCAGCTGGTTATGGTTGGGCGCAAGGTACTGACCCAAGGAACTTCTGCAGCAATATTGTAGAAGTGAGATGATTAGTTTCCAACAATCACAATGATATGCTTTCATGTACACTATGTCTCCGACCAGCGGAGAGTTTTTTGATCTTATTCTCATTGATTTCAACTTTACTCGTGTGCCTTGATGTCACAGTCAGACAAACGCTGTCTTGTTGTCAAAGGCAGTCACTTCTGAAGTTCAGCTCTTGGTCCATGTATGGACGAAAGTGGTAAAGAAATTTGAGCGAAGTGGGCCTGGCAGAGCTTAAACTGAATATTGATGAGTAGGTTGTTGCACTGTAAATTCTGTTTGATAACACTGGCAATGACACCTTTTATCAATTTGCTAATAATTGAGTGTGGGCTATTGAGACCCTAATTAACCTAACTGGATTTTTCCTACTTTCTGTGGACAAGATATACCTGGGTAACTTTCCATTTTTCATCAAGGTACCTGTGTGGACACTGTATTGAAATAACTTGGCTACAAGTATGACTAGATCTGGAACACATCTTCAGCATCACAGCTGGGATGTTGTCAGATCCATGAATATTATTGCATTCATTGTGGAGAGTATCAAATTGACTGGCATTGGTGATATTGAGGACCTCAGGAGAAGGCAGAGGTGAATTATCCACTTGGCATTTCTGGCTACAGATGGATGAAAATACTTCAGTGTTTTCTGGCACATACTGTCTTCACAATCATTTAGAATGGAGATATTTATGGGGCTGCCTTCTCTCATTATTAGTTATTTATTTGTGTTCTAATTCTCCTGACTGAATGCAGCAGGACTGCAGAGATTTGATCTGAGCTGTTGATTATGGAATCACTTTGCTGCATGTGTCACATATAGTTTCTAATGAACAGCATGCACGTTGTGCTGTGCTGTAGCTTCACCAGTTTAGCATCTTATTTTGAGTCTGCTTGATTCTGCCCGAGGTATCCTCCCCTACACTCTTCACTAAACCAGAGTTGATCCCCCAACTTGATGGTAATGGTCGAATTGCCAGGCTATGTAGTTGCAAATTATGGTGAGTACAATTCTATTGCTGCTTATGGCAGATAGCACTTCATGGATATCCAGTTTTGAACTGTTATTTTTGTTCTGAATCTATCCCATTTAACACAGTGATAGTGGCATACAACATAATAGAAAATATTCTCAGTATTAGGATGAGACTGTCTTCTCAAGGACTATGCGCTGGCAACTCCTATCAATGCTGTCAATAGAGAGATGTATATACAACAGGTAGGGTGCAAGGATGTGGTCAAATCAGTTTTTCTCTCTTGTTGATTCATTTACTACCTACCACAGGGCTCAACCTGGCAGGTGTAATTAGAAGGACTCAGTTAGCTTGGTCCTTCATGATGCTACTAAGCCACTTTTGATAACACATAGAAGTCTCCTAAATGAAGTACATTCCAAACTCTTGCTGCCTTTGGTGCTTCTTCTAAGTAGTATTCAACATGGAGGATTCATCAGCTGGAGAGAGTTGCTGGTCATAATCAGTGGGAGGTTTCCTTGCCCATGCTGACACTATTGCTAAGAAAGCCTACCAACACCACTACTTTCTCAGAAGACTAAAGGAATTTGGCATTTCAGCTATGGCTCTCATCAACTTTTACAGATGTACCATAGAAAACATTCTTCCTGGTTGGCATAGCTTGGCATAGCTCCTGCTCTGCCCAAGACTGCAAGGAACTACAAAAGGTCATAAATGTAGCCCAATCCACCAAGCAAATCAGCCTCCCATCTATTGACTCTGTCTGGACATACCACTGCCTTGGCAAAACAGCCAGAATAATTAAGGACTCCACACAGCCCTGACATTCTCTCTTCCACTTTTTTCCTTTGGGAAAAAGATACAAAGTCTGAGGCCAAGTGCCAACTGACTCAAAAACAGCTTCTTTCCTGCTGCTGTCAGACTTTTGAATGGACTTACCTTGCATTAAGTTGATCTTTTTCTACACCGTAGTTATGATTGCAATACATACACTCTCTTGTTTCCTCTTCTATGGATGGTATGCTTTGTCTGTATAGTTTCACAAGAAACAGTACTTTTCACTGCATGTTAATACATGTGACAATAACAAATCAAATAAAATCATACTTGAATTAATGTATAGTTACATATGTCACCCATTTTTCTTCCTATATGTAGTATGTTAGGGTCTTTAATCTAAATTTCACCTGCCCTTGTTCTGGCCACATATCTATTAAGTCCAACTTGCTTTGTAACTTCTAATCTCATCTCTTCTTATTTCACAGCCCCGCATAGTTTGAAATGATTTGTAAATTTAAGTTGAGTTTCTGAATCCAGGTCATTTATGTTAATTAGAAGCAGTAGTAATCCCAAGACTAAATTGTCTTGCTGAGAATTTGCGCTACCTTATCCTAACTTCTCTAACAATTACTTGTTTCCATTTTTTCCACTCGTTCCATATTTATTCCCAGGATTTATTCAAAGTAATTACAGTTTTAAGTTTAAATAATAGCCATCAGTGTAGCACTTGTATGTCATCCAAGATTGTGTTCAAATCTGTAGAGCTTGAAACTGTAACTTTCTGACTCAGAGATAAAAGAGCTGTCACTGAGCTAAGGCCGAAGTCCAGCTTTCTATGGTTTCATCTTTCTCCAGCTCTGCATGTCGGCATATGCTCCCCAATGAGTGTGCCACATTTAATATTCTTCTTTTTTTTACTTCAGCCTTAGTGCAAAAGCCTTCAGCAGTGTTAATCCCACATTTAAAACTCTTACAAAAGCTCTCCATTTTTTTATTCTTCACTCTCCTACTTAAAAAGCACCTTCAAATCCCATTTATTTGAACAAATGTTTTTTCTCCATCACTGATCTATGTCCACTGTCACCTCTGTAAAATGTTTTTGACATTTTGTTACATTAAGGATACCAGAAACATGGCATTAATTGTTACTCAATTTTCGTTTTGCTTTGCTTATATTTTGTCAGTTTTCAATAGCCCTGCAAAGTTCAGAATTTCTGGATGTGGGAATGCAATGACTCAGAAAACCCAACTGGAATAAAACATAGTTTATTACAGATGCAAAGTAAAACCACTACTGTGGTATACACACACTAGTCCCTGCCTGGGACTATAATTCAGCAAGCCCAGTCCTGATCGTGTCTTATAAAAAGCCCAGGTAGTGGGTTCCAGCTGGACAAGTCACTGCCTGTTATCAGGGGAACTCATATTCAATATACCCCAGAAGGAGATCAATTTGTGATTCCCCATGAACGTCATGGGGGTCATCATAGGGAACTAAGATGTGCTCCATTTTTTCTAATAGAGTAGAAGCAATTGATTGTAAGAATGAATACAGAATTTACAGTCTCTCTTCTCTCCGCATCTTGATCGCCTGTATTTTATTCAGCATGTCTATTTTTCTCTTCCCTTCTGATGAAAATGAATACTTGTTGAATTGCAGTTGCACATCTATTAGTTACACCTGGACTAGTAGCATGTGGTCATTCTTTTTTATGTGTGCAGTTTAAGAGTCATTGTGAGGGAGGCTATTTGTTCACGTTGATCATTAAACTAAGTCTGAATCTATCCTCATGCAAACTTCCTGTACCCTTGTTTTGTAGAGTAAACAGGAAGAGGAGGTGATGTTCATCCAAGAAGGGTAGGGACCTTACATGCGGAATGAAAAAAAATATCTGGCATCTCTGTCTTCTGGAGATTGCAGATCCATGGATGTGGTGGAAAGGTGTCCAGAAGCAGGAGTTTCACAGTTGTCACTGCTGTCTCTCAGGGCAATTCTTGACCATTTCATTCAGTTGAGCTCAAATGACCAAAAGAATTCATACAAGTGGATCACACAACACAGTATCAGATTTGGGCACCTATAAAACTTTGTGAGGAACAAAAAGAGGAATCGGGCCATGCTCATCACAAGAGTGACACATCACAATAATGTTAGAGACCTTTGTCTGCTGCTTCTCAGGATATTTCTGAAACAATTAGACATGCAATCTGAAGAACTTTAAAGCCTATGGCTGCTACTAGAGTAGTTGAATCGCACTATTTGCTGCTTAGAAGACTCAAGTCACTGCTTTCGTTTTGAAAAGAAGTCAGATTTCCCTGACTTACTGGTGGCTCTACCTAGATCAATGGATCGCTAGTGTAATTGCATCTGGTTCTGAATGTCTCTCTCTCTTAACAGGATGTCTGAGAGGAATTTATGTTTCTCTTGTAAACATAAGAATCTCCCATCAACCATATCCTAGAAAAGAGTCAACAGCTTCAGAGAATAAAGGGAAGAAGATTGACAAAAGCAAAATCATGTATTTGATTTTGCAGTGATTTCTAATTTATTACATTCAACTCAAGGAAAGTAGTGATTCCATGGCCTTGCGCTTCCAGTAGGTATTGACTTTACAAGATGTCATGGTCCCCTCGGATAAAACGTTGCCTGCGATCCTGACAATAACTCTGTAGAAATATAATACTGGCAACAGCATTAATTGCTTTAAGTAAAGTTTCCGTCTCTTTCTGGATTTAGAGAGCTGCCTGTCAACCTCAACTGGGGGAGGAGGGGGCGATTGAAAGGTTAGAGGGTTGAGTTCAAGATGCCAAGGTAAAGGAAAGGGGAGATTACCTTTTGTGGTATGGGTTTGGGATGTGCCTCCCCACGGGTACCCCCCACCCCACCCTTGTCCAACGTCAGGCCGCATAGCTAAAGTTGCCAGATTTCCTACATGGCATAGGCTTCCCCTCCTATGAGTAAAACACTGGTGGCAAAGTTGATGCTCTTAAAGAGCAATTAAGTAGTTATTTCAGGGCCTCAGAAGAGTGGGTAAGCCATCCAATATCTTCCCCAGCCCATCGTAAAATTTCAGACAGTCCTGGGCTTGCAGTTAGGCAACATAAAGGCTGCCAATTTGATTTTATATGCCCCTCCACCTTCAAACCCATTGTCAGCAGAGCATAAAATCCAACCCACTGTTGCTGGAACTAAAATTGGAGCTGTAAACAATTCTGTGGTAGATATCTGGATTGACAGACGTGAAAACATGTAAAAATAAAAACCAAGATTACAAGCAATGAAAACAATAACAGTACAATAAAGGGATCCGAAAAGTACAAAAATTGTTTGGGATACATTTAGCAATTCAACTTTCAAAGCTCAGCGTGGCAATATGGCCTCTTTAAGGGCCGACAATTTACCAGTCACAAGAGGCCACATGGGGTATAGAGTCAATCAGGAGCATGGCGCAGGTTCTGGGATGCCAAATAACCTCAGTTGGAGCCGAGGAGCAGAAAAGAGTAGACACGTGAAAGAGTTTGCTGTCAAATCCTTAACTTATGCATATATATATTATTGTTCTTCATTACTGGGGGTACATCGAATCACCTCCGTTATTAGACTCAGAATATGCCTTTCCTCCAATGCTATTCTATATAAGGATGCAAAGCTATCAATGCAATTCCTGTGATAAGCATGAATAGATGCAGCTGACAGCCCATTGCATCAATTTGCATAGAGGCTTTGAGAAAAGCATCCCGTGCCTACTTATGTTAATGAATCACAGAAACAATCCTACAGGTCCTCCCAAATTCTCCAAATGCAGTACATCTAAAGGAAAGTTCGTGCTATTGTGTTAATTATATATAATTCTTGTACATAGTGCAAATCTATCACTTCACACCTTTCTCGTTCAGATATATTTCCTCACTCTTAAATTCGCTATCACTCTCTCTCTTTTCCACTTGGAATATTGGTCATTCTGCACTGCACAGAGTTACACTTGATGGTATGCAGGTTGAGCATTCTGAACAACAATATCGTGGGAGACTTTATTTATAATCCATACTTTCTTCAAACACAGCTTCCCTACTGGAAGCGCAAGGCCATGGAATCACTACTTTCTTTGAGTTGAATGTAATAAATTAGAAATCACTGCAAAATCAAATACATGATTTTGCTTTTGTCAATCTTCTTCCCTTTATTCTCTGAAGCTGTTGACTCTTTTCTAGGATATGGTCGACGGGCACCAGATTCTCCTCATCAGAAATTAACTCTGTATAACAAAGCCTTTTTTTCATTTCATACATGCAGACTTCCACCAAGGAAGGGTGGCACAATGGCAAGTACAGCTGCCTCTCAGTGACAGGGACCTACAATTCCAACCTCGGGTGACTGTCTGTGTGAAGTTTGCACATTCTCCCCATGTCTGCAGGGGTTTCCTCTGGGCGTCCTGGTTTCCTCCCACGCTCCAGGTTAGATTGACTTGCCATGCTAAATTTCAACTTAATGTCAGGGGATTAGCAGGGTAAATATGTGGGGTTACAGAATAGGGCCTGGGTAAGAGTGTTATCGGTGCAGGCTGGGTGAGCCAAATAGTCCCCTTCTGTAAATCATAGGAATTCTATGATTTACTGGATTTTGATCAATATCAGGAGCCACATCAACATGTCTAAACAACAAGTGGTCAAAGGGATGGTTTGGCCTGACTGACAGCTACGTTTCCATGGTTACATCAGCAGCCAACTGACCTGGAGAGGCAGCACATAGTGTCTGTCCATTCGTTTGAGGTGTTCCATGACTGACGAATACTGGGGAGAGGGGGGAGGACTGGAATACCTATAGCCCCCAGCAATGTTATTTCACTTTTTATGCAATGATTTTTCATTTTAGTTACACATGTTGAGACTTGCTACCTTTCTGAATTTATAAGCACCTGTAATTTGGTTGAATAGGAAGAGGTAGAAATCTATTTAGAACATAGAACATGGAAAAACTACAGCACAAAAAAACTACCACTCACCCACTGCTCCCTGAGTGAAAAACTTACCCCTGATATTTCCTCTGTACTCATTCCCCAGTACCTTAAACCTGTATCCTCTCGTAGCAACCATTCCAGCCCTGGAAAAAAGCCTCTGAGAATCCATCCAATCTATACCTCTGAACATCTTCTACATTTCTATAAGGTCCCCTCTCATCCTTTGTCCTCATAAGGCATGCCACACAATCCAGACAAAATTCTTGTAAATATCCTCTGCACCCTTTCAATGGCTTCCACATCCTTACTGTAATGAGGAGACCAGAATTGAGCACAGTACTCCAAGAGAGGTCTGAACAGGATCTCATACAGTTGTAGCATTACCTCCCGACTCCTAAACTCCTCGATTAATGGAGGCCAGTACACCACATCCTCTACTTGCTAGGCCATTTTAAAAGTCTTAAGGACCCGGACCCCAAGGTCCTTCTGATCCTTTACATTGTTAAGAGTCTTACCCTTGATATTATACTCCTTCATCCCATTTGATTACACATTTATCTGGGTTGAAGTCCATCTGCCACTTCTCCGCCCAGCCTTGCATCCTATCTATGTCATGCTGCAGCTTCTGACATCCCTCCAAACTACCCACAATACCACCAACCTTTGTGTCATCAGCAAACTTACCAACCTATCCCGCCATTTCCTTATCCAGGTCATTTATGAAAATTATAAACAGCAAAGGTTCCAGAACAGATCCCTGAGGCACTCCACTGGTGACCGATTTCCATGCAGAAAAAGATCTATCTACAACCATTGTCTGCCTTCTGCAGGCAAGCCAGTTCTGGATCCACAAGGCAACATTTGACAAAGACAAAAAAAAACAGGTACCATGAGAACTTTCCCTCAAGTTTAAGAGTACTAAAGACAACTGTGACATCTTTAATGCCAATGGTAAATCTAGCATCTTTGTGTTGTCCCAAATAGAGAGATGCCTTGGGATCAATATCCACAGTTGACACTTTCATGGAGATAAGGCTTGAGACCCCAATTTTCATTGAGGTTCAAGCATATATCTTTAGCTATTCACGCTAGGTATGCTGTCTATCTTGTACTGGCTTCTGCTGCTATCCTAATTTCTTACCATGGAGACTGTTCTTTTCCTTGTTCATTAAGTAACGTATAAAACAATCATAAATGTCTTATACAAATGCCAAGTAATTAGGTAACAACTAGAACAAGGATGTTGCAGCTGGATTAGACTAGAACAAACATAGAAAGAAACAAAGAAATACAAATAAAATATTGAGGGTTGCAAAATGGATACCCAAATTTACACTGAATAAAAAGGCTACCAATAAATGTTTGTATAAATATGTTAAGAGTGAGATAATCACTAATGAGACACGGGACCATGTGTAGTCTTGTTATATCCAATGGTGGTGGACAATTAAGTAACTCTAACAAATATCTTCAATGATAGAGGAGTCCATCACATTAGTGCAAAATATTGACAGAAGCACTTAAAACTATCTTTGACCAAAGGTGCTGAGTGGATGATCCATCTCATTCCCCCCCCCCCCCCCCCCCCGAGGATGTCTCTCCACCTCATCCTATTATTGATGCCAGCCTTCAGATAGTTTGATTCATTCCACTTGGTTTTAATAAACAGCTGAAGGATTGGATACGGCAAAGCCCATGGACCCCATCAATGTTCCTGCTATGTGAATTCTATTGGAATTTTTTGAGGATGCAACTAGTAGAGTTGATCAAGGAGAACCAGTGGATGTGGTTTATTTAAACTTTCAGAAGGCTGTCAATACAATCTCATATGATAGACTACTATGTAAAGTTAAAGTACATGGCACTTCAAGTAAGATGGATGCAAGATGCAAGTTGAAATGGATAGAAAGCTGGTTAACAGACAGCAAGCAAAGATTTGGCACCAATGGGTCATTTTCTGATTGGCAGTCGTGACTAGTTGGGTACCACAGAAATCTGTGCTAGAATCCCAACTGTTCATATTATAAATAGAAATGAATGTATCATCTCCAAATTTGCAGATGATACAAAGTTGGGTGGGAGGGAAAGGATGCAGAGATGCTTCAGTGTGATTTGGACAGGCTGAATGTGTGTACACATGCATGGCAGAGGCAGTACAGTGTGGATAAATGTAAGGGTATCTACTTTGGTAGCAATAATAGGAAGGCAGATTATTACTTGAATAAGTGTAAATTGAAAGAAGTGGATACTCACCAGGATCTTCTGAGTCCTTGTGCACTCGTCGCTGAAAGTAAGTACGCAGGTACGACAGGTAGTAAAGAAGTCTTAATAGTGAGAGGATCTGAGGATAGGGTTAGGAATGTTTTGCTGAAACTGTATCATTGATGATGTCACATTTGGAATAATGTATGCAGTTTTGGTGTCCTTATCTGAAAAAGGATGTCCTCGCTATAGAGGAAGTACAGTGAGGTTTACCAGGTTGATTCCTGGGATGGCAGGTCTGTCATAAGAGGTGACGCTAATTTGATGAAGATTATATTCATTGGAGTTTAGAAGGGTGAGAGGGGATCTCATAGAAACTTCTAAAATTCTAACATGGTTAGGTCGGGTGGATTCAAAAAGAATGTTCCCAATGGTGCAATAGTGAGGGAGCCCCAGAACTATGGGTCATAGTTTGGGCATAAGAGGTAAACCATTCAGAAGTGAGGTGAGGAGAACTTCCTTCATCCAGAGGATGGTGAATGTGTTAAATTGACTACCATTGAAAGTAGTTGAGGTCAAAATGTTGTCTGATTTCAAGAAGAAATTATAGGTAGCTCTCGGGGCTACAGGAATCAAGGAATATGGGAGGAAAGGGGATCATGATATTGAATTCGATGATCAGCCGTGATCAAGATGAATGGTGCAGCCCAATTGATCAAGATATTATTGCAATCGTAGATAACCTTCTTCACTGTTCACTATGCCACCAATCTTGGTGCCGTCTCCAAACTTACACACCATGCCTACTAAATTCTCATCCAAATCATTAATATAAATGACAAATAACAGTAGACCCAGCACCGATCCCTGAGGCACACTGCTGGTCACAGGCCTCTAGTTTGAAAAACAACTTCTACAGCCACCCTCTGTCTTCTGTCATCAAGCCAATTTTGTATCTATTTAGATAACTTACCTTGGGTCCTGTGAGTTTTAACCTTATGCAACAACCTACCATGTGGTATCTTGTCAAAGATCTTGCTAAAGTCAATGTAGACAACATCAACTCCACTGTCCTCATCTACCTTATTGGTTACCCCTTCAAAAAATTCAAAAAGAATTATGAGACATGATTTTCCACTCATGAAACCATGCTGATTGATCCTAATCAGTCCTTGCGTCTCCAAATGTCTTCTAATAACTTACTCACCACAGACGTGAGGCTCACCAGCCTGTAGTTCCCAGGCTTTTCCCTGCAGCCTTTCTTAAACAAAGGCACAAAGTTTGCCACTCTCCAATCTTCAGGCAACTCACCTGTGACTATCGATGATTCAAATATTTCCTCCCTAGCCTCCCACAATGTCCTAGAATATACTTCATCAAGTCCTGGGGATTTATCCATCTTGATGTGCTTTAAGATTTCCAGCATTATCTCCTCTGTTATATGTGCACTCCAGAAGACATCATTATTTTTTTTCCCAAGGTTTCCTAACATCCATGCTTTTGTCAGCAGTGAATACTGATGAGAAATATTCATTTAGGATCTCACCCATCTCTTACGGATCCATACATAGATGACCTTGTTGATCCTTGTGTCCCCTTTTTGCTCTCCTGACTTCTCTCTTAACTCTACTCCTACATCCTTTATACTCTTCAAGGAATCCACCTGATCCCAGCTCCCTATACATGTCATGTGTCTCTTTCTTCTTCTTGACTAGGGTCTGAATATCCTGAGTCATTTAGGGTTCCCTATTTCTACCAGCCTATTCTACCTATCTGCAAGACATCAACTTATATTTTAGTTAGATAACTCAGTGCATTCCTTGAGACCTACACTGTTGGAGGACAAAACATTATCCTGTTTCTGCAGTTAAATTGGATGCTCATTATTCTATGGGACTCTATGAAGAAGAGTTCTTCTGGAGTCCTAAATAACTGCCTCCTCCTTCAACCGATATTATTAAATCAAATTAACAGTCATGAGAATGGGAAGCAGATGCATTTGTTACAGTCAGCATGTTTATTATTCATATCACTATCAACAGGAAAATGAAAGTGCAGGATATTTCTAAGGATGTGCTAACCTGATCACCAAACAAGGAGTCATTGGGTTGTAACTTCCGAGCTCCCAGTCATTGTACTTGGGGACTACGCTGAAAATGTGCAAGGGAACCCCCACCCTGAAAATTGGGCTTCTTTATATCAATTACAAATAATGGTCTTGATTTATTCTGCTACCACTTCTTTCTGTGTTCAAGCCAAATGGTGTCAAAGTAGCATTACTGTGGTTATGTAATAGCCTGAGCTGTGTTTCCAATCAGGCCTTTAAGTTGTGATATATGTCTGAATTTAACAGTTCTTTCAATCACAATCAAAGCCAACATGATATTAATGCATTGCAATTAATCCCACACTGATAACTAGATTTAAAAAGTGCATTCTTGGTTGAAGTGAGTCATGCACAAAGTGGATGTGTCATCTGAATAATAGCATTAGAGGTTCAAGTAGATCACAGTCAGTAATCTGGAATATATTAGTAAGTATCTATAGCCTGTGCCAGATACATCTCAAATGGTCCCTTTGCGCTCACTGGAAGATTGGGACAGATAAACTATAATGTTGCTAAATGAAAAGAATCATTTTGCTCTTGATTGATACACTATGCCATGTGATTGTGTTGCAGAAAATATTGCGAACTGACTTTGCACCAGTAATTGTGCTATTAGCAGTAAGAATACAAAGCAAGTATTTGCTAATTACACCAGTGACAGGAAACAAAGTAAACAGCATTCTCCCAGATAATTATTTTACACATTTGCAAATGATATGGTTCACGGTTATAGCAGACAGTATGGGAGTGAAGCAGGACGATGGCAACATAGAAAGCAGTAATTATCCAAATTTTAGATAAATTATTTTTGATGTAAATAGGACAGGAATCCAGGACTAGACAAATTGTAGACCACAAAGCAGTCTGTCTAATGCTCCACCCATTAAGTTAACTGAATGGAAAAAATCAAACAGGCTTTATTCTCGGGTATGTGAACCACTAGCTAAATTTTCTCAATGTCTTGTGCACAGCTGATCCTCTCTGAAGCCCAACAAAAGAAAACTCAGTCCCAATATTGCTCTATCAGTTCCTCACGTTAACTTATCATATTATGTAGTTAGCAACTCGAGACATTTGATGGAATTAGAGGCACCAGATGAATACAGGTTATTGCATTTGTGGTTGAAACATCCAATTTAATATTTTGAAGCAAGACAGAAAAGGCACAAGGTAGGAGAGTTATCATTGTGGCTAACATTCATAGAATATCAGCATAGATTCATTCACATTCATTTGCTTTGTGCTATCTTTACTCCAAATCTATACTTAGATTGAAGTAAAATGATTCATAATGGGTGCTAGATGTGTAATTAGGAGTCTGATTTTTCTAAGCTCAATGAAATCTGTGTTTCAAGCTGCAGACAAGACATCTGTGATTCATTTTGCTTTAATTACAAGGACAGAGATTTCCTGCTTCCCCAGAAGCTGCAGGGCATCGCGCTTTTAAATAAAGAGGAATGGTCAGAGTACCAGCAAGGAATGTGAAAGGAGCAGACCAACGTAAGACTTTGGATCAGCAGGAGCTACTATTGCTCCTCCTTTTGTTCATGAGAGGCTGGAATGGCAGGGCAGCATCAAAGAACCTTTCAACAAACCGTTCTACATCATTGAATTTTTCCTATTAAAATGGCAGTGTTTGACTGCAAAAATGAATTCAGCTTATCTTTGTTTCAGCTCTAATTGACATTGTAATTTTCAGTTGTCAGAATGAGAACAGATGTGGGAGTTCATTGGCATTATGCAGCTTTCCTGAGTAATCCGTACTGGCTAATGCTGAGGTGATTACTAATGCCAGAGCATTGCCCTGAGCACATTAAAAATGAAATAGGCAGACTACAAGCTTCCTCAACTCAACATTTTCACTTTACCAATGCCTGGCATTCACTTCAACCTTTTACAAGCAATGATTTTCAGACATGAGAGTACATGTTAACTTGCAACTGTTAAACAGTAAGGTATCAAAGGTGATTTTCACAATCCTTGACCATCAAGTCAAAACCAACACAGTAGCTCTTAAAAAAATATGTATGAGTAAGAATATTTGCTGGCTTTTCAACAATATATAACAAAGTTTTGTGGACAGCTAAACTTGATGAACACCCCTCCCCCATTCCTTATGTTGACCTTCAAAATGAAGTAAAAATAGTTGAAATACCTCATGGGATTCTGAAGTAACTATTGGATACGATTGCTGTTTCCTCTCTAATAGCCCTGACTAATTACAAAGTCACAGAACTCTATATTGCCGAGAATTTGCTCTCTCCCGTGACATCATAAAAGTTATTGAGTGCTGCAGGAGATATTTTCATACGAGCAATTAGTGATGTAGTTTATTTTTTTCCAGACAGGAATTCACATAAAAATATCATATCACAATAAAGATCCTCTAATTATCACCTACATCACATACATGTAACTATAATAGAGAACTGGGTCATAAATTTATGGCTGTCCCAACTGACTCCAACAGCAGCAGGAGTTTGTCAGAAAAGCTGCAATCTCAGTCAAGCCCTGTCTATGCTGAATCCACTAATAGACCATTATTTATATGGTCTTGTTCGAGGTTCTACTGTAATTACCAATCAGAGGTTGGGATAGAGTTGGTACCTAACAACAGGAGTGGATCCACAAAAGGATCCACATAATATGATCAGGGCCTAGGGTGCTTAAAGATAACGGACCATTTTTAAATTTTGTTTTTTTTTGTTTTCTTGAGTCTGAGGCTTGTTGAAGCTGCCAAGGATTTTTTTCTAGAAGGTAATCTGATAACTTGAGAGGAATTCTTCCATTCTGTAACTACATCCCATAGCTGGCAGGAACATTGAGTATTTCTCACCAGAAAATATATCAATTCTTCTGCCAGAACCTCATTAATGATATAACTGGGTGTTTTGTGCCTTACTCTACAGTGGGGCAGGCCTCATGGAGCATAATCTGCCATCGTATCTGGGTACCATATTGAAAAGGTGTCCAATATCACTGACTCACTACTGAAGAAAGAAGATGGACCTCCTGACATGAAAATGATATCTAGAAACTTTCTGAGCTCAACAGATGAACCCCCTCCAGGGCACCGTATCTGGAACTTCCACCTGCAGATGCTCCCTAAACCACTCTAGTCAAGGGTTGCAGAAGTTCTCCACCCTGAACTCCAAAGGCATTGTTTAGTTGAGTCTCGACATCTTATGCCACATAGTGGACTGTAAATTAATTTGACACTGGCCTCTGGTGGGTTAACTGACCTGCCACAGCAGACACCAGCAGAAAAACCAGTGAGAAATTCATACCAACCTGAAAATGATTTCTGGACCTCCTGCTAACTTCTGCTCCCACATCTGCCATTGTACCCACTGACGGGGCGTGAGAGAATTCTGCTCCGATAGGGGTGTCACAGAATCATTACCATGTGCAGGCCCACTGTGTCTGCACTGGCTCCCAAATTAGCATTATGACTTAGTATCATTCTCTTAATGTTTCTCTGCACCCCTGCACGTTGCTTCTATTCACATAATCATCTAATGCCCTCTTGAATATCTCGATTGAATCTACCTCCACCACACGTCCAGACAGTGCATTCCAGACCAGACCACATGTTGTATGAAAAATGTTTTTTCTCACATCACATTTGTTTTGAGTCCTCTCAACCTGGATCTTTCTATGAGCAGAGCAATTTCTCCTTATCTATTCTCTCCCTCTCTCTCGCTACTTTGAACATCTCTATCAATTGTCCTCTTAACCTTCTTCTCTAAAAAGAAAACAGCCTCAATCTCTCCAATCTATCCTTACAACTGAAGTTTCTAATTCCTGCAACCACTCTTGTGAACCTCTTATGCACTCACTCCAATACATTTACATCCTTCTGAAAGTATGGAACCCAGAATTGTACACAATATATTAGTTGAGGTCTTGTACATGTTCAGCCTCCTTGTCTTGAACTCTCTATCCCTATAAAATTCAAATAACTATATGCTTTTCTTAATTGCTCTCCACCCATCCGGGATTCAATGACCCATGCACATATATACCCAGGCTCAAATTTGCTCTTACATTATCTTAAGAATTTTACTCCTTATTTTAATGCTCTTCGTGTTCTTCCTACCAAACTGCATCACCTCATGCTTCTCTATATTGAACTTCATCTGCCATGCATCTGCCCACTCCACAACTTTCTATGTCCTTTGGCGTTACTGTCCTCGTCACAGTTTACAATACTTCGAAGCTCATATTATCTATAAACTTTGAAATAGTCAACTATGTATGAAGATCTAGATAACAAATATACATCAGGAAAAGAAAGGCCCTTGGGAACACCATTACAAACCTTCCTCCTATCCATTGATCATTACTCTCTGTTTTCTATTATTCAGCCAATCTTGTACCCATGTTACTACCATCCCTTTTATTCCATGATTTATGTATTTTAAGTCAAATCTGTTGTGTGACACTGCATTGAATGCCTTTTGAAAGCCCATGGACACCACATCAACAGCATTATCCTCATCGACGCTTGCTATTAACTCCTCAAAAATCTTCAACAAGTTAGTTAAGTGCAATTTCCCTTTGAGAAATCCATGCTGGCTCTTTCCAATCAATTCAAATTTTTCCAAAAATTATGTCACTCATAATTCAATCCTGAATATTTGTTTCTGAAAGCTTGCCCACCACTGAGGATAAATTGACTGATCTGCAATTGCTAGGGCTTTCCTTATATTGAACAAGGACATAATATTCACAATTTTTCAGGCCTCTGGTACCTCAACTTGGTTTCCCAAAGATCAGAAGATTATGACCAGTATCCCTGTAATATCCATTCTCACTTTCTTCAATATCCTGGGATGCATCTCAACAGGTCCTAATGCCTTACCAACTTTAAATACCAACAATCTATTCAATACTTACTCCTTATCAATGTTGAACACTTCTAGGAACACCTGTAATCATATCCTGGGTAGCATTGATCTCTTTGGTAAAGATGGATACCAAATATTCATTTCATACCATAATCGTGTCACCAGCACCATGTGTAAATGCCCTTTTAGGTCCCTAATTGGCCTTATTCCTTTTACGATTTGTAGAATAATTTGTGATTCCCCTTTATGTTGGCTGCTATTTTTCTCATAATCCATCTTCACTTCTTTTTCATCTCCCATCTGAACCTTTTGTATTCCCTTTGGTTCTTGACTGTATTTTCTACCTGACACC
The DNA here is from genome assembly GCA_024679065.1 of Sphyrna mokarran. Lineage (NCBI taxonomy): Eukaryota > Metazoa > Chordata > Chondrichthyes > Carcharhiniformes > Carcharhinidae > Sphyrna > Sphyrna mokarran. Next base: position 62,895,419 of record JAGIQG010000006.1, on the reverse strand, counting down.
TGTCATTAGCTTTCTTATTTTAATTTTTATCTTCTTTTTATCCAATGAATTCTGGATTTGTTTGTCCTCCCTTTCCCTGGATCTTTAGCATTCAAATGTGGACCCAGATCTCCAGAGCCTTTCTACTCACGGCTCTTTGTTCCACACACTTCTACAGGGTAGTAGCAGAGACTGTGAGAAAGAGCATATTGAACACTTAAGCCAAGGGGCATCGTCCTACAGATTCTCAGGGCCAGTATTCTTTGGTTACTGGAATGATAGGATGTTTAAATAATGATAAAAGTGAGTGAACATCACAAGAGTAATGAAATTCTAAAAATGTAGCGTTTGATTCAGTTGATATGTTTCATAACTATATCACACTAAAGGACAATCCTGTGATCACAGCATGGATGAAAGCATGCTTTGGAGATACAGCTACAACACTGTCACTCTGATTCTCTGATTCCTGCTCCTTGGAAACACAGGTCCCTACTAGAAGCCCTTATTTATTGTCTTCATACATGTGCGTCAAAGTAATGAATGAACACATTCCATTTTGGGCATTTAATGCCAAGATCAAAGTGACATGAAGCATAATTAGATGCAAAGGAAATTTTCCAAGTTTCCAAAGCTCTCTAGAATCAGGAATTGCACTGTCAGGTAAGAAGCTAGCAAATATAATTTTGTTATGTAGGATGAAAAGATTGAAAAACCCAGGAAATTATAGTCTGTCAGTTAAATGTCAATTATGGAAACATTATTGAGTGGAAGAGTATATAAGGGGCAAATGTTGATGTAGTGTTAATGTTGCTGGACTAATCATCCACAAGGGCCTGGTTAATGCTCTAAGACCAAGGAATCAAATACCACCAAGGCAGCTGACAGAATTTAAATTCAATTAATATATGTGGAATGGGATGGCATGGTGGCACAGTGGTTAGCACTGTTGCCTCACAGCACCAGGGATCTAGGCTCGATTCCCAGCTTGAGCCACTGTCTGTATGGAATTTGCAAATTCGCCCTGTATCTGTGTGGAATTCCTCCGGGTGCTCCAGTTTCCTCCCACAGTCCAAAGATGTGCGGGTTAGGTGGATTGGCCAAGCTAAATTGTCTCTCCATGTAAGGGGAGCTAGCTAGGGTAAATGCATGGGTTTATGGGAATAGGCCTGGGTTGGGCCAACATGTAATTCCAGCCCCATAGCAACATTGGTTGTCTCTCAATAGTCCTCTGAAATGCTCTAACAAACCATTCAGTTCAAGAGCAATTAGGGATGAGCAGCAAATGCTCACATCCCATGGAAGAATAAATGTGACTATTTAAAAAAATGCGAGCTAATTAAAGAGAGACTACATCGATTATTGAGGTGAGTATGATCACATCTGACTCATCTGGTTAAATCATCTGAAAAGATTGCTAACTTGTTTCTCTCTCTATGGCAGCAATGAAACTGGTACTGAGATATGTGTTGCTTTAAATTTGTAACTTAATTTGTCAAACTATTTGAAATAACTACAGATAATATTTGAGTGATAATTCAAAGCCTGATTTCTTAAATTAAACACAGTAAAGATAGCAGGGCAAGTGATGTGAAGCAGATGTAACATGTGGGAGCTTTTGGACACTTCTGTGTTCCACGAGAGCAACATCAGTCTGTGCTTCACTACAGCCACATCTGCGCTATGTGTCTGAACTTGAAGAAATTCAGCACAACATTGCTGAGGTGGAGTCAGAGCCTCAAATGCTGCAATGCATCAGGGAAAGGGCAAGTTACATGGACACTTTACTCTAGAAAATCACATCCCTTTGATTAGGTACTTCAAAATTGGTTGGGGACAGGAGGGTGTGACTGTGAATGAAGCTGGGTATAGGAATTCAAAAGATGGCAGTGGAGGAGTCTCAGACCTTGCAATTATCCAACAGGTTTGAGATTCCTGCAATTTGTGTGGCTAAGAGCAGGAACCGTAGAGAGGATAAGCAAATTGACCACATCACCATGATGCAGAGTACCATTCAAATGGGAGGGGGGGGGGGGGGGGGGGGAGCAGTGGCAGTGGTGGGGAGGAGGTAATGCTGGGAGTTAAAAATAATGATTCTACACAAGCGGAAGTATAGTCAGGGGGATAGATATAATTTTCTGTAGCGTTTAAGTCCCAAAGATTGTGTTGCCTACATAGTCATAATGTGGAGATGCCAGTGTTGGACTGGTGTAAGAAGTTTCACAACACCAGACTTTAACCTGCTGTTGTGAGACTTCTTACTGTCTTTGCCTACATAGTGCCAGGGTAAAGGATATCTCCTCAGGGCCGGAAAGAGAAGAAGGATCTGGTCGGCATGGTTGCTTGGCTACCAGCAGCATTGCCGGGCTAAGAAAGAGGTTCTACTAAGAGAGTTGAGTAGCTCAGGGCTAAATGAAAAAGAACAACCACAAAGATATTGATCTCTGGATTATAACCTGAACTATGAACAAATTGGCCTAGGATAACTGTGATCTAGAATTGAATGTGTGGCTCAAAGTTTGGTGTGGGAGAAATGGGTTTTGATGCATAGGACACTGGAATCATTTCTGGGGAGAGAGGGCAGGAGGAATTTAAACAATCACTATCACAGAATAATGTATATTGACAAAACTAATGAAACTTAAGGCTAGCAAGTCTCCTGGATCTGATGGCCTGCCTCTTAAACAAAGTGGCTGTAATGATGCTGATTGCATTAGTGGTCTACCAATATTTTCTAGATTCTGGAAAGTTCCCAACAGATTGGAAAACCACAAATGTAATGCCTCTTTTCATAAAGAAGTGAGACACAAAGCAGGAAGTTGTAGGTTAGTTAACCAAACATTTGTCATTGGGAAAATGCTAGAACTCATTGTTGAAGAGATAGGCCCTGGACATTTACACCCCAGGTAGAGTATTGTTTAAAGTTGTAGCCACCTTCTTAAGGAGGGACATACTTGCATTCAAGGGAGTTCAGAGAAGGTTCACTGGACAGATTCCTGGAATAAGTAGTTTGTTTTATGTGGAAATGTTGCACCGATAATCATTGGAGTTGCACACTTACAGCCTCCAGCTCAGATATCAGCACTGTGCATAGATTGAAGCAAAAATAGAGGGTGATTCTACATGTAATGAGAGACTGCACATGAGTGGTCCACAGCCAGGTAAGAGTTAAGTTTTGTGAATACTTATATTCACAATATAAGTGAATTGTTCCACTGCAATTCCACTGAAATTCAGCAGCTTTCCATCAGCCATATCTCAATCACTGGGGGTAGCACTGCATAGAAACACCAGGACTTGCAAAAGCACACAGAAAATAGGCATGCAAAGATTACACAAGTTTAATTCATTTATGTTTGCATACAATATGACATGGTTTCATTTATAAATTTGATGTGAAATATTTATTCAGTATTGGCTTGCATATTTGCAATGTAGCCAAGCAGATGCTGTGATGGAGCTGGATTTACGGACGATCTATTTGGACAAGTTGTTCACCAACAGCTGAGTTAAAAAAAGAGTGGTTGTCTATTTGGCCTATTCTCTTCCTCTTTCTACTCATCAGCTGCTGGTTGTATAGCTGGTAGCAAGGACTGTGTCCTCATGATAGTGAGGTTTTGCAGCAAACAGCACACCATCCTGAATCTTGACACCCACACTGCCAAGTACAATGGTCCAAGCAGTCGAAGAGATGTTTTAGCATTTTAATGATCTTCTTCATCACACTTTCTGTGGCAGAGTTGCTTTTATTTTATGCATGCTATCTAAGTGTCTGTGGATTGCATATCAGAATCATTAATTATGTTGTCAATGGATAGTCTCCCAAACAGCAGATTGGGTGTACCTACACCAGATGGATAGCAGTGGTTTGAAAAGGCAGCTCTCTACCACCTTTTCAAGGGAAATTCAGGATGGCCAACACATGCTGGCTTTGCCAGTGACACTTATTCCCAAAGGTCACATAAACAAAAAAAGCTCTCATTGCCTCATAACCAGTCTTTGATTTGCTGTGGAGATTCAAATGCAGATGACACAACTGACAGAGGTAGAGTAAAGGCATCCCAATTGTTTATAGGGTGTTGGGTATCATAGAATCATAGAATCCCTACAGCACATAAGGAGGCAATTCAGTCCATTGAATCTGCACCAACCACAATTCCACCCAGGCCTTATTCCTATAACCCCATGTATTTATCTTAGCTAGCCCCCTGACACTAAGGGTCAATTTAGCATGGCCAATCCACCTAACCCACACATCTTTGGACTGAGGCAGAAAACCGGAACACCCAGAGTAAACCTACATAGACACGGGGAGAATGTGCAGACTTCGCACAGACAGCGGCTCAAGTCAGAATTGAGTCCGGGTCCCTGATTGTGTCAGGCAGTGATGCTAACCACTGTGCCACCATGCTGCTGACATGCATGATATTCTGTGAATGATCACAAGCCAGGCGGACATTAAGGGAGTTGAATCTCTTTGAGTTGTGCTGTATGTCAGAGTTGACATGTAGTGTACACAACTCAGTACCTCACCAATATCCTGTGTAGTTAATGTTACCTTGCAGGATGAGAAAGCTTGTAATCCAGTCAAAGCCATGAGATCACTCCTCTTGCTGTTCTCTGGCAAGACAGAGTGAAGTCTTTGAATAGAATGGTTTCATGATCTAGATATGCAACAGTTAATAGCAAATTGTGAATGTTGACAATCCAGAAAAGTTCATGGTAACATCATCACAGCTACAGACAATGCAGTTTTTGTCCTGTTGTGTGAGGTTTTGGCTGTGATAAGTGACAGATTTCAGTGAGGACGTCTAATACTGAAGTACCAATACCTCACATTCTGTTTCACACTGAAGTTCAGGTAGAGGAATTGCTCCCTGAACATCCTGTGCAGAACTCTCCTGCTGACAACCCAGATTGCCCTCCTCCGTATGACAGCTTATCCAGGTCCGCATGCCTCAGTTTATTCCCCAAGTCATTCTGTATTCCAAGAGGAATGCTTCGTAATGCACCCAAGTCTGGGAGAAACCCTGATTTACAGAAGCCTTCAACACCTGCCAGACCCTTCCCTATGAATGTTAACAAATATAAGTATCTAAAAAGCACAAATCACTCGTTCAATCATAGTAGCAGGTAGCAGAAATCAATCAACAACCAGCCTGAAAGTAAATGATGATTAGACAGGGTGTTAATTGAAGTGTTAAGTTCCAAAAACGCATTACAGGTGCCAAATTAACAATACATGTTGACCAAAGTCATGATCTGCCTATTCTGTACTCTTCCAACAGATGCAGTTGACATGCATTCCAATGCCCAGCACAACATGGTATTTAGCATTACTCACACCAGAAGTGTGTATGGGCCACATACACCATTGTTTATCTCAAAGGGCAATCATAGCTTCCAAAAATGATAGTTATTAATCCAAACATTTTTGCCAAGTGAATAGATTTAAAGGGAATATGCTCATGGAGCGATGTGACATAAGATCTTTTATATCAGAATTTCTACGGATGCTTCAGCTGTTCAACATATATAGCTTTGAAGGATAGAAAGCTGTGTATTCAAGTTTTAAATGAGACATCCTATGTTGATGGAAGGATAAAATTACATCCAAAATTATGAGGGGAAATGTAACATAATCCACTTTGGATCCAAGAATGATATACTGGAATATTTTCTTAATGGTGAGCGATTCGGAACTGTGGAGGAGGACAGGGTTTTTCACAAATTATTAAGAGCTTGTGAACAGGTATAAAAATAATAAGAGGCTAATGGATTGTTTTACAATTCTCACAAGGGCAGTGGAATAGTGAGGAAGTGCTGCTTCAATAATACAGAGCATTTGTCAGACCTCATTGGGAGTTATGCTTGGTTTAGAGCAGCAAATCTTCAGAAAAAATATGTTAGTTTTGGGGAGGGCACAGTACAAATTCACACTGCAGCTCAGAAAGGTGAAATGATGACGCCAGGTTAGATACATGTGGCCCGTATTCATTTGAGTTTTGAAGGTTGAGAGGTGATCTAATTGAGTGTTTTAAAATGATAACAGAAGTCAATAGGATAGATACAGAGAAGTATTTCTACCACAAGGGAGTCCAGAACAAGAAGGACAAAGTTAAAATAAGAGCCATGTCATTCTGAAGGAAGATCAACAAGCAACGTTACACACCAAAGGGAATGGAAATCTGACTTTCTCCTCTCAATGTATTGGGGATGTTATATGAACTGAAATTTTCAAGACTACGGTCATCAGATTTTTATTAGGTTATGATAGAGGGAATTGAGCTACAAATCAGCTAAGATCTATCTGAATGGTTGGATAAACGTTGTTGTAATATATCTTTAAGGATGATCAGCATGATATATTGGATGGGAAATGCGTCATGTGATCTAGCGTTAGAGAATCACATACACACACACATACACACACTTCAGCAGCATGCCTGATGCACACTTTTGAGACTGTGGTCTTATCAACCCCTTTGATCACACTTTGATCTATACAGACTTGAAAGGTTAAATGTTTGAGTGGGATTTTCCATCCACGTTCACCCCAAGGCCAGAAAATCCCACCCAGAGGTCAGCGGACCTTTGCATGGTCCGTGTCCTACCCACTATGATTCCCTCAGTAGGCAGGATGGGAGAATTCTGTCCTTTCTCTCTATCCACTGATGGTGCCAGACCCGCTGAGTTTTTCCAACATTTTGTTTTTATTTCGGATACCTAGCATCTGCAGTATTTTGCTTCTAAATGAAATTTACTCAATCCCATCTGAACCAATGGTTCCTTATTTCTTGTACAATAAATAAGCCCAAGGTATTGTATCATCGTAATAATACAACAAGTGCAAACAACCACCAACAGTGAGTCAGGCTTCAATCAGATCCAGGATTTCAAATGACTTCCCCAAAATGACGTCAAAGATAGACCAGTGCAAAATAATATAGAATTTTAAATAACATTAGACTACAGAGAGAATTTGATTAGATTTATTATTGTCACATGTGTTAGCATACAGTGAAAAGTATTGTTTTTTCCGTGCTATACTGACAAACCATATACAGATAAGGAAAGGAGAGAATGCAGAATGTAATGTTACACTCAAAGTTGAGGTGTAAAGAAAGATCAATTTAATGCGAGATAAATCCATTGAAAAGTTTGATGGCGGCGGGGAAGAAGCTTTTCTTGAGTCAGTTGGTCAATTGATACAAAATACTTTTTTCCAATGGAAAAAGCTGGAAGAGAATATATCCTGCATGTGTGGGGTCCTTAATTATGCTGGCTGCTTTCCTAAAGCAGTAGCAAGTTAAACTGAGTCCAAGTCCGAAGGTAGGAGGCTGATTTGAGTGATGGACTGGACTTTGTTCATGATCTCTTATAGTTTCTTGCATTCTTGGATACAGCAGGAGCCATACCATGCTGTGATACAACCAAAGTTGGTAGGTCAGTATTGTGGGAGTGCTGCACAGTTGGTTATCAGTATTGAGGAGTGCCGCACAGTCGGTGAGCCAGTGTTGAAGGAGAGTCCACAGTGGGTAGGCCAATATTGGGCAGTGCCGCACAGTCGGTGGGTCAGTATAGAGGAGTGCTTCACATTCGGTTAGTCAGTATAGAGGATTGTTGCACAGACGACTGGTCAGCTTTGAGGAGTGCTGTACAGTCTGTGGATCAGCAGTGAGCTGTGCCACACAGTCAGTGGGTCAAATTCAGGAATGTCACATAGTTGGTTGGTCAACATTGAGGAGTGGCACAAGGCCAGTGGGTCAGTATTGAGGAGTGGTTAAAGGAAGAGGAGCACTGGCAGCTGAATATTCCTGGGTATAAGTGTTTCAGGCAACAGAGGAGGGTTGAGAAGAGATGGGGGAGTGGCATTGTTAGTTAGGGAGCACATCACAGCATTGCAGAAGGAGGACAATGTAGAGGAATTAGGAGTTGAGTTGCTGTGGGTGGAATTGAAGAATAGGAAGGGGGCAATTACTATGCTAAGGGTGTATTATAGGCCACCCTACAGCCCACAGGCAGTGGAAGAAGGCATACGTATAGACATTCTGGATAGGTGCAGAAAGAATAGGGTTGTTATAATGGGAGATTTTTATCTCCCTGGGGTGGACTGGAAGGTACCTAGAGCTGGGGGTTAAGATGGGGAGGAATTTGTAAAATGTGTACTGGAGGGATCATTGGAGCAGTATGTAGCTAGCCCGACTACAGAGGGGGCTATATTGGATTTAGTTCTGAGTAATGAGCCAGGTCAGGTGGTTGATGTTGTAGTAGGGAAACATGTGGCTAAACAGTGACCACAATTCTGTCTACTTTAGGATACAGATGGAAAAAGACGCTTGTTGCCCTAAGGGGAGGGTGCTGAATTGGGGGAAGGCTAACTACAGTCGGATTAGGCAGGAACTTATGGAAACTGATTGGGAATGGTTGTTCGATGGGAAGTCCATATTCGGCATGTGGGATTCTTTCAAGGGAAAACTGAAAAGGTTGCAGGAAAGATATGTGCCGACTAAGAGGAAGGATGGGAAAGACAGGATTAGAGAGCTGTAGATTGTTAGGGATATTGAGGACTTGGTTAGGAAGAAAAGAGAAGTGTATGTTAGGTCTAAGCAACTGGGAACAGAGAGAGCATTGAAGGAATATACAGAGAGTAGGAGGGAGCTCAAACGGGGAGTTAGAAGGGCAAAAAGATGACATGAAATGGTTTTGGAAGAGAGAACTAAGGAAAAACTAAAGGCTTTTTACTCCCATGTTAGGAATAAAAGGGTGGTTGGAGGAAAAATTGATCCTCTTAGGGACAGAGGAGAGGATCTGTGCTGAGAGTCTGAGGGAATGGGGAAGATCCTGAATGAATACTTTGCGTTAGTATTCATGAAGGAGAGGGGCTTGTTGATGTGTACTATCTTGGAGGGAGCTGTAGACCAGTTGATGGAAATATCCATTACGAGGGAGGAAGTGTTAGAGCTTCTAGGTAGCATTAAAACTGATAAATCTCCAGGGCCTAATGGCATTTATCCCAGGCTGCTTAGGGAGGTGCAAGGTGAAATTGCTGGGCCTCTGATGTAAATCTTTGTCTCTTCCTTGGACACAGGTGAGGTACCAGAGGACTGGAGAATAGCGAATGTTGTACCATTGTCTAAAAACGGTAGTAGGGATAACCCTGGAAATTATAGGCCAGTGAGTTTGATGTCAGTGGTAGGGAAGCTGTTGGAGAGGATTCTTAGAGGTACTTCTCATTCACTCATCTGCGCCACATCCCTCCCCCCTGCCTGCCACCCTATCATCTCATCCACTTACCTGCCATAATACCCCCTCATCTACCATCCTACCCTCTTAACCACCCCCCTCCCCCACTGCTTTGACCGACCACCATATTCCCTCACCAACTTATCTTATCTAGGCTACAAATGAAGGCATGTAAAATTTCTGGCACCAATGCATCCCTTCCTGATGAGCTCAATGCATTCTTTGCCCATTTTGAGCAAGCAATCAGCAAAAGCATGCCCTCTGCCCCAGAAACCTCAATAAACCTGCATATAAGGTCATCATTGCAGATGTCAGAGCAGCTTTCTCGAAGGTCAACCCATGGAAAGCAACTGGCCTGGATGGGGTACCCGGAGGAGCACTTAGATCCTATGCAGATCAGCTGGCTGGAGTAGTTGCAAACATCTTCAAACTCTCTTTCCAACAATCTGAGGTCCCTATCTGCAACCAGAAAATGACCATCATCCAGGTACCAAGGAAAGGCCAAGCAGTGTGCCTTAATGATTGTGGTCCAGAGGCTCAGACATTCATCATTCTGGAGTGTTTTGACAGATTAATCATGGCATGAATCAATTCCAGTCCCCCAGATTACCTGGATCCACTACAATTCACCCCAAAACCGGAAAATCCTACTTGAGGCCAAATGACCTTTGCATGGTTTGCCCTTCACCCACTATGATTCCCATAGTATGTGGAGTGGGTAAATTCTCTGTCCAACTCTAATTAAGCTTTACAGGGGAATTGCCTATCAGAAGACCAAACTTCCCAAGCAATTCCTACCCCATCAGTACATTTGGACTTCCGTGACTTTGCCCGGTGCAGGATACCTCTGGGGTACTGCCATCTGGAGATTCGAAGCTTAAGCCATCGTTCATAGACCTCATTTTGAAAAATCATGTGAAGACCTCTGCTCTGCTGATGGAATAATATACTCAATATGCTGCATGAGATCATTAGTGGGCACAAGTTTGTGTTTATTCCCCCAAGTGACTCATTGCAACCATCCACAAAATGAATGTTATTTTTGTTACATTAACTGAAACTATATTTTCTTCCCAGCGATTCAGAGCTAATTTTACAATGGTTTTAGTATGCATAGCTATTGCCTTACCAAATTATCTTAATTATTTTCAGGTGAGTCAAGAGATGGTAAGCAGTTCCATGTTAAAAACCTATTGCACTTCCTGTACTAATTCTTTGTCAATCTACAATAATGGTAGAGAAAGGAAGTTGCAAATAGCTATGGCAATAAGATTACCAGATCTCAGCTTTCTTGATCCATCGATATGAACATTTTACATTGAGTTCCATTTCCTTCCTTCCAACTCTGATTCAGGTTTTTGTTATACTTCCAAGACTTATTTAAGACAGATAGTCATTGCAAATAAAACAGTCAATATTTAATTCCAAATGATCTGCAACATCTCAAAAAATCCAAAGAAAATAATAGTTAAAAAGCATTATTTGCAGATTGAAAGAAAATAGGGAGGAAAAGTCATGCACACACACTGGGTCTAGACATTTCTTTCTATGGAACCGTCTTTGTGTAATTCCTCTGATATTTCCTACACATACTCAGGTTAAAATTACATTAAAAAGGAGAATTCCACCATTTCAAAAAGTTATAAGCCTTCCTGTGCTGTCTTCTATTACTTTTATCCATACATAAAATACTGTTGAAACTTATCTTACCCCAATAAAGTATTTCTTTTATGTTTTGAATTGAAATTTGGCTGAAATTCATTCATCATCTAAATCCATTTACTTGGGAACATAGAAGCTAGAAACAAAAGTAGGCCATTAGCCTTTCCAGCCCCCTCTCTCATTTATTATAATTATGGCGAATCATCAAATTTAATATATTGATTTCCTCCTCTTCCTCCCCATATGCCTTGATCCCTTTAGCCCTGAGAACTATATCTGATTTAACTTGAATATTTAACATTTTTGGCCTCCACTATTTTCTATGGTAGTGAATTCCACACATTCACCACTCTCTGTGTGAAGAAATAGCTCCTCACCCCAGTTCTAAAAGGTTTACCTCTTATCCCCAAACTATGACCTCTTTGGGCAGCATGGTGGTACATTGATTAGTGCTGCTGCCTCACAACGCCAGGGACCTGGGTTTGATTCCCAGCTCGAATAACTGTCTGTATGGAGTCTGCATGTTCTTCTCATATTTACATGGGTTTCCTCCAGGTGCTCCGATTTCCTCCGGGTGCTCCGGTTTCCTCCCACAGTCCAAAAGATATGCTGGCTAAATGCATTGGCCATGCTGAATTCTCCCTCAGTGTATCTAAACAGCCATTGGAATGTGGCGACTAGAGGATTTTCTCAGTAACTTCATCACACTGTTAATGTAAGTCTATTTGTGACACTAATAAACAAACTTTAAACTTTAACTTTAGTCCCTGACTCCCCCACCATGAGGAACATTCTTTCTGAATCTACAATTTTATAATTTTGTTACATATTTAATGTAATGTAATATTTCTAATTCACCGAAACTCAATGTATGTATTTAATCATAATCTACTGTTTTGAATTATGCCTGCTTTCAATTCAGTATTATGTATTTTTATAGCAGATAATTATTCTCTTATGTGTCAAATTCCTGTTCTTGTTAATTAGATTGACAAAATAAATATGAGTACAGAATTAGATAAGTGACAGCAAGTTCTAACAGACCACCCTTCAACATTTAGTATCAATCCTCCTAAAATGAGTAAGACGTTATTTTAAAATACGCATTTTGCTTGTCAAGGTTTTATTACTGAAGAATCACTGCCACTTTCTGTATCTGTAAAAATTAAGTCAACCTGCAAGTACAATTTCAAAATATTTAGAGCTTTTATGCATAAGATTTCTACTTTGTCTTAATTTATTTATATTTCTTAATTCAAATTGTTAGATAAATCCACATTGAATTATCAGGTGGGGTTCATTAGGCAGTTTACTTAAGTTAAGGATTTCCAACTATTATAACTGCAGACAGCAGCATACTGTTGAAAAGAGTGATGGACTAAGAATTAAAGAAAACAAAATAAATATAATAAACATCCCTGTACTATGCACTGCTTTGTTAAATGAAATCAGATTGAGCAGCTTTTTCTAGGGTATTCTGAGATTTGTTGAGATGTACTAGCACAAGTAATTTCTTACATTCATTATCACCATTGTTGACGAGGCCAGAATAAAACTGAGTAGCATACTAGTTAGATTAAAGATAAGTAAAAGCCAATAATATTGGTGCCAGACTAATATCATAGAGACACGGTTGAATAAGAGTAACACTTTCCTTCCCTAAAGGACATTACTAAATATGATAATTCTTATGACAATTTGGTAACTTAATTGTCACATTTACTGATATCAACTTTTTATTTCCAAATTTGTAAAAATTAATTCAAATTCTCAAACTTAAGGATGAGAGTTGAGTTTGTACTTTGTTGTTTATTGATTCTGTTTCACTAGTCTGGTACCCTAATCATTAAATTTCAAAGCCAAAATAGTATTCATGTACCTTAATATACAGCTGCAATATTGAGTACATGTGGAGGTGACCTTTGCACAAAGAACATTTCAGTCACTTAACTAAATGTGTCCTTTATCAGAGCCCACTTTACTTGTCTTAATGCATGACTGGTTCCTTGTATAGACAAGTCGTCTGACACATAGTTGATTTTTTACATGCTATTGGTTCTGTTACAGTTTCTCCAGCTTACTTCATGACAAAATCCTTTCTCAGGGAACAGTTTTGAAAGTGCAGCAGTCAAGAACAATTTTTGATTACTGTATTGAACTTTATACTCATGTTCCATCAGTCAACCAAAGCATATAAATTCTTTCTTCAAGATGATGGTGATATAAGAATGTAAGAAATAGGCACAGGAGTAAGACAAAAAAACTTTTCCAACTTGTTCTACAATAGTATAAGATCATGTCTGATCTTCATATTTTTGCACCACCTCTATATCAAGTGAGGACAATTTTGAGCCCATGTCCAGCTCACATTTGCTGACCACAGGAATGGCGACAGGGACTCAAGATTTGGTGAAAGCGCAAAAGTCGTAGATCTCACCGGTGTGATTACGACTTCTGATTTCTGCCATCCTTTGCTGGTGACATAATCAGTTTCACATCCATAATGGGCATGAACCTGATTTAAATACATTTTAATGTATTTGCATATAATTAAAGGCTCACACCCCACCCCCACCAGATTCTGATCAGCTACAACCTGGCAAAGCCAGCCTGTGAAACACATGCTTAATGCCCTCTCCACTTACGTTGCCTGTACCTTTAAGACTTGATTAGCTGTAAAGACTTACATTCCAATCATTATGCATGTAAATTGAATTTGAGTATTTGTGCCCTGTTTGTGATATGAACTCCCAGCCACCTAATGAAGGAACAGTGTGTTCCAAAAACTTGTGGCATTTGCTTCAGATAAATCTGTTGGACTTTAAGATGGTGTTGTGAGACTTCTTTCCATTAATGCCAACCTGTGCCAGGTGACAGTGCTAGGGGTAGACCCCAGTGGAAGCCTTATGGGGAAGGGTATTCATTTGACTGATGATGATGTTGGGGAGCAGACATAGGAGCTAGAGATGCCAGCTTTCTGGCATCTGCAGCATTTGGCATTGGGATTCGGACTATTGCTTCTGAATGGTAACTACCAACACAGACTCGTTGGCCCATTTTCAAACTGTAATTTCTCCGTAACTCTATGGGCCAAATCTTCCGGAAAGTGAGAGAATTGTCCAACGGCAATTTAAAATTGCTTGGCAATTCCATTTAGATCCATTTGTGAGAACTCCCACAGAGCTCTGTGCCCTTCTTTATTCATAAATCCAGTTTCTGACGATCCAAAGACGGGAAGATTTGCCCCATTGATATATATATATATATATAGTTTATGAGTTCTTTACTGGGATTGTTCATGGCTAGCAAATGACATGTGAGGATTTTAAATCCAGTATCATTTATTTCATGAGTTAGAGTCTATGCAGACCGGCTAAAGTGGCATTTACAATGTATGAACTTCTGAAATAAACAATTAAATGTCTGAAAGTTCCCAAATGCTGTTGTACTGACATGGGTTTCATATTTCAGGCAAACTATTATACAACCATTTGCTATATAATTAATGTTAATAAGAGAAACTCAATCTTGTTTCAGAATGACCACACTTTTCTGAGAGACACATTGTAAATTTTAATTTTCTGGTGAAAAGAAAGGTTATGTATTTTAAATTTGTGATGGGCAGCAGGCAAACTTAGCCAATATGAATTGATTGCATATTAAATTGTGTAAGATGTGATCTTTTGTTTTAAATTTTATAGGTAGAGAAGATGAGGGTAGTGTCTTTATTATTTTATGACTAATAAGGTACATGATTCATTGTTTATACTGAAGACTGTTCATTTATCTGTTGTACTTAACTACAACCATCTGTTGGTTCTGAATCTGATTCTCAAGATGATAGATTGAACATTCAGTTTGCTTTTTGAAGAATGGAGAATCCTATAGTAGCTAGTGTAGAAGGTAAAGGTTCTTCCTTGTAATCTCTGGGTCTTATTGTTTTATCTAGATGTAGAGTACAAAACAGATATGCTTAGAAAAAGGTATGCAATTTTCAACTGACACCCATCTGTCACAATGTTGGCAGTGGAAATTTAAAGGGTATCTCAGAGCAACTTTTTTTATGTCCACTGTTTCATGCTGAGAAGAGTTAAGTGTCATTCAGATAGAATAAACCATGAGGAACAGTTGGGATATGTAGATGACAGGAACTGCCTCACAGCACAAGGGACCCAGGTTCAATTCAGGTCTGGGTCACTGTCTGTGTGGAGTTTGCACATTTTCCCCATATTTGCATGGATTTCCTCCAGGTGGTCCTGTTTTCTCTAAGCTCCGAAAATGTTAAGTTAGGTGGTTTGGCTATGTTAAATGTGTGGTTTTACGCACATTTAAGATAGGGAGAGGGCTTGGGTAAGATACTCTGACTGAGAGTCAGTGCACGCTCTATGATTGTAATGGATTACGAGATTACTGCCAAAGAAGTGAAGATGCGCATTGCCCCTATCATAAAACCAGGATTAGATCACACAGCTTTTCAAGCATGCTCCGCAATTCAGTAAGATCCTGGCTGATTTTCTACCTTAACTGTACTTCACGCATTATCCTTACATCCTGAGCTCCCCATTTCTATTGAGTGGAGAATATATTCTTTGAATTTGAATGAAGGTTCCTCATCTCAGTCTTAAACGATCAAACTCATCCCTCCCCTAATAAATAGGGGGGATTTTACAACTTTACTCGAGTGATACCAGAAATTCCTGCCTGAGATAAACAGAGATTTTCATGATTGGATCCTAGTCTGCTTCGATTCCGTGACGGGTGAGGTGGTAGAGTATATTTATTGTTGCCATAGGATATTTTATAACACAGAAAATATATAACATAGATTGGAGAGTCTACATTTTTCTAGTTTTCAGAGTGCAAAGACAATTAGTTGCTGTTTGGCAATGTCACTTTTGTCACAGTGAAATGTGATTCTTATTTCCATTGGGTTTTTTCCAAACAAGTCTTATAAAACTTATTTGTTGTTTTATAGAGTGCTTTGGAACTTTGCTGAAATTTTCCAGACTCTCCAGAAATGGCCAGAAACAGCTGGCAGTAGTTTTCTTACAGAAGAGCACAGTTAAGGCATTGTTCCATGAGATAATAATCAGATGATTGAGTTTAACATTTTGAAAGTTGAAGCAGTAAGATTTTTGAACTGAAATAGCTTGCAGTCCATGCTAATGAAATAGCTAATTATGAATTGTGATAATTTACAATTATCCAATTTGTGTGTTTTCTGAAATTCAATTTATTTTACTCATTATTAATGAATAAATAATTAGTGGAACAAAAGAAAGAGCAATAAATAACCATTTGATTTATCTGAGTCTCTTCTTCCACATACCAGTCAATGCCTTGAGGAAATTTCGGTATAAATATACCATTTCTTTGAAGATACTTATGCAGGCTCATATTGTTAGTGTTTATCTCCCAATCCTCCATAGATCAAATTTTTTCATTGATTCCATAATGCTCAGGCTTTCATATTGTGTGGAATATTTGATCATCTCAGTCTGTAGAGTTAATTTGATGTAGCACATCTGTTATGAAGCCTTAATCGCCACCTTGATCGCAACCTCAATCATTCATGTAATGAATTTGGGGGTGACTTGATTACCTGATATGTATCGTCTCTGGGTGAGGCTCAATAAAGGGAGCATGGAATCATTAAAATCTGTAATCTGTAATCTCCAAACATGTGACCAGACAAAGATTTATCCAGTTCCAAATTTTCAAAAAATAAAGGCACACTTTTCAGACGTGGGCCACAGTAAAACTTCATTGTTAATCACCAGAATATGCAGATCCAATGAAAATAATCATTGCTTCAGTACCTCACTAGTAATCACTTATCCCCTGAGAAAGGCAATTTGGATGAATACACTTCTGATGACACCAATGTGTTTCTGCAATTGTTTGAGGAGTTTTATCCATTTGGTTATCAATAATACATTCCACAAAAACTTGTACAAGATTAAACATTTTATTTTTGGTGGTTAGGGAAAGCAGACTCTCAGATCAACTATCCCTTATATGTAATTAGTCCTATTGCACTAACCACTTGAGACAATTTTCTAGCATATATGGTTTTAAATCCAGAAAAGAAACCATAGTATCAGTTACAAAGAGAGAGAAAGTAATCAGCTGAATCAAGAGTTTGAAAAGGGACAATGGGGGAATTTGTAAACTTAGCTGAGATGGGGAAATTTATAACTGCTAGACATTCATCTTATCTGTTAGTTGAAAATTGAAGAACTGATTAGCCACACCTATGCCTTGAAGTCAATGGTAGCTACATGATCAAGCAGCTCGACTGTCTGGCAAGCTGCTGAAGTATGCAAACAGGAGTATTGTGCATGCTAGATCTATATGTTTGTACCAGCTGCTGAACAGCATATACTACTTTCCTTAAGGGAATCATTGGAGGCCACCCGGAGGAAAAAAAGTAAATTCTTTGGTAGTGTTTTTATAGGGCCAAGAGAAACCGGATTTGTGATCTGGAACATGAAGAATTCAGGCTCAATTTTAGCTGGGCCCAGTACTTGTGAGATGGTTATAAACTCTTGCTCCAATTTGGAAAACAGGGAACTGAATTTTCCTGTCAGCTTTAGGATGCCACTACTGAGGCAAAATGAGAGCCTTGAACTCACACTTAGCAACAACACAAATTACAGTGTGATTTTCTTGGAGGCAATTTCCTAATTGACCATCCATGCGGCCACCATTTTATTAAAGATGTAGGGTGGGCTCTTGATAGTGATGACCCAAAGGGCCAGCAGCTCTGAGGCATTGACAGCTACACAAGGATTGATGATCAAGGCTGAAGCAGGCTGGAGAATCTGAGGGCATTTCAACATAGAGGTGGCCTTGGGGAGATGTTTCTTTGTTAAAATTGTTCATGGACAGAACAGTTAGGCCCTTTGAAGTGAAAGGCAAAATCTCCTCGCTGCACCATGTGGGCCATGGGTGTGCACTTTCCCACCAGCAGCCCTCTCCATTGAAATGGTGACCTCTGCAATGTAGTGACTGGTCCATCACTGGAGGTGAAATGCTGGGCCTTCTGCAAAATGGATCTAATTGTATTTGTAATCACCTTACATAGGGTCCCCAAAAATTCAACCCAAAGAGTTCTGACAGATGTAAGTAATGAAAAAAAATGATAGAATATGAAGAAATGTGATAGTGATAATAGAGAGTTCCAAAATGTCTGAAGGCTAACGACTCAATATTCAAGGTATTTACCACTTAGGAAGGCTATGGAAAAAGTAAAATTAGATGAAGTAGCTCTGTTAATAAAAAGGAAATCAAAACAATAGTGAGAAATCATCTTGGTTTGGAAGATCAAGATGTAGGATCAATGTGGATGCAATTTAAAATAGCTTAGGAATAAACACACTGGTGGGAGTATTTTGCATTAGCTTTACTATAGAACGTGTATACATTAAGAAACAATGAAGTTAGTGCAATAATTATATTTGATTTTAATCATCATATACATTGCGTAAATCAAACTGATGAAAGCAACTTTGAGAATGAGTGTATTAAGGATAGTTTCTTAGAACTATTCATTCTGAAACCAAACAGGGAACAGGATATTTTAAACCTGGTAATTGCAATGAAGCACGATTATTTAATGATCACATACTAAAAGAACCTCAAGGTAAGAATGATCATAACATCTAGCTTCAGCAAAAGAAACTTGGGTCTGAAACTTGTGTCTTAAATTAAAATAGAGGTAATTACAAAGGTATGAATACAAAGTTGCCAACAGTAAATTGGGCAATTTGATTAACATGCAAGATGCAGATGAATAATGGCAAACATTTAAGGAGTTATTTCATAACTCTCTCGGAGACAATCCATTGAGAAAGACATAGACTGAGAATGATGCGGTATCTGTGACTAACTATGAAAATTAAAGTCAGTATCAATGGTGTGAAGATTAATGACAAGCCAAAAGACTGGGATCATTTTAGAAACCAGGTTGATATAAGATTATTAAAGATGGAGAAGTTAGAATGTGAGAATAAACTATCAAGAAATAGAAAACAGACAATAGAGTTTTGAAAAGTATAGGAAAAGAGAGTAGCTAAAGTAAATATTAGCACCCTTCGAGGATGAGACGGGGGAATTAGTCATGCAAAATGAGGAAATGAAGGGAGTTTGAACAAGTATTTTGTTTTTGTTTTTGTGTAGAAAATAACATAAAGAATCACAAGAATAGTAGGAAATCAATGGGCAAAAGAGTATGAGGAATTTAAATCAATCGCTATCGTTAACGGATAAGTATTGTGAAAACTAATTGTGATTAAAGTCCAACAGGTTCCTTGTACTCAATAGTCTGTACTCTATTATCTTAATACAGTTGGCTGCAGAGATAATGGGGGTGATTTTCAGCCCACATCGCTGTTCTCTCTGTGCCATCTCAATCAGGTCTCACCCTGCAAGACTGACATCGTAAACTCCACCAATTTCTTTTCTTCAGAGGCGCTCAAGAACTGGACTAAAAACTGGGCTGTGCAGCTAGGGAGTTTTACACCAGGGATGGAATTTTCTCATCGCATTTGCCACGAGAATTATAGCAGGCGAGATGCAGACCATGCAAAGGCCTATAGACCTCGGGTGGAAATTTCTGACCTGGGGCAAGCATGGTCGGAAAATCATGCCCCAGTTCTCAATCAGAGTTTGACACTGAAACAATATGGAAACATTCCGCCCACTGGGTGAAATCTTCTGATTTTTTTCCAAAGTGTTGGTTTTAGCAAGAAATTTAAAGAGAATCCTACTGACATTGTCAGGAAGAGAAGTCACTGTATTTTCAGTCACTTTAGATTTTTTTTTCACAAGTTTTACACCATGCCTGTGGCAACCTGCCTTTGATTTGCTCAACCTAGCATTACTTTATCTCCACAATCAGGTTGGTGCATTTTTTAAACACTTCCCCAGCACTTGTTCCAAGTCCAGTCAGAAAACAGTCACAAGGCTCTCAGAGTAAGCCCTTACCAAGCTGCTGGATCGGGTAGAACAGAGACATGGCATTCCATACCCTCATATGAGTAGACAACCTGTCAACAAAGTCACCAACTCTGCATGGGAAGTGGGAGCAGTGCTAGTGAGCGCCAGCTCACTGCATTCGAGGACAGGAATCCATGCAGGAAAAAGATGAATGAACTCTTTCATGCAACAGAGTAAATCACCCTTCTCATTTGTCACCATGTACCCAGTAAGTACATGATCTTTGTAGTGGTCTTTGGTGAAGGAGTGGTGCTCCAAAAGTTTGTGCTACCAAATAAACTTGTTGGATTTTAACCTGGTGTTGTGAGAATGTCTACTGTGCCTACTCCAGTCCAGTGCAGGCAACTCCACTTCAGGACCACATCATATTCACTCACATCGTCACAATTCCACAAGAAGCTCACTCACAGACACCTCACAAGATATAAACATTCACCGTCCTGCAGCTTTCACCCCCCCACCCCCCGTTATCCTCCTGTGGTTCTTCTCCCCCTCACTACCACACATCAGGCATCTTTACCATCTCACCCAGCACATATCTACATTCTCCTCATTTTTTGATGTTATGCCGGCATAATTTAATGAGGGTAGAAATGACAGAGGATGGCTCACTAAAATGATGCTAATTTATTAAAATGTGGTTTCCAACCTTCCTGAATGGGAATCTCGTTACATCATCAGTGAGGGGTAGAATAAAGAACAAAGAACAAAACAGCACGGGAACAGGCCCTTCGGCCCAAGGACCCCGCGCTGCCACCCCGATGTTCCCACCTCTACCCGCGATCCCTGTCCATGTTTATAGATCTATGGATTAAAAACCAAATTTGAGACAATTTAGGGAGAATTTGTTTTGCCAATTAGCCTAAGAGCACATCTTTGGGATGTGGGAGGAAACCGGAGCACCCGGAGAAAACCCACGCAAGCACGGGGAGAATGTGCAAACTCCCACAGACACAGGCCCAAATCCATGTATCTGCACAGCACAGCGATAGTCACTGAGGTAAGGAAATCAGAAGATGAGATTTTGCCTGTAAGAGTCTTGTTTTCTGACTCTCACGAGATTTTGGGCCCATGTCACCGGTTATGATTGATGCAGGTTCAAAATGTCGCTTGATGTATGTATTGGTTATAACCTCCCAAATTTCCTTCTATCCTGGAAAGGTTCTAGTGACATACAAACGTAATACCTCTATATTAAAGGAGGGAAATGGAAAGCAGAAAGCTTTTTACTATAACATCTATATTGGGAAAATACTGGAATTTATTATGAAGGGAATAGAATATAGAACATTGAAAAACTACAGCACAAACAGGCTCTTCGGCCCACAAGTTGTGCTCAACATGTCCCTACCCACTAGGCTTACCTGTAACCCTCAATTTTACTAAGTCCCATGTACTTATCCAAAAGTCTCTGAAAAGACCCTATCGAATCCACCTCTGCTACCACTGCCGGCAGCCGATTCCATGCATCCACCACCCTCTGAGTGAAAAACTTACGGCTGATATCTCCCCTGTACCTACTCAAATAGTAACAATCACAATCAAGTAGAGTCTGCATGATTTTATATCAGGGAAATCATGGTTGAAAAATTTCTTCAGAGTTCTTTGGGAAAGTAATAAGCAGAATGGATAAAGGAGAACCATTTGGATCCAGTATATTCAGATTTCCAGAAGGCATTTGGTAAGTTCCTACATAAATAGACTATTGTGTAAGATCATGGTGCTGGGGTGATATCCTGGATAGATAATTCGCTAATTAACATAAAACAGGACGTCAGGATGAAGAGATCATTTTCAGATTGGCAAACTGTAAGTTGAGATGTGACACAGGTATCAATGCATGGCCCTCAACTATATAGGAAACAAAAGCATTATAGCCAAATTTGTTGCAAAGATAGATCGAAAAATGATTTGTGAGGAAGACACAAAAAGTCTGCATGGGATATATTTACATTAAGTAAATGCGCAAAGTATTTGACAGATGGAGTATAATGTAGGAAACAATGAGATTGTGCACTTTGCACAGAAGAATAGAAAGACAGAATGCTAATTAAATGGAGACAGAGATTGCAGATTGCATGGTATAGAGGGATCCAAGTACATGAATCACAATTGTTAGCATGCAGGTACAGCAAGCAATTAGGAAGGCAAATAGAATGAGATGAGAAGGTATTTTTTCTAATTCTTTGAATACTAAGCAGGGGAGGCTGGGCCATTGATTATATTCAAGGCTGAATTAGAGGTATTTTAGTATACAAGAGAGGAAGAGTTAAGGAGCACAGGCAAGAAAGTGGAGTTCAGGCCGCTGTCAGTTCTGCCATGATGTTACTGAATGGCAGAGCATGCTCAAGGGGCTGGAATAGTCAAATTCTGATCCTAATTTTTAAGTTCTCATGTTTGTAGATGAGTCATCTGTTGTCAATAGGAAAGACTTTCAAAGCAGTCAACAGTTTTGTGGAAGAACTTTGTTGGAGAGCCACCAATGTACCAGGACAGAAACTCAGTAAGAGGTCTGACAACACCAATTTTAAATCCATCCAATTTATTTGATAGTAAACTTGCTAGCTTTCGGCCTTTGTGCCTTCGTCAGGTGAATGAGGTTTTCTGGTCTGCAATAGCACAGATATCAGCACAGACAGTTTACAGATTGCTGATTATTGCAGGACAGAAACCACAGGGTTTATGCCAGAATTCAGGATATCTCATGATTTCAAATCCTCAGTGAACGTATTGCAAGAATGCTCATTACATAGATACTATCTTACAAAATAGATCACTGAAGGTAGTTAAAGTGTTAACCTTCCATTTTCAGATATTTCCCCATGTTTACTGAAAAACTCCAGTGAAGTCAAACTGTGTAGTCCCCTCAAAGGGTTAATTCTACGCACAAACAAAATAACCTACAATTATGCACTCTATAATTATGTTAATTGCATCTGCTTCAGTGGAAACTGTGAACCAAAAATAGTGTCGCACATAAACACAATTCTGAGTAAAAGCATAACAGGCAGTGGCAGCACGGTGCCACAATGGTTAGCACTTCTGCCTCACAGTGCCAAGGACCTGGGTTTAATTCCCAGCTTGGGTCACTGTTTGCACGTTCTCCTCATATCTGCATGTGTTTCCTCTGGGTGTTCCGGTTTCCACCCACACTCCAAGATGTGTAGGTTAGGTTGATTGGCCATGCTTATTTGACCCTTAGTGTCAGGAAAACAAGCAGGGTAAATATGTGGGTTGCGGGAATAAGGCCTGGGGTGGGATTATTGTCAGTGCAGGCTTGATGGGCCAAATGGCCTCATCCTGCACTGTCGAGATTCTATGATTCTATGAGTAAGTATTGTAAATGGTACTCGCATTACAAATGGGTACATATTAGGCTTGATCAAACTTATTGAATCATAAAATTCATACAGTACAGAAGGAGGTCATTTGGCCCATCAAATCTGTACTGACCACAATTTCCATAACTCTCATTCAGCAAAGTAAATATTCTTTGCATAGGTCTCAAGCTCAAATTTTCCCTATTAGGACATTAAATTTGCATGAATAATTAAAGATACATATAATTTGGGGTTTGGCCGCTGTTGAAAATCATAGGAACATGTTGGAGGAGCAAAATGCATTTTTACTTTTGCAAAACACCCTTTTTAATTTCTCCACCCTCCTTAGATATGAGCAAAGTGCCAGAGATTTGCTGGAATGCAAATATGAACCGCCTACAATAAAAGGGAATGAGTTATATCCAATTGCAAGCCAGTTATTCCAATGTGGCTGGAGAAAGTTTCAGAAACAATAAGCTGAAACATTATTAATAGACACTTAGAAAATCATGGCTTAATGAATGAAAGCCGCTATAGATGGTTAAATGTATATCATGTCTTGATTGAGTTATTTGATGAAGGAAAAGATTGTTAAAGATGCTGTGGGTGATACTGGGCATATGGACTTTCAAAAGGCATTTTATGAAGTAACACATAATAGACTACTGAGCAAAACTGAAACCTGTAGGTTTAAAGGGCAATGACAGCATGGGTGCAGAATAAGTTAGGGAAAAGAAAGAAGGTATTAGTGATGATTGGTTGCATTTTAGTGTGGACAGAAGCATTGAATGTTTGGTATTAGGAAGGTTGCTCGTTTAATGTATAGTAATGACCTGGACTTGGAACTGCAGGAAATAATTTCAAATGTTGTAATGATTAAAAAAAAATGGAAATGGATTAAACAGTGAAGAAGCTAGTCATGGGCTTCAGAACATATAAATTGATAAAACCAGGCAAACACATGACTAATGAAATTTGATGTTGAGACAAGTTAAGAAGATGTATTTTGAAAGGACAATATGGCACAAATTTAATAGAGACACAGGAACTGCGAGACCTGCGGGTAAATGTGCATAGTCTTTGAAGTGGATCCAAGTTATGTATTACTGGGCACCACACTTTAAAAATGATTTTGGGATGATTGCAGGGGAAATTTACTAAAAGAATAGCACTGATGTGGGACTTAGTTATGATTGACATGAGAAACTGCGATTGTTCTCCTCAGAGCAGAGCAGGTCAGAGAGAGATTTAATACAGATATTGCTGAAGAAAGTTACTTGCTGTCAAAGCATTTCATCTTACACTTATCAGGACAGATTGACAAGAATTTCAATTGTAAAGGGGAAAACAATTTATATAGATTGCTACCCCAATCTTAACTTATCGTGAGTCAAACTACATTGTAAGAAAAAAATTTCAGATCAGAACAGCAGATACTTTGGTGAAAATATACTATTTAACTTCTGCAAAACAGCAGTAAGAATCATCACAATTTGTATTGAGTATTGCCGCTGAATTCCGAACAGGAGATAAAATAATGTTTATCCAGTCTGTATATTCAGATGTCCAATTTGACTGGGTCAACACTGCTTGGATCCTCCAAAATAAAGCTGAAGCTGCCTATTAATCCATCAACAATAACATGAACTAAACTCCTAATCCACTCATTTCTATAAAATTGTGTGAGCTTAAACAGTTAACCAATAATTGGTTTGGAAATTTGGGCAACTCCCAGGGTGGAAGAATCAATTACTAGGGGCCATAAGTTTAAGGTGCGAGGGGCAAGGTTTAAAGAAGATGTATGAGACAAGTTTTTTTACACAGAGGATGGTAGAATCCTGGAACTTGCTGCCGGGAGAGGTAGTGGAAGCAGGTACAATAGTAACTTTTAAGGAATGTCTTGACAAATACATGAATAGGATGGGAATAAAGGGATATGATCTCTGCAAGGATAAGAGGTTTTAGTTCAATCGGGCAGAATGGTCAGTGCAGGTTTGGAGGGCTGAAGGCTTATTTCTGTGCTGTAATTGTCTTTGTTTTCTTTAGTATTTGAAATTGCACGTTAGAGATACAGTTCAATATTACAAACAGAAAGGAAATCTGCCCAGAAGCTGGTTTCTGTTAATAGTGCAAAAAGGCGCTAATGGGCTAGGCCCAATACAAACCTCCCAAAGCAATGGTAATGAGGAAAACATTGATATTTAGAAAATGCATCCTAATCTATTGCCCATCTCGTGGATAACTTTCAATTGTGGGCATGACAGTGAATAAACAATGCCCTAAAAATCCTGAGAATCTTTGTAGCTTATGCTGGAATGTGAGAATTGACTTAAACAAGCAAAAATAGTGGAAAAAGTTGTGTTGGAGGATTTCTTTCTTCTTCATGTCTCTCTTTAGTTTGAAGCCATAAAGAAAGTGCAGTGTAGCTGTCACTAAGGAGATTTTTTAAAATGTTATGAAACACCAATAATAATGTCAGTTATTGCTGCACTAAGCATTTTCAGCATAACATTACGTAAGAAAGATGCTTTGCCTTGCTTTATGCAAGGGGATGGAAGTATATTCATGAGACAGGTGACATTTCACTCATCATAACTAGGATGCAGTATAAATGGTCAAAGAAATTCACATAAAGTGATTTGTTGAACAAATACCAATTATGCATACAAATAAGCTTCAAGTGCAGTTATGAGGTTCTGCCTCATGTTGACATTAAACACTTCTGTTCTATATTTTCTTTCATTCTCAATAAAAATACTTTTCATTTTGATATTTTCTGCAACTTCTCTCAATTTTAATTTGCTTCCTTTGTGTCCCAAACTCTGAAAAACTGCATTTTTTGTACAGTGAGGAATATTCTGCTTCTATTATATTACTCAACTTAATCTTTCCATCATCAACAAGAATAAATTAGACCTCATTCTTGGAGCTCAGGGGAGCAAGGTATATGGGGGAAAGATGGGATCAGGATATTGACTTAGATGATCAGCTCTGATGATTGGCAGAGCAAGCTCAAAGGGCCGAGTGGCCTACTTCTGCTTCTATTTTCTGTGTTTCTATGTAACAGAATTTTCCGGAACTTTAATTTTCCACAGAATTTTCTTCTCCTTGTTTTCCTTCGTCTGGCTTTTCAGGTTTCTTTTATTTTATTTGACATTCAGCATAAGTGAAAATATATTTTCTTGATAATATTCTCTTCTGATAATTTTCATCATCATAACATTTTTGTGTATCTAATAATGTATTTCAGTCTGTGTTTTTATAGCTGATATTTGTTCCTTTTCAAAGTATTTTTTCATTCATAGTTTCTGTAAGTTTTTCATTCAATTTCTCCTCTTATATGCCCCATATATTTAACACTGTACTCAGAATTTACATCAATTTTACTAAAATGGCAGGTTGATACTGCTTTTATAAAAAAAAAAGAGAGCTTTCTATTCATGACAATCAAGAATGTGATAAATGAGTCAATTGCAAATTGGCCATGTTTACAAAAAGACATTCATTGAATCCTTACAGTGTGGAAGGAGGCCATTTGGCTTATTGAACTTGCATGGACAGCAATACCATCCAAGCCCTATCACTGAAACCCCACATATTTACTCTGCTAATCTCTCTGGCAGTAAGGGGCAATTAAGCATGGCCAATCAATCTAACCTGCATATCTTTGGAATATGGGAGGATACCAGGAAACCCATGCAGACATGGGAAGAACATGCAAACTCGATGCAGACACAAACATAGACACTCACCCATGGCTGAAATTGGACACTGATCCCTGCCACTGTAAGGCAGCAGTGCTAACCAGTGAATTCCAGAGAATAATGACATGTAGATAATATTAGCAATTTAAAGATACTCTAACAGTCAATATCCCATAATTGAGAACAATTTAACACATTAGGCTATTGGAAGGAGGAGGTTTCTCACCTCATCCATTTTGCAACCTGCAATACCTATTGCTCTCTGCAATGCTGGAATACTTAATAATGAGGATCGTGGTGGCAGAAATAATTTACTCGTTGAAAGCTCTGACTGGAAGGAATTTGTTTGAAAGCCTGATTAGAAAAAGATTGAAAGCAATAAACACTGACAGAAAGCATAAATGTTCCCATTAATAAGAGAAAATGAAAGTGAATGCACTTAGTTCCATTCACTGTAAGAATCCCTACAGTGCAAAAGAAAGCCATATGGCCATTTCAGTCAGCACTAACTTAGCATTTTATCAGGCCTACACACTGCCATCCACATGCAAAAGGGCAAACTCCCAACTGATAAGGAGAACCCCTCCCCTAATAGAGCACCTCAAAGCACTCCCTGGCATTGCCTGCTGCCACAGCTCAATGGCACTGCTGACAAGATTTTCGTTTTCCGAGTCTCACAATAGTCTGCATCCACACAGCTGTTTGCCCTCATGGCAAAAAACAGGCACAAAATCATGGCCATAGTACAGATGGCTTTCCAGCCTATTTTATTTTGCCTCATCTTCTGTAGTAGAAATGTAGTGTTGGTCATAAACTTTTATTTTATCTAGTTTTCTGGTGGGTTTATTCTACAGATAGAAGTCAAGTCAATTCATTGTTATGCAATGTCACACCAAGTATTAAACATCAGCTGACTGAACATGTTGACTGACTTCACAGAAAACCAAGATAGACAAATAAAATTAAAATTTCTGCAGAAAAATAGAATCATATTTTTCACTTTATTAAAGCAACATTTAGAGATCGGGTAAGTATCAGTAACAGTTTACACTTATACAAAATAAATATTTCACAATTGATTGCTTTTCTCTCCCCATGGAACTCCCTATAATTATTATTCATAGGTCTGCAGAAAACTAAATACTTCAGTGGAGCTGGAATAACATAAGACAGGATAATTTCTCCAGAGTTAATCCTTTTCTACAGCAATGATAGCAATGGATTTGTTGAGTTTATGGTTTATTTACCGATTACAAACTGTCAATTTATTTTGGTGTTGTTTCCATTCCTGGCTTAGTGAAAACTGAAATAAACCAACCATGTGTGGCATGGTGACACAGTGGTTAGCACTGCTGCCTCAGTGCCAGGGAGCCAAGTTCAATTCCCAGCTTGAGCCACTGTCTATGTGGACTCTGCAAGTTCTCCCTGTGTCTGCATGGATTTCTTCTGTACTAATACTCCCCCCATCTCTAAATATTGCTTTAATAAAGTTAAAAATATGATTCTATTTTTCTGCAGAAATTTTAGTTTTATTTGTCTATCCCGGTTTTTTGTGAAGTCAATCAACATTTTCAGTCAGCTAATGTTTAATAGTTGGTGTGACGAGTTCTCCAGTTTCCTTCCATAATCTAAAAAAACGTGCTGGTTAGGTGCATTAGCTGTGCTAAATTCTCCCTCAGTGTACCTGAACAGGTGCTGGAATGTTGCAACTAGGGGATTTTCACATTAACCTCATTGCAGTGTTAATGTGAGCCTACTTGTGACACTAATAAATAAATTTTTAAACATACCAAACACACAGCTTGTGATAGAGCTCCATAGACAAGAATTTTAGAAGAATCAAATTAGTTGTTTACAAACAATGCTCAGACAGATTATTAGAACAGGGAGTGCTGACCATTGTTGGGACTGGACCTGGATGAACTGGAAGGATGGCACCCTCACAACTAGGTAAGTGGGGCAACTGAGTCAGTCATGTATGTCTGCCAAGGATGGGGGAGGAATGTCCAAAATTGTTAAGGGCAGATGGTGCCTTCAGAGGGCCACTCTATCAGCTAAAGAGTGTCCAAATAGAAGGGCTAGCCTGCTCCTGGCAGAATGTAAGCATTGGCAGGAAGAGGCCCTGAATTTCCCACCACAGTAGCTCAAAAGACCCCTGAGTAGGAACATCTGCTACCTTCTCTACTGCTAACAGAGGACATGCCAGCCAGCAATGATACGAGGGGTGTGGTCTCCATCCCCACCATGTTACATCCTCACCAGCTCACAGCCTGCTCCTGGATGGCTTGACTGATTTGACAGTCATACTGATTTAATAGTACTAACAATAACAATGCCCATTTCTGCTTTCTGCCAGCTGCCAATGATGGAATGCCTGAATGAGATCCAAAAATTGTCATTTATGGATGATGACCCATCAATAATGTGAATTTTATCATATACAGTAATTGATAGAATCTTTTCATTCAAAGATAATTCTTAAGGCTTCTTTCTCAAATTGCTTTTGGTTTTACTCAATGTTCTAGATACAAAGGCTATAGATTTCTCTTCACCTGAAGACATGATGTGGGACATTATTGTCCCAACATCATAGGATCATGTATCATATGCTGTGTAGGGATTGGTTGTATCAAAATATGTAAAGACTTCTGACTTCAGCAATATCAATATGAGAAAGTTTCTCATATTGATCCATCCATTCTTGTTATTTTGACTCAATGGATAATGCAAGGATTTCAAAATTGTAACCAAATTGGGGAAATCCTTCCATATTTTTAAAAATTTTTTCATGGGATATGGGCGTGAGTAGTTGGCTAACATTTATTGCCCATCCCTAGTTGCCTTTGCGAAGCAGTTAAGAGTCAACCATTTTGTTGTGGTTCTGGAATCACATGTAGGCTAGACCAGATAAAGATGGCAGATTGCCTTCCCTAAAGGACATTAGTGAACCAGATGGGTTTAATCCAACAATCAACAATGATTTCATGGTCATCAATAGATTCTAAATTCCTGATATTTTTTATTGAATTCAAATTTCACCAGCTGCCTTGGTGGAATTTGAATCTGGTTCCCCAGAACATTCACTGAGTTTATGAATTAATAGTTTAGTGATAATGAATGCCACTAGGCTATCAGTTCTTTACTAAGCCTGAATACATTAAATACGTAACAATATTTGATGTAAGGTTTAGTCGTAGTAATGTTGTTGGGTGTACGAATGTTTATTAATTCTTAATTAATTAACATAATAAAGAAGATAGGGTAGGTGATGTGTCTGCAAAATGTGGGGGCACACGGATGGCAATGTAATCCAGTGTGACAAATGCTGAAATACCAGTTTGCCAGCAATACTCCCATCCCATGAAAATAAAACAGCTTTGGAGCTGCCAGTAGCTAATGGTTCCCTATTTAAACATGGCTGTGTTCAGCACATAAGTACAAGCCAAAGTGGCATTATCAGTTTCCTTCCGATTATATGGAAAGTCACTGAACGATACATCACTAATATTATCAAGTGACAACTGCTCATAACTACCCCGCTCATCTTTTTTCCCCAAAATATCTCATTTTGAATTTTGGTTCTGTCAAAAGCCAACCAGTTCTAGATCTTATCAAGATTTGATCCACACATGGATGCAAGAACTGAATATGAGTGGACATCAAGGTAACATTTCTTGAGTGTGGCACTCGATGAGCTATAGTAACACAGAGTAAATGTGCTTTGAGGGAATATTTTCCAATAATTGACATCATATTAAGGAAGAGGGGTGTGGTTTCCTGATTGCCAAACATGAGAATATGAATATATCATTTTGTAAATCCCTCAGAATATCAGTCTCAGCTGCTTCATCAGTAATCTTCACTGCATTATAAATCAAGCTGGTTTTTTTGGGACCTTTTGATACTTTATTTCTAATAAAAAAGCCAATTCAAATCAAGTCCAATAATGGTTCCCACACGAAGGATGAACAAGATTCAAGCTGACAAGGCAAGACTCTGCATCCCACTTTGGGCTTGATCAAACAACACCCAAGCTGACAAGTTGACGCCTTGTACCCCATCCCAGATTTGATCTAACAATCAAAAGGCCAAGATGGCTTTAAAAAGTTGCATCAGGTAAAACCTCAGTTTCACCTCATTGGCTACCCTGATCCTTTACCCTAGCCTGGGCAAACCATGATCGCAGGCATCAGCATACCCCCAGTGCAATAGACTAGCCTCATCCCCTGCCCGTTTGTGGTTTCACCCCTGCCAGAGCAGCACAGTAGCACAGTGGTTAGCACTGCTGCTTCACAGCTCCAGGGACTTGTGTTCGATTTCTGGCTTGGGTCACTGCCTGTGTAGAGTTTGCACATTCTCCTTGTGTCTGAGTACGTTTCCTCCGGGTGCTCTGGTTTCCTCCCACAGTTCAAAGATGTGCAGGTTAGGTTGATTGACCATGCTAAAATTGCCCCTTAGTGTATCAGGTTGCTTAGGTTAGAGGGATTAGTCAGTAAAATATGTAGAGATATGGGGGTAGGGCCTAGGTGGGATTGTAGTCGGTGCAGATTTGAGGGGCCAAATGGCCTCTTTCTGCACTGTAGGATTCTATGAGGAAAGTAAAGTCAAACTTTTGGCTGACAATTCCCCTCTGTACAGTTCTGTTTATAATTCCTCTAATCCACGCCAGATATGACAAGATCCGTACAACAGCTAGAGTTAGATGAACTGGCAGGCAAACCTCACTTTATAAATATCAGGCAATGACTCTATCAAACATGATGAAGGCAAATTGTCACCCTTGACCTCCATCTGCCCCACCATGGTTGAGTTCCCCTTGGGGTTCGCAACAGAGGCAAAGCTGAACTGAAACTATCATATTAACACTGTGACTACAAAAAAGGGGCAGAGACTCAATATTCTGCAATAAATGGCTCATTTTCTGACCTCTCAAATTCTTTCTACCTTCTAGTAGGCTCTAGTAAGGAGCATGATGGAAAATGCACAATTCATCTAGATAGTTGCAGCTGCAACAACACTCGCGAATTCCAACACCATGCAGCACAAAGGAGTTTTGCTTAACGTGCAACGCTGAAAATGTACTCAGTATTCATCACCAGTGCACTGTGCTTGCAGTATCTATTATCAACAGGATACACAAGCTTATTAGACAGTCCCTCTCTCCCCTTTGCCCTCTACCACAGGGAAAGATGACAGCAGCCATATCATGGTAATACTATTCATTTTAAATTCTCCTCAGCCACATCCTATACTGACTTGAGCATATATTGCAATTCTTTCATCCTTGTTGATTATAAAACTGACTTAAAAAAGATAAGTGAACCTAGCAGAGTCAAGTATCAAAGAAGAAACCTTCCTGATCTTAATAATTCAGTATGACATCATGTGATACATGTTATCATTGAACAAGTGGACACCTGTCTGCTGAGCATTTGGCTGCTTCACAAACTATTTATAATTATTTTGGTTTCAGCTGAAAAAAAATTAGCTAAAGAAGCACTTGAGAAATTATATCTGCATTTCCGTTGCCTTGTCATCTGGATTGAAACATTAAGTAATTTGCTCCTTCTCACATTTCCTTCGATTTGAAACAGTTTTGAAGGGACCATTTTCTACAAATAATTCTTTTGTCTGTTATGATCCTGTTAGGTCTGTTAAAGATCAAAGAGAAGTTTTGATATCTTGTAATGAGAGTTAGAGTTGCGCTACAAGTTCCCACATCTTTAAACAAAATAAACTTTGTTTATAAAAAATAAGCGAGAAATGCTAACTTATTATATCTTATGGCAATTTATGCTATAAACTCGGGTCCATGCTTTAATTCCTCCTAAGGATTACTGTATATTCTACAAGCATTTTGAAGGTTAATTCACATCTGTAGGGACCACCAATAAGGCAGTGTGCCAAAGTGCTTTGGAATTCACTTTAATTTTTCTCAGTGTTTCAAATATTCTCCAAAATAAGATTTTATTTGGATCCTTCATTTGCTTTTTGGTTATGTGATCTTCCAATTTTTATTTATAACATCACGATCCTCCAACATTTATTTAATACCTCACAACAGCTCCTTGTTCTGGTGACTGGCAGCTACTCAGCTGTCTTCTCACAGTTGATAAGCTAATTCTACCGATTACTTACTGTCACAAGACTCTGTGAGGATGACTATAGATTTATTTTTCAAGCTGCAAACTGGGCAAATCTTCCAACTGATTTTTTCCTTCTTGAGATCCAAACTCAGTTACAGCCTCCACCCACGTTCTGCACCGTAAACTATAATGTTAGGAATTCTCTGTTTACAGGCATATCTAATACTCATCTCCTGTTGGCTAACTCAACCCAGTGAGATGATACATTGTAACTGGCTTCTGTGACGAAAAACCCTGCAGCCCATATCCATGATAATGTGCTATAACTGGGATGGTCTGAAATAGAAACATAAGCAAACTATTTTATCTTCAACACAACTCTTTCATTCTATTTATATATATATAAAATGAAGTCTAAGAACCCTTTCACCAGTCCTTCTGATTCAATTACAAGCTTAGAGATGGATCATTCATTATTCAAGATTTTTTTCTCATTAGGAGATCTGACCTTGTAAGATAAACAAAAGTTAATTAAACCTAGACTTGTTGGATTTGCTTTTACATTAGGTTGTTTATCAATTTCTTAACCAAGCTTATTTCATTTATATAATATTTAGGCATTTTAATATGTAACCTAAAATTTTCATTCAAAGACATATGAATTATGAACTAAATTTTACACCTAAATTTTGTTACAACTGACAGTAAAGTGTAATTATAAATTACTGATTCATATAATAACTGATGATTTTCTCTTATTGCTCAGTCTGAGCACAGTGTCCTGAAGTCAGCAACATAATGAGGGAACCTAGGAATAGTGTCCTACAATCAGCAAGTCAGGCAGTTTAGGAAAGGCTGTTTCTTGATCTTTTAAAGAAGATCTAATATTGGATCTAGCCCAGAATGGAGTGCCATGATTTATCTTGTCAGCTTAGATCTTGTTTGTCTCTTTTATGGGGACTATGAACTTGATTCAATTGGATTTTTAATTTGGTTTTTGGAGCAAGAAGGAATGGATTTGGGTTTGTCCAATTCACCCTGAGCATTGGCTTTGTAACTTTATGGATGGAGTAAAAGATTTTATTTTTAAAGTCTGGGAAAGGCTACTTCTTGGCTTTTGACTAAGATCAAGCATTGGATCTAACCTATGATTTGGCGCAATGCTTTATCTTATCAGCTTGGATCTTGTTTGTCTCTCATGTTGTGATCGTGAATCGGATTTAATTTGGTTTCTGGAGCAAACAAAATGATCCAATCTGTTCCAGTAAAGTAACAGGGAAGGGAAAAGAAATATTAAAGTGCTCACCTTAAGGTTTTGTACACAAATGCTCAGAGCATTTGAAAAAAAAAATGAACTAGTTGCACAGATCGATGTAAAGAGGGATATATTTGGCTTGACAGAGCTGTGGTTCCAAGGTGACCAAGAATGGAAACTAAACATTGAGGGCTATTCAGTGTTTTAGAAGGACAGGCAGAAAGAGAAAGATGGTGGAGTTGCATTGTTGATCAAAGATGACATCGATACATTATTGAGGAAGGATATTAGCATAGATGATGTGGAATCTGTATGCGTCAAGTTAAGAACAAACAAGGGGCAGAAAACATTGGTGGGGGTAGTATACAGACTGTAGTAGTAATATTGGAAAATGCATTAGACAGAAAATCAACTTAAAGAGCTTAAAGAAACATCTGTGATTATGGGTGATTTTCATTTGCATATAGATTGGAACATTCAAACTATTTACAGTATAATGGAGGAGGAATTTCTGGAGTGGATGTGGGATAGTTTTCTAGAGCAATATGTTGAGGAACCAACAAGAAAACAGGCTACCTTGGACTGCATGTTGAGCAATGAGAAAGGATTAGTTTCTATAGGTATGTACAGAGAAAAGGGTTAACAAAAATAAATATAGGTCCCTCATAGTGACGCTAGTGTATCTTTAACAGTTTTTTTTTACTTCTTGCTCGCAGCTTTAAGTTATGCCATTGTTGGAAGCAGAAGAAAACTGTGAGAAGGTCAGGTGATGGGGATATCATTTTCAGTTTGGAGCTCCAGGGTTGAGTTTGAATTTTTGAAGGGACTGCGAACTAAGAAAAAGTGTTTTCCCTCCCACTCTTATTTTGAAAACATCTCATGGTTATCCGAGCCAAATTCAAGATGTAAAGGTTATGATCCAGGTGGGCTCCATATAACACTTCGGAGTTTGCAGCTTTGGTAGCAATAATAGGAAGACAGATAATTATTTGAATGTGTGTAAATCGAGAGAGGTGGATATGCAGTGAGACCTTGATTTCCTTATGCATCAGCCATTGAAAGTAAATGCACCATACAGCAGGCAGTGGCGAATGCAAATGGTATGTTGGCCTTCCTGAAGACAAGATTTGAATATAGGGATAGGGATGTTTTGCTGCAATTGTCTAGGTGTTGGTGAAGCCACACCTGGAGTACTGTGTGCAGTTTTGGTCCTTATCTGAGAAAGATGTCCTTGCTATAGGGGAAGTATAGTGAAGGTTTACCAGGCTGATTGCTGGGCTGGCAGGTCTGTCATATGACAAGAGAGTAAGTCGGTTACGATTATATTCACTGGAGTTTAGGAGAGTAAGAGGGGTTCTCATAGAGACTTATAACATTGTAACAAGGTTAGATAGGATAAAATCAGGTGACAGATTTTCAAGGAATGTTTGTCTAGAGCTCTGCACAACCATGTTCTGATGAGATTATGGTAGGTTTCAGGAACCATAGTGCACGAACGTTGTAACGAATCTAGTCAAAAAGAAAAGGAAAGCGTACAAAAGGTTCAGGGAGCTAGGTAATGTTAGGGATCTAGAGGAGTATACGGCTTGTAGGAAGGAACTTAAGAAGGAAATTAGGAGAGCCAGAAGGGGTCATGAAAAGATCTTGGCAGGTAAGATTAAGGAAAACCCTAAGGCGTTCTACAAATACGTGAAGAGTAAAAGGATGAGATGCGAAGAAATAGGACCTATAAAATGTGATGGTGGGAAAGTTTGTATAGAATCAATAGAAATAGCAGAGGTGCCTAATGAATACTTTACTTCAGTATTCACGGTGGAAAAAGATCTCGGTGGCTGCAGTGCAGGCTTGTGGCGGACTGAAAAGCTTGAGTGTGTGGACATTAAGAATGTGTTAGAGCTTTTGAATAGCATCAAGATAGATAAGTCGCTGGGACCAGATGGGATATACCCCAGGTTACTATGGGAGGCGAGGAAAGAGATTGCAGAGTCTCTGGCAATGATCTTTGTGTCATCAATGGAGACGTCATCGAGAGGTTCCAGTGAATTGGAGGATTGCAGATGTGGTTCCTATATTCAAGAAAGGGAATAAAGATAGCCCAGGAAATTATTGACTGCTGAGTCTAAGCTCAGTGGTTGGTAAGTTGATGGAAAAGATTCTGAGAGACAGGATTTATGAACATTTAAAGAAGTATGATCAAAAGTAGTCAGCACAACTTTGTTAAAGGCAGATCATGTCTTACAAGCCTGGTTGAGTTTCTTGAAAATGTGACTGAACACATTGATGAAGGAAGAGCAGTGGATGTGGTTTATTTGGATGTGGTTTGATAAGGTCCCCCACGCAAGGCTTATTGAGAAAATGAGGGGACATGGGATCCAAGGGGACGTTGCTTTGTGGATCCAGAACTGGCTTGCCCACAGAAGACAGAGAATGGTTGTAGATGGGGCTTTTTCTGCATGGAGGTCGGTCACCAGTGGAGTGCCCCAAGTATCTATTCTGGGACCCTTGCTGTTATGATTTTTATAAATGACCTGAATGAGGAAGTGAAGAGATGGGTTGGTAAGTTTGCTGATGACATGAAGATTGGACGTGTTGTGGATAGTCTGAAGGGATGTCAGAAATTGCAACGTGACATAGATAGGATACAAGACTGGGTGGTGAAGTGGCAGATAGATTTCAAACCAGATAGATATGTAGTGGTACATTCTGGCAGGTCAAATAGAATGAAGGAATATAATATTAAGGGTAAGATTCTTAGCAGCATGGAAGATCAGAAGGATCTTGGGGTCCGAGTTCATAGGACTCTCAAATCGGCTTTGCAGATAGAGGATGTGGTTAAGAAATCATATGGTGTACTGGAATTCATCAATCAAGGAACTGAGTTTAGAAGTCGGGAGATAATGCTGCAGCTGTATAAGACCCTGGTCAGATCCCACCTGGAGTACTATGCTCAGTTCTGGTCACTTTATTACAGGTAGGATGTGGAAGCCACTGAAAGGGTGCAGAGGAGATTTACAAGGATGCTATGCGGATTGGGTGGTATGCCATATGTAGATAGGTTGAGAGAGCTTGGTCTTTTCTCCTTAGAGAGACGAAGGATGAGAAAGGACCTGATAGAGGTGTATAAGATGATGAGAGGTATTGATCAGATGGGCTCTCAGAGGCTTTTTCCCAGGGCTGAAATGGCTGTCACAAGAGGACACAGGATTAAGGTGCTGGGGAGAAGGTACAGAGGAGGTGTCAGGGGTAATTTTTTCATTCAGAGGGTGGTGGGTGAGTGGAATCGACTGCCGTCGGTGGTGATGGAGGCAGATTCATTAGGATCTTTTAAGAGACTTCTGGATGAGTACGTGGGACTTAATAGGATTGAGGGTTATAGGTGAGATATGATTGGCGCAACTTAGGGGCCTGTTTGTGCTGTAGTTTTCTCCTATGGTTCTACGATTCAGAAAGAATGTTCCCAATGATGGGGGAGTCCAGAACTTGGGTCATTGTTTGAAGATAAGGGGTAAACCTTTTAGAACTGAACTAGAGAAATTTCTTCATTCAGAGGGTGATGAATGTATGGAATTCACTACCACAGCGTATCGTTGAATTCAAAACGTTATCTGATTTCAAGAAGAAATTAGGTATTGTTCTTGGGGCTGAAGGAATCAAGGGATATGGAGGGAAGGGGGAATCAGTATATTGAATTCAATGATGAGTTATGATCAAAATGAATGGCAGAGCAGGCTTGAAGGGCCAAATGACCTATTCCTATTTCTAATTTCTATATTTCTATTGACTTTTGTAACTTCAAGAATGGAGTAACAATTAAAAATAAAAGAAAGAGTAACATAATTAGAAAAACCAGAGCACTGGAGGCTGGCAAGAAAGTGGACCTGGTGGGCAGCAGTTGATCAGGGAGGCGGGGAAACATTAAAAGGAGCAGCAGAGCAAACCTTCACTAAATCCAGAGACAGAGCTCCTGAAGTGACGGCAGAATTCAGAAAGTGAAGTGGGGTAGGAGGGAACAGTCGATTGGCTGACTAAGATTGGGTGACACAGACTTGACTGGTAAACAATCAACTTAAGGGACTGACCCCAAATAGCAGTAAATTAGAAAAGTGTAATATTAAAGGATTAACTGAAAAGCACTAGGGATAAGTAAATGTCAGAGCCAGTATAATAATGTCACTATATTAAATAATACAGGGACAAGTAGACCAAAATAGGATTATATAAGAGAATAAGTTAAGGTAATAGGTTTTTTTTTAAGATTATGTAATTTGAAAAGTTAAAAAGATGAAATATATTTAAGTTTAAGACATGGCTGGTGAGTTCAGACAAGGATAAGTGGAACTAAGTCCATAAAAAGATCAGCCATGATCTTATTGAATGGTGGAGCAAGCTCGAGGAGCCAGATGGCCTACTCCTGCTCCTAGTTCTTACATTCTTATGAATGTGTGACCTGTCATATATGAGGAGTCATGGACCATACTGGCATCCTTGATGACCATATGTGCAGGAAGTGCTGCCAACTGCAGAAACTTGAATTTGTTCCTCAAGGGATCGCTGTCAGAGCCAAGCTTCTGGCACCACAAGCAGCTTGGCTATACAGGAAGGAAGGAAGATGGAAGGAAGAGTGCTAGCAGGGATTTATTAATTTGGGGAACAGACAGGTATTTCTGCAACCGCAGGTGTGACACCAATACGATGTTTTGCCCTCCTGAGATCACAGTGAGAGATGTCACTAAATGGCTGCAGGGCATCTTAAAGGAAAAGGACTGCAGGGCATCTTAAATGAAGCTGCTCAGGGCATCTTAAAGGGGAAATGCTGCGGGGTATCCTGAAGGGAGAGACTAATAGATCAGAAGTTGTGGTGCATGTTGGTACCAATGACATAAATAAAAGAATGAGATCTTGTATCTAAAATTCAGGGTCTAGACAACAGATTAAAAAGCAGGACCACCAAGGTTAAAATTGCTAGATTACTCCCAGGGTCACATGCTGGTGTGTATAGAAATAGAAGAATTGGACAGATGAATGTGTGACTCAAGAGTTAGTACAGGATGGAAAGCTTTAGATTCCTGGATCACTACGATTGTTTCTGGGGAAAGGTGGGACATGTACAAGTGGGACAGTCTGTATTGGAATCAGAATAGGACCAATGAACTTGTGAGTGGATGTGCTAGTGCTGTTGGGAGGAGTTAAACCATAAGACCATAAGAAATAGGAACAGGAGTAAACTGTTCAGCCCTTCAAGCCTGCTCCACCATTCAGTAGGATCATGGCTAAGCCAACATTGCTCACATCCACATTCCTGCCCTTTCCCCATATCCTTCAGTCTCTTACTAATCAAAAGTCTATCCCAGCCTTAAGTAGACACAAGGACTCTGCTCCCACAGCTCTCTGTGGCAGAATTCCAGAGACTCAAAACTCTCTGAGAGAAGAAATTCCTCATAATCTTAGTCCCAAATTTGTGCCCCTTTATTCTGAGACTATGGTTTCTGATCTTAGACTCTCCCATGAGAGGAAACATCATCTCAACATTTACCCTGTCAAGCTCATTAAGAATCTAATGTGTGAGTGAGATCATATGTCATTTTTTCTAAATCCCAGTAAGTAAAGTCCAAACCTGCTTAACATTTCATCATAAGACAATCAGATGGAGTATAATGTTAGCAAGTGTGAGGTTATCCACTTTGGTAGGAGTGATGGTAGGAAGGATTACTATTTAAATGGTGAAAAGTTGCAGCATGTGATGGTGCAGAGGGACCTGGGGGTCCTTGTGTACGAATCGCAAAAACACAGTATGCAGGTGCAGCAGGTGATTAAGAAGGCAAATGCAATGTTGGCCTTTATAGCTAGGGGATAGAATATAAAAATTGCAAGGTACTGTTGCAGCTGTATAGGACGCTGGTGAGGCCACAGCTGGAGTACTGCGTGCAGTTTTGGTCGCCGCATTCGAAGAAGGATATATTGGCCTTGGAAAGAAGGTTTACTAGGCTGATACCAGAGATGAGGGCGTTGGATTATGAGGAGAGACTGAATAGGCTAGGTTTGTACTCTTCGGAGTTTAGAAGGCTGAGAGAGGATCTTATAGAGACATATAAGATAATGAAGGGGATGGATATGGTAGAGGTTGAGAGACTCTTCCCGCTTAGCAAAGATAGCAGGACTAGACGGCACAGCCTCAAGATTGGGGGCGGGGAGGAGGGGGGGAGGTGTTCAGATCGGAGTTGCGGAGAGGTTTCTTCATGCAAAGAGTGGTGAATCTTTGGAATTCTCTGCCTGATGAGGTGGTGGAGACTTCCTCGCCGAATATGTTCAAGTCAAGAGTGGATAGGTTTTTGATCGACAAGGGAATTAAGGGTTACAGGGAGAAAGAAGGAAAGTGGTACTGAATCACTACAGATCGGCCATGATCTTATTGAATGGCAGGGCAGGCTTGAGGGGTTGGATGGCCTACTCCTGCTCCTATTTCTTATGTTCTTATCTGAGTGAATCTTCTCTGAACTGCGTCCAATGAAATAATTTATTTCCTTAAATAAGGGAATTAAAACTGAT
Source organism: Sphyrna mokarran (assembly GCA_024679065.1). NCBI lineage: Eukaryota > Metazoa > Chordata > Chondrichthyes > Carcharhiniformes > Carcharhinidae > Sphyrna > Sphyrna mokarran. Next base: position 62,854,621 of record JAGIQG010000006.1, on the reverse strand, counting down.
CCAGTACTCCAGATGTATATAATTCACTGAGGTGTCTAAAATAATAATGGGGTGATTATATTAGTGGATTTCAACTTTGCCAACATTAATTGGCTTACTCATTTTGTAGAGAGTTCAGAGGAGCAGATTTCTTGAAAGGTAGTTCAGGAGAGCGTTTTATATCAATATGTAGCACTCGCAACAAGTGCTGGATCTGTTTCTTGGGAATGAAGCCAGTTAGGTATTCAAGGGGGCAATGGGACAGTATTTTAATGATAGTGACCACAACACAGTACAACAGAAGTTTGTTATAGAAAACAAAAATATAGTCTTCAAAAATGGGTTTGGATTGGGGAATGCAACTTTTGTTAAAATAAAGCAGGATCCTGCCAAAGTACACTGGGCACAGCTTCTTGTGGTAAAATCTGTAGCAAAGCAGTTGGGGGTGGGGCGGTGCATTTAAAAGGAAATGAATAGAGTACAGGCCCAACATGTTCCCTTGAGTGAAATATAGGAGCAACAAGCTTAGAGAACCCTGGATGCTTGGGAATATCAGGACTGAATTAGGAAGCAAAAAAAGACTTTTTGGCAGATATGAAGGGAGTAAAACAGGGGAGGCCTTAGTAGAATAAGTTTTTTGTGTCAGTCTTTACGGAGGAGGGCATAAATAGCTTGCCTGAAATTAAGGATAGAAGGATGGTAGGAGATGAGGTAGTTGATGAGATTACAGTCACTAGACAGATGATGCCTGATAGGCTAACGGGGCTGAGGGCAGATACGTCCCCGGGTCCGGATGGAATGCATCCCAGAGTTCTCAAGGAAATGGCAGAGGTGATAATGGATGCCCTATTATCTTTCAGAATTCGCTGGAATCCAGGAAAGATTGGAAAACGGCTAATGCTGTTTAAAAAAGATAGCAGAGAGAAGGCAGGGAATTATAGACTGTTTAGTTTAACATCTGTAGTTGGAAAAATACTTGAATATGTCATCAAAGCAGAAATAACTAGGTATCAGCCTAGTAAACATTCTCTGCATCCCCTCCAAGGCTGATATATCCTCCCTCGAATGCGGCAACCAAAACTGCACACAGTACTCCAACTGCAGCCTCAACAATACCCTATACAGCTGCAAAAGTACCTCCCTACTTTTAGATTCTATCCCCCTAGCTATAAAGGCCAACATTGCATTCACCTTCTTGATCACCTGCTGCACCTGCAGACTGTGTTTTTGCGATTCGTGCACAAGGACCCCCAGGTCCCTCTGCACCGTCGCATGCTGCAGCTTTTCTCCATTTAAATAGTAATCCTTCCTACCGTTATTCCTACCAAAGTGGATAACCTCACACTTGCTAACATTATACTCCATCTGCCAGGTCCTCACCCACTCACTTAACCTATCCAGATCCCTCTGCAGGCTTTCCACACCCTCCACGCAATTTGCTTTTCCACTCATCTTCATGTCATCAGCAAATTTCGTCACCCTGCACTCAGCCCCTTCATAGAACATAGAACATAGAACATAGAACATTACAGCACAGAACAGGCCCCTCGGCCTTCGATGTTGTGCCGACCAAAATAAAAAGCAATGCCCCCCCAAACTAACCCATTCCCTTCTCTTCCATATACCTATCAATTAACCTCTTAAACGCCACCAAACTTGGCGCATCTACAACAGCTGCAGGCAGGGCATTCCACTCCCTAATCACTCTTTGAGTAAAGAACCTACCTCTGATATCCGTCCTATAACTCATACCCCTTAATTTAAAGCTGTGTCCCCTCGTGCTAGCTTTCTCCATCCTAGGAAAAAGGCTATCACTGTCCACCCTATCTAAACCTCTAATCATCTTATATGCTTCAATAAGATCCCCTCTTAGCCGCCTCCTTTCTAACGAAAACAACCTCAAATCCTTCAACCTCTCTTCATAGGACCTGCCCTCCATACCAGGCAACATCCTAGTAAACCTCCTCTGTACCCTCTCCAATGCCTCCACATCTTTCTTATAATGTGGCGACCAGAACTGCACACAATACTCCAAGTGCGGCCGCACTAGAGTTTTGTACAGTTGCAACATGATGCTGCGGCTCCTAAATTCAATCCCCCTACCAATAAAAGCTAAGACTCCATATGCCTTCTTAACAACTTTATCCACTTGACTGCCTACTTTCAGAGATCTATTGACACATACACCAAGATCCTTCTGTTCCTCAACACTATTAAGAGCCCTACCATTAGCCCTATACTCTACACATTTATTGTTCCTGCCAAAGTGCATTACCTCACACTTTTCCACATTAAACTCCATTTGCCACCTCTCGGCCCAGCTCTGCAACTTGTCCAAGTCACTCTGTAAACTATAACACCCCTCTTCACTATCTACCACTCCACCAACTTTAGTGTCATCTGCAAATTTACTGATCCATCCCTCAATACCCTCATCCAGATCATTTATAAAAATTACAAACAGCAGGGGCCCCAAAACAGACCCCTGAGGCACACCACTTGTCACCACTTGTCACTTCCTCCAGATCATCTAAGTAAATGGTAAATAGTTGAGGCCCTAGCACCGAACCATGGGGCACTCCACTAGTCACCAGCTGCCAATCAGAATAGCACTCATTAATATCTATTCTCTGCTTCCTATTAGATAAGCAATCCTCTATCCAGTCCAATACCGTACCCCCAACTCCCCGCACCCTAACCTTCTGCAACAATCTTTTGTGAGGCACCTTATCAAACACCTTTTGGAAATCCAAAAACACTACATCCACCAGTTCCCCTCTGTCTACCACACTAATCATTTCCTCTTAGAACTCCAATAAATTCATCAAGCATGACTTCCCCTTAACAAATCCGTGCTGCACCTGCCTGATCAAACAGTTCGTATCCAGGCTCGAGGGACTGGATGGTCCACTCCTGCTCCTATTTCTTATGTTCTTATGTAGAGTATAGAATGTGCAGCAGCAAACTTAAGAAAGCAATTAGAGACCACAGAGGATGAATGAAAAAGTACTGGCAGGTAAGACTAGGCAGAATCCCAAGATATTCTTGCAAGTATATTAAAGGGAAAATGATAACTAGGGAAAAATAGGGCCCATTAGAGACCAAGGAGGCAATGAATGCATGTAGCTACAGAAGATTGGTAGAGTATTAAATCAATACTTCACATCTGCCTTCACTTGGAAGAAGGAGAACCAAGGTAAAGAATCTGAGAAAAGGGACTGTGAGATTCTTGAATTGTTTGGCATAGGGAACAAGGAAACTTTGGAGATTTTAGTAGATATGGAATTACAGGGGGTCTGACCCAAATTTTTAATTTCTGTCTGATCAAAGGGGAGATGATAGAGTATTGGAAGAAAACTAATGTGGTTTCACTTTTCAAAGAGGGTGACAGAGACAAATCAGGGAATTACAGACCAGTGAGTCTCGTATAAGTAGTGGGTTTTCTTTAATAAGTTCACATTTGCCCAAGTGAATATTCATGTTTGTCTGAATTATACTTATGGAAGCTTCCTCAGCACAAAGGTTAAACTGACTGATCTGTGATTGCTGAGATTATCTTTGCACCCATTTTTGAATAAGGGTATACCATTTTCAATTCCTCAGTCTTATTGCACCACCTTTCAACCTAGAAAGGATTGAAAAATTTGGGCTAGTGTATCTGCAATTTCACACCTATCTTTCCTTGGATCAAATTTAAATATAGCCAGTCTATGTCATACCACCTCTTATCAAGTGTCTCAACTACCCCTTGTTTGATAATAAATTGGGAAGTGTCTTCTTCCTTAGCAAGGGAAGATGCAAAGTACTCATTCAATCAGGCCATCTGCCTCCATATGCAAATCCCTCTTTAGGTAGAATAATTGATCACACTCCTTTTTTTTTACTGCTCTTTTACAATTTATAGGCCTTCAGAAGATCTATGGATTCTCTTTTACATGAGCTGACAGTCTCTTCTCATACTTTCTCTTCTCTTATCTGCTTTGCAAATTCTTCTCTGAACCTTCTGTAATGGGTTAGAATAGGAAGTGCATCATTGTTCTTTCAGGAATCATAAGCATCCTTCTTTTCTGCTTCAACTTGATGTTTCTCCCATCATCCAGGCAGCTCTTGGTTTGTTTGTACTATCAATCTGCTTTGCAGGAATGCACCTTGACCACATCTGAACTATCTCCTCAAACATTGTTCAGAAAAACATTTTCATAAGAACTTCCACAAAAGTCAAAAATAAGGGGAAAGGAACTATCAGAAACAATCTCAATATCACATCCATGTGTGCCCTGTGTGAGGAACTTAAATTTCCATCACAAACAATGGCTAGATAGTATATCTGTTTAACAAGCTGATTGTATAATGGATGATATAGCTGCCATATTGAGCTGTGTATATGTGTTGAAAGATTCAACATGTAGCATTAAAAGCAAAATAACAAGAACTTCCATTCATAAAGCACTTGTGGTATAGTAAAATTTTACAAGTTGCTTCACAGGAGTGTTCAAACAGCATATGATATCAAGCTACAAAATGGATTGTTAAGGTAATTGGAGTTAAGAGGGGGTTTTAAGAAATATGTCAAAGGACAAGCAGCAGGTAGAAAATGGAGGGGCTTCGGAAGTCCAGGGTCAAGCTGAAGGAAAAATCACCATTGACAGAATAAATTCTGGGTTGGGCAAGAGATAAGAATCAGATGATTATAGAGATCTTGAAAGTTTATGCAGCTGTAGGAGGTTAAAAAGATAGGGAGGAATGAGGTTGTGGAGGCATATGAAAACAAGGATGAGAATTTTAATTTGAAGTTTTAACAGACCTGGAGTTAATGTAAGTCAGCAAGCATTGGGATGATGCTAAACAAGATTTGGTGTAAGTAGGATACAGGCATTTCGGATAGGTCCAAGTTTTTTGAGGCTGGAAGATTGAAGGCTACCCAGAAGAGTATTGGAATAGTCAAGTTGAGAAATAAAAATGGCATGGATAAGGGTTTTAATAACATAAACTGAAACAGAGGTAGACATGGGAAATGTTACACAGAGTTAAAAAAATAATGGAGCAGTGTGATCAGTAACTTGTCTTAGGATCAAACAGAGTAACAAAGTCGTGAACAATCTGACTTAGCTTTAGGCAGTGACCGGAAAGAGGAACGGAGTCAGTGGGTGTGGACAGAGATTGTTATAGCAACCAAAAGCTTTGTAGTGGCTTTGGTCTTCTCAATATTTTGTTGGAGGATTAAATGTTGGAAAAGCAGTGTCACAAATCAGAGACAGGGGAGGAGGTAAGTTAGTTAGAACTTGATTTCAGCATAGATGTGGAACACAGCACTATCTATTCAAATGATGGTATCTAGGGTCAGCATTTGCTGATAAATAGAAGAAGCTGAAGGATAAATCCCCAAGGGACTTCACAGTTCACGGTCAGGAAATAAGAAGAGAAACAATTGCAGATAATTCTAAAGCTATAATTGGGATAGATAAACATAGAAACTAGAAGCAGGAGTAGGCCAATTGGCCCTTTGAGCCCTCTCCACCATTCATTTTGATCATGGCTGATCAAAGTGCAGGCAAGAGTGCAATCAGGTGAGGCAAGCTAAATGATGGTGGGGAAACAATTGGAGGAGGATGGTATGGTCAACCATGTCAAAGGTCAAGAAGAATGAGGAGGGATAGATAGTTTACCACGGTCACGTTGACTCAAAATGTCATTTGTGATTTTGATAAAAGCTATTTAAGTGCTGTGGCATCAGGTTCAAACACAGGACTTATGGGAAACTTGGGCATGAATTTGGGAAACAACAATAGATTCAGGGACATTGGTGAAGAAAGGGAGATTAGTCATGAGGCGTGAGCTTGTGAAGGCAGAGGTGCCAAGCCTGGGTTTTGGGGGTGGGGTGACAATGACAGATTTGTAAGGAAAGGAGACATTACTTAAGAAAAAATAATTAACAATACCAGCTTTCAGAAGGAGCCAGGTAAATAAGCTGGGTGGTCAGCAATTTGGTGGGGATAGTTTGAAGCCAGAGGGAGGTGGGTCTTGTGGACAAGGTGAGTTTACTGTCAACATGAGGGAAGATGGAGAAAAACTAAAGAAAGATACAAGATTTGATCTAGAGCAAGAGAGGAAATTTAGAAAATTGGCTTGGTGGGTTGGAGAAGGTGAAAGAAGTAATATGTGTAGCTGATGAGATAGTTTCAAGCTTAGCACAAGAAGTTCAAGAGTTCCTTGCGCTTATTATTGGAATAAACTTACAGGAGAGGAAAGAAGGATTTCACAAGATAAGTTGCAGTACAGATGAGAAGCAGGGAATTATCTTTGTATTCCTGGAACAGTGAATAATTTTAGCAGGACAGTTTAGGAACTAATAATGCATTTATGTAGTACAATCAAATCCAGCAGTGAATGGCATGGCCATAATTAAACTATAAATACACATTAGTGAAGTTAAAAGCAGCAACACAAAATAATACCAGCAATGCAAACAGAAATGGATGTTAATGATATTTACACAACACCTTGTTCAATACTTATGGGGGGATTTTCAATGGGTGGAAATGGCAATGGGATGGAGAATTGAAGGAATCCCTAAAGACTTTCACATCAAAGGGATCTCCCAGTCCATTGTCTGCACTATGTACCAATCATATAAGGGGTTCTCAACCTTTCATAGCAAGAACCATATACTTAACGGGCCTCCTGTTGTATTGCCCCCACCTCCCACCCCCCAACAAGAACGGATTCCATGCCCACACTTCCCCCCAACCCCACCGACCAGCATTATGTTAGGATTTATATCAAGCTTTGCAAAACAGGAACCTAGTGAATGGACCCTTTCAGGGTCATAACTAAAATAACAGCCCCTAGGAAGGAGAGGGTCCTGCCCAGGCAGTACCCTAGCAATGCCCCTTGCACTGCCCCCTGGGTAACACAATCTCTTGAAGGCTGTCGTCATGGGAATTGCCACAAGCATTTGTTTTCACTAAGTTCCAAAAATATGGTGGGAGAAACCAGCACTGCAGCCATGAATAGAATGCTGCTTTTCCTGCCTGAGTTGATGTAATAACTTTAATCAGGCAATTGAGGTGTGACTGTTAGAATATGTACTCCCTGATTAAGGGCCAAATTGATGGGCCAATCAGAGAGCCTCTTCCTTTGTACTTAACTAGGCGTGTCAGTTCCTCTGGGTCTTCTAGTGTCGACTGCTAACTGAAAACACTCTGTGTGCTGTTGGCAGACTTGCAAATAAAGGGATTTCTGTCTCTGAGGACTTATTACAGTTGACATTTATTAAAAAAAACACAGAAAATTCCACCCTGAGGAGCTGCAAGTCAGTGGCCCTCTGGACAGCTTGCTGCATTTTATGGCTCATACCCAGCCATTATGGGACCATAAAATTGCATCCTTAACCTGGTCTTGTACTTGTTAAAGAATTACATAGATTCTGCATGTTTGACAAAATGATGTGTAAAAAATACTTAGCTTACTGGATGATGTTTTGTACTAGATTTTTTTCATCATGATGTCAATATAGTGAACTGTTCCCTACAGAACATGAAATGTTCTGATCCCAATTTTCAATACATTTACTTCACAATAATATATATTTATTTACACCAAATATGAAAAAAGCACAAAGAACAGTTACATAGGTTATTAGCCAACAGACAATAATACCTTTCTAGTGAAAATCTGAGAAACAACCAAAACAATATAATTCGTAAAAGATGGAACCCTCAGGGTACAATTTTACCACTGTTCATACCATACTCCCTCTGCAGCAAGGTTGGAGAATTTGGCACCCACCAAAATCTCCATTCACTGCAGCAGGATGGGAAAATCCCACCAGCATGAATGGCCATAACATTCAGGCCTAAGTATTTTGGGCTTATAGCAAAAATTTCATAAGGCCATTCTGTCTCATTCTTTCTCATAAAAAAGAATGTTTCAAAAGAGTATTTAAATCCAACTTCTACCATTAGTACAGTGCAAGGGTGGTTAGTATAGTTGCCTCATAATGCTAGGGATCCAGGTTAAATTCTGGCCTTGGGTCGCTGTATGCGTGGAGTTCTCCTTATGTATGCTTGGATTTTCTCCGAATGCTCTGGTTTCCTCCCACAATCAAAAGAGGTGTGAGTCAGGTTAGTTGGCCATGCTAAATTTACCCTGCTTTTCTCCCTACACTAGGGTCAATGTGTAGGGTTATGGGAATAGAGCCTAGATGGGATTGAGGTCAATGCAGATTCAATGGCCCAAATAGCCTCCTTCCGGACTGTAGGTATTCAATGATTCTAAGTTATGTAAAGTGGCAGATAAGAAATTCTATTCTTTAACAAAAGCATTGCTTGATATGAATTCAATACAAATGCTTCAATTTAGGTTCATTAAATCTCATGGGCTCCATCATCTCAATATTGCACTTTTGTATTCTTGGTAAATGCATTTTATTTTGAGAGCATGCTGGTATATAATTAGACTTTCATATCTTTAAATGATATGGGTGCAACTTACAAAGAAAAGTGTAGATTTTTAATAGCCAAAAAATAGGGAGCGACTTAAAGTCCAAAGTGAATTCTTTATTAGTTACTCTGTAGTGATTACAATATTATTTTAGGATTAGGAATAAACTAGTCCAAAGTAAGCTTGACTTCCTTATTAAGATAAATAAATATACATAGTACATAATTCAAAATATTCATATGCATAAATTTATACAAATGTAAATAAAGAATGTTAACTAAATAGTGCAATGGGAATAAGTAAAGCTACAACAAAAGGAAATGATTCTGTTTTGGATTAATATTGTCACATGAAATTTTAATGTCTGTAAAGAACCAACAGAGAGGTATGCTGTGCTTAAGTATGTTGATGTTTATAGTCCTCAACCAACCAATAGGATACATTATGTAAAATACACAATACAAAAAGCGATTGGCACATAGAGATATTTGAAAAGGAAATCAATTCACTTACCATGATTTCTTCTGTGTCACTTCACTGGAGAACACTGGGTATAATGTGTTTTGGCTCTTTATTGCTCGAGTAGAAAGTGCTCAATTCATTAGGATACAAAATAGTTCACAAGATCCTTGCATCAAACTGTTGTGGTTGTTGTCTTCCTCAGAATAGTTTTTTGAGGCTTAGGAGCAGTCTGTGGAGGTGTGATTTTAGCTTTTATGCTTGGGAAATTATTACTAAAAGTACTGCCCGACCCTCCATTTTCAAGGGGTGGGCATTGGTGAGGTGATTTCCCTCTTGCATTGCTCAATTCACCATGCAAATGCACATCCCTATTTCTCATGTCATATTGGACATCACAATCCGGGCAGTAGCCATGGTACTGAACTTCCTCACTAAATCGAACTCTTTCCCGTGTAACCTGTGGACATTTATCTTTATCAACTCTGGGCACCAGTGGCTGTTTGCGCATTTTTTCTGGGTGGCTACCAGGGAGACAACACACATCTCCATTTGGCATTTTGTCTGTCTTACACAAGAATGCACCATTGCGAAGCAAGGCCCCATTGGTCGTCAGAGGGTTAACACAATAAGATAGTCTGCGGGGCTCCTCACATCGGATGGGGGTTAATCGTGGAGGTGGAGGTGGGGGATTGGCTTTCTTTAGAACTGTTAGGATAGCTGATGAAGTCACTGTTGTCTTGCAAATTGATCTAACTGAGTGTACTTTGATCTTATCCAGGCTTGAGGCAGTTGTACTACTTGAGGTGCTATTTATAGTATCAGTTTTGGAGCTGTCAGTCATTTCCTCCTCCAGCTGTAGATCACAGGTTAGATGGTCTATTTGGTCAACTACCTGCAGAGGACAGGAAAAAACTGTGAGGATCTAATAAGCACGATAGCTTTCAACCCATGGAGTTACTGTACCATCATTCACCAGGTTATATAAATACATGCACATGATCCTGCAAGTGTTTCCTCAAATTACTATGCAAACAATTGCAACCATTTAAAATGAATAAATTCCACGAAATGGTAGTGTTTAAAACAATCTTCCTCTTGACTTTCCAATTCGATAACTGACTGTACTCTATCTTCATGTGAAATACAATTATTTCTTGGAGTCAATATTAGCATGTTGAATGACTTGTTCAGCAACATTTAGCCTGAAATTACAACACATTGGCTCAGATGTTGTGGTAGTAATGACAGTGAAACTGTTAGTGTTTACCATCATTACTCCTCCGAAACTGACAGCAAGTTCCAGATTGTGCATATGCTGCATAGTCTGCAGAAGTCGCTATCAGTGATTAAACATTTCTCCACAGGGTGCACTGGCGGACATTCCTCTGGACTACAAACACATCAAAATCATTGGACTGATAAAAACTTGCCCTTTTAGGCTATCAGTCTCCCTATAAAAACCGTTGACAAAGTTATATATTATAATGAGACAGAACTGGGATGGAATTTAATGCTGAGCCGTCCACCAGCTTGAAAATCAGTAGAAACCCTGCTGTGACCATTCTAAGTCCCCTCAGCTCGAATTAACACTAATCAGGCTTGGGTGTTGCTGAAAAAGAGAGACATGCTGTAAGAGATTTTCATCTTGTACTGATTAGCATAGCTCACACAAAAATACCAACAGTAAGTGAACAAGAATTTTCACTGCATGAGAAGAGTGTGCTGATTGGTTGCAAACGAACTCCAATATGTAAAGGTGTTGCGTGGAAAATGCTGTTTGATGCTGCATTCTCCATGGCAACACCTCCACCAATCACAGTCCATTTGCCAACTGTAATGTACTTAAAGTAGTTGCATCTCTGCTGGTAGAATGTCACATAACCTGTAGTAATATAAGCAAAGGGACTGCGGACTTTTAGGGCACTTCCTTATTGGAACTTGGATGAGCAACATCTCCTAAATAAACTTGCGTTGGGTTTGACTTTAACCCATGAGTGTGGCACCTCATTACTTTTCTTTTTGTTGGAATTCCTGTTCAATACTTATCTCCAAACAATCAGCACTCAATTCTTACGCGACATAAACTCCTGTTCTCCCGTTACTGTTGGTAATTTTTTGTCAGCTATCCTAATGGGTGCAAGATGAAAAGATTTGATTGATTGTCTCCTTTTTCAGCAATACTCAACTTTTGAACTACAAAACAATTAATCAGTAAATTGCCTAATCACATCTTCATCATAGTCAAAGGAACCTCTCACTGATGACTCTCCAATATCGGCAGCACAAGTAGGAGCAATGCTCACTACCCTTACTGCAGAAGACCCAGGCTGCAGGATTATCATTGGACCCTGGATTGAAGGCAGGTCGGATGGTGAAATCCCCATGATGGGGAGGAGGCGATTTAGTTTTTAGGAAGGCAGGAGTATTCATTAGTAGGTGTCCTTTGCCATCAGTGAGTTTTCTCCATAAGGCACAGGCTGTCCAATTAAGAGGGGCCCCTCCCTCACAACAACAAGCTATGATTCAATACCAATGGTAGCTGGATGGGATCTGTAAGTGTCCATTTAAGGGCTTCAGTTAGCATCCTGGCAGGAAGGCATGCTCAACCCTTTCCAACTTGGACTAAATCAAGGGAAATCAAGAAAATGGTGGGGTTTCTACCCTGCACCTTTCCATCCGATCATAAGGCCCTCCACCTCCCAACCCATATTAAATTCTACCCAATTATTGCTGACTACCTTCATTGAATCTAAAAATGAATTTTATATTTGTGAAATGTCAAATGTCTTCAATCTTCATTTAAATGGATGGAAAATCATAAATGGCAGACTTGTAATTTCCTCAGAAGGACTCCCTTCAAAGCTTAGCCTATATCAAGAATACCTGGATGTGCAATTGGTTCCAGTATTTCTATGGTTGTGCTCTTAACTTCTCTGACTCTTTTTTTTCTTATATTTTAATCTTTCTGATTGTGTGCCTAATTTTGTCTGCTTTGCCTGAAGTACAGGGGACATGATTAGATTTAATCATATAATAAATAACTTTCCGGCAAGAAATTTTATACTCATACACATGGTTCAATTTCTTCTGAAACCGAAATCCCATATGGCAATTGAAAATGTTCCATCCAATTAGTTGCATAAAGTTTAGAAACAAGTATCAGTCATGGAACTATTGCACTGTTGTAAAGATTCATCTGATGCCCTTTAGGAAAGGAGAATTGTTATCCTTACCAGGTCTGGCCCATACGTGACTGCAGACAGACAACATGCAATTGATTAATAAACTATCTTCCAAAATGATCCAGCAAGTCACTTCATTGCATTTAAGTAGACAGCTCACACAACACAAGAGGATTTTGGAAAGGGCATTAAATGGCAGCCTTATCCACCCATATCGATACCACAATTGGGCAGCATTTGTCGAACAATCTTGAGGCCACTAAAAGCTATATTGACAACCAATTTTAGTTAATCGCTGAGTTTGTTCTATGGCTCATTTACATTGTTAGAAGCAAGTTACATTGATAATTGGGGATCTATCCTCAAAACGAACGGAATATATTCAAATCTTGCACTTTTTTGAATTACCAGGGAGCTGAGGAGCCTTGAGTTCCCCAAAACTTTCTCCATAGCAATGACTTGGTCAATCAGCACCCTTCTGTAATATAAATCATTGACTGTAAGACAAAAAGCTTTGGCAACATGTCTCCCTTTTCAGCAATATTCAAGTTCCAAACTGCCAAGTGATAGATGGTGTACGTTAGTGCACAGCTGTCAGGTTTGTCATGGAAAGCAAATCATTTTCTCTGCAGTTGTTTGGAGGTCTGGTCTGAAGGGCCAGCTGGTGCTGGCCTGAGCACTGCATTAAATTGTCTTGTCCCTGGCCACTTTAACCTGCCTGAACTTCTAAGGACCTTTCTGTTCTAATTGACAAGGCAATTGCAGCCTCCAACATGGTTACCATCTGCCTTTGCCACTCACACCAAGCAGGCAGCTCTCATCTCCTGGGTTATTCAGGGTGCTTAATGGGTGCCAAATTCACCTTCTGGCCAGTTCCACCATTTACATACAAAAACTACATTACAATAGTGACTTAGCTTGAGCATAGGAACTGTGTCAGTAATTCATCCAAGTATCAACTTTCCAATCTCAGGTGTTTCTTCTTTTGAAGAAAAGGTTGAACTGGAGATGATTGAAACATTTGTGAAATGTTAGAACAAATTTGATCCAAATAAACTTTTTTTATTCTAGTGAATGTATAACTTTAACTCTGACAAATTGAGGGCAACAACAAAAAGTAGGAAATGCAGGAGGAATTCTGTACCAAAGATATGGTATGTGGAACAGAATAGCAGTGTGGGTGGAAGAACAAGAAATCTCAGTGGGTTTCATGAAGAAAATAGAAATAGTCTTCTCAACAAATAGGGTTTAAAGTTATTAAAAAATTACCAAAGGAATAATGTGGATAGATGGGTTGGATAGACAAACGGTTATCACCTGTCGGAAACTATCAGCGATCCAAATCACAACTATATATTTCTGGTGTAAATAAATTAGTACTCAGTGCCACAGTTTGTATTGTGATGCTCAAACTGTGCCAGAGGTGTGCAGACATTTTATTGCCTCAGACAGGTTTTCATTGTCCAGACCTGAATTAAGATCAATAATTAAATATGGAAATCAGGGTCCCATGTTAGAATTGAACACTGAATGAAAAATGTATCACAAATGGTTAAAACATGTTCTTTGTATTATCCACCTTGTGATACCAAGTATTGATGAGACTAACCAGAAATCCTGAAAGAGGCCACTGGAGATCGCTCACAATGTTCAAGTTTTAGTATTGTGGGCCCATAAACAGCAAGAAGCTGTCCCAGGATTTTTCTGCAGTTAAGCTACTGTTCAGTTTAGTGTAATGGCTAACCAATTGCCCACTCCTCAAACACCTACTGCAGTTTGGTGTATATAGTTTCTCTGAAGCACTTAAGTGAACCATATCATCTGGGGTCCAGCCAGCATAGATTAGCATAAATATCTATTGTACTGTCAATGTTGCCTCAAGTCTAATTTCTCCATCTATGTTGTCATTTAGAAAAAAAATCAAATGTTTGAATGAAATACTCAATAAGCTCTCCATATATTATGTGTTAATTTTTCAAAAAGTAAAATACTGGAAAGAATACAATTCTTTCAAGAAAGAATTTTGTATTTCAATGATAATTTATATTTTGTTGCCACATCAGCCCCGCTCATCATTTGTTTCATTGTGAATTGTGGGAGAAATAATTGATATATGTTCAAAGACAATCTTTATTGTGCTAAAGAAGAGGCACATTTTTAACAATTCATAGGAAGTGGCAAGACGAGAATTTGTTGTTTGTAGTAACTGGGTAAGAAGATAGTGGTGACCTGTCTTACTGAATTGATGCAGTTCAGTGAAAGTATCCCTACAGTGTTGTTCAAAAGTTCCAAAATTGTGGCCCAGCAACAATGAAGGAACAATGATCTATTTCCAAATCAATATGGTGTGTGATTTGGAACGGAACTTGGAGGTGGTTGTGTTCCCATACCTGCTGTTTTTATCTCAGGTGGTCGAATGTATGAGTTGGAAAATATTGTCGGAGATGATACACAGTAACCACAGAGTGCCAGTGGTTGGGGGAAGGAATGTTTAATGTGCCAATACTTTGTCCTAGCTGATGCTGAGTTTGCTGAGTACTGTCACAGTGCTGCATTCATCCAGCCAAGCAGTGAGTATTCCATCATCCTCTTGGTTTGTGCTTTGAAGATGGTAGAGAGGATATGGGATTTGGATATACAGGGTACACTGAAAGTGGCAATGCAGATGGAGAAGGTAGTCAAGAAGACATACCATATGGTTGCCTTTATCAGCCAGGGCACTGAGTTTAAAAATTGGCAAGTCATGTTGCAGCTTTATAGAACCTTAGTTAGGCTGCATTTGGAATATAGTGTTCAACTCTGGTCGCCACACTACCAGAAGGATGTGGTGGCTTTGGAAACGGTACAGAAAAGATTTACCAGTATGTTGCCTGGTATGGAAGGCATGAGCTATAAGGAGAGGTTGAAGAAACTTGATTTGTTCTCATTGGAACAACAGCGGTTGAGGGGCGACCTGATAGGAGTTTACAAGATTATAAGAGGCATGGACAGTGTGGATAGTCAGAAGCTTTTTCCCAGGGTGGAAAAGGTCAATTACTAGGGAGCACAGGTTTAAGGTGCGAGGGGCAAGGTTTAAAGGAGATGTATGAGGCAAGTTCTTTACACAGAGAGTGGTAGATGCCTGTAACTCGCTGCTGGGGGAGGTAGTGGAAGCAGATACAATACTGGGTTTTAAGGGGCATTTGGACAAATACATGAAAAAGATGGGAATAGACAGATTTGATCCACAGAAAGGTAGGGGATTTTAGTTCAGTCAAGCAGAATGATTGGTGCAGGCTTGGAGGGCCAAAGAGCTGGTTCCTGTGCTGTAATTTTCTTTATTCTTTATTCTCTTTGATATGAGAAGTCTCATTGAGACTGGGAAGGATGTGTGGAGTTTGCACATTTTCCCCATGTCTGCATGGGTTTCTTTTGGTGCTCCAATTTCCTCCCACAGTCTGAAGACATGCAGGTTAGTTGGATTGACCATGATAAATTGTCCCTTCGTGTCCCAAGACGTGTAATTTAGGGGGACTGGCAGGATAAATATTGAGGTAATAGAGTTAGGGTCTAGATGAGATGATCTGTTGGAGAGTCAGTGCAGACTCAGGGGCCAAATGGCTTCCTTTTGCACAGTAGGGATTCTGTGAAAATGCAGACTCTGACTTGCTCTTAAAACCACGGTATTTGTATGGCTGATTCAGTTCAACTTCTGGTCAACGGTCACTCTCTTGACAGTGAGGGATTGAATTATAATAATATCATTGTATGTCAAATGGAAAGAATAAAACACATTTTTGTTGCAGACAGAAACTCTTCAACAAAAGCACTTGTGTAACATGAAAGCCATTTATGTTGAATCTGAATAGTGTCCAAGTCATGCTGCCTACAAACATAGACCACCACCTCATTCTCAGAAGAGATGCAAATTGTGCGCATTGAGCAACACAGCACAATCATCAGTGAACAACCCCACTTCTGGTCTCATGATAGAGCGAAGGTCATGAACGAAACAGATGAAAATGTTTGGGTCTGGGAAACTGCCTGGAAGAACTTCTGCAGGGATATTTTGGAATGGAGATAATCGTTCTTCAACAACACAATCATCTTTGTTTGTACTGGGTATGACTCCAGGCAGTAAAGAGTTTTTTTTAACCCCCCATTCTCAATGAATTCAACTTTAAAGGGTTCTGCTTGATTCCACACTAGTTTAAATGCTACCTTGGTGTAAAGAGCAATCAGTCTCACGTCAAACTTGCCTCAACTGGATTGATGAAGACTTTGAATATTAGCTTTTCAACAATGCAGTTGAACACATGGCTGAGAGCTACTATATAGAAATGATTATATCATAATTCAATCAAAATAGAAATGCAAAACTCAAATTGAAAAATCTTAAATACTTTCTCAGAACACAGATGAAGTTACGTAGGAACGAGAGTAGGACCATTCAGTTGCTCTCGCTTACTCTGCCATTTAATTAGATCATAGCCTCAAGTGATTGCAGTAGACCTTTTTTCCCATCACAAAATAGATTGTCTCAATTATGTCATCAACTTTGAAGGCAAGTGGCTATACCAACCCCATGACAATACAACTTATGAATTTGATTCTTTCATCTTCTGATCAGCTTCAGATGACCCCATAAATGTAATGCAATAGAAACTGATTTTATAGTTCATTCACAGCTTTAGGCACAGGACAGGTGTTAAGAAAATTGACATCTACAAATTTAGCATCTTGAAACAGTTATAGATACACTTTTTGGCGTTTACAGAGTATTCTGCTTATTCAACATCCTAGTTGTTATTGGAAGACAGTCAATAACTTCAGCCAGCTTTGGTTTGGCAAACATTGTTTCTGAGAGAGTTCAATGATAGAATGTTGCAGATATGCAAACCAATCTGTAGATGGTATTGGCAAAATAACACTGATCCATCATCCTTGTTCTCAGGGCATGATCATATTAAATACAAAATTTGTAAACAATGGGACTTGGATGAGTAGGAAGACACTAATAAAAGAGATCCCTCTAGACCTCTATCGTTGCCGATCTGACGAATGGCAGATTCTCAATGATCTGTATAGATATCTGTATTTTATCTATATTTCCCACGTGGACCTGGGTAGGAAGCTATTTTAGAAAATCGGTGCCAACTTAATGAGCTGAATGGCTTCCATCTGCACTGTATGAATTGTCTGGCTTTATGATTCGATGGCATCTGTTTCTCAAACAGGTCACAATGTGACTGTGTCAGTGTGGCAGGATATTGACCCATTTGTTTTACAACCGTTGACATGTACAGATATGCTCCATCTATGAACTAAGCTAATAAAAAGCCTTAATCCAATGGTTATGGAAAATAAAGCCTGTTGTTTCTATCGTGAAGAAAATGAGCTGTGAAGCATGCATGGAAGGGATCATCAGTGGTTTTATACAATGATGAGCAGTTTATTTGACTAATCTGGCAAAGGTCTCCATCTGGTTCTTGAGAAGAATCAAATTGAAAAGAAGTTCAAGGTGACTTTGACTGCTACAGATAATAGCATCCACTGTGAAAGGAGGCTATAGATTTTTGGACAATGATTGGATTATCTCCCAACCTGCTGGAGTGGAGACAATGAGGCGTGTACGGGTTTGTGAGGTTGGGTGAAGCTTCTTAACCACCCACAATCAAAGAAGTCTAAGGTACATATATTTGGTCTGCAAATCAGGTTAAATGGTTGTCGACATAGAAAACTAAAATAATTTGGAAGTCTCACTTTAACGGCCTTCAACCCAGCATCTTCTTCTTCATAAGAAAGAAACAGAGAAAATCACATTTTCCAAGCCATTTCCTCGGTCCAAAATTGTACTTAATATGCAGATAAATAAAACTAGCAGAAAATGTCTTTAAAGAACCTATAAAGTACTGAGCAGTTTGGTGTACAGGCAAAAAGACGTCAACTATCATCAGCAGAAAACAAAATGTAATCAATGCAATACCCATATTAATGATACAGAAGTGCTGCTCCTACTCACACTTCAGTGGTGATTTTAATTAGCAGTGGGAGTTGGGACAATTGGGTGTGTTAACCATACTCATTTTGTCCCATTTTAACAGACGTTAGCATGAATGCAATTCTGAACAAAACAAAGGAGGCTAAAAAAGAAACACCTTTAAAGCAAGATATTATTAAACATGCAGAGAAGCTATATGAGTTATGTATGTTGTTGGCCTCTTCATTAGATGTTGGATGGCAAAATATGAAAGGCCACACAGGTTTAAGAAGGTATTCTATACTGAGTGAGAACAGACCAATTTATGTTAATTCCTGGTCTCCTTTTCTGATGAACTCTGACTCCCAAGTGTACAAACCATTGATGTCTCCTTTCTTTCTCAATTGGTGATCTGATCCCCTCGCTCTCCTACCCATCCCACTTATCTGCAATGTTCCTCCGTCTCTGCTATATCCTGATCGATGGTCCACACATTCCCAACCAGTCCACCTACCCCAGCCAACCCCCTCCCCACGTTCCCCACTCTCCCTCCACACCAACTCTCCATCATCACCATTGCACCGACCTATTATGTTTCATAGTTGCTTGAAGAATTTCATAAGACAGAACAAACAAATGTGGAACTTGATAAAATTGATGAAGGAATCTTACCAGCACCACATATTACACTGGAGTACAGTTTTGACATTTGACAGCCATCATAATAACATACGATAAAGTGCATGAGTGGAGAAAAGTGAAGTAAAATGGTCAGCTCCTCTTTCAGAGAAAACTGTGGCTCACAAGGAGAGAAGTGGAGAGCAGGATTCATTGATGTTGTTGGAGACATTTTTGGCAAGGGACCAGAAGAAGCAATTGCTGGAAGAATTACAGGAAGACAACAGCTGATGCTTCTTTTAGTAAAGTTGGCTTAGCTGTTTCTAGACTGGATTTTTAGAAGTTCTAAGCATAGCTCAAGTTGGTGTGGATTATTCACTCCAATAAGGGGAGGTGATAATCTAACGGTATTATCGCTGGACTATTAATCCAGAAACCTAGCTAATGTTCTGGGGACCCAGCTTCGAATCCCATCACAGCAATGGTGGAATTTGAATTCAATAAAAAAATCTGGAATTAAAAATCTACTGATGGCCATGACACCATTGTCGATTGTCAGAAAAACCAATCTGGTTCACTGTTGTCCTTTAGGGAAGGAAATCTGCAGGCTTTACCTGGTCTGACTTCAGGCCACAGCAATGTGATTGACTTTCAACTGCCCTCGGGCAACTAAGGATGGGTCTAGAACTTTCAGAACACCTCTGGCAAGAGACACTGCTTTCTTCTGGCAGCCCAAGTAGCAACTGCTTGTATTTTAAAATAAAACTGACAATTGTATTTATTTCCTGCAAGCTTAGCTCCTCCTATTAAGCACATGACTCTATCTCTGTCAATCAACCAAATCAAAACTCTACTTTAAACCGCAGGGTAGATCTAAGTAAATAAAGATCCATGAACATCACAAAATAATGCATTCCTAGCTATAATTAGCATGCATTCTTAGCATCTGCTAGACAAATACAAAACACTGTCTCTTAAAGCAATCACACCTTAAATACAAAAATATAACAAAAGAGCGCAGTTTAATCACAGCTGATTATATGTGGAGTCAATGGGAATTGAGGGTTACAGTAATACCTGATGCAAAGGAAGATGATTGAAAACCATCTCAGCTCCGGGATATAGTACCGGAGTTTCTCAGGGGAATGTCCTAGAGTCAACCATCTTCAGCTGCTTCATCAATGATCATCCTTCCATCATAAGGCTAGAAATGAGAACGTTCAATGATGAAAGAACAATGTTCATCACCATTTGAGAACCTTCAGATATTGAAGCAGTCCATGTCCAAATGCAGCAGGAGCAAGACAATATCCAGGCCTGGGCTGACAAGTGGTAAATAACATTCATGTCACACAAGTGACAGGCAATGATAATCTCCAACAACAGAGGACCTAACCATTGGCTCTTGACATTCAGTGATGTTACCATTGCTGAATCCCCCACCATCAACATATTGGAGGTTACCAGAATCTTACCTGGGCCAGCCATATAAACACCATTATCACAAAAGCAGGTCAAAGGCTAGGAATCCTGTGATAAGTAACTTATCTCCTAACTCCTCAAAACATACCCACCAGACAAAAGTCAGGAGTGTAATGGAGTGTTCTCCACTTGGCTGGATGCAGCTCCAACAACTCTGAAAACAGCCCATTTCATTGCAACCGCTTCCACAAACATTCAATCCTTCTACCATCAATGGACAGTGGCAACAGTGTGTATTATCTACAAGGTTATTCAGCTAGCATCTTCTAAGTTCATGATCACTACCACCTAAAAAAACAAGGGCAGCAGATACCAGGGAACACCACCACCTAGAAGTTCCCTTCAAGTCACTCGCCTTTCTGATTTGGAAATATATCACTATTCCTTCACTGTCACTGGGTCAAACTCCTGGAACTCCTCCCTAACAGCACTGTGGGTGCATCTGTACCTCAGGGACTGCAAAAGTCCAGGAAGATAGCTCACCACCAATACTCAAAGGCAACTAGGAATGGGCAATAAATGCTGGCTTAACCAGTGATGCCCACATCCCATGAATGAATTTTGAAAATCTATGTCCTTTGTCTTGACAAGAATGTTTTCTTATTCATCTCTAATTGCCCACTCCCCTTTATTTGACTGTCCATTATTCCATTTGCTGTATTTGTTTCTTAAAGATGCTATCTTTTCTCATGCACTTGGTTCAACAATTGTTACTAAAATATATTTCCATCTTTTCTGGTTGGATCACCAGGTAAGTCACTCAGCTGTAATCAGTTATGAGACACTAGTAACTGTGCAAGTAGCTTGCCTAATGCATTGCTGATTAGGTAAACTGCAGTGTTAACTAGCCAGTGACACTCTGTAAAATTATTATTTTTTTAAATTGTGTGTAGAATTAGAATTTTTTCATTGTTAATCAAATTTATAGATTTTATTAATGCCAAAAGTTCATAATATTTGGACTACTTTTCCACATCATTGTGCATTCACATGTCCACTTACAATCATTCTAATAATCGCAATTTAAAAGTAAAAACATCAAAATTATCATAATGATGGAGTTTGGAAGCATTTCATCTCAATGTTTATACTATTTAAAAAAGTCTTTCCCTCCATTATTCTCTTCCTCCCCTCTTCAGGCGGAGTTCTGATAGGATACAGCACAAAGCACACTATTCAAACATATGCTTCCTTGAAATGGTCATTCCCCTCATCACTTCAGAAGAATTCAATCATATCCTCATCAGACATCCACAGGTAGCACTGGATAGCAATCAGGCAATCAAGAACAACACTTTGGTT
Source organism: Sphyrna mokarran (assembly GCA_024679065.1). NCBI lineage: Eukaryota > Metazoa > Chordata > Chondrichthyes > Carcharhiniformes > Carcharhinidae > Sphyrna > Sphyrna mokarran. The sequence goes on along the minus strand of JAGIQG010000006.1, from coordinate 62,833,195 downwards.
GATTTTCTTTCCCAGAAAATCTAACACCATTTATGGCACCCTTACAGTCACTGAATTTTAAATTTTCATGATCTAAAGATCTCCTACACACTTTGCTTACACCATCTCAGTGTACACGTCCATTGGCTCTCTTCTTTATGTCATCTCATCTGAGTTTTCTGCAGCACGAGTCATCTACTCCTATGCCCCCCGGTAAGCTGGCAATTGGATTATCATTTATTCTTAGACTGGTTGCAGCCAAATTATGCACTGATCCCAGCTCTCTGCCAACTTTCAAACTAAATACAGAGCCAGTAACTAAGAGGGAGCCAAAGTGTCAGATAAAGTAATGCGGTTTCCTCATCAGTCTATGCTGTCATTCTCTTTCCTATTGGAGCTCCTGGGAGAAGGCTGACAGCAGCTTTTATAGTAAGATGAATGTGTACAGGCATAAGGCAGAAACATACTATTATCCCTAGCGTTGTAAATGATGTTAGATGACATGAACCCTGTCACAGATGGCATCAGGATATTGAGAACCAGCCCCTCTGTAAGGCTCAGGAGACGCAGGGATCATTGTCACCTGCTAGATCTGCTCTGCTCCCTCCTATTGTGTGCCACCTTGTCCTGCAATAAGAGCATAATGTCGGTGATTGTGTCCCATTGTGGTGTGCCTGCCATGGCTGAATAATTGAAGTTTGTGAAAGCAGTAGGGTGTGTGTGTGTGTGTGTGTGTGTGTGTGTGTGTGTGTGTGTGTGTGTATAAATATGAAATGGAGGATCTATATGTTAGGTATGAGTCCTGAGAAGTGCTAATGGGTGAGTGCTGGGGGTTTGTTATATTGAGGAGCATGAGAAGCTGGGGTTATAGTGGGTTGGACAAGTCCTGTGAAGATATATTAAAAACATTGACCACTTGCAAGAGGTAATTTGATTTATTGTGGCACTGCAAAGCTGCTAGATCGAAGCACAGGGAGAACACCTTCCTGGTTGTCTACTCTCAACTTCCTTCTGAGAATGCAGAATTCTTGAAGATCTCCTAACCACCAATGTGATCACTGTATCACTGCTTGTTTACAACACTCATGCCTCCAGTGCTACAATAATTACTTTGCATCCCTTTTCCTGAATTGGCATTTGCAAGAATGTATATGACTGTACAGCTACCTGTTAAGAGCCTGCTCTGAGAAAAACATAGGTTTTTATCACAATTAATGATAGTTTCATAGTCACCATTACTGAGACAAGCTCTATATTCCAGATTTATTAATGGAATTTAAATTTCACCAGTTGCCATGGTGGGATTTGAATCCAAAGCCTGGACCTTTGGTTTACTAACCCAATGGCATTAGCACAATATCATCATCTCTCCTGATAAAGGAGGAATAGTTAACCTACACTCTCAATTTGAGGATGGGACTTCCAGACAGATGGGACTTGCAAAGGAGTTGATATGGGTTGCAAAGTTTTGAATACAGTGACGTTTAAGTTGTTTGGAAATGTGAAGGCTAGCTAGAAAAGACACTGAGATTGCAAACTGGTCTTTTTCAGTATGAGATAATGGTTAGAATTTGTGACAACAATTATATCGAACCTGTTAGAGTAGGAAATGTGGCATCGGCAGTGATTACATTAGATGGTAAATGGAAATTTCAAATTCCGAACGGCGGGGTGAGACGCAAAGATTAAGTCAGTGGGATGTTTGTGATGTATCACATCTTAGACTGTCCTGTGACAGGATCCCATGTTTGCCATGTCATGAATACTCATTAGTTTTAGCACTTTATAATTATGTCCTAACAAAATCAGTGACACATGAGAATCGTACGGCAGCACCAGTTTATGCTTGATTAAAAGTTTTGTACAGCAGTTGACTTTCTGAAATTGGTCTGAGGTCATCAGTTTTTCTTGTTGGATTCCACAGCACAAGACAGGGAAACAGGAGAATGACAGCTTGCATGGAGGCTTGAGACTAACATTGGTGAGTATATATAGAGTATAGGAGTATATATAGGGTGTCTCAGTGTTAAGATCAACAGATTAGTGGTGATGTGAAATGGGATCGGGCGTGGAAGAATGAAAGAGAGGCCCAAGAGTGAATGGGGTGAGGCTAGGGACATGGAGAACTGAAGTAAGAAAGGGCTGGATCCCTGGCTGTGGTCATGGGAGCAAGGTGGTGAGTGGTTGGACAGCCGGAGGGAGCAATCAGTCAGTCAAGATAAGAAAATGAGGGATCTGATGGGCTGTATCAGTAATACCCACATGTGCATCCACCTCAGGGCATCAACTGGTAGAAGAGAAAATGCTGGAAAATCTCAGCAGGTCTGGCAACATCTGTAAGGAGAGATGTCTTGAGTACAGACGACCTTTTGTCAAAGCTAAAAGGCATAGAAAGTGGGAGATATTTATACTGCAGTATGAGGGAATGAAAGATGAGTCATAGCCACAGAAACCAAAGGAAAAGACTGCTCATAGCTGTCTACAGAGAGAATAATGTGTGTTAATGGACAAATGGCAGAGAAGCTAAGATAAAGATGTTGGGGGAGGAAATGGATGGAACAGAGGTAAGATTTAGAAAAGAGGAAGCGAAAGTGGAGAAAAGTTAAGAGAAAACCAATAAAGAAATAAAAGGTAGAGAATCCTAAAAAATTAAATAAAATAGAATGAAAACAAAAGGATTGAGGTGCGGTACAGCTAATCATCTGAAGTTGTTGAATTTGATGTTGAGACCAGAAGGTTGTAAAGTGCCTAGCAGAAGATAAGATGCTGTTCTCCAGTTTGCATTGAGCTTCACTGGAACATTGCAGCAGGCCAAGGACAAACATGGACATGGGGCAGGATCATATGTTAAAATAGCAAAGAAGATCACAGTCCTGATTGTGCACAGACCAAAGAAGGCAAAGTGATCACCCAGTCTACACTTGGTTTCTCCGATATAGAGGAGACCTCATTGGGAGCAGTGAATGCAATAGACCAAATTGAAAGAGGTGCAAGTGAAACACTGCTTAACCTGGAATGAACATTTTGGACCTTGGATGATGAGCATAGAAGAAGTAAAGAGACAGTCAGCTCTTTTCTCTCCTTACAGATGCTGCCAGATCTGCTGAGATTTTCCAGTATGTTCTCTTTTGGTTTCAGATTCCAGCATCTGCAGTAATTTGCTTTCATCACCTAGTAGAGTCCTTACTGAGTTTTGAATAATGCCCTCAGAATGATCTCCGACAACATGCTTTACAGAAGGAAGTACCAACTGAGCCTCAAAGTTTAGTCATGTCCCAGATTGGCAAACACAAAATTGGATACTAACACGAACATTCAACAAACAATGAACAAAAAACACAACAGGCTAGTTCTCCTAGCCGGGAGACATCAGCAGGGGCCATCTTGCAGACTTTCCATTGGGTGTTATGGCCCTAACTAAACTCCAAGACCAAGTTTTTCAACGTCATCAACTTATTGGAAATTGGTACAGAGCTGCTCACAACATGGAAATCATGATTTCCATCTGATTAGCATGCCTGGGACTGAATTCTCCAGGTCTGCTGGCATCGCCCTCCATGGGGATTCGTTCACTCCAGTGGGATTTAGTCCTGCTATCCACTAGTGGCCTGACCTTGCTGAAGGGAAAATAAATCACTCAGGCCCAGGTGATTGTGGGTAAGGGAAGTACCTCTTGGGCAGTGCCAGCCTGACCTCCTTTCCCTGGCCAATGAGAAACATGGCAATGCCTACCATGCACTTTGGCACTGCCTACCAGGAATCAGGCAATGCCAAGGGGTGGGGGTCTGGGGAGAAGGACCCACTGCCACTCTGCAATTGTAGCTTTGGGAGAGGGAGGGAAGAGGGCAATTGATGTTGGTCATCCAGGTGGAAGGCGGCTAGGGCAGTGGAGTCAAGGCTGGTCAGCAGGATCAGTGGGGGGGTGAGGGGGTGCCTACAGTGGCAGGCTGCTGTAGTCCAGAAGGCCATCGATCAGGCCACTGGGGGGAATTGGAAGACCAGCGACCAGGGTGTTACAGGGCAACCTGGCAATATGGGTCCGTTGTGCATGCGCTGATCTCCATGTTGACAGATTGGCACATGCGCAATTGCCACTAGCCTCTCAGGCAGGAACAGGCCCCACTCCATATTTCCATAGTGAATCCTGCTAGGGCAATCTGTGATGCACAGTTGCAGAGATTTATTCTGCAAATCACACTAAAAAATACGAGCCGGATTTACTTCCATTTTCCCAAAAGTTGGAAATTTAAAATTTTTTGGGGAGAATCCCAGCCAACATTGTTTGTTCCACAATAAAGAAATGTCCCCAGCGACTCCTAACATCAGTACATGTCAACCAGAGAACTGTCAGCATATGTAGCTCTTGGACTAAGTTACTGCCAACAAATAATGTTGATGCACACATGAATACAGAAAAACAAAAGTAATGTGTAACTTTTAGTGTTGAAAATTTGGCAAACACCTCTATCACATTTATGCTTTCAATAAGTCTCATGTTAATGGCAATGGAGTTGGCAGAAAGATTGTGTCCCTGATGAAGAGCTTCCTCCTTTGTCTAAGAGATGTCGGAATAGCCTGCCCATAGCTTACAACGTTGTCAGCTAACGGTGGGTTTTAGCACTAAAAAGTATCACCCACTGTGCAATCCCATGTGTCTCCCATGCATGTCGCCAGTATTTAAAATTTAATTGTAATCACAAGGGAATCAGCAAAGAAAAAGAGTGGAAGTGGCCTCCACTTCCTGTTCTGCCATTGGGAACAGCAAACCATGATTCAAATTCTGCCCAATAGTTTCAGCCTTCCCAATGCTTAACTAATGAAGTTGTGGCTTACCTGAACTGGAAGTTGAATTAACAAGTCCAGTTACACAGAGGGGTCATTTTAAAATTACACAGAAACATTTTCTGACTTATAATGCCAAGGACTCTTGCATGTTCATTGTAGGATTATCAATTTAAATGTGTGCAACATGTGACTTTCCAACCATTAACTTTAATAGTCAGAAACTCATATGCGATGTGTATCTGAATTTTAAATCCACGCTTCACCTGTGTGAAATCTCCTGTCAGAAGCACAGAGTCAGAAAACAACAATCAACTTGTTTTATTGTCACACTGTCATGACTCTCACTCAGTCTTGTCAAGAATAATGTTGACTAATATCAGCTTGCTGTATTTTTGAAAAGTTCTAATCAACCATCCATCGTGAAATAATCACAATTGACCAGAACTGGCTGAAAAAATAATGGTCTGCAGATAGCATGCAAATCAAGTTTGCAACAAGGAAGAAATAGCTTAGGAATTGAGGATCACAATAAGGTGCAGAAGAGTTTGTACCATTCTGCCATTAGCTTTCTGAAAATAACATCTCACACTTAACCATGCCCACCATAAGGGGCTGCATTTTCACTTGAACTGTCTATTAAAGTACGTTAAGTCTGGTGATTAATAGTGTAAGTAATCATTTTAATGACACAATAATTATTAATGGCTGTCAATCAATCTTTCTAGTCTAAAAATTGAATGATTAAAATTGAGGAGTTTCATTCCTTCAGGTAGCGAAGGTCAAATTTTAAATGCTATTTTACTTTTCTATCAATTTTTTCCTGTCTTATCCTGCTAGGTAAAGGATGTTACGTAGATGATTTTACATGGATTGAGGTTGTATGGAAGGTTCAGGGACCATTTTTTTTTAACATGGTAAACTGTTAACATGGTCACGAAGGGCCATGTTTACTTCTTCAACGTAGATGATCAAGCTTTCAGAAAGTTCTGATTTGAATCACTCTACTGGGAACCTACCTGGAATGGATATACTAAGATGAAATCTCTGGAATTCACACCCCTGCCATTATTTGAAGTCAAAACAAAGTCAATGGTCTCCACTAGAGTCTGACCCCAGGTTTAGTTCAACAAACTAAGAGCAGCTATTGGCCAGTTAAGAATGAAAGATTACCATCTGTCTCCAAATGTACATCAATGGCGTTTTAGCTTTAAGCCTTTTTAGGTGGACAATGGCCATTTGTTATGTGACGAACACTGGCTTCAAGTACTGAGATTGTTTGTTATTTCAAGATCCAGAAGAGATTTGGACAGACTGCATAAAAATACAGACAAAACAACAACTGCAGAGAAAGACTGTGCCATCTCTGTCTTTTAAGAATCATGTGTTGTCAGTCAGTCTGAGATATAGACATTGAAGTGAGCTATGCGTTATCAAGCGAGTCAAGTACTCGACCTACTCCAATGTCAACATTCATCTGAGGACAAAACTCCAAGATATTTGGCCGCAAGAAACATTGTACACTGTTGTGATCCTTTCCATTAGGTGACCCTCACTTAAATACTAAATCATTGATATCACTTGAGAAACCATAGGCTTGCTACAGGTGAGACTAGAAATTGTACATTAGAAACAAAACAGAAAATGTTGGCAAATCTCAGCTGGTCTGAAAGCATCTACGGAGAGCGAATAGAGCCAACATTTTGAGACTAAATGACCCTCCATCAGAGATTGGACTCAAAATGTTGGCTCTATTCTCTCTCCACAGATGCTGTCAAATCAGCTGAGATTTTCCAACATTTTCTGCTTTTGTTTTAGATTTCAGCATCCGTAGTATTTTGCTTTTAAATTAGAGGTTGGGTTAACTCTAATCTGTAAATCTTCAACATTATGCAATTTTTATGTGTATACATGTATATGTATGATGAGACCAAGTGTGTGATGTTGCATTATTTCAGGATAAGTGTTTTAGAATAAATAACTGTCTTTATTTTAAACTCATGAAAGCTTGCTGCTCAATTAGTTAATCAGACTACATGCTCCAAAAGTACGAAAAGACACACCTCATTCCATACAAAACACACTGGACCAGAAATTCTAAGGAGTGACAATCACAGTTGGATTGTCACTCACTCCTTTTTACTTACCATAGTCGGGGCTGCATATTTCTTGCCCAAACTTCCGACTCAGGCCTATTCAGAAATGTGCAGTACCGTGGCTTTCTGAAGCATTCACTGCAAGATAGCAATATTGGGGAACGTGAAGCCATACCCCTTTTTTACAGCACTAGCTGCCATAGAGCTATATACTTTGAGAAGCAAGAAATAAGGTAATTATGTAAAGGGTGGCATGGTGGCACAGTGGTTAGCAATGCCGCCCTCAGCGCCAAGGGCCCAGGTTCAATTCTGGCCACGGTCACTGTCTGTATGGAGTTTGCATATTTTCCCCATGTCTGTGTAGGGTTTCCTCTGGGTGCTCCAGTTTCCTCCCACAATCCAAAGATGTGCAGGTTAGATAGATTGGCCATGCTAAATTGACTCTGGTGTCAAGGGGATTGGCAGGATAAATATGTGGGGTGACAGGAATAGAGTCTGGGCGGGATTGTGATTGGTGTAGACTCGATGGGCTGAATGTACTCCTCCTGCTCTGTAGGGATTCTATGATTCAATGAAAGTAAACAAATAGGATTGAGAAGGAGGAGGAGAAGTTAGGATGGATCTTGAGTTTAGGATGGATTGTAGGGTCAATACTATAGTTATCCAAAACTTAAGGGGTAATTTTAATCCTTTTTAACTTTTCCTATGTAACTATTCTGTTAAGAGAATCAGAACGATGTAACATCTCAGAGTATTTTGTGGCTTGCTGTTCATTGGAACTTTGAAATTACTGAGCATTTACTATGCAGTCCTTGCACAGGACTCTTGGGGTAGGAGGTTCCAGCATTTCTTCTGCAGTAACTCTCGGATATGATGCCCCAGAGGACAGAAGATCCTGGGTCATGTACGGACAGTAAGAGAGAAAATACATTCTGTCCGCGACACACTCTTAATCCAATCTATTTTATTGAGCAGTTCTATGTTGCTTCCAGATTAATTTGTTTTCCTGTTTCCACTGTCCTCTTGAATAGAAATATAATTCTCCGTGCAACATTGCTTGCCTTCTTGTCACTTGTAACCTTCTCTTCCATTGCCAAACACAATAAATGTGTTTCCAAAGTAACCAATAGTTAGAGGGCAGGAAAAAGCTGGAAAAGGATACAAGCAATCTGAATCCCTTTGCATTTTAATTATTTAGAAAACGTAACCTGAGATCAATTCAAAAGCTTTTGGGTGATTGTTGGTAAATACTGGATAGTTGCAAGTTGAAAATATTGCGACTGAAACACAGTACATTATGAAATAGGATCAAAATGCATCCTGTATCCAGGCAACACTTCTGACCTTGCAAATACTGACTTCAGGTCGTAATAATTATACTTAGCAACAAGAGCTTCACTTGCAATTGTACCCCAAATAATCCCTCTGTTTTACACACATCCTTTCAAAATAATGACAATAATAAAAATATGCAATAAATTCAAAGTGGGTAGAGCTCAAAACTTCATAACTGATCATTCAATTCTAGGAAAGCTAAAGACAAAACAAAAAAAAATCACTTTTAGTACTTGGGTAGACCTGCTTGTTGAAATTATCAGAAGGAAAATTTACCCTCCCAACTTGTTAGTCTGCATTCTAACTCTTTCTCTCATACCTAGTTAATTTTTCTATCATTCCAATGATGTAAAACTTCAGCAGTGCATTACTTCTGTTGAAAATCTGGTCTATTTCTCATAAACTAGAAGCCATTAAGGGTCAAAGGAAAAATATTTTGAAATCGATCTTGCATTAAACTCATGTGGCCTGCCTTGCTTGGGATTTTCAGCAGCCTACACTGTCACTACCTCTTCATATGGTCATTTTTTTTTCATGTGTCTCAGAAAGAAAATCCACTCTATTGAGCCAGGAAGAGCAGGAGCGCACAGGAGACAGGACCATTCACAGCAACACTACCCTTGCCATCTCACCAATTGTAATCTCTTATGGCCATCTTGCAATTTTAATATGAGTGGTGTGATTTGCCAGTAGACTTAAGCCAATCTTGTCTTTTTTAAAATTATGCTCAAGCCAAAACCATTTCTTACATTTTCATCTCTGTAGAGATTGCCTTAAAAAAAAATCATGTTTCCAATTAATAGCTGATGAGGATGAGATTTCAAGATTTTTTACTGTAAGAAATCACTATAAGCATCATTGACCAAACATTATTTTAGCAAATAATATCTTAAACTACAGAAAAGAATTTTTTTATACTTCTCACACATTGCCCATTTTCTTTCTTCTAATATGAATCAACCTTAATTTGGGAAGGAAGCAGGAAAGCGTTTGGTGACTTGGACAAGTTGCAGAGCTGGGCCGAGAGGTGGCAAATGGAGTTTAATGTGGAAAAGTGTGAGGTAATGCACTTTGGCAGGAACAATAAATGTGTAGAGTATAGGGCTAATGGTAGGGCTCTTAATAGTGTTGAGGAACAGAAGGATCTTGGTGTATGTGTCAATAGATCCCTGAAAGTAGGCAGTCAAGTGGATAAAGTTGTTAAGAAGGCATATGGAGTCTTAGCTTTTATTGGTAGGGGGATTGAATTTAGGAGCCGCAGCATCATGTTGCAACTGTACAAAACTCTAGTGCGGCCGCACTTGGAGTATTGTGTGCAGTTCTGGTCCCCACATTATAAGAAAGATGTGGAGGCATTGGAGAGGGTACAGAGGAGGTTTACCAGGATGTTGCCTGGTATGGAGGGCAGGTCCTATGAAGAGAGGTTGAAGGATTTGAGGTTGTTTTCGTTAGAAAGGAGGCGGCTAAGAGGGGATCTTATTGAAGCATATAAGATGATTAGAGGTTTAGATAGGGTGGACAGTGATAGCCTTTTTCCTAGGATGGAGAAAGCTAGCACGAGGGGACACAGCTTTAAATTAAGGGGTATGAGTTATAGGACGGATATCAGAGGTAGGTTCTTTACTCAAAGAGTGATTAGGGAGTGGAATGCCCTGCCTGCAGCTGTTGTAGATGCGCCAAGTTTGGTGGCGTTTAAGAGGTTAATTGATAAGTATATGGAAGAGAAGGGAATGGTTTAGTTTGGAGGGGCATTGCTTTTTATTTTGGTCGGCGCAACATCGAAGGCCGAAGGGCCTGTTCTGTGCTGTATTGTTCTATGTTCTATGTTCTATGAAAACAATTGATTCGAGAAAGGGATGCGTAGAGATCATAGATCATTGGCTAATACACTCTGACTCTTCTTTGATAACTATACATAGATTATGTGCAATTTCATGTGGTCTGCTAAGAGATTCAATATCCACTATTGAGATTTACAAACCAACTGTCAATCGATATTGGTTTATGTTTGAAAAAGAAACTTAAGATTTTTATACCAAGTCTGCTGATGTAAGAAATGGAAACTTCTGTGCAGATAACTCTAAACTCCTTCTAGAACTTACATCAATGCCAATGAAAGTGGACCCAACATTGATGCTTTCATGTTACAAACAACAGTAAATGCTGACAGCTCATGCATTGTACACTAATGAGGCCCAAAGAGCAATTTTCATCAAGCCTGAGGCCTTTTGCTTTGGGCATGAGTCGGATGTGATGGTGGGCTCAGACAAAAGGGCAAACTTACCTATTTGTGACATGGACATGCAAAATGGGCAGCACACAGATAAAAGAGGTAGAAAAATGGAATGATAATATCAACCTTGATGAAACTCCACTATCAAACCAACTATCGCGATCAGGTATGAGAGAAGAAAACAAAAATTATCTACCTAGCTGACAAGAATATCCTCAATGAGGAGGTATTGAGTCGAAAGGCATTGAAGATTTCTAAGTAACATATTCTAAACAGTTGTAATAAAGTGGAAAAATGCACTGGATAATATTGAATAGATTTACTTAAGAATATGAATGATATGTTGACATGTGATAGCATATTGCTAGTATTTGATTGAAAACTCAACTGACAGTTGCAAATTAAACCCATAAAAGTTAAATTTCGAAGTGACAGTTAGCAATTCAACTAAAATGTTATCCTATAACTTTGCCCTGCATTGGATCCTCATGCTTTAATTTTCTGTAACCTGTTCATATTTGTGTATGCTCTCAAGACTTTAGTGCAGGTTTTGGTGAAGAACAAGATATGTATATATTGGGACATTATCCACCCACTCCTGCCAGATCTAGTACACTGAAAAATATGTTGGTGCATTTATATATATGTTGACAGTTTTCATGTCCCAGTACCTGTCAATATTATTTTAAATTTTGTGTGCAGTATTCATTTGGCTACAATGGTGTCTCGCTGTTTGTAAGGTGTATGGGGTGTCAGGGGATGGGTGGGGGAAATATGTCGCGTCCTTTTCAGGGCGGTTGTTCTTTGCCCCCATCTGGCACTCAGCTCTCACCTGTGGCTCCCCATAGCTGTTTGCATGCGACAGCGGCCACACCCCGGGCAACAGGTTTGACAAGTTGGCTAAACCAGGTGAGGGTAGCTGACGGGTTTCAACCCTCGGTGAAATAGGGAGATGTCTATCCCAGCATGTGAAGACAGACTTTGGCAGATTGAGTGGACAAGACCAATGGAAGATCCAACGGTCAAGAAGCCTTCCTCTACAAGTGTAGTGGAATGCAAAGAGCAGGACAAGATACAGGACATGTCCTGGTCATCTACTGCAACTAGTCCCAAGTCCAGCCGTCTTGACTCTTGTCTTGCCACTGGATCCAGATGGGAATTGGGAAGAGAGAATGAGGCTGACGTTGTGCAACTCTCCCTCACTTTAATCCAAATCAAGCACTAGTCTCAACACTATCATCATCATCATCATCCTGTTCAACCCTTGGAATCCCGTGGCAATGGGCCAATGACAAAGCTGCTCAGTGCGGATACACTGAAAGTTGTAGTCAAGGACCTGCATACAGGTGGCTCAGGTCTAATGGTCATTTTCTGCTGACCAAAGTAGCAGTGGGACTCGGCGTCCATCTGTGCGACTAAGCAGTCCACTTCAGAAACGCACGGTTCACCTCTACAGAATGAGGAAGGGACTAGAAAAGGTGCTCTAAATGTTGCCTACTTCACTACAACCTGGCAACTTTATCGTGGCTGGCAGAGATTCCACCTTGCGGTTGAACAAACAAAATAAAACACAAGGTGACACCGCTCGTGCACATGCTTCTGGATAATTCGACAGCAGACAGGCCAGAGAGAAGAACAATCTTTGTTGCCAGAGAGCTTGCAAGATACAACATTGACATTGCAGCTCTGAGCGAAACTCATCTTGCCAACATAGGTCAGTTGATTGAAACTGGAGGTAGATACACTTTTTTCTGGAGCAGTCGCGGCAGCGATGAGTTTCCTGATGCTGGAGTTGGATTCGCTGTCAGGAGTCATCTTGTTTGTTTTGCTAGTCTACCCAAGGGTGTGAACAACCGGCTTATGACAGAACAGCTTCCGCTACAGAACAGAAGTCAAGCCAACCTGATCAGCATCTATGCCTCCACAATGAACAACCCAGACGAGGTGAAAGACAAGTTCTATGAAGAACTAGAAGCCCTACTATCAACAGTGAGTAGTACCGACAAGCTGATCTTACTTGGCGATTTCAATGCAAGAGTAGGGTGTGACTCTGCAATCTGGCAGGGAGTCATTGGGAGGCATGGAGTGGGCAAATGTAAGACTAACTTTTAATGAAGACCTGTGCGGCACATGACTGCCTCATCACTAACACAATCTTTCATCTGCGTATCCATAGCAAGACTTCCTGGATGCATCCCCGCTTTACACATTGGCATTGGCATCTTATAGACTATGTCATTGTCAGGAGAAAAGACAGGAAGGATGTCAGAGTGACCAAGGCCATGTGTGGTGCTGACTGCCGGACAGATCACAGACTCATTGTCTCCAAAATGAGGCTCCGCATCAGACCCAAGAAGCGACCACAAGGAAGCAAGGTTATGAAAAAAATCAATGCGGCCAAGCTAAAAAACCCCAGCATAAGTTCAGCACTGGCTGAAGACTTAGAAATCAAGCTTACTGACCTACACCTTGCAGGTAGCACTGAGGATGATTGGGAATGCTTCAGGGATGCTGTCCATTCATCTGCACTGAAGATGGTCAGGGTCTCTACCCACAAGCAACATGACTGATTCAATGAGAATTTTAGGGAAATACAGGCTTCACTTGTTGAAAAGCACTGTCTTCATCGGGACTGTCAGAATGACCCATCATCAGCTGCCAGTGCTCTTTCATCAGTGCTCTCAGGACAGTCCAGAATAAATTACGTAAAATGCAGGATGCCTGGCTGAGTGCCAAGGCAGATGAAAACAAGGAAACGCTGACAGAAATGACTTGAAACAATTCTATGAAGCCCTCAACACTCTTTACAGACCTCAATCTGTTGGGAGCTCCCCCATCCTGAGTACAGATGGTACAACTCTCATTACAAAGAGGGCTCAGATCCTGCAGAGATGAGCTGAACACTTTGAAGCCATCCTCATCCTCTATTAACAATGAGGCAATAGACAGGATTCCCCAGGTCAATAATAACAGCACCATGGATGACCTACCAGTAGTAGCCAAAGTCACAAAAGCTATCAGTCAGCAATCTAGTGGTGAAGCCTCAGCGGTAGATGCCATACCTGCAGAGATCTACAAAGCTGCTGGTCCTGTACTTATTAAGAAACTCACTGAGTTGTTCCAGTCCTTTTGGAAGCAAGGATCCATTCCTCAGGAACTTAAAGATGCTTCCATTGTACACCCCTACAAGAGGAAGGGCAATCGGTAAGTATGAGACAACTACCAAGGAATCTCGCTGTTCTCCATCACAGGAAAAACCATCGCAAGAATCCTGCTAAATCATCTGGTCACTCATTTGCAGCTGGGCCTGCTTCCCATTTGCCTGATTTGCAGAATCATACTGTGGCTTCTGCAAAGGTCACGGGACTATTGACATGATTTTTGCTGCAAGCCAAATTCAGCAGAAGTGTCAGGATTGTGAGCTCTACACAACCTTTTTTGAACTTGCGAAAGCCTTCAACACTGTAAGCCAACAAGACATGTGGAGGATCATGTTGAAGTTTGGTCGTCTCCCCAAATTCATTCAGATGGCACGCCAGTTCCGTGATGGCATGATGGCCAGAGTACTGGATGGCGGAGAATCCTCTGAGGCATTCCCAGTCATCAATGGAATCAAACAGGACTGTGTGCTTGCACCCTCACTCTTCAGCATGAGGTTTACTACTATGCAGAATGATGCCTTCCAGGACAGTGTTGATGGAATCAGCCTTAAGTACAGAGTGGATGGGAAGCTCTTCACCTGAGGAGACTTCAAGCTATTACCAAAGTGAAGAAGACTGTTTTGAGAGACTTCGTCTATGCCAATGACTGTGCTCTGTATACTGGCTCAGAGCCAGAGATGCAATTCAGTATGGACAAATTTTCCATAGTTTGTGACAACTTTGGACTCACCATCAACATTAAAAATACTGAAGTCATGCACCAGCCTGCTCTTCATGCATTGTACACAGAACCCATAATCACAATCAAAGGGCAGAAACTACAGACAGTGGACCAGTTCACTTATCTTGGCAGCATTGCCTGCCAAGCAGTGACGATTGATACAGAAGTTAACTGCAAAATAGCAAAGGCAAGTTCTGCTTTCGGTAGACTGCACTCCACTGTATGGGAATGTCGAGGAATCAGCCCAGCAACAAAACTGAGGGTCTATCAAAGGCATGCAAGACAGCTCAATCCTTTCCACATGACTTGTCTTCGCACAATATTACGCATCCAATGGCAAGACAAAGTACCAGACATTGAAGTTCTCTCTAGAGCAAACCTACCATTAATTCACACACTGCTGACGAGAGCGCAAACCCGGTAAGCAGGTCATGTCATCCGTATGCCAGACAAGCACATACCCAAGCAGCTCTTTTTTTGAGGAACTCTCTGATGGAAGATGCTCACATGGAGGGCAGAAAAACATTACAAAGACCCATTCAAGGCCTCCCTGAAGTCGCTTGACATAGACATGACCACCTAGGAAATACTGACACAAAACCACAAGGTGCATTGATGAAGCACAACTTAAGCACCAGCTGCGCAAGTCCAAAGCCACTAGTGCAACAACTACAGTACCTACACAAGTCTGTCCAATATGTGCCAGGACATTCCATGCTCGAGTTGGCCTGATCAGTCATCTTCAGACACACCGCAACCAGCCTCAAAATGACTAATGGTGTCGAGGTCTCATTGACGATGATGAACAAACAACTACTTCATTTATAGAAAGCAAACCAAATACATCAGTGCAAAAATTGGAAAATATTTGAAATGATCCTTTACAAATTTTCAGAAAAAATGCAACAAATATTGAGAGTTAATGTTTAATCTTTTTAAAAACATGTACTTTGTTTTCAAAGTCTTTCTTTTGGAAAAAAAACAGTTCTAGTGTGACTACCGAGTGAATTTATTTATGCTGCGGTGGATGGTGTCCCAGTTTCTAGGTAATGAAAAAGATCTGACCTGGAGCAACAAAAATGTAATGAAAATCTGAATTTAAATTATACACTGTGTTTACACAGGTGACCTTCTAATAGACTTGTTGTCAAGTCTTTGGAGAACTGCACACTAATACAGTTCCAACTTCATAAAAAGAAATTCTCAGTCCAACTTTTTTTTTTGTAAGAATGTTGGCACACAGCATATTTACAGTGGTAGGGCAATGTAAAAGCAGAAAGGTTGGAAATGCACAACAAATCCTTTCGAAAAAAGGGGCAATGGATTAATATTTCTGATGTGAAGACATTGGAATAGCCATATCAGCTGAGGTTATTCATGAAGGACCGAGTTTGCCCCTTGTTTGAAGTCTGGTGATCCTCAGGTTCAATCACCACCAATCAGCTCTTTCCCTTCAAAGAGGAGAGCAGCCTACAGTCATCTGGGACTATGGTGACTTTACCTCACTGGATCGTTAGTTCAATGTTTATGCTAAACCTTTCCATCCATTGCCTCTCATTCCTCTATTAGTACTCTTAAAATCCTACTTCTTTGTCCAAACTTTTAGTCACTAGCCCTAATATTGCTTTCTGTGATCTACAGCTGGACTTTTACAGCAGTCTAAATAAAAAGTCAGTCGTCAGAATCCCCATCTGGCTGCTCTGGTGATATCATATGGAGAGCAGCCTTTATTGCTTCAGAACGGTATGTCTGCACCCATCTAGGAGGAAGTCAAACCCCAAACCAGTCCTACTCAATCAGATTGGCCGGCATGTCTACAATCCCAGCAGCTCAAGCATTGAGCATGTCCCCAAGAAGAAGAGTTACGAAGCCCAGACTTCAAGTAAGTCTGGGATTTTTGACAGGCATGGCTGGCAGACTCCATTCTGATAATGGTTCAAGACATGGAAGAACTGCATTTTAGAAGGCAGGAGAGAGACTTAAAGGGAGATGGGAGTAGGGTGGAGTGGAAGGCATGATTTTGTGTGGAGTAATTTTCCGTTTTTGTGCTGCAAATGAAAAGCCATGCTTTCTAAGAGTGCATATAACTTGCATAGTTTTCTAACTAATTGGTCGTAATATTGAGCTCAACACACACCAGAGCTTCTGATATGTACTTCTGAAAGGTAAGGCTCTTTATTGGCAGAAGGTAATCTGGAAAATTACCTCTAATATAATAAATTGTTGTGTACTTTATGGCATTAGTCTTGCTTGAATAAAATCCGGACACCATCATTAATAATATGACATTAACATCATAAGTGAATAGGTAAAACTTATGACAGCTCTATTTCAATGCCGGTAAGTGTGAGGGCATCCATTTGGACCAAAAAAGGATAGTGTGGCGACGAGAGGAATTTCACAGTAATTTCATTGCAGTGTTACTTGTGATTAATAAATAAACTAAGTTTTAAATTTTCAGTTTGCTGATGACATCACCATAGTGGGTTGTACCTCAAACAATGATGGGATGGAATACAGGAAAGAGATAGAGAATCTGACGAACTTGTTTGACGACAATAATCTATCCCTTAATGTCAGCAAAATGAAGGAGATAACTATTGTAGACATGCCATTTTTCACATCAACAGATTCGAAGTGGAAATGGTCAAGACCTTCAAGTTTCTAGCTGTGCAGATCACCAACAATCTATCCTGGTCCCTCCATGCCAATGCTATAGTTAAAAAAGCACATCAACACCTCTAATTTTCTCAGAAGACTAAGGAAATTTGGCATATCAGCTATGATGCTCACTAACTTTTACAGATGCACCACAGATAGCATTCTTTCTGGTTGTATCACAGCTTGGTATGGCTCCTGCTGTATTCAAGACTGGAAGAAACTACAGCGTTTTGTGAACAAAGCCCAGTCCATCACGCAAACCAACCTCCCATCCATTGATCTCTACACTTCCTGCTGCCTCAAAAAAGCAGGGACCCCGGCCTGGACAGACTCTCTTCCACCTTGCATCGGAAAAAAAGATACAGAAGTCTGAATATGTGTATGAGCCAATTCAAGAACAGCTTCTTTCTTTTGCCACCAGACTTTGAATGGGCCTACCTTGTATTAAGTCGATCTTTCTCTACACCCTAGCTATCACCCTATACATTCTGCATTCTCTCCTTCACTATGTCCGGTATGGTTTGAATGTATAGTGCTCAAGAAAGAATACTTTTCATTGTATGTTAATACATGTGACAATAATAAATTAAATTGAATAAATGAGAGGCAGGTCAATCAGGAGAGAAGATAGGAAGCAGTTCTTCATGCAATGTTAAAATACAGAACTCTCTTTCACAAAAAACAGTTAATGCTAATTCAATTAACAATTTTAAATCTCTGATTAATTAATTTTTGCTAGCTAAGGGCATTAACAGATATGAAGCCAAAACAGTTAATCGGAGTTAAGATATAAATCAAGATTAGTGGCATAGTGGGCAGTGAAGAAAGTCATCTCCTATTGCAACGGAATCTTGATCAAATTGGAGCAGTGGGCTGACGAATGACAGATGGAGTTTAATTTAGACAAATGTGAGGTGATGCATTTTGGTAAATTGAGCCAGGGCAGAACTTACTCAGATCATGCTAGAGCGTGGGGAGAGTTACAGAATAAAGAGATCTAAGAGTACATTTTCGTAGCTTCGTGAAAGTGGAGTCACAGGTGAACACAGTGGTGAAGAAGGCATTCAGCATGCTTGGTTTCATTGGTCAGAACACTGAATACAGGAGTTGGAATGTCTTGTTGAAGTTGTACAAGACTAAGGCCACACTTGGAATACTGTGTGCAATTCTGGTCACTCTATTATTGAAAGGATATTATTAAACTAGAAAGAGTGCAGAAAAGATTTATTAGGCTGCTACCAGGACTTGATGGATTGAGTTATAAGGAGAGGCTGGATAGACTGTGACGTTTTTCTCTGGAGTGTAGAAGGCTGAGAGGTGATCTTACAGAATCACATTCAGGGGGACAGGCAAGTGATTTGGGGTCAATTCTGTAGTTACCCATGGGTGAGATTAAGATTTTTCTGTCTAAAATTTCCTGGCTGGCCAGCCAGGTAAGTATATTGGAACTGTCTGAAATCTAAAACTCAAAATGGAGATTAGAAAATCAGAGCCATTGTCTTACTTTGAGTTTTTCATTTGGATTAAGTCCAAATATAGACTACTACCAAATATTTCTCATAGGTCCAGATTAAATGCAAATCTGGCAGACCATGGCTAGTAGTTTTGATGTAAATTACATACACATCTGATAGAGAACCAACTTGTCTACAAATAGATATCTTAGGTTAAAAATATGGTTATTCCTTTTGCACTGTATAGTTGCAGTATTTTAGTCAGTGGTTTTTAGGAATTATGTTGAAAATGTTGTCTTCATTAATATATGTAATAACCAGCTCCTTTTGTTCTTCACAATAAATTGACAAGGTACAGAGGGATTGGGAGGACAATACCGCAGCACACTGAATGTCTAGTACATTGCGGAGTGAGATAATAGGAACAGCACTTTTCACCCCCAATTTTCAACTCCATCTGAACAATGAAGCCATATTTTTTACCCAGGTTCAGACAATCAGACTGTATTTTTCTTGACAATTCAACTCAACTTGATTTAAATAAGCTAGACAGAACTTTAAAAAAGCATCAAAACACCCATTCGCTTATGTTTAGCAGATAATCTTCATTAGAGAGAAGAAGGTGACTTAATAGAAGCATACAAGATGATCAGAGGGTTAATTAGGGTAGACAGTGAGAGCTTTTTCTTTGGATGGAGATGGCTAACACGAGGGGACATAGCTTTAAATTGAGCGATGATAGACATAGGACAAATGTCAGAGGTAGGCTCTTTACTCAGAGAGCAGTAGGGACACGGAATGCCTTGCCTGCAACAGTAGTGGACTCGCCAACATTAAGAGCATTTAAATGGTCATTGGATAAACATATGGATGACATTGGAATAGGATAGGTTAGATTGGTTTTCACAGGTCAGCACAACATCGAGAACCGAAGGGCCTGTATTGTGCTGCAATGTTGTATGTTCTATCTCACCAAGTGGCTTTATTGTTCAGAATCCAAAATGTTCACAGGTTAGATTTTACCCTATAAGTTGGGCTATTTCCTAATGTCAGACTCCTGACTTCTAAAAGTCAGCCCTTTCATAAATAATTTTGGTTTTTAAGAATAGTAGGGTGGGATGAACCGCTGCACCCTATGAGAGTGCAAATGCATGTGTGGATCCAGATGACGTGGGACATGGATGCAGGTGCTTTCCATTCCAAGTTCAACATTGGCCTCAGGAGCAATGACCCTGAAATATGACCCCTCCAGGAGATTATACTTTGATGATAGGAACTGTCAGTGCCCATGTAATTGATACCTTAAATATTATTGCCCTGGGAAAGCTGGTCTATTGAGAATCCTCCTATGATGAACACACAACTCATTACAACTTTTCATGACTATACTGAGTTATACGTATGCTCAAACTCTATATATTTCACCTTTGAATATTTACCTGTGAACATGCCCAGCCTTTTGCACCTTTTCCCTGCACGTTCCTGCACAAATCAATATACATAAGCTCACACCATAGCTGTGCAAGTGACAACAGCAATCTAACCCCTTGTATTTTCACATTTTATCAGCTCTCAAAGCCTTCAGCCAAGCCATAATGAGATTTGGTTGAGAGCCTAAACATCCATTACAATATGAGAATACCTGTTTCACAGAGGCACTGTTGTATTTTGAGAGTTCAGGTTCTGATCTTTGCTGTCAATTTAACAATGTTTATTGATATGGATTAAGTGATTTCAAGAGTTCACATGTTTAAAACTTTAAAGGGCCTGCATCATTAATGATATTTTATATTTAGTCCAAACATCTTTTCATAAGAGGATGTTATCAACAGATTACACCTTTTCAAAATTTTGTTTTTACACATCCCACTAGACACTATGTTATTCAGTGGTTCTAGAAAGTATACAGTGGGTCAATGGGCACATAAGTGCCAGAGCTTGAACTGGGGGCATGATGGGCTTGAGTGGAAAAGCAGAGCTTAGCATAGAGCATGAGAGGATAAGGGGTGGGTGGAAGGGCAGAGCTTGGCATGGAGGCATGAGGGGCCTGAAGAGTTAGGAGGACAGGCAGAGCTTTACTGCGTAAGCATCTGGCAGGTCATAGACTAACATGGAATTGAGTATAGTATATGCACAGTGATGTAAGAGAACACATGACTACACTTGGGTGTCAATATCACGTCAGACAGAGCTGTGCAGTGTAAAAGCAAGCATGGAGACAGCTCCTGGATTGAATCTTTGGATATATTTTCCAGTAGTTAAAAAATACTTTGTGTTCATCTCCAAAGGTCTACAAATGTCTTAATAAGACCTACCAACTATGCCCAATACCTTACAACATAGTGGCAGTAACAGGAATTATCCAGTTTCAAAATAAAAGTATAAACAAGGAAAATTAAAAAAAAGAAGCATTCTGACCTAAAGAAAAGGTCAGGAAGTCGAAGTGCAGAAAGAAATCACTCAAGAAAAGGCCTGAGGAAAAAGCCTGAGAACATTGGGCTGCAGGAGGGAAGACTAATCAGTTAATCCAGGCAGCTACTGTCAAAGAAATTTAAATGCCAAGATCATTAATGCCATTCCTGTGGGTGCCCAAAGCTGGCAGATGCAGGAAAACTCTTCCTGCAGAAGCTTACAACTAAGCTAACTTGGATTTTCAGAACTAAATGCGTCTACAGTTTAAGAATTTTAACCATGGGTCAGAATACAGTTTTTCAAATCAATTGGACTTATCCAAGGCCTAGATAAATCACAACATTAGGAATTTTGGGAAAGAGATTCTTTTGATACATGATTGCTTCACGTCTGGATAAAAAGACAGAAGTTGAACAGGATAGCACACTGTTTTCAGGCGGCCTAATAGCTGGCATAATAGCTAGACACGGAATCAAATAATGTTTAGCCATAGCAATCTAGTAATGTTACCCAAGGTAAAACTGTTGCCTCTTTAGGTAAAAATATACCACATGACCTCTCAACCAGTTCCATTCTGCTGTGGAGATCCAAGAAACTTCAGACATAAGACTGCTTTCTGGCTGCCAAAAATTGCCTGGATGGCTACTTCACACTTTACACCTTCTCTCAGCACAGCATGTTTTCAGGATATGTTCCCTACAAGCAGCCATACCTAATTCAGCATGCCATCTGCACACAGATATACATACATATGAGCATTCATGCAAATGCACAGACATCTTTTTTTACAGCACTGGCCACTAGAAGCAGGTTGGCTCACAAGGCACAGTGAAATTCAAAGACCAGGAAGATGGTCTGTGATTGGGATTTAGCTAATTGGGACGATTGCGTTGTTAACAAGAGGAAACATTGGATAGGACTGGGATTGAGGGTTGAGGGGTCAGGTGGGGAAGAGGTCAGGCAGCAGGGGGCTGAGGGGAAGTCAGACATCGTATGAATCAGGTCAGGTCACTGGCAGGTTTGAGTCAGGGGGATAGTGGATAGGGAATCCTTTGGTGAAAGGGAAAACCATAGCGGTTGAGTGCTTAGTTAGTGGGGGGCACATGTGGGACCTCCTAGTCTGGTCAGGGGCTTGATGATTGCCCTGTGTGGGATCAGTGTGGATGTTTAAAATAGTTACACTGAAGTTAGAAGTTCTTTTATTTCTTTTGTCTCATTCAGAGTAACTACTAACTCATCACTGACAGAGCTATCCTAAGATAATGATCTAAATAGCTTTGGTTAATAGTTCCCAGCAATTGTCCAGGGGATGTTAGCGCTTCTGGTCAAATGCTGGGCAAATTCTTACGTGGAAACTTCTGAGAAGGATTGCCAGTACCTCCCAAATCTGACACTGGGAGCCAAGAATTTACTCCTTATTGTCCAAAAATAGTTTTAAAAATTATATCCATCCTCAGTCATTTAAAGGCACTCCTGAAATTCTAAGAGTCTGGGAGTTGGGTCAGCAATCCCAGAATTGGGGAATATCCAACACTTTTAAAGGCCTTCTGAGTCAATCCAAGGCAATAAAAATCCAAGCCATTGTGTTCACAACTTAATGAAGCTGTTGTAGTTTCCCCCAGATTCTGAAACAGATCCACCTCGAAAGAAATAGCAATGGGGATGAAAAGGATTATCAGCAGCCTTTTATAATGATGACCCTGACTTTGCTTTACCTGAGTCTCTGATCATGATTGGGCACAGTACCCACTTTAGAGAACCCATAACTGTTGGATATGGTCTGGTGAGTTTGAAAGTGCAGCTCCACATGTCTAGTTTGAGCCACCCAATGTGGATCAGCATAATAAAGAGAAAATCCAGCCTTTGTCCTGCCTATGAATGAAGCACAATTCCTATCAGAGGTGGTATATAGTCTTGAGACTGTTGGAAGTATCGAATATTATATAGAAATCCTTCCCTCATGAAGCAGCTTTGAAGTCAGCATTTCAGCAACTAGTTATCTGTGTATAACTGACAGAAGCATCTATCAGCTGGCTTATTGATCTCGAGAATCCTCTCAAGATGCCCAGATCATAGCTTCAGAAAATCTCAACCAGTTGAATGCAAATGGCTTACTTTGATTTGCAAAGGCACAAGCTATTTCAAAATTGACAGAATCTCAGGCAGTTGGCTGTGATTATCAAGTGTTTGGATCAGGAACAATTAATAATAATGCTGATGTTTAAAAACAACCCTGTGGGCCCCTAGAGAAATACATGAAAAGATCAAAAGTACCAGTATATGTGAAGCAGTAATAATATCAGATCTGCAAATCAAAAGTCACAGCAATTATTAACTGCATTGATCAAAACGAATCTCATAAGAGAGAGCAAAAGGAAAAATGCAAGATGATAAGCATGTATGATCAAGTTAATTTATTGTGGAAACCCTATGCCATTTTCTGTACAGGTTAGCAGGAGGTGGTTATCAATGTCACAGTTAGAATTAAAGACAATAGTATGACATTTCAACACTTAAAGCCTTGTCTGTTTAAAAGCATGAAAGGTGAATTCAAGAATGTGTGGCAGATCTGGAATCAGAATAGAAATTTTTTCGTTCAGATAACAAATCTCTCATGACATTTGCAGGGATGTAGTGGCTTTTCAGACTTGCTGCATTGGCTCTCCTGCTCATACTTAATTGATTAAGACCATCCAGTGATAGGCGAGCAAAACTAATGACAGGCTTGGCAGATGGTAAATGCCATGATATCCAATTCCAAAAGGGAAATTTGAAACATTTTTCTAATGTGTACATTATGAGGAGCATTTCTGAAGTCAAGATAGAACAATTTTCCCAGAAAAAAATTGATGATTTTATATTAAAATTAAACACTTATTAAAATAAAAAGAAAGTAAAATACACCAAAAAACAAGAACACCTTTACACAGTTAACAGTACTTCCAAAACAAAGATTCTTGTTTAAATAAACTCAGAGCTAAACCCAGTTTTGATGGCAACAATCCTTATAGATTTTCTAATCTATAAAAATCCAATACCTTTACACATAATACTTGACTGCTCTGGGGTGTTCTCTGGGAGGTGAAAGCAAACTGGTGCCACAGGTCTGACTTCATCCACATCCTGGGCATAATTCTCCCATCTGCACTCTAAGTGCTTTCACCAGTGTTTCCATTATGTCAGAAGTGCCTGTCGTGTGGGATTCACCCATTTTAATCACTTAAATTTATGTATGACGCAAAACATGCTGGCCAGCCTGATTTTACAGAGATTGGGACACCATTTTTAAATAGTACCCCAATGACAACTTTCCAGACATACCTACCCTGCACCCCCAACCCACCCGTCCCTGCAAACAATAGACATGGTGACCCCAGTCCCACACCATAAGGGTGGCCTGCCCAAACCCCCCAACCATAGGCCTTACCCCACCTCATAAAAAAGATGCTCTGGTATGGGGTTTCCATAGGCCTTGCCTCCCTCAGCCCCCAAGCCCCCTACCCCCATCAGGCCTCATCGCTTGGCAGTGCTAACCTTGCAATTCCCCCAGCACCCTGGCATTGACACTGTGGCAATGACATCCTGACCCAGCACCTTGGACTCTGGGGGAGTGAGGTGTACATGATGGTCCATGCCAATTGCTTTTGAGAAAGCGGTAGTGTCCTCCTTCTTCAATTGCAAGAGTCTGTGTTGCAGACACTCCCATCATGCTGTTTGGTCAGGAACTGTAGGATTTTGACTAGCAAGATGAAGGAATGGTGATATATTTCTAAATTGGAATAAAATATGACTGGGATGGGAACTTGCGGGCAGTGGTGTTTCCTTGCCTCTACTTCCACTGTCCTTTGAGGTGATAAAATTAATGGATTTGAGAGATATTGTTAAAGCAGCCTTGGCAAATGGATGCAACACATCTAAACATTGGAATACAGTGCAGTGTGATAGGATTTTTAAAGTTGTGGGGGGTGTTGTTTTGCCCTGGGTGAATGTTGAGCTTCTTGAGTGTTTTTGGGGCTGTGCTGATCCAGGCAAGTGGAAGGTGTTTCACCACACACCTGATTTGTGCCCTGTAGCTGGTGGACAGATTTTGGAAAGTCAGGAGGTAAGATACTTGCCACACATTAACAATCTCTAACCTGTTCAAGAAACCACATAATTTAAATGGTGGCCTTCTTAAATCTCTGTGCTTTCTTTTAACTTAATCAATAAACAAAAAAATGGGCATCAATAGAATCCAGCTTGGTAACAAATTACAGAAACAAACAAGTGAATAAAAATTTGAACATCCAAACTGAGCTATTCAAATTAGTTAATTATCTATTTTTTAAGTAACCGAGAATCATTTGATAAAAATTGACTTTTCCCACTAGTCATATAAGTATGCTGTTATTTAATATTTACCAGCCAGCTAGTAGAATGTAAATAGAATATGTCAGGCATTCTGGTAAGCATATTTTTGTTTTGATACCTGGTTTATATATCAAATAAAAGCAAAATATTGCAGATGATGGAAATCTGAAATAAAAACCAATAAAACTCAGTAGCTGAGAAAAAAAGCAGTTTACATTTCAAATCCATCTGACTCTTTCCTGGAACTTAAAAGGGATAGAAATATAATGAATTATTTAGTTGGAGGGAGATATGTAGAAGATGGGGCAGAATAGAAGGACAGGAATAAGTTAGAGCTGAGGAGAGATTTACAAAGATGTCATGGATTTAAGACAAAGTGGGTGTTAATGACAGTATTAAGGACTGAAAAAGCATAAAGGTGGTATTGCAATTTTTAAAAAATCAGTTACAGGATATGAGCCTTGCTGGCTACAGCATTTATTGCCCATCTGTAATTGCCCTTCAGAAAGTGGTGATGAGCTGCCTTTTTCAACCTCTGCAGTCCAAGGTGTAGGTGCAAAGCCCAAGTTCTGTTCTAAGGCATTTCCAGGACTTTGGCCCAGCCACAGTGAAGGAGCAGTAATGTATTTCCAAGTCAGGATGATGAGTGACTTGGATGAAACTTCCATGTGATGGTGTTCCCAGGTATCTGCTGCTCTTATTCTTTTAGATGCTAATGATCATGGATTTGGAAGGTGCTTCCTAAGGAACCTTAGTGAGTCTCCGCTAATAAGAGAACAAGGGTCAGGGCTCAGTGAAATCACGACTGAAAACCTGGACTCAAAATGCAAACTCTGTTTCTCGCTCCACGGATGCTGCCAGGTCTGCTAAGTTGATTCAACATTTTCTGTTGTTACATATCAAATAGCTTGAGTGTGAGAACAGTCGGAGGATATAAACTAGTCCTTGCTGCATTTATTTTATGCGCTTCAAAGAGGCATAAGGAGGAAAAATTTTGGGTAGTGACATCTTGTACCCTATCACTGTTAGAGATACGAGTGTCAACATTGGCATAAGTGGCTGCCAGCACTGCACTGCTCTGAAACAAACATTAGGCCTCTCACGTGTTACCTGTTCAGGACTTCTGTTGTAAACTGGTCAGTGATGAGCAGAGTAGCATTTCTACATTCAGGATTCTTTAATTGTGTTTGCGATCCTAGAAACCACACCAAAAATCTAAAATTTTTCATTAAAAAAAAATTCCTGTGGGACTTGGAGGACCAGATGTGTAAAACAGGCCAGCTACCTTTGGGTATGTAATGAGTGCCAGAAGCCATACCTAGATCATTAAAATTAGGCCCTTTGGTTAGAATATACACCATCCATCCTCAGAAAATAGGCCAGAATTCTTACTTGAGCATCTAAAAAAAATTCTGTTAACCTTGCATTTGCTTAAAATTTCTAGGTCACAAGAAAACGTTGAACAGAAATTGCTTTAAAGTTGATAAAATACCTTTACAAAAAGTGGATAGATCAAGAGCATCTTAGAAATGAATAAAGAAATTCCAGGACAATATTGATACATTGGGTGGGATTTTCCAGCTCTTTCTGCTGGCAGGATCTTCCAGTCCCGCCAAAGGTGACCTCTTATGGTGGATTCCTCTGCAGCAGGACAGGCGAGCCATGCAAAATGGCAGAGGCATGGGTGGGACCAGAAGATGCAGCCAGCAATCAATGGCAAGCTGCCTCAAATGTCCGGGCTCTTGAAAAGAATGTATTTTTTTGTGGATGAGTCCAGAACTAAGGGGCACTGTTTTAAAAACATGTGCTGCTCTCATAGGATAGAGGTGAAGAGAATTTCTTTTCTCTGAGGGTTGTACGACTTTGGAACTCTCTGCCTCAGAAGATAATGGAAGCAGGGGTCACTAAATATTTTTAAGATAGAAATTAATAGATTATTGTTAGGCAAGGGGATTAAAATTAATTGAGGCAGAGGAAGGTGGTAGGTGGGAATCTAGAACTCAAAACACAAACAGATCAGCCACGATCTTGTTGAATGGTGGAGCAGGATCGAGAGGTCAAATGGCCTATTTCTACTCCTACTTTGTATGTTTGTATGAGTCGGGGAATAATGTACCAAGCGCATCAAGTTATTCCCATTGTTATTTTCCGTGAATTTTAGTATAATTCCTTGGTGCTCTTCCCAATGATGATATGAATGAATCTGGTGGCATTGCACTTGTACCACTAATGGAAATTAGAAAGTCTTTTTTATTGCTAGCATTTATCGTGCTGCTAATTAATGTTTAACGGAATTGGGCCTATTTTTCCAATTGCTCATGACCATTATTAACTAGATTGTTGTCCGTGCTTGAACGTGGCCGCTTTACTTTTTACTTCTGCTCATTTTAAACTTCCAAAAGATTAATTAGAAGATTCTGAAACCAGTTGCACTCATACATTATCAGAATTGTGAATGAATTCTAATGTATAACCATCATCATCCACCTTTAGAGATTTTATGCTATTATTCGAC
The DNA here is from genome assembly GCA_024679065.1 of Sphyrna mokarran. Classification (NCBI taxonomy): domain Eukaryota; kingdom Metazoa; phylum Chordata; class Chondrichthyes; order Carcharhiniformes; family Carcharhinidae; genus Sphyrna; species Sphyrna mokarran. The sequence goes on along the minus strand of JAGIQG010000006.1, from coordinate 62,805,496 downwards.
ATTTCATTTCTTCTTGCTACATTTCTATTGTGCAGATGTGAATCAGTGTACAAAGTAAAAGGTAGACATGAAATTTGAGAAACAGTGAATCATCTCTTAACAATGGTGGATTCCAAATAACATAATTTTAATCACACAAAAATACTTGACATGTTTTATTTTCTGTTAAAGATCTAAGTTCTTAAGCAAAGAAAAGCTTTAATATGCATCATAAAGCTTCCTAATCCTTTAGCTGACCCCAACTATCAAATAAAAAGTACAGAATCAGGTATTTTCTTTTTTCGAATGACAACACGACCTCACCAGATTTCAAATGGCCAAGTGATATTCATAATTTACAAATCTCTGCATGCAGTTTTCCTATCTGGACAGAGTTTTGAATTGCCAGAAGAGATGACCATGGAATAGGTTCTTCAATGCCTCTTAAAAAGTTGTCTCTCTCTTAATGGGAAGCAGCAATTTGAGTTTTTATTAGAAAAGTAGTTATATTTATAAACAAAATAAACTCCAAATAATACTAGCATCCAACCAGCTCAGTGGCAGCATTGCACATACTTTTCCTTTCTCATATCAGTTGTGGGGCTAATGAGGGAAAGATTCTTCAGACTAAGGAAGAACATCAAATAAAGAAATTCTATGACAATATTGATACATTAGATGGGATTTTCTAGCCCTTCCTGCTGACAGAATGTACCAGTCCTGCCAAAGGCAATTCCCTGTAGTGGATTCCTCTGCAGCAGGACAGTGAGCCACGGAAAATGGCAGAGGCATGGGCGGTACCAGAAGATCCAGCCAGCAATCAATGGTGAGTTGCCTCAACAGCCAGGGCTCTTGAAAAGGATGTATCTTCTTGTGGATGAGTCCAGAACTACTAATGAATGGAAATTAAAAGCAAGGAGTTTCCATTATGCACAGCATGCTGTCAAACCCAAAATATATTCTGAAAATAACTGTCATCCAACTCTAATTTCTTCATTTTCTTTCCCATCTTTCAGGAGATAAGGATTCACATAACAATTAGGAGAGGATCCATATAGATTGAGTAATGGCCAGCAGAATTTCATTGAGATAAGTGCAAACTGGAGAGCAATTGGAGCCTCTTTTATTGGAATAAAGTAAATTATCAGAAGTTTTGAGAATTTTGAACATTTTGAGATTTTACATCAAAATAGATAGGGAAGGTGTTATTTTTACTAGTTGGTAAGTCAGTAACTAGAGAGATAAATTTATGATAATGTGAAATGAATGAAAGGAGATGTCAGATTACCACCAGATCAGGCATGGTCTTATTAAATGATGAAGCAAGTTACGGGGCCAAATGGCCTTGTCCTGCTCCTTGTTTATAAGTTAGTATATCACTGTTTCTTCCATGATGCTGGGCCAAAATCCTCAAACTTTGTTCCTGCTGATCAAAGGATTAAAGCTGTAACTCTACCACATGGATTGCAAGAAGGTATCTAACCACCACTTTCTGAAGGACAATTAGGTATTAAAGCTGGCCAAGCTCATGGTGTCTGCATTCCTTGAAGGGATAAATTAAAAATATCAGTTGAGGTGTAAATATTGGCTAGGACTAGATATTGGCAGAACTGCTCAGCCTTGATTAATGCTATGGTATATTTTGATTTGATTTATTATTATCACATGTGTTAGTATACCGTGAAAAATATTGTTGCTTGTGCATTATACAGACAAAGCATACTATACATTGAGAAGGAAAGGAGAGAGACTGGAGAATGTAATGTTAGAGTCATAACCAAGGTGTCGGGAAAGATCAACTTCAGACAAGATAAGTCCATTCAAAAGTCTGGGAAGAAGCTGTTCTTGAGTCGATTGGTACGCGATCTCAGATTTTTGTATCTTTTTCCTGACAAAAAACGGTGGAAGAAAGAATGTCTGGGGTACGTGGGATCAATAATTGGGCTGTCTGCTTTTCAAAGGCAGCAGGAAGTATGGATAGAGTCAATGGATGGGCGGCTCATTTGCCTGATAGACTGGGGTTTGTTCTTGATGCTACATAGTTTTTTTTGTAGTCTTAGGCAGAGCAGGAGCCATCAGGAACACTGGAAAGAATGCTTTATATGGTGCATCTGTCAAGTTGATGAGAGTGATTGTGGGCATTCCAAATTTCCTTAGCCTCCTGAGAAAGTAGAGGAATTAGTGGGCTTTCTTAACAATAGTTTCAGCATGGAGCGACCAGGGTAGGTTGTTGGTGATCTAGACATCTAGAAACCTGAAGCTCCTGGCCATTTCCACTTCACTGACGTAGATAGGGGCATATCCTCCCTATACCTCCTGAAGTCGATGAATAGCTCCTTCGTTTTGTTGATATTGAGGGAGAGATTATTGTCAGACTAGTTCATCAGATTCTCTATCTCTTTCCAGTAATCCATCTTACCATTGTTTGAGATCTGACCCACTACAGTGGTGTCATCAGCAAAGTTGAAAATCAAGTTGGCAGGGAATTTGGCCACACAGTCATAGGTGTACAAGGAGTATAGTAAGGAGCTGAGGATACAGCCTTGTGGGGCCCGATCCTTACTGATTGCAGTCTGTGGGTTAGGAAGTCTAACTAGGAAAGTCCAGTTGTAGGGGGAAGAGCCGCGGCCAAGGAGTCTAACATAGGAGTCTTTGTTGTCCAGGTGTTCCAGATGTTATTTTGCCTCCACTAAGAAAACTGACAAGGCCCAGAATTTTCAAACTCTGATGTATTAGGTCACTGCATATAAATTATGGGGCACACATAAGGAAGTAACCAAAACTAACATTTCCAGTGTTTTAATGCAATTTCTCAATGAAGTTCAATGGAATGAAATATTATAGTACTGAAAAACAAAATGCATTTTTCTGCAACTGCTAATTTCTGAGAAGCTCCGAGATTTGTGGCAGGTTCTGACTAATTGGATGAAATAGAGAATCTAGGTAGCAGAGAATACATGTATGAAATTTGCAGGTCAGAAACACTCCAGAGATAAAAAAAAACACATTCTTTTTCATTGCCAGTTTGAGGATTTTGAAAAGTTGTTTACTCAACAATGGTGTAATAGGAAAATGTAAAAAATCTTTCCGTCTGGTATGTGAAAACTTATTTTCTGCAATAGCTGCAAATTTGAAACATCTTTATTGCTAGGCAAATGTTGGTCCCTGCCTACATTAAACAATAACAGAGAAATTGTCACTATTAAGTTGAATTCTGTTGGTGTCAGCTGTTTAAAAATGACAACACAAGGCTTACAGTCACAGAGGCTGCATGGACACTATGATTTGAATGTGGGTATACCATTTTTTATATGAATGCACAGTCATTAGTCTTATTACAGTTTGTAATAGTTATAAATTGGAATTAACTGAAGATTTCATGCTTGGTACATATCTGCAATTTTTTTCCAATAACAGTACCCATCATAATTAAAGTAATATTTTTGCCAATCAAGTACCAGGGAATCTAACCAGCTGCTTTTGAGATTCAATGACATTATAGTTGTTGAACACTTGATGAACAAAATCTTGGGGATTAGCATTGACCAGAAACTGAAATGGACCAACTATATAGATACTGTAGTTGAAAGACCAGGTCAAAAGCCGGGAATTCTGCAGTGAATAAGTGACCTCCTCCTGTGACACAATGAGTCCGGTCCCTGCCTCTGGAGCAGAAGCTATGGGTTTAGGTCCCACTCCAGAGCTTTGTGATCAAGGAAAGTGCATTCATTACACAACAGGTTGAGCATCAACTTGTGAATCTTTCCAAAGCATCAGTGGCTGCTGATGAGTGGGGAAAAACTCATGGTCAGCAACACTTGATGTGGGCTGGTGCCCCTCAAGCTATAAGCCTCTTGCAACAGAATACTAACTTGTTCCAGGAATAACTAGCTATGGAAACAGATGAAAATCTGCCTTTGCGCACCATTAGGTTTGGAATGAGAACTGACCTCCTGTTTCGCCAAATCCTGTCCACCATCCACTCAGCACAACTCAGGGGTGCAATGGAATAATCTCCAATTGCCTGGTTGAGTGCAGCTCCAACAACACTTGCTTGATACTTGACAAAAGAGCCCACTTGATTGTTAGGTTCAATTCATCAAATTAAACTTTTACCCCTTCCACCATCATAGTGGTAGCAGTTCATAAAAAGTGCACCATCACAACTCACCAAGATGTCTTTGAAAGTTTGTTCCAAATCCATAAGTAACTCCTACTACCTAGAAGAAGGACAGCACACCCCATCCTGAACTGGAACTATATTGCCTTCCTTCACTGTTGCATGATCAAAATTTTTGAATCTCTTCCTATTAGCAATATGGGTCTACCTACACCACTTGTATTGCAGTGGATTGAAAAGACAGCTCACCACCATTTTTCAAGAGAAATTTGGAATTGATAATTACTGCTAGCCTAACAACTGACAGCCACATCACATAGTTTCGATTCCCAAAGAGACTGATAAATTTTTAAAAAATGTTTGTATTTCCTATGACTGTCTGGAAGGACCGCATGTCAAGATTTCAAATTCTAAGACTTTTATTATAATAAGTAGCTAAAAGCAATCTTGAATGACCATTATAGTAGGCAACTCACATTTTAAGTTACATAAAAGATAGCCAACATGACTTTTAAAATGATTGAATGCACATTATGGTTTATACTTTATGCCAGTACTTCCTAAACTATTTTCCAATGTGACACCATTTTAACATTTGAAAATTATTGTTACCCCAGATGCCAACAAAAAAAATGTTGAAAGTTTGTTGAAAGCAACATAGTGACATTTGGTATATAATTAAAGTTTGTGTATTACTGATCAACATATAATCATACTGCATATGAATAAGAGAATCTGTGTTTTTAAAGTACTTTGTAAAAATGTTATTTCAGTTTCAGCCAAGCTCTCAATGCACACTGGGGTAAGGAACCTGTAGAATAAGCAGACAGGAGCTGAAACACAGAAAAGCGTAAAGCCAACTTTCACCTTTCCAGTTCAGCTGTATGATCTCTTATTTTCTTCCTGCATTTTGGACACATCAGTCAATCAGTTACTGAATAATCCTTGCCAGCTTCTGTCTGCAAAAAAATTTTTCAGTCTGGTAAGTGAAAACTTCTTTTCTGTAATGGTTGCAAATTTGAAACATGATATTTTCTGAGGTTAAAGAGCACTTTGGGCTCCTTGTTTATCCCTTACTGTGTTGTGGCATCGATCCAGTGTGCCCAAATCTCCAAAGTCTCCAAATTTAGTTGTCCCCTCTCCATAGCTGTCTGGAGGAGGTAGAGCTAATGACTTTAAAAGCTATCTTTGAAACCCCATTGGAGTCTTGACCATATTTGGGAATGACTGCTTTATACTGTTCCTTCTGTGGGCACTTTAGTCTCTTGGAATCAGTGCAAAGCTATTTTCATTCCCCGTGGCTTACTTCCATTGTCCTTTCCCATCTGGCTAGTTTCTAATCCCTGAATTGACTTTCATAGGCTTACCGAGGAGATTGTTCTACCTAGCTAAAGTTAGGTGAATCTTCCAGCCTCTTTTAAATCCTCATGAGTTTCATCTCTACTATATTTTACCTTAAATTAAACACATAATATTATGAAATTATTTAAAGCAGGAAAGAACAAAACAAATTAAAGGACTTTTTTTTGTCATTCAGCATCAAGCACTGTAAGTTTACACTTGGTTTATCTTATTGTAAGCATCCATCATGCAAATCAGCCTCCCATCCTTCATCGATTATCTCTGTCTACACTTCTCGCTGTCTTGGCAAAGCAGCTACCATAATTAAGGACCCCACGCAGCTCGGACATTTTCTCTTCCACCTTCTTCCATCGGGAAAAAGGTACAAAAATCTGAGTACACATGCCAACCAACTCAAGAACAGCTTTTTCTCTGCTGCCATCAGACTTTTGAGTGGACCCACCTTGCATTTTGAGTGGACTTACCTTGATCTTTATACCCTAGCTATGACTATAACGCTACATTCTGTACTCTCTTCATTCCTCCTCTATAAAGAGTATGTTTGTCTGTATGGCAAGCAACCAACAATACCTTACACTGTATACTGATACATGTGACTGTAATAAATCAAATCACATCAATGACCACATAACTAATTATGCATTCAATGATAAATTTTACAACTCTGCTTTTCTGAAACCTCCATGCCCTATACACTTTTGCCCAAGGTTTCTCATTAGCATGTGTACATAATAGGTTCTGTCTCATGATTCAAACTGACCTTATCTGTGCCATTTAGAAACTTGATTTCTCACCTATAAAATCCCATCTCAGTCACCTAATTTTATGGATAAAAAACCTAATTTCTCTAATTTTTCCTCATAATTCAATTTCTTGACATTAATGCCCACCTGTGTGGCTATTATTATCACTGTCTCCAGCATTTAAATGTTTGTATCTGACCACCAGAACTGAATGCAATATTCAAGGTACAATCTTTAACTAAAAGAGCTCTTTTGCTGTTGATGCTTCTGGACAAGTCAGTCATTCAATTTTCTACTGCAATTTGCAGTTTCATATGAAATGTCCTGACTTATACTCAATATTTTTGTGATTTTGTTTGAAGTCCTTACTGATCTGCTTGCATAATTGTACATTGGGTTTGCGTAGTTTATTGTTGTTTCACCTGCCAAACCTATTATTGCTGCAGATCTCATTCAACTGCAGTTTCAGTGATTTCCACATTGGCTGGAATGTTTCATGTTATACCATCACTGTAAATCATTGACATATACAGGTACCTTGCCACATATAAAAATTACATTAGCAGAACAGCAACAGACTTGAGGGAAGTCCCAGCCTCTGTAGTGTACTTGTGATAGCCATTCTGCTTTCCAGTTTGTTAGGTTTACACCTACCTGCACTGCATTCAACTTCATATGCCATGATTTGATCATTCAATAATTTAATTCAAGCTCTAATTCAAAGTCCCTATCTGCTCTTTTTACCTGTTCCCTCATCCTTCTCCCCCAGTTGAGGGACAAATGTAATTAAAGCAGCTCCACTGAATTTCTGTAGCCAAGTCATTAATATTGAATTGGAAACAATAAGAGGTTCAGTAGTGAGCCTTGGGCACTCTTGTCAATACTTCCTCCAACCGTAACATCATTCATCTGTGAAGTATCCAGTGCTTCCTCTCCTTGAGGCAATTTTTGATCAATTTTCAGGTTTTACTTTGAATTCCTACTGCATTCAGGGTCAGTATTAACTGAGATCAGTAACTTTGTGACTTGAACCGTGGATATCAAGATATGGCCCCATGTTCACAATGTTGACATTTTAATCAAGCAGTAAAAAAAACTAGCTTGTTGATTCCGTAACAAAGGACAAGATGACTAAAAGTAATGCATATGGTTAAATTGATAATACAGCAGCATTCCCAATGGGAGCCCAGCATCTCAGTGAAATAAGATAACATTGAAAGATTTGTGATCATTTTTCAACCAGAAGAGCAGACTGGACGATCTAACCAAGCTTCCTCCTGAGGTGCCCAGCAGCACAGTAGCCAATCTTCAGATAATTTCATTGACTTCATGTGTTATCAAGAAATAGCTGAAGGCACCGGAAACTGAAAAAGCTACGGAACCAGCCAACGTTCTCCTCAGTGAGGAGTACAGGAGTATAGGAGCAGAGTCCATCCAGGAGGGCAGCCAAAGGAAAGGGGCAAAAGACTTCTCATAAACGGCTTTGGATAATCTGCTGAAGGCACTCCTCCAAAGGCAGGAGAGCAAGAAAAGGGAAGAGCCCGCTGCCGCCCATGGCACAGCAGGAGGCAGAAGCATTTACCATGTCGGGGCACATCATGGATGTGGTGGCCTCTTCCCAGAAGCGCCACAGCCTTCAGCTGGCCTGTGTCAAGAAGGCACTGTCAGTCGCTGGCTATCACGAGCCATGGATCAACTCATGGGTGCACCAGGTGGTGCAGAGTCTGGTCAGTGACAGTTTGCTGCTGCGACAGTGGGCATCAGTGCCTTGAGCCCCTTCAATATCAACACAGCTCAGCCCACAATACAAAAACACGCCTACTCAAGCAACTTGATTCAATGTAGTGGCCTCTAAACAGCTAATTTGTAATGAAGAAAATGCTTATTTTGAAGATGCCAGTTCAGGTGGAGGGCCAAAGACAACTGGCTGGCAGCAACAGAGAATGGCTGCCAAGCACAGAGCTTCCTTACTTCAGGGGTGGATGTACCTACTGCATAGGGACTGAAGTGGCTCAAGAAGATAACTCAACACCACCTTCTCAAGGGCAACTAGTGAAGTTACTTTTTACATATTGTATTTTTAAATAAATTTTTCAATGATATTTGGGTGGCATAGTAGTTGGTAGTGCTGCCTCACAATACCAGGGACCCAGGTTCAAATCCAGCCATGGGTGACTTGTGGGAATTTGCATGTTCTCTCTGTGTCCATTTGGATTTCTTCTGGGTGCCCCTGTTTTTTTCCCACAGGAGGAAAGAAGTGTAGGTTAGTTGATTAGCCATGATAAATGCATGGAGTATGGAGATAGGGTGGAGGTGTGAGCAAGATTCTCCTTTGGAGAGTTGGTGCAGACTCAATGGGCCAAATGGCCTCCTTCTGCACTGCACAAATTCTATGATTCTGTGGTTAATATTTTTGAATTAATTCTTTTAAGTTCATTCCATGCTCCTTTTGAAGTTTGTTTATTTATGATTAAATGTTTGGCCTGGTTCCTTCCAACACTAAGCACCAAATAATCATCAGTCTTAACCCTGAGATCATTGCAGGTTCCTGAGCTCTGCACTATTTATACATTTATATGTTTAAGAGTGAGAAATATGGGTTGGAAGCAGTTGTGCTGAACTTAAATTAAGGTTAAGTAAGGCAAAAACTTGGCAGATGGAATATAATGTGGGAAAATGTGAAGTTATGTACTTTGGTAGGAAAAATAAAGGAACTGAATATTATTTAAATGGAGAAGAACTGCAGACAACTATAGAACAGAAGGATTTATGAGTCCTTGTGTATAAACCACAAAGAGCTAATTTGCAGGGTCAGCGGGTTATAGAAAGGCAAAAGAAAGGTTGACCTTTATTTCAAAGAGAATAGAGTATAAAAATTTGCTAAGACTATACAAATTATTAGTCAAACCACGTGGAATTCTGCAAACAGTTTTGGTCCCCTTATCTATGGAAAGATATATTGGCATTGGAGGCAGTCAGAAAAGGTTCACTAGCTTGATCCGTAATATGGAGGGATTTTCTTAAAAGGCGAGGTTAAGTAGGTTGGCCCTGTACTCACTGGAATTCAGAAGACTGAGGGGCAACTTTATTGAGATATATGGAATTCTCAGAGATCTTGACAGAATTGATGCTGAGATGTTGTTCCCCTTGTGGAAGAGCCTACAACCAGATGTCATAATCTCAAAACAGAGAGTTGCCCATTTAAAACAGAGATGAGGAAGAATTTCTTCTCTCAGAGGACAGTAACTCTGTGGAAATCTTTACTGTAGAGGTTGGGTCATTAAGTATGTTCAAGGCTGATATAAACAGATTTTAATCAGTAAGGGAATCAAGAGTTATGGAGATAAGACACAAAAGAGGAGTTGAGGATTATCAAATCAGATCAGTCACAATCTCATTGAATGGTGGAGCAGACTTGATGGGCCAAATGACCTACTTCTGCTCCTATGTCTTGTGATCTCATGGTCTTATATCGCACATAATATCCTGACTGTAACACAGAAAATAGAAACGGGAGTCGGCTAGTCAGCCATTCGAGTCTGCTCTGCAATTCAATGTGATTGTGGCTGATCCTTTATCTTCATGTCATTCTCGCACTTTCTCCTCCTACATTTTACTGCCTTTAGAAATCTATCAATTTCTTGCTTACAGACATTCAGTGACTTGTCCTCATTATATAGTAGCAAATTCCTTAGGTGCACCACCCTCTGAGTGAAGAAGTTTCACCTCATCTCAGTCCTGAATGGACTACCTCATATTCTGAGACCGTGACTGTCTGTTCTTAATCCCCAGCTAAGGGAAACATTATCTCTGCATCCAATCTGTCCTGCTGTGTCAGAATTTCATGCATTTCATTAGATCTCCTTTCAATACATAGAACATCCAGATCTAGATACAAGTCACTCCAAGCAATGTTTTTTTGGCAAATTGAAAAGCAGCCCTGCATTGCACCCTCTATTTATGATTCTGTCACATCATTTAAAACAGGGAATTCCCAATTTTGAGGTACGTCAGCTATTACTACAGTATTGCCAATCCTAGTGAGGAGGCTTTATGGCATAGCGGTAGTGTCCCTATCTCTTGGCCAGGAGCTCTGGATTCAATTCTGAAAGCTGAATTTGTTGGCTACGGAAGCTGTATTCATGATGCAGTTCAACAGACTAATAATCAGCTCAGTAATCTTTCACCACCTCCTCATTATTCCCCAAAGAGGGAAAATATGTGTGTGAAGCTAAAAGCATTTCAGTATCAAATATAATGTTGTCATTATTCTTCTGATCAGGAGATTTAAATCAGATGTTTATCATGTCTTTATTTGTTAATTCATGTCAGACTAATTCATTTCAATCTACTATTTTTCTTTAAGTTTCAAATTCTCTTGAACATATAAAGCAATTCTTTTCCCTGTTACAGATTTCTTTTCTTTCCACACATCCTGTGCCCCAACACATGAGAATTCATTCTCATTTCTAGGCTGGATTACATTGTGGTAATCACTGTAACATCATTGTTTCCTCCTGTTACACATGCCTGCAACTGAGTCATCTTATTCAAAATGCTTCCAACAATCATGTCAAGGCATTTAATAGCAGCAGCTTCTCTTTTCCTTTGATTGTTTATTCAGTCTTGTTTGTCTCCCTTGGCTTTTGCATAAATGCAGTTTCTAAAGAGCATCCCCATACTTCCCTTGGACGGATTCCTTCCCAGGAGTCCCAGAACAGTCAAAACAAAATGTCCCTTTTTCGGTAAAGCACAAAGCTTATATATAGATAAATTTATTTACGTTACTCAAGCCAGCAGTTCAGGAACATTGTAACAGCTCTTTAAAATTTCGTAGAAGCATTTTTTTTTGCACGGAAATAGCTCATCCACATTTTCTGTCTGGCACTGAACCTGAAGTTTTAGTGCAACTCTTCAATGTTGTCATAAACATGATGAAAAATATATCTGCACAACAACTGTATCCCTAGTGCCGTGTTATGCAGGACAACCCTTTATTAGGAGCACTAGTCACGTTTTCTCTCATTTCCAGTTCACCATGCCTATGCTACAGGAACTCCTAGTACTAACACCAAGAAATCATCCCTAGATTGCAGGCATAATCTTTAATTTATTAAATTGCTTTTATTGACTTACTTTGAGCATTAGAAGGGCTCACTTTTCTCCCTCCCTCTTATACAAAAGACGTTGTAAACAATGGATTTGGATCCATTCTAATGAGTGTTCATTCATCACTGATCAAGCATTCTATAAAAGTAAGCTCTTTTTATTGATAGCCATGTTGTAATTTAAATCCCAAGGAATCTATATCCATGGCTAGCTCCCAACATCTACACTATTACATCTGCCTCTCACAAACATCATACTGGTCTCCTAGAATCTAATCCAAAACAATACTTAGATATATTGGTTTTTGTGTTAGGCTTTGTACTGAACAAAGATCAGCTGAGGAGGTGAATAGAAAAATCCCAGTTTGCCTGGGAGATATGTACTGTGATTTTTTTAAAAATGACCAATTTCTCAAGATAAATAAATACCTGCTGGGTTGCAATGACTGATGATCAAGGACTCAGAACAACAGTTTATTAAGTAGTCTGAGCAGCACTTATGTGCTGTATGTTTGTCCATGAGCATTCCTGTGCTATCTACATAATTGCATTATCACAGCAGCATGTGACCGCCCAGACTACATCTTCTCCATTTAAGTTTGGATAACTGGTAGTGCTGAGATGCAACAGTGTGCATGAATAGTCAGTGCATAGAAACTAGTTTATGACATTCAAGATGAACAGGCCAACAGAAGTACTTACATTCTGCAGAACACAAATTAGATGCTCCAGCTGATGTATAACCCATCACATCTCCTTTCTCCTGGTCTTGTTTTAAAAATCAAAGGCTAGTTGTAGGCTAGTGTGTAACATAATCCTGGAACATTGTATTTAGTTTAGGCATATGCCCTGTGCATTGTGCCAGTTGTCTGCACTGGAGATGCTCTTGGATTGGTGTGCTCAGAATGGATGCCATTGAGGCATCCTTTCAGTGTACCCACCAGTCGCTGAGCTTGCTGCATAGTTTTTTGGAGTGCTTTTCATTTCCACTATGAAGAGGGTCTAGATTGTAAACTGTATGGCTTAGGTAGTGTGGTTGTTGATGGTTCTAGTTCAGGTACCTGCAGTTGGTTTAGTCATTTTCATAAAATGGGCATTATCATGGAGTCGTGATGTCTGAGCAGCACTTTATTTAGGTGCACTGGGTCACTGCAAATTCTAAATGTACCATGTTTCTTTACTGTGACCACCATTGCTAAAACCCATTCTGTGGCTTCATCTATAGAAGCTACAACACCCAGTGCTGTTATCCAATGCAGCTCATTGACAGCAAAGGTACTCTACCATTTTTGGGACCTGGTATGATGTTTACTTCAGCATGATGTTTACTGTCATGCTGAATGATGCCTCCAGGACAGTGTTGTGTAACCCAAGGTGGAAGAGCCCCAGTGTGATACTGTCCTGAAGACCACATTGGCCTTATATTCTGGTTATTATATGAAACCTGAAGTTAGCTGTGTGTAATAGAGAGTTCTCATAACTTTCATGCATATGGTTTGTCTGCCATAGGCCATTAGATCCATCAGGATCATAAGAGTTATAGAAGTCTACAACAAACAGACCCTTCAGCCCAACTTGTTTATGCTGCCCAATTCTTACCACTAAGCTAATGCCAATTGCCTGCATTTGGCCCATATTCCTTGAGACCATCTCACCCATGTAGCTGTCTAAATGCTTTTTAAAAGACAAAATTGTACCTGCCTCTACTACTGTCTCTGGTAGCACATTCCAAGCATTTACCATGCTCTATGTGAAAAAATTGCCCTTCTGGACCCTTCTGTATCTCTCCCCTCTCACCGGAAACCATGCCCTCCAGTTTTAGACTCCTCTACTTTTGAGAAAAGATGTTGACTATCTACCTTGTCTACATCCCTCATTATTTTATAGACTTCTATAAGATCACCCCTAAGGATCTCTTCTATGCTTCAGGGAAAAAAAGTCCTGGTCTATCCAGTCTCTCAGTCTCTCCTTATAACTTAAACCATCAAGTTCTAGTAGCATCCTACTAAACCTTTCCTGCACTCGTTCTAATTTAATAATATGCTTTGTATAATAGGGTGAATAGAACTGTACAGTGTATTCCAAGTGTGGCCTTAATCACTGTTCGTCTTTTATCATCGATGAGGATCTCGACACCATTAATCATTTTGACACTGGTTGCAGTGTGTCCGAAAGATTACTGATCAGGCTAATTCGGGTACAGAATGTCCTGGCACATATTGGACTCAGTTGTGTCGACATTGTAGTTGTTGCGCTGGTGGCTCTGGACTTGCACAGCTCGTGTTTAAGTTGTGCTTCAGCAATACACTTTGCTTCGTAAGCTTGACGGTCTTTGTGAATGAGGTAGTGCCAGGTAGGGTGGTTTTGTGCCAGCGTTTCCCAGGTGGTCACATCTATGTCAAGCGATTTCAGGAAGACTTGAATGTGTTTTTGAAACATTTCTTCTACCTTACATGTGAGCGTCTTCCAGCAGAGAATACCCCAAAAAGGAACTGCTTGGGTATATGCTCGTCTGGCATACGGATGACATGACCTGCCCACCAGTTCGGCGCTCTCATCAGTAGCATGTGGAGTGATGGTAGACTTGCTCTAGAGAGAACTTTATTATCTAGTACTTTATCTTGCCATCGGATGTGTAATATTCTGCGAAGACAAGTCATGTGGAAACGATTGAGCTGTCTTGCAATGCCTTCGATACACAGACTACGTTTCACAGGCATACAGAAGGGTAGTGAGTACCACAATGCTGTAGATCTTCAGTTTTGTTGTTGGGCTGATTCCTCAATCATCCCATACAGTGGAGCGCAATCTACCGAAAGCAGAACTTGCCTTTGCTACTCTGCAATTAACTTCTGCATCAATAGTCACTGCTTGGGAGAGAGTGCTGCCAAGATAAGTGAACTGGTCCACTGCCAGTAGTTTATGCCCTTTGATTGTGAGTATGGGTTCTGTGTAAGGTGCATGAAGAGCAGGCTGATACATGACTTCGGTCTTTTTAATGTTGATAGTGAGACCAAAGTTGTCACGAGCCATGGAAAGTTTGTCCATATTGACTTGCATCTCTGGCTCTGAGCCAGCATACAGGGCGCAGTCATCGGCAAAGATGAAATCTCTCAGAACAGTCTCTTACACTTTGGTAATAGCTTGAAGTCTCCTCAGGTTGAAGAGCTTTCCATTTACTCTGTATTTGAGGCTGCTTCCAGCAACACTGTCCTGGAGGCATCATTCAGCATGAGAGTAAACATCATGCTGAAGAGTGAGGGTGTGAGCACACAGCCCTGTTTGACGCCATTAATGACTGGGAATGCCTTAGAGGATTCTCTGTCATCCAGTACTCTGCCCATCATGCCATCATGGAACAGGTATACCATCTGAATGAATTTGGGGGGGGGCAGCTGAACTTTGACATGATCCTCCACAGGCCTTGTCAGCTTACAGAGTCAAAGGCTTCCACGAGGTCAACAAAGGTTGTGTAGAGCTCACGATTTTACTCCTGACACTTCTCCTGAAGTTGGCGTGCAGCAAAAATCATGTCAGTAGTCCCACAACGTTTGCAGAAGCCACACTGGCCTTAATAGTGTCTTATATAACTTCAACAAGACATCCCAATTCCTTTATTCAATTCTCTGACCAAGGAAACCAAGCATATCAAAAATTTTCTTCACTATCTTATCCACCTATGACTTCACTTTCAAGAAGCTATGAACCTGTACTTCTCGATTTCTTTGTTCCATTACTCTCCCCAATGTTGAATAGGTCCTGTACAATTTGATCTACCAAAATGCATCATCTCACATTTGTCTTAATTAAACTTCATCTGCCATTCATTCGCCCACTGGCCATTCATTGGCCCACTGGCCCAATTCATCAAGATCCCATTGCAATGCTAGATAACTTTCTTCACTGTCCACTATGCGACAGATCTTGGTGTCATCTGCAAACTTATTAATCATGCCTCCTAAATTCTCTCCAAATCATTAATATAAATGACAAATAACAATGGAGCCAGCACCGATTCCTGAAGCAGACTGCTAGTCACAGGCCCCCAGTTTGAAAAACAACCTTCTACAACCACCCTCCGTCTTCTGCAATCATGCCAATATCATATCCAATTGCCTACTTCACTCTGGATCCCATGAGATTTAGCGTTATGCAATAACCTAGCATGCTGTACCTTATTAAAGGCCTTGCTAAAGTCCATGTAGATAACATCAACAGTACTGCCCTCATCTACCTTCAAAAAACTCAATCAAATTCGTGAGACAGGATTTTCCATTCACAAAACCATGCTGACTATCCCTATGAATCTATGCCTCTTGAAGTGACTGTAGATCATGTCTCTCAGAATACCTTTGAACAACTTAACTAGTGCAGACGTTAAGCTCGCTAGTCTGCAGTTTCCAGGTTTTTCCCTGCAGCAGTCCTTAAACAGAGGTACAAAATTTGCCACCCCCTCATCTTCAGGCACCTCACCTGTGACTGTTGATGATTCAAATATCTGTGCTGGGGACCAGTAATTTCCTCTCTAGCCTCCCAAAATTGTGGAATATACTTTATCAGGTCCTGGGGATTTATCTATCTTGATGCGATTTAAGACTTCCAGTGCCTCCTTCTCTGTAATATGTGCACTCTTCAAGACATCACTTTTTATTTCCCAATTCCCTAATATCTATGCCTTTCTCAACATTAAATATAGGTGAGAAATATTGATTTAGGATCTCACCCATCTCTTCTGGATCTGCACACAGATGATCTTGTTAAGTCTTAAGAGGCCTTACTGTCTCCTTAGTTACTCTTAAGCCCCTTATGCATTTATAGAAGCTCTTTGGATTCTCCTTGCCAAAGCAATTGCATGTTCCCTTTATGCCCTCCTGATTTCTCTCTTAATTCTATCCGCTAATCTCTATACTCTTCAAGGGATTCACTTGATTCCAGCTGTCTATACATGTCATATGTCTCTTTCTTCTTTTTGACCAGGGTCTCAATATTCCAAGTCATCCAAGGTTCTCTAGTTCTACCAGCCTTGCCCTTCACTCTAAAAAGGAATGTGCTTACCCTGAACCCTGGTTAGACCGTAAGACCATAAGACATAGCAGCAGGATTAGACCACTTAGCCCACTGAGTTTGCTCCACCATTCAATCATGGCTGATATTTTTCTCATCCCCATTCTCCAGTATTTTCCCCATAATCCCTACCCCCTTATTAATCAAGAACATATCTATCTATCTCTTAAAGACAAACAATGGCCTCCACAGCTGTCTGTGGCAATGAGTTCCATAGATTCATCACTCTTTGGCTGAAGAAATTCCTCATCATCTTTGTTTTAGAAAATCATCCTTTAGCCTGAAGTTGTGCCATCCAGTTCTAGTTTTCCCTACTAGTGGAAATATCCTTTCCACGTCCACTGAATCCAGGCTCACAGTATCCTCTAAGTTTCAATAAGATTCCCCCCCCTCTCATCCTTCTAAACTCCAATGAGTACAGACCCAGAGCCATCATTCTTGTGAGTTTCCTCTGGACCCTTTCCAAGGCCAACACATCCTTGCTTAGATATGGGGCCCAAGCCTGCTCACAACACTCTAAATGGGGTCTGACCAGAGCCTTATACAGCTTCAGAAGTACATCCCTGCTCTTGTAGTCTAGCCCTCTCAACATGAATGCTAACATTGTATTTGTCTTACTAACTGCCGACTGAATCCACATGTTAACTTGAAGCGAATATTGAACAATGACTTCCAAGTTCCTTTGTGTTTCTGATTTCCCAAGCATTTTCCTATTTAGAAAGTAGTCCATACCTCCTTTCCTCCTTCCAAAGTGCATAACCTTTTCCACACAGTATTCCACCTGCCACTTCTTTGTCTACTCTCCTAACCTGTCCAAGTCCTTCTGTTTCCTGTTCCTATTGAGGAAACAGTTTCTTGTTCATTCTCTGGTAGGGGAGGGGAAGGAGAAGGCAAATAAAGGCAGCCACCCCTTTATCTGCCAATAGACTCCCCCATCAATTTTTGAAAGTTCCTGTCTAATACCATCAAAATTGGCCGTGCTCCAATTAGAATTTTAACTTTTGTGCCAGACCTATCATTCTCCGTAGCTATCTTAAAACTAATGGAATTATGGCACTGGTCCCAAAGTGATGTCTCATTTACTGGGATATTACCAGGACTTGATGGTTTGAGTTATAAGAAGAGGTTGGATAGATTGGGACTTTAATCTCTGGAGCGTAAGAGGCTTAGGGGTGATCTTACAGAAGTCTATAAAATAATGTGTGGCATAGATCAACTAGGTAGTCAATGTCTTTTCCAAAGAAAGGGGAATGTAAAATTAGTAGGCATAGGTTTAAGATGAGGAGGGAGAGGTACAAAAAGGTCCAGAAGAGCAATTGTTTGACACAGAGGGTAGTGAGTGTCTGGAATATTACCAGACATAGTAGCAGAGGTGGGTACAATTTTGACTTTTAAGAAGCATTTTTGACATGAGTAACATGGCTATTGAGTTATATGAAGCAAACACAGGCAATTGGGATAAGCTTAGTCATTAAAAAAAAGGATGGCATGGACAAGTTGGGCCAAAGGGCTTATTTCCATGCTGTAAATCTCTATGACTCTAACACTTCTGTCACGTGCCCTTCCCTGTTTTGCAAGAGGAAGTCAAGTATTAGCATCTTTTGCTGCACATGGGTCCCACAGCATTTGCCTGGGCAATATGTTGCACTTTGTTCCACTGTCAGCCTTCATTTTTAATTTTGCATTGCTGCAGGCAATGTTCAAAGTAGTGAAAATCTCACCCATCATTGATGTTGACACTCTCAGAGAACAGTGTTGTTGGAGGCTCAGTGGTTTAGTTGTCCTGAGTGAGCTCCAGTTCGTTCAGCTTGTTCATGCTCTGAATTTTGAAGGAGCGACAGGCTGTAATATGGCTGGTGGCATAAGGAGACTACAGTGGTTTAGATCTTCAGCATTTCGTAAAATGGTTCATTTGCCACATTTATTACAGTATTTACCAAATGCTAAATATGCAGTCCCATTCTGTGGCGGCAATTTTATTATTTTGATTCTAAATGCTGAATCTGGGCGCAATTCAAATCCAACTTGGAAACCTGTTCTCAGGAGCCCATATACGTACTTAGCTTGAAATAAAAAACATGGGTCTGAATCATGCTGTGTGCTTCTGCTCCAATCAGAGCCTTCAACTGTGATGTTTAGTTAAAAAAAATTGAAAAACGCTCCCCTGTCATGTCACCTCTGGGCCGCAAAAAGCGGTCTGGAACCCTGGCTTCCACAGACATTGCCCATCCCGTAACATAATTATCCCTATTATCCACCCACTCCCCCCACCACTACACAGACCGATCATGTACCCTGCCCCCTTCCCCCCCACCAATCACTACAGACTGGCAGCTGAAACTGCTTCGCCCACTGATCACCCTCAGAATGGCAGCAGAGCCCCCTCCTTCCCCCAGCAGAGATCCATCTGGCCCATCTCCCTCTTCCTCCCCACCTCCCCCCACCAGGAGTGATCTGACCCTCCCTCCCTCACCCACCGGAGAACCATCTCACTTGCCTCCCTCTCCCTACCAGAGAATGATGGGGCCTCCCTCTTCCCCTCTCCCCTCAGAGAGCGATCTGGCCCTCCCTCCTCCCCCACCCCCACCAGAAAACAAGAAAACCATCTGGTCTCCTTCCCCATCTCCCCCCAGCAGGGAATGATCTGGCCCTCCCTCAGCCCTTCCCCACCAGAGAATGATCTGGCTTCCCTCCCTCCTCCCACCAGAGAACCATCTCACTTGTCTCCCTCCCCTACCAGAGAATGATCAGGTCTCTTCCTCCCTCCCCCACCAGAGTGTGATCTGGTCCTCTTCCCTCTACTCCCCATCACCAGAGAGTGATTTGGCCCTCCCCACCCCCTCCACCAGGGAATGATCTGACCCACCCTTATCCCCTCCCCATCAGAGAATAATCTGGCCCTCTGTCCTCCCCCCTGCCACGAAAGAACCAACTGGCCCTCCCTTCTTCCTCTCCCCGCCCCCACTACCAGAGAACCATCTGACCCTCTCTCCTGCCCCTCACCAGAGAATGATCTGGCCCTCCCTCACCCCTTACTTGTCCCAAAAGAATGAATGGGTCACCCTCCTCCTGCCAACACCAGAGATACATTTGACCTGCCTCCTTCTCCCTCCCCTCCGCCCCTTATCAGAAAATGATTGGATCTCCCTCCTCCCCGCCACCAGAGAATGACCTGACCCACCTCCACCCTGCTCACCACAGTTCTCAGTTAAGAGCTGCCAGAAGCTCTTCAGAAACTGGACCTCCCAAAACAGACCTTTGTCAAGCATGTCTGATTCGCGTCGTATCTGTATGCGTGAATGCAATGGTAAAAGGGGAAATGCAAGTAAGATTGGACATCCAGCTCATAAAGTCAATTTAAATGCAGTTTTGGGTGCAGTTCTGATTATGGCCATTTTCAGGCCTTGGTAAAGCGGGAATTTGCAAGGGCGTGGATCGTGCTATTCTCTCCACACCTGACTTTGTCAAGTTTTCGCACTCAAAAATAGGTGCAACACAATGGTAAAATTGGGTCCTGTGAGTGGTGGCCATCGCAGGTGAGGCAGAACATGCCCTGTACTACAAAACTTTGTTCCCTGACATAGCTTATCTATTAGTGTCACAAATAGGCTTACATTACTGCAATGAAGTTACTGTGAAAATTTCCTTGCTGCTTTTTTCTGGCTGCTTATTCAGCATACAGATGTTGATGGCTGACTGCAATGTTAGATCTTTTTCGCAAAGAGACTGCTTGTGAACAAGACCACTGTAAACCCAAGACACAATGCGATCCCTGATGAGCTCATCAGTCAGGGTGCCAGATGCATTTTTTTTGCTAGGGTTTTGAGAGTCTCAGTGTAGGACTGTATTGTTTCATCAGATGTTGGTTGGTCATATTAAATGTATGCCTGTTGTGTAATGTTATTTACTGGCAAGCAAATGTTCCCAAATTTTTTAATAACATCTCGGGGTCCTATTTCTCCTCCTCCATTTGGGAACAAATAATTCAAGTCTCTCAATGGTCTTAGGTCCTGCAGTAGATATGCCACTCTTTCAAATTTGCTCAGTTGTTTTCATGGAACACAAACGGGTCAATGTGGCAAAGTCCCTGTGCCAGCCTGTTAACTCCTGATGTCAACGACCGGCAATCGAGGATTTGAACAACACCAGTTTATTAAGTACTCTGAGCTCTTCCGTGCTATACGTCTGCCTGTGTTCTGGTGACAGCTCCTGCACTATCTCCATATTATCCCTTACGTAGTTGCATTTTCATAATGTCCATGTGACCACAATAACCATTATAACATTTTTTTTGGAGAAATAAAGTGAGGGAAAAGAATAAAGTATTGTGATGGATATTGTTTTTATGAATTTATGAAATGTAGTGACCCAAAGGTATTTGTATGGTTTGCTCATATTCGTGTCATGCACAAGTGATTGGGACTTGGGAACTGTGGGAGCATTTAATGATAAATTATGATGAGAACGTGGATAGGCTATGTGCAATAATACATTTCGGAAACAAAAGTTGGGAAAGAACATTCATTTACAAATATGCAAATCTTTAAAGATGACAGTATATGGACAAGACTATGAGGAAGAAAATTCAATCCTTTACTTTTATGTTGTGGTCCAGATAACAAAAGCAAGGATAAATGTTGGATATTTATAGGATCATGTCAGCTGCAAATTGAATATTATGTATACTTGAATATTATTTGTATTAAGACAAGAACCTAAAAGCAGAAAAAATGCAGCAGAGATTTACTAGGATGTTATCAAAGGCCAGGATAGTACAAATGTGAAGAGAAACAGCTGAGAAAATAATGGAGTGACCTATTTAAAGGTTTTCAAAACAGTGAAGGGTGATGATAAAATAAACAGTACAAGAATATTTCCACTGACTGGCAAGGCAGTAGCTAGAGGGCAAAAAAGCAAGACTGAAAGAAGGAAAAACTCATATTCCTGTAACAATTCATTTTGTTCAAATATTCTAAGGTGCTTCACAGCTAAATAATTACTTCATAATTGTACGTACTAAGCAAAGTCCCTCAAGAAATATATGAGTTAAATGGCCAATCTATTTGTTTATTGAGGTGTAAATGATGGTTACAACAGCACATCCAGTTCCCCTGTTTTTCACTGGATTGTGCCGTGGGATTTGTACATCCACCTGAACAGATGAGAAGGGGTCGTGATTTGAACAGCTCATCTAAAAGTCACCAAATTCTAAAAATGCAACACTCTTCAATACTGCACTGAGTTATCTCATGGGTAGATATCAGTGTTAAATATAAGAAATATGGAATTACACTCCCCATCAAGAGCCTGCCCACCTTGGACTTAACGTTGATGGAGGTGGTAAGGTGACAGGCATCCACAGGCATCTACAGGGAGTGAGGAGTGCTATCCCCACTTCCTTTCATGCCTCAAGAGACAGCATAAATTTCTCCCCACTAGAGGGAAAAAAGTGATTGTTGCTTATGTACATGATCAAATTTGCAATCCTACTCCATGGACAACTAGCTAGAGATTCAGAGAACTAAAAATTAATTTTCTCTATTTTGTGGACATTGGGGTAGCAATTTATGTCCATTGACGTGGAGGAAGATAGCACATAAAGTTTGTTCTAATCGTGTCTTTTCTAGTTGTAACAGACAGCTGAGAACCTTCTACACTGTTAACGCCTCCGTACTTACAGGGGATCAACCAGGTGTGCTACCAGCACAAGCTGCGGCCATCCTTGTCTTTTTTAAAGGCAGTCTGTACCTATTTAAGCTGCACTGAACCATTGGAGGATGCTGAAACCATTGCTGTAGATCTAAATAAGGAAAGTGGAACACTAAGCAGAGAAAAGAGTCCAACATCTCTCTTGATGGGTTGGAAGCCTTACTTGTAGAAATGGGCAGAAGAAGAGACATTATGGGCAGAATTCTCCCATTTGGGATTAAATCCCATGGCAGAGGAGGAAACGGAATTTGTTTCCTACTATAATGGCCAGCAGGAAACCATGCAATATCTTCCGACCCTAACCTCACTAAAATGGGGGTTAGCACCATATTCTGTGGTGGGGTAGGCAAGATGGCATGTTTCCCATCATCATATTTGGTGCAATATTAAAAGTGCCCAACATCATTGACCCACCATTGAAGAAAGAAGTTGAATCTCAAAGAAAGAAAATGGGTCTCCAAGAACACTCTGAGGCTAAAAATGGATTCCTTGATGACACTGAATCTGGAAGGTCCATTCACTATTGCAGTGATCCGGGTCTAGGGTTGCTGGTGGCCTCCATCTCAAATTCCCAGCGGCACTCCAGGCATTCTTTAGGTAAGAACATAAGAACTAGGAGCAGGATAAGGGCATCTGGCCCCTTGAGCCTGCTCCGCCATTCAATAACATCATGGCTGATTTTTTTTTGTGGACTCAGCTCCACTTATCTGCCCTCTCACCATAACCCTTACTGTTCAAAAATGTATCTATCCTTGCCTTAAAAACATTCAATGAGGTAGCCTCAACTGCTTTACTGGGCAGCGAATTCCACAGATTCACAACCCTTTATGTGAAGAAGCTCCTCCTTAACTCAGTCCTAAATCAGCTTCCCCTTATTTTGAGGCTATGCCCACTAGTTCTAGTTTCTCCTGCCAATGGAAACGACTGCCCTGTTTCTATCTTATCTATTCCCTTCATAATCTTATATGTTTCTTTAAGATCTCTCCTCATTCTTCTGAATTCCAATGAGTATAGCCCAAGTCTACTCATTCTCTCCTCATAAGCCAATCCTCTCAACTCCGGAATCAACCTACAGAATTTCCTCTGCACTCTTTCCATTGCCAGCATATCCCTAACTGCAAGGTCATTAATTACTTCTGTCTCATTACACAGGATCAGATCTAGGATAGTTTGCTCCCTTGTAGGTTCCATTACATACTGTCCAAGAAAGTTGTTGTGGATACATTCTATGAACTCCTCCATACAGTACACCAAGTTTGGTCTCACGAGCACTTATACAGCTGCAACATAATCTCGCTGTTTTTAAACCCCATCCCTCTAGCAATGAAGGACAAAATTCGATTTGCCTTCTTAATTACCTGCTGCACCTGCAAACCAACTCCTTGAGATTCCTGCACAAGGACACCGAAGTCCCTCTGCATAGTAGCATACTGCAATTTGATATCATTTAAATAATACTCCATTTTGCTGTTATTCCTACCAAAATGGATGATCTCAAGGTTATCAATACTATACTCCATTCGCCAGAATGTTGTTCACTCCCTTTGATTATCTATATCCCTTTACATACTTTTAGAGTCTTCTGCACACTTTGCTCTTCCACCCATCTGAGTGTCAACTGTGCATGTTGACACTCTACACTTGGTCTCCAACTCCAAATCATCTATGTAAATTGTAAACAGTTGTGGTCCCAACACTGATCCCTGAGGCACACCACTAGTCATCAATTGCCAACCAGAAAAACACTCATTTACTCCCACTCTTTGCTTTCTGTTAGTTAACCAATCTTCTATCCATGCTAATACATTAGCCGTAACTCTGTGCACCTTTACCTTATGTAGCAGTCTTTGGTGCGGCACTTTGTCAAATGCCTTCTGCAAATCCAGATGCATCACATTCATAGGTTCCCCATTGTCCACTGCACATGTAATGTTCTCAAAGAATTCCACCAAATTAGTCAAACATGACCTGCCCTTCATGAACCCATGCTGCATCTTACCAATGGGACAATTTATATCCAATGTCTTGCTATTCCTTTCTTGATGATAAATTTAAGCATTTTCCCTCTTACAGAAGTTAAGCTAACTGGCCTATAGTTACCTTCCTTTCGTCTACCTTCTTTTTTAAACAGTGGCGCCACATTTGCTGTTTTCAATCTGCAGGAACCACCCAGAGTCCTGCAAATTTTGGTAAATTACAACAAGTGCATTTGTTATTTCTCCCGTCATCTTTTTTAGTACCCTGGAATGCATTCCATCAGTACCAGGACACTTGTTTACCTTTAGCCCCATTAACTTGCCCAATTTCTCTTTTGTGATAATGATAGTTTCTAGTCCTCAACTGCCATAGCCTTCCTGCTGTCAATTTTTGGCACGCTATTTGTGTCTTCCACTGTGAAGACTGACACAAAATACCTGTACAATGTCTCAGCCATTTTCTCATTTCCAGTTATTACATCCCCCTTCTAAAGGACCAATGTTAACTTTCACCATTCTTTTTCATTTTACATATTTGTAGAAACTTTTGCTACTTGTTTTTATATTCTGAGATAATTTACTGTCATAATCCATTTTACCTTTCTTTATAGCTTCTTTCATGGCTTTCTGCTGGCACTTAAAGATTTCCCAATCCTCTAGATTCCCACTAATCTTTGTTCATAGAACATTACAGCACAGAACAGGCCCTTCGGCCTTCGATGTTGCGCCGACCAATATAAAAAGCAATGCCCCTCCAAACTAAACCATTCCCTTCTCTTCCATATACTTATCAACTAACCTCTTAAACGCCACCAAACTTGGCGCATCTACAACCGCTGCAGGCAGGGCATTCCACTCCCGAACCACCCTTTGGGTAAAGAACCTACCTCTGATATCCATTCCATTGTATGCATTTTCTTTCAATTTGACACCCTCCTTTATTTCCTTAGATATCCATGGCTGATTATCTCGTTTTCTACAGTCCTTCCTTATCATTGGCACATGCTTTTGCTGAGTACTGTGAAAGATCGCTTTGAAAGTCTCGTACTGTTACTCAATCGTTCTGCCATAAAGTTTTTGCTCTCAGTCTACCTCAGCTAACACCTCCCTCATTCCTTCATAGTCTCCTTTGTTTAAGCACAAGACATTGGTATTGGATTTTACTTTCTCATGTTCCATCTGATTTTAAATTCAACCACACTATGATCACTTCTTCCAAGAGATCCCTAACTGCAAGGTCATTAATTATTCCCATCTCATTACACAGGACCAGATCTAGGATGGCTTGCTCCCTTATAAGTTCCATCAAAGAAGCTATCACGGATACATTCTGTGAACTCCTTAAGGCTGCCTTGACTGACCTGGTTTAACCAATTGATACGTAGATTAAAATCCCCCATGATTTTCATAAGCATAAGCCTCAACTTGTGCTTATACATTGTTCCAGATGTCTTCTTGCAGAATACAAATCAGTTTCATGCTGGCAACTAGTGGGTTTCCCGATCTGCCATGGTGGGTACCGGGGAAGATCCCACTGGAAATTCACACTGGCAAAAAATTGGCTTTAGGACTGCTACCAAATTCTCTGCCTAGTCACCGTTGAACCCACTAGTGAGAAAAATGGAATAAAGAATTCCAAGATCAGCAATGTGGGACTGGAGGCTTCATTGGTAGAGATGGACAGCAGGAGAGACACAATGGTTCACTGGGGCATTAGGCTCTTAAGGTCCAGACATTAGAAATGATTAGATGCAGATGGCTCAGGAGGTAAAATCTTAGGGAAGTTGCTCCTTTTAGCTCATTTACATTTTAGTTTAGACATTTCATTTTTCAGTACAGAACTTCCAAAGAAAATCATGGGGGACATGCATTCAGATTCCCAAAGTGCATTCCTCACTGATATGGCTCTACGCCAGGAGAACAATCTGAAAGGATTGCTTGTAATCATGTCATTTAAACGCATATCAGTTTGATGCCATTTGCATGATGGCACCTTTTCGATCACAAATTAGCTTTGATTCAAGTCTCTATGAATACTTAGCTTTATACTGATATGAGTACATTAATAATTCTCATCCTGATCAAATGGCTATTTCCACACTCTAGACATTTGAAAATGGTATATACTAAAGGCATTTATCAGTTGCTATATAAATGATTACAAATTGTCTAAGTCTTATTCTGAAGTTCCCATTTTCTTTTCAATGTCTGAACTTCAATTAAGATACTTACACTGCATTCTCATCAGAAAATTGAATAACAGTGTTACATCATATTTAATAGTGTAACAGCCTTTGATTGTTGATTTGTATAGCTTTACCATTTAACTGTCAGAAATGACTTGAAAATAATTAAACACATGACAAAAAACTGAAACACTGTAATTAAAACAGTGTTTTTTTTATCTATTTCAAATACCATTTCCAAAGAATTTCTGATGAATACACAATTCTATATTCCAAACCAATAGACAAAAATCTTTCTGGATTATACTTATTTAGCTGTTTCTCTCAATTAATTTAGCAAGGTCATCAGGAAGAATAATGTGCTAAGGGGAGATTTTTCTTCTCATGGCAAGAGTTATTTTGTGAAGATTGGAAATGCCAAAGAAAGAAAACCACTTCACAAAATATTTGTGCTCAGATCGATTTCTCCCTACAAGTTCAACCATTAATCAGGACGCATGATACCTATTTATAAAAATATGTTGTCATTTCTCTTTATAGTATTGAGGGGTCATTAGTCGTTCAGTAAAACATACAATTCATTTATAATTAAATTAAAACAATATGATAACATAGACCATCATAGTAGGGGCAATGATTTTAACAAAAATTTAAACATCAGGCAAAAATAACAACTTGTGTTTATGCTTGAATCTGAAATTCAAGATCCTAATATGCTAATGGGTGGGTTTCACAGCATGTTTCCTGATGGGTATCATTTGGAAAATAGTGCCAGATTTCACATTTGGAAGCTCATTGATTATGAGTTCTCTGAATCACATGGTGAAGCAGTAAGTGATGCATTGGTACTACTGCCACGTAATATGGTCAAAGATCTGGGCGCCATATTTAAATGCTACCTGAACACACACATTATTCATAGCATGCAGGAAACTATTGCTGTAAGCTCCTCATCCACAGAGTTCACTGGCACCAGGTCATCCTTTTCCCCTTGGATGGCTTTAGGAGGTCACCTGCATCACCTTGCCAGCCTAGGAGGTGGTTGCAATGTAAGTCAGCACTCACCAGAGAAATGCCATCCAGTGCAGGAAGAGGATAAATGATCTCATCCACTCCACCAAGATAAATTAAACCTCAGCTCACTCCAATCTCACATTCTCATAATGGCATCACATGCTCAAAGAATTCCACTGCTCTTGGATGTCATACAATATTAACAGGGAAAAAGTGTGTTTTCTCCAGGTGCTCAGGTTTCCTCCTACAATCTGAAAAATATGCTGGTTAGGTGCATTGGTCATGCTAAATTCTCCCTTAGTATATCCAAACAGATGCCAGAGTATGGCGAGTAGGGGATTTTCACAGTAACTTCACTGAAGTGTTAATGTAAGCCTACTTGTGATACTAGTAACAAACTTTAAATTAAAAAAAAACTGAAGTGACAATGGCTGCATCAAGTCCTTTGCACTGTGCGCTGAGTTTCACTTCCCAGAGCTAATAGGTATAGAGTTTACCGTTGACCTTTCCAAAAACTATGACCTTGTATATAAAGAAAATATTCATGAAAAGTGCACATTATCAAATAATAGGGCAGCACAAGTACATGCAATTTCACTTCCATGGTTTTTGAGCCTATGTGTATTATTTGATATTTGGAAAAACAGCTACTTTAACGAACTACTGAAATTTTGTATGTTTATATTAAGTGTCTAGTTTTGCAAAAGGTTGCTGCTGATTAACTACGTTGATTTAATTTTTAAAACCACTTTCTCTGAAATCACCAACAATACTTGGAAATCATTTGAATCATTAAACTAACCAATGCCAATTATGACCTGGACCTGCTTCTATTTTTCTGCTTACATTTCTCAGAACTGGCTTTCAGTTCTTGCTGCTCTGTATTAATTTCTGTAGCCCATGTTTTTAAATTAAAGCATTACTCAGTATATTGGCACAAGAAATCATCTAATGATGCATTTTCACCATATATGTAAATACTTATCCATTTTATAAAATTAATACACAGTGGAAAATAAGTCCCAGTAGCTCCTGTTCGTGTATTCATTCCAAACTCAATTTTTTGAATAATTCCATGGCTATTCCATAGCTAAACTCTTCTACAACTTTAGTCATTTACACACAAACTAATCAGGAATGGAATATCTGGAAAAATGTATCTGAGTTTTACATGGAGCTGACTGAAACATCAACTGCAAAGCTGAACTTCCTTCTGAAATAGAGGCTGGTGTCTGACCTCAAGGAAGAAAAGTAGGTTGTCTGTAAAAGACAAAAAATACATCATATGAGCTCTTCCCCATCACTTCTTGTGTTTTCAGCCAGATGGGCAGCATTACATATTGTCCGTCTCACTGGACCAGGAAATATGTTTTCTACAAAGGAAGTTTACTAAAATGGGCACAGGATCTTCACACATGCACCATATGGAGGAAAGGCACCATGAATAGCAGTGTATATCTAGAGCCAGATACACAGGTATGAGATGGAGAGCCCATAGAGGGACCAGCAAGACAGAGGAAGGCTTGATGTTCCCCTGAGCAATGGATGTACAGGGAAAATTTCAACTTCCTGGACATGACTAAGAGACAGTGTTGGGAAAGACATGGACTGTCTCAGGATGTGGTCAGATAAATCTGTGTCATATTGGAGACAGACCTCACATCTCAAAGAATTGGGGTACACACTCTGCTAATAGAAGTTAAAGTCATCACAGTGATGTTGATGTACCTTTAAGAGATTTTTAAAATTCATGGTCTCTGCAGCCCTCAGCTCTCATTGCTGCTGACTCTGTAGAAGTCCATTTATCGCTACTTAAATGAGGATGGTTTATTTTTATTATGGGATCTTTTATGACCCTGCATTGTTAGGAGGAAGGTCACATATTTTAGATTTTTTTCCTTCCTAGTGAATTTAAGGTTTCATTTTCAGTTTTCGCTGCAGCAATTTTAGTTTAAAAGGGACAGCAAGCTGAAAAGAAGTATTTTTTCTCTCCCTGGTATTGGAAATTCTGCTGGTTAGCTGAAAGCAAGGCTTCTTGCCTTCTTGCAGGAGAGAATCTGCTGTTGGAAGCTCAACCTGAGTCTCTCCCTGGTGTTCTGGGGAGCTAATCTGACTCCAAGTCTATCTGTGTGTGCCTCAAGAGAACTGCAGCATTCAACAAAGGACTCAGTTCCACCAATACCAAAACATCTCATTTTTAGGTATGCCTGGTGTTGCTCCTGGCATGTCCTCCTGCACTCATCATTGAACCAAGCTGATTCCCTGACTTGATGGCCTTGGTAGAGTGGGAGTTATACTGGGCCATGAGGTTAAATGTTATGATTGTATACAATTCTATTGCTGCTGATTCCCCACATCTATATTTTGCATGCTTATAATTATGGATCACATATGACAGCCAGAGGGTACTATGAGCTAGTGCCAGTAGTGTTATTATGTGCAGACCAGCAGTTCAGCCTGGACTGCAAAATAGTTTTCATCATTGGAATGGGCACAACACTGTAGGTTGCTCAGCTCTCTGTTTTATTATAGTTGAAATGGAAATCTGCAGCAGAATTTGGAAGGACACAACTGCGTAAGAGTTGAGGGGCATAATGTTATAATTCAGGTCAGAAACTCTGAAGTGTTTTATAAGCATTAATTTTTTCTGTGTTAAACCTATGGAAAAGGTTTTTGTCTATAGGAAGATTTTTTTGATTGGAACATTTTTGATATATTTGTTAAAAGTTATACATTATCTTGGCTATTTTGTTTTTATTTGTAGTTGATAGAAGTTATTGGTAATTTTCTTTCCGTCCATTTTAACTGTATTCTGAAATGAACTTTGTTTGATAAAAGCTCTTCACTAGGTTATTTGAATCATACCTGAAGTGAAAGATCTCATGCTTATCCAGCCAAATTCAAAGTGCAAACCTTACAATCCAGGCGGGCTTCATAAAACACTTTGGAGTTTCTGACCTGAATTATAACACTATGCCCCTCAACTTTTATGCAGCAGAGTATTGGAAATTTGCAGCAGAGGCTTGGAAGGGTATAGAATCATAGAAACCTTTTCAAGACTCTGCTGCAGATTTCCATTTCAAAGTGTAGTAAAACAGGGAACTGATCAACCTTCAGTGTTGTGCCTATTCCAATGATGAAAACTATTTTGCTGATCTGCACATAATAATACTACTGGCACTAGCCAGTACTCCTGGTACTCCTCTGGCTGCCATATATAATTCATAATTATAATCATGCAAAATATAGACATGGGGAATCACCAGCAAGAGAGGTGTATACAACAATTACATTTAACCTCATGGCTCAGTATAACTTCCACTCTATCGAGACCATCAAGTCGGTGAATCAGCTTGGTTCAATGATGAGTGCAGGAGGACATGCCAGGAGCAGCACCAGGCATACCTAAACATGAGATGTCAACCTGGTGAAGCCATAACAGAGGTTGACTTGTGTGCCAAACAGCATAAGCAGTATTCAACAGACAGAGCTAAGTAATTCCATAACCAATAGATCAGACCTAAACATCAATATCTGAAGATATCTGGTGCGAAACATTGTACGACCAACAGCAAACACCCCCCACTTCTGACCATACCTTGAGGGAATTGTCATTGAAGCCGCTGAGGATGGTTAAGACTAGGACACTATGAGGAAGTCATGCATTGATATTCTGGAGCTGAGATTATTAACTTCCAATAATCACAACTATCATGGGTGGGATTCTCTGGCTGTGCTCACCTTAAAACTGGAAAATCCTTCCTGATGTCAAATGCAGGAAGAGAGTTATCACAACAGGGCTCCTAATGCATTCATAGAGTAACAGCGGGATCAGGAAAAGGAGCTATAGGGCAAAAACCACAAAAAAAAATGATTTTACTGATTCACATGAATCCAGAATCAAAGTCCAATGGTGTATTCTCTCAGAGTTGGCACGTTGAAAACTGATGCTGGATAATTCATTTCTCCAGCATTGATGACTTCCATGTTAAGATGCACACAAAGAGAGATGAATTAATCTTGTAGGCATTAGCATAGGAGGTCCGAAAACTCAGTGAAAAAGTATTGATTATGGCAGGCATTTATTTGTACTGAGTCATTATTCTAAGCTGTTGCTTGATTGATGAAACTGAATTGGGCAAGCCACAAAGATGTGCGGGTTAGGTTGATTGACCATGCTAAAATTGGCCTTTAGTGTCCTGAGATGCGTAAATTAGAGGGATTAGTGGGTAAAATGTGTAGAGATGTAGGGGTAGTGCCTGGGTGGAATTGTGGTTGATGCAGACTCTGTACTGTAGGGTTTCTATGATTCTATGATTCTATATCAATACTGTGACTACAACAGCAGGTTAGAGGCTGAGAATTAAATTAGACAGCAATTTTACATAATTCCCCTTAACCAAGCATGGTCACAGAATACCACCAGGGCACAGAAATGCACAGAAGCAATAAGTCAGGAACAGGCCAATTGGCTGTACAAGTATCCGTATTCCTTCACCCTTTTTTTTGCTTTTTCCTCCTATCCAAACTAATCTTTAATGTTTGAATCATTTCGGCATCAGATACTAATTTGAGTAATTAATTTTAGTTTCATTACTCTCTGTACAATTACGTTTTTACCTGTCCATATTCTGAAGTTGTAATATTTTATATCCATGGCCCTTACTATAAACTCCTCAAATATTGGAATGACTATATTTTGATTTATGATGTTCCATTCTTTCATAATTTTGAGTCCTTATCTTACAATCATATTGCTCTATAAATCTCTGTTATTCTAGCAGGCACTTCACCAACTCTTTCTACTTTGTATTCTCCAGACCAGGCAGCATCTGCATCATACTCTCTCTTGACTTTCTTTGCTATAGAGCTAAATACTGTACACGGTACACTAATTCAGCTCTTACTGAAGTTTTATATATGTTCATCATTTCCTCCCATATCTCTGGTGATAAAACCTACAATTCCATTAGCTTTATTTATAGCCTTATCAACCTGAGGTGCTGTCTTTAATGCTCCATGAAACCATAGCCCTAAATCCTCTGCTTTGCATGAAATGAACCCATTTTATCCTTATTTTAAAGATTCTAATCAATATTAAGCTGATTGTAATTACTTGGATTAGCTTTGTCCTTTCTTTTAACAAAAATTACCACATTATAAACTGCAGCTGTTGTAGATGCGCCAAGTTTGGTGGCGTTTAAGAGGTTAATTGATAAGTATATGGAAGAGAAGGGAATGGTTTAGTTTGGAGGGGCATTGCTTTTTATTTTGGTCGGCACAACATCGAAGGCCGAAGGGCCTGTTCTGTGCTGTAATGTTCTATGTTCTATGTTCTATGTTCTATTAATGCAAAAATATTGTGCAAAAGGCTAATTAACACAGTCATTTTTCTATTCCTGTCTGAGCAGGTGAAACAAAGCATTTGACATCTATGAAATTGAAGCATTTTCTCTACTGCAATTTTGAGTTTGACCTTTTGTTTGGACAGTTTTTGATATATTTGGGATAGCACAGTGGCACAATGGTCAGTAAAGCTATCTTACTGCTCCAGAGACCCAGGTTCAATTCCAATCTTGGGTGATTGTGTGGAGTTTGTACGTTCTCCACATATATGTCAGGAGGAGAAAGTTCATATCTCTCTCTGAAAAACCCTATTGGTGAGCGTCTGGATTATTCTTCTTCTCATTAGTGGGGTTTCCTTGGTGAAATAGGCTCTAAATTCTTTAACAATGGGGAGCCTGATTTGTACCTTTGACATGGTTGGAGAGGAAGGAGGTTTGTAATGTTGTGAGTCCAGGTTCCTGTACATGAGAGTGCACTTTGCCAGGCTACCTCTTTTACAATGGAAGTTTGCTCAGATCCCCCTTTTTCTGGTTTATCTATTCATTACTTAGAAGTCCTGAGATGTTGAGTTAGACACCAGTTCATTATGTATTACCCCATGAGGAATCCCAAATATTGTGTAGCTCCGTCTCTGTTATTGTGTGGAGGGCTTGGGGCTTAATGCTCACGATTTTACCCTGTTGTTCTGAGATTCCCTGTCCTTTCTGTATCCTTTTTTTATTCACATGAGAGGAAACACCAACACCTATAATTTGAATAATTTGTATGGTTTTATGTGGAATAATAATTATACTGAGCCATATTGGGAATTTGTTGTGTATTGTGGTGGATGTAAAATGGAAAACTTTCAATGAAAACATCTTTAAAAAAAAACATCTCTTATTAGCCACAGTATTGATATGGTTTGTGCAGTTCAGTTTCATCAATCAAGCAGCAGCTCAGAACAATGGCTATCGTCCATAGCCTGACCTAATATGATGTCCCAGTTTAAACATAATGCCAAAAATTGCACAGGGGTCCCAACCTGTCTTAATCTGGATCCAAATAGTTTCATAAACAACACAGTTGGATTGTTATAATGATATGAGCAAAATAGGGGTGCACTGGTTAGTGTTACTGCCTCACAACACTGGCACCCAGGTTTGATTGCAGGATTGGGTGCATGTCTTTGTGGAGTTTGTATATTCTCCTTATGTCAGTATGGGTTACCTCCATGTGCTCCCACAGTCCAAAACTGTGCAGGTTAGGTGGAGTAACCATGGCAAATAGCTCCTTAGTATCCCAATATGTGTAGATTAGGTGGATTACACTTGATAAATGCTGAAGGATAAAGCAGCAAATTGGGCTAGGGTGAAAATGTTCTTTTGGAGACTCAATGGTTTGTTTTTGTGAAGGGTAGGTGACCAAAGTAGTGGATGAGAATAAAGCTGTTGATGTGGTGTACATGGATTTCAGTAAAGTGTTTGATAAGGTAAGCTATTGCAGAAGACATGGAGGCATGATTGAGGGTGATTTAGCACTTTGGATCAGAAATTGGCTAGCTGTAAGAACACAGAGGGTGGTGGTTGTTGGGAAATGTTCATCCTGGAGTTTGGTTACTAGTGGTGTATTACAAGGATCTGTTTTGGGGCCACTGCTATTTGTCACTTTTATAAATGACTTGGATGAGGGCGTAGAAGGATGGGTTAGTAAATTTGTAGATGACACTTAAGTTGGTGGAGTTGTGAACAGTGCAGAAGGATGTTGCAGGTTACAGAGGGATCTGGATAAGCTGCAAAGCTGGGCTGAAAGGAGCCAAAGGAAAAGTGTGAAGTGATTCATTTTGGAAGGAGTAACAGGAATGCAGAATACTGGGCTAATTGTAAGTTACTTGGTAGTGTGGATAAGTAGAGTGTCCATGTACATAGATCCCTGAAAGTTGGCACCCAAATTGATAGGGTTGTTAAGAAGGTGTACAGTATGTTAGCTTTTATTGGTAGAGGAATTGAGTTTCGGAGGCATGAGGTCATGTTACAACTGTACAAAATTCTGGTGCGGCCACACTTGGAGTATTGCATACAGTTCTGGTTGCCACATTATAAGAAAGATGTGGAAGCACTGGAAAGGGTCCAGAGGAGGTTTACCAGGATGTTGACTGATATTGTGGGAAGGTCTTATGAGAAAAGGCTAAGGGACTTGAGGCTGTTTTCGTTAAAGAGAAGAAAGTTAAAAGGTGACTTAATAAAGACATATAAGATGATCAGAAGCTTAGATAGGGTGGACAGTGAAAGCCTTTTTCCTCAGATGAGAAGGCTAGCATGAGGGGATATAGCTTTAAATTGAGGAGTGATAGATACGGAACAGAAGTCAGAGGTAAATTCTTTACTCAGAGAGTAGTAAGGGCATGGAATGCACTGTCTGCAACAGTAGTGCACTTGCCAACATCAAGGGCATTTAAATGGTCATTGGATAAACATATGGATGATATTGGAATAGTGTAGGTTAGATGGTCTTTAGATTGGTTTCACAGGTCAGTGCAACATCGAGGGCCAAAGGGCCTATACTGCGCTGTAATATTCTATGTTCTATGTTCAATGGGCCAAATGATCTCCTTCTGCACCATAGGGATTCCATGTTTTGATGAAAAGCTCAACTTCACGACTGAGGCTGAAGTCCCAACACAGAGGCAAACCCATTTAATATTGAAACATAGAAAATAGGAGCATGAGGGGACCATCTGACCGTCATTCATTTTGATCGTGACTGATCATCCAACTCTATAGCCTGATCCCTGCCTTCTCCCCCACATCCTTTGATCTCTTTTAGCCCAAGCACTGTATCTAACTGCTTCTTGAAAACATTCGAATTTTTGGCTTTAATTACTTTCTGTGGTAGTGAATTCTATAGGCTGGCCATTCTCTGGGTGAAATAATTTCTCCTCGTCTCTGGCCTAAATGGTTATTCTGTATCTTCAGACTGTGATCCTAGGTTCCAGATAGCCCCACCATTGGGAACATCCTTTTTGCATCTACCCTGTCCAATCCAACAGTAGCATCTAGGGAGGCATTTTCTTGGCGGTGACTAATTAAGAAATCACTGCCCAGATTGCTAACCCTATTCAGAATGGCAGCCTACCTACCAGGGCTGGGAGCTCAGCTTTACCATCACCAGCAGCAGCCATTGCTGGGGCTGCACCAGCAGGATGAAGGTATATTGATGGCTGAGCACCCTTCAAGACAAAAGAGTCGGGTATAGGGTCAGGCAGCAAACTATCAGTGAAGGCAGTAAGAGCCCCTTAATTAGAGACTTCCATGGCTCAATTGGAATGCTAGTAGATGGCCCATCCATCAATTTTCCCACTGTTGCCTTCCTACACTATTTTGGCAGTCTTCCCACCTCCCAGCCTGTCACCAAAAGATGGGTAAAATCTATAAAATTGAATCCCTACAGTACAGAAGAAGGCTATTCGTCCCATCAAGTCAGCACCTACCATATTACCTGCCAGGCCCTATTCCCGTAACCTCACATATTTATCCTGGTAATCCCCGACACTAGGGTCAATTTAGCATGGCCAATTAACCTAATCCACCCATCTTTGGACTGTGGGAGGAAACCAGAACACCTAAGGAAAATATGCAATCTCCACACAGTGACCAGTGGCAGAATTGAACCAAGTCCCTAGCTCTGTGAGGCAGCAGTACTAATCACTATGCCACTGTGCCATCCAAATCTTTCCCCACAGCCCCCAGCTATCACAAATTCTTGTCACATGGTCCTCAATTCATTCCTCCTTCTATTCAGAATTGGGATTCACAGGAATTAATTCCAAATTACATTTATCATCTGTCACATGAACAACATCAAAAAGACCATGACCATTACACTCTGCTGAGTCCACAGTTTGTTGCTGCCCCATAATCCACATACCACTATCTAACAGTACATTGATCACACATATATCGGACATGTTCATATCATGTAATCTTTGCTGGCAATGCACGATGAACGGTAAATCCATCGGACTCACAAATAACTGCAAAGCATAAGAGCAAATGTCATTGCTTATCCTAGCTTTTCCAAAAAACAATTTATTCCAAGAGTCAGTACACCAATGAATCTGACAACTTTGCTGACATCAGAGCCCTAAAACCGTTTAAGAGGAAGTCAGATTGACGGGGGCAATCACAAACTGGAGCAAACAGTAACCTGGCTTGGCATACTTCCAATAACCTCCTGTTTCAATTGTAATTGTCTTTCAAGAACTCTTATATGTTGGTCAGTAACAATTTATTGGACAAAGATGCTGCTTCTCAATATACAATTAATGTCACTTGTTTGGGCTCAGATAGGAGTGAGGATTTAGTGGCACTGCAAACAGCTTCTTGAACTACCCAAAATAAGTTATCCACTACAAGCAGTTCAAGTGGCATTTTTGTAGCTGACACCTATGGCAATGATGAATAGTTATCGCCATTTGTCTGATGTAGATGACAGTGTGGCATTAGCTGTATAAGTGGTGGGGGCTGTATTCCACTATATACTGAAATTCTATTATAAAGAACTTGTCTATACTTAAAAATGTTCCCAATGAATCCTAATGAAGTGAAACTGTCCCTATAATGACATGTTGATAAGACAAAAACACTCCATGACAAAGGCCACAGACTTTCATAAAAATGTAATCACTCACTTTGCCAACAGCGATGCATATCAAGCTGAATATGAAATAAATCCAGGTATTATCAAAAACATATTTCATCAAGTACTTCTTTTAAATAGTTAATTATTTTTATGACAGCTGAATCACAGCTAAACAGATCCACTGTTTTGAGGAAATTTTGCTTCTAAAAATGCCAAGTTGCAGCATTGTTTATAGTAATTGGTCAGAGATGCCAGTGGTTTAGTAACATCCAAATGATTCAGCATAATTGACAAATAGAAATTATACAGATCAACAGAAACCTATTAAGTGCATAACAAAATTGATTAAAGGTCACTACCTGAAACATTGAGGGGCATTTTAGACACTCTCACCAGTGCATTTGCAGGTAGGGTGGGCACATGAAATGAAACAGGTGAATAGCCCACTGCCTTCCCTCCAACCCTGAGCTGACACCAACATTACGATGCATAGTTAAGAAATCAGCCAGTCTGCTCATTCATAAGCCTCTTGAGGCCCTTAAGCAGGTAGTTTATCCTAGTTCAAGGCCTTATTCTGCCTTTGCCACAGTAACACCTGCAGCTGGGGAAGGCAGAACAAAGGAAGGCAGACCACTAGTGCTGCATCTTGAGGTAAAAAGTGTAAAGGAAAAGGGAGATATCTTCTCTAAGTAACCATCGGGGGAAGGAGGGCAACCACCTGCAAAATCGTATTCCCCCCACCCTTTGTGCCTCCCCTCCCCCAAAAGCCTGCTCCCACAATCCCATGTTCCTTCACTAGAGTTTCTGACCCCTCCTTGGACTTTCTTCAAACTTCAGCACCCCTGGATCTTCTGCTCAGAACTACTTGCATACTCAGCAGTGGCCAATACTATGACTTGGCATTGCTCAGCTATTGGCCAACAGATCTCGGGGGGAATCTCCAGTCTCTGAGGGCTGGATGTCTCATTCTCTATAAGCTGGGTAAATCACCCCTGGCACATAGTTGCTGTGAGGCAGTCCTTCTTTCTAATGAGTTAATGGGTTTCTCTAACATTGGGAGATGAGGGTGGTGGTGGGGAGGAAATAGGGAAGGGAAAGCAAATGTACTCCTATTAAAATTCACCATCTAATCCTCTTATTTTTCTCTCCATGAATGCCTGACCTGCTGGGATTTTTCAGCATTTTCTGCTCTTACATTTTTTAAGTTAACGGGCTTAAGAACTAACTGTCATTGAATATCTGTTATAGAACCAGTTGTAGAGAGAACCATGCCACAGGTTCATGTTTATACCAATTGACTTCTCAATAGTGTGAATCAATTAAATAGAGGAAATAACATGTCTAAACAAGTGGGGCTGATCTTACAATAAATAGCTTTGTATGATAACTGTGTGTAAGCTTCTGTCATGGCTATTATCTGCCTAACCGTGATATCACATTAGATTCATCTCGGGCCCTACACAACTAGGAAGTCATTTGCGTTTTCCTTAACTTAAAAAAACCTCAATAAAATGTGAAGATCTTATGTTGTTTCTGTAAATTACATGGTGGGGAATACATCAATTGCACTCTGATTATACAGATGTGTAAAATGGAGGATGATGGGTAGGATTTTCCTCACAGGCTTTTGGATCTGAAACAAATGATACCCGCAGCCCACAGCTGTCAGCAGCCAGGTTGAGAGCTATTTTCCCAGAGGTTGTCTCTTAACTTGTCACAATCGCAGCAGTCCTGAAGCCCCATCAGATCAAGGGCTGAGGCAGGTCAAATATAAGTCAAGTATACCAGAATAAAAGCAAAATACCGTAAATGATGGAAATCTAAAAAAAAACAGAAAATAGAGTGAACGTCTCAAGTTTGTTTGACTCCAGAGTTAAATAAAGAGAGAAATGTTATGGATTATTTACTGTATTTGGGGGGGGGGGGTGGTTGGCAGTTGGAGCAGAGCAGAAGGTCAGTGATTGGTGGAAGCTAAGAGAGATTGCAATAAAGATATAGGCCATTGGGTAGAGGGAGTGTTAATGGCAGGAGAAGGCACTAATAGTTACAAATAGGTAAGATATCAGAATGCATTAATGGGAGAATCAAGGTCAGTGCTCAGTGAAAACAATATTTAAGAACAAGTAACAGATGACCGAGTGGGGAAAAGCAGATATTTTGCATTGGGACAAAAAATACAAGAATTTCTCAAAATGGAGCCATCTTCTGTCGAGTGAGCATGTTAATTTCTAATAGAGAGGGGCAAGTAGTTTAGGTTGGAAGGGAATATCCTCCAGTGGTAGCATTTGGACTGTGAGTACAGCTGTTGATTCCAATGAGCCTCCTCTTCAGGGGATAAAGTCGTTGGGTGGGATTTTTCGGCCACACTCACTCCAAAACTGGAAAGTCTCGCCTGAGGTCAACAGAGCTTTGCATGGTTCGTCTTTTGCTTGCTATTATTCTTGTGGTGGGCAGGATGGGAAAATTTCCCCCTTTGTCTCTAGTGTTCCCCCACTGCCCAGACTGCCACAGGGAAGCTGCTGCTATTGTGTGCGCAGCCTCTCCATGAGGCAGGGAGCCACTCCATAGGTGACAAAATTTTTGATTGGAGATTTAAGTATGCAGATTTTCTGCTACCATCACCTTGTAACAGATAGTTGATCTGTTTTCCTGCTAACCCAAGGAAACATCATGTAGCTAATTCTCCTCTGTTCTTCCACTGCCCAACATTCCTCTGCCCATTTTCTACCACCCCTTCCTCCCCACTCCCCCCAGCTCTGAGCGACCAGTACGAACACTCTTGCCTCTTGTTGCTCTAGGCCAGGAAATCTTTGCCCTATGCATCTGACTATGGAGTGACCTACTTTGATTTGTGTTTGTTAATTTTGAATTAGGGTGCTGATATTTTCCAAATGTGTGACATATCCCTAAATGTTTTGTTGAGGACGTCTTTTCCTTTCCTTTGAAATTTGAATAATAAAAGGGGCAACAGTAACATGAAATTTCTAAAAGTCCTGTTCGAAGTATTATTACATGATTCCAAAGGCCAAGCCATTGTATATAGCTAGATGGCCCACTATACTAGTCATCATTTAATTTTGATATTATTCAACAAATTGGAAGAATGGAAGAATGACTAGCATCCCATTCTGCTAAAGGGATATTGTCTTCATGTGAACATGTTGATTAAAATGGTACCTGCATAAACTAATGCAGTAAGAAGTCTGACAACACCAGGTTTAAGTCCTATCGATTTTACCTGATGTTGTCAGACTTCTTACTGTGTTTACCCCAATCCAACGCCAGCATCTCTACATCATGAACTAATGCAGCCAGTGTTGAGTGTCATCCATAGCAAGTGTCTCAAGGAACCAGAGGGTATAATTTGAAAGCAAAATTCTATCCTGTATCAACCCCTAAATATCTTACTTTCCATTCATCATTTACAAATACACAATGTCATTACCCAAATTATATCAAAAAGCATACATTACTTGATGATGTTGCAAAGAAAAGGGCACCTCTCCAAAGTGAACATTTTCAATGTAGTACAAGCAGGTTTTGGCAGAACTCATCTTTAATTCACTCGCTAGCTGGTTTCCCAGCAATGGAAGGTTTGAGTCATTTCTATTCTATTTTCTTTCTATCTGCTCAATTGTGCATCAGAGCTCACATTCAAATGAATTAAATCACATTTCATCTAATTCACAACATTTTCAGCACAGCATATGAATTTAAAGACAACATTAACACACATTATGAACTCTTCATGTCAATAAGACCAATTAAGGTGCAATGCTGGTTAGAAAATGGATGTTTCTTCAGACTTCCTATCAAATAATTTTGGATAGCACACTACGATAGAAATGATAGAATCATTTTTCTCAGAATTCTTGTGTTGTTAAAGTACAGCACAAACTTATGGTGTCAGCTAATATAACTGCAGATTTAAAGGAAAACTAAGAAATGTGTTGAGATAAATAATGAGGCAGATCTTAAATCTGATCTCAGCTGAATTATGTATATTTTTCTTAATGTCAGTAAAAATGAATTGTATGGATAGAGAGGCTCATCATTTGTGATCTTAAAATATTTCCAGTTAGTATTTCACAAAAAAAACTTGCTCGTTAATGCTTGTATCACCCAAAACATTTGAGAGGAAAACAGTTTGCAATATAGAGTGGTTTTGTTTTGAATTAAAATACCTGTATGGGATTAGGACCTTGATTATGAAAATGACAACTCTCCAAAGTGAACATCCTCAATCTGATACAAACAGGTTTTGTAAAATCATAGTCATTATCAGATTAAATACCTGTGCAACTGATATAAAGAGACATGGCCTGAATTTCATGGATTTGGAATGACTTCAGAGCTATTTAAAAAACAAGTGGAACCCAATTCTGGGATTTTTGCCACCATTCCTACCCACAAACAATTGTTGGTGTGGGATAAGTGTTCAGGGTTCATTCCTGACTAACCAGCTCTTTTGTAGGGGTATATGTCTCCTCATGCTCTGTAAGCTTTGTAGATTTTTGCCAGCTTCCAGATGACTCAGGGGGTCACAAAGTGTAATCTGGATTCAGTAACCTTTGACAGGCAAATTCAAAAGGTCTTACCCAAGCCAGCCATGCTCCAGCCATGCCAACTAATACCACCCACCATTACAATGGCTGCTTAAAGCTCCATGCTAACTCAAGCCTTCTATTTATTGCCCATCCTCCCATAATGGCTTCTCGTACTCTCCATGTCCAATTACCAAGTATACATTATGTACAGCACCAACAAATCCGAAAGGAACAACAGCATGGCTTTGTGAATGGAAAATCATGTCTCACAAGTTTAATTGAGTTTTTTGAAGGGATAACCAAGAAGATAGATGAGGGCAGCGCTTGAATGCTGTCTACATGGACTTTAGCAAAGCCTTTGACAAGGTACCGCATGGTAGGTTGCATAAAGTTAAATCACATGGGATCCAGGGTGAGGTATCTAAATGGATACAAAATTGGCTTCTTGACAGAATAAGAATTTTCGCAACCAGGGTAAAGTCCAACAGATTTATTTGGTAGCAAAAGCCATTACTTCTGAAGCGCTTGTTGCTTATTTAGGGGAGCAACTCCCCTTGTTGACAGAAGCCAGAAGGTGGTTGTAGAGAGTTATTTTTCAAACTGGAGGCCTGTGACCTGCGATGTGCCTACGGATCAGTGTTTGGGCCTGCTGTTATTTGTCATTTATATTAATGATTTGGATAAGAATACAGTGGGCATGGTTAGTAAGTTTGCAGATGACACTAAGATTGATGGCATGGTGGACAGTGAGTAAGGTTATCTCCAATTGCAATGAGGTCTTGATCAATTGGGCCAGTGGGTTGATGAATAGCAGATGGAATTTACTTTAGATAAATGCGAGGTAATACATTTTAGTAGACTGAACAAGGACAGGACTTACTCAGTTAATGGTAGTGCATTGGGGAGAGATACAGAACAAAGAGATCTAGGAGTATACGGTCATAGCTCCTCAAATGTGAAGTCACAGGTGAACAGAGTGATGAAGAAGGCATTCGGCATGCTTGGTTTCATCAGTCAGAACATTAAATATAGGAGTTGGGACGTCTTGTTAAAGTTGTACGAGACATTGATAAGGCCATACTTGGAATACTGTCTGCAACTCTGGTCACCCTATTATA
Organism: Sphyrna mokarran; assembly: GCA_024679065.1. Taxonomy (NCBI): domain Eukaryota; kingdom Metazoa; phylum Chordata; class Chondrichthyes; order Carcharhiniformes; family Carcharhinidae; genus Sphyrna; species Sphyrna mokarran. Next base: position 62,762,604 of record JAGIQG010000006.1, on the reverse strand, counting down.
AAAATAATATTATTAAACAAGAAAGAGTGCAGAAAAGATTTACTAGGGTGCTCCGGGGACTTGATGGATTGAGTTATAAGGAGAGGCTGAATAGACTGTGACTTTTTTCTCTGGAGTGTAGGAGGCTGAAGGGTAACCTTATGGGGCTCTATAAAATAATGAGAAGTGTAGACAAGGTAGATAGTCAAAGGTAGAGGAGTCTAAGACTAGACAGCATATGTTTAAGGTGAGAGAGGCAAGATACAAGTGTCCAGATGGGCAATCTTTTCACACACAGGGTGGTGAGTGTCTAAAACAAGTTGCCAGAGGTAGTAGTAGAGGCAGGTACAAATTTATCTTTTAAAAAGCATTTAGATAGTTATATGGGTACAATGGGTAGAGAGGGATTTGGGCCAAACGCGGGCAATTGAGATTAGTTCAGGGATTTGAAAAAAAAAGGACGGCATGGACAAGTGGGGCCAAAGGGCTTGTTTCCATGCTGTAAACCTCTATGACTCTATGTGTGGAACTCTCAGGGATGGGACTGCCTGGAATCTTTGGTTAGAATCCCTGTCTCAAGACCTCCATCTCTAGCAGCCAAATCATAATAGAATAGGTAACATAGCCAAGCAGCCTCCTCTGTGTTGTATGATGCTATCATTATTTTATTGCTAGACAACTGGAAGCATTGGAAGAATTTATGGCTTCTATTGCTTATTCTGTTTTTCCCTTTTTTGTAATTAAGTTATGTGAGATCAATACATTTTACTCAACATACCAGCAAGAAACATGCTATTGCCTCTATCTTTTAATAGCATCTGTTCAAAACTAGTTTTATTCTCTAAGGTCTTTTGTGTGCACTTGAAATGGTCTAAATGCTTATGATTCCTTTCCAAAGAATAGTCATTTAATTTTTCTTTCTCTATCTGTGATTCCTGCCTCAATCCCTTCCATTATGACAGTGCTTACTGAGGTCCTTCCTCCTGTCTGGGTCTTTACTATAATAAAGTTTTACTTTATTGAACAAAATTTACCAGTAACAATAAAGTTTCAAATGGAAATTGTAATGCATATATGAGGAAATAAATGCCAGAATAGGGTAATGTAGAGAGAAATGGTTTATGAGGTTATGTGTGTATACTGGGGTGACTTGGGTGGAGAAGTTCTATGGGGAAGGGGAAAGAGGAAGCTCAAGGTATCAGCCTCAGCTTGATGGTCATACTCATACTTCTGAAACTGAATGGAATTGAGAGTTGTGAGGAGGATGCAAAAAGGCACGGTGGCACAGCCCCAGGGATCTGGGTTCAATTCCTGGCTTGGTTCACTGTCTGCATGGAGTCTACACATTCTCCCCATGTCTGAGTGTATTCCCTTTGGGTGTTCCAGTTTCTTTCCACAATCTGAAAGACATCCTGGTTAGGTGCACTGGCCATGTTAAATTTACCCTCAGTGTACCCAAACAGGTACCAGAGTGTGCTGACTAGAGGATTCTCACAGTAGCTTCAATGCAGTGTTAATAATAAAATAAACAACAAACAAAGACAAGGTGATTGAGCGGGCAAACACATGGCAGATGCAATACAATGTGGCTAAGTATGAAGTTATATTCTTCAGTTTAAAAAATAGAAAGAAACAGTATTGATATATTGGGAAGTATGGAAAAATAAATAGATCTGATTGTCCTTGTGCATCAGTAAATTAAGTGGAGAGGCATGTGCCACAAGCAATTAGGAAGGCAAATGGTATGTTTGTCTTTATTACAACAGGATTTGAGTTCAGAAGTAAAGATGTCTCACTGCAGCTATATGAGGCCTTGGTGAGCTCACATCTAGAGTATTGCAAAGTTTTGGTCTTCCTACCTAAGAAAGGATATTCTTACCATGGACAAATAGTAGTGAAGATTCATTAGGTTGATACTGAGTTGGTGGGACTGTCCTATGAGAAGAGATTTGTTCAACTGGGCCTGTGTTCACTAGAGTTTAGGGAATGAGATGAGATCTAATTGAAATATCTAAAATTTTAACAGTACTGGACAGATTAGATTCAGGGAGGATATTTTCTCTAGCTGGGGAATCTTGAACCAGGGGACACAGTCTCAGGATATGGGATAGACCATTTAGAACTGTGATGAGAAAAAAATTCCTCACATGGTCATAACCTGTGGAATTATCTATCATAGAAAGCTGTCGAGTCCAGGTCACTGAATGTATTCAAGAAAGAGATGGATAGTTTTTTTAAACTTTACACTTCCTAATATATCAATGGCACCTCGGGGTATAAGGGAGAAAAAAGAATATAGCATTGAGCTAGAGGATCATATTGAATAGCGGAGCATGCTCAAAGGGCCAAGTGGCCTACTCCTGCTCACAGTTTCTATGTTTCTAAGAGACAGAAGTGTAGGTGTTCAAGACTCACTCCAGGACTTGAGGTCACTCTGAGGATTTGAGCAAAAGTTCTAGAGCAACAATTTGGTACAATCCTGAGGAATACTACCTCAGAAGAAGTGAATGAACCATTCAACAGACATCCTGTGTGCCTGCCAAGATAAATCTAAAAGATTCCACAGCATGATTTAAAAAAAAACTTGAAGTAGAATTTTCCCAGTGTTCTAATGAATCTTTAGCCCTTAATCAACATCACTAAAGTGCATTATCTGCTCAGTTATTTCAGACTGAAATGTCACAAGAGAGGACACAAGAAAATGTTTTTCTTTTGCTTTTCTAATAAACCAAATAGAACAGAGGTTCTCCTTTATTCTCCATAAGGAAGTCCTGAAGGACTGAATTGTCCTCACACCCATCCATTCTCAACCATTTACCCCATTGGTGGCAAGTGTTTATTTGGGTCTTCAGCAGTGATTTGCAGTCACTCAAAATCTTGCTCATGAGAATTGGCGATCTTAGTTTTTTTGTTTGCCTGCTTCAGGTAGAAGACTTTGAGTAAGCATGTGGATGATGCCTGGGACTTAAAATCACACAGGCTTCACATTGCAGGAAACCAGATGATTTGCCATTAGCTTCAATTCTCATCTGCCTGAGTCCAATATGGAGTTTAAAATTCAGCTCATCTGTTTGTATCCATCCTCTTAAACCACAATCAGATCATGCCTAATTTCCTCCATTCTAACAAAAGCAACCCAGTTGCAATGTTTGGACTAGTTTTGAATAGCTACATCCAAGAGCTAACACAAATTGACTCCATCTTTTTAAGGCTCTTTATACATATATTGTTGATGTCAAAATAATTTTGCCTTGGTGCTTGATAGATGATCTTCTTAACCTCACCAGATTCTTCTCCTTGTATGGTTGAGGCCAAGTCTACTTCTCTCTTCATTACATAGCTGAAAAGAACGTGATTATCTCAATATCTTTCAACAAAAAGCTGCACATAATCATTTCAAGAGATTTCTAGACATGTTGTCTGAGAAATCATCTGAAACTTCAATAAACTCTGGCTTTAGTCTACTTCCACAGGGATAACTACAGGCATGTTTTACTTCTTGATCTTTGAACAACTGGATATTGTTTCATCCAATAAGACTTCCTTTTCTCATTTGTGGTTCATCAGCACCATGGGCCAAAATAACAGCAACTTTCTCCAAAGTTTCACATCTCCGAAGTCCTTCAGGAATTGGAAAAATTCCAAAAAAGGTAAATGCAACCAGCTGTATTGTAAAGATAATCAGTAGACTTGATTTTTTGCAATAAAAAGTTTCTGGCAGTTTGGACAGATAATAATCAATGGTTTGAAGTGATTGAATTATACTTTGAAGGTTCTGGTACATAACCTTTGGATCAATAAACAAGTGAAATTTATTATTTCCTTTATTTTTGGCCATTGAACAAACCTAATGAGTTAGATTCTAAACTGTGCAAGAACTCTTCAATCAACAGATTCTTGTTAAATTCTTGCATCTTCAGCTATAAATAGTTTTCAAACATATTGGTGAAGCTCTGGAGTTAACTCAAAAAAGCAGGACATTTCTATCCTCTCTTTGAAGACATCTGATTACTTATTGTATACTTATATATAATTATATAAATTATATATTCTTTTATCATATTTAATGAAACATCCATCATAATGTTTTCATGATGCACTTGTTGAATATATTGAATGAATTCAGTCTATATCGATTTGACATGACAGCTTCACCATAACATACTCCAATCCCCTCCTCCAAACAAAGTTTGCTGGGTGGCCTCCCTAGATGACAAGCCCCTGTCCACCACTGATTGAACACCAGTGATGGTAGATGAAGCCCTCAACAGCCACTCAGGGATCTCAAGTTCACTTCCAGGCAGGAAGTCTATCCACAAGGCTTCCCACCCCTCGGACATAATTGGAAGGAAATGAAAGGCAAGAATATCTCTATCCATACAGGTGCATCTCTCCTCCCATCACCCTTCCCAAAACTCATTTCTGGAAAGGGGCATTAAATTCTACACATTGTATTGTGCACAGTTCGGGTTATAGAGTCATAGAAGTTTACAGCATGGAAACAGGCCCTTCGGTCCAACTTGTCTATGCTGCCCCTTTTTTAAAAACTCCTTAGCTAATCCTAATTGCTTGCATTTGCCCCAAATCCATCTATACTCATTGTATCCACGTAACTATCTAAATGCTTTTTAAAAGATAAAATTGTACCCGCCTCTACTACTACTTCTGGCAGCTTGTTCCAGACAATCACCACCCTCTGTGTGAAAAAATTGCCCCTCTGGACATTTTTGTATCTCTTGCCTCTCTTGCCTTCTAGTTTTAGACTCCCCTACATTTTTTAAAAGATATTGACTATCTACCTTGTCTATGCCACTCATTATTTTATAGACCTCTAGAAGATCACCCCTTAGCCTCCTTTGCTCCAGCGAAAAAGATCCTAGTCTATTCAGTCTCTCCTTTTAATTCAATCCAATAAGTCCCGGTAGCATTCCAGTAAACTTTTTCTGTGTTCTTTTTAGTTTAAAAATATCCTTTCTATAATAGGGGGACTAGAATTGCACACAGTATTTCAAGCGTGGCCTTACCAATGTCTTGTACAATTTCAACAAGAATCCCAACTCCTGTATTCAATGTTCTGATTGATGAAACCAAGCATGCCAAATGCCTTCTTCACCACTCTGTCCACCTGTGACTCCACTTTCAAGGAGCTATGAACATGTACTCCTAGATCTCATTATTCTATAACTCTCCCCAATGCCCTATCATTAACTGAGTAAGTCCTGCATCACCTCACATTTGTCTAAATTAAACTTCATCTGCCATTTGTTCAGGAGATAACTTTCTTCACTATCCACTATGCCACCAAACTTGGTGTCATCTGCAAACTTACTGACCATGCCCCTATATTCCATCCAAATCATTAATATAAATGACAAAATAATAGTGGGCCCAAGCACTGATTCTTGAGGCACACCTCTGGTTACTGGCTTCCTGTTTGAAAAACTCTCTACAACCACCCGCTGGCTTCTTTCAAGAAGGTTCTGTCAACAGGTTCATCCTGTTCAAGTGTTAGCTGTATTAGGGCTAATTTTCAGTGATAATTGGAACTTGACATTGGAATCATTAAAATGATCAGTTTATTATAAGCAGGGTTTCTTTCATTGAAAGGATATAATATTCAATACTGTAAATCTTCATTTCTTTTTAAATGTTGTGCTTTCTTCACTGTCTTAACTTCTGGAATATTGAATACGTGCATGAAAGTCCACTGGTTTAAATAAGTACTGAATATTTATGCTCCTGTAGAACATTGATTGTGGTATCATTATCTTGTTGAAATCTGACTTGCGTCTTTTCTATCAAAAGAGAATAATGGAATATATAGGACAAAGGCAGGTAAATGTAATTAGAATAATTTCTTCTCATAGAGAGGAAATGTTAATACAAATTGGACCAATTTAGCTTTCTTTATTCTTTGGTGAGATTTTGAATTATTAAATTTATTAGAATTGTTTGGGGAAGTTACAAGCATGCTGAATAAAGGGGAACAGATTGTCAATGTGGAGTTTAAAAAGGTATTTGATAATATACCATAGAGCTTAACAAAAGAGGTCATGGTGTAGGAAGTAACATGTTGTAGGATATCTAAAGCCAAGCAGAGAGTAGGGATAAATGGGTAATTTTCTTATTGGCAAGCTATAACTAGTGGGGTGCTACAAGGGTCAATACTGGGACCTTAATTATTTACAACTTATATTAATGAAGGGACCGAGTGTATGGTAGCTAAATTTGCTGATATCCATCAAGATAGATAAGGAAGCAAATAGTCCAGGGAAGATAAGGAAATGAATATAGACAGGTTAAATAAATGGATAAAAACTTTGGCATGTGGAATGTAATGTGGAAAAATGTGAAATTGTCTATTTTGGCAGGAAGAATAGTAAAGCAGTGTACTATATAAATTGTGAAATTGTGGAGTCCAGTGTCATGCATGGGTCTGGGTATCCTGGTGCATGAATCACAAAAAGTTAGTATGCAGGTACAGGAAGTGATTAGGAAGCCAAGTAGAATTCTTATTGCATAGGAAATGGAATATAAAAGTAGGGACGTTTTAATTTAGCTACACAGGACCTCGGTGAGATTAAGGATGGAATTTTACTGCCTCACACGAGGAAGACTGGAAATCCCCACCTGAGGTTAGTGGACTTTTGTTGTCCAGCTCTCATCCACACTGATTCCATTGTGGCTGAGACCGGGGAATTCCAGCACACATTTGGAATACTGTGTACAGTTTTGGTCTCTGTTTTGAAAAACAAATCTAATTACATTAAAAGCAAATCAAAGGAGCATCTATTGGTTCATTACTGGGATTGAGGTCTTACCTTAAGAAAGATTGAACAAGTATTGTCTATACCTACTGGAACTTAGAAGAGTGAGAGGTGATTTTATTGAAACATTGATCCTGAGGGAGTTTGATGGGTTGATTATTTAAAGAATGTTTCCTCCTGTGGGGGAAATCAGAGCCAGCAGAAACAGTTTAAGAACAAGAACAAGAAACAGTTTAACAACAGTTTAAGAACAAGTCTTCCTTTTAGAAGTAGTTTTATTTTAGCTACACAGAGCCACGGTGAGATTGAGGACGGAATTTTATGGCCTCGCTCGTCAGTGATGAGAAGATTTTTCTTTCCTCTCAGCGGGTTGTTAACAACTCACTTTCCCGGTGAGCAACAAATTGAATGTTGAATTTTTGATAGATAAGGGAGTTGAGAGTTAATAGGGGTAGACAGAAAAGTGGAGTTCAGGCCACACCTAGATTAACCATGATTATATTGAATGACAGAGCAGGCCCGAAGGGATGAATAGCCCACTCCTGTTCCTATTGCCTTTTTTGAAACTTACCTGTAAAGTGGCAGTTATTGCTTTAGACCCCACTGGCTACTATATCTTTTGCTCCCACTTGATAGCCAGCTGCTCTTCCTATTATTTCAATGGGGCAACTCATTGAAGCATCCAAATGATGCAATGGCATTAAAACTGTCTGGCTCTCACACGACCAACATTACATTATTCATCATCTATACCCACCCTGGGTTAAAATTGGGACCCCAAAGTTTTTACAGCTTTCTCTCAGAACAGGTGCCCTCAAATTAGGAACTGATTGTAGCACCACTTGCAGACATTAGGGATTCTCAGTAACTGAGTAACACTTTTCTATCTACCCCTCATAAGCCTCAACTTCCTTGTGTATAAACAATCTATCTAATTCAACCTTGAATAAATTCAATGACCCAACCTCAATTGCTAACAGGGAAAGAGAATTCGACATACTAACAATCCTCTAACTCAGTAACTGAAACTGGAGCTAGCCTTTATGATGTAGTCTGACATTTTAATTCCTGGCTCCTACCTTTGACCTCTCTGTCCTTGGCCTCCTACACTGTTCAAATGAAGCTCCATAAAAGATTCTCATTTTTCAATTTGGCACTTTAACACTTTCAAAATTCAACACTGATCTTATTCATTTCATACCATAACCAGGAGTTGCTTTTCTTCAGGTGTTTGTAATGGTTCCCTTGTTGTCATTTATAGTTCTTCTGGCCCAGCTCCTGTTTATTTACTTGCGCCATTACTATTTTGCCTGACACCATTATTCATTTTCACATTTAATTACTCCTGCTTATCATCCTTTAATAGACCGCCTGAGTGGTTCTTTCACCTCCTGCTGCTCTCCTCTTTTTCCGTGTCTCTGTTCTTACTTAAAAACAGATAAATCTCTAAATCTTATAGTTTTAATGAGAACTCACAGACTTAGAGCCTCAACAAATTTATTCACAACTTTGACGATCAGATAGTGAACCTTAAATCTTAGTTTATTTTTGTAAATGAAATGTACATAATAGATAAATGGATAAAACTGTGGCAAATAGATTTCTATATCGGCAAGTGTCAGATCACCCACTTTGAAAATGCCCAGGTACAGCAAGCAGTAAAAAAGGCAAATGGCATGTTGACTTTCATAGCAAGAAGATTTGAGTGTAGGATTAGGGATGTTTTAGTGCAATTGTACAGGGCTTTGGTGAGGCCACATCTGAGTATTGTATACAATTCTGGTGTCCTTTTCTGAGGAAGGATGTCTTTGCTAAATGTGCAGCAAAGCTTTACCAGACTGATTCCTGGGATGGCATGTCTGTCATATAAGGAGACTAAGTTGGTTAGGATTATATTCGTTGGAGTTTAGAAGAGTGACAGGGAATCTCATAGAAACTTAAAAAAAGTTCTAACAGGATTACACAGGGTAGAGTCAGAAAGAATGTTCCTAAAAGTGGAGGAGTCCAAAACCAAGGCTGGTCATAATTTAAGGATAAGAGATAAACCTTTTAGAACTGAGGTGAGAAGAAATTTCTTCATCCAGGCAGTGGTGAATCTGATTTCAAGAAGACACTAGATATGGCTCTTGGGGCTGAAGGATCAAAGGAAAAATGGGGCAAAATGGAATCAGGATATTGAATTTGGTGATCAGTCAGGATTAAATTGAATGGCAGAGCAGACTTGAAGGACAGGATGGCCTACTTCTGCTTCTATTTTCTATGTTTTGATAAACCTCAAATGGATAGATCAGAATACATTTTAAATGATGTAAGTGGGAAGAGTGGTGCTTCAGGGAAACTTAGGGGATCATGTATATAGATTGTTAAATGTAATGTTCAAGTACAGAAAATAATTACAAAAGCTAATAGATTGTTGACTTTTATATTTAGAGGACTACAAGGAGGTAAAAATGAAGCTGCAGCTATATAATGCCCTGCTTAAAGTGCTCCTGGAATAGTAGTGGGACATCACTACATAGATAGGATATGTTGACCATGGAGGGAGTGCTGTGTAAATTTACCAGAACTCCAACAATTACATGATGAAAAGTGAGTAAACAGGCTAGAGTAGCATTCCCTGGAATTTAAAAAGTTGAGGGATGATTTGATCACAGTTTTAAACATAATAAGTGGAACTGAAAGGCAGATAGAGAGAAACTACATGCTCTGGTTGAGGAGTCTGCAACTGAGAGACTTAAGTTATTGTCAGGTTTTTCAGAAGCAAAGTTGAAAATCATTTCCACACATTAGGGGGGTTTATGAAGCCCACAAGAGTGGAAAATATCACACTTAATGAGGTGGGATGTGGAATCTCGATTTCCTGACAGCTGGTTGAGATGCAGAGATAAAATCAGTCGTGCAGTTGAGGTATGTTGAGCCTCACGCCAGCCTGTGTTGGGTTCCCACTGGTGATATATTTGCATTCCATGAATATTCAGTCACATAAAAGCTTTTTTTTGATTACGTTCTACCTTCAAAATAAGATCAGTGGCACATGAGAACCTCGGGGCATCCAGTTCATATTTGTTTAGAGCTGGTCCAAAAGAACTGAGGATGTTTGGAACTCTTCCCAATGAGCAACAATTCATTCTGGGTCAATTGGTAATTTTAAATGTGAAATTCTTGATGTTTGTTAACCAAAGGTACTATGGGATATAGGGCAAAACTGGATATATGGGTATAGATTACAGATGAGCCATGATCTTATTGACAGGCAGAGCCATGATCTTAGTAACAAGTTTACCCTTATTCCTATATTGCTTCAAAATATTAAATCTATTTCGCAGGTGCTGCCTGACTTCTTGAATATTTCCATCCTTTTGAGTTTTAGTTTTTTGTATTTCTGACTCCAGGTAGCACCGTAGTAACCGATACTTGAACATTAATTCCTAGGCATTCCGTTCAGTAGATCCTTGAACTCAACTTCATTCCTGCAGCTTTATTTGCTGCTTCTTCCCTTTCAACTAATTTTAATTTCCTGTTGCTGCCTTTCACACAGAAATCCAGTAAAATCTTTGCAGAAGTCAGCACAAAATAGGTCTAAAATCCTGAAGCACTTCAGGGTACTCTGAAATGAACTGTTTTCTCCAGGCCGGTCAAAGTCCTCTCACTGTCCACACATCTAGAACAGAACACTCACTATTACTTGCATGGGACCTGTTTTAATGATACTCAACATCATCCAAGACAGAGCAATTTGCTTGATTGATACCAGTGCTACTTGATTCCATAGTCTCCTTCTCCACCAACCAGTAGACGTGGCGACAGAATGAATGATACACAGGATGTACTGTGGCAACTCACCAATGTTATTTCAACAGCATCTCTCTTCTTTGAAGTGTCTATGACTTTGTAGAGTAGGAGCGTTATTCCCGTTACTTAGAGAGATGATGCCATTCTCCCATTGTCCCTTTGTCACATAAACTGAAGGATAAAAATGCATTCATGCAAGTGGCATTATTTTGCATATCCTAATGAAAGTTTCATGCTCATAATGGCCACTATGAATGGATCAATGGAAGATTGGGAATCTAATGTCGTGTAAGTGGTGTCTGCCACTTTAAGACAATACATAGTGAATCACCTGACTTGAGGGGCCATTGGAAACAGAGTGAGTGATCACAGAATAGAGTGGAGTCTTCTCTCAGGCAGAATAATCGAGAACTTATGTTGTAGACATGTAAAACTGGAGCTATTGATCTAGGCCAGTTAAGGGAGTTCCCTTATCAATAAATACTTTTTGTTCCTAACAAAGCCTCACATCTATTGACAATGTCATTACAGTTACAACATAACACCCAATTCTTACAATGTCAACACTGGTGAAGTACTGGTCAAATATTTTGGAGTAGACACAGATGAGGGAAGGCCTTGGGGCAGAATTTTTTGTGCACTTTACCAGGTAATCTGGTGAAGAATGAGAGAGATAACTTATAACTGTTCATCTGGTTGACTAGTTATCTATTGAGGTATCTTTAAGATAAATTTGAATGATTTTACATATATAAAATAAAATGCAAATAAAATCACTGATTATTTTTAATGTGCCATCAAATCTAATGGATGACTGTGGTGATTATACTACAACGCAGCACCTTTAATTTTAAGTTCTTCAAAAAAATAAAAGCAACTGCTTTATTTCATTATGTCTTCACAGAGAAGCAGCTTTCCTGGTTGAGGCTTTTGTAAACTCATCATGTTACTTGGGAGTCTCAAGAGAAATCAAAAAGAACTTTCAGTGCATCAAACAAGATGAAATTTTAATCTAGGACAGAGGATAGAACATAGAACACAGAATACTACAGCACAAACAGGCCCTTTGGCCCACAAGTTGCGCTGATCACATCTATACCTACCAAGCCATAGACCTATCTATAACCCCCAATCCCATTAGATCCCATATACTCATCCAGAAGTCTTTTAAAAGACCCCAGATGATAAAATAATGGGCTGAACCTTTATGGGATGTGCTGAATGGATGGGGTTGGGGGCAAAGTTGCCCTTTCCATTATGTTACAGAACTTTAAATTGACAACGTGTGTGCTTATGCTGAAAACAGAGGGAAAATCTTCCAGAACTCTCTCTATTCTTCTATTCCTCCCCTTGACTGTACAATCAATTCAGCCAATATCAAAAAATATGATATAACTTCTCATTGGCCTCCCTAAAGAGAAACTTTCCCCTTTCTGCCTCCGCCATGGGTCTTGCTCCCAGAACAAGGATCACAGCCCAGTCTGATTCAGCAGTCAGCAAGGGGATCAATCTAGCACAGGCAAGTCACCTACTGCTGTAATGGCAGTGCACAGGAGGTCTGACCCCTGTGCCAAGGACATCAGTGAATGTGGGGTAGCTGGGTTAGGAGATGGTTGTTTTGGGATTTATTGGATGTAAGCAGGTTAAATCACAGACTGCCAACTCTATTGGAATAAAACAAGTCAACAAGGCTTTACAAAAAGGAAATCCTATTTCAAAAATTTATTAGAGTTTTGAGGACTCAAATAGTCAGATAGATAAAAGGGGGCCAGTACGTGTGCTACATCTGGATTTCCAAAAGTCAAAGATCATGGAGTGGTGGGTGATATATTAGCATGGACAGAGGATTGGTTAGTGGACAGGAGGCGAAGATCAGTGCTGCAAGGATCAGTGTTGGGGCCTCATATTTACAATCTATATTATTTGCTTAGCTGAAAAAGCAAAGAATAATGAATCTAAATTGACTGATGATACAAGGCTAGGGACAAAGTAATCTATAGGAGTACTGAAAGAGATAGACAGGTTCAGATCATGGATAGCAAGGTGGCAGATGGACTATAATATGAGAAGTATAAAATTATTTACCGGTTATAAGAAAAGCCAATTTTTATAAGATGTGAGACTTCTAAGAGTTGATGATCAGAGCCTTTTGTGTGCTTATATGAGGAATGCAGAAAGATAGCATGTTGGTGCAGTAAGTATTTGTCTTCATTGTAAGAGGATTGGAGTACAGGAATAAGAAGGTCTTTATTAAAATTGTACAAGGTGTGGTGAGAACACATTTGGAATATAGTGTTCAATGACATTGGGAATGCTTTGCTCCAAGAAAGGATATTATTAAACTCGAAAGGGTGCAAAAAGATTTAATAGGATGCCACTAGGACTTGATGGTTTGAGTTGTAAGAAGAGGCTGGATAGGTTAGAACTCTTTTCTCTGCAGCATAGAAGGCTTAGGAGTGATCTAATATAAGTCAATAAAATAACGATGGGCATAGATCAGCTAGATAGTCAATATCTTTTCCCAAAGGTAGGGGGTCTAAAACTAGAGGGCATAGGTTTAATGTGAGAAAGAAGAGATACAAAAGAGTTCAGAGGGGCAATTTTTTCCACACTGAGGGCAGCGAGTATCTGGAACAAGTTGCCAAAGGTAGCAGAAGAGGCGGGTACAATTTTGTCTTTTAAAAAGTGTTTAGACACTTTTACATGGGTAAAATGGCTATCGAGGGATAGGGGCCAAATGTGGGCAATTGGAACTAGCTTAGTCATTTAAAAAAAAACACAGCATGGACAAGTTGCGTTGAAGAGCCTATTTCTATGCTGTAAACCTCTATGGCTCTATACAAGTGTAGCCATTCATGATGACAAGACTGGGGAGGATTGGAGGATGAGGGCAAATAAATATGGTTCGAAAAGTTCTCAATAGCAGAACAGGTGAAGAAAGTCCATACGTCGTATTAACTATAAGGTGGAAGAAGGCTACAGCAGGACTGTGATCCTGGTTATTATCGTTCAATGCTTCACCAAGGTATGACAAACAATCCTTCAATGTCACATGAACAATGGCAGCACCTCAAGTTCTACAGGTTAAAGAAAATCATGCATAGGTTACTCCAAGGATCCATTTTTCAAGTCATCTCATAATGCAGAATTCATGATGACAAAAGGCCTGAGACTGGGAGTCCAGAGGAAAGAAGATTCACACAAAATGACAGATGCAAGAAGGCCATTGTTCACTTTTGTTGGGATGGAGATTTCTCTGCACAGTGATATCTGTGACTGAAAGGGTGTCCTAAAAATAGGATTCCCACTTTCCCCTAGCTGGACAACTCCACCTTTTGGGAGATCACAATCAGGGTGGTCAATGAACGAAAACTTTAAATTTTGCAATTTGTAATATTAGAATACTCATGGTTAAACTCAAAAAGGTCCACAATCATATCACGTGAGCGGTCAGGACAACGAAATTGACATCACCCATCTTCCTGAAGGCGGCCAGGTAAAGGAACAAACAGGGCGATACACCTTCTGTTGAAAAGGAAATGTTAACAGTGACCCTCTTATCCATGGAGTTGGTTTTGCCATCTGGAATAGGATCTTGGATGCACTGGTTTAACAAAAACAATGCTGAAATATGTGATCACCCCCCCTCTCCCCACCCCCACCCCTAGAGAGGAAATGTGTAGCCTTCAATGTCTGGCAGAATAATAAAAGGTTGCAAGTCAAGAAGGCAGTATTCCAACAACTCAAGGCTGACATCCAAAGACCAATCCTGAAGGTAAAGGACATGTGGTGAAAAGACAAAGCCTGTGAGATCCGGCAGTATACTGCCCAACATGATATGCAAAGCATTTTTGAACGCCCTTAAATCTCCAGGATCATCTACAGACAAAGGACAAAATGCACAAAATTCCCTTCACTCACAGGATGCTGTTTTTTCTTCTTAAGGATGAGAATACTATCCTTTAACAATGGAAGATTATTTCCAACAGCTCCTCAGCTGTGAATCCAGAATGGCAGCTGATACTCTCCAGAGTATCTTCCAGTGTCTGTGACAGAATCCATGGATGAACCACCATCGATGGGAGAGCTGCAACTAAGAATCAAATAGATGAAAAAAAACAAAGCTTGGTATTCTAGCTGAGAAATTCAAAGCCAGTGTGATTTTGCTCACATCAAGACTCCACTCACTCACCTTACAGATTTAGGAGGAAAAATAATCCACCTGCCCCAACTTCAAGAATGTGATGAATGTAACTATCACTGAGAAGGATGATACAGCAGGCTGTGGAAATGATCAAAGTATGCCCCTGTTGTCCATAGCAGAGAAAATCTGACATGCATTCTCCAGAATCACTATTTCATGTTGCTGTAGAATCCTCCCTGAGTTCACATTGGGGTTTTAGACCTTTAGAAGAACCTCTAACATGGTCTTGCTGCCAGAAAAAAATCCAAGAATTTTTTTCAAATGACACCAGGAACTTTGTATTGCATTCATTAACCTGAACAAAGCACTGGACTCAGCAAAT
The DNA here is from genome assembly GCA_024679065.1 of Sphyrna mokarran. Classification (NCBI taxonomy): domain Eukaryota; kingdom Metazoa; phylum Chordata; class Chondrichthyes; order Carcharhiniformes; family Carcharhinidae; genus Sphyrna; species Sphyrna mokarran. The sequence goes on along the minus strand of JAGIQG010000006.1, from coordinate 62,747,540 downwards.
CATAAGATTCAGAGGATATCCAAGAAACTTCATCATGCTCCTGAAATTGTTTCCCGATCATAACAATGCAAATGTCCCAACAGGAGTTCTAAAACCTGCACTTTTAAAATCCAAACCAATATCAAGCAAGGCTGGATGTTAGTCCCTACACTATTTACACTGTACCTGATAGTAATTTTCATCTCAAAGGTCAACTGATCTCTGGTGTGAGTATTAAATAATGACTAAATAATGAACACTTTAACCTTTTATCTCTGCTAAAAATAAATTGCTCATTTGTAGACATACTTAATCTACGGATTGCAGATTACTGCAGCATCTTTGCCCACTCTATACCAGATTTAGTAGTCATGTTTAATCTCTTCAGTTCTGCATGCAAGAAACTTAGCCAGTCCAAAACAAAACTCACATCAACCCAAATTTCATGAGCCAATTATTCTACCTCTCACATATGTTGAAGGTGAGACTTTGGAATATGTCAAGCATGTCCCATACCTCGGTAACTATGTTTCTCAAAAGGCCATCAACAATGAAAAGACCCACTACTGGATCAGCTGCACCAGCTCAACCTTCTATAAACAATGGCAATGACAACAAAAACCTCTGCAAGTCAACAATAGTCTTAGTCAGGTACAGAGCTGTTCTCGTTATCACAATCCTGTCCTGTAGTTAGACTGGGATTTTGTATCAGCAATGTACAAGAGTGCCAGAAGATTTCCATCAGCAAAGGACTAGCACAGTGGTGCAGTGATTGGTATTGCTACCTCACAACACCAGAGATCCAGGTTTAATTCCAGCTTGGGTCACTGTCTGGGTGGAGTTTGCTCTCTCCTCGTGTCTGCATGGGTTTCTTCCGGATACTTTTGTTTCCTCTCACAGTCCAAAGACATGCCGGTTAGATTGATTGGCCATGCTAAACTGACCCTAATTGTCAGGGGGATTAGCAAAGTAAATGAAGGTTATGGGAGTAGGGCCTGGGTGGGATTGTAGTTGGTACAGACTCAATGGTCTCCTACTGTACTGTAGGGATCCTATGATGAATGTCTGTGCTACAAAATCTCCAGATTAAATGCTAAAACTGCCAAACAACACTGGTGTCCTTCTTGAAGCCAGCTCCGCAAGAATAGAGGCAAAACTCCTGCAAAATGGACGGGAAGCCATGTCTGATGGCCAAAAACTATCTCTCTCCCATTTTCTCAACTCTTAAATGGCTATACTACAGTGCAGCATAAAAAAGATCTTTCAAAGACACTCTGAAGCTCTCCTTGAAATGCAGCAGCATTGAGATTGACGACTGATTAACGACCCTGTTCAAGGTGGTTTTGATAAGATAGACAGTGAGAGATTATTTCCATTAGTTGAGAAATCTGAAATGAAGGGCCACAATCTGAGGATTGGAGACTAATCACTTAAGAGTAAGATAAGGAACTTACTTCACTTAAAGAGTTGTGAATCATTGTAATTCATTACCCCAGCGGGTTGTACATGCTCCATTGTTAAACATATTTAAGTCTGGGGTAGACAGATTCTTGTTCTGTCAGAAAATAGGGGAAGCTGGCAGGAAAGTGGAATTGTAGCCCAAGATCAGTCATGACTGTACTGAATACTGGAAGAGGCATGAAGGCTGAACAGTCTTTTTGTGTTCTTGAATGTTAATTATTCAATCTGCTTCCTGGGGTCATGTTGATTGCTTGCTCATGACTATTTTTTTGTTAAACCTGGAAACCTGGAGCTAAGCAAGTTGGGATCATACTTGAGCTTCTTGAAAGTTTAACATTTCATTGACCCCAACCCACCCATTCATGTGAGTGAAGATTTAGCCCCTATAATTTTAATCTACCATTTATGCTGCTATGATCTGGCTCTAAGTCTGTTTCGTTGGTGATTAAGTGCATTTTACAATAATGATCAAGAAGTCTCTTCAAGCAGCAAATATTTACTGAATCACTTCAACGAGCACAATGCATCAATCAGTATGATGTATTATCGTGACTAAAATATCGCATAGCTCTTCTAATTTTTCTGTTTTCCAATTTGACAAACATCTCTGAAACTACCAGGAAGAAATACTGGTGATTTTATTTCTTAAAGAATCATTAATTCAAGCTTCATAAGAGGAAATGATAGGTTAGAAATTAATATAGTGATATCAGTGGATGAACACTCAGCACTTTTATAGAACATTAGTCCACTATTTCAGTAGTAGCTGTTAAACAGGAATTGGAATAGTAGATGGTAAAATATTACACAAGTGTACTAATCATTCCCGTGCGAATAGGATCAATAGTGATTTCTCACTTAAAACAGCTCGGGTCAAAAAATAAATCAGAAATCTGTCAAAAACTAATCATGGATTTCTTTCTGAATAATTCTAGCGACAGTATAGTTCCACCAATTCTCACAGTCAGTGGCTGTCTATTTGCAACGTGTTTTGTTCTGCACTATAGGAAAAGTTTTGCTGGTGCCCTTGTGTAGACATCCCGGATCCTGACGACTGACAGCTGGAAAAATAACTTTCTAAAGGCACAGCAATTTTTTGAACATTCTAATTGTTATTGGTGACTCTCCCTCCTGCCATTAGTTCCAATGCTTGGTCATCTCTACCCATCCCTGTCCCACTACTCTGCTATCTCTCTCCATCACCCCATGTCCCAATCCTCTGCCACCTCTATCCATTTATGCCAATAAAATTTATTCTATATTATATGAATAAACTAATTGGTTACCTATGTGGCATTGTTGGCAGACAGTCCATTAAAAATGACTTGACATACAGAAAATATCACATTATTTGATTGGCATTCTCAACCAGATGTAGTATACACTATACTGTATTTATTTATAGTTGCTGCCATCACTAAGATTGCCTACTTGCAGCTCTGCAACATTACCCGTCTCTGTCCTTGCCTCAGCTCTGGCGCTGAAAGCCTCATTCCTGCCTTTATTACTCCAAACTTGATTACCCTAACATACCTGTGGCCAGCCTTCTACCTCTTACTTTCTGTAAATTTGAGGTAATTCAAAATCTGTGTCCTGACTGACGCCAATATCATTTATCCATCGTGCCTGTGTTTACTGACCATTGTTTCCTGGATAAGCAAAGCCATGATTTTAACATTTTGAGCTTTATTTTCAACTTCCTTTGTGGCCTCATCCTTCCATATGAACATTTCAGAGAAACAACTTCCAAGGTATCTGTGTTCCTAAAATATCATCGCAATCAACCTGAATCAGTAAACAAAACTAGCAATGGAAAATCACCTTGTGCAATATTTCTTTCACAGCACTAATATTCTGAGGGTAATTGGAGATTGAAGATTACTCACCAGGAAAGTATTATTATTATCTGATATGGTAAATTTGGTCACTTTTCGTCAACTTATTTTGAAACATATTTAATCAGCCGATATATAATGCAAATTATTTATTTCTAAATGGCAGTTAAAATAATAATGCATTGTGTCTATATTTTTCCTTGATGTATTTCTCTGTAATAAATCACTCTAATAACTAGTTTACTGCACTGTAATTAGGAAGCTGCAAACACCCAGGATAAAAATTCAAAGAAGATCATTTCTGGGCCTGGGCATTGTAATGCGTGATTACCCCACACCTAGTAGAACAGTTCTCTATTGCAAGTCCTGTTCAACAATCACCCCATGTTCACTGATTTACATTTGTCCCCAGCCAAGCAACATCTCGATTTTAAAATTCACATCCTTACTTGCAAACTCCTCCAAGGTCTCATCCCTCTCTTTCTCTGTCGTCTGCTCCAGCTCCACCATCCTTCAATATCTGTGTTCCTCTATTTCTGACCTCTTACCAATTTTACTATTTCACCACTGGTGACCATACCTTCAGTGGTGTAGGCCCCAACTTCAATGACATCCTTCATATCATTCCTGTAAGACACTCATTAAAATTACCTCTCTAACAACTTTTGATCATCTGCTGTAAAATCTCATTATGTGGCTCAATGTGAAGCATCTTAGGAAATTTCACTATGTTAAAGTCATTATGTAAATATGTGTTGATGATATTCACCAGCAGGATGTTTTGTGATCGGTCACATATTAGCTACATGTTCATGGACTTCGCAGTACAACTCCCTGTTAATATGGGGCCACTGCAAACCCTGAATATGGGAATCCTATTAACTGCGAAGCCACATGCACATGTTCCTGCTTCTTACTGCTAAGAAAAAGGTATAATTCTCTCTCCTGGTCTTTGGAGCATCTGTAACTTCCCTCCTACAACAAAATACAGATTGAAGAGTTGGCAATGTTACCTACTCCTGCCTGGAAGAATCTGCTGACACTGGAATAGAGTTCAATACTGTTTAACTTTACAATGCAATCATTGAGCGATTACAGCACAGAAGGTTGCTATTCAACCCACCGTGTCTTTGGAAGCTCTCAAAGGAACAATCACTACTGTCTTCCCCCAACTTCCTGTTCCACCCAAACCTCCAACAAATCTTAACTGCTGTAATTCCCTTTAAAATTTTGTTCTACATCTTTCTCACTATTTGGTGCCCTGTAGGCTACAAAGAGCAATGAAATTGCACATTCTTTATGTATTAGCCAATTAGATGCTCTCTCCTTAATCAATACTGCCATTCCTTCCCTTTTTCCTTCTTTCCTAGATGCCTTGTATGCAGGAATCCTGCTATTCTTTAAGCCAGGTCTCCACTATAATCACAACCATTGCATTTCTATATGGCTATCTGCTCCCACAACTCACCAATCTTATTCATGTCACTTTGTGCAGTAACACTAATTTTAACTTCAAGATTTTCCCCCTTATACTAAATTCACCTCACACCTGACTATTTGTTACGCTGGTGCCTTCTGTCTCTCCCTATATTCCATGCACCTTGGAATCTTTCCTCGTATTTCTTCTGGTTTCTCCAGCATGTTCAAATTTGTCTTACACTCCCCATATTACCCTATGTGGAAATTAGTCCCAGTTCTGTTTCTATGCAACCAGTCAGATCTCTTCCACAACTGATTCCAGGAATCTAAAATGCTTCCTCCTGCACTATCTTTTCAGCATGCATTAATTTGCTCAATCCTCCTATGTTTATACTCATTTGTGCTTGGTAACAAGAGAAATCCAGAGATTATTACTGTTGAGGTCCTATTTATTAATTTCCTACTGAACTCACCAAAATCTGATTGCTGGACCACAACATTCTTTCTACATACGATGGTGGTAATGATGTCAACCACAACTATTGATCTCCCTCCCCAGAGGGACCATTCAGTGACATCCTTGACCCTGTCTGCGGAGAGACATAATGCCATCCTGGATTCACATCTGTGGCCATAGGAATATCTGTCTGTTCCTCTATCAAATTTCCCATCACTATTGCCTTCCCAATTGCCCCCTTCTGTACAGCTGAACTAACTACGGTGTCATGGAACTGGCTCAGGCTGCACTCCCCAGATGAACAATCACTCTCATCAGTATTCAGAACTGAATGCTGGTTGGAAGGTAAGATGCACACTGGGGACTCCTTTGCTACCTGTCTGTTTCCTTATAGCTGTATCGTGGTCACCCAGTCCCTCTCACTGTGCATATTCTTAAACTGCCATCACTAAACATGCTAAATACATTGTGCATGATTCTACCATACATGACATGCCCATGACTTATGGGTGGCAGGACCTGACAGTACCCATTTAATGTCACTGCCTGAGACAACTTTCTACTCCTTTCTTTTCACTTTCTCCTAAACTCAGACAGTTAAACCAATTCTATTGATGCCACAGATGTAATCAGCTAACTCAGCCCCAGATCAGCATGCTTGGTGTAACATGTGGTCTATTTCAGCATTAGCCAGAAGCAGTGGTCATATTTTGCAGCTTTCAGCTTCTTTAGTGCTGATACTATAGTGAAACTACAGAGCTGAATTTCATGACTGTCATGCGAACTACTTTGAAATGATGCAAGTGGCACAGTAGCACAGCAGTTAGCACTGCTGCTTCATAGCTCAGGGACCCAAGTTCAATTTCAGCCCTAGGCAACTCTCTTATGTGGAGTTTACACATTCTCCCCATGTCTGTGTGGATTTCCAACCAGTTTCTTCCCACAGTCCAAAGATTTTAGGTAGACTGGCCATGCTAAATTATCTCTTAAGTGTTCCAAGACATGTAGGTTAGATGAATTAACCATGATAAATCCGTAGGATTGCAGGGATACATCTGGGTAAAATACTCTTCAGAGAGTCAGGACTGACTCGAAAGGCCAAATGGCCTCTTCTGCTTTGAGAAATTCTATGATCTTGTCACATCCAAAAAAAGGAAGCCAACTAACTTGTAATTTAGAAATAACACCCATGTTGTCATTGCCTTGAAGACAAAAAAGATAAAATATCATTTAGGTGTTTGCAAGAGAGGCAATTAATGATCAGTACAAGCTGATGCATTCTAATTGAGTGAGATGCTTGTTATTAGTATTGTGATTGGTGTGTTCTGTATCTTCAGAAAATGATCCTGGTTGGAAACAGAAGGCAATATATGCAGAATATTATTATACTGGATAGATTTAATGGAAGAAGCAGCGTGTCGTATTTTGTTGCTGGAGTAACTAACATGGTGAACAATCTAACCAGATTAACCTAAATAATGTTAACTGCTTTTCTAGCTGAAGTAACAGATGACAAAATTATAAGTGAGCTTTGCTGCAATGTTATAGCAAATATAACTTATTTGACAAGCGTTAAAAAATCTTTCACAGTTTCAAGTCAGTCTCTATCTTTTGTGATTGCCTGGCAGATAAATGTAGTCCCCAGTCAATTCTCGGTCTGGGGTTGAGTTAGCTGATTTCAAGTGCGTCATCAGTTAAAGTTGAAATTGGCTTTGGGAGAAAGCGAGAAAGAAAGAGATAAGAATTCATGTCGGACTGTAGTGCCAAACAGACAGTATCAGATCAGTCACACAGAACTCCTGCTACTCAGTTCCATTGATCCGATACCACAAGTGCCCAAGGCAAATGTTTATCCCAAACAGAGAGTCAGAGCCTCCCACTGGCAGCAACGCTTTTTGACAGGTGCAAATACAGTAATGCAAATACAGAGAATTTTATAGAATGTTGAGATGCTCTCACAATTGAGTGGCCTCTGTTTCTAAGCTCAGTCAGAGAATCATAGAATCACTTCAGTGTAGGAGGAGGCCATTCGGTCCACTGAGCTTGCACCGACCACAATCCCACCCAGGCCTTACGCTCATAATCCCACACATTTATCCTATCTAGGCCGTTTGACAGTAAGGGGCAATCCATCTAACCTGTACATCTTTGGACTGTCGGAGGAACTCAGTAAGAGTCTGGCAACATCATCAAATAAATCAGTTGGATTTAAAATTGGGAGTTTACCCCAGTCCAACGCCGGCAGCTCTACATCATGACTACTGTCGGAGGAAACCAGAGCATCCGGAGGAAACCTACACAGACATGAAGAGAATGTGCAAACTCCAAACAGACCCAAGCTGGATATCAGTCATGAGGCATGGCTATTTGAATAATACACCAGGGAATGTCAGCACCTCCAGATATTGCCATCAGCAAACCTGGACATATTTAGAGGGGAACATGCATAATAGAACATTCATAGGTTGACAAGGTCAATTTCTATATTTTTCTTCAAACAGTTGAGACAAAATGGTGGTGGTGGGACATGCAAAATGGAAAAAAAGACTAAGCAGCCCATTTTGATGCAATGAACAGATAATAGGGCAAACCCTCATGTGCTTTAACCCATATTTAACCAAGTCACTGCACAAACCCACTATTTCTATTTCCAAAAACAAGAATCCCATAGCTTCTGAGGGAAATTCTCCAGTTAGTATCATTGGTGTTCAGTTATGGGCATTTTGGACTATAAAACCATCGACATCTGGGAATTTAGTAGAGACCAGCCAAACTAATTCCACTTAAGTTCCTTAATAGCTGTCAGAAAAGAAGCTTTAAACTGGATTCACTAATAACAGGGAACTGTTCTAACCCAATGAACTATTCAATCACCATGTATTTGAATTTTTATCAAGGCAGAAGTTAGCAACCTTATGCTTCATTGCAGTTATTGGTATTTAGTAAAACAGAACTCTTTATGTTGAACATAGACATTTCTATCAGCTGGCTACGTGGTCAGTTAGCTATTGCTCTTCAGTTTCTAATTAGCTTCAATTCAAGGGTGTAGCAAGCTTCTGAGACTATTGATTCCTTGGATGAATATATTTCAGTTGAGTCACAATGTGTCAGTGAATAATAAGCTGTTCTCGGATATACTGTGGTTAGCATAGAAATCCTCAGCCTGGATTTATCAGCAAGTATTCAGGGGCTGGATTTTTAGCATCTGCTGGGAACAGGAACAGATGCAGATGAGTGTTAAAGATAGAATCATGGGTGGCATGCCAGGTTCTCAGCACCATCTCGAACCAAGAATATTATTTTCTCTCAGGTGAGGTGGGCAGAAGGTTGGGGGTTGGGGGGTGGGGGGTGGGTGGGAGGGGGGAGTGGGGGGGACAGGTGTGAGGGGGCTGGGCTGAGGGAAAGGTGACAGCCTAATTAAAGTTATTAAGAATCCTTTAAAGCTGACTGAAGAAGGCTGACATTGATTTTCCAGTGGGCTTCCCAGCTCCCAGAGGTGGCCAGGGACAATTTAGCTGCCTGAACACAGCCAACAGGGGGCAAAAAGGTGGAGAAGGGGCCAGCCCTCGAGGAAGACTGAGTGGCCCCCCTCTACTCGCCTGGGTGCAGCAGCAGCTGTAGGCCAGCTGAAAGAAATGTCTTCACCTTCCCAATCGGCCACACAGGTGGCCCGGCTGCACAGAAAATCTTTTAGTACAGATCTGTCAAGATTGGAGAGATGGCACCTCTGTTTTGAAGTGCACCCTCTCATATTCCCCTGCCACAGCAGGCTTTGTGTTTCCATACTGATGGGGGGGGATAATATAGAATTTTTAGTATGAGACCCTTTATTTTAGTTGACTATAATAAGTAGAGTCGGTAATTGAGAATTCACAATATGCCTGGAACAAAATATGCAAGAGTAATATAAACTGTACAATCACAAATTAACCAAGTTAAATTATTTTTTTGATATATGTATTGTGCCTTGGCCAATTTCCTTCTGAATGCAGCATGATGGGAAATGCAGTGGTAGACGCATCAATTTTGTTTTGATAAATGGGGCACAGAAAGGCAGTTTCTGTTATCTGGGATATTTGTTTTTGGATATGTGAAAGGCAACTTTAATAGGCTTGGTATTTAAAGGAGTAGATTCATTCATGAGAGCAAGGCTCTCAAGCTAATGAAGGAGGGCTGGGTTTCAGTGAAAGAATGACTCCTCTCAACAACTAAAGATTACAGATGTTAACTATGGCATGTTTACTAGTAATGATGTGGTTTAGGTTTCCTAGGTAAAGGGGAAGAAACCTACATAGGCAATAAGTTAATAATCACCTATTCCTTTCGACAGGTGGAATGTTATTGGCTAAGGTAATAATAGATTATGTTGAAATTGGGCTCTCCAGTCTGGTTGACAAGACTGGGTAAAATATCGAAATGTTCAGAATAATATAATAATTTTACTTTGTAATATTAGCTCAGAGAGGACAGTCAACCCTCATTGAATGTATCTCTCTCCTAATGCATGCATTAAGCAAATAAATTCCTTTTAGTTCTTTAACTATCTAGTATGTTTCGCGGAGTATGTATTGGCTGAATGAGGTTCAACAAAATACAGAGCACCCGGGGGACACCTGAGAAAATTTCTCTTATATACACTCTGGCCAAGAATTGGCAGCTCAGGGAAAACCAAATTGAGACAAGTGTTCCCATATAGAATAAGCTTCTGGCTCCCATTGAGCTCATGGAGAGATCCTGCATGATCTACCAGAATTCCTTAATTATTTAAAAAATAGAATGCTGCAGATGTTGGAAATCTGAAATAAAACTGAAGATGCTAGAAATGCCCAGCAGGTCAGATAGTATCAGCGGAGAAAAAAAAGAGTTACTATTCAGGTTGATGAACTTTTATTAGAATTAGGAGAAGTTGGGGATGAAATAGTTCAGCAAGAAGTGGTTACCATAGCCCATCTGCTCCAGGTACCTCTTTTATATCAGTTTATTTTCTTGCCTCATTATCATTCCCTTTGGCCTTGTAAGACAAATATTTCTGTCATTCAATCTCTCCTGCATCGCACTTTATCACAGACCTTTCTTTTGCCCATGTCCCTCCCAGCTTTTTTTAAACCACCTGGGAAGCCTATAGTTAGTTCCGTATCCTGATAAGTACAAAATGAAAAATTTTGGCTTTCTTTTCAATAGTATTCAAGTTCTACACTACCAAACTATATCTGTGTATTTTCTAGCAAGGACAAGGGAGATGGGAGGTGGAGGGGGTGTGGAGGTGTGGGTGGAGGAAGTCATCTGAATAACGGTTAGTCATATTAGACCATTTCTGATTTCCTTCTTCATTACTCTGTCTAGGAGCACCATTGGTCTACCCATCACTATCTGTCATGAGATGAACTAATTAAGAGTGCGCTGGGAATTGTATCTCCCTGTGGCTGAGTACCAAAAACAGCTCATTTATCAATGTTGAGTTTTTGCTTATTCTGAGGACAGCAACCCATGCAGTGGGTCTGGATTAGGTCAAACCATATAAATTTATGTTAACAAATGCAAATTGTCAATTTCAGATCTCATTGATCTTAATTTCCCTTACGAACAAGAAATGAGAGTTTTAGACTCATCAGTAAAATGCCCTAATGATTGCAGCAAGTTGAATGCCTTACTTCAGAAACACTCAACAGTGCTAAAATCTTTGATGTTGCACTTATTATTTTATACATATCTAATAAAGCAATTAATGGCAACACTTTGAACTGAAAACTCACAGTAAACACTAATGTTTTCCATTAGGCCTGTCTTAATAAGTTAAATTTACAGCATCTGTTACTCTTGCTAAATCTGTTACACGCTGCAAAATGTTTAATGCATTGAGTAACTGTAAGCAACAACTATGGCATACATTTTACCTAGTCTTCTTAGCTGTTGCGATGATACTGTCAGTGTAATGATACTATAATATGAACAGGCAAGTTGTCACAAAATGAATTTGTATCCTGTATCAGTCAAGTCCAACCTCTAAAGTGAGGAACTGCATTCATATGTTGCAACAAAGAAGTGGGCCATGTATGATTCAAATGGTTCTGGGCTATGCAGAATCATGATTAATCAGATATAACATGATTTCTAATAAATCACTTCCACAAATTCAACTTTTCAGCAAATTACTTCCAGAGATCACAGAATTTGAGAGTGTTGATAGCACCATGTCATGTTCGTTATGAGCATTCATATAAAAATATCTATCTATAAAAAGTCAAACATCCACAGATCGCAAAATTTATATGTCCTCATAAAACATTCAAATGCTGTGCTGGAAAGTGTCTCACTTACTATTTTTGTCAGCTGTTTTTTTCCTTCCTATTCTCATTATGTTGGCTCTACCTGGTGCTTTCCATTTCCCTAGCCTGGTCTGATTTGCTCTACATTTCTGCTATCCATTGTCATTGGCCAGCTAGCATAGTGTTCCTCCATTGTTGTGTGCGATTCCCTATCATACAAGTTGATCTATACCACCAATCTTTCATTCACTGTTATTGTCCACTGTCATGTCCTTCTACTTCTACTTGGCTTGTCTAGTGATCCCTGTCACAAATTACACTCCAAAATTTCTAAAGACAATGCAGAAACATTTTGAAACTATTGGATGCAGGTAACTGATAAAGGCTACATCATGTTAGGTAGAATAAGCTTTGTTATTCCCTCAGCAGTCCTTCCCTATTAACTAGGTGCAGAAAGTTTAAAAAGCTGAAGCTAACAACAATGGATGACACAAAAAGAGATGGGAAGTCAAGTGGTGAGGGTAACACAAAGAGTGTAAAGACTAATAAACAGGTTAAGTGAGTGGGCAAAGATTTGTCAGATGGAATATAATGGAGGAAAATGTCAAAAGTCATGAACATTGGTAGGAAGAATAAAGCAATTGAATATTATTTAAATGGAGAAGGACTTCAGGGAGTTGTAGCACAGAGGGCTTTAGGGTTCTCGTGCATAACTCACAAAAAACTAGCATGCAATTTCAGCAGGTAATTGGAAAGGTAAACAGAATGTTGGCCTTTATTTCAAAGGGAATGGAGTATAAAAATAGGGAACTCTTGCTAAAACTACACAAGATACTAGTTCGATCACATTGGGAACACTGCAACCAGTTTTGATCCCCTTATCGAAGGAAAGATATAGTAGCATTGGACCCAGTCCAGAGAAGATTCAGTAGGTTGCTTTCTGCTATGCAGAGATTATCTTCTGAGGAGAGGTTGAGTAGGTTGGACCTGTACTCATTGAAATTCAAAAGAATGAGAGGTGACCTTATTGAAACATTAATGTTTTCAGCATAGATGCTGAGAAATTATCTCCTGTTGTGGGAGAGTTGAGGACCAGAGGACATTATCTCAGATTGAGGTGTGTTGCCTTTTTAAGACAGAGATGAGAAGGAATTTCTTCTCTCAGTGGGGAGTGAATCTGTGGAATGCTTTACCACAGAGAGCTGTGGAGGCTGGATTGTTAAATATGTTCAAGGCTGAGACAGACAGGTTTTTAATCAGTAAGGGAATCAAGGGTTCCAGAGATATGGTGGGAATGTGGAGTTGGTGATCATCAAATCAGACCAGTCATGATCTCACCAAATAACAGAGCATATTCAATAGACAAAGTGGCCTATTTCTGTTCCTACACCTTGTGGTCTTATAAAAGTACCATTGTACACAGGCATACTGAGAGAAATCAATAAGAGACCCACATACTGTGAGAATGCTCACCTTTTTTAGCCACAGGCTGTCTTGAACAAAGTACACTCACCCTCTCCTAAACTATACATTTTAAATACAACTGGACTATTGCTTGACTTTCCTTCTGAATCTAGAGGAGACAAAGACATAAATGTGATCTTCAGCATCCCTATCTCTTTCCCACTGTCTAGCTTCCAAGAGAGCAAATCCACAATGTTAATTGATCCTCAGTGCAGCCAGAGAGGTAGAGTGACCCCACTGAGCAATGTTAAGATGTTAGATAAGATCTGGGACCAAATATAGGTCAGCGTATTGTGCAAGTGCTTTCATAATGTAGAAAAATTGGAATTTAAAGAAATGTATTTTTTGACCAATTCCTGGTACTCCTTTTTCCTAGACCAATTAGTGCAAACATTATTGGATGCAATAATATGAAGACATACATTGTGTCAGCTAACAGGGCAATGTTGCAAGTAAATAAAATTAATTAAAGAGTCTATGAAAACACTGTTATTCGTATCTGCAATAATGAATAACTTAGAAGAAATAATCAACATTTCTCTCTGGACACGATGTTAATGTAAAAGCAAAATAATGTGAATGCTGGAACCTGAAACAAAATCAGAAAATGCTGGAAAACCTTAACAGATCTGATGACAACTGTGGGGAGAGAATAGAGCCAATGTTTTGAGCCTAGATGACCCTTCGTCAGAGCTGAGAGCAAAGAGAATCAACAGAGATTTATACTATGAGGTTGGGCAGGGCCAAGGATGTGCCCCTTTACTTCCTCCCTGTCCACCAGCCCAGGTTCTAAACACCCCTTTCAGATGAAGTAGCGCTTCACATGCATTTCCTTCAATTTGGTCTGTTGCATTTGCTGATCCCAAATAGGCCTACTCTACATTAGGGAGACCAAACACAGACTAGGAGATTACCTTGCTGAACACCTTTGGTCAGACATAGAACATAGAACATTGAACATTACAGCACAGTACAGGCCCTTCAGCCCTCAATGTTGCGCTGACCAGTGGAACCAATCTAATGACCTCTAATCTAAACTATTCCAATATTATCCATATGCCTATCCAATGAACATTTGAATGCCCTTAAAATTGGCAAGTCCACGACTGCTGCAGGCAGGACATTCCATGATCTTACTAACCTCTGAGTAAAAACATACCTCTGACATCCACCCTATAACTACCATCCCTTAATTTAAAGCTATGTCCCCTTGTCTTAGTCATCACCATCCGAGAAAAAAGGCTTTTACTGTCCACCCTATCTAATCCTCTGATCATCTCGTATGCCTCAATTAGGTCATCTCTTAATCCTCTTCTCTCTAACGAAAACAACTTCAAGACCCTCAGACTTTCCTCATAAAACCTTCCCACCATACCAAGCAACATCCTGTTAAACCTCCTCTGCACCCTTTCCAATGATTCCACATCTTTCTTATAATGCGGCGACAAGAACTGTACACAATACTCCAAGTGCGGCCGCACCAGAGTTTTGTACAGCTGCAACATGATCTCACGGTTCCGAAATTCAATCCCCCACCAATAAAAGCTAACACACTGTACGTCTTCTTAACAACCTTATCAACCTGGGTGCCAACTTTCAATGATCTATGCACATGTACACCAAGATCTCTCTGCTCATCTATACTATCAAGAGTCCTTCTATTAGCCCAAAATTCCGTAATCCTGTTACTCCTTCCAAAGTGAATTAGCTCACACTTTTCTACATTAAACTCAATTTGCCATCTCTCAGTCCAGCTCTGCAGTCTATCTATGTCCTTTTGCAAACTATAATATCCATCCTCACTGTCTGTCTACAACTCCTCTGACTTTAGCATCATCTGCAAATTTACTAATCCATCCTTCTACACCCTCATCTAGGTCATTTATAAAAATGACAAACAGCAGTGGCTCCAAAACAGACCCCTGCAGTACCCACTAGTAACTGAACTCCAGGTTGAATATTTCCCATCAACCACCACCCTCTGTCTTCTATCAGCTAGCCAATTCCTGATCCAAACTGCTAAATCATCCTCAATCCCATGTATCCGTATTTTCTGCAGTAGCTTACCGTGGGGAACCTTATCAAAAGCTTTGCTGAAATCCATATACACCACGTCAACTGCTTTACCCTTATCCACTTCTTTGGTCACCTTCTCAAAGAACTCAATAAGGCCTTCCTATTGCTTGTTAAAATGTTTGACAATGCCACAGCAAATTGTATAGAGAAAACCATTTTTGAGATCAGGTTACAGGTTTCCCTACAAATCAATGGATATCACAGGGGAGACAGTACTTCTGTGTCATCAAAAGAGAGGAGAGGCTATTTAATTTTATGCACTGCAGCCAAGTCAGACGCAGGAAGGAGACAATCTCTATTCACAGAGACATAACCCACAGTCATCTAAGTTTCCAGGTGATTCATCATGGTGTGACTAGAGAGAAAGAATCATTTGGATGGGCTTTATTGCTGCTAGTGGATTAAGGAAACTCTGAATAAAATAAGGCAAGTGCTGGAGGCAATCATTCAAAATATCTATTTAGTGAAAGGAAGTTACGGGAACCAATTAGGAGCAGTGAACAACCGTGGATTGTTTGGTATAAACTCTAATTCTGTGGAGCATACAATAAGCGATAAGTAGAAAAGTGAAATTCTTTTCTATGGTGTAAAGCATATATTTTCTATAATGATAACAGTTATTCAGTAGTGCTTTAGTCATTTGTTACAATAAAAGTTATACTATGTGAAATCTTTCTGTGTTCTCTTCAGCTATTAACTGGATTTTAGAATTTCTTTTTAAGCATTATTAATCACTATGGGGATTGTAATACATAATTAATAAAACAAAGCTTCCAAATTCCAACAAGTATCAGGCAATTAAGCATTTTGTACTGTCATGCATAGCTGACTTATTGCCTATTTAAAAGTCTCCAATCTTTTTTTATAGTCACAATGAAGTATGGCTCTACAGGTGTCAACATCTCTCTAGTAATGATGGGAAATCTTGGCTAGTGAGTGGGCTGCATGAATGGCCTTCCTTCGTTGCAGTGGCTGCATGATTGAAGTAGGGCTCGTTCATTAATCATGACCCCGCAAATAAGATTGAGTACATTTAATACACACTGAATATTTCATAATGAGTTCTAGAAAATGCTTAGTCACTTATCCATTAGTATAGTTATCATCAACTTCAAATGGTAAAAACAAAATAACTATTTACACTTTGATCAGAAGGATAGGAACGCACGGCTCTCATAGTCAATGTTGTGCGCAATCAGCATGTACCTGACTTGTCCTTATTTTGTGTGCAAATCACTTTAGTCGTTAGAAAAAAAAGACGACATGGATAGAAACAAACAGAATCTGAAAATGCTGCGCGTGAACAATGGTCAACAAAATGTCTCATGGACCACATTTTGAGTCCAGATGGGCTGCATGTGGCTGTGGGTCACAGATTATCCCCTACAGCCCTAGTATCTCGATAAAATGTCCATTTTGTAATAGCTGGACTGTACATCTCAGCAAAATATTTGATCACAAAGAACATCAAAGGCAAAACTGCCATTCTGTGCTGGATGATCAGGACAGGGCCCCATTACTCCTTCATCTTTCTGAGCCAAGAACTGAGAGGGACTCCTGAATAAGCAGGAAATGACTGCTGATCAGATGACAAGTTTATTCTTGTACTCTGTCCAGGAGTATCAGAAAGGTGTTAGAAGATCTTAGCTATGGCAACAATAGCTTTAGATAGACCTGAGCTTGTTAGTGGGCTGTGAGCTATGAAATAACCATCACAAAAGCATTGTAACCTGACATTTCTGCAAGCATTTTTGTATCAAAAAATCTAGAGGTCACATTGAATTAACTTCCAGACAACAAGATGAAGGAATACAGTAATAACATGTCTGCTCAATAATAAAATGTCATTCAAACCTACTGCGGAATTTCTAAAAGGTCTTCTTATATTTACAGCAATGTCAAAAAGAACTTAAGAAGTGTGAAACTAATCAGGTAAAGTTCCTTTTTATCAAATTCTCCTGTGAGTTGAACTATCTTCACAGTTCTTATTAAATCTTTGAACTCAAATATTTTCATGTACTAGAAATCGAGACATGATTTCTAATGCAAAAGCCATTAACAGAGTAGATTGTTAAAAACATACATGATCCTCAATAAGGAAAATTCCTTATAGATCACAATATTAAGAAATACAGAAGCAAAACACTGCAGATGTTTGAAATCTGAAATAAAAACATAAAATGCTGAAAAAAATCGAGAGACAAACAGAGAGGCAGAAAGACAGGCAGATCACATTTCTAAATAATTAGAAATGTGGCAGGTTTTAAACAAGCACAGCAGCACAGAAGAATGAAATAAAACAAAAGGAAAAGTTTGTGATAGTGTGGACAAAAATTGATGAAAGGGACAATGGCCCCCAGCAAAAAAAGGATGATGAGACAAGTGAAGAAACAATGATGGCTCCAGGAGAGATATAACATTGAACACAGAATCATCAATAGTTACAGTCCACGGAAAATTAGAGTTTTGAATTTGTTGTCGAATCTAGAAGCTTATAAAGTACCCAAATGAGAAGTGAGGTGCTGTTGTTTTTTATTATGACAATCTAGGAAGCTAACAACAGAAAGATTGAGAGCTAAGCGAGTAAAGTTACAGGAGACCATGAGCTTGGTGTTAAGCATGTAGATTGAATCAAAGAGATCCATAAAGCAACTACCCAATCTGCATTTGGTTTCCTCATTGTGGAGATGACCACATTGTGAATTACAAATATTCTAGGTATGATGTTCGTTGGTGGGGTCACAGTGCAAATGGAAACGGAGATGGAGTTTAGCCTCAAATGCTGGCCAAATAACAACAATACCTTGTCAGTAGATTTTATGACACCAGCCATTTCAATTTTTCTACTCCTCTTTCTCACTTTTATCCATTTGCCTTTGACCTTCCAGCATTCTGTTCTCTCAGGTCTAACCTAATATTGGCCTTGCTATAATAAATATCTCTGTTGTTGGCTGCAAAACAAACCTTTCACACAGGAATCTGAATGACCATTCTCTGACACCTACTCTAGACTACAATTCAACCAAACATCAAGCTGTCACTTCTTTCACCTCTTCTGGAGATTTTGTGTCCACAACTTCAACACCATAAGCCAGAAAAGTTGTAGATCGCGATGGGAGAATCGTGCCTCTTATCTCTGACTAGCAAAGTACCTGATTCAAATCCCACGTCAGTGTTTGAACACAAAAATCAAGACTAACTCTCCAGTGCAATAGTGTGGGGTGTTGCACTGTTGGACATGTTGTTAACAGATGAGATGTTAAATTGAAGCCTCACTCAGTGTCTTGGTCATTATTTAATGCTCAATCAATAGAACACAAACCGACTATCTGGTCATTATCACACTGTAAGAAGTCTCACAACACCAGGTTGTCCAATAGGCTTATTTGATAGCAAAAGTCACTAGCTTTCAGAGCACTGCCCCTTCGCCAGATGAATGGGGGTTCTGTTCTCTAACAGGGGCATAAAAAGACATTAACTCAATTTACAAAATAGTGGTTGGAATGTGAATCATTATTACATTGCCATTTGTAGAACTTTGCTGTATGAAATGTTTGCCACATTTCCAACACTGAAATAATGACTACATTTCAAAAATATTCATTGGCTATAAAGGTGTTTTGACATATCTGATGAATCGAAAAAGCATTATATACTGAAAATCATTCTTTTTGACCACATCCTTTAATTCTGTTCTCACAACATCTCCTTCCTCCAGAATCCGGTTAGGGTTCCCCATAACATCACTTTCTATTTCAGCAGCCTTCATACTCAATGAATCATCCATTACCATTTCTGTAACCTACAGTGTGATACGTCCATTTGTCACATCTACTTTTGCCCTGCCCTTTCAGCATTCAAAGGGACCATTCCGTTCATTATTCAATCACCTATGACAAATTCTCACCTTCCCATGGCATCTTCCGTTGGCAAGTGTAGGGCAACATCTGCCCTCTTACTGCCATTTATAAAGAACAAAACAGCACGGGAATCTGTACTTGTTTCAATGTGTTACAAATTGCTTTCACTGCTCATTATGACTTCCCCTCTATTATATGGAGACAATCCAGATTGGGTGACCTCTTTATGGAGTACCGCTATTCAGTCCACAAGCATGATCTTGACTATGATAGTCACTCGTCAATTAATTTCTCTGTCCTACTCACATATGGCTTCTATGTCCAGCTTCGAACACTATTCCAATGCAGCTCAAAGAGCAGCACCTCAGCTTTTGATTCAACACTCACAACCTTATGAAGTATAAATTTCAGATCATAACTAGCTCCTGCTCCATTTTTTTTCCAAACAGCAGCCATTGATAATGATTCTGCCGATTCATTTAGATCTCCTCTTGACACACTTTTTGTTGCTTTCCTTTTCTCATTTTCTGGGGCGGCACAGTGGTTAGCACTGGTGCCTCACTGCATCAGGAACCCAAGTTTGACTCTTGGCTTGGGTCACTGTCTGTGCAAAGTCTTCATATCCCCCCATGTTTGCATGGGTTTCATCCAGGTACTCCGGTTTCCTCCCAGAGCACCTGGAGGAAGGTGCTGGTTTGGTGCAATGGCCATTCTAAGTTCTCCTTTAGTATACCTGAACAAGCACCAGTGTGTGGCAATTAAGGGATTTTCACAGTAACTTCATTGCAGTGTTAATGTACGCCTACTTGACTTACATGAATAAATAAACTTTAAAATTTCATTATCATTTCCTTCTGCTTTGCACCATCACACCTGCGTTATTTAAGTTCTTTTTCCTTCCATCCAAAGATTTTTCCTTTTCACTCTTTTCCCTTCCCTCTGCAATGCTTAAAAGTTGTTACATAGCTTTAACTTTTTTTTCAATACTAACGAAAGGTTGTCGATCTAAAGTCTTAACTTTCCCCATAGATACTGCTTGATCTGCTGAGTATTTCCAGTATTTAATACAAAATAACCTATCAAAAAATAAAGACAAAATATATTACACAACATTACATATCCAGCAACAGCAGCAAAGCCTTTTACAGAATTTTGGTTTTACTAATTTATGAACAATTGCATAATCATGAACATTTAGCAAATCACATTTTCACAACTAATGTGCCACTGTTCTTTTAAAAAGTGTGTTTTTTAATGTTTCCTTCTCGAATGTTCTCACTATTTTCTGCATTTAAAAAAGCTAAATGTGTCCATGCTATTCTCCTGCTTCCCTAGAGGGAAATGTTTAATTTTTCAGACGTATTAACGAATGCTTGGCAGATCTGCTGGGAGAGACAGTTGAGCACTGTGATTAAATGAAGAGAGGGACCACTCAAGCAGTTTACCGCCTTTTTCTTTAATGAGCCAGTCAAAAATGACAAATTATTCCCGCAGAGAAAACCTGATAATAAACAAGCATCAAGAATGAAATGTAAACAAGAGTCCAAAACTGCAGCTACCAGAACATCTACATTGATTTTTCATTAAATGAATAAATTAGCAAATAAATACCAAAGCATTAAAATGTACCTGCATCCACAGAGCTGAAATTCAAAGCAGCAATTACAGTTTATAAATTACCATTAGATATCAGAATTCACTAATACACCTGGCATGCTGGTTACATCGTCACATGTGCAATTCCTAGTTCACTAAAG
The DNA here is from genome assembly GCA_024679065.1 of Sphyrna mokarran. NCBI lineage: Eukaryota > Metazoa > Chordata > Chondrichthyes > Carcharhiniformes > Carcharhinidae > Sphyrna > Sphyrna mokarran. Next base: position 62,726,966 of record JAGIQG010000006.1, on the reverse strand, counting down.
GTACATCATGAAGTGGACCACATGTGGATTATGTCTTCAGTAAAACTACCAGTAAATCTGCCTTACTTGATATCACTTTCTAAATCATCATTTATAAATGCTTCTCACAGCACACATTGCAAGGGATTCTAAGATGGAATAATGGCAGTAATAATGAGACTTGTGGCATCTCTTAAAATTTTAGTTTCACTACAAAGAAAACTATTTTGTCAAATTCTTCTTAGGATCAGAAGAGCTGTGGATTATTTTTGCTGTGGTAAAATCACAAATATAAGTTTACAGAATTAGTGTGGAATCTCACTTACTGGGGAGCAGTTAGCAATTTGCTCATTCACTTCTCACAATTCTCAGACACTTAGCTTTGTTAAATGGAACATAAATAGGGAAGGACATACTAGAAGACACAAATGTATTCCTGATAGTAAGGGATTATTGCACATTTGACATGATTCACACATTTTCATTGGTAACTGTGGTCAAATCATGAGGGCAAAAAGGGAACAAGATATTGTTTTGGCAAATAAGGCAAAGGAGAATCCAAAGATCTTCTACAAATACATAAGGAACAAAAGAATAATTAGGGAAAGAATAAGGCCTCTAAAGAATAATCGACAGCCACGGGTGAGATGCCTGAAGATTGCAGGGTGTCAAATGTGCCTTTGATTAAAGAGAGCTGCAGGAAAAGCCTTGGAACTATAAGCAGTAAGCCTAATATTTTTAGTGGGCAAATTGTTGGAAGATATTCTGAGAAAATCAATCTACAAGCATTTAGCAAGATAAGGACTAATTAGGCACAGTCAACATGGCGTTATAAATGGAAAATCATGTTGAATTTTTTGAAGGGGAACCAGAAAGGTAGATGAGGGCAGTGCAGTTGATGTTGTCTGCATGGACTTTAGCAAGGCCTTTGACAAGGTACCATATGGTATTGTTGCATAAAGTTAAATCTCACAGGGTCCACAGTGAGGTGGCCAAATGGATACAAAATTGGCTTGATGGCTGAAGACAGAGGGTGGTTGTCAAGAGTTATTTTTTAAACTGGAGGCTTGTGATCAGCGGTGTGCATCAGGGATCTGTACTAGGTCCACTGTTATTTGCCATTCATATTAATGATTTAGATGAGAATTTAGGAGGTATGGTCAGTAAGTTTGCAGATGACACCAAAATTGGTGACATTGTGGATAGTGAAGAAGGTTATTTAAGATTGCAACTGAATCTTGAACAATTGGGTCAGTGGGTCAATGAATGACAAATGGAGTTCAATTTAGACAAATGTGAGGTGATGCATTTTGGTAGACTGAACTAAGACAGGACTTACTCCGTTAATGGTATGGTGTTGGAGAGAGTTACAGAACAAAGAGATCAAGGGATACAGATTCATTGCTCCTTGAAAGTGAAGTCACAGGTGGACAGAATGGTGAAGAAGATATTTGGCATGCTTAATTTCATTGGTCAGAACATTGAATATAGGAATTGGGACATCTTGTTGAAATTGTACAAGACTTTGGTAAGGCCACACTTGGAATACAGTGTACAGTTCTCACACTGTGTACAGTTTTCACACTGACTTCATCGCAGTGTTAATGTGAACCTACTTGTGACAATAATAAATAAACTTTGTTTTTAAAAAAAGTATTTTTAGGGCTTAGTGGAATCATAACTGAAAGCTTTACTTTTTTAGTATGTTAACCTACATTTTAGCTTATTCATTGAAGGGATAATATTACATAAGCAAATCCAACAGACAAAGGTCAGTGAACTAATTTGTTCCAAAGCTTTTTTGGTGGAGTCCTTTATATACATTTATCACTTTCCTTTTTCTTTGAATTTTTATGCACTATGTTGTCAATATATGGTTAACAATCAGCATTGTTACCAGGCTAAAAAGAAAGTTATTTTAACAGAATGTGCTGGATTACAACAAAAAAGATACAGCCAGAAGGATACACTTAAAGGCAACCCGTAGCTCCATATAGCGAATAGTTGCAACAATAATCATATTTAGTCAGGTGACTATATTGACAGAGTTCTGCCTTTAAATAATTACAAGACTGAAATTAAGTTTTGAGTAAGTGATGAAAGTTGCATATATGGCCCCATTGAGTACATGGAACTATATCACCAGTTAATGACAAATCTGTAAAGTTTCTTCCTAAAAAATGTCACAAGTTTCTTTAAAAGCTTCAAGAAAATGTATTGAACATTTCCAACTTTCTTTTCAAATGATCTTGTAAAAAATGAATACGCAGCTATTATTTTGCCAAGTCACTGCGCTTTCAAATCCAGGACAACTATCTTTGATGTCATGCATCCAGAACTAACAATCATTTCAGGACTCACATTAAACGGAAAAGTCTCTTGAAAGATGACTGCATAGGTTTTTTTTTTGTTCTGACTCTTTCCTTTACACTCAGAGTAATCTGAATACTTCATTGAGTAAGATCCTGAACAAGACTGTCAGTGATTGCTCACATCATCGTTCACATTTTGCTGTATCAGTAGACATTGTCATTATCGAATGCTAGGTAGTATCTTTACTGGATGAAAAGCACCACCAAACGTACCAGCACAATTTGAGATAGCATACATAAGTTTTATGAGGCAAATTAAATACATACAGTAGTTACATATTCCATTCACACAAACAACAGGCCTTTTATCAGCTTCTTGGAAACAAAACAGACTCTCTCAGTCATATCCATTTTAACCATAAGTTTAGTTAATAGGTCCATTCCCACTCTAATTTTACACAAAGATAAAGGTGGGCTAATGACTCATCATATTCAAATGGTATCATTTACAATTCTATTATTGGGGCACAAAACTGTTACAAAAACACAGAAACTTGGAGAGGTAGGAGTAGGCCATTTTGCCCTTTGGGCCTGCTCCGCCATTAAATACAATCATGGCTGATCTTCTATCCCAATGCAAAGTTCCCAGATCCCAATTCTCCTTGTTGCCATTAAAATCTAATAAACTTATTTATGTAATTCTTGACTTCATTCAATGACATATTCTCCAGTGCCAACTGTGTAGAGAATTCCACAGATTCACTGCCCTTTGAAGAAATTTTTTCTCATTTCAGTCCTATATGGTCTGCCCTGCATGCTGAGACTGTGTCCCCTCTTCTAAATTCGCCAACCGGGCAAAACATTCTCTCTGCATCTAATCTGTCCAGCCCAGTTCAAATTTCAATCCGATTTCCTCTCATCCTTTTAAATTCTAATGAACAAGGGCCCAGTCAAACAAATCTCTCCTCACAGGACAGTCCTGCCAACACCAGAATCAGCCTAGTGAATTTCTGCTGCTCTCCCTCTAAGGCAAGTATACCCTTTTTGAGGCAGGGAGACCAAAGCTACACACAATACTCTAGGTGTGGTCTCACCAAAGTCCTGTAAAACTGCAGTAAGACATCCTTACTTCTGAACTCAAATCCTGTTGGAACAGAGGCCCATATACCATTTGCCTTTCAATACTTGCTGTACCTGCCTCTCCACTTTCATTGTCCTTGTACACCAGTCAATCAGCTCCCTTTGTATATCCACATTTCCCAATATATCACCATCTAAATAAAACTCTTTCTTTGCGTTTTTCACCACCAAAAGTGTATAACTTCACATTTAGCCATTTTCGACTGCATCTCACTACTCAACTTGAAGCCTCATTGCATTCTCCTCACAATTCACAATTCCACCCAGTTTTGTGTCAGCAGCAAACTTGGAAATGTTACAATTGGTTCTTTCATTCAGGTTATTTATAAATATCATGAACAGTTGGGTCCTAGCACTGATCCCTGTGGTATCCCAATTAGTCACTGTCCGCCACTCAGAAAAAAATTCCCAATTTTTCCTGTCTCTCAACCAATTCTTTAACCAATGCTTACATTATCGCCTATCCCATGTGTTTTCATTTTGCCCACATTGACCTCTTATGAGAGATGGACAATGGATCAGTACTCATACTCAAACAAAATTTCTAGGTTATTCTCAAGTCACATGTCATTCTGACTTGGATGTATGTTTTCGTTTTTAACTAGCTGGAAGTCACTATCTGACGTATTGTTAGCTGCAACAGATGGACTGAAAATTTTTAATAAGAAAATCCATCTGCATCTTCTCAGGGAAATTTGCAATGGGTAATAAATGCAACTTTGCTGAAAACAATAGAAAAAACAATTGTTTTCATCTTCCCATGGGGTATTCTTTCAATGAAATTATTAATCAATTGTTTCCCAATTTTTCATCTACCATTGCCAAATGAAATGAGAGTAGCATCAATATGTTGGAGTACAAAACAATATCCAATTGGGACTTCTGTAAAACTTAACATTGTACTTCTGCAAATTTTGTTCAGTTTTCTGATTGCACCAGATACCTTTCCAATTCTATTTTAAAATCAATTATAAACTTCACAACATATAGGCAAAATTTAGTGCCCTCTAACTTGGTAAATTTGGAATGGGGAGCATTAATTGGGAAGGAAATGGCAGATGGAGACCCCACTGCCTTCTCACCTTTGCCCAGCTTAAGTCTATGGCAGGAAGACTCATGGGTGCCCTTCCTATCCTGTCGTCAACTGAGGCCATTAAGCAACCAATGAATGCCCATTGAAGGCCTCATCCTGCTGCCACTGGTATTCACTCAGTGACGAGTGAGGAACTTGTCACATGAGACGCATGAAAGCAAACTCAGCTGATGTCGCTGCAGGCTGCCAGTGGGACTTCTCATTCAATGGCACTCAGTGATTGATGGAGACATCCAGCATCAAGAAGGAGTAAGGTGGGCCCTTTTAGAGCCATCCCCTTCACAGCATCCACTACAGCCCCGTTAAAAGCCTGATTGGCAAATAGATCTGATGTTCCTTCCCAGAAAAGAAACTTTTGCCAGTGGGAAGGTGAGACTTCTGAAGCCTACAATAAATTCCTCCCTGTATTTTTATTGTCTGTAAATATTTTACAGTCCTGACGGACTCAAGTCGCTGCATTTCTTTCATTACTTTATAAGGCAAAACATTTTTAAGTTTGGAATTTTTAAGACTACTTTTGCAACATATTAACAAAGAAAACTCTTCACCTTAAATGTTTTATGAACATCCAAGCTATCTACTGAGTGAAGATATGGAAAATATATCACCTATATCATAAACAAGAGCCATAGCCCTTTAATGTCGTTTTACTGACATCAATGTCTTATACCTTCAATATGCACTGAACTACCCTGTGTAATGTTTGAACACTTCAGATAAGCAATAGTTTTCTTGTGGAACAGATCATTTTTAAATGATTTAGGAGCTGTTAAGTTAGCAGCCCACAATTTGACCCAATGTGCACACACTGGAAAACTATTGATTTTCTCTCTCATGGTAACTCTGTCTTTGTATCCCTTTTTCAGTATCACACAAACATTCCTCACTGCCCCATGTACTGAGAGATCAAATAAACTAAACAATGACAAGACATCTCACAAGGTTTCTCTTAAGCATGAAATTGCCCTTTATCATTCAGTTACCAGCAGGCAAAATAGGCCCTTAATCAGCACCATGATTATGTTCCTAACCCACATGAATGGGATTTCAGTGGTGAGAATTGCAGAATCTCTTGTCAAGCAAAATATGTTTTGACAGCACTTTAGGTTGGAAGTTTTGAAAGGAAAGTCCAGAATATGTTTATTTTGGAGATTTCAAAGGTGAATCTGGGGTATTTAGCAACGAAGGTTGAACATTTTTATCACAAAATCTTGTAGCTTACAACAATCACATCATCAAGAAAACCAAAAAAGATATCCACTAATTTGAAAATCATATTTGATTACTCTTCAATTCCATAATCATAAAATCCCAACAGTGCAAAAGGAAGCCACTAGCCCACCAAAACTGCACTGATTCTCTGAATATCTAATGCAGATCCCTCTCCGCCATCTTATCCCCATAACCCTGCACATTCACCATGCCTAAACCATGTAACCTACACTTCTTGTTATATTAAAGAACAATTTTGCATGACCAAACCACCTAATCTGCATACCTTTGGACTGTGAGAAGAAACCGGAGCACTGAAGGAAACCCATAACAACACAGGGAGAATATGCAAACTCCATGCAGTCACCAAAGGCCAAGATCAAATCTGAGTTCCTGGTTCTATGAGGCAGCAGTGCTGACCATTGTGCCACCATTCTGACCTGTCTTATGATAAGATCATCACTGCATATTTTGGTGGAAACTGGGCTAATAATTTTAAAACTATATTTTTAATTGGGAATCAATTTTTCAACTTAAGCACTGAGGTTCCAAATGAAAAATTTGGATTAGTATAGTCAAACAGTGAAGAAACTATTGAAATTATATGTAACTGGATCCCACAGTGAAAGAATTTGAAGCATTACCGTAGAATTGTAAATTGATGACTTATTTTATGTTTCTTCCTATTCCCTTTGGAAAGTCTCTCAATAAAAGGATGACACATGAACTGATGATTCAAGATCCTTAATTAACTTATTAAAATTATGAAATTAAACACATCTGCCAACAAGGAATAATTGAAGTTTTGAGTTAAGTAGGAAATATTTTAAGTGAAGTATTTTGTCAGTCTATTTACAGGATTAAGGCACCATGTCCTGAAACATAACAATGAGTTTGGTAAATTGAAAATCATAGAAGGCTTTTACCTAGAATTAAAACAACCAAAACAATGTTTGTATGCCACACAATGTGTGCAAATATTGGAACCAAAATAGTTGGAAATCAGTGTTCTACTTAAAGTATTTAAAAAGTGAATTTAATTTGAGGAAATGCAATTAACGATGATGTAACTAAAATATATTGTTACATGGAACATTCTAACATGTATATTTTGATTACTTCAGATGTATAACACCAATTCTAAACTTAAATACATTCAGCATAATTGAAAAAGACAGCAGAAATGTAGCCAAGTTGATAATGAGTCTAATAAGTACAAATAAAGTCTGCAAATTACACCTTGTGTCTTCTCTCCATTATGATAACTCCAGATCTTGAGAATCTCAGCACAGAAATTTAAAGAAGTTGCAAAACCTAAATAAACTTTTTTCAGGAAAATGAAAGACATAAGAAAGAAAAATATGTCTTTGCATTATGTTACATGATAATATTTTGCAGTTTTTTTTTACACAATTATTACTTTAGTCTCAAACAAAGAATGGTTTAAAAAAAAGATTAACAACTAATTTCTACTCTTGACTAATCAATAAATAAATCAAAGCCAATCACAACGATTAAGAACAGTCAACTATCTATATACAATCACAATACAAACTACCTGCTTTTATATAATAGATCTAAAGTACTAAAATATTCCAAGATACTTCCTCTGTATGTGTGTGTGTGTGTCTGTGATACAAGGAGGAGTTTAGTACAGTCCTGGTCACTCAAAGCTCAAAGAGGCTCCAGTAGCAAAACTGCACATCAACTGATCGAAAACAACTTATCCCCAAAGCTTTAGCAGTAAGTTATTCAGCGATTAGCAATGCTTTCTCACAGTATTGTGTTTGTACTTTTATTTTGCTTGTAGAACTGCACGCAATAATGAACAATAGGGTCTTGTTATAAATCAAGTGAATTCCCAAGCATTGACATCTGGAGTTAATTCACTGAAGGATATAAAAGCTCACACACCAGTCAATAAACACCGAATTGCAGAGTAAAATGAACGTTTCAACATATTTTACTAAAATATATATATGAAACATATTACAATTATTGTTTTAAATATATTAACAAAGCTTACCCAGTTTAATTGTAAAGGACCCCACTTACTTTGGGGCATCAGGCACGTAATTCCCCCCAACCACTGCTCCCCCCCCCCCCCCCCATATCAGCCAGCTTAACAACTACTTCAAGACTGTGGTATCAATTCTACTACGTACACAAAACATTCAAGGTGCTGTAGTTCTCCTGTAGATTCATAAAATGCCATTTTTGTCAGCTACATCTTATTTCATACACGTTGTTTCATTTTAACTTTGCTCCCTTAACATCCCTACTGCAACTGTCACAGGCCTGTTGATTTGAGTCTCTATCCCGCAGTAAACATCCCTTGACATGATTCAGCCCATTTTAAATAATTGGAGAAAAGTGGCTACATTATTGTTGCAAATATACACAATGCTGTCTGAACTATTGATGCATCCGAATGCATGGGCGCTTGGAGGTTTGCGTGTTCTTCAATCACACGTGGTCCCCAAACCAATTCGAGACTGTATGCATATTAATTCGCAACCGACCACCCTTATTCTAATATTCATAGCATGTGTTAATCCCTGTGACAAGGCACATGTGTTGAACCAATTGCATCAATATCCAAGGGGCCATTGAAGGATTAGGACGATAGTGTCAAGACCAACCTCACAAACCTTAAGGTTGGCCAGCAGGCGCTCTTTATTCATTGCTGCTTAACCCATTTCGGCATTTACCCTTGTAGTATTAAAGTGAGCAGTATAGAGAATCAAAGGCTTGTCAAGTAATTAATAAGTATTGACAGCGTTGCATAAAACGAATAAAGCAATACTAACAGGTTAGCTTATTTGACTTTTTTTTCAGCCGAACTAAAGCTCTCTCCACCCTGCGGCAAGAGAATCCTGTCGTTACTGTGGCAGTTTGGAATGAAAGTGTTCTGTAACTAATCATGACCTTTAATGGGTTACTTCAGTGATCGCCGAGACCATGGGAGTACTGTACAGCTATTCCAGTGCATGGCGCGGTGAAGAATGAGCTTTAGATTTGTGAACGAGATTAATTTATGCAGGAATACTGCCTTCTAAAGGAAAGCGTTATAAATCAGACTGTATGTGTATTTATGTGGAATAAATTCATATGTATAACTGATCCAAGTAGGGTGACACCGACTTCTCATAAGCCGAATTTTGACAATATATTATTTCCTAATTCGACTGCCCTGTGGCAATGTAATAAATTTGCAATCCTGTAGATTAATTACTAGATCAGTGCGAGGCATGGGGGACATAGGGGGAGGGGGGAGGGGGAGGGGGGGGAGTGAGTGGACATGCCAAAAGTGAATATTCCATCACTCCCGGGGACTAACAAGGCTGGATCATGCAAACGTCTCATTCGGGAAACAAGTTGTTCTAAAGTGTTTTATTCTGCCAGGCGTGTGAGGGGGAGGGGGGGTGAGGAAGAGAGGCTGACAGGGGAACTGTCACTGTGACAGCCCAGTGAAGGAAGAGAATTACATCATATCAGCCTTCTCCGATGGGAGAAGAGGGACTGGACAAGTTTGGAAATGTGGAGCTGCCTGCAATCTGGTGCAGTTGGGCAACATTTACCGCGGTGCCAGATATTCCAACAGTTGTTGCTCCCTCGCCCTCAACAAGCCAGTCTCCCTCCAAACAAAACATTGCTCTCTTTCTAGAGAGAGAAAAAAAAATCATATTTGCCAGCTTTTGTTTCGGGTTTTGATTTCTCCTAAACATTCCTTACCTCTTTAAGTTCTTTAGCCACGTCCTTTAAATCGCCCAGGACTAACTCCAAATCGTCTACAATAGTCTTGATCTGTTCTTTTACCTTTGCCTTGCAGGCTGCGCCCTCCGGTTCTTTGGAGCTAGCTGACATGGTTTGGGCTGGGTCACAGGGGCGCACTGACGATCAGGCTGTAGGAGCGGACACTCTCTCCCCCAGCATCTTGCTGCTGCTTCCTCGCCGCCTCTGACTCAGTCCCTTCGCCGTTTGCCATCAACTCCGTGCAAGTGCGGGCTCGCAGGGACTGCGGAAATCTCGCCAGTACGCCTGCGTCAGTCTGCATGGCAAATTAGAAACACCAAAAAAACACACACACACACACTCTCTCTCTCTCTCTGGAAGTAAATATTATCCCAGGCTGCTTTTGATTAAAACCATCCTGCACACTAATACCCCGCCCGTGTCTTCCCGGGCTCTAAGCAGCGATTCTTCCCTGCAAACTCTCCGCTGAAAGGCTGCCTCCACTCGAACCCATGGTGTGTCCTTCTCCTTGTCCCGGGTGGACACAGGGACAGATCCGCACCGAGCCGCTTCAGGCTTCTTTCAGCATCCGGACAGCCGCTGAATCGTTCCCAAAAGAGCGCACAGTTCCGCCGGCGTCTACAGGAGAGTAGGGACTGGATCAAAGTGTCCCATCCACACACAGTGTGAGGCAGCTCAATGCTCTGTCCACTTATACTCTGCACAACAACAACGTCCCATTACCCTTCAATGCACAGATTTCCCCTTAACACATTTGAAGAAAAAGAGATTGAAGCTCTGATGAATGATGGAGAGAGATTCAGGTTGCCCAGCTTAGATTGCAGCCTCCCTCCCAAAGTCACATCTACACTGCCGGAGGGGAAAGAGATGGAAATAAGTGGGGGTCCCCCAACCAGGGGGATTGGGGAGCGGGGATGCGGAGAACACTGGACAGGGTCTAACCTTTCCAGCCTTGAGCACAACTTGTCTTTAAACGAGAGCAGACAAGCCCACCAACTCGCCAGCAATGTCCGGTCCGGTTTAACTTCCAAAGTGCTGGACCGGGAGTTGCTGCTCACAGTCTGAAGTCACTGACACCGAGGGGATTGTCAGTCTTGGGGTAGAGTTGGGCTTGAGAGCAGGCTCCCTGGCGAAACTGCGGTCTTCCCCTTTAACCAGACGAAGGGCAGCTTGCAGCCTCATTGCCCGGAACCTCTTGGGGGGAAAAAAAGCAGGACAGCCACTGCCTTGGAGCGGTCTGAGGGATGCTACACTTAGTGTTTGTGCTGCTGAAGCTGGCAGATTTGGATTGAAACAGATCGCATGTTGTTAACAAAAAAAAGCTGCCGAAAGCTTGACAGGCAGTGCGCAGTGTAACAGTGAGCATTACTGAGTGGAGTGCAAGACTTTACACCTCGGGGGCTGATCAGTTCCTGGCTGTGATTTCAGAGCCCAATAGACATGATTTTCAACCGATATGATGAACAAATTGGCAATTCTTGCTTCCTTCTTTTTTTAAATCCCAGAATGTAGTGGGTCCCATCTATTTCCCCAAATCGTTGCACAATGTGACTGAATGTTTATTCATCCAAGGCCCACTAGTTGGCAGTTCTCATCATCCCACATCTCCACCACCGCCCCCCCCCCCCCCCATACCCAGAACACACAAATAAATCATCATCTCATAGGATATGTACTAACAGCGTTAAGAGCCGGGGAATAGCTTCATTAGCAATAACTGTATAAGGAATTCGGTGCAAAGTACGTTTCTTATAATACACACTTTCCCCATGAATCACGAAGCGAGTTCGCCCTATTGGAGAGACCAGAGTTTGCTACGGACTGACATGTTTTGTCAGAGTTGCTGCTCTTAAAGTAGACACGTGGCGCCAAAAAATATTATTTTCCAACTATTAATGCTTTACTGGAAATACACCCAGCCCACCTGCCCACCAAAACAGGTTTACACACACTGTCTGTACCCGTGGATGTTTAGCGAATATTTTCATTCTGTCCATCTGGGACAGCAATACTGAGCCAGGAGCCCGGGCTAAAGCCGCTGTTAACTCCAGCCTCGAGCATGAGCAACAGGTTTTTAAACCCCGAATGGGTCTCGGATGTCTTTTCAATATAGGGGGCAAAGCCATATTTCAGTTTGAAAACTGAATCTCTGGGTAGGTAAGTCTCCCTCAAGATCGGATTGAACATTACACACATTCTCAACAAGTTCTATAATGTGCTGGTTAGGTTGATTGTCCATGCTAAATTGCTCCTTAGCATCCAGGGGGACTAGCTAGAGTAAATATGTAGGGTTACAGGGACAGGACCTGGGTGGGATTGTTGTAGGTGCAGGCTCGATGGACCGAAAGTTTTCTTCTGCGATGTATGGATTCTATTCCAAACCTTACCCCCTACTCCTAACCGACCCCATCGTTAATCCTCCACCTCGCCCTAATCCCTCACAAATTCCCCATCATACATCCCTAACATATCCATTCTTAATCCTCCAATTTCCCCTAACCCCACACTAATTCTCCATCCCGCATCCTTAACTCTCCCCACTCTTAATCCCCAACCTCCCCTAATCTCTCACTACCCCCAACCTACACCACTAACGTTCTCATATTTAATCTCCCAACCTCCCCTAAACCCACACTAATTCCCCATCCCACATCCCTGGCCATATCCTCCACTCTTAATCCCCCAATCTCCCTGATTCCTTCACTTTCCCCACCCTACTTTCCTAATCCTCCCCACTCATCCCTCCCATTATCCACTTCGCCCAAAGAATCCCGAACATCCACCATTTCTAACTCCCCTAACACTTAACACTAACCCTTCCACTGCCCCTAATTGCCCATGTTTACCCCATTCCCACCCTCTATCTGTATCCTCTCCCTATCCCATCCCAAAACTGATATGCCACCATCCCTAATCCCAGCTCTATTCCCTTCCTCTCGAGCCGTAAACCAGCTACCTCTAACCCTACCATCCCCCAACTCTAACCTCTAACAACCTGCACCTCTTTCCTCCTACTATCACATAATCTACCCACCCACCCACATCTCAACCTACCCCTACTCTCCCCATCCTACTCTCCTCAAACCTAACCCTATCCTCCCCAATCCTAACCCTACCATAAGCTCCTACTCCTAACCTCCTACTCCTAACCTCCCACCCCCAAACCTCTCTAACATTAACACCCCGTCATCCCTCACACCCCTATCTAGACGAGAAATTTCTTTATAATTTATTCAGTAGATCTAAGCACAATAAATTAAGGAAGACTATATTAACGATAGTGTAATATCGTATATACTGAGGGTATGCAGATAGGACGGAGCGGCTCAGCCAGATGTGACTCTGCAGGGACTGACAATGTAAACTTCAGTGAGAGTTATCTGCACTCTGAACCCTGTTTTTTCATCTGAAAACTACTCCCAAAACATACTTCCGTGCGGCTTTTAATTGGCTGAGCAGAAAATGTCACCTTCCAGCATAGCTGAGAGGCTGGTTGGAAAGCGGCGACAGAACTACGCCATCCAACCTTAAATATATATATAAAACCCCGTTTACTAATGGTTAGCCGAATGAAAAGACAATTCCGTTGGTTAAAAGAAGGCGCACGCTCTTTTCCATGGCCAGATTGTGGAAAAATCACAGAGGGAGACCTCGGGAAATGTATTTGAAGCACGCTGCCTATTCTAAAAGTTCAAACTGGAGATCGTTTTACAAGAAGTTGTTCAGTTTGCAGGAAACGATATTTTACTCCTATTTCAACCGAGTAAAACAGACGCTTGTAAAGGGAGCTTTACGTGATAATCACTAACAGATGGTAAAGGGATTTGCATGTTTTTTTTTTAAGGTCTCCACCGATTCACTCAATCCCCAGGATGCAGTAACTGGCATGAATAGTTGTTTGTGTGTCTCTCCGATCACATCGTCTCTGTGTGGAGACGCAAAACAAAAATCCGCATCCTTTTCAATATCAGAGATTTGTTAAAGGTAACTATCTCGCCAGAAACTTAGCATTGATTCAGTATCTGAGACTTCTCTCCCAGGGGGCTGTGGAGGAGATACTGCATTGATGTTAATGCATAGGCCAGTCTCCTGAGCAGACGAGCAGGGTTGCAGCATTAGAAAGCAACTCAGGGCTCAGGTCCTCAGAAGAGTGCCGCAGCAGTGGGCACCAACCCAGCTTTCGGTGCCTGAGGGGAGCCTCGGTGGTGAAATGGATCCTTAAAAGAGCAATGGGCAGAGATCCAGGCTACATCCCTAAACAATACGGCAGCAAAGGAGAATAATAAAGCTCGCTTTAAACTCTTAAAGGGCACTGCAACTTTAACAACAGTGCTCCAGTTAATCAAAAACAGCCGGAACTTTAAATTCGCAATGCTTTGTGGAAGGGTTTTGATAGCCCAAAGAGGAAATAGATAGGTTCATATTGAACTGAAATTGATCAGAACAGTCCCGAGGAAATTACCGCTTGATATAGTCCGGTCAGCAATCTAATAAAAGTCTGCCATTTTCTGTTATGCTTGTAATTTTCTGCTTTGAGTGGTAATTTTCTGCTTTCAAATTGATTAGTTATCCTAGCAGGCATGAAGCACCAAAGCATTTGAGGCACATAAAACATTTCCTGAAATGCAGTACATCTTCTTTGGTAGGATAGCAGGTCTGACTTTTTTTAAAAAATGACCCCGTTCTTAAAATTACAAAGCCGATGTTTAAGATGGATTGGGCAGACCCGAATGCATTCCTCGCTTGCTCCAAAAAACAAACCAATTAAATGCAATTCAAGGTCCTCACAAGGGAGACAAACAAAATCCAAGCTGGGGAGATAAGACATTGCATCCATTTTAGCCAAAAGTCCGATCTGATACATACTGCAACTCATCAGCCTGTTCTGAGTGACTAGGAAACCCATAAAGGTTTGTCTTTATTGGAGAGAGTGTGGATGCATATACTTTCTCTCTAGTGAATGCACTACTCATTTAAATGTAGAGTAGCAACTGTCCACTGAAATACTGCTCTAGTTAAGCAACTAAAATCATAGTACTTACTAGCTTCCAACTGTCTGTCCAGTTGACACCATCCAATGCTGTCCGAAAATAGCTATATGGAAAGAATCCAAACTGCCAGTGATAGATTTACCTCTTCAAATCTCACTAATGAGCCAAGCTGGTTGGCCGACCTCTAACAAACCCTGTTGTACTGCAGACTAGACTCCCCCAGGTATCTGATTGCCGAGTTTACTACCAAGGGCTAAATCAGTTGCAGTTTGCCATCACCATCAGGCACTGCCATTTGGGAACCGATGTGCGACCATAAAGAGCCCATCACTCCAAAGTTGCTGATTAGATAAGCACAAACTTCAACAGGAGAAGTAATTCAGTGAATAAATGGCAACATATTCAGAACCAAATAGGGATAAGTTTGCAACATTGCCATTATAGACTTCTCTCTTTCTGACTTCCAATGTAGACAACTTAGCCTGAACTATCTGGATTTTAATTCTGCAGCCTGAGTTGGTGCCCTAACTTTTATTTATTTTTCAGTATGTAATTTCTGACTGATGCAAGAAACTAATAAGAATACTTTGAAATGCCATTTATATCTAAATCTATTAACTAGCTTGCTGATACTTGTATTTCTTATGTAATGGAGATAATGGAAAATAAAGTTTTCTCAATATGTGGGAAGTGTGTTTATTTCACAAAACTATTTTGGAACATTTTTTCAGACAATAATAAAAGTTAATGATACATTATTGAAAATAGCTATAACCTTAAAATTACTTTAATCTAAAACATTTCAGGAATAATTTCCATTTATTTTTGGTACTTAATCGAATAGGGTAAAATTTAAAGTGGGTGGATTTCAATGTCTGGTGTTTTTAACCAGACAACTCCTTATTTACCATAGCACAAGGTAAAAAATAGTGCAGGTGTTGGAAGTCTGAAATAAAAACAGAAAATGCAGGATATACGCAGCAGATCAGGCAGCATCTATGGAGGGAGACATATGTGGCCAGAATTTTACCACCTCACTTGGACGAGACTCATAAAATTCCACCCAAGACCAATGGAGAATTCCATTCCAATTTTGGACCAGATGAAATGGTAACATTCTGACGTGTTAATTCTTCAGAACCTGAATGATCAGGGCAAGCTATGTGTTCCCTGAACTAAACAGATTGAAGGATTGTAAAATAAATAGCACAAGGACTGAGAAAGAAGAGGGTGAATTCAATGTCAAATCAGGCAGTAGAAGAGAAATGGAGAATGAAAAGAAATAAGTTAATAGAGAGGAAAATAAGGGCAGAAGAAGTCTTGTGGCACAATGGTTGCACCACCAGAGTTGGACTAGAAGTCTCAGGTTCAAATCCAACAACAGGACATGTTGGCCACAGAAGAGCTTTCACACTACTGTTCAATGGGCTGATGATCAGCTTGGGGATCCTTCCTCCACTATTCCCCAAAGAAAAAACAGTGGCGCTGTAAAGATACATTTAAAGAAAAGGTAAAGTCACCCCCCATAGTTCCAGAACACCAGATGCTGCTCTCCTCTTTGAGGGGGGAGAGCTGACTGGTGGAGATTTAACCTGAGGATCACCACACCTCAGGCAAGGGGCAAGGTTGAGAAGGCGGGAGTTCATGAATAACCTCAGCCAGTGTGAGAATTAAATCCATGCAGTTGGTATCATTCTGCATCATTACCCAGCTAACTGAGCAAACCAATTCCCACTTGTAAAAAAATGCAGAAATGATAAGTAAAAACAAACAAAAAATTTAAAATTACATTTTTAATATCTCTAACAACTATTAAAACCTGAAGAGACTTTACAGCTGTAATAGTTCATTTTCAATGCCAAAGATATTGCCTGGCAGCAATGAATGCTCTACATATAATTGTATTTGTACTTAAATTGAAATGGAAAAAAAAAGCTTAACTTTCTTTGCAACTTTAGTGCATTAATAACAGCGAAAACCATAAGCTCCAATGTTATTTTAATGGAAAATCATGAGCCATTGGATTTGTTAATTGAGAGCTTTATAAAAGCACTTGCAGAGGGGGTTCCCATCTTGGGGATTTGGCTTTCTAATCCATGTGAAGTATCTTAAAGGGCAAGTCTGCATTGATATTATCAAAGTTTCATTTAAGAAGTGGCTTTTCTTCCTTTCTAGAATAGGCAATTTTGATTTCAAAAAAGAAAGGAAGATAAAATGGAAGTCAAATTGTTAGAATTTTTTAAGTGCACATAGTCCAAAGTCACCAATATTGTTGGTCATAACTTGGTTGCTCCCTTTGATTAGTGTTTTAGATATGGAAGTGATTATATTGTTTGAGGTAAGGTGAGTAGTTATTGAAATAATTTGCTCTGATTCGATGTGCCGCCAGAGGGCAGCAATGAGCAAAGCATAATGCAAAGTCATTTGTAAATTATTGACTAGTTTCGATAAAGAAGTCACTCTTTGAAGTATTGTAATTCTAACTTATAAATATTGTAAAGTTTATCAGAAAAGCAACATGAAAGGGTAGAATTTGTAAATTTGAGCTGTTAGTAATTAGTTAATACTTAAAACCTTGCATAAGGTAAAATCAAAGCAATGAAGGTGATTGCAATTTAACCTCGGTTATAGAAGCGAACCTAATAGCTACTGCAAACTGGCTGATCTCCCTCATTGAACACAGTCATGATCACAATGTCCCTAAGATCCTCCGGAATAGCATATTGCAACTCAGTTTCCAACGAATTTTGAAAAAAAGTTATTTGAATCATTGTGGATCATTGGGATCTCTTCTGGAGCAGGGATGGCCTTTTTTAGAGGGACTGGGGGTTAAAATCCTGGCGAGGAGATTCGCTAGAGCAACGCGGGAGGGTTAAACTAATTTGAGAGGAAGGCAGGTGGTGGCAAAACAGAAGAGAGACACAAGGGAAGGTTGAGGACAGCACAGAAGTTAAAGAGAGTCCATTAAATAGTAAAGGCAGTGTCAGTAATCCAAGTACTAGACAGGTCAGACAAAAGCAGGGCAGACAGCAAAGTAAGTCTAGATGAAACTGCATTTATTTCAATGCAAGGGACCTGACAGGCAAGGCAGATGAAGTCAAGACCTGGATGGGTACATGGGACTGAGATATTATGGCTATGATTGAAACATAGTTAAGGCAGGGATAGGACTGGCAGCTCAATGTTCCAGAGCACTGATGCAAAAGGAAAGATAGAACAGGAGGTAAGAGAATGGTGAGGTGGGGGTGGGGGTGGGGTAGAACTGAGAAATAAGAAGGGGGAAATCACTTTGATAAGATTGTACTATAGGCCCCCAAATAGTCAGTGAGAAATTAAGGAGCAAATATGTAAGGAAATTACAGACAACTCCAAAAAAAATAAAGTGATATTAGTAGGGAACTTTAACTTTCCCAATGTTGACTGACAGCCGTAGTATTAAGGGCTTGTTTGGAGAAAAAAAATTATTGAATATATTCAGAAGGATTTTTTCATTCAGTATGTGGCTGGTCCAACTAGAAAGGGGGCAAAACTTGATCTCTCCTTGGGAAATAAGGAAGGCCAGGTGACAGAAGTGTTAATGAGGGATCAGTTTGGAACCAGTGACCATAATTACATTGGTTTTAAGATAGCTATGGAGAATGATAGGTCTGGCCCAATAGTTAAAATTCTAAATTGGACCAAGGACAATTTTGATGGTATCAGCTAGGAACTTTTTAAAGTTAATTGGAAGAGTCTATTGGCAGGCAAAGAGATGTCTGGTAAGTGGGAGGCTCTCGAAAGTGCACTAACAAGTGTTCAGATAAGCATTTTTCTTTTAGAATGAAGGGCAAGACTGGTAGAAGTAGGGAGCCCTGGATGACTCAGGTTATTGAGGCCGTGGTCAAGAAGAAGGAGGAGGCATAAGGATATAAGAGCAGAGTTCAGAGAGAAGTCAGGAGACAAAAAATGAACACGAGATTGCTTTGGCAGATAGGGCAAAGGAGAATCCAAAGAGCTTCTACCAATACGTAAAGGATAAAAGAGTAACTAGGGAGACAGAGAGAGTAGGACCTGTTAAGGGTCAACAGGTCATCTACGTGCAAATCCACAAGAAATTGGTAAGATCCCAACCGAATAAATCTTATCAGTACTTATTGCTGAGAAAGGCATGGATGTTAGGGAGCTTGGGGAAATAAATATACTGAGGATTGTACATATTACAGAATAGGAGGTGCTGGAAGTCTTAAAGTACATCAAGCTGGATAAATTCCTGGAACTTGATGAAATATGTCCAAGGACATTGTGGGAGGAAAAGAAGGAAATTGTGGGTCCCCTAGCAGAAATATGTGAATCATTGACAGCCACAGGTGAGGCGCCTGAAGACTGGAGTGTTGCAAATGCTGTGCCTTTGTTTAAGAAGGACAGCAGGGAAAAGCTTGGAAATTACAGCTCGGTGAGCCTTACATCTGTAGAGGGTAATATTGTTGGAAAGTTTTTGGGAGGCACAGAATTTACAGGCATTTAGAGGGGCAAGGACTGATTAGAGAAAGTCAGCATGGTTTTGTGAGTGGAAAATCATGTGTCACGAATTTGATTGAGTTTGAAGGGGTAATCAAGGTGGTAAATGAGGGCAGTGCAGTCAATATTGTCTGTATGGACTTCAGTAAGATTTCTATGACAAGGTACTGCATAGTAGATTGTTGTATCAGATTTAATCTCCCAGGATCCCAGGGTGAAGTAGTCAATTGAATACAAAATTGGCTTGATGGCAGAAGACAGATGGTGGTTGTAGGGGAGTGTTTTTCAAACTGAAGGCCTATGACCAGCGGCATGCCTCAGGGATTGGTGCAGTGGTGCATTGCTATTTGTCATTTATATTAATGATTTGGATGAGAATTTAGAAGGCTTAGTTAGTATGTTTGCAAATGATACCAAGATTGGTTGCATAGTGGACAGTGAAAAAGGTTATGTAGGATTGCAATGGGATCTTAATCAATTGGGCCAAGGTCAATGAATGGCAAATGGTGTTTAATTTAGATAAATGTGAGTTGATGTATTTTGGTAGATCAAACCAGGACAAAACGTACTCAGATAATGGTCAAGGGTTGGAAAGAGTTATAGAACAAAGAGATCAAGCGTTCATAGCTCCTTGAAAGTAGAGTGATGGGTGGACAGGATGGTGAGGAAGGCATGCCTAGTTTCATTGGTCAGAACATTGAATACAATAGTTGGGATGTCTTATTGAAGTATACAAGACATTGGTAAGGCCACACTTGGGATACTGCGTATGTTTGGGTCACCCTCTTATAGAAAATATATTGTTAAGCTAGAAAGAGTGTAGAAGAGATTTACTAGGGTAATACAGTGACTTAGTTGTTTGAGATACAAGGAGAGGCTACAGAGGCTGGGACTTTTTTCTCTGGAGCATAGGAGGCTTAGGGGTGATCTTATAGAGCTCTATAAAATAATAAAAGACATGGTTAAGGTGGACATTTAATTTCTTTTCCCAAAGGTAGGGAAGACTAAATTTAGAAGAATAGGTTTAAAGTGAGAGAAGAGACATACAAAAGGTTTCTGAGGGGCAATTTTTTCACATAGAGGATTGTGAGTATCTGAAATAAGCTGCCAGATGTAATAGTAGAAGCAGATACAATTTTGTCTTTTAAAAAGCATCTTGATAGTTATACGGGTAAGATGGGCGTAGAGGAATATGGGCCAAACGAGGACAATTGGGACTGGCTTAGTGATTTAAAAACAAGGATAGCATGGACAAGTTGGGCCAAAGGGCCTATTTCCAAGCTATGAACCTCTATGACTCTTTGACAATGATCTCAAACCCGAGGTTATGGTCATGCTTTAGCTGTGATCCCTGTGCTCCTATATGCTACAGCAGTCACCTCAAAGCACTGGAGAAGTACCACCAGCAGTGATTTAACAAGATCCTCCAAGTTTGATGGGAAGAAAGACAGAGTTATAGTAGTCTTGTCTCCCAAGTCAACTTGCCCAGCATCGAGGCATTGAGCAGTCAAAATCAAGTCAACAAATAATTCTTTCAGGTTAAGCAGATTTCACTTGCGCTCCCTTGAATTTGATCAATTGTATTTGCTGCTCCTAATTCACTCTGGGGAGACTAAACACAGGCTGGGCGACCGCTTTGTGGAACATCGTTGCTCAGTCCACAAGCATGATCCTGATCTTCCTGTTGCTTGCCATTTTAACTCAGCATCTTGCTCTCATGCTCACATGTCCATCCTTAGCTGACTACAGTGCAGTAGAGATGCCCGTGTTGAACTGGAATAAGCACATTAGGAAGTCTCACAACACCAGATTAAAGTCCAACAGGTTTATTTAGCAGCACCAGCTTTCAGAGTCTCAGGCTCCTTTATTAGGTGAGTGAGGACTAGTGTTTACAAACAGGTCATATACAGACAGAAATTCAATGTCGTGGCCCTCTCTCCACTCACATTTCTGTAACTTTAAGACTTGATTATCCGTAAAGACGCATAATCAAGTCTTAAAGTTACAGAAATTATCTTGTAAATTGACATTTCAAAAGTTATCTTATAAATTGAGCGCCTGTTATAGAGTTGGCTTGTGACTGACCAAAATGGGGAAGATTCATTCAGGAAGATTCCAAACACAATAGCGGAATTTGTTAGGAATGCGCAGGGGCAACATCGAAACATCAGAAGGAGCACACAAATCTCCAAATAATCCATCTAACACTTAACCCACATGTAACAAAAGTCTGCCAATCATTCATTGGATTTAACTGTTACTTTGTAGCACATCAAATCGCATTGAAAATAGATCATCCTCAAACCAAAGGAAATGCCTGAAAAGCAGACAGCACTGATTGTAAACAATGCCTGTGATTTTCCAGCCGCATTGCACCAGGAAAATTGCAAAGATGTGTTTTGTGCCTGGTGCCAAACGGTTTGCAATCTTACTCGATCCAACGCAAAGTGGATCAGGTCCAGAAAGGCCATGAGGCTGATTAGCATGAGATTAACTTCATTTCAATTCCACTAGTGAGTTTGGAATGTGAATATCTTCCCTCTGGAATGTTCCCATGCCCTCCTTCCCTCCACCTCCACTCCCCACCCCCACCCAATGAGAAACCACATGGGTGCAAATCATAACTAGTCTCTTGAAGTGTGGTCTAGGTGCCATGGATTATGAGCGTGATCAAGGAGGTGAATACAGCTTAACGCTAACCTCCAGGTTAGCAAGGCATGCTGGCAGTTACCATAGTGCAGGATGGCTAGGCCTTTCAAGGGTGCAGGAGTTTTGGGGAGGGTCAGGGCCCATCACTGGATTAGGGCTCATGCGATGAATATTCTCACTGGCTACTCAGAGGCCCTTGAGGGACTGCCTATGATGCCAGTTGCAAAACCCACTAATGTGGCATTGATTGTACTGCTTTCCGCCTGATTGAAAGTTTTGTGGTTTAAATGCAGCTCTCCCTTGTTAACAATGCACAGCTGCAAGCCCATCTGGGCGAGCCACAGATCTAAGACTTTATACTGTCATGTTTCACGTGGGTCTTCTTTCAGTGCATTCAGTGTAGGACAATTGCGATCTGATTCACACCATCATGCCGACAGGGATCACATTGGTCTTCTTGCCCAGAATGGCACTGTGTCATTTTGTGGGAAAATTCTATCTAATGATTGCAGTTAAAAGAGTTTCAGGATTCAGATCTTGAATTGGCATTTGGTAATCTTTGTGCAGCTTAAACTTGCAATTGATTTTGATTTTGAGTGTATTGCATCATGGAATTCATGTTGAAAGCATTAGATTATTGGCAAGGCTGGAAACATTCTAGAATATTTGGGACTAAAGCATTCCTGGATTTTGGAATTCTCTAGATTATAGAACTAATGTTAAATGCCTAACCAGAAGAGTGAATCTAATGTAAATATTACCTGAGATATGAAACAGTCTAAAAACTGTATAAAGAATCAACAAACAAATGTTTTATTTATCCAAATACAACATTTTCCATGATTCCCAAGTATTCTAAAGCACTATTTGGTATGCCTTCAACCTTTATTCTATCATCAGAGCAGGGTAAGGGGAAACACTAGAAGCTTTATTATAGAAGGTATCCTACCCACAAACACCCACTTACCAGGGTCTGTAGACCAATAATCATCAGTAATCATTTACAACCTCAAGAAAGCTGTACTTCTACCATATACTGCTGGGGTCATATGCCAATCACTGGCTGACTAGTTCTTGCTTATCTCAAGAAATGGTTTTCCCTCTACTACCTAAGCTTACAACTTATTTCTTTTCTAAAATACTTAAATTCAAATAATTTTTGCCATGTTCAACAAATAGATAATCATGCCATGAAGAAGGTGCAAGAAAACATAAGGTTGAATTAGTGACTGCAGCTCTGCAAGTGGCAGGTCTGATAGTTGTGGGGCTACCCCAAGGGATCAAGGGGATACTGGGCCAAGGAACGTACATCAACTAGCTGCCACCTCCCATTCACTGAATTTCTTAAGAAACAAGAAGGTAGATACAATACATTGTCACTGAACAGAGAGAGTAAAATCATTGGATTTTATTTCAAGTAAATTATTACTATTCAGTTTTGGTGGACTGAAATAATGCAGTCACAACTCAAATTGATTTGTAACCATGGAAGTTGATTAAAGGGCCAAGATAAAGAACGTATCGAGCCACTTTATTCGACATGTGAATTTTGCAGGTTTTAACCTACGAGTAGACAGGCAATTAAGTGGCAATGCTATTGATTGCTCTAAGACTCCATGTTGTAGGATTGAGAAGCATAGCTTTGAACTTGTTCTCAGTGTTCTTTCCTACTGAAATGATTCTATAGTATGCTATCTGGTAATACCTGTTTCTATAGAGAGGTTATGCAATTAGCAACTGTCATCAGTGATCATTGATACTTTATTACAACATCCTAAATAATTTATCCAAGTATCTGAACCTTCATTTCAACATTTTGATGTTCTTTTGACAAGAATATTGACAACCATTTGTTCTTCATTATATTAATATGCAGGTCTTGTTCAAAGTTTTCTGAATGGAGTCATGAAGACTTGGACTACATGATGCATACATCTGACACTTCAAATCACTGGAGACTTACACTGATCCTCCAATTCCAGTGTCAAGAAAGGCAAAACTTCAGCAGAAACCTCTCCCACGTCAACATGCTCAGCATCAGGGCGCTAATCACTCAAAATATGTCATTCGCATGTCTGACACCAAACTCCTGAAACAATGTTTCTACTCAAAACTCAGACATGCAGAAGATTCTGAGGTAGGCATTGGAAATGCTTTCGGGATGTCCTCAACGCATTCCTGGAGAGGTAAAACATGCTCAATGACTCACGGGAATCCCTGACAAATCACCAGTCAAAATAGAAGAGGTTTATGTGGGAAAATACTGGTAGGATCACCAGCTTTTGTCAGGAATGTTCAAAGGCCACGTTAATGCATCTAAGAAAGTGCACAAACCTCCCAACTCAAGTGTCTGACCTTTTAAGCAACAATTATCCCACTTGTGGCAAAGATTATGCATTTGGCTAATTAGCCATTTCAGAACTCATTGAACCTGAAGTAGAAGCAAGTCATAGAATCATACAAGCCCTACAATGCAGAAAGAGGCCATTTGGCTCATCAAGTCTGCACTGACCACAAGTCTTTGCCAATCCCGAAGAGGACCATGGAATCATAGAATCACTATAGTGTAGAAGGAGATCATTCAGTCTGCACTGATTCTTTGACAGAGTACCTTACCCAGTCACATGGCACCCCCACCAAGCCATCACCATGCCCCATACCTCCTGTCCCATCCCTGTAATCTTGAGCATTTACCCTGCTAATGTCTTCCAGCCTACACATTATGGGGGGTGAGGAGGGCAATTTACTATGGCAGATCCACCTAACTTACACTCCTACACATCTTTGGATTGTGGGATGCACCCAGAGGAAACTCATGCAAACAAAAAGAGACCATGCAAATTCTACACACTCAGTCATCCAAGGCTGGAATTGAATCCTGGTCCCAGGTGCTGGAAGACAGCAGTGCTAAGCACTATGCCACTCAATTCAATGTTATGGTCAATCTGACATACTCTTAGCTTGGATGTCCTAGGAAAGCACCGTGACCGCCTTTCCTTCAAAGTGCAGTTAGTAAAGAACAATCTTGCTTTCGCCTACATGGTGACTGGTGTGGCCCTGTGACACTTGTAGCTGGATTTTACATTTTTCTTGGCAGAAACCAGAGGGAGTTGACAAGAGGAACAAGATATGTTGACATTTGAGACACAGAACCATTATCTGTGCCCATTCCAGTCTGTATAACTAATTGCCACTCTCTAATAGAGAAAGATGTCTATGGTTCTTTGTGGATTTTGGCTAATTGCTCACTTGTTTATTGTGGCCACTATCAGTGTTGCAGCTGATTTTATTGAGTCAAAAAGATGGTGAAATCCTCCCTAACTGCTCTCCAATTTTATCAACCCCAAAAGCCCATTTAACACTGGAAAGACAAAACTCCTTCATAGCAATCTAACAATGCATGGGAGAAAGAGCAATCGCTGTCGGAGTCTCTGTCTTGACACCTTGGTCGTAGTAAACCTGAAGATGATATATATTCCACGGAAGACTATGAGATTGCAAAATGCTTATGCAAAGTTGTTTGTTGAAACTAGTGGTATCCTGTAATGACCAAGCCAACTCTGGATATTCTGAAGACATCCTCCTTTTAGACCTGGTCCTGTGATGTGCAGGTCCCCATGCCAGTAGTTTATGGACTGATATACAAGCTAGTCCATTAGACAGCAAGTTCATCCTCCTTTGACCCACGAGCATCATAGAATCACAGAATACTACAGTGCAGAAGAGGTCTTTCGGCCCATTGAGTCTGCATCGACTCATGAAAGGTGCTGATCTGCCAGCTAATCTCACTTGCCAGCATTTGTCCTATAACCTTGAATGTTATGGCATGCCAAGTGCTCAAGTAGGTACTTTTTTAAGAATTTCAGGCATCACGCTTCCACCACCCTCCCAGGCAGTGCATTCCAAACTATTACCACCCTCCGAGTAGAAAGGTTTTTCCTCAAACCCCCCTGAAACCTCCCACCCCTCACTTCTAACTTGTGCTCCCTTGTAACTGACCCTTTGACTAAGGAGAATAGCTGCTCCCTCTCCATCCTACTCATGCCCCTCATAATCTTGAAATCTCAATCAGGTTGCCCCTCAGTCTTCTCTACTCAAGAGAAAACAACCCAAGCCTATCTAACTTCTTTTTATAACTTAAATGTTCCATTCCAGACAACATCCTGGTGAATCTTCTCTGCACCCATTCCAGTGCATTCATGTCCTTCCTATAATGTGGCGACCAAAACTGCACTCAGTACTCAAGCTGTAACCTCAACTAAGTTAGTACAATTTCATCGTGAGCTATCTGCTCTTGGAATCTTAACCCCAATTGCAAGTGTGCCACATGCCTTTTTCACCACTATTAACCTGCTTTTCCTCTTTCACAGATCTGTGGACTAACACGTCAAGGTCCCCTTGTTTTTGGAACTTCCCGATGTCAGACCTTTCATAGTATATTTCCTTGTCAAATTAAATCACTTTCTGGTACTGTTCACCCATACTGCATGTGTCCCTGTCAGTGTATATTCCCTTCACTCATACTGTTCCTATCCCTCCCAGTGCATTTGTGAATGTCTGTAACTGACATTCTGAAGTGCTAAAGCTTGTGCTTTGCTGACAGTAAATGAACAAAACAAAAAGAAGAGAAGGAAAACTCAAAGTGAGTAATAAACTCCCACGTTCTATCTTCTAAAGATTTTGAGGGCTATGAGTTTAATATTGATGAGATTCTTGCCTTAAAACTGATCATTGTTAGAATCTGGCTTCTCCTGAAAGGAGATTAAAAAAATAAACAGTTCTGATAGTCAAGGTGACATGCATTATCTCTTAAGTTTCAGCAAGTTTTCCCGAGTAGGTGCAATGACATTTACATGGAACATTGATCAACATTCGTTGAGATGATTTCTTGGGTCTACGTTTTTAGGCATATTACTTGGGCTTAGCATCAACAGGTCCCAAAACCAGATCTCACATTCTCTATAAACTTGACTATGGGATCTAAAATGAATGTAGTTTCACTCATTATCCAGGAATCAAACAAGGTCATTGTGAACAGCTTTAGTCAGTTGATGGTCTGCGTCCTCTCTGCATAAGCATTCATTTTATTTAAGATGCTCTGCAAATAGTGGGAGGTAAGGCTCTTGTGTCCATTTCCTATTGGGATGCCTAGATTTGTTTAGAGCAGCAGAAATGTGATGTCAAAACTGGAATCCTTGAAGCAGTGGGATTCACCATGTAACTTGCTTACTAATGGGCTGAAATATATGTTGACTGCAAGCTGCCCACACACCAGTGTAAATTTCAGGGGAAGTTCACATCCACTTGACCAGCTCAATCCATTTTATTTATTTTTGGGCGATGACCCTCTAATTAGTAGGCTGTGTTTATTTGTGTCACGGGGTGGAGTCCTTTCTGCACATGCTCAGTTGCAGTGTCAATGTCAAAGTGACAGCAATAAAACAAACAAATTGTCTAGACATAAACTATTAATAAAGTTGAAGTCTCCCATTTTTCTTCTCTGCAATCCTGAAGCAATTATATATTCTTGTATTCAGTCCACCTATTATTTAGCAACAATTCCTTCAATAGAAAATGTTCCTGCTGATTCAGCAGAATGAACAGTGAAGGTATCTAATTAGGGCAAAAATGCAAAGAATCAATGCCAAGAATCGACTGTAGTGTTTAGTTTAAGGACATGGTTTGATTTTAAAAAATCAATGAGTATTTTGACCAAAGTGTTCAGGGCAAAGTTAATCATCCAACATTGGATTTGAAATGATAACCAGAGATTAAGCCAAGTGAATTTAAGAAGTTAGGAGTTAAACAAAAAAGTAGGACCACAGATATAATAATATTAGGATTGCTACCAGTGCCACATGCTAGTCAGAGTAGGAATGTCAGGATAGCTAAGATCAATACATGGCTTGAGGGATGGTGCAAAAGGGGAGATTCAAATTCCTGGGAACCAGTTCTAGGGGATGTTGGACCAGGACAAATTGGATAATCTGCATCTGGGCAGGACTGGAAGCAAGGTCTCAGGGGCAGTGTTTACTCATGCTGTTGGGGAGGGTTTAAGCTAATGTGGCAGGGGGATGGAGAAACCAATGCAAGAAGTCAAAGGGAAGTAAAGTGGGACAGAAACAAAAGGCAGTCAAAGGAAATGTGGAAGGTAGAAAAATCAAAAATAAAAGTAAAGAAGGGCCACAATATGGAGTACAGAAACTGTAGAAAACTCGGTGAATGGGTCCAGTAAGGCTAAGAAAAGTAAAACACAGGGAGAACAGAGGGTGGGTCTGTAAATTGGGCCATCATTGGGATTCCCATTGCACCAATCTTCCTTAGCTCATTATCTCCCTCCCAATCAGCAGCCCTCCTTCCCAGCTCCTTCACACCTCCTTCACACCTCCTTCCCAATCCTCCTGCTCATCATCTCCCTTCCACTCACTAACTCTACGGCTCACCTCGAAAAAATGAACATTTTATCCAATATTTGTGGACATGGAGAATTGCATATATTCTTAGATATTCAAGCGTTTCATTCAGGGGTGACCTGATGGATGTTTATAAACTTACAAAATTATGAAGGGCATAAATATGGTGAACAGTTTGAAAGCTTTTTCCCAATCAGAAATATCAATACAAGGGAGCCCAAGTTCAAGGTAATGGGAGAAAGTTCAGTAGGGATCTGTGGGGTAAGTTTTTTTTTATACAGAGGGCGGTGAAAGCTTGGAATGCATTGCCAAGTGAGGGTGGTTAAGACTGACACTTCAGTGACATTTAAGACTTACCTGGATAGACACATGAACAGAAAGGGAATAGAGATATACACGTGGCTAGTCTAGGTAGGAAATTTGTAATTGGTGCAGGCTTGGTGGGCCGAAGAGTCCTCTTCCTGTGCTGAGTTGTTATTTGTTCTATACGCAATACCTGAATGTAAGGGTAGCCATCTCAGCCATAAATGTTTACACTGTTTTGTTAATTATCCTTAAAGCATGTGGAATGTATCTAAACCAGGTGATTAATTAGTTGATAAGTAAAATCGCTAGCATGTGGAGAATAAATCAATTGATTGCCAGTAATGCAAGAAAAATAATACTTCATTTAAGTTTGAATCTTTTAATGATCCCTTGCTTGAATTGACATCAATGCCTCAGCAGTCAGGTATGAAGATTAGGCAGGTCAATTGCTTTCCCTCTCATCTGAAATGTATGAATTTCCATATGGAACGGAAGAATCCATTTACAGTGATCAACTGCTCAAATATTTCACTAAATCGCTAACAGCCACAGATTTCTGATTAAGTGCAAGGTCAAACAAATCTTCCTGACATTTACACCCACAGTAAACAGTCATGTCAACTACTATCTTACAGTTGATTTAACAAGTATGTTTAAACTAAGAGGAAAAGAATCAAATAGGTACAAAAGT
This sequence comes from Sphyrna mokarran, assembly GCA_024679065.1. NCBI lineage: Eukaryota > Metazoa > Chordata > Chondrichthyes > Carcharhiniformes > Carcharhinidae > Sphyrna > Sphyrna mokarran. The sequence goes on along the minus strand of JAGIQG010000006.1, from coordinate 62,697,927 downwards.
GTTTTTCACATTGCTATAAGACTTATGGATATTTGAGATGATAAAATAATTCACCCAACATAGTCAACCAAATTTAAATGCAACTCATTTGGCTTTCATTACACTGATTTGTTTCATTACCGAATCTAATATTATAGGGACAAAGATATGTAACTTTTTCATAAATTTGCAAGAAACAATTCCTATGTTATCTTAAATTGGCAGAAGCATTTAAAGTTGTAATTAAGTTAATTTTTTTTTACCCCTGATGACAAAGGAATCACACCATTAGAAGCAGGATCAATGGTTTAGACATTTAATGTTCTGCCTATGATATTTTATCATACTGTGATGTATTCTAATTCAAATTTCAGGGAAATATGGAGGAGGCTATCAACACTGAGGTTAGCACATGACTTGTGAAATCAGCAGTGCTGCCAATGTTGCCACTGCATGATAATCTGGGCTATTGTATTCTAAAGAAAGAGAGAGAAACAAGCACCTAAAATGCAGGGAAAATGTACAGAGAAGAAAAATGCTACTAGGGAAGAAGGAGGAAAAAAACTGACAAAAGAAGCAGAGAATGAAGTAATGCATTGAAGATTCTGTGATTAGAGACTTGCCCTATGAAGAGAGTAGAATGGGCATCCACTCTTTGGAGTTTATGGAAATGAAAGGTAATCATATCACCATACGTACAATTGTGAGACAGCTAAGCAGATTAGTTTAATAAAAACAGAAATGATGTTCCCCCTGAATGGAAGAAAGTGGATGTAGTCTCACAATAAGACTGAGAGGAGAAGAAATTTTCCACTAAAAGTGTTGTAAATCTTCGGAATCCTCTGTGCCAGTGTGTCTTGGATGCCCAGTGATAGAATATATTCAAAGCTGAGATTGATAGATTTTTGGACCCTGAAGTTCAGCTGGGAAAGTGGAATTGAAGTTGAGTAACAGCCATAATTTCATTAAATTTATGAGCAAGCTTAAGGTGTTGTATAGTCTACTCCTGTTCCTATTTCTTATATTTTTAGAAGGGAGGAGGACAAAAAATAGAGAAGATACAAAAAGGGAGGAAAATAGAAACAATGAAAATGGAACAGCTGGCAGAATGAAAAAGTGGGGACTACAATCGGAAGGAAATGGGAGATAAGCAGGAAAGAAGAATGAGAATGAAGGAGACACTTGTATTTTGTGGAGCCAGCCTCTAGGTAGTTTGCTTTATCCAATAGTCTCACATTTATATGAATGCGGCTTGCCTTTTTGTACTGGGTGACCCTCATTATTGCTTTACAATATGCAGCCCACTTCTATCCACGTAATTGGTTCCCAGTTAGAAAAGATGGACATCAATGCAATAGAGTTTATGATGGCAATTACACTTTGCAGGAGCTCTATACAACATGACTATTCTAACACAGCTCTCAATAGCAGCAGGGCCTTGGTGCTAATGAAACCATGACATGGTAATGAAAAATCTGTCACACCATTCACTTCTGAATGCAATATGCATTGCTTAATCTCTTTTGTTAGAATGGGCTAAGTAATTCCCAAAGATTCAATGAGGCCACGCCTATCAAAAGTCATTACAAAGTTGATTTTGGGAGCTAATTCCTATTAAGACATTTCAACACTGGGGGAAAGGCAAAAAAATGGAAGAATGGTCCATGTCTGCCTCAGAGGGATTTTTCTTCCCAATTGTCATCTCCTTTCCATTAAGCTGTGTCCATGTAGGAAGACGTAGCATTAAAAAAAACTAGAGCTGATATATTTCTAAATATTTATGAACAGTACCAGCTGCCCAATCTGGTTGTTTTCTGATTTAGAATAATCCCAGTGTGCAGCAATTTGAAGCACTGATCGTCACAACAGATAGAAATAAATTCAATCTTTAAGTTTTCAAAGGTGTTTTTTCAATTAGTGTCTATTTCACTATTCTCAGCCTTTCTGCAACATTACAGTTTTATTACAGTTGTTAGACTAGAGATAATTTATCAGCAACGAGACATACTTAGCTTGTTCAAAGAAATCCACCGGTTGCAATCCAGGTAGTTTCCCTAACCTACTGTTGGCAGTGAAGTCTGAAATCATTGCAATCAGGCTTGATAGCAAGCACGCTTGCATTTCACTTGCATTTCTTGATTCCCAAGGCAAGAAAAATGGAGTTAAGCTTCTCAGTGCAAGAGAAGGCTTTGACATGCACCTTTCATCTTTTATGAATAATACATTTAGAAGTGAAAGTACAGTAGCGTTTTTATTACCATGCCATAGTTTCAGTTACACAAAAGCACTGACTGCTGTTGGAGATGTGCAGAGAAGTTTCATTGTACAGAGCTTCTGCATTCTGCCGTTGCACTGCAGAAACATCTATTGCACTGATGTCCATCTTTTTTAACTATAGACCAATTATATATTTTGAAGTTGAAGGTACTTTGAAGATGCATAGGTAAATTAAACAGATCCAGGTACAAGTATGTCACCAGCACAATAAGCTGTTAACTCCAAGAGGACAAAAGTGGAAACCATGCCTGGAAATTGATCAGAGCAGTACTTATTTCATTAGTGTAACTTTGCAAGGCATGCAGCCATAACCTTGTCTATTTATACTGTCATTCTGCCAGTAATTACCAGAATAAATCTGGAACAATTCTGAGAAAACTCCTTGTTCAGGTTCTTCCCAATGGAAAGAAAAATAATCTGCATTGAAGTCAGTGATTGGAGACTGGTTGGTCACTTCCAGACTGGAAGTAGCTGGACTGCTATATTCTTCTTCCAGTATATTGTTTGAGGAAAGATCTGGGTTATATCATCTGAATTAGGAATGGGGAGGGGTATGCTGGTGAGTAAAGATAGATCTATGAACTAAAAAGATAATTAAGGAACTGGCCATTAGAGTTGGTCATTTTTAAATTGAGTTATTTTGATGTCCAAAGTTCATAAGTTTGTTTCCAAGTTGAAACTTTGCAACCTAATATTCTTGACAACCTCATTATGCACACATGGCTATAGATCAGATGACAGAGATAATATATTGCGGGGTATGAGCAACAACATTGAAGCCATTGTCAAGAACTGAGAGGCACGTCCAGATCATCATGAAGCATCGTTGATTCTATATGAAGATACCCATCCTTGTCTAAAATCACAACCAGACTCTTTCATATCCATAAGTCTTCACTGTCATTGCGTACTACTTTACTAAGTATGCAATTATTTGACAATTGCCCATACCTCAGGCACAAGTGTCATGCACACTTTAAGTGATTTTGTCAGTTTATTTGGAGAGTGTAGAGAGACTGTCACAGAAAATAGTTTATTGGTAAGCCATTTTAGGATGTATGTTTTATGTTTAGGATGTATGTATAATTCATTTTAGGAGAAATGAAATATCAATTACATCCCACATTACCTTAGTTCTAATGACTTCGCTGAATGATTCACATAGAGAAATCCTTCATTCTCAAACGTAGACAAACCGAGTAAAATCCGCACATTACAGTGTTACACCTGAAAGCAACATCTTGAAGTGCAACTATCACTGTGGAGCACAGCATAACAATTTACATACACTTACACATCCAACTGTCTCAGAAACTACTGAGCAACTTTTAAAAATTACAAGTGAAGATAACCAGTGTGCATTATCAAAATGCAGGTATAGAACTGCCAAGTTTACAGAAGGTGCTGAAGTTTAGATTTAGAATTCCCAGCAGGGAAAGTTTTGGGTTAAGAGTTCAAATTTGTAAAAATTATTTTGATGTAGAGCTGTGGTTTCTGTATGGTAGATAAGAACATAAGAACATAAGAAATAGGAGCAGGAGTAGGCCATCCTGCCCCTCGAGCCTGCCCTGCCATTCAATAAATCATGGCTGATCTGTAGTGGTTCAGTACCACTTTCCCGCTTTCTCCCCGTAACTCTTAATTCCCTTGTCAATCAAAAACCTATTGACTCTTGACTTAAATATATTCAGCGAGGAAGCCTTCACCACTTCAACAGGCAGAGAATTCCAAAGATTCACCACCTTTGCGTGAAGAAATTCCTTCTTAACAGAACCGCGCCCCCCTCCAATCCTCAGGCTGTGCCCTCTAGTCCTGCTATCTTTGCTAAGCGGGAAGAGTCTCTCAACCTCTACCCTATCCATCCCCTTCATTATGTTATACATCTCTATAAGATCCCCTTTCAGCCTTCTAAACTCCAATGAGTACAAACCTAGCCTATTCAGTCTCTCCTCATAATCCAATGCCCTCATCTCCGGTATCAGCCTAGTAAACCTTTTCTGTACCCTGTCCAAGACCAATATATCCTTCCTCGAATGCGGCGCCCAAAACTACACGCAGTACTCCAGCTACAGCCTCACCAGCACCCTATACAGCTGCAAAAGTACCTCGCTATTTTTATATTCTATCCCCCTCGCTATAAAGGCCAACATTGCATTCGCCTTCTTGATCACCTGCTGTGCCTGCATTCTATGTTTTTGCGATTTGTGCACAAGGACCACCAGGTCCCTCTGCACTGTCGCATGCTGCAGCTTTTCTCCATTTAAATAGTAATCCCTCCTACCATTATTCCTACCAAAGTGGATAACCTCACACTTGCTAACATTATACTCCATCTGCCAGGTCCTCACCCACTCACTCAACCTATCCAGATCCCTCTACAGGCTTTCCACACCCTCCACGCAATTTGATTTTCTACTCATCTTCGTGTCATCAGCAAACTTCATCACCCTGCACTCAGCCCCTTCCTTTAGATCATCTATGTAAATGGTAAACAGTTGAGGCCCCAGCACCGATCCCTGGGGCACTCCACTAGTCACTAGCTACCAGTCAGAATAGCACTCATTAATACCTACTCTCTGCTTCGAAATGGGACAACTCATCGCTGCCGATCCATCGCCGCCATCTCATCACCGCCCACTCATTGCCGGCCCAACTCATCGCCGGCAAACTCATCGCCGGCCAACTCATTGTCTCGACTAAGAAAAATTCAGTGGAAATGAAAAACACCTTTATTCATAATAGTACTGGCAGGAATATAAAATATAAAATAGAAATATAAAATATAAATAAAATGCTTTATAGCTAAAGATAAAAAACCATGAAGGTGAAGAAAAAAAATGAAAAGACTTATTTTATGTTATGAGAAATACCGCGTAAATATTCAATAGGAGTCCTTTGATTAAAACTTTGGACTATTCTAAGAATGCGCTTATCAGTATCTAGGTATTTTTTTAATTTCGCCGGTGGTGCACTGCCAGCTATAAGCGATTCCAAATAACTGTCTCGACCTTTTTGAACTTTCCTGAGTGCATTAATGAATTTCCAGATTGTTGGATGTTCCATCCCTAATTCCATCTGGAGTCTTCTGTTTCCTGCTTCTGCGTTGTTGTTGGTTTTATCTTCCTGATTTAAAGTACGAAATACAAATTCCACATTTCCATTGAGAAGAGTGGGGCACTTCTGCTATTTCCGCGTCTATTTAACCGACCTATATAATTGTCTTATGCCAATTCAGAATTGGCATATGTAGATAATTCGTCAGCTAAGGCATCCATATAGCAATCTATATGTTCAACAGGTACAAATGCAAGAGCCAGTATCATCTTTACTTGTAACGAAAAATTGCTGTCGTTATTATAACGAGAACTTAGACCTGAAGCTGCAATGTGCTTCTGCATATTTTGACTAAGGTGAAAGGAGCAACCTTTTAATCCTACGTTTGGAAATATTTCTTTGATTGCACTAAATGCCGCAAGTTCAAAATCACATACAATCGATTTCGGGTTTATGGTGGGCTCAATTTCTTTTATCATTTCAAATAACGTTGAATATGTAACTTTCTGTTTGTTAGGTAAAAGAGCATAAAGTACTGGGATGACACCTCCTAATTTTTGAGCCAGTACAATATACACCTGAGAAAATAACTTTGGAGCTATCTTAAAGGTTCCATCTACATACCAAACTTCTGATGAAACCAAATGTTGCACCCAACTTCTCCTTCCAAATAGCAAGATTCTGTCTCCTCCAGTACCACTGTCTTTTAATAAAAAATCTTCTTTCTGGTTTGGCTCTGTTTCGTAGGTCGCATATTCATCAGGGATTGCTAACTGATGAAGGTCAATTGGGTCTGGCGGAGGGACGCTAATTTCATTCCGTTTCCGCAAATAGTTTTCTTTAGAGCAGACGAATACGGTAGCGAGCCTTGTACCGCTTGGGAAACATTAGCCAAAACTTCATTAATTACTACACTTGGGTTTTCCATTGTCTCTTCAGCTCGGGTTTTAATTTTTGTAGTCGTCTTTGCCACTTCTACTCTTATTGGTGAAGAGTCATGGGTGTGAGTATTTATGAATTTCACCTCGTTTCCAAATCTTGTGTGGATTCTTGCTTTACATATGCTGAGTTGTTCACATCGCCAAAACATCAAATCACTGTCGGTTTTACTAAATTTATCAAAAATGAACAAATATCCATTATGTGAAAACTTCTCTTTCCGTCGCTGACTTAAAACTCCCTCCATTGTAAAGCGGTTTTTAGAATAAATTTTAAACAAAGCTGCCAGCACCAAAAGGTTATTAATGACTAAAGTTATCCTTTAAGTTGACAAATAGTTGAGTTGGTAATTGGGTAATTTGTGGGTAATTGGGTAATAATTGGATAATTGTTGTTGTTGTTATTTACTGTGTTTTAAATAAAGGTGCCTTTCAGTGAATTTCGATTTTTAACTTAAGTTCGTTGAGGCGATGAGTTGGGCTGGGGATGAGTGGGCGGTGATGAGTTGGGCCGGCGATGAGTGGGCGGTGATGAGTTGGGCCAGCGATGAGTGGGCGGTGATGAGTTGGGCCCGCGATGAGGGGCGGTGATGAGTTGGGCGGTGATGAGTGGGCGGTGATGAGTGGGCCGGCGATGAGTGGCGGTGATGAGTTGGGTCCGCGATGAGTGGGCGGTGATGAGTTGGGCCAGGGACGAGTGGGCGGTGATGAGTTGGGCCGGGGACGAGTGGGCGGTGATGAGTTGGGTCGGCGATGAGTGGGCGGCGATGAGTGGGCGGTGATGAGATGGCGGCGATGAGATGGCGGCGATGAGTCGTACTAGACTCCTCTGCTTCCTATTAGACAACTAATCCTCTATCCAGTCTAATACCGTACCCTCAACCCTCACCACCCTAACCTTCTGCAGCAATCTTTTGTGAGGCACCTTATCAAGTGCCTTTTGGAGATCCAAAAGCACCACATCCACCTGTTCCCCTCTATCTACCGCACTAGTCACTTCCTCATAGAACTCCAATAAATTCGTCAAGCACAATTTCTCCTTAACGAATCTGCGCTGCATCTGCCTGATCAAACAGTTCGTATCCAGGTGCCTCGTTATTTCTGCTTTGACGACACATTCAAGCATGTTTCTGACTACAGGCATTAAACTAACCGACCTATAATTTCCTGCCTTCTGGCAGCTACTCTTTTTAAACAGTGGCATAACATTAGCCGTTTTCCAATCTTTCAGCACTTTCCCAGAGTCCAGCGAATTCTGAAAGATAATTACTACGGCATCCGCTATCACCTCTGCCATTTCCTTTAGAACCCTGGGATGCATTCCATCCGGTCCAGGGGACATTTCTGCCCTCAGCCCCGTTAACCTATCAAGCACCATCTCTCTAGTGACTGTAATCTCAACAAGGACCTCATCTCCTACCACCCTCCTATCCTTAATTTCGGGCAAGCTATTTACGTCCTCCTCCGTAAAGACAGTCACAAAAAACTTATTCAAGGTCTCCACAATATCCTTATCGTCCACCACTAAATACCCGCTCTCATCCTCCAAGGGTCCAACATTAACTCTGGCCATTCTCCTATTCTTTATATATTTATAAAAACTTTTACTGTCCTTTTTGATATTTTGAGCTAGTTTAGCCTCATATTCTATCTTTCTTTTTTAGATATGTATCCTTGTAATTCTCATTGCATGTTTTCTCAACTTCAATTGTAAGTTAGTTATTTTTCTTCTTGGGATGTTAAAGGAACTATGTAAATGTATGTTAAAGTACACATTGGACCTGTCAACCATCTGAGAACCCACTGAACTGAGTGGAAGCAAGTCATCCTCAATCCAAAGATACTGCCTAAGGGAAGAGATAAATGTATGTTGCTGTAGATGAGGAGGTAGTGCAATTTTCAAAGTAATTTGCTGCCAGTGCAGATCAGCTAATCATAAGTTGTGCTGCCTGTGATTTTCCAATGTATGCAGGAGGCTGGCAGGGTTCCCGAACATCAGCATATGCTCAAAGATTGTATTCTATGATAAGCATGTTTGCATTATACTCTTATTGCTTGATAAACACACCAGTGTGCTGAAAATAACTTTGCCTTTAATTAAATCTTACACATCTCGGAAAAGCTTTAATTAGCTTCATTGCTCAACAAGTTAAAAAAATCTGCAAAGCAAAGCAAGTTGACTTGTTTTACCGTATTCTTTCCCGGGCCTCAAAGAGACACAGTTAAACTTTAATAGATGATTATTGAGAGATACTTACAGGCAATCTGCAAACATTTTAATAGGAAACCAATATCAGAAAATGAATCACGAACAATCAAATAAATAAACATTGAAAATGTTGAACAAGATATTCAGTTCAAGGGCATTTGCGGAAGGGTAACAAATATTGGTCCTGCTAGTGATATCTACATTCATTGAAAGAATAAAAAAAAATGCTGCAAGTCCCCAATAAAACCTAAGTGCTTCTGGCAGCTGGAAAACCAAAAATGTTTCTTGCTGGTGCTGGCTACTCCATATCCTAAGACTGTGACCTCTTGTTCTAGACACCCCTTTGCCCCCAAGTGAATGGAAACATCAACCCTGCATCCAGTCTAAGCCGTCCTGTCAGAGTTTTACACATTTCAATGATATCCACTCTCATTCTTCTAAATTCAGTGAACACAAGCCCAGTTGACCCAATCTCTCTGTATGTGACAATCTTACAATTCCAGGAATCAGTATGGATGTGGAATTGGTTCAGTGACAAGAAGCAAAGTATAGTGATGGATGAATGTCCTTTTATTGCGAGGTAGTTTGCAGTGGTGTTTGCAAGAAATAATTTTGTTTGATTGCATTTTTTTAATTTTAAGAATTAAAGCCAAGATTGTGGTGTAGAAAGCAGCATTATAACATTGGCAACATAGTAGAAAGTGACAAAGATAGCTGGAGGCTTGAGAATACTATAGTCAGGATGGCGAATTGGGCAAAAAGGTGGTAAGTGAACTTAAATATGAAGAAATGTGAAAAGAAGAAAAGAATGACATTTTTATTTTATTCATACAAGGACTATGGTTTTTGCTAGGAAGGTCAGCATTTATTGCCCATTCCTAATTCCCTTGAGAATGTGTTCATGAGCTACCTTCTTGAACTGCTGCAGTCCCTATGGTGTAGTGCTATGAGGGAGAAAGTTCCAAGATCTTGACCCAGCGACTGTAAGGGAACAGCAATATATTTCCAAGTCTGGATGGTGAGTGACCTGTAGGAGAACTTCCAGGTGGTGGAGTTCATATGTACCTGCTACCCTTGTCCTTCTAGATAGTAGTGGCCATGAGTTTGGAAGGTTTCCTCCAAGAAGCCTTGGTGAGTTCCTGCAGAGCATCTTATACACACTGCTGCCACTATTTGTTAGTGATGGAGGGAGTGAATGTTTGTAAAAAGAGTACAAATCAAAAGGATGCTTTTATCCTTTATAGTACAAGAGCAGCAAATCAGTGGCCGAATTAGTGAGGTATAGAAAGCGCAGAGTGGAATTTAAGAAAGCAATTAGGAATGAAAAGAGAGGTATAAGAAAACTTGGCTGGTAAAAGTAAGAAAATCCCAAAACATTATGTAAGTAATCAATGGGAAGAGGATAAGCAGGGAAGGGATAGAGCTCATTAGGTACCAAAGGGTCAATCTGTGGGTGGAGCCAAAGGATTTTGGTAGAGTGTTGAATAAATATTTCACATCTGTGTTCACCCAAAAGAATGAGGACAATGGTATGGAATTAAGGGACAGAGACTGTGAAGTTCTTGAGCAAATTGATATAGGGAAGGACAAGGTATTGGAAGTGTTTGAAAGTGGATAAATCTCCAAGTCCAGATGAATTGTGCTCTATGTTGCTGTAGGAGACAAAGGAGGAGATTGCAGGGGCTTTGACCCAAATTTTCAATTCCTCTCTGGCAACAGGGGAGGTGTCAGATGACTGGAGAACAGCTAACATAGTTCCGCTTTTTAAGAACAGTTGTAGAGATAAAGCAGGTTACTACAGTCCAGTAAGTCTCACGTCACTGATAGAGAGGCCACTTGGAGAGGCAAAGCTTGATCAGGGATAATTAGCATGGCTTCATCAAAGGGAGGTCATGCCTAACAAATCTAATTAAATTTTTGAGGAGGTGTTAAGTATATCAACAAGGGTAATGCAGTCAATGTAGTTTATATGGATTTCAGCAAAGCCCCAAGATCCCACATGGAAGATTTATAAAGAAGGTAAATGCACATGGAATATGGTAATTTGATAAAGTAGATTAAAAATTGGCTTAGTTGTAGGAGATAGAAAGTGATGACCGAAGACTACTTAAGTGACTAGAAGTTAGTAGCGTACTAGAGGAATCTGTGTTGGACTCCCTATTATTCATCATTTATATAAATGACATTGATGACATGTGGGGGATAGAATTATAAGTTTGCGAATGATGCAAAGATTGGTCAGGTGGTTAACAGCGAGGCAGAGTGTCTTGGGCTACAAGAAGATATAGATGGAATGGTCAAATGGGGAGATAAATGGCAGATGAAATTTAATCATGAAAAATGTGAGGTGATATAACTTGGATGGGCCAAGTACTGGCAGATGGGATTAGGTTGGGTTTCTAATGTGACTTTATGGGCAGGAAAGCCTGTTCTGCGCTCTATGATTTTATCGGCCAGATTTTACCAATCGGAAGTTAAGTGCTGGATCTGGATGTACAATGGATCTGAGTCCGGAATCCTCGTTCCAGTGTGCCCGTACACTTCTTGCAGGCTCCGGTCCGGTCCGGTCCGCGCTGTGGCCGGGGCTTAACACGGCCAGAACTATCAGAGCTCTGAACTGTGCATGCGCAGTTCGCAAAGAACTGAAACAGTGCGGACGGGTGTGAAGGACAAAGCAGAGAGAGAGCCGGGCGGCGGGGGCAGTGGTAGGGATGGAGAATGAACTGCAATCGGACCCCCCGGGAGGCAGGTTCCCCCCCTCTGGCAGACACCTCTGATCAGACCCTGCTGGGAGACAGACTCTGCCCCCGCCTCCCCCCCGCAACCCCCACAATCAGCTCTCCCTCCCCCCAGCAGCAGACCACCCCTCACACCCCCATGGTCAGGTTTCCCCCCTCCCCCCCAGGAGGCAGCCGCCCTCCCCTCCCCCTTGCAGAGGCAGACCCTCCCCCACCATAGTCAGACCCCCCCAAGAAGCAGGAAGCCTCACCCCCTGCGATCAAACATCCCCCCTCCTGGTCAGGACCCAACCCCCCGGGAAGCAGGCTCCCGCCCCTCCCTCAGCAGAGCACATCCCCAACCTACTGGATTGCTGCTCTCCTTCCTTCATCCTTTTGACCTACACTTGTTAATGTGGAGATGCCAGCGTTGGACTGAAGTAAACACAATAAGAAGTCTCACAACCCCAGGATAAAGTCCTGTTGGAGTTTAACCTTGGGTTGTGAGACTTCTTACTGCACTCGTTGGACATCTTGCAGCACCTTCCTGGCTTTCTGCTGGTGTCTGCTGGAAGGGGGGTGGGGGTGGGGCAGCTTCAGATGGATTTCTAGTTGGGCGTGTGATGGGGGATGGCGGGGGGGATGAATTTGGGAGAATCTTCACCATACCTCCCCCAACCAGCTATCCATTTGAGTCTGCCCCCCTCCCCAAACAGAGATTCATCTGAGCCTGCCCCTCCTTCTAGCAGACAGCAACAGAAGGCCAGGAATGTGCTGCTGCTTGTCCAACAGGACCTTAACCTGGTATTGTGAGACTTCTTACTGTGTCCACTCCAGTCCAACGCTGATACAGGTGCAGGTCAGAATGATGGTGGAGGGGGAGCAGCAATCGAGGTAGGTTGGGGGTGTATTCTGTTGATGGGGGCCCTGCCTCCCCGGGAGAGGGGGTGCTGTTTCTGGGGGAGAGAAAGAGGGGGTTTGCTGGGGTGGCCTGCCTCCTGGGGAGGGTTTGATCGTGTGGGGTGAGGGGAGCCCGCCTTCCAGGGGGGTTGGATCGCAGCGGGATGTGCTGTGCCAAGGGGGGCCTGCCTCCCAGGGAGATCCGATCTCTGGGGGTCGGGAGTCTGCTGAGGGGGGGGGGGGGGAGGGGGGGTGGTGGAGGGATGTCTGCCTCCCAAGTGGTTCGGATCGTGGGGGGAGGATGGTTCTGTCGGGATGGTTAGCAGGGTGTCTGCGAAGGGTGTGCAAGGAGAATGGGCTTCGGCGGTTCCCCCGCAAAATTGGGATCTGCTTTGGATTTTTATTCCGCAGGTTGGTAACAGCCCAAGTCCAGAACAGATCCGAAGACGATAAAATGGGATTAGATGGTAGAGTTGTGCATATGATTCATTAAGTCTATTTAAATGCATGCTAATGCATTTAAATCATTGGGCCGCCCGATTGGGGCGGGGACCGGATCCGCGCCCAGATCGGATGTCGGTCTGCTCAGTTTCGGGTGCAGATTGCGTTACAGATCCGATACACGAATTTACCGCAATTTGGTAAAATCATGCCCTTTATGCTGAGCTTCTTAATTGCCGGAATTGCCATCCCGTCCGCCATCTGAAAACTTCACTTCGCAATCAATGAAGTATGTTTGAAGTGAAATCACTTTTGTAGGAAACACAGCAGTCAAATTCACTCAGCAAGTTTCCACAAGCAACATAGTGACAATGACTCAATAATCTGATTTTTGTGACATTTGAAGGATTGAGAGATAAGTATCAGCCAGAATGTGAGGGATAATGCCAGCGTTTTTCTTCAAAATTGCGCCCTTGTATTTCTTAGATTAGAGACAGCAGACAGGGCTTCATTTAACACCTCATCTGAAAGACATCACCCCTAACAGTGCAGCACACCCACAGCACCACACTGCAGTGTCATCCTAGATTGTTCTGCACAGTTCCTGCAATGGAACTTGAATATGCAACCTACTGACTCAGGGGTGAGAGTGCGACTGCATGGTGGTTAACACGTTAAACTTGTGAAATGAAAAATAAATGTGATTGTCTCTTTAAGGTGCTGCACGTGATTCTTTCGCCTTAATGGACAAGTTCTAAAAGGAAACATGAGTCATGTCTGACAGCTGCCTCTAGCAAATTAGCTGAAAAAGGAGTTGCAGCCACATTGAGCCATGTTCAAGGCTAGCACATGAAAATTGCACGCCACCTGACTTACAATGAATGACTGTTCTGAGGCTAAAATTGTGCTCTTTATTTTATTCCTTATTTAAGATTTAGCCTACAAAATAAAATGCAGGTGCACTCAATATAATCTCCACTCTATCTCTTCCTGCTGCACATTGTTATCAGAGAACCCACAATTAGAGATAGCTTTATTCCAAATAAGGTAGAAAGACTCCACTGCAAATTCATTCACCGTTGAATGCAATTTTATTAATTTAGTCCAAATTCTTATACTGGCAGTACTAGGCTTTGCTCCTTGAGCTAATTTTCTTTTAACTTGCCACTTCACATAGTGCAACCATTAGTTAGATTATTTCTTAGACAATGAACCTATTGAACTCCTCTACATATAAAATGATCACTTAAAATTATTGTCGTTAAATAGGCCAGAATAGATGCTATTATCTATATGACCATATTAATTCTGCTAACAGAATCCACATCATTTATACTAACTAGTTAGGCTAGCTAGTTAATGTGATTATTTAAAAGTAGATTTTTTTTCTCCCTTCCATAAGAAAGATTCATAAAAAAGAAAGTTTCTTCTCAAATAATACATTGTGGTATATTAAGACAAACCTATTCACACTAAGGCAGTATGGTGACAGAAAATAAAAACCTGGTAATGTCGAGGTCAGATATAAAACTAAAACAAAATAATGCTGGAAATCTGAAACAAAACAGAAAATATAGACACACTCATTGGTCAGGCAGAAATTGTGAAGAAAGAAGCAAAGGTAATGTTTCAGGTTAATGAGATTTCATCAGAATAATTGGATGAGGCTGTGAAAATTCAATCCAGCTGGGTGCCATTTGTCTTAACTTGGTCGACAGAAAAGGTCACAAAATTGCAGAAAAAGAAGAAAAAAGCAGAGAGTCCCACTGTCTTAATTGTAATTGGAAATGGTCAGGTTTTCATTTCAGGGAAAATCCCAAGAAGTAACTTGCACAAATCCCACCCCCAAGAAAGAGGGCCTGAATTTCCAGCAACAAGGCATCTAATGACAAATACTACTGATTGGACTTAGGAAATAGGAACATCGGAGCAGGAGTGGCCCATTCAGCCCATTGAGTCCGCTCCATTATTCAAATAGATAATTGCTGATTTCTACCTCAATGCTTTTTCCTGCACTTTCTCCATATTCCTTGACATTTTTTAATATCTAGAAATTAATTTATATTTGTTCTGAACAGATTCAATGACTGAGTGTCCACAGTCCTCTGGAGTAGAGAATTCCAAAGATTCATAATCTTTTGAGTGAATAAATGTTTTCTCATCTCAGTTCTAAATGATCTAACTCATCCTGATACTGTGTCCCTTGGATTCTGGCCAGCAGAAATATCCTTCTTGCATCTCCACTGGTTTGAGACCTGTAGGATATTGTACAGTTCAGTGAGAATACCTCTCACTTTTCTAAACTCTAGATTATATACGTGAATTTAGGAAAATTGATGAAAGTACAAGCTGATAACATCATAGTAAGGGAAACTGGAAGTCTGGAGACTGCATTAGCAGGGAAAACAGATCTATATCACATTGATCAATTAGTTTGAAGGATTATGAAATAAAGAACCAGAAAGCAAAGTCGGACTAGAGAAAGATAAAAGAGACAGGAAAAAAATTAAAAAAGTAAACAAGTTTAAACATATTTATTTAAATCTCCAGCAACAATTAAATCTTGAAAGAACAAGTTCCCACATTTGCAATAATTTATTTTCAGTAACAGAGAGATTGTTTGGCAGCAATCAATGCATCACTTTATTAAAAAGATATATTGCCTTAGAATGACTTGACTTAATTTTCTAAAGGAAGTTTAATTCATATCGGTAGCACAGTGGTATTGTCAGTGGACTAGTCGAGGGTAATATTCTGAGGAAAAAAAATTCAAATACCACCACTGCAGATGCTGAAACTTGAATTAAAGTTTAATAATGATTGACGATCCATTATCAACTGTTGTAAAAATCTGTCTTGTCCACAAATCTTGTCCTTTGTCTTGTCCTTAGGGGAAGGAAATCTGCCATCCTTACCATGGTCTGACCTACATGTGACTCCAGATCTACAGTAATATGGTTGACTTTTAAATGCATTCAGCTAAAGGGCAATTAAGGATGGCAATAAATGCTGCCCAATCAGCAATGCCCATATCCCATGATGCATACAGAAAAGAAAAAATATTGCCTACATAAATACATTTTCATGTTGGGATAGCCAACAAGATACTATTTTCATGATGCTAATAATAAAGTAGAGCAACTGGGCCATGGACTTGTAAATTTCACTGCCCATCTCCTAAAGTTGTCCTATCTTTCGTACATATGTAACAATGATTTGCCTTACTATTATGTTTAGAGAAAACTCCAGCCCAATATAATGAAATGATCAGTTGTGCTGTTTTAAATATTTGCTGACACATGCTGCTTTTGAGGAAATATTGTTTTCCAAGAGCTTACATATGAAGAATACCAGAATCATGCAAGGAGGCTTTGGTACTGAAGTAAAGACTGTTAGAATAAATTCTGTTGTGGACACAGAATTACTTATGGGAGCTGAAAGCAAATTTACTGCAGTGGTTAGTTCTCATGATTTGACTTTTTTATTGGTTCACAAAAAACACACTTTTCTAATAAAGTAGCAAAGGACATTTTGGACAAGATGGATTTTTACAACAGTTGACAATGGATAGTCAATCATTATTAAACTTTTAATTCAAATTTCAGCATCTGCAGTATTTTAGAGATCAAAAAAGGGCACACAAGGGTAAACCCAAGTACGCATATTAATTTTGTTTTATTACTTCCATAGACTAAAATTCATTGTTGCCCAACTGAGACGTTCCAAAGATCCAATAGAAGCTTTTTCAGCCAGGACTTCAAAACTATATGTAATTAACTTTCATTAACCTGAGCAATCATGTGTCAATGGGTTATGGTGCATGTTGGCTTCCACATGCAAAAAGACCCCATGTGATACTGCAAAAAAAGTCACTGTTAATAATGTTTTAAAAAGCTAAATTCATTATTAAACGCAAAACTCTTTCATATTTTATTAAATACCAGGTCTACTGCTGTCAGACATATTTTTGCAGACATTCCAGCACAAGCTCTCAAAATTTATCGACATGTTCTAAGATTATGATCCATAACTTCCTGGTTCCCCAGCATCACATTTATTCCCAAGATTATGAAGAAAATCCCTTTGACAAGTTCTCATGTAAAAGTTCAGCTGGAAATTGTCCAGAAGTACTAATGTCCCTGGATGATTGTACTGAGCTGGGAAGCAAACAGCAACAGTGATTTAAATTGCTAACTTCAGATGGTTCTGCCAGTTTTACCCTGATAGTGACTCTAAAATGTTAGAAGCAAAAAAAACACTTCTAACCCTGGAGTAAGTATTTAAACACCCAGACCAAGGATCAGATGGGACACCCTGCATGCAAACTAGATTCCCCAGTGGATACCCCACACCAGCTCCATCCCCAATCCAATTCCTCCTCTGGTCTGATTCAACTCAACTCAAATTGAAATTTCAATGAGTATATATCCATCCAGAGTGGCAATCCAGAAATAACATACTTATATTTGCTGCAAAATTATATTCCTAGAATTTTGCAGGTGGCTACTGACTAGTGCTGCAAAGCATCACTGTTTAGCATACTATCACACTGAGTTGTAAGATGCTGATTCAAGACTCATCTGGGTATACAAAATTGGGAGAAGCTACTAAATGAATTGATTTGCTGAACTGAGCTCTGGCATTTCTCTAATATATTTTGGCCCCTACAATTATTAAGAAGATTTCAGACCTTGTTTGGAATAAGGAAGATATTAATGAGTAGAGAAACCAGGAGGTTTATGCAGCATGAAGCCCTGGGGCACAGCTCTAGTTTTACGTGCTTAGTACATATTTCCAGAAAATTCTGCCGAGAGAGGACTCCACTATCTGGTTAAACACTCATCCTCAGTGTCCATTGGTCCCTCAAGTCAGTTGACCTTCTATTGCTGTACTGTTAAAGAGACGAACATCACTATACACAACTTCCATGCACATTTACCCACTATATACATTTTTGAACCAATGTACAGGATGGTGTACTGTGGTGTGTGCAAAAAAAAAAAGTTTTGAACATGTTTAATCCACTGATAACTTTTTCCTATGTTTGGGAAGAAAAGACTGGCCCATAGCTAATAAATGAGTCAATCATCTAGGCTCTTTGAAGTTTCAAAAAGCACTTTAATTGCGAAAACACACATTAAGAAATTGACCACAAGTGGTCAGAAAATCAAACAATATTTCTTGAGGCGCAGATGCTCTCACATTCTAATAACTGTCTGGACTCTCAGGCAAGCCTCAATATGTATTGTAGTGGAGGGGCAGAGTTTGACAAGGGGGCATGAGGGGCTCCAGGAAGGGGGTAGAAAGTAGAGGTTTTCCATAGAGTGCATATAGAGTCATGGGGAGTGTTTGGAGGGTAAAGTAGGTGCAAGGGGTGAAGATTCATGGGTCTGTGCATACCTTTTCATTGGAACAAAGTCCCACAGCACTGAGGCAGGCCTTTTAATCAGCTCACCTCCACACTCAACAAATTTGGTGGCTGCCTTCGCACACCATCCTGGATCAGCTGGTCAGACTCCAGCCTGCACTCAGCCCCCAGCAATGAAGATTTCACCTTTGCGGATTCTTTGTAGATACTTCCCCCACCAGTTCTCAGGTGCATTGTCTTGGCAAGTTTTGTTCCTGACTCCCTTACCTGCTTTGAAGAAGAAATTCCAGGTTATAGTATCAGGATGAGGAAATTTTAGGACTGAAATGAAGAAAGATTGTTTCACTCGGGGTTGTGAATGTCCAGAATTCTCTATCACAAGGGCTGTGGGTGTTCAGGCTATATTAAAGACAGAGATCAAAAGCATTCTGGACATTAAGGGAATCCAGGAATATGAAAGCTGAAGGTTGGCCATGATCTTATTGAATGATGAAGCAGGCTCAAAGATCCATCTGGCTGACTCCTATTTATATTTCTAAGGTAAAATGAACTGAGAGATCTATGGGTTTTCATACACAAATCTTTGAAGATGGCAGGACATATTGCTCAGGCTGTTTAAAGAATGGGATCCTTGGCTTCATAAATAGAGGCATAAAATACAAAAGCTAAAACTTTATAAATCACTGGTTAGAGCGCAGCTGCAGTGCAGTAACGAATTCTAAATGACACACTTTAGGAAAGATTTTGAGACATGAGAGAGAGAGTGCAGGGAAGATTTACCACAGTGGTACCATTATGTAGTCTAGCACTCAATTCAAGCTCACAGACTGGATAAAAATTATAGAACAGTGAGCTTTTATTCCACTACCACCAAGTCTTCATAAACATTAATGGAAAAGCTTAGCTCTGAGAAACAAACTATTTATAGTGGAGAGTAAAAGCCACATATCCACCAGGATACAAGCGAGAACTCAGCTCCTGTTCTTTAATCAGTGGGGTGGAGCTCCAGTTTTTAATTTGCTGTGATTACATGAACCCAATTACCTTGTCTCCCAGACATGAAGGGAATTTGTCTCTCCTTAGAAACTCTTGGATTCAAGTGCTGTCCAGTTGGTCTACCTAGGTCTCCAGGAGCGGTATGCCCACCCCATTTCCACTTGTTTAGTTACCATTAGAGAGTTTGAGCTGCCTTATTCATGGCCTTGGCTCCTCCTCCATGCTGCAATTTACGAGTTCTAGATTTCTGTTCTTGCTTCTTGCTTCATGGCTTCTGACTGAAGTTTCCAGGCCCACTCTGGCAAGATTCAAACTAACTCCCCACTTTTGGGGAATTAGTGAAAGATCCTGCTGGTATGAAATAGGGGAATCGGGGTCAACCAGGGGATTGGATGGTGGGGGGAGCGGGGGAGGGGGGGACCTCTGGACATGGGTACCCAAAAGGTTTGTTTGATAGCACAAGTCATAAGCTTTCAGAGCGCTGCTCCTTCATCAGGTGAGTGGGAGTTCTATTCACAAAGAGGACATATAAAGACACAAACTCAATTTACAAAATAATGGTTGGAATGTGAGTCTTAATGGTACAGACAATGTGAGTGGAGAGAAGTGAATTGACAACTGAACAACAAGGAACATGAAAGACAATTACCCACAGATCCAACCAAAGAATACACCCATCAATTCAACAGACTGATCAAGACTGTTAATCAGGACTTCCAGAGCACCCTCCATGCTCTCATCCCATGTACTCTCCAGGAGTACTCTCCAGGAGATCTCTATAAAGATATACAAGGCCAACACAGCCAGTCGTCCCATCATATCGGGCAATGGGACCCTGTGTGAGAACCTCTCTGGCTACATTGAGAGCATCCTAAAGAATCCCCAGCTTTTGTTGCAACACTATGGAGTTCCTACAGAAACTCTGCACATATGGAGCAGTTGAACCAGAAGCACTCCTTGTCATGATGAATGTCTCAGCACTCTACACAAGCATTTCCCACGACAATGGCATTGTTGCAACTGCCTCAATACTTAACGCCAACAACTGCCAATCCCCAGATGCAATTTTACAACTCATCTGCTTCATCCTGGATCACAATGTCTTTACCTTCAATAATCAGGTTTTCATCCAGATACATGGAACAGCCATGGGGACCAAATTCACACCTCAATATGCCAACATCTTCATGCACAAGTTTGAACAAGACTTCTTCACCACACAGGATCTTCAACTGATGCTATACACTAGATACATCAATGACATTTTCTTCCTTTGGAGTCATGGTGAATAATCACTGAAACAACTATATGATCACTGAAACAACTATAGGCGTTTGATAAGGTCCCATATGCAAGGCTTCTGGAGAAGGTGAGAGGGCAGGGGATCCAAGGGGCTTTGGCCTCGTGGATCCAGAACTGACTTGCCGGCAGAAGGCAGAGAGTGGTTGTGGATGGGTCTTGTTCTGCATGGAGGTCGGTAACCAGTGGAGTGCCCCAGGGATCTGTCCTGGGACCCCTGCTGTTTGTCATTTTCATAAATGACCTGGATGAGGAAGTGGAGGGATGGTTAGCAAGTTCGCCGATGATACAAAGATTGGTGGTGTTGTGGATGGTCTGGAGGGATGCCAAAAGTTGCAGCGGGACATAGACAGGATGCAAGAATGGGCGGAGAAGTGGCAGATGGACTTCAACGCAGATAAATGTGTAGTGGTCCATTTTGGCAGGAATAATGGGATGAAGGAGTACAATATAAGGGGTAGGAGTCTTAGCTGTGTTGTAGAGCAGAAGGATCTCGGGGTCCGGGTCCATAGGACTCTTAAATCGGCCTCGCAGGTGGAGAAAGTGGTCAAGAAGACGTACGGTATACTGGCCTCCATTAATCGAGGAAAAGAGTTTAGGAGTCAGGAGGTAATGATGCAGCTCTATAAGACTCTTGTCAGACTCCACTTGGAGTATTGTGCGCAGTTCTGGTCGCCTCATTATAGGAAGGATGTAGAGGCTATTAAGAGAGTTCAGAGGAGATTTACAAGGATGCTGCCTGGATTGGGAGGCAGGCCTTACAAAGATAGGTTGAGGGAGCTGGGATTCTTCTCACTGGAGAGACGTAGATTGAGAGGCGACTTGATAGAGGTTTATAAAATGTTGAGAGGGATAGATAGGATGGACTCTAGAGACTATTTCCCCGAGCTGAAATGGTCACTACGAGAGGACACAGATTTAAGGTGCAGGGAAGCAAATACAAAGGAGATGTCAAGGGTAGGTTTTTCACTCAGAGGGTGGTGAGTGAATGGAACCGACTGCCGTCGGAGGTTGTTGAAGCAAACTCACTGGGGTCTTTTAAGAGACTTCTGGATGAGTATATGGAAAAGAATAGGATAGGGGGTTATAGATAGCTCTGTGGATTGGTAGATGTGATCGGCGCAACTCGTGGGCCGAAGGGCCTGTTTGTGCTGTATTGTTCTATGTTCTATGTTCTATGATGATATCAACAAGTTTCATGCCACTATCAGACTCACCATGGACTACTCTTCGAAATCAGTTGCATTCTTAGACACACGCATCTCCGTCAAAGACGATCAGTTCAGCATTTCACTGTACCGCAAGCCCATGTATAACCTCACGATGCTCCACTTCTCCAGCTTCCACGCTAAACTCATTAAAGAAGCCATCCCTACAGACAAGCCCTCGGTACACACAGGATCAGCTTAGATCACAACAGACACCTCTAGGCACCAAAAGATGCCCTCATAAGAACAGGATATGGCACTCAACTCATCAATCAACAGTCCTGATGCACCACAGCAAAAACCACACTGATCTCCTCAGAAGACAAACATGGGGCATGGTGGACAGAGTAGCTTTCATCATCTAGTACTTCCTTGGAATAGAGAAGCTACAACATCTTTTTCGGAGCCTTCAATATATCATTGATAAGGACAAACATTTTGCCAAGGCCATCCCCATGCCCCCATTACTTGCTTTCAAACAACCACACAACTCAAACAGATCATTGTCCACAGCAAACTACCCAGCCTTCAGGAAAACAGTGACTATGACACCACAAAACCCTGCTACAGTAACCTCTGCAAGACACGCCGGATCATCGACATGGATGCCATGATCTCAATAAGAACACCATTCACCAAGTACACCATACATACCCTTGTAAATCAACCAACATTGCCTACCTGATACGCTGCAGGAAAGAATGTCCGGAAGTATGGTACATTGGGGAGACCATGCAGACACTACGACAAAGGATGAATGAACATCACTTGACAATCACCGGACAAGATTGTTGCCTTCCTGTTGGCGAACACTTTGGCAGTGATGGGCATTCAGCCTCTGATCTTTGGGTAAACATTCTCCAAGGCGGCATTCATGACATACAACAACACAGAATTGCTGAGCAGAAACTGATAACGAAGTTCTGCACTCATGAAGATGGCCTCAATCGGGATCTTGGGTTCATGTCACACAATTTGTAACCCCCACAACTCCTGGGCTTGCAAAATCTCACTAACCATCCTGATTGGAGACAATGCACATTTCTTTAACCTGTGCTTTACCCTCTGTTCACTGTATCTTTCAGACTTGATTACCTGTAAAGACTCACACTCCAACTATTATTTTGTAAATTGAGTTTGTATTTGTATATGCCCTGTTTGGGAATTGAACTCCTACTCACCTGATAAAGGAGCAGCACTGTGAAAGCTTTTGGCTTGTGCTACCAAATAGACCTTGTGGACTTTAACCTGTGTTGTGAGACTTGTTTCTGCGCTTACCCCAGTCTAATGCTGGCATCTTCACATCATGAGCACCCAGGCAGTGCCAACCTGTCCCCCTTGGCAATACCCAAGCAGCAAAGTGCACATTGGCACTAACCACCAGGCATCAAGCAGTGTCAAGGGGGCTAGCATCTCAGGGGCGGTGCCTAGGGGGCAAAGCCTAGGAGGCAATTGGTCAGTGTGGGGGAGTCCTGCTGCCATTGTCATAAGGATCAATCAGGGCAAGAAGAATGCCAGTGATCAGGGCGGTCTGGGATATGGTGGTCTGCTGGGGACGAGGGGGAACACCTTGCGTCCCGTGGCGGGGACTGGAATCTTCCAGGAGAGGGGAACCTCATGGCATCTGACTCTGAGCTCCAGCCTGCACAGATGCTGCATGGAGGACCTGACCAGTTCACTTGCTCACTGCTCTTCTCTACCATCGCCATCTGTTGGTAGAGATCCTGCTACAATAGTGAGACCCAGGAAGTTGGGGACATGTAATAAATTTGTTCAAAATTATGAATTCAAATCAATCGGTGGGATTTTACGGTCTCACTCATCCCAAAACTGTAAAGTCCCGCCCAAGATCAATGGACCTTCTCATTGTCTGTACCGATTCCCGTGACTGATGGGGCAGTAAAATTGTGGAATGTTTTTATCTAGTAAAAGCAGAGCAACTGTTTCTATTGTCAGAAGACACAGACTTAAAGATACTTATAAAGGAACCAGAGACAGGGCAAGAAGGAAAGTATAATTTGCATAGTACTATTTAAGACAGCATCGTACAAATATATTCTTTAGAGGCAGACAGAATCTTGGGCTGTTAGCTGTAAAGCCCACGTAATGCCTCCTGTTGCCATAATTGATGTAGATTGAATATTGCTGTTTGAAGTGTTGCCACATGAACAAATACTTCCCTCTAAGGAGTTTTTTTCTTAGGCAGAGAATTGATATAAACCAAATACAATGCCTGAAAGGATGGTAAAAGCAGATTCAATAATCACATTCAATGGACAATTGGATAAATACTTAAAAATAAAAAAAAGGTTAGGTTTTTGGGGAAAAATCTGGGCAATGGATATAATTGGAAAGGTTTTCAAAGGCATGCTGGGTACAGATTATGGGCGACACGGTAGCATAGCAGTTAGCACTATTGCTTCAGAGCTCCAGGGTCCTGGGCTCGATTCCCGGTTCGGGTCACTGTCTGTGTGGAGTTTGCACATTCTCCCCGTGTCTGCATGAGTTTCCTCCGGGTGCTCCGGTTTCCTCCCACAGTCCAAAGATGTGCAGGTTAGGTTGACTGGCCATCTTAGAAATTGCCCCTTAGTGTCCGGGGATGCATAGGCTAGAGGGGTTAGTGGGTATAATATGTAGGGATATGGGAGTAGAGCCTGGGTGGGATTGTGGTCGGTACAGACTCGATGGGCCAAAGGGCTTCTTTCTGCATTGTAGGGTTCTATGATTCTATGGTGACCTTCTGTGCAGTATAACTTGATGGCCAGTATATTGAGAGGGGCAGGATTAATAAGCTGGGAAACAGACAGCCTGGAAATCTAGATTTCCTCATCTGATATGTGGATTTTACTTTAGGATCTCTGCCCAGAAATTTGCCGGATTGGAAGTCCACAGGGGTGATTCTCCCAAAAAAAGGTCTAATTGCTGAATTTACAGGAAACTGGTATAAATCATGATTGCTTTATCAGTGGAAGTTCATACTAGAATCTCCCGCACTCTGTGCAATGCAGAGATCACAACTGTGAATATCATTAAAAGCTCGGGGGTGGGCGTGGCCTATTCACGCCAGACTCTGACAGTTCCGGAACTCTGCGCATGCGCAGTGGCCCTAAACCATTAGCTTGGAGTTTGTTGGTCCCTCTTTCATTCCAGAGCACTCTGATCATCTTTCCCCTTCCCCCCCAGCAGTGACAATACCCTCACAGAAGATTCCTCTCCCTCCCCACAGGAGGCAAAGCCCCCCCCCCAGCAGACTACCAGCCCTCGGGCTGCCTGATCACTGGTCACCCTCCAGCCCAATCAATCTTTATGCAGAGTGGCAGTGGGATCGGCACACCCACCAATCGCCTCCAAGGCCCTGTCCTCTGGGCTACCACCCCCTTGACACTGCCCAGTGTCTGGTGGGCAATGCCAATGTGCATGGGCGGTGTCAAGGGGTATTGCCATTGCTGGAGAGAGGGGGGAAGGAGATTAGGGTGCTCTGGAATGTGAGAGAAGCCAACAAATTCCAGGCTGATGGTTCAGAGCCACTGCGCATACACAGAACTGTCAGACTCTGGCGTGAATAAGCCATGCCCATGCCACCCCTCGACCTTTTAATGATATTTACAATTATGACTTCTGCATTGCACAGAATGTGGGCATGGGCACTTTGCCCCTTGGGCAATGCCAGGGGCAGGCTGGTAATGCCCAGACTCCCGGGCCCAGGGGGGCACCAAGTCCCACCGCCTGACCCCTGGGGGTCCTGATTTCCCCACATCACTCCAGCAGGGTCTCCCACTAGTTCCTCAAAAACGGGGAGATAGTCTAGCTGCCAAAATAAAATTGCATTGATGAGATGGGAGATGTTAGCGCGCCTGAAGACTTCAGTCCCGGGCCCGCTAATGACATTAAAATAAGATTTAAAATAGATTAAGATCACTTACCTGGTGTTCCTGGTGTTTCCACGGGGTCCCAACTGCTCTGGATATCCGGCATTCAGAGATGTATGTGCATCGGGTATGCATGCATGAATCCCATAAATCAGCCCACATGCAATTCTCCCAGCGCGTCGCACTGAAAGATTAGTGTGTCATGATGGGAGAATTTGCCCCCAGTTTGAGCAGGACATAGCCACTGGCAAGTAGCTTGCCACTGTTAGTGAGAATGTTGGTGTGCAATCCTTTGATTTTAGGGTGCGGGGGGAGGGTGGGGGCTTGTGTGATATTTGATTCCTGATCCTAGAAAGATGTCCAAGCCTCTTTCACCAGCTGTTGTGAATCTTTGGATGAGATGCAGTTGGCAGTGGGAGGCAAGCTTCAGGAATTGGGGAAAACACTCCAACTCCTCTTGGTCCACAGGCAATGTTGCAAAGGAACTTACCTTTTCACTGAAGCTGCCCTTACATCCCTTTAGCTGATGGCTTTCCTAAAGCCTGGGAAACTTGGCCAGCCACAATTAGATATATTAGGCAGGTCAAACATGTGATTCCCAGTGTCATTATAATATTTAACTAGCCAATTTACTTCCTGGAAGCAGATTGACAGCTTATTCCCCTACTTCCTTTAAGTTGGATAAGTTAGAAGCAGGTTTGTGTCAAGTTTGAGTTTTTAAAATTTTAGCATCTCACCAGGCCTAATACACCTAATTTCAAGGGTAAAATTATCTCCTCTGATTTTAAGATTATAGCAGTGGTTACAAAGAATATTACTGCCATCAGTTCGCACCACACTAATATATCACACTGGCATCTGACGACAGATCGTAACGTCTCATCCAAAGTAATAAATGATGGTCAGTGAGCCAAATTAAAATGATAAAAAAATTTCAGTTTTGACAGGATAAGAAATTATCCTATTGGTAATTGAAACATTTCTTGTTTGCAATTAAGGTTAGAATTAAATACTTTGATGAAATATAAAATTCAATGAATATAAAACCTTAACAGGCTACCAGAAGAGTAAACTTGGAATATTTCATTTTTGTCATGGTTTCTGACTCCAGAGGATTTGTTGTTAAGTGAATTGTTCATTCTTATTTTAAAATTGGAACAACAATATCATAATGATTTTGTGTGAATAATAACGAATGGGGTCTTGGTCCTGCAAAATATTGAAGCATTACTGAGAATACTTAGTTTAAAAAGATTATCCCCAATTCAAGCAGAAAAGAGAAATAGGGAATAAGGGCAGGTTGATTTACACTTAGAGTGAGAGCAAATGTGGCCCAGTTATGATTTGATGTGTCAGTACATGTTGGTCTGGGGCTCAAGCCAAGTTTCGCTATGTGTTTCGATCTGTGGGCACAGAAATGATGTCCCCTGAACTGCAGCTCACTGGTCAGCTACCGGCTGGCTTTTAACCAGAATGTAGCTCAGAATGCAGAGAGAGACAGAGTTTAAACATGCTGTCAGCACTTCCAACTCTCCTGGACGCAAAGGAATTAGAACTGGAGATTTGCTGGACTGTTTGAGAAGACTCCGGCAGGCCCCGTTCAATTAATTGCATGGGAATTTGGGCTACAGGTTTGGTGACTGGGAATAAGTGAGTGCATAAACCAGCAATAAAGGAATGATTGGGAATGTTGGTGTTTTAAAAAAGTCTCTTTGTTTAACAAGACAATTTTAAAATACAGATGAAAAACAAATTGTTGTGGAGTGAACTGCCAGTAAGGCTGCTTTTGTGTATTTGCTTTTAAGAGGTCTTTATTTATGCTCACATTTAAGCAGTAACATTGATTACCAGCTGTTGGCATCCATATGTATGTATAAGGAACTCTTATCAGAGTACAGCTTTACATTCATCATATCATTTCAATGTTGCTTTCAATGCAGTGCCATGACATATCTTCCCAGCATTCGTCCAAATGGACAGTACAGTTTATTTCACTACCAAAAGATGCTGAACCAATGTTTTATACACAACAATCACTCTTTCATATTTTCCTCTGCATACCATAGGAACAAGTAAATGTTACAGGACATTTCCGTAGGTGCTGCCTAATGAAAAGTACTTTGTGCAGCACTCAGAGCTGGGTGTCTGGCAGTTGAACACTTTTATAGGCAGGATCTTAATTTGGTTGTAATATTTCTCCATTGATCGCAAGTAATCATCATTTCATCATTATTATGTCATATTTAAGAGTGCTTATAGCTGTCACTGTTAGTCCAGGTGATTAACAGCAAGTGCAAAGCATTTGATTTTAAAATGAGCATAAATCATTGTGTCATTTTGTTTTACATCAGCCATTCATTCACAGTTGTTCCTGTAATAATAAAGTAACTACAGCTGAACCTACGCTCTGACCTGCTGTTGAGCACTTTGTTCCTCATTGCCACTTACCTCACTGGAAAACTGCAGGTTATTTGTTCCATTAGGGTTTCATTTAAATTTGCCACAATCACTGCAATTATCTTAGTCATGTCACCTCCAAAGGAAACGAAGATTCATAACTGGCATTGACAGTGAAACAGCTCAAAGTAGGTTCTTAATTTAAATGTAGAGGTCATATGTGCCTATTTTAAAATGTGTCTATTCCAATGTATTTGGTAGAATATATCTTAGGTGAGGCTGAAAAAAATTGGGAGACACTGCAAAACATAACAGCCCATTTTCCAAAAGTGTAGTAACAGTTTTGGCAATGAGGTGGGATGTGATTATCCATTAATTCCAGGTTTAATTCCATAGCTAGGGCTTTCTAAAGAAATTAAATAATGACAGCATTTGAAATGAAAGAAAAACCCCCAACAACACCTTTTTTTATAAAGATGCTAAAAGTTCCTTTGTCAATTGATATATTCTCCATAGGTAGTCAAATATTGCTAAAGTCCAGCAGCATCCTATCATGCTACTGTCTATCTTGCCTTGGTTTGCATTATTGTTATTCAGTGGTTGCATGACACTAGAATATTTACAAGGTAGCAGGGTGTCACAATGGTTGGCAGTGCAGCCTCACAACATCAGGGGCTTGGGTTCAATTCTGGCTTTGAGTACCAGTCTGTGTGGAGTTTGTATGTCCTCCCCTCATGTTTGTGTGGGTTGCCTTCAAATGCTTCAGTTTTCTCCCACAGTCCAAAGATGTGCATGTTAGGTGGATTGGCCATGGTAAATATTTGGGGATAGAACAGTGGAGTAGCCATGGGTAAGATGCGTTTTCAGAAGTCAGTAAGATTTGATGAGCCAAATGGGCTCCTGCACATAGAGATTTTATGGATGACTGTCTGTGGAATGTTTTGAGTTAGTGCTCTATCAGGGATTTGAGACAACATTGTCCTCTCAAATTATCAATGTCAGCTTCACGCTTGTAGGTATGTTACTTCCTTCAGACAAACTCCAGAGTGTATAATTCTGTGTGACATGAGAATGATTCTGCAATCTAGTGCTTGCAATTTTTTGGGAGTACAGTAGCTCCCAGATACAGTCTACCATTCACATTCATAGATAGGCTACATGCCAAACATATAGTTTTCCTAAAATGCCATGGTGATAAAGGATAACCCGGACAGAGGGGAACAATTGGGAATAGAAAAGGTCCACCAGTGATTTTCACCACATCTGTGGATGCAGTACCACATCAAAGAAGTACTTTTAACAAATGTCTTCTTGGTGCCGATCACCTTAGAAGGTGACCTTTCTAAGTTCTGCTGGTTAGGCCATGTGCCAGCCAACTTTCCCTCAACACAGTCAACCTGCCATTGGCTGTTTCTGGGCAAATTAACTTTGTTAAAGGGGTTTCAAACATGCATTAGGCCCTTATTTGAATAGCCTTCATGCGAGGACTCTGAAAACCTCTTTTTCTGTGATAGGGTGCAATCTTACCGGCCATTCACACCATACTCCCACTGCAGCAAAGTTGGAGAGTTTTGCACCCAGCCAAGTCTCTGTTCACTGCAATGGGATGGGAAAATCCCATCACAGTGAATAGCTGTAACATTCTGGTCTTTGTATTTAGAAAGAAAAGAATTACATTTATATAGATCTTGATATTTACAGAAATGTTGTGAAGCATTTCATATACAATTAATTATTTTGAAGTGTTTGGATCCAGTGCTCATAAAGATCAAGTAGATTATTTGTTTTGGTAGTGAAGATTGAGGCAAGAGCATTGCCCAGGACATTGCAAGAATTCGAAGATCTCTTACTATCATTGAAATAGTGCCCGGGATCCTAGCATTTTGCTGAAGTGGCGATGCTGCCTTAGTTTAACATCCCATCCGAAAGATGGCATCTACTATATTACAGTCCATTTATTTTACAAAATACTGAACATAGTAAGATAGATTTACAAATTTGTATTCCAGGCATGGAAATTCCTGCACCAGAAGCATGTGTCAGGAATACAGGTGTAGCAGTCAGCAGCAATTCCTGCAGGATACTCCAGCCATTAAAATGATTGACTGAACATCTTCTGGGACGTGCTGACCTCTGAACATAAATCTCTTCTATTTCCACGGTGAATGAAACTTTGTATGGAGAAATGAATTTGTAAAACCTGTCCTTGCATATGATGCAATCTCTATGTTAAAATCAGTACTCCTTTCACTCAGTTCATTGAAAACTATTATCTCAACATTGCATTGTTGAAATGTTTTCACTTGGCTGTCACATATTTCTGTGACCAGTAGGCGACATTCTAATAGGAGTTTCAATGATTCTTTTGTGATTTGCCTGTCGCCCTGCCAGCTGGCATGTGTCAACTTTACATCACAGATCATTCAAAACATTTTCTAACAAAAATGATCTGTAAATTTTCTGATTAAATCAAAGAAATTTCTAAAAAAAAACAAAATTAACTTTCAAACAGAAGATCCCAAATATTTTGTATGTCACTAAATTTACCCATTGCAATGTTTATGTGTGTCCTTTGGATTCTTAATTAAAGTTCTGACTTGATGTACTAGGCTTTCTGGTATGCCTCGATTTTAGATTACTACTGTTACCCACAGCTATGGCTCAGTCTTACAGCTACTTACAGCAGTGTGCACAACTTCACACTGAATGTGTCAGTACCATTCAATCGCTGAATGACTGGAATATCCATTTTGAGCATCTAACAGTTTTTGATCATTTGAATTTTCAAAACCATTTGAAGAAAAGTTTAGTAACAAACATCAATAGCTTTATGTTGGGTTTAGGTTTTGACAGAGGCTGCAGATTTTTTTAAAATTAGGGAACAAGATAAATTTTTCGTAATATTCTAAAATTTGGACTGTGTTGTCTAGTCATGGGTGTACAATGCATTTGAGGGTCAGTTTAGCTCAATTGGCTGCATAACCAATAGCACAAGTTCAATTCCCATACTGGCTGAGGTTATTCATAAAGATCTACTTTTTCAACCTTGCCTGAGGAGTGATGATCCTCAGGTTAAATCACCACCATTCACCTAGAACTATGGTACTTTCTTTAATACAATATCATAGATGTTTGCATGGAGAAGTACTCTTTCCTCCCTGTGGGTCAAATGACAAACACACATTATCTAGCCCATAAAATATTACTTTACAGAAGACGCACGACTCATAGTGGCAATGATTAGAATGAAATATATTGTAAATAGTGCAAATCTAGAAAAAAAGTGATTCTGGGAGTTCAGGTGCATAGATTATTAAGGTATAATGAATATAATCAAAAAGACTGATGGGATGCAACTTTTGATATATGGAGGATGAAAATAAAAGGTGGCAGAAGTCATGCTTCAACTAAAAGCCCCGATCACACTTAGATTATTGTGAGCAGTTCGAGGTACTACCTGTTAGGAAGGCGATATTTTCTTTGGAGGGGCAGTGTAGATTTAACAAAATTATCCCTGGTCTCTAAGGATAAAATTGCAAAGAACAATTAAATAAAGTGGAGTTGTATTCCCTGGAGTCAAGAAAGCTAAAAAAGTGATTAAGAGGAATATTAAAGGGAAACTATAGGCTATATGGGGAAAAATAATTTCCATTGGTTGGTAAGTCTAGAGCTCGAGAATGTTATAAAATTAAGTCTGACCTTAAAAGCAATTTACAGAAAAATCTGCTGCACACAGGGTAGTATATGTCTGACACTCTATCTAAAAATGGCAGAGAAGCTGTACCATTTGTATAGATAAAATCTGAATTGATAGATTGTGCTTACCTAAAGATTATTTTAAATTATCATTTTTGTTTTCATTTGACAATGCATAAAAATCTTTTACAATCAAGAATAATATGATAGCTGCAGAAATCTCAATCTCAGCCTCAAACCACTCATGGCAGTAACAGAGACTTGGCCCAGGGCATGACTGGGTATTAAATATTCCTGGAAACAATGTGTTCAGGAGAGAAAGGGAAGGAAGGCTCAGAAGAGCTTGCAGAAAGGAAAACCAGGCTTGAAAACAGCAATGAGATTTTGGAGATATTGCAGGGCCACTTCTCATCCAACAATGTGGACATCTCCAAGAAGTTCAGTCCCATGTAACCAACAAGAAGGTTAGTCAGTCACCCAGTTTATAGCTACTTTCAAGGAATAAGCTAAATACTGTGAATTTGGGGATGATTTGCATAGCACATTAGAAACAGACTAATATGTTAGTTAAGAAGCAAAGCTATCCAGAAAACAATTTAAACCTAAAGGCTTTAGAAAAATGGAATTAACAACTAAGAAAGCCCAAAAATTAACTTGAACACTGAAGTCCATAAAGTGTCGACTAAAACTCAAACAAAGACACAGGTTCAAAATTGCCACCGATGTGCAAAACTTGAGCACACAGCAGCTGACTGCTGATGCAAAGACGTTAATCAAGTACTGTGTCCTTCCCTTAGAGTGTCTTATTTTCACCGGAGGGTATCTTTTCTGTGTATTCTGAAGTACCTTCTTAAATCTCTGCCACTGTACCTCCACTGATTTATCCTTTAACTTATTCTTCCAGTTAACTTTAGCCAGCTCTGGATTCATGCCCTCATGATTGTCCTAATTTAAACTGAAAGCACCACGGCAGAATTTTACAAGAATGATTCTAAGTGTGCAGCTAGTGTGAAAATGGGACAGTTCCTAATCCATTTTTTGGGTGAGTTTTCACACCCAATTTTACCTAGTCATTGGAAAAATGTCATAGACTGTTTCAAGCTGCTGCAGGCAGAGGGTTTCATCAGGTTAAAACCTCATTTTTAGGTATATCTTATGAAGCCCCTGGCATGCTTTTCTGTAGCTTTCATTGAACCAGTGATGGTCTCCTGGCTTGGTCCCATTACCATTAAAGTAGAGTGAGGAATATATTGAGTTGTCAGATTTCAGATTCTACTTGAATAAAATACTCTTGCTGCCAAAACCCATAGCACCTCATAGATGTACAGTTTTGAGCTACTATATCTGTTATGAATCAATTGCATTTATTATTCAGTGGACTGTATGAGCTCCTCCCATCTTGCAACCATTTTAAGACCCACAGTTAAATTTTTAGCAGCCCTTTGGGTATGGGAGGCCATTTTGACAATGGCAGGAAAGTTAGCCCATCCAGAGCTCAATTAAACTAATTACATGGATAATTAAGGGTTACTTATTGCCTCTTTTCCATGTTAGGATATTGGTTGTCATATGGGAAGCCTGCACAATGAAACCTGACATTGGCCTCTACTCTGCTCAACTGACACTTTGGACAATGACTCACATTCTTGAATTATTTTCCAACAAGTCTCCTTTCTTGTACGGTACCAAGTCACCACAAAATTATACCAAGCATTAAACTTTGTTATACACACGTTATTTAACTTTTGACCTTACTCTGTTACACTCAAAGTAACTAATCTTTGACCTGTTCTGTTCAAAAGGATTCAAAATTTTACAAAATATCCAAACTCACAGCTTAAATTTAAAGATAATGCATTGGCGAGGCAAACTGATCAGATTCCCTGTGAATGTGTTTTTTTTTTATGTCTCCAAATCCCAGATCCGGGATGTTGCTTCTACAATGGTTAATCCCGAGTTATTGCTACCGATGCCTCTTTGCCTCTCCTTAAAGAGATCCTGCTAGTACTGGTAATGCTTCCAGTCACGTTCTCCAAGGATAGGTACTAATCAATCACTGTCTTTTAGTCATGAATACTGGAAGTCCTGCTTCTATCACGAGTTTATAATTCTCTGAGGAACACGACACACAGGGATTTGTGAACCATCACTGTCCGTTTAACAGCATAAAAACAGTCACTGTCCAATCAATTCCCATGTTTGTTCCATAGCTGCACATTCTGTTCTTTGATGCTCCCACAGTGCTTTTAACCATCAGGCTTAGCTGGTGTTTTCACTTTCCTGGAGTCTTTATACATACTCATCATGTAATTGTAATGACCTCCAAGCAAGATTCAAGGAGGAGCCCTTCATTTTAAAGGGTCCCCTTGACAGTAATTGTTGATGATGCAGCAATGACACCACTGGTACCTGAGCACCACCAAACCTGCTCTCCCCCTAACCCACACCGCATTATTGCTGGGGCATGCCTGTTTGGTTCCAGCATTCCCCAACACCACATATTGCTCTTTGAGGGCATGCAATCATTGGGACAATCTCTTCATGCGACTCCTGCCTTCAGAATGGCTACATCTAGGGTGGGGCTTGTGAGACTGCTGAGCTGCCAGCCTATGTGTCCCAGGAGTTCACTGCCAGTTGAAACAGGGCTGCCTGCCATT
Source organism: Sphyrna mokarran (assembly GCA_024679065.1). Lineage (NCBI taxonomy): Eukaryota > Metazoa > Chordata > Chondrichthyes > Carcharhiniformes > Carcharhinidae > Sphyrna > Sphyrna mokarran. The sequence goes on along the minus strand of JAGIQG010000006.1, from coordinate 62,663,922 downwards.
TTCAGTCTCAAGCAACAGGACTTTTGTCATCCCAGTATAATTCACCCATATGATTCCATTAGGTACCTTGCAGATATTTAGCAGAATTTAACAGCATTATTTGCACTCATGAATGATACTTTCTTCTTGACTGTGAGGATCATGCAAGAATGCTAAATCTGCTAAATTTCTGTCTTCTCCTGGATACTTAACTAATTAAATGTTGAAGGCATTTCCATTTTGAAATCTCTGAGTCAAATACAAACGAATTCAGTACCAATTCAATCCATCTAATTAATTAAAAATTCAATAGCAATTTGACCTTTGCCCCTATAGGTGACTAAATTTTAACAGTGGCAAGTGTTCAGGAAAGGAACAGAAAATATATTTTATAAAATATTTTAAAAATCTTAAATCATTTCAAGAAGTCTCGGAGGCAAAACAAAAAGAAATTACTTTCTGCCTGGAACAATGGTACAATTTCATGTATTCCATTAATTATCTATAACTACATAGTGTTATGTGACAATGTAATCAACTTGTCTAACCACAGCCATTCTCAATAAAAGATCAAATAATTGTGTTGATTATTAATGGCATGTGAATAAAATTCTACTGTTTAGGTTGTATTTTGACACTTCATTAAATTAGATCAAATAAATGGCCTACGAAACATATCTACAAATGCAGAAGATCAGACACCTACTTTGGAATTCCATTGTCTAAATTTGTGAGTAGAAGAATTTTAGCTAGACTGTGTATTATTTGATTGAAACAATTGCCCTTGATGCTCTGGGCATGTAGTGAAATGACAGTATGATGTGGCACTGTTTTAGTCATTTTCTGGTGAAGAGCATTGGAGGACGTAATTCACTTGCAGGTATAAAATCAGTGAAATCATCCTTTGTCAGTCAGTCTGTATAAAGATCAATGATTTTCTAATTGAAGAGCCTACATATTGCACTGAGGATCTATGGGTGAAAAGGCAAGATGGCTCATGTTCTTTTCAAACTGCTGCCTGCACGTTGCTATGCAGGAACTTGGAAGTTCACACAATTTGTCCCCTGTAATTTACTGTGCATGCATGCCCACATAAAAATAAATTGAAGAGGCTGTGCAACTAAATAGATTACATGCACAATCTAAAAAACATGAGAATGCATTGGAGGCTATTATTATATAAGGAAACTATAAATAGCATTAATTGCTGCTACGTAGAATATTACATGAATAGAACAAGAACTTTAGCAAAGGATTGAAACTTGTTGAGGCATGGAGCTGACAATAAGTCTGTGATGTATCCATTTGGGAAGACCTGCCAAACCACATGCTAATCCAGTAGCAGTGAGATTGGTTTGGCCTTCTTTTGGAATTGACACCCCACGCACAGAAGTCTTGCCAATCAGAAGCTGCTAATCAATCAGTTGCTACTGCTATTGTGCTTAGCAATACCATTGAGGAAGTCACAGCTATTGCCAGAAAGGCAGGCATCAGAGGTCTAGGATTGTGGAGTGACCCAGATCACAGCTAAGTAATGTGGGGAGGGGACTCACATGTCGGGATTACAAGGAAGAGGTGCAGTGGATCAACAGCAAGGTGACAAGCTGGCTACACAGGTTTAGTTGCCATGCATGCTCCATGGCAAGAGGCCTATCTGCAACTGAGTAAACCTAATTCTGGAGATGACAGGGAGGGGTTCAGGAATATCACCATCCATCTAATTAAATACCCTCATTGCTTTCAGATTTGCCACCAGAAAAAGCAGAAGCTTTTACCTATAGGTTCATACAGGCTTTGAGATTTCAATCAGGAGCCTAACAATAGCACCCACTGCTTACCTCAGAAAAAGCTTTTACAATCCCAGTTGATGTTACTCATGAATAGGAAAGTCTCAGAATGAAACCCTGGCTCAGAAACCATAATTTATTTTTAGAAAATGTAGAGGAACAGAGTCACAGAATTGCCAATTAGTTTTTAACAACAAGAAAAAAACATTTATTAGACATGAAACTTCTGATTATCATATAAAACATCTTCATCCCCACCCCCGAAATCTCCTTCCCCCCACATGCCTTCACAGATGTTCATAGATTGCAAGTATAAAGTCCCACCTTGAAGCCAAATGGCAGACGTCATTCAATCAATCCTCCATGGATTTCTCTTCAAACTTCCCCCAGATGACTGTTTGCAAACTCCACTCTCAAAAAGACATGCTTTAAAATCTTCTTTCAAACAACACTTTCCCTCAGCTGTTTTTATCACGGAACCACAACCAGGTTTCCCAACTATCCTTTCAAATAAAGCTTTCTCGCCACTGTTTAACAAAGATCCATTTCCAGTCTTTTCCACCTCTCCTTTCATGACTTCATTGTCTTCAACGTTTTTATATAAATTATGAGGTCCACTCATTGTTTGCTTCACAATTATTTCATCTGTGGTAAGATATCACAAATCTTAGAACCAGTCCAGATATCTTTCTGGCTTTTTACTAGCCAACTACTTCTCAGCTCTGTCTGTGGTTTCAATGAACAATACCCTGTTCTAGTTCCAGTTTAACTTCAGACTCCTTGGAAACTTTTTCTTCATCTCTCTAGATTCCTTAGCTAGATGTTCTTTAAATTTCTGGTGCTTGCCTTCTTTGCTCTTTACTCCATTGTATGGCTTTTCTTCCAGCAAAACTGTGAGAGATGTTCACTCTCTCCAACTCTGAGTTCCAGTTAAAATTAAATGAAAAGTGTGCTTCTCCCTAAAAGTGATCTGATTGCTAAGCAATACCTCAATCCTTCTCTAAGCTTATGTTTACTTTTTCACAATAAACTCTCTCAGCAGAATAGAAACAGTTTGAACTGAAACTAAAACCTACATACTGGCAAACATTTCTGTTTAACATGACTTTAATTAGAGTTTTATGCCATCTTACCCTAAAACACTAAATTAAACCATTTAAATCTATATATTATTTCTTATATTTAACAATATAATTATAGATCAGTTGAAACTACCTCTGTTTTCCTAAAGAGCTGCTCACTGCTGTGATATATTGTGCATGGATAATTTAAAAGGCTCATCTTAAACTTTTGATTATCAATACCATCACAATTGGATGTAATTTAATAATCCCATGAGTTGTATTTGGTTTACAGCAGCAGCATCAGTAGAAGTTAAATGTACTGCACATGGTGTCTCAATTAACACTATCTGCATATCGTCTTATTTTCTATTAAAGGCCCCCAGAATGTCTGAACTGGTCTTGTATTCCTTAAAATGGAACACCAGCAAAAAACCTGGAAATAAGAATACTGGCTCAAACCATTTTTACCTAATTGAGCAACGTTACCCATTTACTAATCCTTGGTGTGTGGTTAGGACATTTCCTTCAATAGAAGAATATACACACTCATGGATCTACTGCTTTCTTATCCTGATATTAGCTTGATCTGGCCCCAAGTCAAGGGAATGTTTTGGCATGCAAGGTCATTGTATCATCAGGTGACTTGCAATTACATTGAAGAATTCTTACAGTAACATAGAACATAGAACATAGAACAATACAGCACAGAACAGGCCCTTCGGCCTTCGATGTTGTGCCGACCAAAATAAAAAGCAATGCCCCTCCTAACTAAACCATTCCCTTCTCATACATATACTTATCAACTAACCTCTTAAACGCCACCAAACTTGGCGCATCTACAACAGCTGCAGGCAGGGCATTCCACTCCCTAATCACTCTTTGAGTAACGACCCTACCTCTGATATCCGTCCTATAACTCATACCCCTTAATTTAAAGCTGTGTCCCCTCGTGCTAGCTTTCTCCATCCTAGGAAAAAGGCTATCACTGTCCACCCTATCTAAACCTCTAATCATCTTATATGCTTCAATACGATCCCCCCTTAGCCGCCTCCTTTCTAACGAAAACAACCTCAAATCCTTCAACCTCTCTTCATAGGACCTGCCCTCCATACCAGGCAACATCCTAGTAAACCTCCTCTGTACCCTCTCCAATGCCTCCACATCTTTCTTATAATGTGGGGACCAGAACTGCACACAATAATCCAAGTGCGGCCGCACTAGAGTTTTGTACAGTTGCAACATGATGTTGCGGCTCCGAAATTCAATCCCCCTACCAATAAAAGCTAAGACTCCATATGCCTTCTTAACAACTTTATCCACTTGACTGCCTACTTTCAGGGATCTATTGACACATACACCAAGATCCTTCTGTTCCTCAACACTATTAAGAGCCCTACCATTAGCCCTATACTCTACACATTTATTGTTCCTGCAGGAACAATATTGTAAAGCAGGAATGCATAGATGATTCTTCACATATTAATATAATTTTTCAGCGAGCAATATAGAAATTGTGACATATAAAAATTGGCTTGTGTATGGAATTCAGATAGAATAAAAAACAACCTTTAAAAATATTATGTTTCAAAATGTGAATTTTCTTATCAGAAAAAAATATTTTTCCAGTGGGATTGTTTGACAGTAATTGCAACTTACGACTGTGCCAAAATCCAATTGAACCTCATTCAGCAATATTTTTTTTTCACAATTCTTAAAGGAAGATTTATATGTAACAGTGGAAGCATTTGTCATTTCAATAACTTCTAATTGATTATAGTCTGTGGGGACTTCACTGGGGAATCTTATGCATGAGTGCAGAATTACTGGCAGCAATTTGGGATTTCTATGTTTAACTGTACATGTGTGGACTTCAAACCTTGCCATTAGTTTCAGAAGATAATGATAGTGAATACCAACAGGGTTGTTGTCATTACTAATGGAAAATTGCAGCCACTGTATCCAGCAGTACTATTTGTAAGTCTATGCAAATTGAACTCTTTATTACAACTAATTTTCAATGCCCTGACTTGTAATTTAACCTACATTTCTATTTCCTTTTACTTTACACTTGAATCTTCCATTTCGTATTTTTGACCATGCACGACAAGTATCAACGTTCATTTCATCTGGTTTATATTAATGAGCAACTTAACTGCCTCTTATTAGATTTTTAATCTATTAAAACGAATGGGTACAGAGTCCTGCAGGACCAGATTAAGGGAAAAATGACCACAAACATCAAGCCAGCCATTTTCACAGCTGGAGCTGAGCAGGACTCCAATCATGTATCAACATAAGATGCTTAGCAATAGTAGCAACGACAGTTACATAGCTCATTTAATATCCCATGAGTTGACCACAGCAGTAGCAGTAAGAGTCAAATGGACTGCACAGTGTGTCCCAGTTAACTCTATTAATTATAGTTTTGTCTTTAATGCAGTAAAGTGTCCCAATTTGATTCACAAGATTGCTACCAAATTTAAATTTGACACTAAAGCATATATGCATGTTATGTACCAGTGATTGAATTTTAGATCAAATATGTTGGTTTTAAGGAGTGCCTTAAAGGAAAAGGGAGAGCTGTAATGATGAAGTAGTTTGAGGAAGGTGGAATAGAGTTCCAGAATTTAAGGTATAATGAATTTTCCCCCCCCCTTCTAAGCTCTTTTATACAAATGCCAATGCTTAATATACACAGTTGAAGATAATTATTCATTTAGTACATGAGATTAGTCAATTATAAATTAAGTGTTTCAGGGCTTTTTGATTCTTTGTGCAACGATGTAACTCCTCTGTCTGGGTACTTCCACAGGATTGCTGTCAGCCAAAACGATAATGACAGGTGCCTGTTCAGTTCTGTTGTGATGTTAATGTACTTCTAAGACTTTTTTTACTTAGTCATGTCTTCTGCAATTGTAAGGAGATCGTTATAGTTTTTTTATTATTTCTGGGCCCTCTGCTGGAAATCTTTTCATTGCTACTTCAATGGTTTAAGTAGGGATTTGTTTATTTTCACTCTGGGATATTTTATGACCTTGCATTGTGAGGAGGAATATTGATTGACAAGTCAAAGTCAGGTGATTACTCCCCAGAAAAAATCTAAGGAATTCATTTTTAGTTATAGTTTAGAAAGGAGTGGACATCAGACTAAAAGCAGTGTTTTTCTCTCTTCCTCAATATTGAAATTCTGCTGGTTAGCTGAATGCAAGTTTTCTTGCCTTCTTGGAATGGGATATCTGCTATTGGTGATTAGCTTGCCAAGAGTCTCTACCTCCCTAGTGTTCTAGGAAGCTGTTTTGACTTCAAAGTGTTCTGGGTGCATTCAGACTCTGGCTCGAAGTAAGGCTTAGAAGTCAGGGTTTCAATTCTCCAACCAAAGGACTCACTTCCAATATCACATGAGCATTAGATTTTCCTATGTTAAACCTGTGGCAAATATCCTATTGGTGGGATTTGTCTTATTGAAATGGTGTTTAGCTGTTAAGATTCATACAATATAACGATTGGTTTCTCTTGTTTCTAATTCGTAAAGGTTATTAAAAACAATGTATTTTTATACATGTTAACTGTATACTTAAATAATCTTTGTTTGATAAAAGCTCTTTACTGGGTTATTTGAATCATACTTGAAGTGAAATATCTAGCCAATTTCAAAGTACAAAACTTATGATCCAGATGGACCTCACAGAATACCTTGGCGTTTCTGACCTGAATTATAACACCAGCTGTTTCAATGGAGATTTCAGTTGTGCCTGTCCAGGATGACCAGGCATGTCAGTGCCAAAACAGTCAGCAACATTTTCTATTGGCAGCACTGGTTGTTGGGCCAAATATCTATGTGTTTTTGGATGATCCTTCTTTCTATGTCCTGTTGATAAGTTAGAGGTCCAATTATAGAGACAGCAATCCCAGGGACCCAACGAGCCCCAACGTCAAAATTCCTCCATACATGGTATCATCCACCATAAATAGCCACGTTGACTGATGTGAATCATGATTTGCCTTCTCATAACTCTGGCTGGCCTCTCCCTGGCAAATTTGGAAACATGAGATGATTCATTAACAATTCTGCTGCCAAGGTTCTGGTTGTTGCATGTTGGGGGTTGGGCAGGTCAGGTAGCCAAGAGGAAGCTTGAGATTGTGGTCTCCAGGATTCGTCCTGACTGCTTCTTTCAGTCCAACTTTGGATGACTCACTTGGTTAATCCATTGGAAGCTAGGTGGTAGGGCAGATTTCTATTGTGCTTCATACTATTGAGTGTGGTGCACTTTTGAAACTCGACACTTGTGAATGTAATTCCATTGTCAGACATTATTACTTCAGGCATTGTGTGAATAGAAAAATATTGGTGTAATCTTTCAATGGTAGTACACAATATAGGAGATTTCAATTCAAAAATATCCATCCATTAGAACATGCATCAACAATGAGCTGAAATGTGGTGCCCATGAATATATAGAACATAGAACATAGAACATTACAGCGCAGTACAGGCCCTTCGGCCCTCGATGTTGCGCCGGCCAGTGGACCATCTAACCTAAAATATTCCAATATCATCCATATGCCTATCCACCGAACATTTGAATGCCCCCAAAGTAGGCGAGTCCACAACTGCTGTAGGCAGGGCATTCCACGCTCTCACCACCCTCTGTGTAAAGAACCTGCCTCTGACATCAGTCCTATAACTACCACCTCTTAATTTAAAGTTATGTCCCCTCGTGTTGGTCATCACCATCCGAGGAAAAAGGCTCTCATTATCCACCCTATCCAATCCCTTGATCATCTTATACGCCTCAATTAGGTCACCGCGTAACCTTCTTCTCTCTAATGAAAATAACCTCAGGTCCCTCAGCCTTTCCTCATAAGGCCTTCCCACCATACCAGGCAACATCCTGGTAAACCTCCTCTGCACCCTTTCCAATGCTTCCACATCTTTCTTATAATGCGGCGACCAGAACTGTACGCAATACTCCAAGTGCGGCCGCACCAGAGTTTTGTACAGTTGTAACATAACCTCACGGCTCCTAAATTCAATCCCTCTACAATAAAAGCTAACACACCGTACGCCTTCTTAACAACTTTATCAACCTGGGTGCCAACTTTCAAAGAGCTATGTACTTGTACCCCAAGATCCCTCTGCTCGACAATGCTATTAAGGGTCCTTCCATTAGCCCTATATTTCATATGCCTGTTATTCCTACCAAAGTGAATCACCTCACACTTATCCGTATTGAATTCCATTTGCCACCTCACGGCCCAGCTCTGCAACCTATCTATGTCCCTCTGCAAACTGTAACATCCATCCTCGCTGTCTACAACTCCCCCCACTTTGGTATCGTCAGCAAATTTACTAATCCAACCCTCTACACCCTCATCTAGGTCATTTATAAAAATGACAAACAGCAGTGGCTCCAAAACAGATCCTTGAGGTACACCACTTGTAACTGCACTCCAGGTTGAATATTTCCCATCAACCACACCCTCTGTCTTCTATCAGCTAGCCAATTCCTAATCCAAACTGCTAAATCACCTTCAATCCCATGCATCTGCACTTTCTGCAGTAGCCTACCATGGGGAACCTTATCAAATGCTTTGTTAACATCACATACACTACATCAACTGTCTTACCCTTATCTACCTCTTTGGTCACCTCCTCAAAAAACTCAATAAGGTTTTTTATTGAGTGGACCAACTTGGTCAATATGGACACATAACCAGGGCTGGCCAGGCCAATCCTAATGGGGCTGGAGCAGCCAAACTGCTGCAATTGGTGCTGTAATTCCATTAGAAATAACTCTGTCCAGTACGTGGGTGAGTACTCTTGCTCTTCAGTGCTTGATGCTTTCTTGGCAATTCAATTCATCCTTGTAGGTAGCAAATGATTTCATTTCTTCAGAAACTATCTAATTAGCCCAACCTGTAAGTATCTTGTGACTCACTTTGGACAGAGGTGTATCCTAACTGGTTTAGTACCGAATTTGCTTTGCTGAGACTGGCAACATGGTGAAAAAAATTCAACACAATGACAATTTCCTGTAATAGTGGAGCAGCTGTACCAATTTCTTGTAAAGATAGGCAGCTAAGTACATCTGTATTCATTATGTGTGTTCCAAGTTGGTGCTTGAGTGTATATTTATAGGTGGACTGAATCAACACTCTGTATTGAATTCTTACTGATGTGATTGGTGGAATAGTCATATCTTCTTTAAAAATACCTAAGAGTAGTTTGTGAGTAGATATAATAGTAAAGTAACTTCCATATAAGCGCTGGTGAAATTTCTTGATACCAAAAACTATTGATAGTACTACTTTCTCAATTTGCGAGTACTTCTTTCAGCCTCTGAAAGGGTTCTTGGCACATATATTAGGAAGCCAGATCAGCATCCCCAAGGCCTATTTTGAAGCCAGACTAGATCTCAACATTTTTTGTTACTTTGGTATAGTTGTAGAAAAGGGGATTCCGCTCAGGGGCGATTTCATTGACAAATCCGGAATCATTTTATCTAAACAAGCTTTACTCATAACATAGTTTAGGTGTATCTCTAACAAACTGAAACAGTTTAACTCTCAACAGTTGTACAATCTCTAAACATGAAAAGAAACAATGCTTAATTTCTAACTTTTTACCATTCAGTTCCTCTAAGCAATATTTCTCCTACAGATTTAAACCTCACTTTAAAAAGATAGTTAATAAATCCAAATGTATTTGCTCTTATTGGGTTACAGCTTTGGAGCTTCCAAAAAGATTTTGTAGAGAGAGAGAGAGAAAACTGTTTGTAGGTTACTTCCTTTAAGCATTCCTCTCTAGCGATTTCTTTAAAATGAAAATGAAACTGTTTTTCTGCTACAAGCGTAGCTTCTCCCATTAACCTAATGTCAGATGATTCGGTCAACATAGTCTGAAACCTCATGAGAATTTAAATGAACAAAGGTGAATTTACTGTGCCTGATAACATATTCCAAACTGTCCTGCTTTCTTAGCATTTGTTGCATTCTTATAGATCAACCAACTCCCTTGCAGAAAACAACTAAATCTTAAAGGTTCAGTTTATTAGCCGTGCTAATTTGCCCCTTAGGACTCTATTTTACCATTTTCATTGTAAATGCTGGGTGAACTTGAAACTGGGAATGTTTCAGATCCAAATTTTAGTCCTGTTCTCAGGCACTCGCATATGCACTCTGCCTGCAAAAATATAAGTAATTCTGAATTGCGCTGCACAAGCTTATGGGCAGGGATTAATGCACCCAAAGCCCTGCACCTATCTCCTCATTAACTGGAGTACCTGAATCAGATTTCCATGGAGCATGTCTGTTTCGCGCCGATTCTGAATGGGTGAATGCAATGGTAAGGGGCAAGTGCTGGTAAAGTTGAGCATGCAGCCCATTAAGACAATTTAAATGCATGCAAATATATTTAAATGGCCATTGCACCTTTTTAGGTGCACAGCCATTTCCGGGCCTTGGTAAAGGGTGAATTAGCGCAGACGTGGGTGCGGATTGTGCTACTCGATCACACCCAACTTTACCAAGATTCCGTGCCTGAAAATGGGTGCAACATGATGGTAAAATCAGGCACTTAGTGTCAGGGAGATAAGCAGGACAAATATGTAGGGTTACAGGGATAGGACCAGGATGAGATTGTTGTTGGTACAATTACAGCTTAATGGGCTGAATGGCCTTCTTCTGCACTGTATGGATTTTATGATTCTATGATTAAAGCAAAACCCCAAAACATAAAATATATAGCTGTACAGTATCATCACACATTGCCTATTTGCCTTTCAGATTTATTGCCATCTCATGGGACACCACTGCATCAATGCCATATGGAGAGGCATTGTATGTCAACATCAGTTCCTTAGATTGGTTGAAATGTACCAACAAGTTTTAAGAATGCGGCAATTATTTTGCTCAGTTGAAGGTTTCTTTCTAGGGAGACTTGCAATACCAAAACCAATGGGAATGTGCAAGGGGGCCAATCACGTCCACAAGTTTTGTGCAAACGCCTGTAGAAATTTACCAATTCAACTGTGTTTTTGGAAGCTGGTGCCACCTTTACGGTCTTGACCTTCAGTTCCATGGGCATAATCCTTGTGCATCTACATGGTACTCAAGGAGATTACCTCAGTGGCTAGAAAAATATACTTCTCTTTCTTGAGGCAAACTTTAGCCTCTCAAAATACCTTCATCACCTCCTCTAAGTTTGCTAGATGCTTAACTTCTTTTGACCCAGTTGTGAGATCGAATCCAACTATCACTACCCATGGCAGTCCCTACAGCAGAATCTCATTGTCCTGTGGAAAATTGCACGAGCTGAAGACAAGCAAAAATGCAGGCAAGTGTATTGGAACAATCTTTTATGTATGTTTATTGCAACATAATCTTGGGACGAGTTGTCTAATTCGAGTTGCTGATATGTATGACTCATATCCAGCTTTGTATAAGATTGACCTCCAGCTAGGTTTGCATGCAGATTTTCAATCTTATTTACAAGATAACTATCCAACTCAGCAGTCCGATTAATTGTAACTTATAATCATCACAAATGCATGAAGTTTTGTCCAGTTTTAATATGACGACTATGGGTGCTGGCATTCCAAGAACTGAACTGGCTGGATGATATCTTATCCTGCTTCCAACTTTGCTGATAGATTGTCTTTTCTAAATCTTCTTGTCTTATTTATAGCCAAACTTGTTTACCGCCTTGCAGTTACTTTTTCAGTTTTGACACCATGCTGACTGCAGGTTCCTATCCTAAATGGTGATTTTTACACTCTCTAGAGTTCTTTTGCACCATTTTCAGCACTTTTCATTGCCAGCACAATCTCTTTTAAAATTTATATTAACCTCTGCAAGTAATCTCCATTAAATCACCTCGTGCATATCATTCATAATGGCTCCAATTTCATAATACTCTGATATCTGTTTCAATTTATTGATGTAAACCTCCATTGTTTTGCCTGGGGCTCTCCCCCTGTAATTAAGCTTGAATCTCTGGAGTATGACATTGTTTCAGCTGGAAATTTGACTTCACCAATTGCACAAGACTATTGAATGATTTGGGGTCAGTGTGCTTGGCTCTGTGAGGCTGTGAATGATATTACAAGTTTGGGTTCCACATGCACTCAGGAGAATTACCATGCGATTTGCCTCCTCTCCTATTTCATTCGCTGGGAAATAGTGCCGAAGGCGCTCTATCTATTGTGCCCAGTCCTCTGCAGAGAAGTCAACTGGATCCATCCATCCAAAAAAGGCATTTTGGTAAGTACACTTTTCTTTTCTCAACTTCACTGTTCTTCAATGCAAAATGGATACTTACAGTCAGAGTCGAATGTAAAAATTTCTATTCATCAGATTACAGAAAAAACAACTTGTTACTACAGGTTAAAACTATACCGAAGCTCGCAGCCTCATGGCTGCAATCAGCTCTGAAGATAACTCTGAGTACAGAAGCCCACACCTACCAGGGTGATCCCCCACCCTGCTCCTTGATTACTTCCCTATGTCATGTAACCTTTACACTACAGATTGATCCTTAAAGGAGCAATCACCACAGTGTGAGTCTGAACTCAAGAGCATTGGAATTCTCAGTAACTTGCAAAAATATTTCGAGACAAGGAGATGAAGAGAGGAGGATTGGGTTCGATGGTAAAACGCACAATCAAAGAGAAGGCTTTGAGGAGGTGTTTGGGGATAGCCGATAAATAATAAGGTGAGAAACATTAGGAATGTTCCAAAGTATGTTACTGAAATCACTGAAGGCTCTGCTGAAGCTGAGAAATGGGGATTACAAAAGAGACCAGAATTGGAAAATAAGGTCTGTAACAATTCCAGGGAATCCATACATCAGGATTTCTTGCTGTGCTTAAATAGTGTGACCTAGTGCATGCTTCTTTCATTTCATTGTTATACTGAATCACATACTTTATAGCATTTTCAATCTTTCTTTTAGTATACCCTGGATAACAACAGCTTGGGGGTGACTAGATGGGAAATAGTGATTTGGACTTCCAAGGACGAAATGTTCTATTTATGCTAAAGGTTTGGAAAGTTCAGATGAAATCTGGCAGAACATAAAAACAAGCAGTCTGCTGCATGAGAACTAAAAGATAAATATCTTCACAGAATCTGAACGTTACTTAGAGGACTGAAAAAACAATAGTTCTCTGGAGGTTAGTCAAAAAAAACTGAGTGCCAAGACCTCATGTTTACCTCACTTTAGTCAAGCTTGGCACTGGAATGTTTATGAACTAATGGGAGTCTGAATGTGAGACATCAGAGATCCTGAAATTCTGACCTGGTTTAGCAATCACTTGGGCAATCCAATCCTCCAAGGCTCTGTGCTCCATTAACAGATAGTTACAATTCTCATTAATGTAAATTAATGAAAATAAAAATTGATGCTTGTGAAAGACGATTAGAACTAATGAGCAGAAGGTTCAAATGTCGAAGAGAAAAAGTAGCAATGAAATGTCACAATTCCAGTTATAAGTCAGGACACTAAAGATGAACTTGAATAAAGACTACAATTTGCACAGACTAACCAACTGAAATTTCACATAAGTAATAGCAGCAAAACTGCTGGTGTTCACTGTCATTATTCCTCTGAAACGGATGGCAACTCTTAGAGTCCAACTGGATGTACATATACATAGAAATCTGAATTGTTGTCAGAGATTCTATACTTCTCCATAGGGTCAACTGTTAAACTCCCTACAGGATGTATTCAATTTTGTAATTGGGCCATTAAAATAATGGAGCGATAATAATTGGGTAACATCAGTCTCCATAGGTTTTGTTGTAAAGAAAACATAAAAAGTCTACCGTGAGCATTGAGATTGTAGAAGTCTTATGTGCTGCATTGGCATGATATCAAGGGCACATGTAGAAGTAGTTGCATAAAGATTGTGCTTCTACTCAGGGTGTAACAGTAATGATACCACTACTCAAATATTAGCACGTGTCAAGCTCTTAATTATACTGAGTAGAAATATAACTACTATCACCAGTGAGGATATCATTTTAAATGATTTCTGAACTTGATAATGAAAGGGTTAATTGATTCTGACACTCTGAATGTGAACAAATTGTAGGGGTTGAGTGGAATGAGGCCATAGAGAGATTATTTGATAATTTTGAAAATTCTGTAATTGTTGTGTCAGAGAATTGTGAAACTTCACAATCATAGGAATGATAGGGAGTGTGATTCACCATGAGATAAGATTTCATAATATGTATTGGGTGAGTTTCAATTTGTTAAAGAAAAACTTGGGCAACTAATGGAACTTTTCTTTAATAAATGCTTTGAGGTTTTTATAGCCATCTGAACAGGCAGACCAGGGCTGATGTTAATATCTCATGTAAAAGATGGCACCACTGTCAATGCAGGTCTTCCTCGGTGGACAATGCAGGTCCACACAAGACTTGAAAAGAGAAAACACTGGGATTTCAATATCATTTGACATTGTGGGAGATTGAAGTGATGTACAAATCAAGTATCCTGAGTTCACTTGCACCTTTCCCATCAATTGGTTTTTGACATGAAAGCATGAATGCCAGATATTTCCAGTATCAAGCAACTTGAACAACATTGGCCATACTCAATCTATTAGTTCTAATATACCGATAGATTGAGTTCTTCTCTACCAAGAAAGTTCACATTTTCAACAAAAAAACTACTGCCATCACAAATATTTTCCTGTAACAGTAAGCCATTATCACACACTCACCATAAAGTTCTGTCTCAGATGATGACAGAGAGCTGAAGGTTAGCGTAGTATTTACGATGTTACACATTGTTTTATCACATATGTGCGAATAGTCTTCAGGCCAGGCAAACAACCCTTTTGCTCGAGGCTTAAGCAATTAAGATATGTGGTTGTAAATCTAGACTCTACTACTAGGTATGAATGTGTAGGTTTTATGTCTCTCCTTTTGTGATTTTAGACTTGAGATCAACATTTCTAATGTTTGACAAGGTGAAATATTAATGCAGAATACATACACGTCTTTTATCCAAACATAGGTTTGTGTCTTATAAAATTAATAAGTGAAAGTGTTTGTTTTAGGAGAAAGCCGAGGAGTGGGCAGCATTTGTGGAAAACAGCCTACACAGTATGAAATTAATTTAACAGCTTGTCTGCCTTTGCCTCTGACCTGTAAATCTTTCTTTTGAAGATATATGCAATTACTTACTAAGAAAAGTTGTAAAATCAATGCCAGATGCTGAGCCACAGCTACAATGAAAGCATTGTTTGTTTTTTGGTTTAAATGAATGGTCATAATGAACTGAAACTGAAGACTACAGAGTTGGACTCTTTGGGGCTGATATTTTGCAGGATTCAGAGGTGCGTTTCAGTGTAAAAATAGCTACACTTAGATTTTGTTTGGACAAATTCTGATTTTTCTCCATATTGGTGACCGCCTGCCATTTGCCTCTGACCATTTTGATTGGTTGGAATGCCCAGAGTGCAAAATGTACACCGGCATTTTGGATAGGTTCCCCATTTCAAATGGGCTCGTAAATTGGATTTCCTCCCACACATCACTTTTGTCTTGTGGTGTGGGGGATTTGGAAGCAATTTGGGAGAAGTTTGACAGAGTTGTTAAAAAAAAAGGAAAGCTATTTAAGAAGTCTGGAACATTTTGAAAAGTAAGGATAAAGTATTTCCATGCCTTCAAACGTCATGTTTATTAAAATCCAGTTCAGGACCATTAACTTTCTAAATCTATGAACTAGTTGGAGGAGTACGCCACTCGACTCCTTGAGCCTGCTTCACCATTCAATAAAATCATGACTCATCCAATTTTCCTCAATTTCATGTTCTTCCCTCCTCCCAACAATCTTTTAGCCCCTTGTTTATCAGGAATTTACCGATTCCCTGCTGCTTTAAAGATATTCAAAGACTCTGTTCAGGATTTTCTGGCTGCAAGGAGATTGCACCTGTACCTGTGCAAGAAACCTTTAGCTCGTTGGACCACCAGAGGACACCTGCCAAAGTCATCACAATCAACAAGATAGAGCAATCAGCAGGCTGCCTCCATCTCTCCTGTAAATGGTGGGGCTGCACCTAGACATCATTATAGGAAAAGAAATGTAAAAAGAAGCATGGGTGTATAACCATTGTACATAGTTTTAACACTTGTAAATATATGTTCACTTGCACGGTGTGGTAGTGTCCTGCATTCTCATCTTGCCGCTAGTTGCTTCAACGGCCATGAACATTTAAAAATAGAATGTTGACCCTCCCCAACACACACACACACACACACACACACACACACACACACACACACACACACACACACACACACACACACACACACTCCCATAATGAATTTCAATCGATTCACTTCTCTCACATTATCAACATACTTATTACTCAATGTTCCCACATGTGCATGATTAAGTACTGGCCGTAATGTGTGTGTGTGTGTGTGTGTGTGTGCTGTCTGGACAGGCATCGATCAACCCATAACTTGCAGCTTACCATGTTCTGAGCTCTGAGAATTACAATTGAGTAAAGTGTTCAGTGAGTTCACAGCATCTCCTGCTGCTTTGCTCTGATGTGAAATGTAGATGGATGCAAAGTGTCCTCAAGGGAATGAAACATGCTGTGCAATTGGCAAGGAGCACTGTAAACATAGTTCCAAGGTGACGCTCAACACTGTATTTTTAACAATAGAAAACCAGAAGCCTCCTACATGTTCAGAGAAAGCTGTGGTAGGCGCATCCACTGGTGCTCTACAGTGAATGGTAATTTTGAGCTACGATGGAAGTGAAGGATGGGCAATATGCAAGCTATCTTTGACTGCAAGAAGGACTGCGTGTAGGATTAATGAGATGTGTGTGAAGTTGATAAAAGCCTTTGCCCGACCTCACAGAACAATTGTTTGGTTGCTCATCTGCTTATAAAGAGTTGGAATAGACCTCACATAAAGAAATTGCAACTAAAATGTGCCAGAAGTCATTGACGATCAGGGCTATATTGTTTTGAATGAGAGCAAGTAGAATGGGCTTGTGTGTTGGACCATGCTGAGGACTGTGAGATTATTCTTGTGGGTGCAAGGATGTGCAGGATCTGTGCATGAAAGCTGTTTAACTTGTCTGGTATATCAAGAATGATTGATCACAGTTTTGCACCAATAGTAAGACCACCTAAGTCTGAGAATTGTAGGATTCTCTGTAACTGAAGGATGTGGAGCGTTTAGTCATTCATCAATCCATTGTGGAGGTGAGGCACTTTCAGTGAGAGAGCTCCAAAGTAGCCTTAAATCTTTTTGGTATGATAAAAATGTCAAGACATATGGGATTACTGTGGTTGAATGGTGGTCAAAGAGCAGGAACATGATCTTTCCTGATGAATCTGCATAGACATGCAATGTTGGGGGAAGGTGGGTGGGGAGGTGGTCAAATGATGTTTTCATCCTATGCACCCATATAACTGCTTCCACCTGTAAGTGATCCCTGTAAGATCTACCCCTCTCCCACTTTGAGACCAAATGTGACATTAATGCATCCTCACCAAGGTAACATTTCATGTTGCTTTCAATCTGTTATGCAGATTGTAAGGGCGAGTGAAAAATCTCATTTCTACATACAGGTGCTCAAGGTTGCAGGAGAAGAGTGCTGTGCAGTTTTAAATGCTCACACTTGGAGAGAGGGCTCCGTTTATCAACACAATTTGGCACATGCATCGGATCAAACCACCATCAGGGCAGATGTTAAGTAGTGCCATTTAATTCAGCTGTTATAAATCAAGGTACATGACAGCAAAGTATAATGTGTGTTACTAAAAAGAAGCTGGGACCTGCCAGCCACAGATGATAGAAAACTGAATGGTGAAAGAAATGTATCGGTAGCTCACTCCACCTGGAATCTATCAGCTATCAGATTGTCACAGGCCTGTCAGTCACATTGCTCCCTTGTGATGGTCTCTGCATGTGTGTCTGCAATATCCAGGTCCTTGTCATCATCAGCACTTTCATCATTCTCCTCGACACAGGAGAATGATGCTCTTTTATCCCTTCTACAGTCAAATCATTTCCTGCTTTATAGCACAAGATTGTGCAAAGTGCAGCTTGCAAAGATGAGTAGGACACATTGTAGAGAGTATTGGAGTGTCTCTCTATAGCAGTCCAGACATTTGAATGTTTTTCTCACTATCGTTTTCTCAATTGAGGTTTTGTTAAGTCACATGTAGCATTGCAGCTCTTCTCAGCAGCACTCTGGGGACACTGAAGTGACATCATCAGCCAGCTTTTTTGCTGGTGTCCCTGTTGTCAAGAAACTAGATATGGATTCACTGATGTCCTTCAAAAACCTGTGATACCTGAGAGTTGTTCAGAATATAGGTGTCACGAGAGCTCTCCGAAACTGAGCACAAAAATGTTTCTCCTGTGATCACATATCAAAATTGTCTTCTGTGATCACATATCAGCTGCACTTTAAAGAGTGAATACTCTTTCTATTGATGAATGTGACCAGTTAATACCAGAGAATTCTACAGGCCGTATGTGTGTAGTCACATATGCAATAACCGCTTGCACTTTTGTAATCGGTGCAAAACCCAAAACTCTAACACTTAGCTCTCGGGATTCAGGTGGAATTTGATAAATTGGTGTACTCCCCTGAAGTGGGCATCTGCCATCTCCCAGGTGCACTTGTGCATATTTCACTGTCAGGGAAATATGCACAGGTACCCAGTGGAGACCTGGAAGGTTGGCATTGACCATTAATGCCACCAAATGGATTGTCTCCAAGTTTTTGTGACCAGAGACCCTTGTATAGAAGCTAGCAGATGTGGACTTCTTAGGACTTCCTCAGGCATCTCCAGCATTGTCTTTCACTCCTCCACTGGTAGCTGCACGATCTGCAATACAATAATGTTGTATCCAATCAACACAACCTTTTGATTGATATTAATGTTTCTATTTTATACTTTGGATTCAAAAGGAGGAGTCATGGTAACACTGAATATGCAACATTAACATCACAACATATGCTAGTTAAGCATAGACAGAATACAGAATACAAACTTACTTTTCTAGTGAGAAGGCAGAAGGCTATTAACAGTAATCTACAAAGTAATAGTCCAGGTTTGTATTGAGACGGCAAGCTTCTCCCTGTGGCAAAATAGCAAAAATGTCCGAAGATTGTACAGCTTGTCAAAATACGGCATTTTCGATTTAAGTGGGAGCAGGAAAGAGAGAAGGGCAGATTTCATGCAGGTACACTTTACTGAGGCATTTCAATCATCAATTGCCTCAACTGAAGTGAGAATTTGGGAAGATCAAAGTACAGAGACCGGCCCAGGTAAAAGCCGGACTGAACTTTCTAGTCTCATTTGAACCCTAGAGACTTTAGGGAGAGACAGGCATACCTTTGGATCTGGTCCCAAGACACCTTTGGTGGCGGTCAGGTGCCCTTTGGGGAAGGCAATGTGGCCTTTTGAATTTTAAAAGTAGGCATAAATGTGCATAAAAGGTGCATAAAGTCATGACTGTCAAGCTAATTAGAGCTATGAATCAACCTGTCAAAATCAACTATCAGAACTGTCAGAAACATCTGTCAAGAAGACGTGTGGAAATGAACTTAAGAAAGTGTCAAACAAATCGTTAAAACCATCTTCAAGAGAACCTGTCAAAAGTGCAAGAAGGTCTGTGAAAGCATTTAAAAGTCTTGTCCTTTAAATCTTTGTGAAAAGAAATGTACAGAGGTTTGCATAGAGTCAAGGCAACTACAGTGTAGAAAACCTACAGTGTAGAAGGAGGCCATTCAGCCCATCAAGCCTGCACTGACAACAATCCCACCCTATCCAACAACTTCACATATTTACTTTATAATCTCTCTAACCTACACATCCTGGGACACAAAGAGCAATTTAGCATGGCCGATCCACCTAACCTACACACCTTTGGACCGTGGGAAGAAACTAGAGCACCTGCAGTAAACCTACGCAGAGACGGGGAGAATGTGCAAACTTCACACAGACAGTGGCCCAAGCCAAGAATTGAACCCGGGTCCTTGACACTGAGAGGCAGCAGATGGGTAAGTGAGATTAGTGTAAATTAAATGCCCAGAAGGACAATCCTGTTATACTGATATCAGCCGAAGCCATTTCTAATTGAAGTAAAACAGTTCAAAATTGGTTTCCATCTAATATTCCAGTAAAAGTTGACAGTTAATATTAGTAGTCAGACCAGTTATATTGGTAAGCTAGCAGGAAGTAGAGTAATACTGGTCTGAACTGGTTATTTTTCCTGTTTATCCATAGTTCTTTATATTGTCCTTATGTTTATTTCTTCTGGATTTATTTGTCATATTTATTGCTGATGCAGACTTGAGCATCAAATAATGTCAATGATTTCCATTCCAGTGTGTATTTTTGACGATAAAAATGTTCAATATTAATGTGTGATTCTGCGGATTTGCAGCTGAACAAAGGCAAGAGGGAGAGAGGAAATTACATTAGACTTGGAGTCACTGATAGGCAGCCGGATGATTGTTGGATGAAGTGTGTTTGTTAGTTCCAGTCCTACACTAGAACCTCCAGTTGTGTTGGATTTCTCTGTCACTGAACCAAAATCTCATTCCACTGTGCCCATCTGGTAGTTGGTATGCAACAGCCACCCCAAGTTAAAAGAATCCGCACAAAGCATTTCCACCCCAACCCCACCTCACCCCATCCAAATGCAGTCAGGACCTGGAACATCAAGACGCTTATGGACAACCCCAACAGCGACAGACCTGAATGTCGTACTACCTTCATAGCTTGGGAACTCTAGCGCTACAACATTGACATCGCCGCCCTGAGTGAGACACGGCTAGCAGGAGACCAGCTAAAAGAACAAGATGGCAAATACACCTTCTTTGGAAAGACAAATGAGAAGAAGAACATTGCTTCCACAGTGTCAGCTTTGCTGTAAAAAAAAACAAATTGATTGAACGCCTCAACGAATCCCCCTTGTGGAAAGAGAAAACATCTCATGAGCCCACAGCTCACACTGCTCCAGAGCACATCAGACCTTATGCCCTAACCCTAGATGCAATGCACAAGTAAAAAGAGGCATTCAACTCCAAATTTGAACAATTGCTGTCCTGAATCCCAAAGGGAGACAAGATGATACTCCTCAGGGATTTCAATGCTAGAGTCAGGACACAAATCTTTGGATTGGTGGATTAGGCAGGGAAGGTGTGGAGAAAACAAACGCCAGGGGTTGCTCCTCCTGACAAAATTTGAGAACATGACCTGGTCATTACAAGCACCAGAGAAACAAGCAGTAGGCCTCATGACAATACTCTGCTCAAGTACTAATAATAACCTATACCATTGCCTGGGTGAGATACTGCAAAGATATCCGACTTACCACAACTGAGGCCAATGACCCCTGGACTGATCACAGACTAATTTCCTCTACCATCTCCATCTCCCTCCTCCAAACTGGCAGAAGCAGAGAAAATACTGTCGCAGGAGACTCAATTTTGCTGGATTCAAAATCCTTGCGAAGAAAGATCTATTTGTCCGTTGCCTCACAGTGAATCTGGCAGTGACCAATGATGTGGAGATGCCAGTGTTGGACTGGGGTAAACACAGTAAGGAGTCTCACAACACCATGTTAAAGTACAATAGGTTTATTTGATAGGAAACCCACAAGCTTTCGTCAGGTGAGTAGAAAGATCTGATTAGGGTATATAAAGGCATACACGTTTTACAGAATACTGATTAGAATATGAGTCTTTACAGCTAATCTGATATTCAAGTCTTAAAGGTGCAGACAATGTGAATGGAAATAACATTAAGCATAAGTTAAAGAGATGTGGGTTGTCTCCAGACATGACTTGCCTAAACTTGCAATATCTCAATTACTATCCTGTCTGGAAACAATACACATCTCTTTAATCTATGCTTAATGCTATCTCCACTCACATTGTCTGCACCTTTAAGACGTGATTTGCTGTAAAGACTCGCATTCTAATCAGTGTTCTGTAAACTGTGTGAGCCTTTATATGTCCTTCTCCGATCAGAACTTTCCACTCACCTGATGAAGGAATAGCCTTCCGAAAGCTTGTAGGTTTACTATCAAATAAACTTGTTGGACTTTAACCTGGTGTTGTGAGACCTCTTACCATGGTGACCAATGAGCCAGAACAGCAGAGTATAATGAAGTGAGGTCACAGCACTTGGTCCACCATAGTCGGCACTTGCGAGGAGATACGTAAGCTTTTGACCAGGAAATACCAAAACTGATTTGAGGAGAATGATCAAGAGATCCAGGATCTCTTAGACTGAGCTGTCAGCCCCACCAAAACCCAAGAGAGAGAATACAAGCCTATAGACAACAGAAGGCCAAAGCACAGCAAAGGATCCATTTCCTAAAGAACAGGTGTGTATACGGAGAATGCAGGAGAATCAGAAACTTGCCAACAACCATGACATGCAGCTTCTTCAACACAATTAATATCATCTATTACCTGATTACCCAGGGACCCACCAATTTTTCAATTCTCTACCATGCGAAAGGTCATCGCAAGAATCCTCCTTAATGTTTCCTCCCAGTAGCTGAACATTCCTTCCTGAGTCTCAGTGCAACTTCTGCCCAGCAAGACACACATTGAACATGACCTTCAGCATGCGATAAACGCAGGAAATGTGCAGGGAGCAGCATCAACCCTCTGTACATGATCTTCGGAAAGGCCTTCAATTCTGTCAGCTGTGACAGATTGTGGAATATCCTCTTCAAATTTGGCTGCCCACTGAAGTTATTCACCATTCTCCACCTGCTCCATGATGACATGCAAGCTGTGATCCCACCAATGGGACAACCACAAAACCAATGTGAGTACAAACTGGGGTTAAGCAAAGTTGCATCATTGGACAAAGGTTCTTTGCCATCTTCCTCACAGCAACACTCAGTCCTATCACCTTGAAGCTCCCCACTGGAATGGAGCTAACCAATCAGACCAATGGGAAACTGTCCAACCTCTGATATCTCCAGGCCAGAACCAAGACCATCCCAAGTTCCGTTATTGAGCTGCAGTACTCACACGATGCTTGTGTGTATGTACACTCAGAAGCTAAAACCATCCTCAACACAATCACTGAAGCAAATGAGAGAATGGGCCTCAGACTGAGCTTCTGAAAAATACAAGTTTTTTACCAGCCTGCTCCTGCTACACAAAACTGTCCTCAAGCATCAAGGTTCACGGTGAACCCTGTACAATGGGGATAATTTCCCATACCTCAGGAGCCTCCTCTCAGTGCAGACAGACAACAATCATGAAATTCAGCATTGCCTCCAATGCAGCCTTCAGACACCTAGGAACAAAGACCGACACCTCAAATCCAGCACCAAGCTCATGATCTATATGAACAGCCATGGTTCCCACCCTTCTGTATGCATCAGGAGCCTGCCTAAATTAATGCAACATCCCCATTGATACTGAAAAACACTTGCCTTAGAATGCACAAACTGGAGAAGATGCATCTGTGAAAGCACCAATCATCTGAAATGTCACCAGGTGGAGCACATGGAAGCCAACTGTAAACAACAGAAAGCAAATGCAGAATCCAGAGCGTCCTATCCAAACAACTCATCAAACACCACGAGAGTCTGCAGCTTCAGAATGGGCCTATTCGGTCACTGCAGAACCCATCTCCTTGGAGTGGAAGCAAGTCATTCTCAACCCTGACGAACTGCCAAAGAAGAAGAAACTGAACAAAATACTCAGAATAAAAGCATGTATAAAAAAGTGCAAATTTTATTGAGAAAAATGCCAACCGTACAAAATTAAAACTCAACATTAAAAAACTAAGTGCACAATGAAGGTTTGATAAAAGTGAGCAATAATAACTTTATTCCAGGCAAAACAAAACAAAAGTACATGTATGTTATGCTGATTCATTTTGGACGAATTTGGCTTCGAGTTCAGGTCTGTTATTTTTTCTAACGTGTAGCTGTTCAACTTTATTTGCTTGTTTGCTTCATCCTCACTCAACTTATTCTTTAAATGATGAGAGAAACATGCTATAGATGGGAAAAAGAAGAGAGAAAGCATAAACAAGGTCTTGTTGAAACAGTTAAAGTCATGACTGTAGGCATAATTAAGATAGTATCTCACGGGGAGAGTTAAGGGGAAAGCAGAAGTAGTATGGACATCTACAGTGAATACAATCAAGGAATAAATAACACTTCTGAATGGCTCCCTTTGACTGCACTCATCTTTGTTGAAGAAGTGCGGTCATCGCTGTTTGCTGATAGATTGGCACAGTGGCCCACTCAGCACTATGCTGCTGGTCTCTTGGGCAGAAATGGCCCCAGCCCCAGATTTCCAGAGTGAAGGATGCTAGGGCATTCTGTGATGCACAAATTTTCAGAGATTCATTCTGGAAATCAAGCTAAAAGAACAACAGGATTTACTCGCATTATTCATCACATCGGGAACTTAAAATTTTTTTTGGGAGAGCCATCAGCCAACATCTTAATTTTTGTTTGAATGTATTTACTTGCTGCACCTTCTATAAAAAAGCAGATGAATTTTAAACTGAAGTTAGAAAAATGTTTCAATGAAGATTCTATATATATATATAAAAAATATATATACACACACACGCACATATATATGGCCTTGAGCAGAGTAAACACTTTCAAGGTTCAAGATCAGAGGCAAGAGTTGGAATTCCAGCAGGAGATCCAAAATGTTAGTTGCATTTCCTGATTAACCTCGCTCCCCCTGCCAGTGATGTAACAGGAATTTGACATTGAACACTGGAATTGCCATTTGAATATATTTAAATATTATCATATTTAATATGTGCTGAGTGTGCTTCTGGTACCACAGGATAATGCATGGGCAGTCCCAGGAGCAGCATTCCTTTGTGGGGGACGGGGTTGTGTAGATGGGTGTTCTGTGGAGGGAGTGGCGGGGAGCTGCAGGTGTGGGGGTTGTTCCGTGAAAGTATGGAAAAGATTCTGTGAAGTGTCATGGGATGTTCAGGGTTAAAAGATAGGGGGAGCTGATATTCGACAGTAGGAAGTTCTCTTTTTAAACCTTTGTATCGGGGCTCCTTTTAAAAAGATGTCTCAATTTTTTTAGAACATAAGATGCTAGTCTCATGGGATCTGCTCCCTGGAATTTGTTTTACTCAGTTCCTAACAAGACGTTAAGGTAAGTCTGGTGGACTAGTGGTGTCCTCGCTGCTTTTCCTGCCCACTCTGCCTTTTTCAAGAAAATTCCACCATATATTTCCACTATCAATGTGCATTCATTCAATCTCACTCATTTATACTTTTATTTGTAGCATTATCCAGACCTGTCAGCGGTGGGCATTCCCTCGGGCAGATAGAGAAATTTTGGAAAGAGGTCAAAATTTTCCCATCCCCACCCCACCTCCCTGACCCCAGATACAGATAATCCCACCAATTTGTGTTTTTAAAAATCTAAATCACAAAAATGATTACTAAATTTTTATAAGTGCACCACCATGTCATAAATAGGAACATGCAAACTGAACTTAGAACTCAGTTTTACAATTGATGATTCAGTTCCAGTTATGAATATAATTTCTCATCATGAACCATTTAATAACTGAACCAAACTTTGAGTGAATAATCTAGCTTCATATCAATGTGTGTCTTCTGTTTTAACATTCAGTTGAGGTAAATATATTCTGAAAGGGAATGAGCCTGTGATTTCAAGTGTCATGCTATTAGTTAGTTTGGGGCAGAAATCAATACTGTTTGTATGTCTGCAGAACATAACATCTGTGAAAGTACAAATCTGAGCAATGCTGAAAATGACAGATCTTGTTCTGCATCAAGTCGCTCCCTCTAGTCTTTTGATGTTTCTACTGAAAGATAAATCCTCTTTTAAAAAAAAATTGTGATGTTCCATAATCTCTATCCAACCTTTAAGTCCTTTTGCACTGTCTCCAGCTAGTCATCAATCTAGAGGGATATTTTTTCGATGGAAATATGCAGCCTGAGGAATTCCACAAGCATCCTATGGTTTCTTTGGCAGCAAAATAAAACCCTGAATATCATCATGGACACAAAAAGTTAGCATAAAGTTGCAGCACGTAATTAGGAAAGCAACTGGCCTTTATTGCAAGGGAAATGAGTATGAAAGCAAGGAAGTATTGTTGCAATCATACAGGGCATTGATTAAACTGCACCTTGGCTATGTAAAAGATAGCTATAGATGCAATGGAAGCAGTTCAGAGAAACCTGTCTGCTGTCTGTTGTCTTTCAGCACTCATCATTTCCTTCTTTGCTCTATTGTCTCCCAATCTTTTTCTCTCCATCTCTCTATCAATTGTGCATACAAGCTAGAAGTGTATGATTAAGAATATTGTTCCTGATGAGGTAACAGAAAGTGTTGTTAAAGAACATATGGTTGATGTCATAGAGGCTACAGTCATAGAAGTTCACAGCATGGAAACAGGCCCTTCAACCCAACTTGTCTATGCTGCCCTTTCTTTTTTAAAACCCCTAAGCTAATCCCAATTACCTGCATTTGGCCCATTGCGGCCGCACTTGGAGAATTGTGTACAGTTCTGGTCACCACATTATAGGAAAGATGTGGAGACATTGGAGAGGGTGCAGAGGAGGTTTACCAGGATGTTGCCTGGTATGGAGGGCAGGTCTTATGAAGAGAGGCTGAGGGATTTGAGGTTGTTTTCATTAGAAAGAAGGCGGCTAAGAGGAGACCTTATTGAAACATATAAGATGATTAGAGGTTTAGATAGGGTGGACAGTGATAGCCTTTTTCCTAGGATGGAGAAAGCTAGCACGAGGGGACATAGCTTTAAATTAAGGGGTGGTAGTTATAGGACGGACGTCAGAGATAGGTTCTTTACCCAAAGGGTGGTAAGGGTATGGAATGCCCTGCCTGCTGAAGTTGTAGATGCGCCAAGTTTGGTGGCGTTTAAGAGGTCAGTGGATAGGTTTATGGATGAAAAGGGAATGGTTTAGGTTAGAGAGTCATTGCTTTTTCTTAATTGGTCGGCGCAACATCGAGGGCTGAAGGGCCTGTTCTGCACTGTAATGTTCTATGTTCTTTTCCTTTTGTACCCATTGTACCCATGTAACTATCTAAATGCTTTTCAAAAGACAAAATTGTACCTGCCTCTGCTACTATCTCTGGCAGCTTGTTCTAGACACTCACCATCCTCTATTTGAAAAAGTTGCCCCTCTGGACAATTTGTACCTCTCCCTTGTCACCTTAAACCTATGCCCTCTAGTTTTAGACTCCCCTACATGTGCTGTACATGGAATTCTTAAAGGTCTTTGATAAAGTGTCACGTAATAGGCTTGCCAGCAAATTTGAAACATAGAAACATGGAAACTAGAGGAGTAGGCCATTTGGCCCTTCGGACCTGCTCTGCCACTCAGTATGATCATGACTGATCATTAATCTCAATGCTACATTCCTGTTTTCTCCCCATACCCATTGCTGCTATTAAACTCTAAAAAAAAATCCCTTTCTTGAATACGTTCAGTGACTTGGTCTCCATAGCATTCTCTGGTAGAGAATTTCATATTATAATCCAGGTCAGAAATTCCAAGATGTTTTATGAAGTCAGTCTTTTTTTGCACTTTGAATTTCTGCATGGGTAAGCATAAGATGTTTCACTCCAGGTATGCTTCAAGTGACTTATTAAGGAACTTTTCCCAAACAAAATTTATTTAAGGACGCATATCAAGAAAATGAGCACATCTTTCACCAATTACAAAAAACCTTAACAGCTAAATATACTTTCTCAAGCCAAACACATCTCACAAACATACAGCCCATTCTAGGCTTAGCACAGAAAGAAAATATGCTCATGTGATTCTGAAATTTACAGCTTTGCAAGCCCTGCTGTGAATTAGTCCTTTGGATATGGAATTGAAATGCTGGGGCTTTTCAGCGCACGAACTTTTAGCATACCTCAAGAGATAGGCACACTACTTGCCTCTAGCTTCTTGTTAACCAGCTATAAACAGCAGACTTTCCAACACTAGTGAGAGAAACAAAAAATCAATTCCTTCGCCTGCAGTCCAAATGGCTTCTCTCAAAGTGAAAGTAAAATCTTTGGATTTCTCATACGGAAAACAAAATGTCTAAAGACACTTGACCTATCAATCATTCTTTAACCAACAAATCCAAAGGGGTCATAAAACTCCAGCACACTGCATCAGGACCAGATTAGAAATAAATAAGATGCCCATTGTATTGCTTGAGTAACAATTTGAGGAAACTGACTCAGATAGGGTGGCATTAAAACAAAAATAAGCTAGCAAGTCCATAAAGGACTGCAAAGAACATGATTAAATGCATTTCTTAAAAATACAGGAACATCACAACCACTACTTTTGAGTGAAGACATTTTTCCTTGTCTACCCTTTTTCTGAGACTGTGTCCCCGGTTCAAAATTCACCAAATAGGGAAAACATCCTCCTTGCGTCTACTCTGTCCAGCCATGTTAGAATTCAATGCGATCTCTTTTCATCTTTCTAAACTGTAGTGAATATAAGCCCAGGTGAACTGATCTCTCTTCACAGGACATTCCTGCCAATCCTGGTATTAGCCTACTGAACCTCCGCTGTGCTCACTCTATCGCAAGCATATTCTTTCTTTGGTAGGGAGACCAAAACTGCACACACCACTCCAGCTGTTTACACCCTGTTCTAGGCTTAGCACAGAAAGCAATATGTTCATGTGATTTTGGAATTTACAGCTTTGCAAGACCTTCTGTAAATTAGTCCTTTGAATATGGAATTAATACTCAGGGGCTTTCCGACCCTGGAACTTACAGCACACCTCAAGTATAATTGCAGTAAGACATCCCTACTTCTAACTCAAATTTCATGAATAGAGAGAATAGTGGCAGCATGGATACAAAGTTGGCTGAGAGGCAGGAAATATAAGATAGAGGTAAGCCGTGGTTGTTCAGACTGAAGAAGGATTATATTGTCATTCTCACGCTTTTGGTACTAGAATGACTGCTTTTTATGAGTTATTAATTACTTCAATTTTGGGTCACAGAGCACAATTTCAAAATTTATACATTGCACAAAATTTGCAAGTACTGTTAACTGTGAGGAGAATAGTGACTGACTTCAGGAGGACATAAGTAAGCTGGCTGAAGATTTAATGCAGAGAAATATAAAGAGATACATTTTGGCAGGAAAAATGAGAAGAAACAATTAGAAATATGCTGGAATACACAGACCTAGGAATATTCATACATAGATTGTTGAATGTGTTTTTAAAGATTTTTTATTAATATCACAAGTGGACTTACATTAATACTGCAACTAAGTTACTGTGAAAATTCCTAGTCGCTGTGCTCTGGTGCATGTTCAGACACACTGAGGGAGAATTTAGTATGGCTAGTGCACTTAACCAGTCTTTTGGATTGTGCAAGGAAACTGGAGCACCCAGAGGAAACCCATGTAGACATGGGGAGAATGTGCAGATTCCACACAGACAGTGACCCAAACTGGGAACTGAACCTCAGTCTCTGGCACTATGAGGCAGCAGTACTAATCACTGTGACACCATGTCAAGTGTTTGATTCAAGAATTTACTGACACCACGTAGGCCTTGGACTAATTTATTAGGAGCTCATTCAAGGTGTACATCAGTTTCTCATTCTTGATTGCCCTCTCTCTCTCTCTCTCTCACTCACACAAAC
This sequence comes from Sphyrna mokarran, assembly GCA_024679065.1. Classification (NCBI taxonomy): domain Eukaryota; kingdom Metazoa; phylum Chordata; class Chondrichthyes; order Carcharhiniformes; family Carcharhinidae; genus Sphyrna; species Sphyrna mokarran. The sequence continues at coordinate 62,634,411 of JAGIQG010000006.1, read as the reverse complement.
ACACACACACACACAAACACACACAAAGATGTCACCAGTCTCTCTCCTTTCTATTGTTCTCATACAGAATTATTATTCATGACTCCAGAGACACCATTTACATTCATTGGTCAAAGGTTTGCCAAATGAAGAGTGGTTGAGGAGTTTGGGTCTATACTCTATAGTGCTAGGAAAGATGAGGGGGAAACCTAATTGAAATCACAAAATACTGGGAGGCCTAGATAGAGTGGACATGGAGAGGATGTTTCCACTAGTGGAGAGACTAGAATTTGAGAGCACAATCTCAGTGTGAAGGAATGCTCCTTTAAAACTGAGATGAGAGGAAATTCTTCAGCCAGAACATGGTGAATGTATGGAACTCTTTGCCACAAAGGGCTGTGGAGGCCAGGTCATTGATTGTTTTGAAGACAGGGATAAATAGATTCTTGGTCTATAGGGGGTTCAAAGGTTACAGGGAAGAGGCAGAAAAATGGGAATGAGAATTGTATCAGCCTTGATTAAATGGTGGAGCAGACTTGATGGGCCGAATGGCCTAATTCTGCTCTGAAAGCTGATGGTCTTATGGTCTAAATACATAACATAAAGTGGTCAACACTGATTAGTCCAGACCTCTGATCATGCATTGCATACAAGGTAAACTCCTCAACCACTCCTCATTTGGCAAACCTTTGACCAATGAATGTAAATGGTGTCTCTGGAGTCATGAATAATAATTCTGTATAAGAACAATAGAAAGGAGAGAGACTGGTGACATCTTTGTGTGTGTGTGTGTGTGTGTGTGTGTGTGTGTGTGTGTGTGTGTGTGTGTGTGTCTTCAGGCAAGGTTAGCTAAATCCCACACTGAGTACATGACTAGCAGAGCAGTACATGTAATATAGTAACATAAATTCAGCATAAGTTAAGCTTTCAGCAGAGTTTACCCAATGTGAAAATATTAATAGAATAAACCATGGAAAATGATGCAAAAATGTTAAATAAAAAAGGAAAATAAAAGGAAAATAAAACAGTAGCTTCCCACAGGCTCCCATTTGATTCTCCCTGATATTTTGCAGAAGAAGAATTAAGCAAGCAAGTACATATATTATAAAATCAATTCCATCGTTCTTTGATGGCCCAGGACTTCAATAAAAGGAAAACTCCAACTTAGCTAGCATGCATACTGGGCCGGATTTTATATAAGCATCGACTCAGGTATCGATGTGAGCAGAAACCAATAAAATAAATATAAGCTTAACGGCTTCTGAAGCATTACCGATCATTTGTTCCCCCCACCCCACCCCACCCCCAGCCCCACGCCCCCACAGGACTTCTGTGCAGATAGCTACAACCTTATCATTCATCTTAATCAATGCCAAAAAGGTATTATGACAACCTTTTCCAGAACAGAGGCCATATTAATCCTTTCCCTGGGCAATTTGGTTGCACTGTACCCTGGAAGCAGGATTGAGAAGAAGCGCTGAGTCTCTATGATCATCCTCTTTCTCCTTGCAAGAGAAGGGAGAAGAAGCAAAGGAGAGTGATAAACTTGAGGGATAACATAGCCAAGGTAGCATGATCCATGTCATTGTGCAGATCTTGGCTTCATGACACACTATCTGTAACCCCCGTAACTTGCCTGGGTTAGCAAAAAACCTCACTTACTGTGCTGTCTGGAGAAAATACACAACTCTCTAACAATGCTCAGGATCCCCTTCACACACATTGTTAGCCACTTTAACACTTGAATAGCAGGTTAGATGTAAGGATTCGCATTCTAATCAGCAATCTCTGACTGTCTGTGCTGATGTGTGCTATTGCAGACCAGAACACTGCACTTGCCTGATGAAGACACGGGAGTGTTGAAAGCTCGCTATTTTACTATCAAATAAATCGGTTGGATTAATAATTGGTGTTGCTAAATTCTTACTGAGTTCTTACCACTCCAATCCAACGCCGGCATCTTTACATCATTGTGCAGATAACCATGGATATCCGATTTGTTCCATTGAAAGGGTTTGGTAACAAATCAACTGTCTCCCATTAGAGGCACGAACTATGATTATAGTGCCATAAGCAGTAAAGTTTCCCAGCATGGTGCCATTGTTGCCATCACAGTGGAAGCATCATGGAGTTCTTGGTAAACCTTTATTATGAAACTCATGCAAGAGTGGTTCACAGAATATGTTAAAGGAATGTTTGATACCAACCTGTGTAGCAATAGATTGTGCAGAGTGATTGGAGTGTGGAATAGACTGCCTGCTGTGATAGTGGAGTCAGACACTTTAGGAATTTTCAAGTGGTTGTTGGATAGGCACATGGAGCACTCCAGAATTATAGAGAGGGGATAGCTTGATCTTGGGATTGGACATAGCTCAGCACAACATTAAGGGCCAAAGGGCCTGTACTATGCTGTAATGTTCTACGTTCTATATCTGAGAGGATGAACAATTGGTAGTGTCACCCAAGGGTGAGAGGGAATGGGTTCCTTTGTTGAAATATCATCAAGACATAAGTTCAGAGGCATTGAGTGGGAAACTTCTTATTGGGACCCTCCTTTGCCCATTGAGGGGAATATGTGAAAACTCAAGATGCATTCAACTGTGAAGAGAAAGAAAAACAAACTAAGATATTTTGTAAAGGTAAATAGTTCAAACTTGTCAATAAAACCATTTTAAAGGATGCAGATACCAGATGCTAACCTTTTGATGTTAAAAGGAAGCTCCCTGTGAAACTGACAATCGAAACGCAATGACTGCAGAGGATAGCAGGCAGGAAGGCAGACAAATGCTTTTTAGAGGGGGCTGTCACCAGGATGCTGGATGGAGTGGGGCAGAAACAGGATATCCTCTACCCTCGGTCAAGAAGACAGTCTTCCAATATGGTCAACATCAGACTCCACGTGGGCAAGAACATAGAACAGAGGACACAGCAATTGCTGTCTGTATACTAGTCTTTAGCTTGAATGCAAGAGTGCCCCAACATGCAGATGAGGTCTGCAAATGACCCTCCCGATCCTCTCCACTAAATGCTAACTCTAGGACCCCAGCCTCAAGTTGAACTCACCATGTCTCCCGAGCAGTGCACACCACAGGCAATGCTGGCTGCCTGAGCACTCACTTCAGAATCCTCCTTGGAGGTGAAGGTTCCAGGTTCACATTTATGTAGAGCTACTGCCGTAATCCACTGAATATCTGGTGAGAGGTGAAGTCCTGGAGAGACTGCTGACTAATGACATGCTAATGTATTTAGCACTAGTTTTCTACAGTCCCGTGGTGTGTTTCATACACTCCACTAATGAGAGGCCGGCAAGATCGGAGCTCAAAAACTCACAAGTGCAAATCGTACTTTCTGGATTTTGAGCACATGCCACCAATCCTGCAGAGTGTGGGCTCAATATCAGTCCCAGTGTTCTGAACATAATTGATGCAATATACAATGCACCCTTGAAGATGCTCATTGAATTGTCTTGACTCTAGAAAGAAAATGACTCATTATATACAGCTGGTCACTTCCGGCATGGGAAGGGCTTTAGCCTATCTGTGTTTCAGAAGAGACAATAGATATCACATGGTGATATTAATCAGCCACTTTTACTGATCTGATGCAATATCTCATAATGTCAATCCCATAGTTACAGTGATCTCTGTGTTCATCATTTAGTGTTATTCATAAGACCAGGTATTCCACTTGCAGGTAAAATCCTCCTGCAATTTTTGATAACCTTCTTCACTATCAATGATATCTCCTAATTTCGTATCATCTGCAAACTTACTAATTACACTTTGTACATTCACATTGAAAACATTTATGTAAATAAGAATAACAAGGACCATACCACTGAGGCACATCACTAGTTATGGGCCTCCAATCCGAGAAACAATCTTCGACCATCACCCTCTGCTTCCTACCATGGAATTAATTTTGAATCCAATTTGCTCAGTCTCTCTGGATCCCATGTGACCTAACTTTTCAGATTAGCCTGCCATGCGGGACCTTGTCAAAAGTCTAGCTAAAAACTATGCAAGCAACTTCTACTGCCCTACCCTCATCCACCCTCTTTGTTGCCTCTTCAAAAAGCTCTAAAAGATTTGTCAGATATGACTCCCTATGCACAAAGTCATGCTGATTATCCCTAATTAGACCTTGACCATCCAAATGTTGGTTGATCCTATCCCTCAGAATACCCTTTAGTAACTTATCCTCTGCTGATGTCAGGCTCACTGGCCTGTAATTCCCTGGCTTGCCTTTGCTAACCTTCTTAAACAATGGAAAAACATTAGCCACTCTCCAGTCTTCTTGAACTTCGCCAATGGAAAGAGATGAAGCAAATATTCCTGCAAGGGCCTCTGCAATTTCTTCCCAGCCTCCCACAAGATTTGAGGAAACACTTGATCAAGTCCAGGGGATTTATACACCTGAATGTGCTTTAAGGCTGCAGATACCTCCACTCTAGTGATAAGAATGTGACCCAAAACATCATGATTTGTTTCCCTTATTTCATTTGCACCCATGATGTTTTCTACACTAAACACTGAGAAATATTCATTAAAAATCTTACCCATCTCCTGTGGCTCCACACAGACAGCATACTGATCTTTAAGGGGACATAACCTCACTTTTAATCTTAATATAGCTATGGAACATGTTGGGATTTTCTTTAACCTTGAACCCATCTCATACCCTCTTTTTGCTCTCCTGATTTCCTTCTTACATATACTCATACTTTTTATAGTCTTCGAGGGATTCACTTGTTCCCGATTGTCTAAGCTCAATGTATGCTTCCTTTTTTGTTCCTGACCTGAGCCAAAACATCCCCTGTCAACCAGGGATCCCTAAACTTGCCAGCCTTTCCACTAACAGAAACACATTGCTCCTGGACTCTTGATTGTCGCAGTGTTTCTAGGTATGCAACATGTCTGAGAATTGGTGCAGAAGGGAAAGCTCTGCAAAGTGTGAAGAGAAACATTATCCACAGAAAGGCCTACCCACCACAAATTTCAGGGAGCACTTCCTGAATCTCAACCCACCCAGGAATAATACCTGAGATGACTTAGATTCAACAAAGGTGTGATAACAGAATAGTGTCACCTCGTTCAAGAGAACCTCCAGGCTCACACCGGGGACAGGCTATGAGGTGATGCATTGAGGGAGAACTAACAAGGTGCTGCCAGTGGCTGTAAAGGTCAATCACATTAAATTTTGATAAAACCCCATCCCAGACAGGAGTGGGTGATATATTGAACATTTCCCAGGACACTGTTACTGCATTTGGGAGGTCATAGAGGCCCTATGTGATAAGCAACATGATTACAGAAAGCAAGAGGGCAGTGGGGTTCCCAGTGGTTCAGGCAGCCCCTATATCAATGGAAAGAGATACAGGAACTGTAAGAGCTACTGTTCCATCAATGTGTAGTTGGTATTCAACAATTCACAAACCAAACTACTGGCGAATGCCCATTATCCACAATGCCTTCATTCTGAGGCTGTCCTCAGCATCTTCAACCTTCCAAGATCAACCAAAGCACAGTTGCTAGAATGCACAGGTTATCACCTCAACATTGGCTGTTGATGTCTCTCCAGTGCCTGACTATGGAGGAAAGCAGTTACATAGTGGAAGATATACAGCCAGCAGAATCATTATGCAGCAGAGCATAGGCCTGAAAAAGCAATACATTCACTTTCTGGACTATTCAAGAGGAGTTCCTCAGTACATGCCAGAGTATAGCTCCTAATTTGTAATAGTCTGCTATATCTTCGAAAATATTATCATCATGAGAGCAATCATTGGTACCAGGAAAGTGTAGACCATCTTAGGAGGAGGAAGGAGAAGAGGAGGCATGAATGATGCATTTGTGATTGTGGGGTGCTGGACAGATTTTGGGACAAATTTGATTGAATGTTTTGAGGAGGTGCCCAGATGATAAGGATGTTGATAAGGATAGTGTAGTTGATGTAGTGTACACATACCTCAGTAAGGCTTTTGCCAAGGTCCGGTATGGGAGACTGATCAAGAAGGTAAGAGCCCATTGGATCCAGAGCAATTTGGCAAATTGGATACCAAATTGGCTTAGTGGCAGGAGGCAGAAGGTGAAGGTCAAAGGTTATTTTTGTGACAGGAAATCTGTTCCAGTGGTATACCGCAGGGATTGTTTGGGGGTCAGTTTATCTCATTTGTTTGAAAGTTGGTTAGTGATGTAGAGGGATGCCAAATGTACTGATTCAATTCCCACACAGGCTGAGGTTATTTATGAAGGCCTGCTTCTGAACCTTATTCTTTGCCTGTGGTGTGTCAATCCTCAGTATAAAATCATCACCAATCTTTCCCCCTTAAAGGGATCAGTGTTGGGTCTCTTGCTATTTGTAATGTACATTAATGATTTAATTATGAATGTGGCGGTATGATCAGTAAGTTCACAGATACACAAAAACTGGTGTGTGGTAAATAACGTGGAGGAATACCTTAGATTACAAGATGACAGGTTGGTCAGATAGGCAAAACAGTGGCAAGTGGAAATTAATTGTGAAAATTGTGAGGTGATGCATCTGGGGAGGATTACCAAGGCAAGGACATATACAGTGAACAGTAGGATGCTAAGAAGTGCGCAGGACAAGAGAGGCCTTAGGGTGCATGCTTATAGGCAACAGGTCAGATAGGGAAGGTGGTTAAGAAGGCATATTGGATGTTGCCTTTAATAGTTGAGACATAGAATATACAAACAGGGAGGTTATGATGGGGTCAATAAAACACTTGTTAGACCACAGCTAGAATACTGTATGCAACTCTGGTCACCACACCATAGGAAAGTGTGATTGCATAAAAAAGGATGTAAAGAGATTCACCAAGATTTTGCCTGGGTTGGAGCATTCCAGCTATGAAGAGAGGCTGGTCAGACTGGGGTTTTCTCCTTTGAGCATAGAAGGCTGAGAAGGGACCTGATTCAGGTACACAAAATGATGAAGGTCAAATCTAGGGTAGGTAGGAAGAACCTTTCCCTTAGTAGAGGAGTCAATAACCAGGAAGCATACATTTAAGTAAGGGGCAGGAAATTTAGAGGGGATTTGAGGGAAAATTTTCCCACCCAGATGGGAATTTGGAACTCCCTGCCTGAAAGGATGGTGGAGATGGGAGCACTGACAACACTTAAGATACATTTAGATGAGCACTTGAAATACCATAGCATGCATGGCAACGGACCAAGTACTGCAAAGTAGGATTAGAATAGATCGGTGTTTGATGGCTAACACAGACACATGGAGCCAAAGGGCCTTTTTCTAGACTGTAAAACTTTATGGGCAGTATTTTCCTGTCCCGCTATGGGAATTGTAGCGAGCGGGCAAGGTCCATGCAAAGATCGTTGAGCTTTGGTTGGGTTTTCTGGCTTTGGGGTGAGTGTGGCCAGAAAATCCCACCTTATGACCCTATGACTAGAAAAATTACTGTCTATGTTGCCTGTTCAGATGTTGCTTTCCTTAAAACAACAGTTCTTCACCACTATTGGCCCCTGAGGCCAGCATACTGTAATAAAATGTGGGCAACACAGTAGCACAGTGGTTAGCACTGCTGTTTCACAGCTCCAGGGACTCAGGGTTGATTCTTGGCTTGGGTCACTATCAGTGTGGAGTTTACATGTTCTCTCTGTGTCTGCATGGGTTTTCTCCTGGTGTTCCAGTTTCCTCCTACATTCTAAAAGATGTGCTGATTAGATACATTGACCCAAACAGGCGCCGGACTGTGGCGACTAAGAGAATTTCACAGTAACTTAATTGCAGTGTTAATGTAAGCCTTACTTGTGACTAATAAATTAAACTTTATTTTAAAGTCATCAGCAATGACTTACCATAACATCTTTATCTAAAACATATCACTTGTACAAACAAAAATGAACAATCACCTTCTCCCTTCCTTTGTGCCTTCTGTTTCCTTGTTCTGTGTGTGCTCACGCCTGGTCTAGTACTTCTGCACAGTGCTGTATAAGTGCATGCAGCACGATTGGTGAAAGGCCAAAGAAATGCTTGCCTCATAGTAAATAAGTGACCGCAACTGTGCTCTCAATTAGTAGTTATAAAGTTTTTTTTTAAGTTTATTTATTAGCCACAAGTACACTTACATTAACACTTCAATAAAGATATTGTGAAAATGTCCCAGTCACCAAATTCCAGCAACTGTTTGGATATACTGAGGAGAATTTAGCATGATCAATGCACCTAACCAGCACATTTTTTGGACCATGGGAGGAAACCGGAGTACCTGGAGGAAACCCATGCAGATATGGGGAGAATGTGCAAACTCCATGCAGAGAGTGACCCAAGCCGGGATTCAAACCCAGCTACCTGGTGCTGTGAGGCAGCTGTGTTAACCATTGTGCCACCATGCCATCCTCAGGTCTGGCCTTCTTCCCCTTGAGTAATGAACTCCACTGAACAGTTCTGGCAGGTTCTGTTTGTCAGGTGCACAGTTGGGAGTCCTGGATTATGTAGAGGAGGGAATTATCAAGTATAGGGACCAGATATATAGATATAAATTTATTGCAATGGAGTTCCTAACATTGAATGTCAGGATTCCTGTTTTTTCACTTGTGGGGGTAAGAGGCTTATGGGATCATTGTAATTTGCATGAAATGTGATTTGGGCCTTCTGCTGGATTTACCGCTCAACTTGCCAGTCTCGCCCAACAAAACTAGTAGTGAAAAATTCCGCCCCCCCATACTCTTGTCTATAGAAAGAGTTGTTAATGTGATATTCATTTAACTGAACATGGCACAGTAGTTATTAGTATTGAGAATATTATTGCTTAAAAAGTTTGTGCAGTATTGGTTTTAACATAATTCCGGCAGCAGTCATATTGTAAATCAAAGATGAATAGTCCCCTAAGGTTTGAATGAAAAAATACATATGGGGCACATTGCTGTAGTTTCAAGTCAGTGAATAAATTTGGATTTGGATCAAAACTGACAAAGCTTCAGAATTGATTCAGAAGTGCAACCACCAAGGGGAATGAAAAGAATTGACGAATCAGAAACCATTGACTCTGGTTGCTCAAGTGCACATGGTGGGCTTATCCATGGTACCCATTGTTCCGAAATCTCTTTTGATATCGTAGTAGTATTATTCATGATATCCTTTTGACAAAAGCCAGGAACAAAGCTGAGATTCCCGACTGGCAAAGAAGAAAATATTGTTCGAAGACTGAGTGGCAGGTGTCATTTATTTGTTTGTCAACTGATCACAGCTTGCTGTAAATAAAACAATCAATGTAAATTCACTTCATAATTGGAAACTGTGGCTGAGTGGAAATAGAATTGTCTCGCATGCCTTATAAGTTCACTCTGGTCATGGTAGATTTCCTCATTTTGCTCTTTTTACCGAAGTTGTTCTTTTAAAACCTATAAGGTTTGACTGGAACTGGCAAATAGAGAAACATCTGCATGAATGTATTAATAATGCTGCAATGCAGAGGGATAGAATTTGACTTTTCAATTGCTTGTTAGGATGGCAAACAGGTCCAGATCTCATTCAACTCTAGCTGCTGAACTGTGGGGGCAAAACAGGTGCCATATAGCTGCTTTTCAGTTTTATTTTTGCAAAGATTAGCTCAGAGATTACAAGCAGTTAGTTTAACCCTGGTGATGGAGAAGCTCTGGAAACGATAATTTGGGACAAAATCAATGGTCATCTGTGAAAGTGCAGGTCATTTAAAGAAAGCCAACACAGATTTGTTATGAATAATTCATGCTTAACTAATTTGCTTGATTTTCTTTTGATGAGATAACAGAGGGGGAGTTAATGTGGTGTAGGAGTTTTTGCAGAGGCTAAGTACTGAGCTTAACTTTAGCTAATACAAAGACTTGTGACTATAGCACCCTGGTGAAAGATGTATCTTTACTGAACAATGTATGCTGGGAGAGAAGGACTGCGCAATCCAACTCTTTGAAGTTACATCACATTAGCAAATCAGTTATACAATTTCCAAAAGTCATTTTAACATGCTCATTGGCTCACCCAAGTTGAAAATGAACCAATCATTAATACATGTCAATCATTATTAGTAAGTGTCATATATCTTGGCCAATTACAGATATTCTCTAATGGCATGGGAGTAACAAGTTCTTGTGGTTCCAATGGCTACATTGCCTAAGTGTTATCTGATAATATAGTTGGTTGATTTATTAACTATCTGGAATCACCAGCTTGCCCTTGTTCAATTGATGTTTTGTTCACTGAGCTGTCTAATACTCATGCTAATAGGAGTTAAACTTCTATAAGTGTATTGTTATAAGGAATGTTGTTTACTTTACTGGCCTATTTCCTAATGTGCCTTGGAGCCCTACACTATTAGCCAAGATGTATGCCTGTTCATTAATACATGTTTAAACTCTCTAACTGTGTTTATATATGTTTCTATGCAGATAATACCTCTGCAAAATATATATAAGGCAGTTTGTGATTCTTATCCTAAATTAATCCACTCTGTTCATAATTAGTGTTTTAAATCCCAGAGTATTTTGAAGTCCTCTAGCATATTCCCCCGTCTTGGCCATTGGCTAGCCCAAGATTAGGTCAGTAAATGGATGTTTCCAAGTAAATATTCTTTGATCCCAAATGGTTGTTTGCCACTAAGGATCCTCTTTTCCCTACACCAGCTGTCATCACTGCTGCTGCACTACTTGAGCACAGCAGCATTTGAGTGGGTATATAATTGCTCCAAGTACCAAAATTACAATAAAAAAGAACACAATCCCTTGCATAATTGATGTTCCCAGGGAGCCAAGCCAGCCTGAAACCCAAACCCCAAGAGTAAAGGGGTGAGCCTGCTTAAGTTTCTCAACCTCTTTTTGAAGAAGATCAGCTAGACTCACTATGGATTCTGAATTATCTGGTATGCATATGCAACACTCTGATCCCATTACTGCATGTGTTCCACTCCTAGCTGTCAAGATATATATCAATGCCATTCAATGCCAAAATACTACAGTGCACATGGCAACTATCTCATTATCGATTTCAGTATGGGCATTAGATGTACCATTGGCAATTTTCTCCAAAATCAAAATTATATCATTGCTTTCTTGTGCCAAACTCTCAATTCCAAACCAAGGGACCATCATGCTACAATAACATTCTATTAGCATAATAGAATGTCAATGTCTCATCAAAAGAAGATGAGGAATATGATATATGTGTGGGACTGCATATCCAAGCTAACACAATCCCTTCCATCCAAAAGGGAGCCAACATATGCCCTACCTCAATTCATAAGATCCCACCCATCAAACACCTAACTCTTTCTTGTCTGTCAAGAGTTTCACCATTACCTTATCCCTTGATCTGAGTAAATTAGGAGTATTTTCCCCTGCCATTTTCACCCAATCTTTTTGCTGCTATTGCAAAAAAGCAAGAGCTAAAGAGTGTGTTGAGAAGAGCTAAAAGAGGACACGAGAAGACTTTGGCTGAAAGGATCAAGGAGAATCCTAAAGCTTTCTTTAGATATGTTAAGAATAGAAGATTGGTTAGGGCAAGATTAGGGCCAGTCATAGACAGCAGTGGGAAGTTGTGCGTGGAGCTGAAGAGATTGGAGAGGCACTGAATAAATATTTCTCTTCGGTATTCACGCAGGGAGATGTAAATGTAGTTGTGGAGAACACTGGGATACAGGGTTGTAAAGTGGAAAGTATTGAAGTAGATAAGGAGGATGTGCTAGATATTCTTGAGGGTTTGAAGTTAGATAAGTCCCCTGGGCCGGACGGGATTTACCATAGGATTCTCTGGGAGGCAAGAGAGGCGATTGCAGAGCCTCTGGCTCTGATCTTCAGGTCGTCGTTGGTTACGGGTATAGTGCCGGAAGACTGGAGGATAGCGAATGTGGTCCCATTGTTCAAGAAGCGGAAGAGAGACTTTCCGGGGAATTATAGGCCGGTGAGTCTTACTTCTGTTGTGGGCAAAGTATTGGACAGAATTATTAGGGATAGGATTTATAGTTATTTAGAGAGAAATGAATTGATTGGGGATAGTCAGCATGTTTTGTGAAGGGTAGGTCGTGCCTTACTAACCTTATTGAGTTTTTTGAAAAAGTGACCAAAGAGGTAGATGGGGGTAAGGCAGTTGATGTGGTATATATGGACTTTAGTAAGGCGTTCGATAAGGTGCCCCATGGAAGGCTTCTGCAGAAAATGCAGATGTATGGGACTGAGGGTGATTTAGCTAATTGGATTAGGAATTGGCTAGCAGATAGAAGACAGAGGGTGGTGGTTGATGGGAGATATTCATCGTGGAGTTCGGTTACAAGTGGGGTACCTCAGGGGTCTGTTTTGGGGCCCCTGCTGTTTGTAATTTTTATAAATGATCTGGATGAGGGTATTGAAGGATGGATTAGTAAATTTGTGGATGACACTAAAGTCGGTGGAGTGGTAGATAGTGAGAAGGGGTGTTATAGTTTGCAGAGGGACTTGGACAAGTTGCAGAGCTGGGCCGAGAGGTGGCAAATGGAGTTTAATGTGGAAAAGTGTGAGGTAAATCACTTTGGCAGGAATAACAAATGTGTAGAGTATAGGGCTAATGGTAGGATTCTTAATAGTGTTGATGAACAGAGGGATCTTGGTGTACATGTGCATAGATCCCTGAAAGTTGGCAATCAAGTCGATAAGGTTGTTAAGAAGGCATACGGAGTCTTAGCTTTTATTGGTAGGTGGATTGAATTTCGGAGCCGCAACGTCATGTTGCAACTGTACAAAACTCTAGTGCGGCCGCACTTGGAGTATTGTGTGCAGTTCTGGTCCCCACATTATAAGAAAGATGTGGAGGCATTGGAGAGGGTACAGAGGAGGTTTACAGGATGTTGCCTGGTATGGAGGGCAGATCTTATGAGGATAGGCTGAGGGATTTGAGGTTGTTTTTGTTAGAAAGAAGGCAGCTAAGAGGAGACCTTATTGAAACATATAAGATGATTAGAGGTTTAGATAGGGTGGACAGTGATAGCCTTTTTCTTAGGAGGGAGAAAGCTAGCACGAGGGGACATAGCTTTAAATTAAGGGGTGGTAGTTATAGGGCGGATGTCAGAGGTAGGTTCTTTACCCAGAGGGTGGTAAGGGTATGGAATGCCCTGCCTGCTGCAGTTGTAGATGTGCCAAGTTTGGTGGCGTTTAAGAGGTTAGTAAATAAGTTTATGGATGAAAAGGGAATGGTTTAGGTTAGAGGGTCATTGCTTTTTCTTAATTGGTCGGCGCAACATCGAGGGCCGAAGGGCCTGTTCTGCGCTGTAATGTTCTATGTTCTATATTCTATGATTACCTGATTTTTCAGAGAATGCAGGCAAACTATTAAATCCCTCATACATTTGGTTGATTTTAAGTTCTTCCCCCTTTCCCCACACCCAGTTATTGCCTCCTCTGGGACATGCATTACTCTTCCAGTCATTAATTCAAAAGGGGTTAGTCCTGTTCCTCAAGCAGGAATAGTTCCCTGTCACAGCAAAGCCTGTACCCAATTGTTACCTTCTTATGAAATAGCATTACCTAAACTTTTCTTCAATGTCTGGTTCATTCATTCCTCTATTTCTGAGCTCTGGGGATGGTATGGTTTATGAAACCTTTGCTTTCTCCCTAACATTTGGCAAGTTTCTTACAAAGCTCTTCCTGTAAAGAGGGTATACTGATCAGAAACTAATTGAAGTAGCACTCCCGATCTCGGTATTATTTCATTCACCAATATCACAGCCAATTCAAAATATTGCAATTAATTGGATTGCACTCAATATTCCAATGCCCCCGGTGCTGTTTAAATTATAGTCTCTATCTTCTCATTACTTAATTGTATTCAGTTTGCTTCATAATATCTTCAAAACAGAAATCAAACCTTTCTATTTCATTCTAGGCAGTAACCTATTTTGTTTCCTTGTTCTTTGTCTTAAATAACAAGACAAAGGTAGCTTGCAAACCACACATTCTCCTATGTCAGAATTGTTCCAAATTTGTGCAGCTCTTGCCCCACAACCTTTTCTCTGTACTTTTCTTGAGTCCCTCATTGGTGACTTATAGCGCCCAGATTGACCATCATATTTTTTTGTGTGGTTCTTATCCCTCGACTTTCCCTGTTGTGTGGCTCTTTGCTCTGTTATTCAGAGTGATCCAAAGGTCTTGTCCTTAGTTCATGTACATTAAATGCAATTTAACCTCTGATGTCTTCTCCTATCATTCCCACTGACTCATCCCAGTCAGAAATGAACAGAGAATAACCCTGATAACATTTCATACTCTTTTTAAAACAGAATCTATCCATTTCCACCTTAAAGATATTCAAGGACTTTGCTTCCAATGCCCTTTGAGGAAAAGAGCTCCAAGGACTCATGAGTTTCTGAGAGAAAAAAAAATCCTCCCCAACCTTGTCTTAAATTGTAAACCCCATATTTTTAATATTGACCTTTAATTTTAGATTCTCCTGCATTCTCTCCACATTATCCATGTGAAGACCCCTCAGAACCTTAAAGGTTTCAATCAAGTTGTCTTTTAGCCTTCTAAGTATCAGTAGATACAATCCTAGCCTCTCCAACCTTTCCTCGTAAGACACCCCGCACATTCCTGATATTCGCCCTTCCCTGAACTGCTTCAAATGTATTTACATCCTTCCTGAAATAAGGAGATTAATGTTGAACATAATATTCCAAATGCGGTCTCATCAGTATTCTGTACAACTGAAGCATAACCTCCCTACTTCTAGATTCAATTTCCTCACCATAAAAAGTAATGTTCTATTAGCTTTCCTAATTACTTGCCGTACCTGAGTATTAGCTTTTTGTGATTCATGTACTAGGATTTTTCATTCTGAATCTCAGAGCTCTGCAATCTCTCACCATTTAGATAATATGTTTTTTAATTCTTCCTGTCAAAATGGACAATTTCACATTTGCTCACATTACACTTCATCTGCAGATCTTTGCCCATTTATATATATTGCTCTGTAGCCTCCTAATATTCTCCTTATAACTTACTTTCTGACCAATCTTTGTGTCATCTACAAATTTAGCAAGCATAACTTTGATCCCTAACTCCAAATCATTTATATAAATTACAAAAAGTTGAGGTCCCACCACATCACTCATTACATTTTGCCAAGAAGAAAGATACTCATCTCATCTTATTCCCTCCTTCCTATTTCTATCTATGCCAATATGTTCCCCCTTATTCTATGAGCTTTCATTTTCTGCAATGAACATAGAACATAGAACATAGAACATTACAGCACAGAACAGGCCCTTCGGCCTTCGATGTTGCGCCTACCAATATAAAAAGCAATGCCCCTCCAAACTAAACCATTCCCTTCTCTTCCATATACTTATCAACTAACCTCTTAAACGCCACCAAACTTGGCGCATCTACAACTGCTGCAGGCAGGGCATTCCACTCCCGAACCACCCTTTGGGTAAAGAACCTGCCTCTGATATCCGTCCTATAACTATCACCCCTTAATTTAAAGCTGTGTCCCCTCGTGCTAGATTTTTCCATCCTAGGAAAAAGGCTATCACTGTCCAATGAGGTAGCATCTTCTGGTAATCTTAATACAGTACATTCACTACCTTCCCTTTATTGCAACATATGATTACCTCAAAGAATTCCAATAAATTGGTTAATTGATAGTGGAGTAGGTAAAGTATTTTTAATATTTTTGAGTATTTTCAAATCAGGGCCTACATAACAAAGGCAAAAAGGTTGTGATGAATCTGTATAAAAGATATGTTTGCTCTCAGCTGGAGTATTACAATCAATTTTGGGCACCATAATTTAGGAAAGATGTAAAGGCTTTAGAAAAGGTGCAGAAAAAATTGACAAGAATGATTCCAGAGATAAGGAACTTCCATAACATGGATAGATTGGAGAAACTGATCCTGTTCTCCTAAGGAAAGAGAAGAGAGGGAATTAGATGGTGATGTTCAAAATCATTTGGACAAAATAGATAGGGAGAAATTGTTCCCAGTGGTGGAAGGATGGAGAGCAGGTGGACACCAATTTAAAGTGATTGGCAAAGGAAACAATGGCAACATGAGGAGAAGAGTTATTACACAGTGAGTGGTTAGGATTTGAAATGCCTTCCCTGAGAGTGAAGTCAGATTCAATCATGGCTTTCAAAAGAGAACAGGAGCCTTATTCATAAAGGAAATATTTAAAGTTTTCTGGAGAAATGGTTATGTATTGAGATGAGATTAATTGTTCTTGCTGAGAAATAACACAGACATGACAACTGAATGGAGTCCTACTATGCTGTAACCATTCTATCATTTCATGATTTTATGGGCCAAAGAAATGTTGACTCGTGACAGCAGCAGATAGATCCCAAAAGGGAGAGAAGATAAAGGTGAGGAGGATAAAGGTAGAGAGCGAGCCTAAGCTGGCATATCCTGCAGTATTTGGGTGGAACTCTCTTGCTTCACTTGACCCAAAAAATGTATTGTGAAACTCACTTCTTCAGACCCTGTTTGGCTTGAATGCTACTCAAATTGGGTGATTCCTTCAAGGTACATGTTCCAAATATGTTTCTCCTGAAAGCCGATCCAGGTATGATATATGTTGCTGCACTTTTATTTTCATTCAAATGAACCTACTGTCTGACTTGGGAATAATCTAAGTAATTGAATGCCCCACACTGTGAACAATGACAGAACACAGCACGGTTCATGTGAAACAATTGATATCAAGAACTCATTTTGACACTGACAGTAACTTTTCCAGGTACAACTACTGCAAATCCTCTCTCTTCAGGTTAGGTTTTACATTTTATTCAGAGTAACACCACTATAGCTGATAACATTCCACTTTGTTTCATTCAACATGTCATTAGAATGATAAATAATGAAAAAGAAATAGAAATGCTAAGTTCAGGCTTGAAGAATGAAGGGAAAAAGCCACAGGTATCTCTCTTCATTGAATCACAAGGGTGGTCTTAGTGTAAGTGGTTCTAGGTCTTTTTGATCCCCATTTACATTTGGATTGGGCTGCAGACTCTCAAACAAAGTTCTACTAGAATAGCCTAGGTACATCTTGCTCATTCCTGTTTAAGTTAAGTAGATTGTACAAACTTTGGCACCTTTAAAATTCACCCTCTCCACCAGCAACTCACCATGGCTGCAATGTGAAAAAATTTACAGGATACACTGTAGCAATTTATTAAAGCTTATTTGATAGCACCTCACAAACTTGTGATCTCTGCCACTATAGAATAGCAGGCACTTGGAACTCCACCACCTTCAATCGCCTCTCTAATAGGTCACACACCATCCTGATCTGAATATCTATTGGATACTTTCTTCATCACTGAATCAGAATTCCAGAACTCCCCACCTATCTGACCAACTTTACTATTCAAGAAGGTGGTTCATCAATGCGTACTCAAAGATAATTAGGGATTGACAATAAACAATGGACTTGATAATGAAGCACATATCTGAAGAATTAATTTTTAAGAATGGAAACAGATTTGCATGCAGAAGATAATGGCCTGTAATCTGGCACACATTTTTAATTCATGATATTCTTATGTGAAGCAGTTATACAGATTGCAGCAGATGACAAACACATTGCCATTGTTCATAAAATGATGTTCTAACATCTCTCAAATTCTTTTATGCACATTTAGTTCCAAAAGTGAAAGTGTGGAGATTTAAGTGACATGTACATCTTCCTGAAGCAATATTGGAGGAAAAAAAATGACAGTCACAATTTTATCAAGGATCCCCCCCTAGTTTTTAGATAACATGGCTGTCAGTCTGATCTGTCTATGCTCCTTACCTTGAAATGATTCAGAATTGCACACACAAAATGAGCCCCAATTGCTGATAGGTGACTGATGGATGTGTAAATTATAATAGTGAAGATAGTAAATTATAATAGTCATATATATTTAATGAACAACTTATCTTTAGATGAAATAATAAAACACTTATATTTCTTCACTGTAGTATGCTATTCGAAATAAGGAAACAGAAGTGCCTGATTCAATAGAAAGCCAAGTGCACTTTCACTGCATTCCAGTTCTGGAATCCACCGAATTCCATTGAAACATTGGGTTGATTAGGAAAATAGCAGTAACATTCTCTTCATTATTATTTAAATGAAGCATTACTAACATGAATGGCATGAAAATCATTAAATGCCATTCACACAACTAGTTCTCAGGATACTGGAAAGAAAGCATTGGTTATTTATTCTGTAGCTAATTTATTTTTATCTTCCCATTTATATGGCTATTGAACCACAGCTTTTCTTCATAGATTTTAATCTTGAATGGGTTTAACCAATATGTACTATTAAGCTCATCCTCAGATAAATGGTTGGGAACATGGTTTAATAAGAAGGAAAATTGCTACCTTTGCCTTTTCAAAGTGGCCTAATCATTGTTTTCCTTCTGATTTCTGCAGTCGTTTAAAGTTGCTTCAAGGACCTTCCAACGATACAAACTTAAACACTCAAGGGCAGATGTTCTCCTGGCCCATTGCACTGCTTAGCTCAGCAGGCTGGGAGATGTCAGCAGGGAGCCTGAAGCAGGATTCACAACTGGCATTCAACCGATTGCAAGTCTCCCAGGCCGTGT
Organism: Sphyrna mokarran; assembly: GCA_024679065.1. Classification (NCBI taxonomy): domain Eukaryota; kingdom Metazoa; phylum Chordata; class Chondrichthyes; order Carcharhiniformes; family Carcharhinidae; genus Sphyrna; species Sphyrna mokarran. The sequence goes on along the minus strand of JAGIQG010000006.1, from coordinate 62,615,859 downwards.
TTACTGACGTAATCAGTCTTGCGTTGGAAATCAGCATGAAGCTGACATTTCCATATTATTAGTAAGCGCAGGACAGTATTTTCTGGGCTTGCTAATGTCTCCCTCCAACCCCTTCGTGATGCACAGAATGCCAGAGATTCATTCAACTAATTATGCCCAAAACAAATGGACAGGAAAATCTCCCATTTTCCCACCCATTGGGCACTTAGGACAGAATGTTCCCATCTGCCTGCCACGGGAATTGTAGCTGATGGGACACGGACCATACAAAGATCTATTGACCTCAGGCGGGATTTTCTGACCTTGGAACAAAAGCGACCAGAAAGTCCTGCCCTTATGTTTTTGGGGAGAATCACATCCTCATGTTTCTGAGGTAGGATAGGATGAAAAACAGCCTCACCAACCAGCTTGCCATTTCTTCCATTTCATGGAGGTGGGAAGGGTGCTGGCAGAACTCTATCTACATATATAACTACACACATACAGCACATTCATTCATGCCTAAGTGGGGCCTTTCAAAGGAGTATAATTGGAAGCTTCTAACTGACATCCACATTCCTGCACAACATGACCCAGTTTAGAGGTTTAGAGGTAGGTACCCAGCGACAAATCAGAATCCTGATGCTCCAGGTACACCCAAAGGCCATTCCTTCCTCCCTAGATGCTGGAACAGCCATAAGATTCTCTGTAGATGGGCCGTTCCCTTCCCTCATCATTACCTGGTTAATGTATCTTATTTTTAATTAAAAATATTAGAAGGTCAAAGGCATAGAAGCACCGCCATTTGAACCACCTTTGTTTTCATTTACCTTTTATTGCAGCCTGTTGCTGCTTTCAAGCTGGAACACCTCTGGTTGGCCGTCTGGCTATATCAAAAGCTTGCCCAGTATCCTGAATTGAAACAGAGAAACTGTCTTCATACCAATAAAGAGGATGTCTCCAAAAACCTCAATGAATGCTTGTTTTCCGCCAGGAATCAGTCCTAATCTCTGTTCTCATCTGGGGCGAGAAGATCCCATCTAAAAATGATTGGAATTGCTCTTTAAGGAGGAAGGGAAGAGGACTTGCGAAAGGCCCAAGTTATTTTAATGGTCTGGCCTCATTTTAATACTAATGATGAGCACAATTGTGGAGCCAGTGTCAATAGACAACTCACGTTTCAAGCAAAACCGATGGCTGTAATATGGAGCCAAGTTAGAAGTAAGGATTAAAGGAAGGAGATGATTATGGATATAGGTTTCAAGTTTAGACTGTCAACAAGACAGATTTATCTATAGCCAGAAGGCCCATTTATAGAACCTTTAAAGACTGTAGGTTGGGCCACTGGATCTTAAAATTATCACCAGATTTAACTCAGGCTCCCAGAGCCACTGTTACCCCACCTTGCACATTATAATTGGCATTCCAAATGAAGCAGGTAAAGGATTTGATCATTCAGTCCCATGATGGATCAGAAATCCATCATGGCGATTGCGTAAGTGCTGACAACAGAGTGTTTAGTGCTGCATTATGGTTTTACTGTTGCTTTGTTCCTGCCAAGCCGAAGGCCACGAAACCTGAGCCATTTGTATCAAAAAGAAATCGTCACATTTGAAAAACAGTTTGGATTACATAAAAGATCATAGAATGAGAAAAGACAATGATAGAATTTGATAATGTACTGTTCATTAACTGAGATATGAGTGGGTTGAAGAAGCTCTGAAGTATTCAAACTATGTTGTATTTTGTTCAGTCTAAAAGCTGAAAAGGTGACTTTTTGGCAATTTCAAATTTATAATTCATAAATCCATGAAACAATATTGTGTAAGCATGACACTTATAAGACTCAGATCAACAGGTTTTTGCTGGATATGTGTCACTTAATGGTCAGTGAGGTCTTTTTCCATCCAGCCTCAACTTTTAGGCCAGTCAGAGCAGGTGGGTTACTGAAAAAACTACAAATCTCCATCCTGGGTGGGAAGGTTTGTGGGGGACACTTCAATTTGAAGACCCCTTCAAATTTGGGGTGCCTTCCTTTGGTGCCTGGGTGCCTCAGCCCTTCCCCTCCCTCCCAACTAGCCTATCGCCCAAAACCAAAATCACCACACACACCTTCCTGACCATAGAACATTTAACAGTACAGCACAGTACAGGCCCTTTGGTCCTAGATGTTGTACCGAGCTATGTCGGAACTCAAGATTAAGCTATCCCACCCCCTATCATTCCAGTGTCTTCCATGTGTTTATCCAATAACTGCTTGAAATTTCCTAAAGTGCCCAACACCACTATCACAGCAAGCAGTGCATTCCACACTGCAACAACTTCTGAGTAAAGAATCTACCTCCTATATCTCCTATCATGAACCTTATAGTTATGCCCCTTAGTAACAGGTACATCCACCTGAGGAAATAGTGTCTGCACGTCCACTCTATCCATCCCCCTCATCATTTTATAAATTTCTATTGAGTCACCTCTCACCCTTCTCTGTTCTAAAGAGAAAAGCCCCAGCCCTCTCGACCTTTCCTCATAAGATCTACCCTCCAAACCTGGCAGCATCCTGGTAAATCTCCTCTGCACTCTCTCTATGCTTCCACATCCTCCTTATAGTGAGGTAACCAGAACTGCACACAACATTCCAATGTGGTCTCACCAAGGTCCTATATAGTTGCAGCATAACCTCATGACTCTTAAACTCAAACCTCCAATTAATAAACGCTAATATACTATAAGCCTTCTTCACGGCTCTATCCACTTGAGTGGCAACCTTCAGAGATCTGTGGATATGAACCCTAAGATCTCTGTTCCTCCACATTCCTCAGAACTCTGCTGTTGACCCTGTAATCTACATTCAAGTTTGTCCTATCAAAATGAATTACCTTGCATTTATCAGGGTTAAACTCTATCTGCCACTTTTCTGCCATCTCTGCATCCTATCAATGTCTCTTTGCAGCCTACAATAACCCTCCATCTCATCCGCTATTCCACCAATCTTAGTGTCATCAGCAAATTTACTAACCCACCCTTCAGCCCCTCTTCCAAGTCACTGATAAAAATCACAGATAGCACAGCCCTGATCCCTATGGTACACAGCTGGTAACTGGCCTCCAGTCCAAACATTTTCCTTCCACCACCACCCACTGTCTTCTATGAGACAGCCAGTTATTTATCCAATCAGCCAAATTTCCTTCTATCCCACACCTTCTTACTTTCTTCATGAGCCTACCTTGGGGAACCTTATCAAACGCCTTCCTAAAATCCATGTATACGACATCAACTGCTTTACTTTCATCTACACATTTAGTTACCTCCTCAAAGATTTCAATCAAATTTGTGAGGCAGGACTTATCCCTCACGGAACTGTGCTGACTATCCCGGATTAAGCTGCATCTTTCCAAATGGTCATAAATTCTATTCCTCAGGACCCTTTCAATTAACTTACTGAGCACCAAAGTAAGACTAACTAACCATCCGGGCATCTCCTACCCTCCCACTCCCAGGACACACAGTACTTAACTAAAGTGTGATCCTGAGACTCAGGTTCAGGCACAGTGCTGCAGTGTCTTTTCTGGGCATTGTAGCACAGTGTTTGGAGGAGATGGAGAGCTGGTAGCCAATCTGATTGGAAGGAAGTCCAGCTGTCCCAGGCTGGATGTCCTTTTGAGAGTGGATGTAAGTTCTTCCTCTTGCCAATCAATTCTCAACTGACTGTGAAATTGCCAAGTGCCTGTTCATGTTTCTAGGGATTGGCTTGAACCACTTGCCATCCTAAAAATTCAGGCCTTAAAGAGTAAGATGATAACTACAGGCAGTATGATGTCTACCAGGGATCATAAAGACATCCTGTGTTGGGGGGCAGAGATCATTAGTGCATTTTTAATAAATACATTGCATCTATTTTCATAACAGAGAAAGATGATACAAACATTGCAATCAGAGAGGAATGGTTGAAATATTAGATAAAATTAACGGACTGAAAGAGGAAGTAATGTGGAGTTTGACATCCTTGAAAGTGTATAAATCCCAGGCCAGGATGAAATCTATCCTGGACTATTTAGAAAAGCAAAAGAAGTATTGACCAGTGCTTGAAGCATCATTTTCTAACCCTCTCTATGTACACTATGCTAAAGTACTAGAGGAACAGGTATTGTAACAATTTGCAAAGGAAGACTGTAGTGACTCAGGCAGCCTGACTGGAAAGGAATATAGTTTTTACAGAATGCAAAGGAAAACCACTACTGTGATGTACATGTACTACTTACTGACAGGGACAGCAAATCAGTAGGCCCAATCCTGGGCCTGCCTTATATCAAGTAATGAGTTCCAGTTGGGCAAGATCACTGCCTGTTACCAGGGAAAATCATACTCAACAAGTCCCACAGGGAGATCAGTTAGTGATTCCCTATGGGCCTCGTGGCAGTTATCTCAGGTTCTGAATAATTACAGGCAGGTCAGCCTAAACTCTATAGTGACAAACTGATTGGAAAAAGTTCTGAGGACAGGATAAATGTTCAGTTAGAAAGCCGGATTTGTTAAGGGAAAGAGCAAGTCTGTTTAATGTGATTGAAATTTTTGAGGAAATAACAAGGAGAGCAAAGAAGACGTTTGATGTAGTCTGCATAAATTTCAACACAACTTTTGATAACATTCCACATAGCAAACTGAAAGCAAAAGTGAACGTTGCTGGAATTCAAGGCAAAACAGTGGGTTAAATCCAAAATTGACTCGAAGCAGAAAGCAAAATGTAATGACCAATTTATGTCTTTGTGATTGTAAGCCTATTTCCATTAGGATTCAGCACTAAGCTCTGAATTTTTGCTCTCATTGGGTGTGCAGTGTTGCAAAAATTCCCAGCTCCATGAACCTGACTCTTGAGAAAATACACTATAAATTTTGGGTTTTGTTCCGGAAGGGTCAGGTTTTATGAGGGTCATGCCCACTGACAAGGAAAGATTTTGTAGGCAGCAACAGGGGCTGCTGGGAGCAGAGGCTGCATTAGCAAAAGGCCTGCCTTGGTGCTCCAGCACTTTGCCCTAGCTCTGAAAAATGAAGAAAACATTCCTCCAGCGGTCACCCTTCACTTACCCCTCATCCCGATACATTCTCTCTGGCTCATTCATGCTAACCAATAGTATCTGATTCTCCCTTATGGAAGTTAAAATTCTCAGATTTAAAAAGTCATGCCTTCTCTGTAACAGCTTGTGAGAATGTCATCAGTTGTAGACCTTCAAAGGAGCCTGTCTGCTTTCAAGATAGTCCTTCACTTACATAGGCCACATAACATTCTGATTTCTGACCTTCACTGGAGGCTAAGCAAGACCAGATTTTTCCCATAACAAATATCAAAGGCAAGATTGGGGATATGCTATGCAATGAAGGATTAGCAGAAATCAATTTTTCATTGAATGAGAAAGGGCGAAAAGCCAGGATTTAATTGGCAAATGTGCATGTCAATGAAGGATGTGAACAAAGTGCTTGTTTCTGATTTGTGATAATTAACTATAACTGATGAGCTGTTTCTATGTAATGTTAGAACCACTCCAGTGTTTTGATGGAGAGTGAGGAGGGAGTTTTCCTTGTGCACAAGTAATTAGAGACCTTGCATTGAATACATGGTGTCTAGTGGTATTTGTATTATGAGTCTACTAAGTGTGCCTAAGGTTGCTGATACCCTAAGATCTCTGACGTCTTACCCACCCTCAATGGTCCTTCACAGCCTCCATGTCAAACTGTATCCCTCCACTATCTCATGGCCCTTTCCAGCTCATATGTTTACGACAGTTTTGTGGTCCAAATTCTTAGTGTAGTACAATTCTTGAGAGTGAATTGGAATGGAAATGGCTTTTTGCTTTTTGATCTAATTGCTCATTAAATAATCAATGCAGTTTAGCCCCATCATTATAATACATTACATAGTGAAATGAGATGTTTCATTTCAAATTAAATGGTATCCAAGAGTTATGTAGATATTGCCTGGACTTCCCAAGTGTTAGATAGGATGTTGCAAACTTGATAGTGATCCTAATAATTTATGAGAGCTCTCTTACCCAGAAATATTTGAAAATGGAAATTCACTATTACACATTCTATTCAAACTCCAATAATAATAATATAATAACAAAAGCAGGTCTGTACGCCAGCAGTCTCTGCAACCTCATAGCCCAGCATATCCCCCACTCAAATATTTTCATCAAGCCAGTAGTTGTGCAGGAAGGCATGACAGGAGCAGCAGCAAGCATACCATAAATGAGTGCCTACTTGGTGAAGCAACCAAACAACATTACTTACTGTGAAACTGTATAAACAGCAAATGATAGACAGAACTGAGCAATTCTACATTTAATGGATCTGATCCAAGCTCTGCAGCCCTGCCACATTCAGTCAGGAATGGTGGCGGATAATTAAACAACTCACCGGAGGAGGAGGAGACTTCCTGAACATGCTCATCCTCAGAGATGGAGAAGCCCAGTACATCAGTTCAAGGGACCAGGCCAAGGCATTCACAGCAATCTTCAACCAGAAGTGCCAAGTAGATGATCCATCTTGGCCTCTTCCAGTGGTCTCTAGGATCTCAGATGCCAATCTCCAGCCAATTTGTTTCATTCCATGTAATATCAAGAAATGGTTGAAGGAACTGGATACCACAGGTAATAAGGCTCGACAACATTTTGGTAATAGTACCAAAGATTTATGCTCCAGAACTTGCTGTTCCTCTAGCCAAGCACTAGCGTGTATTTGACAATGTGGAAAATTGCCCCACATGTCCTTTTCACAAAAAGCAGGACAAACTGAACCCAGCCAATTACAGACCCATCAGTCTATTCTTGATCATTAGTAAAGTGTTGGAATGGGTCATCAACTGTGCCATCAAGTGGCACCTACTCAGCAATAACTTGCTGAGTGATGCCCAGTTTGGATTTCACCAGGGCCATCCAACTCCTAACTCATTACAGAGTTGGTTCAAACATGCACAAAAGGGCTGAATTCCAGAAGTGCAAATGAAAGCCCTTCATATCAAGGCTGCATTCGACCGAATGTGGCATCAAGGAACCTTAGTGAAACATGGGTATCAGGGGACAAACTCTCTGCTGGTTGGAGTCATACCTGGTACATAGGAAAATGGTTATGGTTGTGGAGAGTCAGTCATTTCAGCTCCAGGACATCTCTGCAGCAGTCCCTCAGGGCAGTATCCTAGGCCCAAACATCTTCAGCATCTTCATTAATGCTGTCATAAGACCAAAAGTGGGGATATTCACCGATGTTTGCACAATGTTCAGCACAACTTCTCAAATACTTAAAGAGGGGCAATTGCATCAAGATCTGGACAATATCTAAGCTTGGGCAGACAAGTGGCAAAAAACATTCATGCTACACAAGTGCCGGGCGATGAGAACCATCAATTAGAGACACTCTAACCATTGCTCCTTGGCATTTGATGGTGTAATCATCACTGGATTCCCCACTGCCACATCCTTGGGGTTATCATTGACCAGGAACTCAGCCATGCTCACCATACAAACACAGTGGCTTAAAAAGCAGGTCAGAGGCTGGGAATACTGGGGTAAGTGATTTACCTCCTGATTGCCATCTACAAGCATAAGTCAGGAGTGTGATGGAATAGCCCTCACTTTACTGGATGGATGCAACTCCAACAACACTCAAGAAGCTTGACATCATCCAAGACAAAGCAGCCTAGTTGAATAGGACCACATCCACAAACATCCATTCCCTCCACTGCTAATGCTCAATAGCTGCAGTGTGTACTAGCTACAAGATGCACTGCAGCAATTCACCAAAGATCCTTTCAAGCACCCTCCCAACCCACGGCCACTTCCATTTAGAACTCAAGAGCAGTAGATACAGGGGAACACCACCAATCAAAGTGACCCTCCAAGCTACTCCTCGTCCTGACTTGGAAATATATCGTTGTTCCTTCGCGGTCACTGGGTCAAAATTCCCTTCCTAGTGGCATTGTGGGTCAACCCACAGCACATGGATGGCAGCCATTCAAAAAGGCAGCTCATCATCACTTCTCAAGGGCAACTAGTGATGGCAATAAGTGCTGGCCAGCCAGTGACGATCGTGCCCACAAAGTAATAAAAAAATGCAAGTTCTCAGTAATTCATTGACTTACTGAATGCTGATAAGAGAATTTTAGGTTATCTGTTTTTAAAGATTATATTTTAATGAGTTGAGTATCTAATAAATACTTCAGGAAAAAGAATGTCAAATTAGGTTATTTGAAACAGACCATCCAATGTTAGTAAGCAATTAGGGAAAGGTCATACCTTGACAGTGACAGTGAAGAAACTGATTTTTAACAGTGAATCAAATTTTTATGCATAGCCTAACTACTTGGGGCAATAAAGGTGCTGACAAAGTATTTTTTTCTGAATCAATTAACTGTTCAAAATAATATATGAAGACAGAGAATATGACATCTTTAAAATAGTTGATACAGTGCTTAGAATATCGATCTTTTCCAATGTTTAGATGTTAGCAGTTGTCAACAAAGTGCTGAATACAATGCACTATTCAGGAATTACTTTTGGCATGATAAAGTGCTCTATTTATAGATTAGATATCATTCATTTTGGAAGGGTGGAACATCCCACATTTAATCCATCATTTTTATGCGGGTAAATTGCTAGCAGGGATAAGTGTCTATTTGCTTTACCAAAGCAATGCATTGGCACCTTTCACAACCTCCTGACAGCCCTAAGTACTTTGCAGTCAATAGGATGCTTGTGAAATATTGTCATTGATGCAGAAAGGCAATGTTGTAGTCAATTTACACACAGATGGCTCCCACAAACAGTAATCTGACAATGATCAGAGAATCTGTTTTAGTGATGTTGGTTGAGAGATAGATATTAGCCTGATTGTTGGGGATAACTCTTCTGGTCCTCCTTCAAACATTGCCAAGCATCTTTTCTATCCCCCTGAGAGGAGAGGCAAATTATCAGATTAACATCCTATCCAAAAAACAGCATCTCTGATGGTGCAGAATTCTGTCAGGATTGCACTGGGAATATCAATCTAGATGATGTGATGAAGCCTCTGCATGAAGACAGACTTGAGTCTTCAAACTTCTGATACAGAGGCAAGAGAGCCAAGTCTGAGCCAAGGCTGACGTCATGAGCCCACCAAAGCCAATGTAATTGATGTTTAACTACAACATTTCTCAAAGCTTGGCACATCCAATAATTTCCTAACCCTCAGATAAACCTGGCTTTGTAGCAAAGGCTGCAGACTGACTGGCTACACAAGCAAGTTATCTGCTCCAGAATTAAGTTACAATATGGAGTATTTTGATCACAAATGCATTGATTGCCATACGGCTATTGCATTACTATTAGTTAGGAGCAGGCAAATAGGAAAGAGTTGCTTGTGATAGGAAATGACTGAAGAGCAATGTTGTATAAAAGGAAGACTATAGGTAGGAGGCTGTAACAGAGGTATGCCAGTTCTTCTGTGAAGATTTACAGACATCTCTATAACATTCATTGGTCCTCAAAGTCTTGGAAGCAGGTAAGAGATTGAATGATTGCACATTTTACAAGATAAAGGAATCACTAAATGCGGAAGAACAGTAAAATGACCTTGTTAAAGAATTTCAAAGTACTCTGGAATTTATAAAGACTACTAGAACCGAATAGATTAACTGTGAATAAGAGTCACAGACTGTCTTAAAAAAACCACAGAGGTGTTGTTTGCATAGAAACAATATAACCAAAGCTAGAGGAATTAAACATGTATTTTGGATTTAAACAGGTACTTTGGATTTATATATGTATTTCAGATTTATTTTTGGCACACCTTGCCCAAAATGCAGACTGCTGCAACGCATAATGGGAGGAGAGCCAGGAAGAACCACATTCTTTTAGAACAATGCAGTCACAGGGTACAATTTTTATAAGTTAAAGAAAGTGCAGATTCTCAGATACAGAAGTGAATAGGATTATTAATTTCTACTGAAAAAGGTGGTTCATAAGAGCAGTGGGAGCAGGAACTTTTGAACCCTATGATTTGTGTAATAGAAGTTGCTAAGAGACAGGGGAAAAATTACATTCAAACTTTATAATTAGTGTAATAGAAGTTGCTTAGAGACCAGAGGGTAGGAGCTTCCAAATTCTATGGACCAATTAATTCCCATGTTGTCAGAGGACAGGATATAGTTGACCAAGGTATGTGACATATATTAACAATGATTGAACTATACTAATGCTGTCAGAGGGTCAGCACTGAGGGAGTGCTGCACTGTCAGAAGTCGGTACTGATGGAGTGACGCACTGTCAGAGGTCAGTACTGAAGGAGTATTGCACTGTCAGAGGATTAGTACTGATGGAGTGCCGCACTGTCAGTGGGGATGAACCAAGGGACAGGAAAAGCAAACTTGGGAAATGTATAATTACGTTGACAAATGTAGTGTACTTCAGAAATAGCAGTTGGACTGCCTGACTATCTCTTGCTCTCAGTGTATTTTAATCAATAAAAAACATTATTCACCAGGATGCTGTTTTCATGGGTCTTTGTATTACTTAAAGTTTTGGCAATACTTGGTCTCTGAAAAAATCCTACTTCAAACCTCTTACAAAATTTAAGTCTTTTGAGAAAAAGGGATCCTCGGTAATTTCAAGGTATCTGTGCCTAGTCTTGCAGATAAAACGGTGGAAGATTTGGCTCATACATTTATGATACTCAGTATTGTGTTGTCCTAATTTAAATCGTTACTTGCATTAATAGCAACAAACACAAAGGCACCAAAAGCCTCCATCATCCATTCTGCTGGAATTGGTGAGTTCAGTAGAAAGGTATCTTATTTCAATGAATTTGAACTTTGTCTGTTAGTTCCTCCTTGTACGTTATTTCTCTCCCAACTTTCACCACCCCTTCTCCCCTCATCTTCCCCGCATGCACTCGAGATTGCTTATTGTTGTACTACATTAATAGTATTTTGTTTTACTTGCAAACATTGAAGTGTTGAGAATGTCAGATCCCAATGTTCCTCTTTCAGTGATTATGCTGTTTTGGGATTTGTAGTTATTTTAGTAAGTCAGTAAATGTGCAGTCATTGATACAACTTTGGAATCAGTAGGAAGTTTCAGAATCAGATTTATGCAAAAAGCATTCTAACAATGCAGAGGTGCATTTTCCATGTATTACTTTGAACAAAATACATCCCTCTTTTTCTGACACTTCAAAACATTCTAACAGGTCAAGCTTGGAGGAACATAAGTCAGTTTTGAAGATGTTTGTAAAGTACACCTAATGATTACTGTCGTATAAATACTGCAATTTATAATGGAAAGACAAAGTGATATTTCTCAAGCAAGTTATTGAGAAACACATTCTTTAAAAACAGAGAGAGGTTAACCCTTTCTCAAATGATTTTTCATTTTTGATAAATATATTAGAAAAGTTTGTGGGGGTTGCAGGATATGTAGCTTCGCATAAAAATATTTTTATTCTTTCATGGGATCCAGACATCACTGCAAAGCCAGCATTTGTTGCCCATCTGTAATTGTCCTTGAAATGAACGGCTTGCTTGACCATTCCAGAGGGCAATTAAAAGTCAATCACATTGACAGCAGATGACACAAGTAGCATGACATAATTTTCAAAATGTTAATAAGATTAACACTTACCAACATCTGCTACTGACCGAGGGCCAGGAGATGAATGTTTGACAGCAGCTGATGACTGGTTCTGAAATGCGTTTGATGAGAAGTAACCATCAGAGTAAAAGGTCTCTTGGATGTCATTCTTTTTATAGTTTAAAGCCACAGAATCATAACACAGAAGAGGCTATTTGGCCCATCATGTTCATGTCACCATCTGCAAAAGCAATTCAGTTGATTCCAATCCTTGCCATTTCCTACCATTTTTCACTTCAGATAATTATCCAATTCTCTTTGAAAGCTATAGTTAATCTTGTCTCCACCACAACCTCCAGCATTCATGGTGCAACATTTTCCTCATGTTACCTTTAGTCCTTATGCCAATCATCTTAAATCAGTGTCTTAGAGTTTTCGACTTTTCCACCAATGGTAATAATTTCTCCCTAATTATTCTGCCTAAACTCTTCAAATCTTTATCAGATCTTCCTGCCATCTTCTCTTCAACAAATAAGGCCCAGTTTCTTCAATCTATCCTTGCAATTGAAATTCCTAGACCTGGAACCATAACCATAAACTTTTCCATACCCTTTCCAATTTCTTCACATCCTTCCTAAAGTGCATCCCCAAAAATGGACATAATACTTCAGATAAGGCTGAACCCGTGTTTGAGAAAGGTTCATTATAACTGCCGTGTTTTTGGTATCTAACACCCCACTTTCACAATTCAAGATCTTGCATGTTTTTAGAATCTGCCCTGCGACCTTCAATGACTGGTCTACATATACAGTCAGGATCCTACGCTCTGCATTTCCTTTAGAATTGTACACTTTATTTTATGTTCCCTTTCCTCATTTTTTCCCCTTCATACTTGTCTAGATTAAATTTTATCTGTCATGTGTCCATCCATTCCACCAGCCCTCCTGAAATCTGTCCCTTTACTGCTCACAGTTCACAACACTTTATGTTATCCATAATGTTGTGGGAAAATTACTACTGGAGTCAGACTGGAGATTGAACAGTATAGCTTGATTTCAGACACGAAGCTTTGGGGAGAAAGCACTGATAATCTGCAGTACTTGGCAGTTACCTTCTCAATAATGTGATAGGATTGTTCACTTTTACATTTTTCAGACAATGGATAGTCTGGACATTAGCCACTTAACATATCATTATAGGTGAGTAGGATCAATAGTTAACACATAGTTACAGTCAGACATATACAGACATTGACATTTAACATCTCATTGTTTCATAGATTGGATACATTTCCTCTATCAGTGACTATCAATCACTTAATCTATGGAAACAGTATTTATGTATTGCTGTTCCCATTTATGGCTAATCTCTTTAGCAGACCTTATTGTCCTGAGTCTGTCCTTATCTTTAAAATGCCTCAAGCTCTTACTGGCTTCCTGCAGTATTTGTTTCTTGCATTTTTAACTTGTAATTAAAACATGCAGCACAGACAGTTATTTAAAGTAGCTGCCTGCACTAAAGTCGATGCCTGCTTAATGACTTTTTCTCAGGTAACGATTTTATGTGCTAGGCCACCATTTTGTATGTCAACTATCCATCTTTATGATTTTCTCCACTTCACGCAGATTTTGAAATTGTACTCTGCACACTCAGGTCTAAGTTATGAATATAGATCAAGGAAAGCAATGGTTCTAATATTGAAATACAAACATGAAATGCTGGAAAAATTCATCCAGTCTGGCAGCATCTGTGGAGAAACAGAGTTAACATTTCAAATCTGTATGACCTCGAAGAAGAGTTCTGAAGAAAAGTCCTAAAATCGTAGAGTCATAGAGGTTTACAGCATGGGAACAGGCCCTTCAGACCAACTTGTCCATGCTGCCCTTATTGTTTTTAAACTCCTAAGTTAATCAAAATTGCCCACATTTGACTAATATCCCTTTATACCATGTAACTATCTAAATGTTTTTTAAAAGATAAAATTGTACTTGCCTCTACTCCTACCTCTGGCAGCTTGTTCCAGACACTCACCATTCTCAGTGTGAAAAATATTGCCGCTTGGACACTTTTGTACCTCTCATCTAAAAGCTATGCCCTCTAGTTTTAAACTCCCCTACCTTTGAGAAAAGATATTGACCATCTACCTTGTCTGTGCCCCTCAATATTTTACAGGCCTCTTTAAGGTCACTTCTCAGCCACCTACGCTCCAGAGTAAAATGTCCCAGTCTATTCAGTCTCTCCTTATAACTCAATCCATCAAGTCCTGGTAGCACCCGAGTAAATCTTATCTGCACTCTTTCTAGTTTAATAATATCCTTTGTGTAGTAGAGTGACCAGAATCCAAGTGTGGCCTTACCAATGTCTTGTATAAGTTCAACAAGACGTCCCAACTTCTGTATTCAATGTTCTGACCAATGAATCCAAGCATGCTGAATGCTTTCTTCACTCTCTGTTTATCTGTAACTCCACTTTCAAGGAACTATCAATATGTATTCCTAGATCGTTTTATTCTGTAACTCTCCCTGATGACTTACCATTACCTGAGTAAGTCCTCATCTGGTTCAATCCACCAAAATGCTTTACCTCACATTTATCTAAATTAAACTCCATCTGCTATTCGTCAGCTCACTGACCTTATTGATCAAGATACCGCTGCAATTGGAGATACCCTTCCTCACTGCCCATCATGTCATTTGCAAACTTACTAATAATGCCCCCTACATTCTTATCCAAATCATTAATATAAATGACAAAGAACAGTCGCCCAGTACTGATCCCTGAGGTGTACCACTGGTCACAGGCCTCCAGTTTGAAAAACAACTCTCTACAACCATCCTCTGGCTTCTGTCAAGAAGTAAATCCGCGAGCTTTCGACACTATGTTGTGCCTTCGTCAGGCAATGCAGTGTTCTGATCTGCAGAGGCACTCATATCCACACAGACAGTTACAGATTGCTGATTAGAATGCAAATCCTTACATCTAACCTGCTATTCGAGTGTTAAAGTGGCTAACAATGTGTGTGAAGGAAATCCTGAGCATTGGTTAGAGAATTGTGTATTTTCTCCAGACAGCACAGTAAGTGAGGTTTTTTGCTAACCCAGGCAAGTTACGGGGGTGACAGATAGTGTGACATGAAGCCAAGATCCCTGTTAAGACCGTCCTCATGTGTGCGGAACTTGGCTATCAGTCTCTGCTCAGCAACTCTGCGCTGTCGTGTGTCATGAAGGCCCACTTGAAGAACATTTACCCGCAGGTTGGAGGCCGAATGCCCATGACTGCTGAAGTGTTCACCCACAGGAAGGGAACTGTTTTGCCTGGTGATTGTTGAGCGATGCTCATTCATCCGCTGTCATAGTGTCTGCATGGTCTCCCCAATGTACCATGCTTCGGGACATCCTTTCTTGCAACGTATTAGGTAGACAACGTTGGCCGAGTTGCAAGAGTATGTACCGTGTACCTGGTGAATGGTATCCTCACGTTTGATTATGTCGTCCATGTCTATGTTCTGGCATGTCTTGCAGAGGTTGCTGTGACAGGGTTGTGTGGTATTGTGGTCACCGTTCTCCTGAAGGTTGGGTAGTTTGCTGCGAACAATGATCTGTTTAAGGTTGTGCGGTTGTCTGAAAGCAAGAAGTGGGGGGGTGGGGATGGCCCTAGCAAGATGTTCATTGTCATCGATGACATGTTGAAGACTCCAGAGAAGATGTCGTAGCTTCTCCGCTCCGGGGAAGTACTGGACAACAAAGGGTACTCTGTCCACCTTGTCCCGTGTTCGTCTTCTGAGGAGGTCAGTGCGGTTTATCGCTGTGGCACGTTGGAACTGTCGATTGATGAGTTGAGCGCCATATCCTGTTCTCATGAGGGCATTCTTCAGCGTCTGGAGGTGTCTGTCACGATCCTCCTCATCTGAGCAAATTCTGTATATACGTAGGGCTTGTCCATAGGGAATGGCTTCTTCTCCATTCAATAGGGAATGGCTACGACATCTTCTCCGGAGTCTTCAACATGTCATCGATGACAATGAACATCTCGCTAGGGCCATCCCCACCCCCCCACTTCTTGCTTTCAGACAACCGCACAACCTTAGACAGATCATTGTTCGCAGCAAACTACCCAACCTTCAGGAGAACGGTGACCACAATACCACACAACCCTGCCACAGCAACCTCTGCAAGACATGCCAGATCATAGACATGGACGACATAATCAAACGTGAGGATACCATTCACCAGGTACACGGTACATACTCTTGCAACTCGGCCAACGTTGTCTACCTAATACGTTGCAAGAAAGGATGTCCCGAAGCATGGTACATTGGGGAGACCATGCAGACACTACGACAGCGGATGAATGAGCATCGCTCAACAATCACCAGGCAAAACAGTTCCCTTCCTGTGGGCGAACACTTCAGCAGTCATGGGCATTCGGCCTCCGACCTGCGGGTAAATGTTCTTCAAGGGGGCCTTCATGACACACGACAGCGCAGAGTCGCTGAGCAGAGACTGATAGCCAAGTTCCGCACACATGAGGACGGTCTTAACAGGGATCTTGGCTTCATGTCACACTATCTGTAACCCCCGTGACTTGCCTGGGTTAGCAAAAAAACCTCACTTACTGTGCTGTCTGGAGAAAATACACAATTCTCTAACCAATGCTCAGGATTCCCTTCACACACATTGTTAGCCACTTTAACACTTGAATAGCAGGTTAGATGTAAGGATTCGCATTCTAATCAGCAATCTGTAACTGTCTGTGTGGTTATGAGTGCCTCTGCAGATCAGAACACTGCATTTGCCTGACGAAGGCACAACATAGTGTCGAAAGCTCGCGGATTTACTATCAAATAAATTGGTTGGATTTAAAATTGGTGTTGCAAAACTTTGCTGAGTTTACCCCAGTCCAACGCCGGCATCTCTACATTCTGTCAAGACACCAAGTTTGTATCCATTTAGATACTTCACCCCTGGATCCCATGAGATTTAATTTTATGCAACAACCTACCATGCGGTACCTTGTCAAAGGCCTTGCTAAAGTCCATGTAGACAACATGATAGAAGACAGAGGGTGGTGGTTGATGGAAATTATTCATCGTGGAGTTCGGTTACAAGTGGTATAGCTCAGGGATCTGTTTTGGGGCCCCTGCTGTTTGTAATTTTTATAAATGATCTGGATGAGGGTATTGAAGGACGGATTAGTAAATTTGCGGATGACACCAAAGTCGGAGGAGTGGTAGATAGTGAAGAGGAGTGTTATAGTTTGCAGAGAGACTTGGACAAGTTGCAGAGCTGGGCCGAGAGGTGGCAAATGGAGTTTAATGTGGAAAAGTGTGAGTTAATTCACTTTGGCAGGAATAACAAACGTGTAGAGTATAGGGCTAATGGTAGGACTGTCAATAGTGTTGATGAACAGAGGGATCTTGGTGTATATGTTAATAGATCCCTGAAAGTTGGCAATCAAGTCGATAAGGTTGTTAAGAAGGCATATGGAGTCTTAGCTTTTATGGTAGGGGGATTGAATTTCGGAGCCGCAACGTCATGTTGCAACTGTACAAAACTCTAGTGCGGCCGCACTTGGAGTATTGTGTACAGTTCTGGTCCCCACATTGTAAGAAAGATGTGGAGGCATTGGAGAGGGTACAGAGGAGGTTTACCAGGATGTTGCCTGGTATGGAAGGCAGGTCTTATGAAGAGAGGCTGAGGGATTTGAAGTTGTTTTCGTTAGAAAGGAGGCAGCTAAGAGGAGACCTTATTGAAACATATAAGATGATTAGAGGTTTCGATAGGGTGGACAGTGATAGCCTTTTTCCGAGGATGGAGAAAGCTAGCACGAGGGGACATAGCTTTAAATTAAGGGGTGGTAGTTATAGGACGGATGTCAGAGGTAGGTTCTATACCCAGAGGGTGGTAAGGGTATGGAATGCCCTGCCTGCTGCAGTTGTAGATGCGCCAAGTTTGGTGGCGTTTAAGAGGTTAGTACACAAGTTTATGGATGAAAAGGGAATGGTTTAGGTTAGAGGGTCATTGCTTTTTCCTAATTGGTCGGCGCAACATCGAAGGCCGAAGGGCCTGTTTTGCACTGTAATGTTCTATATTCTATGTTCTATGTTCTAACATCAACTGCACTGCACTGCCCTCACCTACCTTCTTGGTTACCTCTTCAAAAAATTCAATTAAATTTGTGAGACATGATTTTCCACTCACAAAGCCATGCTGGTGGTCCCTAATCAGTCCTTGTGTCTCTAAATGCCTGTAGATCCTGTCTCTCAAAATACCTTCCAACAATTTACCCACCAGAGATGTGAGGCTAACTGGCCTGAGCTGTTCCCTGCTGTTTTTTAAACAAAAGCACAATATTTGCCACTATCCAATCTTCTACAGACTTGAAATCTTTTTCTCTCTCCACAGGTGCTGCCAGACTTGCTGAATTTTTCCAGCATTTCATGTTTTTATTTCAGATTTTCAGCAATGTTTCGCTATTATTTTAGTTCCTACTATTAATCTTGCTGGACCCTACTAGCTAACTTCCTTAGGTTTGTAAAGTAACTGTCCACTATTACTTTCCTTTCCTAACACTCAGCCAACTTTTTATTCATGCTGTCACTGCTCCTTTTATTCTGTAGGCTTCAGTTCTCTTGTCAAGCCTGTTGTGTGGAATTCTTCAAAACATAGGCATGCGACCAAAAAGAACCTTTAACAGAATAAGTATCCTTGTCCCACCACATTCTTCCCAATTGGACCCAAAGTATCTTGAATAACTAACTCATTGTCGGCTTTCCAGACCTACAGCATCCTTGTGCAATGGTGTCAGATTGTTTTTGTCCCAGCAATACAAAATTTATAATTGTGGAGAGGATAGTGTGGAACTAGACTGTCACCTATTCAGGCTATAAGTGAGATGAAAGGGCATCATTAAATTGATCATGAACAAATCAAGATTACTTTGACATCATCATGTAAGCTTGTTGGATAATAACCAACCTATCTTATTCCTGCTCACTCAGAAGATACCTTGTCTGTGTATGCAGACTGAATTATTGTCCCAACAATACACACTTACACAGAAATAAACAGGCTTATTATTACCTCCTGTCCTTGAACCATGTAGTGTATATGATGTCAGTAGATATAAAGCAACAATTCAGCAATCATTCACCTCACAATGATGTGACTCAATGAGTCTTATTAAACTGTTGTCCCACACACATAATTAATATGTTGACAAATGCAATTGCATGGCAGCCTTTCCTAACTACCCACATGTTGAGCTCTCAGTGAATGTACTGAAATAGCAAATTCTATGTAGGTTTGGCCCAGTCTTGATTTGATTTGATTTGATTTACTATTATCACATGTCTTAGTATACAGTGAAAAGTATTGTTTCTTGCACGCTATGCAGACAAAGATTACGATTCATAGAGAAGGAAATGAGAGTGTAGAGTGTCATGTTATAATCATAGCTAGGGTGCAGAGAAAGATCAACTTAATGTAAGGTAAGTCCACTCAAAAACCTGATGGCAACAGGGAAGAAGTTGTTTTTCCTGATGGAAGAAGATAGAAGAGAGAATGTCGGGAGTCCGTGGGGTCCTTAATTATGCTGGCTGCTTTCTGAGGCAGTAGGAAGTGTAGACAGAGTCAATCGATGAGAGGCTGGTTTGCGTGATGGATTGGGCTACGTCCACGGTCTTTTGTAGTTTTTTGTGGTCTTGGGCAGAACAGGAGCCATACAAAGCTGTGATATAACCAGAAAGAATGCTTTCAATGGTGCATCTGTAAAAGTTGGCGAGGGTCGTAACTGACATACCAAATTTTCTTAATAGAACATAGAACATAGAACAATACAGCACAGAACAGGCCCTTCGGCCTTCGATGTTGTGCCGACCAAAATAAAAAGCAATGCCCCTCCTAACTAAAACATTCCCTTCTCATCCATATACTTATCAACTAACCTCTTAAACGCCACCAAACTTGGCGCATCTACAAAAGCTGCAGGCAGGGCATTCCACTCCCTAATCACTCTTTGAGTAAAGAACCTACCTCTGATATCCGTCCTATAACTCATACCCCTTAATTTAAAGTTGTGTCCCCTCGTGCTAGCTTTCTCCATCCTAGGAAAAAGGCTATCACTGTCCACCCTATCCAAAACTCTAATTATCTTATATGCTTCAATAAGATCCCCCCTTAGCCGCCTCCTTTCTAACGAAAACAACCTCAAATCCTTCAAACTCTCTTCATAGGACCTGCCCTCCATACCAGGCAACATCCTAGTAAACCTCCTCTGTACCCTCTCCAATGCCTCCACATCTTTCTTATAATGGGGCGACCAGAACTGCACACAATACTCCAAGTGCGGCCGCACTAGAGTTTTGTACAGCTGCAACATGACGCTGCGGCTCCTAAAGTCAATCCCCCTACCAATAAAAGCTAAGACTCCATAAGCCTTCTTAACAACTTTATCCACTTGACTGCCTACTTTCAGGGATCTATTGACACATACACCAAGATCCTTCTGTTCCTCAACACTATTAAGAGCCCTACCATTAGCCCTATACTCTACAATCTTGTGAGAAAGTAGAGGCACAGATGGGCTTTCTTAACTATAGTGTCAGCATGGGGAGACCATATCAGTTGGTGATCTGGACACCTAAAAACTTGAAGCTTTTGACCATTTCAACTTCATCCCTTTTGATATGGACAGGGTGATATTCTCCATTATGCTTCATGAAGGTCATGACAGTCTACTTCATTTTATTGATATAGAGGAACAGATTATTGTCGTCACACTAGTTGACCAGATTCTCTATCTCATTCCTGTACTCTATATCTCATCATTGTTGGAGACCTACCCCACTACGGTGATGTCGTTAGCAAACTTAATAATGGAGTTGGAGGGGAATGTGACCACATAGTCATAGGTGTATATGGAGTATAATAGGGGGCCGAGAACACAATCTTGTGGGACACCAATGTTGAGGATGTTTGTGGAGGAGATGTTGTTGCCTACCTTACTGATTGTGGTTTGTGGATTATGAAGTTTGGGATCCAGTCACAGAGGGAGTTGCCGAGGCCCAGCCCACAATGTTTGTAAATGAGTTTTGTATGAATAATGGTGTTGAATAATGAGCTGTAGTCAATAAATAGGCTTCTGACATAGGTATCCTTGTTATCTAAATGTTCCAGTGTAGAGCCAGGGAGATGGCATCTATTGTGGACCTGTTGTGGCAGTAGGCGAACTGCAGTGGTTCCAGGCAGTCCGGTAGGCTAGAACTGATTTGTGCCATGACTAGCTTTTCGAAGTACTTCAGAATAATGGATGTTAGAGCTACTGGTTGATTATCATAAAGGCATGCTGCTTTGGCTTTACTTTGGCACTGGGAGGATGGTCATCTTCATGAAGCAGATAAGATCTGAGATTGTTGTAACAAGAGATTGAAAATGTCTGTGAATACCCTGCCAGCTGGTTCATGCAGGATCTGAATGCTTGTCTGGGTACCCATCTGAGCCAGCCGTTTTCCATGGGTTGACCTTCAAGATGACTGCTCTGACATCCGCAATGGTGACCTCAGATACAGATTCATCCAATGGTTCCAGGGTGAAGGGTGTGCTCTTGCTGACCTCTTTCTTATTCTTTTTCTCAGATTTTTAATTTTTTTGTTGATAGGAAACAATTTACAATCATTGACTGCAACAGTATATATCTCCTTGTAATCATAAGAATGCTCTGCTGGGGTAAATACCCTTCCAAAGTTTGTCTCACAAAACATTCATAGAAGCATAGCCCACTATTCTTTGGCGAATTCAGATTTCTGGAAATTTGCTCAAATGATGGAATGATCCTCACTCCCTCCCCATTAACCAACCCCCCCACCCCCCATCCATTGACTCTGTTGACACCTCCGTCTGCCTAGGCAAAGCAGCCAACATAATTAAGGACCCCACGCACCCTGGACATTCTCTCTTCCATCTTCTTCCTTCTTCCTTCCTTCTTCTTCCTTCGGGAAAAAGATAAAAAAGTCTGAGGTCACATATCAACTGACTCAAGAACAGCTTCTTCCCTGCTGCTGTCAGACTTTGAATGGACTTACCTCACATTAAGTTGATCTTTCTCTACACCTTAGCTAGAATGGTGACACTTGATTCTGCGGTCTCTCTTTTCCTTCTCTATGAACAGAATGTTTTGTCTGTATAGCATGCAAGAAATATTTTTCAAATGTATGTTAATGCATGTGACAATAATAAGTCAAATTAAATCAAATCAAATGTTGGTTCTGTGCAAACATTCCTGACTAAATCCAAATGAAGAGGAGATCTCTTTGAGTGTGCATCCATTCTCTTCTTTAAGTCAAGTTTGTGTAATCAAAAGTCATGCTTCATTTCAAGTCTTTTCTGTTCTAATCCCTCTTTATTTAAGTTGTCTCTTTCCTTATCTCTTTCCTCACTTGCTGACTTCTCTCTAAATCAATCTTTCATAGTTATTTTCCTTGTTCAATCCTGGTCAGTTTGTACTTGATCACAAATGCTATCAATGCATTCTTCTTCAAGCCTCAGTTGCCAAATCAATTCTTCCTGGATCACAACCCTTGCAGCTCCAGATTTTGCATTAATCATAGACTTATTACAGTGCAGAAGAAGGTCATTCGACCCATCAAATCAGTACAGACTCTCTAACAGAGTATATTACCCCAGCCAGAACCCCATAATCCCACATATTTGCCCTGCTAATTCCCCTAACCTATACATTTTGGGCCCCTAATGAATAATTTAGCATGGCCAATCATCCTAATCTGCACATCTTTGGATTGTGGGAGGAAACCAGAGCCCCCAGAGAAAACCCATGCAGACAGGGAGAGGGTGTGTAAACTCTACTTGTGCTATGCTGTAAATTGTCTTTTCACAGCTGTTTTAAATCTCAGAGTTTCCGAGAGTCAGATCATCTCTTGAACAAAGGCTTCAAAGATATCACATTGACTCCCCAATAAAATATAGCAAAACCAAATTTGAAATCTTATTTATTTAAATAAATAAGATTTATTTATTCAAGAAGGGGAAGAGAGACCTTCCAGGGAATTATAGGCCAGTGAGTCTTACTTCTGTTGTGGGCAAAGTATTGGAGAGAATTATTAGGGATACGATTTATAGTTATTTAGAGAGTAATGAATTGATTGGGGATAGTCAGCATGGTTTTGTGAAGGGTAGGTCGTGCCTTACTAACCTCATTGAGTTTTTTGAAAAAGTGACCAAAGAGGTGGATGGGGATAAGGCGGTTGATGTGGTATATATGGACTTAGTAAGGCGTTTGATAAGGTGGCCCATGGAAGACTTCTGCAGAAAATGCAGATGTATGGGATAGAGGGTGATTTAGCTAATTGGGTTAGGAATTGGCTAGCAGATAGAAGACAGAGGGTGGTGGTTGATGGGAGATATTCATCTTGGAGTTCGGTGACAAGTGGTGTACCTCAGGGGTCTGTTTTGGGGCCCCTGCTGTTTGTAATTTTTATAAATGATCTGGATGAGGGTATTGAAGGATGGATTAGTAAATTTGCAGATGACACTAAAGTCGGTGGAGTGGTAGATAGTGAAGAGGGGTGTTATAGTTCGCAGAGAGACTTGGACAAGTTGCAGAGCTGGGCTGAGAGGTGGCAAATGGAGTTTAATGTGGAAAAGTGTGAGGTAATTCACTTTGGCAGGAATAACAAATGTGTAGAGTATAGGGCTAATGGTAGGACTCTTAATAGTGTTGATGAACAGAGGGATCTTGGTGTATATGTGCATAGATCCCTGAAAGTTGGCAATCAAGTCGATAAGGTTGTTAAGAAGGCATATGGAGTCTTAGCTTTTATTGGTAGGGGGATTGAATTTCGGAGCCGCAACGTCATGTTGCAACTGTACAAAACTCTAGTGCGGCCGCACTTGGAGTATTGTGTGCAGTTCTGGTCCCCACATTATAAGAAAGATGTGGAGGCATTGGAGAGGGTACAGAGGAGGTTTACCAGGATGTTGCCTGGTATGGAGGGCAGGTATTATGAAGAGAGGCTGAGGGATTTGAGGTTGTTTTCGTTAGAAAGGAGGCGGCTAAGAGGGGACCTAATCGAAACATATAAGATGATTAGAGGTTTAGATAGGGTGGACAGTGATAGCCTTTTTCCTAGGATGGAGAAAGCTAGCACGAGGGGACACAGCTTTAAATTAAGGGGTGATAGTTATAGGACGGATATCAGAGGTAGGTTCTTTACCCAAAGGGTGGTTCGGGAGTGGAATGCCCTGCCTGCAGCAGTTGTAGATGCGCCAAGTTTGGTGGCGTTTAAGAGGTTAGTTGATAAGTATATGGAAGAGAAGGGAATGGTTTAGTTTGGAGGGGCATTGCTTTTTACATTGGTCGGCGCAACATCGAAGGCCGAAGAGCCTGTTCTGTGCTGTAATGTTCTATGTTCTATGTTCTATGTGAATGTTGGAATATCCCAGTAAACTTGTTTTACAGTCTTTGTGTTCAATCCAGAATCGAGCCTCAAATTTTGTTATAATGGGGAAACTATAAATTAAAATAACCAAACTTACTAATGACCCCAAATGAAGGAATTACCAGCACAATCTAAATTTTTTTTCATGTAAACTTTTATACAAATCAGAATCAATACATATTATCCATGAATGAACAGGTAAATGACATCTCAAATAATAACACACACACACATGGTTGTCAGGTCAAATGCATTATTTTCTTTAATGGTCATGAAAATTACAGTTGAACTCCTTACAATTGATGCAAACTGTGAAACATCCTTTTCAAGCATTCTTAAAAACATGAATGCAAACTATTAAAGAATAAAAAATAATTAATCAAGTTTTAAATAGAAGGAAAAGAAAGGATTAAAAAGAGACATGTGGAAATATTCATTCAAAGGAGAGATGGATATTATACAGAAGCCTGCTTGAGGGGCTGAATGGCTTACTGTTGTTCATCTAACACCAAATTTTGATGTTCTGATTCATAGGATTTATCTATCGGTGAATTAGGGGTGCTTAGAACAGCTGTTTTCAACAGCTGTTTTCAACAGATGAATAAGTAGTATAAGTGCAAATAGAACTGAGTTACCTTAGTTTATTGAAACGTTTTCATAGAATCATAGAATCCCGCAATACAGTAGGAATCTGCAACGAGTCTGCACTGACTCTATTACTCAAGCTCTCTCCCCCACCCAATCCTTGTAAACCCATATGTTTACCATAGCTAATCCACCTGACTTACGCATCTTGAGACACTTTGGGGAAATTTTATCATGGCCATTCCATCTAATCTACAAATCTTTAGACTGTGGATGGTAATTGGAGCAGCTGGAGGAAACCCATGCAGACACAGGGAGAACATGTAAACTCCACACAGTCACTCAAGGCCAGAATTGAACTGGGTCCCTGGTGCTGTAAGCTGCTATGCTAGTATTCAACACTCCAGATATGGACATTGTAATTTGAAATGCTGAGTCACAAAGGCAAGCTTCAAGAAAGTCGTCCATTTCTGACTATTCATTGAAACAGACAGAATGAAACAACTCAATGTACTTCCTGTGCATAAAGATAAATTTCGCCTAATTTGTTAGTTGCATATATCCTTGCAAAACTTTGCACTGTGTATAATCCAATTACAGATACTGTGCAATATGTCCCAAGATCTATACCTTTATCTGATGTGCATTTAAATATAATTATGTCCTTGAAGGTCCTAGATTCTGAAATCTGAGAGGGCGGTCTGCCAGTAAGATTATTGCATCGAAGATAGCAGCAATTGACCATAATTGTGTGTCTTTCAGCTCACAGTTACAAATTAACTTTTGGCTATTACCTTATAAATACTATTTAACTTTGAGACATATAACTTGACAGTTTAAAGATACCAATTACTGTACTGTGCATAAACATGCAGCAAGATATACAGATTTTAAATTCAAGAGTGAACTCTAAGCAGATAGATAGCCAACAATAAATGAGTAGCATTAAGATATCACATTGTTTCACAAACTGGATAAAGCAGGGATAAGAAAACCATCAGTTTGAGATATGGCTTTGACTAATTTTAACCACCAAAATACTACAAAGTGTGGCACAATTAAAGTTCTGATCCACTTTGTCCTCTATTACCTTGATAAAATTCATAACAAATCTAAGAACTTTACTAACATTTGGCTGGGTTGGAGTTTTACTCTGGGAGTAAAATTTTCCAAGGGTCCTGCAGGTGACAGATTGGAAAACTGCAGGTCGGCTGCTCATGATTTTTTACCCACTGTGGATGGAGACTTGGGCTGGAATTTTGCTGTCCCTCCAGTCACGGGAATCGGAAGTGGGTGAGAGGATGGTCCATTGACCTCAGCTGGGATTTGACAGTTTTGGGATGAGTGAGGCTGTAAAATCCTACCCTTGGAGGCACTGCACCTAGAATTTCCTTAGTAGCTATCTACTGTAGACAAGGTTGACCCAATGGTACGGCATTTTGGAAAATTTCCCCAAACATCTTCTCAGCTTGATCATCCTACACAATTCCTTTTGTCTAATTCTTATTCCCTTTAACCAGAATGTGGCTTTACCTTTGCAGTATCTGAGTAATTGGTAGTGCAAACAAAGAAAAATTACAAGTGCTGTTATGCTAAAACTATACAAACCCTTGCAACTGCAGATCCCCTTCCCCAACATCCCACATCCCATCTTCTGCCCATGGAATTTGATTACCTGAAGCAACGCTAGCAGTGTCAGAATCCTCATCAGCTGGCTGGGCCACACTACTCAGACATAGGTGTTCTCGCCTGTGTCCCCCAACACCACACCCAATATCACAGACCCAAAAATGGTCACTTCCATCCCATTTTGTTACTGATAACAATTTACTTTTCTATTATTAGTTTCAGAAATTTAGTACATCAATTTGTCAGTTAACACCACAGGTAAAATCAACTGTTGTATTATTGTACCACCTTGTGAAGACAATGAGCATCTTATAAGGGTATGGGGTGGAATCAATTGCTGAAGCAAAATAAACAGGGACTCTCCACTTGTTGATCCAAGCACATGATGAATTTTCCTCAACAATGTGAAAGACGACGCTTGAGCAAATGGAACAGACCAGCCACCTGCAAGTTCTGAAATGTAGAAGTCAAAAGTTTCTAGATTAAAAATGGCAAAAAAGGAAAGCCCAAAAACATAACAGATAGATAGTTAACATGCTTAAATTTTGAACAGGAATATTAGTGGTGTAATAGATAAAAGAATGCCATATGAATACGTGTTAACCAACTAATTCTGACAACAGTCATTTCTAACATTTTCACACAGAAAATATAATAGCATTGCATAACGATTTCTTTTCAGTACACTAACTGCTGCAGAATCTTACAAGTTTCATCAAAAGATGACAGCCCACGCTACCTCAGCCTTGTGTCATTTACAGACAGATGCTTTTGGAACTAGAATATGACAAACAATTTGGATCCCTAAGGGAAAAGACAGTGAAGTCAAATTTGCAATATGAAACCTATCACACTTGAGCTTGGGTTTTTAAATTGGCATTTTCTTAATGCCTGTGGAAACTTAAATGAAGGGTTTGCTGCTGACATTGCAGCAACACTATTTGGAAACTCCAGACTGAGAAATAGGGCATGACTTTGCCATTTAGGTCAGGACCCCAACATTAAGGTTAAATGAGTGTCACATTCATACACTGTGTGAGCAGTAGTCAATTGGCAGTGATTTTCCCCAATCCTGGTAATCACTGGCCAAAGAGTATGCCAGCTATCCAATTAAGAATAGCAGATGGGCTCTCAAAACTGGAAGTCCAATCAAAAGCCCTCTAGCTTGGATAGAGGAACAGTCTGCAATTCTGATGAGAGAGAGAAAGAGGGCAGTTTAAGACATTATTCCAGCAACTTTTGAATGGTTTAAACTGAAAATCCCATCAAGAAGCCTGAAAATAATTGGGAATCCCTCCAAAAGGTGGCTTGTGACTCCGACTGTGACCAAGCAGTTGGAGAGGGCCTCAAAGTTTTCCTGGAGCTCTAGTCTTCCAATAACCTGTTGGATTGGTCTTATGGTGCAATGATAGTGCTCCAGCCTCTCAGACAAAAGCTTTGGGTTCAAGTCCCACTCCAATTCCAGATGGCAAAGGAAGTGCATTCATAGTGTTGCCAAACAGGTTAGGTTTGAACCCGTAAACCCTTCCAACATATGGTAGGTGATAAAACCAAAGGAGAATGGTGAGCATGAGGCTCAATCCCTGGTCAAGCTGGGGTGGATTTGGTGCCTATCGTGGATCGGAGATCAGGCAGGGAACTCCAAAAGAAGGATCAGATCCTATTGCAATGATCCATTTAATTGTCAGTTGTGGATTGCTTTACAGTAGAAATGAATAATAATTAAGGTTAAAATGGAGAAATATGTCCTATGAAAATAACTAAATGTCGATTCAGCTTAGTATTTTATGGTGTTGACAATTACATTAAAATATGAGTTCTATGGGATTCTGAATATCAGGTGACCCAGTGGTATATTTCCAGTGTAAGTTGGCCAAGACGCTGTGGATCCACCCATGTATCTTCCTCCACCAGCTCAGAGCAACCACTTAAAATCTAGAGATTGTGGAATTGAGTGTCTCTGCACCTTCTTCATGATCTTTGCACTCAGAGACATTGACATTTTCACTGTGCAGGAGCTAAAAATATCTATGTTATATAGTATTCTTCTATTGTATATTTTATATATTTTATATGATTATAGTTGGGGAGACATTGTTCTGATGCTGGTCCATTTCCAATTGCTCAGAAAGTTTAGACTATTACTGTGACTCCTTATTGTTATCTTAGTCTCCAAAAGAGTTTCTCTGCTTAATGTGTACACAAGCATGAGAAGCAGGAATAGTCCATTTAGCCCTTGAGCCTGTTCCGTCATTCAATAAAGTAATGGCTGATCTGATTGTGGCCTCAACTCCAAATTCCTGTCTGCCCCTCCTAACACTGACTCTCAAGCGTGTTGATCACAATCAATCTAACTCAGGCCTGAGTATATTCAGTGACCCAGCTTCCACCTATGTCTGGTGAAGATAATCCCTCAGATTAATCACCTTTTGAGTGAAAAAACTCGTCATCTCCCTCCTAAATTGAGACCCCTAAATTTTAAACTGTGCCCCCTAATTCTAGAATTACTCATCAGGGGAAACATCCTCTCATTCGCCCTATCAGTATGACTGAGGAAATACTTATCCTGGCAGCACTATTATTTCCAGTTAATTCAATAACTGTAGATTCACAACTGAACGTACCTTAGTTCGGAAACCAACCTTTTCAACTATCCTCCAATCCCAAATATTCGTTCCAGTTAATTCCCCCCAACAGAGAAATATACGATATATATGTAAGTTGCAATCACAAAATCATTGGTAAAAAGCTATTCAGCCTTTCTGAATTCATTTAGCAAATAATTATAATCTATCCATTATATCAGTTTCTACAATAGCTTCACGCGAGCAATCTTCTGAACAGTTATGCAAAGCTTCCAAAACAGTTCAGTCACTGAATTAACATTTCTAGATTATTGACCATGTGTGGTCACCTCACATCTTTGTTTAGTCTGCATTATG
Organism: Sphyrna mokarran; assembly: GCA_024679065.1. Classification (NCBI taxonomy): domain Eukaryota; kingdom Metazoa; phylum Chordata; class Chondrichthyes; order Carcharhiniformes; family Carcharhinidae; genus Sphyrna; species Sphyrna mokarran. Next base: position 62,586,676 of record JAGIQG010000006.1, on the reverse strand, counting down.
TATTTATTAAAATAGATTAAAAGGCTGAGATAGAATACAAATATCAGAAGTGTTCATATGAAATGAAAATCTACCAAACGTTAATGCAAATTCATTATTACTTTTCACTCAGTTAATCAGAAGTCCAGCCAAGAAAATAAATGATTTTTCTGCATGCTCGGGGCCAAGTCTCTGTTTGAATACAAGTAATTTCTTGCAATTGGTTTGATGATTACGTACTATTAAACTTGAGTGCAAGTAATTACTGGTTGAGTGTCCTCTATCCGTAAATCTGAAAGCCAAACACATTCAAAAGCTTCACTTTTTTTAGACCTATCCATCCTTATCCCAAGAAGTCTGTGACCTGAGCTAACATCACCTGAACTGACACAAATCTCACCCTTTGCACTTGACATTTATCTTGGCAAGTCTCCTGGGGGAATGCATCAATACTTTGAACACTCTCTTACAAACTGATTGCAGATGGCATCATGGATGGGAACTTAATACACTCTATTAAGTGGTACTTCTTACTTTACTAACCAATTTAATTTCTTTAGACCAAAGCTAACCTAAGTTTATGCCATTGTAATGGAAATAAGTCTCGATCTATTTGCAGTATTCAAAAACCAAAATGATCTGAAATCTAAATTGTAATCAGCCCGAGGATTTTGAATAAATGGTACTTGACCTGTGTTTGCCAAAAAAATGCACTGGGAGTAATGAACTGGTATCCTTTTTTTTCGGCTGCAAGTGAGAGTTCTAATTATTTTGCTGCGATTGCTTTGTTACTCATGGAAATGACTGATCCTCTGATAAGAACCAGAGTGGACTCTGATACAAATGCCAAAAATGGCAAACAATTTGTAATTCAGTAGCAAATGATGATTTAGATTGCCAAAATTTAGCTTCACCTTCCTGTTTGGAAATAATACAGATGGCCTTGCTGAAGACAGATTGCCAAAATTCCACATATTTGTTGGCAACTTTGATAGATCACATCCTTTTACACAGCAGGAGTCAAGCATCAGAATGTAAATGGCTATATTGCTTGACCATGTCTAAAGATGTATGAAAGATTGTGTGGCCACTGACAGATTTCTAGAATACTGGGATCATGTGATTACAGAAGGAGGCGCAAGTAGGGACACAGACAGCAGAATTTATCTGACCTTGAGTTTAGAAGATAAAAACTGGGAGGCAAGTCATAAATATATTGCAATGGCCATGGTTAGCAATAACAAAGGCTTAGGTCAGGACTTCTGTATCAGATAAGATGAGGCAAGCGTGAAAAGTGAAAAGAGGCAAATTAAATGTCCAGTAATATTTGTAGATGGTAACTTGAAATTGGAAGGTTTGTATTAATTTTTAATATTGATACAGTTTTGTTCGTTTGAGGTTCCTGACAGCTGTAGTTAACAAAATCATTTTTGCCAGAAGCTGGCAGGCTGTTAAGCTTGGCATTATTATAGAGGATTTCTACCTATGTCTCCAGATAAGGTGTTAATATATATAGACAGAAACAAGGAATTTTTAGTGATGGTCTAGTGAGTTATTATTCATTGCCTGATTTCTCTGTCACAGAATCACAGAAAAATCCACAGTGCAGAAAGAGGCCACTTGTCCTATTGAGTCTGTACCGACACAATCTCACCAAGGCTCCAATTCTCATCCTTACACATTTACCTGCTAATCCCTCTAACCTATGCATCTTAGGACACGAAGGAGCAATTTTAGTGTGGCCAATCAACCTAACCCACACATCTTTGGACAGTGGGAGGAAACCAGAACGCCCGGATGGGACCCACATAGGCATGAGGAGAATGTGCAAACTTCACCCAGGCAGTGACCCAAGCCAGGAATTGAACCCAGGTCCCTAGAGCTGCAAAGCAACAATGCTAACCACTGTGCTACCATACCATGTCAATCTGGCTTGAACAATACATCACACTTCCCAGAGTATTCTGCTAGAGCCACTTGGCTTCAGGCATCATTGCAGCCTTGATTCAAACACGGGTCAAAAAGCTAAACTCCAGAGTTGATGTGAAAGTGATTGCCCTTGGCAGCAAGACGGATCTGACAAGAGTGTGGCACTAAGGAGCCTGAATAAAACTGAACTCAATGGGATTGAGAGAGGAAACTCTCCAGAGGTTGGGGTCATTTCTAGCACTGAGGAAGATGGTGGTTGTTGGAGGACAATCATCTCACAGAACATCATTGGAGGAGTTCCTTGGGGCACTGTTCTCGACCCAACTATCCTCTGCTTCTTCATCATTGACCTTCCCCTGATCTCGCCCCGCTGCAAGTGAGGACAGAGAATTTGGCGTTCCAGCTTAAACTCCATTCACTTTCAGCAGCTCTGGAGAATCACAGTTGCAAACGAGGATGGAGATTTTTGGCGTAGATCAGAACGGGGAATCTTTGCTGATGATTGCAAATTGTTCAGTAACCATTTTCAATTCCTCAAATAATTGCAGCAAGTGTTGGAGTCCAATTCTCCTGAATATACTATTGGTCCTTCACTATCACTGGGTCAAAATCCTTAAAACTCCCTCCCTGGAAGTATTATTGATGCATCTACACCACATGAACTAAGTGAAATATCAATTTCGTTCTCTTACTGTCAGCAATCAGTGTGGTTGTTTAGGAAAAGCAGATATGTGCGTTCCTAAGCCCCCTTCAGCATGTAGTCAACTGGTTCAAAAATAAAGATTATTCATTCACACTCACCCTGAAAAAGTTCAAACGCTATATCGCACCACACATTCAAGAAAGATACAATTGAAGAAGACTGTGCCCATCTGCAACAGTTAAACCAAAAGAATAGTTAATAGTTCATGAGTTTGAAATGATGTAGACCATCAGGTAGTAATGGACCCCATGAATAGGATTCTTTTCCCACTCTTGATGGGTTTAAAATAGCTGATACCTGCTGAGTTGGCTGCTGAATTGCTGCAGATTCATTGAAAGAGCTGAATGTTCAGCATGTTGTAAGTTAGACACTTACAGCTTTTGTATCAGAACAACAAATTTCTTTACAGATGTACTTAAGAGTTTAGGGATCAAGCTGGGAATTTTTATTAAAGATTTGGCTGCCCTCCTGTTCTTAAAAAGCAAGGCTGACCCAGGCTGCTGTTGTCCTGCAGCCTCTGATATTTACTTGCAGACTGCCTATTGTTCCTTTCTGGGCCTTTAGATTTCCAGCCGGTTTTGGTCACATGACCAATACAGTATCGTCTAACTAGAATCATTTGGAAGGCCAAAGACATCACTACTCAATAGGAAATAGATGGTAGTCTTTCACATTTATTCTTTAGAAAGCTGTTCTCTTTAGCTTCCTGTTGTGAAGCATTGATCTTGGAGATGAAAAATTTGGAGGTCTATTGATTCAGTGTTTGAGGTGGACCTCGAACAATGGCAAATGTGAATTTTTCATTGTATGGGCACTCCAGGAAAAGGTCCTAACCTAGGGTGTGACGTCAGTGTACCTTTAAGAAAGGTTTTTTTTTAATTATGATTTTTGAAACTCTCGCCGCTTCAATGTTTTCTTAGCTCACAGCCTTAGCTGATATCATTTGTTGCTGGTTTGTCTGGACATGTCCTTGCATTGCTGCTCAAAATGAGGCTTGTTTATTTTATTGTGGGATTTTTTATGGCTCTGCATTATTAGTAGAAAAACTGGTTGGCAAGTCAGATGACAAAAGCTCTCTCATTTTCAGTTCAGAGTTGTAGGTTCGAATTTTTGGAAGGGACATCAAGCTGAAAAGAAGTGTTTTTCTCTCTCTCTCTCCCCCTGGTTTTGGAACCAAAGACGACAAGAGCTCTCTCACCTTCAGTTCAGAATTATAGGTTTGAATTTTTAGAAGGGACATCAAGCTGTTTTTGTCTCTCTCCTCCTGGTTTTAGAAATTCTGTGAGTTAACTGAAAGCCTTCCTAGAGTAGAAAAATCTGCTGTCAGTGGCTTGACCAGAGTCTATCTGCAGCTCCGGAAACTGTTCTGACTTCAAATTGTTCTGGGTGGGTCAAGAGCACTAATAAAACTGACAAGACTAAGAGTTTTTAATTCTCCAACCAAAGGAATCAATTCCAGTTTCTTAAGCATTAGACTTTGCTGTGTTGAGCTTGCTAAAGTATTTTGTTGATAGGATTGGTTTGATTGGAATATCTTAGATATATTTGTTAAGGGTAAAACATTATTGTAATTGTTTTATTTTTATTTTTTTCTCTACATGTTAACTTTATTTTCAAACAAACATTGTTTATTTGATAAAAGCTCTCTAATTAGTGGGTCACTTCAATCATACCTAAAGGGAAACATCATGCTTATCCTAACAAAAGTCAAGATGCAAAACTTATGATCCAGACAGAGTTTCTGATCTGAGTTATAACAAGAGTGATTCAGTTGGAATTTTCCACAAGCTTAAGGTGCTCTATGTTGAATAAACAAAGGCCACTTGTCAACTACTTCAGCAGTTATCAGTGTCCAATTTAAAATATAAAAAACAGTTCCAGAAGCATCCACAGGAATATTGTTTCAAGTTATGAAAAGAACATGCCTTATCACTGAGATCATAATGATACATGCCTGGATGTACAAACAGTGATCACATTTTATTGAAAGTCTAGGATGTCGAGCCTTTGACATCTGGAGTTTTTGCTCTTACCTGGTCCCACATTGTTTCAAGTGGACAGAAGCTTTGCCCCACAAATCATCATTATCTTCTAAAGTTACACCAGAATGACCATAGATTTTCTGGATCGTTGATGTCGCCTTGAACATTTGGATCTCTAAAAGCTAGCAGCCAGTGCCTTAATCACTGACATTGGAATCAGATTCATTGGAAACCTCTGCTGGAGACCCCAGCAGTTTTTCTCTGGACAATATCAAATTTACATTTACAATGCATCTTTAACATAAAAACCTTCCCCAGAGCACTTCACAGGAGCACTGTAAAGCAAATATGATAGCATGCAATAAGAAGAGGTATTAATACAGATGACATAAAGAGGTATGTTTAATAAATGTCTTAAAGGAGAAAATTGAAATATATGGAGGCTCTTCCAGAGCTTAGGGCCTAGATAAGTAAAAGCATGGCCACAACTAAAATTGAGTGTTTTAAAGGGGCCAGAATTAGAGGAACAAAGATATCTTGGAGAGTTAAGAGATCACAGAGCTGTGGAGTGATGAAGACATGGAGGGATAATAAAACAGGAGAGGATTTTTTAAAATCAAGACATTTGTTGACTGGGAGCCAATGTGGGCCAGTGAGCAAAGTGGTGACAGGGAAACAGAATTTGGTGCAAGCTAAAACAGAATTTTGAATGACCTTGAGTTTATGGAAGGAAGAACTATGGAGGCTAGCAAGAAATATGCTAGAATAGTCAAGTTCAGAGGTAACGTAGGCATGAATGGAGATTTCAGCAACAGATGGAGACAAGGAACAAAAACAGTTGAAAATAGGCCTCAAATAAAAAATCTGAAGTTCATCCTGAAATCACATATGACACCAAGGTTATGAACAGACTGTCTTAAGCTCAGAACATTGTCAATGAAAGGGATAGAATCAGTATCTAGGGAATGAAGTTTGGAATGGTTGCCAAAAACAATGTCTTTAGTATTCCCAATATTTAATTGGAGAAAATGTTTGCTTATTCCATGATGGATGATGAATGTTGGGTTAATAGTGTGATAATTAAACATCAGTAGTAGAGTCAGGACAGGTGATGGTGAGATAGATCAGGCTGTCATAATTGTACATGTGAAAACTAATACTGTGCTTTTGGGTGATGTTAATGAGGGCAGTATTTAAAGGAGGGCCCAAGCAGATGACCCAAGTTGTGCTTCGAGACCCTTTGGAGGTCCTGACACTGATCTCTGTAAGTATTGCCCAGGAAGCTACCTGAACGACAAAGAACAAAGATCAAAACAGCACAGGAAACAGGCCTTCCGGCCCAACGAGCCCACGCCGCCACCCCAATGTTCCCACCACTACCCGCGATCCCTATCCATGTTTATAGATCTATGGATTAAAAACCAAATTTGAGACAATTTAGGGAGAATTTGTTTTGCCAATTAGCCTAAGAGCACATCTTTGGGATGTGGGAGGAAACCGGAGCACCTGGAGAAAACCCACGCAAGCACGGGGAGAATGCGCAAACTCCCACAGACACAGGCCCAAATCCATGTATCTGCACAGCACAGCGATAGTCACTGAGCTGTCGTGTTGCCCATCAAATGGTCCAGGTCAAGCGTACACTAACGACGTGAAGCACTAGGATACTCTCGAAAAAAGATCCAAGAGCAGCCCTCTCACGACCCATCGCGTGTATGCCCCTCGTTAGACAACAAGGTGGACCAAAGCACCTGTAGGATAAAAACAAGTACATCAATATCATCATCTATTTACACACTTCCCAGGGACTCCCAAGGCTCATGATCCCTATTCTAAATCAGTTTTCTATACCCCTCCATTCCCAGTCTGTTCATGTGCCCATCTAAGTATTTCGTAAATAACTCCAGAGTACCTGCCTCCACCACTTTACTTGGCAGCACATTCCATACCCCTACCACCCTCTGTGTGAAAAAACTCCCTACCTAGTATAACTCCTGGGTAACTACTGAATTGAACCTGCAATCATTTACACTAGCTACACAACTATCTCCTCAAAGCCCCGATTACTCAAACTGACCCCCAACTACTTCAAAGCAACCTAACCACTCCACAAACCCCCCCACAATACCGCTCCCAGTACCCAACCAACTGACACGCCAACAAACCCCTCCCTGACTAACCCCTAGCACACATTTTAGCCACTGACCCTAACAGACTGTCCTCCCAATAACAATACACATCACCGTCCATAACCCCCACCAATTACCTGACTGACCTCTTATGCCAACCTAACAAAGCATCAACCTGACCATCCTTCCTGACCTGACCTGACTTCATCCGACCGACTTATCCATTCACATATCTAGACATAGAAAGCCCACTGTGCGGAAGGAGACCGTTTGGCTCATCAAGTCTGCACTGGCAACAACCCCATCCCAAACTCTATCCCCTCAACCCCACACATTAACCTACGAATCCTTCTAACCAATACATCCTGGGATACTCAGAGGCAATCTATCATGGCCAATCAACCTAACCCGCACTTCTTTGAACTGTGAAAGAAAACCACAGCACCTGAGGAAACCCATACAAATACGGAGAGAACATGCAAACTCCACATAGACATCCCACCTATCTGTCATCTCACTTACTTGCTAGCTTACCCACCTGTCATGCTATCCATGTACCACCCCACTGGCCACCAAACCCATATAAAACTCCACTTTTACCTTACCTACTTGCCACCTCACCAGGTGTCACCCTATCCACATATCACCTAACCCACCTGCCATTCTACACACTTGTCTCCTTAAACTTGCCACTTTATCCTCTGACCTGCCTGCCACCTTCCCCGCTTGCCACTTCACCGACCTATCACCTCACCCACCTGACCTCACGCACCTGTTGTTTTACTCAGCTATTGTCTCACCCACTTCAACCCTGCCAACGTACCACCCTATCCACAAACCACTCAACCCACCCTCTAATGTACACACCTGCCATCATCCACCTTCCCCACCTCTACTTATCTCATCAGTCACCCCCTTCCCTTCCCCTCCACTTCCCATCCCCTAAGCACTACCACACATACATTCATTCATCTACTGACCTATTCACCAATTCACTAACATTCACACTAGGCACTTTAATGTACCATATAGCAACTATCAATTATAGTGGTATAAAAAAGGGGGGGAGGGTGTCCTGTCTTGCCCTATCAATAGCGCTGCGACTGAGCTCTCAGAAGGATGCCGTGTTCCACATTTTTGGTAAAGCTGGGCTCAGAAGATGGGTGTCACGGTAGCACAGAGGTTAGCACTGCTGCCTCAGTGCCAGAGACCCAGGTTCAATACCAGCCTCAATCACTGTCTATGTGGAGTTTGCATATTCTCCTCATGTCTCCATGTGTTTCCTTCGAGTGCTTCAGTTTCCTCCTAGAGTCCAAAGATGTGTGGCTTAAGTTGATAGGCCATGTTAAATTGACTCTATAAGAGAGAAAGCAGGGTAAATATGTGGAATTATGAGAATAGGGCCTGGGTGGGATTGTGGTTAATGCAGATTTGATGGGCTGAATGGCCTCCTTCTGTTCTGCAGGCATTCTATGATTCCATGACCAGGCAAGAAATACGGAACAGCGTCAAGTAGGGAAAGTATAAATTAATTTGATAATGATTTCCACTCCTTAGAAAATCTGGGCTGAGAATTTGTAAGAAGCCAAGGATAAATCTTTGAGCAACATCAGAAATGATGGTGTAGCTGCAGGAGGATAAGATATTGCAAGTGATTCTGTAGCTATGGTTAAATAAACAATAATTGATGCAGGTGAGAACTGTCCCACTGACCTGGACAAAAGTGGAGAGGAGACCAAAGTCAGGAATTCTTCAACTATTCTTTAAATGATAAATGCCTGCACTTGTAAGTATACATCAAAGACACCTAAGTAATTGGAAAATCTTGCCTCAGATTCAGCCTGGAAACAGGTTTAGCCCCTTTTGGTTCTATTTGTACTCTTCCCAATTTCTCCAAGGGCCCTAGTCATGGGAATTGCTGATTTGTGGATTTCTTACTGGGGCCTTTCATTGTAACCTCCCCACCTTCACTCCCATCCCTATTCCACCTCTGTAACAGGAACCCACAGATATGAGGCCAGAATCCTGCATACCCTGGATCCTGGTCTAGCTTCCAGACATTCCAGTGTTCATTTATGGAGGGTATATACAGGTATGGCCTCTAACATTAAGGATCTTGGGATTTAATTTTCAGTCCTTGAGCACAGAAACTAAGCTATTAAATTTAATTAGTTTACTTCTGGATGTTGATAGTTAAACTATTAGATTAACTATTTTGACATTTCTGACCATGATGTTAATAATTCAAGGTCTTGAGAATGGAGTAAAATGTCTGCCAAATGGCTAGAATAGATTTGCAACTGTTAATTACTACACAGATTTCTTCTTTCTATATCGATATTACTGGTGAAGGAAATGCAATCTTATGATGATTGCTGCACATCAAGTTAGCAAATCTGCTGTATTTGTAATTTATAAACTTCAGTGCTATTTTTATGACTCCAGCCATATGTGATAGAGAAGTTCTAATTTGAAAAAAAATCCACTACTGAAATCCTCACTGCAAACGGCCACTAACTGTCAGTCACTGAGGATGTAAGATGAGGATGTAGGTTATGCATTCAGAGTCAGGGAAAGGGAAAAGAGTGAAAGTAAGACCATGCATTCTGAAGAAAATGAGGCTTCTGATCTTTGGTACAACAATAATAGCATCATACGTTTGCGAGTGTCTTAATAAATGAAGTAATATGTCTTTTTTAGACATTGCAAATACATGATAAGTGTGAGAGCTTTTTCCTGAGGTATAAAATGACCTTTAAATGTATAGAGATTGAAGGACGTTTTACCTTTAACAGATAATTGCCTTTTGGTGATATAAAGACATGGTGCTCAATTTTCACTTTGAATAGCTTACACAAAGTTGATTTTTTTTCTTCTTCTAAATGTTTAATTCACATTTAAATTAGTTTGACAAGATTGAGACCCACATTCAATAATTGTAAAATTAGCTGTTGCATGGCAGCCGTGGGGCATTTTGTGGTTGGCTTCCTTGAGAAATAACTGACACCACTAGCACAACTTAATGCATATCCTAAGTGAGTATGGAACATCAAAGGTACCTCAGCTGTCACCGGTCCTTGACAAATAATTATCTAGCCCTCCACAGGATATACAGCATTGTGCACACTCATTTCATGTCAATCTGCCCCAGAACCATCTGCATTTCACAGTTATCTGAGAACAGCTGCTGACATTAAATCTGGTTCTATTACTGATGTAGTGTGCATTTTTTTTTGCAGGGAAGAGTTTACAGCAAAAGAAAATTGCATTAAATGGAACTGTCTCCCACTTTCATTCTACTCTTGGGTGATTTAAGTCTCTGACTGCAAAAGATTCGTCAATGCATATTGAATATTTGAAAACACATACATTTAGCGCACTGAAACCTTTGTTTAATTAAAAAAAAATCAGGTCACTTCATTGTGCATTGAATGACATGTCTAACTAGAACTGTCGGTTGTTTCCAATTGATTGCAATGAGCTAAAACATTTATAACTACATTAGCTTCACCTCAGAGACTGACTTGAAAACAAGTGGATAAACTGATTGAGGAAACAGCCGACAAGATGAAAGTGTTGCGTTCCAGTTTCCTTCCAGTAAAGTCTGGACAGTCTCAGCCTCTGCATGAGTACCAGGTAGTAAGAATGGACAAATTGTTTGATTTGATACATCTTCATAAAATTGTAACTAATGAATGAGTAAGGCCCATAAAAGACCAAAAATGTAATCTACGAGTGGAGGCAAAAGGTGTGGATATGGTTCTTACTGAATGTTTTATGTCTAACCTCACAAAACAGGGGTAACTGATAGACATTTTAGTTAAGGAGAGGGAGTGTGGAATATTGGATGTGATGAACATAGGGAGAGAAGAAGTCTTAAGAGGATTAACATGCTTGGAAATCACCAGGGCCAGATGAAACGTATCACTGACTGTTAAAAAAAGCCAGTGATTAAATAATGGGTTGTCTGACAAACACTTTATGCTCAAGTACTTTTATACGTAAGCAACTTACTTTCAGAAATGGTGGAGGCAATTCTTGAGCAGTGCGGCAGGTTGGAGACATTGACAGATGCTGTTCCACAGGCCACCTGCTGGGTTCCATGGCCTCCAAGCATCCCCCAGCCAAAGAATTCCAGCATTATCAGCTTTGCACCGTAAATCTTGATTTCCACTTCATTTGTGGGCCTGGGATTGGCCCATTGAGGCTTCCCTAGGAAGTCGGAGGTAAGCCTGGCACTCTCACCTGGCACACTGGCACTGCCCATTGGGCATCAGGCAATGTCAAGGGACAGGGCCAAAGAGAGCAAGCCTATTGGGGTAGAGCCTATTGGGCATTTGGTGGGGGAATCCTGCTGTTATACTATAATGGGATTGTAGATAGAGGGAGCGAAGAGGTGATTGGAGCTGGACATCTAGGTTGAGGGGGGTGTTGTCAGGACTGCTGGAGTGGGGGAGGGGGTGCGGTTGGGAGAGACATGGGGTTCGATTGGGAGATCTGGGCTGACCAATTGGGAAGAGATTGGGGATATTGGGGCTGGCCAGAGGAAGCAGGTGTTCAGGGAGATAAGGCTGGCTAGAGGTGGCTGGGGTGGGTGGAGGGCGGATATCGAGGCTTGCTGGGGGATGTCCAGGAAGCTAGCAATTGGGGATTACAGGGCTGGCCAGAGATCTTGAACCAGCAAGGGGGGGTGCGCGTGGGGGGAAGGTGCACTATCTATGCACGGATCTTGGTGGTGACAGACTGGTGCATATGCAGTAGCCGCTCAGTGCTATGCTGCCAGCCTCGGTGGGGGGCGAATAGACCCCGCCCACATATCTCCAGTGTGAATCATGCTGAGATTCATTCTGAAATTATGCTAGAAAAAAGCAGTGGGATTTACTCCTTTTTTCCTGCAAATTGGGACTTGATGGGAGTGATTTCAACACTCCCAACATCGTGTTGTGTCATTTCAGGGTGTGACGTAGTTGTATGTGGGGCATAAAGCAATTAATAAGGTTGGTGAGGGTTTTTGTGACCAGTGCTATTTTCCGAGTGCCAATTTTTGGCATGATCAGCCTCTTGCCGGAAATGAGCGAGAAGCGGGTTGATGTATTTAAATCTATTTTAAAAAGCATTTACATGTCATTAGTGAGGCTGGCGTTCAATCATCAAGGCTCACTACCTCCCCCTCTCCCTACCACCACCCTCCCACACCCCCCACCCCACCGGCCCCCCATATCCCCCGCTTTATGAATTCGCTGGGAAAGGCTCTTGCCAGTATTGAATAGACATGCTCCCCATGAATGGAGAGCAGTCGATTTGACCTCGCCAGTGGAACCAGAATCCTTGGAGATTCCCTGGGGAGGCTGAGGGCAAAGGGAAGATTGCCTTTGGGCTGTGCCAGACTGGAAGCGCCACCCTGACACATGGGAAATGCCCACCAGACACCTAGGCAATGCCCACTAGGCAGTCCCCCGGGATGGCGTGAATGCTGGGAGGATCAGTGGGGGTTGGGTCAGTGGGGGTGGGAGTAATGGGGCAGGAGGACTGCTGCTACTCTGCAGCAATCAGTGGGAGGAAGACAATGGGCCTGCAATCAGTGGGGAAGGAAGTTTGCCATCAGTCTCGGTGGCAAGCACTTAAGGGAAAGTGTAAAGTTTATCTATGAAGTGTTTTTTTTTCAGTTGTATCCAAAGTAAAAAGAAAAAAATTTGTTCTACGGTTTAAAGTATAAATTGCTTACTGAAGTTGGCAATTGATGCTTTCAGATTGTTTGCTACAATAAAAGTGTTAAACTATGAATGTGCCATCCTTTAAACTATGTACTAGAGGTTTGAATTTATTTTTAAAAAGGTATTGGTTACTTTAGGGACTGTAACATATTTTTGTGCAGTAGATTCCCCTTCCAGGAATATTTTGGTCGGTTTAACTGCGCATCTGCTCCTTTCTTGAAGATGTTAGACCATTTATCCATTAATATTAATAGTTCACGGTTGGTTTTGTTATTTTAACAGGAAAATCTGTTCCAAAGTTCTTCTTTGATGATTAAACAAGAAAGTGTCAATTCATACACTTTGTAATTTATTCACTAAATCTTTTTAACCACTTAATTTGTTTTCGTTTGTTAATGATAGAAATGCATGTTCTCAGAGACAATTCTGACATACTTATAGGGAATATTCATGATGTTATTTATAAAAAGAAAAAGCAAGAGTGCCCAAATGAAACAGAGTATTAGAGAATACTGATAAAAGTAATTCCAGTTACTACAGAAATGGCTGCAAGGAAGTGATGGTACTGATGTAAAAGTTTTGGAGAGAATAAAGGATAGACCATAAAAAGAATAAAGGATTTTTTATTAGATGGAATACAGAACAAATAAAATCAATATTCTGGGTTTTAATTTAATTGCAGCAAGCAAAGCACAGTGCTCTGGCCGTAAGCCAAATCACTGTTTATAGTCTGCGGAAGTTGCTGACTTCAAAGTCATTGGAGGAGGGATTGCAATATGCAAGATTTGAAAGATTTTTTTGATGGGCCAATAATGACAAGCCTGTAGTTAGAGATAGCAACTTCTGGGAAATATAAATGAACAGTAAATTTCGTCATAAATTCAGGAATGTCATCTGGCTCTAGAGGATGCAGCTTCAAGTCTCATTGTCAGTTTATACAACATTAAGTTTAATTATGGATGGAAAAAGTGAGAGGATGGAGATGCATGTTTTCTTTAAGAACTGAAGGTTGAAAGACTTTTATTGAAAATGAACCAAACTGATTCGCCTTCTCAGTAACTGAGCATTCAAGTTTAATCTCAAGTATAAAATCAGAGGATGATACAGCACATAAGGCGGCATTCAGCTCTGTTGAGCATGCTCTGCTCTTCAATATCATTATAGTTAATTTTGGGCATCAATTCCACTTTCCTGCCTGCTCCCATATGCCTTAATTCCTTTGGAGACCAATCATCTGTTTATCTCAGTCTTAGATAAATTCAATGCTGGTGCATCACAGACCTCTGCGGGAGAAAATTCCAAAGATTCACAATCCTTTGAACGCAGAAATCTTTCCGTATTTCAGTCCTAAATGATCAATACCTTATCCCAATATTACTCCCTTGCTCTATATTCCCCAGTCGGGGAAACAACTTCTCAGTACCTCCCCTGATTAGCCCCTTCAGAATTGCAGAATTGTTAGAACACAGAAGAAAGCCATTTGGCCCATCAAGTCTTCACAGCTGTCTATGAAAACATTATGGGGGCAATTCTCCCATGCTGCTGCATTGACATTTTAGTGCAGTGGGCCAGGAGATTTAAGCGGGATCAGATTAGCGCAGGGCTTCCACCACCGAGTGCATTTCACAGCACCAGATTTCCACTGCCATCAGTTCCATAACAGAAGTTGGCGCAGAGCCACGTAATCAGGGGCGTGGCCAGTTCGAAAGTTAGAGGGAAACGAGCACATAAAAAAGGCACCATAACACATACCAAATAATTTTAAATTCAATGTACATATTTTTATTTTGTATTTAAAATCAAAACATAATAAAAACATGTTATTTAATTATTTTACACTCTAAATGCAAAATGGAAACAAAACAAAGCAATATGAGAAAGATATGAAGCAATTACAACAGCCTTTTTCATCTAGGCTTCAATCCAGCAAAATTATCTGTTACTTCATTATAAACTACCTCAGTAGACAACTGTCTTTCAATGGAGCCCAAAATTAACCCAGACAATCTATCCTCGTCCATTGTAGAACGAAGGTAGGACTTTATGTGTTTGAGCCAGCTAAAGGATTGTTTTGCAACTGCACTAGTTATTGGTAAGATCAGAAAAATGAGGTACAATGTGAACAGGTTAGGATAAATGGAACACATGTCATCGACAATCATGAATTTAAGAACATTGTTGATGGTCAGTTGATAGTCTCGACTGCCCATTCACCACTGTGGCTGCATATTTATGTCCTTCATGGTCTCTCAATTATCCTTGTGATTGTATGCCCTCTTGGGAGATTGCATGCCTTCTTCACCACCTGAAGTCCCTGCATCAATATTGCATCCTGCGATTGCAGTACACAGATCGAGGACTTCAGATCTCGGGAAGAGATCTGAGGGGCCCGTGAGGAACACCCCATCGAAAAGGTGTCACTTTTGAAAAATGTGCTCAGGGGGAGTGGTCACTCCCCCTGCTTCCCCTCTAACTATGGTCTTGCGCACAATTCATATAAATTTAGATTTAAATGTCACTTCAATGTACTTAATGAGCCTGGGACTGAAATCTGCAAACACACTAGCCTAAACACCCCCTCCCCCCTCCAATGTCACGAGGGTTGGGGGAGGGTCGACCTGCCGGGGGTTGGGGGTGCAGAGGGTAAGTTGAGACGGCTGTTGGTTGGGGGGGGGGGGAATCCAGAGTGGGAATGGGGGTGAGGGCGGGGCTTGGGGGGGGGGGGGTGGTGTCAAGACTGGCATGGATATGTCTGGAAGAACTAGATTGGGCCGTGGGGAGTTTGAAGTGCCAACATTATGTAGGGTCACAGGGCGGGCCAGCAATTCGGAACTCCTGCACATATAACAGTCTTGGTGCTGACAGGTCAGTGCATGCACAATGACCCGCTCAGTGCTATGCTGCCAGCCTCTCCTGCGGGAATAGACTCTGCCTCCTGATTTTCAATGGGATTCACGCTGGTGCGGTCTGCATAGTGCGAGAGATTCTTCTCTAAATTCTCACTGAAGAAACCAACTTGATTTACTCTATTTTTCACGTGAATTTAACATTTAGAATTTTTTGGGAGAATCTCAGCTTATAACTTAGTACCATTTTCCTGCCTTTTCCCCATAACCCTGCAAACTGTTTCTATTCAAGTAATCATCTAATGTCCTCTTGAATGCCTTGATTAAATGTACCTCACCAACATGCCCAGGTAGAGCATCCCAAACCCAAACTACTTGTTAGAACATATAACGTTACAGCGCAGTACAGGCCCTTCGGCCCTTGATGTTGCGCCGATCAGTGGGACCAATCTTATGACCCTCTAACCTAAACTATTCCAATATTACCCATATGCCTATCCACTGACCATTTGAACGCCCTTAAAGTTGGCAAGTCCACAACTGCTGCAGGTAGGGCATTCCATGCCTTTACTACCCTTGGGGGCAAATCTTCCAAAAAAGTTGTAAGTGTTGAATTCCTGTAAATCGCACTTGTTTTTTCAGTGGCAATTCAAACACGAATCACCCACACACTGTGCAATGCACAAGTCACAATCGTGAATTTCA
Source organism: Sphyrna mokarran (assembly GCA_024679065.1). Lineage (NCBI taxonomy): Eukaryota > Metazoa > Chordata > Chondrichthyes > Carcharhiniformes > Carcharhinidae > Sphyrna > Sphyrna mokarran. Next base: position 62,570,689 of record JAGIQG010000006.1, on the reverse strand, counting down.
TTAAAAACTTGGAGGCAGGGCCCATTCATGCTGAAGTCCAATAATTCAAGGCCTCTGCACATGCGCAATATCCCCACTTTGCTGAGCAATCCGAGACCCTCGCAGTGCTGCCCCTCCAATTCCATCCCTATGGTTCGATTGCGGGTTCAAAGACATTCCCAGGCAAGGTCTAAACCCAAAGCCCCCCCGAAGACCTAGAGCACCCCAATCTCCAGCACATCCTCCCCCTCCCCCTACCAGTGATGTTCCCTCCCCCGTCCCCCATTCTGACAGAGCCTCCCCACCCCAGCAGACTGCCCCAGGAAACAGACCATGCCTCTCCAACTGCCCTGATTACTTGACTCCCTCCAACCCTGACCGATCCCCAGATGGAGTGGCAGTGAGACCCCCCACCCCAATCATCCCTAAGTCCCACCCACGATAGGCCCCACCCACCTGGCACTACCCAATGCCTGGTGGGCAGTGCCATGACATCCTTTGGGCATTTTACTCCTTGGACAGTGCTATGGACACAGGCTAGCACTACCAGAGCATTCATGCCCAGGGAACCCCCCAAACTGCCCAGCCCCTGGGCAGCTTCCAATTGTTCCCTCTCATTCCAGTGGAGTATCCCAAAGGTGGGCAGCTACTCTAAACCCCACCGGAATGAAATACTCCTGAAGGAATAAGAGACGCTATCAGGCTGAAAGAATTCAGTCCAAGGCCTGATAATGACACTTAAATAACATTATAGATAAATTAAAGTCAATTACCTGATCTTCCGGCCAGTTAACAGTGTAGTCTCAACCGGGCCTGCTCTCCATCAGTGGGAGACACACATGTATGGGAACACATATGCAAATCCCACAAAATGGCCAATAGGTGCATCTGCCAAGCCGATGCCATGTAAGAATCGGGTTCTTTGTGTGAAGAAGTTTTTTCTCACATCACATTTGCTTCTTTTGCAAATCATTTTTCTGTGCTGACTCATTCTTTATCCTTATGAGTGGGAACATCTTCCTTTCTATTCTGTCCAGCCCCTCATGATTTTGATTTGATTTGTTTTATTATTGTCACATGTATTAGCATACAGCAAAAAACATTGTCTTTTACACGTAATGCAAAGCATGCCATAGACAGAGAAGGGAAGGAGAGAGTCCAGAATGCAGTGTTACAGTCATAGTTAGGGTGTAGAGAAAGATTAACTTAATATAGAGTAGGTCCATTCAAAATCTGATGGCAGCAGGATTGAAGCTGTTCTTGAGTCAGCTGATATGTGACCTCAGACATTTGTATCTTTTCTCCAATGAGAGAAAGTGGAAGAGAGAATGTCCAAGCTGCACAGCATCCTTGATTCTGCTGGCTGCTTTTCTGGAGGCAGCAGAAAGAATCGATGGAGTTAATGGATGGGAGGGTAGTTTGTGTGATGGACTGGGCTTCATTTACAATCCTTTGTAGTTTTTTGCAGTCTTGGACAGAACAGGATCCATACTAAGCTGTGATACAACCAGAAAGAATGCTTTCTATGGTGTGTCTATAAAATTGGTAAAAATCGTAGTGGACATACCAAATTTCCTTATCCTCCTGAGGAAGTAGAGGCATTGGTGGACTTCCTTAACTATGCTGTGGCCCTTGAGGGACCAGGGCAGTTTGTTGGTGATCTAGAAGTTCTTGATCGTTTCCATTTTATCCCCATTGATGATGACGGGGTCATGTCCTCCACTATGCTTTCTGAAGTCTATAATTATCTCCTTCATTTTGCTGACATTGAGGGAGAAAATTTTGAACATCATTATTAAAATCTCCTCTTATCCTTCTTCTCTCCAAGGAGAATAGTTCTAACCTCTCCAATCTATCTATCTTCATAAGTGAAGTTTGTAATCCTTGGAACAAATCTTGTTAATCTCTTCTTCATTCTCACCAATGCATTCACGTTTTTCCTATAGTGTGGCACCCACAACTGTACACAATAGTTTAACTGAAACCTAACTAGTGCTTTATATTAGTTCAGCATAACTGCCTTGCTTTTGTGTTTCCCTTTTAATAAAACCCAGGGATATCATGTGTTTTATTAACTGCTTTCTGCCACTCTCAATTGTCTTTGCACCTAGACGCTGAGAACCCTCTGCCTCTGCACTCTTTTAAGAATTTTACTCCTTATTTCATATTGTCCCACCATATTCTTCCTACAAAAATGCATAATTTCACACTCCTCCACATTGAACTTCATCTGCCACTTATCTTCCCACATTACCAACTTGTCTATGCCTTTTGTTATTTTACACCTTCATCTTTACAGTTTACAATACTTCCAAGTTTTGTATTATCTTCAAACTTTGGCACTGTCCTTGCACTCCAAGATCTAGATCATTAATATGTATTAGGGAAAGCAAGGGTCTCAAGTACAAATTCTTGGGACACCACCACAAACCTTTCTTCAGCCTGCAAGATATTCATTGACAATTACTCTGTACTTCCTATTATTCAGAATGCTTCAATGAGATCATCTCTCAATCTTCTAAAAGCCAAACGACACAAATCCAATTTTCTCAGCATTTCATCATAGTTGCTGCTTCCAATGCAAGCAAACCTTTCCCTACATCTGAAAACCAAAAATTGTACACTACACCAGGTTTTGTCTTATCAAAACCCCATACAATTGTAGCAAGTCTTCTTTATTCTTGTACTCAAATCCCCTTGCAACAAAGGTCAATATGCTATTTATTAATTTAAGTGATATTTACCACAAAAGAAGATGGTTATAGTTGCTGGTAGTCAGTCATCTTAGTCCCAAAACAGCACTTCAGGAATTCCTGAAAGTAATGCCCCAGGCTCAACTATCTTAATTTGTTTCATCAATGATCTTCCTTCGATCATAAGGTCCAAAGTGGGGATTTTTGTAGATGATTGCACCATTCACAGCTCCTCAGCTACTGAAGCAGTCCACATCATTTTTTAGCAAGACCTGGACAACATTCAGGCTTGGGCTGATAAGTTGCATCTTCACCACACAAATGCCCAGGAAATGACCATCTCCAAACAGAAAAAAGTCTAACCATCTCCCCTTTACACTCAATGGCATTACTATCACAGAATTCCCCCATTAACAATATCCTGGCGGTTACCACTGACCAGAAACTGAACTGGACTAGCCATATAAATAGTACGGCTACAACAGCAGGTTAGACACTGGGAATTCTGTAGTAAGTAAATCCTTCCTGAATTCCCAAAGTCTGCCCACAATCTACAAGGCACAGTCAGGAGTGTAATGGAATACCTCGTCTGGATGAGTGCAGCTCCAACAACACTCAAGAAATTTCACACCGTCTAGCACAAAGCAGCTGCTTGATTGGCACCACATCCATCATATTCCACATTCATTTCCTCCAGGACTGACACACAATAGCAGCAGTGACCATCATCTACAAGATACACTGCAGCAATTAATCAAGATTCCTGTGACAGCATCAGTTTCCAAACTCATAATCTCTGCAACCCAAAAGAACAGTAGATACATGGGAACATCACAACCTGCAGGCTCTCTTCAAGTCACACATCAGCTTGACTCGGAACTATACCACTGTTCTTTCATTAGCGCTGGATCAAATTTGTGGAACTCCCTCCCCAACAGATTCCAATAAACACTTGGGCTGCAGCAGTTCAGCACACTGCTACATTCTCAAGAGCAATTAGGATTGTGTAACTAATCCTAGCCGAAACCTTCAATGAATAAAAAAATACTTGTTGTACTTATTAACGTTTTGTTTCCTTGTAAAAGTATACCCAAAGACTGTCAACATTTATGAGTTTCATGCCTTTTAAAAAATATTCTACTTTTTCATTCTTATGACTAAAGCGATTATATTCCATCTGCCACCCTGTTGCCATTTGATTGCAACTCACATAGCATCTCAAAATGTTTCTGTAACCTCTTTGTGCCCCCCTCAGTTTGCATTGTCAATTAGCTTTGTATGATCAGCAGCTGATTTTAAATGCTGGACAGACTTGAAACTGGGAATGTTTCAGATTCAACTTTTAGACCTGTTCGGAGGTGCCCCTATATGCATTCTGCCTGATAAAATAGCAGCGACTCTGAATCATGCTGCAGAAGCCTGGGAGTTGGGTTTATCGCATCTAATATCCTGCTAATCCGATCAGCGCACGCACACAAACAAAAAATGATAGAATGCTGCTCCCCTGTCACTTCGCTCCCGGGGTGGATAATACCTCCCCCTGACTCTCACAGACATTGCCTCACTCCTACAACATTACTGACCCCCTTATCCCCCCCACCCAAACTGATCGTAGCTCCATCCTCCCTGTCCCCTCAACGATCTCAGGCAGAGCAGCAGCAAACTCCCCCTTCCTCCCTCACTCATCTCAGGCAGAGAGATCCACCCTCCCCCCTCTAGTTATCAGGATCCCCTTCATCTTACTCTGGACTCTCCTACACAAGGCCTCCATCTCTAAGAACTCCAATGGCTGTGTGACACCTCCCTCTCTCTCCCCTTTCTTCAATCATTGAGGCACTCGTCACCATCTGCCCCTCCCTATCAGCACAACTGCAAGTGCTCACTTGCTTTCCCCTCAATGCTAACAAGCAACTGTGTGGAACTTGCTGGAATGCTCTACCAAACTGCCTGCAGCTGATCTGCCCTAATGAGTGATAGCTCCATTAAAAACTCCAGAACGGACAGGTAGGTAGTATAGGACAATGTACTTGTGACCAGCTCCCTGATTCTTTGAAGATGATCTGGGGAGGCTGCTGGATGCAGCAGAGGTCAGGCAGACACCCTCTTCCCCTCAGGAGGACACAGAACATGGAGGGCTGATAGAAATACAGACTGGGAGGAAGTCACTGCCTCGGTCTACCCCAGGGCACTGGCTCCCCAAACTACAAAGTGGTGCCAGAAAAATGTAAATGACCTCATCCAGGTAGCAAGGGTGAGTGCTTAACTTCCTTTTACATTTTCCTCCCGATCTTCCCCCAGATCCTCCTATCCCCAGCAGTGCATCCTTCCAGTTTTTTTTTTTTTTGCAACTAATGAGCCCCACAGTGCTTGCCTCTAATGTGCACCACCTGATACTTTGCAGGAGTCACATCACCATTTCTTTCATGGCTCCTTCTGTCTCCACAGGAGATGATCAAGCACAATACCTATGAGAGGGTGAAGACAGAGTGATGAGCTAGACCTCCAGGTTTTCACCCCCTCTGAGGAGTGGGTGTTGGAACTTTCCAGAGAAGGGAGATGTAGCTGTCAGTGATACCATGGTTGGGCTGCTCTGAGATGTGAGTATTTGTCATTTCCTTCAATCACTTTGAAGCAACTTCTTGGGGCACTAGTTTTGGGTATGAAGAGCAAGATTTGAAAGAGATGTATGAGGGATTTTTATTTCTATAAAGAGGGTAGTGGATGCCTGGAAGTTGCTGCTGGGGGAAATCATGGATGCAGATACAATAGTGACCTTTAAGGGGCATCTCCACAAGTATGTGAATGGGATGGAAATAGAGACAAATGGCCCTCAGAAGGGTTGGGTTACAAATCAGATGGGCAGTCTGGTTTCATATAGGCTTGGAGGGCTGAAGGGCCTATTCCTGCAATGTAATTTTCTTGGTTCTTTGTTCTAAGTCCAATGGAGACATGTGAATCATGTTTGGCATCTCAAATTCCTCTCCCTCCCTTGACTTCCTTATTTCCTATGGTTGCAGAGACAGATCTGGACATCCCAGAGTGTGGTCCTGATCTTGGCCATTTTTAGCAATTGATAAAGAGGGGACTGGCAGAGGTGGTCATGGATTGCACTACTTGCCTCAGACCTGACTTTACCAAGTTTTTGTGCCTGAATGGTAAAATTGGGCCCTCAGTCTCTTTTTCCTAAGCCATGAAAAGGATAAAAGGCCTTTACTAAGTTATTTTGAGTCATGAAAAGGATTACAAATTAGCCATGTCTCCAGCACTGACCTACTATTCAAAGCCTGCCAATTTGAAAATGCCCCACTTATCCATACCCTCTGTTTCCTGTCCATTTAAAAAGTCCTGTACCCATGCTAATAAATCACTAGCAACATCACAAGAGCTATTTTGTGTATTAACCTTTTTACTGGCACTTTTTCAAATGCCTCTCAGAAATCCAAGTCTACTGGTTCCCTTTTATGTACTCTCCTAGGTACATCCTAATCACCACCATGCCCCTGTTCTTTACCTGTAGGCCTGCAAATGTTTCTCTGCCAAGTACTTATCCAATTTCCTTTTCGATGTTGTTGTTGTTGAATGAGCTTCAACTACCCTTTCAAGTACTGCATTCCAAATCACAGCAATTCCCTGTATAAGCATTATCTTGTTTTGCCTCTGATTCTTTTGCCAATTATTTGCCCTTTATTTATTGACTCTTTTCTACCACAGGAAATATTTTTGCCTTATTTATTCCATTCTTCATGATTTTGAACACCCCTTCTATTTCTGGACATCTTTGCTGTATTTAAGAAAAGTGACTCAACTTTTAAATATTCAATAAACCAAAGCCAGTTAGGAATGAATTTGTAAAATTAGGATCAACCTGTCAAAGTTGATTGAATTTTTTTGAAGAGATGATTAAAGTAATGCATAAGGAATATCTGTTGATGTTATTTATATGGACTGCAAAAAGATATTTGATAAACCCATCAAGCGATATTTACTTTGTATTCAGACTCAAAATTGAGGGTGAATTGTTGAGCTGATGGGTAATTTTCTGCAACTCTAATTGGATGCATGTGACTAGTGTTGTATCTCAAGGATGTGTTGGAAGTCAATCACTATTTTATTAATGACTTTTTTCATAGGAGAGAGCCATGTATCTAACTAGACATTGTATTGTCAGCAGTGTATATGGAAGTATAACATTACAAAGAGATACTGACAAATTAAATGGATAAACATGAGATTGACCCAAGAAAGACAGAACAAGGTGTGGAGTAAAGTGGAAGCATCTGATACTAATGTAACTCTAATGCAATGTCATTTCTCTGAGAGACTAATATTTAACAGGACCCAAATGCACAAAATCATGTGGGGTACTGACTTGCACATAGATCTGTAAATAAGTAAGAATGTTTTTAACAGCTAACAGGTGATGGTAGCACTCCTAAGTGACAAACAACGCTGAAACTCCAGCCAGACTCCAAACCCTAGGGGGAAAAATGATGGCAGCTAATGGTTTGGTAGACAGTTCATGTGCACTATTCAAAACATGAAATTTGTGGGCAAGGTATTGGAGAGAATTATTAGGGATAGGTTTTAGTTATTTAGAGAGAAATGAATTGATTGGGGATAGTCAGCATGGTTTCGTGAAGGGTAGGTCATGCCTTACTAACCTCATTGAGTTTTTTGAGAAAGTGACCAGAGAGGTGGATGGGGGTAAGGCGGTTGATGTAGTATATATGGACTTTAGTAAGGCGTTTGATAAGGTGGCCCATGGAAGACTTCTACAGAAAATGCAGATGTGTGGAATAGAGGGTGATTTAGCTAATTGGATTAGGAATTGGCTGGCAGATAGAAGACAGAGGGTGGTGGTTGATGGGAGATATTCATCGTGGAGTTCGGTGACGAGTGGTGTGCCTCAGGGGTCTGTTTTGGGGCCCCTGCTGTTTGTAATTTTTATAAATGATCTGGATGAGGGTATTGAGGGATGGATCAGTAAATTTGCAGATGACACTAGTCGGTGGAGTGGTAGATAGTGAAGAGGGGTGTTATAGTTTAGAGTGACTTGGACAAGTTGCAGAGCTGGGCCGAGAGGTGGCAAATGGAGTTTAATGTGGAAAAGTGTGAGGTAATGCACTTTGGCAGGAACAATAAATGTGTAGAGTATAGGGCTAATGGTAGGGCTCTTAATAGTGTTGAGGAACAGAAGGATCTTGGTGTATGTGTCAATAGATCCCTGAAAGTAGGCAGTCAAGTGGATAAAGTTGTTAAGAAGGCATATGGAGTCTTAGCTTTTATTGGTAGGGGGATTGAATTTAGGAGCCGCAGCATCATGTTGCAACTGTACAAAACTCTAGTGCGGCCGCACTTGGAGTATTGTGTGCAGTTCTGGTCGCCACATTATAAGAAAGATGTGGAGGCATTGGAGAGGGTACAGAGGAGGTTTACCAGGATGTTGCCTGGTATGGAGGGCAGGTCCTATGAAGAGAGGTTGAAGGATTTGAGGTTGTTTTCGTTAGAAAGGAGGCGGCTAAGAGGGGATCTTATTGAAGCATATAAGATGATTAGAGGTTTAGATAGGGTGGACAGTGATAGCCTTTTTCCTAGGATGGAGAAAGCTAGCACGAGGGGACACACCTTTAAATTAAGGGGTATGAGTTATAGGACGGATATCAGAGGTAGGTTCTTTACTCAGTGATTAGGGAGTGGAATGCCCTGCCTGCAGCTGTTGTAGATGCGCCAAGTTTGGTGGCGTTTAAGAGGTTAATTGATAAGTATATGGAAGAGAAGGGAATGGTTTAGTTTGGAGGGGCATTGCTTTTTATTTTGGTGGGCACAACCTCGAAGGCCGAAGGGCCTGTTCTGTGCTGTAATGTTCTATGAAGTTATTGATGCGTAAACATCCAGAAAAATTAAGAGAAGATCGCAGAGCTCAAACCTATAAACCTTGGAAGAAAGGCAAGGAGGAAAAAAGAACTCACCTGAGAGTAGAACTTTGTAGACACTACAGATATATGTAGCCACGTAGACCCAGAGTCCAGACAATGAGTACCGATCACAGATTAATGTTTGAAACAGCAATAGGTCGAAGCTTAGGGTAAACGTAGAATACACACTTATCTCCCAAAACAGTTACAAGTACTAAACTTGCAACAGGCTCAACACTTGGAGTTTGGAGGAAGAGGTTCACCAGATACAGAACAACTTCAGGCTTGCATAAGAAGGGCCTGACCATTCAGGTCAATACTTAATCTATACAGTAAAGACTATAACAGCTGGTGTTATTACGAAACAGGACATCTTCAACCTCACATGAGGAAGTCATCCAGGTATTCAATTCATAAATCAACATTTTAAAAGCTTTGGTAATTGAGTGACCAAATTAATGAGTCCATGGGACCATTTCTAAATGGTCTACATAGATTCAGAGAATTGTGAATATGGGATCCCTGGGAATGAACTAATATATGAACATATAGTTAAGAGTTTTAGTTATACTTATCAAATTGTAAATGAGGGAAGAGTTAGTTCTTGCAAAAGCAGTGTAAATAGGATTGTAGACTGATCTTAGGAAACTAAACTGAGCTGTTGTTGGGAAAAGTATCCCTAGAAAAGAATGATTGATTAAAGCCATTCAGTATGTTAGACAAAAACCCATGAAATTGGGGAAAAATGTCAACTGCCATCTTGATATACACTGGTTTGAAAACCCTATGAAAATAGTAGGAATGCCAAGCAGAGGAAGCTGAGTGCCAAAACTGTGACACTTTAAATCATCTGTAGATACACAGGTCCTCTAGCTAGCTCAAAGGAAGAACAAGATAACAAAGCCAAGCTAAATCCAAGAAGTTGAACAGACAAGAGAAAACAAATAACCTTCCTGGAAGAAGTTGATAAAATAATTATTGGAATAATTATGTTGGAGATTGGTCAACACAGTAGCAGGTGCTTCAGTGTTATTGGATGAAATCAAATTGTTTAACTATTACATTATAGCTATCCTCCCTTCTCTTACAATGCAAAGAGGGACAATTAAGAACAAAGAACAAAACAGCATGGGAAACAGGCCCTTTGGCCCAACAAGCCCACGCTGCCACCTCAATGTTCCCACTTCTACACACAATCCCTGTCCATTAAGTAATAGGCCTACATTTGGCAAGATTAAGATAGCAGGATAAATAAATTGTGGAATGCCTGTGATATTAAACCATGCTATCATTACTGAACAGAAAAGCATGTTTCTAGCTGAAGCTCATTTACCAGGTTGATGAAATTGCTGACAAGCAGTCAAGTGAGGTATTCAGGAACGAATTGATTTCCCTATTTCAGGCTTATGGAATATGAAAACATAATATTGTATGACCTTCAGTGCTGATGCTATGCCTATATGTCTCTTTACAGCAGAAAAGGACCATCACCCAATTATATTGAAAGTCAAAAGCAAAACTGGCCATGTTACAATAAGGGGTCCTCTCTAGAAACCATACTAACAAAATGGTGTTCTGAGATACTCAGTGCCAAAGATGGGGGATGGCATAGTAGCACAGTGGTTAGCACTACTCTCTTACAGTGCTAGGGACTGGATTCAATTCTTGGCTTGGTTCATTCTGTTTGAGTTTCCTCTGGGTGCTGTGGTTTCCTCCCACAGTCTGAAAGACATGTTAATTAAGTGCATTGACCTGAACAAGTGCCAGTGTGCTGTGGCTAGGGGAATTTTGCAACAACTTCATTCTAGTTTTAATTTAAGCCTTACTTGTGACTAAAACAAACTTTTAATGATTCAATTTGAATCCATGTGGACTTGATTCAATTTTTTAAAAAGTCAGCAGTTAGAATGTTGGAAGGGAATGAGAAAGATATGTAAAGATAGGCATGTAGCTAGACTGATGTATGAGATGCAGATTAGACCCTATATCAGAAACAGCACAGTGGTTAGTACTGTTTCCTCACAGCACCAGGGACTTGGGTTCAATTTCTGGATGTGTGGAGTCTGCATATTTTCCCCATGTCTGCATCAGTTTCCTTCCACAGTCCAAAAGACATGCTGGTTAGATGCATTAGCTATGCTAAATTCTCCCTTGGTGTACTCAAATAGGTGCAGGAGTCTGGCAATTAGAGGATTTTTACAGTAGCTGTGTTTGTGTTAACATAAGCTTATTTGTGACAATAATAAAAAAATTAATCATAATGCTCAGTTTGCAAACAGGGCATTTTTCTTTCAGAGTCAAGTTGTGCCAAAAACAAACCGTTAGATCCCAGAAATTCTACCTTAAATTTGAAGAGAAGTTTCTCAAAAGCAAGCTACAGATCTTGTTTGATTTTCTGTATTTGGCTTGGTGTTTAAAACCTATGGGATGTTTTGGGGAAGGTGTATTCTGAGTTTAGGAAAGTTAAAAAGATTATTTTGCTGGTAATTTAAGTAAACTCTCCAGGTAGCCATTATTGTACATAATTGAATAAGTTGTTCTTTACTGTTGTCTTACTTGTATGGTTTAAAAGTTTAATAAACATGTTATTTGAATAATTTATTATAAAAGTTGAAGTTTTTGCTCACCAGGTTGCGTCACAAAAATAAATTGTAAATTACCATTATTCCATATTTTCTTCTGGGATTTAGAATGTCTTCACACTGAACATCAATGGGGTTCATAACAATGGGGTTCATAACAATGTATCACCTTTTTAAATGTAGGCAGTGTTTCAAGGTTAAAAGATGGACAAAAGACTAGTTCATTATGCCTCAAGATCACTCATGGATGCAAAAGAGGTATGCAGCCTTTGAGAGAAAAATATCAAACGGGCCTTTGAGATTCTCAGATTGTTCTGGGATTAAGGTTTAAAATTGAAACTGACCACAAATTTTGGTTAATCATTTTACTCTAATGGAAATCACAAACATGTCAGCTAGAGTTTCTCATTTTAGATGAGACTTAAGATATGATTCAGTTAGAGTACATTCAAGGGAAATACTAGATTACAGCAGATTCATTGTCAATTATACCAGTGGAAGGAATATATTTGGAAGACTTAAATCTTCTTGAAATAGAAGCAAATATTTTGCACATTACTAAACACTTAACAGCTTTTAAGAGTTGAGATTTAATTAAACAAGTACTACAGCAGATGACAAGTTTATCAAGATTAAAAAAAGACAATTGCCCAGAACAGATGATCAGATTATTCTCCAAACCATTCTATAGTTTGCCAATGCTTTAAACAGAGGAAGCATCTCTCAACCATCAAGTTCTTAGTTTTCAATATCCCAAAATCACTAACTAGATATTCTACAGAAAATCCATCAAGACCACTTAGGAATGGCAAAATCCAGAGCAAGAACCCAACAGTCAGCTTGGTGGCCAGGTATCAATAACTCAATTGAAGATTAACCACAGATTGCCTGCCTTCTGTGTGGAGTGCATGGCTAGCAGTACAGTGAACCACTGGCACCATCTGCCTTTCCTATGAGGCCATGACAGCTCCTGGGTATTGGTGTATAGTTTAAAGGCAAAGTTTTCATCAAAGACATTGATTACTACTCCAAATGGTTTGAAGTGAGTGTGCTGTACAGTGGAGGCAGTCATTACAGTGCTAAAATAAATCTTTAGGGCACAGAGCATCCTAGACATTGTGGTGTCAGACAATGCTTGCTATTAAGCTGCTCCACAATTTGAGCAGGAAAATAGCTGTGCATGGGAGTAGTTTGTCTAGATATCCTCAGTCAAATGGAAAAGCAGAAAGAAGAGATTGTACAATCAAGGGAAAAAGCATATATATTAGCCTTTCTTGACTACAAACCTTCCTTGCTTAAAAAGGGCTCTCAGCATCAGGACTACTGATGGGAAGATGGCTACAAATGCAACTTCCAGGAGTCCAACAAACATGACAACCTGAGATGAGGAATAACAAAAACATTCAAGCTCAATTTCAACTTCAGGCAATGACCACAAAATGTGAAAATGTTATAGCCTGGGGAGAGTGCATATGGATACAAGATCAACAGAAATAAGGCATTGTTACATTGGGACAGAGTAGGGAAATATCAGAAGGAAACAAAGCCTTGATTTCATTGGGAGACTAATGGAACTTTGGATATACTATTAACACCAACTCTAAAGCCACCCAAGTGAGGGACAATTATATTGACAATGCCCTTTGTCATCAATCTCAACACCAGATCAGAGGGATTGGCTAAGACACCACAGAGACTACTAACCTTGTGATGTCTAGAGTCTGGGGAGATGGATGGTAAGACTATGACAGTGGGCTGGGAGGAAAGAGTGGGGGGGGGGGGGGGTGTCAGGGGAGATGAAGAGTTGAATCTTAACACAAAAATCTCCTGGTATCAATGTAACTCATGATGTAACTATAATGCAATGACATACAATTAAAAAGGAGATCCAGTGGAAGGGGAAGTACAATCTTGTATAGAGCACCAAGATGTATGCAAATTGACAAGAATGACTTATGAATAATGACCTTTGGAAGCATTTTCAAGGTAAAAGATAAACCATAAACCCTCAACTGGACTGGGATGGGGAGGAGGTATGGGTGGGTGGCTCCTGGTGGGGGTAGGTAAGACTGGCTGCAGGTGTGTGCATGATGTGTTTTTGAGATAGAGAACATAAATGTGAGAGAGTTTGAGTGACAGGATGTTTGGAACTGGAGGGTGCTGTTGGATGCAGAGTTGCCAATCTGGGGGGTAATTTAATGTTACTTAGGTACCATCTGAGACCCACTAAAATTCAGTCCCATTTACCATGATTCATGTTCAAAATTGTAGTGTGGAAAATAGGAAAGCTGAGGTCACAGCCTGCTTTTGGTAGTCACTAGTAGATTTTTCAATGTTGTAGCATAAAAACCTGCAAACTCTGTAGCATACTGTTCTTGTGTGAAGTATTTTGATGTTACTCAGTGATGCTCTTGTTTTCACTTCTGGGTTTTGGCTGCAGTAAGTTGTCATTAGTGGTTAATGCCTTTCTTTGGAGGATTGGGAACCAGGGGAGATGCACTTAAGAGAATTGGCAAATACAAGCTGAAAAGGAGAGTTTTTTTTTAGAGACCTATTATGATGCAGACTTTATTTTCTGACAGGATGGTGGAAGCATATTGCATAATAACTTACAAAAGAAAATGAGAAATTCATAAACATGAAAGAATTGCAGGTTCCTGGGGAAGGAGCAGAGAAGTAGAACTAATTAGAAAATCAGCATTGGCATGATGGTCCAAATGATAGGCCCTTGTGCTCTATGATTCTTAGTTTTAGCTCATACTGTAGGTACTATTACTTCCAATTGGCTGTTATTCTCTGCATTTAGGAGATTACTTTATTGGCCTTGAATTTCTTGAAGATTTATACTCCTGTGATGGCACATCAGTGGTATTAGATTTCTTCTAATGCAAATGTCCAGGATATTATGCACAAGCAAGTCATGCCATTCTTCATGCCACACCATATTGTTCTGGAGCATCTGTGCTATTCCATCCTTAGTCTAAACTAAAAGTTATTTCTGATGGCTCTATGTATGCAATCACATGAATGTTAATCTTGAATTCTCTGGATGTATGCTCATTTTTGTTTTCATTTAGACAATGTTGTATAGTTGTTGAAAATATTCAAATTAATGTAATCCAAATAATTGAATAAAATTTCATCTAAATAATTGTGGTGATTATCACTAAGACCAGTCATATTAAGGATCATATAGACTAAACTAGTCAACACTGAGCATAGCTAATCTCTCCAAGGAGGGGAGTTTCATTATTCAAATGTGTACTATGGACTAGCTTGAAACATTGCAGCTAATGAAGCAACTTTGTAAATCAAATTCATTGCTTCAACTTAAGAAGCATCTTCACAGTAATTCTGAGGCAGCTGAGGGGATTGACAACTGACTGAATGCTACTGTGAATATTACATGCACCTCAGTTGTGCTGAAGCACCTCAGTGCAAGTTATTCTGTGTCGACAACTTTTAAAATAACTTTGGTCTTTACAAATGTTGCATTGTGCAGGAATCACAAACAGTTAGTTTGCAGGTGTAGCAGGTAATTAAGAAGGCAATTGGAATTTTATCCTTCATTGCTGGAGGGGTGGAGTTTAAAAACAGGTTGTGGCAGTTGTATAAGATACTGATATGGTGTACAGCTTTGATCTCTTTACTTGAGAAAGAATATATTGGCCCTGGAAAGATTAGAGGAGATTCACTAGATTGATTCTGGAGTTGAGAGTTGGCTCATAAGAGACTGAGTAGATTGGGGCTATACTCATTAGAATGAGGGGAGATCTTTATAGAAACATATATTAATGGGGAATAGATAAGATAGAAGCAGGGAAGTTGTTTCCACTGGGTGGGTGAAACTAGAACTAAGGTGGGGGGTGGTGGTGGTGTATGATCTCAAAATAAAGGGGAGCATGTTTAGGGCTGAGTTGAGGAGGAACTTCTTCACCCAAAGGTGTGTGAATCTGTGGAATTCCCTGCCCAATGAAGCAGTTAAGGCAACATCACTGTTTTTAAGGCAAAGATACATTTTTGTACAGTAAAGCATTTAAGGGTTATGGTGAGCAGGTGGTAACATGGAATTGAGTCTGTGAAAAGATCATGCATAATATTGAATGGTAGTGAAGCAGGCTGAAGGCCTACTCCTGCTAGTTTTAATATTCCTGTGTTCTTACTGTAAAATGTCTGAAACATTGACTGTATTTAAGTATCTCAAAGTGTTACTTGATATATAGAAACAAGCTGAATATTATTGTTTTTTGTGATGGCCACTTTGCAATGTTTGTAACATTCTTGCAGATTTTTTAAGAAACTATTTTTAGAAAAAATTCTCAGGTAAAATCCATCAAAGCACTTTTTTGTGACTTTATATCAGGTTCAGTATTAGAGTGCACAGCATTAGAGTGGTTGCTATTAATGTAAATGAGATGGAGGGCAGGGGGAAAAGATCAACTTGTTTAGAACCATTTCTTGAGCCTGGAATCATTACACAGTGCACATCAAGCTTAGCTGGAATTAGACATCAGGCCGCATCTGAAAAATTTTGACAAACAGCAACTGTTAATGATTCTGATTATTATTTTGCTCTGGGCCAGATGCAATATTGACAGCAGCACTCAAATGCACCCCACTCTGGTATTGCAGAACTAGGCCAAGCATTTCATTTCTGCTGGCTCCACATTGAGTCAAGTTTTAAAAAAGTACCTTACTTAAACAGGCATATTCATGAAAATTTACTTCCTGGACGTTAATCCAAAAAAAATTGGAATTATGAGCCATTAAAAAAAAAAATCAACCTGGTTTACCTTTTTACAGGGGTTGCAGAGCCCCTGGCGATGATCTTTGCGTCATCCATGGAAATGGGAGAGGTTCCGGAGGATTGCGGATGTGGTTCCTACCTTTAAGAAAGGGAACAGGGATAGTCCAGGAAATTACTGACCAGTGAGTTTGACTTCAGTGGTTGGTAAGCTGATGGAGAGGCTTCTGAGGGATAAGATATATGAACACTTGAAGTTTGGACTGATTAGAAATAGTCAGCATGGTTTTGTCAAGGGCAGGTCATACCTTACAAGCCTAGTTGAGTTCTTCGAAAATGTGACTGAACACATTGACAAAGGAAGGGCGGTGGACGTAGTGTACATGGACTTTAAGGTGTTTGATAAGATCCCACATGCAAGGCTTCTGGAGAAGGTGAGAGGGCAGGGGATCCAAGGGGCTTTGGCCTCATGGATCCAGAACTGGCTTGCCGGCAGAAGGCAGTGTGGTTGTGGATAGGTCTTGTTCTGCATGGAGGTCAGTAACCAGTGGAGTGTCCCAGGGATCTATTCTGGGACCCCTGCCATTAGTCACTTTCATAAATCTCCTGGATGAGGAAGTGAAGGGATGGGTTAGTAAGTTCACTGATGATACAAAGGTCAGTGGTGTTGTGGATGGTCTGGAGGGATGCCAAAAGTTGCAGCAGGACATAGGATGCAAGACTGGGTGGAGAAGTGACAGATGGAATTCAACGCAGATAAATGTGTAGTGGTCCATTTTGGCAGGAATAATGAGATGAAGGAGTACAATATAAGGGGTAGGAGTCTTAGCTGTGTTGTAGAGCAGAAGGATCTTGGGGTCCATGTCCATAGGACTCTTAAATTGGCCTGGCAGGTGGAGGAAGTGGTCAAGAAGGTGTAAGGTGTACTGGCCTTCATTAATCAAGGAATAGAGTTTAGGAGTCAGGAGGTAATGATGCAGCTCTATAAGACTTTTGTCATGCTCCACTTGGAGTATTGTGCACAGTTCTGGTAGCCTCATTATAGGAAGGATGTAGAGGCTATTGAGAGAATTCAGAGGAGATTTACAAGGATGTTGCCTGGATTGGGAGGCAGGCCTTATGAAGACAGGTTGAGGGAGCTGGGACTCTTCTCACTGGAGAGATGTAGATTGAGAGGCGACCTGATAGAGGTTTATAAAATGTTGAGAGGGATAGATAGGGTGGACTCTCAGACTATTTCCCTGAGCTGAAATCCTCACTACAAGAGGACACAGATTTAAGGTGCAGGGTAGCAAATACAAAGGAGATGTCAGGGGTAGGTTTTTCACTCAGGGTGGTGAGTGAATGGAACCGACTGCTGTCGGAGGTTGTTGAGGCAAACTCACTGGGGTCTTTGAAGAGACTTCTGGATGAGTATATGGAAAAGAATAGGATAGGGGGTCATAGGTCTCTGGATTGGTAGATGTGATTGGTGCAACTCGTGGGCTGAAGGGCCTGTTTGTGCTGTATTGTTCTATGTTCTAATAGAGTTGTTGGCTAATCATAGCATACAAAAATATCAAAATTAATCTATAAAAGATCCAGAAATCTCTCAGGCTCAATTCCTGTGGTGACAAATATTGAGAACTATTGATCCAAAGTTACCCTTTTGCCATATCTGTTTATTCATGCTTTGTGTGACAAAGTTAGCAATTTTACAAAATTCACTCTTCTACATTATGCCTGTGGTAAGTTGTCCTCCATCTATTCTATATGGTACAATAGTGACCACACCTCAAATTCATGTTCTTTCTCATTTCCAAATTTCATTTGTTGTAGCATACTTCAATAAGTTGAAGACATTGCATTAACAATATTCTTCACTACTTTATTACCTATGCACAGTGACACATCAATATACCTATTTTCAGTTCAAGCTGGTACAGGAAAATTAAACTTAGCTGTGCTAGAATACATGTGTGGGTTACAGGGATTAACCCTTTAAATTGACATTCATAGCAGTTTTATTTTTTGTGAAAAATAATTCACTTTTTTCCCCCATTTGCTGTTGTGATTTTGTAGTTCTGAAATCAGGGCAATCAAATTGTGTGGTTTACTGCTACTATCTCATCCAAAAGATGGGCACAAAACCTTTGCTCTGAAGAAACCATAAATTATCATCTGCAAGGAGTATTTTCCTGCTACTTTGAAATGAGAATTGGTCAGTGTGACCAAGCTGCTTCCATGATTTTGTTCAATTTGCACCCTTGACACAATGAGAATCAATCTCATGATATCAAGTGAATACTGCAAAATGAAGAATAATGCTGAAGAACAACCTATGTTATATTGTCACATTCTAGTGTAAAGATTTCAGGTTTTGCTCGGAACAAAAGGTATTTATTGATAAGCGAAACTTGTTAGGTTTGTAGTTTTGGGCTGTCCTGGAGCAGACCTCCCATTCTAACATGCATACAGCATGGCTCCTAGGAGACTCTGCCTGAGAGAGGACTCCCCCACTAGTTGTATCACTCACTCTCAGTTTCCACCATTTCATCAAGCCAGGTAAGTCACATTTACTGTGCTGTCTTAAAGAGACAGATACCATGTACACCACACTATCTTTGTGGAACTTTTACTAGGATTAGTGATGTTTGTATCTTTGGGATTTTAAGTGTTCTCCTATTTACAATTAATACCAGATGAATTAACATTTTTGAGAGAGGAAATCAATGTCCTGTTGGAAATTCATTGCTTTGTTATGAAGAGGAGGATGGATTAATTTAAAGTGGTTTTTTCCAACATGTAGATATAATTTTTTGTGCAATTCTAACAGCACAGGAGGAGGACATTTGGCTCATAAGGATTGCAGTCTCTTTATAAGAGCTACTGAGCTGCTCCTACTCCTCTACCCTTTCCTGTCACTCTGCAAATTTCCTCATCAGATATTTATCCAATTCCTTTTGTGAAAGCCACAAATCAATCTGCCATTGCTACACTCTGACACTGCATCCTAGATTTTACCATTTATTTTTTAATGTCTGGTTCTTTTGCCAATCATTTTAAGCCAGTGTCATTTGGTTCTCAACATTTCTGCCAATGAGAACAATTACTCCCAGACTACTCTTTCAAGATTTCTCATGATTTTGTACATCTTTCAAACTGTTGCCTAATCTTCTCTTTGAAGAGGATGACCCCATCTTTGCCAATCTAGCAATGTAACTGATGTCCATCTGTCCCAGAACTACTCACATAAATCAATTTCTGTACCTTTTTTAAACCTTTGTATCCTTCTGAAAGAATGACCTGTAGGAATTAGGAGCAGAAGTAGGCAATTCAGCCCTTTGAGTCTGCTCTGCCATTCAATCAGACCAGACTGACCTCTTACTGGCCTCAAATCCACCTATGTTTCCTAAACCCTTTAACCAGCTTTTTCCCTTAACAGATAGATATCTATCTATCTCCTTGAAACCATTTAATGATTCAGACTCCATCACACTATGGGGCAGCAAGTTGCACAAATTCACTGCCCTCCGCTAGAAGTAGTACTGCCTCATCTCAATTTTAAATCTACTGCCTCTCAACTTATACCTGTGACCTCTTTTTGTCTAGATTGTCCCACACGAGGAAAAATTGGTCTACATTTATTTTATTAATCCCTTTTAATATTTTATATATCTCAATCAGATCCCCTCTCATCCATCTAAACTCCAGTGAAAATAAGCCCAAATTGTTTAATCTCTCTTCATACATTGACGCTTTTATACAGGAATCCCTCAACTGCCTCCAATGTCACCACATCATTCCTCAAATAAGGAAACCAAAACTGAACACAATACTCCACATTTGGGGTGAGATTTTCTGGTCTTGCTTGCTCCGAAACCAGAAAATCCCACTTTTTGGTTTGTCCCTCGTCTGCGCTAATTCCCGTAGTGGGTGGAAAGGTAATCTTCTTCCCACAATCTCACCAACACTCTATACAATTGCAACACCACTTTACATTTACACCAGACCTTCTGCAATAAATGCTAACATTCCATTTGCCTTTTTTATTGCATGCTATGCTGCTTACTGCAATTCATGAACAAAGCCACTAAAATCCATCTGCCCAGATGCATTTTGAATCTACTTTCCATTTAGATAGTAACTTGTTGTCTTTTCACCAAAATGGATAACACTAAACTTCATCTACCAGATTTTGGCCCATTCTTCTACCCTATATGTATCTGTCTGCAAAATCTTTATCCCCTCTTCACTGCTTTCTCACCTGTTAATACTATCTACAAATTTTACTATGATGTACCTTGTCCCTGCTTGCAAATCATTTATATAGATCATAAACAGTTGAGATCCAAGAATTGACAGAGGCATCCCACGAATTACATTTCACCATCTAGAGAGGGACCCATTTATCCTGACCCTGTGTTTTTTGTCAGCCAATCCTCAATCCAATCTAGTAATCTACTCCCAATCCTGTGCAATCTCACTTTTTAGATCAGTCTTTTATTCAATGTCTGATTCTGGACATTCTTCAATTGAAACTGAACCATTGTTTTTGATAAAGGCCCATTGAATTAATGTAGGATATGGCACAGAAACAGACCATTCAGTCCAACCCATCCATAATGCCATATCTATTCCACTCACACTCCTTCCCATCAATCCTCATCTAAATCATTATAGTTCTTTACTTCCTTCTCCTTTGTATGCCTGCTTAGCTTTCCCTGAAACTCATCTATACTCTTCACTTAAATCCAATTCTTGTGATAGAAAGTTTGATATTCTTTTCACTCTTTGGGCAAAGACTTTTCTTCTGAATTTGGATTTCTGAGAGCCCATCTTATAGCGAAGGCTTCTAGTTACACTCTTCCGCAAAAGTGGAAACATTTTCTCTGCATGTTCCCTATCACAACCTAAAGTTCCTATAGCCTTTTTTTTGCTTTGTCATTACTGTCAATGAAGAAAAGTAATGGTTCTTGCACTAAACCCTGGGGAATCCCACCTTCTTGCAGACTGAAAAATAGTCACATATCACTATTCTCTGACCCCTATTGCTCAACCAATTTCATATTCATTGCTGTCACTTATTCCATGGGCTTCAACTTTGCTGAGAAGGCTGCTTTGTAGAAGATGTACATCACATTGACAGTAGTATTCCAAGGGCTATGAAACTTTGAACCATGATAATATATGAGCCCTAATTAGATTATCAGCACATTATTTACAGATGGGAGAAACCCTACAGTACAGAAGGAGGCCATTTGGCCCTTTGAGCCTGAACTGACAACGATCCCACCCAAGCCCACATATTTACGCTGCTACTTGCTCTAACCTAAACATCCCTATACACTAAGGGGCAATTTAGCATGGCTAATAAAACTAACCCACGTATCTTTGGGATGAGAGGAAACCAGATCAACTGGAGGAAATTCTGCAGACACGACTAACAGTGCAAACTCCACTGAGACAGTGACCTGATTTAGGAATCAAACTCATGTCCTTGGTGCTATGAGGCAGTAGTGCTAATGTTTTGAATTTTATATGGTATGATTAATTGTGAAACATCAATTCAGCCCTTGGCTCCACTGGATATTGATATTTAAATAAATAAATTTGGCATCAGAATTATCATTATCAACACTCTGTTACTTCATTGGGAAATGCAGTCACATTAGTTAAACATGATTTCCCCTCAACAAATCTGTGCTGACTTTCCTTAAATAATAATCTGTACTTGGGGAAACATT
The DNA here is from genome assembly GCA_024679065.1 of Sphyrna mokarran. NCBI lineage: Eukaryota > Metazoa > Chordata > Chondrichthyes > Carcharhiniformes > Carcharhinidae > Sphyrna > Sphyrna mokarran. The sequence goes on along the minus strand of JAGIQG010000006.1, from coordinate 62,549,050 downwards.
TGTTAAGAAGATTAGGTAGGATTTTCTGGCCACACTTGCCCCAGGGTTGGAAATTCCCACGTAAGGTCAATGGATAGTCCATGTCCTGTCTGCTACAATTCCCATGATGTGCAGGATGGAAAAATTCCATCCCTGGTTTTTCAATGTGTCAAATACCAGAAGACACTAACGCAAATTCTGTTGTAAATCTTCATTAGCCAGAGAATTTAATGGCATAGTGACTATGAACCTAAAGGTGTTGAAGAAGGATCAAAGTTTTTTTTGTTACAATTTGTGGATACAGCAACCATATTCAGCCTCTCTACAGTGATAAAAAGCCAGGATAAACAGACCATTGCAGACAAGGTCACAGGAGATGGATTGGTTAAAGTTGAGCATGACAAGTTTCTATCTGTTCTGACAATTGAGAGGACTTAAAGTTTTGGTTAGGTCCATTTTAAAAACTAAAAACAAAAATTTATTCAATTTAATATGAAGTTGATTAATGTACACCAATGTTTCTGAACATCGGTGTGGACATTCCTGGAATCTAAGACAATCACCTTGATTTGCTGGGATAACCATTGGCCCTAAAGGCTGTCATGTCCCCAAGACTAGGTAGCCTAAACAGTAGGATCTTAAAAGAAGTGGCTACAAACATAGATGATACATTGGTTATAATTTCCAAAATTCTAGAAAGATCCCTAGTGAATTATAAAATGGTCAATGTAACATCACTATTCAAATAAAATAGATAGAAAGTGGGAAACTACAGGCTTGTTAGCCTAATATCTCATGATGTGGAGATCCAGTGTTGGACTAGGATAAACACAATAAGAAGTCTCAACACCAAGTTAAAATCCAATAGGTTTGTTTGGTAGTAAAAGCCACCAGCTTTTGGAGCACTGACCCTTCATCAGTGAGTAGGAGTTCAATTCACAACAGGGCATATAAAAACAAACTCAAATTATAAAATGATTGGAATGTGAAACTTTACAGGTAATCAAATCTTAAAAAGGTACAGATAATGAGTGGAGAGAGCATTAAATAGTGATTAAGTAGATGTGTATTGTCTCCAGACAGGACAGTTAGTGAGAATTTGCAAGTCTAGGCAAATTGTGGAGGCTACAGATAGTGTGACACGAACACAAGATCCCAGTTGAGGCCATTGTCATACGTGCAGAACTTGGTTGTTTGTGTTGTGAAGGCCACCTTGGAGAATGCTTATCTGAAGATCAGAGGCTGAATGCCCATGACCACTGAAGTATTTCCCAACAGGAAAAAAACATACTTGCCTGGTGATTGTTGAGCGGTGTTCATTCATCCGTCGTCCTCGCATCTGCATGGTATCCCCAATATACCATGCTTCAAGACATCCTGCATGTATGGAGAACTTGTCCATAGGGGATGGTTTCTTTAACATGTTTAGAGTGGAAGCTGGAGAAATGGAGCATCATGAGGTTATCTTTGGGTTTGCATATAGTGAAGTGCTGAGGTGACCTTCCTTAATGGAGATGTGTGTGTCCAATAGTGCAACCAATTCCAGAGAGTAGTCCATGATGAGTCTGATGGTGGGATGGAACTTGTTCATGTCATCATATAGTTGTTTCACTATTGACATTTTCTTCCTTTTTGGAGTCAGGTAAACATCGATGTATCTAGTGTATAGCATCAGTTGAAGGTCCTGTGCAGTGAAGAGATCTTGTTTGAACCTGTGCTTAGATGAGGAGGGTTGTAATGAACATCTCCAGATGCTGAAATATTCCCTCGTAAGAACAGGATATGGCGCTCGACTCATTGATCAACAGTTCCAATGAGCCACAGCGAAAAAGCGCTCTGATCTCTCAGAAGGCAAACACAGGACATAGCGGACGAAATACCCTTTATCGTCCAGTACTTCCCCAGAGTGGAGAAGCTATGACATCTTCTCTGGAGCCTTCAACATGTCATTGATGAAGATAAACATCTCACCAAGGCCATCCCCCAAACCCTCACTTCTTGCTTTCAAACAACCGTACAGCCTCAACAGTTCATTGTCCACAGCAAACTACCCAGCCTTCAAGAGAACAGTGACCACGACACCTTGCCAAAGCAACCTCTGCAAGATGTGCCAGATCATCAATACAGATGCTATTATCTCATGAGAATATCATCCATCAAGTACACAGTACATGCTCTTGCAACTCGGCGAAGTTGTCCATCTGATACACTGGGAAAGGATATCCCGAGGCATGGGACATTGGGGAGACCATGCAGATGCTATGTCATCACATGGATGAATACTGCTCAACAATCACCAGGCAAGACTGTTCTCTTCCTGTTAGGGAACACTTCAGCGGTCACAGACATTCGGCCTCTGATCTTCAGGTAAGCGTTGTCCAAGGCTGTCTTCGTAACACACAGCGCAGAGTCACTGAGCAGAGACTGACAGCCAAATTCTGCACACATGTGGACAGCCTTCACCAGGATCTTGGGTTCATGTCACTATCTGTAATCTCCATGACTTGTCTGGACTTGCAAAATCTCACTAACTGTCCTGTCTGGAGACAATACATATCTCTTTAACCTGTGCTAAACCCTCTGTCTATTCACATTGTCTCTACCTTTGACTTGATTGCCTGTAAAGATTCACATTCCAATCATTACTTTGTAAATTGAGTTTGTATCTTTATATGCCCTGTTATATATGAATAGAACTCCCACTCACCTGACAGAGGCAGCCAGTGATCTGAAAGCTAGTGGCTTGTGCTACCAAATTAAAGTGTTGGACTTTAAGCTGGTAGTGAGAGTCTTCTTACAACCTACTATCTGTCATAGGGAAATTTCTAGAATGCGGTATTAAGGCAATTATAGCAGGATACTAAAAAATAATCATGTGAACAGACAGAACCAATATTCTTTTGTGAAAGAGATGATATGCTTATTTTGTTTTGAGGAAATAACAAAAAAGTGGATAATAGGAAACCTGTTGATACGCTGTGCTTAGATTTCCAAAAGGCATTTGATAAAGGTGCCACTTGAAAAGTTAGAGAAATAAATGAACGTAAACTTAAAGATAAGAATACATGTTATAGAGGGTAATACATTAGCATGAATAAAGGATTGATAAGAAGCAGAGTTAAAATAAATGGTTCTTTTCAGGATGGCAAGCTTTAACTTGCAGAATGCCACAGGACTCAGTGCTACAGCTTGACTTTTTACAATCTATATCAGTGTCATGAATGAAAGGACCAAATGTATGGCAGCAAAATTTGCTGATATCCACCAAGATAGGAGGAGAAAAATAAGTTGTAAGAGGAAGTAGTGCGTCTGCAGAGGGATAATAGGCAGGTTATGAGTGGGTAAAGATTGCCAGATGGAATATCTTGTGGAAAAATATGAACTTGTCTATTTTGGCAGAAAAAACAGAAAAACTTTATACTGTTTAAATGAAAACAGAATGTTGAGCTCGGTGGTACAGAGGGATCTGTGTGTCCTGGTACATGAATCACAAAAGGTTAGTATGAAGGTACAGGAAGTAATTAGGAAATTTATTGTAAAGAGAACAGAATATAAAGGTAGGGAAGTTTTACTGCAGTGGTAGAGGGCATTGGGGAGATCATATGGCACACAGTTTTGGTCTCCTTATTTGAAAAAGTTTCATTACATTAGATATAGTACAGAGATGGTTTTCATGACTTAGTCCTGGGGTGAGAGGTTTATCCTATGATGAAAGGCAGATGACACTGGGCCAAATCCCATTAGAGGAAATGAGAAACGTATAAGATCCAGAAGGGATTTGATAGGGTGATACCAGAAGTTGTTTCCTCTTGTGGTGGAAAGAGGAACTGCGGGACACAGACATAAAATGACAATATTTAAAAAAAGGATACTCTCTGTTTAAATACTGAGGTGAGGAGAAATGCTTTCTTCCAGAGGGTTTGTTATTCTATTGAATGTACTTCACCAGAAAACAGTGAAGACTAGATAAGTGACTTTATTAAAGGCAGATTTAGACAGGTTTTCATAGACAAGGGAGTGCTTGGAAAGTGCATAATAAAATAGACTGAGTCAGCACAGCTTTGTCAAGGGGAAGTCTTGTCTGACAAATCTGTTAGAATTCTTTGAGGATATAGCAAGGAAGTCAGATAAAGAAGGACCAGTGGATGTGATTTGTTTATATTTTCAGAAGGTCTTTGACAAGGTGCCACATAGGAAACTGTTAAATAAGTTAAGAGCTCTTGGTGTTAAAGTAAGATCCTGGCGTGGGTACAAGATTGGCTGACTGGCAGAAGGTAGAGAATGGTGATAAAGCGGCCTTTTTCAGGATGGCAGCCGATGACCAGTGATGCGTCTATGGGGTTGGTGCTGGAACCACAACTTTTCACAATATACAATGATTTGGAAAAAGGAACTGAAGGTACTGTTGCAGATGATACAAAGTTATGTAGAGGGACAGTAGTATTGAGGAAGGAGAGGGCTGCAGAAGGACTTGGAGAAGTTAAGAGAGTGGACAAAGAAGTGGCAGATGGAATCCAATGTGGAAAAGAATGAAGTTATGCACTTTAGAAGGAATGGGGGCATAGACTATTTTTTTAAAATGGGGAAATACTTAGGAAATCAGAAACAGAAAGGAAATTGGGCATCTCTGTTCAAAATTCTGTTAAGGTCAACGTGTAGGTTCAGTCGGCAGTTAAGAAGGCAAATGCAATGTTAGCATTCGTGTTGAGAGGCTAGAATTCAAGAGCAGGAATGTACTTTTGAGGCTGTATAAGGCTTGGGTCGGACCTCATTTGGAATATTGTGAGCAGTATTTAAGGAAAGATGTATTAGCTTTGGAAAAGTCCAGAGGGGGTTTACAAGAATGAAAAGCTTGTCATATGACTAATGATTGAGGGCTCTGGGTTTGTACTCTTTGGACTTTAGAAGGATGAGGGTGATCTTATTGGAACTTACAGGATGTTGAGAGGCCTGGATAGACTGGACATGAAGAGGATGTTTCCACTAGTAGGAAAAACTAGAACCAGATGGCACAACTTCAAGCTAAAGGGATGATCCTTTAAAACAGATGAGGAGGAATTTCTTCACCCAAAGAATGGTGAATCTGCTAATTACCTATCCTCTAGTTCCCTCAACTCCATTCTATCTTGGACTTAAATAGACAGATTGAAGTATAAAAGCAAATTTTTTGCTTTTGTGTGATCACATGCTAACTACTGCCAGACATTTTGTACCATCCTTGAACTGACAGGCTTTTAAACAAAGAATCTTGGAGTATGAATGAAGTTTTGGTTAAACTGAGAACTTGCAGGGAGTTTCATGAAAGTTTTTTTTTAAATTGAGTGTTTGCCGCAGAAGGACGTGGGGAGTGTTTTTAAGACAGAGATAGATAGGTTCTTGGTTAATAAGGGGATTGGAGGTTATGGGGAAAAGGCAGGAGAATGGGAATGAGAAAAATATCAGCCATGATTGAAAGGCTGAGTGGACTCAATGGATCGAGTAGCCTCATTCTGCTCCTACATCTTATGGGGAGCAGACAGGAGAGTGGAGTTGAGACAACTCAATGAGCCATGATCTTATTGAATGGCAGAGCAGGCTTGAAAGGCCTGATGTTTCAATGAGTTAAAATCAGGTTACTCGGAGATGATGACTTTGTTAACTTTACTAAAAATATTCATATTTTATGATTAAACAACTATATTAATAAAACTTTCACTAGGTTATCATTCTTACTTGCATGATTGAATACAAGGAAAAAAAGATCGTACTTTAAGCTGCCTACCTGCACTGGTTTATGCTGATGTTGCATTTGAACATAATTTTTAGAAATGCTATTTCAAGAGCAATTTATGCCCAGATTGACAATTGTGCCAAAGCAGAAAACATTACTCCAATGTCTTTATATATTAAATTTGAAAGAACAAAGAACAGTGTTTATTTTATGGAAAGAGAAGGACAGACAATCACTCCCAAAAGAAGTGACTAGAAATAAATTTTGTTTCAAATTTCCATCATCTGCAATATGCTTTTGAATTAGAAATAACCATAGTCAGTTTAAACAAAAATCTTGTCCAATTCAAAGGGAGGTGTCAAGATTATCAGTTTTTGTAAATGGTTACACATTCATCCAATCTTAATCTGATCTGGGCTTTGACAAAGAGTTGTCTGGACTCAAAACATCAGCTCTTTTCTCTCCAGAATTCTATTCCGGAATTTTCTCTTTTGGTTTCAGATCCCAGCATCCTCAACAATTTGCTTTTATACTTCAATCTGTCTAAGTTTAAGTTAGAATTAGAGTGGAGTTGAGGGAACTAAAGGATAGTTAATTAGCATTTATAGCTGGATGCAAGCCCAAGTGATGCAAGTTGCTATGGAGATGGACTTTGATTGGGAAGAGTCCAGAGGAAACCATTGTATGGTCGGGTTGCAAGCTTCCCTAAATGGCATTGAACGTCATGGATAGGATATTTGAGAGACAGAGAGAGAAGGGGGCATGGGAGAGGGAAATGGATGTGTTGTGGGGGTGGGGGGGCAGTGCAGGGAAAGGAGTGGGAGAGGGTGACAAAACTGAAAGATTAACCCAGCTGTTGCTTGAGAGAAGAATCTCTAAGATATCCCACCAAGTCAGTTCAGGAATTAGAAGTTGTTATCTGGCTGACAGAAGATAAAAATCATTTTGAACTCATTCCTGGAAAATGAAGAGTCCATGTAAGGATAGAATAAAGCATCACTGTAGAGTAAAGTTGTTCAGCTGCTTTAAATATTAACTTGAGGATCTTTTAACAGTTTGAAGAATAAATTATTAGCCAAAATTGTATTTAGTCAATGTTGCTTTTAGCTTGCACAAGGCAGTGAAAGTCTTAAGATTTGAAATTGTCATGTAATCCTTCTTCTCAATCACTGGAAGTTCAAATTTATTTTAAATTATTGGTTTCAATGAGAATTATAACAAAACAATTTTCGTTCTTCATGTACCAATAGACAGTACACAAGATAGGTGAATCCTAAATACTGTTGCTGAACATCCAGACTCTTCATGGCCCACTGGAGGCTGTTCCAGAATTGTGACAATAATACATAAATTTAAGTTGGATATTTTGACCAAGTCAACCAAATCTATCAAAAAACTAAAATACTTAGAAATAAACAAAAATTCTTTGATAGTTCATTGTATCAATTAGCTAGGTAAATTGCAATGACTATTTCAAAGCCATGTGAAAAATTTCAATTCTTGTGAAATTGCTGTCAGGCATGGAAATTTCTCTGACACGTAAAGTTGAAACAGAAAATGGATCTGGCAGTAGCTTACCAAAGAACATGATTTCTTCTTGCACTATGTGCAATGAAATCATAAATACAGTTTAAAATTAAGTTGAATTCATGGGACATGAGATCCCGGAGAAGTTTTCTCCACCCTTCCCACGTTGCTACATATTGTGCTATTAACATCCATTCCCACAATAATACTTGCTTTTGTCCATACTTTAGGCCCCTTGTTGCTGTAAAGATCACTGAATTACCTCAGTCCTTTGCTTTTGGCTTCCTATCCTCTTAAGAATAAAAGACTGGAATTGAAAGCTTGTCTGAGTAATGGTACCATTGAATGATCATAAGTTGTTATAAAAACCCATCTTGCTCATAAGTGTTCTTTGCAAGATGAAATCTCCTTCCTTACCTACATGTGATCCTGAACCTACAGCAACATGGTTATGTTTTAACTAGTCTTTGAAATGGCCCAGCAAGCCACTCCATGGTATAGAAAAGCCAAAAAGGAATAAAACCAAATGGATCACCTGGCATTGACTTAGACATGGAGTTTGCACATTCTCCCCATGCCTGTGTGTATGTCCTCTAGGTGCTGCAGTTTCCTCTCACTCTCCAAAGATGTGTGGTTTAGGTCAATTGGTCACGCTAAATTAATCTTAGTAGCAGGGGATTAGCAGAATAAATACGAGGTTACGAGAATAGGATCAGGGTGCGACTGTTGTCAGAGAAGCCTCCTTCTGCAGTATGGACATTCTATTAATTACATGCAGAATTTTGCAATACAGAAGTGTCCACATGTTCTGATACATAAATAGCAAAAAGTTAGTATGCAAGTACACAAAGTAATTAGGAAGACAAACGGAATATTGTCATCTATTGCAAAAGAATAGCATATCAAAATCAAAGTTTTGCTGCACAAGCCCTAATCGATCACAACTTTGCCCCCTCCTGAGATCCCCAGAATCACAGATGTCAGTCTTCAGTCAATTCGATTCGCTCCACATGAAATCAAGAAATGACTGAAGGCACAGAATATTGAAAAGGCTTTGGGCTTTAACAATATTCCAGCAGTCATATTTGTGATGCAGAAGCAGCCATGCCCCAAGCCAAATTGTTGCAGTGCAGTTGCAAACTGGTATCTACACAATATTTTGAAAGTTTGTCCAGGTCTATCCTGTGCACAAAAAGAAAAAAAAGTCCAATCCAGCCAATTACCATTCACAGATTCCTCTTTGATCATCAGCAAAGTGATGAAAGATGAGAATGAGTACTATCACACAGCACTTACATGGCTCAATTTGGGTTCTTTCAGTTCCCAACCTTATATAGTATTTGTCTAAACATGACAATAGAGCTGAACTCATGAGTGAGAGGGACTATCCTTGATATCAAGACTGCATTTGATCTAGTATGGCATTAACGAGCCTAAAATATTAATGTCAATGGAACTCTGGAAAGCCTCCACTTGTTGGAATTATACCTCACACAAAGGTAGGTGATCATGGTTTTTAGGAGTCAATCATTTCAGTCCTAAGACATCACTGCAGGAGATCCTCAGGGCTGTATTCTGGACCCAATTATAATCAGTTCTTTCATCAATGACTTTCCCTTCATCATAAAGTCAGAATATTTAGTGTTATTTGTAGATCCTCAGATATTGCAACAATCTGCTCTTTGGCATTACATTTAGGCTTTGGCTGACAAATGGCAAGTAATAATTTTTGTGCCACATAAATGCCATGAAATGACCAACAAGAGAGGATCTGACCATAGCTCCTTAACATTTAATGGCATTCCCATTGCTGAATCCATCACTATGAACATCCTGGAGGTTACTATTGACCAGAAACTAAACTGGACCAGCCATATAAACACTTTGGCAGGTCAAAGTATGGTCTGAGGTCAGTAATTCTATGGAGAATACCTCAGTTTCTGATTCACCAAAAACTATCCAGCACAAAGCACAAGTCGAGTGCAACTGATTTACTCTCCATTGCCTGGATGGGTGAGGCTCCTAGAGCACTCAGAAATCTTGACATCATCCAGGACAAAACATTGTATTCAATTAGCCACCCATCCACCACCCTGAACATTCACTCTACCCATTTATACATGCAAGTGGCAGTAGTGTACATTATATGCAAGATGCAGTGAAACAATTCAATAAGGTTGCATTAAAAGCATCTTCCAAACACACAACCTCAATCATCTAGAAGGACAAATCCAGCAGATGCACGGGAACACCACCATCTTCAAGTTGCCCTCCAAGTTACAAACACTGAGTTGGAATGATATTGCCATTTCTTCACAGTTTCTGCAACAAGATCCTTCAACAGTATGTAGATGTACTGCACAAAATAGATGCAGTGATTCAAGGCGGCTATTTGCCACCACCTTCTCAACAGCAATTAATGATGGACAACAAATGTTGGCCAAAAAGCTATGAAATAATCTTTTGAAAAATGGCTTTGTCATCAGAACCGTTGGTGTAAAGAGTTAAACACAACTGTGTATTGAAACTGTTAAATTATGTGTTAGCTGGAATGCAAAGTTAATTAAAATGCAATATTTCAGTCTGGTTTCAATAGCCCAAAAAGATCTTTTGGACTGGATATGGTTCAATAGCATTCTGGAAAACAGGTTAATATAAGATATGGGAAGAAAAGGTAAAAGCTTAGTTCAAAGACATAGTACTGTGTGAAAGCTTGAGGATCTCGTGGATAGAGGATGGATAGAATTGCTTCAAGGTATAATTTATATTGCGAAAAGACTTTTACTGGACACTGAGGTCCTGTCAGCCAATTACTGTCTTTTGTTGAAAAAAAGTTGATACAAAAGCGATCACTAATTGGACATCATTGCTTTGTTTGGAAGGAGGTAGCTTGGCCAGGTCAAAGATCTCCATTCAAAGACTAATCATTTGTTTGTTGTTAAATGTATGATTATATCTTGGAAGATTATTGCTATACTGGTAACATCATGGTGTTTTTATAATAGTTTTAGATTGTGTAGTAGCAGTGGTTTTGAATCTGTCTTGAAGTTACAATAAAATCTTATCGATGGAACTTATGTACCCTGTGTAATTTCACATAAATCTCAAGTAACAAAATCATTAACCTGTAGACTCCAGGAGTGACACACTGCAATTATCAAAATAAAACCCAAGTTCTCATGCCAAGTGACATGATTTATCCACTTCCATAATTTATGGAGTTTTAAAATGTTAGTTTAACTGATTATTAATAACTCCATCAAAGAACATGCAAATTTTGATAGAACATCGCACCCACTCATTTTTAGCAGTCTTGTTCTTTCATTACTTAAGTAGAACAATTCCTTGTCACAATTGTAGCATATTTCAAAAAGCAAATGTACGGCTATTCCTTCCACTTTGTTCTCTTGGAGCTCATTGACAGGAATTTCAGCTATTCCCCTCCATTAAATGTCACTGTATTGCCACCCTCAAATAATCAAAAACTACTATTCGTGTTACCTAACGTTATAAGATCACCAGCTACGACAGTGGCAAATATTTCAAACAGCATTGAGGTTTTCATGACTTCCAAAAAGAAAAGCTTACAATTTTTCCAAAAACCTTGAAGTGCACTCAATTTCCACAGTGCTCTATTACTTTTTGGAGTACCTGCAGGATAGTAAGTGAACAAGGGCAGATATTGATTGATCACAAGTCTTTTTCTCCTTTGAGTTACTCTAAGTCTTGAAGAACCTGTAGCAGGGCTAATCTCCTGCCAAGGGGGATTGTATTATACTGACCAAAACATTGTTTCAATATTCTAACTAGAAATGATCCAGGAACTGGGATAACTTTCTCATCAACTCAGCTGTGCGGCCATTTCTCTCTCCTCTCTCCTTCCTACCAGTTCATATTGGGATACCAATATTAAATGTCAATCTTATTTACTCTTTAGTTTACTGATTCTCTTACCCTCTACATCATACCACAATGTCCACTTATGTGTTTTACTATGTAATGTGTACAAATCCCTCCATATAATCTGTGTCTCTGAACATGATACAGGCATCTTACCACACTTGAAGCTTAGTCATCAAAAGGTTATTCTTCAGAGAATTTTGCTTGTCTTCCTGTTTATACTAACTTGGAAAATCTTTTGTTGAATTGTTCTAAATCTGTCACTGACTTATTCAAGTGGGTTATATTAAAATTTTCTTGGCATTTGCACATGAATTCAATTTTCTGCATCACTTAATCTAAAAGAATACAAGTAAAATATACTTGCAAGTTTCTTTCAGCAAATATGAAGCTGAAAAACTTACAACAATTGTGCATTTGAAGGAACATAGGACGAACTAAATAACTGACTTTGAAAGGTGCTATTAAACTAGTTTAATAAGAATGAAGAAAACACCTTTAGGAGAGTGTATTGTCCTTTATGCAAGAACGTAGCAACACTTTGGCTATTGGCTGCTGTATAATTTCAGAAATATAGATGACAAGGGAATCAAAACTGAAATTGTTGTGGCAGATAGAACACAATCAAAATTTAAATTGTTACATTTTACAGGGAAATAATCTGTATACGTGTAGATAAAAGAAGTGTAGCAACAGTGACTCTATTGCAGGGGTGATTATTTCAGACCCCCACAATTTTCATAACATTGATTCAGTTTCTGAAAGGGATACAGTTCACACCAACCAGTTCAGTGGTATTGCAAACCAGTTTGGAAACCTATTTTGGAATCAGTAATCTTTTGACAGGTAAATTTTAAGAGGCACTGCTGACTTCAAAAGTTATAATAGTTCAAAAGTATGTGTAAATTAAGTATGTGTAAATTAAGTATGTTTTCAAGGCAGCGATTCATAATAGAGCTTTGTTTAGAAAAGGAAAGTGATCAATAAATTAACCAGCATTGTGAAAATAGAAAAGTCTTCATATGCATTTGAGTGATGTATCTACTGGGTAAAGCTCTCTTCTACAAGTCACATATTTCCCTCCATCAAATGGTCATCTGTCCCACTACTTCAAGCACTTTACAATATTCAGCTCTAGAGATTTAGTTGACACAGTTGTACAATAGAATCTCATTATGAATGCTTGCAGAGCTAGATATCCCACTAAGGGGCTCTGTTTAAGAGGTTGTTGATACAATTGTCAAGGAAACTGCGACCTTGGAGTTTAAATAGTCATTTATTCAGAAAGTGAGTTTTTAATATAAAGTGAGTATTTAATATAATTGATTTCGGGGGGGGGGGTGGTCTTAAGGGGATGAGGGTGAGGACAAGGAAGCTTAATTCATGTCCTGATGTAGATCCATATCAGAGTGAACAAAAACAAATCTTGTAAACTGCCTGCCCTATCATCCACGTACCCACCTTGGGCCCGCTTCTGGAAGCGGCAGCCCTGACTCTAGCCTGCTCTGCCACTCCAGCACGAATCTTTCATGGCCAGGTGTTATGGACAGGAGATGAGATCATGATGCCAGGAAATCTCCCAACTCATGATTCCCATCTCAAAATAAGTAGTCTCACTACACCAGGTTATAATCCAACAGGTTTTATTTGGAGCAGGTTTTCAGGGTGCCACTCCTTCATCTCACCTTGAGTTTGCTTGCTGCATCCTCCATAAATTTAATGAGTTGAAAAGTCACACAAAATAAATAAACAAAACAAAGTTAATTCAGTTATTTTTCAAAATAACTTCTCTCCTATACCGCAATATATGATTTTTATATATTTTTTTAAACTATTGAATTGCAGTAATGGAACAAATCAGTTTCAAGTATTTCCTCATACATAACCAATGGAATGCAAATTATTTGAGCTAAAATATAAATGAACAAGCATCGTAAACTGAATTGCAGGTTATCTCTGGTGTTTATGCTATTAGAATAGACTAACTTGGTGACCTATTACTGCTCTTTATAATCGAAATAATATGACTCCGACTGAGATAATGGAATTGGGTTACTTTTGGGGATCAACCAACTGAAGAATTGTCATTGACTGTTACAACTGAATAAATTACTTTGCCAGGTATTCAGAGTCATATGCTATCATAGGCAATCAAGAAAAAAAAAATCTGAAAAACATCTTGGTGTTGGAACTAGATAACATAAGATTTCCTGTTTGGCATCTAATTGGGCTACTGATCACAGTTATGGTTCCCTGATGATCTATTTGTTGAGGGAGCCAGAATCTTTATCTAATGTTACACTGCAAGCTTTGCATCAAAGTCTTTTTTAATTAAAGTTTTGTTACAATTGGGTTACCTGACAAAACTTTAATTCCCCAATTGATTCTTTTAAAGAAAATGATAGTTTGATTTGGCATAAACAGATTGTTTTTCTTATTAGGCTGGAATTTAAATAAACCAATCATTCAAACTGGATGTTTACTGGTGGTAAATACAGTCTAAATCTAAGAAACAAATAGATTAGAATCTATCCTAAAGCTGGAGGCAAGTACTTGTACACGTTTATATGAAAATAGAATAATTAGAATCTATGTACAATGCTGTCCTCAATCCTTTTGTCATAACTCTTCTCTCCTGTCATTACGGCTTCAAAAGCATTCATGACTGCTCAGATACTGAAACAGTCCATGTCCAAATGCAGCAACACCCAGCTTAGACTGATGATTGACAAGAAATATTCAAGCCAAAGAAGTGCCAGGCAAAGAGAGAATCTAACCATTGCCTCTTGGTATTCAATGGCTAACCATTGCTGAATCTCAACCAGAAATTGAACTGGACTAGTTATCTAAATATTTGTGGCTATCATGGGAGGTCAGAGGCTATGAATCCTGCAGATGGTAATTCATCTCCCAACCACAAAAACATGTCCATCATCAACAAAGCACAAGTCAGAAGTGTTGTGCAATACTCTCCTTTTGCCTGGATGAATACTGCTCCAGCACTCCAGTAGTTAGGTAACATTCTTGACAAAGCAGACCACTTGACTACTACCCCTTCCGCAAACATTCAGTTCCTTCAATGAACAATTGCAGTACTGTGGATCATCTATAAGATACACTGCAAAAACCTACCAAGCTTCTGTAAGCAGCACCTTCCAAACCCATGAATTCTACCATCTATAAGAACAGATGTGTGGGAACATCACCATCTGATGGTTCCCTTCTAAGTTACTTACCATGCTGATTTGAAAATATATCACCGTTCCTTCACCGTCACTGGGTCAAAATCCTGGAACTCCCTCCACAATATATAGGTGTACCTGTACTTCAAGGACTACAGCAATTAATGAAGGTAGCTCACCATCACCTTCTGAAGGGCATGTAGAGATGTACAATAAATGCTGGTTTGGCCAGTGACACATATCCCATCAAATTTTTTTAAAATGCTTAATTTCCCAACCATTAATGCAACCAACTGCTTTTAGTACTCATTTTCTGAAGGTTTTGTTTAATTTGTGATTAATTTCTAACTTCACTGTCATATACGCTAGCTTTTTCTTTAAGTGTGTTATTTTAAGAACAGTTCAGATAAAGACAGAGGTCACTAGGTTGCGAAGAGGCTGGAATTTCAGAAGAATGTAAGGACTCAATGAACTGAAACATGAGAGGCTGAATGACCAACTCATCTGTCTGAAGGATCTCAGTTGGGGCGATTAATTGGCTAAGTTGGATTTATCTTGCTTTTGTGGACAGGTGACATCAGGGCAATATATATAGAAGTATGTTTGAAGTTAAAACCAATCACAGATCACTTGTAAGCTTGGATCACCAATCCACATAACAAATCACCCATTCGTGTAGAGCATTTGATACTCAAAATACAAAGTATGGAGTTCCACATTGAGTATCAGCCAGGAATGTTCAACCCAATAGACTATCTTTTATGACATCCATTGCTGACAGTCATTACAAGCCATGAAGAAAAAATTGCCAAGCAATATTAAATCCAGTGCCAAATTTGCAAAAACTAGTTCACATCAAAATGGCAACAAAACAAGATGAAGCATTGCAAATGTGTGAAAAGATGTGATTGAGACCCCCCCCCCCCCCCCACAAATAATATCGCTTGCAAACTACACTGTGGTCAGAGTTCATAATCAGCTCCTTGTTGCTGCCACATCTAATCTGATGTTACACAGTAACTGTACTTTCATTCTGCAAACTGAAAGAATGTATTATTGATGTTGCACATGAAGCTCAAACACAATGTCAAGTTGTCAGTGTTCTCAAGTTGTCTGAATTCCCTTAAGGGCCATGGATTCAAATTACCTTGATTTCACAGATTTATACGCTGGCAAATACCTGCTTAGTTTTTCTGACAATGACCAGAAATATCCAGTCATAAAAGTGATTACATCTATCTCAACAAAAGCAATCATCCCAAAGCTTGATCGCTTTGACATCCTACAAAAAGTGAGAAGTGACAATGGTTTTCCTATTCAACAGCAATAAGTTCAATAAATCTGTAAACCACAAGGGCTTTACGCATTAAAAAAAAACACACCACTAACAAAGAACTAATATAGAATTCAAGAGAATTGTGCCACATAGAAGTTTACAACATGGAAACAAAACCCTTGACTGCCTAGTTTTAGCCATTAAGCTAGTCCAAATTGTCTGCATTTGGTCCATATCCCTTTGTATCAATCTTACCAATGTAACTGTCTAAATGGTTTTTAAAGACAAAAATTGTACCTGCCTCCACAACTGCCTCTGAAAACTTGTTCCAGACCCTCACCATCTGTGTGAAAAAAATGCCCCTCTAGACTCTCTTGTATCTCTCCCCTCTCACCCTAAATATATGCCCTCTTGTTTTAGACTTGCCTATCTTTGAAAAATGTGCGCTGTGCAGCTCAGCTGTGAACAGGTACAGTATGATTCCTCACTGACTGTTGAAAAGTCTCCATTTAGATATTATCTTTGCATAATTTATTTTCATAAGTGACCTGGATGAGGAAGTGGAGGGATGGGTGAGTAAGTTCGCCGATGACACGAAGGTCGGTGGTGTTGTGGATGGTCTGGAGGGATGTCAGAAGTTGCAGCATGACATCGACAGGATGCAAGACTGGGCGGAGAAGTGGCAGATGGACTTCAACGCGGATAAATGTGTTGTGGTCCATTTTGGCAGATCCAACGGGATGAATGAGTACACTATCAAAGGTAGGAGTCTTAGCTGTGTGGAAGAGCAGAGGGATCTTGGGGTCTGGGTCCATAAGACTCTCAAATCGGCCTCCCAGGTGGAGGATGTGGTTAAGAAAGCTTACGGTGTACTGGCCTTCATTCATCGAGGGATTGAGTTCAGGAGTCAGGAGGTAATGCTGCAGCTTTATAGGACCCTTGTCAGACCACACTTGGAGTACTGTGCGCAGTTCTGGTCGCCTCACTATAGGAAGGACGTGGAAGCTATTGAAAGGGTGCAGAGGAGATTTACAAGGATGTTGCCTGGATTGGGAGGCATGCCTTATGAAGACAGGTTGAGGGAGCTGGGACTGTTCTCCCTGGAGAGACGAAGGTTGAGAGGCGACCTGATAGAGGTTTACAAGATGTTGAGAGGAATAGATAGGGTGGACTCTCAGAGACTATTTCCCAGGGCTGAAATGGTCGTGATGAGAGGGCACAGATTTAAGGTGCAGGGAAGCAAGTACAGAGGGGATGCTAGGGGAAAGTTTTTCACTCAGAGGGTGGTGAGTGAATGGAATCGGCTGCCGTCGGTGGTGGTCGAGGCGAACTCGCTGGGGTCTTTTAAAAGACTTCTGGATGAGTATATGGGATCCAATGGGATTGGGGGTTATAGATAGGTCTATGGCTGGGTAGGTTTTGATGTGTTTGGCACAACTTGTGGGCCGAAGGGCCTGTTTGTGCTGTAGTTTTCTATGTTCTATAACTCGTGCACATTTTTTTGAACTACATTGCAGAGCTAATAATCAGCATGTACTCAAATGCGATCAAGAACAGATTAATTATATGAAAGTAAAGACCAAGGGAAACATAAAATTCAAAGTTACACCATTAAAGCCAGAAGATAAAGTGCTTTGAAATGTTGGAAAGCAAACAACTCCAATATATCCAGCTAGTTATTGTTACTGGGGCAAATTGATCAATGATTCATTCACATGAAATATGTCAATCTTTAGTGCAGTGAAAATACTATTCATAAACATTGAATCTGATTCCAACATCAACAATTCAAGATGAAGAATATTAGTTAAATGAGGTCATAACTATCAGGTGATATCCTAATCACAAAAGAAAATGCTTAGCATATGTAAGAGATTATGCTACACAGTGAACTATTTTCAATTGGTTAACAAATGTTTCATCCTATTTTACATGGCTGAATGCATTGGTAACGTAATAGAAATGTTAGAATATGTGGTTGTGTCATTGGTGAAGCTGAATGCTTATATTGTACCTCTTATTAAAAAGGGGAGGGGTGTATTGAAAATTGCATTGTGCATTTTGTCCATTTAACCTAACGTACACATCTGTGCAGGAAATCTATAAAGAGAATAAAAGAATTTGTTCAGAAAATTCGTATTAGACTCAAAATGTTAACTCTGTTTTGCTCTCCACAGAAGATGTCAGATCTCGAGTTATTCCACCTCATATGTTTTGTATAGGAATTCTGTTTTAATAGCACATACATTCGGAATCAGAACCGTATCTTGCTCAATCTAAGTGCCTCTTCTTGTAAGCTATACACGTGCTCAAAGACAAATGTATTGGTTCACTAAGTGTATCAAAACTCTCACACGGGAATGTAGAAACATAAAAATGTAGAAAATTCATGGCAGGAATTTTGTTAAATAAATCGTTGGTTCAGATAGCACAATGCGCTCAAGATACCTTGAGCTTGTTACACCCTATATCTGATATATATTATCCTTTTTCTAGGAAACACATGCTAGAAGATCCAGGCTTGATTCCTGGCTTGGGTCACTGGCTGTGCTGAGCCTGTGTGTTCTCCTTGTGTCTGCATGGGCTTCCTCCAGGTGCTCTGGTTTCCTCCCACAGTCCAAAACCATGTTGGTTAGGTGCATTGACCATGCTAAATTCTCCCTCCGTGTACCTGAACAGGTGCCGGAGTGTGGCGATTAGGAGATATTCATGGAGACTTAATTGCAGTGTTAATTTAAGCCTACTTGTGACATTAATAAATAAACTTTAAAAACAGGGGTATCCTCTACCACACTCTTACTTTATGACTGCAATTTTGATGTTCTTATCATGATTTCCGGGTGCTATTTTCTGGAAATTTAAAAATAAAATCATTGAAGCAAACTACTTTGATCTTTTGATCAAAGGACAAAGTATGAACTCTAAACAGGCATGATAGGCAATTCATGCATTGTAAAGATGAAATCTTTGTGCATCTGGTCATAAAATGGTGAAATATTTGAAAGGAAAATTACCTGGCGGCCACATAGAAATCTACGTTGTTCCACGAAATGCATAATTTTATTGCTCTGAAGCTCAAGTGGAAAACCTTTCTTCTGATTTGGCGTATTCATTTTCATTCCAAAAGAGTTAAGATGAGAGTAAAATACTGCAATGGTCCACTGTGTTTATAAATACATCATGACATTAAGATATTTAATATTTTAGCAAAGATTAGTGGCATAAATATTGAATTTGATTTGAAAAAATCTAAGTATGCCTGACAATATTGCTAACAGTGCTTTGCATTTTTTTTTAAATCAAGTTAATATAGTTTGAAGTGTGCCAGCCTAAGCCAGGAACAGAATAGATAATGTATAAAGTAAGTTTTACTGAGCATCTCAACTAAGATAGAAAGTTCAAGACTTGTATATTATGCATTAAAACACCGATATTTAGTTTGAGAGGGCAAACCAGTGAGAACTGTTGTCAGTATTGCCGATCTTTGTAGACAGTCCAGCAGTAAGAGTAGGTCAGACAGCAGTTTGATTCAGTGGCAGAGTTTTCTCTGCATTCTGCACCTGATTGTGATGCAGAAATACGCACAACTCAGTCTCCTGGCCACGGAGGAAAAATCTTCCAAACAGAAAATCATCCCACAACTGCAAGTAATCTTGGGCGTAAGATAGAAAATAAATCGAATTACGAATAGGATTGCTTTTGTACTTTGTGCCTTTTTGTTGGGGCTGTTCCTAGAAAAGGGGATCTCCTATGGTGATGCATATCCACCTAACCAAATCTCTGTGCTTTCCTATGGTTTCCACTTCTGTGGAGTCATTTTGACTTTTGACAGCAGTGTAGGACACAAGCAGCTATGAAACTTTGTAAGGATTAATTTTATAGCCCTCAAAGATAAATGCACAAATTGCAAGATATAATTGTGAATTTTCCATTCCACGTACTGCAGGTAGCTCAGCATCTTCTCATTTCTTGCTCATTTATGATTCTATGCACAGCCAGCGCTAACTGTGGTATGCATGGGCAGGAAGCCCAAAATTGGAACTTGTGAGCGCTACTGAAAGCTAGCCTGCATCTCTTAAGGAGGACAAACATGGAGGCTTGTGAAGGTGCTGACCATCACCCAGAGTAGTGTCATACATCAGTCAGAAGGTCAGCACAGTAAAGACAAATTGTATCTTGGCCTTCATAGCAAGAGAATGTGAATATAGGAATAGGGATTTTTGCTGTAATTGTACAGGGCCTTGGTGTGGTCATGCCTGAAGTATTATGTGCAGTTTTGGTGTCTGCATCTGAGGAAGGATATCCTTGCTACAGAGAGATTGCCGCAAAGGTTGACCAGGCTGATTCCTAGGATGATAGTCTGTCATATGAGAAGACACTAAATTGGTTAGAATTATATTCATTGGAGTTTAGAAAAGAGTGGATCTCACTGAAACTTGTAAAATTCTAACAGGATGAGATAGGGTAGATTCAAAAAGAATGTTTCCAATGGTGAGGGAGTCCAGAACTAGGCATTGTATTTTAAGGATGAGGGGATAAGCCTTTAGAACTGAGGTGAGGTGGATCTGTGGAATTCACTACTATAGAAACTAATTGAGGCCAAAATGTTGTATGATTTTAAGAAGAAATTATATATAGCTCTTGGGTCTAAAGGAATCAAGTGATATGGAGAGAAGGGTAATCAGGATATTGAACTTGATGATCAGCCATGATTAAAATGAACGTTGGAGCAGGCTCAAGGGACCAAATGACCCAGTCCTGCTTCTATTTTCTATGTTTCTAGAGCAATGACTGACCATGGAAGAGGATATACACCAAAGTTTACAATTTGCTCCTAATGAAAGAAATGGAAATAAGAATATCCATCCTGTATCTGCAAGGGATCAGAATGCCTCATTGTCAAGGGATGGGATGATCAGTAATATAATTATTCTGGAATTAGAACAGCTTTTAATTTTTCATGCATTATTATTCTGCTAAGTAAATCAGAACTATCCAAAGATTCCAACATTAACTCAGTTTCACAGGATTCTAGGCACAGGTTAATTGTCAAATGGAAGTCAAACCCTTGTGTAGTTAGTCAGTGGGAACTTCCAAAGGGTCTCCAAGTGCATCTTGGAGCGTGCATTCCAGTTATAATTATCCAGAGATTGGAAAATCTTGGCCAAAATGTAATTCCCTGTGTTAACGATGATCTTCAACTCCACCACTGAAAGAAGCCTCACGTATGCTGGTGGACTCTGTGCTTCCTTCCCAGAGACTTCAGCTCCTATGCTCCTAGAAAATAAAATGTTATTTCCAAGACTGATGATGTACTCCAGGTCCTGCAGTACTCACCAGTTTACAGAAGGCCTCCAGAATACCAACAGACAACACACATTTCCTCTCACAAGGACATCCAAGTAGGGATGTAACCATGGAAGAAGGGTAGATAATCAGGCCAAGATATTTGAATCATCGACCACCACAGGTACAGTGCCTGAAGATCAGAAGGTGGAAAATGTTGTACCATTGTTTAAAAAGGGCTACATGGAAAAGCCTGGGAACAATAGGCCAATGAGTCTCACATCTGGTGTGGATAAGTTGTTGGTACGTATTCTGAGAAACAGAATCTACGTACATTTAGAGATGCGAGAATTGATTAGGGACAATCCTTTGAGAGTGGAAAATCACATCTCAAATTAGATTTAGTGTTTTGGAGGGGTATCTAAGAAGGTAGATGACAGCAGTGCAGATGATGTTATCAATACAGACTTTAGGAAGGCTTTTGACAAGGTACTGCAATGTAAGTTTGTACAAAAGGTTAAATCTCATAGGATCCATGGGAGGTAGTGAAATGGATACAACATTGGTTTGATAACAAAGGACAGAGCAATGAGTGGAGAGGGTTGTTTTTTCAAACTGGAGGCCTTGACTAGTGGTGTGCCTCAGGGATCAGTGCTGGGTCTACTGTTATTTGTCATTTATATTAATTATTTGGATGAGAATTAAGGACGCATAGTGGTAAGTTTGCAGATGACACCAAAATTGGTGGCATAGTGGACAGTGAAGAAGGGTATCTAGGATTGCAATGGGATCTTGATCAATTTGACCAGTGGGCTGATGAATGGCAGATGGTGTTTAATTTAGATAAATACAAGTTGATGCATTCTGATAGATTGAACCAGGACAGGACTTACTCAGTTTATGGTGGGGCATCAAGGAGAGTTATTGAATAAGTAGATCTAGGGGTACATGTTCATAGCTGCTTGAAAGTGGAGTCACAGGTGGTCAGTGATGAAGAAGTCATTCAGCATGCTGGATTTATTGGTCAGAACATTTGACTACAGGAGTTAGGACATCTTATTGAAGTTGTACAAAAAGACATTGTATTCCAAGTTCAGCCTTACCAATGTACAGTTCTGATCACTATTATACAAAGGGTATAACTAAACTAGAAAGAATGCAGAAAAGATATATTAGGATGCTACCGGGACTTGATGGATTGAGTTATAAGGAGAGGCTGGATAGACTGGGACATTTTTCCCTCAAGCATAGGAGGCTTAGGGGTAATCTTATAGAGGCCCATAAAGCAATGAGGGGCATAGATCAGTTAGATAGTCAATATCTTCTCATAGGTAGGGGAGTCTAAACCTAGAGGGCATAAGTTTAAAGTGAGAGGAGAGAGATACAAAAAAGTGTCCAGAGAGGCTTTTTTTTTAAACTACACAGAGGGCAGAGTGTGTCTGGAACAAGATGCCAGAGGTAGTAGTAGAGGTGGGTACACTTTTGTCTTTTTTTAAAAGCATTTAGATAGTCACCTGAATAAGATGGATATAGAGGGATATGGAGTAAATGGGGGCAATTGGGACTAGCTTAGTTGTTTTAAAAAGAGAAGCAGCATAGACAAGTTGCACCAAAAGGCTTGTTTCTATGCTGTAAACCTTGAAGATCTATGACTCTAATTGACAGCTCTTTAAAGGGACACTGTAACAAAAAAGAAACAAGAACAGAACAGAAAAGAAAACCTAGCCATTCAAATTAAAATGTTACTTCTAGGATTGATGAAGTATGCCAAACCTTGTTGTGAAAAACAGTCAATGGAAGTCTCAATCATGCCAGCTGACATTGTCTGCTTCCTCCTTCAGAGAAATCCAAGTATTTACATAGCTTTGAAGAAGGGCAGACAGTTGGGCCAAACAATCACCTCTTTATATGAGCACAAGTCCATCCCCAGTTGGTTTCCAGCACCTGAAGATATATTAATTTGGTGTTAAGGTATATTTAATCTAGATACAGTGCCGAAGAAAGTTTATCAGCCTCACATTACTGCTCAAGGTCAGTGAATGCACCTTTAAGCATCATGTCCTACCAAATACACTATTAAGTTCAGTCATTCTCAAGTCACCAACCCACATCTTTCACCTATCAACAATCTTTATCTATCAGAACTCATACCTACCCTTTTACAGGATTGTTGCAAGCTTCGCATACACAAACTTTAAGACACTAAGGGTTAATTTAGCATGTCCAATCAACCTAATCCACACATCTTTGGACTGTGGAAGGAAAGCAGAGCCACCCAGAGAAAACCCACACAGACATGGGGACAATGAGCCAAGCTGAGAATCAAACCCAGATCCCTGCCACTCAGAGGCAGCAGGGCTAACCACTGTACCAGCAGTCATAAATAATGGTGGACAAGTAAACAACTAACCAGACAAGGGTGCTCTATAAATATCCTCAAATGATGGGAGAGTCCATCGCATCAGTGCAAAAGACAAGAAGCAGTTGCTTCTGCCAGAGGGTCAAATAGATAATCAATCTTGTCATTCCATGAAGTCCCACATTGTAAATTCCAGTCTTCAACCAATTCAGTTCATGCTACATGGTGTCAAGAAACATCAGAAGATATTGGATAATGCAAATGCTACAAACCCTGCCAATATCCTGGTGGAAATAGAAACTTGTGTTCCAGGGCAAGTCATGATCTCCATCAAGCTGTTGCAGTACAGCTAGAATACTGACATCAGCTTGATCATGTGGAAGATTATGCAAGTATTTAATGATCACTAAAAGCAGGACAAATCTAATCTAATCAATGACCAGCTCATCAATGTACTCCTGACTATTAGCACAATGGTGGAATGTGTCATTGACAATGCTATCAAGAGGCACTTCCTCAATCTGGGGAGATGATGATGTAGTGTTGTTAAAAACCTATCTGGTAGATTAATCTCTTTTAGGAAAGCAAATCTGGCTTACATCTCACTCCAGACAGTAATTGCTGACTCTTAACTGCCCAAATGGCCTATCAAACCTCCATGTGATTTCACAAAATGACTGAAGGCACTGCATACTGCAAAGGATATGAGCACTGATAACATTCTAGCAATAGTACTGAATACTCATGCTCTAAAACTAGAAGAATACCTAGTCAAGCTGTTTCAAAGCAACTGCAGCATTGACATCTATCGATAGAGAAAATTGCCCAGGGCTACTCAGGACAAACTTAACCCAGCCAATTACCACTTTGTTGATCTATTCTCTATCACAGCAAGGTGATGGAATTTAACATCAACAGTGTGACAAAGCAGTCAATTCACAGCAATAATCTGTTAATTGAGGCTCAGGTTGAGTTTGTCAGAGGCACTCAGCTACTGACCTCATGATATTCTTGATTAAAACACAGAGCCAAACCCAAGAGGCTAGGCAAGAATAATTGCCCTTGCTATCAAATTAGTACTTGATTGAGTGTGAGCTCAACTAAACAGAAGTATGGTTCTGACAAGAAAATATTTTCTACATATCGCATCACACTGGGCCTCGCTGCAAAGCGGAGGAATTTGGAGGTCAGTTCACTGCTATAAAAGACAGGTAACCAGTTGGCTTTTGATGAGGAAAAAGCTGTGCACGTGTAAGTAATCAAGGCTTTTGAGATATCTTTCAAACTGAGAAAGAATTCTATTATTTAGCAGATTAAACTGAACAATGTACCCAAAGTCAAGGGAAAAATGTCAATGATTTTATAAATGACCTATGTAGGTTCGAGGACTTTGAGATTGATAGTTTCAAAGATGAATTAATCAGAGACAAAATTGTTGTGGGAGTGTTGTATGATGCCTTGCCCAATCATTTGCAGTTAAGAGATGACCAAACTTTAACAAATGTAATCCAATTCAGCAGATGAGCTGAGACCAGGAAACCGAATTGTACTTTAAAGTGACTTTCGTGCCAGCGGGATTTCTTTGCTGGATTGTTCCCGTCCCCATTCAGTAATGTAATGGGATTCCCAGTAATGTAATGGGATTCCCAGCAATCCCAGCCTGAATCCATTACCATACATTAACATACACTAATCAGGCCTCCTGCTGTATCATCCCCCTGTATAGGGATATCCTACACATGCCCACTCCCCACTCCTTCCCACCAGTGTGATATTAGGCTTTGTTAGATAGAACATGGCAGGGGGACACAGTTAATTATGGCCCACAGGAAGGGAGTCACAACTGGGCAATATTCTGACAAACACATACCCTGCGACTGTCACCCCTTATTCCAGACACCCCCACCAGCCAGAGGAAACAACAACTCTCATCCAATCTGCTCATCCCCTGTCAGAATTTTATTTCTTTCAATTAGATCCCCATTCACTTTTCTAAATTTCAGTGAATAAAGGCTCAGTTGACCCAATCTCTACTCA
This sequence comes from Sphyrna mokarran, assembly GCA_024679065.1. Classification (NCBI taxonomy): domain Eukaryota; kingdom Metazoa; phylum Chordata; class Chondrichthyes; order Carcharhiniformes; family Carcharhinidae; genus Sphyrna; species Sphyrna mokarran. The sequence goes on along the minus strand of JAGIQG010000006.1, from coordinate 62,523,794 downwards.
TCTGACAATCTTGCTATTCCAGGAATAAGTCTCATTGATCTATGCTGCACTCCCTGAATGGCAAATTTTGTCTTTTCTTCTTTGAAAAAGAGACCAATACTGTACACAATACTCCAGGTACAGTCTCACAAAGGCCTTGTACAGACGTATAAACCGTCCTTCCTCCTGTACTTAAGTCCTCTGGCAATGAAGGCCAACATACCATTTGCCTTTCTAACTGCTTGTGGCCTGCGTGTTTGTTTTCAGTGGCTGGTGTACTTGGACATCCACGTCCCTTTGTGTATCAACATTTCCCAATCTATCTTCATTTAAGTAATATTCTGTTATTTTGTTTCTCTATCTGAAATGGATAACTTTATCTTTATCCACATTATACTTCATCTGTATATTTTCTGTCTCACTCAATTTATTTAAATCTCCTTGGTTTATTTGGTACTTACCTTCCCATTAGGTTTTGTGTCATCAGCAAACTTGGAAAGATTATGGGTGGGAAACTCCCCCAAAAAATCTGAATGCTGGATTTGTGTAAAAACTGAAGTAAATCCAGTTTTTTTCAGCAGGATTTTCAAATGGATGTCCCACACTCTGTGATCACAGAGTGTAATAACGTGAATCTCACAAAAAAATCAGTTTCCGTTGGAGACGCTGGCAGCATAGTGGTGAGTGGGCCATTGCATGTGAGCCAATCTATCAGTGCAGAGATTGGCGCATGCGCAATAGCCTCATACTGCTGATTTCCCAGTCGCTAGACAGCTCTATTGCTGTTACATAAACTTACCAATCATTGGAAATTAAAAGGAACATATAAATTTTGCCCTTTACAACCCCCAGATTATCAACCATGCTCAAATTGAGACATAATCTAGTCCATGATGTTACTGTTCCTTCACAGCCATTTAAATAACTTTGCCATCTTATCAATCCTAGGCACCTCCAAGGCAAATGAATAGGAATTTGATCAAGTATCAGTTAATTGTAGACCCGCTTGTCATAAGAATGAGATGAGATATAAAAAAAACTATTTAATATAACCTTCACTGCCGCTAGGTTGAAATCATGTCGATCCCTCCCTAGCTCCACATAAACATAGATATAGAAAGTAGAAGCAGCAGGAGGACATTTTGCCCTTTGGGCCTGCTCTACCAATTTATTCTAATCATGGCTGATCATCCAGTTCAACTGCCTGATTAACTGCAGTGGTTCAAGAAGGCAATCCATCACCACCTTCTCAAGGACAGGTACAGACGGACAACTAACACAGGCCTATTAATGCCCGTATCCCATGGATGAATTAAAAAATGCTTGCACTGCAGTCAGGCATTTCTGTTTTTAACTAAGTGGCAACTTAGATGGGAAAACATTTGCTGCTTATGGATTCCACCATTGGTTTCTCATGCCAGATTTTTAAAAATTATTTGAAAAATCATGGAGTTGGGTCCCATGGCATCATGTTGGAGGGATGTGCTCGGAATAAACCTGCCCCACCGGTAACCTTGGCATGCAAGAGATCTGGAGAGTGCAAAAGTATGATGTTGAGATGAAAGATCAGCCATGATAATTTGGATGACTAATAATATCAAAGGGCCAAATAGCTTACTCCCATTTTCTGTGTTTCTATGTAGATGTCTGTTTTCTTACCTTTGGAATGTGCCCCAATTAAACAATTCAGCAGCAAGTTTTTAAAAATAAGGAAGATTATTTATCATCATGTATTTACACCGAAATGTGGAATGTTTCACTATTCATCTCCCATTTCCCCCACACAAGGTAATATATTGTTAATTATCTCAGGCTCTATTTTTAGCTTATTAAATGCAATTGATGCTTTGTAATTGAAATGAAGGTCTTGTTGAGCAAAATATCATTAGTAGGCATTGCGGTCTCTTGTAGTTCAATTTCTGGGTGTTCACTATCAGGTGGACTTTGAATGGAGCAGATTGGGGAGTCCTTCATTCACTGTTGGAATCTAATCTAATCTAATCTGTGAAAAACCGCACCGACCTCCTCAGAAGACAACTACAGGACACAATAGACAAAGTATCCTTCGTCATCCAGTACTTCCCCAGAACCAGAAGCTAAGACATCTTCTCTGGAGTCTTCAACACATCATTGATGAAGATGAACATCTTGCCAGGGCCATCCCCATGCCCCCACTTCTTGCCTTCAAACAACCGCACAACCTCAAACAGACTGTTGTTCGCAGCAAACTATCCAGCCTTCAGGAGAACGGTGACCACAACACTACACAACCCTGCCACTGCAACCTCCACAAGACATGCCGGATCATCAACATGATGACATCATCTCATGAGAGAACACCTTCCACCAGGTACATGGCACATATTCTTGCAACTCAGCCAACGTTGTCTACTTAATATGCTGCAGGATAGGATGTCCTAAAGCATGGTACATTGGGGAGACCATGCAGATGCTACAACAACGGATGAATGATCACTCGACAATCACCAGGCAAGACTGTTCCCTTCCTGTTGGCGAACACTTCAGCAGTCAGGGGCATTTGATCTCCGTTCTTCGGGTAAGCGTTCTCCAAGGTGGCCTTTACGACACACAGTGCAGAGTCGCTGAGCAGAGACTGATAGCCAAGTTCTGCACACATGAGGACGGCCTCAACCAGATCTGGGGTTCATGTCACACTATCTGTAACCCCCATGACTTGCCTGGGTTTACAAAACCTCACTTACTGTCCTGTCTGAAGACAATACTCATTTCTTTAATCTATGCTAATGTTATCTCCGCTCACATTGTCTGCAACTTCAAGACTTAAATAGCAGGTTAGCTGGAAAGTCTTGCATTCTAATCAGTACCCTATAATGCCTTTTTTCTGATCAGAATCTTTCACACACCTGACGAAGGAACACCATTTCCGAAAACATTTGGGATTACTAGCAAATAAACTGGTTGGATTTAAACCTGGTGTTCTGAGACTTCTTACGGAGTGTATGCCAGAGGACTGGAGAACAGCTAATGTGGTTTTGTTATTTAAGAAGAATTGTAGAGATGAGCCAGGGAACTCCTGTCTAGTAAACATTAGCTCAGTGATAGGGAAGCTATTGGAGAAAATTTTTAAAGAGAGTATCTTTCTCCACTTGGAAAGGCAAGACTTGATTAGGGATAGTCAGCATAGTTTTGTCAGAGGGAACACATGTCCAACAAATTTGATTGAATATTTCGAGGAGGTGACCAGCTGTGTAGACCAGAGTCGAGTCGTTGGTGTGTTAACTTCACCCTGAAAAGTGTGAAGCGATACAGTTTGGAAGGAGTAATTTAACAAGTAAGTATTCAATGAATGGTAGGACACTAGGAATTTCTGTGGTTCAAAGGGACCTTGGCGTGCTTGTCCCGAGATCTCTGAAGGCAGGCCGTGTTAGTTGGGTGATGAAATAGGCATTTTAGACTCTTGGGTTTATCAATCAAAGCATAGATTACAAAACCAGGGCAGTCGTGTTGGAGTTGTATAGAACTTTGCTGAGGCCACGATGCGCAGTTCTGGTTGCCACATTATGGGAAGGATATGTTTGCGTTGGAAAGAGTGCAGAGGAGATACACCAGGATGCTACCTGAGATGGAACATTTAAGTTCTGAAGTCTGGCTGGATACCCTTGTGTTGTTTTTGTTGGAGTAGAGAAGATCCTTACCAAGGTGCACATGATTATGAGGGGCATGGACGGAGTGGATAAGGAGCACCTGTTCCCCTTAGTTGAAGGGTCAGTCATGGGGGCACATAGATTCAAGGTGAGAGGAGAGAGGTTTGGGGGAGATCTGAGAAAACCTTTTTTACCCAGTGGGTTATGATGATCTGGAATGCATTGCCTGGGAGGGTAGAAGAGACAAGTCACCTCACATTCTTCAAAAAGTACCTGGTTGAATGCTTGGCACATCATAACATTCAAGGCTATGGATCAAGTGCTAATAAATGGGATTAGGTGGAAAGTCAGGTGGTTCTCACGTATCAGTTCTGATTGGATGGTCTGAAAGGCCTCTTTTGCACTGCATGGTTCTATAACAGGGTGCAAATTGTTCCCAAAGGTTGGCTCATTTTTGAAGAGATTGTCTTCCTCAAGCATCTCTTCAAATGTATTTGCATAAATAATATCAAATATAAAATTTGCTATTGTGTAAATGGACATTTCTTAGAACATAGAACAATACAGCACAGTCTCTGAGAGTCCACCCTATCTATTCCTCTCAACATTTTATAAACCTCTATCAGGTCGCCTCTCAACCTACGTCTCTCCAGTGAGAAGAGTCCCAGCTCCCTCAACCTATCTTCATAAGGCCTGCCTCCCAATCCAGGCAGCATCCTTGTAAATCTCCTCTGAACTCTCTCAATAGCCTCCTACATCCTTCCTATAATGAGGCGGCCAGAACTGCGCACAATATTCCAAGTGGGGTCTGACAATAGTCTTATAGAGCTGCATCATTACCTCCTGACTCCTAAACTCTATACCTCGATTAATGAAGGCCAGTACACTATATGCCTTCTTGACCACTTCCTCCACCTGTGAGAATTTAATTTTTTAAAAACTGCATAAAATATTCCTTGCTGAATTGAAGAGTGATAACTTATTGGATTCATATAGATGGAAATGGGTTTATCACAAAAAATAAACATCTTAATCAGTGTGTATTTTTCCATCTGTGGGTAGACAAATTTTAAATAACAGGAAGTGATTTGAATGAAGGTACAAATTACCATTTGTCAGTTTTATTAGTGTACAGAAGCCAGTTTCACAATAAATCAGAAAAAAAAAGCTTAAAACATGCTTCTTAGTACCTTTCTACATGAAAGACACACCTTAAGTTTAGACTGTTAGTGACAGCTTACCAAAGAATGCAATTAGCAGAAATCTGCCATAATGATTAATGTGATTTGAGGATATGGCCAGTTTTGTACATAACCCAATTTTGCTGTTCCTGGAATATAAGCATCACTGACAAGGCCAGCATATGCTGCCTACTCTTAATTACCCTTGAGATGGAATTTTGAGCTGTCTTCTTGAATCTCACTTAATGTAGATATGCTCAGAATGTTACAGGAAAGAAGTTACATGTTTTTGGCTCAGTAACAGTGAAGGAATACAGTTCCAAGTTAGAATGCTGTGTGACTTGGAGAGGAACATGCAGTGAAGCTGAACCCAAATGAATGCTGCCATTATCGTTCCACGTGTTCAATGTGGCATTTGGAAGATGCTATTGAAGGAACGTTGATGAGTTGCTGCAGTGAAACTTGTTCTGCTGCTGCAATTGCCACTGCTACCACTGTGCATTGGTGGTGGAGGGACTGAATGTTTAAGGCAGTGGGTAGAGTGCCAATCAAGTGGGCTGCTTTGTACTGAATGGTATTAAGCTTTGGTGTTGTTGGATATGCATTCATCCAAGACATTGTCCCTTGCAAGGTTGGCTAAGATGTGGAAGGTTAGCTTCTGACCTGCTCTTATGGCTAAGGTATTTATATGCTTGGCCCTGATGAGATTCTGACCAATGGGAACCTCAGGCCTTATTGCAAAGATTAATGGTGAGTGAGTACCTCAATATAACACTGTCAAATGACACCTTTCATCACTTAGCTGATGTTTGATGGGGTGGCAATTTGTTAGGATGGATTTGTCCTATTTTTTGTGGATAGGGCATATCAGCACAATATCAGGTAGATCCTTGTGTTGTAGCTGCACTGGAACAGGTTGCCAAGGGTCCAACCATCTCTGGATCACCTATCTTCAGTACTACAGCTGCATCCAGTGTTATCTACCATTTCTTGACGTCATGTGGAGTGAATTGAGTTGACTGAAGATTCGCTGGGGAAGATTGGCTAGAACCTGGGGACTTCAGGAAGAAGCTGAGATAAATGATCCAATGGACACCTCTGGCTGAAGATAGTGGCAAATGCTTCAACCTAGTTAGTAGACACATGAAAAGCTGGTAGACATGAATACTCTTGGGGTTGTCAATGTCGCTGACTGAGTTGGAAACAAGGGGTGGAATTTTGCTGTCTTTTGCAAAGTGTCAGCTCAGCTGAGAATAATGAAGGGTAGCCCATCAGCAGCATTGCTAGGTTTCCAACCATATTTTTAAACTGAGAGAAAAAAAGTAAGGGATGAATTCCACAATGTCAAGTCAGTGGGTGAGCTCTGAATGAGCCCAATCCACAAACAACTTAGTTTTTTTAAAATTTGGGGCACCCTTTTAAAAGGTATCCTGATTTTAAAAAAAATATAAGCACTGAACATCCCATACACTATGGAACTCTCCTTCCACCCCCACCATAGAACTTCTACCCACCCTGGCATCTCCCCTATGAAACACTTCTGGTACCTTCCAATGAAGCCATCGTTGTGCAAACCATTGTATTTCACTGGTTGCTGACATCAAGTCAATGTAAGTAAGTGTTGTATAACCATTACATTTCTATAATGCAGAAAGAGGCCATTCAGCCCATTGAGTATGCACCAACCCTTCAAAAGAGCATTTCACCCTAGATCCTCCCTTCTGCCCTATCCCCATAACAATGCACATCTACCATGGCTAACCCATCTAATTTACTCATCTTTGGACACTAAGGTTTACACTAAGGTTTAGCATGGCTAACCTACTTAAACTGCGTATCTTTGGAGTGTGGGAGGAAACCAGAGTGCCCAAAGACAAGCAAACATAGGAAGAACATTCAAATTCTTCATAGTCACCCAAGGCCAGAATCAAACGAGGATCCTACTGTGCTACCTATGCATCCCTATATGTAGCTGCCTGAATTCTGTCACCAGATACCTGCGAGGCCCCCATCTTTCCACCTGTACTGACTTGGATTATCATAAGCACTTCTGCACTGTATCTGTTGGTATCAAGTTGGTGGAGGCCCATCTCTTTTTGTGGGTTCCTGGGTTCTGTGTTCTCTTGTTCAGTGGAAAGGAAAAGAAAAGAAGTAATCTATAACTGAGAATGTTGGGTGGATGGATGGACAACATTGGTCATTGTGACATTGAATTAAGGTGATGGTAACTGGACGGTCATGGGAATGTGAGCTGCTTGGACAGAGATGAATGGATGCATCCACAGGATGAGTTGCTCTGAAGGAATAAGCTAAGGAAAATGAGTGAAGTTTGTTGGGGTGGAAATACATCAAGATATATTTGTGTATACCATTCTGCTTAGGTCATTGAATCTGCTCTAATACTCAACCAGGAATGTAGTCCTACATTTCTGATGCTCAGCTCATCAACAGTTTCCTACTCTGTCTTCTGGTTCTCCGTCACAGGATTCTTCTTTCAGTCAGCACAGATGACAATCTCTATATTGGCCTTTACAGCCCGCAGATCAGCTCTGAGTGCCTCAAATTGCTGTCTTGCAACATTGCTGCCCTTCTTTGCTCTATTCGAACATATAGATAATCCTTTAATTTTCGTATTAGAGGGATCCCTAAAATAGTCTCATGTTGATCATCTTCACATAATTTTGTGCTTGTAAGAGGGAAATAATGAGAACACTTTATGAAGGAATCTTTCTCAGAACTAAATGGAAAAGAATCTATGTAACCAAAGGAGACTTGTTAGAAAGGTTATATAAGATTCCACAATCAGGGTAAAAGAACATGTCAATGTGGCAAGGACTGCTTATGTGTTTAGGTAGTATCAGTAACATGAAAGCTCAAAGTTTCTATTCTGCCCTAAAGTTGGTATTGCATGACCAAGCTTGGTAGCAACAAGAGATTAGGAAGACAGATAATTCTTCAAGCAACAACCACCCTCCCCCATGATATCTTTAAATTGTTCAAAGCAATGTACCGCTTGTGTGATTTTTCACTGTATAAGTGCTCATAGTTTTCCAGTGGGGTAGAGTCAGCTTCAGAGGCCTTTCTCTGAGGTGGTATTCTCCCAACACGTTGTCTTAAAAAGGATCATTCTGGAACTCAGGGCTCCTGAGATTACTTTGTATAATAATCTATTCCACAATGGAATTAGTCTAATGCTAATTAGTCAAAAAATAGAGGTCAGATGCAAATGTAGTTGTTGAGTTTAAAAAGCCACCAACAAATTTGCTGCTTTTAAGATCCCCATTGACTTTGTCTGCTGCCAGCACATTGGAAAATTAAAATCCAGGCCATCAGATGGGAACACTGAGCATTAATTACTTCTTACCATATCATCACATGCATTCAAATCATATGGGGGTAGCTCACAAATGTTTTGTGGAGGTGATTTATTTCTCTTGCTATTACTTTGTTGTTAAGCAATCAAATTATTTCGGCCATTCTTAATTTGTCACTCTATTCTGTTAATTTTTAAAATTGTTTTCTTTTTGTATTTTTAAATCATTTCCTTGACAAAAATTATTTTCTTTTTCATTTTTATACCCTTTTCCTCAATTAATATTTGTTAAGTAGATCTTTTAGAACATAGAACATTACAGCACAGAACAGGCCCTTCGGCTTTCGATGTTGCGCCGACCAATATAAAAAGCAATGCCCCTCCAAACTAAACCATTCCCTTCTCTTCCATATACTTATCAACTAACCTCTTAAACGCCACCAAACTTGGCGCATCTACAACTGCTGCAGGCAGGGCATTCCACTCCCGAACCACCCTTTGGGTAAAGAACCTGCCTCTGATATCCGTCCTATAACTATCACCCCTTAATTTAAAGCTGTGTCCCCTCGTGCTAGCTTTCTCCATCCTAGGAAAAAGGCTATCACTGTCCACCCTATCTAAACCTCTAATCATCTTATATGTTTCAATAAGGTCCCCTCTTAGCCGCCTCCTTTCTAACGAAAACAACCTCAAATCCCTCAGCCTCTCTTCATAAGACCTGCCCTCCATACCAGGCAACATCCTGGTAAACCTCCTCTGTACCCTCTCCAATGCCTCCACATCTTTCTTATAATGTGGGGACCAGAACTGCACACAATACTCCAAGTGCGGCCGCACTAGAGTTTTGTACAGTTGCAACATGACGTTGCGGCTCCGAAATTCAATCCCTCTACCAATAAAAGCCAAGACTCCATATGCCTTCTTAACAACCTTCTCGACCTGACTCCCTACTTTCATAGGGATCTATGCACATACACACCAAGATCCCTCTGTTCATCTAGACTGCTAAGAATCCTACCCTTGCCCTATACTCTACACATTTATTATTTCTGCCATAGTGCATTACCTCACACTTTTCCACATTAAACTCCATTTGCCACCTCTCAGCCCAGCTCTGCAACTTGTCCAAGTCCCTCTGCAAACTATAACACCCCTCTTCACTGTCTACCACTCCACCGACTTTAGTGTCATCTGCAGATTTACTAATCCACTTTTACTAGTTATTTACTAGTAAATAACTAGTAGTAACTAGTAGTTATTTACTAATAACTTTTATTATTGGTTCAGCAATTCATTCTAAATGCATGACTGTTATAATGTCTTCTCTTGTATAATTTTTTTTCTTGTGTTCAGGAGGTATTAAATTGCATAAATTGTGGTAACAAGCTTGGGGATCACAGTATACGATGAGCCTGCACCTTTCGATTACAGTGCAGGCTATGCATAAAACTTATTTTCCCATTGTTTTAAATGATTGCTGCATGCTGTTAGCAATTCCGTTGCTGCTTACTGGCTGTACTCAAGAGGAGGAACCAAATACTGGGGAAGTCTAACAGCATTAAAACAAAGAACAAAGAGAATTACAGCACAGGAACAGGCCCTTTGGTCCTCCAAGCCTGCATTAACTATGCTGCCTGACTTAACTAAAATCCCCTACACTTCCAGGGACAGTAACCTTTTATTCCCATCCTATTCATGCATTTGTTAAGATGCCCCTTAAAAGTCACTACCGTATCCGCTTCCAGTATCTCTCCTGGCAATGAGTTCCAGGCACCCACCACTCTCTGTGTAAAAAATCTGCCTCATACATTCTCTTCAAACCTTGCCCCTCACATCTTAAACCTGTGCCGTCTTGTAATTGACTCTTCCACCTTGGGAAAAAGCTTCAAACTATCCTCTTTGTCCATGCATGTCATAATCTTGCAGAGTTCTATCATGTCGCCCCTCAACCTCTGCCGTTCCAGTGAGAACAAACCAAGTTTCTCCAACCTCTTCTCATTGCTGATGCCCTCCATACTAGGCAACATCCTGCTAAATCTTTTCTGTACCCTCTCCAAAGCTTCTATAAAGCTGCAACATTTCTTGCCAATTTTTAAACTCAATACCCTGGCCAATGAAGCCCAGTATGCCATATGCCTTCCTGAATACCTTCTCCACCTGCATTGCCATTTTCAGTACCTGTGTACCTGTACACTCAGATCCCTTTGCCTATCAATAATCTTATGGGTTCTGCCATTTACTGTATATTTCCTCTTTGTATTAGACCTTCCAAAATGCATTACTTCACATTTTGTCTGGATTAAACTTTACTTCCCACTTCTCTGCCTAAGTCTCCAACAGATTTATATCCTGCTTTATCCTCTGATGGCCTTATCACTATCCGCAAAGGGATACAATGCCTTTTAAGGGGCACAAAGTAAAATGGAAGATCTTTCTATGCTGAACAAAACTAGAAATTGGTAGAGAATATCCATGATATTTCTCTGTTGCTGCACTGAAGGTCTTAATACAGGAGATACAAAGGAGAAGTGACCCATTTTCTGGGAGGCAGAAGCCTTCCAAATACTTAACTCACCCTTACACACGTCACACTGTTGCAAACTTCACTCCCACAACAAACATTACACAGACAGCCTCATCATCAAACACCTGACAGGACTCTCCTGAATGCACTTCCCTCTTTCTTGCAGCAGAAAGTTATAGATGGCATAGTGGTTAGCACTGTTGCCTTACAGTGCCAGGACCCAAGTTCAATTCCAGCATTGGGTGACTGTGTAGAGTTTGCATATTCTCCCCATGCTTGCATGTGTTTCCTTTCAGTGTTCTGGCTTCCTCCCGCTGTCCAAAGATGTGCAGGTTAGATGGAATAGCCATGCTAAATTGCCCCTTATTGTTAATGATGTGTAAGTTAGGGGGATTAGTGAGGTAAATGCATTAGTTTACAGCAATAGGGCCTGAGTAAGATGGCCTTTTGCAGAATCAGTGCGGACTCGATAGACCAAATTGCCTCCTTCTGCATTGTAGGGATTCTATGATTCTGCTATGAAGGTAGCACATAATATGAAACAGGTTACTGACTGAAATCAGTTTGGGTACCTTAGAATGCTTGGAACCCGAGGAATAGTTCCTTGTGTAAAGATAATGCTAGACAAGAGCTTTGGCAGCTGTAGCTTCCGGAAAATTACAACTCTTAGCCAGGCCCCAGAATATGGGGAAAGGTCCAGTTAGGAACCAATAATGACTTGTTTAAAGTAGATAAAAGTTGAGATTTAAGACACCTATTTCTGGAACAAAGCCAGAAAATTCCATTTGTTTTGTATGCACAAAAACAAACTTTACAAGTTCAGAAAGATAAAATATTAGATAATATTCTTCTTTTACTCTATTGTTCAGGGAAAGTATGAGGTACACATAAATTAAGAAATAAACTATGATTGAACATACCACACTACAGAGTAAATGACAGATTCAACCAAGGCAGACTCCATGATTTCTCTAGAATCCACCCCAAGTACCAGCAGATACCAAGACAAATATTCTCATTGAAAATCGGTCTCATGAGGCATTCCAAACATTACCTTTCATGACCTTTTCGCGGAATTCTGTCCAAAAGTTGCTCTAACTTAGACAACTTAAACAATGATGAGGAGATGCTGGTATTGGACTGGGGTGAGCACTCACCTGATGAAGGAACAGCGCTTCAAAGTTTGCGATTCCAAATAAATCTTTAACCTGGTGTTTTGAGACTTCTAACTCAGCTTTAACAATGACTAACTCACAGGATTTCAATCTCTTTCCACAATTCATGTTTCCTGGAATCCTGAATATGCAATTCAGTCTCTACTTTCTAGCTTGATTTCAATTCTTTGCTGGACAGATAGTTTCACTAAGATGACACTGCCCTTAAATCTCTGAACTCCTTTCTCCAGGTTATATCCATCTCTGTAGACTCCCAAGGCATCATCTGAACCCTTTTCTGTTACCAGGGCTTCGCCAGAACCATCTTAGATTTTCCGAGTCTCCCCTGGGCCCTTTTTTGATTTCCAGGTCTTTCCCTGAGCCCTTGACTTCCCCAAAACTAACTGCCTGAACGAAAGTTGTTCAATTGACCCTTGTGCTAATCAGGGGACCTATCAAAAACACCCTTAGAGGCTGGACCTTTGTTACTAGGCAGGAATCAATGTAACAGGCATTAGGTCATCTTGGACCTTAAATGTTACAATCTCCACAGAAGACACTCTTAAAGCCAGGGATGCATTCTTCAATAGATTTCATGACAAGAGGAAGAAATAAATTTTTGAACTGGCAAAGCTTAAGGACTATTTGAACAGAGGTGATCTTTTTCAAAACTTAGTTTGGCTACATTGGACTGGTCTGATGCTAAACATACTTCCCTGACATCATTAAAATTGCAATAAATTATTATTGCAATGTAGACTCCCAAGGCTTTATCTGAGCCCTTTTCTATTATTAGGACTTCCCTTGAGCCATCTTTGATTATCAGAGTCTCCCCTGGGCCCTCTTCGGCCTGGTGACAGAGTCTTAATCAACTTGAAAGTTAATGAAGACACAATGCTGCTTTATGCGTACAGTGTGGTATCAAGTCATAGGTGCACACTTCCTAATTGTAACCTTTCCCACACACCATGCACATTGGAATTGGATTTAAAATCAAGGCATTAGTATTCAAGGACAGTTCTTTTTCAGTTCTCTGCCTGAGGGCAAATCCTTGAAAATTATTCACAGAATCACAGCAAAATGCTGTATTTTTTCTATTACAATAGAGTGAGGAGGGGGGAGGGAGGAGAGGGGGGTGTGCCCTGAGTCTACCTTAGGGGAACTGGAAATCAAACACCATGATGTTGGCATTAATCTAATCCACACACGAATAGTCTGGTCAACTAAGCTAACCGGCTCCTTGTGAATGCACTCCCAATTCCCAAAGTCTGTTACATAAACCCAGTGCACAAACCACTATGCAGAGAAACACACTGGTCAGTGATATTTCAATGCACCAGTCCCAGAAGGCTCCCATAGAATCTACAGAGAAGAGAGAAAGAACATTGGATTTCCAAGGACACATAATAAATACCATTGCTGCGACAAAACACCAGAATGAAAAAATTGCCATAATTTCTGTTTAAGTTTACATTAATCGTGTTTTATTTTTTGACAAAATAATTTATTTCTGAGAAAACAAAGTAAGATATGTGCACATGTAAGGATGGGCTTCAAGGCAATTTAAATAGTACATAGTACAATATTGATGATTTTTTTTGTAATGCAATTGTAAGGATATCTAGCTATGAAATGGGTATTAAGCTATTTAAATATAATCCGCTATATAACACCATGGCCTTGTACTCTCTTGTTTCTGCAGCAATAAACTTATTGTTCTTGTCATGTACTTTGGTGTTTCCAGAAAATGGCAGTCCACTTCAACTGCCCCATATACTGACACCTTTGGATGTTAAATTTGTTATAGGATATAGCAATTGTACGTAACATTTTTCTTTTAAATTAATTCTTGAGATGTGGACACGCAGGCAAGAAAGGAATCTGTTTGTCCAGCCTTGGTTGTGCTTGAGAAGGTGGTGATGGACATTCTTCATGAACTGTTGCAACGTGTGTGGTGAATCTACTCTCACAATAAGGTCAAGTAAGGACTGCCAAGATTTTGACCAGTAACAGAGAAAAATCGGTTATATCTGTCCAAGTCAGGATGTTGTATGACTTGGATGGGAAGTTGGAGTGGTGGTGCCACCATGTGCCTGTCTTCAGGTTCTGGAGATTGTAGATTTGGAAAGCCGTTGAGAAAGTCTGAGAAGGTTGCTACTACGCACCTTACAAATAGTACATGGTACAACAATGATGGAGGGGAGTGGATGTTTAAGCCAGTGGATTAGGTACCAATCAAGTGGACGGCTTCAGTTGTCAGCTCCTTAAGTATTTTAGGAGCTGCACCCATCCAGGCAAGTAGAAATTATTCCATCCTATTCTTGATGTGTGCCTCATAATTGGTACTCAGGCTTTGGGGAATCAGGCGGTGAGTCAATCACCACAGATTACCAAGCCTCTATTCTACTCTACCAGAGATGCCATTTATGTGGCTGGTCCAGTTCTCATCAATAATGATCCTATGATCTAAAAACATGAAGTAAATCAAAAAGTGCTTATAAGCTGTTACTAATATAGTAGAAGGACTAAATGATTTGAAATAGGTAAGGGCTTCACAGATTTGAGATCCTGGGCTCAATTTTACCATCAGGTTGTACTCATTTTCAGGCGAGTACGCAATCCATGACTGCCTCTGTGCCTGTTCCCCCTTTACCAAGTGCCTATAATGGCTAAGATTGGGACCACACCCAAAACGGGTGCAATGGCAATTTAAATGCACTTGCATGTATTTAAATTGACTTAATGGGCTGGATGCCCAAACTTCCAGGCATTTCTCCTTTTACCACTGTATTTGCCTGTCCAGGCGTGAAGCAGACATTTCCGCAAAGGTCCAATTCAGGCTGTCTGGCTTCTAAAGAGGTAAGTTCAGAGTTTCCAGGGCTCTCTGATTCAGATCAGTGGTTGGGAAGTGGGGTGCAGGGAGGCAGGGCAGATGTCTGTCTAGTGGGGGAGGAGGGAGACGGGTCAGATGTCTTTCTGGTGGCGGGAGAGAGGTGGGTCTGATGGCTTTCCGGTGGAGGAGAGGAGGGAGCAGGGCCAGCAGGGAGGTTCACTACCGCTCTGCGTGTGATCAGTGGAGAAAAGGGATAGAAAGCCACATTCGGTCTGAGTGGGGGAAGGGAGGGTGTGGGGAAAAACGGACAGTTACGTTGTGGGGGCAAAAGGTGAGGCACTATTGGGCCTAGGAGTGATGTGATAGGGAAACATTTCTCTATTTTTCTTTACTGTGTGCACGCTGTTGAAGTCTCTGACCGGAGCTGCAGTGTTTTAGCTGCGCTAAGTCCTCTGCTCACAGGGTTGTGCAACACGATTCAGAATCACTGATTTTTGTTTTCAGGCACAGTGCGTATATGGGGATGTCTGAGAACTGGTCTAAAAGTTGGATCTGAAACATGCCCAGATTCAGCATTTAGAATCAAAATGGTAAAATCAGACCCCCTGTGAGAAAAAAATGACTACCTACAGTGACTCTTGATTTCAGTACAGTGAGGAGGATGGGGTACTTAACTGCTTGCAAGGAAGAGAGAAAAGTTCTGATGAATATTTATCATGGCAATATTGACTAATTATGTTGAGGGAAAGTTGTGACAGATGGACCTTACCAGGCAGACAGCAAGACCTTCTTGTCTCATATCCAGATGCATGATAATTATCTACAAATCCTCTTCAGACAGAACATAGAGTAAATTAATAAACTATAGAGGTGAGATTTGTCTGGGTTTGTGCCCAGGTGCATTTGGTTTTTCAGTCATAAGGAATGTCAACAATTGGGTAATTCGGAACGTATGCCTGCAAAGAACTTGGCTAACTTTCCAGAACATATTCCACAGAGGCACTTCTGTTTTGCTTGGCAAAGACTCAGGAAGATATCCCCTTGAATTCTTGATTCATCTCAACTCAACACCTCGCTCAAATTCTCTTAGAAGCAAATTGAAAAACAACAATTAGTATGCACTGCAGATACTGCTGTCAGAAGAAGACTTTCCTGCTTAGTTTGGGAAACCGTTATGAATTCTCAATGGCTGCAGTCATGCCACTTTTACAGCAATTCTGTCCATAAGCTCATAAATGATAGAGGTAAAGAAAATTTCCACAAAAGATCTGGAGTCTACAGCTGCTATCAAAGTTATCCCTTAAGTAATTCTAACCCTGAAATCAATGGGATCTTGATCATCCTTTTATTACATTCTAAAAATATTTTGACATGGATGCTTTAGTTCCCTGAACTAAACATTTAATTGATAGAAAGATGTTTCATTTGCTAGTCTTTCTGAAATGATAACATCCACATGATATGCTGAAATGTACAAGCAAAAGTCATTTCTCTTTCAGGGATATTAAAATGTCATGTTGAGCGGCATACATACAAGGAGAACAGTTAAAATTTTAATTGAGAGAGCTAATAGTTACATGAACACATTGACTGTGATGAATAGTGTGGGTGTGTGCATCACTCCTTTGTAACAATTGTACCAATAATTAAAATGCTTAAATAAGCAACGCACAGAATAAAACACTCACCTTCAAAATAAAACAAAAATGATTGATGAGAGTTTGAAATCTTAAAAACAAAATACCATTTATAAACTATAGAGACTGCCAAGATGATGCAACAATAAAAAAATTAAAAATGTAATACACTAATAATAATAATGCCATTTAATGGGCAAAGTAATGACACTGCATGCTGTGATATCCATAATCACTATTATACTTCTAACTTTCTACTGTACAAGTGATCACTGTCAGGGCATTACAGTTGACGACTACTTGTCATTAGCAGTAACTTCCAGGGAATCGCCTTCATTTTGCCATCCCACAGTGGAAGATACCATTTTTACCACTTTGATTCTAAGGGTAGAATTTTTCTGGCATGTCCGCCCAAGTTTTGCATGATCCCGCTCGAGGCCAATGGACAGTGTCATTCTCTGAGCCAAGCCTGCTCCCGGAATCGGGGCTGGCATGCTGGTAAAATCCCAACCTAAGTGCTGGACAGACCTGAAATTGCAGGGTTTCAGATCTGACTTTTAGACCCGTTCTGAAGATTCCCCATACACACTCTGCTTGCAGAAATATCTGTGATTCTGAATCAGACTGCAGAAGCCTGTGGGGCAGGGTTTAATGTGCCCAAAACCCTGCAGCTCTGATTGGCACCTCCAACTGTGCATGCGCAGAAAAAAAAATGCTAGAATGCTGCTCCCCATTGGATCCCTCCCCTTGGCCTCACAGACATTGACCTACCACCACCCCCCCCCCCCCCCCCTAACATTACTGACCTCCTTATCCCCACCCCCTACTACCCAGACTGTTCATGGGCCCTTCCCACTTCCCTCTACTGATCACAGGTAGAGTGGCAGCAGACCACCCCCACCCCCGCACTGATCTCAGGCAGATTGGCAGTGCCTCCCCTTCCCCTCCACTAATCTCAGGCAGAGTGGTTCCCCCCTCTTCCCCTCTACTGATCTCAGACAGAGTATCAGCATACACTCCAACCCATCCACTGATTTTGATTTGTCTTATTATTGTCACACGTATTAATATACAGTGAAAAGTTTTTTTTTCTTGCATGTCATACAGGCAAAGCATACTGTTCATACAGAAGGAAACAAGAAAGTGCAGAATGTAGTGTTACGGTCATAGCCTAGGTGTAGAGAAAAATCAACTTAATGCAAGGTAAGTCCATTAAAAAGTCTGACAGCAGCAGGGAAGAAGCTGTTTTTGAGTTGGTTGGTACGTGACCTCAGACTTTTGGATCTTTTTCCCAATGGAAGAAGGTGGAAGAGAGAATGTCCAGAATATCTGGGGCCCTTAATTCTGCTAGCTGCTTTGCCGAGGCAGAGGGAAGACACAGTCAATGGATAGGAGGCTAGTTTGTGTGATGGACTGGGCTACATTCATTACCACTTATAGTTCCTTGCAGTCATGGGAAGAGCAAGTGCCATTCCAAGCTGTGATACAACCAGAAAGATTGCTTTCGATGGTGCATCTGTAAAAGTTGTAGCTAATACGTTAAATTTCCTTAGTCTTCTGAGATCTCAGGCAGAGTGGCAGTGGAGCCTTCTTTTTCTCCACTGATCTCAGGCAGAGAGCCATCAGACACTAAGCACCTACCTCCTCACTAACTGGAGCATCCAAATCAGACTTCTGTGGAGCATGTCTGTTTCTAGATGGGCGATTCTGGATGGGCAAACTCATTGGTAAAGGGGCAAGTTCCAGTAAAGTTGGGCACGCAGCTCTTTAATTCAATTTAAATGCATGCAGGTGCATTTAAATGGCTGTCGCAGCTGTTTCAGCCACACCCAATCAAGGCCATTTTCAGGTCTTGGTAAGGAGGAACCAGCGTGGAGGCCGGCGCAAATCACATGATTCGCCTCATGCTCACCTTTACCAAGGTATTGCTTTTGAAAATGGGTGCAATGCAATGGTAAAATCGGGCATGATTTTAATTTTAATTTAAATATTTTACTTCAATGTTTTCCTGTGATCAGCCGTCAGACGCTGTAATCACTTGTGTGGTGTTTGAGGTGAGCCTGAAATGGTAATCATCTATGATTTTTTTTTTCTGCAATGATTGCTGCAGCTCTAATAGATTCTGAAATGGATTGTGTTGGCTTTTATATTCACGTGACATGAACAATTCTGAAAATTGAATCATATTAATTGTATTGTCTCCAGAAAAGGTGTACTTTTTAAGCACAGATATGGTTAAATTATTGACATCCTGGGGTAATAGAACATAGAACATAGAACATTACAGCACAGAACAGGCCCTATGGCCTTCGATGTTGCGCCGACCAATATAAAAAGCAATGCCCCTCCAAACTAAACCATTCCCTTCTCTTCCATATACTTATCAACTAACCTCTTAAACGCCACCAAACTTGGCGCATCTACAACTGCTGCAGGCAGGGCATTCCACTCCCGAACCACCCTTTGGGTAAAGAACCTACCTCTGATATCCGTCCTATAACTATCACCCCTTAATTTAAAGCTGTGTCCCCTCGTGCTAGCTTTTTCCATCCTAGGAAAAAGGCTATCACTGTCCACCCTATCTAAACCTCTAATCATCTTATATGTTTCGATCAGGTCCCCTCTTAGCCTCCTCCTTTCTAACGAAAACAACCTCAAATCCCTCAGCCTCTCCTCATAAGACCTGCCCTCCATACCAGGCAACATCCTGGTAAACCTCCTCTGTACCCTCTCCAATGCCTCCACATCTTTCTTATAATGTGGGGACCAGAACTGCACACAATACTCCAAGTGCGGCCGCACTAGAGTTTTGTACAGTTGCAACATGACGTTGCGGCTCCGAAATTCAATCCCTCTACCAATAAAAGCCAAGACTCCATATGCCTTCCTAACAACCTTCTCGACCTGACTGCCTACTTTCAGGGATCTATGCACATACACACCAAGATCCCTCTGTTCATCTAGACTACTAAGAATCCTACCATTTGCCCTATACTCTACACATTTATTATTTCTGCCATAGTGCATGTTGTAGTATGGAAGAGGAAGAGTTAGAGACAGACTGACAGATACAAAATTGGAACCATCCATTCTAAAGGCATGAAATTGGTACTTTAAAGGAATCTGCAGGGCTAATGTTCTGTACATCCTGCCTGCCAAGACATTCAGAGTGGGACCATTTTGCAGATGTCTCTGCCAACCACTACAAATTCACCTGATTTCATAAGAAATCAGTGGTGCCTCAGTAGTTAGCTCTCTTGCCCCAAGGCAGAATGGTATGGGCACACTGTCCCACTCTAGAAACTATGGGCAGAATTTTATGAGAAAAATGCTAGTGTGAACATGGGAAAGTTATAGATCTATTTTTTTTGGGCAAGGATTTGCTCCCACTGCAAAATCTAAACTGATAGACCAAATACAGTAGTGGGTGGTGGTAGACTCCTTATTATTCAAGTACATCCAAGCTGTAAATGACCCCTTCTATGTGTTCTGTCTGCCCTCTCATGATTAAAGAATCTGCTGAGAAATTGGAAATCTGGAGAACTGGCAGCTCAAATTGTCATTTTTGGGGGAACTTACGTAACTGTATCAACTCTAGCATTACTCTGGGTATGTTGGATGTTGCATGTTTGATGTAGATAGTCCTCAACTGCACATAGAACTAAATTTCAGTGCTTGCTTCTGCATGGGCCAGTTAGCTGCAGTGTTCTGCCAAGAAAGGTGATTTGCAATACAGAAGTTTGTAAGGCTCTTTTTAAAGGTGTTCTCTTATTGTTTGCACTGATCACCGTAATATTGTTTGCGCTGGGACAGTTCCCCACAGAGGATCTGCTTAGGGATTCTGTAATCATCCATGTGGGAGACCTGCCCATCCAAGCTGAACTTTCTGGAGAGTGGTTTTCTTGCTGCTGAGTCCAGCACAATGAAAGATCAGGTAATTTGCAATTTAGCCCTGACATTGAATTCACAAAGTCAACTCACGTACTTTTGTGGAAGTTATCCAGAGTTCAAAAATGGAACCCACAGTAGCCTCAGGGTTCTGTACACTCAGCAAGTGATCAGAACAATCTGGCAGAGATTGAATTTAATCTTAAACTTAATGCCATGCTGCTTCCAGCCACAATCATGGAGTCAGTTGTAGGATGAACTTATTCTTTGGATGCAGAAATGAAAATGCTGGAAAATCTCAGGAAGTCTGGCAGCATCTGTAAGGAGAGAAAAGAGAGGACGTTTTGAGTTCCAGATGACCCTTTGTCAAAGCTTTTTTAGATTCATGCACAGACACCTTCAACACTAATGATACTGCAAGACAGCAACCACCAAGCTATGAGAAATTTTCTCCAACCTCGAGGTTGGAGCAGTCAATGGTTATGTAAGGTGTGTAGTTATATGCCTTTAGATGATAGCAGCATGTTATCACGAGAAAAAAGTATGTCATGTGATCCAATCTCAGTTTCACTTTTTGCCTGTGAGCAGAACATAACATTGTTCTGATGTATTCAAGCTTTCTGTCCATGTATATAAGTTCTCATGTACCCAGTTTCAATAATTGAACCCACAAATGTGTTTATATCATCCCTCATCAATAATTGGTGCCTTTATATGATATTATCATAAAAACAATATGGTGTTTAACAGTGGTCAAACAATATTGCAGCAAGATTAAGTACAGATATGACATGGTGAACAGCCTTAGATCAGGTTACATGCCATGAGATGACCCATTTCATCAGACCACAATGAGTTTACAGCTTTGGAGAATGTTGAAACTGCAGTGTGGTGATTGCACAGGAAAGCTTTGAAAATACAGGGTTGAGATAGTGCTTAAGTTAATTAGAAGTTGGTAAGCAGATGGATTCCATGTGGCGAGAAGGTAGTGCATAGCCTGTCAGTTTCTTGAGTGGCACAGCACATCGAGGGGGCCAACACAAGGTTAGCTCAGCTGGAAAAAGCAAGCGCCCACAGTGTGGGCTGGGTTGATAGAAAACAAGGGGTAGAGTCAAGGAAGGAGAGCAAAATAGTAATATGAGAAATGAAAGTCAGAAAATGGCAAGAAGGGACAGAGAGTGAAAAACCTAAGAATACACCTGTAGTCAAGGTGAGATGTTACACAAATAACAAAGCGAAAGCTAAAGGCTTTCAGTGGGATTTTCTGGTTACCTTCCACCGTATGGTTTCCGAAGGCAGAAGTGGCTCGCCAGCAGGATCTTTTGGAGTCTGTGGTGTTTTTGTGGCTCACCAGACCCACTGTGGATTTGCTTTCAGTGTGAAGAACCCACCTGAGGAAAGAGTCAAGGAATCCTGCCTTTGTATCTGAATGCATGTAGCATTCATACGAAGTCAATAAATTGATAATGCACATGGAAGTAAATAAATAACTATGATCTAATAGCTATTTCAGAGATATGGCTGCAGGTGGACAATGTCCTGAATATTGAGGGGCATCTGATATCCAATAAAATTCCACGAGCATGCACTGGAAAAATGAACACCAATTTCATTTGTTTCAAAATCTCTCTGTAATGCAATCCAACTGCTCCAGCTGTTGGAAACATTTGCTTTCGTGTTTGGAATTGTGTTTTCATACGTACCAATTTGACAAAAGATTTGTGGTAGAGACCAAACACAAACAATGGGAGATGATTTGTCAAGAACCATTGAATAGTGCACTGTTGAGATTACAATATATATTGACCGAGAGTCAAGGTTACAACTGTGAGATTAGATACAAGTCAGGTAAATTGATGGTCATATTCAATATAAAAACAGAAGGTACATTCTTGGGTCTACAAGGTGACTTGCAATTTATCAACTTCCTATTGATAAGCTTTCAGAATAGGGTGTGGCAGCTCAGCTTTCCTGTTGAGGAGAATTTAAATTGGCCACCCATTGAGCTGGAATATCATCAACGTTGAGAATCTTTGTTGGATAGCTAGTCAACTTGGAATTCATTGCAATTTACTACAACTGGGTTTGTATTAGCTTCAGTGACAACAAGGTATCTCAAAACTCAAGCTCAGACATGAAACACTCACTTCATAAACTGCCATCCAGGGTTTTAAACAGTTTACTGCACTGTCAGGGATAATACGCTACTTATGAGCACACAGTAAACTTTTTTAACAGCCCTGATGAGCAAGCAGTAAGTTGTTTAAAGTCCTGATTTACAGCTTAACTGTGCATTTCATTCTTCCTCAGAGAAAACTGAAAATCTCAAATTTTGCTGGTCCAAATAAATAATTAAAGTAGAATGAACCATAGAGTATTGCAGAACAGAGAAATGATGTTCCACTCACAAGTTTGGGAAGTGATTTACTCTATATGAGTAATATTGTCCTGCTCACTCCCCATAGCCTGTACGTTTCCTTCTCAAGCATCTAACTTCTCCCCTTTTAAAGCAATTTCTAGACAAGTTCCATGTAGGAGGGAAATAAAACAAGTCAAACCTCTGAGACTATGTTGAACTTCAAGAAAAGTTTTTATTCCACATGTATGAGGAAGAGATGAACTCCAGCCTGAAATCTTCGATTGCCTGTGAGTTCTCGCTGATCATCATACATTCGTATAGGTTATTATATTTTTTCGAGTCGCAAAGGTTTACATTACCATATTAATTCCTGAATAGGTTACAAAATGGTTCTTCTAATCTCGTTATGCAAACTGCATTGTTCTGCAGAACTCCATTAATCAGTTCTCTGGACGATGTGGAGATAACTCAGTAAGAATTTAGCAACACCAAATGATTTGCCTGAAGAAGACACAAGAGTCGAAAGCTCGCTTTTTTACTATCAAATAAATCGGTTGGATTATATATTGGTGTTGCTAAATTCAACGCCGGCATCTGTACATCGATGTGGAGATGCCAGCATTGGACTGGGGTATACACAGTAAGAAGTCTGACAACACCGGGTTTAAGTCCAACCAATTTATTTGATTGTAAACTCTCAAGCTTTCGGGTTTCTCCCTTCGTCAGATGAATGGAGAGTTCTGGCCTCAGAGCATATAACACCACTGAATAGAATGCAAGTTTTTACAACTAACCTGCTATTCAAGTCTTAAAGATACCAACAATGTGAGTGGAAAGAGCATTAAGTCCAGGTTAACAAGATGTGTAATGTATCCAGACAGTACAGTAAGCGAGGTTTTGCAAACCCAGGCAAATCATGGGGATTACAGATAGTGTGACATGAATCCAAGATCCCGATTGAGTCCGTCCTCATGTGCAGAACTTGGCTATCAGTCTCTGCTCAGCGACTCTACGCTGTCATGTGTCGTGAAGGCCGCCTTGGAGAACACTTTCCCGAAGGTCAGAGACCAAATGCCTGTGACTGCTGAAGTGTTTGCCAAAAGGAAGGGAACATCTTGCCTGGTGATTGTCAAGCAATGTTCATTCATCCATTGTCATAGCATCTGCATAGTCTCCTCAATGTACCATGCTTCGGGACATCCTTTCCTGCAGCATATTAGGTAGACAACGTTGGCTGAGTTGCAAGAGTACGTACCGTGTACCTGGTGGATGGTATTCTCACATGTGATGATGTCATCCATGTCGATAATCCGGCATATCTTGCAGAGATTGTTGTGGCAGGGTTGTGTGGTGTTGTGATTACCCAATGATGATGTCAAAGCATTGTATTTGCCCAACTAATTGACAATAATGGGCCCGGTTTTATCATTGAGTACATAAGAGTTGGGCATGAGGGCAATAACACAATCCGCGACAGTGTCCACACAAATGTCCACTTTACCAAGGCCCAAAAAGAGCCACAATCCGATTCATGCCAGAAACTGGTGCAATGGTGATTTAAATGCATTTGCATGCATTTAAATTGAATTAATGAACTGCCCCCCCCCCCAACTTTATCAGCATTTCCCCTTTTACCATTGCATTCACACATCCAGATACAGCGTGAAATAGACCTTCTCGGCAAACGTGTGTTTTGGGCACTTCAGCAGCTGAAGAATGAAGTTTAGAGCTTCCAACGGCTCTCTGACTCAGATCGGTAATGGCGTGGGGGGGGGGGGGGGAGCGGGGGAAGCGGATCAGATCATTCTCTGGTGGGAGGAGAGAGAGGAGTAGATGGGTCAGATGTATCTCTGGTGGGAGAAGGGAGGCCCGATCATTGTCTTGTGGAGGGGAAGAAAGGAAGGCAGATCATTGTCTGATTGGGATGAGGGGAGGGGGAGGGGAGCCAGATGGATCTCTGGTGGGGGGAGGAATGTGAGGGGGTTAGGGGGCTCCACTGCCACTCTGCAGGCGATTGATGGGGAGTGGGGGGAAGGGAGGCAGAGGGTTGTTTTCAGTCTGGGTAGCAGGGGGAATGGGTGGATAAGGAGGAAAGTTATGTTGTGGGTGTGGGGTGATGTCTGCGGGGACTTGCTCCTGCATTTTGCTCATGGGTCGCTTTTATCTGTTTTTTGCTGCCCAGGAATGATGTGACAGTGGCACGATTTTCAAATTTGTTCTGCACTGCACATGTGCAATTCAAAGCTTCAATCATTTTGAGTGAACTAAGCTGCAGCCAATAAAACTCAGACTCATGACTTTTTTTGTCAGGTTAAGTGAGCATGGGGGCACCTGAAAGCAGATTCCCAAATCACATCTGAATTGCACCCAGATTCTGCATTTAGAATGAAAATGGTAAAATTGGGCCCGGTGTTCTAATCGTTCCCCCCACCAGCTAGGTGAACATGTATTATAGAAGACTATGACCTCCTTAGACAGTATGGCATCTGGCTGCCTTACTGCCAGTTCTCCCATTATCATGATAGTTCGGAACGATTTCCTGCACATTAGAATTTGATAGCATGCGTTAATCATTATCTGTCGGCAGAGCAGGCATCTAGCTGTCTGAATTAGTTCTTCTCTTCCCTCAAGTGAAGCCTGGCTCCCTGGGCTTGCTCATGGCAAGGTGGCACAGTGGTTAGCACTGCTGCTTCACAGTACCTGGGTTTGATTTCTGGTTTGGGCTACTTTTGTAGAGTTTGCACATTCTCTCCTTGTCTGCATGGGTTTCCTCCCACTGCCCAAAGATATGCAGGTTAGTTTGATTGGCCATGCTAAATTGCTCCTTCGTTTCAAGGAAAATAATTAGGGTAAATGGTGATCAGGCCTGGGTGGCATTGCAGTCAGTGTAGACTCAATGGACTGAATGGCCTCCTTTTGCACTGTAGGCCTCAATGATTCAATGAAAATATGAACAGACATATAAATTAAAATATAGAAGACATGATTCCTGATATTGCCCTGCAGCAATTCCCTCTGATGGCTCTTGACCATACCCAAGAAAGCCAATAACAGTGGTATACGGTGTCTGTGTATTTTTTTGTATTCTAAACTATAGCATGTGAATATTGTTGTCTGTCCTCATGGAAGCTTGGTCATTGTTGGATACATGGTACCAGATCCATTGGGTGGCCAGCCTTCCAAACCATGGAAAGTTTCCTAAATTACCCAGCTGTAAGTAACAGCCACTAGCTTCTCCCCTTCCCGAATGCTACTGGAATATGTTAAAGCACAATTTCAGTTTTACCCACTTTCCATTGTAGACAGCCCATAACTGTTGCCCACACCAGCATTATGCCCGTACCGATAGTCATTCCTATTCTAATTATCTCCCATCCTTCTGTTAATTGTTTGCCTGCTGACCCCAGAATGAATATATCCCAACAATTTGTATCCAGGAGATTCCCACCCAAGTGGTGATCTGGATAGCTAAGTCCACCTGGATCCTGCCCTTGCTTATCTGATCTGTTGATTGTCTGACATACTCCTGAGTGAACTTTGTGATTTGGTGCATGGCCTGTCAGATTATCCTCCCTGGTGTTTTGTCAATGTATAGTGAGTCACCCCACCTCCCCCAGACCCCAAATAAGTAGCCTGACGTTCGTCTGGGAGGTGAAATTTTCTCACTGTTAAAGAGTTTGTTACTTACAGAAGCTGTTACACAGGAGCACCCTTGTCTCCCCCCTCTCCCCCACTCCCCACCCTGTGATTGTCTCTGTCTCTGATGTGATGAAACACCACTGCTTTGGGCCAATCTGTATGGCTTTAAAAGTTTCTTTTAATGGCAGAACATCAACGATTACCTTGTTGTTATTTGACAAGGGTTCAAGGGTCCAACAGACACACATTATATAATGTGCAACTCCAAACAGCACTCTACACTGCTCATGTATGCCAGGTCACTTTGATGTGGTATGTATCCCCTGGATCTGGCCGGTAGACCCAGCCTTACTGCACTATTCCCAATGACTCAAACCAATAGCTGTCCCTAAAGGTTTCTTTGGCTGGGTTCTCCTGTGGGACTACCATAATAAATTTTATCCCTTCCTCTATTGGCCCCTCCATCTGGTCTTATGACCTCAGCTTGTGCCTGTCCCTGTGTGTGTTAAGGAAGTTTACTTCGTATAGGGAGGTGAATAAGTGCCAAGGGATAGTCCGGAATCTCAGGTCCTCAACGTCTGTCCAGATATTGTCAATCAAATCTCTGGCAAGAGTATCACAGGTTCTCCCCTTTACTTGTGCTTGGGTGGTGTTAATTATACCCAGGATACCTTGTCCAAGGCCTGTAGGAGCCCTTCTCTTTGTAGATCTATGGCAGTCAATGCATATTCTTGCCCATATGCTTCATACTATAGCCTTTTACTGACTTCCACAGCAACCCAGGAGGAATAACTGTTTGTCTCAACTAGTTCTACAAAATTCATGACAGAGTTTGCGCTGCCAAATAACCCTCCAATGTCTCCTAAAAATGCTCCTTTTATTCTGCTTGCTTACCCTAGATTCCAGGGATATCCCATAATTATGGTTATCTATGATTTCCAGTGAACTAATTTTATGCCCATTTGATGGCACTGGGGTATTTGTGGCACTTGGAGTTTAACCCAGAGACGTTATATGTTATCTCTAAGAGTACTATTGTGATATTGTGTGGTAGGGTTTTAGGTTTCTCTATCCTAACTGGTCTGTCTGAGGGGAAGTCAACTAATTGAGGGCATTGGGTAGGCTTTTGATATCCACAAGTACAAATGTTATAACATCTAATCTCCCCACATCTGAGTCTGTCTATTACATCGATACAGTATTCCTGACAATACTGACCTTAAAGCAGGGTTCCCATAGAAAGGGAGGGAGATCGGCCCATCCTATCGTTAAATTTAAGTGTGGACTGAATAATCACATCTTCTGTCCTGATCCCATAATCTTAGAATCATAGAAACCCTATGATGCAGAAAAAGGCCATTCGGCCCATCAATTCTGCACCAACCACAATTCCATCCAGGCTTTTCCCCTTTTTCCCTACATATTTACCCTCTAATCTACACATCTCAGGTCACTAAGAAAATTTTTTTTTTATCATGGCCAATCAACCTAATACTCACATGTTTGGACTGTGGGAGGAAACCAGAGCACCCAGAGGAAACCCACGCAGACACGAGGAGAATATGCAAACTCCACACATACAGTGACCAAAGCCGGGAATCGAACTCAGGTCCCTGGAGCTGTGAAGCAGCAGTGCTAACCACTGTGCTATCGCACCACCCAATAATTTTACATGTATAAGTCTACATACCCAATCCTGTGTATGCATTATATATGTCTTCATAATAACCAAGTATTCCTTTGAGTATGTTTTTGTTTTTAGTCCCACTTCAAAAGATGTGGGGAACAAATGTCCCCTTCATAGTTTGTGCAGGAAGCGCCACCCTGTAAAGTATTTCACAGCATCCGATCCTCAGTCTGTATAGCCCACCTGCAGCTTGGGTCTTTGATCCTAATCAGCATTCCAGGTCTCTCGAGCAGCATGTAGTCAGTGTGCTTTAGCATGGCTTTCCCCATACTGGCATGATCACTTGAGACCAGTGGCTAGCAGGGGTCACATAGTTTGAAATCCAGGTGTCTGGTTTATTAATCCATTCTCCTGTAGCAGGAGTCCATCCCTCTTGCAGGGGTTGCTCGCATTTTCATTACTAAAGCGGGTAAGACTTTTACCCAACACTGTCCATTTCCACTAAGACCTTTGTCAGGCTTTGTTTTTAAGATTCTTTTCTATGATCCCTGAACTCTGTGGGTGGAACAGGAGATGGAATCGCTGCTTGATTCGCAGCAGGCCACAAGCCTGCTTCTTTACTCTGTCTGTAAAATAGATGCCCTGGTCTGAGTCTAATTGAAGTGGACACCCCACTGCAATATTGCTTCCTCTGCTAATATTCAAGCTACTGTACCGGCTGGTGCAGTCCCTCCATCTACCAGTTAATAT
Source organism: Sphyrna mokarran (assembly GCA_024679065.1). Taxonomy (NCBI): domain Eukaryota; kingdom Metazoa; phylum Chordata; class Chondrichthyes; order Carcharhiniformes; family Carcharhinidae; genus Sphyrna; species Sphyrna mokarran. The sequence goes on along the minus strand of JAGIQG010000006.1, from coordinate 62,495,284 downwards.
CTCTTGTTCTGGGATTGTGGCAGCAGTCTGGTGAAGTCTATCTGCAATTGCTTTGACAGCCCCTGCTGTCTGGGCTGGTACCTCAGCCTTATCTTGGGGCCTTCTCACACTCATGCTGGACACACACTACACACTGCTGGCAATGTCTGTCTCCCGATGCCCTTCCACCACCAACATCTGCTAATTTGCTTAATAATCTAACTCTCCTGATGTATGTTAGCCCATGGCAAATTTTAATAAGATTTGCCTAATAGGTTGCCAGGAAATTATACGCCCATCCTTTCTCCAGATGTTATCCAAATCTTTTACAATGCCTTATTTCTTCCACTCATCTGCATCTTCTCCTTCTGTTGATAGTTGCACTTTCCCTACACCATCTGAATCTTGTTCATATGCAGCAACTGGTTTTACTTCTTCCCCTGTATTCTATGAGTCTGTGCTGTGAGGGTTTTGGCTGCTCTGTCTGTGTAATCATTGCCCTGCTGCTGCAGTGTCTGTTTCTTTTTGTGTGCACTTATCTTGATTACTGCAGCTTCCACTGATGTTTTGGCTGCTTCGACCAACTCCCTTACATAATTCTTATACTGTACATACCCCCCTGAGGAAGTTATGTATTCCCTGTCGAGCCTAAGCAACTATAAAATTGTGAATTATCCCAAATGTGTAACGGCTATCAGTGTAGATAATAGCCCTCTTTACCTCGGCAATGCTTACGTTTGGATTATGAGTTCTTGAGCTGACTCAGTTCCAAGGATCTGGCTTCTCTAAAGTATAGTGCATGTTCTATCCATTACCACCCATGCTGTACATGGGAACCCACTCATGATATTTCCTAGATCCAGCTACATATAATTCCATTGCATTTTCTCCTTCTAAACGGTTCTTCTGCTATCCTGCTGCTTCTGCCTTCATCAACTTCCTGCAAACAACTATGCTTTGTATCTTCACAAACTAACATGGATGAGGGGTTGAGGCCAGAGTCCTTTACTATTTGTATGTGTTTATCCGCCAGGTATAACACACTCTCCCACTTTGCTCAGTGGCTATTGGACACTGCCCTTAACTTTCCTGCTTCTAGTAACTGAACTATGGAGTGAGGGGAGTGGGGTATAATCAATTCCAGAAGAGTTATAATTTTGATGTCTCTATTACCCACATGGCGCAGTCCAATGCCTGAGCACACTGATATAATCTCACTAATATGGCATTCCTTTTTGCTGAATAATACGTTACTAGCCACATCCTGTCCCTGTGCTTCTGGCCCACTATTGTTTTGTAGTGTTCCCCCTCATTGTGGCAATATATGTGGAAGATTTTGTCAGGTCTGGTAACCTCAGGGTTAGTGCCACTGTGAAGGCATGCTTTATCTTTTCAAAAGCAGTGTCCTGTTCCAATCTCCACTCTACTTGTTCCCAAGATTGCTCCCCCAACCCACCTCTGGTCAATTCCTGCAAGGGTTCAACGACTTCTGAGTAGTTCTCCACAAAACTCTTGCAGTAGTTAAATAACTCCAGCACTTGCCTGATTCCCCCTGATGAGTTTGAGGTTTTGGCATCTCTAAAATGGCTTTCTTTCTTTCTTTCTGCTGGGATTTTCTTCATTCCCTGAGTGATATGGTAGCCTAAGTATACAACCTCGTCCAACCCTAGCTGTGCCTTTTCTAAGGTTGATCTTCAGGCCAGCTCCCTGTATGGTTGCTAAAGTCCAGGTGAGGATGATTATGTGGTCTTTCTCCCCTTCTTAATGCTATCAGGAGGTCATCAACATATTGGAGTATATGTTCTGTATCCCACTAAGGTCAGCTTGGATTGTTATCTGGGCCATGTGTCTGTGGAATATGGCCAGATTATTGTGAAATCCTTGGGGCAATCTTATCCAGGTGTATTGGTTTTCCTCTACCGTAAATGCCAATTTATCCTGATGTTCCTCACATACTGAGATGGACCAGAAGCCATTGGCAGTGTCTAATACTGAAAACACGTTCTTCTCTGAGCAAAGGTCCTTGCATATCGTGGTTGAGTTTGCCACTAATGGGATAGTCACTTACTGCGTGATTGTCAAGGTTGGGTGGAGTCTATTGTAAGTCACTAAGAGCCGTTCAGTTTTCTCATTGGCCAAATTGTTGCTGAGTGAGTGCATTCTTTTCACTATTCCCTGCTCATGTAGTTCCTACTCTATGACCCTTACTGTCTCAATGGCTTCCTTTTTAATGGGGTACTGCCAGTGTGGTCTCCCCTTAAAATAATGGGGGGCACCTCCAGTCTCCCACAATCTTGCTTATCTTGCACCCACACCGCTGGATATGCCTATGCAATTATTCCCCACATTCCTGTTGCTCCCATTCTATGGGAACCAAAGCGATATTTCAGACATAGCGTCGTATTTTCCTTCCCCATCGGTCTACTGAAGTAAGACTTTCGCCACTCAATGCAATGGGTTTTTGTGTCTATTAGTGCCCCCAGTTGTTCCAACCAGCCTATCCCTAATATAATTCTCTAGGCAGTCTTACATACCCAAATTTGGATTTTTACCATGAAATCTTTAATTTCTAGGGGAGTGGGTCAATGTCACCACACAAACTCCATCTCCTACTCCCCATATCTCATTTGTTATATGGATTAGAGTAGAGATATATCGGTTACGGATATTGGGGCTTCTGTATCTATTAACATTGTACACTATCAGTCCCCTAACAGCACGTCAAAAAACATTCGCGATTCCCTCTCCTCCCCTCTCAGAGCCAAGGATCGTCATTGTTCCATCGTGCCGAGCATCTTTGCCAAATCCTCCTCGAAGACCAACGCTCCTGACGCCCCACAATTCTTTAAGGTGCTGAGTCCCTGATTGGCCTTGCCTCCCACTTTGGCCCAGCAGTCCTTCTGGTCATGCCCAGACTTTCGGCAATTCCCACACCTTAACAGGCCCCGTCCCTGCTCTTTCTTGGCCCTGTATTCTCTCACGAATGCTCTTCCTTTTTGTAGCATTGCCTTTCTCCATCTGGCCTTTGCATGGGACTCACCTTGTGTCCCTTCCTGGAATTAGCCTCTGCCTTCATCACCCAGGTGAGGACCTGATTATAGGTATTCCTGACTGATATGCCCATCCCCATGGTTCTCATCAAATACAGACCCATCGTGTTGGTCAACACCTTTAAACAGATTTTGTCATCTCAGTATGGGAGGGCTATCCCTGAATGGTGTTTAATGTCTTGAGATTCTTCTCTGCATAGCCCTCTACTCTTTCCTTTAGTCTTTGCTTAATCAGGGTGATCATAGCGTCATCGAGGTTTACAGGTCCTTCAGTCCAACTTGTCCATGCTGCCCTTTAAACAACTAAGCTAGTCTCAATTGCCCGCATTTGGCCTCTATCCCTTGATAGCCATCTTACTCATGTAGCTCACGTGAAGCAGTTGAGGCTACATCATTGAATGTTTTTAACACAAGAATAGATAAATTTTTGAACAGTAAAGGAATTAAAGGTTATGGTGAACAGATAGGTAAGTAGAGCTGAGTCCACAAAAAAAAACAGACATGATCTTATTGAATGGCGGAGCAGGCATGAGAGGCTAGATGGCCTACTGCTGCTCCTAGTTCTTATTTATGTTCTAAATGCTTTTTAAAAGACAAAACTGTACCCGCCTCTACTACTACTTCTGGCAACTTGTTCCGAACATTCACCACCCACCGTGTGAAAAAACTGGCCCTCTGGACTCTTTTGTATCTCTCCCCCTTCACCTTAAACCTGTGCCCTCTAGTTTTAGACTTTTCTAACTTTGGGAAAAGATATTGATTATGCAGCTGATCAATGCCCTCATTATTTTGTAGACCTCTATAAGACAACCCATAAGTCTCCTACACTCCAGAGAAAAGTCCCAGTCTATCCAGTCTCTCTTTATAACTCAAACCATCAAATCCTGGCACCATCCGAGTAAATCTTTTCTGCACTCTTTCTAGTTTAATAAAATCCTTTCTATAATGTGACCCGAACTGTACACAGTATTACAAATGTGACTTTACCAACAGGACATCTTAACTCTTGTAGTCAATGTTCTGACCAAGAAACCAAACATGCTGAATGCCTTCTTCACAACTCTGCCCACCTATGACTCCATTTTCAATGAGCTATGAACATGTACCCTTTGATTTCTTTATACTATAACACTCCCCAACGCCCTAACATTAACTAAGTTAGTTCTGCTCTGGTTTGATTTACCAAAATGCATCACCTCACATTTATCTAAATTAAAGTCTATTTGCCATTCATCAGCCCAATTGATCAAGATCCCATCTCTATCCGAAATAACCTTCTTTACTGTCCATAATGCCACCAATTTTGGTATCATCTGCAAGCTTATTAACCATGTTTCCTAAATTTTCATCCAAATCATTAATATAAATGACAAATAACAGTGGCCCCAGCACTGATCCCTGAGGCACACTGCTGGTCACAGGCTTCCAGTTTGAAAAATAACCTTATACAACCACCATCTGTCTTCTGTCATCAACCTAATTTTGTATTCATTTGGCTACCATACCTTGGATCCCGTGAGATTTAATCTTATGCAACAACCTACCATGCAGTACCTTATCGAAAGCCTTGATAAAGTCCATATAAACAACATCAATTCAACCACCTTCATCTACCTTCTTGGTTACCACTTCAAAAAACTCAAATTCATGAGACATGATTTTCCACTCTCAAGACCATGCTGACTGTTCCTATTCAGTCCTTGCCTCTCTAAATGCCTATGGATCCTGTCTGTCAGAATGCCTTCTAACAACTTATTCACTACAGATATGAGGCTCACCAGCCTGTAATTCCCAGGCTTTTCCCTGCAGCCCTTTTTAAACAAAGGCACAATATTTGCCATCTTCCAATCTTTAGGCACCTCGCCTGTGGGCTGTCAATGATTCAAATATCTCTGCTAGGGGACCTGCAATTTCCTCCTTAGCCTTCCAAAACGTTCTGGGATACATTTCATCAGGTCCTGAGGATTTATCTACCTTAATGCGCTTTGAGGCTTCTAGCAATTCCTTCTCTGTTAAACGTACACACCTTAAGACATCACTATTTATTTTTCCAAATTCCCTAATATCTATGTTTTTGTCAACAGTAAATACTTGTGCAGGTATACCAGAGCCATTTGGAGATCGCATATGGAATCACCTAGAGAGAAGGGGAAATCAAAGATACCCTCTTTGCAGTTTTTAAATTTGTGGTAAAACTACCCTGGGAAAGGGCAGTCCAAATTAAACTGCATCTATTTCAATGCAAGAGGCCTCTCGGGCAAAGCAGATGAACTCGGGCCATGGGACTGGGATATTATAGAATCTCACCCATCTCTTCTGGATCGGCACATAGCTGACTTTGTTGATCCTTAACAGACTCTACTCCCTCCTTTGTTACTCTTTTGCCCTTTATTTATTTATAGAAGCTCTTTGGATTCTCCTTTGCCTTATTTGCCAAAACAATCTCGTGTCCCTTTTTGCCCTCCTGATTTTTCTTTTCCTGCTCTACTTCTACACCATCTATTCTCTTCAAGGCATCCACTTCATCCCAGCTGCCTGTGCATGTCTTGTGTCTCCTTCTTCTTGATCACAATATCAAAATCCTGAATCATCTAGAGTTTGCTACTTCTACCAGCCTTTCCCTTCACTCTAAGGGGAATATGTTTACTCTGAACTCTGGTTAGCACACTTTTGAAAGTCTCCCACTTACCAAACATTAGCCTCACCCTAATTTAGAATTTTAACTTTTGGGCCAGACCTATCATTCTCCATAGCTATCTTAAAACTAATGGATGTGCTAACCATTATCTGTTGGCAGAGCAGACCTCTAACTGTCTGAATTAACCCTTTTTCTCCCCTCTGGTGAGGCTTGGCTCTGCAGGCTTGTTCTATGTAACTGCATGTATTACACTCAAATCAAAATGTTATGAAAGGACATATAAATTAAAATATAAAAGACATGATCCCTGATTTTGCCCTGCAACACTTCACAAGAGTTTTCTTTTTCCAGAAAATGCAATACTGATGACATAATCTGTATTACAAATGTTTTCAAATGTTCCTCTGAATTCTTTTTTGTATTTCTAATAAACATTCTTATTACTGCCTTGCTAAACAATGAACATAATGGACCTTGTAGGCTCACAAAATACAAGTCGGGTTCTTTTGTGATTTCTGAACTATACACCCAACTAATTTATGACTGACTTTGTCCAAGACTTCTGTTTTCTCAAGCAAGGAGCTAGTTTCATGTGCATCAGTGAGCAGTGCAAGAGGATTGTGGATATAGTGGTGGGCTGGTTAGAAGGTTCATTTTGATTCGCTCTCAGCATCATCCTTATGCCCCTGAAATAATACACTTCATTACCTCAATCATGAACTTCCCCCAGGTCTCATCTGTGTTCTCAATACTACTCATGTTTCCTCATGTCCTCTATGTCCCTCTATACTTCCTCAAATCTCCATGCACCTGCCATGCTTCCTCCTATCCCCAATGCTACCCTTCCAGGCAACCATGTATCCTCCATTGCTAGTAACCCAGTATCCATATATACACTGTAATGATATCAGTACAAACCAATAACATGTTTTTTTCTTAGAATTTGAAAACCTAGGCGCTTACTAAAGGAATGAAACCAAAGGTTCACTATTTAAATTAAAAGAATGTTACTACACAGGCATCAAAGAACATAAATACTGATAACTACATGCTATTTTTCATAGTCAGTTATGTTCAGGATATTAAAAGTACAATGGACACAGATGTTTATTCACTAAGCCAAACTTCTTAGCTCAACTTCCCTTCTGCACCCATTTAACTTTCAGGGTGGAATTTTCCTGTCCCGCCTGCCTCAGGAATTGTAGCACATGGGACACAGACCATGCAAAAGTCTGTTGATTTTCTGGACCGGGGGCGGGAGTGGGGAGGGGGGGGGGGGGGGGGGAGGTGGTGAGCGCAGCTGGAAAATCTCACCCATACTTCAAAATTCACATCAAATACTCATCAAAAATTGGAACATGATCTGAGTACTGTTTCAAAGATTTGTATTAGGGCTGAGATTTCTTTGGGCATTCTGCTTACTTCCAGCTAAGTTATCCTTTCAAATCTCCTCCAGCCAAGCCATGGCTGTAGAGTCCCACAAAGTGTTGGAATGAAGTCCAGCTTGGCAGAGTACTGCTAAACAGAGTACTTACTTAACCTGAGGAGTTGGGAAGTCGAGAGTGCATTCTGCTCCAGTTGTTTCCAGAAGAATGAGTAATTAAAGAGAGGGAGCAAGGAACTATAAAGCTTGAAAAATAAACACCAGAGGCATTAACTAGCTAAGCAGGTAAGCGATTAGATGGTGAATTTTATTTTCTTCTCTCTCACATTGAGTCAGTCTTTTAAACTAGGACTGAGGAGATAAATGGACTAGTTTAAATTTGCAGCTTAGCTAGTTAAACTACTCAATTTGGCTACAAATAATTATTGCTTTCTTTTCTAATGTCAAAAGTCTACTGAATTAAATACAATAGAGATGGCAGGTCTGGTGATTTTTGCAGCTGTATTATGTGCTCAAGGTACCTGCTGTTCAAACAATCTCAGCTCAGAGTTGATGAACTGGAGTCCGAGCTTCAGACACTGGCATGCATCAGGGAGGGAGGAAACGAGCTGGACTTTGTTCCAGGAGGCAGAAACACTGTTATCAGGGCAGGAGGGTTTAACTACAGCTGAGTTAAATACTGAATTTCAGAAGATTGCTCTTCAATTTGGTTTGAGGCTCTTGAAGCCTATGTGGGCAAAAGCAGGAATGCAAGGAGAATAAGCAACCTGACTATAGCTCCTGGGAACATTCAATTGTAATAAAGGAAAGCAGAATGCAGCAGTGGTAGATTTAGCATAGTCAGGCTAATAGACACTATTTTCTGTAGTGGAGAGCTTAAATTATAAAGGATGTGCTTTGCCAAGAGTAAGGATGCCTCCCTGGGTTTGGAGGGGAAGTTGAAGTGGTCCACCTGGATACCAATGGTGGGACAAAGAAAGAGTGTGTGTCAGGGAGCATGAGCTAGGGACTAAATTGAGTCCACAAATGGAACAATTTTTAGATTAATGTGTGAGCTACAAGCAAATTGATATAGGGTAAAAAAGATCAGAGAATTATGCATTTCTCAAAGCTTGGTGTGGAAGAAATGGGTTTTGATTCATGGGAGATGGATTGGTGAAAGCAAGAAATAAGCTGTTGGAATGTTATTCACTTAAACCCCACTGGGATCAGTGTCCTAGCGAGTTGTATAACTAGAATTGTAGAGGGAACTTTAATCTGAATAATAGGAGGGAAAGGGTTCACATGAGGGGAGATTTAGAAAGTTAAGAAGAAAAGAGAAGGTCATTTTGTTTGTAACAGTACAAGGATTGATGACCTGACTGTGACAAGAAGGGATAAAGAGCACAAATATAAAAACACACAAGCAAATAAAATCAATGTAAATGAAAATGGTACAAAGGCAAAATTAAGTGCTCTTTTATCTGAATGCTTTTGTAACAAGATGGATATATTGATAGTACAAATTGAAATAAATGGGTATGATATGATAGCCATTACAAAGACACGGTGGCAAGATTACTAAGGCTGGGGACTAAATATTCAAGGATATGTGACATTTTCGTAAGGTAGGAAGAAATGAAAAGGAGATGGAGTAGCTGTTTAAATAAAGGATGAGATCAGTACTGTAGTGCAAAATAGCTTTGGCTCAGAAGATTAAACTGCAAAATCAGTTTTGATGGAAATACGAAATAGCAAGGGAAATAAGTCACTCATAGGCATAGTTTATGGGCCCTAAAAGCAGGCGCACTGTATGACAGAGTATAAATCCAGAAATAATGACAACTTATAAGAAAGGTAATACAATAATGGAGGGTGATTTTAATCTTGATAGAGATTAGACAAATCACATTGGCAAAGTAGCTTTGAGGATGAGTCCATAAAATGTACTTGAGGCAGTTTCTCAGAATACTTCAGGAATCAACCATGGAACTGATTTTTTTAGACTTGGTAATGTGTAATGAGTCAGGATTAATTAATGGTCTCATAGTTAAACATCCTCTCGGCGAGAGTGATCAGACAATGACTGCACTCACATTCAGTTTGAGGATAAGGAATTTGGGTCTGAATGTAACATTACAAATGCTTTTTTTCAGTTTAAAGTTATAAAGATAGAGTTGGCCACAGTAGACTGGGAAAATAAATTAAAAGGTAAGATGGCAGAGAAGCGATGGCAGACATTTGAGGAGATATTCCAAAACAAAGATATATTCCGATGAGAAAACTAAACTTAGTAGGAAGAGTGCACAATCATTTGTGTTGTGATTTTTGATGGAAGTCAAAGGTGACAAAATCTGAGGATAAATTGCATCATGAAAATGTTTGCTTCAGTGATTTTTAAGTGACATTTCTTTGAAGTGAATGCCTATAGAGACATTTTCTAGCAAATATTTGACAATTTTAAATGTTTTAGCATAAAATGTCTGTGCTTGATAAAATTTGCAATCTCGTGTATGTATAAATGTAGTCATTAAATGTCCAAAGAGAATATCTATATCTAGGTGAGTTACTAAACTAAAAGTAAAAGAGGAAGTAAACATCTCTCTGTGGGAAGGATGCACAATCCATTATTAAGGAAGTTACAAGTAATATCAAATTGAATGAGAAGGCATTCAGTTCTGTGAAGATTAGTCGCAACCCAGGAGACTGGGGACATTTTAGGAATCAGCAAAGGATAACTAAAGAAAAATAAGCCAAAAAAATTAAAATATGACAATAAACTGTCAAGAAATATGAAAACAGGAGGTAAAATCTTCTGTAAGTATATGAAAAAGAAAAAGGGCAGTTAAAGTGAGATTTAGTCCTTTAGTGAATAAGACTGTGAGACTAATAATGGAAACAACAAAATGTCAAATTTGAACAAGTATTTTGTTTACACTGGAAAACTGGGAAAAAAAATCCCAAAAGTGGTAAAAAATCAAGAAGTAAAAGGGAAGGAGGCACTTAAAATAATCACTATTACAAGTGAAAAAATACTGAAGTCACTAATAGTCTCAGTTGACCATAAGCTGCTGTTTCCTTTGAGGGAATGGACTGACTAGTGGTGATTTAATCTGAAGATAGTTGTGACATGTCTCCCTTATTGATTTCTGAGATATCTCCCTCAGAGCTGTTCAATGACTACAAATTATCATTCAATGTGCAGTTAAATATTCACTTACACTTTACTGGACTTGCCCATTTACACAAGAGTAGCTTGTGCAGAGCAAGTTCTACGTTATTGTATTAGTCTTGGGTAGCCAATCAATCATTAATAGAAATGCAGAATATGCAGAAAAGAAAACTCCTAAACTTTTTCAAAGTTTTATTTGGGTGCTTCTCCTCCTTGTTTCACAGAAACACTGTGGTTCAAAGCCGACTTGAGGTCACCCTCACATCTTTGTTTCCCTCACCACACTTAATGGCTTGGATTAATTATTCCTCATGCCAGACACTGTTTCAGGAACCCTGTTTTGCATTTTGATGCTGCTATTTAATTGAGCCCAATGCCAAATTTAGTTTGGAACTTAATTGTGCTAGCACGAGTTGAACTTTTGCTCTCTGTTGCTATTTTTTTAACACCTGAACAGGTTTTTAACAAGTTATTAATCGACTTACCTTGCATGGGTTATAAAGCATACTATGTAATTCCAAATGAGTGCATTTGGAAAGCCAAATATTGCACAAGTCATTTCCCATCTTTTTGAGTTGACTAAAGGATATGGTAAAAGATATATTACAGCAGTCTTTCATGGCAATTATAAAGAATGTTCTGTGCTGTGAAGTAACTGGCTAAAATGACTAAACCTAGCTTTATATGTCAGTCATCTCTTAGCCTCTGATCGTTAAAAGAAAACAGACTGAGGAGATGATAAGTAAGAGATGATGGTGAGAAGTCTCCCTTCTATGGAACAATGATCATGCATACACATTCCATGAATTGTAGTTGTTGAGTCTGGCATTTGTGTTGTGATTTTTGATGGAAGTCAAAGGTAACAAAATTTGAGGATATATTGCATCGTGAAAATGTTTGCTTCAGTGATTTTAAGTGACATTTCTTTGAAGTGAATGCCTGTAGAGACATTTTCTAGCAAATATTTGACAATTTTATATGTTTTAGCATAAAATGTCTGTGCTTGATAAAATTTGCAATCTCGTGTGTGTATAAATGTTGTCATTAAATGTCCAAAGAGAATATCTATATCTAGGTGAGTTACTAAACTAAAAGTAAAAGAGGAAGTAAACATCTCTCTGACAGTCCGTACAATATTCGAATCAGATCAAAGTCATTAGAAAACTTGGCGAATGCTCAGAATTAAAAAGGCCAGAAAATCAGAACTCTAAAGAAGAGTTGTACAGACTTGAAACATTGGCCAGAAATTTCCATCCATTCTGATCTTCTGGATCCTCACAATGTGTACCCCACAATGCGGGTTTTCTGGCTGTGAAGGCTGCAATCAACTGCAGACCCTGCTAATAATGGCGGGACTAGAAGTTCCTACCACTGACCAAATGTAGCAAATTGCTTGGTATTTCCTATCCATTATCTCTGTTTTTCTCTCTCCACAAATGCTGCCAGACTTGCTGAGTTTTTCTAGCATTTTCTGTATTTATTTCAGAATTTCAGCATCTGCAGTGCTTTGCTTTTATTTTTGGGTGATTTGTTGTTGTCTGTTCAGCTATTACTGTGCATTAGCCACGGGAACCTGGTTCATTTGTCCTCCTTCAGTCAGGGACCAACAACCAACTGAAAGGCTCTTGTGCTTGCCTGGCTGTAACCTGTGAATTCAACACAGTTCTAATATTAGAACGAGCTGGTTGTGATATGCAATGTATGTCCAGGTAGTGAAGACAAATAAACTACAAGGAGCAAAGTAAAGCAGAAAGACAAACAAGTCAAAAAAAAAATCAATACAAAATAAATTAAAAGAAGATATGAAATAAAATTCAAGATTGGAAGAAAAATTAAAATTGACGAATGAGTAATAAAATATGGAATGTGGGGTGTTGACACAATGAAAACATTTGATCTGATCTCTTGCTCCACTGAGTTCTCAGTCTCATGAAGTAGCAATGAGAAGTGTGGAATTGGAGATCACATACTTCCACATAACAGTAAGAGAAAGGAAATAATATATCATGAAATTATGAAAAAAATTATGGGAAAAAATTAGGAGAAAATGGACATAGAGCATTTTACCAACCAATCCCACCTCACCCACTGCCTCATCCCTTGATGCATCTTTAGCCTAAAGCGCATGGCCCAGTATCTCTGGCGCTTCCCTTGAGGGAAGCTTTGGTGCCTCTTCCAATCGGCCATGCAAAGCGAAGCCACGTTAGTGAGCCAGGTAAGGGCATTGCTATCCTTTCTGCTTCATTTTGTCTTGACAAAACTCAAAAGGGGCCTACTTTGAGAGGTACCTAGAAGAGGTGGATTTCAGACCTTGGATCCAATGTCTGTATAACTGTAATACTAATGAGGGGAGACAGCAAAGAGTAGAGGGCCCAATGTAAACTTCATTATCTTGAAGAGACAAAAGGTGGCACAGCACCACAGTGGTTAGCACTGCTGCTTCACAGCTCCAGTGTCCTGCGTTCAATTCCTGGCTCGGGTCACTGTCTGTGTGGAATTTGCACATTCTCCTTGTGTTTGGGTGGGATTTCTCTGAGTATTCCAGTTTCCCCTCTCAGTCCAAAAATATGCAGGTTAGATTGATTGATCATACTAAGAAATTACTCCTTAGTGTCTAGGGATTCATAGGTTAGAGGGATTAGCGGGTATAATATGTAGGGATATGGGGTAGGACTTAGTGGGATTGTGTTCAGTGCAGACTTGATGGGCCGAAGGGCCTCTTTCTGCACTGTAGCGTTCTATGATTCTCTGTGATTCAGATATCCCAGGCCACCAGCAACAGTTGTATTTCTGCTCCCTTTTCCTGATGAAAGCCCTCTCTGTTCCCTGTGGGTGGGATATTGTGAGTAGAATATTGATCTGAACCTGCCTGTACAGAGAAAGTTCAGGTCATTGCAGGTGTGTTGGGAAGGGATGGGAAAATTGTTAAATTTAATAGAAGAGAGATGAAAATGTAACAGGAAAATTAGAGATTAACTTCTGTAAAAGAAAAGTAGAAGATAAAATAAAAAAAAGAACAAAAATGACAAAAGAAAGAACTGACTACATTCGTCTGTGTCATTACATGGTTGACACCACTAGTAGCAGCTTCAGAATAAAATATACATACTTGCAATATATATTTACTGTCAGTTTAAAGTTTCTATTCAGCTCATCACCAGCACTCAAGGTCTAAGCTGAGTCATTGAGCTATTTAAGCTCATAATTAGAGAGCAAAGCAGAAAAAACAATACTCCCACACAATCCTCAAAGATAAATTCCATTATTAATTCTCAGTGGAAATCTGCACAAGTTGAATTTGGCCTTAATATTACAAGACCACTGTAAAACCTGCTGACACAGATATATTGTAATCAAATGTTTCATGCAGCGAGAGCTACCCACACTCGTGACAAGATTAGATGGGAGGCTTTGATGGAATACAAAACATTTTTTAGCTCTTTGCACTTTGATTACTTGCCAGCTTATTGCAGTCTATTGCAAAAGTTATTAAGTAAAGCTACACCATCGCCAAATACATGAAACATTCTAATTTTTAAATAATGTAAGAAACTGATTATTGAAAATTAGTGTAACTCATCACGAGTTGCAAAGGATTCACAAATTGGCAAGAAATACCAATTAAAGTAAGAAAATTTAAAATTCACTCATAAGTTAAAATTATTGTCAGAGTGAACAAAAATTCTTTGTAGTTCACTATTCCTTTAAATTCACTTACCTTGTATGAGGCACAGTTCTGGAGATATTTGCTGCCCTTCAGTAACTCAATTCCTCATGTAGTTAATTACTATGTTGTAACTTGAAAATGTAGTCGTCATTAGGAGGCTGCCGGTAGTTGTAGTTTTCTCTGTCTCTATAAATTGGTCCAGAGAGGAAACCCGATACTCTACACAGGTAGAGTATCCCACCCTCCTCTAACCTAATAATAAAAGTGTGTGGGAAGTTTTTTTTTCTCTCTCTCCTTAAAGTAAATTAAAGTATCAGGGATGGCAGTGCAGGCAGTACGTTGCAACTCCTGTAGTATGTACGAGGTGAGGGACACCAGTAGTGTTCCTGCTGATTATACCTGCAGGAAGTGTGCCCATTTGCAGCTCCTTGAGGATCGTGTTAAGGAGCTGGAGCTGGAATTAGAGGAACTCAGGATAATCCGAGAGGTTGAGGAGGATATTGGCAGGAGTGACAAAGAGATAGTCACTCCTAAAAGTGATTCTTGGGTAACTGTTAGGAGGAGGGGTAAGAAGCAATCGGGTAGACAATCCCCTGGGGCTGTTCCCCTCCGAAACAAATTTTCTGTCTTGGAGGCTACAGTTGAGGAAGAATCAACTGGAGGTGACCAAAGGGAGCAGGTCTCTGGGGGTGAGCCTGCTGAGAATGCTCAGGTGGGTAGGGAGAATAAGAGATTGGGCCTAGTAATTGGAGACTCCATAGTTAGAGGGACAGATAGGAGAGTAAATAGTAATAAAAGTGACTCAGGGCTGGTGTGTTGCCTCCCAGGGGCTGGAGTCCAGGATGTCACAGATCGGGTTTTTAAGATTCTTAAGGGAGAGGGGAGTCAACCCCAAGTCATAGTTCATGTAGGGACACATGATATAGGAAGGACGAGGGAAGGGGATATTAAACAGAAATTTATGGAGTTGGGGTGGAAGCTTAGGGCCAAAACTGGCAGAGTGGTTATCTCTGGACTCTTGCCTGTGCCAAGGGATAGTTTGGAGAAGAATAGAGAGAGGGAATGTTTGAACTCGTGGCTGCGGGGATGGTGCAGGAGGGAGGGGTTCAGGTTCCTGAACAATTGGGACTCATTCTGGGATAGGTGGGACCTCTACAAGAGAGATGGTCTGCACCTGAACCAGAGGGGAACTAATATCTTGGGGGGAAAATTTGCTAAGGCTATGCAGGGGGCTTTAAACTGATTCGGGGGGGAGGGGGGGGGATCCTAAGTAGTTGGGGTGCTAAGAGGGATGAGAGTAAGGGGGTCATAGAGGAAAACTGTAAAACACAGCAGCATACGGGTGGGGTCGGGCATGGTTTGAAATGCGTATACTTTAATGCAAGGAGTATTCGCAATAAGGTGGAGGAACTTGCAGCTTGGACCAGTACCTGGAACTTCGATGTTGTGGCCATTTCAGAGACTTGGGTAGAGCAGGGACAAGAAGGGATGTTGCAGGTTCCAGGGTTCAAATGCTTTAGTCGGAGTAGAGAAGGAGGTAGAAGGGGGGGAGGAGTGGCATTATTAGTCAAAGACTGTACCACAGTGACAGAGAAGAAGTTTGATGAGGACTTGTCTGTTGAGGTAGTATGGGCTGAGATTAGAAACAGGAAAGGAGAGGTCACCCTGTTGGGAGTCTTTTATAGACCTCCTAAAAGTTCTAGAGAGGTTGAGGAAAGGATTGCCAAGTCAATTCTGGTCAGGAATGAAAGTAATAGGGTAATTGTTATGGGGGACTTTAACTTTACTAATATTGATTGGAATAGCTATAGCTCTAGCTCGTTAGAGGGGTCAGTTTTCGTACAAAGTGTGCAGGAAGGTTTTTGACTCAGTATGTAGATAGGCCAACTAGAGGTGAGGCTACATTGGATTTGGTGCTGGGCAATGAGCCAGACCAGGTGTTAGGCTTGGAAGTTAGTGAACATTTTGGTGATAGTGACCACAATTGGGTTACGTTCACCTTAGTGATGGACAGGGATAGGCATGAAGCTGGGGGCTGTAGTTATAGCTGGGGGAAGGGTAATTATGAGGCCATCAGGAGAGAATTAGGGTGCATAGAGTGGACTAGGGAACTACAGGGACTGGGAACATCTGGAATGTGGTGCTTATTCAAGGAGCAGCTGCTGCGAGTCCTTGATAAGTATGTCCCTGTCAGGCAAGGAGGAAATGGTCGCGTAAGAGAACCTTGGTGTACGAAAAAAGTTGATTTGCTGGTTAAAAGGAAAAAGGAGTCTTATGTCAGGATGAGGCTTGAAGGCTCGGTTAGTGCAATGGATAGCTATAGATTAGCCAGGAGGGAGCTAAACAGTGAATTGAGGAGAGCTAAGAGAGGACACGAGAAGACTTTGGCTGATAGGATTAAGGAGAATCCTAAAGCTTTCTTTAGATATGTTAAGAATAGAAGATTGGTTAGGACAAGATTAGGGCCAGTCATAGACAGCAGTGGGAAGTTGTGCGTGGAGCCTGAAGAGATTGGAAAGGTACTGAATAAATATTTCTCTTCGGTATTCACGCAGGGTGATGTAAATGTAGCTATGGAGAACACTGAGGTACAGGGTAGCAAACAGGAAGGTATCGAAGTAGATAGGGAGGATGTGCTAGATATTCTCAAGGGTTTGAAGTTGGATAAGTCCCCTGGGCCAGATGGGATTTACCCAAGGATTCTCTGGGAGGCAAGAGAGGAGATTGCAGAGCCTCTAGCTCTGATCTTCAGGTCGTCGTTGGTTACGGGTGTGGTTCCGGAGGACTGGAGGATAGCGAATGGGGTCCTGTTGTTCAAGAAGGGGAAGAGAGACCTTCCAGGGAATTATAGGCCAGTGAGTCTTGCTTCTGTTGTGAGCAAAGTATTGGAGAGAATAATTAGGGATAGGATTTATAGTTATTTAGAGAGTAATGAATTGATTGGAGATAGTCAGCGTGGTTTTGTGAAGGGTAGGTCGTGCCTTACTAACCTCATTGAGTTTTTTGAAAAAGTGACTAAGGAGGTGGATGGGGGTAAGGCGGTTGATGTGGTATATATGGACTTTAGTAAGGCGTTTGATAAGGTGGCCCATGGAAGACTTCTGCAGAAAATGCAGATGTATGGGATAGAGGGTGATTTAGCTAATTGGGTTAGGAATTGGCTAGCAGGTAGAAGACAGAGGGTGGTGGTTGATGGGATATATTCATCTTGGAGTTCGGTGACAAGTGGTGTACCTCAGGGGTCTGTTTTGGGGCCCCTGCTGTTTGTAATTTTTATAAATGATCTGGATGAGGGTATGGAAGGATGGATTAGTAAATTTGCGGATGACACCAAAGTCGGAGGAGTGGTAGATAGTGAAGAGGGGTGTTATAGTTTGCAGAGAGACTTGGACAAGTTGCAGAGCTGGGCCAAGATGTGGCAAATGGAGTTTAATGTGGAAAAGTGTGAGGTAATTCACTTTGGCAGGAATAACAAATGTGTAGAGTATAGGGCTAATGGTAGGACTCTTAATAGTGTTGAAGAACAGAGGGATCTTGGTGTATATGCGCATAGATCCCTGAAAGTTGGCAATCAAGTCGATAAGGTTGTTAAGAAGGCATACGGAGTCTTAGCTTTATTGGTAGGGGGATTGAATTTCGGAGCCGTAACGTCATGTTGCAACTGTACAAAACTCTAGTGCGGCCGCACTTGGAGTATTGTGTGCAGTTCTGGTCCCGCATTATAAGAAAGATGTGGAGGCATTGGAGAGGGTACAGAGGAGGTTTACCAGGATGTTGCCTGGTATGGAGGGCAGGTCTTATGAAGAGAGGCTGAGGATTTGAGGTTGTTTTCGTTAGAAAGGAGGCGGCTAAGAGGGGACCTTATTGAAACATATAAGATGATTAGAGGTTTAGATAGGGTGGACAGTGAAAGCCTTTTTCCTAGGATGGAGAAAGCTAGCACGAGGGGACACAGCTTTAAATTAAGGGGTGATAGTTATAGGACGGATATCAGAGGTAGGTTCTTTACCCAAAGGGTGGTTCGGGAGTGGAATGCCCTGCCTGCAGCAGTTGTAGATGCGCCAAGTTTGGTGGCGTTTAAGAGGTTAGTTGATAAGTATATGGAAGAGAAGGGAATGGTTTAGTTTGGAGGGGCATTGCTTTTTATATTGGTCGGCGCAACATCGAAGGCCGAAGGGCCTGTTCTGTACTGTAATGTTCTATGTTCTATGTATCCATATTCAGAGCAGTTTGCAGAAAAGCCCCTTCCCTGAATGATCCAAGGATCAGAAACTTGGTCAATGAACATTCTGATTTTTCATTTATTATCACACATATTAGTATACAGTGAAAAGTATTGCTTCTTGTGCATACTGTTCATAGAGAAGGAAAGGAGACAGTGCAGAATGTAGTGTTACAATGATAGCTAGGGGTGTAGTGAAAGATCGACATAATACGAGGTAGGTTCATTCAAAATTCTGATGGCACCAGGAAGAAGCTGTTCTTGAGTCAGTTGGTACATATCAGACTTTCGTATCTTTTTCCTGATGGAAGAAGGTGGAAGAGAGAATGTTCAGGATGTGTGGGCTCCTTAATTATGCTGGCTGCTTTTCCGAGGCAGTGGGAAGTGTAGACAGTGACAGTGGGTGGGAGGCTGGTTTGAGTGATGGATTGGACTTCGATTCGACTCTTTGCAGTTGCTTGCAACCTTGGGCGCAGAGCAAGAACCACATCAAGCTGTCATGCAACCAGAAAAAATGCTTTCTATGGTGCATCTGTAGATGTTGGTGAGACATGCCAAATTTGCTTAGTCTTCTGAGTAAGTAGGGACATTGGTGGGCTTTCTTAACTATAGTATCAGCTTGGGGGGACCAGGATAGGTTGTTAGTGATCTGGACACCTAAAAAGTTGAAGCTCTCAACCATTTCTACTTCATCCCCATTGATGTAGGCAGGAGCATGTCCTCTGCTACACTTTCTGAAGTCAATGACAATCTCCTTTGTTTTGTTGACGTTGAGGGAGAGATTATTGCCTTCGCACCAGTTCACCAGTTTCTCTGTCACTTTCCCGCACTCCGTCTCGTCATTGTTTGAGATCAGACGCACTGTAGCAATGTCATCCACAAACTTGAAAATTGAATTGGAAGAGAATTTGGCCACACATTAACAGGTGTATAAGGAGTGTAGTAAAGGGCTGAGAACACAGCTTTCTGAGGCACCAGTCCTGAGGATGATCATGCAGGAAGTGTTGTTGCCTATCCTTACTGCTTACGCTGTGTGGGTTAGGAAGATCCAGTCATAGAGGGAAGAGCTGAGCCCCAGGTCATGAAGTTTGGAGATGAGTTTCATAAGAATAATGGTATTAAAGACTGAGCTGTAGTCAATAAATAGAAGTTTGAAATAGGTGTCTTTGTTACCTGGGTGTTCCATGGTTGAGTACAGGGCTAGGGAGTTGGCCTCTGCTGTGGACCTTTTGCAGTGGTAGGCAAACTGTAATGGATCCAGGCAAATTGGAAAGCCAAAATTGATTTGTGTCATGACTAATTCTTCAAAGCACTTCATAAGATAAATATCAGAGCCACTGGATGATAGTCATTAAGGCACACTCTTCGCTTTTCTTCAATACCAGGATGATAGTCAACTTCTTGAATCAGATAGGAATGTCAGGTTGCTGTAAAGAGAGGTTGAAGATGTCTGTGAATACCTCTGCCAGCTGATCCATGCAGAATTTGAGTGCTCATCCAGGCCCCTACTATATATGTACACCTATGACCATGTGGCCAAATTCCCTTCCTACTTGATTTTCAAGTTTGCTACAACATCACCGTAGTGGGTTGGATTTCAAACAATGGAGACAGACTACAGGAATAAGACAGGGAATCTGGTGAACTTATGCTGTGACAATAATCTCTTCCTCAATGTCAACAAAACAGAGGAGATTGTCATCGACTTCAAGAAGCACAGTAGAGAATATGTTCCTGTCAGCATCAACAGGGACGAAGTAGAAAGGGTTGAGAGCCTCAAGTTTTTAGGTGTCCAGATCACCAACAACTTGTCTTGGTCCCCCTATGCAGACACTATAAATAAGAAAGCCCACCAACATCTCTGCTTTCTCATAAGACTAAGAAAATTTGGCATGTCCACTTCAACTTTCACCAACCTTTACTGATGCACTATACCAAGTATTCTTTCTAGTTGTATGACTCCTGCTCTGTCCAAGACTGAAAGAAACTACAAAAGTTCATTAATGTAGCCCTATCCATCCCCACAAATTAGTCTCCCATCCATTGATTTGGTCTACGCTTCCCGCTGCTTCAGTAAAGCAGGCAGCACAATTAAGGACCCTACATATCCAGGACATTCTCTCTTCAACCTTCTTCTATTAGAAAAAAGATACAAAAGTCTGAGGCCACATACCAACTGACTCAAGAACAGATTCTTCCCTGCTGCCAAGGAATGGATCTACCTAGCATTAAACTGATCTTTCTCTATACTCTAGCTATATATGTAACAGTACGTTCAGCACTCTCGTTTCCTTCTCAATGGACGGTATACTTTGGCTGTTTAATGCTCAAGAAACAATACTTTTCACTGTATATTAATGTGACAATAATAAATCAAATCAATCAAGTGACCAACTTGGCCAGTTGCTTTCCATGGGATCACCTTCAAAAAAAACTACTCTGACATTTGCAATAGTGACCTAGGATATATGTTCTCCTGAGGCTTCTTGATGGTCTCTGACTCAGAACCAACATAGAATGCATTGAGCTCACTGGGGAAAGGTGCTTCGGTGCCGACAATTTTACATATCTTCATTTTAAGCCTGTTACGATTTGCAGATTTTGTCGTAATCGGCAGGGCTCCATGTGGCTAGCCTGGGTCTCTAGCTTGGTCTGGTACTGTCTTTTGGTACCTCTGATGGATCTCCTTAAATCATATCTGGTTTTCAAGTTAGGTCACTTAACTTGAATGTTTCAGATCTAGACTTCAGCAGACAATGGATATTCCTGTTCTCCATGGTTTCTGGTTGGGAAACATGCAGATTTGCTTCTTTGGCACACAGTCTTCTACACACTTATGAATGAAATCAATTACTGTAGTGGCATACTCATTCAGGCTCGTCACAGAGTTTTTAAATATAGAGCACCCTACTGATTCTAGTAGTAAATAATCTGATGCCTCAAGACCAACATTGCACTTTATTTGATGGATTTTTCAGTTTCAGTTTTTGCTTGTAAGCTGAGAGCAGAAGTACAGCCTTGTGGTCTGATTTGCCAAGTGTGGCAGGCAATAGAGCCATAGGCATGTTTGATATTTGTGTAGCAGTGGTCTAGGATGTTTTGGTGGAAAAGGAGATGTGTTAGTGGTATCTTGGTAGAATGCTCTTGAGCTTGGCCTGATTGGACTCCCCGGTCACAATGAACAAGGCCTTGGGATGTTCTGCTTCAAGGCTATTCATAGTGGTGTATATTTCATCTAGTGCAAGTTACACAAGGGCAAGTGGATCATCTACAATGTCATTGATAAATTCCCAACTGAGACTGGTGGACAATGAGCACAGCATTTCCATCATTTTCTCAATGTTAAATTCCCATCCCCAGCTGGCAGTCTGCTCTGGGAAGCAGAGTGCGGTCAGGATGGAAGGCAGCAAAGTGGCACAGTGGTTAAAACTGCTGCCTCACAGCACTGCCTTCCAAGATCCTGGATTCAATTCCAACCTCGAGTGACTGTGTAGTGTCTGCAATTCCCTCCATATCTGCGTGGGTTTCCCCTGGGTGTGCTGGCTTCCTCCCATACTCCAAAGATATGTGGGTTATGTTGCTTGGCCATGCTAAATTGGCCCTTATTGTCATGGGGATTAGCAGATAGGATCTGGGTGGGATTGTTGTCAGTGTAGGCTTGATGGCTAAATGGCCTCCTTCTGCACTATAGGGATTCTATGATTCTAAAACTTTGCCGTAGAATTGCACAATTATTATCTCATAGCCAGACTTCTGCCAGAAGAGTTCAGCACATCCCACTATCCATCCTTTCCCAGTAGCCTTGCAGATTTTCTGTGTCCAGACACTCATCCGATTCCTTTTCAAAAGCCATGTTTGTATCTGTCCCCACCACACCTCAGACTGTGTTTTCCAAATCCTAATTAGTCACTGCATAAAGGAAGATTTTCCTCGTGTCATCTTTGTTCCTTTGCCAATCACCTTAAATCGCTGTCACCCAGTTCTTTCTAACCATGCTGTCTAGCCTCCAATGGATTTTCGACACATCTATCAAATCTCCTCTCCTCACCTTCCTCTTAAAGAACAGTCCCAGTTTCTTCAGTCTATTCACATAGCTGAGATAGTCAAAGCATTCTCATTAATCTTTTCCACACTGTCTCTAAAGTTTCACATCTTTCCAGAAGTATAGAGTTCAGGATTAGACAGCCTTTAGTGCGTTATAATTATAATGGCCTAAATCGATCATATATGCTAGGGTGTAAGCAAGCTAATATTTCAGAAATATTAATGTTGCAAATTCAGATTTATGCCCTGGAAAAACAAGTGATCAATGTTTACAATCTGAAAGAATTGTCATGGGTTTAATGGCCTATTAAGCAACTAATGAGAAAATAAAAGAAATTGCAAGAGAGGGCAATAAAGGAAGTTAGTGAGGCCTGTGATTTTTTGAAAGTCTAATTTTTTCTATAGCAATGGAACAATTCGAAAAGTAAAAGATTTGTTTATTGAAGGAATCACTTGGGAGTATATGAGACAGCCTAAATACAGAGAAGCGTTGTACTTATGTTTGGATCACAGAACTTTTATGCTGCAGAAGAAAGCAACTTGAGCCTTCCTCTGCCCGGGAGCTCAATACAAGCATCATTACTTAGTGCCATTCTCCTGCCTTTTTGCCGTACATTTGCACATTGTTTCTATTCAAATAACCATCTAATGTCCTCTTGAATGCCTCCAATTAAATCTGCCTCCACCACACTTCCAGGCTGTTCAATCCAGATTCAAATAAATCATTGAGAATTTTTTTTCCTCTCACTTCATATCTGCTTCTTTTGCAAATCACTTTAAATCTGTGCCATCTCATTCTTGATCCTTTTATGAATGGGAACAGTTTCTTCCTATCTACTCTGTCCAGTCCCTTTATGATTTTGAACATCTCTATTAAATCTCATCTTAGTCTTCTTCTCTCCAAGGAGAATGATCCCAACTTCTTCAATCTATTTTCATAATTTAAGTTCCTCATCCCTACAACCATTTGTGTCAACCCTTCTGCACTTTCTCAAAATTGTGTTCACATTCAATAATGTGGTGCCCAGAATTTTACACAATATTCCAGCTGAGGTCTAACTATTGTCCTGTATGAGTTTAGCATACTCCCCTTGCTTTTGTACTTGATGCCCCCATTATAATTATAATGGCCTAAATGGATCATATATGCGAGGGCATAAGCAAGCTAATACTTCAGAAATATTAATGTTGCAGGTTCAGATATATATAAGTGATCAATGTTTACAATCGAAAAGAATTGTCATAGGTTTATTGTTCTTTTGCCAACCACCTTAAAATCAGTGTCACCCAGTTCTCTCTAACCACGTTGTCTAGCTTGCATGAGATTTTTAACACTTCTATCAATGTCCTCTCCTCGCTCTTCTCTTAAAGAACTTAATATAGCCCAGAATACTATGTGCTTTATTAACTGCTCTCTCCATCTCTTTTGCCACCTTCAATGATCTGTGCTTTTATATACTCAAGTCCTGCTGCTCCTGCACACCTTTTGGAACTTTACCATTGGTTTTATATTGTCTCTCCCTGTTCTTCAGAGCAAAGTGCATCACCACACACTTCTCCACATTGTACTTCATCTGCAATATATCTGCCCACTCTCCCAATTTCTCTATGGCCTTTTGAAACTCCACACAGTACACGTTATGGTTTATAATACTTCTACATTTTGTGTCATCCACAAGTGTCCCCTGCACACCAAACTCTATGCCATTAATGTATATCAGGAAAAACAAAGGTTCCAATATTGACCCATTTGGAACAGCATTAGAAATCCCTCTCCAGCCAAAAAAATCCATTGATCAGTACTCTCTGCTTCTTATGATTTAGGCAATTTTGTATCCATGTTGCTATTGTCCCTATTCCATGAGCTATAACCTTTCTCACATTGTGGCACTGTTTAGAATGCCTTTTGGAAGTCTGTGTGCACCACATCAACAGCATTACCCTCATCAACCCTTTCTATTAGATCCTCAATTAACTGCAACAAATTAGTTAAGCATGATTTGCTCTTTAGAAATCCATGCTGGCTTTTCCTAATCAAACTACATTTTCCCATGCGACTGCCGATTCTTTCCCAGACAACTGGTTCCAGAAGCTTGTTCACTACTGATGTTGAACCGATGACCTGTGATCACTAAAGCTATCCTTACAATCTTTCTTAATTAAGGACAAACATTTCCAATTTTCCAGAATACTGGAACCTCTATTGAGTTGAGAGAAGACTGAAAGATTATGGTCCGTATCCCCGCAATTTCCATTTTCTCTTCCTTCAATATCCTTGAATGTACCTCATCCGGTCTTGGTGCCTTGTCAACTTTCAATACTGAGAGCCTATTCAACACTTCCTCCTTAAGAGTTTTGAATACTTCTTGGGACAGAGTTTCCTCACTTATCACCATGTTCTGGGTAGTGTTTACCTCCTTGGTAAGGTTGGATGCAAAGTGTTTGTTTAACATGCTTCGATGTGTAAATTCCTTTTCAGTTCCTAAACAGCCTACTTCCTTTTTTACTACCCTTTCACTTTGATTGTCAATCTTTTCTTAAACGCCTCTTTGTTTCTCTAGTATGCTTTATCATCTCCCCTCTCAAACCTTTGTATTCTGCTTGTTTCTCAACTGCACTTTCTACCTGACTCCTGTCATTAGCATACTTTCTAAGTCAGGAGTAAATTCAAAGGGACTAATTCTCCCAAAAAAAAGTTCTAAGTTCTGAATTCATGGAAACACTGTTTAAGTCACGATTGCTTTTTCAATGGGAGTTCAGACTCAAACCTCACACACACTTGCAATGCAGAGGTCACAATCATGAATAACATTAAAAGCTCGAGAGGCATGGCCTATTCATGCTGGAGGCTGACAATTCCAGAACTCTGCGCGTGCACAGTGGCCCCAAACTGTTATCCTCCCAATCACTGGCCAGCCTGGGACCCTCACAGTCCTGTCCGTCAAGCCATCCTAAGGCTTGATCTCAGCCCCCATGACAATTCCCTGGCCACTTCCATCCTGTCCCAGAGTGCACTGATCTCCAGCCCACCCCCATCCCAAGCAGTGACAACCCTCCCTCCCTTCCACCCCAGGAGATCCCCTCTCTCTGCAGCCCAGCCTGATCATTGGCTTCCCTCCAACCCTAAACCAGTCTTGTCTGCAGAATGGCAGCAGTTCCCCCCAATCCCCATCAACTGCTCCTAAGCCCTATCCCTACGCCCAGTCACCCAGGCCCCATCCCTTTGGCACTTCCTATTGTCCAATGGGCAATGCCAAGGTGCCCCCTGGGCATGAGCATTTTGCCACTTGGGCACTGCCAGGGTGTCTATGCCCAGGGAGCACCACCCCTTCACTTCAGTGGGCTCTCCCACTGGTTTCTCGAAAGTGGGGAACTACTCTAACCCCTGCTGATGTGAAATTGTACTGATAGGATGGGAAAATTCAATCTCGGCCCTGATAATCACATTCAATAAGATAATCACAATCCTGACCGTGCCGGATATCTGGCACTGGGAGCTGCAGTGCACAGGAACACATGTGAATCCCACAATTTAGTGCAGACATGATTCTGCTGGCCCGATGCACTAAAAAATTAGTACATCAGGGTGGGACAATTTAAATCAAGGACTTAAAAAAGACTCCTATTTGATACAAGGACTGGAAAAGAAAAATTTCAGGAACTTCCCCATTCCAATGCAATCACTTTACTGTGTTTTTCAAACCTTGTACTTGCATGTAATTTGATGTTGAATGAGTTACAGTTTCATTGCACATTCACATTTTGTACAAATCTGCAAACCAGCCTCCTATCCATTAACTCTGTCTACACTTCCTGCTGCCTCAGCAAAGAGCCCACAAAGTTAAGGATCCTACGCGCTCCAGACATTCTTCCTTCCACCTTTTTTCTTTGGGAATAAGATACAAAAGTCTGAGGTCACGTACCAACTGACTCAACAACAGCTTTTACCCTGCTGCTTTCAGAGTTTTAAATGGACTCATTTTGCACTGAGTTGATCTTTCTTTTTACGCCAGCTATGACTGTAAGACTTCATTCTGCACTCTTTCATTTCCCTCTCGATGAACAGTATGTTTTGTTTGTATAGCGCGCAAGAAACAATATCTTTCACTGTATGTTAATACATGTGACAATACTAAATCAAATCAAAATCAAATCAAATTAAATCATAGGTCTTCAAGTAAAATTTCTCACTTTGTTCCTTTTGTACAATTATTCACTAACGGAGGAAGATAGTAAGAATCTCGTTGGACCAATAATCTAGAAGCCCAAGCCAATGCTTGATGGAAACACAAGTTCATTGGTGGACTTTAAATCCCATTAATATGTTGTGGAATTATAAAACTAGTCTCAATAATGGTGACTATGAAATTATAATAGTGATTTTTCCAGTTCTGCCGCTGCCAGTATCTGCCAAACCCATCAAATATCAGTGGTCTTTTGGCTACCAGAGCCAGGAAACATTTTATGGATTGGGCAGTGTATTATCAGGACCAACTGACTTGATAACAAGCCTAATATTTTTTGTTTATTCATTCGAGAGACATGTGCATCATTCGCTGGCCATGATTTCTTGCCCATCCCTAGTTGCTCTTGAGAAGGTGGTGGTGAGCTGCTTTCTTGAATCACTGCAGTCCATGTTCTGTGAGTTGACCCACAATACATTAGGGAGGGAATTCCAGGATTTTGAACCAGTGACTGCTAAAGAATGTCGATATATTTTCAAGTCAGGATGGCGAATGGCTTGGGGGGGAACTTGCAGGGGGTGGTGTTGCCATGTATCTGCTGCATTTATCCTTCTATATGGAAATAGTTGTGGGTTTGGAAGATTGATCCTTAGTTGCTTATTTAATTATTATCTAATTGACCCTTAGTTGGTTATTTAAATATGGCAGGTGGGCTTCCAATTTTGGGATGAGTGTGAAGGGGATGGGCTCCTATCCCATTTTATGTGCCCTCCCTCCTCTGCCCCCACAAAAAAATCACACCTGCCTTGGCCTTGTTTAATGGATAATTACAACTTCCAATCACAGCACTGTTAGGATTCGCCTTACTGAACACAGATAAAGCATATGTTACAGCAAATAATGGTGGGTTATAAAAGATGTAAAACTATTTTACTTCCCATTTTAAATCTCAAATCCACAGTTCCCATCTGCATGTAATTGGTGTAAAACTTGATAGCTGCTAAAGTCCAACTGCCTCCATGAAAACAAGCGTCATCAGAGGAGTTGGTTCACTTCCTTTCCAACCTCGTGAATACACTTGGAGGCCACTTTGGTTTTTCCATTTCTGTTTGGCTCTGATAAAAGCCACGAAAAGCTGTCTCTCTGACTCAATAAAATGTCTAATTTCCTCACATCACAGCAACTGATGTCTACTTTTGATAAAGACTAACAACCTGAAATGTGAAGATACTAATAGTCCCACTTACTAAAGAATATATATTCTGCATATTACCAGCTAATATGCTGCCAGTCTATCTGATCAAATGGTAGCAAAAGGAATTGCTGAAGAACAGGCAGGATATGTATCATTAGGATATTGTCTAATTACAATTGCAGCTTATTAGTATAATTTTCCTGCTTGTAGGGAAAAAAAAAGATTTGGGATTTATGTCTGGACTTAATTATTCTATGGTGAAATTATAATTTCAGTTCTGCAATTTCTCCACACAAATGTTTCAATTAAAAGGAAAAATCACAGCCAACAATACACAACCCTGACAATCATTACGCATTAGCTCTTGTTTTGCCATAAGATACAAATAGGACTTGAAATGGTACACAGTGGGCTAAATTAAACAGCTCTTAAAAATGAGTTTAGGTATTGGCACGATGCCACAGTAGTTAGCACTGCTGCCTCATAGAGCCAGGGACTTAAGTGCAATTCCAATCTCAGGAGTTTGCACATTCTCTCTGCGTTCGTGCGCGTTTCCTCCGGGTACTCCAGTTTCCTCCCACAGTTTAAAGATGTGCAGTTGAGGTTGATTGTTCATGCTAAATTGACCTTAGTGTCAGGGGCATCAGCAGCATAAATATGTGGAGTTACCGGAATAGGGCCTAGGTGGGATTGTGGTTGATGCAGATTTGATGGGCCAAATGGCCTTTTTCTGCATTATAGGGATTTTATGAATTATGATGCACATATGTCCATTCAGTGCAATGCAGACAGCATGCCAACTTCACAATATCTGCACATTTGGATGATTCTGCATTCAGTAAGCGCTAACCATGCTGTTCATTGCCTGCACGCTGGATCTCCAAAATCATAACTATCACGCAGTATTGAAAGATAGTCAGTACTGATTGAAACTAGTCTTCATTTGAAGGGGAGGTGCTTTCTGTTTGGAACAGGTTATCAGCAGCAATACAGGAATTGCATCTCATCTAGAAAACTATTTGGAGTCCGTGTGGGTGCAAACAGTGTATTCATAATTAATACTATAAACCAGCTGGTCAAATGGACACTGGGATGATGTGGGTGCAAAAGGAGTCACATGTCAGGAGCATGAGAGTTCTCTCCTTGACACGAGCAGAAATAGCATGTAGGAACTGCTTAGTATTATCAATAAACTTCTTTTGTCGTTCATCTCTTGTTGCCAGCTATTGCATCCCGTTACTATCTACACGTACAACATGTTAATTAGAGAATCTTCATCAATGAATTAACATTTATACAATTTCCCACAACCGGATTCTAAATTGTGCCCCCAGAAGAAATCCTGTTTAGTCTGCCAGTGCCAACCACACTCCAAGCCATCAGTTCACAAAGTCATCCTCAGTCATGGACCAACTGTAACAGGCTAAGGTAAAGGGAACTTACGGTAAATGTATTAGTGCAGAACTGACTCCCTTTATGTCGATCAAAATGTGAGAGTCTTATACTCAGGGAAATAAACCTGGATCCTGGCAGGAGTATTGAAAGTTTACAGGGAACTGATCTGACAAGATGACAAAACTGAATGAGGCTACACCAAGAAGAAACAGATCCCACCTGAGAGAAATCTGTTTGTCACAAACAAGGCACACCAATAGCTTTGCCAACAAGTGAAGGCATGTATCTTGCTGATAAAGGGACAACAAGTGTAATCTAAGCATGGAGACAGCAATGTGGTTACTGCACAATTATTATTAATGAATATCAGGGAAAACAGCCAGCTCAAAATCACAACTGCACCTAGCTGTTGCCAGGTCTGAGGTCAGCCAACACCCAATGCATTTCCAACAATATAAAATGCTAGCACATTTGAGAGAATTAATTTGAAGTTCGTTGTTATAAGTTGTAATGTTCAATTTAAGTTATATTCGTAGTTTCTTCAAAGCAAGAACTCATTGTAGTGGTAGCTAAAGGCTGATGGTGTTATTAATGTAGGAAATGTGTTAAAATAAAATGACATTGTATGATAAGATATGAGTTTATAAATTATGAGTTAGAATGCTATATCACCAGTATCATTGATACCACTCTATCCCAAAATAAGTGCCTATTTGGATACACAGAATGTTAATCTGAAGTGATTTCCCATTCAAGAGAAAAAGGATGTTGTGATGGTGAAAATGAGAAAAGCTATTTGAAAATGTATATAGCACTTCAGCTTGTGACATGTGGTGCTGTTACAATGCCAAATGAGAACTCATGTAAGGGCAATCTCTCAATAAAGCCCCAGTACAATGTCCATGATGACATTTTGATCTGAACTTTCACAAAGCTAGAAGAGCTCCATGCCTTAGCTAAAAAGATGCTGGATCCTTGATTCCACAAGTCCCCCCAACAAACTTGGAAACCAGGTATGAGACAGATGTGGTAGATGTGAATACATTGGCATAGAGGATATGGAATTAAATCTAGGTCCTTCAAACTCGAACTTGGGTCCTGAGGGTGGGGGTGTAGGGGGGTAGGGGGGATAGGTGGGGGGGGGGCATGGAGGTGAGGTGGTATTCAGATGGGGGAAGCTGTTTAGGAGATGATGGGCCGATTTGGGAGCAGGGTTGGGGACAAGATTGGAAAATCCATTTATACTGTTCATGCCAAACCTGGACCCATCCCATCCCATCCCTATGGCCTCATGACAACTTAAGCCAAGTAATGCCAACTGATGCCTTACCGTCACCCTTTGCCCTGCCCTTACACCTTTGTATCAATTCATCTAGTATCCGCCATGGGCAGACCCCAGAAGCTGTAGTAAATAATTGTGTATTGCAGACTTCATTGTATTACAAAAAATTCTCCTTCATTAAAGCAATCTATTCAATGTATTTAAAATACCTTTGAGTATGTAATCTTTTTGAAAACAATCATTTCTATTCATAGCCCCTCATCAAAGATTTATAACCACTGTTTGTTGATAGCCACTGTTCATCAGAATGTGAGGGGCCCCGCCCGTGATCAATGAGCTTGTTATGCAGCATTGACCCTACAACAAGGCTTATGCCAACAGATGACTACTGAAATTGCAAGCAGACACATTTGGCTGTTTTTTTTTCAAAAATTTAAAGAGCTTGAGGTTTTAAATAACTTTGCAATTTAGTTCCTCTGAGCTTTTCCACATTTTACATACATTTACTCTTAACAATCTCAAAGGGATACTGATCTCTCCAAATGGGCACCTGACTTCTCCCAAAGGGGTGCGTGTGTGTTACACTCTGTGCAAAATCTGCATGTTTTCCACATGTGTCTGTGTGTCTTTCCTCTGGGTGCTCCAGGTTCCTCCTACAGTCTGAAAGATGTGCTGATTAGATGCATTGGCCATGCTAAATTCACCTTCAGTTTATCCGAACAGGCACCAGAGTGTGGCACTGGAGGATTTTCATAGTAACTTCATTGCAATGTTAATGTAAGCCTATTTGTGACATGAATAAATAAACTTTAAACTTTTCCCCACAGAGGCAGTTTCTAACACAAAAATAGAACCGACTCCTGTCTCCTACTTCTATTGGAAAAATCCAGTCGAGTTATGTGAGCATCCTGTGGATACCATTTTGGAAACAATGCAGTGCATGTAACCCCAAAAAGCAAACACTAAGGAGTTGAATTTTATGGCAAACAATTTAGCGTTGACCCTTCAAAATGACCAAATGATGAGCACTTGTTTTGTATGCCTGAGATTTCCTGTCGAACTGTATTGAAACCATTCCTTTGGTTTGATTGCAGGGAGAAAGGAAGAAGCTTTTAAATAAAACACAGAACATAGAACATTACAGCGCAGAACAGGCTCTTCGGCCTTCGATGTTGCGCCGACCAATTAGGAACAAGCAGTGACCCTCTAACCTAAACCATTCCCCTTTCATCCATAAACTTATCTACTAACGTCTTAAATGCCATCAAACTTGGCGCATCTACAACTGACACAGGCAAGGCATTCCATACCCTTACCACCCTCTGGGTAAAGAACCTACCTCTGACATCCGTCCTATAACTACCACCCCTTAATTTAAAGCTATGTCCCCTCGTGCTAGCTTTCTCCATCCTAGGAAAAAGGCTATCACTGTCCACCCTATCTAAACTCTAATCATCTTATATGTTTCAATAAGGTCCCCTCTTAGCCGCCTCCTTTCTAACGAAAACAACCTCAAATCCTTCAACCTCTCTTCATAAGACCTGCCCTCCATACCAGGCAACATCCTGGTAAACCTCCTCTGTACCCTCTCCAATGCCTCCACATCTTTCTTATAATGTGGGGACCAGAACTGCACACAATACTCCAAGTGCGGCCGCACTAGAGTTTTGTACAGTTGCAACATGATGTTGCAGCTCCGAAATTCCATCCCCCTACCAATAAAAGCTGAGACTCCGTATGCCTTCTTAACAACCTTATCGACTTGATTGCCAACTTTCAGGGATCTATGCACACATACACCAAGATCCCTCTGTTCATCTAGACTGCTAAGAATCCTACCATTAGCCCTATACTCTACACATTTGTTATTCCTGCCAAAGTGAATTACCTCACACTTTTCCACATTAAACTCCATTTGCCACCTCTCGGCCCAGCTCTGCAACTTGTCCAAGTCTCTCTGCAAAATGGAGACAAAAAGGATCATTAAAGCTGTTTTGCCTGCATTTACAACCGCTTCTGATACTAGAGCATTTGAACTAGAAAATATTTTCTCAGGAATAAAGCACACTCCTTTCAATTATTTGCTGGAACAATAATAACGCATGTTCCTGCAGATTGCAGGTCCTTTCAAATTGTTGGCAGCTTAATGCAAGCTTTGCAGGTATTACTAAAAGTTTGTAGTATTGTCATGGCCACCAGAGGATTAATTTGCTTTCTGTAAGACAGAAGCAACATTCTGCTGCTGTTGGAAATCTGAATTTAAAAAACGCAGAAAAATTTGGGAGGATGCGGCAGGTCAGTCAGCATTTGTGGACATAAGTGATTTGGATTTTACAAGGCTATTGGAGATGTGCTGAGAGATGAATGGGCTGGCAAAGTAGCTTTGGAAGACATCAGGAGGATTGTTTTTAATATTCCCATTGCTGAGAATATTTTGAATGGCACTGGCTGGACCAAGTGACCAATTAATTTAGTTAACTGGCATAGTAACAGTGATTTTTTTGACCCTTCTGTCATTTTACCAGCATCAGATACATCAAAATGGGAGTAGTCTATCCTTTCTGAATAACCACCCAGCGGCTCCAGTAACGTGGCCGAAGGGTTCACCTCTCCAATCACCAAAGCCTGCCTAACCTGCTGCAGCACGTTGTAAAAATCAAGTGTCTTTCAGGACACTTCATGGAGAACAAATTCAACTCACCCAATTACAATCCCAGCAGTCTACTCCTAATCATTAGCAGAGTATTGGGAAGAGGTTGTCAACCATTCTATCAAGCGGTTCTTGTACAGCAATAACTTGCTCAATGTTTTCAGTTTGCATTTCATCAAGGCAAATAACTCGCCTCTCAACTCCTTAAAGCGTGTCCACCACCTGCAAGGCAAACATCAGGAACGTGATTATGTGCTTTTCAGTTCCCTGAATGAGCTATGTTCAGCTCTAAAAACACTCAGGAAAGTCAGCAACAGATAGGACAAAGCAGCCCACTTGATCAGTATTCCATTTATTGACTTCAACATTCACCCTCCCACCACCGATGCATCGTGGCAGCAGTGTGTACAATATACAACATACACTCAGCAACTCAGCAAAACTCCTTCCTTCTAAATGTGTAACACCCTATGGCTGTGGAGAACAAAGATAAAAGCAACAGATGCAAGGGAATATCATCACCTGCAAGTTCCCCTCCAAGCTACACATGATATTTACTTGGAACTTCACTGACATTCCTTCACTGTTACTGTCACTGGATCAAAAAACTGTACCATACTGATTGCAGTTGTTCACTACTCCATCTCAAGGGCAAGTAGGATTGGGCAACAAATACTTGTCTTGCCAGTGATGCCCATATCCCAAGAAAGAATAAAAGATATAAAAATACAAGATAAATAGCATTCTTTTAGAATGTTTTGTTATTAGGACAGAAAATGAAGTTGATTGGCTCCAGTTTTTCAGTAAGTGGGAAAAAAATAAGAAAACAAGAACAGAAGTAAGCACAGATCATTCAACTTATCAGATAGAAAAAATGGCTCTGTCAGAGAGATCTGATTGATCACAGATGTCAGGACATTTTAAAAAGGAGACTTACCCAAAACAGCAGGAGACTCTCATAAACTCTCTTAAGTGTAGACCATGTCACACACTGCACTAAACTGATGCAGCATGTAGATAGTTTACAATGCTTCAGAGATGGTTTCCCAACCAGAAACCATGGATGAACAGGGATGTCCACTGCTTGCAGGTTTGAGGCATTCAAGTCAGGCAACTGAAACCTATATAAGAAAGCTAGATATGATCTAAGGAGATCCATCAAAGATGCCAAAAGACAGAACCAGGCCAAACTGTAGTTCCAGGCTAGCCACGGACCTACGCTGACTATGGTAAATTCTGCAAGACATACAGGCTTCAAGATGAAGGCATGTAAAATCGCCATCACAAATGCTCCCTTCCCAGAAGAGTTAATGCATTCTAAACCTGTTTTGAGCAAGAGATCAACAAGAACACATCATCCACCCGGGAAGCCTTGAACGAACATATGTCTGAGGGCATCATTGCAGAAGTCAGAGGAGCCTTCTTGAACCCACAGAAAACTGGCCCGGATGGGATATCCAGATAAGCACTCAGATCCTGCATGGACCACCTAGCAGCGGTATTCACAGATATCTTCAAACTCTAACAATCTGAGATCCCTATCTGTTTCAAGAAGGTGACCATCATCTCAGTACCACAGAAAAGCCAAGCAGCATGCCTTAATGACCATCAGCTGATTGCTCTGACATCCATCATTATGAAATGTTTCAAACAGTTTAACATAGCATGAATCTATTCCAACCTCCCAGATTACCTGGATCCATGATAGTTCAACTATAACAGGTCTACAGCAGACATCATCTCCCTGGCCCTACACTCATCCCTGGAATCCTAGATCCTATTTATCCACTACAGCTCAGCCTTCAACACCATTATTCCTAGAAATGCATCTCCAAACTCAATGGCCTGTGCTTCAGCTTCTCTCTCTGCAACTGGATCCTGAACTTCCTAACCCACAAAAGAAGTTCAGGATCTGAACTTCCTTTGTAATCAGTAAGAATTGGCATCAACACCTCCCCCACGATCTTCCTCAACACCAGTGCCCATAAAGCTGTGTCCTCAGCCGCTTGTTATAATCCTTATACACTTTTGACTGTGTGGCCAAATTCCCCTCCAACTTAATTTTTAAGTTGTTGATCACATCACAGTAGGGGTTGGATCTCAAACAATGAGGAGATGGAGTACAGGAAAGATATAGAGAATCTGTAATGATGATAATAATCTCTCCCTCAATATCAACAAAATGGAGTAGATAGTCATTAACTTCAGGAAGCATAGTGGAGAACACGTCCCTGTCTACATCAATAGGAATGAAGCAGAAATGGTCAAGAGCTTCAAGCTTTTTGGTGCCCAGATTACCAACAACCTGTCCTGGTCCCTCCATGCTGATGCTTATGATCTACCTAGGTGATAAGGGCTTGAATGGCCTCAACCCATGGAGGATCACTGGGAGATGGAGGTATGCAGATGTATTGTTATAAAGATCTCAGATGTTTTGGCTACAGGAAAAAGCTAATGTGTATGCATAATGAAATTCTGGTGGACCGACAGGCTAGCTAAAAGCTCTCAGTCATTGTCAAGGAGGAGTCTGACACTTGTCTGACCCAAGACTTTGCACAGAGCCTGGAGTCCAACGTGAGTGTCAGGTATGAGTCAAGGATGCTAGAGCTTGTTGGTAGGTGAGTGAAGGGGTTGTGATATATGGAACACAGTCTGATGGTCATGGACAGTTAGTAGAATACAGAATTTTACTGATGTTTGTCACTCGTGAGGTCATCAAACTTTTAGTAACACTTCATCTATGTCCTCATGACTACATTCCTGGCATCTACCCTCATTGTCTTCTCAGAATTAGTCTGGAGAGACATCTATAGCCGATGATATGTTAAGAAAGTCCACCAACACCTACTTTTTCAGAAAACTATGGAAATTTGGCATGTCCACTATGACTCACACCAATGTTTACAGATGCACTAAAGAAATCATTCTTTCTAGTTATACCACATCTTGATATGGCTCTTGCTCTGTCCAGAACCACAAGAAACTACAATGAATTGTGAACGAAGATCAGTTCATCACTCAAATCAGCTTCCCACCCACTGACGTTGTCTATACCTCTGCAGCCTTGGAAAAGCAGCCAGCATAATTGAGAACTCCGTGCACTCTGGACATTCTCCCTTTCACCATTTTCATCGGGCAAAAGATGCAAAAGTCTGAGGACATGTATCGATCGACTCAAGAAGAGCTTCTTCCCTGCTACCATCAGAATTTTGAATGGACCTATCTTGCATTAAGTTGATCTTTCACTACACCAT
Organism: Sphyrna mokarran; assembly: GCA_024679065.1. Taxonomy (NCBI): domain Eukaryota; kingdom Metazoa; phylum Chordata; class Chondrichthyes; order Carcharhiniformes; family Carcharhinidae; genus Sphyrna; species Sphyrna mokarran. The sequence goes on along the minus strand of JAGIQG010000006.1, from coordinate 62,459,189 downwards.
TGCTTTGACAGTAACATGACGTTCTGCTCTCCCTTCCTTTTCCACACACGGTACACTTTGTCTGTATGGTGTGTAAGAAACAACACTTTTCATTATATACTAATACATGTGACAATAATAAATCAAATCAAATATCAATTCTAAATTCAGATCAACACAATAACCACAGCAAAACCAAATGTATCAAGTTCCAAACACAAACTGAGTTAAAAAGACAAGGAGGTTACCTAATGGATTAGGAACAAAAGTGAATGAATGATTTAGACATTAGGACCAGTCTCCTCACAAGCTGGAGTCACAAATTACCAGATGTGTTACTGTGTGGGTGGTACAGTGGTTAGAACTGCTGCCTCACAGCACCAGGGACATGGGTTCAATTCTGGCCTCCGGTCACTGTGTGTGTGGAATTTGCGCATTCACCTTGCACCTGCATGGGTTTCCTCCTGTTGCTCGGATTTCCTCCCACAGTTCAAAGATGTGCGGGTTAGGTGTGAGGCATGGCCCTCATATGTTGCATGAGGGCTGGATCCACAAGTCTGCTTATGGAGTTGGCCACCCCCCCATTAGACTCCAGGCTCTGTACAAACTCATATGTCAGACAAGTGTCAGAGTTCTCCATGTTTCTTGATGCTGACTGAGAATAGGGCCTCTTAAGGATCAATAAGGTAATCTATGTGCAGATCCACAAGAGACGAGTGAGATCTTAAATTAATATTTCTCATCAGTATTTATTGTTGAGAAAAACATGGATTTTAGGGAACTTGGTGTCTTGAAAAGCGTACATATTACAGAGAAGGAGCTGCTGGAAATCTTAAAGTGCATCAAAGTAGATAAATCTGCGGGACTTGATGAAATATATCCCAGGACATTGTGGGAGGCTAGGGAGGAAATTGCAGATCCCCTGGCCGAGATATTTGAATCATCAATAGTCACAGGTGAGATGCCTGAAGATTGGCAAATGTTGTGCCTTTATTAAAAAAGGGCTACAGGGAAAAGCCTGGGAGCCTCACATATGTGGTGAGTAAATTGTTGGAAGTATTTTGAGAGACAGAATTTACAGGCATTTAGAAATGCAAGGACTGATTAGGGACAGTCAGCATGGCTTTGTGAGTGGAAAATCATGTCTCACAAATTTAATTGAGTTTTTTGAAGGGGTAACCAAGAAAGTAGATCATAGCAGTGCAGTTGATGTTGTCTACATGGAATTTAACAAGGCCTTTGACAAGGTACTGCAGAGTAGGTTGTTGCATAGAGTTAAATTTCACGGGTTCCAGGGTGAGATATATAAATGGATACAAAATTGGCTTCTTGACAGAAGCCAGAGGATAGTTGTAGAGACTTGTTTTTCAAACTGAAGGCCTATGACCAGCGGCGTGCCTCAGGGATCAGTGCTGGGCCCACTGTTATTTGTCATTTATATTAATGATTTGGATAAGAATATAAGGGGCATGGTTAGTAAGTTTGCAAATGACACCAAGATTGGTGGCATGATGGACAGTGAGGAAAGTTATTTCCAATTGCAGTGGGATCTTGATTAATCGGGCCAGTGGGCTGACAAATGGCAAATGGAGTTTAATTTAGACAAATGCAAGGTGATGCACTTTGGTAGATTGAACCAGGGCAGGACTTACTCAGTTCATGGTAGGGTGTTGGGGAAAGTTACAGAACAAAAAGATCTAGAGGTACATATTCATAGCTTCTTGAAAATGGAGTCAGAGGTAGACAGAATGGTGAAAAAGGTATTTGGCATGCTTGGTTTCATCGGTCAGAACATTGAATACAGGAGTTGGATGTCTTGTTGAAGTTGTACAAGACATTGGTAGGGCCACACTTGGAGTACTGTATGCAATTCTGGTCACCCTATTACAGAAAGAATATTGTTAAACTAGAAAGAGCACAGAAAAAAAAATTACTAGGATGCTACTGGGACTCAATGGATTGAGTTATAAAGAGAGGTTGGATAGACTGGGACTTTTTCTCTGGAGTGTAGGAGCTGAGGGGTGACCTTATTGAAGTCTATAAAATAATGAGAGGCATAGACAAGGTACATAGTCAATATCTTTTCCCAAAGGTAGGGGAGGACATAGCTTTAAGGTGAGAGGGGAGAGATGCAGAAGTGTCCAGAGGGGCAATTTTTTCACACAGAGGGTGATGAATGTCTGGAACAAGCTGCTAGAGGTAAGAGTAGAGGTGGGTACAATTTTATCTTTTAAAGAGCATTTAGGTAGTTATATGGGTACAGGGGGTATAGAGGGATATGGGCCAATGCAGGCAACTGGGAATTAGTTTAGGGGTTTAAAAAAAAATGGCATAGACAAGTTGAGCTGAAGAGCCTGTTTCCATGCTGTAAATCTCTGTGATTCTGAGAGTTTTTGGATAGCCTGCCAGTGCACCAGCATTTCATTATGCGTCCACATTAGCTGTTCTCCGTGGCCAAAACATTGAAGTTCTTATCTGAGATCTCTATAACAAAACATCTGCATACCTTTACCTTCCAGTGGTCCTCCATCACTTGAGGACATTCAAGCCCTTCTCATCTAAGGTAGATCATAACTTTAAGTTAATATTCCAGATTTGTGCAGTGTCAGATCTAACTTGGTGACTGTAAACACTTGAGCAAACTACAGCATTTCTTCTTCATTGTGGCCTTCCTGGTCTTCCACCTCTTCCCTTTTCACAATTAGATGACTTCAGTCATTAGGAATCTGTTTCCACCGATTAGCTCCTGCTGTCTCCAATAACATGTTGCATTCTCTTATCACAGAAGACGAAATGTATCAGGAGTATGATGCATTCTGTTTAGGACATGGACCAATCATGGTTCAAGAGCTGGAAGTGTGTGCAGGTTCAGAGAAATGAGTGTGAGACCAGCAGCATTGTTAAGTACGTGAAGGGAACATGAGGCACATGAATGTTAGGTATGAGTCAAGGATGATAGAGATTGTTGTTAGGTGTGTGAAGGGGGTGTGATGCATGGAACAGAGTCTGATAGTCATGGGGCAGTTGAACAAAGAACAAAGAACAACACAGCACGGGAAACAGGCCCTTCAGCCCAACGAGCCCGCGCCACCGTCCTAACGTCTTAATGACATATAGAGACCAATATAGGGACAATTTGTTACCCAATCAGCCTAAGAGCACATTTTTGGGATGTGGGAGGAAACCGGAGCACCCGGAGAAAACCCACGCAACCACGGGGAGAACGCTCAAACTCCCGCGGACACAGGCCCAAATCCATGTGTCTGCACAGCAACAGCGATAGTCTCTGAGTTGTCATGTTGCCCATCTGATGGTCCAGTTTAAGCATACACTAACGACATGAAGCACTAGGCCACTCCTGAAGTAACATCCAAGAGCAGCCCTCGCACGACCTGCCGAATGCATGCGCCTTGTTGGTCAACAAGGTGGACCGAATAGCCTGTGGAAACAAATAAAGTATTTAAACAGTCCTCCTATATCCCTCTATCTGCAGACCGCTCATGTGGCTGTCCAAGAGACCCTTAAACAACCCTAGCATGCCTGCTCCCACCACCCCACTCGGTAGCGCATTCCACACCCCCACTACCCTTTGTGTGAAAAAATGCCCTCTAATATTCGTCTTATACATAGCCCCCCTCACCCTAAGGCCGTGACCCCTCGTTCTATCCGATTCTAATGGTGGAAAAAGCTTACCACCATTTACTCTATCTATACCCCTCATAATCTTATATACCTCTAATAGATCCCCTCTCAGCCGACGTCTTTCAAGGGAAAACAACCCCAGTGCGTTCAATCTTTCCTCGTAAGGCAGCCCTTCCATACCAGGCAGCACCAGGCAGTTGGTGGGATATAGAATTTTGCTGAAGTTAGCTAGTCATGTGAGATCATTAAACTTTTAGTAACACTTCATCTATCTCCCCATGACTACATTCCTGGCTTGACAAAACAGCTATCCATTCTCATTGTTTTCTGAGAGTTTGTCTGGAAGAATTTCTGGTTCCTGTGGATAAGTGACATCTCCTTTCCTCTGAACCCCCGAACCAAGGCTTCCAATGCAACATCAATGAACCCTGTGTTTACCCTGTGCTAGGTTGTCGCTTAATTCAGCGCACTTATTATTCACAACCTCTCCTGTAACCAATTTCACTATCTGTTCCATCTACAGTGCACCTCCCCTTTAAGAGATATAGGCTGGCTTTAAGTATTGCAGGGTTGTCAGAACTCATGTTAGCCTCTCTTGATTTTGCACTCATTGCTTGGGCATGCAGCCAGTCAATAGCATATTGGCTGCAGGCGACAATTATTTCAATGAGCAAGCAGCATAAAGTCTGCATTAAAGCAACCAGTGCAAGTTAATTGTGTACCACAATCTCAATGCCCATTTTCAAACCCTATCAAATTTTGTGGCTGAAGTCTTTGCTGAATTTAACTTTCCAATGCACATGAACTGCTGTTCGAGACATGAACCCTTCACTTTTCAACTACCTCCCTTGAACTTTATACTTTGCCATAGATTCCTATTTCTGGGTCAAAGCCCCCAACTTTCTGAACAGAGGAGGCAATCATCTGTTTGCACCTTACTGGTTCTCTCCAGGCAGCCTGCTGATTTCCCTCATTGATTTCTCCTGGCAGTCATCCAATTTGGTATTCAAATTCTCTCATTTGTAAACCATCTTCAATCACTGTGTTTGCCGCATTATCTCAATGTAAAATTTCAAAATGTTTCCTCACTAGTGAACAAGGGCTTGCCAATTCATGACCTCAGCCTCAAGGGCCATGTTGACATTCTGAGGTGAATGGACCCTGATTTATTCATGATGACTCTTCCCTGCTCTGGGTAATCCTGTAGAATGACACATTTCATCACATCACTTCATCAAACTGTTATAATGGCAATGAGATATTAACCTCCATCTTTTCTGATTCCTTTATCCTCCGGCACTCTTTCAAACAATTCACCTTTTCACCTTCATTCCTCACCTTCTCAGATTCCATGTGTCCCTGAAACAATACTAATCCCAAATCCTTTTATTTACCTTTCTTTTTAATAGATACTTTAGTGCTCACCCTTGCTATCCATCTGGACCTGAACATTACCCGAGCTACAGTGACTTCTTTGACTGAAAATCAATTATCCAAATTTCAGAACTAAAACCATGTATCATGACAACTACAGACCTTTTCCATTTTTCTCTGCACCATACTTCTTTGATGTCAATATCTAATCATTTTTTTCTACTTGCTAATTTTTATAAATATAGTCATTTATACAATTTGCTCGTGGGCTATTTGCCATATTTGACAAGTTATCTGATACAAGTTGATTAAAGGAGTCGTTTCTTTTTAAGAAATGCCACTGAAGCATTTGATTTGATGAAAGCTTATTATAAAGCTGGAATTTCTTATAAATTAATATTTGTTATTTTACATGTATGTTTAGAATAAGCCTTTCTTAGCTAAGAACAGCTGCTAAATTGAAGGTCCACCGACAATATTCATTCACATGCCTGTGAGTAGAACATAGAACTACAGCACAAAACAGGCCCTTTGACCCACAAGTTGCGCTGATTATATCCCTACCTACCAGGCCTATCTATAACCTTCAATCCCATTAAATCCCATATACTCATCATCCCATGTACTCATCTATCGTAAATAACAGCATTGTATTTTTTATGGTTGCTACTTTGTCCATGAATTATAGGGAGTAATTTTGACTTTCTGACCTAATATACAAAAGGTAAAAGCAAATCTGCTAACATTTCACATCTCTCCTGAACTTAATTACCTTTGACATCAAATGGAAATAAAAATTGCGCTGTAAAATGTGCTACTCTTTTGCCATCACTCTTTTACATAACAGCATAAAATCAAGTGTCATCTGTGACTCAGTGGTAGCATTTGTATAGTGATATTAAAGCAATCCAAAGATATATTGTACAATTCTGTTTAAATCAACGTGGAAAAAAAAACTGTTGTTACAGTCTTTCATGGAAGAATTGGAATGGGAATCACTACAAAAATTCAAGTGACCACATTTTTGAAAATATGGAATGGCTGGTGGGAATTGACAAATAAATAACTGGTGACCTCTGACAATGGCAAAAAGATAGCCATCCATACAAACTACAAAAACTATTTGTTTTCAAGACAGTCTATCACTAATCCTTCTCAAGGATAATCCTATGATCTCACAATGATTAAGCTGCTTCATCACTGCTGCTCAAAAATTCCACCCAACTGCAGCTTTGACTTGTATTTCAGGGTAAACTCATAACTCTGAAGCCTCAAAGTAACCTCCGCAATCTTCATGGTGCCCTGTGCAGATTCATCTTATAGATCTGCTTTCATGACAATGATCACTACTCACCACAAATTTCTCCCATAATGATACATATGGAACTTTTCACATCCACACCTTTTGAAGTTGGCATATCTGGTCTCAAATGAAGTTAGAGCATTTGATACGAATGCAGACAGTTTTCCCTCTTGTACCAGGCTGCTCCCAAGTCCTTTTATAGACACATCTACATGCAAAGTGACAGATTTCTCTCTGTTGTATTAGAACAGACTTGTCTCCTTGCACACTTCTCCTTTGAGTTTGCTGCAACTCCTCTCATGCAACTCTGACCACTAATACCCAACTTCTTTTCTCACTGATTTTCATAGATTTGCTGTGTGATGTGACATGCGAGGTCTGAAAGAATTCATGTATTGAATCAAACCTAAAAAGCTTCTCAACTCTTTTGTGTCTATTGGAACTTCAACTTCAGAGATTAATTTGACTTTCTCAGGAATTGCCTTGACTCCATAATGTGTGTATTCCATATCCCAAAAACTGGTTTGCTGTTATCTTCAGAATTCATTTGTCTGCATTTAACTTGATCACAACTTCCTGGTTCTCTCTGTGGTTTTATATAGATTGTAGTCATGATTTTTCCATCAACACCATAAATGTGGTGAAGTACTAGGTGAATGGTACATTTCATCAACTAATGAGATTGTAGGGCTACCCGCACGCACAATTTTGCTTTTGCGTGAGATAGTCAATGTGCTACAGTGAAGATATAAGTTTTTGATCTTCCTTTCCTGGTAGCTGTAAGTTGTCTATGTTTTACAACCAGACAACAAAGTGCTGAGAATATGGGCCTTATAAACCTGCATTTTGTTCATCGGTATCAATTTTATCTTATTTTCATGAATTAAGTACTTTACCAAAGGTGTCAGATGCTATCTTTTTATATGTATAGTTCTGCATCAAGACAATGCATCACTCTGTATCCTGACCCTAAATGTTAATCAGACATTCTACACACCACTCTTTTATCACATTTAAGAAAGCACTGAAACTAAAAGCAAATGCTGAAAGTATCTTAAGGCCCATTATCTCAGTGGGAAATTGTAAAATGTAATAAAACAGCAGAAAAAATGATGGCGGAATTGTCCGATCTTGTCTGTTTCTGCCCTACTGCCAGCAAGAATGGAGAATTTGGTGCTCAGACAAAATTCCATTCACTGCATCGGCACTGAAGGATCACAGCCCTGGACACGGTCAAAGATTTTTAGGGTATATGGGAAAGACAGTAAGTAATCATCCACCATCAAAATGAATCAGAGACTGAACACACACCACACAAACCAATAACAGATTGATTGTGCAATGATCAAAACTATCAGAACACAAGAACAGGACAAATCACACATGTGTTGCAACTTGGAAAGCATTTAAAAGTACCAGCTATCAAACATGCTGAATTTGAAGACCAAACTGAAGGCTACTCTCCAGTTGGGAGCAGAAGAGCAGAATATGACCGAACTCGAGACACAGAGAAAGAAGAAATTCCTTGTGTTGCCTCATATCTTGAAGCAAAAACCATGTTAATCCGGTAAAGTCATTGCCTAGCTTTATTAAATAATACTTTTATTACTTGCTTATGCCAGCGGTACCGTAAGATTCTGCCACTATAAATAGCAGGAAGATTTTGGCAATAGTTTCAGTTCTACTTATTGTAAAACCTGGAAAAATGTAAGCAATACAATATTAACATAAACTGTCTAAAGGGAACCTTGGTTTCCTTAAAAATACAGTTCACAAATAATTTATCCAGTTAATACAGGATTTAATATTTTGAAACAGTCTCTGATATGAATATTAATTGTTTCTCTCCATAAAGAATTATGAGTTTTCCCAGCAATTTTTCTCCTTATATCAGACTTTTGTTTTGGTATTAATATTTTGAGTACTATTACCTCAGGTAGAAAACTGAACTACGAGAAAAAAGTGGTAACGTAACTGAAAAAGAAAGAAGAGAAAGCTGAAGTGCAGAATAAAGTCTCAAAATAATGCTAATCCAGCGGCATAATTAGAGGGGGAGTAGAGGGAGTGATCACTCCCCCTGAGCACATTCTTCAAAAGTGGTGCCTTTTGAACGGAATGTTCCTCATGGGCCCCTCAGATTTCTTCCTGCGGATTACCTTTGGTCTCCATTGAAAGACAGTTGGCTACTGTATGGGATCCAATGGGATTGGGGGTTATAGATAGGTCTATGGCTGGGTAGGTTTTGATGTGTTCGGCACAACTTGTGGGCCAAAGGGCCTGTTTGTGCTGTAGTGTTCTATGTTCTACGTTCTATGTACTGAGGTAGATTATAATAAAGTAATAGATAACTTTGCTACAATGAAACCTTGATGAAGAGGCTGTTGTAGTTGCTTCATACCTTTCTCATATTGCTTCTTTTTGTTTTCATTTTATGTTTAAAATGTAAAATAATTAAATAACACGTGTTTTTATTATGCTTTGATTTTAAATACAAAATTAAAATGTATAATGAATTTTAAATTACTTGGTATGGCTCGTGACACCTTTTTTATGTTCTCGCTCTCCTTAACTTTAGCACCTGGCTACACCCCTGGTCTAGACACTAGCTAAACATAACTATCGATACAAGTTATTGGCTTGGTTTCATTGTGTGATTTTCAGAACAGCATATGCCATTTTTTTTTGTTAACTTCTGTCTTTTGCTTTCCCAGAGTTTTTGCACCCATTTTGAGTTTTCGCTTTTTGTGTAGGTATATGGGGCTTTTGTCTTAAACTCTGAGTCCTGTTGGTCATGCACATGAGCCTGACCAAAATCTATACTGCGCATGTGCAAATCTTTCCTGGCCGTCACATGCTTGGAGAGCCTGGTGTTCATAGAAATAGAATCATAGATGCAGTGCAGAAAGAGACCACCCGGCCCATCGAATCTACACTGACCACAATCCCACCCAGGCCCTATCCCCATATCTCTACACATTTACCCATTAATCTAACCTACCATCTCAGGACTTTAAGTGGCAATTTAGCATGGCCAATCAACCTAACCCGCACATCTTTGGACGATGGGAGGAAACCAGAGCAGCTGGAGGAAACCCACGCAGACACGAGGAAAATGTGCAAACTCCACACAGACAGTGACTCGAGCCAGGAGCTGTGAAGCAGCAGTGCTAACCACCGTGCGCCATCCACAATCCATCAGCTCTTGGAGATGCCAACCGCAGAGTTGAAAACAAAGGTAAGTTTTAGTCTAATTACATGAATTTTTCATCATTTTGATTCTTTTTTTGCAGCACACCTGGGTGGTCATCACAGTACAAGTGCCTGCTGTGACATACCAGTTGGGAACCACTGAGCTGCAGTGTTGCAAAAGTTCAGCCTCACAGGAATAGTCAGGGTCAGTGAATGATCCACTACCCACTGCACCTTCAACCTCTAGCTCTGGTCAAGTCACCACAGCCCTATCACTCAGCAATCTGCAATGAGGCCTCAAGCATAACATTCTATTGCTCACCCTCACACTCAACACTTCCAAAAGCCGCAAGCTTTACACACCCATTGACATATCTTGCAGTTTCCACATGCTTTCCGCTATTCTTCCATGACAGACACATCACCCAAATACATTGCAATTCAGTACTGTTTCTCTTCCCTCTCTCCTGTAGGTCGAGGACACATGCAAATGGAGGGAGCAGCAGAGAATGTCTGGATTTTCTGAACCCCTTGGGAGAGATGATGCTGCACATCACACAGGCAGCAATGACTACATTTCTAGCACCACAGAGAACCCATTCATAATGTTGGCATGTTTCTGCTTTGTGCACCTTTTCAAATTCCACCTCACAGTCATCGTACTACCGAATATGAAATGGACACTTTAGAGATGTGACCTTGGACTTCTCACTTCCTACCCAACCTGTCTTTTCTTGTCCTAATTTCCCCATTTTGCATTAATGATTCTAGATGTCCAAGAGTTGTTGCCTGGACAGTCATCACAACAGTATAAGGGCAAGATCTACACCTGAACTCTAAAACAAAGTACTTTCATGTGCTTTGACACGTGCAATCATCAGCTCATGTAATAACATTCCTTGAACTTTAAAGTCTCAAAGAATCCTATAGCATGGAAGGAGGCCATTTTGCACATCAAGTCTGCACTGATTCTCTCTAACAGAGAGAATACCTCACCCAAGCCTTTTCCCCCACCTTGTCACTATTACACCATACATTTATCATAAAATCATAAAATCCCTACAGTGCAGGAGGAGGCCATTCAACCTATCGATCCTGCACGGACAACAATCCCACCCAAGTCCTATCCCTGCAATCCCATGTATTTACCCTGCTAATCCCTTTAAAATCAGGGGCAATTTAGCATGGTCACTCAACCTAATCCAAACATTTTTGGAGCGTGCGAGGAAACCAGAGCATCCAGAAGAAACTCATGCAGACATGGAGAGAAAGTGCAAACTCCACACAGATGGTCACCCAAGGCTGGAATTGTACCATGGCTAACCTATATAACCTACACATCTTGGAACATGAAGACACAATTTAGCTTGGCCAAACCACCTAACCTCCATGAGGGTATCCCCCACTGCTGGCCGATCAGTGGGAACTGACAGGATGCCAGGCTAACAATACCATGATTCCAGGCTGGCACTGCCAATCTGGCACCACCCAAGGAGCACAGCCCAGCCCTGCCTCCAAGCATCCGGGTGGCTTCCATGGCCTCCAGCCCCATCGATGAGGCCATCACATCAGGTCCCCATGGTGAGAGAGATGCAAGCTCAAAATTTCACCTTTCACCCCATCTTACCAGCTTGCAACACCAATTGACTAGCATGTTGAGACAGTAAAAATTCATCGCCAGCACTTTACATTTTGATATCTCTTCTTTAGACTGTAATGAGTTTCAACGGATCTTTGAATTATTGGAAATGTCCCTCTCTTCACATTCCCCAGAGGTTGTCCAGTTTGCTTTTCAGCCACTTTGGAAGGTGACCTTGCATTTTAAGTAATTTGCTGCATTGCATTTCAAATTGCAAAATTTCCAATCAGTTGAAAGTTAAAACGTCATATTTTCCAAAATAAAGGGCAGAATCTCGTGAAAGTATAAATGATGGGAGTTGTGCCACAGGCTTTTCTCACACAAAGGCAATATTAAACTTTATTTCTAATATGCTTTAATTAGACAAATGCTCTGCACTAAAGTAATATAAATCTTTACAGTCTTTATTTTATTTATTCTGTTCCTGAATTGTTGGTTTAATTGGTGATTTTCTGCTTGGTTGATAATGCATAATACTTGCAATTAATTCAGAATGGAAAATGCAATTCAACAGTAATGGTCCCCCAAAAACACTCATAGCTAGGCAATAATACTAGAAACAGCTTTTATGTTTGCCCAGTAGACATTACTTATGCCGTGTGGAACCTATTTAGTCCGCAGTGTTAAAAGAAGCCGAAGATCTTTTGTTGGTAATTCACATATTTTATGAGTCCACTTGATTAATGTCACCCTTATCCTCTTATAATGCCTACTCTCGAAGATCAACCCACAGAAAGTGGCTGGCCCAGATGAGTACTGAACGAGCATTCAGATTCTGTGTGGATCCGCTGCTGGGAGAGTACTTGCAGACATCTTCAACTTCTCTTTACAACAATCTGAGGCCCCTATCTGCTTCAAGAAGATGACCATCATCCCAGTACCAAAGAAAAGCCAAGTAGTGTGTCCTTAATGACTATCGTCTGGTGGCTCTGACATCTATCATTATGAGGTGCTTCAAAAGGCTGGCCATGGCAGACTGCCTGATTTCGCTACAGTTGGCCTACCACTGCAACAATTCCACAGCAGATCCCATCTCCTTGGTCTGCACTTAACCCTAATTGAACACCTAGATAACAAAGATACCTATGTCAGATTCCTATTTATTGGCTACAGCTCAACTTTCAACACCATTAATCTTATGAACCTCAACTTCAACTCCATGGCATAGGCCTCGGCACCTCCCTCTGTGACTGGGTCCTGAGCTTCCTAACCCATAGACCACAATCAGGAAGGATAGGTAATACCCCTTCCTATACGATCATCTTCAGCACCGGTGCACCACAAAGCTGTGTTCTCAGCCCCCTACTAAAATCCTTATACACCTATGACTGTGTCGCTAAATTCTCCTGTAGCTCGATTTTCAAGTTTGTTGATGACACCACCATAGTGAGTCGGATTTCAAACAATGATGAAACAGAGTACAGGAATGAGATAGAGAATCTGGTGATGCACCATAGAAAGCATTCTTTCTGGTTGTATCACAGCTTCATATGGCTCCTGCTCTGCCCAAGACCACAAAAAATTACAAAAGAGCATGCATGTAGCCCAATCCATCATGCCAACCAATCTCCCATCCTTTGACTCTGTCTACACTGCCTGCTGTCTTGGCAAAGTAGCCAGCATGATTAAGGAGCCATATAACCACATTCTCTCTCCCATCTTCTTCCATCAGGAAAAAAAAAACAGTTTGAGGTCACTTATCAACCAACTCAAGAACAGCTTCTTCCCTGCTGCATCAGACTTTTGAATGTACTTACCATGTAGTAAGTTAGTCTTTCATTACATCCTACCTATGACTGTAACATTACATTCTGCACTCTTTTGTTTCCTTCCCTATGAATGATATGGTCCATCTGCACAGCTCACAAGAAACAATACTTTTCACTGTACAGTAATAAATGTGACAATAATAAATCAAAATCAATATCAAAAATCACTCATATTTCTCAATGATTTCCAGTAGAAATATATACTGTGAAACTGAGTCCAGATCTAGGGTTCATTGTTTAAGGATAAAGGTAAACCTTTTAGAACTGAGGTGAGGATAAATTTCTTCACCCAGGGGGTGGTGACTGTGTGGAATTCACTAGCACAGAAAGTAATTGCAGCCAAAACATTTTCAAGAAGGAATTAGATATAGCTGTTGGGGCTAAAATGGTCAAGAGATATGGAAATAAGAGATCAGGATATCGAAATCAATGATCAGCCATGATCAAAATGAATGGCAGAGCAGGTTAGATAGGCTGAATGACCTAATCCTGCTTCTATTTTCTATGTTTCTAATGAAATGCATTCACTAATAATAAACAAAAATATGACTTCAATTTAATTGTGGTCATATGAATCCTGAGCTTACTCATTTTGTTCAAATTCCTTTGCAAGGTTAACTCAGAAGATCCCAATAAACCAGCAATGTGACCACTCTGATCACAGAGGGAGGGAGCATATCCTACATATTGTAAGAGTTTTGGCTCATTGCCCCCTCCCCACCACCACCCCACCCCTCCCCACCACCACCCTGCCCCCCCCACCCCCCCCCCTCCCCCTGCCTCACCCCCTCCCTTCCCCCTGCCCCACCCCTCCCAGAGTTCCTCAAATAGTCCCACCATCAGCAGCAATCTTGTAGTAAATGTAACAAATATAAACAGATATTTAATCATGAAATAACGGTAAATGTTATTTCTTTGAAGTAGTATTTAATTGCATTTTTGCATTTCAGAAAAAATGCTATAATTCTTACAAAACCAGATAAACTTTGCCTGATTTATATTATGATTTTCTAAATGTTCCTTTTGCTCCTTAATAATGGGTTCTAGCATTTCCTTTATGACAGATGTTAAGTTAACTGGATTATGCTTTTCTTGTTTCCTGTCTTTATTCTTTCTTGAACAGAGATATTACAGCTGAATGTTTCAAAGCTGCTGGGACTTTTCCAGAATGTCTAGAATTTCAGGAGATCACACCAAATACATATATAATCTCTGCAACTACTCTCTTTTTAAGAACCTACGATGAAAGCCATCAAGTCCAAGGGATTTGTCAGCCTTTAGAACTAATAATGTTTCCAGTACTTTTTCCCTAGTGATTGCAATTATTTTAATCTTCTTTCTTCCTTTTTCCTGGTGAGTTTCAAGTTCTTGGAATTCCTTTGTGCTTTCTGCAATGAAGGCAGATTCAAAATGCTTGCCCAATGCTTCTCTCACTTCCTCATCTCCAGTTGTTGTTTTCCAGTCTCTAAAGCACCCAGATTCAATTTATTTATGTTTTTCTTTTCCAAATACTTCTAGAAACTCTTATCATCTATATGGCATGGTGATACTGCTGCCTCACAACACCAGGGACCCAAGTTCAATTCCGGCCTTGGGTGTTTGTGTGGAGTTTGCACATTCTCCCTGTGTCTGCGTGGATATCCTCTGGGTGCGGTTCCTCCAGGTGCTCTGATTTCCTTGCACATTCTAAATATGTGCAGTTTAGATTGATTGGCCATAGTAAATTCCCTCTTAGTGTCGGGGGCAGCTAGCAGAATAAGTAAATGGAGCTATGGGATAGGGCCTGGGTGGGGTTGTGACCAGTGCAGACTTAATAGCCAAATGGCCTCCTTCTGCACTGTACGGCCTCTATGATTCTATACTCAGTTTCTGTCATGCTCCGATTTCTCTCTCATTTGTTTAATTTTTTTTGATTAAATGCAAGTCATTGCTTGAGTAAAATATTTCTGTCTCACAAATTAATTTCTGAAAGACAGGACAAGACTTCACAGGAGTTTTATGAATTCTATTTGGCTTATTGGCTGGTAACTAATCACATATCACTAATCATGTTCCCCCTTGTGGGACAGTCTAGAATAAGTGGTCATAGTAAGAGAGGGGTGGTTCAAAACTGAGATGAGGAGAAACTATTTCTCTCAGAGAGTTGTGAATCTGTAGAACTCAGTGCCCCAGAAGCAGAATCAATCTATAAATTCAAGCAATAGATATGTTTCTGATGAAACGGGCTATTGGGGAGCAAGTAGGAAAGTGGAATTGAGACCAGGGCATGATTAGGCAAGATCATGTTAAATAGCAAAGCTGGCTTAAAGGATTGAATTGCATACTCCCACTCCTAATTCCTACGTTCTTACATTCCACACAGTTACAGAGCTCTGCATGGTCCTGCAGGTAGATTGCCCATGTAATTCTAGGACAGGCGAGTGACAGGGATGCTCACTTTTGAAAAGCATTAGTCTCAGTATGAAAGTCAACTAAGGAACTAATGGATTTGCCAGTTTAACTCTCCCTTGAGCTGCTTGCGTGTTGTGTTTTGGGCTTACACCTATTTTTGAACGGAGCTTTTTTCATCTTCTAGGCAAACTCTGATACTGACAAAACCTCTCCACAATGGGTAGAAAATAACTTGCAACAGATTAAAGAGCAGTACAGCAGTGAAACTGGCAGGGAAAGCAAATTGTCTATGGGCTCCTTTCCTTTTAAATTGTGAGTCTCTTGAATCAAATCTATCTGAAGAGGGAGAGTTTATTTCAAAAAGAACATCTCTGGCTTTTGAAATGAGCATGTTAAGCTGATTAAGCAGGTTACAGTCTCGAGTCTAAATCTAAACAGCTCCACTCAGCAGACATGGCTGAATTCCTACAATAAGATTATTTATCTCAAGGTAGGGAGCTTCAGAATAATGAAATGTATGATGCACATAAGGCATATGCAGTCATCCAGCACACAGAAATAATGTCTGGAATCTTATTGGCACGCTAAGAATCCTGCTACCAGGGCAAAAGGGAGGTCTCATTCCTATGTGGGCTAGTAGCAGAACAGTGAAGACAGGTAAGTAGTCATCATCAGGACTACTATCCAATTAAAGAAGGTGACCTGCCATTTAATCAGAGACAGGCAGCTCTACAGTCTTGGCAAGGCTACCATTTGAAGGACCAGGCAGTGGTAGGAGGAGTAAATGTTCAGGGTGGTGTTGGGGATACAGGGGTGGCCTTTGCTGCTGGTGAAACCCTCCATCTCCATGGAACATCCAAAAAGGAAGGCTGTCCCATCAGGTATCAGCTTAGAGGCTGCCTCAACGATGCTGGTGGACATGGTGAGGGACTGTTCCAAAACGCATTGAATTCAATCAACATTGTAAAATGGCTGTCTACAGCCCAATTAATGATCTTAAAGAGACTCGGGCAGAGGTCCACTTGATGCACTTTGCTTGGTGTTTACCACTATCTGATTTAAACTAAGAATCTGCAACTTCATCATTTAAAAATATTGAAATCAGAATGCTGCATTCCCACACTCCAACATCAAATCTCACAATTGGATTCTTGGACTTTGAAAAAACAATTTTGAGAGGGCTAGAAGTCTTGATACAATATCTAATCTGATCCATTGCAGATAATATTCAGTTGACTCAGAGGGAATGTTACATCTTCCAATACAGCCCTGACTGCTCCACTAATAATAATTGGATATTCATAAGTCATAAAAGCTACCAGTGAAGCACATAGTCATTTGGATCTAAAACTGCTTCTCAGACAGGACATCTGATGCCTTCCCTTTAAGGTAATTCACCATTCCTCATTTTGTTCTGAAAAAGTCCAAAGGTCAAACCTCACAGTCTAAATTTTCCCACAAAATCCACAATTTTTAGATATCATTGCGGCAGCCATACATACCTGCCGAGGAAAGGAATAATAAGGTCCATCCGCTAATTGCTGCCATTGAAGAACCTGGTGTGGAATGTTAAAACAAAGATTCAGCATTTAGATGAAGATCTGTGTCCCAATACAGCTTTGCCAAACTCTCCAGTGTCATTTTAGTCTACTATACACTGCATGGTTTTGCAACCTAATGAGGTACCACCCTGGGGCACCACAATGTCAAATAGCAAAGATACGGATGAAAGAAATTGAAGTTTCCTTGCAGAGCCAACTTTTGATAGCTTTAAAATTGTTCATTTGAAGATATAGGCTGGAATTCTCCAATTGTGTTTGTGCCTGGGATTATCTGATTCCACTGCTAAGAAATGAGATTTGGCTGAGTGCCAAATTCTCAGTTTTTCTGCCAGCAATAATGAGGTAAGTAAGAACAGAGAATTTCAGCCATATTATCATCTTCTCCTAATGAATCCTCCTGATACTGTGTGAATAGTGCTTCATATGTCTTCAAAATATTCTGAAAAATAATGGCATCATTTACTTTGCCTTCTTCTCAAATTCGATATCTAAATGTTATAATGTTGAATATCTAAAAGGGTGACAATGTGGCATTGCACTGCTGCCTCACAGCCCCAGGGACCTGGATTTGATTCCCAGCTTGGTTCACTGTGTAGAGTTTGGACAACCTTCCTGTGTCCACGTGTTTCCTCTGGGTACTCCCGTTTCTTCCCACAGTCCTGCTAAATTGCCCCTCTGTGTCCCGGAAAGCACGGATTAGTGGGGAAAATATGTAGTGTTAAGATGATGATCTAGGTGGGATTGTTGTCAGTGCAGACTCAATGGGCTGAATGGCCTCCTTCTGCACTGTAGGGTTTCTATGATCCTTTCTGTGTACCATTTCTGTCATCAACTGATAAAGAATTGAACACAGAATCACTGAAATGTTCCAGTGTATAAGAAGGCCATTCAGTCTATCATGTACACATATGCTATCCAAAAGAGCTCTTAGTACTATTCACCTACCTTTTCCCTGTAATCCTGCACGTTTCCTTTTCAGATAACATTCTAAGTCCCTTTTGAATGCTTCAATATAACATGTGTCCTCCAAAGGCTAATTGGCAAAACAAATTCTCCCTAAATTGTCTCAAATTTGGTTTTTAATCCATAGATCTATAAACATAGACAGGGATCACGGGTAGAGGTGGGAACATCAGGGTGGCAGCGTGGGCTCGTTGGGCCGAATGGCCTGTTTCCCGTACTGTTTTGTTCTTTGTTCTTACTCTCAGGCAGAGCTTTCCACACCTTAATCACCCATTGTATGAAAACACATTTTCTCGTATCAGTTTTTCTTCTTCGGCCAATTGCTTTAATCTGTGCCCACTCATGATCCCCTATCTACTCTATCTAGACCCCTCATGATTTTGAATACCACTACAAATCTCCTCTTCTCTCTTTCTCCTTACCTCAGAGGAAAATTTCTCCAATTTATCTTAATACTGAAGTTTGTTATCCTATTTCTGCACTTTTTCTAATACCTTCATATTTTTCTTAAAATGTACCACACAGACAATTGGATGCATTACTTCAGCTGCAGCTGAACTAATGTCTTACACAAGTCCAACTCAAGTTCTTTGCTCTTGGACTCCATGTCTCTATTAATAAAGCTTAGGATACTGTACTCTTCATTGACCACAATCTCAGCCTTTCATGGCATCTTCAATGACGTATGTGAGTATATATCCAAGACACTTTGCACCTGCATCCCTTTTAAAATTGTACCCTACGTTTTATATTGTCTCTCTATGTTCTTCCTGCCAAAATAGATTACTTCACATTTTTCCACATTGAACTTCATCTGTCCACCCATTCCACTAACTGGTCAATGCCCTTCTGAAGGTCTACACTATCCCCCTGTCAGCTCACAATGCTTCCAAGTTTCATATTATCTACAAGCTTTGAAATTGTGCCCTGTGCACCAAGATCTGGATAATTCATATGTACCAGGAAAAGCAAGAGTCCCAACACGGACCCCCTGGGAACTCCATTGCAAACATTCCTCCAGATCAAAAAACATCCAAAAAATTTCTGAGGCGTCATAGTGGCACTGTGGTTAGCACTGTTATTTAACAGGGCCAGGGACCCAGGTTCAATTCCGGACTCAGGTCACTGTCTGTACAGAGTCTACACTTTGTCCCCATGTCTGCATGAGTTTACTCCGGGTACTTCGATTTTTTCCCACAGTCCAAAAATGTGCAGGTTAGGTCATGCTAAATTGACTCTAGTGCCAGGAGGATTCATGGTAAAAATGTGTGGGATTACAGGAATAGGACCTTGGTGGGATTGCGGTCAGTGCAGACTTGATAGGTCAAATCATCTCCTTCCGTACTGTAGGGATTCTATGATTCTACCATTAACATCTCTGCAGGAGTTCCTCAGGGCAGTGTCCTAGACCCAATAATCTTCAGCTGCTTTATCAATGGCCTTCCCTTTGTGATAAGATTAAAAGTGCAGGTGTTCGCCAATGAGTGCACAATGTTCAGCACCATTTGTGACTTCTCCGTTGCTGAAGCAGTTCATGCTCAACTGCAACAATATCTGGACAATATCCAGGTGTGGGCCGACAAGTGGAAGGTAACATTTGCACTGCACAAATGCCAGACAATGACCATCGCCACTAAGAGATTACCACTACCCTTAACATTCAATGGGTGTAAATTTTGCTGAATTCTCCCACTGTCAACATCCTTGACACCATTGACCAGAAACTCAACTGGACTCACCAACAAACACAATGGCTACACAAGCAAGTCAGAGACCAGGAACACTGTGCCGATAACTCACCTCCTGACTCCCCAAATCCAAACCACCATCTACAAGACACAAGTCAGGAGTGTGATGGAATATTCTTCACTTTCCTGGATGGGTACAACTCCAACAATGCTCAAGAAGTTTGATATCATCCAGGGCAAAGCAGCCCGCTTGATTGGACCACATCTACAAACATTCAATCCTCAATCACCAATCTCAGTAGCAGCAGTGTGTACTATCTACAAAATGCACTGCAACAATTCACCAAAGATCCTTTGACAGCAACTTCCAAATGCATGACCACTTCCATCTAGAAGGACAAGGGCAGCAAATAAATGGAAACACCACCAGCAGAAGTTCCCTCCAAGCCATTCACCATCCTGACATGAAAATATATCGCCATTCCTTCACTGGGTCAAAATTCTGGAATTCCCTCCCTAATGGTATTGTGGGTCAACCCACCAAACATGGACTGCAGCTTCAAAAAGGCAGTTCACCACCACTTTCTCAAGGCCAACTAGAGATGGGCAATAAATGCTGACCAGCTAGTGATGCCCATGTCCCATGAATGAATAGAAAACAAAACCACTATTCTCTTGTTTCCTGTCACTCAGCCAATGTTGTATTCATATTGCTACTGTTCCTTTTAACCCAAGATTTTCACAGTAACTTCAATGCAGCTAAGCCTACTTATGACACTAATAAATAAACTTAAAAAATCCTTTGGATACAAGTCTAATGTGTGGTGGTGTATCAAATGCATTTTAAAGTCAATATACATCATATCAACAGCATTCCCCTGTCTTTTGCTTCATCAAAATTTTCCAGCAAGTTAATTAAGCATGAAACAAGATCTAAGGATGCTGGAAAAACTCAACAGCCATAATTTTATGGCCCGTCTGCCACGGAAATTGGAGTGGGTGAGGGTTGGACAATGGAAAGGTCTGTTGACCTCAGGAAGGATTTTATGGTTTCGGGACGAGCGAAGCCGTAAAATCCATCCAACAGGTTTGGAGCATCTATACGGCGAGAAAACAGATTCTACGTTTTGAGTTCTTTTGGCTTTTCATCAGAACTAAAGAGGAAGGATGTGTCAGATAGTAAAGTGTAAGGGGTGCAAGATGGTGAGAAAGGTCACAATCTGAAGCTACCAAATTCAACATTGAGTTACAAAGGCTACAGCCTGTTCAACTGAAAGACGCTTTCACTCCTTACAGATGTTGCCAGACCTGCTCAACTTTTCCAGCATCCTCTCTTTCAGCTTCAGATTACAGCATCCACAGAATTATACTTATTTTAGTTAATACTATATTACCTTCAGAAATTGTAACTGGATTTCTTTAATTAACCCATAGTTGTTCATGTGACTATTAGTTTTGTCCCAGATTATTATTTCTCTAAGTTAAACTGTACATAGTTTATTTTTATACCTTTTTTTTTTAAACAGGAGCGTAACATTTACAATTCTCCAGCCCCCTGACACCATTCCTGCACCTAAGGAACATTGAAAAGTCAAGCCAGTGCTCTGCAATCTACCCTCTCACTCTCTCAGTGTCCTTGGTGCACCTTATCCAGTCCAGGTGCCTTATCAACTTTAACTATAGCCAGCCTTTTCAACACATCGTCCTTAACAATGTTAAACTCTTCTGAACTCTCTCTTCTTTCACTATGGCCTGGGTAACATTTCTTCCTTAGTAACAAGATACGCAAACTAATCATTTATAACCTCAGCCATGTCCTCTGTTTCCATGCACAAAATCTCTTTATGATCCCTAAACTGCCTTAGTCTCCCTTTTTACAATCTTTTGACTATCTATATGCCAATGGAAGACTTCGGAATTCCACTTTAAGTTGACTGGCAGTCTTTCATATTCTCTCTTTGTTTTGTTTATTTCCTTTTTCACTTCCCTTCTGAACTTTATATGTTCAGGTGGTTCTCAGTTGTGTTTCTATCTAGCGTCTGTCTGTAGGCTAATTTTTCTTCTTTACTTTAATTTATATCTATTTTGTTATCATGGGAGCTCTGGATTTGTTTGCCCTCATTTTCCCTTTTGAGCGAATATACCTTGCAATGTCCAAACAGTTTCTTCCTTAAAGATAACCTACTGTTCAACTACCATTTTTCCTGCTAATTTTTGGCTCCAATTAATTTGGTCCAAAACCCTTCTGACTGCATTGGAAGCACCCATGCTTCTGCTTTTTTAAGGGTGTGGGTTGGGGTACCCATCTAGGGCTTAGGCATAAACATCAAGGTTGATACAAAAGTGTAATAATGTGGGAGTGCTGCTGTCAGTGGTGCCATCATTCAGATGAATATTAAACTGAGGCCTATTTGCCTGCTCTGTTTGATGTAAAAGGTTTCATGCATTATTTTGAAGAGAAGGGAAATTATCCTCTGAGCCCTAACCAATATTTATTCCTCGACCAGCATCACAGAAAAAATTTAAGTGGTCATTATCACATTGCTGTTAATGGACATTCACAGTGCGCAAAATTGATTGTTGTGCTTCCTGCATTGCAACAATGGCTCCACTTCAAAAGTAATTCTTTGGCTGTAAAAGCACATTAAGATGTTGGGCAGTCAGAAGAAGCAAAATATCACGTTTTCTTTTATTAAAAATGCTTTTAGTATAAAGTTTTAGAAATACTATCTAGGCCCACTTTCATTTTCTATGTCCGATTAATATTTTCAATTTAAACTCTTGCCTATTTCCATGAGGAACTTTCTGGATCAAACATTAGTCTGATCAGAAATGTACGGCATATGCACTATAAGCAAGGATTGAGTTTGACTGATCTCCAAGTGGTTGCTCCTTAATTATACTCATTTTGAGGGACAAATGAAAATGAGTCTTAAAGGTTCAGGACTCAATTTGATCTGTTGGTATCTAAACATATATCAATTAAGCAAGGGAAGAGAAGTGTCTGAAATGGAACATGTGAAGATGAAAAAAAAGGGTGCAAATTGGAAGCAAAACTAATGATTTTATCCAAGTCCAGACAAGAGTACAAAGCTGCATCGATACAGTAATTGATGTAACAGTAAAAAAGTTGTGATAGGTGGCCTGAGTAATATTAAACAAGGAATACTCCATATATCTCACAAGACAGAGTAGGCATAACTGGCCTTCATGCAACTACCCATAGCCACACTTTTCTTTGCAGGGACTGAGACAAGTTAAAGGAGAAATTGTTGAGTAAGAGAACAAGTTCAGCTAGGTGGAGAAAAATGATGTTGGACAGGGATTGTTCAGCTTCTACTCAAGGAAGAAGTGGCGAGACCTCAGATTATCCTGGTGGAGGATAGGCATGTAAAGGAATTGGATGTCCAAAATGAAGTGGAGAAGGTTTACCTTTTAGAACTGAGGTGAGGAGAAATTTCTTCACCCAGATAGTGGTGAACCTGTGGAATTCATTACCACAGAAAGTAGTTGAGGCCAAAACGTCATCTGATTTCAAAAAGAAATTAGATATAGCTCTTGGAGCTAAAGGGATCAAGAGATATCAGGGGAAGGGGAGATCTGAATATAGAATTTGATGATCAGCCATGATCAAAATGAATGGTGGAGCAGGCTTGAAGGGACAAAAGACCTCCTTCTATGTCTAGTTTCTATGTTAGAGCCAGGGAATTGGAAATTGTTGATATGATGTAGTGCATCAGAGGAATCAGGAAAATAAATCGGAAGAGATTGGACAAGGGAGTGAGTATGGGATCAGGATAGGAAGAAATGAATTCTGTGGAGCAGGAAATGGCGGTCATGATGCATCTAGCAGAATATTTCTGTTTTTGAATTTTGAAATAGAGGTAGAAATGAGTTGTGTGGAGTTGGATGACTATGAGATGGGAAGCTATGGAAGGAAGTTCTCCAGAGGAGATGAGGTCAGTGACTGTCCTGGAAACATGGGTTTAAAGATTGGGGCAAGGCTATGGTCCAGAAGAGGTAAGAAGAAGAATCTGAGAGTCGGTGCTCAGCTTCATCAAGATAGAAATCAATACATCAGACAACAATAATGCCATCCTTGTCCAAATCTAACATTGCTAGAACCTTTGAGCTCATATTTGTAAGTGCAATCCATATTATTGATAAAACTAGCAGAAGAAAGAGACTTAGCAGTTTAAAACTTGTTTACCTTCCTTTGCAGAATTCTAAAAGATTTGCCAATATCAATAATGTGTTATAGCATCAGATAAGGTGAGATTGATTGCACTTGACATCAAGGCTGCAAGGAACCCTTGCAAAACTGGAGTCAATGGGAATCAGATGGAAAATTCACTGTTGGCACGAAAGAAAATGTTTCTGGTTATTGGAGGTCAACCTTCGCAGCCCCAGGGCATCACTGCCAAAGTTTCTCAGCGTAGTGCCTAGGCTCAACCATTCTCAACTGCTTCATCAATTATTTTTCCTCTATCATAAGGAGATATTTGATGATGATTGCACAATGTCATTCATATGACCAAATGCAGCAAGGCCTGAAGAGCCAGGCTTCGATGGAAAAGTGGCAAGTAACATTCACGACACACAAGTGCTAAGCAAAGATCAATCTTACAAAAGAGAATCTCACCTTCACATTAATCCAATAACTCTAGATATACAATGGGATTAACATTGTTGAGCCCCTTCTATCAACATCCTGTTGGTTGCCATTGGCCAGAAACCGAACTGGACTAGCAATACGAATACTGTGACCACAACAGCAAGTCAGGTGCTGGGCATTCTCCAGAGAGTAGTCCAACTCCTGACTGCCAAAAGACTGTCTACCAACCAAAAGCACAAGTCAAGAAGGTGAAGAAATATGGTCTACTTGTCTGGATGAGTGCAACTCCAACAATACTCAAGAAGCTTGATACCATCCAGGCTGTGCTTGACTGGCATTCCATAGCCCACTTTCAACATCCACTCTCTCCGCCATCGATGCACAGTGGCAGCAATGTGAACTCCCTCACTAACAGCACTGTGAGTATACCTACACCATAGGGACTGCAGCAGTTCAAGGAGGTTCTCACCACCACCTTGTCAATGGCAATTAGGAGTGGGCAGTAAAAATTCTAACCTAACCAATAATGTCCACATCAGCTAAAAGAATAACAGAAAGAAATCCTTCATTTCATTGCCAGTTGAACATTATTTGTGTTCTCTCCAAGTGATTTAAAATAGCAAGGCCCCAAATTTTTCCAACAGGGTCAGGGATTTTTCAGTGAGTGTGCTGAAGTTCCCATGTCCTAGATATGTTGTTGAAAGAAAAGCAAAATACTCCAGATACTATAAATATGAAGTAAAAACAAAAATGCTTGAAATATTCAATAGGTCATAGTGCATCTGGCTAACCTGAAATATTGAATGGATTTTCCAGCCCTTCCCATTGCTGGGATATTCCAGTCATGCTGAAGTTGAACCCCATTGCGGGTTTCCCTGGCAAGCCATGTAAATTGCCATTGACTTCAGAAGGACTGGAAAATCCTAGTGACGATCAATGGTGAGCTACCACTGTCACAGGAAAACCCACCACAGAGAGGCTGGAATATTCTGGCCACCATCTCTGTTTCTCTCTTCATGTGTTGCTGATGCTGTCTAATGTGCTGAATATTTGCAGCATTTCCTCTTCTTATCCCAGATGACCTCCAAAATCTTTCCCCGAGAATTCAAGATCTGATTCTCCACAAGATTCAGCAATGCTGGCACTTTCTTTCTGAATCACTATCAATGGTGTCAGGTCACTGTTTGTCTTTCACATTCGAAGTTGCTTCTGTTGGTGCTCTGTCGTCAGCAAAATGAGCATCAGCAAGTTATCAATGAAGATGAGGTACATGTTTTCAAGGAGAACCATTGAATGGACATTATGTAGGTAGAAAACATCATCCTTACATCTTCACAAACTTAATTCAATATCTTTGCCATAAGGTGGGAAATGCCCTGGCTATGTCATTTTTCTCTTCCACCATGGTAAATGTTCAAGAACTGTTTCACTTCAGTGCCATAGGATTTAGATCATAAATATCATAGAATTCCTATAGTGCAGAAGGAGGTCATTCAGCCCATCAACTCTGCATGATCCTCCAACAGAGCATCTTACCCAGTCCCTGTCCCCATAATCTCAAATATTTACCCCACTAATCCCTAACCTACATACCTTTGAACACTAAGGGGCAATTTAGCATGGTCAATCCATCTAACCAGCATATCTTTGTAGTTTGGGGGGAAACTGAATCACCTGGACATACTGGTGCAAGTTCCACATAAATAGTGGTCTGAGACTGGAATTGAATCTGGGTCTCTGATGCTGTGAGACAGCAGCGCCAACCACTGTACCATAATGTCACCTAGATTTGCAGTGATATAAATTGAACCACGTGCAATGAACACAAGTGAAAGGGAGGTAACAGGTTTTGTAATTGAAATGATGAGCTGCTTCCTATTTCTCATAAATCTGATACAAATATTAATGAGGAAAATTACTTGAGTAAAAATAAATACAAGAATCATGTAGAGTGACTATTCAGGGGTCCGTTTGAGTTTGAAAATATTGATTTGCAGAAATTTGTATTTGATAATTTATCTTCTAATCTTTTGGATATTCTGTTTTCCATTCGGACAAAAGCAGTTAATGGGGTCATCCAAAGCAAAGAACATAGAGAACAGTGAAGAAAATATCATCATCTGATGATGGACACTGTAATGACCTTTGAGACTTCCTTTCCTAAACCAGTCATTGTCTTCTCAATTTTCATAACTGAGCTAAAATAGAGTGGTGAGTGTAGTTAGGTAAAACAAAATAGCTTGAGTCACTAAAAAGCAGGATATCAATTAATGCACTCAGACTACATACCATTTTAACACAATAACAAGCTGGAGGTAATTATCAGGAGAATCAAGAAAGCTTTTAGTACCTTGCTGCATGCACAATTATTCTCCGAAATTTACTCTAACATTTCATTCTGTTCCAGCACTGTTACTGGTGAGGTATTGATCAACCTTCTTGGCTCACAAAAGTTAAGGATTCTATCCAATCAAAGGAAGAGAGGTATAAAATTGCCAAAACAAGTAACCTTGAGGATTGAGAACATTTTAAACTTCAGCAAATGAAAATGAAGATATTGAGAAGAGATGAAAGAATATGAAATTAAACTAACAAGAAATATAAAAATAGATATAAAAACTTCTTGAGGAATGTAAAAAGGGAAGAATTGGTAAGGAAGGGAATACTTAATCATGTAATACCCAACATAAGAATATCAAGCAGTTAATACTTTGATATAAAGTTTTAGAATAAAATAGGCATTTAAATCATAAATGTAAAGCTAATATTGCCAGGATTCAATTGTAAAGTTCAAGGACTAATTGTGTCAGTGAATTGACTAAAACATGAAAACTCAACTACAACGCAACATGGTACAGTTACAAAATCGTGCATTGTTTAGAAGAACAAGTTTATGATTTTATATTCGAGAACAGGGAGTTCAACCTAGGAATTCTGCCAGATGACTGGGCCCTCATCCAATAGAAAAAACAGTTTTGACTATCCCACAAAATACTAAATAAGTTAAAATTATAGTTTTGTGTTGCTAAACAACCAGGGAGCCATTTTGATTGACGAGTATGCTTCCAATAGTTGAATGAACAAAAGCCAAACTATTATTTAAAGTGTCAGATTGTAATTCGATTTAAGAATGTTGTCATGAATAGATTGACAAGTTGAATATTAAATAAGATCATGTTAAATTAATTGCTGAATTGTATTTAAGATAATTGAATTATATAATTGCTCAGGTTTCTAGCACAAAAGTGGAGATCTGTGAAGAACGCCCAGTGGTACTATTGTATTATTAAGCCTATCTTGGATCCCCCTCTTCTGCATTCTTCACAGATCTCCACTTTTGTGCTAGAAACCTGAACAATTATATAATTCAGTTACCTTAAATACAACTCAGCAATTAATTAACATGATCTTATTTAATATTCCCTTGCCAATTTATTTACTTTTTGTCTATTGTATGTTTGGGTTTTGAATTTTCTATGTTTTAATAAAAGTAGTTTTAAAAGTAATATTTTATTATGTTTTAAAGGTTGAGTTTTGTTTGCTTTTGTAAGAGTTTATTGATCAAAGTTACTTTTTAGAACTTTCTAAAGTATAGCAGCCACGGAGACAGAATTTCCCTCTACAATAATTAAAAACAAATGTGGGCCCATTACAGACAACAAATGAAGAATTTAAAATGGGGTATAAGGGAATGACAGAGAAACAAAACAAATAAGTTGGGCGGGATTTTCTGACAACAGGTGCCCCAAGACTGGAAAATCCCACCTGAGGTCAACGGATCTTTGCACTGTCCTGTCCTGACTGGTCCAATTCCTGTGGCAGACGTGATGGAAAAATTCCATTCTTTGGACATGATTTTACCATCTTCATTCTAAGTGCTGAATCTGGGCACAATTCAGATCCGACTTGGAAATCTGCTTTCAGGCACTCCCTATATGCACTCAGCCTGAAAAAGAATTGCAAGTTTGAATCGTGCTGTGGGCAGGGCTTAACGCTGCTGGAATGATTAGAGCTCTGAACTGCGCAGACGCAGTTAGAAAAAAATTTGAAAAAGCGTACCTGTGTCAGATCACTCCCAGAATGCAGAAAGCGGCCCGGGAGTAAAAAGCAGGAGCAATGGCCCTCACAGGCATAACCGTCCCCTTTTTTCACCCTCCCCCCAACTACCCAGACCCAGTCGCAACCTCCTGCCCCTTTCCCCCCACTGATCGCCTGCAGAGTAATAGCAGACCCTCCATTTCCCCCACCAGAGATCCATCTGTTCTCCCCCCACTCCATCCCCACCAGACATACATCTTACCCACCTCTCTCCTTTCCTCAGTACCACTGGTATTGGTATTTGCAACTGGCATCCAGCCAATCGCGAGTCTCCTAGGCCATTTGATTTAACGTAATCAACCTCACACTGGAAATCAGCGCAAGACTGATTATAATATGGAAATGTACATTTCCATATCAGTAGCATGCCTGGGACCATATCCATCTGTCCCCTCATCCCCCACTCCCACTCCCAACCAGTGTGAATCATTCTGCAACATTCTGTGATGCACAGAGTGCCAGAGGTTCATTCCATTTTAAAAGGGTGGGAAAATCTTTTGTATTCCCTCCTGTTGGGCACTAAGTTTTATTTGGGAGCATCACATCCATGATAATTGATCAATTAGAAAATAATGGTGAGATTGGGCAGAATGAAGATGAACTATGTTTGATAAAAGTGTTGGAGTTTTTTTAAGGATATTATTTAGTAGAATAGATATGCAAGAACCAGTAGATGGTATATTTGTAGTTTTGAGTTTTGAGAAGGTTCCCTGCAGTAGATAAGTAAGCATAATTGGAACTCAGAATTTAGGTCATTCTCAGGTTGGAAGCCTGTGACTATCATGGTACCATAAGGATCAATGCTTGGACCCCAGCTACTCACAATTTAGATCAATCATTTGAATTGGGAGGTAAGATATATTTGCATTATTATTATTGATGAGAATACAAAGACTTCAAGGAGGTTTAGACAGATTAAGTGAATGGACAGGAACATGGTAGATGGAAAAGAATGTCGAAAAATGTGAAGTTATCCACTTTGGTAGGAAAACAGAAAGACAGACTATTTCTTAAATGGGGAGAGTTTGGGAAATGATTATATCAAATGGGATTTGGGTGTTCTTGTTCATAAGTCATTGAAAACTAACATGCAGGTGCAACATAAATGGTGCATAAATGGTGATGTAAGAACTAGGAGCAGGAGTAGGCAATTCAGGCCTTTGAGCCTGCTCCACCTTTCCATACAATCATGGCTGATCTTGTCTTAGCCTCAACTCCACTCTCCTACCAATTTTCTATACTCTTTCAACGCATTATGAATTAAAAATCTGTTTATCTCCTCCTTAAAAGCTCCAGCATCCATCACACTGTTCCTTATTCTAAAACTATGACGACTTGTTCTCGATTGCCTCACAAAACAAAGCATCCCCTCTACATCTACTTTGTCAATACCTTTTATCATCTTATAAACCTCAATTAGATCCCTTCATTTTTCTAAACTCTAGAGAAAGCATAGGCTTAAACAACACAGCTTGAAAAGCCTATTCCAACTTTTATGTTCTGATGCTCAAAATTTAATTCCACCCATGCTATAGGATATAATCACTGTAGCAAGGGTTAAATGGGTGACCTGTTGAGGTTCATTATTTATGTTGTAATATGCTGTATTGTGAATGAGTACGATTGCAGATTACATTGTCACAGAAACATATCAGGGAAAGCCAAGAAATATTGTAACATTTCCTGTTGGTTATGTTTATATTTTGAATTGTTAGTATGATATTTAAGACAAGGGACTGTGTGAAACTAAATTGTGCATTTGATACGTTAATGAGCTGAGCAAGACTGCCAACAGATATTTACCTAAGGTAATTTGGTAAGAATGGGCACAGAACAGAGACGAATGTGGGTTATTAGGATTCAAAGAATAAGATATTCAAGATGTGAAAGAAAGGTGTTGTAGTAAGTTTATAATTGATAAGTAAATCTATTTTTCTTTTAAAAAAGCTAAAATCAAGAGATGAAGTCAGTTAAGTCCGAGAGAAAGAAGTTCTAAAGGAATTAAGTGATTTAAGGTAGATATTAGAAGAAAAAATGTATTTAAGGGGATAGTGAAACATAGGTGTTAGATTAGTTTGCCCTTAGCAACATCCACTATTCCAATTACAAAGTAGGGGTGATTTTGAAATTATGCATTAATGTAGGTCAAGCAAAAATGATTCAGAAACCCATATTACATCTCAATTTTATTTCCATTGATCAAAAGAAGTAAAAAAATAGGAGAAATATAAAATAAGTTTCCAATTCACTTTCAATTACATCAAGTCAAAATTATTCCCAGTCACTGCTTGATCTCAACTTGACAAATTGGGCAAAGCTGCAGATCACAGAAAAGACATTTCCCCAAAGGATGAAAGGGAAGGCACTTAAAATTGACTTTTTTCATAGAGATAATGTTAAATTTCTTCTGCTGATTCTGATCTGGAACATACAAATAATTATTTTAAAAAATTAACTAAATGTTCATACTGCCCTGTGAGCATCGGGGTTAAATATGAAATAAAACACCTGTTCTAAGTGGGACCAAGACAGTAAAGCCTATTCATGTTTTAGAATAGCTTTCAGAATAGAGTTATTTAGCTAGAATCTTAAGTAAATCTATTAGAAATAATCACTATATAGTTAAATTATTATTTTAATCACTTCTGCATTGTTGGCACTTATGTGCAAAGAATATTTTTTGAGGTATCTGTTAAAAGCACTTGTAATTTTCTTTTTCATTTTTATTTTTAACGGCTGATAAATAGTACGTTGGTACACTCATATTTCCTGTGCAGCTGCTCCATGTCTGATGTGATAAAGATAGAAATTTAACACTGTTTTAGATTAAAGATTGCAGGTGTCTCAGCGGCACAGGTGCTTAGTTTGCCAAGTGTTTGCAGTATTGACTATTTTGCTTATTTACACTGAGTCAGAATTAGTCCCAGCCAATTCTTGATTTCAGTCTGACAAATTGGCCAAAGCTGCAGATCACAGACAACATATTTCCCCATGGGAGAAAAAGAAGGCACTTAAAATTGTTTTTTTTTAAATGGAGATTACTTGAAATTTCTTGCTCTCTGGGAATCATAACCCTGAAATGAATTCAAAATGAAATGAGGGAGCATGGATTAACATAATATTATTTCACATGTCTTGCGCTCAATATGTATTAAAATGAATGATTTTTTCCAATGAATACATTGCTGTGATGAAAAAAAATCCTATGATTGTACTGGGAAAACAGTTGCTATGTCAGCTTATGAACTCAAGGACTGCACATTTAGATTTAGTGCTCAAGGTGGTGGTTTGTCTTGGTATGTATTAAGGACAGTCAGTGGTCTCTACGCAATAGCATTGAGTGTGCCTGTGTTGCTTCTCACTGATCTCGTGTAATAATCAAATCATCATTTGGTTACCCCAGTGCTCAACACCAGACATGCTGAAAGTACCACAGGATCAGAGGAACATTATTCAGTATCAGTAGCTCTCACTCTTCCAAAACCCTTGTTTCACCATCAGTACAATGAATGGAAGCAGAGGCAGTGCAAAAGCTGTTCTGTTCAGAGAAATTGGGCATCATTTTCTACCCTTGATTTTGGGAGCTGAGCAGTGGAGGAGAATGTGATACATGCATTCAATGATCTGACAGATGATGCTACTAGTAATACATACGCATATTCTTGGCAGCTTTTTAATGCAAATGTACAAATTTAACACCGCAAATTCCATGGTGCTTGGAAATTAGCTTACATAAATTTTAATTCATAATTCAATATTAACCCAATATGTTGACATGGATTTTCTGATGCCATTGCTGAGTCTGCCAGTGCAGCCAAGAAAGAATTCAAGAATCTGGTGTGGGAAGCTGCTCTTGCAGCTGATAACTCACGAATAGGTGTGATGTGGCTTGCCACCAAATAATATGGCAACATCTGACAGCATTTCACTTAATCCCCATACAGGAGAACGCACAATATTTAAAGAGCAAAAAACCCTGTGTGTAACCATTGAAACAAAGAAGAAAAGGTATTGTAGATCTGAGATTCTACCGAATCTGGAAAAAATTCTGGTAGATCTCTCAGGAAACGATGGAGATTTGGTTTCCTGATGGTATTTCAGCGAGATTGCCTCTGTTCTGTGGGCAGTGGTCACAATGCCACACTTTCCTCTGATGAGTCTACTCCACTTCATCCATGTGGGAAATGGAAGGAATCTTTGAGGATATGATAATAAGACAACACTATTTTCTACAATGGGAAGATGCAATGAAGATGTATTTCCTGTAGACAAGTGTCTTGTAGAAGATACTGAAGCTTTAGCAGCTCTGAAGATCCGGTCTTAGCTGCTGTGCAGAGGATGAACTGTAATGGGAAGAAAATTTTCAGTTGGGGCTTAAGTTTGGACATCAATTTGCTTTCATATGTGGACACAGGAGCTAGAACTCTGCAGCAGTGTTTTGCTCTGTGGACTCAAGCCTGGAGTTAAGCAAGTTATTCTCCCCGGAGGACTCTTCCTGACCAACCAGTAATAGACTTAGAAATGCATTGGTAGGTTCATAGAATAAACATGAGAATAAAGGAATAATGGTGGCAGAGTGGTTAACACTGCTGCCTAGTAGTAGCTGGACCTGGGTTCAATTCTGACCTTGGGTAACTGAGTGGAGTTTGCACATTCTCCCATGTCTGCATGGGTTTCCTCTGGATGCTGCTGTTTTCTTCCACAGTCCAAAGATATGCAGTTAGGTTGATTGGCCATGCTGAATTGGCCAATAGTGTCCCAAGATTTGTAAGTTAAGGGGATTAACAGGATAAATATCTGGGATTACAGAAATAGGGTGTGGGTAAGATGCTTTGTCGGAGAGTTGGTGCAGATTCAATGAGCAAATATAGGGATTCAATGAAAGCTACACAGCTGCAGGAAACATAGCTAACTCCTCAAAAAGAACAGTCACTCCATCTCGTTCAGCAGTAGATTGAAATAATGAACCAATCTCAAAGGCCTCGTCCTCCAACAGATGACTCAATACACAATGATCCCTTTCCCATTACTTTTGTTAGGAATGAGCCAACTCAGACCTTCATGTGGATGATCACCATTTGCCACAGTGCTTTCCATGTCCACCACCTCTGACTTAGTTCTGTGAAAACCTGAGGGATCTATGTATCTGAATATCAACTCATTGGATAGTATCTCCGTGATAGAAAGGAATCAACAGCTAAATGAATAAATGTCTTCAGCTGCTCTCGTTGAGATTTCACTGGTTCTATGTTAAACTTCGAAGGTTTTCTAAGAAAGACATTGAGTTGTTCAAATGCTGGTTGAGACCAGTTTTTTTTCAGAATTCCCAGTATAATGCCAACACACTCCACAAAATGTACATTAGCAGCGGACAAATAGAACAAAAAACAAAGAACAAAACAGCACGGGAAACAGGCCCTTGGGCCCAACGAGCCCGTGCCGCCACCCTGATGATCCTACGTCTCCCCGCGATCCCTGTCCATGTTTATAGATCTATGGATTAAAAACCAAATTTGAGACAATTTAGGGAGAATTTGTTTTGCCAATTAGCCTAAGAGCACATCTTTGGGATGCGGGAGGAAACCGGAGCGCCAGGAGAAAACCCACGCAAGCACGGGGTGAATGCGCAAACTCCCACAGACACAGGCCCAAATCCATGTATCTGCACAGCACAGCGATAGTCACTGAGCTGTCATGTTGCCCATCAAATGGCCCATCAAATAGAGAGAATCAACAATTTATCACATTTCTAACAAACTTTTTTTTCTGAAGGTTTTGTGCCTCCTAGGCCTTGCAACTTGATATCTGAAGTATAAAAGAGTGACTGGCTGAAGCCAGTCCAGCTGACCTGCTAATATGTGAACAACAGCCCCCATATTGATTTTAAAGCTGGGGTCAAAGCCTGTAAATTGCACTGTAACAGACCACTAATCTTGATTAAGATCATTTACTTCCACCAGAAACTCTGTAATTTCACCTTTGTCTTGATTTCCAATTTCTTGAATGGAATGTGTTTCACCCACTTTCTCTTTTCTTCCTCTATTAAAGTTGCTGGGTTTGCGTCATATGTCCAGTCTTCCTGCACTGGAATCATTCTGCACCGCTCAGAACAGTACTGGCATCTACATTTTTCTTGCAGCAGAACATTAGCATTTCAAAATGGCCACTGCTGTAGAGCTTCCTGCCTTTTTGATCGACTTTGTATGGGTGGGGCCACTATTTGTGGGCCTAGTCAGTTAACAGAGTCAGCTGGAAGCTCAGAGTCACAACAAACGATGACCCGATTTAAATCTCTGAGCTTAACCTGCCTTACACGTTGACCCAATAGATCAAAAATGAGGTCTTTCTTGGTCTGTAAAAAGTTGGAGAGATTTTCATCTCGTATACCAATGACTGTGGGGTCACAATTGAACTGGTCGTTCAGTGCCCCATGCCGGCAAGAACTGGCTAGGCAATTATAAGTGGCTGAGAAACAATTCCACTGATTCCCCTATTCTTTGGGATCTGTGGAGATCTATGCCAGTTTTATTTAACTGAGGGGCTGCATTTAATCCCAACTAATTGCATACATGTGATTGATTTTGAATTTTTGACACTTCCTAACCTTCCAAGTGCAGACATAATCAAGAGCCTCCTACGTGTTTCCCTGAGCCTGGCCATCATCTTGCCTATTCCAGTGAATTGTACAAAATCCAGCCCATTTTCTTTGCTGTTCTTATCCAAATTAGAGATGTAATTGAAAGCAGGAATTTGAATCCTACTCATTTTGTGGGCAGTTAAGATCAGCCAGCTGAATTATCAGGCATGGCATAAGCAACCCACTATTTTTTATTTGAATTTAACTGTCTAATAAATCTGTAAAGATTCTTGCCTGAAGCTGGTGAAATGTGCAGATCAGGCTTTACTGCAAATGGACCTCTGCCTGAGATGAGTAGCTGGAAACATAGAAAACTAGGAAATAGGATGAGGAGAGGTCCTTTGGGTCTTTGAGCTTATTCCGCCATTCAGAATGATCATGGCTGATAATCCAATTCAATAATCTGATCCCACCAGATCCACATACTCTTTTATTTCCTTCACTGCAGGAACGACACCAGCTCCTTCTTGAAAACATACAATGTTTAGACATCAACTGCTTCCTATGGTAGCAAATTCCACAGCCCCACCACTTTCCAAGTGAAGAAA
This sequence comes from Sphyrna mokarran, assembly GCA_024679065.1. Taxonomy (NCBI): domain Eukaryota; kingdom Metazoa; phylum Chordata; class Chondrichthyes; order Carcharhiniformes; family Carcharhinidae; genus Sphyrna; species Sphyrna mokarran. The sequence goes on along the minus strand of JAGIQG010000006.1, from coordinate 62,423,792 downwards.
TTTCTCCTCATCTCAGTCCTAAAAGGTTTACCTCTATTCCTTAAATTGGGAACATCCTTTTTGCATCTACCTTGATGTGAGATTACCCCTCACTATTATGAACTTCAGTGAACATAATCCTAACTGATTCAAACTTGCCTCATACATTAGTCCCATCATCCCCAAAATGAATGTGACAAACCTTCACTGCACTCCTTCTGAAGCAAAAACATCTTTCTTCCAATAAAGAGACCAAACCTGCATACAATATTCCAGGTACAGTCTCACTCAGATCCTATAAAATTTATAGCAAGGCGTCTCCGATCCAGTACTCAATTTTCTTTCTATGAAGGCCATTTGCCTTCTTTACCAGCTACTGCACCTGCATGCTTACCTTCAGTGACTAGTATACAAGGACACCCAAGTCTCATTGCCCATTTCCCTCTCTCAATCTATAGCTATTCAGATAATAATCAGTGTTCCTGTTTTTGCTACCAGTGTGGATAACCGCATTGTACTGCATCTCCAGGCATTTCTGCACTCGCTCAGTTTGTCTAAATCACACTGAAGCATCTCTGCATCCTTCTATAGCTCACCTTCCCACTCAGCTTTGTCTCATCTATAAATTTGGAGATACTGCATTCAGAGATACTGCTTTATCTAAGTCATTAATATTTTTATAATGCATATCTGAGGTCCTAAAACTGATCCCTGTACCCCACTAGTAACAACCTTAGAGTTTGAAAAAGACCTATTTATGCCTACTCTTCATTTCCTGCCTGCCACCCTTTTTCTTATCCATTTCAATACCCTAACTCCAATCTTTAATTTTATATGATACTCTGTTATGTGGGTATTTGTCAAATACCTTCTGCAAGTCCAAATAAATTACATTCACTGGCTCCCCCTCATTAATTGTACTAGTTACATCCTTGAAGAATTCTAGTGAGTTTGTCAAGCATGATTTCCTTTCCATGAATCCATGTTTCCTCTGTCAAATCTTACCACTGTTTTCTAAGTGCTCAGCTACTAAATCGTTTATAACAGTTTCTAAGATTTTCCCCACTACCGATATGAGACTGACTAGTCTATAACTCCCTGTTTTCTCTCTACTTTCCTTTTTACATGGGGAGGAGGGGTTACAATAGCCAATCTTCAAACTTATAGGAACTGTTCCGGAGTATGGAATGATGATTGTCATCGATGCATCCATTAATTCAAGGACCATTTCCTTAACTACTCTGGGATGTAGGTTATCAGGCCATGAGGATTTATCAACTTGCAATCCCATCAATTTCCCAGGTACGATTTCTCTCTTAATACAGACTTCATAGAACATAGAACAAT